>CM057453.1:137185000-141985000 GCA_016271365.2 Neoceratodus forsteri
GCGAGATGTGACAGATGCAAATGCAAATGCTCCACAAGTTAAGTAACAGCTTTTGCAAGTAAGAAAATATCAATTTTCCACAAAATTCCCATAATTTCCTTCTTACAGTTGAAACTTGATTTTATATTACCCCACTCGATGTGACAATGCTACACTTACTGTATATACTTCAATCTGTGTTTAACCTGTGTTTTTAATCACAGTCAGAGCAACCTTCAAAATTCAGAATTCAAAATCACAGGCAAATTAGTTTATTTAGTCTATTGATTTAATGAATCTAATATTTAATATACTATATTCTGTGTATTGCTCTTGCTATTGTTTTCAGAAGGAGACCACACTTGCACTTGGCGTTGTAGTGCAGGGTTTACTCAGGCATTTACAGCCTGTCTGAGAGGTTCCTAGTCCCGTAACCACCAGTCAGGCTTCACACACTGTACTGAGCCTTCCTGCTAGTGGTGGACAGGACATGGCTAAGCAAAACCTCACATGAATTAGGCTGCACAAGAACTTCTGGTAAGGTTATGTATTTTATACAGGCAACGGTATCAAACATGTTCTTAAATTAAATTTAGCTTTACACAACCTGGCTTCCACTGTTACTCCACAACATTCTGAGCACAGTCAACTTTCTCCATTTCCATCTCTGTCTCTCTCTGGGGCTCTATTCCTCCTCCAGGCATCAGGTCTGCTTCCCTCACTTACACACAGAATATGACCACCTAATCCTAACTCCCTATTACCTGGGAGAAGGATAAGGCAGCTACTGAACTATACTGTAACTCAGTATATATCATTCAGTTCAAATCACTCTGAAACCTACTCCCAAAAGCACCCTTATTGGACCTAGTTTATTTCATGGTAGTGTCTGTTCTAAATTAATCTAGAACAATTTGATCTGTGTCAATCCATTATTAAGATGGACATACTACAACTTCATAAGGTAAGCATATCCCCAATAAATAAGAAACTACAAAAAAAAAGACTCATATCAACAACACTACCCTATTTCTAGAAGAACAAAGACAAGAAAAAAGGGACACGCAAATGTCTTGACACCAAGGTAGGTTTCCCTACAAATCTTCAACACATGTGTTGATAAAATATGTACTTACATACTTACTTATAACATTCTCTTAATGTTCTAAGAACCAGTTCTAAGAATTCTAGATAGGAGCAAATGTGCTTTTCAGAGAAACTTGAACTCTGATTTGTCAGATAGAATATTTTTGCTGCAGAGCTGTACAGTTGCTGGCAGGGTTGTACGGTGCTATGAGTAGGGTAGGTTTTGGAGAAAAATTTTTAAAAGGCACATAAAAAATTGACTTGGAGTTTCTGTTTCATTCTTCTGTTGTATGTGTTTCTGCAGGGGGTAGACATCTTGAGGATGGCAGATGTTTACAGAGGAGGTGGAGACAGACCATGTAACGAGAATGGCCAGTCAGCAGCCAGAAGGCAGGGCTAAAGGGAAGTTAGTGGCTATAGGGAGGGATGTGCTCCAGGTACGGGCAAGTTTTGGAGTAAAATGATAAAAAAAGCAAATAAAAGAAATTAACTGGCTAGGAGCTACTGTTTCTTTCTCCCGTTGCATAAGTTTTTGCAAAGGCAGCCATCTTAAGGACAGCAAATGGTAGTGAAGGAGGTGGAAATGAACCATGTGACTGAAACAGTTACTTGGAAGCTGTAAGGTAGGACCAAAAGGTAAAATGAAAAGGTGCTCATATTCTAAAGCAGCACTCCCATGCCAAAATGGCCATTAAAGACAGCTAATCTAGCCTACCACACATTCAGCTTTCTTTCTTTCTTTCTTTCTTTCTTTCTTTCTTTCTTTCTTTCTTTCTTTCTTTCTTTCTTTTTCTTTCCTTCTTTCTATCATTTTTGTTAACCAGGTAAGCACACTAAGCAATCAATGCCTATTTTCAGGTATGGCCTGGGAGATTACATGTAAGATTACGTACAAGGAGGTACATACAGTAGAATACATTGTAATACAATGGGCAAGGAAGGGAAGAAACATGAAGCAAGGCATTGCATCATGGAAGGGGAATTCATACAAGGTGACACATTCAGCTACAGTAGCTACATTGTAATAGACTAAGCAATGAAAGGAAGAAACAGATGAACATCACATCATAGAAAGGGAAAATTTAGGAACAGTATCCATCCATGTAAAGCTGCACAAATGACATGTAAGTGCCATGATAACAGAGCAACACTGATTGTACCAATGAGTGCCATTTAGGGACTGCTCAGGTTCATCAGCAAGATCCACATGCCAAGCTAAGGAGATGTTAACGGTACCTCAGACGAAAAGTAGGCACTGAGGGGCAGAGACAAATTTCAGGTGTTATGGAGTTCCATAGCTTTGGGGCTGCATAAGTATAGGACGATCCACCAGTGCAAGTTCTAATCTTAGTGATAGCCATTAGGGTACTATCATCTGACCTCAATGGATGGAAACTGTTTACCAGTTTGAGAAGGGTAACAATGGACTGAGGTTGTCCATTTTGCATAATACTAAAGATCACATCCCCAAAACTATGATCCCATAGGGAGGACAGGGGAAATCAAACTAGCCTGTCATAAAGAGAACAATTAGATCAGGGGCCAGATATTGTCATAAAGAGAACAATTAGATCAGGGGCCAGATATTCAAAGTCTTGCACCCAGAGCAAATTGGCAGTGCCCACCCTGCCAGCATGACCCCTCACCCATAGCTCATGTAAATAAATTATGTCCCTGGTAGTCTAGTGGCCCCCAACCCCTCCCCTCCCTTCGCTGATGACCCCTGCCCCCAACTATCCTTGAAGGGAGCCAATGACTGGTTCAGCCCTCCTCTCACCTCCATGGCCAGCCGCTGACTCAGTTATGAATGAGTGTGGGTACTGTAATGAATGAACGCATCCTCTATGTGTTGGGGATTGTGCTGGTGGGGTGGGGGGGCCACTAGACTACCAGGCACATAATGTATTTACATGAACTGCAAGTCGGAGATTGTGCTGGTGGGGTGTGGAGACCACTAGACCACCAGGGATGGGTCAGACACATGAATACATAGTCCTTGACAGCAGATAAGGACTGCTTGGCCCACCCAGTCTGCCAGTCCCTTACTTAGTGGATAGACTACAGATTCTAGTTCACCAACAGCCTACTTCCTCCCACCCCATCCCCACCAGATGAGTCTTATGCCTATCCAATGCATTCCTGACTGCCCCCACTGTATAGGAATGCATGACAGGTGTATGGTGCATATGTCTGTGTTGGGGGCACTGGGGAAGGTTGTCTACCAGGGCACACATGACCACTGGCATTAACGTTTATATGTAGAAATATACTGTATATATACACATGGCAAAAAAAATCCATTTAATGCATCAATTAGGGTTGTTCCACAGCGACAAAAGCCAGGAAATTCAGTGTTAGGGTTGAAAGCCCCACTTTCACCCCCCAGCCCAACCCCAACCAGCATCAGGGTGTGCGTTGGGGTCATCGGCCCTAACTCTTATCCCATTACATGTGTAAAGAAGCTGAGGTATAGGAGAATGGGGTGAGAGTTGGGACAATGACCCCAGCACACCCGATGCCGGTTGGGGGCAGGCTGGGTGTGCAGGGGGCTTTCAACCAGCTGAATTTCCTGGTTTTGTTGCTGTGGAAAAACCCTAACTGATGTGTTAAACAGAGTTTTTTGCCATGAATTTCCCTTCTTTTTGAGAATGAGGACTATAAATAGTGAATAGAATGTGGTGGTGGGAGCGCGGGCCCTTTGGACACTGCGCTCATACCATGTGATGTCTTGTGACATAGTAATGGTAACAGCAATGTAAACACAAGCGCTAATGGTTATGCACATGGTGACACAAATGTAAATGGTAACACAAACTTTAATAGAAATGCAAACCCAAAGTGACACCAAAGTGAACAGTGACGCAAACGGAGACGCAAGTGCATATGGAAATGCAACTGGTAATGCGCACTGTCACAGTACCGCTATTGTAAATGCAAATGTTAACTGATACAGCAACAATGATGCCAAAGGGAACAGAAACAGAATGACAAATGCAAGTGCGTATGGAAACGCAAAGCGTAACGTGCACGGTCATGGTACCGCAATTGCAAATGCAAATGGTAATGGTAAGAGGAAAAACAATGCCAAATGAAACAGAAATGCAAAGGCAAATGGAAGTGTGTACGGAAACGCAAACTGTAATGCGCACGGTCATGGTACCACAATTGGAATCACAAATGGTAACGGTAATAACTAAAATAACGCCAAAGGAAACAGAAGCAGAAACGTGAAAGCAAGCATGTACAGAAATGCAAACTGTTATGCGCACAGTCATGGTACCACAATTGTAAATGCAAATGGTAATGGTAACAGCAACAATAACGCCAAAGGAAACAGGAATGCAAATGCAAACGCAAGTGCGTCACGAAACACAAACGTGTCTTGCGGTGATGGTACTACCAGTATAAATGCTAATGGTAATGGTAACAGTAACAATAACTCCAAAGAAAACAAAAACGCAAACACAATTGCAAGCACGTAAGGAAATGCAAACTGTGATGTGCACGGTGATGGTACGGCAATTGGAAATGCAAATGGTAACGTTAACAGCAGAAATAACAGCAAAGTAAACAGAAACACTAACGCAAGTGCGTACGCAAATGAGAACATAAAGGGTAACGCAGATGGTGGAATACATGGGAACAGTAGCGCAAATGGGTACGGAAACCCAAGTTGGAACGGTAAGTGTAACAGTAACAGAAGCGCACACCCTGTATTTGCCCAACAGCTGCATAGACAAACAGTGTGTAGAAAGAATGTATGCATAATAATGGACCTCAGAGCAGAAAATGAGCTGTTGGAATACTAAATTGCTGATATCTCAGGAACCGTATGACGTAGAAAAAAAATGTAAATTTCACATGATTCATGAGTTTATGGGCTAGGTTTTTGCTGTCATGACGAAAATTCCGTATCTCACATCGTTTCGAGATATGATCCCTGACAGGCTTGGCGTACACCACCATGTTAGTCTATGGGGAGAAACATAAATTTCAGAGCACCATAACTTGGCATCCGTGCAATATTTTTTCACCAAACCACCAAAAGGCACATCTGTGAGATGTTGGCTGCCATCTCTCCAAATTTCCATCCAAAAGACCAAACCGTTCTTTTGCAGCAGGGTGGCAAAGAATTCCTGTCATTTTGGCCATAGTCTGGAAAAGTAGTGTCGCAATTTGCGAAAGCATTCACAATTTGTGAAAGTGTCGCAAGAGGTGCAATTACTCATGACACTATTTTTCCATAAACTTAAAAAAACTATTTCTGGGGTGTTTAACCACAAAATAAAGACATGGCTAGCATCCTGAGGGTCTGTCTAGGTGAACACAAAAAGAATTGTGTTCCTAGAGGGTCCCAATTTTAAATGCCAAGCATTCTTCTGATCAGTAACTGAAATAAATGGTGGATTTGCAACACTACTAGGGCCATTTGCAATACTAAAAAGTGCATTTGCGAAAGTGTTGAACTTTTTATTAACTTTTCCCATTGACTCATAATGGGAACTTATTTTTTGAATAACTTTTGAACCATTCCATATTTTTTCACAAAATCTTCAAAGGCACATTGGGGACCCCAGCCACACATTTCCTGATGCTTTTGGACTGGTCGCACAAACTGTGCGACCTGCAGGCATGAGCAAAGAATGCACAAAAAAGCGTAATTGTGCATTTGGATGTTGCTTAATAACTCTGCAGCCGTATATCTGACCAGTATGAAAGTTGGCAGATCCCAAGATCCACCATGCCCAACTGAGCACACCAAATTTCAGGCAAATCTATTGAACGGTGGCAAAGTTATTAAGGTGCAAAATTTCACCCTTTAACCTTAAAAGTGATACTCAACCCTAACTATGGTAGCACTACCATGCTACCATAATATATATATATGTCGTGTCTGCTTGCAGTGTTGCATGGGCAAGTGGTATGCACTGTATGTGCCTGCTAAGCCATATTTCCTGCATTATCCAGCCTGCATTTCTAGTCCCACCAACAGGGGTATGCTGTGAGCACACCTTGGCCTGCAGCTTCCAGCCTGTAGTTCCATTCCGACTAAGAGGTGGAGCTGTGTGCTCCATGCAACAGCACCAAGCAAACTACTGTCAGGAGGTCTAAACCTCACTCTTAGGTTCTTGGCAATATAGGGAATGCAAGGATTCACAAACACGTTGCATAAGAGTAATAAACTTGTTTATTACTGCCAAAAAAGATAATTACAGTTGCCCTAAGCAGTTTTTACTAATACGAACTGGGAGCCAATGCTAAGCGTTCCCTATACCATGAGGATTCTCGGTGTCCCTTGGGGTCTCCGAGGTAGAAGACGTAATGTCTCACATTATATAGCTATGATAATTACTATGGTTACTGTAAGATAGAAACATTTCTGGTTATGGAGATGAGCCCTATTGGCTAAATTTGAGGTGGCTCCACGGTCCAAGATAACATTATACAATTTTGTAGTAGTCATCACTTTGTGAAACAAAAGAGTACAGTTCTTACATAAATCAGTGTAGTAGTACAAATCACCAAAAGGTGGCAATGCCGACTTATATATCATAATCATTACAAAGACATAGATGTCCTAACATCTTGTAAGCAAGAAATACATATGTGTATTAGAAAGCAAAGTATATAACACTAATATGCATACATATCCTGACATCTACTCTTATACAGTAGATACCCTTAGCCCTATACAG
Source organism: Neoceratodus forsteri (assembly GCA_016271365.2). Lineage (NCBI taxonomy): Eukaryota > Metazoa > Chordata > Ceratodontiformes > Ceratodontidae > Neoceratodus > Neoceratodus forsteri. The sequence goes on from CM057453.1 coordinate 137,191,762, forward strand.
TATGTTAGTATAACATATACCTAAATGCTGGCTGTCTACCGTGTACCTCTGGGGATACCAATAAGGGTGCAGGGACCTTGTGTAACACTACTGTAGTGTACATGGTAATGTATGCTAAGCAGCCCATAATGGGATACAAATGTGACTGTTTGCCCACTAAATACCCAAGTAGGCTCATTTGCATAGGAGTTTTGAATATAGCAAACTTTTGCCTGGGCTAACCTGTCTGCAGTGCAGTTGGGTTAGCCCCGGGCAAATCTCACATCAGCATAGCACTGCTCTGCAGTGTGTGGTCTGCATCTTAGTTTGCAATTGCTGTGAAACACCTCTGTGTATCCCACACACAATGCCCTCCACCTGAAACTCTGCCTTGCTCCACCTGTGTCCACTGAGCAGCCATTGCATTTTGCACGTCCCTGTTGCTATATTCAGAGCTGTCTTATTTCCCAGGCTATTTTAGCACTGCACTCCCAGCCCAGTTTGCCTGGCTTCCTTTGCACGCCATATTCAGGAAGTTTAGCACCAGGGCTATTCCTTTGGAATATAGTGAGCTATTGGTTCTGGGCTAATTTAGCATGCTGGGCAGTGCTAATTTTGCCCCGAGGCTGAGTTTTGAATATAGGGCCCAGGTGTAGATGGAGGTGGGGTGTCACCAGAGAGACAAATAAATGCTGATGATTGCTTAATGTAGCCAAAAATCATGTTATGTCTATTGATCACATGAATGCTGAGGCAAAATGGTAGTTTACATCAATTTTGTACTGACACCTTGACAAATTTTGCGATTTTTGAGCTCCACATACTTAATACTGATTCTTGGGCCATTACTTTGAGAATAAGTGAAATACACATTCAAGTGTGATCTCAATGAATAGGCAGGAGTTAGAGATTTAAAATGCATACCCATACATTACCTCAAAAGATCAATGTTAAAAGTTATAGGGTGGGATATTCAAAAGGGTTGCGCCATGCGCAATAGGGTTGTGCCTGCACAAGTCCGAAATTGCGCCATTCTGCGATATTCAGCAGGAGGCAGTTGTGCCCCCCCAAGGCAAGCTGAGCAACAGCACAATGCAAATGAATGCATGCTGAACTGGAGGGGGAGGAACCATGCATAAACTGCACAGCCCGATATTCAGCAGGCTGTGCAGAGTTGTGCAGGCACAACCCCAACCTGCGCCTGCACAACTTTGAGCCAAAAAAAAGGAGTAAGTCGAGGGCCACCCACAGGTGAGCTGCCGCATTGCAGGGTGCAACACAGCAGCTGCCACCTGTGGCTGGCCCTCAACCTACTCCCTGTGCCCCCCCTGCAGCCCGATCGCAGGCAAAAGTGTAAAAAATTCCCCCACCCTCTGACTGTCCCGATCGCGGGCAAAAGCATAAAATCCCCCCTTCCCTCGACTGGCCCAATCATGGGCAAAAGCTTTATCAAACCCCCACCCAGCCCATCACGGGCAGCAAAGTGTCCCCCGCTAAGCCCGATCGCGGGCTGCATACTAAGCCCTCATCCCCCAGAACATATCCTGGTGGTCCAGTGGACGCTAAGCCCAATCGCTGGCTGCATACATTTAAACCCCCACCCCCAGAACATATCCCTGGTGGTACAGTGGACCACTAAACCCGATCGTGGGCTGCATACGTTTAAACTCCCACCCCCCAGAACAGATCCCTGGTGGTCTAGTTGGCTGCTAAGCCCGATCGCGGGCTGCATAATGTGGTGACACCCCAAGACCATATCCTGGTGATCGTGTCCCCCACCCCACATACCCACAAAGCCCACCACCCGCTCCCCCAGCAGCCAGCGGGCAGCAGCATCCCACCCACCTGCCACCCTGCTGCCTGCTGACTGACTGCCCAGTAGGGCTGCATGCCCATTGGTGCAGAGCAAGAGCCAATGGGCGTGCAGCCCATACTGTACAAGGCAGTCCAGATATGTGAATGGTTTAAATGTATGCAGTCCGTGATCGGGCTTAGCGGTCCACTGGACCACCAGGGATATGTTCTGGGGGGGACACTTTGCTGCCCAGCGATTGGGCTGGTGGGGGAGTTTATTAAAAGCTTTGCCGTGATCGGGCCTGTCAGGGAGGGGGATTTTTATGCTTTTGCCTGTGATCGGGCCAGTCAGGGGGTTGGGGGATTTTTACACTTTTGGCCGTGATCGGGCTGCAGGGGGTGTCAGTCCCTGATGGCTGCTGCCTGGCAGGGCACCAGGTGCAAGTCCTCGGGGATCAGCGCACCTGCATGCTAATGGCATGCAAATGGGGTCATAAATAGATGCAAATGGCCCCCCCATGCCTTTCATGAATTATGGCCCCATTTGCATGTCACCTTTTGAATATCGGAAATTTGCACATGGCGCAATGGTACTTGCGCCACCGCAACTTGAATGCACCACTCTGACCACTTGCAGTGGCACAAGTTATACTGCACCATGCACAGTGGCTGTGGCCAAGGGGTGATATTCAAAGGGGTTGCTCAATAGCGCAACTCCTTTGAATATCACCCCAGCCGCACCCCTGCGCAACTATTTTGTGCAGCGCAAGGGCTTGAGCCACAAAATAGTGCAGTTTGGATATCCAGCCCATAGGGTTAAATACCAATCACCACCCCTTAATTTCTTGTGAAATTTCAAAATATTTTTATATTTAATCTTGTCAAACAGGAATTACTGTGCTTTATATTATAATTTTACATTGTCTAAAAGAGCAAGGATTCTGCTTTGAAATGCATATGTGGTTTTGAAGTTTTAAGGCAAGATAAGCAAATAAACTCATAAAAGTGAAGACACCATTAACAGATGAAATTTTAGCAAGTTTATACTTTTTGATTTCTTCACACCATATCTTCTGTGTTTATATATGTCTGGCATATGTATGTATGTATATGTGTGTGTATATGTATATATATATATATATATATATATATATATATGTATATATGCAATGGGGTGAACATAAATTGAGTGTGATAAATTTGTTTATCTGAGTAACTGTGTGGATAAATGAAATTTATCCACATAGTTCCTATTTATCCACACAGTACCGCACTACTTTCAGTCACAGTAAAAAAAAAAAGAAATGTTTAAATGGTACCACTCCATCACACCTGAACTGCCACCTCGTGTCTACAACCTAGCATGAGCAACTAATCACAAACTCATTAAAGCATTAAAAACTGCAAGTATCTTCTCTCTTGTACTTTCACAACATCCACATTTCTCCCCAAAATATGAGACAAAAATCCCAAACATTAGTACAAATTTCCACACCATAGACAAAAAAGTCCACATGTTACGGCTCGATCAACTCTTCGGGTACTTTCCTCATAGAACCAATACATACAAAACCCAAAAAATTCAGTCTCCCACAAAAAGCAAGCCCTTCTGAAAAAAAATAACCCACACGATGCCACTCTTTAGTGTCATACTCCCAAAAGCGAATAGTCCCCAACATCCACAGTCATGAAATATTTAAAAATCCACAATTCCCCTTCCCAAAACACATCCAAGAAGTTAAAAATTCACAGAAATCCAAAATGAGTACTCCAATGAATACTGTCTTCTCATCATCGAACAAATCCATGAGAAATGACGAACTTGCCTCACAAGGAAGTCCAGCATCACGGCAACCCGAACATTGCTATCCACTGCACCTTCAGCACTGACTCCAAGTAACAGTCCCATGCTGCTTCCAGCTCCTCTTCCTCGGGATGCCAAAATGCTGCTACCGCCAGAACTCCATGAGGCCCATGAGACAGATCCACCTCCATTGATGACGAGCTCCACACCAAATTCGAAAGACACCAAAAAATGAAACCTCGCCTACCTAGCAATCAAGACCCAGAACACCCACAGAAAACCCCACCCTACCACAAAGCAATACTTGCTATGACCACTCCCACCTAAATCAAAAACCAGTAACAAAGTACTATGCTATTCCATTAAAAATAAGCTGAACCACAAACACACTACAGTGCCAAACCATTAAATAGCAAAGTGGTTCACTACAAAAAATAAAAAATAAAACTTTTACAACACAAAAACACAATAACAATAACACCCTCCAATTTATGTCCAACCGATTGCATAAATCAAACATGCGGGAGCTGACAGTGTGATACATGATTTATTTAGTGCATTTTCCATTGACCTCTCATAACCATCACTTGTGACTTTGCCACTCATGAGGTTACTTGAGGTCAATGAAAACTGCACTAAATAAATCGTATTACCACTGAACTACATATCCCATTAATATATATTATGGTAGCACGGTAGTGCTGCCATAGTTAGGGTTGAGTAGCACTTTTTTAGGTTAAAGGGTCAAATTTTGCACCTTAATAACTTTGCCACCATTCAACAGATGTGCCTAAAATTTGGTATGCATGATTGGGCATGGTAGATCTGGGGATCTGCTAAGTTTTGTACTGGTCAGATATATGGCTGCGGAGTTATTAAGCAACAACCAATTGCACAATTACGCATTTTTGCAATTTTTTTGCTCTCACCTACAGGTCACACGGTTTGTGCGACTGGTCCAAAAACTTCAGGGAACATGCAGCCATGGTGCCCGATGTGCCTTTTGAAGATTTCATGAAAAAATATTGAACGGTTCAAAAGTTATTCAAAAAACAAGTTCCCATTGTAAGTCAAAGGGAAAAGTTAAAAAGTTTGAAAGTGTCACAAATGCACTTTTTAGTGTCGTAAATGGCCCTAGTAGTGTCACAAATCCACCATTTTGTTTTCAGTTGGTTATCAGAAAAATGCTTGGCATTTAAATTTGGGACCCTCTAGGGACACAATTCTTTTTGTATTCACCTAGTCGGACCCTGAGGATGCTATCTACGTCTTTGTTTTGTGGTTAAACACCCCAGAAATATGTTTTTCAAATTTCTGGAAACAGTAGTGTCACAAAGTAGTGTCTCAAGTATGACACTTTGGCAAATTTTTGCGAAAAGTGTTGCAAATTGCGACACTACTTTTCAGGCTATGGCCAAAATGACAGGAATTCTTTGCCACCCTGCTGCAAACAAACGGTTTGGTCTTTTGGGCTGAAATTTGGAGGGAAGGCAGCCAACATCTCACAGATGTGCCTTTACATGGTTTGGTGAAAAAATAGTGCATGGCGCCAAAGTTACAATACTCCAAAGTTGGCATTTTTTTCCCATAGACTAACATGGTGGCGTACGCCGCGCCTTTCGGGGCTCGTATCTCAAAAATGATGCGAGATACAGATTTTTCTTTGTGAGTGTGGGCTATGCAATAGCAAAAACCTAGCCAGGAAAATCAAAATTTTTTGTGAAATTTTAATTTTTTTTCTACGTCGTGTGGTTGCCGAGATATTAGCAATTAGGTACTTCCAATGCTTGTTTTAAGCTTCGATCTCCATTACAATGCATACATTCTTTGTACACACTGTGTTTCTGTATGCACCTGTTTGGCAAAAACAGGGTACGCGCTTCCGTTACTGTTACAGTTACTGTTTCCACTTGCGTTTATGTCCCCATTTGTGTTACCGTTCCTGAGTACGCCACCGTGTGCATCGGAGTGTAGCGTTGGGGTTGTCGGTCCTAACTCTCACCCTATTCTCCTATACCTCTGCTTCTTCACACATGTGATGGGGTGAGAATTAGAGCCAACGACCCCAAGGAGCACCCCAATGCCAGTTGGGGGTGGTGGGCTGGGGGGTCCAAGGGAGGCTTTTAACCCTAACACCAAATTTCCTCACTTTTGTCACTGTGGAACAACCCTAACTAATGCATTAGACTGAGTTTTTTGCCTCTAATAGGGAACAGGAACAGATCTGTTACAGTACAGTAGCTTCTTCTTCTTGTTTTTACATTGTTTCTTGTGAATTTTACTTGGTAGAAGGTTATTTCTTTCTTACTACTTCTAAGGGTCTAGCAGGGTATTGTTTGGGGCTGTTGGAATTTTGAAACCTGTTTTGGTGGCTATAAGTGGGCTCATTTGTTTGATATTTCACTGTGCAGCAGGCTGCATTTCTAGAGGCCTATTTCTTCTGATTTAAAACCTATTTGGTGTGATTTAACTGGGGTTATTTCTTTGAATTGGAGACCTATATCTTCTAATTTCAAGCCTATTTTGATGTGTTGTTGGTGAAGCTGTTTGAATTGGAGAATTGTTTCTTTTGGTAGCAAACCTGTTTTGGGGGCTTTGAGTAGAATTGTGATTCATTTTTGCTGGCTTCCCTAGCTGCAAAGTTTAGTGCATAGTGGGGGAAGGGTGCTAATGGTCTGACCAGGGGCCTCAGCTACCTGATTGTTTCTGGAAGACTTGAGCTGGTCCCACCCCCAAACCCTTACTCCACCCGGCCCTGGTCCGTGATTTCCTTCATACCAGGGGTTCTGACATCACTTCCTCAAACGAACAAAGAATATGCACCTGTCATAGCAGAAGCAGACATCCAGGAAAGGAATAGCAGCGAGTGAAGAGGTGACTGCTATCTTAGTGGAAGGGAAGTAACTACAAATCTAGGAGCTTTCATTGTTACTACTTTGCATTGCTATTGCATTGTGGAAAGGAGGTGTAGGAGTTTGAAGATGGTTGTTCAATAGCTACTTAAAGTCTGTTTTTGAGTGTGGATAGGAAGGATAGGAATATAAAAAGCAGTTGCTCAATCTATCTAAATGTGTACAACAAAGGGGGTAAGGGAAATTAAGAAAATAATGTTTTGCCCGGATGGGGGGGGAGACTTGGGGGAGTGTTTGGTATCCTGCATCTGGAAGGGTGGGAGGTCACTGCTGGGCAGCGACAGCAATGGGTAGGGTGGTAGGCTGCAACAACTGCAGTGAACCAGTCTTTCTAAAAATTGCCTGGAGTGTGGGAGTGTGGGAGGATGTTTAGTGTGCAACCACACAGAGACATTTAGAAAGGAGAATGAGGGTCTGCAGGAGGAACTAAGACAGGCAAGGCAGATTGGGGGTTGGTTTAGCCCAATACTGGAGGGAGGAAGAATGGGAGATGAGGGAGGGTGATTTAAGCCAACAGTGGTGAGGAGAGGGTCAGAAGAAGGGGAGCAGAGATGAAGGGGCCCAGGCCAGGAAGAATGATTGCTGGGGAAACCAGGTCAGGAAACAAAAGACAAATGGATGGAGGAGATAGGGACTTGTGAAGGGAGGCGAAGAAGTGGTAAAAGTCATGGAGTGGAAAGGAGAGGTTACTATGAAGAGAGAGGGAGCGGGCATTTGTGAAGGGTCTTCAGAAAAAAGTTTTGCACTGCTAGAGAGGAAGAAGGTGGAGGAGGAAAATGTCGAAATTAGAGGAGTAATTGATAAATGCCTGGACCAAACCGAAGTGGGTGGAAGTTCTGCTGGGAGAATTGCAAAAGGGAGAAATAATGTGTAGGAGGAAGAAGAGGAGCCAGAAATGAGAGAGGGAAATGAATGGAAGCAAGCAGGGAGTAAGAGGGGTGGAATCTTAGTGCCGGGAGACTCAATACTAAGAGGAGTCAGGTGGGGTAGCAAGGGGGAGAGGCATAGTTGCATTTGGGTGGAGGCCATGCTAGGAATGACAGTGGAAAGTGTGGGACAATCTGTTCTGAAATATGCTAGAAGGGGTAGGGACAAGCCTCATTTAATTATACATCTTGGGACGAATGACCTGGCTGACAAGATGGTAGATACAGTCCAGAGGAGGTTTGAGGAACTAGGACAATTATGTGAGGGGGCAGGAAGATCAGTAACTTTTTCAGAGATACTTCCAGGACCCAAGGCAAGCACAACAAGAAAGCTGAGAATAGAGGAATTTAATGGATGGCTAAGAACCTGGTGTTGTGCTAACAGGTATTGGCTGTTGGGGGGTTGGGAGGCACCTGGGAAGACAGTAGTCTCTATGCCAAGGACAGACTACACTTGAGTGAGGAGGGAAAGAAAGTGTTGAAACAGAGGATGGAGCAGTACATAAAGGAAGTTGGGAATTTAAACTAGGAGCAGAGGGTGGCAGTTGGGCAAGAGACATGCAGAGACCACAGGTTGGGAAACCACATGAGCTTACCCCCCATAACAGTGACAAAAGACAAATGGCAAGTACTATTGGTGATGCTAGTAAAGGAGGGCAGGATGGGGGGAAGGGTGGAAGGTGGTTACCCTTAATGCTAGGAGCCTTGGGAGGAAAACTGCAGAGTTACAGGTACTCATGGCAGAGGGAGAGGTGGACAGTGCAGCCATCACAGAAACATGGGCCACCCAATACAATGACTGGGACAGGGTATTGGGAAAGGACTATATGTGAAGGAATGACTGAAGTGTGTAAGGGAGGAAGAGGAGGAAGGTAGTATGGAGTCACTTTGGATGCAAATCCAGGATTCCAAGAATAGGATTCTTAGAATGGGAGTAGTGTACAGACCACCATATCAGACGGTGGAGTTAGATAGGGAACTAGCGGAACAGTTCAGGAGGACCTGTGAGAAGGGTAGTGTCGTGATTGTGGGGGACTTCAACATGCCAGGAGTGGACTGGAGTACCCCAACAACCAGGAACAGAAGGGAGCAGGTACTGCTGAATGCCTTCCAGGACAGCTTCCTGCTGCAAATGGTCAGTGAACCAACCAGATTAGGGAATACTCTTGACCTTGTGCTGGCAAATTGGGACTTTGTGAGAGAAGTTACAGTGGAGGAACCGCTGTCGGGGAGTGACCACCACTCAGTATGGCTCACATTGGATATGGGCAAGGAAGGAGTGGAATCTGGCACAAGAGTGCTGGACTTCAGGAGGGCCAACTTTGGGAGGATGGGGGAAGTGGTAAAAGGGTTCCTGGCCAGAATTCAATCTAGTATGGACACTAACCAGAGGTGGGAGCTCATAAAGCTGGGGATAGTGGAGGCAACCAAAACCTGCTACAAGGCCCAGAGCAAGAAGGCTAGGGATAAGAAGCCGAGCTGGTTGAGCAAGGAGGTCATGGAAAAGGTAAGGAGGAAAAGAGCTGCCTTTAGGAAGTACAAGAAAACAGGGAGGGGGAAGGACAGGGAGGAGTACTTGAAGGAATCGAAGGAGGTGACAAGAGCAGTAAGGGGAGCCAAGACATCTATGGAACTCAGGCTGGCACAAGGCATTAAGAAGGGGGAGAAGGACTTCTTTAGGTACATCAGGGAGAAAAGGAGCTGTAAGGATCACATAGTAAGGATTAGGAAGGAGGGGGGTTGGGTGGAAGCAGGGTGCAATAAGGCAGAAGCACTAAATGAGTACTTCTGCTCAGTATTACGAAAGAGAAGGGGGGAGACACCCAAGGGGGGAGAAATGGCAGAAATAGGAGGAGGGTGACAGATGGGAAATAATGGAGGCAGAGTTTGGGAGGGTTTGAAGGCACTAAGGGTGGACAAGGCACCAGGCCCAAATGGCATCCACCCCAGGGTACTGAAGGAGCTGGCAGAGGTCCTTGCAGGGCATTGGCAGACCTATTTAATGCCTCACTACATTTGGGTGTGTACTAGACTGGAGGATGAGCTCATGGTGCCCTCCACAAGAGTGGCCCCAAGCATGAACCGGGAAACTACAGACCAATGAGCCTCACATCCATTGTGGGTAAGCTAATGGAGACTATCCTGAAGGAGAGTCTGGTGGCCCTCCTAGAGGCCAAAGGACTACAGGACAGCAGACAGCATGGCTTCATATGGGGCAGATCCTGCCAAAATAACCTGGTGGAGTTCTATGACTGGGTAACTAGGCAACTGGACAGGGGCCATGCAGTGGATGTCCTGTATCTGGACTTCAGTAAGGCAGTCGACTCGATGCCAAATGGAAGGCTGGGAAGTAAGTTAGTAGGCACAGGGGTGAGTGCAAAGCTGGTGAGATGGGTAGGGAACTGGCTTCAGGGAAGGCAACAGAGGGTTGCGGTGGGTGGGGAGTTCTCACACCCAAGGGTAGTGACAAGCAGTGTTCCACAGGGCTCAGTGTTGGGACCAGTGTTGCTTGGGATATTCATTGCAGACATATCATGGGACATCAAGAGCAAGACCAGTCTGTTTGCTGATGATACCAAGGTAGGAGCGGTGGTGGATGACCTAGGGGAATGGCAGGGGTTGCAGGATTATCTGACAAAGCTTGAAACCTGGTCAGACACCTGGCAACTGGAGTTTAATGCCAAAAAGTGCAAGGTGCTGCATTTTGGGATAAAGAACCTAAGGAGGAATTACCAATTAGGGGGAGTGCTGCTAGCCCAGACACAGGAGGAGAAGGATCTGGGAGTGGTCATTACAGGGCCAAGGAAAAACTCAGCACAATGTGGGGAGGCAGCTGCAAAGGCCAACAAAATGCTGGGTTGCATTGCAAGTGGTATATCTTCAAGGAGGGAAGAGGTGATTCTGCCACTGTATAGGTCATTAGTTAGACCGCACCTGGAGTACTGCATGCAGTACTGGTGCCCGTATACAAAGAGGGACATTAATTTACTGGAGGGGGTGCAGCACAGGGTGACAAAGATGATCAAGGGGCTGGGGGACTTATCATACAAGAGGAGGCTGAGGGACTTGAACATGTACTCATTGGAGGAGAGGAGGGACGGGGGCATGATTGAAACTTTTAAGTACATGAAAGGAATAAACAAGACAGGTACAGAGGGGCTGTACAAAGTAAGGGAGCCGAGGGACACCAGGGGCCATGATGTGAGACTGGAGAGAGGAAGGTTTAGGAGGGAGATGAGGAGACACTTTTTACAGAGAGGGTGGTGGCTGGGTGGAATGCATTACCTGCAGAAGTGGTATCCAGTAGAACAGTGGACTGCTTCAAAAGGGGATGGGACAGGACAAGGGGAAGGGTCAATGAAGGGGAAGGGTGGAAGGGAGGGGCAGCTGCAGAATAAGGTGTGCTAGCTGCACATTCGAGCAGACTTGATAGACCTCTACGCCTTTATCTGCTGGCAAATTTCATATGTTCATAGATAGATAGATAGATAGATAGATAGATAGATAGATAGATATTAGTGGCACAATAGCGCCACTATAGTTACAGTTGAGTAGCCTATGTAATGTTGTACCTCACATTTTGCACTTTAATAACTTTGCAACTGATCAATGGATTTGTACAAAATTTGGTATGCACTGTCCTGCATGGTAGATTTCTTTATGTGGCAAGTTTTATTCCAGTTGGATGTGCAGATTCTGAGAGCTGGATAGTGAAAAAAATTAAAAGTCAACTTTTTTCAGTTTTTCCTCACCGTCTTGCACCCAGATGGTGTGAAATTTTGTTTTGATTTTTTTCATGGTAGAAAGAACTTGGGTAACAGAACTGCCACTGTTAGTTTGGTGCAAAAATGTTGTTGCAAAGTTATTATGTTTTTAAGTTTCCATTATATCGTATAGGAAGTACATTTTTCAGGACAGGTGTATAAAGTTTGAAAGGATTTAGTCACATGAAAAAGGATTTAGTCTTGTTAGAGTGTTTTCTTTTTTACGAGAGCAAAATCCTTTTTCATGAGGAACAAAATCATTTTTCGCCAGCTGCCATCTTGTTTTTTTTTCTCCTGCCAACTAAAAAAGCGTGGAAAATACATAAAACTGTTGTCATTTTAAAAAGTAAGGAAATAAGTTCCAAAAAACGTTGTTAATGCTCCAGTTAGGATCAAAGTGACAAAAGTTGAGAAATAAGGCGTTAGGGTTTCTCTAACACCCCACACTCCCAAACCAGGCAGGAGAGCAGGTGTGGAGTGTGCCTTGGGCTTCTCAAGCCTAATGCTCACCCCATTCTCATAAGTTCTACACATCTGACTTTATTTAAAACTGGAATGGGGTGTGAATTTGGCTTGAGAAGCCCAAGGTACACCCCACACCTGCTCCCCTGCCTGGTTTGAGAGGGTGGGGTGTTAGGGAAATCCTAACACCTCATTTCCCAACTTTTGCCACATTGACCCTAACTGGAACATTAACACAGTTTTTTGTAGTAACACAACATTTCTTTTTCTTTCAGACTCTTTGAGGAAGTCTCTAAACTTTTCTGTCAAGTGGAAACATGGAGAGGAAAATCCTAGCACTCTGCAGTGTGTAGTGCACTGACGTGCCCGATAACAAGTGACTCTGAAGTAACTCCTCTGAGTGACAAAAGTTACTGCATACTTATAGAGAGCAAAGATAGTTGAACCCAGTTAGGTGGTGAAAATCATCATGATGAGCAGTGTGCATCAGTTCCAATTCCTAACTATGACCCTGCCAAACATGGCTACCATAGACAATGCTATCAAAAGTTCACAAAAGCCAAGAGTATTAGAAAATCTGGAGAACATGCAGATGCTGGTGAACGTAGCTCACATCATCATCTCAGGGGTGGTGTTCCTTGTGCCTCCTTATCTAGAGTGTTCTTTCCTGATGTATGTTGAATCTGTAACAAATATATAATCAAGGTGAAGGGGAAGACGCAATAACCAACTGCTACTGTTACAAAAACAGCTAAAGCCACAATGAAAAGGGTGGCAGAGCTGCATGATAACCCAGATATGCTCACAAAAATTAAGACAGAGGACCTCACTGCAAGGGAGTTTCATAAACATGACAAGTGCTACCTAAATTATACAGTAATCATAAGGGACAGGGCCACAGATGATCAGAATAGAAGTAATGATGAGGATGATAATGAGCAGTCAGAGGGAACTGGATTTGAGGCTTTGTCATGTAATTGAAGACAATGTGCTTCAAAGACACAAAGCCAGGCAACGGATTCATCGTGGAGTGGGGGGGGCCCACAGTTCGGGATGACATGTCTGGATATAGTGGATTGTCAGCATTTGCTCCACACAGTAATAAAAGAAAACAACTTTGATCTTAGACTACTGTGTTGGAAAAATTCACTGCTCCTGTTCTTCGCCTTCGGCAAGGAAAATTATACTCGATATGGGGCTTACTATGTGCACACACTTGAAACTCTTGAAGCTTCCCATACAGAATCCAGGACATTAATTGAAAAGCGAGGGCTTTCAGTTCAAAGGAGCCATCACAAAGCTTCTAGGGAATCAGTTGACCAAGCTGTTGAGCAGACATACAATTGAAATGCCAAAATTCCAGGTGGACTCAAACACTTTGCTGCAAATCAAATGGCCTATGACAAATGGATGTTAATTAAATTGGCCACATCTAGCAAAATTCAGAGAGGCACTTTTGGAGATGACTATCTTTCACAGTTCAGCCAGTAATCCACAAAAAGCATGCAGGCCATCTGAAATCAAGTTAGAACAACGCGTCAAAGCCATATTGACTCTTCTTGATCAAGGGTTTATCAACCCATTCAGTGCTACTTTAGATGCTGAAAGACTGTACAATTTGTCCTCGGGAGCACCTGTTGCACCTGATATTGGAAAAAACCTCACCAGTATTATTGAACGAGTTACAGAAATGTATGATTAGTTTGTCAAAGAAAGACTGGAAAGTGGTAAAAAGAAATTTTTTGATCCAATTTCAAAAGCCCCACTGAAAACTTTCCATGAATCGAACAAAAAACATGCAAGTAACTACCAAGGAAAAGTTACAGAACTTAAATTTGAAAGAGATCTATTGGGAAATCTTTTAGCTCTTCCAAACAAGTACAACTTGCCTGTAGATACAAGTTATTAACATATTGCCTGGGCCCAGTCCTGCTGAGTCTAGCTGGTACAGATGAAACTAGATGGACAACATCAAAGAGCAAGTTACTTGAGGTGCTAGCAGAATACTGTCTGGTGTTAGATACTTTGGAGCTACTCCCCAGGAAAAATGTCTCAGCATACATAGTTGACCTAATGGCAACAGTGTGGGTTATAACAGGAATCCTTGAAACCTTCAGTGATCTGGCAATGACACTCTTGGTCTTCCAAAGGGATCTGCAGGAGTGAATGTTGTTGCAGATACCTGTACATACAGAGAGCAGTAAATCAAAGAGGCTGATAGATTTCAATGAGGAATTAGTGTGAAGCATATTATCAAAGGTCCCAACACCAAAGTGCTAATGAAGTTCAGTTACTTCCTTTCTTATGGATCTAACAAGGAGCACCTGACTGATTTGATCATGCAGGTCTGAGGAGAAAATTGCATGAGTTTGCCATTGGACCAAGTGATCTATTTTTCGGAGAGAGACAAAAGCTACATGATCACCAAAGAAGGGACTGTAGTTGTGGATGATCTCTGTTCTGACCAGGAAGAAGCAGACAAAAAAATTATCCTTCATATGCAACATGCCCTTACAATACATCCAGGCCCTGTCATCATCCATTCACCATCTGGGGATACCGATATACTAGTAATTTTACTGTCACTATTTTTAGAATGTGAGCAAAGTATATACCCAGACAATGGCTATGGTAACAGTAGGGAACTCTTTGACATTAGCAAGTGTGAAATGACCACTGCAACAAAGAAAGCTTTAGTCAGTTTCCATGCATTCACAGGCAATAACTATGTTTATGCATTCTTCAAAAAGGGCAAGAAGATTTGCTGGAACATCCCTCAAAAGTACCCCAAATTCCTGGATGCCTTTAAGAAACTTGGGAGTGATTGGCAAGTGGATAAGGGTGTTGTAGCTCTGTTGGAGGAGTATGTCTGTAAACTGTATGGAAGGAAGCAAGTTACTAGTGTACATATAGCGAGGCAGCAGATCTTCTGGGAGAAATATAACAAAGACAACAGAATAACTGATCTGTCTCTGTTACCATCCTGCCAGAAAACCCTGAAGTTACATATTCTATGACCCAACTACATCTGCCAATGGTGGAGGCTTTCTTTTGTTGCAATAATCAATGTCACAAATGCAGCTTTGCATGGTTGGATTGATGATCTCAATGTAAAGTGGCCAGACTCAAAATTTCCAGATGATGTTATGTTGCTGCTGTATAATGCAAATGATGAGGACTCAGATGAGGACCAAAATGTATGTGATTATCAAGATGATATTGGCATATCTGATGATGACAAAGGTTTTTTCTAGATGGACAAGACCATTTTCCACTAGTTTATCAACGGGCATATTTTAAACTTTACATTTTGTGAAATAAAAATGTTCTGTGTAAACAAAGATTTTTTTTTTTCTTTTAGATAAATTTCCTTCTTTAAAAAAACTTAAAATTAACCTTTGGGGCAACTTATGGGAATGCATTTTAAAGCTCCAACTCCTGACTATTCATTGACATTGAATGAATATTTAAAATAGTCTTGAAGTAATGGCCCAAGAATCTGCATTAAGTACGCATAGCTGAAAATCACAAAATTTGACGGTATAAACTTGATAATATTTTGTCTATTAATGGTGTCTTTACTTTTATCAATTTATCCTCTTATATTACCTTAAAACTTCAAAACCACATATGCATTTCAAAGCAGAATTCATACCCTTTTAGACGACATAAAATTACGAACATACAAACGTACGAATGTGCCAGCAGAAACAGACCACCCGGCCTATCTAAGTCTGCTCGAGTGTGCAGCTAGCACCCCTAGTTTGCAGCTGCCCCACCCCCTCCCCTTAGTCATCTCACTGCCACCCCCCACCTCCCCACCCTCACTCTCTCCTGTTCCCTGTCCCATGCCCTTTTGAAGCTGTTCACAGATTTACATGATACCACCCATTCTGGTAGGGCATTCCATTTTACTACCACCCTCTCTGTGAAATAGTGTCTCCTCGTTTACTTCCTAAATCTTCCCTCCTCTATTTTTAGCCCATGCCCCCTGGTGACTCTCCCCCTCCTTAACTTAAAGACCCCATCTGCCCCATCCTTATTGCTTCCCCTCAGATACTTGAATGTCTCTATCATGTCCCCCTGTTCCTTCTATCCTCCAGGGTGTACATATTAAGGTCTCCCAGCCTGCTGTCATAGTCTCTTCCCTCCATTCCACATGTCATCTTTGTTGCCCTCCTCTGCACTTTTCCAGTAGCTTGATATCACACTTTAGATATGGCCTGCAAAACTGCACACAATACTCTAAGTGTGGCCTTACCAGAGACCTGTAGAGGGGCAAGATCACCTCTCTTCACCTGGATGAAACCCCCTAGCTATGTACCCCAGCATTTTGTTCACTTTTGCAGCCGCTCTCCTGCACTGGGCAGTGTTGTTCATGGTCCCTGTTATCATTACCCCAGGTCCTTCTCCTCCTCAGTGATCCCCAGCCTAATCTCTCCCAGCCAGTATTTTTTCCTTGAGTTCTTCACCCCAAAGTGCATAACCTTACAGTTCTTTGCATTGAACCCCAGCTGCTACCTCTCTGACCACTCCTCTAGCTTGCTTAGGTCCCCCTGCAGCTGCTTCCATCCTTCCTCTCCATCTACCACTGCTCTGATTTTTGTGTCATCAGAGAACAGACTTATCTTGCTCACCACCCCATGTGCAATGTCCAATATGAAGAGCCCAAACAATACTGGCCCCAACACAGAGCCCTGTGGCACCCCACTCATCACCGGCCTTGGAGTTGAGAGCTCCCCTCTCACCACCACCCGTTGCAGCCTCCCACTCAGCCAGCTTGTAATCCAGTTCATCATTTTTGCCCTTACCACTACACCAGATAGCTTCCCCCCAAGCCACCCATGAGGCACAGTATCGAAGGCCTTGCTGAAGTCCAAGTAAAGAGCATCCACCGCATAACCCTTATCCAGCTCACCTGTCACCTAGTCATAATATTGTGTCAGGTTGGTTTGACAAGACTTCCCTGAAATGAACCAATGCTGCCTCACATCCTGGAGGCCATTGTCCTCCAGGTCCGACACCAGTCTTTCCTTTAGTATTGTTTCCATGAGTTTGCACACTATGGAGGTGAGACTTACCGGGCGATAATAACCCAGTTCATCCCTTGGTCCGCTCTTGTGTAATGGTACTACATGTACCATCCTCCAGTCCAGTAGCACACATCCCAACTCCAGTGAGGTGCTATACAGGTCCGTCAGTGGCTCCACCAACACCTCCGCCATCTCCCTCAGCTCCCTGGGGTGGATACCATCTGGTCCTGGTGCCTTGTCTACCTTCAGTGCCCTCAGTCCATCTAGGACTCTACTGGCCTCAATTCTTCCATCTGTTGTCACCTTTCCCCTGTCCCCACCCTCCCAGTCCATGATGGTAGCAGTCCCCCCTTTTCTTCCATGAACACTGAACAAAAGTATTCCTTCAGTGCTTCTGCCTGCTTCTACTATTGTCTCCTTGCACTTCCTTTTCTCCCTGATGTATCTGAAAAAGGCCCCCCTTCCCATTAATTCCCTGCACTAATCTCAGCTCTCTCTTGGCCTTGGCTCCTCTTACTTTTCTGATCACCTCCATGGACCATCTTGCATACTCTTCCCTGTCCACCTCCTTCCCCATCTTCCTATACCTCTGGTGTGCCTCTCATTTTGCTCTCACCACCTCCACTACCTCACTATTATAAAGTGCAATGAATCCTGTGAAAAGATTAAATATAAGAATATTTTGAAATTTCACAAGAACTTATGGAGTGGTGGTTGGTATTTAACCCTATAATTTTTACCATTAATCTTTTTAGGTAACGTATGGGTATGCATTTTAAAGCTTGAACTTCTGCCTATTCATTGAGATCACACTTGAATGTATATTTCTCTTCATCTTGAAGTAATGGGCCAAGAATCTGCATTAAGTACATGGAGCTGAAAATTGCAACATTTGTCAAGGTTTCAGTACAAAATTGATGCGAACTACCATTTTGCCCCAGCGTTCATGCGATAAACAGACAGAACATGAATTTGGGTATATTTGCTACATTAAACAATTATAGGCATTTATTTAGCTCTCATGTGACATCCCACCTCCATCTACACCTGGTCTAAATGATGAGTGAGCCAGTGACACCCCAATACAAAATGACCGATATTGTTGTAAGTAACTTCCCACCTAAGGAGAGTAGATTTATAGGAAGATAAGAACACAGGGTCCCCATAAAGAACCTTGGGAAAGAGCATCCAATGGGTGATGGCATGGCTAGCTTGTGGAGTCAGTTCATGACCCACTTTATAGGAGACACCTAGCATGGAGTTAATTGACCTACAGACTCCCATGATGTGAGATGAGTAATCTAGTGAGGGGTCAAGTGTGACTCCAAGTTAAGTGAAAGAGGAGATTGAGGAGACTCAGGTACCATTGCAGTAAGCTACAGACAGAGGAGAAGGGTTTATTCTTAATTTGGGAGCATACCAAACAGCACAGTCTACATTTTAGTCATGTTCAGAATCACTTTGTTTGCAGATAACCAAGTGTGCACAGACTGTAGGTTAGCTGTTAAATATTGGGTTTATTTGATTACTACCTTTGGAGCAGGTATACAAGGCCAGATTGTCAGCGTAGAGAATGGCAGAGCAGTGAGACAGGCGTTCATTTATGGAATTTATGTTTAGAACAAACAGAAATGAACCTACAATAGATTCTTGGAAAACATGGACCAGAATTGGGGCAGGATCCAAGAGGGAGATCCCATACTTGACTCTCTGGGATCTGTTTGCCAGAGAGTTACAAAACCAGGGGACAGCAGCTGGTGAGATTCCCAGGTTAGTAAGTTTGCCACTAAGCAGGGAGTGATGAACAAGATCAAAAACCTTTATCAGGTTGATAAACACAGCACCTGTGAGGCTACCAGAGTCCATTGCTGAGGCAATACTCTTGGTTAGGGTGAGGAGGGCAGTGATGGTGCTATGTCCTTTTTTAAAGCCATATTGTGGGGAGTCACGTGATGCCTTCCTTGTAGACAGATGCCTCTGAAACCCGCTGTCTCCTCAAGATTATCAAAATCAAGTAAATCTAACCTTTAAAGCTCACTAACTGAACTACATCAGTTGCACCATCTGCGGGAAGCACCAGGACTTCTTCAGAGCTACAAGTAATTGGAGTATCGGTAAATAATTCGGAGGAATGGAGGCCAAGATGAAACAGGCCCTCCCTATGCATACACCACCAACAACTCCGGACAAGCAGTCTAAGAGGCCTAAGACCCAATATACCGCATCCGGCAAGTCCTCCATTACTCCACTCTCCGAAGAAATTTTTTTAGCTGAGCTGGCTCCACTGAAGATAGCATTTCAAGACTTTGCCTCAGACTTAAAATCTATCAAGGAAGAGCTAAAAGACACTAACCGGGCAGTGGCAGACATATCAGCACGTACATCCTCCCTCGAAAAGTGGCAATCCAGGATGGAACCCAATATATCCTCCTTGCAGCAAAAAGTTAACAAGCTGGAGCTGAAACTTGAAGATCTGGAAGGCCGAAACAGGCATAACAACCTGGTTATTTTCGGCCTTCCGGAGGAAGCTGAAGGCCATTCGCCTGTTACGTTTGCCCAGAAGTTACTTTTAAAGATCGCCAGCCCCCCACCTCATTCTACAACATACTTAGTAGAAAGGGCCCACAGATCTCTAAGATCACGGCCACCTCCTGGATCCAAGCCCAGACCCTATATCCTACGTTTACTTAGTTACCTGGACCGGTAAACATGTATTGGCAAAAGTTAAGAATCTACAAGAGATTAAATGGGAGCATGCAGATCTTAGAGTGTCACAGGACCTCCCGATTGCCACACGCCAGAAGCGAGCCAAGTATCACCCTTGCATCACCAAGCTAATAGCTGCCAGTATTAAATTTCGGATGCAATACCCGGCCAGGCTCTCCATATTGTATCAAGGTTCCTGGAGATCCTTTGAAAACGCTGATCAGGCTACCTGAGATTTAGCAAGCTGGTTTCCAGATTTGTTCATTCATCACTGAGATCCTACATTCAACTGGAAGGGAAATTGGTCCTCAAAGTGGAATCAAAGTGATTTTTAAATGGGCTCCCTGTATTGATAGGATTATTAAATGCAGAAGTAAAGACACAGCCCACCCTGCTTGTGGTGGTGGTTTTTCCTTGGGTCTACGTCTAGAGTTATTCGTGCTGTTCAATTCGTGCTTGCCGTTCCCTCTGTGGAAGTGAACATGGTCAGTACTTTTTTTTTTTGTCCCCCACCTTTGCGATCCTGGGGGAAATGTATGGTTGTCTGAGGCTTACTTGTCCCAAGGTATTTCCTCGCTTTTCAAGAGATGCCCAACCTCCTGAAACACAGTATGCAGTTTTGTGAACGTACGAATAGCAGTGCTGCTTGAAGGTGCGCCCACTTGCAAAACCTGTCAGTATTGTGCAAACCTTTTTGTTTACTTTCACAGTGTGGGATAATAAGCAATCAATCAACTATGTTTTCTTTTATCTAGCCCCTAATAAGAACAATTCATTTTGGTCTTTATTTGAAACGTAGAGATTTTTTCTTTTTATTAAAGTTATGTAAATCGGGCAAGCTGTGACCTGACTCATTTCCAAGCTTTTGGTTTTTGGCTGCGTCTATATGTGGACTCAATAAATGTCAGAGACTCTGTTTGCTACAGTAACTTATTGTTACCAGGGGTTTACTGATATCAGCTTAAACAGATTTAAATGCTTTTCTATTTTTGCTACCCTGGTACATTAGTAAAGTTTTAGTATAAAGCATGGATTGTTACCACATATAACTTTACTGAGGGGCTAATTTCTATATATCAGCTGTTCGTATATCAAAATCTGGAATTTAGTTGTATTTTAGGTAGATAATAACTACTTAGATGGTATTCTTTAGTTCAGTGTTGTTAGGTAGGAACTGCATAGACTCACTATATTTGTGCTTTGAATGTTGTTAAGTGTTTCTTATTGGGGAAATCTTTGGGGGGGGGAGTCGGAGGGAATTAGAATGTCTAGGTTTGGAAGCAGTCATGAACCAGACATTGGGTTTTGATCTCCTCATTACAGTTTCCCAATGTGGGTTCTTATTTATATTAATAATTAGAGAGGGGAGATCATGGGAGTACTTCCAGAGAATTGGAAGTCAGGGTTTAAATAAATGGGGTTGCAGGGTGGGGGGAGGTAGAACAATAACTCAGGGAAAGTCTGCCACTGGAACGGAAGTAGCTTTCCTCAAATTAAATAATCTGATCTGGCTTTTCTGGTAAAACATTTCACCATTCCAGGTTTAAAATTCACTTATGACAGGTATTAATTACTGTTCCTGGAATATAAAAGGAGCACAGACCCCAGCTAAAAGAACCAAAATTCTTCTTCACCTTAAAAACCTGCAAATAGACGTTGCCTTCCTACAAGAGACACACCTGTTACCTAATCAAATAATTTACTTAAGTAGAAACTGGGTGGGTCGGGTATTTGGCTCGGGCATTGACTCCCTTAAAAGAGGCACCGCTATCCTCATATCCCGGAGAGTCCCATTTCGATTAATTCAACTAACGGAAGACCCAGGTGGTAGATACGTGATTATCAGGGCCCTTCTGGGTCATTCAGAATTAATATTAGGATCCATTTATGGACCGAACAGCGATGACCCAGAATTTTTTGCCAGTCTTATGACCACCCTTGCCCCCTGGACTACACTCCCAATAATTTTGGGGGGAGATTGGAATCTGGTCCTGTCTAACCAACTAGATAGATCCAGTCAGATAAGGCAAAAATCAACACCAGGACAAAAAGCATTATATGAGCTAATGTACTCCATCGGTCTCACAGACCCTTGGAGGCTTTTGCATCCAGACAGTAAGGAATTTTCATTTCATTCCCTTCCTCATCATTCCTTTTCCTGTCTAGATTATTTTCTTATCTCAATAGACCTATTGCCAGGTGTATCCATGGTTGAAAAAGGGCCGCAAGTCCTCCTTGCCTGCTTGATCTGCTGGGCTACTAAAGGGCCGTCTCTCCCAGCATCTGGCTGCAGTCTCAGCTCATCAGAGCTGTAGGAGGACTCGCAGCACAACTAGTACCTGATTTTATTAATTTACCTACAGTCTGCAACAACTATCCAGAGCTCCTCGGGGCTCAGTCTTGAAGTTTTACCAAGCATTGTACCAGTCGAGGCTCCTGACTTGAGCTGTTGTGTGTCGGGACTGTTTGAAAAAGGGCGCAAAGCCCTCCTTGCCTGCTCGATCCACTGGGCTACTAAAGGGCCATCTCTCCCAGCATCTGGCTGCAGTCTCAGCTCATCGGAGCTGTAGGAGGACTCACAGCACAACTTGCACCTGATTTTATTAATTTACCTACAGTCTGCAGAAGCTATCCAGAGCTCCTCGGGGCTCAGTCTTGAAGTTTTGCCAAGCATTGTACCAGTCGGGGCTCCTGACCCGAGCTAACCGAAAATTCCCCCCCACCTCCCGTTCCTCCTCCTGCTCCCTCTTTTCTAAATGTGCCTTAACCCTCCCATTAACTTGGTGGGGCCATATCTTATCCCATTCCTGTTGGCTAACGCACTTGCCTGTCCCTACCCACTGCTGAACCCCTTGGGACGGTCACCAGAAACTGCTTTTATTGCACCCAATGTGGTGCTCGATATGCCATGCTGCGCTGTAATACCCCGTGTCTGACAGAGCTTCCTCCCCGGGGTGGTCACCACAATCTGGTCCTATAAGCTATCCAGGGAAATTGTTTACTGCATCTTAGTTTGGAATTTTTCTCTGTACACTGCTGCATTTATAACTATGAATGTATCTGCCTGCTGATTTGTATTTTTTCTGCTGGTCACTGCATATAAAGTTTGCTTGAATTTTACTCTGCCTTCTGTATTTCAGCTGGACCTTTCCTACCCTTGAGAGGGTCAGCATTACTGTGTGCCTGTTATAACTCTCTCCTGCTCTAGGCTTCCCTCCCTCTTGTCTGGTATTTATAGCCTATCTTATTCCCTCTACCCCCTCAGTTGTCACCATGCCCCCCCCAGTGGGTTGCACACCTCAATGTCCGCAATCTTCTCTCCAACCTCTCAGACCTCACGGCCTGGGTCACCCACTACAACCCAGACATCCTGGGGATCTCTGAAACTTGGTTTAAACCTGCCCATCCAGACTCTGTGACCTCCCTGACTACCTAGTGATCAGGCAGGATAGAGTGGGCAACAAAAGGGGGGTGGACTGCTGCTCTACTTTAAGTCCCACCTTAAAGTGATGGTCATACCTCACCCTCCCTCCTCCCCTTGTGAGTTTCTACATGCCATCCTACTGCTGGGCAACGTCAAGAAGATCCACCTGGCCTGTGTATATAACCCTCCACAAGGTGGTGCTCGTGGCCTCTCCCATCTCCTTGACTGCCTCAGCCCGAAGGTGGGAACTGGTGAACTCCTAGTGTTCGAGGATTTCAACCTAAATTGGTTGAGTGGCAACGCCAAAATCTACGAACCCCACCTATCTGGTCTTGCCCTAGGTTAAATTATCTCTGAACCTACCAGAACCTCCACCTCCGGGGGAAAAGGCACTCTTCTTGACTGGATGCTGATTAACAGGCCTGAGTGCATCTCCACTTCCGGTCTCTTCTCAGATTCCATCTCAGATCATTCCCCTACTTACTGTATCTGGAAGGTCCATACCCCCAGGGTCCCCCCCAAAGTTATCCAGATGAGGGACTAGTCAAGATTTAACAATGGCAACTTCCTTGCGGACCTCAGCTGGGCTGACTGGTCCCGAGTCTATGCAAACAGCAACCCCTCTGCTGCTCTTGACTGCTTTCTATCCATATTTACCCCCTTACAAGACAGGCATGCCCCACTCATAAGGAAAAGAGTGAGGGGCACTGTCACAAAATGGCTACACGGGGGTCTGCTTGCCCTGATGAAGCTTAGGGATAAAAGCTGGCTAAAATTTAAGTCCACCGGGGCTAGATCAGACTTTGAGGATTAAAGGCAGCTCAGGAACTCTTGTAAGTGGGTGATCTGCTCTGCAAAGAGTGAATTCTGCAAATCCTCCCTCGAAGCAACTGCCAAGAACCCAAGGAGCTTTTGGTGGACTATCAAACATACTGTTAGTGGTCCTGCCTGCCCTCAGGTCTCCGACATGCAAATCGGCTGAGTTAGCTGCAATAATGCCTTGATGATAGCCAACGCCTTTAATGTACTGTTCTCTGACCTGTCGAGCTACATGCCCACGTCTTCAGAGCCCAGCGTTCTGAGCCTCACTGATGATGTTGTATCCCCTGGACTCTCCCTACACTCTGGAGCTGGGCACGACAATCTTGAGCCCAAGTTGCTCTGCCAGGGGGCCCCCTTCTTGGCATGGCCCATCTCCCACATTCTCAACTCCTCTCTCATATCTGGAACTATCCCAGCTATATGGAATGTTGCTCATGTGATCCCAGTTCTCAAGTGTGGGGATCCCAAAATTCTTGATAACTATTGCACCATAGCGATTCTATCTGCAGTTAACAAACTGCTCGAAAAGGTCGTGGCCTCTCAACTTGCTCACTTCCTCCAAACCCTGGCCTCCTCTCCCCCACACAGCATGGGTTCCATAAAGGGCACAGCACCTCCACTGCCCTTGCACAGGTCACCTTGGAAATTAGTGCTGCAACTGATCACGGTAAGCTCACAGGGGCCGTCTTCATTGACCTGTCAAAGGCCTTTGATCTGGTTGATCATACCCTCCTGGGTGCTGCCCTCCAGTCCCTCATCCTTTCCTCCCCTGTACTAGACTGATTTACCAACTACCTTTCGTGCAGGCAACAGTACACAAAGTTCCAGAAAGCCCTCTCTGGGCTAGCTCCGGTTACTTGCAGGGGTGCCTCAGGGATCTGTCCTTGGCCCCTTACTGTTCTCCCTCTTTATCGACCAGCTGCCTTCAGTCCCTGCCTGTGGAAATGTCACCCTCTATGTTGATGACCTGGTGCTTCCTGCTAGCTCCCATGCTATCAGAGACATAAACACCAGACTAAACTCTGATTTTGATCGCATTCAATCCTGGCTCAAGGCAAAAAAGCTTGTCATCAACCTCCAGAAGACACAGGCCATGTTATTCAGCTCCCTTGCCAAGATTAGGGTGTGCCCAGCCAATCTCAAGGTCATTGGGGGTGACGGCATCACTGTGTCAGTGGTCAACTCACTCAGGTACCTGGGGGTTACCCTTGACCCTCAGCTGGACCTCTCCCTGCACATACGGAACTCCTGCAAGGCCACTAACTATAAATTGGGGCTGGCATACAGGGTCAAAACCTGCCTCTCCCCTGCCACCAGACTTGCCCTTGCAAAACGGGTTCTTCTCCCCTCGCTCCGCTATGGGATCACTTCCTTTGCAAATGCCCCAAAAATCTGGCTCACAAAATGGGACATAGCATACAACAATGTGTGTCATTTTGCCTTATCGGCCCCCTGTCTCACCCATCACTGTCAACTCTATTCCAAGCTGGGGTGGCTCTCCCCTAGTAACCATCGATCCTTTGTCCTGGGCAACTTTACTGACAACATCATCCATTCATCCACACCTCCAGCACTGGCTGTTCTGCTCAAGCCTGCCCCCTCTGGCTATCAGCTGAGGTCCAGTGTCTCCCAGACTCTCACGGTCCCCCAAACTCGCTCGGTTGCAGGGGATCGTGCCCTCGTGGCCCTCACCCCTAGAGCCTGGAACCTACACCTTGCCCTTGTAAAGGCCACCCCCTCCCACCATAGCTTCACGGCCTCACTCTGGAGCTACTTAAAACAAGCTTCTTCCTGTCTTTGCTCCTAGTAGTCCTACCCCTCCAGGGAGTGCACCGTGCCCCATCGTGACTGCATATGTTCAGATGGCTAACGTGCCCATTTCTAAAATGTCCTGCTGCTATATTGTGTGCTTCCTTGACTGCCTCCCTTGGTTGTCATTGCCTAACTCAGCACTTGCCTTATATGCTCTCTGCCTGTACTCTGACTGGTAGCTACCTGCCTATTCCTGCCTGTACCTTGTTGTTTGTTTGTACCTTGTTGATTGCTAGTCTCTGAAATTGTTATAGCCTGAGTTCTCTGAATGTACCTGACTGTACCTTGTTGTTTTGCTGTTATCATGCCTCTGTATCATTATTGCCTGTACCTATGTAATTCTCCTGGGTCACACCTGAAAATAGGCACTTGACTGTCTAGTGTGCTTGCCTGGTAAACAAAAGCTAAATAAATAAAAAATAAATTATTCCTCCGAGGTCATTTCTGACCATCATATTGCCCATCTCCTTCTCGATGTTTCTCTCAATGTACATAGAGACAAATTCTGGAAATTAAACAACCAACTTCTGAAATCGGATGAACAAATACAACTCCTACAAACTTTCATACCTAATTTTATGGACCTTAATGCCCAAACAGTGCCCAAAAAATACTTTTCGTGGGGATCTCTGAAGTGTGCACTGAAGGGCGAATTAATTCGCCTGGCGACTAAATGCAAAAAGCAGAGAGCTGCAGCCCTCTCCACAATCTTAGCCTAGATATAAGAACAAGAACATCACCTTCTACCCTCTGCCCCATAGATGAATGGGCAAAAGTTGAATATCTCCATGCACAATACAATCAAATATTAGCTGAGAAGGCAGAGTTTCTTATGCTCCGGTCTAAAACATCTTACTTTGACCAAGGGGAAAGGGCTGGGAGGCTTATGGCCCTCCATCTTCGTACTCAAATGGCAGATAAGATAATCACCTCCATCTACTCGACTTCGGGGGAATTACTTCCCTCCCCTCCAGATATTGTGACCGCATTCCAAGAATGTTACCAGCATCTATATTCAGCCTCAGGTCATTCCTCCTTGCCCCAATAACTGGACATTTTTCTCCAAGATATTGGCCTCCCAGTGTTATCAGACTCTCAGATCAAAATCCTGAAAGCCCCATTTACTTTATCGGAAGTCTGTGAAGCCATAGACTCCCTGTCATGGGACAAATTGCCTTGCCTGGATGGATTCACTACTAATTTCTATCAAACATTAAAAGAGACGATTGCTCCTATTCTCTTTGAGACTTTTCAATACTTTTTTAACAAAGGTATTTCTGACATCTCCCTGACCCAGAACTTCATAATTTTTCTTCCTAAACCTGATGAAAAAAAACCTCTTTATTTCCAACTATAGACCAATCTCTCTAATTAAAGTGGATCTTAAGATTATAGCCAAAATACTCTCATCTAGACTAGGTCAGGTCTGGGAATCTCTTATTTGTACAGAACAGGTCGGGTTTGTTAAAGGAAGGCTATCATCCGATCATCTCAGAAAAGTAGCCTATCTTTCTTCTGTGTCCAGGGAGCTCACCTCTTCTGCTGCCCTTGTCTACCTAGACACAGAAAAAGCCTTTGATAGGGTCTCTTGGGACTACCTTTTTCTGTTACTAGTCAGATACCACATCCCTCAAGAATGTATACAATAGGTTAAAATTTTACATACATTACTGACAGCTCAAATTTATTGTAACTGTGTCCTCTCTACACCCTTTATTTTATTCCAGGGTACCCAACAAGGTTGTCCCCTCTTCCACTTCCTTTTCAACTTGTATTTGGAACCACTTATTAGGAAAATTAATAATTCAGTGTTGGTATCTGGGATACATATTGGCCATACAGATTACAAATTTTCGGCCTTTGCAGACAACTTACTCCTGCATATTACCAATTTTACCCAATCTCTCCCGGCAATCTTTCAAATTATATCACAATTTAAGGCAATTTTGAATTATAAATTAAATATGGGAAAAACTGAGGTTTTTCCCCTTAATAAATTCACAATGAGAAGTGATATTGAACTGTTGGGCTTACGTTGGAATACTAAAATATTTAAATACCTTGGAGTCCTCCTGCAACCTATTCCCCACATAATGAAAAAACTCAACCTACATGTCCCAAACAGGACCTTATCAGATGACTTTAAGTGATGTTTAAAATTACCTATCTCTTTATGGGGACATATGAGTATAATAAAAACGAATGTACTACCTCGGATATTATATCCTCTACAAATGTTTAACGGGGCTCTCCCAATTTCATGGTTTTCGCAGATACATAGAATTATTAGTTCCTTCTTATAGCAGGGGAAAAAAGTTAGGTGAAACTATCTCAAACTTACAAGTCATAAAACAGACGGAGGCCTTCAAGCCCCCAACTTTTATATATATTACTTAGCTATTCATCTGGCGAGAATCATATTCTGGTAACATTCCTCAGAAGCTATCCGAGAAGCCACCTACTGTCCGTCCTGGGTCGGAATTGAGCAGGATCTATGTTTGGAAAACGGTATTGCTCCTAAGACCCTTCCTTTTATTACCAGAAAGAATCTCCCTAAAGCCTTACAGGACACACCATTGTATGCCTTACTTCACATTCAGTATCAGTGAAATAACTTCCTTAGTATAGACGCACACAGAGACATTGCCCAACCCCTGTTCTCTAATCCTAATTTCTTAATCTCAGGTAACAGCATTAACTGTCACCTTTTCTGGCCAAATATGGGGGTGAAAAGTGTAGATCAGTTGGTCTGAGATCAAAGACTGCTATCCTTTGAGGAGGCCAAATCCATTTTTAAATGGCCTGTAAATCAAGAGTTCAAGTATTTTCAAATATTCCGCCTTTTGGTGTCTCATTTTGGTCTGGGGGAGTGGAATAGTCCCCTAATGTCCACTCTACTCCCCTATATAGAATCCACCCCCACATCTCATATTATATCTTATTCATATAAATTTCTCCTCAAAAAAATTGCTATCCTAGAAGGTCAAAGGATTTATGGTTCGGACAATATGTTACCACCGAACCCCTCGCCCAGGACTGGCCCAACATCTGGAAACACTTATATAAGTACATTAAATTGGATAGGTACAGATTCATGCAATATGACATTAATCATAATCTATTTTATACACCATTTAAACTCCACCTAATGGGGGTATTACCCTCCAGCCAATGTCCGAAGTGTCAACAAGCACCTGCTGACTTACTCCATAGATTATGGATCTGTGACAAAATTAAATCCTTCTGGGTGAAAATCCAAAATCATCTTAACCCTCTACTTATGTTCGCTGACAAGTTTAGCCCTAAAATTTGTATTTTGGGTAATTATATGCAAGTTCAAGGGTCTCAGCAGACAGCTCATTTGGCTCTAATTATAACTGGTGCTAAAAAAGTAATATTAAGGCATTGGTTGGAATCGTCTACCCCCTTATACATGGAATGGTTCAAGGAAATTATGTTTATATTACAAGCAGAGTACATAATTGCAGGACTCACAAATAGAATGGGAGTATATAAACACAGATGGGAAAAATTACATATTCTTATATCGATACAATAGACATTATTCATATGTACTTTTCCCGATAATTTTTATGAAGGTTGGACCCACTGGGTTAACCTGTAGCCAGTACTTCATAATTACTTTTTTCGTAAAAGTTCTTAATCAAACCAAGTGGCAGACTGGGTGGGGGTGAGAGAGAGGGCATGGGGGGATGCAGACAATGTAATCATATTATTTTGGGGTATGGTAACTAGTCACTGAATGCTAAAATTCATGTAACAGATTATTACCAGTTGCTTTCCTCCTAGCATTGTTATGTAGTCTGCATGGAGTGTTGTTGTTAAATATTTAAACTGAATAAAGTTTACTAAATAAAAAAAAGCCATGTTGTGCATGGAAAGAAGGTCACAGAGAGGTAATTAGTGAGTTGTGAGGCCACCACTTTTTCAGTATTTTGTTCAAAGCAGAGAGGATGGCAATGGATCTATAATTATTTAGGAGTTTAGGTTCCCCTTTCTTAAAAACAGTGACAACACAAGATGTTTTCCATAAGCCAGGCACTACACAAGTAGTGAGGGATAAATTGATTAATTTAGCAACAGGGGAGGTTAACTCCTAGGAAGCAATCTTAAGGAATTTGGTCTCAATAGCATCTGAGGCTGCACATTTAAAAACAGGAATCTACATGGACCTGACCCATTTAAAATAAAAAGGCTGTACAGAGGTTTGAGTGTGGGGGGGGGGGGCAGCCCTGGGAAGGTATGACCACTAGGTGAGGAAGAGGGAATATCAAAGAAGGCCTGAGTGTAGAAGGAGAGGTCTGAGAAGTAACAGTCGAATGCTTTGGCGGTGCTGTTATTGCAGTTTACATCATTCAAGACAATGTCTGAGAAAGAATGATCCCCTAACTGTCCTAACATCTTTTTGACATGCTTCCTGAAAAGTCAAGGATTTGGGGCAGTAAAGTTAAATAGTAACTTGCAGTGAGAGCTTTTATTATTTCTGACAGGTTCTTTGCATTAATTATGCATAGTTCTATAGACAGACCAGTCTGTTGGGAAGGAGGAGGCCTTAAACCCATTCTTCTTTTTTTTTTTTGGTGTGTTCAAGGATTTTTATTAGTAGTGGATGGTCAAACCATTTAGAGATAGGGGCACACATTTGTCTCCTAGTGAGTGGGGCACATTTTTCCTGTAGTTCAGTCAACACTGAAGTAAAGAAGGCAGTGGCAAGATTTACGTTGAAAATCTCATACAGGTAGGACCAATCTGTGTTTGAGATTTCAAGTCTGAAGAGCTCAGGATCCAGATTAGTGTGCTTCCTGAACTGTGTAATTCCAGGAGGGGCTTTTGTCAGGTTGGCACATCAAATGCAATAGGCAGATGAGTGATCACTGATGGCATCAGGCGGAACACTTAGACATTTGATCCTGTCTAACCTGAGTGTGAGTATCCAGTCTATAAGGGTTTGTGTGCTACCATTATTAGAGTACCTAGTGGGTTCTGAGATGACCTCTGCAAGACTGAGTGTACTAAGGGCCTGCGCCACTGTTTTATTACAGTCGCTGAGCCAATTTATATTAAAGTTACCAAATATCATAAACTCCTTAGTCTTGACCAGTGAACCAAGACTTGCTTTAGGAGGTGAACAGGTTTGAATTTCCAACTGGAGGGATATACTAAACTTACTAAACTACTAAACCTGGAGCTCTCACCTGAAGTGGTCCATTGGTTCTAAGACTACGTATCTCACAGAAAACAAAGTGTAAAAATCAGGACAGCCATATCTCCCTCTAGGGAAATTACATTAGGGTCCCCCAAGGGTCAATACTGGGGCCACTCCTATTTAGTCTATTTATAAATAGATGCCCTGAAGCTTGCAAGAGCAAGATCATCCTGTATGCGGATGACGCTGTCATTCTGTGCAGCAGCAAGCAGCATATGGCCCTGCAGGCAAAGCTTCAGAGCTCGTTCAATGGGCTTGAGGATTGTTTCTGTAAAAAAAACTGCTCCTCAATCACAAAAAGACAAAGACAATGATCATCTCTAGTCCCCAGCACAAGAAAACCCTCCCTGCCCTTTCTATCACCAACAGCAAGGCTGCTCCGCTGGAGCAGGTACACTGTTTCAAGTACCTAGGGGTAATTATCAATGACACCCTCTCCTTCATGCAGCACATCCTGTAGGTGGTAAAAGCAGTAAATGCAAAGCTCGGTGTGCTCTATAGGCACAGGCAATACTCACACCATTAGCCCTTCATCTCTTGTTCGCCGCCTCAGTTCTATCAGTCATCGACTATGGACTTGTGGTGTATGGGGCCACCTCCAATACTGCACTTGCACGCATTGCAATGGCCCTTAACAAGGCATGTAGGCAAACACTTGGGGCAGACAATCTTACGCACACAAGCTCCCTCTTTAAGCAGACCAATTGGCTTAATCTACCCAACAGAATAAAATACCAAACCTGCCTGTTGGGCAAGAAATCACTACTAGGCAAAATGGCTCCATTCCTCAGTGGCTTTCTGCCTGCCTGTAGATCTGAGTACCAGGCCAGAGGCCACTCCTGGGGCACCCTAGTGATCGCCTTCAGAAAAACAACATTGGGACAGTGGTCATTTGCATACCTTGCTCCCCTGTGGCTTAACGAGATTCCGGCTCACCTACTGACAAACTCAAGCCTACCTGCCTTTGAGGCTGAGTTTAAACAGTACCTCTCTGGAAGCATAGCCTGTTGCTGTAGGCAGTAATTGCATTCCTAGCCCTGCAAGTCTTAAGACACAATCACCTGGCTAACCGACACGGATCAAGTCACCTCCCACACCCTTTTTAATAAAGTCCCTACAGGGCCATTTCCCATATCCCAGATCCCCCACTCCCAATTCTCTACATCAATTCCACTAAGTAGATGGATCAAGCTCCCTGGCTACTGAAGATTATACCTTTGTGCATAGACTTTGGCTGTTGTAAATTATATCTGTGTACCTAATACTGTTTGACCTTGTCATACTTCTTTGCATATTGCACTTACCAGACAGCTTATGTCTCTGTTAGTAATTTTTCACCGTTGTAATTTGTTTACACTGGGGCTCCACGCCTCCTTTGTTTTCTTGTTCACAATTGTTCACACTTTGTTATACCTGAAGTGGAACCTTTGTAAAATAACTTTTGCTCAAAAGTAATGTTTGAATCTTGAAATAAATAAATAAATAAGTACAGAGAAGATGAAGCTTTTTACACTACCCAGTGTGAGCACACCATAGCAACATTCTGTGGGGGATTCAAGAGGGAGAGGGTGATTTGGTGCTGTAACATTTTATTTTTATTTTTTTGTTTAACTGTTTCACCAGAAAAGTAAACTGAGCAGGGTTGCTCATTTCAGGATATGTCCTGGGGAAATGGGAAGTGGAGGTACAAGCAAGCAGTGCAAAATGCAACACGAAAATCTCAGTGTACGTTGTTTGACAAGAAGAAATTCATGATACAAATTGGGGTATATTAAATCAGCAATAGTAACATGCAGTTACAATGAATCTGAGCACGAAAAAAGTGATCAGTTACTAACAATGCAGTATTATGATAAAAATACAAAACAATCAAATAACTGTACAGAACAGTGTATATTAGTAAGCAAAACTAAACTGCTGTGTAGGTTAGGTTCAATGTTATTAGCAGGAACAGGAGTGAACCATATAGGCCCACAATAGGGATGGGAGAGTATTAGTATACAGCTCATAATGGATGTTACAGGGAAGGGTATTCCAAAGTTCAGGACAGCGATAAAAGAAGGCAGATTGGCCAGCAGATATAGAGCAGAGTGGGATGTCAAAGGAGCAAGAGTCAGAGTTTCGAAGTAAGTATGAGCACAGTGTGGTGGCAGAGATGACAATGCAAAGATAAGAGGGGAGATTCCCATACCAGAATTTGGCCATGAAAGTAGCACAGTGTGCCAAGCATCTGAACTCTTGGGAAGGGAGGGAGGGATGTGGCTAAGTAAAGATTATAATGGTGAGTACAAGGGGGAGGCAGGATAATATGAAGTGACAGAAAGAATTGAAAAGGGTGTCCAGTCTGGCCAGGGTAGTTTCAGGGGTGGCACTGTAGAATATGTCTGCATAGTCAAAGGTAGGAAGGATCAGTTTTTGCACAATAGTACATCTGGCTGAAGGAGGAATGCAGTCCTTGTTTCTATGCAAGGCACCAAGCTTGGGGTGGAGGTTTTTATGGACTGCATCCGCATGAGCAGAAAAGTCCAGATGGCGATCTAACCAGACCCCAAGGTGTCTGAAGGAATGGACATTCTCAATCAAAGTACCATCCAGCATGTGGAACACTGGGGAGAAGGCAAGGGAAGATAGTCTTTATCTGGTGCTGAAAGACATGGAGACTATATTTTTTCATGTTCAGAACAGTTGATTCGACTGGAACCATTTCTAAACCATGATGAAATCCTGTCACAGCCTAGTCTGTGCATCAGTGTGTGATGTGCTAGACATGTAAAGGACGGTATCATCTGCATACATATGGATCTGCACAGTGAAGCACACAGAGGAGAGGTCATTAAGGAAAATGGAGAATAAAATAGGGCCAGGTACAGAGCCCTGAGGGACTTCAGTAGTGATAGGGAGAGGAGTGGAGAAGGAGGAGGCAGTCTTGACTGATTGAGTTCTGTCTGTTAGGTCTGAGTGAAACCAAGCCACTGTGGTGGGGTGCAAGCAATACAAACATATGAACATATGAATGTGCCAGCAGAAATAGACGGTCCGGTCTATCTAAGTCTGCTCAAGTGTGCAGCTAGCACCCCTAGTTTGCAACTGCCCCACCCCCTCCCCTTTGTCATCCCACTGCCACCCCCCACTTTCCCCACCCTTACTCTTCCTTGTTCCCTGTCCCATGCTCTTTTGAAGCTGTTCACAGATTTACATGATACCACCCATTCTGGTAGTGTGTTCCATTTTGCTACCACCCTCTCTGTGAAATAGTGTCTCCTCATTTCCCTCCTAAATCTTCCCCCTCTATTCTTAGCCCAAGCCCCCAGTGTGCCTCCCCCTCCTTAGCTTAAGGAACCCGTCTGCCTCATCCTTATTGATCCCCCTCAGATACTTGAATGTCTCTATCATGTCCCCCCATCCCTTCTATCCTCCAGAGTGTACATATTCAGGCCTCCCAGTCTGCTCTCATAGTCTCTCCCCTCCATTCCACATATCATCTTTGCTGCCCTCCTATGCACCCCCTCCAGTAGCTTGATGTCACACTATAGGTATGGCCTCCAAAAGTGCACACAATACTCTAAGTGCGGCCTTACCAGTGACCTGAAGAGGGGCAAGATCACCTCTTTTCACCTGGATGAGAACCCCCTCACTATGCACCCCAGCATTTTGTTCACTTTTGCATCCACTCTCCTGCACTGGGCAGTGTTGTTCAAGGTCCCTGTTATCATTACAAGTAGGTCCTTCTCCTCCTCAGTGATCCTCAGCTTAACCCTGCCTAGCCAGTATTCTCTCCTTGGGTTCTTCACCCCAAAGTGCATAACCTTGCACTTCTTTGCTTTGAACCACAGCTGCCACCTCTCTGACTACTGCCCTAGCTTGCTTAGGTCCCCCTGAAGCTGCTTCCATCCCTCCCCTCCATCGACCACTGCTCCAATTTTGGTGTCTTCCATGAACAGACTTATCTTGCTCACCACCCCATGTGTAATGTCTGATATCAAGAGCCCAAATAATATTGGCCCCATCACAGAACCCTGTGGCACCCCACTCATCACTGGCCTTGGAGTTGAGAGCTCCCCTCTCACCACCACCCATTGCAGCCTCCCACTCAGCCAGCTTGTAATCCAGTCCATCATTTTTGCCACTACCTCTACACCAGTTAGCCTCCCCCAAGCCACTAATGAGGCACCGAATCGAAGGCCTTGCTGAAGTCCAAGTAAAGAACGTCCACTGCATGGCCCTTATCCAGCTCACCTGTCACCCAGTCATAATATTGTATCAAACTGGTTTGATAAGACTTCCCTGAAATGAACCCATGCTGCCTCATATCCTGGAGGCCATTGCCCTCCAGGTACAACACCAGTCTTTCCTTTAGTATCATTTCCATGAGTTTGCACACTGTGGAGATGAGAGTTATCAGACGATAATTACCTGGTTCCTAGCTAAACTTCAGGAGCGTATTGTTCTGGCCCAACTCACCGCCTACCTCAACTCCACCTCTTTTTTCACACCTTTCCAGTCTGGTTTTCACAAGTTCAACTCCACCACCACCTCCATAATATGTCTCACAGACTCCATACTCTCCAAGATGGATCTGGGTCTGGGTCACATAACCTATGCCATTTTTGTCAATCCCACCCTCTACTACTCCTCCTCTAGAGAGTGTTTGGAGGAGCAGAGGGTGGGATACAGTGTTGAAGACTTTTGCCAGATCGACAAAAATGGCATAGGTTATGTGACCCAGAGCCATCTTGGAAAGTATGGAGTCTGTGAGATGTATTAGGGAGAAGGTGGTGGTGGTAGACTGGGACTTGTGGAAACCAGACTTGAAAAGTGTGAAAAAAGAGGTGGAGTTGAGGTTGGAGGTGAGGTGGGCCAGAATAATGTGTTCCTGAAGTGTAGCTAGGATAGGAAGTAGAAAGATAGGGTGATAGTTCCCAGTGGAAGTAGACTCATCACCTTTGGGAAGGCAGATGACTGTGGAATGTTTCCAATAGTAGGGGACTGAAAAAAGGGAAAAGGAAAGGAAAGGTTGAGAAGAGAGGCCAGAGGAGCAGCAATAGCTGGAGTGGAGAGGTGTAGTAATTTGGAATCAAGGCCATTTGGGCACTTGCCTTTGGAAGGGTTTAAGGTAAGGAAAGCCTTGAAATCATCGGTTGGTGTGACAGGAGAGAAGGAGAATTGGTCAGAGGTGATAGAGTTGAGAGCTGCTGAGGAGGCAAGTGGGGGACAGGTGGATAGGGAGGAGAGTAATGTGGAGGCACAAGACGTGAAGAAGGTGTTGAAGGTGGCTGTCACAGCGGGGGGGGAGTCAGAGATTTTTCCCATACCATTGGCAAGGGTTGGGATCGGTGGGCTGTAGGAGGGCGAGAATCGGGACTAAACTATCTTACAGAACTTGGAAGGATGGTTTAAGTTGGCATAGAATAGGAGTGGGCGGATAACAAGTTTGAGCTAAATTTCGGATCCAGATTTTATGTAAGCAATATCCGATTGGAATCGGATTTTATCTGTTTGGATTATTATTGAACTACATACACATGACTCACTGTAATGTTTATGTTTTATTTTCAGTAGAAAAATTATAAAAAATATATTTTTAAAATCGAAGTGAGCTCATCGAAAATTGTCCAAGTTTTCCTTAATGAACAGAAGCATGTTGGCGGTGTCTGGTGACAGATGGGACCTACGGTCTGTTATATCACCTGCCACACTGAATATCCTTTCCCTGGGAACACTGGTTGGGGGTGGAGCCAAATAGCATTTTGCAATTCTAGCCAGAGTAGGGAAACGGCAAGAAATCGATCTCCAAAACTGCAATGCATCAGGTGTGCTTTTTTTTCGCACAATGTTCTCTGACAGACGTGCATCCGGCTTCATGTTGTGCTGTGGTACCCCACTTGCAGAAGCTGAAAAGAAAAAAAAACATATTAATCTGGCAGATTGTGAACTTTAGTAATCCCAAAATAAGTTCGCTAACTTATGGTCTTCGGGTAGAGCTTTACTTTGTGAGTACACCTCCCACAGATCATCAGCCTCTACTTCAGGGCAGCTACAGGGGGTTCCAGTTGTGCTTTCGGCAGTGGCAGCTGATCATCTGTGAGTTCATCCACAAGTTGTTTAAGAACGGCCCTTGTAAAACTTCTGCCACATTTGGTGCAAAATAAATTAATTTTATATCGAGCATCCAGCACTGTAGCTAATACAACCTCTTTTGTTGACTCGTAGTGCATCAGTCATTTTTCCATAGACGCTAGTAAGGCATTTTTCATTGATAGTAGCCCAGGGACCTTAATACTTTCAATACTGTGATATAGGATGGTAGCAGTGGGGATCACATCAGAAATGCTGCCACTATCACAGCTCAGTCTTCATGTTTCATTTTCAAATGGTCGCAGAGGTGTGCAAACATTTTCAGCCAATGACCACTGAGAAGAGTTGAAGGTTCTGGTTTCACACTCTGCAGCATAGACAGTCAGTACTCTACGTTGTTTGAGTAGCCTCTCTAGAATGTAAAAAGTACTGTTCCACCTTGTTGGAGCGTCTTGTATTAAACAACGTTGTGGCACCTGTAGTGTTTTTTGTAGGTCAGTCATCTTAGCCGTGGCAGATAAAGAATGCTTAAAATGTGATACCATTGCCCGCCCTGTTGCTAGTAATTCTTCAATGGAACTCCAATTCCACTTTAGCTTTTTCAGTTTGCAATTTGGAATACTCTTTTCTAAATTTCTCTTTGTTTCGTAAATGATTGAGCAAGCCAGAGGTGCCAAAATTTTTTACAGATGAACCTCGACTTACATAAGATGGAGTGATACAGAGACAACATTTAGCTTTAGCCTCAGATTCTTTGTCAGCTACAAAAAAATTCCATACTAGACTTTTGTTTGCCATTCTAGATGAAAGCTCTCGATCACCTCTGCATTGTGCTGAACGCTTTGCTCTGTTGATCTCTCGTCCCACCCCCAGCACAATTGTTTTCACAGTAAAGTACCACTTATAAGGGAATTTAAAAGTGATCAGGTGCATAATTAACAGCTGCTCATGTAATTAAAGTAAATAAAGGGATCAGCCTCTTAAAGGGCTACTATCCACCCTGATTAGAACTTCAAAAAATCATGGATATCCGACCGGATTGTTTTATCGGTTCAGATATCTGCCCATTCCTAGCATAGAAGGATGCTGAGACGTACAACATTAAATGGGCTCTGTAATATATCAGCATGCCACCTCCTTTCTAAGGGTCAGGGCTATCACACCAGATAGGACTATATCCTAGAAGTGCACACAGGTTATCAGGAATGGTAGGTTTTAACCACGTTTCTGATATCCCCAAGACATCAGACTGGTAGTGGGTGACCCATGCAGTGAGCTCATCTATTTTGGCTGCTAAGCTTCCTATGTTGACATGAACAATTTTTAGGCCCTTGACATTTTAACATGACATGGAATAGAAAGAAGGCATAGCAGGGGAGGGACCTGGGTTAACCTCAATAACACCAGCTGATAAGAGATAGGTGAGAGCTAGGTATGTGAAGGGATTGCACTTCAGGTACAAATTAGTGGAGGTAAAACTCCACTGCTACCTCCTTAGAAAGTAATCCATCTTTATTTATACAGTGGAGTGGCAACAGGAACTGGGTTAATGTAGTATGTTTATAGTTTTGATCAATTGAATAACTGCTTGTAGATGTTCCAGGTGGCTTTTCCAGTCTGGACTGTACACCACGACATCATCAGGATACACAGCACAATAACCAGTGTGAGGGAATCAAATTACATCCATGTACCACTGGAATGTAACGGGTCCACCATGTAAGCCAAACGACATGGTGGTGAACTGATAGAATCCTATAGGAGTGGCAAATGCAGTTTTGTCTCTGGATTATTTAGCTAGGGGGATTTGCTAGTAACCCTAGGTCATATCTAGGGTACTGATGTACTTGGCACTTCCCAGTCTGTAAACCAAATCATCTATTCTGGGCATAGAATAACTGTCAAATTCTGACACTTAAGTTTCCTAAAATCAAGGCAGATACTTACATCACCTTCTTTTTTGTTTACAGTCACCATTGGTGACGACCAAGCACTTCTCGACTTTTCTGTGATACCCAGTTCTTTCAGTTTTTGTATTTCCTTAACCACATCTGCTCTTAACTACTCTGGTAATCTGTAAGTCTTTTGTCTAATAGGGTGAGCATTCCTTGTCACCATTACATGCTCAGCCTGACACTGTGGTATAACCATTTGTTCTCTCTGGTCCTGTGTCTGAGATTTAACCCAAACTCTGTACAGCAGACCAATACATTTTTTAAACATAGGTTCACCCTGTTTTGGTTTCACCCCCAGCTGCTTAAAATAACCCTGGAGAGAAACATTGTTAGTTTGTTCTGAAAGAAAATCACAATTAGTTATCAGTTTAGTTTTAGCATTTTCACGTGTTAACCCCTTATGTCCATCAGTCTTTTGTTGCCACTGTTTCTTCAGGCACCATCTTTCTTTCCTGGATTTCCAGATCATGGAGCTATGCTCAAACAAGTCTGAATCAAAATCAGTGAAAGGACGAGTCCCCACCATCTAAGATTTTCTTTGCCTGAGTGCTCACTGAAACATCACCTTGTTAACACCCGAAGCTGTAATTGCCACTAATCAAAGCCGTACTCAATACTTATGACAAAGCTTACTACTAAGCTGCTAAGGACAACGTAACTCTGGTATTGTTTGCATCAATCCTACCTGTACCAGCTTGTTTGTATCTATGTCTTAAGTTACTGTTATACTGTGTTATACTGTTATACTGTGTATTTTCGTTTGTCTTACTGTGACAAGGTACCTTTGTAAATGAGCCTATGGCTCAAGGGTTTTCTAAACTGCTGTCTAAATAAATAAATAAATAAATAAATAAATAAATAACATCAGGATTTACTCCCCTGTTTGATTAACTCAGTAAATCTTGGAAAGTCATTTCCAATAATCACAGGTACAGGTAACTTAGGTACTACCCCCACTTTCATTTGGTGTGACACCCCATTAATAGTCAGAGTCATTTGGCTGGTGGGATAGTATTGAGTGTCCCCGTGGATGCAGACAGCACCAGTACCTGGTCCTTTTGAACAATGCTTTCCCAGCACTTCAATATGCACTAGGGTCTGTTTGCTTCCTGAATCAATAAGTCCTTTCACAGTCTTATCTCCCACCTTGACATCTGGTAAGCACTTGCCCCAATTTGCTAAGAACAAATCTGCTCCAGGGTCACTCTTCTTACTATGGCAATTTCTTGCAATATGACCTGACTCATTACAGTTATAGCAAATAAAGTCTTTGGGTGCAGATTTGTTACTCCCACCAGAGTTCTTATCAGACTTGGGGTTTATATGGGAAAAAGAGTGTCTTACCGGTGCTTGGCTGTTACCTCACTGCTGTGGCATCTGTCTGGCCATCTGGTAGTCTTCGGACAAAGAAACAGCCTTTTCGCCACTTTCTGGTTGGTGTTCTTTTACCCAAAGCTGCACGTCTATAGGAAGGATGTTGATGAACTGCTCCATTACAAATGTTTCGATGATCTGTGGGAGTGTTTTTGCCCTCTGGTTGGAGGCATTTCATAAGGAGTTCTCTGAATTGGGTGAAGGCTTCTTGAGGATTGTCAACTGAGTTGTACTTCAGAGACTAAAATCTCTGCCTGTACGTCTCTCCTGAGATGTCATATCTTTTAAGGACCTCTCTTTTTACCAGGTCATCATTTTCTGACTGTGCAGTGTCCATATTGCTGTAGGCAAGTTGGGCTTTCCCTGTCAGGTAAGGTACCAGTCTGATTGACCATTGCTGCTTTGGCCACTGTTAGGCTGCGGCAACCCTTTCAAAAGTTGTCAGGTACTGTATGCTTCGATATCATCTGAGGGACACAACTTAGTAAGTTTAAAGTCTTTTAAGTTGTTTGCTTTGCTGTGCCTGTGCCAGAACCTCCAGCTTCGCCTTGGAGCTCAATAACATGTCAAAGTAATGCAAAGAACATTGATTTCAATGTACTTCACCTTAAAATTGGTGGAGAAGTAGTTTGGGGAAGGTTTGCAAGTAGAGGCTTTGCATGTATGAGGCCCCGGGTTCATTCCCCGACATCTCCACACATGCACCTTTTTTTATGAAGACAGGTTGAAGGAACTGAACATGTACTCCCTGGAGGAGAGGAGGGAGAGAGGGGATATGATAGAGACATACAAGTATCTCACAGGGAGGAACAGGGTGCAGGAATACACTATTTTTAAGCGAAAAAGATGTACCAGGACTAGAGGGCATGGGATGAAGTTGGAGGGAGGATGATTCAGAGAAACATGAGGAAGAATTTCTTCACAGAACGGGTGGTGGACAAGTGGAACACCCTGTCAGAGGAAGTGGTGGGGCTGAAACAATCACAGGATTTAAGAATGCATGGGATAGACATAAAGGAATTCTGGAGGTCAGGGGTAAGGGGCAACAGACTTCTAGGAAAACATAAACTGAACTTACAAGCTCAAATGGGCAGACTGGGTGGGCCATAGGCCCTTATCTGCTGACACTGTCTATGTATCTATGTATCTATGAGGTGGATGAAGTGGACGAAATTCTCTCTGCGGAGTGATTCGCACAGTAACGCGGAATCTGCAAAGCGCTCCGCAATGCTAAGCAGGGTACTTCACGTTATAATGGGGAATGTGAAGTCCATTGAAAACAATGACTTTGCGTTATTCCCCCTTCCCCAAACCACTTCTCCACCAATTTAAGGTGAAGTACATTGAAATCAATGTACTTTGCCTCACTTCACCTTGTTATTGAGCTCCAAGATGAATTTGCAGTGCTTCATGGGAATGCAGGTCACATGGGCTCTAGATTGTTCTATACAGCCTCAGTTCTGTGTAGTGTGTGTAGTGGAAGATGGACACAGTTTCCTCTCAGAGCTCTGCGATTCAAATCCTCTAAAAGCTGTTAAAAAAGCCTTTTTGAGCCATTTTTTTTTTTGGCTCAAAATTTAGTGCATCGATTGTAGGAAACCCTCCTGTGCTCATATCATCAAGTGTTTATTGTTTGTGCATGGATTTTGAATGTTAATTTAGAATAGTCAGTCTGTGTACTGTGAAGTGTGTTTTGTGGGAGGGGCATATCTGTGGTGTAGGTAGATTAACAGTGAGAAAAAGGCAGTCTTTTTGTTTTGGTTATATTTTTCTTGTATAACTGTGTTAATGTACACACAGTAATATTTTCAGTAATTTTTGACATTTTTTTCTGATTGTAGTGGTGCAGCAGTGCATAATTTCAATTTGTTTAAAACATTTGGTTATATTGCTAAAGGTTTTCAATTTGCTACACAATACTTGTAATGTGTGTGTGCAAGTGTGAGTGTGTGTGTGATGCATACCATTAAATCAGACAACTTTTATTATGCCGGAGTAATTGCAGCAGTGTGAACCTGCAGTCCATCGCACCTACCTGAACTTTTTATACTGCTTTGTGGAATCTTTACTGGTAGTGGACTGTTACTACCGTGCATTCCCCCCCAAACCGGCTAAAGGTATTCTTTTCCAGATTTGGATCTGTGACTTGTGAGCACTTGTTGGGTGTTGTGCCTTTGCGTCTGACTCTGCATCTCTTGAGTGCCCAGTACAATCTTAATCTGTCTGTGCATTTGTAGTTCACCACTAATTCTGGGAGACTTTGCATTTTTTTGTTACCCTATCATTTCACTTCACCAGCACTGGGGAATTTTCTGGACACAAGACAGTAGCATTTTGGGGATGCAAATTAATTCTGGTGACTGTGTGTGACCACTGCGCACATGACTGAGTGTGCCATTAATTCTGAGAGACTTCACATTCTTTGTTACGCTCTCATTTCACTTCATCAGCCCTGGGGAATTTTCTGGACACAAGACAGTAGCATTTTGGGGTTGCAAATTAATTCTGGTGACTGTGTGTGGCCACCGCTCACATGACAGAGGGCACCATTAATCCTGGGAGACTTTGCATTTTTTGTTACCCTCTCATTTCACTTCACCAGCACTGGGGAATTTTCTGGACACAAGACAGTAGCATTTTGGGGATGCGAATTAATTCTGGTGACAGTCCACATGACTGAGTGTGCCATTAATTCTGGGAGACTTTGTATTTCTTGTTGTGCTCTCTTTTCACTTCATCAGTACTGGAGAGTTTTCTGGACACAAGACAGTAGCATTTTTGGGGATGCACATTAATTCTGGTGACTGTGTGTGTGGGGGGGGCACTGGGGGGCTACCAGTATTGTTGCCACTCTGCCTTACTTCACGTTAAGGTGGAATGACAACACGAAGTAATAATTACAAGGTGAAGTGAGCCTTTCCTACTGGCCACTTCGCATTCACTTCGCCAGCTGAATTTAATTTCGCTGCATTTCTACTTGCAAGGCATCCAACCATCGCTGCTCCAGTCACTGCATCTCTTCTTTGCTGCTCCTGTCGCTGCATCTCTTGTTTTCTCTGCTGCTCCTGTTGCTGCATCTCTTCTTTTCTTTGTTTCTCTGTCTCTATTTGTTATATAGCCCACCATTTGAAGAAGGCAGACAGGTGTTCAGGTTCTGTCACTGCCAGCTCTTTTTTTTCCATCACTGTTGCTGGCTGTACTGTCTCAACTTAAACTTCTGTCCCTGCTAGTTTGGCTGCCATCTTTCTGGCAATGACTTCTGGGCTTGCTGCTGCAGAATCCATACCTTTCTGCTATGCTTCCCTGGTACTAGGTCTAGTACCCATGCACAAAACTCCAGGCTTAGGGTATGTATGGCATAAATCCTACTTCAAAAACCATCTGTCATTGAGGCACAGGACAGGAAGCACAGGAAAACTAGGAGCAGTTTCACAATTCACAAATAGCGTTTTAGTTTTCTCAATAACAGCAAAATAAAAAATAAAATTCTTCAGCATAACTATTTACACGGGCAGTACAAATAGAGAAAACTAAGACCTCTTCTGAGGGTATCTCTTAATTCCAAGTTTCAGTCTCTCAGTCTCTCACTCTCCTTGTCTTTTAGCAAAAGCATTGTTGCTCTTTTAATTTTTAATGAAGCTTTTTTGGACCCATTGCCTCCTCCCACTAATTGGTGATGGGGAAACATATTCACTTGTTTTTAATGGTTTTCTCCCTAACCCCCCTAAGGCCCTGGTACACAGCTGTACAAGTGTGTGGAGACACACTTCACACCCCGTGGTGCCAGCTCAGCCCCTTCCACCTCCAGATATCTTTTCTGCCCCCTCTCTGCCTACGCTGACCACTGGACCTCCACCTAGTGGGAGTGGAACTATGGGGGCACCAACCCACCCTCACCACTCTCAGGAGAGAAGAGCTGCCTACCGGCATGCTCAGTTCTGCTCCACCCACCCCCCCATGCTGGCACTCTGATGACCCGCGGTCATTCCTGAACCC
The DNA here is from genome assembly GCA_016271365.2 of Neoceratodus forsteri. Lineage (NCBI taxonomy): Eukaryota > Metazoa > Chordata > Ceratodontiformes > Ceratodontidae > Neoceratodus > Neoceratodus forsteri. Next base: position 137,235,827 of record CM057453.1, read on the forward strand.
AGGTCACCGGTGTAGCGTGAGGTAAGACATCCAGCACCTCAACCCTCTGTGCCAACGGGCCGGCCTTGCTGCTCTTTTTATAAGTCTTTTGGAACTCGTTAAGAGAGCCTGCTTCTCACAGAATGTTCTTGTAAGTTTTGATGCAGGTGCAGCAAAAAGAACATCGTGACTCAGAGCTGACCTCTTGTTTACAGCTCTGCAAAAGGCTTAAAAACTGTATCTCAGGTTAACCCCTTGAGTTTCAAATAGCTATTTGCAATCATTTCAACAATACAACATAACTATATACATTTTTAAGCAATAGGATCCCAGTATCAGTGATATTTCCACATGAAGATTCACATATATTTTTATACCCACAGATATGCAAGGGGGAAGAAAAGACAGAACAGCAAAGGAAGGCAGAGAGATAGTGAGAGGTGAAGAACTGCAAAACTGTTGAAGTGATCAGTTCCTAGGTTTCACAAGAAAATTTGGTTGTGTAACCAGACAGAGAAGTGACAGGAAAGGAGAGGATAGAGTAGATCCTTGCATTTAAACTCTTTTTGCATAACAAATGGGGTAGGGCATTATTCAACCCTGTCACAGGTCTCCCCAAAGATACTGGATGCTACCATAGCCATCTCTGGCTTCTCAGTTGTCCAACAGGATCTTACTAAGAGCATAGCCATCCACCTTTCCTCATGCACCCAAGTCTAACTTGTGCTGTCCATCTTCTGCCTTTGAGATGCTCCTCTTGAAACTCCCCTTCCCTTTCTCCATCCCTATATTCATTGCTGGAGTCTAATGCTGCCTAGCAAATCCCTTCTCTCTGGCATTGAGCTCCTCACTATTCTGTCCTCTCGTGCCTCCACCAGTGAGTTGCTCATCCTAGGTGACTTCAGTCTTAATAAGTTCTCATCCTTCCATCATAAAATCTGTCCAGCTTACCCAACTGATCTCTGATCCCACTTAACTCAACCCTAAAATCCATAACCACTCTTTTCTGGACTGGATCCTTTCCTCCCATCCCTGCTGTATTGTAGATGCTGGTACCTTCTCTGATGCCCTCAGTGACCATCATGTGGTCTACTGCATGCATAAAATTCACCACCCCAAAGCCCCGACAAAATTTACCCAGATTATATCCTTCCAATTCCTGGATCTCTCTTCTTTATTTGCTGATGTGATGGCAACTAACTGGTCCCAATACTAGCTGCCAGCAACATTAACACCACTCTTGATTTTTTTTACTCCAAATTCTTGTTGGCCTGGGATCATCATGCACCCATGAGGAAAACTCGGGTTTGAAGTTCACACCTCCCTTGGATAATGGCAGAGCTGCTGGCCTATCACCTTGCACATGACCTTGCCTGGTGGACCCACAAATGCACCAGCTCCACCACTGATCTAGCTTAATACAAGTCACTTCATGACTCCTGTACCACAGCTACTGGGCTTGCAAAGGCTGACTGTTTTGCATGCACACTCCAGAACACTCTTAACCATCCATCAAAGTTTTGGGAGGTCATTCATGTCCTCTTCTCCATGCCCTTCCAACTGACTCTCCCCATCCTTAAGGTGGGCAACTCCCCCATCTTTGATCCCACAGCAGTCACCTCATCTTTGAACTCCTTTTTCACCACCTGTGCCCTCCCTCTCCTTCCCTCCATCTCCCATCCCCCAAATCTCCCCACTTTTGCCACAACCCTGTCCTCTCCATCCATCCCTTCTCCACTCTCCACCACTTCCTGTGCTCCCCTCAAGGCCCTGCTAGCTCTTCACCAACACAAGGAAGGGAGCACCTATGGCCTTGACTCCAAACCCTTGTCTCTCTCTGCCCTGGCCATTGCTGTTTCCATCACCCATCTCTTAAATTGTTCCTTGTCACTTGCCTTAGCTCATGATCTGTAGAAGCATGCCATGGTCATCTCCCTTCCCAAAGTGGGTGACCCCTAACCGCCGGCAATTACCACCCCATCTCCTTCCTCCCTTACCTGACTAAACTTCAGGAACACCTGATCCTTTCCCAACATTTCACTTTCTTTGACAGCTCCTCCTTCTTTACTCCTGACCAGTCTGGCATCACAAAATCCCACTCCACCACCACCTCCCTTCTTAGGCTCACTGATCCCATTCTTTCTGGCATGGACCAGGGGCTGGTCCCCTCTGCCATCTTTGTTGATCTAGCCAAAGTCTTCAACACTGTTGCCCATCCCATCCTCCTGCACAAGCTAAAAGCCACTGGGCTCTCCTCCTCCTCTACTGTTGTAGGGTTTCACTCAAGGCATCCCCCAAAGAGCCATCCTTCACCTTATCCCATTCTCCATCTTCCTAAATGACATCCCCCCCCCCACCTGCTCCTCTCTGGCCAGTCACATGTATGCAGATGACACATTTCTCTATGTATCTGGTTCCTTTGCCTCTGACCTAACAACCTGACTTCAGCTGGGTTTCAGCAGCATCCAGCACTGGTTTTAGGCCAGTCAGATGTCCCTCAGTGCCAAAAAAAAAATGTCCATGACCTTTGACACTAGGCAGAGATTTGCCAAGTTCTCATCTTCCCTCTCCCTTCCTGACCCTTGATGGTGCTGTGATTGAGGATGTCTCCTCCTTTAAATACCTCAAGGTATGGATGGATTGTTATCTTGACTTCTCTAGTCACGTAGATGCCATCTATCAGAAGCTTCACCCTACATATGGGACACTTTACAGGAACAAAGCAAGTATCTTGCTTCCTGCCCATACAGAGATTGTCACAAAGATGATTCTACCTATCTTTGATTATGGAGACATTGTATATAGCACTGCTCCTAAGTCCACCCTTTCCAGGCTGGATTCCCTCTTTCACTTCTTCTGCTGCTTTGCTCTGGATTACCTTCCCAAAATTCACCACTGTTCCCTGTATTCCTCTCTCTCTATCTCCTTGCCCTATGTTAACGTGAGGTGCCCCACTCATTATGCCACCTTTCTCTCCAAATTCTGGCTGGGTTCTCACCCCCATACCTTTCCTCCCTCTTATTCTCCCCCCTTCCACCTCCTACTCCATTCACAGTTCTGACACCATGCTGCCTCAGTCTTCCACCTGCAAAATCTTTGGCTGGATAAGCTGCTTTCGCCATCTGCCTCTCCGAACTTTGAAGCACCCCCCCCATTGCTAGTCACAATTCTCCTTCTTTCATATCTCTAAAATCCCTCCTCCTTGACTTCACTACTCACTGCTTTAGTTACCGCTGCTCCTAGACATGTCTCACTTATCCTCCCTCCATATTACTCCCTCCGCCTACTGCCCTGACTTATCGATCCACTCTCCCTTTTGGACTTATCTCCGTTGTACTCACCAGCTGTCTTCCCTCCCTCATTTTGCTTCCAGTTGCACTTTGTTGAACTGTTGCTATTGCTATGCTGTGTTTTGCACTACTACAACACTGTGCTTCCTCTTAGTTGTCTACTGTGTACTTTTTATTATTGTTATTATAATTGTAATTTTATTGGTGTAACTTATTACTGCATTTTCCTCATCTCCTTCCCCCAGGATGCATCTGAAAATGAGTAATTTAACTCAGTATGTTTTCCTGGTGAAACTCTTTAAATGAATGAAAGAATACATAAATAAATAAATACATGCATACATATATACATACATAAATAAATATAAATTATTTTTTTTTATTTAACATGTGTGGATGCTGGGGAGACAAGGGTGGGACTGGGTACAGAGAACATGTGGTGAAAGGGGGTAGATGCTTAATGGCTGGGTGGGACAGCAAAGGGATGTTTTTGTAGTTTTTTTAAGTAGGCAGTTGCCGAATATCTGAATAGCAAATACCCACATATTTGGCCAATATTTGGCCACAGAATACCAAATATACATCCGAATATTCCAGAAAAGGTATTCACACAGCCCTAATAAGAGACACCTGAGCCTGAATCTCTTCTTCTGTGTTTGTACAATTTGCACCCAACACTAAGCAATTTTGCCTGAAAGGTATGACCTTTACAATAAATTTTGTTTGAAGATTTAAGTTAGTGTGCATGGGCCCTAATGAAACTGGTAATCTGAGGACTTCAGTCTTAAGAGAAGGCTATCTTATAGTGGGGTAACTTTCAGACTTTACTACATTTCTTTGTTTTTTAACTTTCTTTACTGTATATTGATTTTAGTATCTTCCAAGCAAACAAAAAGGTACTGTTACATCAATATGAGGGATACCTACTTTAATGCAGTGACTGAATCTCAAGTCACAACAAATTCATGACCAAAAAGATTGAAAACAAAACTCCAGATCCCTCACACCTAGTCACATAAATAATATCATCTAAGCCTGATGGTGGGGGTAGGGATGCATAAGCTCTTAATGCATTCATTATTAATAAATACTCCCTGGCTCAACATTTCAAATCAATCAATTGACTGCTACTATACACTTGTGGAATGCAAAATATAAATCTAATGTTCAAAAATTGCTAGCTCTGCAGATTTGTTAAACAAGTCCATGTCTAACAGCCAGCACATCTACCAAGGGGGACTCAGTACTATATAAAATCACTTGGATAAATCCAATACAGAATATAATATGAATCCTGTTATTATATGTGTAAACCTTGCTGTACAGCTAAAACAAAGATCACGGACTCTACACGTGCCACAATTTGGAGGCATAAAGTGGTCAAAATCACCCCTTTGTGTCACTATTTAAGCAATAAGGCATGACAGGGGGTTTGTTATGGTGGGATAATGGCCCACCTCGGGGTAGGTTGAAGCACAAGGTGTAGCCAAGGGCTTCCACCACCTGAAAAGGGCCGTTAGCCCACCATAACACACCCCCGGAGTGCCTTATTGTAATTATGAAATGGGTCATTTTTAGTAAATTTTATGCATTTTTAAACATAATACTTTCAGCTGGGCCATTGTGCTAGATAATGGCCCAGCTGAAAGCAGCTCTTGGCCAGTCAGAATTCAGCACTCTTTCTATCCATTTCATAATCCAAATTATACCCCACTGTGCTATACAAAATAGGGCCATGAGGCTTTCCCTGCACTGTAGCAATGCACAGGGACAGGAACAGCCAGGAGGATGCAGGGACCAATATACTAATGAGCTGTTCAGCAGCTCGCCAGCACCCAGACCCCAGTCGTGAGGCACAGTGCCCCTTCCCCTAGCAGTTTTACATTGAAACACTGGCTTGTGAACTGGAACAAAAATTCCTGTTGGGAGCAGGTTTAGGTGAGATAGGGCTGGGGGGAATACTGGGATGCCAGGGACTACAGTATAACTAAAGAGTGCTTTGGAAGGCCACTAGACCATGAGGGAGGACTGTGGAGGTGACAGAAGGGCATGAGTGGATCAGCTTGTCATTGGTGGTCATGTTCAATCACAACTCAGCTGATTTATGAAACCAAGAATCCCTTTTTAAAATCATGTAATGCAGAGAAAGTGGGTTTGAAAAATAAAATAACTTTAAAATGCTTTGCAGGCTCCTTCATGCTGCTTTGTGGGATGCACTGGATACTGTTTGTTTCTGATACTGGCCACTCACCAGTAGCACTCTTACACAATTGCAGAAATGTATACATAATGTGATTAAAATTTGCTGGATGAGCTGAGTTTTATTTATTTATTTGAAAACTGGTGGCCAGAAAAAGTGCACTGAGCAGAGGCTCATTTTCATGTACAATCCAATAAGGCATGGCAAATAAGCAGGCCAAAGTTACAAGGTGAAGGGATGGGGATGACTTCAGTAGTAGAACTGCCAGGCCAGTGCTTGGTGCTTAGCATAGCACCATGCAGCTGGCAATATGCCATCCACAGACCCATGTGCCTGTCACAGCTTCTCATGTTAGTGGGAGTAAATCCTGTCTGTACACACAAACATCTGGCTTCACCAATTTGTCTGCGTGCCAAGTGATACTGTCACAGGGGGTCTCTTCCCCTTCAAGCATGTGGGGGTGGAATGGGAGCATGTTGCCCCTGATTTTGTGACCCCACACACGATGACTGTGTATTGGGATGCAGGAAACAGCTTTTCTTTGCCCTCCACAGCTTATAAGTCCAACACAGTCTGAAACTCCCTGAGCTGTTGTACCAACACGGGTAAACATGATCTGGGCAGCCAGCTCAGACTCTAACTCCATCTGTTCATTTGTTTATTTTATAACATACAGTATTTAGCCATGATTGTCCAGCTGAGATCAATATCTTATTTTCAGAGGGGCACTTTAAACATTTGTTTAGCTTTGTGGACTAAAAACACACTGGGCTGTAAAATGACGTTTTTTAAGGTCACGCACTAAGTAAATGGCTCTGGTTTACAGTTCTGCATTCTAAACACTGGGATACACTGCTGTCTCTTATTTTCTTCTTTGTTCTTTCCTTTTAATAATGTTTTTATTGAAGAGTTTCTTTAATACAACAGTCATTCAACTAAATATATGACATTCTTTGTCCAATAAAAAGTAAATCAGAAATGATACAACCATACAGTATCATAAGATATGAGCACACAAACATGAAGTATGTCTTACAAGTACAATGAAACATAGGTATGGTGTACTATACCACCTGGTAGCTTTGCTGAGATAATTATTCATCGCCCAATATACACAGCCCCCATTGTGCCCCTGCTGAGGCCTGCCCTTATTTGATCCACTCCATTACATGTGCAGTTGGGTCACTTGTACACTTGGGAGTTGAGATACACATTCATGTGAAACTCAGAAGTGTGTGCATATTGAGGAGGGGGCATTGAGGGCACTGGCATTATGCAAGGTAGGAGGCAGTGGTAACGGCTATCTGCCATCCGTACGAGTGTCCCTTGACCCTTCCTGGGCCAGCTCTGGGCCCAAGGAAGAGAGCAACAGTCGTAGCCAGCAAGTTGTCTGAATATTTACAGGTATTTTCGCAATATTTCTAAATGAAATCTCTTTGGTGGCCCTATACTGATACTGCAAGCAGGCAGGAAATTACAAATAAATAAATATCATAGAAAGTTCAGGAAATATCCAGACACATCTGTAGCTGCAACTGAAATTATGCCAACATTTGCAGCACTGGAAAAAATTATAATCAAATCATCCCCACAGAAATGTTTTAAAACAATTCAGCGTACTAAGGTACAACTTAGAATTACATAGGAAAAACTACAAACGTGCAGGAGAAAGAGCTAAAAATTACAACTACAAATGCAAAATGCACATAAATACTTCATTACAGTCAGTTAGCATGAGCTATGCAATAAAATAAATCTGTTTCACAAAATTTATTATAAACCACAATTAATGAATAAAAAAGTCAGATATCAGATTTGCAATAAATGCAGTCAGGTATTTGGTGCAATAACACATTTACTAGCAACCTGCAAAATAATAAACACATTTTGAATAGAAGTCTTAGACACTCCAGTCCCCTACTACTAGGATATTCCTTGCAAATCAGCAAATTGTGACAGTCGGGATTTAGTGAGTTTGGATGACTTTCTTCTGACTGCCCCTGATACCTCTCCACTTGAGCTTAACATCTGAGCAAAGAGGCAGCTGTCTGAGGCAGTTAGAACATTTTTAGCCAGGAGGGGTAAGTAGAGAGCTGTTATATTAGAAGCACAGGGTCTGCAGGGATAGCTATTAATTGGTGGGTTGGGCTTAGGCAGAAGTGAAGTAGTTGTCTGCATTTAAACTTTACTTCAGTGTGAGCTTGCTAGTAGAGCAAGGAGGCAGTTGATTGAGACAGCTAAAACATTTTTAACCAGGGAATACTATATTATGTCATGGATCGCATGATTGGCATGGGCCAATAAGGGGAGAGGACTGGAGCATGCTGGAAGCAGAAGAAAGGCATAAATGAAGCTCTGCTGGGTGACCTGGCTATAACTGACTGGTCCCCCATGCTCACCACCTCAGACACTGTTATGGCTCTCTTCCGCTTCCACTGAATATTTACTTCTGTGTGGGACAAGCATGCCTCCGTCTGGAAATCCAGGGTTAAATCCTCTCTCCAACCCTGGATCACCTTTGATCTCAGCAACTGATACAAGACCTGTGACCAAGCCCGGGCCGGGTATAAATAATCCTGCTTGCTGTTGGACCACTGGTGCTACAGGTTGCTTAGAAACTCTTGCACTGAGGCTGTTTGTACCACTAGCTCCCTCTATTCAAGGCCAACGTGCAGAATACTCTTAAATCCCCTGCCAAATTCTGAAGGTGATTCACTCCCTTTTTGATCCCCCCCAGCCCAGTCCTCTTCCCCTGTCCTCATGGTTAATGGCTCACCATTGTCTGACCCTCCCTTTGTTGCTGCTCATTTTAATGAGTTTTTTACCACATGTGCTTCCCCTTCCTCCCACCTCATGACTCCACTCCTGTCCCCCTTCTCCTCCTCCTCCTCCTCCCTCTTCCTTACCTCATCCCTCCTTGGGGTTTGATTCCCCCCATCCCCAGGAGACCCACTTCACCCTTTCCTCACTCAACCCTTCTAAATCTAGCCTAGATGGCTTGGGCCCTAAACTTCTTCATCTGTCAGCTCCTGCCATCACCGCCACCCTTAATCACCTCCTAAATCTCACTTTCACCTTTTGCACTGTCACTCAGTCTTGGAAGATTGCCATGGTTGTCCCTATCCACGGGGAGGGGGTGATCCTTTTTCTACTCCTGGCAACTTCCACCCTATCTCCCTCCTACCTTCTCTGGTGAAGCTGCAGGAGACCTACCCAGTCATAAGAGCACTACAAGAATAGCATCAGTAAGAAATGTGCTGTCTATACTGTGCCACTACAGATAGCGATAGGGGAAAAAGATGGCATGGTGTCATTATGTCGCAAGACTTTAATGTCGCATGGCACAATCGCGCTGCGCGATTTATGCCATGAGGCATATGTCTTTGTTCTGTGGGGGCTCTGCCCCCACACCCCCCATTGTGGGGCTGTGCCCCTGGACCCCCCTCATTAAAGATTTTCAACCCCCGGGGGGGTCCAACTCAGGGAGTGCACAAGTCCGGGTTCACTATAATGCCGTACGCTATTATGAGTGCAACATTATGACCCAGTACGGAAAAAGCCTACTATGCACTGAATGCTCCCCAGGTCACTGTCCATGGTACTAGATGCAGGAGAAGGGGAAAGAAAGTGAGAAGCCTAGTCAAGTTGTTCCTGTGGTGTGGAGCACTAGTACATGGGCAGCTCAGATGGGATGGCGGTGGAGACCAGGGTTCTAATACTGGTCTTCCCAAATTTTATCCCTTCCCCCCAGTAATCCAGCTCTGGCTCAGAGTTGATTATTTTAATAATGGGGAGGTGCAGTGGGGGGGGGGGGGGGCCAAAATATTGTAACCGTGGTAGCGATCACATACCACACTTGTGATTGCTACCACTGGCACTGTGTTTACTCCCAGCATGTGTACTGCCGCTATTCTGATCAGTGCTGTATGGACAGCACTGTTCTTGACAGCGCTGTCCATGCAGGCACTGATCTGACCTAGTGCCACAGGAGAAACTAGTGTACTCATGGCTTGCAGACTTACTCCATACTTCCAGCTTCCTCCCCCCCCCTTCCAGTCTGGCTTTAGGAAAGATCATTCCACCATCTCCTCCCTACTTAGTGTCACTGACTGCATCCTCTCAGGGACTGATCAGGGGGACATCACAGCAGATATTTTAATTGAGCTGGCCAAAGCCTTTGATTCAGTGTCCCACTCACTCTGCCTGGATAAGCTATACTCTGCCAGCCTCTCAGCCCCTGCTGTCTAATGGTCTCTTTCATACCTTTTGGACCATCTACAGTTGGTGCAAGTAGAAGACGCCATCTTCCCACCCTTGCCTATCCAGACCATGGTCCCACAGGGCTCCATTATGGGTACAATCATTTTCTTCATCCTCCTAAATGACCTTCTCTACCTCTGTGCCAACTCTCAAATTCACACATATGTGGATGACACAGTTTTCTTTTTTTATTTCTTTTTTTTTTTTTTAGTTGGTCTTGTTTCTCTCCTACCTTGGCTCCCCAGTCTGCATTCACATGCGCACATCCCTCAGCCATCCGGCCGCCACCCAGTCCTGTCCCAGCTCTCAGTCGGACCCTCGCTGTGGTACCCCCATGGCTTTCCCCCTTCAATGGGGTGATGGAAAGCCCCTGGCCTTTCCTACCAGGACTGGATCCAGTATACAGTGATGCCCTCAAAGCCAGGCATCCCATGGAATGGCCATCAAGCAGCCGCAACCGGTCACCGTGTTTTCCCTGTTCTGAGTCCCTGTGAGTGGGGCATGCAATGATGCCAATGGGGGCAGCGAATGCTTCCACATGTGCTCCCTTCCGGCGCCATTCCCCAACTCACCCCTATGATACACAGTATGAGCACACCACCCCCAGCCTCCACTAGAGGCCACAAGTGTGCTGACTGCAGCAGGTCCCCCAGCCCAAAGAAGGAGAGCAGTCCATCGGATACTCAATCCCTCTCCTCCCCTGCTGACCCCCGGTGGCCTGAGTCCATTCCTGAACCTAGGTTGCCAGTATTGAGTGAGGTGTGGCATCCAGCACCTCAACCCTCACCACCACCGGGACGGCCCAATGACACAGTTCTCTACACCTCCAGTCCCTCGACTGCATCTCTAGAAATCTCACTTAAGCAAAACATTCACAGTGTTCTGCACTAGTAACAGTCCAACAACTTTGGGTCAAAAAATGGTGTCTATAACATTTGGCACCAGCCAGAAGCTGGCCCAGCTTGCCCCCTCCTGCCTCCTCCTCCATGCTGGATGGCACACTGCTTGAAGTAGTTCCAGCTTTTAAGTACCTCAGAATGTGGCTAGATAGCAGGCTTGACTTCTCTACCCACATGGATGTCATCCATCCCAAATTCAACCCCAAACTCGGTGCCCTGTGCTGGATAAGTAATACCCTTCACCCCAGGTCTATGGGGAGCTGTTCAGAAAAATAGTTCTTCCAGTTTTTGACTATGCAGATGTGGTTTATGGCACTGCCCTCTCTACCTCCTGTTGTCAGACTGAACATCCTCTGCAACACCTTCTTCTGCTTTGCTACAAACTCACCCTATTGTACCCACCACTGCTCCCTTTATGCCTATCTGTCCACCCTCTCCCTTCACATCACTGTGCTTCCTCAACTTTAATATTATGCCTCTCTATCTATCTTCCCCCTCCCCTCATATCACTGTGCTTCCTCATCTTTAAATACTGGTTTGGGTCCTTCCCCTCATACCTATCCCATCTCCTCTCTCCAGCCCTTCCTTCTCCTATTCCCCGCACTATAAAAAGCCACACACATTCTCCCTTCCCCACCCACACTCCTCAGCTGGGAAATCTGCTTTCTCTTACTGCCTCCCCTTCCTCTGGAACCAGCTATCTTCCTCCATCCATCTCTGCCCCCTTCCCTCCATTAGACACCAGCTATAACTCATCCCTTTCCCCCTGCTCCTGCCAACCCTCTTCCTGAAATCTTCCTTAACTTTGCTTGACTTTGGCCACCCCTTACCTCTCCCTCCTCTTTAACCTTATAGTTCTGGCTACCTCGTTGAAGTTTATCAATCTGTTTTGACTCCTACTTTCAGCACTAGCTCAGCCTCCCTTCAATCTGGCTGTATGCACTTTGAGTGTGCCTAATTTGCACAGATGATTTGTATGCTAATTCCTTTGTCCTCCACATGTAATTTATTTGCCATTTTATTCTACACTGAACTCTATTTATGCTCTTTATGTCATCATCATTGTAACCATGTCACCTGACTTGCTGTATTTTGTTTGTAATTGTGCCCCTTCCCTTTCCTTTTCTCCTGGGTCACACCTAAAAGTGAGCCTTTGCTCAGTGTGCTTCTCCTAGTTACCAATTCTAAATTTATCAAGCAGCCAATCAATCAATAAATAGATAAATAAATAAATGAACGGACTCTGACCCAAGCATTCCATTACATGAGCGTCACATTAAGGGACTGCCCCAGAGCAGCAGTGTGGGACCTAAATATGGGTCTCTGTAGAGCTCTGTAGGTAGTCTGCAGTTCTGCAGGGGACTCTGAAAGGTGCAGGTATCTGATGACAAACTTCTAAATGGCAAAGCAGGTTGTTTAAGGGATCCTTGAGATATCCTGTCTGGGTCAGAGTAATATAGCAATTAGTAAGAGTGCAATTGTGTAACTGTGTAACTGTAAAACTGTGTAACAGTGTAATTTGGACAACACCCTGTCACCTAGTAGGATGTTAAAGGGATCAGCTGAAAAGGACTAAGGATGACACAGGTTAGTGCAAGGCAGGGTGTATTACAATGTAGAAAGAATGTATTAGATATTGCTGGAGGTGTAACAACAGGAAGTATACAGCATAGTGTCAGTGGGGAGATAGTCAGCTGCATGGACTGTGAGATGTTATCTTCTGGTCTATTTTCTGAAGGATGGGATACTGCCCCATATATGAGATTTGTGGAGATCCAGGTGCAGCTGGTAGCAGTATGGAAGAGGTATCCATACTGCATCCCCAGCTGAGCTCATACCAACAAGCACACCCACACCCCACTCTAACAGAGACCCACTGACCCAGAGAGCTAGAGGATGGTGGGGTTAGGAAGGTGAACAGGAGGACTTCTGCCATTCAGGATATGGATAAGACAGGAAGTATGACAGGGGTGGTGGAGGGTGAGCTTGGCATGCTGGTACAGTTGGGTATCAATGATCTGGCAAAGCAGCTTATTGAGATGAAAAAGTATAACTTTCTAAGGCTAGGGACACACTGGAGGCACACTAAGCTTCCTTGGCCTTTTCCAAGGTCCTCCTTGCATGGAGTAGTGGTGATGGGAAGGAAAGGGTGAGGAAGATGGAGACTGAGGAATTTCAATCAGTGGTTGAAAGGGAGGTTTCTGGAGGAGGAGGAGGGTACCATTTTTGGGACAGTGGAAGAGGGGCTTCTTGGACAGAAAGCTCTCTACATGTGTTGGCCTTCACCTAACAACAGAGATGAGTGTGCTTGGGCAGAACTTTGATGTCTACAAGGGTGGGCATTTCAATTGAGAGGGCAGGAGATTGAGGCTGGGGGGACCACAGAAGACAGTCAGCAGCAAAAGGAGAACCTAGCTAGGACTCCCCTAGAAATGGGGGCTAGGAGCAGTGGGGATAATCAGCAAAGCAATGGCCCATGGTAAGTTAAGTAAGAGTGCCAGGGGCTCACAATGCCAGCAGGAAACAGGAAAACAAGGAATTTAAGGAGGGAGGGGGGAGAACAAATGGGGAAGAGCTAACAAGAGGGAAAAGGGTATAAAGTCAAGCTGGATGGCAGTCAGCCTAAATGCCAGGAGCCTAGGAAACAGAATTAGTCAGCTCCAGATGATGGTGGGGGATGCAGGATTAGATCTCATAGCCATTAGAAAAATATAGGCCACAAGAAATAATGACTGGAGCCTGGCAGTACCAGGGTAAACCACGTATAGGAGAGATGGGGTAAGGGAAAAGTAGGTGAGGTAACCCTCTATGTCAAGGAAGGCATATACTGTAGGTGGTAGAGGATGGGTCAATCAGGGAAAGAAACAGGGAGACATAATCACGGTGGGTATAGGTCACAACAGCACTGGGAAAGAAGTTGCACATGGGGGTGGTCTATAAACCTCCAGGAGAGGGAGAGGGGTGTAGGCATGCATAATCCAAGCACTCCATGGTGTGCAATTTTATTTAGGGGGGTAGCAAATAGGCCATGAACTGCTTTCTTTTTCCATGAAAACTAACAAAGAAATTACTGAACCTTTCTGTAATTTTATTCATAGGAATCAAAACTAGAAGAACTGGTCACTAATACTGTCTTTCCAACCCAAGGACAATATAACTTTACAGGCTCTGGGCTGGTATGTGGTTGGCTGAATTAGCAATGTATGTCATTTGTATTTACCCATGTATGGCAACAACCACTGTCATGAGCTGCGAAAGTTGTATTTATTGCGCCAAATGAGGCAATAAACATGGTCCTTGTGTACCTTTGTATATTGTTTGGTTACACCAGGGGGAGTAGTGCACCCTAACAAGGGGGGTGGGATAGCAGTGAGTCCACTTGGTGTGCAGATCTGAAATCCCTAGCTACACCCCGAGGGAGATGAGGGGGGTAGAGACCTAGGGGCAGAAACTGAGAAGGGTGCTGTAAAGGGAGAGGTAATGGTTGTGGAGGATTAAAATCTTCCAGGTGTAGATTGAAACATTTTAACAGCCAAGAGTATCAGAAATTAGGCCCTTCTACATAAGTTGTGGGACTGTCTGCTGGTGCAGCTGGTTAGCGAACCCACAAGACAGGCTGCCATTCTCAATGTGGTACTCACCAACTCTGAAACTGTAGGTGGAGTGCAGGTTGGGAAACTACTGAGGTCCACTGACCATACCAAATGGCTTCAACTAGCTCTGCACACTAGTATACATTCATCAAAGGTTGAGCTTCTAGATTTCAGACATGCAGACTTTCACCAGATAAGGAAATGAGTCAATGGTAAGTTGGTTGGTGTGGACAAAACTGAGAGTAAGGAGTAAGTAAATTTGCCATTTTCAAAGCAACAAAATCATGCTTGACAATAATTACCAATGGTAACATGCACCAGTGGCCAACCTGGCTCTCTTAGAAGGTCAGGGTGGCAGTGAGGGACAAACAAGGGCCTTCTTTGGCTACTGTGCAAGGAGAAACAGGGTAAAAGGAATCAAGTGAATACTTGATAAAGATGAATGAAACCAAGAAGGCAGTGAGAAAACACAGACACAGAGCTGTTTATCATGGCGGGGTTGAGGGAAGGAAAAAACAGTTATTCAGGTTCGTCAGGGGAAAAAAGGAAGACAAGAGGGGGAATTGTTTGGCTAATGGAGGGGGCAGGGTAAGAGAAGAAAATGAGTAGAAAGCAGCTGTTTCTAATGACTACTTCTGCTCAGTATTCACAGTGGAGGATTGTGGGCCACTGATGGAAAGAGAAATAAAGGCTTCTTGCCAGGGGGATCCCCAAAATGGGGCAGGTGGTGCTTACAGGTGAAAGGGTTGGAAAACAGCTTGCAACCCTGAAAATAGATAAGGCTTCAGGACCACATGGGAAACATCTGAAGGTGCTCACAGAATTGGTATCAGAACCTGTTGGACCCCAGGCAGGGCTATTCAACACCTCACTAATAAGGGTTGGTTCTGAGACATTGAAGGATAGCAGATGGTGTGCTGCCCCACAAGGCAGGAGACAGAGAGGAACCAGTAAATTACAGGCAGATCAGTCTTACCTCCACTGTCAGTAAAATGATGGTGGCACTAGTCAAAGAAGACCTAGTGAACTACAGTACCTGGAAAGAAATGGGCTCCAGGTTAGTAAGCAGCATGGGTTCATGGCAGAGAGGTCTTGTCAGGCCAACCTAATAGTATTCTTTGACTGGGTAACAAGGGTAGTGAATAAGGAACAAACATTAAATTTACTCTACTTTGACTTCAGCAAGGCAGTTGACTTGGTTCCAAACAGAAGGTTGCTGAAGAAACTATTAGGTTTGGGAGTAGTGAAGAACCTAATTGGATAGGTGGGAAGTTGACTAGGTGGGAGATGTCACACTTGGACCACTGATTCTGATCTCGGTATAATTTTTTGTTGTAAATATAAGAAATTAATGTATGATGACTGTGTCAGAGGAAAATGCTGTCTTACTGGAACTGACACATCAAGACCCCCAGAAATAAGTTCAAAGGACATGACATAGCTAAACTACAAATACCTGGGGTGCAATTACCTTGTCAATTTGCTTTCATCCCAGAAAATAAGATCAGCCAGTCACAATTCCCTCAGGGAAAATCCTTTGACTTACAATAGTTGTCAGGAAGAACTTGAGAGGGAGGGGTGTCAGAGAGAAGCAAGAATGGACATTGAAGAGAGGCTGATGTCTGGGCCAGGGAGGACCCAGATGAATTTGGAAGGCCCAATATACATTCCTGGGGAACCCTTGAATTACATCAGAGAGACCTTTGAGGTGTAGATTCCAAGGCCCAGACGGGATTAAAGAGGCAAATACACTTTTGCTTTGAATACAGTGACTTAGATCAAAGAAAATTTTGAAATGTATGTGTAGCACAGCACAAACTTGTTTGGTCTGGTTAACCTGAGGGAGGAAAGGCAGTGAGATCACCTATCATGTTTTTTTTTTAATATTTTATTTGGACATCCTGTGAGATAAAATATAGATGTTGTTACACCAAGGCGGAGTTATGTGACCTCAGAGAAGGCTGGCTCAGAACTGTGTTTAATTGCTGAGAGAACCTTGACAGAGACACACAAGACAATATTTCTGACTGAGAGAAGAGAGACCATCAAAGTACTGAAAGAAAGTAAGCATATATTAAATAAGATCAGTCTGAATGTATGTATTGTAGGAACGGCACTTTTACCTGTTTGTATTTGTTCCAGCGCTACAACATGAATATAGCGAGTTATAACAGCGTTTCCACAATCACATAAATAATGACCGCTCTTCTGTGTCCAAAAAAACAATCCCCTGAGCTTTGACCAACTAAAGACCAATTAGTTGGTTGAAGTGCAGGGGAGTGTTTTTTTGGACACAGGAGAGCGGTCATTATTTATGTGATTGTGGAAATGCTGTTATAACTCACTATATTCATGTTGTAGCACTGGAAATAAAATAGCTTTTTAATTGCAGATGCAGCGTGTTTTCATCGTTATTTTGCAGTGGAGTACAGAGCCTTTTCTTGGTTTGGTTTAAGAATTTGGGGCTTGCTACCCCTCTCTGCACCCTGTTACCTGACAGTGCACACAGTATCTTTTTGTCTCTTCTCATACCTGCATAAAAGACATAGATACGATTGAAAGAGTGCAGAGAAGAACATCTATTTCAAAGAAGGAAGCCACTAAAATGAGAGGGCATGGGTTGAGACTACAGGGAGGCAATATGAGGGGATGGTTCTTCACTGAAAGGGTGGTGGAGACTTGGAACAAGCTTCCAGAGGTGGTTGTGGAGTCCAAAACGGTGGCGGGCTTCAAGAGAACGTGGGACAGGCACATAGGACTTCAGGAAGGGATGGTGGGGGCTACGGGGGGAATAGTGGGAGGGAAAAGGGGCAGACTATATGGGTCAGGTGGTCCTTTTCTGCCATCAAGTTATATGATTCTATGATTCTATGAAGACACAGAACAGTAATAGAAAATATGCAGACTTCCCCTTCCCCATCTAAAGTCATGGGTTATGAGAAGTTGAAAAAAAGCGCACTATTCACAAATGAATTGTGAACTATGGGTACCACAGAAAAAGTTAACATGTAGTTGATAGACATAGCAGTAAGCTATACCAGACTACACAACAGGGTTTATATTGAACTGATATACAGTATGTCACAAAATTGTAACCAGGTATATTAGAAAAACTTTAAAATCTGATATTATATCTCACTTTTGTTTGTTCATATTGTCACTGGTTTACAAGCAGAGTAGCAGTTAATGTTTTTCTAAGTACTAAATTCTCTCTTAATTTTTAAGAAAACTATTAATTTCAATAATCGCAGAATGCCAACAACATGTAACCACTGATAAAACCTCCATTTATAATTGTTTACATTTACTGATAACAATAATTAAGTTTTTTTTCCTAAAACAGTAATAAAAACATACAGACAATATTAAATGTGATTTTGCTTGTTAAATTGCATCAGTTTGAACAACAAAAAGGATGGTATTTTAAAGCTTTTATACAAACTTTGTGTTTTCTTTTAATGACAACTATCAGCTACTGTACATTAGGACAATGAAGCATGTAGTGCAGTGTCAACTAATTGAAATCTTCATTTCCTAGTGCTAATAACTCAAGTAAGTTTAGCAAATCCTAGAATGTTTCTTTTGTTATGCACTCACTCTTCAGTGTCCTGCTGTAGAATGAATGAAAGATCCTGTCCTCACCTGTAGAAATACCTTACTATTTTTTTGTATCAACAGACTGTGTTGATACTATTTCTTCATATTATTGCATAAAATTACACGATGGTCTTAAAAAATTCTACAGATAATTTTTTCTTTGTCTTAATTTTGGTAATACTTCACATTATTTAATTAGCAACTTTGCAGTTTAGAAGTTAATTTCATTTATCTTATGCCCTTAATCGCATTGAGCCCTATGCACTATCACACCACATAAACTGGGAGCATTGGCATAGCTAAGTCAGAATGCTGTGGAGCGGTGGTCGCACGGCATTCACAACTGGGGCACGCAGCTGGATACATGCCTGATCTCCCGGCCACATGAACAACAATGTGCTAGGGGTGGGCAGGGGACATGTTGGAGGCATGCCAGCACTACATGCTACTCACTAATGCACATAGTGCTGGTTGCTTGGGTGCAGAGATGGGTGCAGGTTATGGCAGTGGGGACCTTGCCATAACCCATTGCATGCCCCCACTGTCAGCATCTGCTGGATGCCAGGGGACCAGGACAGGGCTTTCCATGCTGCCTCTGCCCACTAGGCAGCCAGAGAGGGCAGGAGCAGTGGGACGGGTGAGTGTCCGACATGTCAGCATTGTGACGGCACCAGGATGGGAAGCAGCCAGATGGGGAGGCACAGATGGTGGCACAGCCCACCTTCTGGGGCTTGGGGGTACTGTCACATTGTGGTTGGGGCACAGCTGCCATTGCAGTGGTGCGGGCCCAAGGTGGTTTCCCAATGCCAGGATCCTGCAGTGCACCATGAAAGCACTGTGAGCCAAGGGCAGGGCTGGGCTAGTGGATGGACTGGCCATAGGGGCCATGCTGCGTGGGTCTGGGTGCCTGCAGTAGGCATGCAATACCCTGGACCCATGCCTCGCTGCACGAGGGATCCACTGTTGGACACAGGACAGACATCCCATCGGATGCCCGCCCAGGTCTGGAACTCCACCACCGGCTGCCCTGTAGAGTCCTGCACACCGGGGGGAGGGACCGTGGACAGGTGGATGCTAGTTGTGAGTACCGGCATGTGCTCACCCATCCGTGGGTGCACAGGTACGCTGGTGAGGTACGTCCTTCTTTCATGTACCTGCGAACTCTTCGTGCATAGGGCCCATTGTGAACATTTCACTCTCCCATCTAGGAATTTCTACTATTCCTTGCTTGTGATGAAAGATAAAAAAGAGAAATGGTATTTTTTTCTTTGGAGAACTATATTATTACTAAAAATTACTGCGCATGGCATCATGTTTTTTTTCTGGATAACAAAAACTGCTACTTTAACAATTAGCACATGAATAACAATGTGAAAACGTCCCTAATACACACTAGGGTATGCCTTGCTTGGGAAATATAGGCCTCTCCTCTAGTGTGGAGAGGCATAAGGCAGAGATGCCCTCAGTTCCACACACCTGCCCCTTTCTGGGAAAGTTTGTCAATAAGCACAGCATTCACAGTATTTAAGTGTAATTAGTGCTAATGTTGTACTCCAATAATTATGTAAAAAACAGCTCACAAAAAGTAACTATTTAATGGGTTAAAAACGTTACAAAAAATCCATAATATTCATAACAAACATACACTGTATGAGTCTATAGATGCTACTAATGCTAATGATATTTAGAAACTACAAAAGCTGGAAAAGTTACAAAAACTCCAAATGGGGAGAAAGGTATTAATAATCACCTGAAACAGGTTAGGGAATCTGCAGCTCACCCTAAATACAAAGAGTATGTGACCCCCCCCCCCATAAACATATTTAGTGAAGGCAAAACAAGTTGCTACAAGTGCCATAACTGCTAAATATCAAACATAATTGTACCCTCAGGATTAAGACATATTGTACGATGCTGAGTTGACAATTAACTAAATGAAACCTTGCCATTACAGCGCCAGGCTCCTGTAAACTGCGATTTGCAGTCTGGCAGGAGCCATTCACAGTAGCTTGCCTGTTTTTTTTCTTTGGGGCTTTGCCTCAAATCCCCCAGTGGGGGCTCTGCCCCACACACCCCATTATTAAGGATACCAACTCCGAGTTGGAGTTGGTTCAGGGAAAGGTGCAGAGCGGGTGAAAGTGTTGCTGAGTCCTGGGCGCAACTCTTACAGCGACATGTCACTGTTGTTGGCAGCAACATATGTCGCTGTAGGGGTTTTGCTGCAGGAGATGCATACCATATGTAAGCATTAATCCCCAACAGAGGAGGGCTTTACTGGTGGATTAATGCTTGGGTGGGGGGGGGGTTGGTACATGAGGCCGCAGGCTGAGTGATTCCAACCACCCACCAGGCATTACTCCACCAGTAGAGCCCAACTCTGGAGGGGATTAATGGGCTTGTAACATGGCAAGTGCAAGGTGAGTATTGTTAGAATACTGCTTACTTTACATTAACAGAACAATTTACAACAGTACTAATTGTATTTCATAATTCATGCTGCACTTTCGTTTTTCTGATACACTGTCAGGCGATACAAACATGCGCGTCCGCGTTGCAGACTTCACATACATTTATGTAGTGTCTGGCATTTTACAACAGATTGAAAGATTACATTCGCAGCTGACGGACAGAAAAACATCAGTGTTACTGTTTTTTTAGCGACAGTTTCCCTGTTTTGACGCTCGTGGTTACATCGCAATCGTCCATTGCGCTGCTGACTTGTGGGGGACACGTATATTTCCATATCTGTGCACTACAGCACGCGGCAATGCTGTTATTATTTCTCATGTGGTGATGTCTTTCACCTAAGCTTTTCATTCGCCCAGTTTCATTGGGTGCTTCGGAGTGACACAACTATGCATGGCGGAGTTGTTTGATTACCTCTCTCGGTGACAGGAGGTGATCCTAAGCAGTGTAAATATCAGTAACTCGCTCTTCAGAGTGACAAGCTTTGCTTGCTGTGCTGCGCTGCTCGAAATGCTTGCATTATCTCTCCCACTGCCCATAATGACTGTGTTCTACTACTGCGAACAGAAACTGTGTCTCTCTCTCTTTCTGCAAGCCCTATGATGCGCGCTTACTATACCATGCTCCATTTGTCTCATGGTGATCTGACGGTGGTTTGACAAGGTACTGCAACAGAGGGCTCTACTGCTGGATTAATTACTACTCGGTTTTGCTTAGGTGATGCCTTTCGACCAATCAGATCTCTTCATTTGAGTGCTATTTTTGGTGCCATGTTACAATGAACAATATCAGACCTGTATCCCTAAAGCAGTGCTGCATCTTGTGCCTGTAAAAAGCAGTGTTTGATGAAAACTACCACATTGCAGTATCATGCTAATATGAGGTATCTCAACTACAAATTTCCAAATTGGAATCCTTGACATCAATAGTAAGTATATCAGTATAGCTGTAGTCCCAAACTTCTTTCATTTTTCATTTCTTTTTTTTTTCTCTTTCTTCTATATATTAACATAAACTGGCATTCTTTCAAGTAACAGTTGGATGTATAATATGTTCTTGTTTGGGCAAAGTAGACAGTAAGTAAAAAGTTCATTTCTTCCATTATAAAAATGCAGAAAATGTTATGCCTTAAAAGCATAAATCATCATATAGATACAATACAGAAGGCAGAGAATGAGAGGGAAACAAAACATGTTCATACCAGTATGGAACTGATTTTGTCATAGTGCCCCATAATCAGGATGAGTATTCAGAGGCCAACTAATTCATTGTTCAGAAAGAGATTGTCAGGAAATGTGTGGCACAGTACCTCAGAGCAGAAATATGACAAAGTTAGCAAGTTCATCTACACATTTCAACAATTAGATACATAATTCAGTGTACTGCATAGCCTAGTGACATGATAGGTGCTCCTACATCTATGTGGAGCTCTTCTCTCACTGCAACAGTTTACAGAAATGGTTTTAAGTCCACCTCCTTGTTGAAACCTACTGATTTTAATGTCCCCAAGGTGAAAATCCACCTAGTCTGCTTCTGCAAAAGCTTCTGGAGCTTGTTACTCCCTATTTTTGCTGGGTGGGCTCTCCCAGTCCCAATCAATGTCAGCCCCCTGGGTCCAAGCTATGGTGTTCCTGTGTATGTGTTCCAAAATGCACACATGACATTGGTGTATTGTACAACTAATGTACACCTTGTCACATGGACAACATAAGGTGTATACCACAGACTCAGTGCTGAGTGTAATGAATTCCCTCATATTCACTGATTTCTGATTGCTGGGGTTTATAAATGTGGTACTCTGTACTGTGTATTTACATACAGAGATGCACCACATTTGTGGAAGCCTTTAGGAGGACAGGGGAGCCAAATGAGGTGTCTGTTTTTCTTTCTCAAACATGCTGTATACTAGTTTGTTCCTCAGGCTACCGCCTTCACTGAAACTCACTTGATCACCTATCCCTCACTTCTGAGAATGGTCAGGTTCTTATGAAGATATAGTATGTCCTATCCTTCCTGCCATAGTGCTGTACTTTGCGGAAAAAGGAATCACTTTTCTTATGTTGAGCTATAACTTTCGGTGTGTGGTGCATCTCCCTATATATGCTTCTAGCCCTACTGAATGCTTCATTCCAAGAGGGATTTGTTATATCCTCTTTCGCTGAATCTCTTCCTCATTTCTCATGCTTGGGTTTCAAACTCAGACAACATAGAGCAGTTCCTCCTGACCCTGAGGAACTGGCTGTATGGGATGGAATTTAACAAGAGTGTAGGATAGGTGCTATCCACCTTTGTCAGAGTACTGTATTGATCACTGTAGGTTTTCTAAACCCCACTGTCCTCCCTTTCTCATATTCCTTACTGTACAAGGTTATATCAAGAAAAGTCAACATTTTTCCATCCACTGTATGTGTGAATTGGAGGTTAAGGTAGTTGGCATATGTTATTAAGCCACACAATAAATGCTTCTGCTTCCTCTTTCTCCATCCCATCCCACACACTGATGACATTGTCTATATAGCAAAACCATTTTGTATATGTTTCATAAAGGGATTCTTTTTACTTTATTAGGGCTGTAGGTGGAGCCAACAGCCCTATTGGGATCAGATCATAGCTCTGAAATCAGCCGATTATGGAATCTTAAATTGGACATCTGGAAGTATCCTTCCGAATGCCCAATGGAACTTGAAACAATCTGCCATGATCTGCTGTTATGGAATAACAGCTGGACTATTTTGGCTGTTACTTCCACATTCCAGTGCATGAACTGCGCATGCATGGCTTGCGTGCATGCGCAGTTCCACTGGCGTTGGCATGTTGTGAATGGCAAAATGCCATTCACCACAACTGCGCATGCATGAGTGTCGTGAATGTGCAGTTGCATTGCTACTGCCAGCACTGGAAAACAAAGTACAAAAAAAAAAAAACTCCTGCATCCTCTCACTGTTGCTTTCCTTCCCATTACTCCCTCTGTTCCTATCCGTGCACTGACATCAGGGTCCTCAATCCAGATGTTGGCATTATGTGGCACACTGGGAGGACACCCAAGTGTGCCCAAATATTTATCATTAACCCCTCCCAGCCGACATCAGGGTGCCCAATCCCCATGATTGCATTATGTGCACCCCTCCAAGTCATGCGGCACACTGGGAGCCCACCCCCAGTGTGCCCTATTTTTCCCTTCCCCCACCCCACCACAGACATCAGGGTGCCCAATTCCCATGTCGCCATGATGTACCCACCCCCACACTCATGTGGCACACTGGGAGCCCACCCCAGTATGCCCAAATTTGTCTTGTTTCTTGCTCTCCTGTAAAAAAGAAAATGGCCCCTCGTCATCCCTCCACTTGTTTTTTTTTCTTGTAAAAAGAAAATGGCCCCTCGTCATTGCTCCAGTCCCCCTCCCCAATGCCCACCCTCCCACCGAGTACCCACCTCCCCGCACCCCCCTTCCTTAGCCCACATTTACCTCTGGAGGTTGGCACAATCTTCTTCTCTGGGCTGGGACACATCTGCACTCTTCACAGCCAAACCACAAACTGAAGAATCAAAGGTAAGCATGCTATAATGGCATGCAATGGGGTTTTCGACTTATCTCAATAACTCAGCCATTTTTGGGAATTTTGGTCCCACATTTTCAACATGGGGTTCTTGGGACCCCATGTCATGAAAACTGTCACTGTCATTTTGTTACTCAGTTCCAAAGGGTGATTTTGTGGTCACTGTGCAGAATCACCTTCTGGGGTTGAGCCACGAAATGACAGTGCCACTGTTCATGAGGTGGGGTCCCAGAAAGTCCATGTTACAAATTTGGTGAAAAAATTCCAAAAAATGACTGCGTTATGAGCATGCGTGTTGCAGTTTCTACGCACGCTCCTAACTTTGCAGATTTTTTTATATTTCTGCTCCACATTTTCAACATTGCCATTTTTGCACACCTCTTTGAAAACAGTGCAGCTGTCATTTTCCACATCATCCCAAAATGTGTTTTCGTATCTCTGGCACAGAATAGCGTGCTCACTCTGTGAAATCGCCTTTTGGGACAAGTGAACAAAATAACACTGCCACTCTTCATGAGGAGAAGTCTCAAAAAGGGCATGTTGAAAATTTGGTGCAACACCTCCAAAAAATGGTCAAGTAACTCCTGGGCATTTAATAATTTCTATGCACATATGTAACTTTGTTCACCTGGCAGCTCTTCACAGCCCTATTGGCTCTGGTTAGAATTTGTTATAGATAGTGTCATCTTCCACAGTCATAAGAAGGTGTTAGCATAGGTGGGAGCCATTCCTGCCCCCATTAATGTACAACATAACTGAAGAAAATATTTCCCTTTAAAAAAGGAAATGATTGGGGGTTAAGACATATCTTAGGCACTATTATACAATCTAGTATTTCTTCTGCTTCTGCAGATTTTGCTAGCAGTAGCTCACATGTTTTCAAGCCATCATTGTGGTGTGTGAAGGTATATAGCTGTTTCACATCTATATTCCACCATACAGAATCATTTTCCCACTACATGTTCTAAATTTTGTTCAAAGCAACCATCATATCCCTGAGATGGGATCACAAACCAGTTGCCACGCTATAAAACAAAATCAACAAATTCAGCTACATTCTTGGCATGAGATCCCATCCCAGAGTTGCTGGGGTGTCCATGTGGATTTTTTATGTTCTTATGTACCTTTGGTATAATGTACCAAACTGGTGTAATCTGATATTCTGGGCACATGTACTTAAATTCATTCTCGCTAATCTCTCACTTGGCTTTGACATTTTCTAACATAATTTGCAGTCCGGAGAGGAAATCTTCTGTGGGGTGCTGCCCTAGATGCCAGTAGTTGCTTCCATCTCTCACCAGGTCTAGTACAATGCCTCAAAATTTATATTTACCCACAACAACTACATTATAACCCTTATCAGCAGGCTTGATAAGCAGTTCTTTATTGCAGCATAGTTCATCTGTGCATGCTAATCAAGGGGGGATGGGTTATTGCACCTTTGGATTTGGACCCCTTTATCTTGGAAATAATGCATCAACCTGCAGTACTACTTTGCTCCTTAAAACCATTGTGGCCACATTGAAATTAACAGGACAAAAGGTTGATTTTGGCTTAAGTACCTCATTTCAGAGGCATTTACTATAAGTGTGTCACTTTCATATAAACAGGTGATTACCATAATCATATGTTGGTAGCTGGCCATCCACTGCTTGGTTACTCAGCAGGTAAGATGCGGAAACAGTGTCCTCCACAAAGATACTTGTATCAGTTCCTGCCTCTTTTGTGGTGTTTACCCCATCAGCATCAGGTGAAAAACTCTCTTCATCCATGATGTTAATTAGTGCACTTAAATCACCTGCATGGGTTACAGATACATGTGAGTTCTATGTACCTTTTGCTGCTGCTCCCATTTCAGTTCCCCTTTTCCGCTCCTGCAGTTTTGTCCTAAAAAATAACTTCAGTGTGTGCTGAAGCATGAGGCCACAGGCTGAGTGCATCTCATATATACCAAAGGAGTGCCTCTCTATACCAATGAACACAGCACCCTGGATTGTGTTTTTATACATACAGTACATTATGCCTGGTTCTAAACATTTTGGCTGTGACAATGCAACACAGTGAGTACGTCAGTATGTACAGTAGAGGTATGGCAGGTGAACTGGTTTGTCCAATCAGTGAGCAATGTTTGAGGTGGCCATCTTGACACCATTTTATAACTATACAGAGCTAAACCATACTCATTCAATAATATTTTCATCATATTCATTAGCATCTATACAGTCTTTAACTGTAGTCTATTGTACTGGCATGATGCACAGGGGTTAGCCTTATTTCCACATAAGATGATATGGACATGCTGTTAAAGCATAGAACCATACACAATCTTCCACATACTTCAGTCCACCCAGCAATAAATCTGAGCTGAAAACATCCTCCATCCCCGTAAAGGAGATGGTGCATCTCTGCTGAGCAGTCCCAGGTAAGTAAAATGGAAAAGAGAAAATATAATAAAATGGTTTCTCCATTTGAAAAAGAAAGTTGTATTTATGGAATGCCACAAGGAATGAATGTCTTATGCTGTAGCTCCCTGGGTGGTCTTACAGACTAATGATATAAATACAAATACAGAAGAAGTGACTTGTGCATGGTTACAGAAGTGTGTGAAATAATAAAGATGCTACAAGAGATAAGAGACATAAATATAATTGTATTTGGTATTCCGTTCCCAGGCACACTATTTGTTTACAAAGCCTACCATGATGTGACTACTTCCACCAGCGTTGGGCTTTATTTAGCTTTTATTTGGTGTTTGTTCAAATTGTAAGAAAAAAGAAACATTTGGAGGGGCTGGGTAAACATTCTGTATTAGCTCACATTGTTGTTGCTTTATTTTTTTCAGCTACAGTTTGTATTTCCAGTGCCTGTGGTGGTGGCTAATACTTGCAAACCAGCAACATTTTTCATTAAATATGTTACTTATTTCGGGAATTGCAATATGGAATGGAATGTGGATCTGAGGAGCTCAGGCTAACAACTAGTTAAATAGCAAAGTTCATGGAGCAGCACGGTTTTTAGGGGACTCAGGGACATAAAAACATAGAAACTGATGGCAGAAGGAGATCAATAGCCTATCAGGTCTGCCCATAGTTGGTACTACCTTACCTCCCAACCTTGTGCTGCAGTGAGTTATTCACGCCCTCCCTCCCTTCTGCTTCCTCCCCCTTCCTGGTTCCCCTGAGTGGGAATATGAGTCCCCTGGCCCTGTCCTACTCATGTTTGAACCTGTTAATGGTCCTTGCTTCCTCAACCTCAGCCAGCAACTTGTTCCATTTCTCCATCTTTTCCTTTAAGTGAAACTTCCTCACATCCTTCTTGAATTTGCCTCCCACTAATCTCCAATCATCATAACCCCTCGTGACTGAATCTCTATTTCTAACAAACAGGTCCTCAGAATTTACTCTATTTATACACCTAAACAACTTATAAGTCTCTATCATGTTCCCCCTCTCCTGTCTGGCCTCCAGTGACTGCATATTTGGGTCCTTCAGATGTTAGTTGTATGATTTGCCCTGCTGGCTCTGAATCATTGTTGTGACGCTTCACTGCACTGACTTTAGCATGTCAAAGTTCTTTTTCAGGTGAGAACTCCAAAATTGGGCACAGAACTTCAGGTGAGACCTCACCAGTGATCTGAATAGGGGCAGTATCACCTCCCCCCACCTATTGTCAAAACAACTCCCTATACACCCTTGTATCCTAGATGCCTTGCTATGGGCCTTGTTGCATTGTCTGGTTTGCTTGACTGAGTCACTGATGAGGACTGCCAGATCTTTCCTCTGAAGTATCCAGCTTAACTTCTCCCATCCAGTACTCCATGTATGGGTTCTTTTTCCCTAATGAATCACCTTATACTTCTTAGTATTGCATCTCAACTGCCATACATTCAGCCACCTCACAAGCCTTTCTAGATTTCTCCGAAGCTCCCTCACTGCTTCCTCACTGTCCACCCTGTCACAGAGCTTTGTGTCATCAGCAGACACATATTACCCTGGATACCTTCCCATATATCACTAATGAACATATTAAATAGGACAGGTCACTTGATCCTTGCGGCATCCCACTTGTGACCCCAATCCCCAGATTTTACTCCATTTACCACCACCCTCAGTTGCCTTTCCCCTAATTAGTTTCCCACCCACTTGATTAATCCCTTCTCTACTCCTAAGTCCCTCAAGTTTTCAGAGCAGCCTCCTGTATGGCACAGAATCAAAGACTTTGCTGAAGTCAAATAGACCAAATACACTGCCTGGTCTCTGTCATACACTGCCTAGTCTCTGTCCACTGCCCCAGTGACCTAGTTGAAAAACACAGCCAGGTTTGTCTGTATGATCTTCCTGACACAAACCCATGCTGCTTGTGGTCCTGTAGCCTGTTATTCTCACATAGGTCACTAGCCTTTCCTTCACAATGATCTCCATAAATTTTCCCACAGTGGAAGTAATGCTTGTCTGTAGTTGCCTGGATCCTCCCTGCTCCCAATTGAGTGGGACTACATCCACAGTTTTCCAATCCCCTGGCACTATCTCTGACCCCAGTGAGTTGTTAAATAGCTGTGATGTGGGTTCTGTCAGCTCAGAACTAAGTTCCCTAAGTAACTGTGGGTGCAGAACATCCAGACACAGGGTCTTGTCCACCCTAAGGACCATTAACCCTTTCCACACTCCTTCAACTATGATCATCACCCTCCCCACTTCCAACGCTGCCACATGACAGCCTTGATCCCACTTTGCAGTAGAGGGCCATTGTCCTCTACTGTGAACACTGATCAGAAGTATTTGTTTAGGACAAGGGCTTTCTGCTCTTCATCTTCCACCACCCTTCCTCCCTTTGCTAGCCTGACAATCCA
Source organism: Neoceratodus forsteri (assembly GCA_016271365.2). Lineage (NCBI taxonomy): Eukaryota > Metazoa > Chordata > Ceratodontiformes > Ceratodontidae > Neoceratodus > Neoceratodus forsteri. The sequence goes on from CM057453.1 coordinate 137,264,517, forward strand.
TCCCCCTAGCCTTCCTTTTTCTCCTGAATGCATAAAAAAATTGTTTTCCGCTCCTTTCACACTCTCAGTGATACACAGCTCTATGTCTGCTTCTCTCATCCAGGTAAAATGTGCCCGTTTGATGTCCACAACCTCTGCTCTCAGGGGAGGACCAGAGTTCCCCACCGCCATTTCATAACAAATGGAATTGCGATATCTGAACCCTAATGGTTCCCTGACTGCCACCCCACCCACCACCTCCAAGTCTGTGATTACTAAGTTGATGATGGTGTCCTGCTATGTGGTTCTCTAACCAACTGCACCAGCAGACAGTCATGTGTCACGTCAAGCAGGACTTAACTAATTGAGCTCCTGGCCACCAGTGTATCCCAGTCAATGTCTGCCAGATTCAACTTTCCTACCATCAGTAGTTTCCCTTTTGTGACCCCATTCCTAATTTCCTCACCTAATTCCCTATCTCCCTCTTCCTTTTCCCTTGGTGGTCTATAGGCTTCTCCCATTCTAACCTTTTTACCAGCAACCATGGTTATCTGCACCCAAACTGACTCTTCCACTTGCACCACTTTCTTACTATAATTTGAATTTAAACTAAAGAGGGTGCAGAAAGGGTAACATTACCCCTAGAGTGCAAGAGAAGGGTCAGCCAGGCCCCCCCAGGTTGAAAATATGAAGGGGTTGGGGAGATGGAGTAGGGAGAGCAAAAGGGGGCATGTGGTGGTTATTTTTCAAGTGACTAGCCATCAAGCAAAAAAGCATGGGGGGGTCAGAAAAGGAAGAGGTTTAGGAGGGAAGAAGAGGGTTAGGGAGGGAGGGAGGAAATCAAGTGGGAGGACCAAAGGAAGAAGTGGGAAGGGGTGGGCAGCCAGGCAGAAGACAGGTGGAGGTACTTGGTCTAAAAAGAAGGGAGAATCAAGAGTGGTGGAGGGTGGTGTCCCTCAATGCTAGAAGTCTTGGTAAAAAAAAACATGAATGACCTACAGATCATGATGGCAAAGGGGAACAGATAGTTCAACATATGTGTGAATCTCAAGTAAGGTAAACAAATTCCGCACGACTGACACAGGATTGCTATATGTTTTGGACTACTCACTGGAATAACTGGTCCACTATGATGCACTCTCTCTTTCTGCTCCTCCTCCTCCCCTTGATTTTCTGATGCTTGCTTCTGCTCAGGTTCACTGTAGTTCAGGTATTACCTTTCATTGCTTTAGTCTCACTGGACTGGCTTCTGACTTTATAATTTCCTTGATCATTACCACCATTTAAGTCATTTAACTTATTCTTGATGCCTTCTACAACTCACTGTTTTTATTGTAACCAATTATATATCCTCCCTAGTTATCTCATCAGCTTCATTATTGGTTCCAGGTCAATCTGTTGCTACCTGAACAGTGCAGCAAAAACTGCACTGCAGATAGTGCTAAGCCTTGCACAGAGACAGGGGTTTTATGGCATTTGGGAATTACCGCTACCGCTGTCGCTGTGTGCTTAGATGGGGGAGTGCCTAAGTGGCTGCTGGTGTGGTGTCTGGTCGAGCTGCTCCCATGGTGGAGTGGCTAAGGCACCCGCACATGGCAGTGCTGAAGACCTGTGACCATGGTTTGGTTCCCTCCAGGTCTCCTGGTGTTGCAACAATTTTCTTGCTTACGGAAATGAATTTTCCCCCCTCCCAAGTTTCTATCCATCCCCATAGTCCATAGCCCCTTTGGAGTTGATTACTTTAAGTCTGGAGGAGTGGTGGGGTGAAGCTCCATTTGTCCCTATGGTGGGCATTTTGTTTGTCATGGTCAGTGTTTTTCCCGACCTTATTTCAGAGCACAGCATTTTGCTTGCGGCATTGAGTGCTACACTGTTTTTGTTCGGGGGGGGGGGGGTTGACCCTGTGCCTTCAATATCTATCTCAGCATCCTTGTCATTATTACAACTCTCCAGTCTTCTTATTAAATCCTCTAGATCTATTAAAACTTCAGAGAGATTATTATAGGTGAGGTCAAGCACAATATCATCAAGTGATTCATCACAGATAGTACTATGCTGATCTTGCTCCACATCCTCATTGTCCAACTTGAAATGCCTCACTTGTATTGCTGCAACAGGTAGTTTCATCAAGGCAATAATGCTACAGCAGTCTTTCCCACTGTGCGTACTCCCTACAGCTACCTCAGCCTTCTCACATGAAGAAGATTCATTGAGCAATAATAGCCCAACAGATTTGGTTGCCAATACCTCTGCATCTTTCTTTGTTCTTAGGAACATGAACAGATTCAGTGTTGGGCACAACACTTCCCTTACCGTGATGTTCTGTAATGTTCATTTTTTTTAAATGTAGAATTGCACTGTGCCATATTATTAATGCAGTTATGAAGCATACTGTGTGAAAAGATTCATGCCTCAGTACCATGTAAGCAACCTCTGGGAGCTTACTAGTTAACTTTGGTTGCTAAGTGCAATTAGGCTGGTTGCTAAGTGTAGCTAAGCAGGAAGAACTGTGGTGCCGTTAGATCTAGGATGTGTGCTTGCTTGCTGACTGCAGGTGGTGCCCATTTCAAAGGGTATAAATAGGAGACAGATTCTTTTTCTGGAGGATTCTGAGAGAGAGACCTGGGAAGAGAAGAGTCGAGGGGGGGGGTTCAGCCCACACGTTGAGCCCGAGGACTGCAGCGGGGCCGGGATGGGTCACTAGTCACCCCGGCCATCCTCTCTTCAAGACCCATGTATGACAAGTGTGGTGGGTTGGGCCATGAAAGTGAAGGGGGAGAAGTTAGGAGCTAAAGTAGTGGAGCTAAAGATTGCGGCTTGTTGGTACATGTGGAAGTTGAAACCAGTGGAGGCCCACCAAGTGAACTTCAGTACCTTGGTAGGATAAGCACTGATCGGGTCTTTTGAATTAATGTAGTCTTGCCCATGGGCGTGTGCAGACTGTGGAGTCAGAGTATGTCCTGTGAGTGAGCCTGCTATGGCAAATGTGGCCTGGGGCACAGTCCAGAGGTGGCAGTCTGGACTGTTGTGGGCATAGTGGTGGCAGCACTACCCCTTTTTTACTGGCTAGAGGCCACCAAAAAGTTGGGACTCCTGAGCTGGGTAAACATAGAAACATAGACTTTGATGGCAGATAAGGACCGCTAGGCCCATCTAGTCTGCCCATTTCCCTACCTACAGGATAGGCCGCAGATCCTAGTTAACCAACAGCCTATATCTTCCTGCCCCCCACAAGAATTGACTTATGTCTGTCCCATGCATTCTTGAATTATCCCACAGTTTTAGACCCCACAACTTCCTCAGGAAGGCTGTTCCATGCATCCACTACCCTCTCTGTGAAATAATACTTCCTCACATTGCCCTGAACCGCCCTCCTTCTATCTTTAAATTGTGTCCCCTTGTTCTTGCAAGTCTCTTTTTCTGAAAGATGCTACCCTCTTGGACTTTGTTGATTCCCTTGAGGTACTTGAAAGTTTCTATCATGTTCCCTTCTCCTTCTTTCCTCAAGGGTATACATATTTAGCTCCTTTAGTCTCTCCTCATACGGCTTCTCTTGCAGACCCTGCACCATTTTAGTTGCCTCCTCTGACTGCCTCTATCCTGTCTATGTCCTTGCAGAGATGGGGTCTCCAGAACTGGACACAGTATTCCAGATGGGGTCTCACCAACTGTCTGTACAGAGGGATAACAACTTCCTGTTTTCTGCTGCTGATGCCTCTCCTATACATCCCAGTATACCCCTGGCCTCCTACTGCCTTCTCACATTGCTTGCTAACCTTAAGGTCATCTGATATGATTACCCCGGGTCCCTTTCCTGTTTTGTTGTTGTTGTTACTACCTCCCACCCATTGTGTATTCTTCCCTGGGTTCTTGTTTCCCAGGTGCATTATTTTGCACTTTTTGCATTGAATCCTAGCTGCCATACGTCCTGACCATTCCTCCAACCTTGCCAGTCCCTTTTCATCCTTTCCATGCCTCCTTGTGTATCAACCCTGTTGCAGACTTTGTGTCATCTGCAAAAGGCATACTTTTCCTTCAAGTCCCTCTGCAATGTCACTGATGAAGACATTAAAAAGGACTGGACCCAATACTGAACCCTGCAGTACCCCACTAGTAACCGCCCTTTCTTCAGAGTGGACTCCATTTACAATTACCTTCTTTGTCCTGTTGTCCAGCCAATGTTTTACCCAGGCTACCACCCTGGGACCCACTCCCAGGCTGGTTAATTTGACTAATAATCTTTTGTGAACCCCCACAGGGTAGCCTGTGGAGTCAGAGAAAGGTCCGTGTGGGGAATGGTCAGTTGGGACCACGGTGGAGCGGCAAACTGTTCGGGTGCTCTGTGCAGCATGGCATTTAGTCTCCTGGGTGAAGACTCACCAGAAACTGTAATCACTATAAGAGAAGAAATGCTGTTGGTTTTTGGGCCAGGACAGACTCTGGGGAAGCTATTCTAGGCACGTGGCCTCAGTGACTGTGTGTCTGGAAGGACTTCAGTGTTCAGTTCTTTCTTAAGAACACCAGGTTGACTGAATTAAGACCTTGAATTGGAAGAAATGCTCCAGAAAGTGAAAGGCACCCTCTCCTGGGTACAGAAAGTGTAAGGAATTGCTAAGTTTGAAGAGGGAATGTGACAATAGAACCATCACGTGCTGTCATAGTACGCTGTGAGTGTCTAGTTTGAGAATTAAGGAATGAAAAGTGAGCCAGAGAGGTCTGAGTAAGGATCTTGATGGAAAGAAGGGAATTGGAATGGAAGTGCTGCTAAGTATTTTCTACCTCTAAGTGCGGCCTGCTTCAGCCCATAGTATCACCACTGTGAGGAATATAGCCTTGACAGCTCGAGGGATTACTGCATTAAATAATTCAGTCTGTTGGCAAAAGAGTACTTGAGCAGAAAAACAGTCAGCTACTCGACCAGGGGAAACAGCAACAATAACCACTTGATAGGTCATGATAAAAAAAAGCTTTTAAAGAAAAGATACTTTTAAAAAAAGGGTACGAGGCACATCGTAAAGAATAAATATCACCCCCGTCCCTAACATCAATGTTTCACAACTTCACCATCTCTTTATCAAGATGCTAATGACTAACCATTAGCACTGTCTCTTTATGGTTCATCTGTATGGTCATGTGGTAAGCAATCACCAATAAACTCAGTGCACTCATTTTAAACCAAGTTCAGGATGGGGAGAAAACACTCATTTTACATATATTGCTGTTTCACCACACAGTTGTGCACAAATGTATACTTTTAGCTTAAATATAACCCAAACAATAAATTAAGAAGTTAATAAAGACACTAAACATCTCCTAAAACCCTAACTATACACATATTTGCACACAAAGCAGTATTTAAACTCCAGTTAAGAGTGTGAATGTAAGCAATAAGACACAACAGGTTGTGCATGGAACAGATTTTACCTGTAAAATCTGTTCCATGCAGACACCTGGAGTGTCTTATTGAGCTTATAAAATGGGATCTTAGCTTTATTGTACTGTCTGCAGTTAGAGAAATCTTGCTTGCATGTAGAAAAAAAATGTAATGCTGCTAATGTATGATAAATATTCCTTCTGCTGACATTGTTTTAATATTCATGAGGTAATTTACATAATATTCATTAAGTCATTTGCATATAGCACTTTAGTAAGATGGGAGGAAATAGGTCATTTGCATAATATGCATGAGCTAATTTGCATATAGTGCTTTGGTAAGATGGAATGACTAAGACTGGCTGAAGAATGCTGCTGGTGAAAGAAAGGTGATAACGGCTGGACAAAAACAAAACCTGTGCAGAATTGGGAAAAGCATGGTGTCTCCTCCTGTCTGGGTGGCCGAGATGCTGTAGTGTAAACTGTCAAAGATGATGGCAGAGAATCTGACAATCTGATCACCTCTTCAGTGAAAGTCTGACCAACTCCTCTGCTTGGCCGCCTTCTCTAGAGTGAGCAAGTGATCGGCTGGTGGGGAGATTAACGGGGAGACCGCGAATGCCAAGTGAGTGAGCAAGCGGGTTCAGCCATGGGAAAACTGCTTTTAGTGAGGAAACAACAATGGCGGCATTTTTAAATGCCAGCGTTCTAAGGCTTGATGATTTCAGCCTTTTTACTGCCATCCTTTTTTTTAACCACGCATGAAATATATTTCATGCATGGTGAACTTGATCTCTGATTGGCTGGTTTAGCCTACTCATTTTATAAATATATTTATGCAGTAGGAGTGGGCTCAAAACTCATGGAATAAATCCATTTATCTTCACAGCCGTTGAATAAATAAATTGTATCCATATAGTAGCTATGTCACAGTCACTCAGGAACTCATTTAGAATGTTTGGTCACAGTAGCAGTACTACCCATATTTCAAATGTGAATAACTTTAAAACAAAAAAATATAGCATGGTACTGTGAGCATGAAAGTTGTTCAGTATAAAGTTATCTACAAAATGAGTGGTGTTTCATTTATAGATACGTTATAGATTTTTTTATAATTAGCAAAAAAAAGCAGAAAATGCAATTTTTTTGTTCACTTTTTGTACAAACATATGCAAAAAAAGATAAGCAATCAAAAGCAAATGTCCCTGCACTGACAAAAAGCATCCCTATTGCATAAATGAAATATCCAATGGTGAACTGTCAAATAAATGATTTATCTACACTTGTGCTGTTTAACCTTGGACACCACACTTGTAGCATACGCCACTTGTGAGGTTGCCAGGGGTCAAACAGCACTTGTGTAGATAAATCATTTATCTGACAGCTCTCCATTGCATAACCCTTATATAATTAATGAAATACTTATACACAATGTAAAGATAATTTTTATAAAAAAATCCATTGTAATACCAGTGTACTGACCATCCAATCATAAATGACATCAGTAAGATTACTGTAATGTTGCATTTTTAAAATCCCAAAGCCTTGACTGCGAAATTTGCTTTGCGTTTCAATTACCTGTTTTACAGTAATTTACAGTAAAAAACAATTAGTCTGTTTCCTTATTACAATACACACTACATATTTGTCAATATCCTATAGCAGGTCTACATGTTTTTGATTGAAAACTTAATTTGCACATTATTTTTAACAAAAAGGAAAGTGGAGACACCAGAGTGAGGTTTTAGTTATAACTAGTGAAGGGAATGAAGGAAGCACTTTAGAGGTGGTGACAAATCAAAAATGGAAAAATAAGCGCTCCAATGTACCAGCAATGAATACGACTGTTCAGACTTTTTTGGGAGCTGTGAGTGGATGTAGAGGAGATCTACAAGCAACCACTTTGGAGATGACACAAGAGCCTAACATGGAAAGAGCAGGAGGCTCTTAAAAAGCTGCAAAGTGTGGAATCCATCACCATCAAACCCGTGGACAAGGGTGGGGCATTGGTGGGGATGCAAAAAGTTAAGTATCAGGAGACAATGCTGGAACATTTATCTGATGAGAATTTTTATGAAATTTTAACTTTTGATCCTTCCTCAATATACAAAAAAACAGATAGAGTCCTTCCTGTTATAAAAAGGGTCACATATATGCTGCAATCTGATAGTCTGTTAGGATTCCAACAGCCTTACATTAATCCATGTTATACTGTCAGGTACAGCCTGATCACCATGGCACATGGATTCTTCCTGTCAGCATTCCATCCTCTAGCACTACTGAATGCCTGGAATAATGCATTCTGATTTTGAACCAGCATTCTTAAACTGTTGGTGGAAGAACTATTTTATTAGAAATCTCCCTCTAAATGAGGAAAACATTCAAAAAGTATAATTTTAACACTTTTCTTTTGGAATAACTTTTTATAATAGCAATAAGGCACTCCCTGGAGTTAGATTAACAGTCAGTTAATCACCCCCTAGGGGCAATATGGCACTCGGCTGAACCTTGTGCCACATTACACCCCTAGGAGGTGATTAACAGACTGTTAATCTAACCCCTGGTCATGCCTTATTACTTAAGAAAAGAGGATGCTGTAAGGCATTATTGGCAAAAGAGATTTGTGACTTCCTTACTGTGCAAACACTGGTCAGAGCAGCAATATACAAATTGCTAAAGGTGCATAAAAATTTGGAAAAACCACCTATGAGACCAATAGTATCAAGTATCGTGTAGGGGTGGCTGAAAGTGCAATTTTTCACCCCGCAGAACTTCCGCGGAAATCAGAAAATTTTCATGGAAGTTTCCGAACCTCTGCTTGTGGCGAAGCAGAAAACCTTGCAAAGTTATGGGTGAAATTTCACCCGATATTAAAAAAAAAAACTGGTGGCTAGTGGCCCCTCTCCCCACCTGCCCTGTCCACCCCACAGGTACATGTTAAAACCCTGGTGACTAGCGGTCCCTCCCCCCCACCAGTTCACTAGCCCACCACCCAACTTAAAAAAAAAAAGAAGTGCAGGGTTGTTTATGCCTATGTATCGTCAGCTGTTATGTAGTTGATTGTAGTCAGTACCAGTTTTTAATTTAACTTTTTTTTTTTCTTTTAGGTACCACAACCTATAATACTCAGTGGATCCCTATGTCTCAATGGCAAAGAGCAATGGTGGACACTGGTGTAATAGTGGTAAAAGTAGTGAGCGATAATCCATTTCATAATGTGTTTCAAAGTCATAAAATTAAAGTTGAATTTTTAGGTAGTCTTTTCAATTTGGTGCACTGTCACTTTAAATGCAATACTATTTAATGGGAATTATCTTTGTAAGTGTCATTCCTATGATTAAGCACTAGGTGGTGTGAAACACGTTAGGACAGTGTGTATGGAGTAATGGAGGAGGTTGGCAGCCTGTAAGCCTGCAGTTTGTAAGGAGTCTGTGAAGAGTGGGAGCACTTGTACCTCATATGTTGCGTGAAAAAATAAAGAACGCTGGATTTGAAAGTACATGTGGCATGGTGTGGATTCCCGTTGGTGCATACTTTAGTACATAATCTCACTTGGCAGTAAGCATACAACCTTATTTGGCAGGCTTGGACAAAGCACTCTGTTAGTTTTACCTGGTGCTGGCAAACTAATTTTCGTTTATTAAAAAAAAAAATTACCTGCCCCTCCCATCCGACAGTGCCCACATAGCCCAAATGCCCTTATGCCCTGGTGGCTAGTGGTGCCTCCCCTACACCCCAAGCCCAAGTGTATAGTAAATTTATAGTATTCCCCCATGTCCATTCATACCATAACCATAGTTGTAGTAGAAAAAAATTCTCCGGTTTCAATATTTTAAACTTGGGGACAAGCTGCTCCTATAAATATTATGCTTACAGTGGGTTTTGTGAGAAATAGTAGCATACAGTAGCAGCCACAGACACTGCCAGCTATTTCCCAACATTTCTGTGATCTTTCCAGATATATCTAGTGCTTTCTCCATTTCTACAGTAGGGGCAGCAGAGAGAAACTCTTTAGAAATTTCGCAAAATATTTGGAAATAGCTGGCAGTGTCTGTAGCTACTACTGTGGTTGCTCATTCTGTCATCTCTGAGGTGCAAGTGGAGAAGTGACAACCCTGCATCACATAGCAGGATCATGGGCTGAGCTGCCAGGGAAACAAAAGGCACTTTGGTGTACTTTTTATGCCACTGAGGCACAACAATATTGTTTAAATAGCACATTTTAGCCCCATCGAGGTGTTTTAAATGAATTTTAACATCTTTTGAAAACCAGAAGTCCACAGAGGACTACTTCTGGAACACTACTAAACCCGCAACTCTGCAAGCTGGAGGAGGTTTCAATATCTTAAACTTGGGGGCATGTTGTTCCCATAAATACTGTGCTTACAGTAGGTTTTGTGAGAAATAGAAGCATAGCTGTTCATTCCGTCATCTTTGAGGACCAAGTGGGGAAGTGGCCCCCTATATCACATAGCAGGATCATTGGCTGAGCTGCCGGGGAAACAAAAGGAACACTGGTGTATTTTTTATACCACTGAGGCACAGCTGTGTTGTTTTAACTGTGCATTTTAGCCCTGAGAAGTGTTTTAAATTAATTTTAACATTTTTGGAAAACCAGAAGTCCACAGAGGGTTAGTTCCAATTGGAGCAGCACTAAACCAATGTACTGTAGTCCTAGTTAAAAAAAAAAATTCTCTGGTGGTCTAGTGGTTTCCCTAATAGCCCTCCACCTCCCGATCCCCAGTCACATATAATTCCCCAAATCACTGATGGTCTAGTGCCTCCCACCCCTCCACCCTAGCTGGAATCCAACCACCCTGCATCCACCCCCTAAACCCATGGTGAACTGGAACATCCCTCCTCTCCTCCACAGCTGGCCCGCCCACTGACTCTATGCAACAGGAACTGATGCATATTACCTTCTGCTTCCACAGTGGACTCTCATCGCCTCATTGCTATGCATGAAATCCCTGCTCTTCTGTGTCTGTTTGTGCCCCCATTCCACTGTTCCTGCTACCAGGTCTACTTTATTCATGAATCAAAGGTTGCAACACCTTTTTCTGTTTTCTGTGCCACCTCTGGTGCTGGAACAATGCTGCTGACTACACAAAATATTTAACATTTCTGGGGCGAGTGTCAGTGACTGAAGATCAAGCTGTCATCAACTAATGTAGGTCTGACATAGCATAAATGTTTTTTTCACAGCCATACTATGTACTGACAGAGCAGACAAATGGCATAGAGGAGAAGACAGGCACAGGCAGTCCTTATGCTCATAATGACTCCAATTTACATAGGTACTTAGAGCATGTCATTTTAAACTGAAATGTAAGCTCTGGTTTTAACTATTTCACAGCTGCCTCTAGCCAGAAACAGCATGTCAATCATAAAGAAACTCTGCCACTTTGTTTTTTTATCTTCTAATGCTTTCCTCCACAGCAGAGCGGGCCCCATGACCTCTGTCATCACACCCACATCCCAGGACCTGGTTTGGTGCATGACATGCATCATTGTACAGGGCTGACCACACCCCGACGAAGGCATCTCTCGTGTCTGGGGGTGAAGGGTATGGCCATTAGCCGCTGAGGTTGCCCCGCTATTTTCCACTTTTTCAAGCCCATGGGCACTGGACATGGAATGGCCCCCATTGCTTGCATGCCACTGTAGTGTGGCTGGCCTCTGCCAGTCACTGCTGCAGTGCAATGCATCATTCCCACCCTCCCCAGAGGAAGCAGAGCAGTCGTGGGATGCTCAATCCTTCCTCTCCCCTGCCAGCCCTCAGTGACCTGGGTCCATTCCCAAACCCGGGTTGCTGGTTTGGTGTGAGATGTGGCATCCAGTGCCTCAACCCTCAGCACCACTGGGTTGGCATGACTCTGCCACTTTGTGACTTAAGTCACTCAGTTGTAGGTGCATGTGTACATGCAGAATGAGTCAGGTCTCTAACTGCAAAAAAACTCACTACTTAATTCAGTTGGTTAATGCTGTGGAAGAAGCATGGATCAGGTCCGATCACCATGGAACTGTATCACTTTGCAAGTAAGGTTAGTCAGTTAGAACAATGATTGCAGCATGTCCAATCCCTGTCATCAATGAACTGGACCACTTCAAGACCATAATGCAAGTAATTACACCGCTTTGCATCAAAATGGATTAAAAAAACACATGTTACAAATAGTACCTTTTACGGACTAACAAAACTGTTTTTGAAACTAACCTTCAAGAGCTAAACTCCCTTCAGCATGTTAGTAACCACTAATATGATGGAGTTTACATCTTGAAAGCTAATCTAAAAAAACTGTTTTGTTAGTCCAATACAAGGTATCAACTTCAACATATTTGTTGCTTGTTTTTCTTCTACATCACAGACTGGACTAACATGGCTGTCACATTTCTCCATTAGATAGACCAAACTGTTTGCTCTGTTTCCATTAAGATACAAATGCTAAAGAATTTTTTCAATGGTTTCTGCTCCCCCAGCCCAGTCACTGACTACTTGTCCAGTGGCCGTACTGGTTATCCACCACTGTGGGTGGCCTGCCACATAGGGTTGTGCGGGGCCTGTGAGGGACACTGAGCAGCTCGGGGCATTTGTTATTCCTCTTGTTTTTGGTGCTTCCCCATTATGTCGGCATGCAATGATGTAGGCGCATCTCACTGCATCACCCCACATCCAACTGCTCACACTGTCGCTGCCACCCAGCCTCCACTAGGTGGCAGTCAAGTGGGGGGGACACATGATTTCCCCTCCCCAAGGGAGCAGATCAGTGCTTAGGATGCTCAATCCTCCCTCACCTGGCTAACCCCCAAGTAACCATGGTCCATTCCCAAACCCAGGTCACCAGTGTGGAAGACAGTAAGTGGATCCACACTTTTATGCACAATGTCTTCTGCAGAAATTAGTGACAGTGGGGAGGAGGGAGAATGGATGAAAATTGAGTTCAATAGTTTTGTTGGGAAAGTGCATTTTAGCACCTGCTTCTTAATAGATGCAGAACAAAACCCAGTTTACCCTGTTGAAAAACACTAATTCCTGGTATCTCACGAGCCTTGCTCTTACACTTACAGCTACTGAAGTTTCTCGAGGTAACAGTAAGTTGCTTGGCTGGATTTGAACTTGCTGTTCCCAAGCCTGTGATCTAACCAGTAGATCCCAATACTCCCCCACTCTCGAAAGCTCTTGAGCATATAGTGGCTGACCAACTGGTTGAATACTTAGAAATATATCAGCTACAATGCCCGCATAAACACCACTCCCGTCCTTCTGGAGTTCACAGCCTTTATTCACCACTCCTTAGATCAAGGACACCTGGTTGGTGCTGCTTTCATTGATTTAACCAAAGCTTTCGACACAGTGAATAATGCCCTCCTGGTCGAACAGCTTACCACCATTGGCCTAGCTCATGACAGTGTAGGCTGGTTTGAAAGTTACCTGCACAACCATACACAGCAGGTAACGATTGGTAACACCCTCTCAGATAGCAGACCTGTCCTATCTGGAGTTCCTCAAGGGTCCATCTTGGGCCCTCTTTTATTAAACATTTTCTTCAACATCCTTCCTTACTCCTGTCAGGGTCACATCCTTTTATATGCTGAAGATGCTGTCCTGTTTACCAATGATCCAGACCCTTAGGTTCTTGACTCCAGGCTACAGAGTAATTTCTTAGTCGTAGAAAGATGGTTCCATAAGCACAAATTAGTTATGAATTACAAGAAGATAAAAATTATGCTGTTCTCCAGCTGCCAAAATAGGCACAGAACTTACTCTCTTTCTATCACCAATGAAGAGGGCTCTCCCCTGGAGCTAGTTCAGCTCTTTAAATATCTGGGGATTACTAGTGACAGTATGATGTCCTATGCCTATCACATATTTTGGTATATACATTGATCAAGGTTTAAATTTTGAACGACATATAACAGAATTAATAAAAAAACAAATTCAAAACTAGGGGGTATGAGAAGGATTTCAAATTGTCTATCAAAAGAAATGCGATTAAATATAGCAAATCAACTTATATTACCAATGATAGATTATGGGAGCCATATTTATAGACATACTTCCAAAAAAACAGTTAAATCATCTGGATGTTCTTTACAATAAAATAGCAAGATTTGTATTGAAATGTGACACTGACACCCACCATTGTGATATGTATACAGAACTAGGTTGGAATTCATTACATCAGAAAACTGAGAGAAATTGGTTGAACCAGATAAAAGGATTAATTAAAATTCATCACAGTACTATTTGACTAAAACATTAATAAAACCTGATCATGGATTAAATTCTGGAAACAAGGTGCTAGAGATTTTCTGGTCCCAAAAATAAAAATGGTTTTGTAATATGACCTTCAATATAAAGTTTCTACAAGTTGGAACAGACTTCCCTTACCTTAGAGACCCAGACTTGTCTTTTACAGAATATAAAACTGCAATAAAACACGAATTATGTTTTAGATGTTTGTGTAATAGGTAGTTATATGTTTAAGAGGTTTGACTTATGTCTTGTATCCTTTGATGTAATGTGCATGGAGTTTTATGTATATTCTGAATGATATGTTTTTGTACATTTTGTGATTATTTAAACATTTTTACGACACAAGATTGCCTTGTAAATAGTGACTTTTTGAACCCTAATGGCAAATTTCTCTGTATAAATAAAATTTTACTACTACTACTACTACCTTGGATGCTTCTCCCCTTGAAATCATTCCAGGTTTCAAATATTTGAGGGTTTGGTTGAACAGTCACTTGAATTTCTCCATCCATGTCAATGCCATCTGTGCCAAGCTATGCCCAAGTTTGGTGTCCTCTATCATCACAAAGACAGTCTCCCCCTCCCTACCCACAGAGAACTGGTCACCAAAGTGATCTTACCCATATTTGAGTATGCCAATGTGATGTACAGCACTGCCTTTCAATCATCCCTCATCAGACTGGACACACTGCTAAACTCCTTCTGTCACTTTGCTACTGCCTCCTATATTCTACCCTTTCCCTTGCTCCTCTGTCTCATTGGAGATTGCTTCACTGTGCATCCTTTGTTGCTAAGTTCTGGTTTACTACTCTCCCTACCTACCTCTCCTCTTGCCTATCCCAAGCTGCCACCTCAAACTACTCCCTTCATCACAGAGACACATGCACCTTTTCTACCCCTCACCCCCTATCTGCTTCTGGTCAATCTGCTTTCTCCCTTCATTTCCCTTGTCTCTGGAACAAACTCCCCCCCGACCACCGACAGTCACCCTCTCTATTCCTTTCAAAAGGCTTCTTAGACTCCTACCCTATCCTGTGTGCTCCCAGTGCTCCCAACCCTCTCTTCCTTAAACATTAACTTTGTTTCCTATCTCAGTTGTCCACTCCCCATAGTCCCACACTCCCCAACCCTCTGTACATCTCAGCTCATACTGATTTTCCCTATTCCTGCATTTTATTCTGCTCCTAAATTTCATTCTTACTGTTGTATCACCACATATCCTGCACCTGCACTAGCATTATTACTGAGGCTCCATTTGTGTTTTAATAGATTGCCTGTCTCAGGCTGTGTTACTACACTCAATTTAAAATACTTACTTGCTCTGGCTATACCACTGTGTTTGTTTTGGGGTCTTGTAAATAGTGATCCATGTTATGTATACTTGCTGATGCTGCATATGTATTTGTTTTGTGGGTCTTGTAACCATGAACCACACTTGCTTGCTCATCCTACAATGTTGTACTTGTTCACTGTTTCTCCCTGTGTAACCCTTTTCCCCGGGTCGCATCTGGAAATGAGCCTTGGTACACTGGTGCTCTTCCTGGTTATCAACTTTTAAATAATAAATAAATAAATAAATAGGCTGGTCATTCTAACATTGACGGTGGGGAAATTAATGGAGATTCTTAAAAGAAAGGCTAGTGGAGTATCTTGAATCCAGGGGGTTACAACAACTGAGGCAGCACAGATTCACAGGGAAGGGGGATCATGCCAGATGAATCTGACAGACTTCTTTGACTATGCATCCAGAGAACACCGTACCACATAGGAGGCTTACAAGGAAACTGGGAAGTTTGGGGGTGGGTCCCAAGGTAGTAAACTGGGTACAGAAATGATTGATGATTAGGTGACAGAGGATGGTGGTAAAGGTACACGCTCTAATGAGGGAAGCGTGACCAGCAAGGGACCCCAGGGCTCAGTACTGGGACCAGTCCTCTTCAGTGTCTTTATAAGTGACACTGTAGAAGAGCTGGAAGGGATGGTCTACCTCATCGCAGATGACACCAAAATCTGCAATAAAGTGGATACTCAGGAGGGGGTGGAGAGAATGAGTAGAGACCTTAGAAAACTCAAGGAGTGGTCAAGGGTATGGCAGCTGGGTTTCAATGCAAAATCATGCACCTAGGGCACAGAAACCCAACAGCGGTATACAAAATGGGGGATGAGTTACTGACGGTCACTAAACAAGAAAGGGACCTTGGGGTAATCATTTCTGATGACCTCATGGTGATAAGGCAGTGCCACCAAGGCAGTAGGTAGGGCCAGTGGGATGCTGGGGAGCATAGGGAGAGGTATCATCAGCAGGAGAGAAGTGATGTTGCCACTGTATCGATCATTGGTGAGAACCCACCTGGAGTACTATGTCCATTTCTGGAGACTACATCTCAGGAAACATAGAAACATAGAAGTTGGCAGCAGATAAGGACTGCAAGGCCCATTTAGTCTGCCCATTATTTCTACCTTATGAATGTGTCATAGGAATGTACTCTGTCAATAGCCTATTGATTCATACTCATCTGTATTACTCCCTTATGCCTGTCCCATGCCTGTTTGAAGCCCTGCGCTGTATTCATATCCACCACTTCCTGAGGTAGGCTGTTCCATGCATCCACCACCCTTTCTGTGAAAATAACTTTCTCATATTACCCCTTAAACAGCCTCCCTCTAATCTCATGCTGTGTCCTCTTGTCCTGCTATTTTTCTTATATTGAAACATGTTAGACTCTTTCAACTTGTTAATGCCCTAAAGATGTTTGACTGTTTTGATCATATCACCTCTCTCCCTCCTTTGCTCTAGGGTATACATATTGAGCTCCATTAATCTGTCCTCATATGCTTTCTGATGCAGTCCCTGCACCATTTTGGTTGCCCCTCTCTGGACTACTGCCATTTTGTTAATGTCCTTGTGCAGGTGCAGCCTCCAGCACTGCATACAGTACTCCAGATTGGGCCTAACCAGTGTCTTGTAAAGAGGGATTATTACCTCCCTCTTACGACTTGTGATATTCCTACTAATACACTCCAACATCCCTCAAGCCTTACCTATTGCTTTAGTGATCTGCTTGGATGATTTCTGGTCATCTGTGATGATGATGCCCAAGTCTCTTTCTCAACTTGTGATTGCCAGCAACTCCCCTTCCAATCTATAGGTGGCTTCAGGGTTTATCTTCCCTATGTGCATGATCTTGCACTTCTTTGCATTAAACCCCATTTGCCACTCTTCCGACCATTTTGCCAGTTTATCCAGATCTCTTCTCATTCTGTCCACAGGGACAGGAAAGAGTCTGTCCAGAAGAGGGCAACTAAATGGTGCAGGGGCTGCTTCATAACTGCTATAAGAAGACACAGAGGAATTTGTAATATGTACACCCTTGAAGAGAAGAGAGAGGAGGGACATGCTAGAAACCTATAAATACCTCATGGGGGTAAATAAGGTAGAGAAGGCAAGTATGTTTCAGAAGAGAAGGTGCAAGAGAACAAGGGGGCATGCAATGAAGCTGGACGGGGAAATTTAGGAGGGACATGAGGAAGTACTTCTTCACTGAAAGAGATGTGGACATCTGGAACTGTCTTCCAGTCGAGGTAGTGGGGGCAAAAACAGTAACGGGCTTCAAGCATGCATGGGATAGGCACAAAGGAATCTTGGTAGGAAATTGGGGGGGGGGGGTAGTAACCAGAGATCAGGTAGGGTCTGCAGTGATAGTAGAGGCATTGACAAAATGGGCAGACTGTGTAGATCAACTGGTCCTTATCTGCTGACAAATACTATGTTTCTATGGCACTCCATATTAAGGACATCTCAATATTAAAGACTTTTTTAAAGTATTGACAGCAATTTCTTAATTAATATGCAGCCTGTATACAGTATTAGGGGCAAACTGATGTTAAGAACAGATTTTTTGGTCCCGCAGGGATCCTAATAGACCAGCTTAATTGTAGTAACAACAATATACTAACATACTAGACGCAAGCAGAGTAGGCCTATTGGTCTATCAAGTCTGCTCGTGCTTCAGCACCCTGATTGGGTACCGTAGCCCTCTAACTGTCTCATTCCACTGTTACTCCATCCCCCAGTCCTGCCCCCAGGTAAACCAGCCTCTGCTTCACCCCTTGCCTATACCTGTCCCATCCTCACTTGAATCCCTCCACCGTAGCTGCCTGTACCAGCTCCCTGGGCAGTGCATTCCATGGTTCAACCACTCTCTTGGTGAAGTACCTCCTCCTCCTTTCCCCCCAATCCTACCACCCTCAATCTTCCAACAGTGTCCTCTGGTGATTCCACCCTCCTTCAGTCAAAAGATCCTTTCTCGGCTTACCTTATGTACTCCCCTGAGGTACTTGAAGACCTCAATCATGTCCCCCCAGTCACTCCTCTCCTCTCCTCCAGTGAGAACAGGTTGAGCTCCCCTAGTCATTCCTTATATGTCGTATCCCCCAGACACCAGATCATTCTGGTTGCTCTCCTCTGAACCCTCTCTAGGAGTTGGATGTCCCTCCTTAGGTACAGACTCCAGAACTGCACACAGTACTCAAGATGTGGTCTAACCAGGCTGTTGTACAGTGACAAAATCACCTCCCCATTCCTTGAGGTAATCCCTCTAGCGATGCATCCCAGCATCCTATTTGTCCTGACCACAGCTCTCTTGCACTGCTCTGAATTATTCATGTTAACATCCACCAAGACTCCTACTTCTCTTTCCCCTGCTGAGGCCTGCAACTCATCCCCCCCTCCCCAGGGTGTACACATAGTTGGGGTTTTCCCATCCTAGGTGTAGCACCTTGCACTTGGAGGAGTTAAATTTCAATTTCCAGGTGCAGGACCACCTATCCAGAGTATACAGGTCCTCTTGCAGGGCCAATCTCCCCTCCTCCCCCTCAACCAGCCACCACCCCCAGCTTAGAGACGTCCACAAAGAGACTCATTTCACACTCAATACCTTCCCTGATATCGGAGACGTAGGCGTTAAACAGGAGTGACCCCAGGACTGATCCCTGTGGGACCCCCACTTACGACCTCCTTAGGAGATGGGACCTTTCCTCCTACCACTACCTGCTGAGTGTGACCTGAAAGCCAATTTCCAATCCGCCTAACCATCAATGGGCCTACCCCCATCCCCCCAGCTTCTCCCTTAGGCCAATGTGAAGGACTGAATCAAATGCCTTGCTGAAGTCCAGGAACAGTACATCCACTGGTCTCCCCCTGTCGAGTGCTGATGTCACCCACTCATAGAACTCTACAGTGTTTGACACGATCTGCCTGGCCCAAACCCATGCTGCCAGTCATCCAGGTAACCCATCTCCTCCAAGAAACCTTCCAGCCTTTCCTTAAGTATGCTCTCCATTACCTTCCCCACCACCAATGTCAAACTGATGGGTATATAGGCAACTAATCTGAATATCTTTGACAGGCCAGAAAGCCTGCCTGTAGTTTGTTTTTCAAATAATTCATGGATGGCTTTAAATAGCCTTGTGCACCAACCGCAAAACTTCCCTTGGACCACTACCTTCTGTTTCAACATTTTCACACATTTTGACATTTTCAGAAGGTGACCCCATGTTATTTTATGTACTGCATATACAACTTTTGTCAAGCAGAAAATTGTAATGCTGTACTTCATCTTGGTGGGCTCCACATGTAACTGTTCTGTTATTTGTCACGACTAACACAAAATACAGGAACAAAGTTATTGGCAAATTTACATTTATAAAAGGGTAGTGAAAATGTGGCATTCTGATCGGCTACCTGCTATATGTAATTACAGTATTACCAACACCTAAAAAAGTTCCATTGTGCCTCTCCACAATCCAGCCTGACAGTAGACAAGGTACGCAGTAAGGAGCAGGATGCTCGCTTGCCTGGAACGGCTCAGTGTATTGTCCCCGCCACCACCCTTGGTCGACATCGAGCTTTATAGGAAGAACCACGTGGCTCTCTGAACCAATCAGTCGACTTTCCCACCTGCAGGTTATTTTCTTTAGCTACTAGCGGCCGCTACACTCATAAATTCTTATGCTTTTCAATTACATTTTACCTACTTGATACCCAGCTCACAGAACTCATTTCTAGCAGCTGATATCCAGCCAATCTAGCAGTTTATCACTCTGTCAGGAGTTGAAGGGGGTACCAGAGCCACCTTGCCCACCACCCAACCATGCAGACAGTCACCCCCCCCCGGAAGTTAGGTTTTTGGAATGGAATACAAGGGTGCTGTCAGCTCTCTCCTGCATATCATGTACTGCCAACTAATCCTGTATCACACTAGCCTGCCCCTGTCCTGGCAGATCCTGGCAACACAGAGATTGAGAGGACAAATCCTGTTCCTAACACTGCTATTATGCTTACTTTGGGTATCTACAGTACCTCAGTTCCAATTAACAACCCCCATGGAGTGAATACCTCACAATACAGCGACTTTACCTTCTCCAACCAAATTGCTGAGACACAACATGTGTGTGCCCATGCCAACCTTATCTTTCGGAAGGGTTGTACCTATAACTCATTTCGCATGCTCAGAAAATACAAAATGTCACAAGTGGTACATCTCCCATTCCACACTATTAAACTGTGGTTTCTCATTCTCATCGTCATCCTATTGTCAGGGGACGTAGAACTTAACCCCTGGCCCCTCTGTCCACCTCTCTTCCGCTGACCTATCGGCTATCCCAGGGAAAGGACTTCTCATTGCCCTTATGAATATTAGGAGCATTACCAGGCACCTCGCCAATCTCGAGGCATGGATGAAAGTGCACAATCCTGACCTACTCTGCCTATCGGACACTTGGCTTAAGCCCCACATTCCGGACTCCTTATGTTCTTTAACCAATTACTCCCTGATACAGAGAGATAGGCCCTTCCCAAAATGTGGAGGGGGGGTCGCCCTTCTCTACAAAAACATCTTGATATTAGTGTATGCCCACCCACCGCCTCCCCCTCAGTCTGTGAGTCCCTACACACAGCCATTGCCCTTGGTGCAAAAAAACTTCACATTACCTGTGCCTACAATCCACCCACTGGAGGTATCACAGGTCTTCAGGACTTACTTAATCAAACAGCCACGAATGGCAATCAAAATGAGGTCATAATCTTAGGAGATTTTAACCTAAACTTGCTGGGACCAACTCACGGCGCACTGCTGATGCTAACACAGAATTATAACCTTCATCAGACCCTTACTGAGCCTACTAGAACCACCCCTTCTCTAGCTACATCCACCCTCATAGATTGGGTACTGGTGAATCACCTTGACCATGTGCAAACTACAAGCATCTTGGCAGATGCTATCACAGACCACTCACCCACTTTCTGTTTATGGAGTCCGGAGACTGCTCCCCCACCACCTCCATGCTACATCACTGTTACCAACTTTGCTAAACTGGATGTGGAAGCTTTTCTCTATGGTGTTTCCTGTATCAACTGGTCTGACATCTATTGCTCCCATGACGTTCAAATTGCCCTTGATATCTTTATCAACAATTTCACAGCACTCCAGGATAAACATACTCCAAAGGTCACCAGAAGGGTCAGGGGTAAACAAACAAGATGGTTACACAAGGACCTGCTTGCTAACCTGTGCACTCGGGACAAACTCTGGAAGAAGTATAAAGAGTCGAGACTACCAGTGGATTACAATACCTACAGGGCCTCTTGGAGCACCTGCAAAAAACAAATCAGAACTGCAAAGAGCATCTACTGCAAGGAACTGCTCACTAACTTGGCTGGTGACCCTAGAAAATTCTGGACGCACATTAAGACCTTTCTTGGGGCTGCCCAGTCATTGACTCCAGGGGATATGATCCTAAATGGTGTGCATTGCAATGACTCGAACACCATAGTGATGCCTTTAACAGACTTTTCACTGACATGTCTGAGTACACCTCATCCTTTGCTTCATCTCCCACAACATCTCAGCCTTACTGCACACCCATGAGATCTGCATCTGGTGCTGACCACTGCAAACTACCTACTACCACACTTTCTACTTTAAAGCTATATCTAGGTCTGAGGTCCAAAGGCTATTGCAAGACGTATCCGACAACACTAGCTCTGGCTCCAATTCACTCCAGCCACGACTCCTGAAGCTAGCGGCACCATTGATTGCCTCACCTTTGGCCAAGATTTTCACTCTGTCTCTCTCTCTTGGCGTTGTCCCTGATCTCTGGAAGATTTCCCGAGTTACGCCCATCCTGAAAAAAAGTGACCCAAAGGATATTAACAACTACTGGCCCATAGCCATTCTCTCTGTGCTAAGCAAGCTACTGGAGAAGCTTGTTGCAACCCAAACAATTGCCTATCTTACAAAGAACAACCTTCTCTCAAACACTCAGCATGGTTTCAGAAAAGGACACAGTACCTCAACTGCCCTTCTCAAATTCACTACTGGTGTCCTCCGCAACATGGACAAAGGCCTACTCACTGGAGCAGTATTTATTGACCTTACCAAGGCTTTCAGTCTCGTTGATCATCCCCTGCTTCTCTTAACCCAGCATAGACTTAACTTCTCATCCTCAGTAGTTGACTGGTTTAAGAGCTACTTATCAAACAGATTACAACTTGTTAAATTCAACTCCGCTCTCTCGGATGTGACCAGCACTGACATAGGAGTACCCCAGGGGTCCATCCTGGGACCCCTTCTCTTCTCGCTTTACATTAACAACATAGATTCAACCATACTCTCCTGCTCAGATATCCTATATGCTGATGATCTCGTCCTCTACTCCAGTGCCGACAAAGTCAACAACATCAATGAAAACCTCTCCTCGGATTTCAGGAATGTGCAAACATGGCTAAATGCAAATAAGCTCACCCACAACACAAAAAAGACCCAAGCCATGCTATTTGACACTGTCCCCAAACTCGGGGCCTGTAAGGAACTCCACCTAGTCCATGACTCTGGGGGGTCTCTCATTGACTGTGTCACATCCTTCAAATACCTGGGAGTCCTCCTTGATAAATCCCTTGATTTCAGTCTGCACATACAGTCAACCTGCAAAGCTACAAATGCCAAACTTGGAATCACCTACAAGACTAGTCACCTGCTAACACCATCCGCTAAACTGGCTATTGCCAAGGGTATTCTGCTTCCAGCCCTGACATATGGTGTCTCCACTTTTGCTAATGCCCATAAGACTGCTCTCCATAAATGGGATATCGCATATAACAACATATGTCGGTATGCCTCCTCTTCATAACGCCTCAAGCACCACTGCACACTGTATAGTGAACCGGGCTGGCTCTTCCCTTCTGCCTACTGACTTTACTCCCTAGGGACCCTCACAGACTCTGTAATCTGAAACCAAACACCCTCTTCCCTTGCAGCTCTACTTGTTCCACTGACACCTGCCCGTGGACTACGCTTCGCAAATAACTTTCTACTTACCGTACCCAGGTGTCTTACTTCTAAAGGCTCTGGAGCTTTTCACTGCACCGCCCTGGCCACCTGGAACTCCCTCCCATCTACCCTAAGACAGGCAAACTCCCACCCAATATTCAAAAAAGAACTATAACTCCACCTATCCTGGGACCCTTGCACATGCTTTGATCCCACTTGAGGCCTCATAGTTAGCCACCCTACCTCGCTCAGGACATTGCTGCACTTCTGAACAAGCTTTGCCTTATTTTTGTCTTAATAGCTGCCACTTAGCCCAGTCTCAGTTGTTAGTTGCTTGTACTACTGTCATCTTGTGTCATCTCTGCCTAGCCACATGTATAATCTCAAGTACTGTCTGAATTGATCTGTATTCTTACCTACATGTGCTAAATACTACGTAACCATATAATATGTAATTGTATAATCTCATCTCTTTTATGTATGTATTCTCCCAGATCGTGCCTGAAAATAGTCAACTCTTGGCTAGCACACCTAACCTGGTTAACAAAAACTAAATAAATAAATAAATGTAAAAATTTCTTTTTCAAGAATGGCAGCCTGAATTTTCTGTTTCTCAATAACTAAATCAAACTGTCACACTTTCTACTAGTTACCACTGAGTTGCTTACAGATGCTACCTTGAATGAATTTCTGGACCAAGCAGAAGAAACCACTTTGAAAAGAACTAATAATTTCAAAACCATAACAATTTCTTCACTATTCTTATTTTTTTTTACTATCATAAACCAATTGTATAAGCATAATAAGACACTCAATGTTGTTTGTAGTACTGTAGTGCCTGAACTCATGTCAAGAGGTTGAAGTGGTGCTATGAGATAATGGCAACTGCCAAAAAATCAATTTCGACAATCTGACTCCCTGGCACACAAAAAAAATGGTGCCAGGGACTTGCATTTTTTACGTTTATGTGGGGGGCTGTGCCCCCTTCCCCCCCACTTAAGGATTCTCAGCTCCGGGGGGTGCATGTTGGGGGGCAAAATGTAAAAAAAATAAAATTTGGGCTGGGCACAACAAAAACGAACCCACACCCGGACTCAGCACCCTAGCCACCAAAGTCGCAAGTCGACCCACTACACCATGGGGCCAGCTCAGCAGACTACCGCAGTGTCACGCCTCAAATCTCCTTCCACCCCTTGCTGAGTGTGCTCACTCCCCCCCACGTGTGCATCTGTAGCGTGCTTGTTCACCCCCTCCCGCGTGTGTACCTGTAGTGACTTCCTGTCACTACGCTCACCAACCCACCCCATCCAGTTACTCTAGCTGCCTGGTAGCCACTGTGCCATGCGCCATGATTGAGTCACCCATTCGGGGGTCGCTCAATCCTGGTCACGCACATCATGATATACTGGTAGAAGTCACTCAGCCTGTGGCCTCGTGGTTCACTACACCCAGGGTATGTGTTCCTGGCATTACTACCAACACAAATCCAGACCTGTGTGCGCTTCTTAGGAGAAAGAATTATTCAAGACTTCATATCACAACCAAATAGTTGACTTATTAAGCACCACTATGGAAGCCACTAGTGCCTCGGGAATATGCCTTCCAAGGGGGCTTGTTACAATCTGACATAAACATTTCATTATTTAAATAAAAATCAAAAAAGTGACATCATTTATCTATTCACCAATCCAAAGAGTCATTAGGAAGATTCAAGTTTAAGTGATAGGACCACTGCAACCAATCAGAATTCAAAAACAGTTAAACGATCAAATCACTTTTAGAAAATGACTATATAAAAAACATAGTTAGCTAGTGCACATTACAATTTTGAGATAGACAAGGAGCTGCATGCATAGCACTATTTTAACTGAGACCCTAAATTTTAATTAAGTACAAGCATAACTGAATTATTTCCTTTGGTAAATTTTGCTACAGGGTTCACCTAGATTATAGGGATACACCAATGAATGCTTTATATCCAAATTACATCAATTATGCATATTAGCCAGTACTTTTTATCTTACATGGTCTTTTATTGAGCTGGATAGAAAGGAAAAGCACACCAAACTGTTGCTTCATGGTCCATCTGTACCAGAAACAGTTTGTCCATAGGAAACCCTATAGAAACCAGCAAAAGGAAAAAAGAAAACAAAGAGAACACATATTATTATACAGTTTTGAATAAAACAAACATTTCTAACTTTACAAAATAATTATCACTAATAGTGAAACACTGAAGAAATATAATCAGAAGGTGGGGAGATGGAGGGGGGAGGGAGGGGGCGGAAGAGAAAATCCTGTAGCAGAAGGAGAGAAGGGAAACAGAGAACACACATTATCTTATAGTTTTGAGTATTTCCAACATTATGAATTAACTATTGCTAGTAGTGAGACACTAGAATGTAAAATAAGAATACAGGAGATACATTAGGAAGTGATGGAAAGGAAGAGGGGGAAGGGGAAGGGAAGGAGAAGGGGAAAGGGGAGAAAACAATTTTGTGTGGGGGGGGAGTTTTTTAGAGGAAAGACTAAAGATTAAGGGACAGTAGGTGCTAAAATCCTAAGAGAAAGGCATTATATTAATACGATATTCTATATTTTTTAGAATTCTCTAGATATTTAAGACAATACAAATATTTATACACCCGGATTAAACTGATTTGTTAATTCATCATTTCTTTTTGTTTTGAAAAAAGGCCTCTTACTTTCGAAAATATGATACCTAAAGATGTTCTCAGAATATTGGAAGTGTGGTAGTAAATATAAGAAAACACATTTATATGTATATATACTTAGGAATATTATGAATATATATTTATGTAAATGACGGCTAAATGACCCGAGTATATGTGTATTTTGAATGTTTGCATATGTTTATGTATTGTCTTTATATGTTTAATATGTTTTAAATGTTTTGGTATAAGGATGTAGTCTTTTTATATAGCTAGTATTTCACTTTACACTTGAAGGTACAGGGACACTAATTGACAATGTCATTTTCTTTGCCTGTTTAAGGCAGTATTTTAATTATTCAGCATGTCTTTCAATGAAGAACGGTGGTTCAAAACTAGTCAAGGCATGCTGATCACTGGCACTTGAATAAATTTTGCACTTTTATGGAATATCAGCGAGCAGCATTTTCTTTGGTGGTGGTGAGTGCTGGACTGTTTGAGAAGCCAGCAACTCCAGTGTTCTAGACTAGATGGGCTTCACAGCCCTTCCTTGTATGATCGCTAAACAGTTTGCAACCATGTTGGAGAATGGAGAAGGGAGCCCATGTGAAAGGCCCACAGGGTCATTCACAAATCATGACAACCCTCACTAACCAGGTCACGGAGTTCGGTGGCCCCTGCCTGTAGAGCTGCAAGTGATAGGATACAGGGGGAGTTGCAAAGCTGTGACCAGCAACAATTTCGCACATGGAATGTGTTAGGGTTGGAATGTGGTCAGACTGCACTTTCACAGCATGTAGGCTAAGAAGGTGAGTTTCGCTTACTGTTCAACAAGAGGAGTGGTTTAGGGGCTGCTGGATTACAAGGGAATGGGCTTATGGGCCCAAAGCAATTAGAGAGCAGATGGACCAGATGTGAGCTGAAAGGTAAAAGGGAATAGATAGAGGGACAACTTTCAATGAGCACTGTCCATGCACACAGTTGCAACAGGGCAGGTGTATTAGTTGCACTCCATCATGTTAAACAACATAAATCTGGGCAATTGATTTTCATTCCAACTTAGTCGCAGCGGTGCTTCTCTCTCCTGTGACTAAGGACCATGTATGGCTCCAAATACAACAGGACAACTGTTTTCCACCCTCATTTTGTGCCACCATCCTTTGAGTCTGAGAATGGGGCTCGTGGCAGGGTAATAGTGGAGGGCGCCTTGAAATGTGGGCACTACCAAGACAAGGCTTAATTTTGGTTCTGAACGTAGTAATAGCTTAAATGCTAACAATGTAAAACTGTTCTGGTGGTGTGAAAAGATTCAAAACCAGATTACAAAGGGACCTGGAGTGTCTGGGGCCCTGTTGAATCTGTGAACACAATTAAATACTTGGGATTTTACTGTGATAATTCTTCTACAGCCTCATCTGTCTAAACTTGCTTGTTTGAGGCATTGCGTTTCACAGGAAGCAGCACATACAGTACAGGCTAATACCATAAGTCTGCTGCAACTTGATTATTCTGCTTAAAAGGAGAACAATGTAGAAACCAGGAACTCCTAGAGAAACTACAGGTTCTATGAATCACAGCAGGCAGACTCATACTTGGCTACAAAATAAGAACTTGTAAGAAATATGCATTTAAATGTAACAGGGTATCCACTGATGTGGCACTGGGTAGTCTGTGGTGCTGCACAGTGACCCTGAGGAACATGTTTCTTTACACCACAGGACACCAGTTTGAAATAGGTAAAACATAATTACAACTCAATGGGCCTACACAACCTAGTGTGAAGTTACGCTTGTGCAACTTTGCTACTAGACTGAGGAATCTGAATGAGTTGTAAATTGTCATAGGTGAATACTTTAGCCATTTACACTCTCTGTTCCACAGGGAACTACCACCCTGTCAGGGTACAGTGAAAACAAGGAATCCTTGAGGGGGGTTCCACCCCTCGACGTGTGGTGGGAAGGATTCTCTTAGGCTAAAATTACCTTAGGAAGGAGCCCCAAGGAGAGAGATGCGCCGTTGGAGGATAAGTGGAGGATGGTGGGGCAAAGAAACAGTACTTCTGAGTGAGGCTGGAGGAAACTGACCTAAATAACTCAGGCAGGGGCATGGCTAGTTGCTCCCAACCATTGAGCTGCAGGCATAACCTTTCAATTCAATTGGCTTATGCAACCTAGTATGGAGTTATGCTTGTGTAACCTTGTGATAGACAGAAATTTGAATAAATTGTAAATTGTCATAGGTGAATACTTTGGCCATTCGCATTCTGTGTTCCATGGGGAACTACCAACCTGTCGGGGTACCATAAAGGTAAGGAACCCTCAAGGAGGGCTCCACCCCTAGAGGTGCCATGGGAAGGATTCCCTAATGCTAAAGGCACCTTAGGAAGGGTAACCCATGAAGTGGGTGCATGAGGAAGGGCGCCGTCCATTATGGCAACACCTTCCCTACTTAATCCAGTCATGGCAACAGACAGATAGGGTGACTGGATGAGGGGTGGGTGAACTAGGTGACAGGATGTCACTATACATAAGCATGCAGGGGTGGGAGCAAGCACAGCGAGTGTGGGCTGGGAGGGGGTGGAGAGGCTGTAGGGAGTGGCGCTGCGGTTGCCAGTTGAGCTGCATCGTGGTGTCGGGGATTGGCTAGTGGCTGGGGTGGCTGAGATACTGGGTTCAGGTCCGGGCACTGGTGCGGTTTTTATTGCGCCCAGCCTGAACCTTTTTAATTTTACTGCTTTCACACACCCCCCCCGACATGCACCCCTGGAGCTGAGAATCCTTAAGTAGGGGGGTGTGGGGGGTACAGCCCCCCCACAGAAAGCAGTAAAAATATGTCCTGGCGCTGTTGTGCTGGTGCACTGGGGTTGTCAGAGTGCCGAAAATGTGTTCGGCACTCT
Source organism: Neoceratodus forsteri (assembly GCA_016271365.2). NCBI lineage: Eukaryota > Metazoa > Chordata > Ceratodontiformes > Ceratodontidae > Neoceratodus > Neoceratodus forsteri. Next base: position 137,293,023 of record CM057453.1, read on the forward strand.
GACAGAGCAATAACGGTGATTGCCTTTAGGCGTTCACTGTTATCACATAGACCCCTTAGGAAGAGCCCACCCATAAAAAGTATTGAGCAACAAGTAGAGACCATGCAGCCTGAGTGAGGACAGACTGATGGCAACCAGTGACAACTGGAAACAGACACAGACTGAGATGAGCAATGACTGACAGATATTGGAACTGATAGCAGAGGGGTATAACTTCCAAAGGACAGCAGGAATGGCAATGAAGGAGGCCATCATCCAACCCCATCCAACAGCAGACACCTACCTGGTAAACCATTAGAAATGTACTACATTAAGGACTACCTAAGCTCTATGACCTTTGGCATGGAGAAGAGGAAAAAAACTGTATGAGAAGGAAACCTCTGAGGATCCAAGGCCTTGGTCGCCTTCCCTCCAGGCTTCAAATAGTTTAGTGAAGGCTCATCTACTGCAATTTAGAAGACCAATTCAGGGGAAATATTTTAGAGGAAGGGCTCTAACTGTATCCCTCTAATGGGAATGCCATGAGGGAGCTGTGAGTGAACTCTGCAGCTAAGGCAGACTCCTGGCTAAGGAGGCCCTCACCCCAGTGCAGGAGGAGGAGAGCAGCAGCCACTGAAAGTCACTCACTCAGCCTCCTAGAGGGAGGCCTAGAGAGGAAGATGAACGTTTGAGGGGCAGGAAAGGGAAGGATGTGGAGACCAGATGAACCTTAGGCTGTTGTAGGGAGAATAGCTTTCAAAGGTGCTGCTGATGTGGTCTACACAGCTAAAGGTGCTCCCTTGGACTTAAGGGTTCCACACACTGGCAGCTGAAGTTTTAAATGCTGCATGAAGAGGTGTCACTGAGTCGATCTGCATAGCTAATGCTTCACAGGACATTCTTACACAAAAGGTAGAAAGAGAATGACTATTGTCAGTTGAGGGACCCACCATCAAAATGCGGACTTCAAGGGGAAGAACAAGACCATTGACTTACAGTGCAGCCCTGGAAGCCATGCTATGATTGTGGGTACCATGCATCTGATTGCAGGAAAGTGGGAGTCCGTGATGAAGCCCGATGGCCATGAGCATATGGAAGAAAGTAACATAAAGTAGGTAAGGCTGAATGGCTGCTTTTTATCTGAATGCAGGAGTAGTGGGAGGCCATGATGAAGCCTGACAACCATGATCATGTGTAAGAAACGTGGAACTTTTATCTAAATACAGGAAAAGTGAGCCATGGTGAAACGTGATGGCCATGCTGACTGAGACATCAAATGACAACTATGATAGTGAATGAGGCTGAATGATACAAGCTTAGACTTAATTATGAATGCATGCCAACTAGTTCCATAAGGGAGGTTAGTATTCATTACTGATGCATAGCAAGTCAGGTAGGCTGAGGCAGGATAAACACATTAAACTGCTAGGGAAGCAGGATTATATGGGAACTGAAAACTAGGGAGCAGAAGCTGCTGAGTGAACAACAACGGAACACAGAGGGGGGTGACTGCCAAGCTAGGAGGCAGATGTAAACAATTAGGGATTGTAGTTGGAATTGAGAGATTGCTAAAGGTATGAAAAACAAAAAAAGTGAAATGGAGCCTGAATAGCAGAAGGCAAAAGCAAATGATAAAGCAGGATGGTGGGAAAACTAGAAAGCCTAAAAAGAAACAAAACTAAAGAAACACAAGGTACATGAGAAAAGGAGTGCAGAAGGAATAGGAGACAGAGAAAAGCACAAACTGCAGCCAGGAAGGTAGAAGCAAAATACTCACCTAGAAAGTCAGAAAGGCACAAATGGAGCAGAAAATCTAGCACAAACCAAACAGAAGTCCAAAATGACAACGGAAAGTGGGAGACAAAACACCAGAGAAAAGGGGGGCAGAGCTTCTAGCTGCAGCAAAGAAACGGTGCTTCTGAGTGAGCCTGGAAGAAGCTCTGTGAGGAACGCAGTCTTTTTCAGAGAAAAGGAGGCACAAGAGCAATCACAGCCAGAGGGACAATGGGTTGACCCAATTACATCAACGTGTATTGCTCTGGATCAGCTCTCCTTTAAATCTAACCTGCAGGGATAGTGGTAACCCTTTTATACCCCTTAGGACAGGGCAACCCAGATAAGATGGGCCTCCTGTTTACAAAAACAGCAAGCACATGATGAAGCTGAAAACACAACATTTCCTGAAAAAGGTTCTTACAGAAACAATAAACATTTTCATTGCACTTGCACAGAGCTGCACAGTTTAACTATTTACTTGACAGAAAGAGTAAGATGACTAAGAGGATGAGGCAAGTAGCTGCCTGCGGTGGTGGTGGGGTTATCCAAGCAACTAGGCAAGTAGTGGCAACCACTTAAAATAAGAAGAAACATCAGACATACACCTAGCAATTATGATGCACCACTGTTTGAATGGTTTGGCCCCAAATCACATGTCTGAAAAGTTCCAGTGATTATCAGATGTCAGCAGCTGCATTATGTTTACTGTTACCTGCGTATTGTTCCCTTGCATACGGCTGGGTCACAACTGTAAATTGTTGCTGTTTCCAGTTGGTTTACCCAGTTACTGAAGTGTTAAATAAAAAGTATACTTTACAATATTTTTTACATCGCTTAAGATAGAACTAATTATAGCAATGTAGTATTTCTATATTCAGCACCAATACTGTAAAATGTACTCCCCATTGATATTACAACACTGCCAAGCCTTGCTAATTTTAAAATAACCATCACTAAACCCTTTGAAACAGAAACATACATTATGAGGGTACTGTGGCTGCTTAGGGAGCTGGATTTAGAGCTGTCTCATCCCCTGGTTTAGTTGTTCAGGTGCTCGTTGGAATCTGGTGTCGTGCCAGGGAATGGGAGGTCTGAGGATATGGTTCTGTTTCATAGCAGGGGGACAGGGAAGACCCAGAAAACTACAGACCGCTCAGTCTTACATCCACTGTAGGTTATCTGGCCGAGACCCTGGTAAAAGAAAGCTTAGTGGGCTACCGAGGGGCAATCAGGCTACAGGTGTGGTAGGAAGGTCATGTCAGACCAGCCAGATAGTTTCTTGACTGGATCATACAGGTGGTTGACACAGGGCAGATAGCAGATATACTCAGATTTCAGCAAAGCCTTTGACTTGGTATCACACATGAGGCTGCTAAGGAATCTGGAAGACCTGGGAGTGTGGAGGAAATCAGTCAGATGGGTGGGAAACTGGTTGGGAAATAGAAAACTGCGGATGGCAGTGAATGGCTTCAAGTCAGAGGACAGGAGGGTTATGAGTGAGTGCTGCAACCAGTCCTGTTGTAGTTCTAGGTCATGTCCAGTCCTGTTCAGCATGTTCATCCATGATGGTATACCATTGGCACAGCGAATGCATTACCATAAAGACCATTACAGTGACAGTATCTGCAGGTCGCTGTAATGATCCTGGTGGTACACCTACAGTTTTCCCCGGTGATTGCTCCCCCTCTCCGACACCACTCAGACTCGGAGTTGATTATATAAAAGTCTGTGGGGGAGGGATAGGGGGGCAAAAGCGCCCACAGAAAAACACTTTGTTACAGTGATGGCACAAAGCCAATTGTCAGCATGGTGCCATCGCTGTAATGCCATTCGGCAAAGTTCCTGTTGCTGTAGTGACTTGGAACCATCAATTACATAGGAGAGGGTAGCTCGGGCTAGGTGTATTTCTTTGCAAATAACACAAAGTATGCAGCAGGGTGGACATTGTGGAGGGAGTCAAGAGGTGGAAAGGGTGGTCCAAAATATGGCAACTGAGATTCAATGTCAAAAAGTGCAAAGTGATGCATATAGGGAGAAGAAATGTATGTACAGTGTACTGGATGGGGGGAGGGGTTGTTTGGCTCCAACATCTGAGGAAAGGGAACTGGAGGTCATCATTTAGTGATTCACTCAAACAATCGAACTAGTGCAGTGAAGTATACAGAAAGCAACAAGGATGTTGGGATGTACTGGGAGGGGATTTGACAGCAGGAGGATGATGGTGATATTGCCCCCTGTACTGATCACTGGTGAAACCTTGCATGGAGTACTGTGCCCAGTTATGGAGTTCATGTCTGAGAAAGGATGGGGATAACAAAAAGCCTGTGCAGCAAAGAGTTATCAAGACGATCCAGGACCAACAAGATAGGTCCTATGAGGAATGGCTGGAGGCCCTCAGTATGCACTTGCTGGATGTAAGAAGGGAGAGGGGCAACATGATAGAGACATACAAGTTATGGAGGGGAATTAATAGCATGAGCTGTGAAGATATCTTCAACAGGCACAGAAGTGGAGTCATGATGGGACACGAATGGAGACTAGTCAGAAGAAACTTCAAGAGGAACATGAGGAAGTTCTACTTCACGGAAAGGGTGGTGAAGCTGTGGAGTAGATTACAAGCAGAGGGGGAGGCAGGAGCTATAAATTGATTCAGACAGGGCTGGGAAAGGTTTAAAGGGCTGATAATTTCTGGAAAAGAAGCTAGAGAGGTGTGGTTGGGGGTTAGGGGTACAGAGGTGGGGTTGAGGTTACTGAGGTAGGGTTTGGGGTAGAAAGCCCCTTCAAGACATTAGGTAAGAGGGACAGGTAGGAAACTGTACATGAGCAGACTGGATAGACCCTTACTCTACAGTATATTTCTATATGTTTAAACTTGGGAACATCAAATAAATGAACTGTGTGCAATTTATACTGTAATATTTATTTATTTATTTCAAAACTTTCACCAGGAAAGACATACTGAGCTGAATAGCAGCTCATTTCCAGATGCATCCGGAGTGGGGGTGGGGGAAGAGGAGTATAAGAACAAAACAGAACAATAACTTATATGATAGAGCAACAAATTATACAGCACAAAACATTAAGATTCATCAAACAGGTAAAATTATAAATGGACAGGGCAGGGAACCTGCCCCTTGGGTTCTTGGGAATAAATTTTCAGATGCCGTTATGAAGGGGATAGGTAGGTGATCAGAAGGAGCGGAACAAAGGAGGGAAAGCGGGTGGAGGGGTAGAAAGGAAAGTGCAGAATAGGTGGGAGAAAGGGAAGAAGGGAGAAAACGAGGGAGGAGGATAATTGAGGGAAGAGATGGAAATGAAGAATAGAGGGGAAGAGGGTAATTTGAAGGGTAGGGCAGGAACAGGTCTAAAGGGCAAGTGCAGGAGGGAGAGGTGAAGTCATGGAAAAGAGAGAAGAGAGAGCATTTGGAAGAGGATGAGCAAACGGTTAGGGGGAGAGAGTTCCAATGATTTGGAAAGTGGTAATAAAAGGCAGTCTGACCACCGAGAGATTTCCTAGAGGGGAGCATGAAGGAATAACAGAGTTATGAACTGTGTATGAGGAGGGTGGCGGAGGGGGAAGGGAGAGGTAAGTTGAGGGGGTAGGGAGGCCAGCCAGAATTTCAAGATAAAGGATGCACAGTGGGTTAGATGGTGAGCTTCTAGAAAGAAGAGGGAAAGGGAGGATTATAACTAGCAGTGGTGAGTACAAGGTGAACAGTCCAAGGCAAAGCGGCAGAAGGAGTGAAAAAGGGGGGTGCAGTCTGGCAATTGTGGAGTTTGGTGTGGCACTGTAGACAATGTCACCACAATCTAAAATGGGGAGAATAATTTTCGTGATGATATCACGGTGAGCAGGAAGAGGGATACAGTTTTTGTTCTTATAATAGCGCAGTGAGTTTAGGGTGGAGTTTCTTATGGATGGCACCCACATGCTGTGAAAAGTCAAGTGTTGATCTGGCCAGACCCCAAGGTACTTAAATGAGGGTACGTCACTGATTGTGACCCCATCTATGGTGAGAAAAGAGGGGAGGAAGGGGAGCCTGGAGAGCCTCTGCTTAATGCCAAATGTCATGGAGACCGTTTTTTTGGTATTTAAGGAAAGCTGATTAGTCTGGAACCAGCACGAAACATTGTTGAAGTCATGTTGAAGCCTGGCTGTCAGCTCAGAAGGAAAGGAACCAGAGGCAAAGTAGCACAGTGTCATCTGCATATATATGGATGGATACAGATGAGAAGGCAGAGGGGAGGTCATTTAAGAATATTGGGCCCTATGCACGAGGTGTGGAGTAGTTACACGCCACATAACATGGGCACATAGCCACCCCACACCCACTGTGCCCCCGCATGGCATGCACAAAGGGGAGGCACACAGACCCACTGCACCTGATCCCCCAAGTCCATGGATAGCTCCGTGCTGGGGGTGTTCTGGGGGCGTGCCAGCACTACATGGTATTCACTCACCCACGTAGTGCTGGCCACATGAGTGTGGAGGGTGGCACAGGATATGCCAGGGAGACCCTGCCGTAACCCACTGCACGCCCCCCATGGGCACAGACCTGGAGTCACCAGGGGACTGGGACAGGGCACACTGTGCTGCCCCTGACTACTGGGCAGCAGGTGGCAGCAGTGGCGGCTGGATGGGTGAGCACCCGGAAATTAGTTGTGCAGTGGCACTGGTGCTGGAGGGTGCTGTGTGGGTCCAGGTGCATGCAATTGGCATGCACAGCCCCAGACCTGTGCCACCCTACACATGGGATCCACTACAGGTCCCAGGGGGCATCCAATTGGATGCCTGCCCGAGAGGACGACCGACTCCTCCACTGGCTGCCCCAGTGGAGTCCTGCATGCCGGGGTGGTGGAGCCGCAGACAAGTGTCCGGGATTGGTGAATGCCAGTATGAGTGCACCTGTCCACTGGGCACAGGGTTGCAGGCAGGGGATGTGCATTTCACGCATACCAACACCCCATTTGTGCATAGGGGACATAGAGTAGTGAGCCAAGAATGAAACCTTGGGGGACCCCAGTAATGATAGGGAGGAGATGATAAGGACAGTAATCTGTATTTATGTATTATTGTCTTAGTGTTAACCATCAGGACCCCTATAGTAAACAAGCCTCTGGGCTTCCAAGGCTATCTTGTAAAAATAATAGATAAATAATATTCTAACCCATTGAGATCTACCTACAAGGTAGGAGCAAAACCAGTTAGTTGCATTGTCTGAGAGTCTCACTAGCTTGAGACTGTCAAAGAGGAGAGGGTGGGAAATAGTGTTGAAGGCTTTGGCCAAGTCAATAAAGTTGGGGGAGGTGAGGAGGCCCTGGTCTATGCCTGTGAGAATGGAGTCAGTAAACAGGAGGAGGGAGGAGGTGGTGGAGTGGTGTTTACAAAAGTCAGACTGGCAGGTGTGAAAAACAGGAAGGAATCAAAGAAGGGGGAGAGATGAAATAGCACTATGTGCTCCTGGACTTTACCTAACGAAGGGAGGAGGGAGATGGGGCAAAAGTTTCTGGAGTTAGAGGAATCACCTCCTTTAGGAAGGCGAATAACAGTGGCGTGCTTCCAGGAGTCAGAGACAGAGGCAAGAGAGATACAGAGGTTGAGAAGAGAGGAGATTGGGAAGGCAATGACAGGGGCAGAGAGATGCAGAGGTTGAGAAGAGAGGAGATTGGGAAGGCAATGACAGGGGCAGAGAGATGCAGGAGCTTGGGCTTTCAGGGGGTTTAGGGCCAAGAGGGATTTGACAGAAACAGCAGGAGTGACAGGAGAGAAGGAGAAGGATAGTGGTGGGCGAAGTGGCCTCAATTCGCTCCGCGGAGTGATTCACAGAGACAACATAGAAACATAGAAGTTGACGGCAGATAAGGACCGCAAGGCCCATCCAGTCTGCCCATTTCTTTTTCTACCTTATAAATGTGCCATCGGCCTTTGCTCTGTCAGTGACCTATCTATTCATAGTCATTTGTATTGCTCCCTTATGCCTATCCCATGCCTGTTTGAAGCCCTGCACTGTATTCATAGCCACCACTTCTTGTGGTAAGCCATTCCATGCATCTACCACATTTTCTGTGAAAAAGAATTTCTCACATTCCCCTTAATCGGCCTCCCCTAATCTCATGCTGTGTCCTCTTGTCCTGCTATTTTTCTTATATTTAAACATGTTAGACTCTTTCACCTTGTTTATGCCCTTAAGGTGTTTAAATGTCTGATCATATCACCTCTCTCCCTCCTTTGCTCAAGGGTATACATATTGAGCTCCGTTAATCTGTCCTCTATGTCTTCTGATGCAGTCCCTGCACCATTTTGGTTGCCCTTCTCTGGACTGCCTCAATTTGGTTAATGTCCTTGTGAAGGTGTGGCCTCCAATACTGCACGCAGTACTCCAGATGGGGCCTAACCAATGTCTTGTACAGAGGGATTATTACCTCCCTCTTACGACTTGTGATACCCCTACCAATACACCCTAACACTCCCTAGCCTTACCTACTGCTTTAGAGGTCTGCTTGGATGATTTTAGGTCATCAGTGATGATGATGCCCAAGTCTCTTTCTTCTTTGTGACTGCTAGCAAATCCCTCCCAGCCTATAAGTGGCTTCAGGGTTTCTCTTCCCTATGTGCATGATTTTGCACTTCTTTGCATTAAATCCCAGTTGCCACTCTTCTGACCATTCTGCTAGTTTATCCAGATCTCTCTCATTCTGCCCACCCCATCTGGATCATCTACTCTGTTGCAGATCTTGGTGTCATCTGCAAACAGACAAGCCTTACCTCTAGTCCATCTGAGAGGTCACTAATGAAGATGTTGAATAGGACTGGCCCCAGGACTGATCCCTGAGGTACCCACTTGTGACTTGCATCTCTTCTGACTGTATACCATTTACCACCACTCTCTGTTTCTCTGCCAGTCAACCAGTTTGCCACCCAGTTGACCAACTTCTGACCCACCCGAGCCTACCTAGCTTATTTATCAATCTTCTATGTGGAACAGTGTCAAAAGCTTTGCTGAAGTCAAGGTGGCGACATCAACTGCTCCCCTTGGTCCACCACTCTGGTTACCCAGTCAAAGAAATCTATGAGATTAGTTTGACAGGACCTTCCTTTGTAAACCCATGCTGTCTTGGATCCTGTGCCCCTATGGATTCCAGGTGTTGCACTATCCTTTCCTTAAGGAGTGCCTCCATAATCTTGCCCACTACTGAGGTAAGACTGACCGGTCTGTAGTTCCCCACCTCCTCCCTGCTACCACTCTTGTGGAGTGGGGTCACATGAGCCCTTTCTTCAGTCTTCTGGGACCTCTCCTGTGCTCAGAGACTCACTAAACAATTCTGCTAATGGCTCTGCTAGTTCCTCCTTTAGCTCCTTAAGTACCCTGGGATGTATGCCATCAGGTCCCATTGCCTTATCCACCCTGAGCTTAGCAAGCTCTTGTAGGACCCTTTCTTTTGTGAAGGGAGTAGTGCTCACCTCCCTCCCCCTGTGTCCATGATGCTGAGCTGTGGGCCCTGCCCTACCTTCTTCAGTAAATACTGAGCAAAAGTATCTATTTAGGATAGATGCCTTTACAGGGTCCTCCTCCTCACATGCTCCCTTTCTCCATTAAGCTTAGCATACCTCTGGACTTTCTCCTTTCACTAATGTATCTATAGAAAGTCTTGTCACCTTCTTTACTGTTCGTGCTAGTGTTTCCTCAGTTTGGGACTTTGCCTGCCTTACTGCCTTACCTGCTTCCCTTAGGGCAGTTTGGTATGCCTCCTATCTTCATCCGCTGTGTTCCCTTATATTTTCTGAAGGCCAGCCTTTTGGCTCTGACCTTTTCTGCTACTGTATTTGAGAACCAAAGTGGTTTCCTTCTTCTTTTGCACTTCCTTTTCTGTCTAACACAATGGGATGTTGCTTCAAGTATTGTATCCTTAATGCTTGCCCACTTTGCCTGTACCTCCTCACCTGTGTTTCTTTTGCCAGGGCTAGCTTAACTCTGTTGGCCATCTTATCAAAGTCAGCTCCTCTGAAGTCCCATATTTTGCTTTGGAATGGGAAGATTTAGATGTAGTAGCAAAATTGAACCATACCATGTGATGGTCACTGGCCCCAGGTGACCTTCTACCTGGAGATCTGTGATCCCTTCTTTGTTAGTCAGTACTAGATCTAGGATAGCCCTGTCTCTTGTGGGTTGCTGTACCAGTTGTTTGAGGCCCTCCCCCTGCAGACAAGGCAAATTCGCTGAGTGCTCCGCAACACGAAGCGGAGTACTTCACGTTATAATGGGTAACGTGAAGTCCACTGCAAACAATGACTTTGCGTTACTCCACCTTGCCAGACCACTACTCCACCAAATCTTAAGGCGAAGTGCATTAGGAACAATGCACTTCGCCTTGTTTTTAAGCTTCGGAGGTGAATTTTGCAGTGATTCATGGGATTTCAGGTCATATGGGCTCTATATTGATCTGTGCAGCCTCAGTTCGGAGTAGTGTGTGTAGAAAGCAGGAGGAGACAGTGTGCTCTGAGAGCTGTCTGTGATTCAAACCTTGTAAAAGCTGTTAAAAAAACCTTTTTGAGTGATTTTTTTTGCTCAACCTTTAGTTCATCGATTGTAGAAAACCCTCCTGTGCTCATATCATCGAGCGTTTTTGTCTGTCTGTGGATTTTGAATGTTAATGTACAACATTGAGTCTGTGTAGTAAAAGACAGTGAAAGTGTGCTTTGGGGGAGGGGCATATCTGTGGTGTAGGTAGATTTAAGTTGGAGAAATAGGAAGTTATTTGTTTTTTGTACACACAGTAATATTGTTAGTAATTGTTGACATTTTCTTGCTGATTGTGTGTTGTGTGGATCTGGTGCAGCAGTTCATAATTTCAGGTTGTTTACAATACGTGGCATATTATTACTGAACTTTTCAATTTGCTACCCATTACTCGTTGTAGACAAATTGTGTGTGTGCGTGAGCGTGTGCACGGTGCTGCATGACATCAAATAATACACCTTGTATTGTGCCACAGTGTAATTTCATGCGCAGCAATGTGAACCTGCTATCCAGTGCAGCTATGTGATTTTGTACTGCCATTGTGGTATTTTCTTTGTTTTGCTGCTTGCACTGCACTGCTGTAAAAATCTGCAGTCAGTGCCCCCACCCCCGGCAAAATAAATTGTTTACCAGATGGGATTGTTTGTGACCTCAGCACCACTGGTTAGTTAAGGTGTTGTTTTCACTTATGAATTTGCGTCTGTATCTGTTGCTGAAGCCACAGTTGTTTTTTTGGCTTCACATCCAGCATCCCCCCATGCCACGCAGAGTGAAGTTCCAAAATCTAAATTTGTTTAGAATATTGTTGTTGATCCCACAAAATACCCACAAAGAGACGTACAAGCAAAGCTGGTTCTCACCGTGGCACTGCTGCCAGTGGTGAGATTGTCTGTGGGCATGGTAGTACGTAGACACAGAAGTGCATTGCTGATGTGAGGAAAGGTATTTCTCCTGCAGTGTTTTTTACTGCCCAGTCAGTAGCTTCACTCATAGTTGGAGGAGATTATGTTGTCCCATCCGGTGGTGTTAGTGCAGTCGTTGGTGGTGGTAATGAGTATTGCTGCCTCAAGTTCCACTTCTGACCAGAGTACCATGTCCAAAAATATAGTGGAGTGTGAAGCAGTGCAAGTGAGTGGCAGAGTAGATGATGACATACTTCCCAGTAACATCCCAGTAACTGAACCTGATGATTCTGATAATCATGTCAACGATAGCATACAATGTGCCATTTCTTCCACCGCAGTTCAGGTCACGCATTTTCCAGGCAGTGATTCACAATGTTGTGTAAAAATATCAGGTAGTGGTGTTGATGATGATGAATGTGATGATGATGATGTTGCTGTGGTTGCAACATGCAGTCCACATGCCAGCATCCAAGCAGAAGATGTGGATGTGGGTGATGTTGATGAATATGATGATGATGTAACTAACCCCAGCTGGGAACAGGAGAAAAAGAAATTCAAGCTGGCTGTGTCTGGGTCTGTTTGCATTAATCCCCCCCCTTGTAAAAACTTGTAATTTACCAGTTTCAGTTGAGGATGATGATGATGTTGATGATGACCCAGTAATAATGATAGGTAGTCGTGGTGGTCAGTTGCAGTCCAAGTGTGCACTGCCCAAAAAATCACTTAGCACACCCCCCACTTCAGTGCTTAAAAGAACAGAGTTCAATAAGCAGCATCATGGACATGTTAAAAGTAGAGCATCACAGTCCCTTGTTTGGGATTTTTTTGTGCAAGATGTAAATGATGAGTCATAGATACATAGATACATAGACAGTGTCAGCAAATAATGGCCTATGGCCCACCCAGTCTGCCCATTTGAGCTTGTAAGTTCAGTTTATGTTTTTCTAGAAGTCTGTTGCCCCTTAACCCTGACCTCCAGAATTCCTTTATGTCTATCCCATGCATTCTTAAATCCCGTGATTGTTTCAGCCCCCACCACTTCCTCTGGCAGGGTGTTCCACTTGTCCACCACCCATTCTGTGAAGAAATTCTTCCTCACGTTTCCTCTGAATATCCTCCCTCCAACTTCATCCCATGCCCTCTAGTCCTGGAACATCTTTTTCGCTTAAAAACAGTGTATTCCTGCACCCTGTTCCTCCCTGTAAGATACTTGTATGTCTCTATCATATCCCCTCTCTCCCTCCTCTCCTCCAGGGAGTACATGTTCAGTTCCTTCAACCTGTCCTCATAGGACTTGTGATGCAATCCATGCACCATCTTTGTTGCCCTCCTCTGAACCTTCTCTACCCTGTCTATGTCCTTACGTAGGTAAGGTCTCCAGAACTGTGCACTGTACTCCAGGTGGGGCCTCACTAGTGTCTTGTATAGTGGAATTATGACCTCCCTTTTCCTGCTGGTGATGCCCCTGCCTGTGCATCCCAGCATCCTATTTGCTTTACCTGCTGCCTTGTCACACTGATTCCCTACCTTGAGGTCATCAGAGATGATAACCCCAAGATCTCTTTCCTGCTTGGTGCATGCTATATCCTCACCCCCCAACTGATATATTGTGCCAGGGTTTTTCAGAGTCAGCTGCAATCTGCCAGGTTTGCAATGTGCGTGTGAGTCGAGGTAAAAAGGGGAGCCATCTGGGCACAGAAGGACAGCATACGCATCTTAAGTATAGGCACATGGCACTGTGGACCCAGCACAAAATGGCAGCTAATACCACAGTCGGGCGTTCACCCTCATCATCAGCCATAATGAGCATGTTATCCCCTTCCATGAGTGTTAAGACCAGTAGGAAATTAAATGTGTGCAGTGGTGAAGAAATAAGAGCAGAGGATTACTACAGGCATGAAGAGGTGGAGGAGCAGAATGATTTTGAAATGTTGTCCAGTGCTGGTGAGAGTAACAGTTTTGGTGAAGGTGAATGAAGTATGTCTAGTGCAAGTGGTACATCAACCCCGGTCGGCAAATCTGGCAAAATAACTACATTTCTGGATTTGTCATCATCACCTGTGCAACTGTCTTCATCAAACGTCCACACTCCACCCCCTGCCATTTGCAGAGCAGAACCATTTGTCATCACACCCCATGTAAAACATTTAAGTCAGCCCACGTTACAGAGCATTTTTGTGCATAAGCTGAAGTACCCACCCAATCATACAGTATCACGTGAGCTTAATGCTGCTGCTGTAGCTGAAATGCTGGCAATTGATCTTTTGCCCTTCTCCTTTGTGGAGAATTCTGGGATCTGACGGTTTGCTGCACGTGCCTGTCCAAAATGGAAAATCCCATCCAGGACATACTTTTCGACCCATGCTGTCCCCGAGTTGTTCCGTACTGTGTCCGGCTCAGTAAAACATGCCCTTCAACATTCCTCCTCTCCATTCATCCAAGTATGGATATGTGAACATGTGGCAAAACAGCGGGGAGTTCATATTTGTGTATAACTGCACACTGGGTGCAGGTGCCATTTTTTTTTTTTGTGTGATGTTGGTAGTGTGCATTTATTTATTTATTTATTTATTTAAGAGTTTCACTAGGAGGGCATACTGAGCAGAGTACTGCTCGATTCCAGATGTGTCCTGGGGGTGGAGGGGGAGAAGATGTTTGCAGTATGAAATAGTTCATAGTAACTACAGTACATTACAACAACGACACAGTAATTATAGAGGAACAAGATCACACACATGTACGGTAACATCTGTGATGGGGAAAGCAGTTTGTACCCAGAGTGCGGTAGTATGTTTACTAGCTAGCAAGTCTAGAGTTCAGCAGTTCAGCAATGTCATATAAGTGCCTATAGTTGCATCTTTAGAAACAGGAAGAATTACAATGGCAATGTGGTGAGTGTAGGCCTACTATACCAGGGGTACACTGTAGGCCTCGGAAGGCACTTAGGGCATCAAGTGTGAGAAGTGGGATATGTGGTATCGCGGTGGGATTGTCGGCAGGAGCAGGTGGGGGTGGGAGTGCCTTGAGGAGCAGGTTTCATTGTTGTGAGTTGTCTGTATGCCTAATGCCTGCTGGTAGGGAGTTCCATAGTTTAGGCATGCGATAATTGAAGGTGGCCTGCTCTTTGGCTGTAGCCATGTGTGGGACATGTAGAAGCCAGAAGTCAGTGTTCCTGAGGGAGTACACTGAGGGGGGTTGACCTTGGAGAGTAGACTCGAGGTGAGGGGGAGGGTCTGCGCCCAGAATTTTGCAGTTAGCCTTGTGCCATGGAGCTGTCTCCAATCTTGGAGCGAAGGCAGGTCTAGAGCCTTGTAGAGGTCACAGTGGTGCATAGAGGGAAGGCAGTCTAGGGTGAACTGGCAGAAGGAGTGGAAGAGAGGGTCGAGTCTTGCTAGGGTGGATTTGGGGGTGGAGCTGTATACTACGTCACCGTAGTCCAGTATTGGGAAGATCATTTTCTGTAGGATGGCTTTGTGGGTTTCCAAAGGGATACAGCCCCTGTTTCGATATTAGGCACTAAGCTTGGGGTACAATTTCTCGTGGATTGAGTTGATGCGTCCTGAGAAGTCAAGGTGCTGGTCGCGCCAGACCCCAAGGTACCGGAATGGTGTCCCATCTATGGTGTGGAAAGAGGGGGTGGCGGGGAGACGGGTGAGTCTCTGCCTAGTTCCGAAGGTTAGGGAGATGTTTTTTGGGGGATTTAGGAAGAGTTAGTTTGAGCAAAACTATTGCTGAACAGCAGTGAAGTCGTCCTGCCGTCTGGAGGCCACTTCAGTGTGGGAGGGACCTGACACATACAGTGCCGTGTTGTCTGCATGCATGTGTTTGGATGAGTGTTTACATATCGAGGGCAGGTCATTCAATAATATGGAGAACAGGATAGGGCCAAGGACCTAGCCTTGGGGGACGCCCGTGATTACAGGGAGAGGGGAAGAAGTATGTTGACTAACTTTTAAAGTGAGAGACCTACCAGCTAGGTAGGACTGGAACCAATTGGAGCTGGTTACAGAGAGACCTGCATGCGTGAGTTTGGATAGTAGGAGGGTGTGGAAGACCATGTTGAATGCCTTGGCAAGGTCGATAAAGATAGCTGAGGTGATGTGCCCATGATTCATCCCCATGAGGACGGTGTTTGTGAGTCGTAGCAGAGGTGATGGTGGAGTGCGACTTCCTAAAGCCAGATCAGTAAGGTGTGAAGTAAGAGGAGGAGTCCAGAAAGGGGGAGAGTTGGGCTAGCCCAAAACTCTCATGGTTTTTGGCTAGGATGGGGAGTAGTGAAATAGGGTGGAAGTTACCCGGTGAGGAGGGATCACCCCCTTTCAGGAGAGGAATGACTGTGGCATGCTTCCAATTGTCTGGGACCAAGGTAAGTGAGAACTAGAGATTATAAAGTGCGGTCAAAGGGGTGGCGATGGCTGGAGTGGACAAGTAAAGCATTTTGGAGTCCAGACCTGAGGGGCATTTGCCTTTAGAGGGGTTTAGTGCCCGCAGCTGTTTTAGTACTTTGGTCGGGGTGACCAGACGAAAGGTGAATGACATGGAGGAGGGTGAATTAGGCATGGATGGGTGTGGGTGGGATTGGGGGGAGTGCGGACAGGAGAGAAGCCACACAGCTTGTGAAAAAGTTGTTAAAGACTGAGGCAACTGCACCTGGTTCAGTGATGGTGGAGCCATTTACATTTAGAGCGGGGTGGGGGGACTGAGCGGGGGTGAGTAGTGATTTTAATGTTTTCCAGAATTTTGCAGGGTGATTAAGGTTAGAATGGAAAGAGGCCTTGAAGTAGTTAGCCTTGGCCTGGTGTAGAAGCCATGTGCAGGAGTTCCAGAGTGTGCGGTAGAGTTGGAGTGCCTCCAAGGAACTGGTTGCCTCATATGCTTTCCATGCCTGGTCCCTTGCATGGAGTTGATCGATAATGTTGACGGTGACCCAAGGCAGGCATGCACCTCTTACACGGGTCCTTTTCAGTGGCACATAGTAGTTCCATACGGCGAGGAATTTAGATTTGAAAAGGTCCAGGACAGAGTCGATGGAGGATGCCTGAGGGATGAAAGACCAGTCCAAAGTGGCCAGGTCATAAAGGAGCGCTGGGTGGTGGAGGGATTTATATGACCTTGTGAGCAGTATCCAAGGGGGTGGAGCTTTGGGTCTGAATATTTTTCTTGCCATGTAGATTAGGTGATGGTCACTTAGTGAGTCCGGAAGGAGTGCTGACTCTAGAATATGGTGAGGGTGCGAGGTAAGGGCCCATTCTAGCTAGAGAGCCAGTTAGAGTTGAGATCTCCAAGAATAATCAGCTCACCCGCTGAGCCAAGCAGTTTAAGTGTGTTCAGGTGGTCCATTATGAGTGGCATGGGGGTGTCGAGGGCACAGTAGGACCCAGCTATGTATAATGGCACAGAGTAGGGGAGTGAGAGCTTTATTAACAAGGAGTCAATGGACAGGGTGGGCAAGGAGATCTGGACTGGGGTGTAATGAAGGTGTGCAGCGATGTACATGGCAACACCTCCACCTCTTTTATTACAGTGCCAGTCGTGCCGGATGAGGGAGTAGCCAGGGATCGAAAATTCAGCATCCAGATTGTGGGACTTCAGCCATGTTTCAGTTATGATTAGTATGTCTGGGTGCAGTGTAAGGACACTAGGTTGTAGGATGCTAAGCTTGTTCAGGATGCTGCATATGTTCAGGTGAAGTATTTTAAGGCCCCGTGGATGTTTTATAGGAGTGGAGGTGTTAGGGGGTGTTGGGCCAGGGTTAGGCTGCACATCACCTGCCAGAAGAAGCAGAAGAGTTAGCAGCTGTTTAGTTTTAGGCATAAACCCTGGTGTCCTGCTTAGGGCAAAATGTCACTGGGCAGGTTTAGGAGTTCTGGGTGTGTAAGAAAATCTTAGTCCTGACAGCCCAGCATGGAAGGATGCCGGCAGGATGAACAGACCACGAATCCAATTGTTCAAGAGTCATAGGAGCAGAAGACCTGTGGTAGCGGTGGTGTGGCAAGGTGGGGGAGCTGTCCTACTATCTATTAGGTTGGTGTTTAGCTGAGGGACAGGAAAGGAGGAAGGTGGACGGGATGTAAGGGGTGGGAACAAGCACATCATAGTGAAGTACAGTGGCAGCATATTGCAGTTGCTTGTATTAAGGGTGGCCACTAATGGTGATAAAAGATAATCTGCTAAGGGGAAAAGTTGGCTGTTAGAAATTATCATGTGAACTCACGTGATTCGTAGCCTATATAAACCTCAGTCCACCAAGGGTGGTGGTGGGGGTGGTAGGGCAGCCGGCACAGACCGCCAGTGGGGAGTAACCGACAGAAATGCCTGAGGCAGCATGGCGTGGCCTTCGTACCTGATTGCACAGCGAGGCTCCAGCTTGGGGGGAGGGCAGTACAGACGAGGCCCTCTCGACCTACTTGGGCACTGGGGAAGAGAGAAAGGAGAAGATTTATTTACCAGGTAAGCCAGCAGGAGGAGGAGCTTACAACAACTAGGTTTAGCCTGTTCAGGTTACAGTTTCAGTGTGGCATAAACTCGAATTAAATGAATTAGTGCTGTGACTCTGTAGACTGAATTGTTAGCCTGATACTTATTTCCACACCCTTTCGCTACCACTGATTTGTTGCACTTTTAAAATGCACAGCAGTAAAGTATTTTTTTGTTTTCTGTACTGTGGACCGAAATCAAATTAAAGCTGAGGCGCAGGCAGTTACATGCTAGGCTGCTACTTATTTTTGGGGACAGCCTGTCATTTCTACTGTTTAGTTTACCATTTAAATGTACAACGGTACAGTTTTTTTTTTTTTAAATGTCCTGTGCAAGCATGATAAGTAACCTGGCAGAGTGTTTAAACTACTGAGATAGTCTACTGGTAAGCATGGCATGCAGACAGATTGTAAGGCTCCCAGGACTTAAATCAGTTAAAGCACCTTGCAGAATAAACTAAATCTGGCACTATAATCAGTTAATCAGTTAAGGCTCCCAACACAGAGTGTGCAGCACCCCATGCTCTTACAATATTTAGGAGCCCAGAAACTATCAGCATATCTCTGCCGACAGAAAATTGTCCAGGCATAAAAGGCGCCAAATTCAAAAAGTCCTTTCTCCTCAGTTGTAACTGACAGAAATGCCTGAGGCAACGTGGCATGGCCTTCATACCTGATTGCACAGCGGGGCTTCGGCTTGGGGGAAAGCAGTACAGACAAGGCCCTCTCGACCTCCTTGGGCACTAATTGCACAGCGGGCCTCTGGCTTGAGGGAGGGCAGTACAGACGAGGCCCTCTCGACCTCCTTGGGCACTGATTGCACAGCGGGGCTATGGCTTGGGGGAGAGCAGTACAGACGAGGCCCTCTTGACCTCCTTGGGCACTGATTGCACAGCGGGGCTCTGGCTTGGGGGAGGTCAGTACAGACAAGGCCCTCTCGACCTCCTTGGGTACTGATAATCAGTGCAGTAAGGTAGAGTATCGTGGTAGCAATCTTCTAGGAATTCGACAGCATGCAACGATTGCTAAGTGCAATGTGACCTATTCACACACTGGTGAAAACATGCTGGACGTGGTACTGACTGAAATTGACAAGCGGCTGAACCCCCTGTCTTTGAGAGCTGGGTTCATAGCAAGTGACAATGGGTCAAATGTGGTGAAATGCATCACGAATGGTGGCTTTTTTCATGTTCCATGCATGGCCTATTTTTTAAATCTTGTGGTGCAGGAGTTTCTGCAGCACCCTGATGTAAAGGAAATGCTGACAGTTGCACGCCATATCTGCTCTCACTTTTCACGATCTGCAAAGGCCCATGACCAACTTCGGGAGTTGCAGATGTGAAACTGTCTTGGTGACTCCACTTTATACATGGCAGTATTGTATGATTGTATGAACAATACAAAGCCATCTCAGAATATCTTGTGATGCACACCAGCTGTGACAGTTCCGGGGCCTCCATGTCTATGATGACTGAACAGTGGCGCCTCATGGACTCTGTAATAACAATTTTCCGGCCTTTTGAACATGCCACACAGGCAGTGAGTGGCAAGTCTGTCTCCATTAGCCAATCAGTTCCACTGCTGTGGGTGCTGAGGCAGACATTGGTGAATGTACAGCATGGCATTGATGTTGCCAGAGACAGTGCTAGCAATATGTTGCTGAAACACATGCTGACAGTATTCAACCAGAATTGCCACATTGTGAGAATTCAGCGTAGTGACAACTTTGCCATAGCAACAATGCTGGATCCACGATACAAACGTGGAAGTGCCTCAGTACTGGAGGGAGGGAGGGAGGGTCTGTACAGGTAAAAAATGTCAGTGGGCAACTGGTGCGTTTGGTTCATGTGGCACAGAAGTCACGCGCTAAGGTCAGCAAACCTCAGCAGCATAATCTGGCTGAAGGTGCACCTGGAGGAGCATCGAGCATATCCTGTAAGGGGAAGGGAACTGCAGTTCCAGGTGGTCTGTCATCCAAAGTGGTTGGTGTCAACCCACTTTGGAAAGCTTTGTCCCAAGTGAGGATTTGTGAAATAAATGATTCCAGAGAACAGGATTATGCATCACCCACAGGACTTATCGCGGCACAGAGAATGGTTGAGTCATATTTGTCTGAAAACAGGCATTGGTCAATAACTGATGATCCTATTTTGCACTGGAGTGGAAAGGTCAGTGAATGGCCAGAGCTGACTACAGTGGCACTGAAGTACCTCACATGCCCACCCTCCAGTGTAAGTGTCGAGAGATTATTCAGCTCAGCAGGTGCAATAGTCAGGGATCGTCGGATAAACCTCTCTCCTGCAAATGTTAGTTTGCTATCATTCATAAAAATGAATGAGAGGCACATACCAGCACAGACTGCAACCTCAGTATTCGTACCCTGGCCTAGTCATGGTGGTTTTGGTGATTTAGAAATGGACCATCCTGGTGGCACTGGCAGTGGCAGCATGAAATGGCCCACCACTGACATAGATGATGACACAATGGAGAAAGAGTTTCCCAGTGGTCAGACTTCAGAGATAGATGACTGTGAGGTTAGCTTTCTTTATGAGGATGATGATGTGGTTGATGTTGGTAGGTTTTAACTGAAGTTGTTAAAAGGTGGTGTGCCCCCCTGGAGTCAGATCAGGACCAATGTTAGCCACTTCCACCACAGAGAATGAGTTTGTCTGCCCCCCAGACCACCACCACCACCACCGGGACTGATGTTAGCCACTGCCACCACAGAGAATGAGTTTGTCTGCCTCCATGGACCACCACCACCGGGACTGATGTTAGCCACTACCACCACAGAGAATGCGTTTGTTTGCCCCCCTGGACCACCACCACCATCGCTGTTATCCACTGCCACGGCCACCCACCACAGATGAAGGAAGATGTCACAAGGAATGTCATCATGTGTCACAATTATCACCACCAGCACCCACCACCAGTGTCATTCAGCCAATGTTTCCCCATGACATTGACAATGCCAAGGCAGAGGGAGTTGAACAGGAAACCACATCCATCAGCCACAGGCACAAGGCTTCTCAATATTAAAACTATAAAGTGAGTATGCGTACTAATGTTTTTTTATGCTATTTAACTTCCTTTAGCTGTATGTTTTGTTTTCTGTTGCTGTTCTGAACTGCAATGGTCAAACAATATGGTAAACTTATTTTCTTTTTTGACAGGTTAACAAAAAAACTCTCCTCCGATGAAAGTCGGTACCATACACAGGAACCTATGGAATACCCATTTCAAATCCATACTGGTAAGTATCAAGATTTTATTTCACCTGTTCAATTTTTTTTTAAAAGAGTGCAGCAACTGCGACTGAGTAGGATTCATAAACTAGGTGACATGTGTACATTGCCAAAACTATTTCTGAAAGATATCATGCCCTGTATTCCGAACTTCAGTTGTGCAGCCATGACAGTGTTCAAAAACTTGCACACAGGTTGTGTTACTTGATAAGATGTGGTTTTGAAATGTAACTTGACTTGAGATTGAGAACCAGGGACACTGGCACAGTATATTAGTTACACAGCCTGGTGCTAAATTAACTTGTGATTGATCTGCTGATTGCATTGTGACTGCTTACTATCTGTGTTAATAATCCAGATACTCATGGAACAGCCATGCATTAAACCTAACGTATTACTGCTGCAATCAAGTTGTAAGAAGTCCTGCATTTCTTTTTTTAGGAAACTTACAGATGCTTTGTTGTGTCATACTTGCCTTATCCAAAGAAGTTATTCAACATCAGGCACCCCCCCACCGTTGCGCACACATGCAACACGCTGCATGCAGAAGTCGTACAATCAATGAACATGACTGTCATTAATACCAACCAGACTCGAGAAGGATGCAGATGAAATCTGTGAAGAAATAACCAAATAAGAAACCATTAATGAGACCTACCTGCAAATATGTTCTCCCCCCCAAAAAATATACTTACCTTCATTGGCTTGAGAGTTATCCATTTCCAATTTTCAATGCAAAAAGTTCTCATCAAGCACTAGAAAGTGCACACCAACAGTATCTGTGACCAGTGATACAAAACAATACAATGGGTACATCTCTATATATGTCAACCCCCACTTACAAAATACAAAAAAATATATATATATCAACTCACCTTGGCTACTATTAGTGTACAGACAAAGGGCACCCTTCCATCTGGTCGAGATGATAGCATTCACATTTGTGGGAATCACAGCACACATTGGACCAGCAACAGTTCACTCACGGTCATCATTTCTGATGGGACTTTGTATGTGGTGTAACGCTTCCATTTCACTCTGTTACCACTTGTCAATTTTCTGGACACAAGACAGATGCATTTTGGGGATGCAGAAAAAATCTGGGGACTCTGTGTGACCACTGCACGCATGACTGAGTGCGCCATTAATTCTGGGTGACTTTGTATGTGGTGTAACACTCCCATTTCACTTTATTACCACTTGTTAATTTCCTGGACACAAGACAGATTTGCAGAAAATATCTGGGGACTCTGTGTGACCACTGTGCACATGACTCAGTGCGCCATTAATTCTGGGGCACTTTGCATTTCATGTTATGCTCCCATTTCACTTTCTTACCACTTGTCAATTTTTTGGACACAAGACTGATGAATTTTGGGATTGGGAATTCTGGTGAGTCTGGTAAATATTTTTGGAGCCTCAGTAATGTTTAGTTTCTGTCATGATATCGTGAAGTATTTGTCAAAAAGCAGGACTGAGCACTGCAATTATACTGTGCTCAACTACATGTGTGCAGTCCGTCTTCTTTCCTGTGTGTGCAGACACTGTCCAGCGTCAAGTTGCAAACATATATATATATATATATATATATGCTGAATGATGCTGACTTGTTGCACTGTTCATGGTGATGGTATACAGAATAAAGATAAGAATATATATTGCATATTTTACTTTTACCATCAACGGCAGCAGACAAAGTTATATGTTTTCAGAGGTCTTGGGCCAGTGTGCACCTCAATCACTTGTCACACAGACACAGTGCACACATGACTTTGCGGAGATAATAGCACAAAAAATCATGCTTTTAAACAAACCATACCCAACAGACATAAAATATTGCTGAGGCACCCAAAATATTTTATGGTATACAGACGTGTTGAAGTCAGAATATATAACAGGTCCAGCAGTACACTGCTACCACACTATGCTAAGGCTGGTGTCGTGTTGTGTTATGGTGTACATCAGCTTGATGAAACACCGTCACTGCCAGTGTAAACCAGAAAGACATATTCCAGAACAAATAATGAAAAGAAGGAATGTGGTAGTACAGTGTGGTGGCAGTGAACTGGATCTTATAAATTTTCTGATTTTATAATGTCTGTACACCATGAAATGTTTTGGGTGCATCAGCATTACTTCATGTCTGTTAGATACGGTTTGTTGAAAAGCAGGATTTTTGGTTGCAATGATCTCCTAACAAAATATACGTTCCATATTCTTATCTTTATTCTTTATACCATAAACACAGCAATAAGTCAGACAGCAATCAGCATATATATGTTTGCAAGAAGCTGGACAGTGTCTGCAGTACATACACACACAGGACAGAAGACTGACTGCACTCATGCAGTTTAGCATTGGATAACTTCACTGCTTAGTCTGCTTTTCCACAAAAACTCTGCAACAGAAAGTAAACATTAATGAGGCACCAAAACAGCGCACACACACACTTGACATACACACAGACACTTAACAGAAAGAAGGGGGCCAGAATACAAAGTGTCACACATACAGAAGGCAATAAATAAAGGGCATAATTACATACAAGATTCGGGGATGGTGGAGGAATACATATTATGACACAGCAAGGAAGGTGTGGGGGGCACATGGTGTGAGGAAACAAAACTAATCTGGGATCCCATGGTGATCCAGCAGCAGTTCCAGCATGGACATAATTTGCAACTGATGTCCCTCTATGCAATCCAGCCGCTGCTCCACAGCACTCACCCTCTCGTTGTTTTCCTCAACAGCACTCCAGAGAACTGCCAAGTCAGCCTGTGTTACACGCAGTTCTCTGGGGTCCACATGTTCTACAGACCAACCTGGTGGTGGTGGTGGTGGGGGTGCTGATGGAGCAGCAGGTGCTGCTGTGGCCCTCCTCCTCTTCTTAGGGCTGCCACCATGCACAGCTGCACCCTCTGCCACAGAATGGTCAGCAGGTGCAGGCATGGCCTGTTCTGTGGCAGCCTACCACTCCAGCTGGTGGTGATTGAGCATGTGGGTGCTCTGGCCCCCCAGTCCCCAGGTGAGTCCCCCAGGGGCCACGGTGCACCTCCACCTCACATAGGCGGCACCTGACCACACTGCTGTCCCCCCCGACACAGTCAAAAAACTGCCAAACAACGGTGGTGCAGGGAGGACCAGGCACAGGCAGGGGAGGGCCAGATGAACTGGTAGCTGGCTGGTCAAGGTGCTGAACAGGGATGGGATCCACACCTGGTCCTGGGGCACAGGCACATCCTGCTCCAGAGGACCAGGTGCTGGACCTGGTGGTGCTGGTGGTGGTTCAACTGCCTCAGAGTCAGGAGGCGGTGCTGGTCCTGCTTCTGGGGGGGGGGGCACTCAGAAGTTTCAAGCGGTCCAACAGGAATGGGCACCCATGCCCCCCAGCATCTGTAATGATGCGCTACATGTACCCACGATCTACCAGAGCTGCCCCCACCCCAGACATTCCCTCACTCTGGTCCATCTCTCCTACTGCGTTCCCTCAGTCCGAACAATCACTACTCACACTGTCACACAACACACACACAGTCACACAGACGCAGACAAACAACTACTTATAAAGGTAAGAAAAATAAAATTTATAGAAATAACAAATTAAGTAAAAAATGTGGCTTTTAAAATCTAAATTGAAGATTAAATCTTCTCCTCACTCTGATCTCAAAGTATCAGCAGTCACAAAACACACTCCTCTCTCTCTCTCTGCACAGGAGAAAGTGAAAGTGTCTGCTTGTATGAGTCACTTCCTTCCTGCCTGGCTAAAGAGCATGTGACTTACAGTACTGTAAGCCATGTGATGTGTGGGAGGTGGGGCTGCCAAATCTGAAACACAAAGTGGATCACTTAGAATCATAATGAGGAACGCCAAGTCCATTAAAAACAATGACTCTGCCTTATCAAGATCATTCCAATTAACGTGAAGTGATAATGAAGGCAGAGTGAGCACTTTGCATTGCCCACCCACGTAGCAGAGAGTAAATGCATGCGCCCACTTCAGTTCACTCTTGCTGGTGGAATTTAAATTCACTGCCTCTTTCTAGAGAAGGAAATGCATGGAGGGTTGGGAAGGGAGTGGGGAGGGAGGGGAGGGAGGAGAGAAGGGCAGAGGCACAGGAGGTTAAGGAGTTCAACTTGGAGGAAACAGAAAGAGAGTCAGAAATGAGGGTGTCTCCAACCTTGAGGACTGAGAAGAAGAACTGGGGTGGGGTATGCATAACCTTCCAGAACTTGAAGGGGTGGCTAAGGTTGTTCTGCAAGATGGAGGAAAAGTACTCAGCCTTGGCAAACCTGGAGGCTCTGGTGCAAGCATTCCAAAGGGCTCAGTACCTGTTAAGGTTGGTCGGGGAGAGACATGACTTTTGAGCCTACCAGGCCAGATTACATGGATGGAGTCAAGCCAGTAATTTGGCAGAGATCAAGGGGAGGTGAGAACCATAGACCCTGGTTTTCCTGAGGGGGACATATAGATCCCAGACTGGCAAGAATTTAGAGTGAAAGTAGTTGAGAGTAGAGTTAATGTTACTGACAGCAGAGATGGGGGACCAGTTGATGGTTAGCAGTCACCATGTAGCAAGGACAGATCCAGCAACTGGAAGGACTGGATCTGGATGATTTTAGGGGGCACTTTGGGGCAATTAATTTTGTGCATGCAGTAGACCATGTGTTGGTCACTAAGGGCATCAGGGAAGGTGCCAGCATCTCTAGTACGGTGAGGGTGAGAGGTAAGTACCTAGTCCAGTAGTGAGTGATTTAGGAGTCTATGATGTGACAGGTTGGCACTGAGATAAGTTGCATCAGTTGAAGAGATTTAATATTTTGGCAGAGTTTCAAATGTGAGGGGCGAGCCAATCAATACTGAAGTCCCCAAGGATGAGAAGTTCACCTGAGGAGGCACAAGTAGACATAGTGGTTAGGAGTTCCATGACAGATGACTGGGACAGCCCAGGGTAGCAATAGTTGCCAGCCACAAAGACAGAGACAGAGACAGGGATGGAGAGTTTGACGAGGAGCATTTCATATGCAGAGGGGGAGGTGACAGAGAGAACTTGAGTGAATTGAATGGTAGAAGAGAGGTAGATGGCAACTCCACCCTCTCCTTTTTGTGCAGTCTTGCCAGGTGAGGGTGTTTCCAGGGATAGTGATAGTGGAGTCAGGGATCTTGGGGGAAAGCCAAGATTCTGAGATTATCAATACATCCAGTAGAAGGATAACCATGAGAGACTGAAGTAGGTCTAATTTGGGGAGAAGGCTTCAGATATTATTGTGGGCCACTCTTAAGCCTTTGGGGAGACAAGCAGGGCTAGATTGGGCTCAAGCAGTAAAGTAATGAGCTTGATGGAGCTGGAAATGCATCTGCGAGATGAGTGAGGAGGAGAGCGAGGATGTGGGGGCAGAAGGGTAGGAAGGGGGAAGGAGGATGTAAGAGTTTCCAGGTGGAGTCAAGAGGAGGAGAAGGAGGGGAGGAGGGAGCAACCTGGAAGCAAGGGAAAGAGGAAGGAGGGAGAAGGCAAGATGAGGGGAAGGTGGAAGAGGAAATGGAGTGAGGGAGAAGAAAATGGGGGAGTGGGAGAGCTGGCAGGGGGGATGTTAGGCAAAACAGATGGAGAAATAGAGAAAGGGTGATAACATATTGGCTGGCAGGAGGCATTAGGCTTTAGGCAGCAAAAGGTAAGGGGAGGAAAGGAAGAGGTAAAGTAAGGGGAGTAATTGTAGAGTTACCAAAGAAGGTGAGAGAGAGTAGATTGAAGGCAGTAAGAGGATAAGGGAAAATGTGGAAGGGCAGGTGGGGAGTTGGGAGTTAGATCAAGCAAGTAGGGGGTGAAGGATGAGGAGCTGAGGAGGATAAGAGAAAGGGGGAAGGACAGGCAGGGGGTTGGGAATTAGATACAACAAAATAGGGAGGAAAAGGAGGGGAGCTGAACGAAGAGACATAAAAGGGGTCAGAGAGACTAGGAGGAATAGGATGCAGAGATAACAAGCAAGTAGAAATAACACCAGATCCTAATCTGGGCACAACATTAAGCAGGCAGAATGATAAGAAGGCAGAGAACTCAAATAAGACAGTAAGCTATATAAGGCAGGGTAAACAAAATTACAGCACGCAGCAATATCACAACAAAGTTGCGATAAATTAAGAAGGCATTAACAATGTGTAAGCTGAACCACAATTAAGTAGGTAAAATGATATGAAACATGCTAAGCAAAATTAAAATGTGGCAGAGAGATGTGAGGTTGCAATAATTAAGCAGGCAGTATTGATGTACATTAGAACCGTGATGATATATACTGTACAATAATTAATGATATATGAGTCTAACAAATTACAGTAAGGCAAAATGATTTGAGGCTGTGATGACTAAATAAGTGGCAATGATAACTACTGTAAGTAGTACACAATTAGATAATTAAGCAATAAGGCATGACAAGATGTGTGTTATCGTGTAATCACGTCACTCCTGGGGTGGGTTGAAGCACGAGGCAAAGCCGAGTGCTTCTACCACCCCAGGAGTGATGTTATTACACAATAACACATACCTTGAAGTGCCTTATTGCAATTATACAATGGATCGATGTTATACAAAATAAAAAAAATATTTAAGAAAGGTTTCAGTAGATTTTTAGTATGGCAATATATCTTTGTTTCTGAAAAAAAAATAAGTTGATGTCAGCCAACAAATCCTCACAGTGATGTTATTGTGTAATAACATCACTGTCTTAGGTACACACTGACCAATCAGAGCCCTGGAAATTTTCTTGCCATTGTATAATACAATACTAAGTAGGCAAAGCAACTAAATGATGATGATAAGCAGAACCACAGTAATCTGTATTTATATATTATTGTCTTAATGTTAACCATCAGGACCCTATTGTAAACAAGCTTCTGGGCTTCCAAGACTATCCTGTAAAAATATGTCCAAATAGTATTAATGATAATAGATAATAATAATACTAACTGAACACATTAGTGGCAATGACTTGGAATAGCACTCAGGATGCATTTTTATTATTACTGCACCTGCTTGTGAACCAGAAGCTGTTCCCCAGATAAATTCAAGAAGGATTAATGGAAAAATCTGACTTTTTTTTTTTAGTTATTCTATAAGGAGTGTGCCAGAAATAGAAAGGTTTCAAACGTCACATCATTTCTGTGTTGTGTTCGTCTAGCTTGCTGCTCCTGATTAACAAGATCCTGTGCCTTTGTTTTTAGCGTTGCTGGACCACAGCCATATACAGCAGGATGCTAGACCACAAACACAGTGGAAATCAGCTGCAGGAGAGCCCAGAATAACCTTCCAGTGATCTGCCTGTTTATCATAGGGGCCCAGTGCCAGCAAAAAGAAAATCAAGTAAACTCTTCCCACACTGTACTCAATGACAGTTCATCAGAAATTCAGATGAACAAAAAGCGGATTTGATTCCCCCACATCCAGGTGTTTGTATTGTTATACAGCACACCGAATCAGCTGAAGGGCTTGGCTATTTCTGTTGCACAGTTTCAAAAAGTGTTTATGTGCTTTTACTAAATTTAATTGTAATCAAGGTCATATTCATGTTATGATTAGATCTTGGATATGTTACTGTTGCAAGTGAATACTGTATGATGTGTTGTTTTTGTTGTTGAAAACTTAATAAAACATTTATTGTAAAAAACAAAGTGACACTGAAAGTGGAACAATAAAACTGTTCATCCAGAAGTGGAATCCCGTAGCACTGGCTTGGTAATCTTAATCCTCCTCCTCCGTGTCTGACTTTTTACAGCAGTTCAATGCTATGATAACATATTTCAGACTTATCATTAGAAATAGAAACTCCTTCTCAGGCAGAATGGAATCTCTGAATTCTAGTCTCCCTGGGGCAATGATTTTAAACAGCTCCTTTCTTTCTCATAGAATCCAGCTGCAGCCACATTGAACAGAGCGAATGCCTGTGTACGCCCAACACTAGCCTGTTACTATGGAATACTTCTCTTGATCAGAAAGAACCATGTAGTGTGTGAAAGATGTATGTATTGAAGACCAGTAATTATGTTAAGTTAATTGTATGGTTTGCACACAAAGACACAAGTGTCAGAAAATGCAAACTCAATACATAGGTCATGATCCTGGAAACAATCACGGTGACCCTTTCTCCTTAACTATTAGAGCATAGATCAGAAGTACTAAACAGGACAGATTCTCACCTGCCAGGGTAGGGTCCCAAATAAGCCATTAGGGATTCATACCAGTGGCTAGATTCAGCCACTTCTAGTAGTCTAGGCCAGGATTCACAAAACTTTGCCTGGGCACAAACCCAGGTTTGTGCGAGCAAACCGGGTTTTGCCAAGTTTCCATTCACAGAAGCCCGGTTTGCACACTCAAAGCAGGTTTGTGCTCAGGCAAAGTTTGGAAGGTGCTGCAATGCAAATGAGGGGGAGGGGACCCAAATATCAGTGCTCTCTGAGTCACAGAGCGTTTTCTTTGCACAAGGGCCTTTTGCACGGTCCCCTTGTGTGCAGCAAATACTGCGATCAACACCTTGCCTTAATCCCACTCAACCCTACTGGTTGGTGGAAGTAATGCAGTGCCACCCCCCCCAAATGATCGCTGGCCCAAGAGTAAAGAATGATGTTTCCCTGGTGCTAGTGGTCCCCCCGCTCCACCCAATCCCTCACCTGATATCTTGAAACATATTCCATGGTGTCCAGTGGTCCCCCCAACCCGATCCCATGCCTGATATCATTAAACATTTTCCCCACTGTCCAGTGGTCCCTCCCCTGACCTGATCCCCTGTATACAAAAATGACACCATTCCCTGGTGTCCACTGTTTCCCCACCCCATCCCCAATTGCCTGTATAAGAACAGGACACCATTCCCTGGTGTCTAGCGGACCCCCCTACCTATCCTCGATCCCCTGTAAAAGAAAGAACATCCATTCCTTGGTGTCTAGTGGACACTGCACCCCCCATTCTGGCAGGTAGTGTTCCACCACCCCACTCCTCCCCATCCCAACCCCGAGTCGGCAACTGGCACAGCCCTCTGCTCTCCACCACAGCCAGCTGCAGACTGAGCTGTCAGTGACAGTGTACTGTATACAGTATGCTCTCATTGACAGCTCAGTGGGTGGCCAGCTGTGGTGGGGAGTGGAGGGCCGTGCCATTCACTGGCTCATAATAAGACATAATACACTGCTTGTAATAAGAAATATATTATTTGGATATAGAGTCTAGATACAGACTTTTTAAACATTGGAATTTTAAATCATTATGTGAGGTAATACACTAGTGGTGATTACAAATATTTGTAAGTATTCATTAGAGTGATTCATTAAATGTCAGTAACACATTTATATATATATATATATAAAATGTGTTTATTTATTTATTAAAGTTTGGTAACCGGGTAGGCCCACTGAGCCCCGAAGGTCCCTTTTCAGAGGGGACCCGGGATAACAATTCAAATTCAAATACAAAGAACAAGACAAAAGTAGGTACCAGATATCAAGTATATGATGGTTAGAATGCTGGTTACAGTCTTGGTTATCAACAAGTTACTGTGCAAGGTAGAGATTAGTAAGGATACAAGACATGAGTAACAGATGACAAGTATACTGGTGAAGTGCTGTCAAGCAGAACGATAGAATGGTCAAAGGGGAGGGGACCCTGATAGGGTCCCAAGGAGAGAAAAAAGGTAAGAGAGTCTTATGAGCCATGACAAAGGCAAGTACTTGTGTCAGGCATGTGGGACTTTAGACTGGAGTGGAAATTAGCAAGTGAGGGGGTTTCCTGCACTGGCGGAGGTAGTTGGTTCCACAGATAGGGGGCTAGGTAGGAAAAAGACCTGCCTCCCGCGTTGGACCTAATTCTGGGAACTTCTAGTAGTGTATGCCCTGAGGTCCGTAGCCTCTGGGGGTTCTGTTTGGTGCTATGGTTCCTACTATGCTAGCAAAAAATTGTTGTTGGTAGAGCATACATTAATACTGACACATTCATTCAGAGATGACTTGATATTCTTTTGCACTGAGCACTTTAAAATATATGGGTTGCACCTTTAAGGATTTGTCTTTATAAACCTGTAATTTCATTGGCTAGCCACCTCCTGACGATGCACCCTGTGCAAAACCAGTAGAGGGTTTGGAGCAGTCATGAGTTGGCGTCTGTTTTGTGTTTAATACATTTATTTGACTATTTGAAACTTCCTTGGAGTGGTGCTGGTACTTTGTTCGTTACAATACAGTGGAGCCAGCCTAGGTACAACACAATAACCTGCAGTTAATGCATGTCATAAAATAATGCATGACAAAAAGGCTTAACTGCCAATGAATTACACTGTTTGCTGCAGCATACTGCAATGTATTGCGTTACATCTAGTATGCCTACCGCACGGCAAAACCGCAAGAGCGAAGACTATTACAGTGACAGAATTTGAGCAACAACAACACTGAGACTGCATCGTCCAGTGTTTCGCCCCCTTCCCGAGACAACTCTGACTTGGAGTTGTATCTATAGAGACCGGGGGGTGTGGGAGGCATAGCCCTCCACATGGGGGGTTCTGGGGGTGCAGCCCCCCGACAAAAACACTGAGACATCCCCAACAGACCAATGCCAACACTCGGCATTCCAGCTGTCGCTGTTGAGGATGTCAGTGAGGTTGATGTCTCCTCATTATAGTAAAACCATTACATCCTAGTGCTACTGTGTAGACTAATGTAGGGGGGTCCTGGGTTTAATCTGGACTCAGATATCCTGCCTGGGCACCTGCAGAAGCTGGACACATCATGAAGGTCAGGTGCTTGACTCCAGGAGGAGGGGCAAGAGCAGTCCCTGACAGATAACCACGAAGCAGCACTGGCATTAGCAGTAAGGGCAGACCCTTACCTGTTCTCCCAACCAGAGGTCAAAGTACAGCCACAGCAACCCTGACAATAAAGATGGGGGAAAGGATAAATGGAGAGAAAAGAAGAATCTGGTCCACAGAAGAAACAAAAGAGATGGTTTGTGCCAATCAGGCTGGTCCTGTGATAATCTTGTGATATTTGTAAAGAAGTTAAATTATGTTAATGGCTGCTGAATTTTCTTCTCTCTGTGTTGGATTGTAGAGTATTGTGACAAGATGTTGTTTATGGTACAGATATTGTTCATAGCATCCCATCTCCATCACTCTCCATGATCCAAGTAATAAAAACACCTTCCCCAATCCAGGTAAAACGCCAACTCCTGGCCTCCTCCCTCCATGGCCCCTTTAATAAAACATGTCTCCTTCATCCATCTAAAATAGTACCCCAACTTCCCCTTCCTCCCACAGGTGTAGTGACTATAAAAAAAAATGAAACACCCCTGAGGAGATTAGGGCTGGGAGAACTCGTTGAAGTTCTGTCCCTTATGAAATAAGAACCAGAACATGGTGAAGTTCTGATTTGTTCTGATTTATTGACAAATATTTGAAAAAAATGCAAAAACATGCATAAAAGTGTTCAGAATTGGTCACATTTGAGACAGAGGCCCAAAGGAAATGATTTAATGGATTATTTGTATAAAAATTAATGTAAAACTGCTAAATAAAACAAGCATTTGTCAATGCCGAATGTTTGCTTGCTGGCATTGGCAGTGGTAATGTAGAAGTTACAGAGCTGCGTAATAGGAATGGCAGTGAAGTACTGAACTGAAGCCAACCCCACCACCACCCTGCAGAGAGTGACAGGCATTGGGGTGTGCATTTGGGTCATCAGGCATAACGGCCTCGCCATTTCACCACACCCCACCCTGCAGACACTGACAAGTGTCACGGTGTTCCTTGGGGTCTTTGGCCCTTATGCGCACCCCATTTCATTAGGAAATGCGGTGAGATGGGTGCGATATAGGAGAATGGGGTGAACTTTGGGGCTGAAGAGTCCAAGGCATACCTCAATGCCTCTCACTGGCTGCAGGGTGTGGAATGGTATGAGCAATACAGGCAAGAATCCCAAGTCACACCCCTGATGCCTGTCATTCTCTACAGGGTTGGGCGTTATGGTTGGAAACCCTAATACCTCAGGCATTCGTTGGTATTTTCACTCCAAATTTTCAACATTTTTTTTGTGACCCCACCTCATGAACAGGGGGAATATCAGTTTGTTAGCCGAAAGCTGCTTATGCACAGCGAGTACGGCATTTAGCACCACAGGTGCAAAACATTCGAACAGGATGTAAAAGCGACAGCTGTACTGTTCATGGGGAGGTGTAAAAAATGTCAATGTTGCAAATCTGCAGTAAAAATATTTAAAAAAATGGTCAAGTCATGAGCGTACATAGAAACTGTGCAACGCACACCCGTAATATAAGTAGGTTGGGGATATTTTACAGCAGATTGTCAACTCAGGCATTTTGGTGCCTCCGATCATGAACAGTGTCACTGTGATTTTCTGTATCTGTGCCGAACAATGATTTCCCACAGCGACCATGCATCTCAGTGCTGAAAGTGTGAAAACACACTTCAGCCATGTTGTGAAAAATGACAGCTGTACTGTTCATAAGGAAGTGTGAAAAAATGCCACTGGTGAAAATCTGGACTGAAAATATTACAAAGTCATGAACTTACAAGGGTGCGTGGAAACTGCGCATTGCTCACTCGTAACACAGTCATTTTATGGACTTTTGTCACCAAATTTTCAACATAGCCATTTTAAGACCTCTGCTCATGAACAGTGTAACTGTGATTTTCTTAATCTGTCCTAAACATTGCTTTACCGCACCAACAACCATTGTCGCTACATGTGTGAAAACACATTTTGGCCAATATGAAAATGGCAGCTGTACTGTTCATAAGGAAGTGTAATAAAATGGCAATGTTGAAAATCTGGAGTGAAAATATTAAATTTGCAAACTTACGAGCATGCATAGGAACGACGAAGCAGTCGTAAAACAGTCATTTTTAGGAATTTTTTCACCAAATTTTCAACATAGCCATTTTAAGACCTCTGCTCATGAACAGTGTCACTGTGATTTTCTTAATGTGTCCCATACATTGATTTTGCACATACTGCGCCATTGTGCACTACATGGGTGGAAACACATTTTGGGCAAGATGTGAAAAATGACAGCTATACTGCTCATAAGGAGGTGTGGTAAAATGGCAATGTTGAAAATCTGGAGTGAAAATATTGAAAATTCGTGAACTTACGAGTGTGCGTAGGAACTGCGCAGTGCACCCTCGTAAAACAGTCATTTTTAGGAATTTTTCCACCAAATTTTCAACATAGCCATTTTAAGACCTTTGCTCATGAACAGTGTCACTGTGACTATCTTAATTTGTCCTGTACATTGATTTCGCACACCAACTGTGCCATTGTGCGCTACATGGGTGGAAACACGTTTTGGGTGAGATGTGAAAAACGACAGCTATACTACTCATAAGAATGTGTGGTAAAATGGCAATGTTGGAAATCTGGAGTGAAAATATTGAAAATTCATGAACTTACAAGTGTGCATAGGAGCTGTGCAATGCACGCTCGTAAAACAGTCATTTTTAGGAATTTTTTCACCAAATTTTCAACATAGCCATTTTAACACCTGAGCTCATGAACAGTGTCACTGTGATTTTCTTAATTTGTCCCGTACATTGATCTCGCACACCGACTGTGCCATTGTGTGCTACATGGGCAGAAACATGTTTTGGGTGACATTTGAAAAATGACAGCTGTACTGCTCATTAGAAGGTGTGATAAAATGGCAATGTTGGAAATCTGGAGTGAAAATATTGAAAATTCGTGACCTTACGAGTGTGCATAGACTGCGCAATGCACCCTCGTAAAACAGTCATTTTTAGGAATTTTTTCACCAAATTTTCAACATAGCCATTTTAAGACCTCTGCTCATGAACAGTGTCACTGTGATTTTCTTAATTTGTCCTATACATTGATTTCGCACACCGACTGTGCGATTCTGCGCTACATGGGTGAAAACACATTTTGGGTGAGATGTGAAAAATGACAGCTTACTACTCATAAGAAGGTGTGGTAAAATGGCAATGTTGAAAATCTGGAGTGAAAATATTGAAATTTCGCGAACTTACGAGCCTGAGTAGGAACTGCGCAATGCACCCTCGTAAAACAGTCATTATTTGGAATTTTGGCACCAAATTTTCAACATGGGGTTTTTGGGACCCCTTCTCATGAATGATGTCACTGTCATGGCAGTATTTGGGCCCAAAGGGTGATTTCATAGTCACTGCGCAGTCACTGCGCGAAATCACCCTTCGGGCCCCAATAACGCCATGACAGTTACATAATTCATGAGAAGGGGTCCCAAAAACTCCATGTTGAAAATTTGGTGCACAAATTCCCCAAAATGCACAAGATATGCAATAAAGTTGAAACCCCCCTATATAACCCATTATAAAGCTTACCGGCATTTCCTCAGTTCGCGGTCGGCTTTGAAGAGTGCAGACGTGTTCCCGGTCCACCGAAGATCGTCGCGCCGGAGTCCGGAGGTAAGTATGGGGTGGGGGGTGGGGAGGCTGGGTGCGCAGTGGGTGGGTGCAGGTTGTGGGAGGGGTTGGGAGGCGCGCGAGGACAGTTTTATTTACAGGTTTAAAACAAAAAAAGGCGTGGCAGGACGTTGCCACGCTGGGGTGGGCTCCCAGCATGGCACAAGGACTTGAGGCGTTCAGCCAACAGGGGATTGGGCACCCCGTCGGCAAAATAAAAAAAAATCAGGCACGTTTGCCATGCTGGGTGGGCTCCCAGCATGGCACAAGGACTGGAGGCGTTCAGCCGACGGGGATTGGGCACCCCGCCCAAGGACTACAGTGCTTGCCATGCTGGGGTGGGCTCCCAGCGTGGCACCTACAACTGGGGGGTGGGGGCGCAGCTCAGCCGGCGGGGATTGGGCACCCGTCGGCCTGCTACAATCTGAGGGCACGCCGTCTGTCTGTGCGTGGGGAGCTGCGCATGAGCAGCTGATATCTTATTGGTGCTCACTCATGCGTAGCTCCCCCTTTCAACTGTATGCCACTGCATTTTGGAGCGTGTCATAGACAGCTCCAAAATGCATTGGCTTACAGGGGCCGCGCCTGCCAGCCCACTGACTGAATTGGAGGAGGAGGTGACACACCTCCGAAATCTCCGATGAAGGCACTATGTTTCTTGCACATGCATGCAAGCAAACATAAAAAAGAATCCCTCACTACTGGTCCCTTCATGGCTGGTCTGTAATGATGGCATACCCTGCTTGAGTCCATGGCATGAGTGTGCTAGGAGAGACAGAGAGAGATGGTGTGAGAGAGAGAGAGAGAGAGACAGAGCGAGAGCGCGAGACAGACAGATGCAAATACCTGTATCATAGCACCACCAAGACCACATGTACTGCCAGGCAGCTAAGATTTTTTTTTATTAATGGTGCTTTGTGGGTATTATATTGATGGTTGTTCCAGTCAGAGTTGAACAGGTCAAAGAAATGGATAGGAATGATCAAATGAGCAGCACTAAGAGAGCCCACCCACCCTACCCATGTGAATGATGCAACTGCTTTGCATGCCCCGTGTACTGTGGTATATATTACACTGCCTGGTCCAAGAGATGGTAATGTTTTCTAGTACTACGACTACTTCTACTGAATCTGATCAATATGCTGAATCCTTAAAGAAGAAAAATGAAAGACATAGTGATCACCACCACCCAGGCAGACAGCCAGTCACACATCGCATCAGTCAAGTGCAGTCTAGTCATAAAAAAGTTTGCCACTGTCACCTGAAGACCTGATGACACACAACATAATTACATCCTTCCTTGTTCCACAATTGCTGCCAGCCAATGCCAAGTAATCTTAGTATTAAAAATAAAATAAAATATAGTAGTAATCACAGCCCAGTTACTGGAAGTGAGATGTAACCAGGCTAGCATACCACGCACTCACAATCAATAAAGAAAGTATATGAATTTTCAATTTAGTAGCAGTTTTTTTATGAAGTAATCGCAGCGACATATGGGGGAAATGAGAAATATACAAAGAGTATTCAGTTTCTGGGTTTCAGGCATCTGCTAAGCCATGCACTGTACGAAAACTAAAACAATACAGTAAGGATCAGTTGCTGAAGGCAACAAAATGTGACAAGTAGTAATAGTAAGGACTGGAGTAAGGACAAAAAGTGATAAGTAGTAGTCGTGACTCGTGAGGACACAAACTGATAGTAGTAGTAGTAGTAAACAGCAGTACTCTACTTTCCAGGTCAGGTAGTGGTACCGGTACCACCAAGTAAGTTTGTGACATGAAATGCAGTTGCTTGCTGTATTTGGACTCTGAACCCATTGGTGTCATTATTTTTTTTTCTATTCTGTGCTGTTTATGTGATCATTCATGTAATAGTGGCCTGGCCTAGTCCCTCCTGACCTGACTTGTTGCAATTAATTGCTACCTCATGTAGTAGACTCTATTCATAAAAGATTTTCACCACAGGCACAAATTCTTGAAATTTTTCTTTGTGGATAGGACCTGCTCAGAGCAGTCAGTGTATGTTTTATTCAGGTATCATACTTGAAATTAAAGTGAGGAATGTTGACTTTGAGAAATGTGAGATGCTCAGCATTTTCTGGTGTCAAACAGGATTGTGTGTCAGTAATGACATTACCAGCTGAACTAAACAATTGTTCTGAACAGATGCTAGTCAGAGGGCAATTCATATATTTCATTCCAATGTTTACTAAAGCAGGCCACATATTTTGTTTGGATTTCCAGTATTGCAAACGGTCAGCATTCCAGCTGATACTGGGCTCTGCCAGGTACATTTCAACAATGGTCTGTGCTGAGGCTGTGTTATAAGAGGCAGATGAA
Organism: Neoceratodus forsteri; assembly: GCA_016271365.2. Lineage (NCBI taxonomy): Eukaryota > Metazoa > Chordata > Ceratodontiformes > Ceratodontidae > Neoceratodus > Neoceratodus forsteri. The sequence continues at coordinate 137,330,710 of CM057453.1, forward strand.
GAAAGTGCTACAATTACATCTTCTAAGTGGCTCCAGAGACATGAAGCTGAACCAATTGACTGTGGGACAGTGCTATGTTTGGTTGGTGGTAAAGAAAAAAGATTCAGCTGCAGTGGCTGAGGAGGAAGAGGGAGAAAAATGCAGCAACAGTAGAGGATGGGCCACCTGATGCTGTGTTGTGTCGTGAAGAAGATTCTGAATATGGTACTGCTGTTGTACTCTGTTCCATGACAGCACACACCTTGTCAATTATTTCTTGTTTATCTTGAAACAAGTGTCATCATCATCACTCAATAGTTGCTTCAATTTGTATCATAGGTCCAAGATTTTTGCTTTAATGTAGTACTTAGAATGAAGCATTTTACATAGTTTGTCATCTTCTTCAACTTTTTTTTTATCATACCTCTCATTAGATCTTATTGTATTCTGGGGGGCAACCTGCATGTGTCAACAGCACCACTGGTACCCTGTGTGATCATGGAACTGTCTTGTTTCTCTAACTTTTCCCTAATCAGATTCAATCTGAATTTTAACATTTTTATTAGGGGTATCACCTGGCTGAGAGTTGCTGTGTTTGCACTAATCTCCCTGGTGATTTCCTTAAATGGATGGAGCAGGAAAATTAGAAACTCCAGCATGGCCCACTGTGGTGGAGTAATATAGACTTCTGCATCATCAATTTTATTTTCCAAGGTGTATTGCCTGACAGCTTTCTTTTGTTCCAGCAGCCTTTGGAACTTATAAAAGGTCAAATTACATTGAGTAGAAATGTCTTGGATCAGTCTGTGCAAAGGTAAACTGTGCTTACTGCTTTATTATTTCAAACTAGTGACAGCTTTGCTTGAGCGACTGAAATGAGTGTACATTCTTTTAGCAGTGCTAATGAAAGCATCAATCTCCCTGTTATCAACAAGAAAACCATGAACTATTAAATTTAAGCAATGCGCAAAGTAGCGGATGTGAACAAAGCCCCCCACCTCCAAGGCCTTCCTTATGTTGGATCTATTATCTGCAACTGTAAAGCAAACTGACAGCTCCTGTGAAGTAAGCCATTGCTGTACTGTTTTTTGGAGCTCTGCATTTATGTTGTATGAGGTATGTTCAGATGGAAAATAAAACATTCTTAGAACAGCAAACTGCGGTGCTTCATGGTCCCCAGTCCCACGTGAATTATCAAACATGCCCAATGTGCCGTGACAGACATGAAGGGTTCAGGCTGACAGCTTATGCAGATATCTGTTGTGAGATGCACCACCCTCCCAACAGCATTGCACAAGAGGCATCTTAATTTTTTACATACGACATCGTAAAGATCTGGAATCCCTGTTGACAAAAAGTATTTCCATGATGGTATACTATATCGAGGTTCGAGGTACTCAAGCAGCTGCTTGAATCCTATATGTTCCACCACATTATATGGTAGCACATCAACAGCTATCATTTCATAAAATTGTTTTGGTTATTGTAACAGCAACAGGGTGAGTTGGAAAGCTGTTTCCTTGAAGCAGGAGGGCTTTTGAACACATGGTCACTTTCAGTAACAGTAGGAGGAGTCCTTTGAATGGGAGGAAGTGGTGGTGGAGGTGTTTCAGTAGTGTTGCAGGGGCTGCCATTGCTTTCATCTATAGGAGTTACCTCTGAGTGTAGTGAGCTATCACTGTCATTTTCTTTTCGAGACTGACAACTGGAGTTCTCAGTAATGTAATGTCATCTGACTAGGTGCCCTTTCAGTGCTGAAGTTCCCAATGTTCCTTTCTTTTTACCCCTGCTGATTGGCCTTTACAAATAGCGTATATTGCTACCAACTAATGGGAAGCGCTAATGGAGAAGTATGGCCAAACAAAATAAATTATTTTCATTTTTTTCCCAGGAAGGCATGGCACCTTAATCACCTTTTAAGGGTCCCCCAACCCCAGATTTTTCTTGGGCCTGTTCCTCTTGTGGTTTATTCCCACTGCCCCCCTCCACAACCAAAACATTTCTGCCTGTTTCTTCCTCATCTGCTATTTGCATCCACTCCAGTAAACCTTGTGCTGCCTGATCATTCTCTTTATTTTTATTATTACCCTCATTGGGTTCAACCTCAGAAGAATCGGATGAGGGTGAGGGACTGACAGTAGCATAGTATGCAATTGTTTCATACCGCTGGGTGCCTCTGCAGGTGGTACCCACCAAGCCTTTAGATTTTTTAACTACAGAACTTTTTTTTTCACTTGGGACTGATGATGATCCAAGACATTCACCTTTTTTGGATTCAAGCATTCACTTGGAAGACAAAATCTTAGACATGAAAAAATCACTTTTCGGGGTTTGATTTTGTTTTCTTTTTTTAGGCTGATTGAAGTCTTTTGCAGTGCCACTGCCTACCTGAGAAACAGAATGCACCTCATCAACACTTTGGTCCATTTTTCATTAGTATTCTAACCTGTAACAAAAGATCCCTCTAACTAACATGATGTCCTTCTGATGACTCCCACCCACGGGCCAGGAACAAATTTACTGTTGTGACTCGTGACTGTACACAGCACACTGACAGCACAGCAGTCCACCACTTCCTTCCAAGATTACCTGACTGACTCCTACAGTACAGTTAGTTACTGTTAAGTGACCAAATTCAGCAACTGTTAAGTGTGTCTAAGAATTTGAATTGGAGATGCAGACACATTTGGTGCATAGCTGCACACAGTACAGTCCCACAATGGGGGCTGGTTAATGCTTATATGTAATGTAATATGATATACTATAAAACTAATGATAAGGAGGAATAATGGGGAATGAGTGATGATGATGATGATGATGATGACACTTGTGTGTACAGTAGTAGTACATTACTTGTGTTGTAGTGTAAACAGCCTGCTATGAGTCAAAAAGTCAGATTATCCCCTTGGCCACCCATAGCCTGCAGCACAGGCGCATCAACCTATATGTTGTTTGTCTGAACAGTATTGTTTTTAATACATGATGTTGTGAATGAACATTAAGTGATCGTGATTTGTGATTGGATGGCACAAGTCAAAGATTTATTTTGCCATCCTGCTGCTCTTCTCCTGTACACACAGCCACACTGAAGCTGGGGAAAAAAATATTTGGGATTTCTGGGACTGTTACATTTCTCATGGGCCCCTCTGCAATCTCTCTCTCTCTCTCTCTTTCTCCCCTCCGGACAGCACAAGTCAAAGATTTATTTTGCCAGCCTACTGCCCTTGCCCTGTACACACAGCCACACTGAAGCCCAGAAAAAAAATATTTGGGATTTCTGGGAATGTTACATTTCTCATGCCTCCCCCCCCCCCGCAGTCTCTCTCTCTCCCCTCTGGACAAAATTGTGAATGAACATTAACAAGTGACTGTGATTTGTGACTGGATGGCACAAGTCAAAGATTCATTTTGCCAACCTGCTACCCTTGCTATGTATATGCAGCCACACTGAAAAGCCAGGAAAATGTTTTTATTTGGGATTTCTGGGACTGATACATTTCTCATGGGCTCCCCTGCAATCTTTTTCTCTCCCCGTTAGATGGCACAAGCCAAAGATTTATTTTGCCAGCCTGCTGCCCTTGCCCTGTATACACAGCCACACTGAAGCCAGGAAAAAACATTGTATTTGGTATTTTCTGCAACTGTAAAATTTCTCTTGGGCCCCCAGAGGTCTCTTCCTCTCTCCTCTGGATCTAGAATGGCACAAGTCAAAGATTTTGCCTGCCTGCTCTTGCTCATGTGCACAGCTACACTGTCTGAGGCCAAGAAAAGGAAAATACTTCCATTTGGGAATTTCTGTAACTGAAAAATTTCTTTTGGGCCCCCAGTAGTTTCTTCCTCTCTCCTCTGGATCTGGAATGGTACAAGTCAAAGATTTTGCCAGCCTGCCCTTGCTCATGTACACACAGCTACACTGTCTGAGGCCAAGAAAAGAAAAAAAAAACCTTTCATTTGGGATTTTCTGTAACTATAAAATTTCTCTTGGGCCTCCAGTAGTCTCTCCCTCTCTCCTCTGGATCTTCTGCATTGGTATATCACACTGTCAGTGACATTTCAACAGTGTGGTTCCCTACAGCGACAACAGTGCCATGTCACTATAGAGAACCCTCTGGAACCCAGCACTGTCTGTCAGGGGTCCTGCACCCCCTCTGAATCAGCTCCCACTCAGAGCTGACAATCCTTAGGGGAGGTGCAAGGGGTGAAGCCCCCCGTGTGGGAAGAAAACACTTGTTTTAATATGAAACTGGCAGCTGACTGCAAAATGCAGTTGACCTGCTGGTTTCACTGTCTGGTCGTTCAACAAGAATTTTGTCAATGACCAGTGGTGGATCCTTCTGCAATGACATAAGTCAAAGATTTTGCCAGCCTGCCCCTGCTCATGTACACAGTCACACTGCCACACTCCCTGCCTTTTGCCCCCACCCCAGCAGCCACCCAGGTCACCACTATCACCCCAGTCCCTCTGGATTCTTCCTTTCTCCAGTCCTGACCCATCATCCTCCCCCGATGATCATTTTTTCTCCCCCACTCACCACGGTAAGTCTCCTTTCTCCCTTCCCTCCAGAAATGTATATTTTTTTATATTTGTGTTTTTTTTTTTCCTTTTGGCAACTTCTTATGGTGGTTGTCTGCTGCAATGAGTGAATGGGGTGCTCCTCCAACTGTTCTGCTCTAGTCTGGGCCGCATTGCACTCTCAGCATGGTTATATACTGTGAGTGTGTCACATGACCATCTGTTGCCTTATTAGATGCCACCGGCTGCCTGTACATGAAGTGAGTATGCTGACGGCATCCCCATGACAACAGTACACAAAATGGCACAAATGGCACTTCCATGGATCCAGAACCAGAATTCTGCAGTGAAGTCCGGATTTATCTGGGTCTGTGGATTGCGGGTTCGTTGCAGGGGTCCGGATCTCCCATGGAACAGTCCACCAAGCCCTAGAGGAGATGTCAACTAATGCAGCCCTCCTCACACCACTGTGCCCATCCACTGTCTAACCTAAACTAATGCAAACCATAAATCAATATACTAGAACACATTAAAGGGGGACTGTCAACTTATAATGATCATTTTTTCTTTGACTTAAATAAAGTTTGGTGGATTAGCTGAAAGAGTGTCACCTTTTATTGAACACTGTGTGTTTGTTTTTTAAACAGCAATAACTGACCCAAAATTCATATCCTTCCCAAAGACCCCCCCACTGATAGCTTACCTAGAAAGGACTTAAACAGTCCTTGTTACCTAATTTTTACCTTCATGGGAAGGGATTGTAAATCCTCATATCGAGGAGCTGGCAACCAGATCCCTTCCCCTTCCTGGTATGCTGTCATGAAAGTGTGCCACCCCTGTGCTCATACGTTTTGTGACATATGAGTTTGTAGAGTGCAGGGGCACACTGTATTGTATTCAGAAGGGTTCTGATTTTGAATGACTTATTTACATATTTTAGAGTGTCACTGGGTCACAAGAGTCTTGTTGGTTGAGCAGTGGCCTTGATTCAAATCCAGTGGCATTCTAAATTATTACCATTCAAAGTTAGCCTCAGTCATATTTGATACAGTGCACCCTTGCACTCCACAAACTCTTGTTTCACAAAACACATGCACCGAGGCAATGCCTTCAGTTCAGCATACCAGGAAGGGGAGGGATCTGGCTGCCAGCTCCTCAATAAATATGTATTTATTTATTTATTTATTTATTCATTCATTCATCGAAAAGTTTCACCAGAAAGGCACACTGAACAACAAGTAGCTCATCTTATGGTGCATCCTGAGGGAAAGGGGAAGGGAATACATGTATACAGAGAACATTTTTTCCATATGAATAAAATACAATTCAAAGAATTTTGGGGTACAAACAATATTTACAGCAGATTATACATACATACATGGGTTTAAGTAGAAACTATACAAGAGATGCAGTCAGATTGAGAGCCAATTTGGCAACAAGTGCTAGAAGCTGCTGTAACATGTGGCACTAAGCAGCCAATAGTCAAGGCGGTAGAGCAAAGAAGGGTTGAAACTGAACACATCAGGTGCATGATCAATTTGGAGAGTAGTGATTTGAAAAGGTATTTTAAATAGAGTGGGGAGATGATTAGAGTCTGATTTGAGGTGGTAACAAGTTTCAGAGTTTTGGGAAGTAGTGGGAGAAGGCGGACTGGCCAGCAGAGGTGAGTCTGCAGGGGGAAGCCATGGTCCTGGTATCATTGGATCTAAGGGAATATATAGGGGTTGTGGGGAGGGAGCTAAGAGAGGAGAAAGTTGAGCCAGAATTTAGAGGTGAACTTTGCAATGTGGGAGAGGCGATGGTCAGTAAGCAAAGGGAAGGAGAGAGAATGGTAAAGATTGCAGTGGTGAGTGTGAAGTGAAGAGTCGAGGGTGAAACGACAGAAGGAGTTGAAGAGGGAGTCCAATCTGGTTAAGGTGAACTTCGGGGAAGCACTATAAACTACATTGCAGTAGTTCAATATAGGGAGAATAATTTTATGGACTAGTTCACTTCGGTAGAGGTAGATAGTTTCGGTTCCTGAAAAGCGCGCCAAGCTTGGGGCACATTTGTTTCAGAATAGTATCCACATGACCAGAAAAGTTGAGGTTCTGGTTGAGCCAGACCCCCAGGTGTCTGAAGGAGGAGGTGTCCTCTAAGGGAGTCCTGTCTAGGGTGTGGAAGGATGGTATGGCGGTGAGCCTAGAGAATCTCTCCCTCATGCCGAAGGTCATGGAGACAGTCTTTTTGGCATTTAGGGAAAGCTGATGTATGCTAAGCCAGTATTGGAGCTTGTTGAAGTCCAATTGTAGTCTGAATTCAACATCAGAAAGGGTATGGCCAGAGGTGAACAGGACTGTGTCATCAGCATACATGTGAATTGATGTTGTTGTACAAACTGACAGGAGATTGTTTAGGAATATTGAGAAGAGTATAGTGTCAAGCACCGATCCTTGTGGGACACCGGTGTCAATAGGCAGATGTGATCCAGATCACATCGTGCCCCAAGCAGGCTTCCTTCCGTGCGGCGCTGCTTAACCGCCACAGCCAATACAAAGCCAATACAACCAATACATTACGAGCCGATACAGGGATTTGCGATCCCTTCCCCTTAAAAAATTTCATGGTAAATTAGGTACCATGAACCATTTAAATTCTTTCTAGGTTAACTACCAGTGGGGAGCTGTGAGACTGCACCAAAACTAGTGCTCTTTAAATAAAATCATCCAGAGGGTTGGTTTTACTCACACTTCAAATTCAGTAGGGGACATCTAAAACCCATGGCTTGGCCAACTTGCGTGCTCATCCCCATAGCAACAGTGATGCTATGTAGTAGCAGGGGAAGAGCAAGTGCACTCCTGCAAGAACATGCATTATCAGTGGACGGGCACACACAAATCCATGTGCCTGTATACAAATCTGCCTGTCAGAGTTTCACTATAAGAAATGGTGAACAATACAGACTCAGTGGTGAATCTTGTGTGACTCAAGGACAGAAACGGCATCTTTTACTTTTTGAAAACCCATACTTGGGAGGGGGTATTACCTGGACTGCTGCTGTCTTCCTCCCCAGGTTTCAAAGGGTAACTGTTGGTGCTGCAGCAGCCAGCTGTCTCTCACTCAACAATGTGTGTGACACAGTGAGACAGAGAGAGTCTATGCTGCAGCATGACTGTCAGCACCTCCTGAGCTCTCTGCAGTGGCTGCAGTCACGTTTCTTCAGTTCTGGTCCCCTAATCCTGGCAGAGGGGACCTGGAACACCAGGACCACTGTTCCTCTTTGGCATCTGCACCCACCATGAGAAACCCACCACAAGAGTGGCAGTACATGCTACAGGGGCTCCTCCCCAGTACTTCCCACTCCATAGACCCTGCCAGCATGCCAGACTGCAGACCTGATGCTCACACAGCCACTACCCATCAACCGGATAGCAGCCCAGGAGGGCTGCAATGGAACACTGGGGCCAGCTCACAATTTTGGGCAAGAAAATAAATAAAAATAAAGAATTTTAGAGAAAAGGATCCAACAGAACCTGGCCACAGCAATCTTGGTGACCTCTGACCCCCAGTCATCCAATCAGAAGGCTAGAAATCCCTAGTAACAGTAGGAGTGGAATTGTGGGAGGATGATGAAATCAGACCCATCCACATGGACTGGTGAGTTATGAGAGCCAATCATAGGGCAGGATGGGGCAAAAGGACTGATGGACAGCCTGTCTGTCCAATAAGAAAGACAATGGAGGGAAAGAAGTTCTGTGATCTCAAGGCACTCGGAGGCAATCTTGAGATGGAGACTGAGGTGTTGAGACCTGCTGCTGGTGGGACCAAGTGAGAGGCCTAGCCAGGCCAACCATCCTTTGGACCATCCCCAGGGTTCTGTTAGTAAACTTTGAGTCTACATCAGATGAGCATCAGGGAAAAGAAATTGCTGAGAGTGTGAGCCTGTGGGCCACTGCTGCATTCCTAAGCTGCTGAGTTGTACCGAGCAGAGACAGGGACCTGCATCCTACCCAGGTTGCTCCAGCGCCAGGTACGGGGCCTGTTGACCATTATGTGCTAGGGTGGATCAGGGAACAGGGAGCCACAGGGCCCATGCCTGAGTACAGGTGTACTCTTGATTCATAGGGGAGTCAGACCGTGGGGGGTTGCTTCTGGCATATGGGCTCCTTGGGAACTGGAAAGCCACTGCATAGAGCTCCTGTGACTGAGAGTTGAGCCAGAAGGACTGCATCCTGAGTGATGTGAGCCAGAAGGGCTGTGCTGCTGCAGAGCATTTGATAGAGGTTGAAAATCCTGATCGATGCCTAATGTGCTGCTGTGTGCTGTTCCCCGACTTGACTGAACTGCTGCACTTGTGGGTCACGTGAGTGCTGATATTGCTGGCTGCATTTTTGTGCTCGACCACCTTTGGATTATAATTTTGGTTTTCAAGCCTTCTTGCTTGGAATTTCAAGTTCTCTGAATTGTGCTAGCACTCTATGGCCTGTTGGGGCGGTTAAACTGCAAGCTTGCTGACTGTCATCAAATGCACCACAAACAGAACCTGGGCAACATTGGTACCAGGCCTGCACCTGGACTCTAGTGTAATTCCTGGGTACCCAGAGCCATTTGGTATTCATGTCATACTTGAAACTGTAGTTCTATTACTGGTACCAATTATAGAGTTTACTGCATCCAGTGTAAAATAATTAATCTTTTTGTGCCCCTTGACTGGACGGGTGCTTCCTCAACTGTGTGGGACCTGAGAGGGTGGTAGAGACTCCCAGTACAGTGGTTCTTAGGGTGCATTGCTATAGGTTGGGAGTGTTCAAGATGACGTGCAACTGTTTAACCCTTTATTTTCTTCCAGCTGGCAGCCTGTGTCCTTAAATAAAAGCACTGTATATTGGTTGAATTTTACTTCTATGTGTGCTCCCAGTTTGTATAACCTGATAGAAGTGTTTATTGGTGAAGGTAACAACTACCTGTAACTTTTTGGTCCCCAGGGGGTGGTACACTCTTGTGTAGGGAGGTGGGTAGGTACTGAATCCCAGAGGGTGGTACTGTACACAACATCTGGCCCACTTATTCTTTCCTGGGTGGAGGCACTGCACTGTTTATTATTTGTTCTGGGATTAACCCCCCCACCACCACAGAAGAAAAAACAAACCCAAACCCCTCAACCCAGTGAACCTTGTATGGTCACCAGGAAGGGGTGTGAAGGGGTGTGAACCCAGACACGACGTTGCTGGGGTCACATTTTGGAACACAGTGACAAACTGTTTTCAGATGTCATTTCTGTCAACATTGTTTCTTAGAAGCCGGCTTTCAAAACACAACTGCTTTCTGTTACTGCAGCTTGCGTGGGTCGGAGAGTCTCACTTACAAGCTGCGGTAACATTTACTTACAACTGATAGGGACACAAATGCCTTTTTATTCACTCACCAACCGTCATTAAATATTTATACTGATTCAGGTTCTGTCATAATAATCTAAATTTAGCCAGCATCTAAACTCCCAATGTAATTTGTATCAACAGCTTGTGTGTGAGAAAATCCGTCTTACAAGCAACAGTGACATGGAAGCACAGGCAATAGCTGTAAACGTGGCTTCTGTAACTTCACCGTATTTGTTGAAGAAACAATATTTACTGAATGTTCATATTTCCAGCTCTATTTGCTGTTGGTTTATGTCACAGATAGTCTGTGTTGCAAAATCTCACCTATGTGCAGATGTAGTGATTTTTTACTGAATGTCAATGACAGAAACGGCATCCAGGGGCATCAATAGGGGGTGGGCATTTGGGGCTGCAGCCCCAAATCTTTCAGCTTTAGTCCTGAATGATTTATGGCTATCTTCCCTTTTTTTAGCTAAATCATGCATCAGATGGATGTTTGACCCAGTGCTTGCTGGCACAGCTGAACACACTCACTGTGCTGAGCTTCTCAGACACAGTCCACCCCTCCCTAACCATGCTAACCGACTCCCAGAATACAGCAGAGGCACAGACTGCAGTGACTACCTCCTGGCCCTGACTCACTGACGTACTTGTGCTTGACGGGCCAGCACAGACATAGTAGAACAAGGAGACTGAAGAGCCATCCCTGCATCCACAGCAGCAACACAAGCTCAGTATGCTAGATCCAATTCCAGGAGGAAACCTGTTGTAATTTGTAAGTCCTGTGGTGACGAGGTCTGATTTGCCTGGCCAACTCAGCCCCTGCAGTCGCTGCTGCTGCTATGACTCCATGACCGACCTGTGCTGGGGATTTGCCCTCTTGAAGTTCCCCTGGCCTCGCTGGGCTCCTGATGATAGCCTCTCCCACCCAGCACTGCCAGCATAGCCTGCCTGGAACTGCTCGCTGGCCCCGAGTCATCTGGTTGAGGCTGCCCTAGAACTATGCTGTAGCATTTGGGCAGCCTAACTTGCTGCAGCTGATACATCTCATACAAAAACCTTTTTTAAACATTCAGCCCACCCCTCAAAAAAAAAAGCACAACCCTCTCTCTCTCTCCCTCTTAGCTACAGTATATCTGAGGCTGCATCTGACTGAGTGTTGTGTGGCTATCTAACTATAAATCCAGATCCATTCAAACTACCTCATGCAGGCAGTCTTCAGATATCCAGACAGCACAGTGAGTGCAGATTCCCTCAGATCCAGACAGTACAGTAAAGACAGAACACCTCAAATCCAGACAGAACAGGCAATGCGGTAGTACACGTAAACAAACTGGAGTTACTTGTGATGTATTGATGTGCAAGAACACATATATTGCCCTGACATCTCATGTAGTCATTGTATGTCTCACTGCTTTTATAGAAGGTGCACACTTAATGGTTGCTGCACATACACTGTATCCCACTTGTGCACTAGCACTATCTACCTACAGTCAATGCATAAGCACTGTCTACCTACAGTCCCTGCAGTAGTGGTATGTACCAACAGCACCTGCACTAGTGGTATCTGCCTACAATCTATGCACTAGCTTATCTATCTACACTTGCTGCACTAGCAGTATCTATCTACAGTATGTGCACTAACCGTATCTACCTATAGTCCATGCACTAGCATTAACTACCATTGTACAGTCCCTGCACTACCAGTATCTACTACTATACATTCCCTGCACTACCAGTTTCTACCTTGTTGTTTTGGGAAGCCAAGTCAGAGAGTGATCATCACTTTTTCGTTTAGTTACATACATTTATAGGTATTTGGTTACTTTGTTTCTAAATCTCTGTGTTTACATTCTTTCTGCCTAGAAAGTAAATGTTAGGAAGCTGTTGTCACCTGCAACATGTTTGTGATTCTCTCCTACATAGAAACATAGACATAGAAACATAGACTTTGAAGCAGATAAGGACCGCTTGGCCCATGTAGTCTGCCCATTTCCCTACCTACAGGATAAGCGGCAGATCCTAGTTAACCAACAGCCTATTTCTTCTTACCCCCCACAAGAATTGCCTTATGTCTGTCCCATGCATTCTTGAATTCTCCCACAGTTTTAGATCCCACAACCTCCTCAGGAAGGCGTCCACCACCCTTTCTGTGAAAAAATACTTCCTCACATTGCCCCTTAGCCATCCCCCTCTATTTTCAAATTGTGTCCCCTTGTTCTTGCACATCTCTTTTTCTGAAAGATGCTACCCTTTTGGACTTTGTTGATTCCACTGAGGTACTTAAAGGTTTCTATCATGTCCCCCCTCTCCCTCCTTTCCTCAAGGGTATACATATTAATCTCCTTTAGTCTCTCCACGTATGGCTTCGCTTGCAGACCCTGCACCATTTTAGTTACCCTCCTGTGGACTGCCTCCATCCCGTCTATGTCCTTGCGGAGATGGGGTCTCCAGAACTGAACGCAGTACTCCAGATGTGGTCTCACCAACTGTCTGTACAGAGGGATAACAACTTCCTGTTTTCTGCTGGTAATTCTTCTCCCTATATATCCCATTATCCCCCCCAGCTCTCCCTACTGCCTTCTTACATTGCTTGCTAACCTAAAGGTCATCTGATATGATTACTCCCAGGTCCCTTTCCATTTGTGTTGTTGTTACTACCCCTCCCCCCAATTGTGTAACCTTCCCCTGGGTTTTTGTTTCCCAGGTGCCTTATGTTGCACTTCTTTGCATTGAATCCAAGCTGCCATACTTCTGACCATTCCTCCAACCTTGCAAAGTCCCTTCTCATCCTTTCCACACATCCTTGTGTATTAACCATGTTGCAGATCTTTGTATCATTTGCAAAGAGGCATACTTTTCCTTCCATTCCCTCTCCAATGTCACTTATAAAGACATTAAAATGGACTGAACCCAGTACTGAACCTTGCGGTACCCAACTAGTGACCCCTCTTTCTTCAGAGTGGACTCCATTTACAATTACCTTCTGTGTCCTGTTGTCCAGCCAATGTTTTACCCAGGCTACCACCCTGGGACCCACTCCCAGGCTGGTTAATTTGATTATTAATCTTTTGTGTGGGACTGTGTTAAATGCCTTGTTAAAGTCTAGGTAGGTCATGTCCACAGCCCCTCCCTGGTCTACTACTTTTGTCACCTAGTCAAAGAAATCAATTAGATTCGTCTGACATGACCTTCCCACTTTGAACCCATGCTGCCTTGGGTACTGTGCCCCACTGGCCTTTAGGTACTCAACAATTCTTTCCTTCAGAAGTGATTCCATCACTTTCCCTATCACAGAGGTCAAACTGACAGGTCTGTAGCTTCCTGCCTCTGTCTTGCTCCCACTTTTTGAAGGGGAATCACATCCGCCTTCCTCCAGTCCTCAGGTACTGCACCATCCTCCCTTGATTTGTTAAAAAGAGTAGTCAGTGGTGTCACTAGTTCTTCCCTTAATTCTTTTAGAATTCCGGCGTGAATTCTGTGAGGCCCCATTACTTTGTCCACCTTCAGTTTTAGGAGTTCTTTCAGAACCCTTTCTTCTAAGAAAGGACTGGGATTGACCCCCCTATCCAGAGTGCTTCTGTTAATTGGATTAGGCACCTCCCCCTCCTTCTCTTTTGTGAATACTGAGCAGAAGTATTCATTCAGTATCCCTGCTTTTTCACTGTCCCTCTCTGCCCACCCACCATCCTTTCTATTCAGCCTCACTGGCCCTCCCTTTGTCTTTCTATGCTGCCTGATGTACCTATAAAAGGTTTTATCCCCCTTCTTAACTGAGTTGGCTCTCTTTTCCTCAGTTTGGGCCTTTGCTATTCTGACTTCCATCCCTGCTTCTTTCTGCCTTAACTGGTACAGCTCTCTGTCTTGCTCCTTCTGTGTTTCCTTATACTTCCCAAATGCTGTCTTTTTCTCCCTAACTTTATCCACCACCTCCTTTAAGAACCACAGTGGCTTTTTCTTTCATTTTGATTTGTTTATTTGCGTCACACAAAGGCTTGTTGCCTCTGTGATGGCAGTTTTAATGTTTCCCCACTCTTGCTCCACCCCTCCTTCTAGCCTGTTTGCTAGTGCTTTTCTAAGGCACTCTCCCATCTTGCAAAAGTCAGCCCTCCTGAAGTCCAGTACCCTCACTTTTGTTGGCTTGACTCTGTAGCTGAGTTTGTCATGAAACACACTGTTTTGTGGTCACTTGTTCCCAGATGGCTACCCACTTCTAGATCTGAGATCCTCTCACTGTTCCCATTTGAGAGTATGAGGTCTAAGATTGCTTCCTCATGAGTGGGTTTCAAAACTAACTGTCTGAGGCATGCCACCTTTAGGGCATCAAGAATGGCACTGCTCTTGAATGTGGCTGTAGCAAAGGTGCTCCAGTTAACATCTGGCATATGCAGGTCCCCCATCAACAGTATATCCCCTTTCTCTGCCATCCTAAGGATGCCTTCTATCATATCCTTGTCCATTCCCTCTCCCTGACATGGGTGTCTGTATACAACCCCTGTACAGATTGTGATGCCATTTCCAGTCTCTAAGGAGACCCAAAGGTGACCCAAAGTGCCTCTTTTCCTTCCTGTTTACTCTTTTATTCCATTGCTGTTATCCCTTCCATTAAATAGAGAGCTACTCCTCCCCCTCTTCTAACTTCCATGTCTCTCCAGTAGGTTGTGTATCCTGGTATGTTAACATCCCAGTCATGGTTCTCTGGGTATCATGTTTCTGTGACTGCTACAATATCCAGGCATCCCTCTTCCATCAAGGCCACAAGTTCAGGGAGCTTGATGCACAGACTACGGGCATTGGTACTCATTACCCTCCATGTCTTGATGGCCTTACCCCTTTTTTGCCCCATCCCTGTCCTTATTGCCTTTGTCATTTTCTCTATTTACCCCTGCCATTTACCCTATTGACATCTCTATCTTGGTGTTTACCTCACTTACTACCCTGATTTTTGGTGGAGAGCTAGGATTTCCCTGCTCCTTTTCAATGCCTCCCCCCTTGGCTAATTCCAATGATTGCCAATGAAGCATTTGAAGCTATCACCTAGGATCCTGGTTCCCCTCCTGGACAGATGCAGATCATCATGCCAGTATAGGCCTGCATCACTCCAGGTGGACCCCAGTCCCCAATGAAGCCAAATCCCTGAGCTCTGCACCAGTTTTTCAACCACTGATTGAATCTCATGGTGTGGAGCACCCTATCCTCATCCATGCCATAGACAGGCAGCACCTCCGAGAAGGTTACCATGCATGCTACTTGTCTAAGGCCCCGCTCCAACTCCACAAACTCTGCCTGCACAGCTCTGATCCCTTTCTCAGCCAGGTCATTTGTCCCTAGGTGGACAATGACATCCAGCTCCCTCCCTCGTGCAGCTGCTCCAGCAATCCTGAGGATTTGCTCCCTGTCCCTCCAAGCCATGGCACCAGGCAGGCACCTTACCTCCCTCTCCCCTTCCTCCCCCAGTTCTACCCCCCTAACAATGGAGTCCCCAACCAGGAGTTGTTTCCTTCCCCTGTGGGGTCCCATGCCACCCTCCTGTGGGTCTCCTTTGTGGAGGTTCTCAGCATCCTCCTTGGTCTCCACTGCGGGTGCCTCCATAGAGGAACCACACTTTGCCAGAAAGGCGTATGAATTGTGGAGAGGTACAACTGGAGGGATGCACCCCGTTCCACCACCCTCAACCTCCCTGAGCTCACTGTGGTCCAACTGCTCCTCTTTCTTGGCAACCTCTGAGGCAATGGCAGTGGCCCTGGTGGTCCCTGGGTGGGAGAGGAGGTCCCCCAAATCCGGGCCAACTCAGCCTGGAGATGAGCAGCCTCCTCCCTCAGCCCAGAGAGGTGTCTGCAGATTGGACAACACTGCATCCCCCAGAATGTCTCCCAGAAGACTGCTGCTCCAAAGCCACTGCACTGTACCACTCCCATCATGTCTTATTTCTGACCCCTTAACTGTTGTTTGGAATACTTACTCTTTCCTCTGTTTATGTTTTATTTTTTCTACCTACTTACTTACTTACTGCCTCTGTGCTCTTTAAGTTCCTGATCTTCCTGTTCTGAGACAAGAAGTTCCTATATTTCTTAGTAGTCTCCTTACTTGCTCAGAGTCGGACCTCTAGCAGCTGGGGGAAGGGGTGGAGAGCTACTCTTTTCCTTCTAGAATGGTGAGTCTTTTGTGGTTCTGTGATCACTCACTTCCTGCTCCCAAACAGGAAGTTCCTGTTGTCAGTCAAATCCTCTGTCAATAAAAGTAGAACAATCTGGGGGGGGGGAGGGCAATATAGTCCCAGTAGAGAAGTACAGTTATAACAGCAACACCTTCTTTTTGGTGTTCTCTGCCTTTTCTGTGGCAGAAGCTATCTAGGGCAGTTTTTAAATCTGGCTTTAACCTGGCTTCCTTCTAGCTAAGCCACTCCCCCTACTTCACACCTCTTTCAACACTTAGTTAATTGCACAGATAACAATTCCCTTCAGCCACCTGAGACAAACACCTAGATAACTGCACAGATAACAATTCACTTCAGCCAACTCAGACAAACACAATAACTTTTTTATGTTTTGTTTTGTTTTTACCCTAAATAGAAGGTCTCAGTAGTAGAGTTCTAGTTCTTTAGTCCCAGGAGAGAAGTATAGTTATAACAGCAGCTCCTTCTTCTTGGTGTTCTCTGCCATATATGTATGATTGTGGAGGACAGCAAACAAATTGTCAACATAGCCTTCCTATAATCCCACCTTATGAACATGGTAGTAAAAATTGTAAAATACTCACCAAGGCTTCGTTCCGCACCACCACAGCATGATTCTGCACCAGGAGCACTAAAAGACATTTTCAAAAAGATTTGAAAAATGATAGTTATGACATTCAACAGGTGGTTTAAAGAAATGCCTATGTTGTTAATTTGGTGTTAAAATATTGAAAATTAAGAAAGTTATGCATGAATGTTGCAAAATGTGAACAGATGCACACAACTTTGCCATCTGTGCATTATTTTGACCCCACATTTTCAACTTACTCCTCTTATGACCACACCTCATGAATAAGTATGGTGAAAATGTTGAAATCCTTCCTGAAAGATGATTTTTGTCAGCCAACTGCGAAATCATGTTTCGTGTAGGATTTGTGAAATGACATCACATTGTTCATAAGATGAGGACTTAAAAAGGTATGTTGAAAATCTGATGTCAGAATGTTGAAAAATTATGATGTTATGCAAGAAAGTTGAAACCCTGTTGAAATATATTGAGCTGCATTTACCTTAGTTTCTCATATTGCAATTGCCAGTTCCAGCAGCAAGACGTGTCTTTGATTGGAGAGTGGATATTCAAAGGGGGACTAGTTCAGTTGAGTGCGTTTGGGTCTTGGGGGATGCAAGGTGGTGGGTGCTCAGTGGGAGGTCAGGGTTGGGGGAGGTCAGATTGGTGAGAGACCACTTTCTTCTGTACAGTTTAAAAACAATGAAGACATTGAAAGACAGTTTTCACTTTCTTTAGACACTAGACTAATCGGGGGGTGGGACAGTGCCACTAGACAACAGGAAAATAAAAATTATAAGTGGGGAGGGTGACCAGAGGGTGATGGAAGCCACTTTACACCAGGGAAAGAAAAAAACAAATAATAGGAATGGCGATCAGAGGCTGGGGGGGTTGCCACTTGACACCAGGGAAATAAATTCAATATTTATTAATAGGAACTGTGATTGGAGGGGTGACAATAGACACCAGTGAAATAAATACACACTGTGAAAGGGGGCTGTGATGGGGCCACTAGACATCAAGGAAATACAAATTAATAATGGGGGGAGTGATCGGAGGATGGAGGTGCTACTAGACATCAAGGAAATACACATTAGTAATGGGGGCAGTGATCAGAGGATGGGGGTGCCACTAGACACCAGGTAAAATATGGCAGCAGAGGGAAAGGGATTTTCCAGTCATGGAAAAAGATCTTTTTTGTGACTCATGATATGAAAAAGAATCTTTTTTCTTATCACAGATCATGAAAAAATATTAATAAACTTATAAAAACAACAACATTGCAAGACCATTTCTGCAACAGTTAAGTGCAGAATCCAGCTAAGGGGGTCCTGATAAGTAAGCTGCATGTGTTGGTCACTG
The DNA here is from genome assembly GCA_016271365.2 of Neoceratodus forsteri. NCBI lineage: Eukaryota > Metazoa > Chordata > Ceratodontiformes > Ceratodontidae > Neoceratodus > Neoceratodus forsteri. Next base: position 137,348,664 of record CM057453.1, read on the forward strand.
TCCAGAGTACCGTTTTTGTGTTTTTTCAAATTTAAATATTTAGGGAAAATTGAAAAACAAGGCATCAGCCAGATGAAAAAGGGTTTTCTACTCATAAAAAAGGATGACGTCAGAAACCAAAGAAGATTTTTTTTTCATTTCATACAACTATCTTCAGCTGCTTCCTGAGCATGTTCAGAACCAAATGATGAAAATCTTAAAATTAAATAACTTTTGAAGGGATTAATATTTTCATACCAAACCAGCAAAAGGCACATTTGTGGGTCAACCCCTTTCCACCCTGAAAACATCATGAAAAAATTCCAAATTTTCTGGTCGCAACAGGTGTCAGATGAAAACCCATTATAACCATTGGTAAAATAAGGTGAACATTTTACTTTTTGCACTGTCCAGATCACAGAATCTAGACATCCGACCAGAATGAAACTTGGAACATCCAGAGATCTACCCCCATAAGACTGGCATACAAATTTTGTGCAAATCTGTTGAACAGTTTTGAAGTTATTAAACTGCAAAAAGTAGGGTTTAACATTAAACTGTGTATACAACCCTAAGTATAGTGGTGCTGTTGAACCAATATAATAAAAAAAAATGGTTATATAAAGTACATGGATGGGAACTTTTCCCCATAGAAAATACCATGATTTACCTGTATACCTGTGACTAATGTGTATATATATATGCATTCATTGCAAAAACTTTGTTAATGCATCATTTAAGGTTAATATTAATGCAACAAAAGTATAGAAATGTGGTTTTAGGGTTTCCAACCCTAACACCCCACCCAACCCTACCATCCCACTCCACCCCCAACCCACACACCAACAGGAGACAGGATGTGTCTTGGGGGTCATCAGCCCTAATGCTCAGCCCATTCCATGTGTAAGGAAGCTGAGATGGCACAGCATATGAGAATGGGGTGAGTGTAAGGCTTGAAGACCACAAGGCAAACCCCAATGCCTGTTGGTGTGTGGAGGGTGGGGAGTGGGGTGGTAGGGTTGGATGGAGAAGGGTAGAGTGGGGTATTAGGGTTGGAAACCCTAACACTACATTTCCATACTTTTGTTGCTTTAATATGAACCCTAACTGATGCATTAATGATGTTTTTTGCAATGAATTTTCTTACTTTTTGAGATAGTATAATCATATCCTTATTTGTCTGTGGCCCCATCCACCCATCTATCTACAAGTGTAGAGAGAGATTGTGGGCCCTGCACTGCCATATGACCATAATGGTATCCATCCCTCATTTACATGTAAGTAATACTCATCTCATTGTGGCATCAGTCCATAATGGTATGCATATATGCATGTGGGAGCACAGGGGCCTCCAGGCCCTGTTCTCCCATGCATGCATATTGTAATTGTCATTGATTTTTATGTGGGAGCACAGGGTCCTATGGGCCCTGAGCTCCCATCTATCCATAAGTGTGGAGACATTGCAATTATTCCTTGTGCTGCCAGTGGCACATTATCACAGTCACCTTAGCCTCATTGATAAAAATGTCTGCCACAGTTGTAAGCAAGGCCTGGAAACATGCATAACTGCTTAGTACACCTAATGGTGTACTAAGCTACATTTCATAGAAAATCCGTATCTCAAAGCATTTTCAGTATATACAGTAGCTGCTGAAAGGTATCCTAACCATTACAATGTTATCCTATTGGAAATTGCTAAATTTCAGAATGTTATAAGTATGGACCTGATGTAAATTTTATCAGCAAACCAGCAAAAGGCACATCTGTGGGGCATGCCCTTTGTACCCTGAAAATGTCAGCCCATAGGTCCAAACCATTTCTGTGCACTGAAGTTACAAAGAAACACTTATTTTCTCGAAAGTACTGCAGTTTGTGACAATACCCAAGTGTTTTGCAAAACAGTGCCACAATTTGTGGAACTTTCTCAAAAGTAGTACTGCAATTTACAGTACTTTCACAAAAGTAGTGCCACAATTTATGGCATTAAAAATGTACCAATCAAAATAAACATATTTCCAGAGTTTTTAGACAAAAAATAACCACAGAATTGTGTCCCTTGGGTCCCGATTAGGTAAACACAAGTGTTGGTGTTTACCCAAGCATGGCAATTTTTGAGTTATTCGAGTTTTTCTGCTTTGCTTACTGAAAACAAGATGGTGGATGTTTGAAAGAACAGAACCCATTTTTGAAAGAGAATGGCACTTTCACAAAAGAGAATGGTACTTTTGCAAGGGACTTCTAATTTTTCCCATAAGAAATAATGGGAAATTTGAAATTTGAATAACTTTTGAACATATAAATATTTTTTTTTATCAAACCTTCAAAAGGCACATCTGTGACCCACACCACATACACCCTGAAAGTTTCAGACCAAACCACCAAGAGGTTTTAGAGAAATGGTGTGACAAAGAAATTGCCAAAAAAGTGGACATTTTCAAATTTTTTGACATTCTGTAGCTCCGCACCCATACATCCAACTGGAACAAAGCTTGACAAATCCAGAGATCTATGGTACCCTACATCACATGTAAAATTATAGGTGAATTGGTAAAATGGTGCAAAGTTATTGTTCAGTAAAACATAGAACTGGCCGTTGAACCCTAATATAGGGGTGTGACCGCAACCCTATAATATATACATCTATGTGTGTATAAAATACACGGTTATATAAAATACATGAATGGGAACTTTTCCCCATAGAAAAGACCTTCATTTATTTCCCTGTATACCTGTGACTAATCTATCAAGTGATAATCACTAGCAACCGGAAGCACTTCCCACAGTGCAAAAAAAGCAGCAGCAAAGGCAAACAAGATACTGGCGTATATAGCCAGAGTAATCATCAGTAGGTGGAGGGACGTTATATTGCCCTTGTACAGGTCACTGGTGAGACCACATCTAGAGTATGAAGTAAGAAACTGGTGTCCATACCTTATGAAAGACATCAACCTGCTGGAGATGGTCCAAAGAAAAGCAACTAAGATGATTGAGGGTCAGCAAGGTAAAACATATGAGGAGATGCTGGCGACCCTGAGGATATATTCCCAGGAGGAGAGGATGGAGAAAGGGGACATGATAGAGACCTACAAGTACTTGAAATGGATAAATAGGGTAAATAGGGAGGGTCTCTTCAAGCTGAGTGGCAGCTGAAACATAAGGAGACATAGTCTAAAGCTGGAAGGGGCATTAGGAGGGAGGTTGGGAAGGACTTCTTCACGGAGAGGGTGGTGGCCAGTTGGAATGTGCTGTCAGAGAATGTGGTCTCGATGAAGTCAGTTAGCAGCTTCAAGAGAGGCTGGGATAGGCTTTAGGGAAAATTGTGGAGCCTTGGGGGGCCAGATGAAGAGGTAGGGAGAACCGAGGGTGGCAGGGTCAGTAGTGTAGGCTGAAGACCCAGCAATATGAGCAGACTGGATAGACTGAACAGCATTCTTCTGCTGGCCTCTTCATATGTTTATATCTTCATATCAATCAATTAAAAGTATATACAGTACTTGCACTAATCAAACAATTACAGCTATATACCTGCTGTACGCTAATTAAAGCCAAAGACCTACATGAATTGAACAATTAATGGGATAATACTGATAACACAATTAACACATCATTAGGAAACTAGACAAACCAATTAATAATCTGCAAAAGAACCTGGAAAAATGCCAAAAACAACTCACAAACCCAGAAATCCCCCAAAGGTAGGTTTCCAATGTTGTAGGGTGGTGGGAAGGGCCAATGGAATGCTGGCATGCATAAGCAGGAGCATTACTAGCAGAAGAAGGGAGGTTAGAATGCCCCTGTACAAAGCCATGGTAAGGCTACAGTTAGAGTATGGGGTTCAGTTCTGGAGACCACACCTCCATGAGGATAAAGATGCATTGAAGAGGGATCCGAGAAGGGCAACAAAGATGGTGCAGGGTATGCAGGGGAAGACTTATGAGCAAAGATGTAAGGAGCTGAATCTGTACATGCTGGAAACAAGGAGGAAAATGGGGGACATGGTGGAAACCTTTAAATATGTAAAGGGACTCAATAAATTAAGTGAAAGGGGGTGGTCTGCTGAGAAGGAAGGAGGGAGCCAGAACTAGAGTGCACAGCCTCTGATTGCAAGGAAATAGGTTCAGGGGCAATGTGAGGGGGCATTTCTTCACAGAGAGGGAGGTGGAGCCCTGGGCCAAACTGCCAGATGGAATGGTGGGGACTAAGATGGTGGAAGAATTTAAGAAGGCATAGGGACAGGTTTATGGGGCTAAGTATTGGGGGAAGGGTGGGGGCAGGTGGGGAGAGGGTATGTGAAAGTGGAGGGTTGGTCAGACTGGATGGGCCGGAAGGGTCCTTTTCTGCCATCAAACTTCTATGTTTCTAGGATTCTATGAACTCCTACCTGCACTCACTACAAACCATTCCTTCTTTGCTGCAAGACCTTCAGGGCCATAACATGACCACAAATGCAATCTCCAGAAGAGTAACCATGCTAATGTATTATACTCAACAAACAATGGGTAAGGGTGAAAAACTTGTAAATACACCCATCTTGGGGACTCTGCAGTAAAGCCACTCATCCTTCTGGCTTGTGGCCTTATAGCCCTAATTAGCCCCCTCGATGGGTATACATCCTATACATCCTTGTGTACCACCCTTGCCCATTAAATGAGTGTAAATATATATATCTACATTAGGCAAGGGTATACAGGAAAATAAATCATAGCCTTTTCTATGGGGAAAGTTCCCATCCATGTATTTTATATAACCATGTTTGTCACTATAGTGGTGCAGTAGCAACACCACTATAGTTAGGGCTGTGTAGGCAGTTTAATGTTAAACTCTAATTTCTGCAGTTTAATAACTTCAAAACCATTCAAAAGATTTGCACAAAATTTACATGAACATTCTTGAGGGTTAGATCTCTGGATATTCCACATTTTGTTCTGGTCGGATATCTGGATTCTGCGATCTGGATAGAGCAAATAGTAAAATGTTCACCTTTTTTCCCAATTGGTTATGATGTGTTTTCATCTGCATCCTGTAGTGACCGGACAGTTTTGAATTTTTGCATGACATTTTCATTTTATTAAATACCAGGCACTCAAGATGACATTACTGTACTGTTCTACAACACCGTACTACTTAAAAAAAATCAGTAACCTTCTTCTGTATTGTGTGTTTCAGTGTAGAATTCAAAATTAAACAGAAGGCTAAAGTCAGTCTTTTCTTTTGATAAAATGAATTTTCTTACTGTGGCCAACTAGACAGCACAACGGTTGCAGTTAAGATGTTAAGGTGGACTGTTTAAGTTGGTACTGTTCAAAATGTACACTTAAAGGCTGGGTTGGACTGAAAATCAATAGGAAAAGTAAACCAAAAATGTGCATTTAACTGAAATGTGCACTTACATGTAGTGCACTTAAGAGGCACATGTAACATTGGATGAATAGGAAAAAAATTGTGCTATGCAATAAGTGCATTTAAGCAGGATGTGCACTTACCCGATGTGTACTTAAGTGGGCTCCACTGTGTGTGTGTATATATATATATATATATATATATATACACAGAAGAAGCTGCTTAATAGGGACAGCTCCGTTGCTATTCATTCGTCCCTTTTAAGCGGCCGTCCCCATTACCCGAAGTAGCTAAGTTAAGCAACAAAGACCGCACGTCTTTAGATTGTGACTCCCCAAACACAACACTGTACTCAGTATTTGATCTGAAATAATAATTTAATCTTATATACATACATACAGCTTATGTACACTTTAATGGAAAGTACTGTAACTAAAGATACCCTCTATAAAACAGTCCTGTCTAATCTCCACTGTAGACATCGCCAGGTGTACAATCCTGCAATAGAGCTGGTAACACGCTTTGAACCCAGTCCCCTGCGGCACTACTATCAGCATCACCACTCTCTCCTTGTTCCTGTTACAAACAATATTATGCCTCTGCTTCCACCTCAAAAGCCCACCATCAGAAGCAACAAATGTTTCATGGTTTAGCTGTGCCGCCAGTTCATGAGCTTTTTTTTTCATGAGGGGACTGGAGATTCTAGCACCTCTGCTAACTGCATTGTTAAACCAGTGGAATGGTGCTTCTTCCACCTTGGAGTCCTTTCCATCTCTCTTCCTTTTTCTATGAGGGTTGCTGTTTGCTAGCCACTCAGCCATGACTGAATCACGATTTTAGCTGATTCTGCCAGTCTGGCTTTTTGAGATCCCAAAGGCAGCAGCTACCTTTGACAAGGAGGTTTTTGGTCCATGAAGAGCTTCAAGAACCTTAACACGCTCAGCAAGGGACAGCTCATTACGTTTTGAGTCCATGTTCATGTCCAGCAGTTGAAAACTACTGCTCATAGGATTTAATTTTATAAGGAAACTCCACCAAAAATGTCCCAATTAGCTGAAATTGGCATCCCTATTAAACAACAGGAACTTCCATTAACTATGATAGGGGAATAATTGGTAACCATGGAAACGTCCCAATTAAGTGGACGTCCTGATTAGCCTCATGCCGATTAAGTGGCTTCATCTGTATATGTATGTGTATATATATATATATATATATATATATATATATATGTATATATATATATATATATATATATATATATATATTATAGAGGCGGCAGCGCCCTATAAAGTTGATCAGGCACTTTAATGTTAAACCCCAAATTTTGCATGTTAGTAACTTTGCAACCATTTGACAGATTTGCACAAATTTGGAACAGATGGTGTTGAGTAGTAGATCTCTTGGTTTGCTAAGTTGTGTTTTGATCGGGCTTGTTGATTTCATGTAGTAAATTGTGAAATAATGCATTTTTTCCAATGTTGCCCATTTTTTCCTGTTTTTTCCCTCATCATGCTGTGACCACACCGTTTAGAATTGTGACCTGAAATTTTCAGGGTACAAAGAGGTTATCCTGCAGAACAATATATGTTGGTTTAGTGTACAAATATTAATCCATTCCAAAGTTGTTAAATTTAAAAAATGTGGGATCTGAGCATGCTCAGTTCAGTCTTTGGGACAGTTTCAATCAAGGATTCCTGGTCGTGAACAGCTCATGAAAATGGATTGCGAAAAGGATCTCTTTTCATGAGAAAATCTCTTTTTGTCAGCCGCCATTTTGTTTTCTCGCTGAGCGAGGAAGAGAAAACAAAATCTTGAAACATGCCCCCAGGGACGTTTGTTTAGAAAACCAAGGTATGGGTTTGGCTTAGGGGGATGTTCTGTGCCCACCCATGCCTTTGGCTTTGTGTATTTATTTTTAAAAATGGCAGTTTTAAATGTTAAAAATCCCTCTTTGTGATTCCTTTTCACCAGCTGATCTCTTTTCGTGAGGATCGGCTGGCAACAAGGGATCACAAAGAGGGATTTTACATTGTAAAATTAGCATTTTTTAGATGAAGTACACAAAACCAAAAGTATTGGCAGGTACAGGATGTCCCCCTGAGCCAAAGCCATGCCTTGGTTTTATATATTTTTATATTTTAATTGTAGTGGCTACTTGCCACATCTCCCTGGTGTCCAGTGGTACCCTGACCCTCTATTGCCTGACTTATTTCAAAGTATGTGGCTACTTGCCATGTCTCCCTGGTGTCCAGTGGTACCCCTTGCCCTCTGGTGCCCCAGTTATCATTGGTGGCAGTAGGTCCCATCCCTTTATTTTCCCTTTTTTTTGTACTGAAATGCAGAAAACCATCCTTATTGTCCTTTGTGGCCATTTGCCCTGCAAACAAGAAAATCATCCATGGCCGATCTCGTCCGTACCCTCACCCGACCCCCCACTGTGCACCCATCTCCTCACATCCCCCTGACGTCCTCCTAGACCACCACTCACCTGAGGAGGTCCCTGGTTTGACACCCACTCCCGTGATCAAAGACACATCTTGCTGCTGGAACCGGCGACTGCAATCTGAACTAAGGTAAATGAGGTGTTAAGTATTTCAATGGGGGGTTTTCAACTTTCAGGCATAACGTTGCCATTTTTTAATATTTTGGCTCCAAATGTTCAACATAGCCATTTGGGGACCCCACCTCCTGAACAAAATGACTGTCATTAGGCAACTCTTGCCAGAGAGGTGATTTCATGGTCGGTTGGCGAAATCACTTTTCTGGAGGGATTTGTATAGTGACAGTCACATTGTTCATCAGGTGGGATAATAAGAAGGCTATGTTGAACATTTGGGTCACAATTCTGAAAAATGACTGTGTTATGGACATCTGGCATAATCCCTTGTCACTTATAAAGACATTAAAATAGACTGAAACCAGTACTGAACCTTGCGGTACCCAACTAGTGACCCCTCTTTCTTCAGAGTGGACTCCATTTACAATTACCTTCTGTGTCCTGTTTTCCAGCCAATGTTTTACCCAGGCTACCACCCTGGGACCCACTCCCAGGGTGGTTAATTTAATTATTAATCTTTAGTGTGGGACTGTGTCAAATGCCTTGCTAAAGTCTAGGAAGGTCATGTCCACAGCCCCTCCCTGGTCTACTATTTTTGTCACCCAGTCAAAGAAATCAATTAGATTCGTCTGACATGACCTTCCCGCTTTGAACCCATACTGCCTTGGGTACTGTGCCCCACTGGCCTTTAGGTACTCAACAATTCTTTGCTTCAGAAGTGATTCCATCACTTTCCCTATCACAGAGGTCAAACTGACAGGTCTGTAGCTTCCTGCCTCTGTCTTGCTCCCACTTTTGTGAAGGGGAATCACATCTATCTTCCTCCAGTCCTCAGGTACTGCACCATCCTCCCATGATTTTTTAAAAAGAGTAGTCAGTGGGTGTCATTAGTTCTTCCGTTATTTCTTTTAGAATTCCGGGTTGAATTCTGTGAGGCCCCATTCCTTTGTCCACCTTCAGTTTTAGTAGTTCTTTCAGAACCCTTTCTTCTGAGAAAGGACTGGTATCAACCACCCAATCCAGAGTGCTTCTGTTAATTGGATTAGGCACCTCCCCTCCTCCTCTTTTGTGAATACTGAGCAGAAGTATTCATTCAGTATCCTTGCTTTTTCACTGTCCCTCTCTGCCCACCCACCGTCCTTTCTATTCAGCCTCACTGGCCCTTCCTTTGTCTTTCTATGCTACCTGATGTACCTATAAAATGTTTTATCCCCCTTTTTAACTGAGTTGGCTATCTTTTCCTCAGTTTGGGCCTTTGCTATTCTGACTTCCCTCCCTGCTTCTTTCTGCCTTAACTAGTACAGTTCTCTGTCCTGCTCCTTCTGTGTTTCCTTATACTTCCTGAATGTTATCTTTTCCTCCCTAACTTTCCCCACCACCTCTTTTGAGAACCCTACTGGCTTTTTATTTCATTTTGATTTGTTTATTTGCTTCACACAAAGGCTTGTTGCCTCTGTGATGGCAGTTTTAATGTTTCCCCACTGTTGCTCCACCCCTCCTCCTAGCCTGTTTGCTAGTGCTTTTCTAAGGCACTCTCCCATCTTGCAAAAGTCAGCCCTCCTGAAGTCCAGTACCCTCACTTTTGTTGGCTTGACTCTGTAGCTGAGTTTGTCATGAAACACACTGTTTGGTGGTCACTTGTTCCCAGATGGCTACCCACTTCTAGATCTGAGATCCTCTCACTGTTCCCATTTGAGAGCATGAGGTCTAAGATTGCTCCTTCATGAGTGGGTTTCAAAACTAACTGTCTGAGGCATGCCACCTTTAGGGCATCGGGAATGGCCCTGCTCTTGAATGTGGCTGTAGCAATGGTGCTCCAGTTAACATTTGGCATATGCAGGACCCCCATCAACAGTATCTCCCCTTTCTCTGCATCCTAAGGATGCCTTCTAGCATATCCTTGTCCATTCCCTCTCCCTGACATGGGTGTTTGTATACAACCCCTGTACGAATTGTGATGCCATTTCTAGTCTCTAAGGTGACCCAAAGGTGACCCAAAGTGCCTCTTTTCCTTCCTGTTTACTCTTTTATTCCATTGCTTTTATCCCTTCCCTTAAATAGAGAGCTACTCCTCCCTCTCTTCTAACTTCCATGTCTCTCCAGTAGGTTGTCTACCCTGGTATGTTAACATCCCAGTCATGGTTCACTGGGTGCCATGTTTCTGTGACTGCTACAATATCCAGGCATCCCTCTTCCATCAAGACCACAAGTTCAGAGAGCTTGTTGCACAGACTACGGGCATTGGTACTCATTACCCTCCATTTCTTGATGGCCTTCCCTCTTGTTGCCCCATCCCTGTCCTTATTGCCTTTGTCATTTTCTCTATTTACCCCTGCTGTTCTCCCTATTGACATCTCTATTTTGGTGTTTACCTCACTTACTACCCTGATTTTTGTGGGAGGGCTAGGATTTCCCTGCTCCTTTTCAATACCTCCCCCCTTGGCTAGTTCCAATGCTTGCCAATGAAGCATTTGAAGCTATCACCTAGGATCCTGGTTCCCTTCCTGGACAGATGCAGATCATCATGCCAGTATAGGCTTGCATCACTCCAGGAGGACCCCCAGTCCCCAATGAAGCCAAATCCCTGAGCTCTGCACCAGTTTTTCAACCAATGATTGAATCCCATGGTGTGTAGCACCCTATCCTCATCCATGCCACAGACAGGCAGCACCTCTGAGAAGGTTACCATGCATGCTACTTGCCTAAGGCCCCACCCCAACTCCACAAACTCTGCTTGCACAGCTCTGATCCCTATCTCAGCCAGGTCATTTGTCCCTAGGTAGACAATGACATCCAGCTCCCTCCCTCATGCAGCTGCTCCAGCGATCCTGAGGACTTGCTCCCTGTCCCTCCAAGCCATGGCACCAGGTAGGCACCTTACCTCCCTCTCCCCTTCCTCCCCCAGTTCTACCCCCAACAATGGAGTCCACAACCAGGAGTTGTTTCCTTCCCCTGTGGGGTCCCATGCCACCCTCCTGTGGGTCTCCATTATGGAGGTTCTCAGCATCCTTCTTGGTCTCCACTGCGGGTGCCTCCATAGAGGAACCACACTTTGCCAGAAAGGCATATGAATTGTGGAGAAGTACAACTGGAGGGATGCACCCCTGTTCCACTACCCTCACCCTTCCTGAGCTCACTGTGGTCCAACTGATCCTCTTTCTTGGCAACCTCTGAGGCAATGGCAGTGGCCCTGGTGGTCCTTGGGTGGGAGAGGAGGTCCCCCAAATCTGGGCCAACTCAGCCTGGAGATGAGCAGCCTCCTCCCTCAGCCCAGAGAGGTGTCTGCAGATTGGACAACACTGCATCCCCCAGAATGTCTCCCAGAAGAATGCTGCTCCACAGCCACTGCACTGCACCACTCCCATCATGTCTTATTTCTGGCCCCTTAACTGTTGTTTGGAATACTTACTCTTTCCTCTGTTTATGTTTTATTTTTTCTCCCTACTTACTTACTTACTGCCTCTGTGCTCTTTAAGCTCCTGATCTTCCTGTTCTGAGACAAGAAGTTCCTATATTTCTTAGTAGTTTCCTTACTTGCTCAGAGTCAGACCTTCAGCAGCTGAGGGAGGGGGTGAAGAGCTACTCTTTTCCTTCTAGGATGGTGAGTCTTTTGTGGTTCTGTGATCACTCACTTCCTGCTCCCAAACAGGAAGTTCCTGTTGTCAGTCAAATACTCTGCTAATAAAAGTAGAACCATCTTGGGGGGAGGAGGGCAATATAGTCCCAGTAGAGAAGTACAGTTATAACAGCAGCACCTTCTTTTTTGGTGTTCTCTGCCTTTTCTGTGGCAGAAGCTATCTAGGGCAGTTTTTAAATCTGGCTTTAATCTGGCTTCCTTCTAGCTAAGCCACTCCCCCTACTTCACACCTCTTTCAACACTAAGTTAATTGCACAGATAATAATTCCCTTCAGCCACCTGAGACAAACACCTAGATAACTGCACAGATAACAATTCACTTCAGCCAACTCAGACAAACACACTAACTTTTTTTTGTTTTGTTTTGTTTTTACCCTAAATTGAAGGTCCCAGTAGTAGAGTTCTAGTTCTTTAGTCCCAGGAGAGAAGTATAGTTATAACAGCAGCTCCTTCTTCTTAGTGTTCTCTGCCATATATGTATGATTGTGGAGGACAGCAACCAAATTGTCAACATAGCCTTCCTATAATCCCACCTTATGAACATGGTAGTAAAAATTGTAAAATACTCACCAAGACATCATTCCGCACCACCACAGCATGATTCTGTGCCATGAGCACTAAAAGACATTTTCAAAAAGATTTGAAAAATGATAGTTGTGACATTCATCAGGTGGTTTAAAGAAATGCCTATATTATTAATTTGGTCTTAAAATACTGAAAATTAAGAAAGCTATGTGTGAACATTGCAAAATGTGAACAGATAAACACAACTTTGCCATCTGTGCATTATTTTGACCCCACATTTTCAACTTACTCCTCTTATGACCCCACCTCATGAATAAGTATGGTGAAAATGTTGAAATCCTACCTGAAAGGTGATCTTTGTCAGCCAACTGCGAAAACATGTTTCGGGTAGGATTTGCAAAATGACATCACATTGTTCATAAGATGGGGACTTAAAAGGGTATGTTGAAAATCTGGTGTCAGAATGCTGAAAAATTATGATGTTATACATGAAAGTTGAAACCCTGTTGAAACATACTGAGCTGCATTTACCTTAGTTTCTCATATTGCAATTGCCAGTTCCAGCGGCAAGACGTGTCTTCGATTGGTGAGTGGATCTTCAAAGGGGGACTAGTTCAGTTGAGTGTGTTTGGGTCTTGGGGGTGCGAGGTGGTGGGTGCTCAGTGGGAGGTCAGGGTGGGGGGAGGTCAAATTGGTAAGGGACCATTTTCTTCTGTACAGTTTAAAAACAATGAAGACATTGAAGGACAGTTTTTACTTTCTTTAGACTCTAGACTAATCAGGGGGTGGGACAGCACCACTAGTCAACAGGGAAATAAAAATTATAAGAGGGGAGGGTGATCAGATGGTGGGGGAAGCCACTTGCCACCAGGGAAAGAAAAAAACAAATAACAGGAATGGTGATCAGAGGCTGGGGGGGTTGCCACTAGACACCAGGGACATAAATTCAATATTTATTAATAGGAATTGTGATCGGGGGGGTGACAATAGACACCAGAGAAATACATACACACTGTGAAAGGGGGCTGTGATGGAGGGGCCACTAGACATCAAGGAAATACAAATTAATCATGGGGGAGTGATCGGGGGATGGAGGTGCTACTAGACATCAGGGGAAATACAAATTAGTAATGGGGGCAGTGATCAGAGGATGGGGGTGCCACTAGACACCAGGGAAAATATGGCAGCAGAGGGAAAGGGATTTTCCAGTCATGGTAAAAGATCTTTTTTCGTGACTCATGATATGAAAAAGAATCTTTTTTCTTATCACAGATCATGAAAAAATATTAATAAACTTAAAAACAAACAACATTGCAAGACCATTTCTGCAACAGTTAAGTGCAGAATCCAGCTAAGGGGGTCCTGATAAGCAAGCTGCATGTGTTGGTCACTGTCCAGAGTACCGTTTTTGTGATTTTTCAAATTTGAATATTTAGGGAAAAATGAAAAACAAGGTGTCAACCAGATGAAAAAGGATTTTCTACTCATAAAAAAGGATGACGTCAGAAACCAAAGAAGATTCTTTTTTCATTTCATACTGCTATCTTCAGCTGCTTCCTGAGCATGTTCAGAACCAACTGATGAAAATCTTAAAATTAAATAACTTTTGAAGGGATTAATATTTTCTCACCAAACCAGCAAAAGGCACATGTGTGGGTCAACCTCTTTCCACCCTGAAAATGTCATGCAAAAATTCCAAACTGTCTGGTTGCAACAGGTGTCAGACAAAAACCCATTATAACCAATGGGAAAATAAGGTGAACATTTTACTTTTTGCACTATCCAGATCACAGAATCTAGACATCCGACCAGAATGAAACTTGGAACATCCAGAGATCTACCCCCATAAGACTGTGCATACAAATTTTGTGCAAATCTGTTGAACAGTTTTGAACTTATTAAACTGCAAAAAGTAGGGTTTAACATTAAACTGTGTATACAACCCTTTGTATAGTGGTGCTGTTGCACCAGTATAATTTAAAACATGGTTATATAAAATACATGGATGGGAACATTTCCCCATAGAAAATATAATGATTTACCTGTATACCTGTGACTAATGTGTATATATATATATATATATATATATATATATATATATATATATATTCATTGCAAAACTTTGTTATTAATATCATTTAGGGTTAATATTAATGCAACAAAGTATAGAAATGTGGTGTTAGGGTTCCAACCAACACCCCACTCAACCCTACCATCCCACTCCACCCCCCCATCCCCACACACCAACAGGTGACAGGGTGTGTCTTGGGGGTCATCAGCCCCAATGCTCAGCCCATTCCATGTGTAAGGAAGCTGAGATGGCACAGCATATGAGAATGGAGTGAGTGTTAGGCTTGAAGACCACAAGGCAAACCTCAACGCCTGTTGGGGTGTGGAGGGTGGGGTGTGGGGTAGTAGGGTTGGATGGAGAAGGGTAGAGTGAGGTATTAGGGTTGGATACCCTAACACCACATTTCCATACTTTTCTTGCTTTAATATGAACCCTAACTGATGCATTAACAATGTTTTTTGTAATGAATTTCCTTGCTTTTTAAGATAGTATAATCATATCCTTATTTGTCTGTGGCCCTGTCCACCCATCTATCTACAAGTGTAGAGAGAGACTGTAATTAACCCTCATTCCCCTTTGGAAGTGCAGGGCCCTCTGGGCCCTGCACTGCCATATGTCCATAATGGTATCCATCCCTCATTTACATGTAAGTAATACTCATCTCATTGTGGCATCAGTCCGTAATGGTATGCATATTTGCATGAGGGAGCACAGGGGCCTCCAGGTCCTGTTCTCCCATGTATGCATATTGTAATTGTCACTGATTTTTATGTGGGAGCGCAGGGTCCTATGGGCCCTGAGCTCCCATCTATCCATAAGTATGGAGACATTGCAATTATTCCTTGTGCTGCCAGTGGCACAGTATCACAGTCACCATAGCCTCATTGATAAAAATGTCTGCCACAATTGTAAGCAAGGCCTGGAAACATGCATAACTGCTTAGTACACCTAAAGGTGTACTAAGCTATGTTTCACAGAAAATCCGTATCTCAAAGCATTTTCAGTATATACAGTAGCTGCCGAAAGTTACCCTAACCATTACAATGTTATCCTATTGGAAATTACTAAATTTCAGAATGTTATAAGTATGGACCCGATGTAAATTTTATCAGCAAACCAGCAAAAGGCACATCTGTGGGGCATGCCCTTTGTACCCTGAAAATGTCAGCCCATAGGTCCAAACCATTTCTGTGCACTGAAGTTACAAACAAACACTTACTTTTTTTGAAAGTACTGCAGTTTGTGGCAATACCCAAGTGTTTTGCAAAACAGTGCCACAATTTGTGGAACTTTCTCAAAAGTAGTACTGCAATTTACCATACTTTCACAAAAGTAGTGCCACAATTTATGGCATTAAAAATGTACTAATCAAAATAAACATATTTACAGAGTTTTTAGACAAAAAATAACCACAGAATTGTGTCCCTTGGGTCCCGATTAGGTAAACACAAGTGTTGGTGTTTACCCAAGCATGGCAATTTTTGAGTTATTTGAGTTTTTCTGCTTTCTTACTGAAAACAAGATGGTGGATGTTTGAAAGAACAGAACCCATTTGCGAAGAGAATAGCACTTTCACAAAGAGAATGGTACTTTGCTAGGGACATCTAATTTTTCCCATAGAAATAATGGGAAATTTGAAATTTGAATAACTTTTGAACATATAAATATTTTTATCAAACCTTCAAAAGGCACATCTGTGACCCACACACATACACCCTGAAGTTTCAGACCAAACCACAAGAGGTTTAGAGAAATGGTGTGACAAAGAAATTGCCAAAAAAGTGGACATTTTCAAATTTTTTGACATTCTGTAGCTCCGCACCCATACATCCAACTGGAACAAAGCTTGACAAATCCAGAGATCTATGGTACCCTACATCACATGTAAAATTACAGGTGAATTGGTCAAATGGTGCAAAGTTATTGTTCAGTAAAACATAGAACTGGCCGTTGAACCCTAATATAGGGGTGTGACCGCAACCCTATAATATATACATCTATGTGTGTATAAAATACACGGTTATATAAAATACATGAATGGGAACTTTTCCCCATAGAAAAGGCCTTCATTTATTTCCCTGTATACCTGTGACTAATCTATCAAGTGATAATCACTAGCAACCAGAAGCACTTCCCACAGTGCAAAAAAAGCAGCAGCAAAGGCAAACAAGATGCTGACGTATATAGCCAGAGTAATCATCAGTAGGTGGAGGGAGGTTATATTGCCCTTGTACAGGTCACTGGTGAGACCATATCTAGAGTATGAAGTAAGAAACTGGTGTCCATACCTTATGAAAGACATCAACCTGCTCGAGATGGTCCAAAGAAAAGCAACTAAGATGATTGAGGTCAGCAAGGTAAAACATATGAGGAGGTGTGGCGACCCTGAGAAATATTCCCAGGAGGAGAGGATGGAGAAAGGGAAATGATAGAGACCTACAAGTACTTGAAAGGGATAAATAGGGTAAATAGGGAGGGTCTCTTCAAGCTGAGTGGCAGCTGAAACATAAGGAGACATAGTCTAAAGCTGGAAGGGGCATTAGGAGGGAGGTTGGGAAGGACTTCTTCACGGAGAGGGTGGTGGATAGTTGGAATGTGCTGTCAGAGAAAGTGGTCTCGATGAAGTCAGTTAGCAGCTTCAAGAGAGGCTGGGATAGGCTTAAGGGGAAATTGTGGAGCCTTGGGGGGCCAGATGAAGAGGTAGGGAGAACCGAGGGTGGCAGGGTCAGTAGTGTAGGCTAAGGACTCAGCAATATGAGCAGACTGGATAGACTGAACAGCATTCTTCTGCTGGCCTCTTCATATGTTTGTATGTTCATAGCAATCAATTAAAAGTATATACAGTACAGTACTTGCACTAATCAAACAATTACAGCTATATACCTGCTGTACACTAATTAAAGCCAAAGACCTACATGAATTGAACAATTAATGGGATAATACTGATAACACAAATAACACATCATTAGGAAACTAGACAAACCAATTAACAATCTGCAAAAGAACCTGGAAAAATGCCAAAAAAAAACTCACAAACCCAGAAATCCCCTAAAGGTAGGTTTCCAATGTAGTAGGGCGGCGGGAAGGGCCAATGGAATGCTGGCATGCATAAGCAGGGGCATTACTAGCAGAAGAAGGGAGGTTATAATGCCCCTCTACAAAGTCATGGTAAGGCTGCAGTAAGAGTATGGGGTTCAGTTCTGGAGACCACACCTCCGTAAGGATATAGATGCATTGGAGAGGGATCAGAGAAGGGCAACAAAGATGGTGCAGGGTATGCAGGGGAAGACTTATGAGCAAAGATGTAAGGAGCTGAATCTGTACATGCTGGAAACAAGGAGGAAAATGGGGGACATCGTGGAAACCTTTAAATATGTAAAGGGACTCAATAAAGTAAGTGAAGAGGGGGGTCTTCTGAGAAGGAAGGAGGAACGGAACTAGAGGGCACAGCCTCCGATTGCAAGGAAATAGGTTCAGGGGCAATGTGAGGGGGCATTTCTTCACAGAGAGGGAGGTGGAGCCCTGGGCCAAATTACCAGATGGAATGGTGGGGACTAAGATGGTGGAAGAATTTAAGAGGGCATGGGACAGGTTTTTGGGGCTGAGTATTGGGGGAAGGGTGGGGGCAGGTGGGGAGAGGGTATGTGAAAGTGGAGGGTTGGTTAGACTGGATGTGCCAGAAGGGTCCTTTTCTGCCATCAAATTTCTATGATTATAGGATTCTATGAACTCCTACCTGCACTCACTACAAACCATTCCCTCTTTGCTGCAAGACCTTCTAGGCCATAACATGACCACAAATGCAATATCCATAACAGTAACCGTCCTAATGTATTATATTCAACAAACAATGGGTAAGGGTGAAAATCTTGTAAATACACCCATCTCAGGGACTCTGCAGTAAAGCTACTCATCCTTCTGGCTTGTGGCCTTATAGCCCTAATTAGCCCCCTAGATGGGTATACATCCTATACATCTTGTGCACCACTCTTGCCCATTATATATATATATATATATATATATATATATATATATATATATTACATTAGTCAAGGGTATACAGGTAAATAAATCGTAGCCTTTTCTATGGGGAAAGTTCCCATCCATGTATTTTATATAACCATGTTTTTTATTATAGTGGTGCAACAGCACCACTATACTTAGGGCTGTGTAGGCAGTTTAATGTTAAACCCTAATTTTTGCAGTTTAATAACTTCAAAACCATTCAAAAGATTTGCACAAAATTTGCATGAACATTCTTTAGGGTTAGATCTCTGGATATTCCACATTTCGTTCTGGTCGGATATCTGGATTCTGCGATCTGGAGAGTGCAAAAAATGTTCACCTTTTTTTCCCCAATTGGTTATAATGTGTTTTCATCTGCATCCTGTAGTGACCGGACAGTTTTGAATTTTTGCATGACATTTTCATTTTATTAAATACCAGGCACTCAAGATGACATTACTGTACTGTTCTATAACACCGTACTAAAAAAAATCAGTAGTCTTCTTCTGTATTGTGTGTTTCAGTGTAGAACTCAAAATTAAACAGAAGGCTAAAGTCAGTCTTTTCTTTTGATAAAATGAATTTTCTTACTGTGGCCAACTAGACAGCATAACGGTTGCAGTTAAGATGTTAAGGTGGACTGTTTAAGTTGGTCCTGTACAAAATGTACACTTAAAGGCTGGGTTGGACTGAAAATCAATAGGAAAAGTAAACCAAAAATGTGCATTTAACTGAAATGTGCACTTACGTGTAGTACACTTAAGAGGTACATGTAACACTGGATGAATAGGAAAAAAATTGTCATATGGAAAAAGTGTGCATTTAAACAGGATGTGCACTTATCCGATGTGTACTTAAGCGGGCTCCACTGTATGTGTGTGTGTATATATATATGTCTATTTATATATATATATATATATATATATATATATATATATATATATACAGATGAAACAGCTTAATAGGGACAGCTCTGTTGCTATTCATTCGTCTCTATTAAGTGGCCGTCCCCATTACCCGAAGTAGCTAACCTAAGCAACAAAGACCGCACGTCTTTAGATTGCGACTGCCCAAACACAACACTGAACTCAGTATTCGATCTGAAGTAATAATTTAATCTTATAGACATACATACAGCACATGTACACTTTAATGGAAAGTACTGTAACTAAAGATACCCTCTATAAAACAGTCCTATCTCATCTCCACTGTAGACATCGCCAGGTGTATAATCCTGCAATAGAGCTGGTAACACGCTTTGAACCCAGTCCCCTGAGGCACTACTATCAGCATCACCATGCTCTCCTAGTTCCTTTTTGCAAACGATATTGTGCCTCTGCTTCCACCTCGAAAGCCAACCATCAGAAGCAGCAAATGTTTCATGGTTTAGCTGTGCCACCAGTTCATTAGCTTTTTTTTTCATGAGAGGACCGGAGATTCTAACACCTCTGCTAACTGCATTGTTAAACCAGTGGAATAGTGCTTCTTCCACCTCGGAGTCCTCTCCGTCTCTCTTCCTTTTTCTATGAGGGTTGCTGTTTGCTAGCCACTCAGCAATGATTGAATCATGACTTTGGCTGATTCTGCCAGCCTGGCCTTTTGAGATCCCAAAGGCAGCAGCTACCTTTGACAAGGAGGTTTTTGGTCCGTGAAGAGCTTCAAGAACCTTAACACGCTCAGCTAGGGACAGCTCATTATGTTTTGAGTCCATGTTCATGTCCAGCAGTTGAAAACCACTGCTCACAGGATCTAATTTTATAAGGAAACTCCACCAAAAACGTCCCAATTAGCCGAAAATGGCGTCCCAAATTAAACAACGGGAGCTTCCGTTAACTATAATAGGGGAATAATCAGTAACCATGGAAACATCCCAATTAAGTGGATGTCCCTGTTAGCCGAGTGCCGATTAAGTGGCTTCATCTGTGTGTGTGTGTGTGTGTGTGTGTGTGTGTGTGTGTGTGTGTATATATATATATATATATATATATTATAGGGGCAGCAGCGCCCCTATATTCAAGGTGGATCAGGCACTTTAATGTTAAACCCCAAATTCTGCATGTTAATAACTTTGCAACCGTTTGACAGATTTGCACAAATTTGGAACAGACGGTGTTGAGTAGTAGATCTCTTGGTTTGCTAAGTTGTGTTTTGATTGGGCTTGTTGATTTCATGTAGTAAATTGTGAAATAATGCATTTTTTCCAATGTTGCCCATTTTTTCCTGTTTTTTCCCTCATCATGCTGTGACCACACCGTTTAGAATCGTGACCTGAAATTTTCAGGGTACAAAGAGGTTATCCTGCAGAACAATA
Source organism: Neoceratodus forsteri (assembly GCA_016271365.2). NCBI lineage: Eukaryota > Metazoa > Chordata > Ceratodontiformes > Ceratodontidae > Neoceratodus > Neoceratodus forsteri. The sequence goes on from CM057453.1 coordinate 137,369,092, forward strand.
TACGTTGGTTTAGTGAACAAATATTAATCCATTCCAAAGTTGTTAAATTTAAAAAATGTGGGATCTGCGCATGCTCAGTTCAGTCTTTGGGACAGTTTCAATCAAGGATTCCTGGTCGTGAACAGCTCATGAAAAAGGACTGTGAAAAGGATCTCTTTTCATGAGAAAATCTCTTTTTGTCAGCCACCATTTTGTTTTCTCGCTGAGCGAGGGAGAGAAAACAAAATCTTGAAACATGACCCCAGGGACGTTAGTTTAGAAAACCAAGGCATGGGTTTGACTTAAGGGGACGTTCTGTGCCCACCCATGCCTTGGCTTTGTATTTATTTAAAAAAATGGCAGTTTTAAGCGTTAAAAATTCCTCTTTGTGATCCCTTTTCGCCAGCCAATCCTTTCGTGAGGATCGGCTGGCGAAAAGGGATCACAAAAAGGGATTTTACATTGTAAAATTAGTACTTTTTAGATGAAGTTCGCAAAACCAAAAGCATGGGCAGGCACAGGATGTCCCCCTGAGCCAAAGCCAAGCCTTGGTTTTATATATTTTTATATATTTTTTTTTTTTGCAATTCAAATAACTTTATTATAATATATATACAGCGATACAAAACCAAATAAATACACAAAACCCCCGAATCTCAAAAATCTCTTGAGCTTAAGATCATAAATCACTTAGTTATTAGAAAATGGGGAAAGGGGGGGGAAAAAAATATCCCACCCCTATCTACATCACCCAGCAGCTAATCCAAGTACATTCCCTGTCAAATCTTTTAATCAATTAACCGTATCTCTAGATGGAACCCTGACTCTGGCTATCAACCTAACACTGGCTAAAAGGGAGAAAAGAATAGGTAAATGAGAACTACCTCTATCTGGAGAGGGAACAGGAAGAAGGAGGGAGGGGCCTAAAAAGGAAACCATACTCCCTCTAATATCCATATCTATCTCTTAAACACTGAAATAAGCTCCCCAACATTTCTGGAAATGGCCAGTTGCCTTAAAGAGGTTGTTACGCCCTTTCCGCATTTAACATTTAAAAACTCATCCCACCATTCCTTAAAGAAGGAACCAACTATTCCTCCAGTGATGAAGAATCAATAACTTAGTTACTAAGGCTACCATAGCCATTTGGCACTTTGAATTACTGAAGGAATTTGGGCATACATCCCAATATACATACATCGACGTTGAAAAGGCAGAGAATGTCCAATACTGACCCATCCTGTGTTTGACCAACTCCCAGAACTTGGCTATTTTGGGCAAGCCAGAATTTATGATAAATAGTGCTATGGGGTGCTACATTACGCTACATTCCGATGAGCTGGATTTATTTAACCTGGAGAGTTTGGCTGAGAGAGATAGAGGTTATGCAGTAAGTTAAACTGAATCTCCCTCAACCTATCCTGCTTAATACATGTATATACATCCGTCCAAACTCTCTCCCAGGTCACTTCCGACCAGTCTAAAGAGAAGTTCATCTCCCAGTATAGAGGGACTGGGGATACCTTAGATACTGCTTTAGATATAATAAATTTATATGTTTTGGAAACTGCTCTACCTGATAGTGTCAGCTCGTACACCTTCCTCATAAACTCCCCAGCCTCGTTAGATGGCTTAGCTTCCTGCAGGAAGGAACTAAGACTTCTTCGAATCTGGTAGAAGCACATCATACTGGACATTTCAATCCCATATTTCTCTCTCAGGACCGAAGGCGAAAAAACTAGATTATCAGAAAGAAAATCCGCTAAACGTGGTTTGAGGGTAAAACTACTCACGAACCTGTTTATGGGCCTGTTACCAACTAGAAGGTTAGGGTTCCTCAGAAGGGGTTGGAACCGGTCTCTTACATAAGGGATGTTTAATCTTGAGTAGAGTTGATGCAGAGCCTTTATATCCCACCCCAGTGGAGTATTCCTAACCACTGGTGGGACCTTGGACCAGGGAACATATAAAAGGGATTCTAAATCTAAGTTGGTGCCCTGGGCTACCGCCCGATCGAGAAGAAGCCCAGGGGAAGTGAGCTCTGTCTCCACTAACCAAAACGCCGATCTCACCGCATGAATAGCTAAGTAGTAGGTATAGAAATCCGGCAGCTGTAGCCCCCCAACTTTGTGTTGAGAAATAAGTTTGGAGTAGGCCCTACAGGGGGGGGTTTACCTTTCCACAAAAATTTTGAACAAGATTGATATAGCGGATTGAAAAAAGATCTGGTGAGATATACATTGAGATTGAAAAGGGGATAAAAAATCTTAGGTAATACCATCATTTTAATGGTATTTACCCTACCCGAAAAGGTCAGGGGAAGCTTAGTCCACCTCTCCAAGTCCTCTTTGACAGATTTAAACAGAGGTTTCAAATTGAGGTTTGCCAGATTAGCAAGGTCTTTCGAGATTTGGATACCCAGATAACATAGGGATTTAGATTGCCACTGCAAACCTAGAGAGGAGCACCAGCTTTCTTGGAGGTAAAGAGAAAGCAGGTAAACCATTGTTTTGCTCTTATTTAACTTATACCCGGAGAATTCGCTAAAATAAGAAATTGTCTGTAATAAATAAGGAAGTGAATTTGTAGTGTTTTGGACATGCAGCAGTAGGTCATCAGCAAAAGCTTGAATTCGAAGTCCCTTATACAAATCCCTTGAATTTGATTATTCATCTTTATGGATCTTATTAGGGGTTCGATATATAAATTAAATAAATACGGAGAAAGAGGACAGCCCTGACGGGTACCTCGCAATAGAGGAAAAGCAGCTGAAATAAGGTTATTGCATTGAATCCTAGCTGACGGACAGTGATAGAGGATCCGGATGTAGTCCAAATATCTTTTGGGAATACCAAATTTACCCAAGACTGCAAACATAAAGGTCCACTCAACCCTATCAAATGCTTTTTCTGCGTCCAGCGATATCAAGGAAGCTTCTTAGTTTGGGTTCGTGGACGCAGAAATTAAATAATATAACTTTCTAAAATGATCTGCCGATGACCGACCTGCCACAAATCTGGCCTGTTCAGGGCTCAATAGCCCTGTCCAGGAGGATTTCAATCTGTTGGCTAAAATCTTGGCGTAAATCTTAACATCGATGTTTAATAGAGAGATTGGCCTATAATTACCCATTGAGTCTGCTGGCTTCCCTGGCTTAGGTAACAAAATTATCCTAGCTTCAAAGAGAGATCGATCTTTGACCCCATATTGATACCAAAATGCATAAAGTTGTTGCAACAATGGTACCAATCTCTCTTGAAACACTTTAAAGAAGAAGGGTGTAAACCCATCAGGACCAGGTGCCTTGTCTAGCTTCAGTGACTCAATGGCCTTAGTAATCTCTTCACATGAAATAGGGGCTACCAACATCTGCCTGAAATCATCAGCCATTTGGGGAAAAGAAATATTCACCAGAAATTCCCACATTTTACCTTCACTCTCCAAAGACAATGGTTCACTCGAATATAAATCTCTATAGTAATCACAAAAAAGGCCCAATATCTCCTCCGGATTCGTAATTAAATCATCTGTTTGCGGGTGCTTTAATGCTGCCACCCATTTGGCCGCCGCCCTCTGTTTTAGCTGCTAAGCCAGAAGTTTCCCAACCTTGCTACCTTGACCTAGATAGGAACCCTTGATCTTAGAAGCCATATTCTCTACCCTTTGACTTAAAGATCCTGCATACCAGGCTCTAAGAGTGGTCAACTCATGTTGCTGATTGCCGGATCTTAGATCCTCCCCCTTAGCTTCCAAAGCTCTGATTTTACTTACACAGTTAACCAAGGAATAATTAAGTTTCTTTTTCCGTATTGATGCAATCCGTATCAGCTCCCCTCTCCACATGGCTTTCAGGGCGGCCCAAGCTTGATCTGTCACATTGATTGACCCCCAATTAGATGTAATTGAGTCTGATAAAAAGTTTGAAAATGGCTTCGACTTGGGTGTCCTTTAATAAACTATCGTTTAAGGACCAGGAATAGGATCTCAAAGGGACGGACAAGGGGGCAGTGGAGTTTAATGGAGAGTGATCGAGATTACCCGACTCGATATAGTAACTTCCTGAACGAGAGACAGAATCTGTTGACTGACCAGAAAGTAATCGATCCGGGAATAACTTTTGTGAACCGAAGAGAAAAAGGTAAAAGCTCTAGTAGTTGGGTTATGCAATCTCCATGGATCCATCAAACCTAGTGACGATGAAAACTCCAACAACGCCCTTTGAGCCGGGGAAGAATGTAGTCCTCTATAACTAGAACGATCCAAACGATTTGACTGTACCAGATTCCAATCTCCCCCCAGAATTACAGGCATATCCTTGAGGGGGGCTAATACCATAGCCAGCCGGGTAAAAAAAGAAGGGGTTTCTAGATTGGGACCATATACTGAGCCCAGCACTAAGTTAGCACCTCCCAACTTACCCACCACTATAACATAGCTTCCTTCTGGGTCGGAGATTATCTCAGACGAAGAAAAAGGAACCCCTCTAGCCACCAAAATAGCCACCCCTCGTTTGTTTGGAGAAAATCCTGCACCGAATACTTGCCCCACCCATTTTTTCCTAAAATAGTGGAGCCGATCAGGGAGGATATGGGTTTCCTGCAAAAACACTATTGATGGGTCAAAATGTGCCAAATGGTTTAATATAATATATTTCTTTTTGTTATCTTCCCCCCCTTTACATTCCAAGATAAGATATTCAGGTTGCTAGCCATTAAGAAGTCGTAAACTAACTAAAACTGTATTTGGATAGCTGCTAACCCTCCAACCAAAACACCCCAAGATTACTAAGCTCTAAAGAAAAAACCCTCCCCATGAGTGCCCTCCTCCTCCCAATACCCACCTGAATACTCCAACTGGCCCGTAGCCAACTCCCAAACCTCTGGCCCATAGTGTGCACTAGAGGTGAGGCACCCCCAAGAATATAGAGAACAATCTAACTCCCATATACCAGCCTGCAGAACCCTCCAAACTACCCTATAAAATGGCTTCCCCTGCACAGAACTAACATTTCCCTACCTAGAGTAGTCCTAACATTAGGCCATGTCCAAAAGCATACATCCGAACAGTGACTCTTAGTATGAGGCCTGGCCGAACATTAACATACATGGCCTGCACCAAGCACACACTACCAAGGGGTAAAAGGGAAGCAACGTGAATCCGCCTAGTAAAAGGGTGATGCGTTTAACCCCAGGCTCCCTGTACCCCCTCTCACCTAGCATCTACTGCCGAAAATCCTGGAACAAAAACTAATGCAATGGCTACATTGCTAGAGACACTCTCAAATCAACCCTGGGACCAGCGTCTGCATAGCTCCCGCAATCTCTCCCCTTGTAGAGTATAGGGAAAAGGAAAGAACCAGCCTACTAGCTTTTTTGCTAAGCATATAGCATCCCACTGTTTTAACTGCGATCGACAGTAGATAAAATGTAAAGAAAAAATAAACACTAATCCAGCTAAGCCCTCCGCAGAAACTAGTACCTTCGTTTATACACAAAACGGGAGGAGTACAAGGGAGGTCTCAAACATATGAGCAAAAACTGCCAACGAAACGGGTCTGAGAAACGAAAGACTGGGGATCCCCCCAGCGGCGACCCGCCGCATCATCTTACCCCCCTGAATCAATACTGAAGGCTCCTTCAGAATAAACACAGTACAAAATAAATTTGTTGTCCCTTCCGCCCGAGAAATAATGAAGTCCTTTAAAAAACAAAGATAATGCAAAGAAAGAAAATCGGGCTCGCACATCCACAATGAGGTCCTTAAGTCCATACAGTCCCCTTTAAATAATTAATCAAACTGAGCTTGGCCGTAGGATCCCATGTTGCTCCTTCAGTTCGCGATCTCCTCATCCTTTGGGGAACAAATCAGGCAACGAACTTTTGAGAGCTTGCAAAGCTTCCTCCACCGAATCAAAACGTTTAGTGCCCTCCTTCAGTGTAATCTCCAATTTGGCCGGATATAACATGCGGTGCCGAATACCAGCCGCCCAGAGCTTGCTTGTAATGGGGTGAAAGCTGGAATGGGCCATGCGCACCTTTAAAGTCAGATCCGGGGCCACTCTCAATTTCCTGCCTTCCCATAAAATTGCTGATAACTTTCTGGCCTCTTTTAAAATAAATTCCCGATCAAGGTAGTTCAGCAATTTAAAGATCAGAGGCCTCGGGGGATCGGTCGCTGGTGGTTTTGCCCTGAGGGCACGGTGGCCTCTCTCGATGACATATTCGGGCCCATTTGGTGAAGGCCCCACCGTCTTCTTCAAGAATTTTTGGAGGAAAAGGACAGTGTTGGGGCCCTCTTCTCCTTCGGGAAGCCCCAACAAACTAAATTATTTCACCTGCTTCTCCCCTCGAGATCATCCAGGCGGACCTCTAGCTTAGCTATTGCTCTCTTACAGTCCACGATAGTGGGGCCATTTTTATCCATGCTCCGTTCAATTGATAATATTCTGGCTTCAGCATCCGTCACCCGACGGGCTAGCTGAGTCAAAGCAGGCTTGAAGTCCGCGACCTCTTCTATTAATTTAAAGAGCACTTCTTTGATTGTCGACAACTCGCTATATACTTTCGCTGGGGTTAACTCCTCCTGGGCGATCGCTGGTGATGAGCTACGGCGAGGCCTCTTGGCTTCCAACTCCTGAGCTGGGTCTTCCATCTTCTAATCCGATGACCAAAACCAAAATTTAAGCAAGAAAATGCAGTTGCTATCTTTATATTCAGTTCTGGCAGGAAAGGTCTATAAAGAAACACGGTAAAACTCAGTAAAGCTGCAAGCTTTTAAGTGGGGAAGGGAGACCTCAAAACAAGCAGCTATTCCTCCGAGCACATCACGTGACTCCATATTTTTATATTTTAATTGTAGTGGCTACTTGCCACATCTCCCTGGTGTCCAGTGGTACCCTGACCCTCTGTTGCCTGACTTATTTCAAAGTATGTGGCTATTTGCCATGTCTCCCTGGTGTCCAGTGGTACCCCTTGCCCTCTAGTGCCCCAGTTATCATTGGTGGCAGTAGGTCCCATCCCTTTATTTTCCCTTTTTTTGTGCTGAAATGCAGAAAACCATCCTTATTTTCCTTTGTAGCCATTTGCCCTGCAAACAAGAAAATCATCCATGGCCGATCGCGTCCGTACCCTCACCCGACCCCCCACTGTGACACCCGCTCCCGTGATCAAAGACACATCTTGCTGCTGGAACTGCAATCTGAACTAAGGTAAATGAGGTGCTATGTATTTCAATGGGGGCTTTTCAACTTTCAGGCATAACTCAGCCATTTTTTAACATTTTTGACCCAAATGTTCAACATAGCCTTTTGGGGACCCCACCTCCTGAACAATATGACTGTCATTAGGCAACTCTTGCCGGAAAGGTGATTTCACAGTCGGTTGGCGAAATCACTTTTCTGGTGGGATTTGCCTAATGACAGTCACATTGTTCATCAGGTGGGATCATAAGAAGGCTATGTTGAACATTTGGGTCACAATTTTGAAAAATGACTGCGTTTTGGGCATTTGGCACAATCTTGCTATGCACGCTCATAACTTACTAGATTTTCAATATTTTCCCCCCATATTTTTAACATACTCTTCTCATTACCCCACCTCAAGTGTGTCACAGCTGTCATTTGTCAAATCCTGTCCAAAACATGATTTTGCAACTGTGGTGCAGATTAGGATTGCGGTTGTGCAGAATTTCGTTTTGGCATGGATTTCAACATGTGTTGTGCTACGTACATGTGGTGAGGTCATGAAAAGGCTGTGTTGAAAATTTGGGGTCAGCATTTTGAAAAATAGGTGCATTATGGGCATTTGGTGCAATCTTGCTATGCATGCTCATAACTTAGTAGATTTTCCATATTTTCACCCCATATTTTCAACATACTGTCCTTATTACCTCACCTCATGTGTGTCTCAGCTGTCATTTGTGAAATGCTGTCCAAAATGTGATTTCACACCTGTGGTGTAGACTGGCATTGTGATTGTGCAGAATAATGTTTTGGCAGGGTTTTGAAAATTTTCTGTTCTGGGTTCATGTAGTGAGATCATAAACAGGCTAAGTTGAAAAGTTGGGCTTAAATAAGGATACTGCTATATTATCTCAATGGAGGGATGGGAGCACAGGGTCCAAAGGACTCTGAGCTCCCACTGTAAAATGTGGATATCGTTGTACTATGTTGATGGAGGGATGCTCCCACCATTAAATAAGGATACTCTTATACTATCTCAAAAAGTAAGGAAATAAATTGCAAAAAACTTCATTAATGCATCAGTTAGGGTCAAAGCAACAAAAGTAGAGAAATATCTGTGGTATTAGGGTTTCCAGCCCTAACACCCTATTGCCCACCCTGCACAGACTCACTGGCGGGGGAGGGTCTGTTTTGGGGCCCGTGAACCCTAATGCACACCCCATTCAGCTATGCTGTACCCATGTCACCTAATTTTGTCTGGATTGGGGTGTGCATTAGGGTCCATGGGCCCCAAGACAGACCTCCCCCACCAGTGGGTCTGTGCAGGGTGGGCAATCGGTTGTTAGGGTTGGAAACCCTAATGCCACATTTCCCTACTTTTGTCACTTTGACTCTAACTGATGCATTAACAAAGTTTTTTGCAATTTATATGCAGTATATATATAGATATATATATGTGTGTGTGTGTGTGTGTGTGTGTATTGAGAGAGAGAGCAAAAGAGATGGTTTAAGGACCAGGAAGATGAAACAAAAAAGTCCTTGAACTGGAAATGCTGTGGTGCTTCCCAGGCCTTTTAAGATCCTACTATACCTTTCTAAAGATTAAGGTGCTTATTCCTGGTGTCTTGGGCAACATTTCCTCTCTCTTAACACAGTTTCAAAGCAATATCCAGCATGACTGTGTGTGTGTGTGTGTTTTAAATAGCCCTGCATGTATACCGTGTACAGTCTCTAAATTGTCTATATCAAACTAATTGCATCAAAGTGTTTTGGGATACAGCATGTATTAAAGGTGCTATATGAAATCAAATTCTATTCTATTCTATACAACAAAAGGAAATAATTGGTAGTTGTCTATCTTTACACATAAGTATATGCAGTGAACTGCCATCCTGTCACTTTTTTTATAAAACATTAAGGTTAAACTATTATGCCAGCCAATTGGCGGTCAGCAGTGGAAACCCCAGATTTAAATTCAGTGTCTTTGCTATCTCGTTTTGGGGCCACTAGCAGGCTGGGCATGTCCCAGAGATGGGGGTGGAGTTTGATTCATGGGGAGATAGGATTCAAGGCAATCCAGCATTTGAACCCCCAGGCTCACATTGGAGTAGCCTTTATGGGGGCTGAAAAAAGTCAACTGCTCACTCACCAGTCCTCTTGGTCCAACATCAGCCATGGCAATCATGAGGATTGAGGTCAGTAACATGGCAAGGGAGGGGGAGGCTGCAGTGCTGTCACATCTATGGGCTGAGGTCAGAGGTTGTTCTTCTCCAGGCCAAGTTGGCTTGGATTCAGGAGACCTCCCCCCCAAGGGACCACCAAGTCTGCCCCCACTGTCTCAAGGTTTGCCAAGGAGGAGGAGTGGCTGGACTACAGTGGACTTGGGAAGGGTGAGGGTGGTGGGGCAGAGTCACATCCTTCCTAGGGTTCCACTCTATAACTCCTATGCTGCTCTGGCAGGGTGGGTCTGTCCCAAAGGGGCACCCGCAGTGGTGACAAAGGAGGATATGAGGGGTTCTTCACAGCAGAAACCCCCGGGGGAAGCAGAGGACCTCAGAGGAGGAGAAAGCAACTCCTCGTTGGGTACTCTATCATTAGAGGAGTAGACTTAGAGGCAGGAGGGGTGAGAGTGAGAGAGATCAAGTGCCTTCTCAGTGTCACAGCTTGGAGGTATGGAAAGCACATCCTAAAGATTGCTGGAGCAACAGGATGGGAGGGTAATCTAGACATCATTGTCCACCTGGGGATGAATGACCTGGCTACTGATGAGGTAACGGTAGTGCAGGAGCAGTTCAGGGAGTTGGGGAGGGATCTTAGACAAGTGGCACACTCTGTAACATTTTTGGAGGTGTTACCTGTCTATGACAAGGGGGAGGACAGGGTACTCTGCACCAAAAGATTCAATGCATGGCTGAAGGACTGTTGCGGATTTGAGCCATTTGGCTTCATTGAGGACTGGGGTCCCACCTGGAGGGATGCAGGCCTGTACAGGAACAATGGTCTGCATCTATCTGGGGGGAGACCAAGATCCTTAGTGAGAGGTTTTAATGTTTCATTGGCAAACATTTAAACTCGCTAAGGGGGGGTGGTGGAAGTAAACAGGGAGAATCAAACAGTCCCACTCCACAGGATGAAGCAGTCAGTGTAGAGAACCATAAGGATGAGAAATTACCAAAGATACCTAAAACCAGAATAGGTAGAATGGCAGAGATAAGGCAGAATGGGAGTAAGGACAGGAGGGGTATGGAGGAAAGACATGGGAATAGGAGGGGAGGTAGTAAAACTTGGAGGGCCATGTACGCAAATTCCCACAGTCTGGGAAATTATTTATTTATTGATTTAGCTTTTGTTAACCAGGTAAGCACACTAGACAAAAACAGATGCCTATTTTCAGGTGCGACCCAGGAGATTACAGGAAAAATAGGAGTGCAATTACAAATAGGATACGCATTAGGTAAACTATATACAACAAACAGGATAAGGATGTACAGAGTTTCAGGTAAACGATATACAGACCTTTCAAGAATGATTACAGGGAGACAAATTCAAAACTACCAAATACATAACCCAAAAAACAGAATGAGCAGGTATGAGTATTAGAGGGCAACCAGCACAAGTCACGGAAAGTGCTCAGCTTAGAAGCCAAAGTCAGGTTTAAAACTTGTAGAAAGGCTAGCCGGTGTCTTAAGTGCAATTGCATGCTGAGGAGAGCAGCAAGTGATCCCAAAGGGAGTTTCAGAAACCGGGGTTGGAGGGTAAAGTATGAACATGGGCAGGAAGAGAGTTCCATAGTCTAGGTGCACATAAAGCAAATGTTCTGTCGCCCATTAGCATGCAGTTCGATGGAACCTGAAGTATTTGCAGAACCATGTGACCTTAGGGAATATGAGGAGTAGGCAGCTTTAAAGAGTTCTGCCAGGACAGGTGGGGTTGCAGTTCTGATGATACTGTTAGTGAAACGTGCTAAGATAAAGTTCTGATGGTTACCTGGGGGGAGCCAAGATTGTTTATTATAAAGATCACAGTGGTGGGTGAGATGGGGGGCTGCAAGTTTGGAGAGGTGAGATTTAGCGGCTTGTGCAAATGAGATGATTCCATAATAGAGCATGGGAAGGAACACACTTCTCGCCAAGGCAAGGTGAGCAGCAGGAGTGAGATTGTTTTTTGCACTGTATGCCAGGCCCAACTTACTATTTACTGCCCTTCAATCTGGATATGTTGGGAGAGGTCAAGCTGAGGGTCAAGGGTAACTCCCAGATATTTGATGGTGTCTACGTCCTTCATGGGGAATTCATCAATGCCTGTGATACTCAGGGGTGCAGGGGATGCTTTTATTTTTGCTAGTGATCCAAAAAGCATGGCCTGTTTTTTTTTTGAGATTGACGACAAGTCTGTTTGCACTAAGTCAGGATTGGATATTGCTAAAGTCATCATTAAAGTGACGGTTAATGACATTTATGTCACAGGAGTGGGTAAGGATCACCAGGTTATCTGCATATTATGTGGTGTTGCTATGAGGTGGTACAATGGGTGATTATACAGAAATATGGGGAAAAGGATGGGCCCTAGGATAGACCCTTGGGGGACTCCAGATTTAACCAGGGTGAGCTCGGAGAGAGCCTTTCTAGAATTTTGTGAGTTGCTGCCTTCCTTGAGATAGTTAGAAAATCACCCAAGGACAGGGATGGACAGGCCAAGGGACTGAAGTTTCGAGCATGGGAGAGCAGGACCAACCAGGTTGAAGGCCTTGGAAAGATTAATGAAAATAGTGCTTGTAAGTTTACCATGGTCCATAGCAACCCTGACTTGAGAAGTAACTCTGGCTAGGGTGGAGGAAGTGCTGTGACCCTTGTGGAAGCCATGCTGTGCTGGTGACAGCAGTGCATGAGTCTGGATGAATTCAGTAAGCTGTGAGGCAACAACTTTTTCAAGAAGTTTGATAACAGCTGATAAGATGGCTATAGGCAAGAAATTTTCAAGGTTTCTAGGATCATCTTGTTTAAAGACTGGAACCATCCTAGCTACTTCCCAGAGGTCAGGGATGCGTTCCGAGGTGAGCAACAAGTTAAAAATGTGGGAGATGGGTAAGGCAATGAAGGGGGCACCAAGGCAGAGGAGTTTGGGCTCCAGGTTGTTGTGACCTGCACTAGAGTTTGGGGAGAGACCAGAGAGAAGTCTCTGTGTCTCCCTGATGGACACTGTCTTGAAATAAAAGGGAGGGTGAGTGGCAGACTCAGCCAAATAAAATCCCGGACCTAGAAGCCTTGATAGCTGAGGTGGACCTGGACATTGGTGCATGGGGAACCATGACTGGGATATAGCCATACCAGGTTACACTCTATTCAGGAAGGACAGGGTGGGTAAAAAGGGAGGAGAAGTGACTATCTATGTCAGGGAGGGAATTAAAGCAACTGAGGTAGAGGGAATGCAGGAAGAAGCGGAGGCACTGTGGATCACCCTGGAGATAGGAAATGGCACTGCCATTCACACTGCCATGATCTACAGACCTCAGGCACAAGGGGAAGAGCTGGACAGGGTACTTGTAGAAGACATCCACAAAATGACAGCTAAAGGGGAATTGCTGCTGGTTGGAGATTTCCATCTGCTGGATGTTGATTGGAGCAACTATGCTGCAGCCACAGCCAGGAGCAGAGACATCCTGGACACTTTGCAGGGGGCATGCCTCAGACAGCTAGTGGTAGAGTCCACCTGAGAGAAAGTGATTTTGGACCTGGTACTTACCAACAGGAACAGTATTACAGATGTAAAGGTGGGTAGTTACCTGGGTCAAACGATCACTGAATGGTGTGGTTCAATGTGAGAACAGTGGAGGAGTCAAGTCGCATGAAAGCAAGGGTCCTGGATTTCAGGTGGGCCAACTTTGCAAAGTTGGGGGAATGTCTTAAGAGAACACTGGCAGGGAAGGAGGAAGGGGGTATATGAAACATGTCAGAGTCTTAAGGGAGCCATAGTGCAGGCAACAAGCCTCTGCATTAGGCAAGAAAGCAAAAAAAAAAAGTGTTACTCAGATAGTGCTTTTGTGGATCCTACCACTATCTGGGCAGATAGTTAGGAGCCGGGGCCAGATAGTGATGGATCCTGGTTAGGATCCAGGTATCCTAGCTGGTAGGATCCATGGTCAGATAGCAGTACTGTCCTACCGCAGTAACTATCTGGCTGAATTGGAGGTATCTGTTGGTATCCTGATTCCTAGGATACTGTCTGAGCAACAATAAAAAAACAAACAAAAAAAAAACACTATGGTTCTCATATAAAGTGGCTGGAAAGGTAAGGGTGAAAAGGTTGTCATTCATGGGGTACAAGGAAACACAAGGGAGGAAGACAGGGAACTGTATCTGGAAAAGCAGAGGGAGGCAGGGAAAGCAGTAAGGAGTGCAAATGCACAAACGGAAGAAACAATTGCCCAGGCAATAACGAAAGGGGACAATAACTTTTACAGGTACAGTAGTGAAAGAAAAAAGACTACAGGTGGGATTGTGAGGCTAAAGGGAAGGAGGGGAGTAGGCAGAAGTGGGGGCCAAAAAAAAATCAGAAATCCCGAAGAAATATTTTTGTTCAGCATTCACCGAGGAAGGAGGGACCACAGTTAAGCGATAGAAGCACCAATGGAAGGGAGGTGGACGCCAGTCCATTTACGGAGGAGAGAGAGTTCTAAAGGAACTCACAAATCTGAAAGTGGACAAGGCAATGGGACCAGATGGGATACATCCCAGAGTATTAAAATAACTTAGGGAGGTGCTGACAGCACCACTGACAGCTCTGCTCAACAAATTGCTGGAAACAGGTGTGGTGCCAAAAGACTGGAGGAGGGCAAATGTAATCCCTCTCCACAAAATTAGGAGCAGGGAGGAGGCTGGCAATTGCAGGCCAGTCAGCCTGACCTCAGTGGTGGGGAAATTAATGGAATCACTACTAAAAGACAGGATTGTGATATATCTTGAATCCAGTGGAGCACAGGATCTGAGGCAGCATGGATTCACAGAGGAAAGGTCTTGTCAAACTAATCTGATAGATTTCATTGACTGGGTGACTAGTGGGGTAGATCAGGATGTGGCCTACCTAGATTTTAGCAAAGTTGAATGCTGCTTGGGTACAAAGTGACAGGTCTTCTGCTTCTTTTGCCGTTGCCACTGCCTCACCAATTTTTGCTTCTTGTGTACCCGTGCGCTCAAGGATTTTCTGTAATTTTTGATCTATCAATCAATCACACCGCATGCAGAACCAACTCCCAGGGTGGGGGCTCTACTGCCCTGCTCAAGCTTGCAGAGCCCATGTGGGCTGGTGCAGTTTTCATGGCCTGACATGGTAGCATCACCGGTTTTTGTCCCTGGCCGGCTGTCGCTCCCTTAGGTCATCCCAGTGCCAAATGTAATATCCAAGTGTTCAGAAAAGGGAGCTCTTCCAATTAGTGCTAATGAAAACTCAAAATTAGCACTTTGAAGAGTTTGAAAATATAACTTTTAACTGAGCTGTGCTGGAGCAGTGCAAAGCATGTCCTGTCTCAGGCTTGGCTCTCTAGCACCACCACCCCCCAACATCTAACCTATAAGCACAGATATTGTAGCCCTCCAGACTTGTGTCTGGCCCTGCTGGATGAAGATACAAATTGTCTGCAAACCTATGGGATAACCTCCCACAGGGGTCACTGTAAATAACAATCTGGTAACTGTAAATAGCAATGATCCCGAGCACATAGTAACAAATTAACTGTAAACTAGAGTTTATCCTCTATAGATGTGTATGGCAACAGTAAATGCCAATCCTAATGAAGTCCATGGGTTTGAACTGATAGGACATTAGTGGCAAGAATGGGAAAGTAGTCCTCTTGTGGACTAGGTAACATCTGAGGAAGGTTATACGATCAGCCTGCATACTTAATTCCAGCTCCAAGTGTGGACAATCTGTCTGTATGGGGGCTCTCCGTTAATGGTGCCCTGAAGTTCCAGCTGTCCCAGGTCCCTATTTACCTGACACATAGTGACAAAAGGTAAATGACATTGGTGCCAGGAGTAACTGCCTCCCTGCTCTGAGTGAGAATGCCATTACACACCCATAAACATAGGGCATGGCATGTGGGAGTTACACATGTTGTCCCAGTCCATCACAAAAACACAGTGGTGTCGGACTTCAGATATAGATTAATTTTAAAAATGTACTTACTCACCTGTATTTACACTCTATCATCCTGTGTGCATTGCATTCCTTCGTGTGTGTGTGTGTGTGTGTGTGTGTGTGTGTGTGTGTGATTGTATCTTGGTTAGTGGTGGCACCTACCTTTTTGCTGAGTGCATTGTTCCTATGCTGTGTTTGTTTCCTTCTCAGGAACACCCTGAGTGATGCACTGTAGTGTCAGCATGGGATATGATCTGAAGTCCTGGTCTGGGACACTCTGAGTACCGCACTATAGTGTCAGTATTGGGTAAAAGACCAAATCCTTTTCTGAGACACAGCAGCACAGTAAGGTTAGCATTTGGGTATGAGCCCAAGTCCTGTCCTGGGACATCACCCTGTACTGTACTGTACTGTACTGCACTGCAGTGTCAGCATTGGATATTAGTCCATGTTTTCAACTGACCAACCTCCCCCCTCACTATCACCACCACCACCAAGTACTGGTCAGCATTATCTATGAGCCTGTGTCCTGGTCATGAGAGTAGGGTAGAGTGGAGGGGGTGGTAACTGGGACTGCTATTTACAAATTTAGAATGTGCTTCATTCTCCAGACACTTTCAGCCACAGCAACTTTGTCAGGGAAAGAGAGGGGGCAAAGTAATTTAATAAAACAGTCTCTCAGCCTGTGGCAGAATTCAGGTGGTGAGGACTCCAGAGATGATTTCTCTGGAGCTTTTCTGTTTCACTCTTCAGGGGCAGCAATCGGTGAAAGAGTGAGTCGTTTACAGACCACTTTTACTGTGACCTCAACTGATACAGAGAGACTTCTCTTCAGAATATGTTGGTGAGGAGGAGCTTTCTGCTGGGTCAGAATACATCAGACTGATGACACAACTTTCCAAGATAGTGGACTTCACTCAGGTAGCTGTGGAGTACCTACAGAAGCAGGGCTGACTAAAAGCGTGTTTTGATTTATAACAGGTATTCCAACATTGCCTAGTTAACAGCCTTTCCAGAATTTCTTGTACCACTTTTTTGGTTGTGCTGGTGCTGTTGATGTCATCTCCTTGCCCCTGCTAGGAAGGAAGCACACTAGACAGTGGTGGTGGAGTTGGACCAGCGTATTGGGTGAAGGATCATGTCAGAAGAGTTATAACTCACATACAGACCAGCATCAGGATAACGGGTGAGAAAGCTGCCACAAGGGAGAAAAAGAGTCAAGAACAGAGTGACCGTTCATTGCTAGATGTCTGGAATCATAATATTCAAAGGACTTGCTATTTCTTATGATTCATGATTTTAAAATCAGCTTTAATAGCTTTGGTGAACTCATTCATGTTTTTATGTTTTTTTCTTATTAAACTTTTTATTATGCACTTAAACATTACAGTACATAGTGGCAATATCTGATAAAAACAAGTTGGTACAGTGGATCAAATCAAGACAGCATACTAGATCCTTTCTTATTCCTAGAATGAGCATATCACCAGGTAGTTTTAATACTCTATATTATAACTAGACAGTTCTTTAAATCCTAATCATTTGTAATGAAGAAATAAAAAACAGTAAATCTTAAGCTCACAGCATTGGGGTGTTTGCCCCTTGAACTCATTTTTAATGTGTGAGTTGCTGAATTCCCTTCCCCTGACAGGGATAGTGAGCAAGTGCCATCTACCAGTTCAGGGAATGTTAGTGAAAAATAAGGGAGGGTAAAGGACTGAGATGATAGAGGCATGGAAAAAGACATAAATAGGCAAGAAGGCATGAAGGATTAAACAAAAAAACATAATGCAAAAGATTAAGAAGTGAGGGGACATCTCCATGTCAAAAGACTTTTAGGGAGGCAGTATCGCACAGTGATTTAAGGCTCTGAGCTGGAAATCTGGAGACCTGGGTTTGAATCCCACGGCCCTCACTTGCATACTGTGTGATGCTGAGCAAGTCATTTAACTTCCCTGTGTTCCCAGGCTGCACCTGTAAACAAGCTTTCAGCTTAGTGTGTCTCACCTGGTTAAACAATTGCAAAAAAAAAAAAAAGGTGTTGCTATGGTCCAGGCAAAAAGGACTATCAGGACCCTTTTTATAGCTTAAGAGATGATTGCCCCATGGGTTTCAGGGGATGAACTCTGGGCAATGTGCCAGTTGGCGCAGAACCCATTTGCAGCATCTGATCTCAAAGGAGGCCAATCGAACTTTCACTCTGGCTGACAGTCTTTCCAAAGTGTAGACTTTGTTAGTAAGGGCTCTCCAATGCCCCCTGGTGGGAAGCTTGTGTGTATGCCAGAGTCTTGTGATCACCTTTTTAGTGACTAAAATAAGAAAGGTCACCTGGTTGTATGTGTCTGTACTGACTCTAACCCCCTGTGGGACCACTGCAGTTAGAATATAAGTTGGTGTTAGAAGATCAGGACAGTCATATATTGTAACTATATCTTACAGAACTTCCCGCAAGTACTGTGTGAGCAGGGTACAGGACCAGAGAATGAATTCCAAATCTGCTAGTGAAAAACCACATCCTCTCCAACACTTTCACTGAAAGGGATTCATATACTTAGTCACTATTGCAGGGGTTCAAAAGAACAGAATTCTGGTTTTCCAAGCGTACTCCTTCCAGTATGTGACTGATACAAGTTTTAGGGAGGGAGTGGCAGAGGCTTTCCAGGTCTTCGGGTCAATCTCCGTCTTGAGTTCTTGTGATCAGTGTGTTTGTAGCATATCTCTATTATTTGAGGGGGTTTCCCCTTATTGCCTTAAAGCTTTATAAATTACACTGATAATGTGATCCTTAGCATTGCCTCTAAGGTATAGAACAATGAGGGCTACTAACTGAGAGGAGGATTGCACTATTCTGGTTAAGACCTCTTCATGGGGTTGTAAATATGACTTGAGTTGTAGGAATCTATGGAACTCTGTGGTTGGTAATTTATAGGTATTTTGCAATGATGTGAATGATTGTATTCCTGTAGTACCCATCAACTGGTACGCAAATTTGACCTGAAAGTTGCTTCATCTACGCAGGCTTTTATCAAGTTTATTTGGAGAGTAGGCCATATCGATAGCCAGCTCCCTGAGATACAATCTCTCCCCTGCCGAGAGAAGCCATTCCATCATGTTTTGTCAATGATGGAAGGGTTCCACTGTATAAGGGGGAAATTTATTAAAGTTGCAAGATGTTGGTGGGTTCCCTAATATATAGGGATGCAAATCAAAGATATTGTTGAGGGTTTGTTCTATAGATTCAAGTGGTCTCCATATGCTGGAGCCAGCCAGCACAGCACCATATGAATCTGACAGGCTTGAGTATATAAGCGCAAGCTTAGCAAATTTAATCCCCCCTTGTCCCTGGAAAGCTGGAGAATGGAAAATCTCACCCTCGTGGGAGTCTCAATTTCCAGACAAAGTGCGAAATTAGTTTATTCCATATTTGAAAATATGTAGCACTGGGGACAATGGACAGAGTTTGTAGAAAGAATAGGATCTGAGGAAGTATGTTTTGTTGTATAGTTTTGATTCTGTTAGGAATCCCAAAGGCTGTTGTGTCCAGTGGAATAAATCTGCAGCTACCTGTTGTGTGAAAGGTTTATAATTCACTAGTTCCAAGTGGATCAGATTTGCGGGTGTTTTGATACCCAAATAATGTATTTCCAACCTGTTCCACCTGAACTGGAATTTGCGCTTCAGTAATGGGGAGGGGGAATAATGATATGCAAGTACCTCTGTTTTATGTTCATTCAACTTGTACCCTGCCAACCCACCATATAGCCCTATTTGTTCCCATACCTTCAGGATGGAGTTTTCGGGGGAGGTTAGCATGAGTAGGATGTCATCTGTAAGCAAAGAGATTTTGTGCGACCGGCCACCAATGGGGAGTCCTTCAATTGTGTGATGGGCTCTAATAGCTATTGCCAGAGGTCCTAAATACAGAGCAAATGGGCGGAGTGATAGGGGTCTTGTTCCTCTTGAAAGTGGGAATGGGGGAGAGAGGGAGCTGTCTAACTTAAGATAAGCTAAGAGAGCAGAGTACATATTATTGATCTGAGTGATAAATTTGTCCAGGAAGCCAAAGTGTTTCAGAGTGGCCCACAGAAATGGCAAGGCCAATCTATCAAAGGCCTTCTCAGTATTGAGGCCAAGAAGGACTAATGGAATCTGTTTTTGAGATGCATATTCTACTGGTAACAGGGCACGACAAACCGCATCATGGGCCTGTCTTTTCCATATAAATCCAACTTGGTCTGGATTTATGAGGGATGGGAAATATGAATACAGCCTGTGTACCATTATGGACATAAAAAAGCTGTAATCATAGTTGAGCATGAAGATTGGGTGGTACGAGGTGGGGAATCTTAAATCTTTCTGTGGTTTAAGTATGGCAGCTATCTCCACATATCTCCACGGGGGAGGGGGTGTTTTCCCTCCTGTATGTCTGTGAAGGCTGAGGCCAAGATAGGGAGCAATTTACCATGGAAATATGTCTTTATGTTTTTAATTTTATTATTGTTCTGCTCATTTCCCTAGAACGTTTTTAGATTTCTTAGAGGGCTCAGGGAATTGAATAAGGCAATCTCCCTATTTTTAGGTGCTTATGTTAAATTTTCACTCTTATTTGTATTTTTATCTGCATTTATCCGCATTTTTATACCTCCTCCTGAACATATAGATCAGCTAACTATTGATGGTTTTGTGTTTTGCACCACTGTGAATCTCGTGACTAAGATCCTTGACTTGATACACATGTGTGAGCATCCTGTAATTTATTCAGCTCTTTTGGCCTGATGAGAAAGGTGGTGCATGAAAGCATGAGAAGATTGCCCGGCTCCTTTTTATAACTGAATAGGCTTCCTCAATTTTTGAGACCTGAGATTTTTATCAGGGAGCGAGAAGCTGCAAGCTCTAGAGCATTGGATTTTACAGCTTGATTTCTGATCATAGGTTTACAAGTTAGAGTGTCTTCCTATTATATGACCACCTGTAAAATCTCTTGACTGATTAATCCATAAAATTCAAGAATGATAGCAGACAGGTAAAAGCCATAAATGTTGTTCTCATTAGTAGGGAAATGCATTTTATATTTTCTTGGTAAGATATTGCTGAGTACTATTGATACAACTGAAGTTCTTTATACTCGATGCTGCTGCTTGATATCTTTTGCTATCTTGTGAATATTTCTGCATACTTTGCATAATTATATATTTGCACATTTGCAAAATTGTTAAATCAGTTGACTAGGATGGCTTGTATTTGATAGTATTCATAAAATTTGGCATGGTAACCAACTAAAACTTTAGAGCAGTAAGTGATAACAATTGATAGTGTTAACTGACGGTGATTTTTGATTTTAGAAATGCTTAACAAATTCATAATACTTTAGTACTTAATAGGATAAATATATTAATTTTATACATTATATATTCCTATGCCTGCAAAGCAAAATTGAAAGTAAACCTATTCATT
This sequence comes from Neoceratodus forsteri, assembly GCA_016271365.2. NCBI lineage: Eukaryota > Metazoa > Chordata > Ceratodontiformes > Ceratodontidae > Neoceratodus > Neoceratodus forsteri. The sequence continues at coordinate 137,389,838 of CM057453.1, forward strand.
CTGGCTTTATATCTGCCTGGGGCAGAATAACATAAAAGAAAAATAGAGGAACTTTGACTTTAAAAAGTGGCAATTCTAGGAACATGCACAGGGAACTATTGAAGGCAATGAGAGTAACAGAGAACTGGCCCTCACAAGAAACGTGGAATTGACAGAACTCCCTTACCTTCAACAATACAACAGCTAAGTCTCCAATGATTCTCTTTTTGATCAAAAATACATTTATCCTATTGAATATTCTATTAGTCCAGGAATTTTAGCCAAAGTTGGAGAAGCAGATTTCTGTTGGGACTTGATTTTTGCTTTAACATCAATAGAGTTATAACTTTTCATTGTACATTACATTGCTTGGCTATGCTTAAGGTTTTTTATTTGTTTGTTTATAGAATAAGCTGTCTGAGACCAAAATAGGAACCAGAAGTGGAAACCTTATGCAGAAAAAAATGAATAAGGAAAATAATGGGAGTATTTTCTCAGGGGAGTTAATCATAGCAACATCTACCCCACTAGAAAATAAGAAATCATTAAGTTATGCAGAAGTAGTGAAAACACATGGAAACAAATAAACTTCTCATGATCTTAAAGTAATTAACATTGAAAAGAGATCTACTTCTTAAAAAAGAAAAGAAAAGAAAAAAATATTACCTTAAATCTCCTACCCTCAAGGGTTCAGTCATTACTGGCCCTCCGCTGCAGCCACCACCTAACCAGGAGCTCAGAATATCTTACATTTTCTGTTCCACACTACCGCACTACCCAATGACTATGCTCCTTTACATACAGAGCCTCAATCCTGGTACAACTCGTTTCCATCTGGTGTTACCAATGACACTACCCTGGGTACTTTCAAGAGCAACCTGCATCAGTACCTTGTCACAATTGCCTCCTGAAAATGTTTCTCTAATTAAACTTACTCTCCCCTCGAAATTTCCCCCTTCAAGTCCCTCCTACCTTTACCCCCCCAATATCTCATATCTCTTCCCTTTGTATTTCCCCACTATTATCTACATTCTCTCCCCATAGCTTCCTGTACATGAATCTACCGTCTCTCCTAGCAGTTTCTAATGTATTCTAGTGAACCATACTACAACTGTTTTTTTTATTGTACATATGTTCTTGAATAATATATACAAATGACTGTAACTTAACTGTGAATCATTGTGCATATTACAGTCATTCCATATGAAAGCTTTAATGTACCTAACAAAACCTATGGCTGCTTGAAACTACTGTACTAGTTATTGTCCTCACTATGTTCTGTATTGTGTCCCTGGCGCGGAACCTTTGTAAAACAGCCTTGGATCAAAGGTGTCTTCTGAAATAATAATAAATAAATAAAATAGATTATTGGAGATCAATAAGGGGAAATATGATAATAACGAGCAAAATAAGGTTAGCATACAGAATTATCAAGAGCCAAAACAAGATTTGGAAAAACAAGTGAAGACGAAAGTTGAAAATATAACATAAGGACAGATACCTAAAATAGTAAAGCAGGAAAAAAAAGAAAAAAAAACAAAGAGATTTAGAAACATCTCAGCAAGAAATAACAGAATTTTTATTAGCTAATGGTAGCAAAATTAAAATCAATAAACTTGGAAGAGATATGCAGGAATGAATCGTTAGACCCTCCAAATCACACTAAAGAACAGACTAATACCACTGACTAATTAGGTTGCTGGTACAGTGCCCACCACTTATACCACCCACTTATAACATGGGCAATCGGATATTGAGGGCATTTTGGTGTATCCATTTGCCATTCGTCACTTAAACTGTCATTAAAACCCATGGTTATAGCGGTCATTGCCTGCTGTACATAGCGGGCATTTTTCTGGATGAATTAAGGAATCAGGAAGCTGTCAGTGCTGTCTGTAATTAATCAAGGGTGTGTCATTTTCACAGCTACAGTACCTTGTCAGTAATTGATGAGTGCATAAGACCAAAATTTTACTAAAGAAGCATTGTCTTTTTGCACTGCTAACATGCCACTATGTCTGCCAAGTGCAAAGCATTAAATTTGTCCGATAAAGTTGAACTGCTGAATAAAATGGATCAGTTGCCCAAAATGAGCCAGAGGGACATCGCAGCTCAATTGAGACTTGCAAAATCCACAGATGCTGATCTGCAAAAGCAGCGAGATCAGTTAATGGCAGAGTGGGGCACAAACTCTAACCCAGATAGGAAGAGAAAAAGAGAAGGGAAAGATGTTGAGATTGAGGATGCACTCATGCGGTGGTTCCAAAACGCTTGGGGGAGAGAGACGCTTATCAGCGGACCAATTTTACTGCACAAGGCAAAGCAACTGGCCAATGCACTTGGGAAGCCTGAATTCACACCATCAGAGGGATGGTTACAATGCTGTAAAGTACGGAACAACATTGGGTTTAAACGGGGGCATGGCGAAAAATTAAATTCTGATGCTGCAAGTGCTGACCGCTGGCTTACTGAGGTCCTACCTGGTCTATTACAAGGGTATGAGTCATGCAACATATTCGATGCTGATGAGACCGGCTTGTTTTTTCACTGTGCTGGCTTTGGAACATTAGCTTTCAAAAATGAGACTGTCCAGGGGAGTAAGTGGGCAAAGGAAAGAATTTCAGTGCTAGCATGTTGTAATATGGATGGTACGGAGAAATGTGACATGCTTGTCATTGGTAAATCATAGAATCCAAGATGTTTCAGAGGCATAAACCACTTGCCAGTTCTGTACAGGGCTAACAGATCATCCTGGATGACCGCTGATATTTTTTCTGACTGGGTCCGCAACTGGGACCGCAAACTATGAGGTCATAAGATCGCCCTTTTGCTGAACAATTTCTCCAGGCACCCACACATGACAGGGCTTCATAACATCAAGCTCATTTTCCTCCCCCCCAAACACCACTCCCTCCAAACAAATCAATGGAGTGCCATCTTCAAAAGAATAAAACTTTCCTGGTCCAATCAATGAAAAACAGAAAACAGGACCCATGAGTGTATCAATAAAGGCTGCTATCGGTTTCCCAAACTTGTAGTATGTACCAACTAAGGTTACAGGAAAACTGTCAACCATAAGCCAACTGGGCTTTGAACAGAAAGGCTGATGGAAGGCGGGACTCACATCCCTCTCCACCACCATGACAACTAGAATACAAAAAGTGACTTCCAACAGTAGCAGAGTTAACAGCTCAACTTGAGGCAGTAGAAATAAACTTTGCCTCATTGCAGATGCCCTAACTGATGGGGAGGTAGCATGTTTGGGGAATATACCCCAATAAATGGGAGGCGAGAAGGAAAAATAGGGTAGGCAAACCAATATTAGCAAATGATAAAGGGTTCTTATGGAAAAAAGATAATACTGGAATGGGTAAAAAAAGTGCAACAACTCAATGGCTCCTGGTCAGCTATTTCCCAACCAGCGTCTGCCCCCTATGCATTAAGGAGGTACCAATAAAAACATTATTAAACAGCTTAAAGAAGTATAAATACAGTCCAACAAAAATCATAAAGCCCTAAACTGCATTACCATCCAGTAGTCAAACTAGGCTGCAACATACCCTGGGTATCATGGAAATTGTGACCATATAAAAAGAAAGTGACAGTTAATTAAAAAAAAAAACCTTCATAATATCAGTGCCCAATAATATGGGCAAAAGCCCCAGTCAGATTTAAAATGTAGCAGCTTGGCTTATCCCAAAGGCAATTGACTGTCCCAAAGTCTATAAAAACAAGCATTTGTCAATGCCAAATGTTTGCTTGCTGGCATTGGCAGTGGTAGTGTAGAAGTTACAGAGCTGCGTAATAGGAATGGCAGTGAAGTATTGAACTGAAGCCAACCCCACCACCACCCTGCAGAGCATGACAAGCATTGGGGCATGCCTTTGGGTCATCAGGCATAATGGCCACGCCATTTCACCACACCCCACCCTGCAGACACTGACAAGTGTCACGGTGTGCCTTGGGGTCTTTGGCCCTTATGTGCACCCCGTTCCATCAGGAAGTACGATGAGATGGATGCGGTATAGGAGAATGGGGTGAACTTTGGGGCCGAAGAGTCCAAGGCATACCTCTATGCCTCTCACTGGCTGCAGGGTGTGGAATGGTATGAGCATTACAGGTAAGAATCCCAAGTCACATCCCTGATGCCTGTCATTCTCTACATGGTTGGGCGTTATGGTTGGAAACACTAATACCTCAGGCATTCATTGGTATTTTCACTCCAAATTTTCAACATGTTTTTTTTGTGACCCCCACCTCATGAACAGTGGCAATATCAGTCTGTTAGCTGAAAGCTGCTTATGCACAGCGATCACGCATTTAGCACCACAGGTACAAAAACATTCGAACAGGATGTAAAAATGACAGCTGTACTGTTCATGGGGAGGTGTAAAATGACAATGTTGCAAATCTGCAGTAAAAATATTAAAAACTGGTGAAGTCACGAGCGCAGTATAGAAACTAGTACCGACACCCATAATGTAATTAGTTTGGGATTTTTACAGCAGATTGTCAACACAGGCATTTTGGGACCTCCGATCATGAACAGTGTCACTGTGATGTTTTTACCTGTTCGAACAATGATTTCCCACAGCGACCACGATCTCTGCACTGAAAGTGTGAAACACATTTCGTCCATGTTGTGAAAAATGACAGCTGTACTGTTCATAAGGAAGTGTGGAAAAATGCCACTGGTGAAAATCTAGACTGAAAATATTACAAAGTCATGAACTTACGGGTGCGTGAAAACTGCTGAATGTTCACTTGTAACACAGTCATTTTATAGACTTTGTCACCAAATTTTCAACATAGCCATTTTAAGACCTCTGCTCATGAACAGTGTCACTGTGATTTTCTTAATTTTTCCGTACATTGATTTCGACACCGACTCACGCCATTGTGCACTACATGGGCGAAACACGTTTTGGGTGAGATGTGAAAAATGACAGCTATACTATTCATAAGAAGGTGTGGTAAAATTGCAATGTTGAAAATCTGGAGTGAAATATTGAAAATCACAACTTATTGTTACGCGTAGGAACCGCGAACACACTGGTAGAAATAGTATTTTTGATGCCATCAATTTTTCAAAATAGGCTTTGAGAGCCCACCTTATGAACATTGCAGTGTCATTTCGTTAATCATTCCGAAAGGTGATTTTGCGATTGGTTGTGAAATCACCCTTCGCCCGAGTAACGCCATGACAGTGAAAGCATTCATGAGAAGGGGTCCCAAAAACCCTATGTTGAAAATTTGGTGAAAAAATTCCAAAAAATGCCTGAGATATGCAATAAAGTTGAAAAAACCCTATCTATCCCATCATACAGCTTACCGGCATTTCCTCAGCTCGCGATCAGCTTTGAAGAGTGCAGACGTGTTCCCGGTCCACTGAAGATCGTCGCGCCAAGGTCCGGAGGTAAGTATGGGGTGAGGGGGGTGTGGGGAGGCAGGGTGCACAGTGGGAAGGTGAGGGTTGTGGGGGAGGCAGGGAGAAGCGCCGAGGGGCAGTTTTTTATTTCCAGGTTTGTTTGTTTTTTTAAATGATGACGCGGGACATTTGCCACACTGGGGTGGGCTCCCAGCGTGGCACAAGGACGGCTGGTTGGGAGAGCGTGGAACCGACGGGGGATTGGGAACCCCCATCGGCCATAGCATCAGTTGCCATGCTGGGTGGGCTCCCAGCGTGGCACCCTGTACTCTTGGGGGGGAAGGACAGTGGAGCCAACGGGGGATTGGGCACCCCCGTTGGCTATATGATGAGTTGTCATGCTGGGGTGGGCACCCAGGGTGGCATGTGGAAGGCTTTTGGGTGGGCGCAGCACAGCTGACCGGGGATTGGGCACCCCCAGCTGTACAGTGTGTGCGTGGGGGGGGGCAGTACGCAGTATGCCTGCGTGTGTGTGTGTGTGTGTGTGTGTGTGTGTGTGTAAGGGGGAGCGCGCTCACTGAAGCATAGCTCCCCCTTTCAACTGTACTCCACTGCATTTTGGAGCTGTCATAGACAGCTCCAGCATGCATTGGAGGACTGGGGCCGTGCCTGCCAACACACTGACTGAATTGGAAGAGGCGATGACACACCTCCGAAAACTCGGATGATGGCACTATGTTTCTTGCACATGCATGCAGGCAAACATAAAAAGGGAAGCAACCAAAGGGAGCAAACCAAGTTAACTAATATAGAGAAGCCATAGTTAGGCCCCTCTCACTTCAAAAGGACATAAGAGGAACCCCCCTCCACATCTGGGAATAAAAGTTACCCGCTGCCCAGAGCCCTCACCCCCCCCAAACAGGAGACCCCTGGAAGAAAGGAGAGCAGCACAAATGAGGAAAAAATCTTCCCTGTATTCCCCCACTCAGCCCAGCCCCCACCCCCATCCCCCACCATACAGCGGCGAGAGACCCCACCCACTACCCAAGCATCCGCTGCTCAGAGCCCAACCCCATTGGCTTAAAGGCAGTACTTACGGGCAATGAAAGCAAGCACATAGACATTGGGGCAAATCTCAGGGTCTACATGCCAGGAACCATGCAACAGCACATGATAGGTATTAGGCAGCTGGATCTAGCCCCAAACCATCTCACTAGGGGAGGCCCATGGCCCACCCAGACATCCAGCCAAGAGCTCCCTATTTAACAGGAGTATTATTACTGGAGGGGAAACTACCCCCCAGTACACCTAACCTGTTAGCCTGTCCTACAGAGCAGAATTAGGTACAAATTGCCCTATCTAATGGGAATGACCACAAAAGGAATTGCAGGACAGGCTCCACTACCGCAGAGCCCGGTGCACCTCCATCCTCCCTAATATTTAAATTCACCCCTGCTCCATGGGTCACAGCATAGCTCGTCATCCTATTTAACAGACAGAAGCCTCAGTCAGGGCCCACCAAAAAGTGAACAATCAGTACCAGAGTCTTAGGACCACTGCACCCCCCCATGAGAACAAAAACCATGCCCACTGCACCACACTCTAGGCCAAAAATAAAGCTGCTGACATTATGTATTGCTCCCCCTCCAGGATTCAACTCCCATCACTGCCATCAGCCTTCACTTATTGGAGATTCAGAAATACCTTTGAGTCAAAGACTCCTTTACAAAGGTTCCATGTCACAAATATTACAAACGAGAAGAGAGGTTACATAACAGTACAGCAGTACATAGTCAGGTAGTTACATTATCAGTAGTTACAGAGGCATTTGTGGGTCTCGCAGAGAGAAAACTAGGGCAAGTTAGAGCAAACATACAAAACAAATGGCATATCAGTGTAGAGCTAAACAAGTGGGACGTAGTCAGTGGCAGGGATATGAGGGAGATGCCGGGCCGCAGTCTAGTCCGGTCGTTTAGATGAATGATAGGTCAGAGGCAATCACAGTGGTTCGAAGAATGTAGGTGGGCTCTGAGGGCGGTTTTGTACGATCCTAGTCTGTTCTCATTTGCAAGTGGAGTGGGTAGACTGTTCATCTGGGATTGGGCTCTGTAGCTGAAGGACCTCTGGTATAGGGATGTACGACAATGGGGGACAGAGAGGAGGTGCTTACCATAGCTATGAGTGTACGTAAGTGACTGGGCTGGTCTCATTAGTGGAGCGAGTCCTGATGGGCAGAGGCCAAGGGCAATTTTTTTTGCCATGAGGCATGTGTGGAACCTAATCCTGTTGTCAAGGTTCAGCTTGTTGGTATCATTGTACAGAGTGCATGTATGAGTTAGCCGGTCACAGCCCAAGGTGAGGTGGTAGGCTTTATTTAGGGAGACACATAGTCTGCTGAGGGCCGATGAGTTAGCTGCCCCATAGATGACTAGGCCATAATCTAGTAGGGAGAGGACTGAGGAGGAGACAGTTAGCCTCAATGCATTTGAGGTAAAGCAGTGTTTGAGGTGATACAGGAGCCCGAGCCACACATTGAGAGCAGTAGATAGGAGGTGGATATGTTGGTGGAAAGTGAGTGCAGGGTCGAGTGTTAAGCCAAGATATCTGAAGGAGTCCACCTGGTCAAGGGGGGTATGGTTGGCAGTCCTCAGTTGTGGACAAAGTTCCTTTCTAGTATTAAGTGGGTGGGAAAAGTACATTACCTTAGTCTTGGAATAGTTCAGGACAAGACGATGGGAGGCGAACCATTTTTCTGCGGAACTGAAGGAGGACTGGAGGGAGAGGTGGAGCTGTAAAGGATCAGTGCTGGATGTACAGAGTACGGCATCATCTGCATAGAGGAGAAGGTTCCCAGAACAGGTCTTGGGGAGGGAATTTAGAAAGAGGCTGAATAGTAACAGACTGAGGACGGACCCTTGTGGGACACCCGAGAGGACAGGTAGCCTACTAGAGACGGTGTCTCCTATCTTGACCTGCTGGGAGTGATTTGAAAGGTAGTCAGAGAACCAACCAAGGGCATTCTGAGAGAATCCAATGCTGGTCAGAGCGGATAGCAGGAGCGAGTGGTTGATTGTGTCGAACGCCTTAGTAAGATCTATGAATACAGCCCCTGTGATTTGTCCTCTATCTAAAGTGGATTGGATGTGTGAGGTGAGTTCTAGGAGGGCAGTGGTGGTACTATGACCCTTCCGGAAGCCATGTTGCTGCGTACTAAGCAGGTTGTATTTGTTCAGGTGGTCCGTTAGCTAGTCAGAGACTATCCTCTCAAGAGCCTTGGATAGGGGAGGGAGAATGGAGATAGGTCGGTAGTTGTTAGTGAGGGCATGGTCTCCACTTTTAAATATCGGCGTGATGTTGGCAGATTTCTAGTGGGAGGGGAATTTCCCGTGGCATAAGGAGCTATTTAGTATATGGGTGAGGGGGTCAAGCACCTCAGTGAGAGAGCGTCAAAGTAGTTTCAGGTCTAAAGTGTCACTGCTATACCGGGAGTGACTTAGTGCCCTCCTAAGATAAGGCTCAGCACCCTTGGGAGAGATGACGTGCAGGCGAAAGGGTGGGGTTGATGGGAGGGTGGAGGGGTGACTGGGGGAGGGTCAAAGAAGTTAGGGGGGAGAATCAGGCTGAGATTGGTGAAGGCATCATTGAAGGCATCGGCCATATGGGCTGGATCGGAGGTAAGGCACCCTTGAACCATGATCTGGCTAGGGGTGGTGTTGGGAGCTTTTCCACACAGGTCTTTGATATTGTCCCAGAACTTTCGTCCTGAGCACCAGGAGTTGGTGAGTGAGGTCTTGTAGTACTCAGTTTTTGCTTTGCACGGGGACCATGTACATTTGTTCCTTGCTTCTCTATATATCTGTCTGTCAGCTGGCAGGCCAGTCTCATTAGAGATGTGCCATAGGGAGTCTCTGGTCTGCATGAGGTTCAGGAGATGTTTACTGACCCATGGCGCTGGGTTTTCTTAGGCCACTCTTTTAGTGATTGGGGCAAATTTGTCACAGATGGTGTTAAAGGCAAGGATGAAGAGGTCTAGGGCTAGGTTAGTGTCAGTGGTTTTCGTGACAATGGACCAGTCCATTGACCTGAGATAGATTTTGAGTTGCGCAAGTTTTCCTGGGCCAAGTTTGTGCTGATAGATTAATCTGGGGATTTGGGGGATTTGCACGTCCAATGGCAGAGTACTGGGGAGTGGTCACTAAGGGCATTTGGGAGTACTGTTGTACTGGCAATTTTTGTAGGGCAGTTGGTGAACACCAAGTCCAGCAAGAAGAAGGACCTTGTGCACTAGTTCAATCTGGTGGGGGATGTGACGACCTGCGTAAGGTCCTGGGCAGTAGCGGCATCTAAAAATGGTGCGGCAGCTTTGTCTAGCCAGTTAATATTAAAATCCCCTAGTACGATTTTCTCAGCTTGTGCCGGAAGAGTGGCCAGGTAGGACAGAACGGAGTGGAAGGCCACTTTCTGTTCCCTGGGAGGGATATAGACCATGGTGATGAGGAGGGAGGGGGGATTTAGTTGTTCCCAGAGTGATTTTTATAGTGAGGGCCTGTGGACCCAGATGCAGTTGGGGGGTGGGGAGTAGCTGACCACGTAGGACCTCTTTAGTATATATGGTGCAGCCCCCACATTTACCTTTATGATCCGCCCAGTATAGGTTGTACCCTGTGAGATTTAAAGATGAGTCAGGGGTCGATGGGGAGAGCCAGGTTTCAGTGAGCGCAATAATATCTGGCTGGTGTTGGTAGACCCAGCCCTGGAAGGAGTCCCACTTTTTTAAGAGGCTGCAGACATTAAGGGTGGCAATACATAGTCCGCTGGTTGGGGGGAAGGTAGGTATGGTAGTTGTGGCAGGGCCAGGGTTTGAGTGCACATTACCTGATGTTTGCAGGAGGAGGAGGAGGAGGAAGATCCTGCGGATAAGGTGCCATTTAGATGTCTTGTGGGGACGTAAGCTACCGCCCGGGGGCCCTTTAGGAGTGGGGAATGTGGGGATAGGGAGGCTGGCAAGTAAGGGTGTGGCCAGTAGTGGGGGACAAGGCGAGGGGACAGAAGGTAAAGGTTGAGGTCATGGGTGGCAGGGTTGGCGGTGACTGAGGGGGTAGCAGAGGGTGCTCCTAGTAGGGTGTTGAGAGTGGGAGGGGAGAGCTGAAGGTAGTGCAACAAGAGAAGTGCCGACAATACAAGAGGAATAGGTGTCTGAGGATTCCTGTGAGGAGGACTCAAGGGTTGAGTTGAGAGGTTACTGCCAGTCAGACAGCCATAGAGGGAGTATATGTGGTATGTAGCCCTGGAAGGTGGTAGGTGCAGTTGCTTGACAAGGTATCTGGACGTTAATCAGGAGTAGGGTTAGCATGGTAGCCAGAGCGAGAATCATTGACATGGGAAACCTGCTGTAGGTAAGGTGAATGCAGCATATGCCCCTAGTGGCTGAGCAATATATGCTGCAGATGGAGAAATGGGCTGATTGGTTACTGAGCCCTATAAAAGGGAGTGCTCACCAAGGGTGGTGGCGGGGGCGGGGGGGAGCCGACGTTTGCTTCGGCGGGGCTTCCACAAGCTCTCGGGAATCCAATGTGCACGGAGCTCAGCACGCCTACAGTTCATCCCTGCATACCTGTATTCTGTTATGGGGGTGTGGGAGAGGGTTATCCAGAGACCCTCACGACCTCTGAAGTGGATCCAACGCGCCTCATGGGAGCAGTGGCCTGAGAAGAAAGGAGAGAAGTAAACGGATTAAATACTTTTGTGGGTTTGGGGGTGGGGGTACAGAGAGAGAGTGGCATGTACTCACCTCAAGTTGCAAAGCTCCACACTGTAATATTCCGTTTTGTAAGTTTAGACAGATGCAGTTAAGGTATGCGGCAAACAATCACTACGCAGTTAAAGTAAAGTACGAGCACTCCTAAAGTTCTCGGCTTCCCTGAGAGTGCTGCAGTTCAAATTTCAGTACACTGAACATTCTGGTTTGTAACTTTAAACAAAGGCTGTTAAGGTATGCGGTATACAAGCCCTATGCAGTTAAAGTCAAGTACAAGCACTCCTAAAAGTTCTCTGCTTTCCCGAGAGTGCTGCAATTCAAATTTCAGCTCACTGTAGGATTCCGGTTTGTAAATTTAGACTAAGGCACTTAACGTATTCGGTGGGCTAGCTCTTGGTCACAAAATGCTGCAGTTAAAGCAAGAGACCGGGTGATTTGTATTAATTTACAATTAAGGTGCAGCAAAATCTCTGCTGCAGAGAGCTGCTTCTCTGCATTATACAGGTAAAACAGAAAACAGTCCTAATGCTGTAGTTTAAAGCAAAAATACAGGGCAATTACATTAATTTGCATTAAGGTGCTGCAAATTCACAGCTGCAGAGAGCTGATTCTCGGCACTATACAGGTAAAACAGAAAACAGTCTTAATGCTGTAGTTTAAAGCAAAAATCTGGGGCAATTACATTAATTTGCATTAAGGTGCTGCAAATTCGCTGCTGCAGAGAGCTGATTCTCGGTACTATACAGGTAAAACAGAAAACAATCTTAAAGCTGTAGTTTAAAGCAAAAATCCAGGGAAATTACATTAATTTGCATTAAGGTGCAGCAAATTCGCTGCTACAGAGAGCTGTTTTCTGCACCATACAATGAAAAATAAACAGTCTTCACATCTGTGCCGACAGGTAATAACTTTAAAAATGGCATCTTCAAGCTCTTCCACAAGCTCTCAGGAATCCAGTGTGCACGGAGCTCAGCATGCCTACAGTTTGTCCCCCGCATCTGTATTCTGTTATGGGGGTGGGAGGTTATCCAGAGACCCTCACAACCTCCGGAGGGGTCCAACACGCCTCGTGGAGCAGTGGCCTGTATTCTGTTATGGGGGGTGGGGAGGGTTATCCAGGGACCCTCATGACCTCTGAAGTGGGTCCAACGCACCTTGTGGGAGCAGTGGTCTGTATTCTGTTATGGGGGGTTGGGGAGAGTTATCCAGAGACCCTCACAACCTCTGAAGTGGGTCCAATGTGCCTCTTGGGAGCAGTGGCCTGTATTCTGTTATGGGGGGTGGGAGAGGGTTATCTAGAGACCCTCACAACCTCCAAAGTGGGTCCAATGTGCCTCGTGGGAGCAGTGGCCTTATTGGAGCTGTAGGACAGCACACCAGGGCAGATGGCAGAGCCCCCCACCAGCATGGGAAACCAAGGACAGGCCAGCCAAGAGTGGCCGGGCCACCTAAATATCAGCTGCTCCCCCCTGAAGAGGGAAGAGAAGACCACCGGCCCCACAAGCCAGCAAGCAGCCCAATACCAAATAAAAATAGTATAAAAGTGACGTGAATCCCTAGTTCAAGTTTCTGTGGAGGAAGGTCCAGTAACCCAGCGTTTTAATTCTGCAAGGGCCGCCTGCTGTGCTTCAAAGTCCCTTGCATAGGTGCACAGGCTAAGTCTACTGACTGAGTCTCACTGTGGAAACGGGGCCTTAGATGAAACATCATAACCCCGCTTCAGCAAGTCCTCCCGAGTGTCTATCGCCGACTTGTATTGCTGTTGTCTCATAGGATACTTAACCACAAGCCTTGCAGGATAGGGAGTGCAAAACTTTAATTTATTTAGTGGAAGGGTCTGAAAAAGTGATATGCATTCCCTCCTCCTTTGCATTATCACCGCAGCATAATCATTGTCCAGAAATATTCGGGTAGTGCCATAAAAAAGTTTATCAAGGGACCAGGCTTTCTTAAGCAGTAGCTCCCTAGTGGCATAATGGACAAACCAAATGATGATGGACCTGGGTCTGGCATTAGGGTCAGATGGCTTAGGGCCCAGCACCCAATGTACCCTCTTAAGATCAAACTGGAGAGAATCTTCCAGAGATCAAGAAGTCTGGGGGAGGGTCCCAGTGAGCTCTTTAATATCTGTCCCCTCACTTTTCTCAGGTACCCCATAAATCCTAATGTTTTGTCTGCGATTGCAGTTCTCATTATCCTCCTGTCATCCAATGGTAAGCTGACAAACCTGGGTCACTTGAGAGATAGTTGAACATATTTGTTTCAATTGTTGGGCCTGGTCTGAGGAGGAGGTCTCCACTACAGCTACCTTGGATTCCAGAGAGGATAGATGTGTTCGCAGAGCTTCTTGAGCTAATTTATATTGAATAATCTCCTCCTTGATACCATTAATCTCCAATAGAATTTGATCTAGTTTTGAGTTCATACTGGTGCATTTCTTGGCCTTTTTTGGGGCATTTTGACTTCTGGTGGTCGCTGCAAGCATTGAAAAAGGATTGAGGTCTCTGAGTCAGAGTAATCAGTATCCAATGTTGTCCCTTCTTGTCTAAGGACCAGAAATTTATTAACACCCCCAGTTTGCTTGATCGATGCCATCACTCACTTGTGTTCCAAAATCAAAGAAAGTTGACTGGTTTATAGCATTTGCGAGGAAAGTTTAGGCATGCTGGTAGGGAGCTCCGTTCCTAGGCTGCCATTAGGCTAAGGGCTGCACTGGAAGTCCTGGAAATAAGATTAAGAGAGTGGATGTAACATTGATGGGAAAGAGGAGCTATGCCCAGAGAGGCCTAAAGGGAGCAGTGGTGTGTCCTGATGGGGTAGTTTGTGGCAAAGTGACAGAATGCATTCAGGAAGGTGTCCAGTCTGGATAGAGTTGCTGCCATGGGGAGTACTGCAGACCATATCCACATAAGCAAAAAAGGGAGTGATCTTTTTGGATAGGATTTCATGTCTGATTGGTAGAGGGAGAAAGTCTCTGTTCCAGTAGAACATACCTAGTTTAGGGCATAATTTAGAGGTAATAGCTTCTTCATGATTCGAGAAAGTCATATGATGGTCCAACCAGATACTAAGGTATTTGTATTTTGTAACTCAGTTCAGCGGTACCTCATCCAGTGAGGTGATGGGGGAGAAGCACTCCGTTTTGTTTTTGTACTGTACCGATTGTCATGAACACTGTTTTAGAGGTGCTTTTTTTCCATTGGTTGTTCTTGAATCAGCACTGAATGTTGTGGTAATCATTTTGAAGGGTGACTAGAATATCAACTAGGACAGGACCAGAGGTGAAAAGAACAGCGTCATCCACATATATACTGTAAGTATGAGGGAATTAGGGCAAGCAGAGGGAAGGTCACTTATGAATAATGAAAATAGGATGGGCCGAGAACTTATCCTTGTTGTACACCCACAAGAATTGGAAGTGGGGGGATGTGGAGTCAGCCACTCTGACTGATTGGAGCCTGTTGTTTAGGTAGGATTGGAACCATTGAACTGTGGTGAGGGCTAATCCTGCAGCCTCTAGTTTCACCAGGAGAAAGGGGGTGGGGATTGAGTTGAAGGCCTTTGCTAGTGCTACGAACAAAGCAGCTGTTAGATGGTCTTGGTCAGATGCAGCGTGGATGTGATTAGTGATACGTATCAGTAAGGAGATTGCAGAGCTATGTTTTCTGAAACCTGATTGGTAGGGGGAAAAGAGTTTGGTAGTTGTGAGGTGCTCTGTTAGTCTGGTTTGGACAAGAGATTCTTGTACCTTGGCATGGCCTGGGAGGACGGGGACTGACCTGTAATTACCCAGCACTGAGGGGTCACCGCCTTTGTGAAGGGGAATTATGCATGATGATTTCCAGGCTTGCGGTACCATGCCTGATGTGAAAGTTAGGTTTACAAGGTAGCTTAGTGGCTTGGCAATTACTGGAGGTGATATGAGCAGGAGCTTAGGGTGGATCCCATCAGGACTGGACTTGGAGATATTTAGTGAATGGAGAGCAAAGAGGACCTCTTACTCAGAGATGGGTGTGAATAGGAAAGTGTTGTTATAGGTGTAAGGGGGAGTTTCTATTGGGGGGAAGGAGAGTGGTCATCTGGGAGGACACAAGAGGTGAAAAATTTATTTAGGGTGTCAGCAATGTTGATAGGATCACTAATAGGTAGGCCATTTTGCTTAAGGGCTGGAGAGCTGGACTAAGCAGGGGAATCAATAAGGAACTGCACTACTTTCAAGAAGTTGGATGGCTGTGCATGGTGCAGCTGAGATCTGAAATAGTCAGCTTTAGCTAGCCTTATGACCTTAGTGCAGGCATTATAGAGGGAGTTATAGGCTTGCCTGGCCTGGGAGGTAAGTTGAAATTTGAAAAGGGACCAAGCCTTGTCATAGGCTTTATATTTGGCAAGGAGAGGTGCTGAAATCCATGGATGGTGGCGCTTCTTTGCTCTTGATTTTTTTCAGTGGGGCATGGGAGTCCCATACTTTAGTAAATACATGCAGGAACTGGGTTAGGGTAGAGTCTACGTCTGAAGCAGTATACATCTGCTGCCAGTCAGCATGTTTAAGGTCATCCAGAAGTGAGTTGGTACCTAGTGTGCTTAGAGGGCATATCTGTATGTATTTCGGAGCTGATTTGGGTATTTGGATTTTTCTAGTGCAGTATGGGACACAGTGGTCACTTACAATTTTTGCAAGTACCCCTGAAGAGGTCATTCTGTGTGGGTATGAGGTGATGATCCAGTCAATAAGTGAATGGTTTTAGGAGAGGAGGTTATACTTGGTGGGTTCTGTGAACAACTGTGTAAGACTGAGGGACTCAATTTTAGAGGTGTGGGCCTTGGAAGGTGGGGCAAGCCAGTCCATGTTGTAGTCACCCAGTAGTATCAGCTCACCTTTAGCTGCTTAAGGGGGTATGGTGGCTAGACAAGAAATAAGTGTGTCATCATGAGCTAGTCGAGGTGAGGCATAGATCACTCCTATGAAAATTGGAAGTGTGGCAGGGAGGGTGGGTTGTGTAAGGATTAGTTCGTGGGAGCCTAGTCATGATTCTCTTTTGGCAACTGAGCAGGATAGAGGTTGCTTTACATAGATTGCCACTCCTCCGTCTCTCTTGCTGCAGTCTTGCTGTAGCAGTATATAGTCAGGGAGACTAAATGAGGAGTCAGGGGTCCTTACGGATAGCCAAGTTTCCACCAAGAGTATGTTCTGTCATCCAGCATTTGACTTGGTCTAGTTTGGGCAGGAGGCTTCTGATGTTCATGTGAGTGATGGAGAGGCCTTTGTGAGAGTTTGGTGGTTGGGAGTTCAACTGAGACACCGGGTTGGACCTGATGTCCCCTGCAAAGAGTAGGATGAGGAGAAGAAAAGTGTAGGTAGCTGGAAGTCTGCATCTCCTAGTGGACAGGAAGGATTTTGGAGATGTTCTGGCAACCCAGAGTAGGGATGCATGTGTAACCATTTGTGGGGTAGGAAACTGACACTAATCAGGAGGGAGGGAGGGAGGGAGGGGAAGGGTGACAGAGGGAAGGGTGGTTGGGAAGAGGGCAGAGACTAAGCCAGAGAGGAGTGACAGTTTGAGTGGGGAGGGGGGCTGGATACATGGGTTTAGGACTGTGGGAGCCAGTGAGGAATGCGAGGCAATGTAAATAGAGAAAAGCTTTTGCAACTCCATTTTAGGTAGACAAGAATAACTTACATAAGTTGTGTTTTAGAAGAAGAACTTGGTAGCTTTAAAGCAGATGCAAGAGAATTCTAAACACCTACAAATGGCTTATGATGTCAGAAGCTTATTAGGATGTACCAGTTTAGTGGGGGGGGGGGCTAGGAGGCACCAACGGCAGGGAGAGGTGGGGGATAGAAGGTTCACTGATTGTTGTTTGCTGATAAAAGGGAGTGGGGTGGTGGTAGGGACTGGCAGGTGGTTAGAACCAAGTGGTGCCATACAAAGTGCAGCACCGCTCAACTAGACAGTGAGTGAGCACCTGGGGATGTTGCTTCAGGCTGTCTGGGTGGAGGTAGTGGGGGTGAGGGTAGAGGAGAGCTCCAGTGGTTGCCTTGCCCTCTGGCCTGCCTAGTGGTATCTGTAGCACTTGTGGGGCTACTGGGGCTGCTGGAGCTGGGGAGAGAGAGAAGACAAAGGTTAGAGGGAGGAGCAGGGGGAGGCAGGTAAATGGTGCTGGGTGAGGGGGCTGTAATAGGAGACAAAGGGTGGCTGCTGTCTACACAGGGGTTGACTGACACTTGTCTGCACAGACTATTTGAATTACTGTTTGTGGTCTTAAGTTCTGCTACTTGCAGGCAACAAATCCTGCTGGGGGTTAGTGAGCTGTCCTTAAGGGATCAGCAGAACAAGTCAAAAGTTGCTAGACAGATGCTATGTCCATTGAGGGAAAACTGACACATAGCAGCACCCTGCAGGCACTGCACAATATTCCCTGAAACATTACTGGGACCATGCCTACCTCCCTTTAATAAAAGTCAAGGGTCAGGTCTCAAGTAAAGCGCAATCCGGTACATAAAGGGTCAATATCAATCAGAGACACAGTTCTGGTAAATATCACTTTGCGATTTACATTCACAGAACAAAATTAAAGCACAAATTGGATTCAAGGCACAAAACTGTTCTGCAATCACAGTTCAATTCAAAATCAGATTGAAGGCATATATCGGTACTGAAACACAGTTCTGTGCAAAAAAAGCAATCAATACATGTTGGCCGAATTTCAGGACACGTGGTCTGGTGCAGTACCAAAAGGAGAGGAAAGATGGTGGTGGCACCACTCACTCAGACAGTGAGTGAGTGAGTACCAGCTGTGTATCTGGCCCAAACAAAAGGGAGCATGGATGACATCTTCCTGTTCAGAATCTGGAATCTGAAACACCTAAAGGAAAATTGTAGTTTTCTGAAAGGCCCCTCCCAAAAAAAAAAAAAATAGCCTTAGCCCTGAGTAGGCGTGTTACAATTTAAAAAAGAAAGTGTCTCTGCAGTACTACTTTATTTTAACTTTGTAAGTAGCATGATCAAGGAACATGATGGGTGCTGCGCAGTGCCATCTCAGGTTACAGTGTGGCTCCATACTGCTAGCTTTTATTGAAATGCATGCAAACCAGCAGTGTGGAGCTACACTGTAACCTAATCAAGTAACTGGTACTGCAGAATTTTTTTTTTAATTGTGAAAAATTAAATCAGACACTAAGGCTTTGGGGAGTGGGGAGTCTCAGAAAACTACATTTTTCCTTTAATCATTTAACTCTCCTGCTATGTCATATACCTTGCGTGCCTTACTGAAGGGATTTCCTAGGGTGCAGTTAGTGAGTATGAGACTGAATGAATGTTCAAAGGGAGACTATTGATAGAGAGATCCCACAGAACAGTAGAGAGCAAAAATGTATTACCTTGCTCTATGCTCCTCGCCTCCTTCTCCAGCATCCTTTATTTGTCTTTTCATGCCCTCTACTGCCAGACTGCTGAAATACATGCCATATTAATATTTTATTTATTGGTTAATTTAAAATGTGTTGACTGGGAGAGCCACCTCGAGCAAGAGCTCATTTCCAGCTGTGACTCAGGGGGAAGGTGTTACAAGTTGGTAAGAAATACAATAACAAGTAACAAATGCAATGTACAATATTGAATGAAGTGTTACGTACTGCAAAATACAAACTATCAGATGGCACAAGTTACAACATTTACAAACTTGGGAAGAATTTATAATGGCAACATTAGTAAGTGCAATATGCAGCTGTAAATATTAAGTAGTTTAAGGTACATTCATTTGCAAACATACAAAAATATGCTTTGTTATTGGCAGTGAATCATTAAATAATTCAAAGCACCAGTGCAAGGAACAGAGATGTATGTGATTCTATTCAGTTATGTTGAAAATTCATTTTGAAGACTACTTAGAGTACAATGATATATATTCTGAGAACCAGTTTGTTTCATTTTTATCATTTTGACTCACTCCTAGTCTAACATAGACACTTGCCAGGATTGCCATATTGAAATGTGGTGCACCATGGTCAATTTTGCTTGTGTTGTTATGTACCATGATGCACCTCTGTTCTCCCATACTGCCTTGCATCCTTTGCTTTGTGCATGCCCGAGAAGGTTGTCGAAAGTATGATTGCAAACCAAAATATTTCTTTACACTTTAGCCCTCCATCTCATCCCTCCCTCCATCCATCTCTGCTGTGAAAGATTTTTAAAAATAGCAAATTCACGCTCTTTCTCTTTGTCCTCTTACAGCGTGGTGCAACTCATGAGAGAGAGAGAAACTGTGTGACTTTGAAAAAAAAATGTCAGATGCCATGCCAGATTGCCAGATGCTAAGACAAATTAAAAAGCAGCTCAAACTTGCTCTCTCCCTATCTCTCTCTCTCTACCCTCTTACAGCGTGGTGTGGCTCATAAGAGAGAGAGAGAGAGAATCACCATGACTTTGGGGAAAAAATAAGTCAGATGCCTTCCTCAGCAGCACGGCTGTAACAAAGGTACAAGCTGGGAAAAGTGATAGGGGGGGAACACTGAGACAATCAGATGAGACCACAGACAAACAAAATTCAGTGCTTAGCATCAGAGTTTGCTGTTTGTATCGACTGCACAGCAATGAGCACATATAGGCAACATTATATGCACACAGACACATTGTGGGAAGAATGTAAAGAAAACAGACATGTCGGCCCAGAGTTTTGTAATGCTGATTAATATACATTTCATTTTAATCTTTTTTTTACTAATTGTGTTTTTGGCTAAAACATCAATATAAGAAGTACCGGAAGCCCAAATGAATGAAATAAATAGGTGTAACTCCTAGGCAGCACTACTCCTAGAGTTACACCCTTGCCTACTACCTACAAGCTAGGCTGAGGGGTTTGGGTTAGTTAACTTATATCAAGCTTAAAACATTTACGCAGTGCCTCCACTCAGAGTATACTTTTACGTGTGTTAGCTGTTACCTGATATAACTCCCTGAGATGTTATACCACCCACAGATACCATTTGCCACCCCCAAACATGACCCAATAGACATTTCCCCACATTTCAGACATTTTGCAATTATTGACTCTCTCTAATAATATGCTCACACACAATGATTTTCAAAAACAGTAACAACAAGATTTATTTGGAGGGGCTTAGGAGTTAGGATAGGGAAACAGGAGGAGTAGAGTTTATTCTAATTTATATTTACAAAATGTACACAGGGTTTTCTTCTGCTGGTGAACCCTCCAGTTGGGTGGCTACTAAATTAACAGAAAAGACAATCACATATTCTCCAACCAGACATGATACCCAGATCCCTGGCTATCTAAGCTGCTGACTAAATTAGATGTTACATAACAATTATCCCCAACGTTGGTACCAGTCCCAGATATGTATGAAACCCTGCAATCTCACACTATACTCTGGGTACCCAGATACCAAAGTCCTGAATGTTGCCGGCCTGGTGGATGTTGCAGCTAGTTGAGTTGGCTGGCATTGATTTGAAAGGAAGACACTAACTTGGAAAGCAAATGAACAACAACAACTGTTGATTCATTGTCAGAGGTGCTGGGGTTTCCCTGCTTTTAGCAGAAGGGCAGGGATTGCCCTGCATTTGCAGAAGGGCAGGGATTACCCTGCTTGTCGCACAACTGAACATTCCAGAAAAGGCAGCTTGGTCCAGGTTACCTTGGCTAGATCTTGGTTTCACAAATCTTGAACATTCAGCACATGTAGATTGTAGTCACATCCAGTACATTTGTAACCCCCTTTTTCCCAGGGGTTACTAGAATCCCACTTAGAATCAGTGGCAGGCAGGGAGAGGCAGCTTGTGAGATGCCAGTTAAATGGATTTCATACTGTCACACTCTGTTTTCAGTTTCAACTGAGCTGGAGTAATGATGTCACCTTAGCATTTTTGCAGCAGAATAAGCCACAATGGAATGCTAGCTGCAGGGGTTAGCAGTAGAATGTTGGGAGACAGTCAGTAGTCTGAGTTGGAGTCTGTGTGGAGAGTCTGGAGAGTGAGGAGTGCTGCAGAAGGCAGCTCCTCAGACTTAGCTCTGAAAGAGAGCTACCTCAGGAGATTGGGTTGAGTTTTCTCACCCTAGAGAAGAACACAGAAGACCTGTAGAAGGAAGTGATAGAGACTGTTTCTAGAAGGTTTTCCAGTGCCCCATCCCCAGAGGGAAGGGGGGATTCCAGGATTCAGAGGCAATCCCCTGGTCCAGCCTGGAGAGGTGAAGCTGCCTGAGATTCCTTTGTTCTGTGAGTACCCAACACTTTCGTGAAGAAGAAGCCCTAGGACACCTGTATTCTGGGGGTGAGTTTTCTCTGACAAAGGGACCAGGTCACCAAGACTGTGTTTCTGTTAAACGTGTCTGCCTACTATGGGGTCCCAAGGGAGGCTAGCCATGTATAGAACTTTTAAGACTGTTTCTGTGTAAAAGTATCTGCCTACTGTGGGATCCAGAGGGAGACTTGCCAAGTACGATACTTTTAGTTTGTGTCTGATTTAAAGCATCTGCAAAAGTGGGGTCTAGAGTAGCAACATAGCCATATACAGAACTTTTAATTTCATGACACCTCCATTAGTGTGAGCAGTAGAATGAGCGTACTTTAATACATTTCAAGAGAGCATCTACAAGAGTGTTTCAGAGAAAGGTGTTGTTAACCAGATGAATGGCCGAGTATAAATTTGGAAGCAAAAGGCGGGAGACCCCTCCCCCCATCTGGAGTAACCATGTTTACCTCTCCGGGTTCAGTTTGGGCACCTTTATTTTCTCTCAGTGCACTTTGCCAGTGCCTGAAAAAAATATCCAGATGTGAGATTTTGGATTTTCTGTGAGCCACAGAGTGCTCAGAGGTGCTAGGGAGCCACCAAGAATTCCTCATGAAATATGGGAAAGTGTCCTAGTACTGGCTGGGGTGCCAAGTCAAGGGAAAGAAGGGAAGTGTACCAGTTCGGGTCGTGTGTGCTCAGATCCATTCAGAACCTGAGGGTTCACTGTGTGTGTGCTCTGTACCTCAGTAATCTGCATTACCAGTGGGAGTAGCCCTGTGGGGGTCCATCTTTGCTTTGTTTATTCTCTGTGTTATGTGAATAAAAGCCACACTCTAGAATCCCAACCTGGTTTGGATAGTACAGTTATTGCTTCCAGGGTCTGGATTTATTTGGGTGCCCCTGACCAGAAGTACAAACCTAGCATAATGCTGAGCAAATGTTTTCTCCCAGGGACCCAGGTTGATGGCCATACTAAATGGTCCCCTCAGGTGTGAGCCAGGTAGTTGCCACACTTGGTTTGCCTGTCTGAGGATGGCAGGCTACGAAGTACATGTATGGGTAAACAGAACTGTTCATAGTGACTACCCCCCATCCCTCTTGATGGTGCCATGTGTGAGAGGAGCAGCCCTGCTAGTTGAACAAGGGGGGGCCGGTGGGGGGAGGTTACAAAATGGAGGCACCACTGAGGATTTGTTTTGGATTTCGGAGAAAACAAGAGATGTTTGCTCAGGTTGTGGCTAGTGTTTTGTCTGTCTGGTAGTTGGTAGCCCCCCCAAAAATTGGAAGCTTTGCACATAAGGGATTTGCCAGGGAAGTGCCATCCATATGTGCCGCTGTGTGCCAGCTGTTCATGTGCTGCTGTGATTGTGTCAATGTTTACCAAGGAGCTGTAAAGCCAGACTATGTGTACCCCTTGTCCTGCACCAAAAAGAACATTTGCCAGCTTTAATTTTCAAGTTGTGACAAGAAAAAGTATGGAGAACTGTGGGAAACAAGAGACATTTGTGCCCTGAAAGTTTAAAATGCTTGCTGTGTAGACTGGGGGAGTCGCTAGAGAAATTGCCTTGAAAAATGGTTAAAATCATGCTCCTGCCATGGAGTTACAGTTGAAAAGAAAAAAAGTTGCTTTGCAGTTTAAATTTTGCCTGCTTGACGATCGCCGTTGAGAAGAGCATGAGAAGGGAGAGAGGCTCATTTGCATGGCGTCGAGTGATTGGTGAGACTGCAATCAGTCCCACCCCAAGCCAGCTTCAGAGTGCTGCCCAGTGTTTGAGAGGGAGAAAGCGAGTGGTGTGTGAGCTGGTTAGCCAGGAGGGGAGACGTGGTGACTGTAAACATTCTAAAAGTTAAAATATCAGACTTTTTCTTTATTAAATCGGGCTCAACCCATATTCTGACCGACTGGGGAGAAAGCATGGTGTTCGCATGGACAGTTGGCAAGACCGCCAGCCTGTTTCAACCCAGAGGCCTCCAGTGTCAGCTGTAGGCTGAGAATTTCCATTGAAAAGCCAGCTACTGATTCAGTGAGTACCATTCAGCAAAACTGAGCTCAAACCGTGTGTGATTTTTCTAAAGCCTGCTGGATCTGTGTGTAAACAGTGTGACTGTTTTTGCAAAGAAGAACTGTGTGAAGTAAATCAAACCCAAGCAAGAATTCTGAGCATTAGGGAAAGGAAGAGCACTCCCGAGAACAAGGCTGTGGACAGAAATGGAAGCATGTCCAGTGCAGGTATTTCAGTGAGGGATATGTAATGTGCATGTTAGATGAGTGAAGGGAATGTAATGACGGGATTGATGGGTGAGGGGAGAGTAGAGGTAGGAGGAGAGGGTGGTGAGCCTGTATTTAGTTAGGAAAGGGGAGCAATGGGAGAGACAATGGGCTTCAAGAGAGGGGAGAGAGAGAGAGAGAGAGAGAGAGGTTAAGACAAAGGGAGCAGTGATAGTAGGGGTGCGGTATTTAGCGAGGAATGACAGAAGGAATGGAAAAGAGGGTCTAGTCGGGGGAAATAGCTATTGGGGCAGCATTGTAAACCATGTCCACGGGGTCAAACATTATCTTAAAGATAACCTTGTTTCATACCAGGAGCGGCAGGCAGAATTTGCTGTAGTACAGCATGCCTATTTTGGGATGGAGAGTTTTATGTATGGCACTGATGTGGCTGGAGATGCTGAGGTGCTTGTCTAGCCACACACTAAGGTCCTGTACACATTACAAGTGAAGATCTGTACCGTTTTAAATAACGGTTTCAAAACGTTTTAAAACTCACCACAGCAGCCCGTCCACATTATTGTTCACCGAGTTTGAACTCGATTGTAACACGGTGAACTTCTGTCTCCATCAGCAGCGAGTAAAGTTTTTAAACTCTGTTATCCTCCACGATTGTAGCATGGTTTAGTTGGGAGTATCACCCAGGATGCATCTTGTGTTACTCCCAGCATGCATCTTGGCAGTAATGTAAACAAACAACGCAAATTGCCGTTCAGGAAGTGCTTAAACTGGACTGTGTCTTTGCTCATTAGTGCATCAGTGTGGTGTGCTAATTTGTGCTACAGCATTGTAAATGGGCAAAAAAAACTGCTGAATGCTAAATTGTGGCAGCCTGTCCCAGCAAGCAGTTGACCCTGTCACATGATCCACGTCAAGTATCACCTAGGTGATCATTTGTTTACACATGGAGTTCTGCAGTGGGGACATGTATACCCTGATATTATGCTTGCTGACAACTCATCAGACTCTGTCAGCACTTGCTCTGGAGAGGAGAACTTATGAGATGAGGCAGAGATCACTGCTCAGCACAGCACGGTCCAGAATGAGATGGCAGCACATTATTAAATCGCTAGCTGTCATGCAGAGTATTCTGACTGCTGGGTATGTCTCAAATTCCCTACATAGGCATGTATGGTGTGTGGATCGTTCCTCATCTTGGTGGAATGATGTTGTCTTGACCCACTGGGATGATGAGCAGTGGATATGTAACTTCCGTCTCAGTAAAGAGACATTCACAGTGCTATGTGATGAGCTGTCACCTTACATTGCACGTAGCAATACAAGATTTCGGCAAGCAGTGTCAGTTAGTAAGCGTGTTGGGATCACCCTGTGGCAGCTAGCAACAAATGTTGAGTACTGTACACTCAGACATCTGTTCGGGGTTGGACGCTCCACCATGGGTGAGATCATAAATGAAGTGTGTCATGCTGTTGTGCAAGTCCTCCTACCCAAAGTGATTGTCATTCAAAACCTAGATGAAATAATGGCAGGTTTTGATAAAGAATGGGGTTTTCCCCAATGCGTCGGTGCTGTTGATGGCACTCATTTTCCCATTTTATGCCCACCTGGTAATGCAACAGAATACTACAACCGGAAGTGCTACTATTCTGTGGTGATGCAGGCGGTTGTTGATTACCATTACAGATTCATTGACATAAATGTTGGTTGGCCTGGTAAAGTTCAGGATGCTAGAGTACTTAAAAACAGCGACCTGTATTGTAGAGAGCAGCGTGAAGATCTTTTTCCAAACAGTGATCGGGAAATAAATGGTGTGATGGTGCCTGCTTTGATTCTGGGCAATCCTGCATATCCCCTCCTACCATGGCTTATGAAGCCATATGCTGATTATACAGACCCCCATAAAAGGAACTTTAATTACAGGCTGAATGAGACACGTATAGTTGTTGAATGCGCCTTTGGAAGACTAAAAGGCAGATGGCGTTGTCTGCTAAAAAGAAGAGTTCGCACTGAGAACATTCCATATATTATTGCTGCATGCCATGTTGCACCAATATGTGAGAGTAAGGGGGAGTTGTTCGACTCTGGGTGGTTGGCTGACACAGATGGTGGTGTTGTTCCTCAACCTGACATTGAACATCATCAGGCATATGATGCAACAGTTGCATCTCAAACAAGACAGGCAGTCTTGATCCGTGATGCCCTGTGTGCTTATTTTGTTACAATGCCACATGTGCAGTAACATACTGCTGAGGTGGATAATGTCATGTTTAGTCACACTACAGTAAATGCAGTAAGTTAATAAGTGCAGTGCACCAGTAGTAACCTTGCTGATGCTGTGTCACACAGCCAATATTTGTAATATATGTTTGTAATGCAGTTATGATATATATGCAGTACAAAGTACGAAGCAGTTAGTATCATTAAAAATATTTACTTTTATTGGCAAACAAACATTGTTACTGTTCTATAAGAAATGTTATTGTCCCATGAAAGGGAACAACAATAATTCAGTGAGAAGTTGTATTTCTGCAAGTAGCAGATTAAAAACCTGTTATGAACTGTTTACATTTTTAAAAATGTTCTTTAACGTACTGTTCAATTAAAAAACATGGCGGCAACAATACAAATGAACAGCAGTACCGAACATACATTTGTGTACGTAACATTTAATTATTTCAACAATAGTGAACATTGTTATATTATTAAATTGATTTGTAACAACAGCAGCACAAACAAATATTGGTGCATTTCATCTTAACAAGTGTAATATGTGTTTATTGGCCATAATAAACAGTGGCACATGTGAAATGACAAGTGGTGCTGTAACCTATTTGAATTCAGCCAGGTGAACCTGGTAAGGGGTGAGGAAACACACTGTCATGTCCGTGAAACAGCAAACACAAATATAACTACATGTGTGTACATGAGAAGCACACAACATGGATCTGCTCATCAGTTGCACACACTGTCTTTGCTGTTTTATGCAACGTAACAGTTAAGATGTCACAGACTTGTCCATGTGAAATCATCAGAATTCCGTTGCTCACTGTATGACTGCACATGAGTACTGTTTGGTCTACATTCATCAGTAGCAGTATGTTGGGAAACAGTACGGCCCACATAACCAACATTTTCGTGAGTGGGAGTCATATTATTGTTGACAGGTTGACTGTCCTGCATGACATTCAGTTGCTGATACAATACCCCTCTACTGTTAAAAGGATGGGCAGCAGAAGTATTTCCCGAGGTCATTACAGTGAAAGGGGATGGTGACTGCATGGCATTGGCATGGACCGTGGTAGCTACAACTTGCGTCTGCACATTGGTCACTGTAACCAAAAATTGCAAACATTGCCATAATGCTATGGAACAATGATGCAGTATGTTCCATCTCCCCTGTTCTTAGCTGTTCCTCCATCTCTCTATCTTCCCTAGCCCTTTCTCTCTCTTGTTGCAACAGCTGATTGTGCTGCTCAATCAACATTTTATGTGTTTGTTCAAACATGGACTCAACTATCTCATGCATTTTTGTCAGTCTCTTTTTCTTCCGTAGGTTGAAAAGAGGCTCAGTGCTGCAGGTTCTCTTCCCAGATGACACAGCTGATGGTGGTGCTGCATGGCTGTATCCCAGTTCTTCTTCTTCAAATGCATCTAGGGTATCATCAGATGGGTCATGGTCATGGATGGTGATAGAAGACTCTTCCACTGATGAGACCTGGCAACCCTCATGGTCTACAGAACAAATCACGTTTGGTAATGTAAATATGTCTGATGACAACTGTATGGTAAGTGCCAGGCAATGCAGTTCCATGTGGAGATGATTTCTGTGCACTTCACCCCCCCCCACCAGCACCACTGTCGCCAGACACAGCGGCAATATATGTTATGTCATTATGTCATTAAAGGCAGTATGTGCAGGTATGGAGAATACTTTGTGCAGACAAAGCAATGCACAACATCATGTTTGCTGATTCCACCCACAGTGACGCTACATTACACAGACACGTCTGTGACTGCAGGGTGTGGGTGGAGGGACTACAGTGCTCACGAATAATGGGTTACATGTGTGACATCACATTGCATGTACCTGACTGCAGGGGTTCTGGATCTGGGTACTCTTCTTCAACAGGTGGACATGGTGGCTCAACAGACGCTCCCTCAAGGACAAATGCAGGGTTTGAGGTTGATCGAGTACCAAGAATTCTGTCCAGTTCATCAAAAAATGGGCAGGTGAATCTCTTGCCACCAGATCACCTGCTGTTGTCTTTCACTTTATGGTATCTCACTTTAAGCTGCTTTATCTTTTCCCTGCATTGCTTTGCAGACCTTTCTATGCCTTTCTCTAATAGGAAGTCTGCAATTTTCTGATAAATCTTGGTGTTTCTGCGATAGTTGGCCAACTCCTCCTGAACCCACTCCTGGGACCAGTACTCAGATAGGAGTTTAGTGGCCTCCTCTGTCCAGCTTGCAGAACGGTCAGTCATTCTACCACAGTGGCGCTATAATCACCTGGAAGGGCACTATGCGGGGAAGCACTAGCACTAATTAACTATTGAATAAGCATTCACCACATAGGCTGAGTGTGTCTTGTTTACTGTACTAAATACTGGTAAGTGATGCAGACAATTCATCTGTCAACCTCCACGAGCACTTTAATTTCCTGCCACTAGATGCTCTGTTGGATGGCAATGCTCTACAGCCTCACTGCAGCTGCACTATGGGATTGCTTGCCAGGAACTTTAGGGTGGCACTGAAGGACCGAAGCTCTCAGCATGGCACCGGAATAGAGTGAGAATCTCACGCCCGTCCACACCACAAGGTAACACGCTTTCCTCCTTTAAAATGTTTTTGAAAACAGACTTGAGACTAGCTCACAGCAGGGTTTAAGCACGGTTTCTTGACAAACTGAAACCGTGCTTAATCTTGCTTCTGAGCTGCGATGTTTACACTAACAAAACATTTTAAGCACCTTAAAACGTTTTAAGTGGCCTGATGTGTACAGGGCCTTAGATACTAAAGTGAGGCACAGCTTTAGGTGGGGCATCATTTAGAGTCCTGAAGACTGGTGTGTGTAGGAGTCTAGCTACTCTCTGCTTTATGTCAAAGATCATAAATAGAGATACTGTAGAGACAGTCCTTTTGACATAATATGAGAACTGGTTTCAGCAGATCCATTGCTGGACATTATCAAAGTCCTGCTGAAGCAATGATTCCAGCTCAGTGACTGAGGTTCCAAATGTAAAGCGTACCATGTAATCCTCATACTGTACATGTGGTTGTGTTAGGGAATATAGACTGAGAGGAGGCCATGTAAAAAGGAAAAAAAAAGGACGTGGTTAAGAATAGTGATGTGTGAAGTTGGGAAACTTCACTCTGCATATTAATTTTGTGAATTCACCTCATTTCATGAAGTTAATCTCTCCTGTTTTTTTTTCTTTGTAGTTCCTAAGCCCTCTGACCCTATTTATTCATCTGTCCTCCCTCTTCTCTTCCATTTTTACCTCAGCTGGACCACCCATGGAGCTGCTCCCCCCCACATCCACCCCATCTCCACTAAGATATGCATAGGATGCCACTGAGACTGCATGTCTTCTTTTGTCCTCCGTTTTGAGTTTGGTGCCATTTTTACAAGCAGCCCTGCTGGCTTCTGTTACTTAACTTTACTGGGCTCTTTAATTCAATTTCATCTCATGAGTTCAGCAGACTTTATTTGCAAAAACAGACACTTTTCTTAACATTAATTAAGTTTTGTTAGAAAGTTTTGCTACTTGTCCTCCTGCATCTGCTGTAGTGTTCTTGGCATCTCAGAGGCTTGTAAAGTGATATTCTCCCTGATTCTGGAGCACCCCTTTCCTCCAAGATTGGCTTGAAAAGAGACCGCTTTAATTAACTTTAATTTGAGCTTTGGGTAATATGCCCTGCCATTTGATTTGTATCCTGATTTGGGCTGCTAGCTCTCTTATGTATTTTTTATTCAGAGCCTGCACTAAATCTTAACAGTAGCTTGCTTAAGTGGGAGGATTTGTCCCACAGCCACTACGCGGCTGCTCCCCACCTATTCCCAATACCCTTCCACCCTTAGCTAGCCCTAAATATAAAGGCAGGGGTTTCATTGCCGGTTTTTCTAATTCCCTACTTTCTCATCTGCACTTTATATCTTTCCCCCACTAGAGGTTGTTGACCACTTTTCTTATTGTCCTTAACATATGTTAACACAACTCTGCTAAGCTACCCTTGAGTCCTTATTTTAATATTCTCCCTGACTACCCTGTCGTCCTTGGTTCTGGGCTTTTTTCTTCTTACTCTTGTGTGATTTAATTTTCTGTCCTATTCTACTTGTTCCTTACTTACAGCATCCTTTTCTCCCTTCTTTTGCTTTCTTTTTCCATTGCACTAGATAGCTATTTCCCCCCTGCCACTCTCTCTCTCTCTCTCTCCCTCTCTTCCTTATTACTTTCTTACCTGTCCCTTGCTTACCCTCTAGTGCTCACTATGACTCATATGGCTAAGTAACTCCTTCCTTTATTTTTCTCTACACTACTTTTCCTTGACTTTTTTGCAGTTCCTCCTGTGTCCCCCTCAAATCCCTATGAAAACTCACTTGATAACTTCTTCTACTCCAACTTGCTAGCTGCGCTACCCCCCAACCCCTTACCTTTGTCGGGCCTCGGTCATAAATGTATTGGAGTACTCCTGCAATATATCTCATACAGGAAATCTATCTCCTGTGGTTGCATCACTTGAGCCTTCGTAATTGCTTCAATATGGATAGTAACCCTATTCCTTACTCTTACTGGGGACATTGAGAGTGACCCTGGCCCAACCCTCCACTCTAATCAAAATTACTCCTACTCCTCCAATCACCTGCCCCAGTCCACTGGCTTAACTTTCGACCATCTTAACATTCAAAGTCTTACTGCAAACCTCCCCAATCAAGAGGCCTGGGTATGAACTAATAATCCAGACATCCTAGCCTTATCTGAAGTATGGCTGAAACCCTCGGTCCCTGATTCTCTCTGCTCCCTACCAGGTTACAACATGATTCAGGCTGACCACCCTAACTCCAAAAGAAGGGGTGGCTTGCCTTAATGTGCCTATCATACCTAGTAGCTCACTAACTAATTTCAAGTTCCTTCATTCCCGCCTACTCTTTGGGGGTGCCAAGAAACTCCACATCTTGAGTGTTTATATAACCCCCATAAACTCCAGACTAGGTCTTTAAGAATTCATTGAACTGGTGCCAGCTGTATCCAAGAAAAATGAAGTAATCTGCATGGGTGTCTTGACTAGGCTGGTCCTAACCCATCTCTCCTATCCTCCATCATTAGTAAGGCTAACCTTGCTCAGCTCATCTTGGCTCCCACTAGGATCTCTCAGAGAGGTTCCAGTCACACTCTTTTAGACTGGATTCTTACTAATAGGAAAGATAAGTTTCCTGTTGCTGGAGTACCACCTGACTCTATAAGTGATCACTGCCCAGTATATTGCATGTGGGACACTTTCCCTCCACCCTACCCCTCTAAAGTATTATCCTTTTCTAACTTCTCTAACCTTAATTCTTCTGCATTCCTACATGACTTAAAACTCATTGACTGGTCTCCCCTCTACATAACCAATGACATCAACATTGCAACTGACAGTTTTAATGCAACCCTGCTCGCCCTTCAGAACAGACACACCCCGGTCACTATGAGAAGGGTCAAATGGATAGCCACCAAATGGCTCAAGCGGACCCTACTACAGTTACTCAAATGCAAGAATAAACTTGGCTAAAATGAAAATCCCCCTCTCTTCAAGCTGACTTTGAGGCCTACCGATCCTTGTGAAACACCTGTAAAAAAGAAATTCCCTCTGCCAAGAGCAAATACTACCATGACCTGCTCAGTTCCTCTGCCTCCAACCCAAAGAGATACTGGTCTCAAATTAATGAAATCTTTGGGAATAATAAACCTCAGACTCCTAATGAAATGCTTATACATGACAGTCACTGTAATAACCCTCACACCATAGCTAATGACTTTAACTCCCTCTTTACCAAGCTTCCCAACACCCCCCACTCCATCCTGTGATCCCCTGTCTCCTCCTCTATCACTGGCTATATCTTCTCCTCCTCTATTGCTTGCTCCAGTCATGCATCAAGAAGTCTTTAAGCTTCTGAAGACCATTCCTGCTCCTGGCAGTGCAGGGCCAGATGATTTTGAACCTAGGATTCTAAGACTGTTCACCTCTATCCTTGCAACACCAGTAACTAGGCTCTTTAACTTGTCCATCTGCTCCTCCATGGTTCCTTTGGCCTGGAAGACAGCCGGAACTATACCAGTGTTTAAGAAAGGGAACCCTAAAGTTCTGTTGAACTACCGACCCATTGTGCTTCTAACCATGCTCAGTAAGTTGCTGGAAAAACTAATTCATCGCCAGGTCTCTACACATTTACTTACCTTCAACCTCTAGTCCCTAATCCAACATGGCTTCCACTCTGGGCATAGTACAAATACTGCTCTAAGCCCAATTTACTAGTGATATAAAGTGCAACATGGACAAAGGCTTACTTACTGGTGCTGTGTTCATCAACCTCTCCAAAGCATTTGACTTGTTTAATCACCCTCTACTATTGAGCAAGCTTCAATGCCTCAGTGCCTCAGACTCTACCTTATCCTGGATTGGCAGCTACTTTGACAATTGCTCTCAAGCTGTCTCCTTCTTTAAAGTTCTCTCATCCCCAGCCCCTATCTCCTGCTGTATCCACAGGGTTCTATTCTTGGTCCCCTTCTCTTCTCCCTCTTTATTAATGATATTCCTAACCCTTCTCCTCCCTGTAGAACCATTATGTATGCTGATGACCTGGTAATCTATGCCACCTCCAAGTCTGTTGATGGCCTCAATCAGCACCTATCATCCACATTTCAGAATCTTCAAACCTGGCTCTCCGCCAACTATCAAATTCTAAAGTTATCTAAGACTCAGGCCATGCTATTTGGGTCCTTTAGAAAAATCCATGCTGAGTATTCTAAGCTAGAGGTCTTCTGCTGTGACACGTTGCCTATCTCGAATATTGACTCCTTCAAATACCTTGGTGTCATACTGGACCCCATACTTGACTTCTCTGCTCACATTAATGAGGTATGTCATTCACTTAACTCAAAAATAAGCGCTGCCTATAGAACGCGTCACTCTCTCACACCTGCTTCCAGGATGTTGGTAGCTAGAGGTGTCCTGCTCCCAAAACTGCTATACGCCCTCCCTATACTCTCCCATGCCAATGCCAGTGTACTTTGTAAGTATGATATTACATATAACAACATCTGCAGATTTGCCTTATCGGCACCTCCCCTAACCCATCACTACCTGCTCTACTCAGCCTTACATTGACTATCTCCTAATGCCCTTCATTCTTACACTCTGGGATGTTTTATTGACTCTTTCACCAGACTTCCCCCTCCCGATGCACTGGGAGCTATGCTAACCCCCATCCTTCACTCCCGCTCCCTTAAGTCCTCCATCTCTCCCTCACTCTCAGACCCACCCTGCTCCTCTAAAATGGGTGAGCAAGCTTTCTTCTATTTCACCCCAAGTTCTGGAATTCCCTCCCCCTTAATATTAAGAACTCCTCATCTCATCCTACCTTTAAGCATGCTCTGTTCTCTCACCTAAATGCACTTGATAATTGTGATTGCTCTTAACTTGATGCTCATCTTTCTGCTTTCCCAGCAGCCTGTTTTTTGTCTGTCTCAATACTCTTTATCTGTACATGTACTACCTGTCAGGTTCTCCTCTTTTATTTCTGTTCCCACTTGTTTACCCAGCTATTCTGCCCTGATCGTACCACTGTTCCAATTGTATTTGTTACATCTGCCTATCCCTGCATGGATAACTGATGCTTTTTTACTCTGGAGTGTCAGCTGATTAATATGTCCTGATTGTATCATTGTATTTTGTACCTGATTGTTTCATTGTATTTTGTACACTGTACTCTCCCGGGTCGTGCCTGAAAATAGGCAGGGTTATTGGCTAATGCACTTACCTGGTAACCAAACACTAATAAATAAATAATCCACTGTGCAAAGTCTGAATTCACAGAAAACTGATAACTCTGTGAACTGTGAAGTTGGTAACACTGCCTGCAGAGTCTGGCACAGAGGTGAAGCTTGTAACGTTCATTCCCTGGTGTCTAGTAGTCCCTCCCCCTTGCTGATTGCTGGCCCATTGTATAAAATAAACTTTCCCTGGTGTCTAGTGATGCCCCCCACCGAACGCCAGCTTGTTGTATACAATAACATTTACCTAGTGTCTAGTGGTCTCTCCCCCTGCCAATGTCTGGCCTGTTGTATAAAATAAACCACTAAACACCAGGCAGTTTTATTTTGCAAAGGAATAGTTAGTGGAAATCATTTTGACACAACTTTGCCTTTGTGTACGCCATTAAGGAGAAGTTAAAGGCAAAGCTGCAAGGTGAAGTCACAAATGGCGAATTTCCTATTAAATAAAAAAAATTGCAAAATGATCTGCGGAGGTGGATTCGGTGACTTCGCCAGAACTTCACTGGCAAATTAAAACTTTGCAACATCTGTAGTTAAGAGGGGAACCCTGAGAGACACCTGATGGGCAGGGGAAATGATTGGGCTTCACCGACTTAGACTGGCTAGTGCTGCTCAGAATTTTGGGAGTGGAACCACCCAACCTCCAGGTCAGTCTGACCTCCCCCCCCCCCAACATATGCAGTACTAAGGGATGGCCACTGTACCAAATGCCTTAGCCAAATTGATGAAAAAAGCCACTTTGATTTTGCCCCACCCATCCCTTTCAGAATGGAGTCAGTGACCCAAAGGAGGTAGGAAACAATGGCATGATGTTTGCAGAAATAAGTAGGGCTGTGCGAATACCTTTTTTTGAATATTTGGCTGAATATTCGGTATTCGGTTGCCAAATATTCGGTATTCAGTATTCATTATTCGGTATTCGGTATTCGGCCAGTGACATAATTAACAAGAACCAGAACCCTCCCTCCTCTCCCAGCCCATGCAAACAGCAAAATCCCTAGCCCTCCACCCTCTGTCAAAAAAGCATACTGCCTCCCTCCCCCCCCAGCACCCACAAGTTGTTTTTTTTTTGTCATAAATGCCCCCAATAAAATAGTAATCCAAATTGCGGGTATCGGGTGACCTTGGCTCTACCCACCTGCTTCTATGGTTGATCTGTAAACTTCTGTGCTCTGTCTGTACTAATTATTAAAAATAATACATCATGACCCCCCCCACACACACACACACACACTCATAGCACCTGTCCCTGGCACCCACCCACCCAGTCCAGCATCCAGGCAGTTATATAAAGTCAAGTTGAGAAGGTGCCTGGCACAACGCTTACTCCTCCATGGCCAGCTGCCTTCTCATGAATGAAAGCACTTGTATGCTTGCTATAGTAAAACCAGCTGATCACGTGATCAGCTGGTTTTACTATAGCAAGCATGTGACTGCTACGATATCCAGGCAACCCTCTTCCATCAAGACCACCAGTTCAGGGAGCTTGTTGCCCAAACTACGGGCACTGGTACTCATTACCCTCCATTTCCTGATGGCCTTACTCCCTTTTTGCCCCACCCCTGTCCTTATTGCCTTTGTCACTTTCTCCATTTACCCCTGCCCTTCTCCCTATCGACATCTCTATCTTTGTGTTTATCTCACTCACTACCCTGACTTTTTTGTGGGAGCTAGGATTCCCTTGCTACTTTCCAGTGCCTCCCCCTTGGCTAGTTTAAATGCTTACCAATGAAGCATTTAAACCTATCACCTAGGATCCTGGTACCCCCTCCTGGACAGATGCAGACCATCAAGCCAGTATAGGCCTGCATCACTCCAGGTTGACCCTCAGTCCCCAATGAAGCCAAATCCCTGAGTTCTGCACCAGTTTTTCAACCACTGATTGAATCCCATGGTGTGGAGCACCCTAACCTCACCTACGCCATAGATAGGCAGCACCTCTGAGAAGGTTAACGTGCATGCTACTTGTCTAAGGCCCCTCCCCAACTCTACAAACTTTTCCTGCACTGCTCTGGTCCCTTTCATAGCCAGGTCATTTGTCCCTAGGTGGACAATGACATCCAGTTCCCTTCCCTGTGCAGCTGTTCCCCAAGCCATGGCGCCAGGCAGGCACCTTACCTCCTTCTCCCCTTCCTCCCCCAGTTCTACCTTCCTAACAATGGAGTCCCCCACCAGGAGTTGTTTCCTTCCCCTGTGGGGTCCCATGCCACCCTCCTGTGCATCTCCTTTGTGGAGGTTCTCAGTATCCTCCTTGGTCTCCACTGTGGGTGCCTCCATAGAGGAACCACACTTTGCCAGAATGGCATATGAATTGTGGAGAGGTACAAAAAGAGGGATGCACCTCTGTTACACTACCCTCACCCTCCCTGAGCCCACTGTGATCCAACCACTCCTCTTTCTTGACAACCTCTGAGGCAACAGCAGTGGCCCTGGAGGT
Source organism: Neoceratodus forsteri (assembly GCA_016271365.2). Taxonomy (NCBI): domain Eukaryota; kingdom Metazoa; phylum Chordata; order Ceratodontiformes; family Ceratodontidae; genus Neoceratodus; species Neoceratodus forsteri. The sequence goes on from CM057453.1 coordinate 137,425,894, forward strand.
CCCTGGATGGGAGATGAGGTCCCACAAATCTTGGTGAACTCAGTCTGGAGATGAGCAACCTCCTCCCTCAGCCCAGAGAGGTGCCTGCAGATGGGACAACACTGCATCCACCAGAGCATCTCCTGGAAGACTGCTGCTCCACAGCCACTGCACTGCACCACTCCCATCATGTCTTATTTCTGGCCCCTTCACTGTTGTTTAGAATCCTTATTCTTTCCTCTGTTTTTTTTTTCTCCCTACTTACTTACTGCCTCTGTGCCCTTTAAGCTCCTGATGTTCCTGTTCTGAGACAAGAAGATCCTATATTTCTCAGTAGTCCCCTTACTTGCTCAGAGGCAGACCTCCAGCAGCTGGGGGGGTGGAGAGCTAATCTTGTCCTTCTACGATGGTGAGTCTTTGGTGGCTCTGTGATCATTCACTTCCTGCTCCCAAACAGGAAGTTCCTGTTGTCAGTCAAATCCTGTGCCTATAAAAGTAAAACTGTCTTTGGGTGGGGAGGTGGAGAGGAGGGAAGGAGGGCAATATAGTCCCAGTAGAGAAGTCCAGTCACACAACAACCCCTTCCTCCTGGTGTTCTCTGCCAAGTCTCTGGCAGAAGCTATCTAGGGCAGTGTTTAAATCTGGCTGTAATCTGGCTTCCTTCTAGCTAAGCCACTCCCCCTACTTAATAGATCTTTCTACACTTAGTTAAATTGCACAGATAACAATCCCCTTCAGCCACCTGAGATTTACACCTAGATGGCCCCATTTGCTTGCATAACCTATTACAGCTTGTAAGGGGGTTCACTGGGTGATGTGGAGCAGCAACAATCAGTAACATTGATTCAAATGCAAGTCATAGGATAGTTACACTACAACAAAGTCTGTCTGTAAGAAGCAAAGTACAAGGCATAGAGGTTTATGCAGTAAGTAGAAGTACAAAAGCATAGTTACACAAGGTAGGATTTTCACACACTTGCACCCACTCAACATCCAGGCAGCTTTTCAAGAGGGCTACAGTGACCTCAGTTCCTGCAGGCACAGTTTTCAGTGGGCAAGGCTGTTCCAAGACACATCAATATGTCCATAGGGGGCCAGCTAGATTATTTTTAACTGTCAAACTTGAATTAATACCTAAAATCAAATGCATACATCCAAAGTTGGGGGGATGCTGCCTGAAGCTTCATCTGATTGTTACATTCAGAAGTTATTTCAACAAGCATTTGTCAATGCCGAATGTTTGCTTGCTGATATTAGCATTGAACATGCAGGAATTAGACATATGCAGAATAGGAATGTTTCACAGTCGATTCATTAGTTTAAATGGTGGCATATAGTGCAATGGATTCTTTCTATTAATTGCCATCTAATGTTACAGTTTATAAAAATTCTTACAAATTCCACTGTCCTCCCTGGGGAGTGACCATGAATGGGAAATGCGAATGTCAAAATCCATTTGGAGCATAGTGCAACCACGTACTGGACTGGTAATAAAATGAGATAATAACAATGTTAAACACCCATCAGAGTGTTTTCAATTATGGAAAGAAAAACAAATCACAGCATTTATTAATCTGCAGTCATTCTATGTGAAATATTGCATACATAGATCCAGGTTGCCTACGCAGGTTATTCCATTGATGCACCTTTATGTTCAACCAGAATATGTATATGTGTGTGTGTGTGTGTGTGTGTGTGTGTGTGTGTGTGTGTGTGTGCATTTATTAGGTGCATTTATTTTGTCTTAGTTGTTTTATGACATGAGGGCATTTTATTCCTTAAAAAGGACCTGCTGACTCAAAGTAGTTTTGAGGATAATGGGTTTGCTTTTGTTGACACATTCATTGTGATTCTGTAACTATGAATAAAGTACATTTTTGTCACTTTAGGCAAGGGTGCAGGTTCAGAAAAGATCACTGTCCTTCTGATATCTGACGATGTTGTATGGGGCAAACCACATTATAATAATAAACACCACCCAGAGATATCTATCAGTTCTTTAAAATCACAGTTAATAAATCATTCTTCATGATGGGAACATTAAGCAAGGTGTGCAGCTCCATAATTGCCATGATTCGGCTACCATACGGCAGATTGTAGTGACCTCAGTGTAAGAACCTACTAGTATCTCCTGATTTTCTAGTCCTCTTCTGTTCTAATAGTATGCCCCCAGGCTAATTGTTTGGCTTGTGAGGGACTTTTGTATTTTTTTTTTGGTTTGTTTTTAAATCTTGTTTTAACAAAATCAGTGGGGTTGGGGTATCTGTTTACACAAGGCTACAAGATCATAATGGAAACTGCCATTGAATTAGTCTGTCAACAAACTTTACAAAGAAAGTTGACTAATATGGAAAGTAAACTCAGATAAAGATTAGCAAGGTATGTACTTGCAGCCCAGAGATGTACAGAACAGGGACTCCTAAGGGATGTGTTGCTCAGTTGAAATGCTTCACCAACGCAAGACAAGTGGGGTGGACACCAGAGAGCATGGACAACAATTCCAGTGTAGGTTAATAGAATTCATTATTGGCTGTCTCCCTGATCAATGAAATTGTGTATTCCTCACATTACAATGGATAAGTATTGCAGGATTTTTTTTGGGGGGGGGGCTTACAGGGCTGGCTCTATTTACCATGACGTGCACCCTGGCACAACTCAGCCAGCCTGTACCGGCAGTGGTCCTCAAGACTCAGAGTACGGCCAACAGAATTTACTCATGGTCATACTCACTTTTTTTTAATTTCCTCCCTTGCAATAAAATATGTTTTTCATACATTATTTAATTCCTGCTGTTTATTCCTCTTGACATTTTGCTTCTTTTTTAAAGGGGCAAATCACTTTTCCTTTTTAAATTGGAGTACCAAAAAAACTCTTTACCACTCATAACTGTGCTGGTGGCTGCATTTGGCCACAGATCCCCATTTGAGAAACAGTGATGTACTGTATATCATTTACTTCTGTAGGAGTATTTTCAAGACAGAGAGATCCTAAATGTTCCTTTGCTCCCAAAGTTTGTAAAGTGTATTACTAGCAGTGCAAAAAAGGGCTGTTCATTTTCAGCTTGGACATTTGTATTCCGTTTTATCATGTGAATTTTCTTTTTACATGCTGTTTTGATAACTTAAACAATAAAATTCACAAAACAAAGTTCTGTTGTGGGTATCAGGCATACATTAAGATCCAATAGGCCAAATAGGGTAAGTCGTTGGGAGACGAACACAAACAAATGGCCTCAACACTGCAGTGGATCACCTTGTGGTCAGTCCAGTCAATGTGGCCTTAGCTGTTGACTATTAATACTGCAAATAAACTCACTGGCAGGGACAAAAGAAAAACAGTGACTAATGTGCATCTCTCAGCTGTTGTCACTTTAGAACAAACTGATCAAATGGATGCATACATGAGTAGTATGTAAGCTGCCAAATTTCATTTGGTATTGATTCTTCTTCTCCAGCCACCACATCCTATAAGACGATGCTGCATTCAAGTTGTGAATTGTGCTGCTTCTCTTTAAGACAAAAAACGTGGACCCAAAGCAACTCCAATTTATTTAACCAATTATCTCCTTACGCAATACCTCCCCTATCAAACTCCTCCCTGCCTAAGGGTTTGCACCTTTCTCTGTCTCTCTGTGTTTTTAAGCCAGGTGACTTCCTCAAGCTGTGCCATGCCATCACTCTCTCTTCTTATCCTGGAACTTCAGGTTGTAAAGCAGACAGCAGCTCACAGTTCAAATGTAAAATGGCTTTTTCTAAATTGAGATTGGGCTTGTGAAATTAGTGAGTCGGCTTTAGAATGTAATGTAAATCTGTGTGAAGCATCATTGAAACCATTGTTTTGTACCATATTGTGTTTTCCCACACAAACTTTTGTCAGTGTAGAAGTCCCTTTTGTGCCATTCGTTCATTCAAGTTGACAGATACCACCTCTGTACTCTGACCTGTGGAGAAAAGGCTGTCAGGCGCGTCAAAAGTAGCTGACATCTGTACATCCAAAACCTAGCTTTTTAAGGTAATTTTCATTCATGATGTTAGTCAATATCTCAGTATTTGAATAAACTTATTTTTTTAAACAAATGCTAGTGCATATTTTCGTTCTGGTTGTCTGGCATGATGAGTGTGTGGTTGCTCTCCAAGTTAGTCTGTCACGTAGTAGAAATGTGATATGCTATTGTAGTTTTTGTTTCCTGTTCATTGTACATATTAACTGGTTTTATGTATTTATATATGTTTTATTTAAAATCACACATTTGTGCCTCCTCTTGTATTGTTTGCTCATGATACAGTCTGCTGCATATCAAGTTGCTGTCCACCATGCTTTGAGAGGTATCAGATCTTTTTACATTTCTTCTCTGCTTGTATGTGTGAATTTTGGGGTCGATCTGCTGTGGCATGCTTCCATAGTCTGCAGTGCCTTTATGTAATCATGAATTTGAAGTGTGTGTGTGTGTGTGTTTTTCACTTCCTGTTTTTCAACTGATTAATGAGATATAGATCGGGGACTCAGCAGTAACACAGATTCCTGAGTAATCACAGAATGAAACAGAGAAAGTGGCTGTTGTGACTGTTACATTAGTTCTTTATTGTTGTTTTCCTGTTGGATACAAAGTGATTTGCTGCTCTCTTGAAAAAAAAATTTAAGAGGAAATACAAAAGTGAGATATGGGAGGAAACAAACAGGTGATTTGGACCCATCATACTATCCGCTTTTAAATGTTGTGCATGGACTCAGCACCTTCAATGTATTCCATCCCTTTCAGCTAGCAGTCTATCGCAAATTTTTTTGTTGTTGTCTTTCTTTTCTGCACTTTCACTGTGTTTGGACTGAGTGACATTTTGTGTGTGTGTGTGTGTGTGGTGGGAGGACGCATAGTCACAAATGCTGGTGTGGGGCACCTGTATGTACGGTGATTCACAGTATGTTTTTATAGTGTTTTAACATTATATTTTTTCCTTTTATATGTGTGCTGTGACTTTGTTGCCATAAAAAGTCAGTGGTTTACATGAAATCTGTATTTTCGGAAACCGCCACTAGGTATTGTGTAAATGTGCTATGTTAGGGAACCTAATTGGCTCTTTGATGCAAATCAAGCTTCTTCAATATGTATGCTGTCTATATGAACTACTTTGCATATTATTACATACAGGATCACTAAACCAATATACTTTATTAATCAATCCAGAATTACAGTTCTCTGCAGGGAAAAATAGCGCTTACCATACTTTTTTAAAAAGGTGTCAGTTTCCCTACACAATATTTATAACTGTCCACACTAGCAAAACCTTTGTCAGAACAATTGGATAAGCTGCTGATGAGTACAGTTTACTCAGATATAACACGGACCAAATCAGAGGCGAACAGTCACTGGCAATTTGGTCATTTATTACAAGCAAGGCTAACTTCATGTACTGGCTAAAACACTTAGCAAAATGGTATAAAAAGAAACACTGTTATTCTTGAAAAGGAGCAGCCATAGCACCACACAATGAATCTCTATAGATCCCACCCCGATGTCTATTGCGATGGCAGGACACCTCATTGGATGGCAATTACGCACTATCCTAACAGGAGCTCATTGTAAATAAGCCACCCACCACCAGGAATAGGTGAGAAAAACAGTCACAGGCTATGCACCTTGATACAGTGCACATTTTACTTGGGAGGGGAGGACTTGAGCACAAAACATTGAATCACTGTAAGCCCCAGCGAGTCTACAGTGCTGACGCTGTAAGGACAAATAAAAGAATGGCAAGTTCACAGTAGCCTTGCAGGACCAGGCTGAAATTCAGACCATGGCTAGAAACATTGCACTGCACAAAGCATAGGCGTGGAAAAAGAATAGACAGGCTCTGAAGAGAATGCCTCTGACACTGTTGCAATACATGAATTAACCAAAGGAAAAAGCCACAAGTACAGCCACGCCTCATCAGAGAACTACCAAGTACCACAGAATGAGAGTGGCTGAATTTCACTACAGTACACAACATGGTGGCAAACCGAGAATGTGACGTTGGTGGTGTCTCGAGGTCCACTTTGAATCCCTTCCATGGAGCTGCGGAGCGCTGCCATGCCAGGCACAAAACACAGTACCCTTCAATATACAAATTACAACATAACTCTAACTACTATACATGGACTGAAAGGGAAAGAGAGACAAAATAAATCACACTGGAACGAGTGTAAAAAAACAGACAGAAGACACAGAAATTTGGCAAATTCAGTTTATTACATTTCACCATGTTTACTTCACTTTCCAGCCCCTCCAGCGGTGCTGCTAAGGGGCTATCCCACTGAAAACTGGATCCTTTATCCAGGTGGAGGGGCTGGATGGATGGGAGGGGGGAAAGAGTCACGGGGGGCTGTTTGTCAGTTTCTGGTCTATTATATATATAACATCAGCTGCTTAATCTCCTCCTGTTTTTTTTTCCTTTTGTTTGTTCCAACCTTTCTATTGATCGCTTGGGTAGGACTTTCTCTTAATATTTAATCAGCGATTAGAAAACTGTCCAACGGTTGAACTGCAATTTACAGTTAATTTTTTTGCATCATACTTTGAAATGACAGGGGCAGTTAAGTGTGACTCCTAATTCATCCTTTGGGTTGAGGGGTGACTGTCAGCTGGGTAGCAATGGAGCGGGCGAGGGTCTGTTTAATTTTTAAATGTCTGACTCAGTGCTGAAAGAAAAACACATGTAAAGAAATGGATTTCTTTTTAGTTTATTTATTTTGTGGGTCTTTACCGAGGAAGGATGAGGAGAATGGTTGTAGGACTGGAGTCAGGTCTGAGTTCTCGCTAAGCGAGAGAAGCAGGGTTGCCGGTGTCATGCCAGTTCACTTCTGGATGCTGGAGCGGTTACTGATGCGGAAAGCACATGCACGGCAATCATTCGTGACCATGCATATGATTCTTGCATAAATCCGGAACAAAATCTGCACAGCTACCAGTGCAAGATTGGTACCGGCTGCGGTATTCGTTATGTGCCCAATTAATACATTTCGGGGGTATGCAAATATTTCTTTGGACTGGTCTAGGAGCAGCTGCAGTATATGAGTGATGGGGCATGTGTCTGCTACTTCCCTTTTGCTTTAACGTTAAACTTTTTATTGAAATATTTCAGTACACACAATATCAGAAGCATGTACAAACAAGTATCCAACATTTCAGTACATACAGGGACTTTTTAAAGTTCATATCACTATAATGCATACATAATGGTGCATTGCACTGGATCAGTTAAGAGCAGTCAGGTCATATCTGCTTCCACTTGTGAGCCTGAACAAATCTAAAACACATGGAGTATCACTGTGGTACAGCACTTATCGTTTTACTACTATGTGTTTCACCTGTTGGTGGTTCTCATTAGGGTGCCCTGGTCAGGCTGTTAGCCTCCCCAGGATAAAGCAGGTAACATTAACAATTGGGAACAGATGGGGATACCCCTCCCTGGACTGTACCTGGGACAAATCAGTTTGAAGCTAGTATTGTAACAATATTTGTAGTGGCTATCCTTTTCAAGGGCTCAAAAATTGATTGTGGGCTGGTAGCCAGTTGGCCCATAACTTTCAAAATTTAATAGCCAAACCCAATTTGTCTCAACCTGATTTGGTGGACTCTGAAATGTTAAGAAAGGTGTCCATACTCGGTCATAAGAGTAAGATTTACCTAGGGAGAAATAAGACAGGAGTTCTGTTATAGCCAGGTGGCCCACTGCCAGCAGCCATTTGTTAGGGAATGGCACCTCCTTCTATCCCCATCTCTGAAGTCTTTTGGCTGTGATACTGGCAACCATGGCTCATTTTAGAAGGGATGGCTCTTAGGGATGAAGTGTGAGGAATACCAGTAGTATTAGATGAGAGTCAAAAAATATTTCAGGTGGGCAAACCTTGTTAAAAAACTTAAGCATCCCTTTCCCAAAAATTGGAGATTGCCAGGCACGCCCATAGAATGTGGAGAGAGGGATCCCAGGTGAGCATCATCTACAGCAGGTGTCTGAGGTAAGAAACCCCCTGGGCTTCAGGGCCTGTGGTATCCTGTATCACCTGTGGAGAATTTTCAGCTGTATAAGCTGGGCTTTGGTGATCCTACAGGCAGCGTGGATGTGGTGCTAAGCAGTCTTCCATTGGTGGTTGCAAAGGCCATCCCTAGCTCCTCATGCCACTGCAGTTGAATCTTGATTATGGGGTGGGGGGATCTCTGAGAGATTCGTAGATAACTCCTGCTGCTCCACTGAGAAGCCCTAAACACCTCTTCAATGGATGTTGCTTGTCTTGCTTAGCTGTGGACCTCCGATGAGGAGACAGAAAGACAGAAGCACCCTCAGTTGTAAGAAGAGCCAGTAGTCCCTCTTTGTGATCGAGTACTGAGCCACCAGATCTCCAAAGGAGGTATTGTGTGGTCTGGAGAGCAAATGTCACAGTCATAATGAATGCTTGCTTTTTGACCCCCGCCCCCGGGATGCAGGACCCCAGTGGGGTGTATTGAAAGGGAGGGTCGAGTAACTGTTGGTAATTGGACACCTTTATCCAATATGAGTAAGATATTGAGATACTGGGATGTGTCCTCACTAGCTTGATTTTATCACACAGGACCACCCGGAGGAGGGAGCATTGTGCATCTACCCTTCCATGGCCACCCACAGAAGAACAGATGGAGGTGAAGTAGAGAGGAATATTTAACTGTTTGTTCTAGGACAAAGGCGGCATGATAATATGCAAAACTGGGGAGTCCTCACCCCCCCCAGACCAATGCTGTTGATGTTTGGCCATGTTGAATCTGGGTGTGTAGTCTTCCCATAGGAAGGATCCTACCATGGTATCAAGCGCGGAGAACCAAATGTTCAGAATCTTGATGGGGAGATGGGAGAGGATAGTGGAGCACCTTGGGGGTGAGCACCACTTAATGGCCGAAATCCTCCAAGTTAAGGACATGTAAAGGAGTTTCCAGCTGCTTAGATCCTGTGTCAGAGAGTCAGTTATTGGGGTGAAGTTTACTTTGCTCAACTTTTGAATTTTAGGGAAGAGCTTCATTCCCAAGTGTTTGATTCCTGACTCACACCAATGCCAGGGAGCACCCACAGGAGACTGGTGGCTACAGAGCAGGTTAAGTGGGAAAATATTTGATTTAGAGTGGCTAATATGAAGGACATAGATATTACAGAACTCAGTGAGCAGTTTCTGTAGGGGGGAGATGGCAGTCATGAGCCATCATCCAGGACAATGTCATCCACATACAACAAGGTTCTATGTTCCCCCAATCTTGAGTTCTGTTAGTTGTGAGTGTACCTGCAGAGCCACGACCAACGGCTCTATGGCCAGTGGGACTAGTAAGGGCAAGAGAGGGCAGCCATGCCAAGTGCTTCTGTAGAGGGGAAAAGAGTGAGACAGGGAACTGTTGGTCAGTACTTGGTTGTGCTGCTGTCAGTATAGGGTGCCCACTGCATGTAGAAAATGGGGGCCAAAGCACATATTCCACATGTCCTTAAAAAGGCAGACTCACTCCATACAGTTGAATGTCTTCTCGAAATTGTTTATTAGGGCAGCTGCTGGTGTACAGAGGGAGGCAGCTAGGTACTACAGGTCCAGGATTGATCTAAGGTTGTTAGAATCCATTCTCCCCTTTATGAATCCTGCTTGGGAGGGATGTACTAAGCATTGAAGGATGGGGTCAAGCCTGCCCACAAGTATTTTCAGCAGGACTTCAGTGTCCCCACTGAGGAACAAGATGGGGCAGTAGCTACCTGGTAGAACAGGGTACTTCTTTTTTTTGGCAGCACTGTTATAAAAACTTCTGACATCAATTGAGGAAGGTGGCCCCATGTAAGGATAGCTTAGAATGCCTTTAGCAGCAGTGGAGCAGTTTCTGCTATCATCTCCTGGTTGAGGTCTATGGGGAGTCTATCACCCCCTGGTGATTTGTTTTTGTTCATCGCCTTTGTTCAGCTGCTCTGACCTCATCTAAAGTGAGAGAATTCAAGCCTCTCTCTGAGTTCTAGGGGGACTCTGGGTAGTGGCATGCATCCCAGATTCAGTTTGGGTTAGTTGGCAATGGGGAGGAGTAAAGTTTGAGATAGTAATCCCTCTCTACCTGGTTAAGATCTTTGGTGTGCAGGACACCGATAGTTACGGAGCCCAGGGATGTGTCTTTCCACCTGCATTTTCCAGAGCCAATAAGACAGTGTCTTGATGGCTCTCTTTTTCCCATTCCCAAAACCTATGATGAGACTGGATTAGAGCTAAGTCAGTGTTAGGGGACCACAGTTGATTTAGTCTGTCTCTCAGCTGGAGAGTATATATAGATTTAAGGTTGGGTCAGATTTGACAGCATCTTCAGGTAGAATTGTACCCCAAATACTTTCCATAGTTTAGTGTCCCCCCCCTTCCCAGTAGGCAGAACCTCCTTCCCGCACCCCTCCGCACCACCCATGCTGGTGACTGGCACTGCCCTCCGCTCACCACCATGGTCAGTCACTGACTGAACAGTCCAGAAATGGCACTATTCAGAACATGTACTCAACAATGAGCATGTATTCTGAACATTGAGGTTCCCAGTCTGTTCAGTTGGTGGCTGGCCACGGTGATGAACAGATGGCTGTGCCAGCTGTAACCAGGTGGTGCAAGGAAAAATGGAGGGAGGTCCTACCTACAGAAATGAGGGATGGAGATCCCTACACTATGGAAAGTATTGAGTGTCAGCAACTATGTGACCAAATACAAAAGAGAGAAACACAAAAAGCTGCTTGAATTGCTGACCCTGTACCTGAAATATTTGTTTTAAAGAATTGTTAATATCCAACCAGAACTACTGAAGATTTGGGCAAGCCTAGAAGATATGGGTGTGGGTGGCTTAAGCAATAAGTCACGAGGGTGTGTGGTTAAACTGAGGAGACCTATAATGTAATGTGTGTCTTGCTGGGGTGGGGCAGGAGGACATAAAGAAGTACTTCTTTACAGAAGGGGTGGTGGATTAGTGGAACAGCTTACCAGCCAAGGTGGTGCTGGTGAAAACTGGTGGGATTCAAGAATGCATGGGATAGGCATAAGGGACTCTTAATGAAAAACAATGGGGGGAGGGAGAAAAGGCCGGAGATCCAGTAGGGTCTACGGTGATAGGTAGGGAAAATGGGCAGACTGGGTGGGCTAAGTGGTCCTTATCTGCTGACAAATTCTATGTTTCCATGTTTGTAAATTTTATGTTATGCTTGAATTGCTAACATCTTTTTTATGATGAAAGTTTTGAACCTATAAAATTGAATTGATTGAATAGTAATTGCAGGTTACATTTCTGAAATTCAGTTTTAGCCAATCAGCTTACCTAGTTTGTGTCACTGTATTTATAAACCTTTTTATTTTCTAGTCCTTGCTGTATCTCATAAAGTGTTGCGTTTTTCTGTTTTGAGTCTGCCTGTGTGCTTTTGAGTGCTCCATTTTAAAATGGCTGTCCCCAGGCTTTCATCTGTATTTGTGCTGTTGGTGAGCTATGCCTGTTGCATCCTAGTCACAAGGAAACACTAACACCATTAGTGATAGACTGGAAGTTCTGGATGCCTTCAATAATCACTTTGCAACTGCAGGCCTAGCCTTCGACAATTTCCCTGCGAATTTGATACGCTCTCAGGTGGATAATCAAGGTGCAGATCCTAGCGTCACCGATTCAGTCTTCTCCCTACGTCCTACTACTCTGAAAGAAGTTGAAGACCTATTGCTAAAACTGGATGTAAAAAAAAGCACCGGAGCGGATACCCTCAACCCATATTTTTTGAAGGTGGCCATCCATGTGTTAGCCGTGCCCATAACCTATTTATTTAACCTATCATTAACTCAAGGAGCCATTCCTTCTATATGGAAAACATTTGTTTGTTTTCTCCTGCTTTTCATTTGTTGGTTCTGTTCTCTGTATAGTTAAAAACCTAATAAAGTCTGAATTAAAAAAAAAAAGAAAGGGTTCTGAAAGAACTAATAAAATTGAAGGTGGACAAAGCAATGGGGCCTGATGGGATCCACCCAAGAATTCTAAAAGAACTAAGGGTAGAACTAGTGACACCACTGACTACTCTCTTTAACAAATCATGGGAGGATGGGGTGGTACCTGAGGATTGGAGGAGAGTGGATGTGATTTCTCTTCACAAAAGTGGGAACAAGACAGAGGCAGGAAACTACAGACCTGTTAGTTTGACCTCAGTGGTAGGGAAAATGATGGAATCACTTTTGAAGGAAAGAACTGTTGAGTACCAAGAGGCCAGTGGGGTACAGGACCTAAGGCAGCATGGATTCATGATGGGAAGGTTGTGTCAGACGAATCTAATAGATTTCTTTGACTAGGTGACTAAAGTAGTAGATCAGGGAGGGCCTGTGGACATAGCCTACCTAGATTTTAGCAAGGCATTTGCTACAGTCCCACACAAAAGATTAATACACAAGTTAGCCAGCCTTGGAGAGGGTCCCAAGGTGGTAGCCTGGATAAAAAATTGGCTAGACAACAGGATGCAAAGGGAAGTAGTCAACGGAGTCTACAGTGAAGAAAGGAGGGTTACTAGCGGGGTACCACAGGGTTCAGTACTGGAACTGGTCCTCTTTAATGTTTTTATAAGTGACATTGCAGAGGAACTGGAAGGAAAAGTATGTCTCTTTGTAGACAACACAAAGATCTGCAACAGGGTTGATACACAAGATGGAGTGGAAAAGATGAGAAGGGACTTGGCAAGGTTGGAGGAATGGTCAAATGTATGGCAGCTCAGATTCAGTGCAAAGAAGTGCAAGGTAATGTACCTGGGAAACAAAAACCCAGGGAAAGAGTACACAATGGGGGGTGAGATACTGACAACAGTAAAATTGGAAAGGGACCTGGGGGTAATTATATCAGATGACCTAAAGGTGAGCAAGCAATGCGAGGAGGCAATAAGGAAAGCCTGGGGGGATACTGGGATGCATAGGGAAAGGCATCAATAGTAGAAAACAGGAAGTTGTTATCCCTCTGTACAGACAGTTGGTGAGACCCCATCTGGAGTACTGTGTGCAGTTCTGGAGACCCCATCTCTGCAAAGACATAGAGTGGAGGCTCTCCAGAGGAGGGCAACCAAAATAGTGCAGAGTCTGCACCAGAAGACATATGAAGAAAGACTAAAAGAGCTTAATATGTATACCCTTGAGGAAAAAAGGGAGAGAGGAGACATGATAGAAACTTTCAAGTACCTCAAGGGAATCAACAAAGTCCAAGAGGGTAGCATCTTTCAGAAAAAGAGATGTGCAAGAACAAGGGGGCACAATTTGAAGATAGAGGGGGGGACGGCTCAGAGGTAATGTGAGGAAGTATTTTTTCATGGAGAGGGTTGTGGATGCATGGTCCTTATCTGCTGTCAAATTCTATGTTTCTATGTTTCTTTTCTCAATAAATCTAGCCAGTACTCATCTAATTGTTCCTACCCACTCTGCTTCCACCTCCACTGATAACCAACATCTCTTCACCCATTTTTTTTATAAATTTTTTTCCCCAACCGATTTAAAAACCCAAAATCAACAATTCAAAGGATTTAAACAGGCACAGCTCTAAGTAAACTTAATTACTAGTGTCCAAAAAGATATGTTATAATGTATTTTGCAAAGTCCTTTAGAGTTTAAACAAGGGTAGCTCTCACCTAACCCTTGCAAAAATGTTCAAAAATGGCCCTCTCACTGCCACTAAAGTTGAAGTTAATTGTTAAAAGCCACCAAGGCTCTCTCACTGCCTCTGAAATAAAATGATTACAGTACCCAAGTTGTCGACCCCTGCTTCATCTCATGTAGTGGGGGAAGAGTCCATAGAAAATAAAAGTCAAAATAGTCTCTGAAACACAAAATAATAATAATCACTGAGCAGGTCAACCCCGCTGCCTCTCACGTAGTGGGGGAAGAATCCACAGAAAAAGAAAATCAAATAATCTCTAAACACAAAATAATAATCACTGAGTAGGTCACAGTAGCAGTATAGATAGTATTACAAAATCCCACAGGTTCCAGAAGCCGCATCTCTCAAGTATTAAAGGAAAAAGGATCCAAAATAAGCTAAAGTAGATCAAAAGACACAATAATTCCTCAGTTCAGGGGATGTGTAAAAAGAAAAGACACTCTCACCACCCAAGGAGAGGAAAGTCAATCCACCATGCAGATGCAGTTCAGCCAGCAAATGGCCATTTAGGACTGCAACGTTCCACAGGTTATCCAAGGACAGGATAAAATAGGAGGACTTAATCCAATGAAACAGTCCCCCACTAAACAGCATCTCATCCCGAAAAACAAGGGCTTTTGCAACTGGGAGGAGCAATACCTGAAAAACGAAGGAGTCCTACCTGCAACCAATAGGTAAATCTCAATTCCCATACCCACCCGCAACTACAGACGCACTCGAAGAGAGGCTATCAGGTCCACCTCCTAGGCATCTTAGGAGAGACTCAATCCCCCTCTGACTTCCCACAGGCTAGGAGAGGCAACTCCTGCTCGGTCCCAGGTGACACAAAAATATTACCCGGGTGCCAAAGGTGAACTCCCCAACCCAGCACCACTCCCAGGCCCCACAAGTCTTTATTAGAAATAAAAACCTCAACGCAACACAGTACCAGCCAACTCCTGTGCCGCAATTCTTCCAATAACTTGAGCACAGATCAGAAGTTCACCAGGGTTCACCAAATCCCAAAGGCGACTGCAGAGTCTGAAAGCCAAAATCCATCAGGGAAAACAACTGCCCACAGCGCAGATCTGCTTCTTCTTCTTCTTCCTTCTGTCTACCACATCCTTGTCAACAGAGGCATTACCTTGCAAAACAATGCAGAAGTACTGCTGAATGACACTGAAAGCAGCATGAAGTGCTTTAAACACAAATGCGGCCAAAACAGTGATTAAAACAAAAAAATGTAAAACAAAAACACAAATGCAAACGAAAACAAAACTATTAAAACAGATAAAAGTAATTAATAAAAGTGGTAGCTCTAGTTAGCTCCCAGAAGGCTGACCCAGCATGGTCGCCTTTTTTTTTTTTCCCGTCATGGTGGAATTACTGATTTTTTTATGTTGGCAACATCAGTGAACTGATTTGGGGGAGGGATGGGCTTTACGTTTATTTAATGGTGTCAACATCTGTGAACTGGGAGGGAGCAGGGGCTTTACTTATATTTAATGGTTGCATTCTCAGGAAAATAGGTGGGGGCATGGTCCTTACTTTCATTTTATGGTGGCAACATCAGGGAACTTGGTGGGTTGACTCTTCAACAGTGTTTACCTATAACCATACTGTATGGCTTAGGCTGGACCATAGCTGACTTCCTCCTGATACATACATTATTTTGTCTCCATTTGTGAGTTCAAAGTCAAATATCAACCCATCACTGGTGGTTTCCACCACTAGCTGTCTGTGGCACACCCCCCTGCAGGGCATCCAGGATGTATTTGCTCCTGGATGTGGCTGCAACATAGGTGTTCAGTCAACATCTGGCATATTTAGGTCTTCTACCAGCAACACTTCCCTTTGTCAGCTTTTTATCTTTCCTGTAAACTATGTACCTCGGTATGTAAATATCCCAGTCATGGCTTCCTGAGTACCATGATTCTGTGACTGACACAATATGCAGGTCTCGGCCCACTGGCACAGCTGTTGGAATGAACCTGGGAGCTGGAAGGCCGGCCGGGGGGGGGGAGGATGCTTCAGAATCCCAGGGACAACTCATCTTCTCTGGGGGGGGGGAACCAGTGCTTGGTACTTGTCTGACCGCGGGTGAAGACCCGAGATACAGCAGAGCCAAGCCATTACCAAGGGGGTGGTGTGATGGACATTGGTGCTTAGCACCTTGACGTCAGGGTGCACATCACGGCTGGAACACCAGAAAATTACCCGCAGCTCTCCCAGGTAGACGGGCATCAGGCCCCGATCCCCAATGCCCCTATCTGCCCCGGTGATGGCATCCTGACAAAACAAGAAGACTTTGAGGTGTAAGGGCCCCCACCTCGTACCCGCCTGAGGGGTATAGCCATGGTTACATGGGGGATGGACCGCTCCGGTAAGGTAAGAGGGTGGGGACTAAGAAGGCCATAGGTGTCTCCTGAAGGGAGTGGGGTGCTGAGGGTAGGGGGGATCATAAAGAGAAAGTTAACAAAAACAAACAATATCCAGGTCTTCTCTGTCATCAAGTCCTTTAGGTCTGGGATCTTGTTACCCAGGCTACAGAGTAACAAGATCCAGGATACCGTGACTACCGTTCCCAGTCCTGTGTATGGATCAGCCCCCTTCTTCCAAGCTGAGCTCCCTATCTTGACCTTACTCACTCCTAGCCCTTGAGCCAGCCTCTACACCTACATGACCAATCCCCACAGGTAACTCTCAATGCCTAATGACCAGCCAGAAGAACACTCCTCCACCATCCCTGCAACTGGACCATCTTTTCTTCCCCCAAACTGGCCCTTAGAAAATTACTCATCCATCTTGGACAACATGGACAACACCACAGTCCCAGGACCCTCTCTGCAACTGGATGCCACCAAGTCCATACCACATATTCAACCCACAGACCAGCCACCCATACCATGCCAAACAAACACTTTCCATATAGTTGGAACCCCCCTCCCCTGCACTCATCACTCTCTACCAAACCAAGGACCTTCCCTGGCCCACTACATCACCCAAACCTGCACTCCCACAATTGACAACCCTATGTACAGCTGGATTCTATCCCATAACACCCTTCCTGCCAACATACCTTTTGTCTAGCCCCCAACACACACAGTAGGAATGCCCCCCTCCAACCACCATCCCAGCAATTATACTACCATTCCTCCTTCAGCTGGAAATCATTGCAGATTACCACTCTCTCCGAAACCAAGCACCCTTTGCTGCCTACTATAGACCAAAATCTAAGGGCCAGAAAAGATGGTCCAGTTGCAGGGATGGTGGAGGTGTGTGCTTCTGGCTAGTCAGTAGGCGTTAAGAGTTGCCTGTGGGGATTGGTCATGTAGGTGTAGAGGCTGGCTCAAGGGCTAGGAGTGAGTACCCTCAACCAATAACCCTTCCCCTAACTGATGACCCTTTGTACAGCTGGATTGTCCCCCCATACAAACCTTCCTGAGCACAGTCTGTTGCTAACCCTACCCCGGAAATTGCACATACACACACACACACACACACACACACACACACACACCCCACTAGAACACCATGTCTTCATTCCTGCAGCTAGAAGCCATCCCAGCTGCCCCCCATCCTCCAAAGGGAGACTACCATTCTCAGACCAAGCTGCACATCTGTCACAGACCACTGCAAAAGGGTGATAAGAGTTGAAGTGGATTGAGGGAGGAACTGTAAAAAAAAACAAATCAACTTGTGCTTGACAGTATTGAGTTCACAGCACCTTCTGAGTGGGTAGAAACACCATTTAAATGGAAATTACTTAAATGTAATTAAATAAAAAATAAATCATTTGAGATGACTGCCAGGGTGAAGCTGTGTGTTATGGGGGTCAAAACTGTGCAGATACTATTTTCCTTATGATAGATTGAACACACATAAAATGACAGACTGCTTGTTCTTAAAAAAAATTTGTATTTATAATAAATTTCTCCACCATGGTACTGTCAGCTCATTAGAGCTTTATTAGTTTGGTGGGGTTTCATTAATTACAACGAAATATGTCAGGAGTCAGTAAATCATCTTGAAATCATCACCTGAAAGTTCAATAATTATCTCTGTTGTGGCAAATTATTTTTGTGCAAACTGCCTCTTATTTTGTTATAATCTGTGGTGTCTAAAGAGCCGGCTTCATGGTTGCTTTACTGTGTGTTGAGTAAAAGTGGTGCTTTTAACAATTTATCACTTGGAAAGTAGAGAGCGGACTCGGAGCAGGTACCGATCCGCAGCATGTCCACAGGGAGCGGCTTTCAGTGCCACTTTTCTGCTATGCTCTGAAAGATCCCGTACCATTCTACAGTTGGAACCAATCCGGCATGACACCGGCAATATGCTAATCAACACCACCTTATCGCTGCTTACTGAAGTGGGTCTCTCCCTTTCAACTGTACAGCACTGCATTTTCAAGTGCTGTCATAGACTGCTGTAGCATTCATTGGTGAACTGTGGCCATGCCTGCAAACACACTGACTGAACTGGAAGACAGGGTGCCACACCTACAAAAACTCAAATGATGGCACTATGTTTCTTGCACACGCGTGCAAGCAAACATAAAAATAGCACTTGCTGCATCCAGATAGGTGATTGACATGGCTGATACTGCTAGACAAAGGTGCAATTCACTTACACTCGTGTTTTAAAAATATGGCCACAAATCAGCAATTTCAATCAATCAATTGTGGAATTGAAGCACTGACTAGATGGGCAATGAATAAGAAAATGCCAAAGGTAAGCACCTCTGGTTCAGTCACCTATGGCTTATTTTACTTTGTACATTGACAAAAGTGGTGTTGGAGTGCAATTCCCCTCAGTCCAAATAGTAGATGCCCTGTACAATGTCTTAGTTACTGGTTCCTCAAAGTCTTTTCCAGAATGAATGATGGACGTTTTTATTGTTACTGAATGTACTGACTAACAAAATGAGTGATATAAAGCAGTGTCTTGTACAATAAAGAATAGAAATGGATTTACAGCTGCAGTACTCCGTTATTTGTCATTTAATTGGATTATTAATGATTCAGCTGACCAGATAACGAAATCTTTTTTTCAAACTTGGAATTGTTGATGGTGAATGGATGCCTTTTAAAATTAGTCTTTTCTTGTTGGCTTTTCTGCCGCGTAAATAAACAAACAAATCCCCTTTGGATTTTAGGACTAAGACAAAAAGGAAACACAGAGATTAAGGGCTATGGCCATCTTATCATTCATGGCAGTAACAGGCAGACCTTATATGGCTGTAGTGGGTTAACTGGGATTATACAGATGGCAATATTCTCCTACCATGCTCCCCTGTGAGGATTAACTGGGATTATTTAGATGGAAATATACTCCTACCATGCTCCTCTGTGAGGATTGAATAACATGCTTGCACAGCACTTTCTACACACAGTTCTATGACAAAACATTTCTGCTATAACCTTGCTCCGATTCATTGATCAAGATCTTCATTTTGAAATTGGCTACTAATCTAAAATGCAGTATCAAGTCAGTTAAAGACCAGTCTACAGGATAGAAGAGGATGACCCGAATGACCAGGCAGCTAACAACATCCTTGTCCCTTTCAAGATTTTCATGTCCTGGCTTGGGGAACAGATTATTTTATACAATACCAGTGTGAACACTTTCTGATGCCACAGAAGAATGTACTATAGTATGCATGCTAGATGCACATTTTGTTGGTTCTTTAACTGAAGCTTTACAGAACAAGTGGTAGTAAAGTAGTATAGTAGTATTAGTTGTAATACTACTAGTACTAGTGCAGCAGTAGTAGCAGACCTGTAGTGCAGCAGTAGTAGCAGCCCAGTAGCAGCCCAGTAGCAGTTGAAGTAGTAGTAGTAGTAGAGCAACACTAGCAGAGTAGTAGTAAAAGTACAATGCTAGTACAGTAGTATTACAGTAGCAATAGTAGTAGTACAGTTGTGGCATTATAGTAGTAGTAAGAGTAGTAATAGTAGTAGTAGATTAGTAATAGTAGTAGCACAGTAGTAGTAATGGAAGTAGTAGCAAATAGCTGTTGGTATCTACATGTTGGCTATTATGGCAACACTTGACTCCACTGCACCGATTACTGTCTGCCCACTGACCTCCTGTCACAGCTCGCCATAGTATAACAATGAGTTGATTGGGCTGAAGGCAACTGGGCAGAGGTTGCAGAGTTCCTGGAAGAGGATCTATGTGGTGGAGGATAGAATGGCTCTGAGGTCACTATAGGAACTATCAGAGGGTTATAAATCTGAAAAAGGTAGAGTTCTTATCACAGATTATAGCCTCAGAGAGAAATAGACCTGCTCAACTCTTCCACACTGAAAACAGGTTAATTAGTCCTCCCTGACTTCAGTCTGGGAGAGTATTGTCACAAGAAAAGTGAGGTGTTGGGGTCTTTCTTTCTGGAAAAAGTGTCCTCCATTAAGGTGGGGATCTCTACAGGTAGCCCATCATGGGTCAGCAGTGGTCCTGATGGGAGGAACATTAGAGCTCCATGGATCTGGACTGAGTTTCAGTCAGTTATTATGGGGGAAGTCCTCAAGGTGATTGTGATGCTGCACTTCACCTACTGTAGCTCAGATCTAGGGCATACATAGCTGTTGGTAGTCTGCTGTGAGGCCCTAGGTCCAATATTTGCTAGCATTATCTGTTGTTCCCTTTTAGAGGGTTGTGTTCCCTCAGTTCTTAAAAAAAGCCATGGTAAGACCCCTCATGATGAAACATTGATGAAGCATCATTGAACCCAGATGTGCTGGATAAAATTACAGGCCCATCTTGAACCTTCCTTTTTTGGGGAAGGTTATCAAAAGGGTAGTGGTAACACAGCTGGAGGTACACTTTAAGAGGTATGATATCTATAAGCCATTGCAGTCAGGTTTCATGCCTTGCCACAATACAGAGACCATGTTCATCATGGTGTTTGATGACCTGTTCCTGGCGAGGGACAAGGGGTGAACATTCTGTTCTCGTTCTCCTAGACCTATCCTCAGCATTTGACACTGTTGATCATAGGGTTTTGATACAGTGCCTTGAGAATATGAGGGACTTGCTGGGACAACTTTGAAATGGTTTGAGTCCTTCCCTTCTGGCTGATATCAACAGGTTGTGATGGGTACTTACTCATCGGATCCAGTGGTGGTCTTCTGTGGGGTTCCTCAGGGTTCAATTCTGTCCCCTATGTTATTTGCGGTGTACATGCAGCCACCAGGATGGATCATCAGATAGTACAGTGTGAGGTTTCACTGCTATGCAGATGATACTCAGCTGTGCCTGTCATTTGCGTCAGATTGGCGGGAGGTGGTCTCTGTGTAGGAGCAATGCCTAAATTAAATTTTTAACTGGATGGCCTCCAGATGGCTGGGTCTCATTCCAACCAGAACAGAGCTGATGCTAGTTTAACCAGGTCTTCCAGGGTCAGTTGGAAGTTTGGGGCAGTCAATTTACTATCGTGGACTGGCACCCTTCTGACAGCTGTGGATAGAGTGAAGAATCTGGGAGTCATTGTGGACTCTAGCCTGACACTAAAATATCAGGTGTCAGCTTTGGTATACAGTGTATTTTTCCAGTTAAGGAATATCTCCCAGATCAAACCCTATCTTAGACAAGAGGATCTGTACCACTAGTATATGCTTTTGTGACCTCAGGGCTGGACTACTGTTAAGGCCCTTTACTTAGGGCTGTCAGGGAGGGGGGGTTAGTGCACTGCCTACAACTGGTTCAGAATGTCACAGCCAGGTTGATATCAGGTGTGTCATTCAGGGACCATCCTATGTTGTGGCAGTTGCATTGATTCCCAATTACTGTATGTGGTGCACCACCTTCAAGATTGCTTTGTTAACATACAAAGCCCTGCATGGGTCAGGTCCTGCCTATCTGAAAGATTGCTTGGTTTGATATACTCCTAGCTGCTCTCTCTGCTCCGCTGAGGAACTTTTGTTGGTCATCTTGAGATCTCACTTTAGACAATCTGGTGATAGAGTGTTCTCAGTGGTGGTTGCAATCATCTGGAACTCCTTGCCTGTCCATCTAAGGATTTCCCCTTGGTGGAGGCATTTAAAAGGGATTAAAAAGTTATTTAATTGACCAAGTTTTGGGGACTATTACCTGATTTTCTAAGTAGTACGTCTGCTTTTTAGGCTAATTGTTGAATGTATTTATTAAGTATTACTTACTTTGTGGTAATTAATGTATATTTTTATTACTGATATGTGTATGCAAAGCACCCTGAGACTATGGTATAGGGTGCATGATAAATAAAATTGTCTTCCTTGCCTTGCCTAAATAAGTTTATTTAAAAAGGACAGCTGGGATGAGGCACATTTACAAAGGCATTTGTCAAATGTATTTACAGACAATACGCATTTACAAAATCCTGTTATGCACATTGTACACATTCCTCAACCAGTGCCACTACAAAATTCCTACACTGCTCTGGTGGGGTGGGACTGCCAAGAAAAGACACCCATGGTAGTGGCCAGGGAGGATGTGGGAGACCTCTGCAGGGTAGACCCCAAGGAGAGAGGGACAGAACCACAGAGTAGGAGGAAAAGGAAGTAACTTCTGGTGGGGGACTCAACAGTTAGGGAGCTAGAGTTTGGAAAACGGAAAGGGGCAGATAGGGAGGTCAAGTGCCTGAATGGCACCATGGCCCAGAGGGATGGGAAGTATATCCTATGGATGGGCAGGGCAGCAGGAGGAATGGGGAGCTGGATGCCACTGTCCACCTGGGGACAAATGACCTGGCTAGGGATGGGTCTGGGATGGTGCAGGGACAGTTTAGGAAACTGGGAAGCAGTCTTAGCTAGCACACTCAGTAGCTTTTGCAGAGGTGCTACCTGTCTATGACAGGGGAAAGGAGAGGGACATCCACATCATGACCTTCAACTCATGGTTAAAGGAATGGTGCAGTAAGGAGAGGTGTGACTACATTGGGGACTGGGGGCCCACCTAGGAGAATGTGGTCCTATACAGAGATGAAGGCCTGCATACATCTGGGAAGGGAACCACAATCTTCAATGGATGGTTTAAGTGTTACTTCAATGAATAATTAAGAGGGGGTTGGTGGTAGAAATTGAGGAGGCAGAAACTGCCCCTCCAGAGGCTGAGATAGAAGTAGGGCATTCTTGAAGGGAGGAGTCCCTAGGGTGCACGTTAATGAAAGAAGCTGGATGATGGGGGGATTCAGAAGATGACAGGGAAGGAGGGGGAGCAAAAAGGAAAAGGGAGGAGCAACAAAGAGCTAACAAAATCCAGAAGGCCACATGTGCTAATGACAGAAGTTTGGGAAATAAGATCCCAGACCTAGAGGCCATCATGGCAGAGGCTTACCTGGATTTTGTGGCCACTACTGAGTTATGGTGCAATGACAACCATGACTGGGACATGGCCATACCAGGCTACACTGCTGAGATACTGGGGTGCACAGGAAGGGGTATCACTAGTAAAAAAGTGAGAGGTGATGTTGCCCCATATAGGCCTTTGATAAGACCCCACCTTGAGTGCTATGTCCAGTTCTGGAGACCCTATCTCAGGAAAGATATAGACAGAGTGGACGCAGTTCAGAGGAGGGCAAACAAAATGGTGCAGGGTCTGCATCAAGAGCCCTATGAAGACAAGATAAAAGAGCTCAATATATTCACCCTAGAAGAGAGGAGGGAGGGGGGTATAATAGAGGCCTTGAAGTACCTCACTGGGGTAAATAAGGTACAGGAAGGAAGTATTTTTATGACAAAAAGGTACTGTAGAACAAAGGGAGATACAATGAAGCTGGGGAAGGGGTAGTTTCAAGAGAGATGTGAGGGGGTATTTTTTCAGAAAAGAGTAGTGTATTAATGGAACAGCTTTCCAGCAGCAGTAATGGGGGCCAAAACAGTGGTGGGATTAAAAAAATGCCTGGGATAGGCTCAAGGGAATAGTAGAGGTAAGGAGGGGCGGTGGGAGGAGAAAAGTCCCACAGATCAAATAGGGTCTGCAGCAAACAAGATGACAAAATAATGGAAAGATTGGATGGGCCAGATGACCCTTATCTGCCATCAAATTCTATGTTTATATAAAAAAAGAATTTTAAAGGTACAACATTTTTGTAAAAATAAGTGAAATACAGAGATACAAGCATACAAAGTAAGTGGTGATTAAGCAAAAAGTGATGCCTAGGTACTGTAGTTACTGATGGATGCTTGTCACTGCCCATACCAAGTTAATGGGTTCTCACTTCCCTGCAGCGTAGCAACTTCAGTATCTAATGGCATGCAGAAGGCATACCCAACAGGCTGCTTGACCTCATCAAACACCTAATTGGTGCTGAGCCAATTTTAACTTTTACCAGCAAAATTAAGCAAAATTATTAGTTTTGCTTCCATAAAAAAATTGCATGTTTGAAAAAAATTACATTTTAAATGATTTGCATCTAATCTTCAAACTGCTTATCCACATTGCACTAAATCTGAAACTCTTGGCATATTGTGCCACTTGAACCATGTGTATGTGTAACAAGTGTAAGCCCCTTGTTTAACTAGGGCTTCTCCTCTCACCAAAATGTCAATTTACACATCAAGTACATGAAACTTTAAGTCACACTGGTCTGTTTGTTTCCCAAAGCACACAATATTTTTTGTAACTAGGAACTAGAAGGGAGACAGGATCAGAACTACAGTACAGTAGCTTCTTGTTTTGCATTGTTTTTCGTGGATTCTACTTGGTAGAATGTTATTTCTTTTCTTTCTTACTACTAAGGGGCTAGCAGGGTATTGTTTGGGGCTGTTGGAATTTTGAAACCTGTTTTGGTAGCTATAAGTGGGCTCATTTGTTTGGTTCACTGTGAGCTGCATCTGTACAGGCCTATTTCTTCTGTTTTAAAACATAATTGGTGTAATTTAACTGTTCTATTTCTTTGAATTGAGACCTATATCTTCTAATTCCAAGCCTATTTTGATGTGTTGTTGGTGAAGCTGTTTGAATTGGAGTCCTGTTTCTTTGGGTAGCAAACCTATTTTGGGGAGCTTTAGAGTAGAATTGTGATTCATTGTTGTTGGCTAATATGCAAAGTTTGAGTGCACAGTGGGGAAGGAGGGTGCTAATGGTCTGACCAGAGGCCTCCAGCTACCTGATTGCTTCTGGAGAAGACTTGGGCTGGTCCCACCCGGTCCATTATTTCCTTTATACTAGGGGTTCTGACATCACTTCCTCAAACAGGCAAAGAATATGCACCTGTCATAGAAGCAGACATCCAGGAAAGGAACAGCAGCAAGTGAAGAGGTGACTGCTCTCTCAGTGGAAGGAAGTAAATGCAAATCTAGGAGCTTTCATTATTACTTCTTCACATTGATATTGCATTGGGAAAAGGAGGGTAGGAGTTTGAAGAAGGTTGTGCAATGGCTACTTAAAGTCTCTTTTTGAGTGTGGATAGGAAATATAGGAATATAAAAAGCAGTTGCTCAATATATCTAAACGTGTGCAACAAAGGAGGTAAGGGAAATAAAGAAAAATGTTTTGCACTGATAGAGGGGGGAGAGTGGAGACTTGGGGGGTGTTTGGTTTCCTGCATCTGGAAAGGTGTGGGGTCGCTGGTGGGCAACAACAGCAATGGGTAGGGTGGTAGGCTGCAACAACTGCGGTGCACCAATCTTTCTAAACATTGCCTGGAGTGTGGGAGGATGTTTAGTGTGCAACCACATAGAAAAACTTAGAAAGGAGATTGAGGGTCTTCAGGAGGAACTAAGACAGGCAAGACAGATTGGGCATGGGTTTAGCCCAATACTGGAGGGAGGAAGAAGGGAGATGAGGGAGGGTGATTTAAGCCAACAGTGGTGAAGAGAGGGTCAGAAGAAGGGAAGCAGAGACAAAGGGGCCCAGGCCAGGAAGAACGATTGACAGGGAAACCAGGTCAGGAGACAAAAGACAAATGGATGGAGGAGATAGGGACTTGTGAGGGGAGGCGAAGAAGTGGCATAAGTCATGGAGTGGAAAGGAGAGAACAGGTTACTATGAAGAGAGAGGGAGCGGACATTTGGGAAGGGTCTTCAGAAAACAGCTGTGCACTGCTAGAGAGGAAGAAAGTGGAGGAGGGAAATGATGAAATTAGAGGAGTAATTGATCAATGCCTGAACCAAACTGGAGTGGGGGGGAAGTTCTGCTGGGAGAATTGCAACAGAGGTAAAAGGGGGAAATAATGTGCAGAAGGAAGAAGAGGAGCTGGAAATGAGAGAGGGAGATGAATGGAAGCAAGCAAGGAGTAAGGGGGTGGAATCTTAGTGCTGGGGGACTCAATACTAAGAGGAGTTAGGTGGGGTAGCAAGGGGCAGAGGCATAGTCGCATTTGGGTGGAGGCCATGCCAGGAATGACAGCGGAAAGGGTGGAACAGTCTGTTCTGAAATATGCTAGAAGGGGTAGGGACAAGCCTCATTTAATTATACATCTTGGGACAAATGACCTGGTTGACAAGACAGTAAATATAGTCCAGAGGAGGTTTGAGGAACTAGCACAATTATATGAGGGGGCAGGAAGATCAGTAACTTTTTCCGAGATACTTCCGGTGCCAAAGGCAAGCACAATAAGAAAGCTGAGAATAGAGGAATTTAACGGATGGCTAAGAACCTGGTGTTGTGCTAAAGGGCATGGGCTGTTGGGGGGTGGGGAGGGACCTGGGAGGACAGTAGTCTCTATGCCAAGGACAGACTACACTTGAGTGAGGAGGGAAAGAAAGTGTTGAAACAGAGGATTGAAGAGTATATAGAGGAAGTTGGGAATTTAAACTAGGAGTGGGGGGTGGCAGTTGGGGAAGAGATATGCAGAGACCACAGGTTGGGAAATCATATGAGCTTACCCCTATAACAGTGACAAAGGACAAATGGCAAGTACTATTGGTGATGCTAGGAAAGGAGGGCAGGATGGGAGGGGAAAAGGGTGGAAGGTGGTTACCCTTAATGCTAGGAGCCTTTGGGAGGAAAACTGCAGAGTTACAGGTTCTCATGGCAGAGGGAGAGGTGGACATTGCAGCCATCACGGAAACATGGCCACCCAATATAATGATTTGGACCTGTCTGTACCAGGGTACAGGTTACTTCGTAGGGACAGGGTGATTGGGAAAGGAGGTGGGGTGGCACTATATGTGAAGGAAGGACTGAAGTGTGTAAGGGAGGAAGGGGAGGAGGGTAGTACGGAGTCACTTTTGGTGCAAATCCAGGATTCCAAGAATAGGATTCTTCTAATGGGAGTGGTGTACAGGCCACCATCTCAGACGGAGGAGTTAGACAGGGAACTAGCGGGACAGATCAGGAGGACCTGTGAGAAGGGTAGTGTGGTGATTGTGGGGAACTTCAACATGCAAAGAGTGGACAGGAGCACCCCAACAACCAGGAACAGAAGGGAGCAGGTACTGCTGGATGCCTTCCAGGACAGCTTCCTGCTGCAAATGGTCAGTGAACCAACCAGGTTAGGGAATACCCTTGACCTTGTGCTGGCAAATGGAGACTTTGTGAGAGAACTTACAGTGGAGGAACCGCTGTCAGGGAGTGACCACCACTCAGTATGGCTCACATTGGATATGGGCAAGGAAGGAGTGGAATCTGGCACAAGAGTGCTGGACTTCAGGAGGGCCGACTTTGGGAGGATGGGGGAAGTGGTAAAAGGGTACCTGGCCAGAATTCAATCTAGTATGGATACTAACCAGAGGTGGGAACTCATAAAGCTGGGGATAGTGGAGGCAACCAAAACCTGCTGCAAAGTCCAGAGCAAGAAGGCTAGGGCTAAGAAACTGAGCTGGTTGAGCAAGGAGGTCATGGAAAAGGTAAGGAGGAAAAGAGCTGCCTTTAGGAAGTACAAGAAAACAGGGAGGGGGGAGGACAGAGAGGAGTACTTGACAGAATCGAAGGAGGTGA
This sequence comes from Neoceratodus forsteri, assembly GCA_016271365.2. Lineage (NCBI taxonomy): Eukaryota > Metazoa > Chordata > Ceratodontiformes > Ceratodontidae > Neoceratodus > Neoceratodus forsteri. Next base: position 137,453,375 of record CM057453.1, read on the forward strand.
CAAGGGCAGTAAGGGGAGCCAAAGCATCTACGGAACTCAGGCTGGCACAAGGCATTAAGAAGGGGGAGAAGGACTTCTTTAAGTACATCAGGGAGAAAAGGAGCTGTAAGGACCACATAGTAAGGATTAGGAAGGAGGGGGGTTGGGTGGAAGCAGGGTACGATAAGGCGGAAGCACTAAATGAGTACTTCGGCTCAGTATTTACTAAAGAGAAGGGTGACACCTGGTGGGAGAAATGGCAGAAGCGGGGGAGTGGTGACAGATGGGGAAATCCATGGAGGGCAGAGTTCGAGAGGGTTTGAAGGCACTGAGGGTGGACAAGGCGCCAGGCCCAGATGGCATCCACCCAGGGTACTGAAGGAGCTGGCAGAGGTCCTGCAGGACCTTTGGCAGTCCTATTTAATGCCTCACTATGTTCGGGTGTACCCAGGACTGGAGGATGGCCCATGTGGTGCCTCTCCACAAGAGTGGCCCCAAGGATGAACCGGGAACTACAGACCAGTGAGCCTCACATCCATCGTGGGTAAGCTAATGGAGACTATCCTGAAGGAGAGGCTGGTGGGCCTCCTAGAGACCAAAGGACTACAGGACAGCAGACAGCATGGCTTCACACGTGGCAGATCCTGCCAAACCAACCTGGTCGAGTTCTATGACTGGGTAACTAGGCAACTGGACAGGGGCCATGCAGTGGATGTCCTGTATCTGGACTTCAGTAAGGCATCTCGACTCAGTGCCCATGGAAGGCTGGGAAGGAAGTTAGTAGGCACAGGGCGGTGCAAAGCTGGTGAGATGGGTAGGAAATTGGCTTCAGGGAAGGCAACAGAGGGTGGTGGTGGGTGGGGAGCTCTCACACCCAAGGGCAGTGACAAGCGATGTCCCACAGGGCTCAGTGTTGGGACCAGTGTTGTTTGGGATATTCATTGCAGACATATCATGGGACATCAAGAGCACGATCAGTCTGTTTGCTGATGATACCAAGGTTGGCGCAGTGGTGGATGACCTAGGGGGATGGCAGGGCTTGCAGGATGATCTGGCAAAGCTTGAAACCTGGTCAGACACCTGGCAACTGGGGTTTAATGCCAAAAAGTGCAAGGAGCTGCATTTTGGGATGAAGAACCCAAGGACGAAGTTACCAGCTAGGGGAGTGCAGCTAGCCCAGACAGAGGAGGAGAAGGATCTGGGTGTGCTCATTACAGGGTCAATGAACAACTCTGCACAATGTAGGAAGGCAGCTGCAAAGGCCAACAAATGCTGGGTTGTATTGCAAGGGGTATATCCTCGAGGAGGGAGGAGGTGATTCTGCCACTGTATAGGTCATTAGTTAGACCACACCTGGAGTACTGCGTGCAGTACTGGCATCCATATCTGAAGAGGGACATTAAGTTACTGGAGGGGGTGCAGCGCAGGGTGACAAAGATGATCAAGGGGCTGGGGGACTTATCATATGAGAGGAGGTTGAAGGAGTTGAACATGTACTCACTGGAGGAAAGGAGAGGAGAGACAGGGGTGACATGATTGAAACCTTTAAATACATGAAAGGAATAAACAAGACGGGTACAGAGGGGCTGTTCAAAGTAAGGGAGGGGAGGGCCACCAGGGGCCATGATATGAGACTGGAGCGAGGAAGGTTCAGGAGGGAGATGAGGAGACACTTTTTTACAGAGAGGGTGGTGACTGGGTGGAATGCGTTACCTGCAGAAGTGGTATGCAGTAGAACAGTGGACTGCTTCAAATGAGGATGGGACAGGACAAGGGGGAGGGTTAATGAAGGGGAAGAGTGGAAGGGAGGGGCAGCTGCAAAATAAGGGGTGCTAGCTGCACATTCGAGCAGACTTGATAGACCTCTAGGCCTTTATCTGCTGGCAAATTTCGTATGTTCGTATGTTCGTAACTGAAACTTGAGAACTAAAGTTCTGTAAACGCTCTCTTTTGATGCAGGACAAGGGCATACACACTCTGACTTTATAGTCCCTTGGTAAAAGGTGGCACAGCACACAGCAGCACATGGAAAGCAGGCACACAGGGGCACATACGGATGGCACTATCCTAGGCAGATCTTTTTGCACTAAGATTCCAGTTTTGGGCTACCAACTGGCAAACAGACAAAATGCTAGCTATAGCCTAAGCAAATTATCTTTTGTTTTCTCCCAAATTCAAAACACATCGTCGGACAAGCCCCCATTTTTGTAAGCCCCCCACCGGCCCCCCTTGTTTAACTAGTAAGGGTTCTCCTCTCACCAAAATGTCTAGGGGCTCAGTTGGTAGCACATCCGCCTCTGGACCAGAAGGTCGTGTGTTCTCATCCCATACCAGGATTGGACTTGCACCTAAAAATCACTGGCATCCGAGTGCAGTATTGGGGGATGCTGTACTGTTGGGGTGTGCCGTCCTTCGGATGAGATGTTAAACCGAGGTCCCTTCTGCCCATCCTGGTGTTGTCCTGGTGGGTGTCCAGGTGGAAGTAAAAGAAGCCAGGGCACTCTTCGCAAAGAGTAGGGAACATTCCCGGTGTCCTGAAAAAACATTCCCCTTCCCATAAACTGGTTCATGCAATTATCCAGGCTGTGTGCAGGTGATGAAGTGCGATATGGCTGCCACCACACATTCAGTCACTTCACTACCAGTCTAGCATTGCTTGTAAGGCACTTTGGATGTATGAAAAGCATTATATAAATGCTGATTCTTCTTCTTCTAAAAAGAGGGGTGGGGGTTTACATTTGCAAAGAAGTTTTTAAAAAACCACCAAAGCCACCATATACAAGATGGACTAGACTGTAATACAAAACAGACAACTAAATGTGGCAACTGCCTGGAACATGCCTGGTAGGGACCGATTGCCATGACCAACAACCTGAGTCCCTGGGAGAAAATGTTTGCTCAGGGCTATGCTACATTTGCACTTCTGGACAGGGGCACCCAAGTAACTCCAGACACAAGGAAGCAATAATATTACTGTCCAAACCAGGTTGGGCTTCTAGAGTGTGACTTTTATTCACGTAACAAAGCAGGTATAATCACAAAGCGAAGATGGACCACCATAGGGTGACACACACTGGTAATGCAGATTACTGAGGTACAGACACTCCTGAATTCCCGTTTCACATGGGATGAAGAAAACACACACTGGTGAACAAACTGGTTCCTACTGGAAATTGTCACATCCGGCCAGGTACTGGTACATTGCCCATTTCTCACAGGATCAAGGTGGCACACATGACCGCAAAAGAGCACATACAGACTCAGAACTTTCAGAACCCACTATACTGGTGTAAACCGGAAGAAAACAAACACATACAGGGGTAAACACTCTTCTCAGGCATTGGCCAATTGCACTGAAGAAAAAGTAATAGGTGCCCTTCAGAACCCACAGAGGTAAACTGGTTACTCTAGATGGGGGGTCTCCCACCTTTTGTTTCTAAACTCATACTCAGCCATTCATCTGGTTAATAACACCACACAACTGCAGAACACTGTAGATTTTGTCTCAAATGTATATCACACTTAACACACTGCAAACACCCACCTCAGGGGTGTCAGAAGATAAAGGTTCGGTACATGGACGGTCACATACTGGACTCCAAATGAAAGCAGACACTTTCAAAGAGAAAGTTTCAGGTAACAGGGTCCCTTTGTCAAAGAAATTCACCCTTACATAAATTGCAGGTACTCCTGGGTTTACACAGAAAACAACAAGGCACTCACAGAGCAGTTGTCACAAAGCAGCTTCAAAAGTCCAGAAAGGACCAGGGGATTGCCCCTGAATCCTGGAGTTCACCCCATCCCTCCTGGGATGGGGCACAAGGGAAACCTATTGCCCACGTCTCCACCACTTCCAAAAAGCTGGAACAGTTGTCACACACTAGGGTGAAAACTTAAAGAAAACAAAAAGGTAGCTCTCTGACAGAGCTGACTGAGGAGCTGCCTAACACTGCAGCCTCCTCCACTATACTCTAGATCACTCTGCCACAAACATTCTAACTCACTCCTTAGCATCTGTTGGCCAGTGTGGCTTATGCTGATGTGACAATTCTAAATTACATCATCCCTCCAGACCCCAGCTGAGACTGAGAACAGTGATAGTGTGACATCAATCTAACTGGCATTTCACTAGCTGCCTTCTCTGAGTACCACTGATTCTAACTGGGATTCTAGTAACCCCTGGGAACAAGGGGGTTACACCCACCCTTAGCCAGGAAAATTACTTTCCCAAGTCATTACCTACCTGGCACCAGACCATCCTACCATATGTGTTGACTATGGGGAGGTAGTGCTACCTTCTCCCCTACTATGTGCCAGGCACAGGCAGAAAACACTAAGGGCCCAGAGGCCTTTGGCCGATGCATCAGCCCCTACTCTAAGATCTTGCCATAGAGAATCAGTGGCTTTGGGAGAACTGCCCAGAGCATGCCCTAACAGATCAGAACTGTGACCCCTACTGCAGGTCAGGACCACAGCCTGTCTATCCCCCTAGCCTTCTAGGAAAAACCTATCTAACCGAAACTTACCCAACAGAGGGGCACCTTCACCCAGCCCAGGGCACCTGCAAACCACAAAACACACCAGGGAATTAACACTATACCAAAGCATTACACTCCCACACTCCCCCACACATACACCTGTAGAAGAAAAGGTTAACACATATTAACAACTACACAATACAGTAAAAATACTTTAAAGCACAGAGGCACTCCGATGAGTCCCTTTAATCCTCTTCTTGTCTTCTCTTCTATCTTCATCAGCAACACCTGAAAGAGAAAAGACAAACAAAACACCCCAAATCTTCAAGACACAGTATCATATCCCCTTCCTTCAAAACACTGGAGAATCCCAAAAATATTTTATAGAAAAGTTAGAAAAGTGGAAAACAGTAGAAAATCTCTAACATTATTTACAATACACCTTTTGGGGGGATGGAATGCCCTAAAAGTCCCAACTAATGATAGGCAATGGTGCCCAAAAGCAAGGTCCATTAAAGAGTCTCTCCTTGGCTGGAGCCCACTGAAGCACAGTTCTTGGAGCCTGTAGTCGCAAAGGGGAGAGTCTTTGTGAACAAATTAACAGTTTTTAGGCTGCCAGGTGTTGGATGTGTAATGTAGAGTCAGCTAGTGAATAGTAAAAATGTCTTGGACTTACCAGTCCCTTGTAGAACAAACAAATGGAATCACCTATTTCTCCAGCCGAAGTCTCTCCCTCCCTGGCAGCATTGCTCAGATACAGCTGGGCGGATATATTCCAGAAAACAGATAGTGAAACAGGAAACTGCTGGGGTGATATCATCTCGAAAATCGAACCATGGAACAGGAACCAACAGCTGGGTTGATGCCATCCGGCAACCCAGGCGATGAATCAGGAAAACAGCTAGGTGAGTTCATCTGGAGGTCCAGGCGAGGAAACTGGAAAGGCTCACCACAGATCTGACAAATCATGGATGCACCTTGAATCCTGGAACACCAGTCTGGTGGATACATGGATACGGCAACTTCTGGATGGCAGAGACTTCACTACCACTGCTCTGCATCCCTTGGGGTAGGCATGGGCATATTTGCATGGAGTGGCAACCATTAAGGGTAGTACCACTCTGGGTCAGGTGCAAGAATTATGATACCAGCTGGACGTTCATAATTGATGTTGTATAAAGTTTCATTTCCTGTTTTGTCCACATATCGTACAGTGTCTATGGACAATGTCCTGCCCGATTTCCAAAACATGAGTCTATCATTTATGACTCTCTTTCTGACACAAAGGGATACACCTGGACGCAGATTCTTGCTTGCTTCCTCCAGTAACCAGGCTTTCCTGTTTTGCTCAATCTCCTCCCAGACTCTCCAAGGAAAGGTAGGAAAGGACATTCCATATATGGCATTTGCCCTCCTACGAACTAGTCTCTCCTCCTTACTACTCTTCTCCAGTACATGGCCACTGGCATGGCTTTGGGGTGGCCAGTCCTGGTTCAACCAGTGCCTCATACTTAAAGCACGATAGAACTTGTCCCCAACTATTTCTGAAGACAGGGCAATGGAGTCACCAACTTCTTTCACTGGTTCCTCCAAGGCAAGAGGTTGAGACCACTCACTGGGACCCTCAACAGAAAGATACATATTTTCCTCCTCCTCCTCTTCCACACTTAAAACATGGGCTCAGGAGTGAGCAGTCATCCTCACTCCCAAGACAGTCCATTCTTCATTGGGCATGGAGGTAGGCACCACCCATTCTAAAGTTTCGTGAACTTCGTCCTCCCCAACAAAGGCTAGGACTAGAACCATCTCTCCATATCCTCATATCCTTCCTCTGCACTGTCCATTTGTGACACAGGCATGGAAACATCATGATGAATCTGCCCTTGCAGTAAATCAACACTCTCTTCCTTTGGGCCACACTCTGCTGGGCCTCCCCCAACAGGTTCAACCTGGTGCTATGCTTTTGTCCAGGTAAGAGCCAAACGAATTCTAGGTGCTTTGGACAGACTATATTTCCCAAAGCAACCTGAACAGTGAGGAATTAAGAAAATGTCCCTTCTAGCCTGGAGGCACATTAGGCATACTCTCAATTGTAATTGTAACTGTAATTGGGAATTGCAACATGAGAAGGCAAACTGTCACCATACAGTAGAAACATTATTTATTTTAGCTTGGCAAACTCCTGTCATTGCTCAGGCATGATCCAGATAGTGGGATGATCCCAAACCACATCTGTAACTAAACACATTAAAGTTAATTGTTACTACGCAATTCACTATACTTGGAACAGTTTCTTAAAATGGCTCCCTGCTGCTGTGTTTACATTACTGCCCCACCCTGTAATGGGGCGGCAGCACTCCTGATTCATTAACAACTCTGTCTCTGACTCAAGTAACTGCACATCTGACTTTCTGCTACCGATAATTTGCTCAAACTGTAATGATTACACTACTTTCACACTTCTCAGCACATTCACATGATTTCTGGACTTTACAATCAGTTTTCAATCAATTTTGCTTCCTTAAAAGTCACTAAAAGCCACAGTATTTCTACAAACAGGATTGCCTCTTTGTTGTAGCCTCTCATACAACTTGCAGTCTCTCACTTGCTCAGAAAATTATACTGTTGCTGGATCCGTAATACATGCTCAAAGTCTAGTGCTCAGAATTCTTCTTTGTTTTGTTTTCACTTTACAGGCCTTCTTTGCAAAAACAATCACACTGTTTACACACAGATCCAGCTGGCTTTGTTAAAATCACTACACAGTTTGACCACAGTTTTGCTGAATGTTACTCACTCTATCAGTAGCTGGCTTGCTCCGGTGGAAAATTTCAGCTTAAAGCCGATTCTAGAAGGCCTCTGGGGTGAAACGGTCTGGCAACCTGCCAATTGTTACTACGAATGCCACACCTCCTTCCCAGTTAGTTGGATACCATGTTGAGCCTGAACTATAACAGAAAAAAGTCTGTATTTACAGAATTAGAATGTTTACTGACCCCTTGATGCTTTCTCCTGGCTAACCAGCTCGCACACCACTCCCTTTCTCCCTTTCGAACACAGGGCTGCAATCTGAAGCTGGCTAGGGGGCGTGACTGATTGCAGTCGCACCGATCACTCGATGGCATACAAATGAGCCTATCTCTCTCTTTTTCTCTTTCTCCTTGCACTCTTCCTCCATGGCGATCGTTGAACAGGGCAAAATTTAAACTGCAAACTGAACTATTTACTTTTTTCAAAAGAAATTTTCACAGTGGGAGCGTTGTTTTTGACCATTTCTTTGCTCAGAACTAGGCTATTTCTTTAGCGACTCCCCCAATTTACACATTAAGCACATGAAACTTTTGGGGCACACTTGTCTCTTTGTTTCCCAAATTTCACAATACTTTTTGTCATTGAAACTTGAGAACTAAAGTTCTGTAAATTCTCTCTTTTGATGCAGGACAAGGGTATACACATTCTGGCTTCACAGTCCCTTGGTAAACGGTGGCACAACACACAGCAGCACATGAAAAGCAGGTTCACAGTGGCACATATGGATGGCACTATCCTGGGCAGATACTTTTGTACAAAGCTTCCAGTTTTGGGCTACCAGCTGCCAGACATAAAAAATGCTAGCCATAGCCTAACCAAACTATCTTTTGCTTTCTCCCAAATTCAAAACACATCAACGGATGAGCCATCATTTTTATAAGCCCCCCACCGGCCCCCCTTGTTTAACTAGTAGGGCTTCTCCTCTCACCAAAATGTCTAGGGGTAAAAAGAGGGGTTGGGGTTTACATTTGCAAAGAAGTTTTTAAAAAAACACCAAAGCCACCATATACAAGGTGGACTAGACTGTTATGCAAAACAGACTTCCAAGAGTGGCAACTGCCTGGCACACACCTGGTAGGGACCAATTGCCATGGCCAACAACCTGAGTCCCTGAGAGAAAATGTTTGCTCAGGGCTACGCTAGGTTTGCACTTCTGGACAGGGTACCCAAGTAACTCCAGACGCAAGGAAGTAATAACATTATTGTCCAATCCAGGTTGGGATTCTAGATTGTGGTTTTTATTCACATAATAAAGTAGGCATCCAGCAGTACCTGCTCCCTTCTGTTCCTGGTTGTTGGGGTACTCCAGTCCACTCCTGGCATGTTGAAGTCCCCCACAATCACCACACTACCCTTCTCGCAGGCCCTCCTGATCTGTCCGGCTAGTTCACTGTGTAACTCTTCCATCTGAGATGGCAGCCTGTACACCACTCCCATTCTAAGAATTCTATTCTTGGAATCCTGGATTTGCATCCAAAGTGACTCCGTACTACCCTCTCCCCTTCCTCCCTTACACACTTCAGTCCTTTTCTTACATATAGTGCCACAGCCCCTCCTTTCACAATCACTCTGTCCCTATGAAATAACCTGTACCCTGGTACAGACAGGTCCCAGTCATTGTTTTGGGTGGCCCATGTTTCTGTGATGGCTGCAATGTCCACCTCTCCCTCTGCCATGAGCACCTGTAACTCTGCAGTTTTCCTCCCAAGGCTCCTAACATTAAGGGTAACCACCTTCCACCCTTCCCCCCTCCCATCCTGCCCTCCTTTACTAGCATCACCAATAGTACTTGCCATTTGTCCTTTGTCACTGTTATGGGGGTAAGCTCATATGGGTTCCCAGCCTGTGGTCTCTGCATGTCTCTTGCCCAATTGCCACCCCCCGCTCCTAGTTTAAATTCCCTACTTCCTCTATGTACTCCTCCATCCTCTGTTTCAACACTTTCTTTCCCTCCTCACTCAAGTGTAGTCTGTCCTTGGCATAGAGACTACTGTCCTCCCAAGTCAATCCCCCAAACAGCCCATACCCTTTAGCACAACACCAGGTTCTTAGTCATCCATTAAATTCCTCTATTCTCAGCTTTCTTGTTGTGCTTGCCTTGGGCATTGGAAGTATCTCTGAAAAGTTACTGATCTTCCTGCCCCCTCACATAATTGTCCTAGTTCCTCAAACTTCCTCTGGACGATATCTACTGTCTTGTCAGCCAGGTCATTCATCCCAAGATGTATAATTAAAAGAGGCTTGTCCCTACCCCTTCTAGCATATTTCAGAACAGATTTTTCCACCCTTTCAGTTGTCATTCCTGACATGGCCTCCACCCAAATGCGGCTATGCCTCTCCCCATTGCTACCCCACCTGACTCCTCTTAGTATTGAGTCCCCCAGCACTAAGATTCCACCACTCTTACTCCCTGCTTGCTTCCATTTATCTCCCTCTCTCATTTCTGGCTCCTCTTCTTCCTCCTGCACATTATTTCCCCCTTTTGCCCCTGTTGCAATTCTCCCAGCAGAACATCCCACTGCTCTGGTTTGGTCCAGGCATTTATCAATTACTGCTCTAATTTCATCTTTTTCCTCCTCCACCTTCTTCCTCTCTAGCAGTGCAAAACTATTTTCTGAAGACCCTTCACAAATGCCGGCTCCCTCTCTCTTCATAGTAACCTGTTCTCTCCTTTCCACTCCATGACTTTTGCCACTTCTTCACCTCCCCTCACAAGCCCTTATCTCCTCCTTCCATTTGTCTTTTGTCTCCTGACCTGGTTTCCCCAGCAATCGTTCTTCCTTGGCTGGGCCCCCTTGTCCCTGTTTCCCTTCTTCTGACCCTCTCCTCACCACTGTTGGCTTAAATCGCCCTCCCTCATCTCCCCTTCTTCCTCCCTCCAGTATTGGGCTAAACCCACCCCCAGTCTGCCTTGCCTGTCTTAGTTCCTCCTGTAGACCCTCAATCTCATTTCTAAGTTTCTCTATGTGGTTGCACACTAAACATCCTCCCACACTCCAGGCGATTTTTAGAAAGATTGGTGCACCGCAGTTGTTGCAGCCTGCCACCCTACCCATTGCTGTCATTGCCCACCAGCGACCCCCCCCACCCTTCCAGATGCAGGATAGCAAACACTCCCCCAAGTCTCCCCTCTCCCCCCTCTATCAGTGCAAAACATTCTTTTCTTAATCTCCCTTACCTCCTTAATTGTACACGTTTAGATAGATTGAGCAACTGCTTTTTATATTCCTAACCTTCCTATCTACACTCAAAAAGAGACTTTAAGTAGCTATTGCACAACCTTCTTCAAACTCCTACTCCTCCTTTCCACAATGCAATAGCAATGCAAAGAAGTAACAATGAAAGCTCCTAGATTTGAAGTTACTTCCCTTCCACTAAGATAGCAGTCACCTCTTCACTTGCTGCTGTTCCTTTCCAGGATGTCTGCTTCTGCTATGACAGGTGCATATGCTCGCCCATTTGAGGAAGTGATGTCAGAACCCCTGGTATAAAGGAAATCACGGACCAGAGGCACGGCGGGTGAGGGGTTGGGGGGGGTGGGACCAACCCAAGTCTTCCAGAAACAATCAGGTAGCTGAGGCCCCTGGTCAGACCATTAGCACCCCTTCCCCCATTATGCACTAACCTTTGCAGCTAGTGAAGCCAGCAACAGTGAATCACAATTCTACTCAAAGCTCCCAAAATAGGTTTGCTACCAAAAGAAACAGGTCTCCAATTCAAACAACTTCACCAACAACACATCAAAATAGGCTTGAAATTAGAAGATATAGGTCTCTGATTCAAAGAAACAGCCCCAGTTAAATCACACCAAATAGGTTTTAAATCAGAAGAAACAGGCCTCTACAAATGCAGCCTGTTACACAGTGAAACATCAAACAAATGAGCCCACTTATAACCACCAAAACAGTTTTCAAAATTCCTACAGCCCCAAAACAATACCCTGCTAGCCCCTTAGAAGTAGTAAGTAAGAAAGAAAAAAAATAACCTTCTACCAAGTAAAATCCACAATAAACAATGCAAAACAACAAGAAGCTACTTTACCTTAACAGATCTGATCCTTTCTCTTCTAGTTCCTTCTGCATGTTATGCACTGGGCTCAAATAAAAGATGGCCCAGTTGACAGAACAAAATGTAGGCCTAAACTGGGTCTTGGAGGGAGGCACTGACTGACTACCTAAAAGATTCTAAAACAGTCTAATCCAGGGAGGAATCAAATAGAATATGATAGTATTTTTTTTTTTTGGAAGTGCCAACCTGAGTCTCACAGTCACACAAGCTGCGCAGAAGACTGCCTGCAGTGCCTGGAGAAGGGATGGACTGGCAGGTGTATGACATTTGAGTGGTGGATGAGTGAACCAAACAACTACATAAAAAAAAAATTAATAAAAAACGAAGTAGTGTACTACAAAACTGGCTGTGCTTGTGCTGATAAAATAGAAATAGGATGGAGAGTGCAGTGTTGTTTTCTGCAGAGTACAATCCAGATGAAAAACATATTGTGCTTACTTCACAGTCATCAGCCTGTATGTAGCAAGTGAAAATGCTCCCCATCCTCGTTTGTTCCCAGTCCTTTCCTAAGGCTCTACACTGACTGACTGCCAGTCCAGAACCTGTTACGTGTGTATGAAGGGAGAGGTAGGGCCATATTAGAGCAGGCAAGACTGCTAACAGTGCAGAATCCTACCTGGCACACAATGCAACAGTAATACTTGTCAGGCAGCCCTGCCACCAGTCACCCAACCCTGGGGCATGGAGTCCCATCCCAGTTTTTTTACTTGTAATTGCTTTAAGTTGAAAATATCAAATACATTTTCATGGGGTGCTGCTGAGCAGCTACCCAGCAAGATGTTCTTTCTCTGAGCTCTGTCTCCATGCAATTTCAAAACCTTTGAAACTGCAGTTCCAGCACTTGTATTCCCTGGAAAACTAACTGGGAAGTTTTTTCAGACCTCCATGGATGAGTATTTATGAACATACAAATTTGCCAGCAGAAATAGGCCACCTGGTCTATCAAGTCTGCTCAAGTGTGCAGCTAGCACTCTCACTTTGCAGCTGCCCCACCCCTCCCCTTCCCAATTACCCCCCTCTCACTTTGTCCCATCCCCTTTTGAAACTACCCACTGTCTTACAGGCTACTGCCTCCTCCAGTAGAGCATTCCATTCTGCCATGACCCTCTCCATGAAAAAGTGTCTCTTCATTTCCATCCTAAATCTCCCCCCACCAAACTAAGGCTGTGCCCTCTCATGTCCCTTCCCCTTCTCAGCCTGAGTATCCCTTCAGTGCCTGCCTTGTTTATCCCCTTTATGTACTTAAAGGTTTCAATCATATCCCGTCGGTCCCTTCTCTCCTCCAAGGAGTACATATTCAGCTCTCTCAACCTTTCCTCGTATGGTCTGTCCTACAATCCCTGGATCATCCTTGCTGCCCTGTGTTGTACCCCTTCCAGTAATTTCACATCCTTCTTCAGATATGGCCACCAGAATTGCACACAGTACTCTGCGTGCGGCCTGACCGGTGCCCTGTAGAGAGGCAGGATCACCTCCCTGCTCCTGGAGGAGATCCCTCTCACTATACAACCCAACATCCTGTTGGCTTTCACTGCTGCCCTCCTACAATGCTCTGTATTGTGCATCTTCCCTGTTACAATCACCCCTAGATCCTTCTCCTCCTCAGTGGGACCTAGCTGCACCCCTCCCAGTTTGTAACCCCTCCCTGGGTTCTTTGCTCCAAAGTGCAGGACTTTGCACTTTTTTGCATTGAACCCCAACTGCCATGTTTCTGACCATTCCACCAGTTTGGTCAGGTCATCCTGCAGCCCCTGCCAACCTGCTATATCATCCACCACCACCCTCAATTTGGTATCATCAGTGAATAGACTGATCTTTTTCCTGATGCCATACGAGATGTCCGCTATGAATATTCCAAACAGCACTGGTCCCAGCACTGATCCCTGTGGCACCCCTCTCACCACAGCCCTCGGAGATAAGAGTTCCCCCGCAACCACCACCTCTGCTGTCTCCCCTGCAGCCAATTCTCAATCCATTTAACCATCTTAGTCCTCACCCCCACGTATCTCAACTTCTCTCCCAACCTTCCATGCAGCACCAAATCAAAGGCCTTACTGAAGTCCTAGTATATGACATCCATCTCATGACCCTTGTCCAATTCCCTCGTGACCCAGATGTAATACTTAACTAGGTTTGTCTGGCAGGATTTTCTGGAGACAAACCCATGCTGGTGACTGTCCTGGAGCCCATTGTCTTCCATAAAGGCCACCAGCCTTTCCTTAAGTATTGTCTCCATCAGCTTCCCCACGATGGAAGTTAAGCTTACTGGCCTGTAATTACCCAGTTCATCCTTTGGTCCACTTTTATGGATGGGTAACACGTGGCCCACCCTCCAGTCATGTGGTATGCACCCTGTGTCCAGGGAGGTATTGAACAGTTCTACCAGCAGTCCAGCCAGGATCACAGCCATTTCCTTCAACACCCTGGAATGTATGCCATCTGGTTCTGGTGCCTTATCCACCCTCAGAGCCCTTAACCCCTCCGATACCCTACCCTCAGTGATCACCCTGTCTGCTAGTCTTCTCTCCCCCTGCCCACCCTGCCCCATCCCCTGCAGTAGCTGCCCTCCTTTCCCCTCATGAATACAGAACAGAAGTACTCATTCAGTGTTTCTGCCTGATCCACCTCTTTCTCTGCCCACCCCCATTATTCCTGATCCTCACTATCTGGTCCTTGTAGCTCCTTCTCTCCCATATGTATCTGAAGAAGTCCTTTTCCCATCCCTGATGCCCTACACCAGCCTCAATTCCTTGGAGGCTTTAGCTGCTCTGACTGCCCTGGTAACTTCCTTGGACCTTTTCACATACTCCTCCCTATCTTCCACCTTTCTGGAATTCTTGGATTTCTTGAACACTGCTTTTTTAGCCCTCACCATTTCTAACACCTCTCTACTTAACAAGCTCAGTTTTTTAGCCCTTCCCTTTTTTCTCTGCAATATGGCACATGTCTCAGTAGCCTCCAATATCCCCAATTTGATTTTTTCATATTTCTGATACGCATCCCAATGTGGCTGTATTCCTTCCAGATGCCCCCTTAAGATTTCACCCATCCTACCAAAGTCAGCCTGTCTGAAGTCCCCCATCCTGGTCCCTGTACCCATTGCTTCTCTGCTCATATTAAGTGTGAACCACACAGAATGGTGATCACTTCCAGCCAGAGTGTCCTCCACCCCCACCTCCCTTATAGCCTCCCAGTTGCCCAGAACTAAATCCAGTGTATTCCCCAACCATGTTGGCTCAGTGACCATCTGTGCAAGGAAGCAGTCCTGGAAGGCACCCAGGAGTATTTGCTCCCTAGCACCGGAAGTGGCTGGGGTACCTCAATCCACTCCTGGTAGATTGAAGTTCCCCATAATCACTGTGTTACCTTTCCCACACATCTTCCTAATTTGCTCTGCCAGCTCCCGGTCCAGGTCTTCCCCTTGAGTAGGTGGCCTGTATACCACCCCATCCTGAGAATCCTATTCCTTTTGTCCTGGAATTGCATCCACAAGGCCTCTGTCCTACCCTCCTCCCCCTCTTCCCTTGCACATGTTATCCCTTCCCTTACATACATCACCACCCCTTCCCTTTCCCTTTGCCCCTATCCTTCTTGTAAATCCTATAGCGTGGGATAATCAGGTCCCAGACCTGGTGTCAGTTGGCCCATGTTTCTGTGATGGCAGCTATGTCCACCATCCCCTCTGCCAACAGTGCCTGTAGTTTTGTTCCCCAGATTCCTTGCATTCAAGGAGACAACCTTCCAAGATGTTCCCTTACACTCCTTACCCAATTTCGCACCCTTCTCAGCCCCACTTTTTGATCCATCCCTGCTTCCAACCCAGTTTGTACAGGGGGGTAGGCTCATTTGTCTCCCCTCTCTGGACAGCCATCCCTTCAGCAACCCACTCACCACCCCCCGCCTAGTTTAAATTAACCTTTGTTTCTATGTATTCTTCTAACCCCTGTTTTAGCACCCCCTTCCCCTCCCTGCTCAAATGTAATCTGTCCCCTGCATACAGATCCCTATTGTCACAGACCCTGCCCCAACCTCCCACTAGCCCATATCCCTTAGATCGACACTAATTTCCCAATCAACTGTTGAATTAATCTATCCTACCCTTCCTTGCCATACTTGCCCTGGGCACTGGTAGTACCTCAGAGAAGGCCACTGAGCTCCCAACCTCCCCACTCAACTTACCCAGTTCCATGAACCTCTCCATAACCACCTCTACAGTTTTCCCTGCCAAGTCGTTTGTACCCACGTACACCACCACATGTGGTTTATGCCTTCCCCTCTTTGCACACTTGAGAATAGCCTGTTCCGCTTTATCTGCCATCAACCCAGGTACAGACTCTACTCATATGCAACTATGTCTTTCCCCTTTGCTCCCCATCTGATCCCTTTTAGTATGGAATCGCCCAGCAATAGCACATTCCCCCTTGCTTCTCATCCCTTCCCCAAACTCTCTTTCCTTGTGCCTGCCTAGAGAGTCCACCCTGCCATGCACATTTGCATCCCTATCTGTACCCTCAACTCCACCCCAGCCATCTCCCCAGTTCTGCCCCTTCCCCTATCAATCTCTGTACCTGAGTTGTCCCCCTTCCCACCTGGAGTTCCCTCATCCTCAATGCCATCCCTACCTTTCACCCTGAACCCCCCTTTCATCCCCCTCTGTACTGTAATCTCCACATCCACCCCCACAGCCGGACCCTTTTTTCCCTTAACCGGGATCTGCTCCCCCTCCCTCAGAGTTGTGCCTCCTGGGAGACACCTAACCTCCCTTTCCCTCCTGATGCCTGATCCTATCTCCATACCCAGAATTACTGAGTCCCCCACTAGTAGAAGCTTCCTTTTCCCCAGGGATTCTCTTGTCCAATCCCATGAGCTACCCTCCTGGTGGGTCTTCCCTTCACCCCTGGTCACAAACTTGGGTTCCCTTTCAGTGCTCTCCTTTTCCTTGAGAACACATATTTGTTCTTTAGTTGTATAGGGTGGAGGGGTGCTTGAGCACCACCTTCCTTAACTTCCCTGAGCCCACTCTAGTCCATTCAGGCCTCTGACCGAGTACCCATGGTGGCAGTGGCTGGTGGTATGGTGGTCCCTGGGTTGGAGCAAAGGTCCCCAGTACTCCTGCCAACTGTGCTCGAAGCCTGGCAACCTCCTTCCTCATCCCAGAGAGGTGCCTACAAATGGGGCAGCACCGCAGTTCCCAGAAAGCTCTTCCAAACACCACTGCTCCATACCCACTGCACTGCACTGCACCATTCCTTGTGTCATCCTACATACTTCTTAAGTATGCTTATACCCTCTTTTAGTGTTGTTTTACAGTCTCTCTCTCCCTTTTACAGAGTTTTTTTGGTTATGACCCTGATATGTTTCCGCAGCCCTTGCCCCTTTCTGCTCTGTGCCCCGTCAAACCTATCCTATTCCTAACAGAGTGAAATTGACAAGATCATGTAATTTAAATGTACAAATGTCAGCTTACATGCTATAATCAGCAGTTCCTCCTACTTCTGATTTTATTTGCTTTTTAGCTATCAGCCTGCCCCTGGGCAAAGCCTATATGATCCTCCCCACTAACTAAGCATTTAATAATGTGTGGATGTGGGGGTGAGTGGGAGAGCAAAAATCTCAGAGACAGATAATTTTTCCCAGCTGCTTCAGACAAAATGCCTCCAGGACAGATTCAGCCTCACACTCCTACCTCTTCCAGCAGCCAGCAGAATGAACAGACAAATGCCTGCTTGAACAGTTAAAGAGAGTTTTAAACTAGCAACTCCTACTTGATTGACTCCACTGTTTCTGGGTAAAGAATCTCCTCCCCAGCAGTCAGCAACAGTTAAACAGTTAAAGAATCAAGCTAATCCTCCTCCAGACAAGCCAGCAACAGTTTAAGAGTTTAAGAAAGATTTAAAGTAATCCTCCACCAGACAAAATGCCTCACAAAAAACCTCAGAGAAAAAAATACCTCCTGGACAGATTCAGACTGACACTCCTACCTCTCCCAGCAGCCAGCAGAATGAATGGTTATTTAGCCTTGGCCACCAGAAAGCCACCCTTGGGAACATCAAAAGGCAATTGAAAAAGTGTGCTGGTGGGACAGAGAGAAGACCTCGGGGCAGTCATGCTTTCAGTTCTTTTTTTTTTAATATTTATCTTACTTTGTGCCCCTTGCTCTGCCTTCCATCATGTCTCCACCCTGGTCACGGTGTTCCCAAGACTCTACTGCCTTATGAGCCCCTTGCTCCCCTGATCACTCCTGGCTTACCCCCTGGGAGGCAGGGCATGGCACCGATGAGGGCACCAGTGTCATAGATCCTTATCTGGTTGGGGGAGCTCTTGGTCAGGTGGCTGATTGAGTCTGGGGGCAGGGCCTCATAGAGACGTTCTTTGCAGAGAGGGATTTTATCCTTATAGGCTGGGGCGGAGACATGCAATGACGCCAGCATCTGTCCTGCCCCAGTGCCCCTTGACCATGCATCGGTGCATCGGGCAATATACCTAGCTATCGCTAGGTGCCACTCTTGCACCAATTGCAAGAACCCCTCCACCCCCCCCGGAGAAGGAGACCAGTCCTGGGGACGTTCAATCCTTCTCCTCTCAGATGGCCCTTCAACGACCTGGGCTCATTCCCGAACCCAGTTCACCAGCATTGCAAGTGTAAATCCAACCACTACGCCGGCGGGCTGGCCCTCATGCTTTCAGTTATAGAGATGGAAGCCTTAGGCTGCACAATGATGGAGCAGGTACTGGCTGCTGTTAGTCTGAAGCTCAGTGCAGTCATGGGAAAGTTAGCTGAGTTAATGGCACTGGCAGTGGGAAAAGCCAAAAGACTTGTGGAGGTAGATCAAAGGGACTCCATGGCAGTAGAGACCCTGAGCCCCCTACCAGAGCAGCTGGCCAAACTTGAAATGGAGGTAGAAGAACTACGAGACGAACTAGACTACCAGGAAATCTACAAGAGATGTAGTGATCTTCACATCCATGGTCTACCAGGGGACAAGGAGGGCAACAGTATAGATCACTTCTGTGCCAATATTTTACCAGGTGTCCTTGGGTTGCAGCCAAGAGGTGGCAGGATCAAGGTTGAGCAAGCACACCGGGCCTTGGACCCAAAGCCCCCCCCCCAAGAACCCACCACAGCAGCTGATCTTCAGCCTATACCATTTTGGGGTCTGGCAAGCTATTCTGGCTGCTTATCATGTGAAGAATGAATTGGTCTACAAGGGCACCCAATTGTTTATTCACCAGAATTCTTCCCAGCAGCTTCAGCACTGACAGAAATTGTTTAGCCCCATCCTGGATACCCTCTGAGAATGCAAGGTGGACTTTCAATTTATATACCCAGATGCTGTCTGGATTCAGAGGGAAAGGGTGATGTATACTTACTGGGTGTTTGAAATGGTTAAACAATTTGTGGCAAAGTTAGATAAGCTGCAAAGTTAACCTTCTGCCTAGTCCAATAATTTCTCCAGGGAATTTTTGGCACACTCTATTTTAGACTGTTTAGGCTGTTATGCCCCTACCTCACCTCATTATCCCTCGTGGAGCCCAGCCTGAAGGACTGGCTGATGATAGTTTCAGGAAGGGCCTCACCTTTGAACTGTAACCCCACCCTTTTCTTTTTATTCCACAGTTGGTGGTTGCCTGTTGGTGGATTGCAATGTGACTTGGACATTGGACTCTTAGACCTACATGCAGTGGAATGGAGTTTTCAGATCCCCATATAGAGTATGGCTGTATGGGATTTAAAGTGACACCAACAGCAAGGTGTGAAACTTGGCTTCTTAATTCAGTGCCTGTTACTGTGTGGATTGGATGTGACTTTGTCTGCTTCAGGCCTGGGAGGTAGATTGGCTCATGGACTGAGGGAGTCACTCTGTGGCTGGCTCAAAGTCATTCCGTGGAGCTGTGGAAAAAAGTCAGGGCTGAATCTGCTGAGCCTCTGAAAATGCTGCATTTGCTGTTGGGTCAGGTAGGTGTGGGGACTGGGGTGGAGGATATTTGAGGATGCCACCCACCACTGGTTTGCCTCACCAGGCCTGTCAGATCACCTGTGCAACCTGTTTGATATTGGTGCTGTTATTGGACTGTGGTGGGTGGGCAATGTTCCTTATGTTTCTCTTTTAAGTGGTACAATCATCACAAACAAGTATGTGGGGGAGGTTTATACCACTGCAAGTGGTGGTAGGGTTTCTCATGGTGGAAGTAGCAGTTGTTTATGATTTCTATATTTTTTAAGGTGGTTAATGCAGCTTAAATGGTGTTGAGCTTGGAGGGGAGCGGTGGTCCGGATTGGGGAGTTTGCCACCTTATGTGTACGGGAGGGGACTGGGGGCTACTGGTGACCTGGTGGGTTGGCAGTTGGGCAGAGGTATCAGTGGCCAGCTTGGCTGGTGGCAACCCATCGACAGGACTTCCTCAATTGTATGCTGAGGATTCAGGATTTCTAGTAGGAACTGCAGTGTTATTCTGTTCAGTCTGTTACATCATTCACTAAGTTACATGCAGGTGGATAAGTAGGTATGGTGGTGGGGGAGACACAGCAGGGGAAGGGATGACTACTATTCTAATGTCTGTGTGCTATATTTCTAGTTTGGTCAAATCGGGGGACTGGGTGATTTCTCTGTTGTACCCCCCAACTGGCTGAGGGGAATCCAGGAATGTTAAGGTTTCTCTGCTGGTTGCAGAGACCCAAAAGTATACAGGTTCCTTTATTGATTTTGTTTTATGTTTTTGCATCCTGATATGTTTTAAGGTGACCATTATTTATTTATTTATTAATTTATTTGCTTTGGATGACCGAGTAGGCACACTGGGCAAAAAACTTCCTATTTTCAGGCACGACCCGGAAGAGTACAGATTACAATATTACAGCAAAGACAACAATGAGTACAGCTTACAATAATATGGCAAAGACAAATGGTGAGTTACATAAGGCAAAGGGAACTGTCAGAACAAAAACCATGACACAGCATGACATCAGCATTATTAACATCATTGGGGTACCAAAAAGAATAATACAAGTTAGAGCAGGCATACAGTCTTGTATAGTTTCCAGGTACCAAGCCCTATGTCCTACGTAGTGGAGACAAGAGACAGGTAGTCAACATACACTATAGCATACATAAATGGGCAGGGTAGAAGCTGGAGGACAGGCAGCAAGCCACAAGTACATTTAGTGCAGCCACAGTCACCTGGAGCATTAAGGTGGGAAAAAAGTGCATGCTTAAAAGTTAGGTGGGATGTAGAGGTCTTCACATGAAGGGGGAATGAATTCCAGAACCTAGGAGCAAAACAAGAAAAAGCCTGCTCTCCCATTTTAGTGGAGCATGGCTGTACTGAAAGCAATTTAGAGGGGGAGGACCTGAGAGCACAAGTGTGAGAGACAGGGGTAAGCACATCACCCAGAGCTTCGAGGTGAGGTGTTCTGTTTAGAAAGTCTACAAAACAGCCTAGTGCATAAGATCGAAGGGCATTAGGAGACAGCCAATTTAAGGCAGAGTAAAGCCGGCAATGATGTGTAAGACGAGGAGCCAATAAGGCGAATCTGCAGATGTTATAAGTAATATCCCACTTGGGAAGAACCCCCATGCTGGCATAGGAAAGTACTGGAAGAGCATATAGCAGTTGTGGTAGCAACACGCCTCTCGCCACAGAGATCCTGGCAGCTGGAGTAAGTGAGTGACGCACTCTGTAGGCTGCTCTGATCTCGGCTTATTTGCAACAATGGCCAGTATGTGGGGGGGGGAAGGCATTCTGAGCTGGGACAGGGACCTTTCTGTTACAACATGGAGTGTAACACTAACATTATCTCCTGGAATGTCCAGACCCTCTCAAATCCAATTAAAGGGAAGAAGGTCCTTACAGCTCTGTGGCATCAGGTGGCCCAGTTGTTCCTATATCAGGAAATGCACCTCTCAAAGGAGGAGCATAAGCAACTGGTGGGGTGCGGCTGAGGGGGCTCCTGCTTTGAGGCTCTGTATAACTCCCATAAGAGGGGTATTGCCATTTTAGTCCATAAGAACTCTCCCTTACAGGTGGAGAGGTGTTTGCAGACAGCCAAAAAGAGAGAAGGCCTGCTTGGCGTTTTCATATGTTTGTGTGTTTGTAGATATATATATATATATATATATATATATATATATATATATATATATATTTGTGTGTATAATCTATGGCACTCTTGTGATGTACACCAGTATATATGTGCCTGTTACTTTTGGTGCGGGGTTTTACCAGGATCTCTTAGACATCATAACTAGAGAGCAATTTGATAATCAGATTATGGTGGGTAATTTTTATTGCGTGATGGAACCCAGGCTAGACCACTCAGAAGGGAATGTGAGGCATAAGGGGTAATGCAGAAATGGAAACAGGGGATGTTGGACTTGAACCTTTTGGATGCATGGAAAGTGGCTAATCCAGATGCCAAGGAATTTAAGTCAAAGTCAAAGTCAAATTTATTTAAAAAGACGCCCAATCCCAAAGGCTCTGGGCGCCGCACAAAAACTGTACAGTATGTCATACCGTATACATTACATTAAAATATAGTATGCATAAAAACTTAATCCCCAAAAGCCTGCATAAATAATAAGAATAATAATTTACCTTCTATTCTGCCCCTACTGAATGTGGTCCAGACTGGATTAGATTTATATGTCCTGGAAACAATATATCCATGTCCGTGACATTTCACATAGTCCCATTCAACTGTCTGATTATGCAATAGTCATTCTCACATTTTTTTTGGTGGGGGGCATGCAAACCAATCAGGATAGCAGTTTCCCACATACCTTATGGCTAGCGAACAATTCAGGAAATATTTAAAAGAACACTGGGTCCTCTGTTGTAGCACTAACCGGGGTACTGCCTTATCAAAGATGATTTTCTGGGAGGAGGGCTAGGTGTATATAAGACGCATGATTGTGTGCTATGTCACTAGTTAAGAAAAAGAAGGAGGAGAGGCAGCATGCTTTGGAAATGAGGGTTAAGGACTTGGAAAGGAGGCCTTAAGGAGGGAGATGCTCACAGCATTTGTGAGCCCTTAACTTACTGCTTATGGAGGAGGCTAGTACATCATTGTTTTACTTGAGACAACATGTGTAAGAGTGGGGGAAAACCCAGAGGGGTGGCTGGCAAGATTCTCACAAGGCTGAAAGGGCTCCTCTGTGATCACAGCTGTGAGAGGGGCTATTGGCAGGGTGGAATCTAGGATGGAAGGGATCAGGGACATTTTTCAATCCTTCTAATAAAAATTGTATCAGGCTGAATGTATGGGGATGGATCAACAGGCTAATGCCTTCCTGGATAGCCTCTCAATCCTGGTTCCAATGGAGGAAAAGAAAGCTGTGTTGGGGGACAAGGTGACACCTGCAGAGTTAAGGAGAGCTATTGGGATTCTGCAGAAGGGAAGTCAGGATGCCCAGATGGGTTTGTTATGAATATTATAGTGAACTCCATGGTGATCTGGTGGGCGGAATGGCAGAGATGTTAGAGGAGGCAGTGGAGGAGGGGGGCTACCTACCTCATGCTTCACAGAGCTGATCTGTGTTTTTCCAAAACCAGGTAAGAATCACTTGATATATAGTGAATGTTTCTAAATTTGAAATGCCCGGGGTTTCAAAAACCAGGGGCATGGGGCCTAGAACCACATGATGGTTAGGGAAGTGGGGAGATTATTCACGTCTTAGTATCAGAGTGAGGAGAGACTTGACTGTTCTCTATAATCTGAATTGCAGTCCCTCGGTGCAGGACATCTCTGCTGTTCTTGAGCATTGGAGGGCCCTGCTCTTCTCATTTTGTGGATAGGCCAGATCAACCTCATCAAAATGAATATGCTGCCTTGTCTGTTGTATGTCTGCAGATGCTTCTGGTGGGGCTAAAAGGGGAGGATATCAGGAGGATGGAGCAGGACTTCTCCCAGTCCATTTGGCAAAATAAATGGCCTAGGATGAGCCTGCAAAGACTCAAGGGGGCTATGGACATGGGGGTCTGAACTTCCCAGACTTGAAGGGCTTGTTTTTATCCATACAGCAGAGATACATTCAATATTGGGCTTACCAGGGGAAGCAGCCAGCTGGGAGGATTTGGAGGTGGGGCTCCCCAGCTCAATTATCGGCCTACTTAGATCAATGGGGATGACGGGCATATGGTCATATTACACACAGAAATCCACTGGTGGATAGGACTGTAAAAGTCTGGGAACAAAGTAGGAATCATAGAAGTCTGTGTGTGAGGGGTGTCCAGTCCCCATTGGTCCCTATTGCAGGTAACCTGGCATTTCTACCGGGGATGTAGAAACCTGGATTTTGGCATTGGATGATGAGTTGGAGGTTCAGTGTGTGAAAGACCTCTATATGAATGAGGGAATTAAATCCATAGAACAGTTTAAGAGCAGTTTGGGCTTCCACAGGCTCAACAATATAAATACTTTCAGGTATGTGCTTTTGGTAGAAGTAGGAACAGGGATCCTCAGGCTCTCTCAGCACTCTACCCATTGGAGCAAGCTGTTTTCCTGGCATGTACATCACTGAAGGGGTTAATCACACACATGGCAAAACAGGATAGGGATTAATTTCCACATCTCTTGACCAAAGCCAGGGGGTGATGGGAGAGACATTGGGGTAGCAATTTCTAAGGAGCACTGGTGTATGGTGCTTAAGTCACAAATAGGACTTTTAACCTATAACAAATACAAGGAATCACAATTTAAAATTTCTACATAGACTTTACTGCCCACCAGCCACAGTTCATAAATGTAATCCTGTGATTTCCCCTATGTGTGGGCACTGCAACATACTGATCGGCGTGTATATCCATTATTTTGGGGCCTGTCAGGATCCGAGGTCTCTTTAGACACAGGTTGCACAGCAGTTTTCCCAAATGTTTGCCCTACAGATAGTGGATACACTGCTGTCTCTGCTTTTTGGGATGAAAAACATAGGTGCCAAGAAGGTGTTGATTGCATACAGTGCATCAGAGTCCTGCTAGTGTTAGTCCAGTGATGTAGTCAGAATAGGGGGGGTTTCCCATGTCAGTCCTGAAGTGAGAAAGTGGAAAGCACTGGTGCTGAGTACATTAGCTTTGGAAAAGTTAACAGTAGAGCTGTGCGGAATGAGAAAATTCTGAATTCATGGAATTTTCCTTGAAATGTGAAATTCGGTGAAATTTTGCAGAATTTCATGGACTTTTTCAAATGTATTCATTTGGTCATAATTCAGTCATCCATTGAATCTGGCATGCTTACTTTGTGGGAGTTCTAATGATGTGCCAGATATGATGCAATTAGCATTGATTGCTCAAAATGATAAGTGCGTAAAATCTGTCATTTTGTTTTTTGTGGGAAATTTCACGAATATTTCTATCTGCATATACCTCAGCTGTCTATTGGGCCATAGATATTAAATTTGGCATGATTACATGATGATAGGCATTCTAACAATCTGGCAAATTTTATGACATTAGGATGGATTATCTCGAACGTAGGGCCATAGCAGTGAATATAAATAGGGTTGAAATGGCTCAGGCTGATCCCTCTTCCCACATAAACACTTGGTTTTCTCTGAAGTATTATTGGTTTTCAAAGAGGTGGTCAGAGGTGCAGTTGAAAACACTAAGAAAAGTGGGGTCACATGATGCCTCCAATAGAGTAGCAGCTGTTTTGCAGCTCTCAGTTCAATACCCCTACATTTTATCAACTACTCAAACAAGTGCTGAATAATTCATCTAAACTGAGTCCTGTTACCCTCCAGAACTAAGCAAGAATTATTTAATTGATTCTTTTTGAAGATGGATGCTGAAATGAAGGCTCCACCTGCCAAACATACTGTACCACCAACTCCTGACTGAGCCTCTGGGCCGAAGAGAGCTAAACAGGCCTTACCCAAGTTGAACACTACAAATGTTGGTGCCCCTACACTTTATAATTCAATCTGCATATTTATTGCAATTCTTTTAATTGACTGCTGGATGAAAGCTTTTGGTTCCTAAAGGTAGAAACATAGAAACATAGAAACATAGAATTTGATGGCAGATAAGGACCGCTTGGCCCACCTAGTCTGCCCATTTTCCTACCTAACAGATAAGCTGCAGATCCTAGTTAACCAACAGCTTACTTCCTCCTACCCCAGCTAGGACTGCCTTATGTCTGTCCCATGCATTCTAGAATTCCTCCACTGTTCTTGACTCCACGACCTCCTCAGGGAGGCTGTTCCATGCATCCACAACCCTCTCTGTGAAAAAATACTTTCTCACATTACCTCTGAGCCGTCCCCCCTCTATCTTCAAATTGTATCCCCTTGTTCTTGCGCATCTCTTTTTCTGAAAGATGCTACCCTCTTGGACTTTGTTGATTCCCCTGAGGTACTTGAAAGTTTTTATCATGTCCCCTCTCTCCCTTCCTTCCTCAAGGGTATACATATTAAGCTCCTTTAGTCTTTCTTCGTATGTCTTCTGGTGCAGACCCTGCACCATTTTGGTTGCCCTCCTCTGGACAGCCTCTACTCTGTCTATGTCTTTGTGGAGATGGGGTCTCCAGAACTGCACAGAGTACTCCAGATGGGGTCTCACCAACTGTCTGTACAGAGGGATAACAGCTTCCTTTTTTCTACTATTGATGCCTTTTCCTATGCATCCCAGTATCCCCCCAGCCTTCCTTACTGCCTTCTCACATTGCTTGCCCACCTTTAGGTCATCTGATGTAATTACCCCAGGTCCCTTTCCATTTTACTGTTGTCAGTATCTCACCCCCATTGTGTACGCCTCTGGGTTTTTGTTTCCCATGTGCATTCCTTGCACTTCTTTGCATTGAATCTGAGCTGCCATACATTTGACCATTCCTCCAACCTTGCCAAATCCCTTCTCATCCTTTCCACTCCATCTTGTGTATCAACCCTGTTGCAGATCTTTGTGTCGACTGCAAAGAAACATACTTTTCCTTCCAGTTCCTCTGCAATGTCACTTATAAAGACATTAAAAAGGACCGGTCCCAGTACTGAATCCTGTGGTACTCCGCTAGTAACCCTCCTTTCTTCACTGTGTACTCCATTTACTACTACCCTTTGTGTCCTGTTGTCTAGCCAATATTTTATCCAGGCTACCACCTTGAGACCCACTCCAAGGCTGGCTAACTTGTGTATTAATCTTTTGTGTGGGACCGTATCAAATGCTTTGCTAAAATCTAGGTAGGCCATGTCCACAGCCCCTCCCTGGTCTACTACTTTGGTCACCCAGTCAAAGAAATCTATTAGATTCATCTGACACAACCTTCCCATAGTGAATCCATGCTGCCTTGGGTCCTGTGCCCCACTGACCTCTGGGTACTCAACAATTCTTTCCTTCAAGAGTGATTCCATCATTTTCCCTGCCACTGAAGTCAAACTAACTGGTCTGTAGTTTCCTGCCTCTGTCCTGCTTCCACTTTTGTGAAGAGGAATCACATCTACCCTCCTCCAGTCCTCGGGTATCACCCCATCCTCCCATGATTTGTTAAAGAGAGTAGTCAGCGGTGTCACTAGTTATACCCTTAGTTCTTTTAGAATTCTTGGGTAAATCCCATCAGGCCCCATTGCTTTGTCCACCTTCAATTTTATTAGTTCTTTCAGAACCCTTTCTTTTGTAAATGGACTGGTATCAACCCCTGTCTTCAGAGTGTTTCTCTTGTTTGGTTTAGGTAACTCCCCCTCCTCTTCCTTTGTGAATACTGAGCAGAAATATTCATTCGGTATCCCTGCATTTTCACTGTCACCCTCTACCCACATTCTCTCCCCTTTATTAAGCCTCAGTATTCCTCCTTTGGTCTTTCTTCGCTCCCTAATGTATCTATAAAATGTCTTATCCCCTTCTTAACAGAATTGGCTATCCTTTCCTCGGTTTGGGCCTTTGCAATTCTGACTGCCTTCCCAGCCTCTTTTCTGCTTTAAGTGATAAAGTTCTCTGTCCTGCTCCTTCTGTGTTTCCTTATATTTCCTGAATGCTATCCTTTTCTCCTTAACCTTCCTGCCACCTCTTTTGAGAACCATAGCTTTTTCCTTCGTGTGTTTTATTGATTTGCTTTACACAAAGGCTTGTTGTCTCTGTGATGGCTGTTTTGATTACTCCCCATTGTTCCTCCACCCTCCTTCTTGCCTGTTTGCTAGTGCTTTTCTGAGGCACTCTCTCATTTTCCCAAAGTCAGTCCTCCTAAAGTCCAATACTCTTGCTTTTGTATGGCTTGATTGTATGGCTGTGTTTATCGTGAACCACACTGTTTGGTGGTTGCTTGTTCCCAGATGGCTACCCACTTCTAAATCTGAGATTCTTTATCCATCCCCATTTGAGAGTACCAGGTCTAAGATTGCTCCCTCCCGAGTGGGTTCCAATACTAGCTGTCTGAGGCATGCCCCCTATAGGGCATCAAGAATGACCCTGCTTTTGGATGTGCCTGCAGCAAAGGTGCTCCAGTTAACATCTGGCATATTCAGGTCCCCCATCAACAATATCCCCCCTTTTTCTGCCATTCTAAGGAAGCCTTCTATCATTTCCTTGTCCTGAGATGGGGGTCTGTATACAACCCCATGCGGATTGTGGTTACATTTCCTGTCTCCAGGGTGACCCAGAGTCCTCATCTCCTCCCTGTTTACTCTTTAGTTCTGTTGCTTTGATCCCTTCCTTTACATAGAGAGCTACTCCTCCTCCTCCTCTTTTACCCTCCCTGTCCCTCCTGTAGATTGTGTATCCTGGTATGTTGACATCCCAGTCATGGTTCTCTGTGTACCATGTTTCTGTGACTGCCACAATATCCAGGCAACCCTCTTCCATCAAGGCCACTAGTTCAGGGAGCTTGTTACACAGACTACGGACATTGGTACTTATCACCCTCCAATTTTTGACAGCCTTATTCCTTTTGGCCCCCTTCCTGCCCTTACTGCCTTTGCCTTTTTTTTACATTTACCTCTGTTCTACTCCCTAATAATTTCTCTACCTTGGTGCTTACCTCACTAACTACCATGTTTTGTGGGGGGAGGCTGGGATTTCCCTGCTCCTTTTCGGTGCCTCCCCCTTGGCTAGTTTAAATGCTTGCCAATGAAGCATTTAAACCTCTCACCTAGGATCCTGGTTCCCCCCCTGGACAGATGCAGACCATCGCACCAGTATAGGTCTGCATCCCTCCAGGTGGCTCCCCAGTCCCCAATGAAGCCAATCACTAGATCACTTCTCATCATTGACTGTCGGCTGTGTAATAATGTTGGGTATAGTTTAAGGTGATTATGGAAGGGCTAACATTTCTCTTTATATATTGATTTTCCAGATGTAGGTTATGGGTGGCTCTTAGGCAACACTCAACCTATTCTTTTTGGGTACATCTTACTTATTTACTTGTTTGGGTATTCATTTTGCAGTGTAGTTCTTATTTTGGGTATTTATGAGAGACTGAGGGCTAAAAGTTGAGCATCACTGAATATGTGTTATTATTGGAGTTCAGTTTTAGAACCTGGGGAGATGCTATTGGAAATTGGTTACGGTTTTGTATTCGATAATTTCTTTATTGGGATGGCTTGTAATGGGGGGGTACTTCTTTGAGACTTACACTTTTTAGGGTTCAGCCTTTTGTTTGTGTTACCTACTCTATATCTCTTTTACATAACTTATGCTATTACTATGACCGTCTCTATAAAATTTGCTTCATGGAATGTTAAAGGTGCCAGATCCAAAACAAAAGGAATTCAAATACTAAAACATAGTAAACACCTCAGTTGTCAGGTTATATTTTTACAAGAGATTCACCTCTTGATTAATGAAGTTAATCTTGGGTAAAATGAGTTATTCCAACACATTTGGGGTAGGTGACTCTACAAACAAAAAAGGAGGAGCAATACTGATAAATCGGAGTGTACCCGTTTAATCATGTTACTACAGTTGCTGATCCATCTAGTAGATTTGTTTTGTTAGAGAGCTCTATCAACAACAGCCAAGTACTGATAGGTAGCATTTATGGCCTAATCTCAATACCTCCTCTTTTCTGGTTGATTTAACAAAAATGTTGCTGCCTTATGTATCATACAACATTATATTAGGTGGGGACTGGAATCTCCCTCTGGACTTACAGTTAGATAAAACATCTGGCTCAGATTCTAGGTTATTTTTGAATCATAGGGTATTGTTAGAATTTTCAGATTGCTTTAATTTGCTAGATCCCTGGAGAACCTTAGACCGGGACAGTAAATAATTCTCATTTTTTTCTCTGCACATGAATTTTATTCAAGAACTGATTAGTTTTGATAAGTAGCAAAATAATCCCAAGTGTCACTGACTCATTTATTACAGCTAGAATTAAATCAGATCACTCCTTATTTGAGCTGTCTTTGACTCCAGGACTTTGCCCTCAAGAAAACTCTTTGATTTGGAGACTGAATAATCAGCTTTTAAATGATAAATTTATAGTATATCATATAAAGCAGGAAATATATACCTTTATACACTATAATCAACTCAATTGATCAAATGGACATGCGTTGGTCTTCTTTTAAATGTTTTATGTGGGAACTTTTTATTCATTTAGCTCCTAAGGGTAAAAAGCAGAGAGCAGCCAAACTTGTTGAACTCCTAGATAATATCAAAAACCTGGAAGCTCAATGTATTATTAATCCTAATGAACAAGACTTGATGAGATTATAAAATTTAAGGACAACAACTTTGAAATTACTAGAGAGAATGCGGAATACTCAGTTCTAAAAACAAAAGCAATATACACAGATCAAGGAGAAAAATCTAGTAAATTACTTGCCCATAAGCTTAAAAAGGTTGAATCCAATAAATATATTGTGGCTATAAAATCAAGTAATGATAACACAGTTAAAACCTCCTGAAAGATATTATTCAAGAGTTTGAGCATTATTTTAAGAATGTATATAAACTAGCTGATGAATATTTGATGAATAGAGATTACCAAAGTTATCCTGAAAACTTAAAATGTCCTACCCTGACTTCTCAGATGGCTTCTGATTTGATGTGCCCTATTTCTACACAAAATATTACTAATGCCATTAACACTTTTAAACTAAATAAATCCCCTCACACTGATGGCTTAATCCCAAATCTTTACAAATTATTCTGTGAGGACGTAGTTTTCTTCTCAAAGATTTTTTTTACTTACATGTTGGACCATGGGTTGACTGATTATTCTGTATTGGAGGCATTGATTATTCTAAATTATATGCCTGACAAGCCTAGAGACCAATTAAGTAGTTATAGACCTAGCTGTCTTATAAATGGAGGCATTAAAATTCTAGCTAGAATCCTTGCTCAGCGGACTAAGATATACTGGGTGAGTTTAATCTCTATAGAGCTGGTGGGGTTTTATGCCGGGTAGATCACCCGTGGACCATATCAGAAAATGTGATCATATTTTTTTCTGCATCTAGGGATTCCCAAGGTCCCTGTAGTCCTTGTTTCTCTAGATGCAGAAAAAGCTTTTCATGGAGTCATCATTTTTTTATTAGAAGTTTTATTAAAATTTGGTATTCCACCCTCTTTTTTTACTTGGTTAAAAGTCTGATATTCTTGTCCTTCAGCAAAGATTTATTTTAATGGTTTTTCTCTTCCACTATTCATTTACTTTCTGGTACAATGCAGGATTGACCTCTTTCCTGGGTTTTATTTAATTTTGATTTGGAACCTCTTTTCTTTAATCTAAAGCATAACCACACTATAAAGGGCATTACGATTGACTCATATTTTTTAAAAGTGTCAGTTTATGCAGATGGTATTTTACTGCCTATTTCTAACCCTGAACTCTCAATTCTGACTATCTTGGAAATAATTGAAACATTCAGTGGGATTTCTAATTATAAAATATATAAAACAAAAACAGTTGTGATGCCTTTTAACAACAAAGTTTCCAAGGAGAATATTTCTAAATTTGGATTTACTTGGTCCCCTAAGTATATTAAATATCTAGATTTATATCTTTCTCAAGACAAAGCTCCAATGAGATCCCTGAATTTCACAAATTTAATATACATTCTTAAGCAGGATTTAGAAAGCTGGAGGAAACATCCTCTTTCACTAATGGTCAGAGTTAGTGTTATTAAAATTAATATTTTTCCAACAGTTTTCTACCCTTTAAAGCAGCAGTACTGGATAATCAGGAAGTGATTAACACAATTCAACTTTTTGGCTAGAAACGTGCAGCCATAGTCCTGGTTTCCATATCTGTAAATATTTTTCTAGCTATCTTTAGTTTTTTAGATATTTGAAATGTATTTCCTTTTCTGTAGAGCCACAGTAAATATGTATGCTGCCTAATTTTCAGCTGAACTCCCCCCTAATGTCACAGCACATCTTTTGTTTACTTCCATGGGACCTTGAACTGAGCATTCCGATTGTTCCTGTGTAGTATTGAGAGTCATGCGCATGTGGGGCTGGCATCAATGGGTTCCAGTTCAACATGGTGGGTGTAAGAAATGTAATCAAAAACAAAGAAAAATGAGGCAAATTATAGGGTGATAGTACAGTGCAAACAAGAAAGATTATCAGGTAAGTGTCCAACAGAGCATAGGGAAAACACTAAAGCAAAAGATCCTATTTTTGTTATCTTGTACTGCTGCTTTAAACATGCTGAATCTATTCTTACCTCTCTCGGTTTGGTAATTTACATTTGCTTCTAGTCAGATTCCTCTGGCTTAATAAACCACCCAGGATAGCTTCAACAAGCTTACTCTAACTAAAAAGCAAGGAGGCTGTAACATTCCCAATTTTGTTTTGTATTATATGGCTAGTAATATAAACAAATACTTTAGATGGATAGTTACAGGTTGTGATAATCCTAAATACCCACCAGTATGGCTCCATATCAAAAGAGCATTGCTGAAAAAAATGTATATCTCAAACCATTCTTCTTTCTATATTAAATGTAAAAATTTGCCTAATGTTCCTAAAAATTCTATAATTGGAACCCCATATAGAATTCATGAGCAAACATGTAAATATTTAAGTATTTCATTAGTTGAATATATAAATCAACTTTTGCTTAATAATTATAATTTTAAACTAGAAAAGAAACCTATTCTAAGGCATTGGCTCCCTCTTATGGAGAATGGAACAGTTAATATGTTTTTTTCTGAAGGTTTTCTTCTATCTCTAGAAGTGGTAAGAAGCAAGTTAACCCTTACAGAAATATAAGTGTGCTGCGTACATGCAGAATGCATGCCACATGTTTAATTGTGCAATGTTTGCATGCAATTCGCATACACAAAGTGAACCTATGTGAACCAGGTCTAAAAAGCACATCAGGTTCACATGCTGCAAGCTTGACATGCATGCAGCAGGTAAGGTGGTGCAAACATCTAAAAATCACATCAGGTTTGTGTTTTACATACTTAACATGAGCACAGCAGTTAAGCTGGTGTGAACGTCTTTTGAAAATCATATCAGGTTCACATGTTGCACACTTGCAATGTGTGCAGTAATTAAGCTGGTGCAAATGACATCTAAAAACACATCAATTTCTGTTTCTCATACTATTGCAAGTAATTAGAGCTATTAAAAAACATTTTTCATTGATTTTCCATTAAAATTAGGTGAACTCATTCACTCTGATCCTTTTGCAAGTTGTTTAATGATTCTTGATTTTTGTCATTAAATCGCCATTAATTTGTAAGGTATTGTTTGTTTACTGCATTAAATGCCTAGGATATAGTCAACCAATATCCCCCATTCCAGATGTGTGAAGAGGGGCCTCTGTGTTGAGAAGCCTAACATTTTTGTTTTGGGCCATGCAAATCCCCTTATGCATATTAAGAGCAACAAATGTGTTTCTCCATGACTGTTATGGCTCACTTACTTTCACTTTGTCATTCTGTATGGAGCATATACACTATGGCCATGCGCAGCACTCTTTGTGCTGAGATGGGTCTTGGAAGCATGCACTATACCTCACATTTTGTCACTGAAATGAGGGACATAGACATTCAATATGAGGGATAATGAGGGATACTAACCCTCATGATAATCAGGACACATCCTGACACATTCAGATATAGTACCTCAGAACACAGTGGAAACTATTGTATTTACTTGTACTGATGTTAGCCCCTGAGAATAATTTCTACCATTAAGTAGGGGTGCCATTTAGGTAGGGCAAAGCCCCCCCCCATTTGTGCCTAGGTTGTTCTTATGGTGTGGCAATAATGGCATTAAATTTGGGTTTAATCTTTTGCACAATAAGTGCCCCCCTGGCCTGTATTGCAATCACTCTGCAAGTGCACTCCTGACTCAACTGTGTCTGTACTGTGTTGTCCACTCTCTCCACCTATTAGTGGCAGTACCATCACACCTGATGTGGAAGAGCTTCAGCCAAGCAAGAGCACATGAGTCACAGGAGTGGGACACTGTCTTTCTCAACACAGAGCAAACTGGCTGCACACTACAGCTTGGAGGAATCTGTGAGCACTGAATTCTCAATAGCAGTGTTGTGGTGACATATTTTTGTTGTCTGCTCTTAGTGAGTCTCCATCTCCCTTGGTGGCTGAAGGGGCTGGGGGTGGAGCTAGAAGCTAACTGGAGACTAGCCTTCCTACTTACTCTACTAGGCTCCCCTGGCAAAAGAAACTGTGTGGGTCCCTTGCAGTAGCAAGCTAGGTCTCGCAGCAGCAGTGACAGCAGTGTGGGTGGCCTTCATAGGCCTTGATCAGTGAAGTGCAGCAGCAGACACAGCAGCAGCCAAGCAAGAAGCAAGCAACACAGGTTGGGTGGGTTCAGTTGATGAGGTGACTTGGTTGCAGACCACGTTGGGGACCTGGGATGGTTGGTTCTAGCATCCAGCTTCTGGAAGAAGGATGGAGGAGGAATGGACTGAAAACCAGGCTGGTGGCACACTGGGTTAGGCTGCAGGTTCTGGCCAGATTGCCAAACAAGTGAAAGTAAATCATTCTTTTTTTACAGGGAGATTGGGGAAGGAGGAAAGACTGACATATTGATGTATTTTTCACATTCCTGCACCTTTAGGTGGCCTCATGACCCATATGGAATGAGTATTGAACAGAATGGAGTTGGGGAGAGAAATTAGGACAGTTTTTTTTTGGGGGGGGGGTGGGTCAGAACTTCAGCCAGGAAGAAAATGGTTAGTAACTGAGATGGATTAAGCCCAAATCTGATGCACTGCTCCATGGTATAGACAGATGTATCTTATACATTTGAATTTTTTTCTGATTTGCATATCCCTTTTCAGTCACAACAAATACATTTTACCTTTTAGAGACATTCCAGACATCCCAGAGCTTGCTGCCTAGGGGCTAACTAGCACCTGGCCTCCACTGGTTGTTGCCCCCCCCCCGCTGAAATCTGAAATGGTGCCCTGCCATAAAGTCTAAATTTACAGGACATCCTCTGTGTGAGCAGCATGTTTTCCATGAGGAATGGGTGATGGGCAGAGCAGTTTTCAGGGGTAAAATGACAGCTGCCCCTTGCATTCAGGGACAGGTGAGCATTATGGTATGCACAGCCTATTGGAGCCCCACTATAGTCAGGCTTATGCCCCCCCCACCCAGTGAAGCTGGCCTCCACATCCCCACGCTCAGGCACATTCTGACATAGGGCAAGGCAGGGGCGTGCCTGATTGAAATGAATGAGGGTATTTTTTTTATTACTATTTTATACATTATCGATGGAGAGTTGAAGATTAATGAAGGCCACTGCTCAACTAACAAAGGGCCTTATTTGTAGAACAACAACTTTCATTATTCTCCAATTCACCATCATAATGTATAAAATAGTAATACAAAAAAATAACTGCATTCATTTCAAGGCATACACCATAGCTCTCTGGCCCATGGACATCATCTCCTAAAGATTCCTACCTCTGGCTCCCTCGTACTCAGGTTAGAGACTCTCAACTTATATCTATACTTGGTGGGTTGTCTGTAGCGATGTGGCCATACCTGCTACAGTGTGTGTTCATGGGGGTGGGGACTGGCCATGTGGGTGGGTGTCGAGTTATTGCTACTTTTGTGTTTGCCTTTAAAGTCTGTTTGCATGGAAGCATTCAAAACTATGGGGAGAAAATAGTACGAATACAGGCCAGACAGAAGTAATTAAGTAGTTTTGTAGGTAAGTGTGCCTGTTTGGGGTGGGAAGAACCATATGTGTTTCCATTGGAATGTGTGCTACAGTTCAGCTGCGCAGCTGAGATGAGGAGGGAGAAGAAAACTAAAAAGTATATCAGTGGTTATAAGCATACTGCATGAATGCAGATGTATGCAGATTTGTACTGACATACAAGCAGGCCATATGTATGCAGGCAGTATAGTTTAGTGATTAAAGGCGCTGAACTGTTAACCAGGAAACCTGAAGATCTGGGTTTGAATCTCATTAACCCCCACTTGTATACACTGTGATCCAGAACAAGTCACTTAACTTTTATGTGTGCAGCTATCAGTGACCACTTGCTTTAATCATTCATGCCACATGCATGCACTCTGTTTCAATTTAACATAAAAAGGATGCTTTCCACACTTGCTTGCTGCACGCATGCTACATGTATGCAAATGGTTCCAATTTAACAGTTAAATCATGCTTGCAACATGCATATCACATGGACAGTTTTATGTGGGCAGCATGAAAACATTTCATATAATTATTTCTGTAAGGGAAATCTCAATAAAAGTTACTTTAATAAGTTACTTGCATTGAAACATGCTCTAACCGCATATTTTGGACCTTTACCTTGGTTGCTTGATAACATAGGGTTCATAAAGGACTTTCATGTAAGAATTAAAAAAACCTCATTCTGTTTCCCTACTCTATCAATTTCCTTTTTTTAACAGAATGCCTGAGCTAACCTTGGTTTCGAAGTACTGGGCCAACTTACCATCTTCAAAGGATGTGGATTGGTCAAAGGTCTAGATAGATTTTTATAAAACAATTTCCAGTGATAATTTAAGACTGGTACTAATAAAAAATTTATGTGATGCTTATCATACTCCAGTTAAGCTTTGTAGATTTGACTTTTTGCTGTACCTTCTGTGAATTGTACTAGGTGTGGGCTTGCTGAAGGTAATCTTATACATACATTTTGGGAATGCCAGTTGAGGAGATCTCTTTGGATGAACATTACAAGTAATATAGCTAGTGAACTTGGGATTGATCAATATGTTATACTGGAGGCTTGCATTTTGGGTGACCTCAGTTGAGTAGCTTCCGATTATTTAAAATTCAATAACTTATCTTGATAGCTTTATCTACCAAAAAAAAGTTATTTTAAAGCATTGGAAAGATCATCAAACACCTTAATTTACAGAATGGAGACAAGAACTCTTATTAAACATTGAAACAGAAAAAATGATCGCTAGTCTGAATCATACTCTCCTGGAAATTGCCAATAAATGGGGAAAGCTTTATGAACTGGTTCTTTCATATTAAACTTTGTCTGGAACTGTGTATGTACTAGCTGTACTTTCTTCTCTTTTTCTATATCTTATTCATTATATTAGTGACTAAGCGCTCTCCTTGTTTTCTTGTTCCTCATATTTCCAATTTTAATGAGGGCTAATATATCAAAGTAGGTGAAAACTGATTACTTTGGGCTCTTTTTAGATATTTTTTCTTTTACAAACATTTATAGGTTTCAGGAAGTTGGAGGGATATTATGAGGGTGTGAGTTGGGTATGTTTATTTATTTATTGAAGTTTTGGAATTACACACATTTGAGTCAGAGACTCTTTTACAATGTTCCACATGAAACAGTGCAACTATGTGCAAACAGTGCAGTGCAATTTACAATAAAAAACAATACAACTGGAACAATCAAGAACAGTAAGCTACCTAAACAGTGGAAGAAAAAAAATAGGGAATAATGGGTACAGAGGGGTTGTAACAATTGAGAAAATTGAGGGAAAGGATATTCATACAATAGGCAAAGACAAGGGCAAAGACAGTGCTTGGGGAGAAAGGGAGATAAAATGGGGCATAGCAAGGGGGCCTAAGGGCCCACGACTGGAGAAGGCCCAGGAAAAACAGTGTTACGAGTGAAAATAGCTTATCTTAGTATTTATTTTTATTTATAATGTTGTCATGTTTTTAAGGGGTTTATATTACAGGTATGATTATTTCCTGATGACTCTGTACACACCTCCCTTGGTTTATTATTTTCTTGATTGTATGGATTGTCTTTTGAAAATAATAAAGATAATAACATTTAAAAAAATAGAATGGATTGTCTCAAAATTATAGGTGCTCAAAATCTGTCATTTTGTTTGTGGGAAATGTCATGAAAATGTTTATCTTTATATACCTCAGCCATCTATTAGGACAGAGATTGTAAATTTGGCATGATTACTTGGTCATAGGTGTTCTAACAATGAGTCGAATTTCATAACATTAGGATGTATTGTCTCAGAATTATATGTGCTCAAAGTCTGTCATTTTATTTCTTGCAGGACATTTCATGAAAAATGCTTTCTGCTTATAACTCAGGCACCTTTGGAACTAGACATGTGTAAATTAGCATGAATTACCTTTTTGTAATTCTTATAGAATCATCTAAATAGCGAGAGAAAATTTTACTATGTAAATATTTGTTAAAACTCTTAAAAATATGGATGTGTGTAATTTCACTGCTCTTGCAGTCATAGATTTAACATTTGACATGCATAACGAATGTTATAGTCCAGTTACAGCATTTCTGTGCCTTTTTCAGTCTGACAGAGAAAAATGCTCTTGCTTATAAAAAATGTTTACAGCATGCACAGCAAAGGGGAAAAAAAGCAACTGAGATTCAATAACAGAAAATAAGTTTATATTGTTGTTGTTATGTCACATTCCCCACAAACAAATATGAAATAGCTATTCTTTTGGCACATCCAAAATATTCTTTTTATGCATGCATTCAGTTACCATACACTAGGCCTTGCTTCACTGCTGTTTCATTCTGTTTCTTCTTGACACCAGCCCCTAAACTTCTGCTTTCAGGCCACTAGCCTGTGTTACTCTTTTTTTCTTTCATAGAAGGCCTCAAACTCTTGCCTTCAGGCCACCTGCCTGTTTCACCCCCTCAGGGACCCAGTAATCTCACTTTCTCAGAGGTGTCTGTGTTTCCATGTCCAAATGGTGTTTAGCCACAGTGATATACCCTGGTCTTCCTATGAATATGTCTCAGACTGCCTATGCAGGCATTATCTTTTCAGAAAGTGAAATATTATCCACAGATGATCCTCCCCAAACTTCTCTAATATCTACTAGTGGATCCTTCTCATTCTCCTCTTCTGGGTACATTAGTTACACACTGATAGCAAGTAAATATCTTTTTTTAAAGTGCCCTAACCCAGAGCCTCAGGGTACTATAAATGTTTAATACTTAAAAGCATAATAATGCCACAGGAATCATAACCATTAAAATTCAGTATACAGTACAATGTGATATTCAGTAAAACCAATAAACCATGTGTTTGACCATAATGATATATGACAGAAGACTGCCATGCACTATCCAGACACCCATTCGATCATTTTTTCCCCCCGACATGCACGTTACCAACACCCTTCCCATCCTGACTGTACAACCCCAACACCATCTCTAAAACAATAAAGCTCCTGCTCTATGCAGGGGGCTTTGACCCCCCCACACCAATGCGGGTGGCTCCGCCCTGCTCCCTGATCTAATAGATACATCATCTGAGTCTGATGTGACTCGGGTTTGGGAGGCATGATCGAGAAATGCTGAATATTACTGCCATGCAAATAACACATGTTGGGACACACTGTTGGGCTCCTGTCTGATCTCTGCAGTCGGGCAAACAGCAGTGTCAGTCCAATGTGTTTGGGATCCCATGTGTCGGGATACTGAGTTTCAATATTCTATAATATTCCCAACCATAATGACTGAATGCCAGAGTAAATAAATAAGTGTTCAGAGATTTCTTCAAAACCTCTGCTGAGGCAATATTTTGGAGATAAGGAAGAAGTGTGTTCCACATCTTAGGCACCACCACAGCACATACCCTATCTCCAGAAGATTTAAGATGGGCTTGGGCAACCTCCAGCAGATTCTTCCTGGTGGAGCAGAGTGTACAACACAGAATGTATGGGAGCAAGAGGTCTTTAAAGGGACACTGTCAACCCTTTTTTCATCATATTATTTCCAGTTAAAAACACATTTTATGATTACTTACTTTTTCTGAAAAGCACTGATGTTGTGGGCTGTTTTATCTGCTTGAGGTCCAGTGTGCAAGTCAGCAGGTCCCATTCAAGAGACATTTTACCCTAGACAGAATGCTACCATGTGTTGAATCATATACCACAATACTGTAGTCACTTATGCTGAGAATAAAACACTGAACCCATTTTTTTTGTTTCTGGAATGAGATTTCTTCTGTTATGGTAGAGATGGCTAAAGCAGGAGTTTATGACTTTAGTCAGGTGATCAGTATGGTCAGCGAAAGATAGTGTACTGTCCACGCACACCTCTAATTATTTAAAGATGGTCACCTGATCAAGGGTATCACCTGGCTGTGGGCAGATGTTAAAAGCAGGGGAGAAGTCTAGTTTACTAAGTTGTGCCAAATAGCATACATTTAGTTTTATTGGTGTTCATTACTAGCAAATTCAGGGTACATCAGTCCCTGTTGACCATTAATTATTTTTGCAGCCTTGGAGGTTGCCAAAAACTGTACATAGTACTCTAGGTGCAGCCTAAACATCAACCAATATAGTGGCAAGATTACTGCCGTGTATCAACTAGTAAAGCCCCATCTAATACACTGCAAGATCCTATTTGTCTTTCCACATGCTTTCATACACTGAAATGAAGATTTCAGATGGCTGTTTATTATCCTCCCAGACTCCATTCTTCTATCAAAGCCTCCACCATGACACGATCTACTCTGTATTCTGTTCACAGATTCTTGCTGCAAGTATGTATCACCTTACATTTTGTTGGCATTTAAATTTTAACTGCTGTGTTCCTGACCACTGTTCAAAACTTTTCACATCTCCCTTCATGTTATTTATCTCCTAATCAGTGTCTACCCTTCTGGATAGCATCACATCATGTGCATATAGACTCATCTTGCTGTGCAATCTCACCCCATGCCACTTATTATGAAACGTATTGAACAGTACCAGTCCCAGCACCAACCCCTGGGGTACCTGACTGGTAACCTTTCCTACAGCTGAGAATTTGCCATTTAGGATAACTGTCTGGATCCTGTTAAACATCCAGTTTCTGATTCACCTACTAAATTTTATTGCAAGTCCAAATACTCCTGCTCTTTTGGATTAGACTTCTTTAAGGCACTGAATAGAAGACTGTAAAAAAGTCAAGGTATATGATCTCTACTACTGGATTCCTATCTACCATCTGTATCATTGTTTCAAAAAAGTCATTCGAATTGATTTGACATGACCTCCCCTTAACTACCCTCAAACTATCATTCGAAAAACACTGCAAAGTTGAGTGCTCATTTCAGTGTAACTTACACCTTCTGCTTTAACCCTCTAAATGTGAATCTATATCCCTTATGAGTCAATTCAAAGTGTTTTAATAAAACATCTTTTACTTTCACATAGTATGTGCAATCAGCATCATCCATTCTGGGGAATGCCTCTAAGGCTTTGCCCTTGAGTTATGGTATAAGGTGAATATATCCAAGAAGCCCTGATGAGTTCAAATTGCCCATATAGTATTTCAAAAGATCTCATCAATAGCTCATGATCATCCCTTCCCTGTAATGTGAACAAATGTTAGAATTTATTTTGGCTTTTTTGGGAACTCCCTTGCCAGTACTTATGTTTGTTGGCAGGGTCTTCTGTCACAGAATATCTATCAGTCTAGCTATCTGTCTGTCTGTCTGTCTATCTGCCTTTCTCTCTCTCTCTCTCTCAAGTTCACATCCTCTCTCATTTCAGATGCTGCTGCTGTTACTCATCTCACAGCTGGATCCTGTGCTGCTGAAAATGGATTAGATACTGGTGCTCTCGCCTCTTTCTTTCACTCATATGCGCTTTTTCTTGTCACTTTGTCTCCAGCTTTGTCCTTTGCTGCACTGGCTTTAGCTTTGACTTTGCAGCTCAGCATCAGCCTTTGTCTTTATCAGGATATGCTCCTGTCTCATTATTTCAATATCAACGTGGTCTGGTCTCTCAACCACCCCAATTCTGGTCTCTGGCTCATCAGCACTCATTGAGACCACCACCTCATGTCACTGGTCAGTCTCCTGTTGTTGCACACCATTCTGCTCACCATTTTTCTCAAGGGACCCTATGAGTTGTGACCTCATCTGCTCCTCATAGGCAAGTCCTCCCTTTTGGCACAACCCCAGCAAGGTACCTTTTATATGCTCCAGGCAGACTGCCTACTCAACAGAGCAGTAGTAATAGCAGTGGCAGGACATGGATTCCTAAAGCAGAATACAGCATGTGGAGAAGTAGGTGGTGGCTTAGAGGACCTGAAAAATTGTAACACAGGCAGTGGTAGCAGAAAAACTGAGCAAGAAAACATAGAACATTAGCACAAGTCATGACAGCGGAGGTTGGTACACCTGTCACTTGGGGAAGGGAAGGGAAGGGAAGGGGAAATTGTTTAACCAGGAATGGCACACTAAGCTGAAGCTTGTTTCCAGGTGTGACTTGGGCGTACAAGAAAGTTAAGTGACTTACTCAGGGTCACACAGTATGCAAGTAGAGGCTGTGGGATAAGACAAGGGAGTGTGTACACAGATAAGCGAGAGGGACTGGGGGAACATTTACTGGGATGGGAGGAGGACCAGGGAGCTTTGACTGGGATGTGAGCTGCCCAAAGATGGGAGGAGAGGATTGGGGAAATTTAATGAGTATGATCTAGGATAAGGATTTAATTGATCATCTTCTGTTTTGCAGTAAACTGAGGGAAGTGAGTATCTCAGAAAATATTGTGAGTTGAATGGGGGATTATTTGACTAAAATAGAGCAATAGGTTTCCATTAATTCTGTGAACTCTAATTTAAGACCTATGGAGTGTGATGTACCTCAGGGGTCCATCCTTGGACCCCTGTTGTTCTCCCTATTCATTAAGCAACTACCCTCAGTTTTTAATAATTGTCAGAGTATTTTATATGCTGATGATCTCATTTTGTTTTGTCAGGCTCCCTCTGTCTCTCAGCTTAGTTATATATTAGAACCTGAGTTTCAGTGCCTATGTTCTTGGCTATCTAATAATTTAATGATTATGAATGTGAAGACAATCAAATCCATAATTTTTAGTAGTAAATATAGAAACATAGAATTTGACAACAGATAAGGACCACTTGGCCCACCTAATCTGCCCATTTCCCTACCTAATGGATAAACTGCAGATCCTAGTTAACCAACAGCCTACTTCCTCCTACCCCCCACTAGAATTGCCTTATGTCTGTCCCATGCACTCTTGCATCCCCCCACTGTTTTTGTCTCCTCCTCAGGAAGGCTGTTCCATGCATCCACAACCCTCTCCATGAAAAAATATTTCCTCACATGGTGTCCCATGATGATAGTGACCACGATTGGGTGCCTGCCAAAAGAGCAACTCAGTTGCGGCACCTGTGGATGAAGTGATTGGGGAAACTGGGTGACCAGATGGTGGGGGTGGGCAAAATAGCAACCAGATGTTTCTATATGTCTACACATGCAGGGAAGGAGTGAGTATGCCAAGCATGAGCTGGGAGGGGACAGAGGAGCTGTAGGAGGTGGCACTGTGGTAAGCTGCCGAGCTGCATCATGGCGTCAGGGGTTGGTCCACAGCTGCAGTGGGTATGGTGCCAGGTTCTGGTCCAGGCATAGATGCCTTTTGTTGCACCCAGCCCAAGTTTTTTTTTTACCCAAGTTGCATCCCCCCTCAACATGCACCCCCTGGAGTTGAGAATCTTTAAGTCAGAGGCGCGGAGGGCACAGGCCCCTGCATAGACAATAAAAATCCAAGTCCCCGGTGCCATGTTGCTGTGCACCTGGGATTCCATCGCTGAAAAAACTTTCAGCAATGTGACTTCACCCTAACAGTGATCGCCCTTCAGCGATCGCCATTATCACATAAAACCTCCTCACATTACCTCTGAACCATCCTCCCTCTACCCACTATATGTTAGGGACAATCTGTGCTTTTCATTTCGAGATGTATCTGGAAATATTGAACAGGTAAAAGAATTGAAATATCTTGGTTTCTCTTTAGACCCTTGCATGACCCTTCATATTCAAGTTAGGGCTTTTAGTAAAGCTATAAATACAAAGATAGGGATGTTGTATAAATTTAAACACTGTTTCTCTTATGATACACATTATGCAATTGCAATGGGAACTTTGCTGCCTTGCACTGATTATGTCTTTTCTTTCTATTATAATCTTGGTTCTAGGGAGAGTCATATTCTCTCTGTTACATTCAACAATATCTGTTGCTTTGTTCTTGCTGCACCCCTAAAGATGCATCATTGCATGCTATACTCCTCTGTTTGGTGGTTGTCCCCGAGGCTTAAGTTCATCTATTCTTTGGGCTGTTTGGTCTATCAATTTTTCTTCTTTTCCTTTGTCTGATTTATTAACTCTTCAAAGTTCAACTAACCATCTTCGATCAACTCAGGGGCTCACTTTTGAAGTAAATTCTTATAAGAATAAATATGCTTTGTGCTCTTTTACTATTGCTGCTCCTACACTATGGAATACATTACCCTTTTCCTTGTGTTCTGCTACAACTTTATTAAATTTTAAAGTGCAATGTAAGATTTATCTACAATCCTTAAATGTTTGTAATTATAATTTTTAACTTACATAGTATGTATTAATTTTTGTTGTGTCTGTATGTTTTACTACGTATTGTGTTGATGTCCAGGTGGGTCCTGAAAAAGGGCTTTTTGCCCAGTGTCCTTACCTGGTTAACACACTTAAAATAAAAAATAAAAATAAGAGGAGACACTGGGAATGCACTTACTACCTGTGTGGCTGTGTATATAGTTGTTTTTAGAAATGTGAGTGTTGAAGTGTGTGTGTGTGTGTGTGTGTGTGTGTGTGTGTGTGTTCATTTCTGACAATGTCTGCATGGCTTACAGTGTGTGTACTTATGTCAGCATGAGTGAGTGCACGTCTGAGGGTGTATATTCACACACATAATTTTCTCTGTCTCCTTCCCACTTTTCTATTACATTCTCCCACACCTTTTTCTTTTCCCCTCT
Source organism: Neoceratodus forsteri (assembly GCA_016271365.2). Classification (NCBI taxonomy): domain Eukaryota; kingdom Metazoa; phylum Chordata; order Ceratodontiformes; family Ceratodontidae; genus Neoceratodus; species Neoceratodus forsteri. The sequence continues at coordinate 137,497,839 of CM057453.1, forward strand.
CTCCCATTGTCTCTCATGTCCTCTTCATTGCCAGCATACATGTTGTCAAAGTAAAATATTAATATTTTTTTCTGGTGGGTTTGTATTTCTTTTTACTTAAATTCAAGCATATGCCAAATATGTAATTATTTAGAAAAACAGCAACTAGCATACCTTTTTAGATAGTCTGTTTTATTTAATTCCATTTATTATTTTGGGTAGCAAGATGAGTTAGCCTGTTATCCCAAGCATCCCGTTTAAAACAAGGAACAAAGTAAAACTATTAGCCAAGACATGGGCATAAGCAAGTCACAATAGTAATGTCAAGTGTAACAATTTACAGTAGTAAAATCAAGTATCACAATTTACAATAGTGCAATTAGGCATTACATTGCACAGGTAGAAGGATAAGTTATGCAGTAGTGTAAGCTCATGTTGCACAGCTAACAGAGTTGAGTTGGGAACAGTTACACTGCATTTTTCTATCAAGAATTGGCAGAGGTAAGTGCAGAAGGTAGGGATGTTCATTCTTAGGTTGAGGGGGCATCTAAGAGGGTGTAGTGTCCAATTGCCCTGAAGGAAAGAATGCTTTGCCCTGCATCAGTGCACCCGAAGGGGAGAGAACAAGTGAATCTGGCCTAGGAATGAGTCCTCAGCTTGCTGATAGAGCAGGGGAAGATTGAGGAAATACAAGTGCCACCTTATTTAGGAACACTGCCAACCTACGGGTAAGGTGATAATCCAGAGAAAGGCAGGCAGCAGATTTACAGAGCTGGCAAAGGTGAGTGTGATATGTAGGTCAGTCATGAAGCAACAGATGCTGTTGTACACAATGCCCACTATAATGAGGACCCCAGATGGAGCAGCAGCGTACACAAAGGAATCATAGTCAACTATTGGCAACAGTAGACTGAGCCTCTTAGTCTGAGTGATCGAGAACATTTTAACCCTGTATAGAGCATCAAGTCTCTGGTGGACAGTCTTTACTAGGCTATTGACGTTGGTGTCAAAGGACAGCATGATGTCTAGGAAGATGCCCATGTACTTGAACTGGGAGACTAGCTGCACTGCAGTGGCATCTAAATTGTGGATAGTGGACTGAGAGCAGGCCCCTTTCTGGTGTGTCCCTCAGAAAACCATAGTCTTGTTTTTTCTTATGTTGAGTGCCATTTTATTTTGGAACATGTCTGGAGGAGGTCAAAGTCATGTTGGATGATTTTAACTAAGGTTGCCAGGTTTGTGTCCAAGCTGAGAATGATAGCATTATCAGCAAACAGTAATGGGTCAGTGGATGAGACAGTGCTGGGAGTGAGTTTAGAAATAGGGAGAAGAGAAGGGGACCAAGGATGGACCCCTGGGGATCCCACAGTAAATTGGATGAAAGTCCAAAATGACTTTTTCTATTGCTGTCCTGTGCATCCTGCGGGGCAGGATGGTTTTGTACCAGTGTGTTATCTCAGGACAGAGGCTGAGGGAGGAGAGGATATGGATCATCAAATCATAGTCAATGAGATTGAAGACCTTGGTGAGGTCCACAAATACAGCAGCAACAAAATTCCCCATGTCCAAGGCTAGATACAGTACATGCTTTTGGTGTGACTCACTAGGGCTGTCTCAATATTGTGTTTAGGGCAGAACTCATGCTGGGCACTGGTCAACAGTCATATTGCTGTATGTAGGCAGATGTCTGATCAAACACAATACTTTTAAAGACCTTCAAAGAGAGGAAAGGAGAGAGATAGGGTGATAGTTGGAGGTTAGGTGCTTTTCCCTAGATTTGTGGATTGGTATGATAGTAGCCAGTTTCCAGAGTTTGCAGTAGCCACCTGAGTAGAGGGAGTGGTAACAAATACAAGAATTGGGATAAGCCAGTGCCTAGCTGGCAAGTTTAATGAGGTGGTAGTCTAAGCCATAAGGGCCCAAGATGTGCTTTAGATTTGAGCATCTCAGTTATTTGGCTACTTGCCCCACGGTCAGGTGTCTGAAGTAAAATTTAGTTTGAGTACTGTAAACTGTATTAATTGTGATTACTGGTAGCAGAACACAGATCAAGGAGCTTGATCTTAACAGAACGTTAATAATGGGGCATATTCATTAAATATTCAGTCACTTTAGTTATGCACTATTTCACTTTAGAGGCCTCCAAGCACAGCAGAGAATATTATTGAGCATCACCAAGTTGTGAACAGCCCCTGAGGAATATCAAAACTAAGTTTTAATATTGAGATTTAGATTAAAATGCAAATGTTAAATGGTTACATATGTGACCAATCATGTAGGAGTATATAAGGCTGTGTATAGGGTCACTAACTATGCTCCCTGAAGAAGACACAGAGCATGTCAATACATAGTGGAGTTAGCAGTGGCCATTGACACAGGCCATAGACTGCCTTTGTCTGCTATACAGTAATGTGTTTTTACACCAGTACTTTGTGGTGAGTATCTTTATTAATAACATATTAATTTTACCAGAGGTTTTTTGTGTGCGCTATCCTGTTTTGTAAACATGGATAAAAGCTAAGGGGCATAGAACTTGCACCAATACAAAGAGTGTTACCCACCTTTTTATAAATGCTTTTTGCATTCGTGTCTGTCTGATGGTACATGCATGTCTAAGGTCATGTACGTATGTGTGCTTCTTGTGCAGTCTAATGATGTGTGTGTGTGTGTGTGTGTGTGTGTGTGTGTGTGTAACTAATACTGTGAGTGCTCATGTGTCTGAGGGTGTATGTAATGTATATGGCTGTCTTGAGGGTGTATGCGTGTCTGAGGTTGTCTGAATTTCTGAGGATGTGCATACATAGTGTATGGCTGTTAAGGTATATGCATCTGTCTGAGGCTATGCTCAAGACTGTCTGTTATAAGAGTAGTTATTTTGTTCAGTGTCGTACTCTTCCACAAACTCAGAGCACTGGATACAGCAAGAGAAAAGGAGCAGGTGAGGAAACACAAACAGCATCTTGACAATGATATAACATCAGATACAGTCAAAGTGCATAGTGGTATCAGAAAATGCAACTTATACTTATCAAATACCTCAGACTAATAATTACACTAGACAAATCTTGAGAACACCTGATTGAGCAAGTATTTTTTTCAAAATAGCTTTAACGATGTCAACTGAAGTAACCAGGCAGCTACAGTGTCTCCAGACATAGTCCCAAAGGACAGGGGCCACTAGAACAAAGGCCCTGTCCCCAGTGGATTTGAAAAATAGGCCTTTGATTGCCTAGTGCACCTACCTGGTAAATAAAAACTAGATAAACAAATGAGATGGTGAAACAAATGAAATCCCCTGTCCTATAGACCTAACAGCTCTACCGTAAGATGTAGGGGATCAGGATCTGGCAGAAGCAGTGGTGCCCATTCTTTTCACAGCTTTATTCTGCTGCAGTATGTACATTTTATATTGTTTTAAATAAAAGTTTATTCAATTGCATCTTTATGGTGCCGGTTTTGCTTTCTGCTTATAACCGAGCAAAACCCAGGGGTTGAAGTGGTAGAAAAAACTAGAGATATGCTACAATCAAAAAGATTTCTGTGGGCACACGGGGATTTAAACAAGCATTATTCTGTAAAACTGACCGTGTGCCATACCCCTGCATAACTCCCCAGTTTGACCCCTGAGCAAAGCAGCCTTATAACAGATCCACTGCCTAACTACCATCCAGCTGCAGGTGCAGAGTGAGGGAGAAATGTGATCTGAACTCCTTGCTGAGGTAAGAACACTCACTGCAGTATTCTGGACCGGCTGCAGATGGTGGGTCTGGCCACCAGGAAAGCCATGTAAATTTATTTATTTTATTTATTTAAGTTTAGGATTAATACCTTTGAGCCAAGGGCTCGATTACAAAGGTTCGAAGTCAGTCAATACAGTACATTACAAGACATAGCATAACATAACATGACATCACTTAACAGAGGTTACACAGTACACACAGGTGCTGTTGTAACAGCAAATAGGGAAATATTTACAGCATGGAAGTGATAACAGTGTCATCACTCACTGAGTAAGGTACAGCACTTTGAGATTGCCATGCAGGTTCACTACTGAGGGGTAGTGAAATGAGCAGCCAGAGTAGGCTTTGTCAGGGGTGGGTTTGAGGAGAACAGAGGCAGGCAGTGGGAAGAGCACAGAGACCGGGAAGGGATAGAGGGACTTGGGCTGCTGCGAAGTGGTAGGAGCAGCAAGGGTAGGCTTTGTTAAGGGTGCCAGGAGGGAGGAGTGTGAGGAGTAGGGACTGGGGAAGAGAGGGGAAGGGGTATGAGGGGGTGCGAATGAGGGGGGGCTGGACAGGAGTGGAGAGAGAGGGAGAGAGGGTCAGGTTGAGGTGGGTGGGTTAGCATTAGGAGAAGCAGACACAGACATTTTCATGGTCCAGGTGGGACCAGAGCCCAGATTTGACCTGGAAGAGAGTGTTACACTCAGTTAGGGTGGTCGGTAGCTCACTGATCCATTTGGGTCCCCGGAAGGATAAAGATCTCTGAGCTAATGTTGTGCACCTGAAAGGCACCTGCAGACACCCCTTAGTTGCCCTTCTAGTACTGATGGCAGGTTGTGCAATTTTGAAGAGCCTAGAGGTTCAGTTCAGGGCGAGTCCTAACATCGACTTTTTTCCTAGTAGGCACATCTTGAATTGTATCCTGAGGTGGAGGAGGAGCCATCTGGTCCCATTGTAGAGGGCCCATGTATGGGTCGGATGGTTGGCTCCCAAGACCAAGCAGCAGGCCTTATTGAGGAGTGTTTTCACCCTTTTTTAGGTTGGTATCGGAGTCAGCCCCATAGATCACAAGGCCATAATCAATGGTCAACAAAACTGAACAACAGGTAACAAATTTTAAGGAGTCCGGAGTCATGGAGTGCCCATGTCAGTAAAGAACACCCAGTTTTGTGTTTGCCATTTTGATGACTTGGTCGATGTGCGATAAAAAAGTGAGGGTGTCATCCAGGTGTACCCCAAGTGCTGACTTGCTCCAAGATATCGCCTTTGTGGCTTGTTATCAGCAGTGGTCCATATTTCTTCTTGCTCTGTGGAACTGAGACGAGCATGCTTTTCATCTTCTTGTAGTTAAGTAGTAGTTTATTAAGTGTGAACCTTGATTCCAGCAGAGAGAAGTTTGCTTGCAGTTCTGAGGTGATAGAGGACCGATTTCTGCTGGGGTACTGCGATAACACATCGTCAGCATAGAGCACGATGTGTGCTGGGCAGGCAGAGGGTAGGGAGTTAATGAAGAGGGTGAACAGGAGTGGCCCCAGAATTGATCCTTGGGGGACACCAAGGTTCACCTCCCTAGGTTCTGAGAGGTTGCCATTTATTTTCACTCTTTGTGTCCTGTGTGTGAGGTAGCAGGCAAACCACACCACCTGGATAGGCCTGTGGACAGTAGACAGTTCAGGAGTAGTTGATAGTTAACAGTGTCAAAAGCCTTCTTGAAGTCTGTAAAGATACACCCCACTGCCAGGCTATTATCTATGGCATCGTAGATCTGAGAGGTGTAATCAACCAAGGCAGTAATGGTGGAGTGAGTTTTATGGAATCCATGTCACTGTGCACAGAGACGGTTTTGCTTTTCCAGGTATTCTGTGAGTTGATCAGAAACCACTCACTCCAGGGCTTTGGAGAGTGGGGGAGGATAGATATTGGCCTGTAATCGGCCAAGTTGGTTAGAAATGCCTAAGATTCCAAGGAATATTGTGACTTAGAAAAGATTAGACTTTCTATATTGTCTTTGATCTCCAAGAAAGGAAAATGCTATGACATTATTGGCACCTGGATTTTCTAAGAAAAGGTTAGATCATTTGTAAGTCACAGTTTCCTGCAGCTCAGATTTCCTTACACAAGCTGGTTTGAGGCCCTCATATGAATTGAACCTGCAGTCTATGGACTTACAGATCTGCACATTAAGCATCCATACTATTCAGATAGAACTGATATTATTTATTTATTTATTTAGTTTTTGTTGCCCGAGTAAGGTGCACTACCCATGGCAATGACTATTTCCAGGCACGACCCAGGAGGCTACAGAACAAAACATAAGAAGCAATAACAATACATCATTATAGTATGCGAATTAGACAATTGTCATGGATAGGAATACATTGCAAGTAGGAGAAAATAAACAACAGGCAAGGTAAGAATGCAATACAGTGTCAAAACTAAAAGTGAGGGAAAGCAATACATTAACTAAGATCATATGAGCAGCATCCTGGACAATTTTGGAAGGATTATACAATGAAGACTGTAACACTAGAGTAGTCATACAGGGTAGATATGGGAGAGTTAGGAATTGACAGTAGTAGGGATGTTAGAATCAAGGATGGTAGGATAGAATAGGAAAAACTGAAACAAAGTAAGAGGTGTGGACGGAGAGTAATGTGGGTTGGACAAACAAGTGACAGTAAAAAAAAGGTGCCGAACATTTATTGGGATAAAACTGAAAGAGTGGATAGGGGGTGCAGGTATGAGAGAGATATAAGGGCTAGGGTGGTTTGAAACAGGAGCAGTTACAGGGATCAACGAGGTGTTCGGGTAGCATTCTTTTGAAAGAGGCATGGGATGAGGCTAGGTGTATAGTTAGAGGGAGAGAGTTCCAGTAATGGGGGGGGGAGGCATGACAAGCAAAAGCACTAGAGGAGTGATGTCTGGGGATAAGGACAGGGGCATTGATCACAGAGCATGGGTCATAGCTGGAAGTCTGGTTTAGAAATAGGCCTGCTAGGGGCTTTGGTATTTGTGTTCTGATGATGTTATCAATGATCGAGCCATAAACATAGAATCTAGATGCAAGAGGAGAAAGCCATCCAAGTTTGGAGTATAGGAGGCAGTGGTGTTTAAGCCGGTGAGAGGAGGAGGCATAGCGACAGATGTTATTGTAGGTAACATCCCACTTCCGAAAACTAGATTTACTCAAGGAGGCATGAGTAGAAACCCCATAGGTGAGCAACGGAAGGAGTATGCCACATGCTATGGTAAGCCTTGCAGAGGGGGTAAGCACATAGCTGGAGCGGTAGACAATACCAAGTTTCATGTTGACTGACTTGCAGGTCTGCTGAATGTGAAGATCAAAATTAAGAGACTGATCAAGGGTGATGCCCAGGTATTTAAATGAGTTAACCACAGCAACAGATGAACCATTAGCAGTGGAGACCCTTAAATTTGCTAGAGAGTGTTTAAGTTTAGCATTGGAATGAAATAGCATGGCTTGAGTCTTTGATACATTTAAGACAAGTTTATGGTTAGACAGCCACTGTTGAATTAGTTGAAAATCCTGGGAGAGGCATTGGTTGATGTTAGTGATGTTTTTAGAACTGGAGTACAGCACAATATCATTGGTGCATAACAGGGAGGAAGTATGCAGGAGGTTGGAGGTGATATTGTTTATAAATATGGTGAAAAGCAGGGGACCCAGGATAGACCCTTGCAGTACACCAACTTTGTCTGATAGGGTGGAGTTATATTTAACTATTTGTGTCCTAGCTGATAGGTAGCTGTCAAACCACGTAACTACATTCGGCGAAAAGCCTAGAGATCTTAGGGTAGTTTAGAGGATGGAGTGGTCGACAAGGTCAAGTGCTTTAGTCATATCAATAAACATTGCCCCTGTTAGAAAGCCTAAGTCCATGGTCACTAGGGCATCAGACATAAACTTGATTAGTGCAGTAGTGGTACTATGACCCTTGAGGAAACCATACTGTGCAGTTGTTAGAAGGTCATGTTTCTTGAGAAAGTCAATGGTTTGAGTGGCTACGAGTTTCTCAGGTATTTTACTGAGTACTGACAAGATAACTATGAGCCTATAGTTAGATGGATCTTTGCGGTCACCCTTTTTGAAAACTGGGGTGACCATAGCCATCTTCCAGATGTCAGGAGCATGACTCTGGCACAGGGAGAGGGTAAACAGCTTGGCTAGAGGTGCAGCTATGAAAGGGGCAGCAAGTTTCAGGAGATTAGGTTCAAGATTGTCTGACCCAGCCACGGCAGACTCAGAGATGTTGTTTAGTAGCCTGAGTACTTCATGGTTTGAGACAAATTTGAAATGGAATGTAGGCCCAGAGACATCTGGTTGGGTGGTCAAGTTCAACTGGACAGGGAAGGAGGAGGTACAGTTAGTAAGGTCGGAGAATTGAGTATTGAAAAATTGGCTATGGTTCTGGGATTGTTAAAGTGTATGCCATTTAAAGACATATCATTAGGAGTGGGGGCCGGATTAGAACCAAGGAAGAGCTTTATATGGTACCAGAATTTTTTGGAATCCTCATATGAGTTAGTTAATAGATGCTCGTAGTAGGCACTTTGACCCTTTTGATTTCCTTCTTACAGGATCTACGTAGGGCTCTGTAGGTGTTTAGGTCAGCAGGTAGCCCAGAGCTTTTATAAAAGGAGCCAACTTTTGTCCCTTAGTCGTAGCTTGGAGAGTAGGTCAGATTTTAGCCAGTAGATAGGCCTATTTTTTACTCTATGGGTTATGAGAAGGCAGTGTTTCTCCTGGATCACAAGAAAGTGAGTCAGAAAGAGATTTAGAGCAGTCTGAGCTTCACTAGATTTAAAGAGGGGGGACCAATCTATAGTGGCGATGTCCTGTAGGAAGGACTGTGAGTCAAGGTGTACATAGTTTCGGAAATTAATGAAATGTGACTTTGTCGGAGCTGGTCTACCCTTTCCCCATATACAAAAAGTGGGGGAGTGGTCAGTGATGGCATCAGCAAGTATGCATGAGGAGATTATGTTTTCAGGGTGGTTGGTCATAATCCAGTCTAACAGAGCACTAGAGTTTGAGTGCTGTGCAGTTCTGGTAGGGTCATCGATCATCTGGTGCAAGTTGAAACCATGAAGTCTAGTCAGGTATGAGGATTGAGAGTTACCCAGCCAATTTAAGTTAAAATCACCAAATATAAGAACCTCATTTCTCCCAGAAAGATGAGAGGTCTGATGAAGCAGCTCATCAAGTCCTTTTAAACCACAAGAGGGTGCATTGTAGGAACACACAATATGTAATTTTTTAGAGTCGAGAGTGAGAAGGACAGGTATCGCTTCACAGTGAGTTAGGGGAGAGGAGCAGATGGCTGAGACATGGAGGTGATCTTTAAAAAAAATGGCTGTACCACCCCCTCTTTTGGGAGCAGGTCTATCAAACCTCAAGAGAGTGTATGATGGAAGGGAGCATTGTGAGTCAGGGGTGGAAGGTTTGAGCCAGGTTTCAGTAAGGCAGATGATATCAGGCTTGTAGAGGGAGGTCCAGGATTCCAGTTCAGCGAGGTTGTGCACAAGGCTCCTGATATTATGGTGAACTACAATAAGGCCTTTAGCATTGGTAAGGGGACTAGGTAAATTGTTAGCCAGTCCAGGGTTTGAATGAACATCTCCTGAAAGCAGTAATGCCAATAGGAGGAGATACCAGAGTTTGTGTTGCAGGAAGGGACATATGGTACTAATATGCAGGGGACAGTTTTTTAGGGCATAGGCAACCATGCGGATCCAGGATCTAGTTAATAATAGTGGAGAGGGGTCTAATTGGAGAGTAGTCAGCAGGATAAAGTTAGAGAAAAAGTAGTCATGAGGCTGGAAAAGTGGGGTGGCCAAGGGGGCTCGCGGAGCTATAGGCAGGGATAAGTGGAGCAGAGCGATTGAAGGTATGAGAAAAAACAATATCATGTGTAGATTCATTTTTAACAGACCTGAGGACTAGCTTGAATACAGGTGAAATCAGGAGATGCCAGTAGGGTAGAAATGAGAGGTCAAATAGTAGGTGGAGCAGACCTTAAGACTTAGCCAAGTTATTAAACAGGTTTCAGAGGTAGGATGGTAGACAGTACTGTATCTAAGCCAGAGACCGAGTAGTGAGATAAGAGAGAAAAGGTGTAAAGTAGGTGTGTTAAGTGTAAAGTAAAATAAAGAGGCACCACCAGAAAGCCTGCCTATGGTAGGAGGCGATGGTGTGCAGGAGATATGAGCAATGCACAGAAAAGCACAGTTCTCCTTAGGCAAGGATTTGAGGAGAGCAGGGTCACAGTTGGTCAATGTAATGGAAGATTGCTGAGGGTGGCAGAACAATAGTGTACTAAAAGGAGGCCTGGGTGGGGGCGGGCAGGAGAAAACCCAAGGAGGTTTAGCAAGCTGAAAACCAGCACAAAAGTCAAATGTTAAGCCAATGTAGAAAGGCACTCCAATCGGATTTAGCCTTGAGAGCAAACAGTCCAATGGGATGCTGCCTCAAAAACACCACACCTATCAGAGAGCCCCAGTTCGAGATGGCTCCAGAAATCTGATAGCAGCAGTACCTGGATTGGGGATCCATGTCAGAGGAGCAGTAGGGTGGCTGAGAAGTTGCAGCTTGGGTCGGTTGGTGGCCATGGAGTCAACCACGCGTTTTGGAAGGCACCGCTCAGGTGTGGGTCCCGGGGAAGAAGGAAAAACATAAGTAAATATAGTTACACTGGGACAAGGGGGTGGGTGACTGGTGGCAGATTGTCAGCAGAAAGTTGGAGTTGAGAAACAAACACAAAGGCAGCAGCTCAGAGATGGCAGGGGTGGGGTCAGAAGAGAAAAAATGGGAAGTGGGAGGAGTGGAGGTCAAGGAGGTACAAGGTAGCAGGGAATGGGGAAGGATTATAGCCAGAGAGAAACAAGATGGTGACTTGTGTTTAAATAAGAGAGAGCTGGGGGGGGGGCTTGGAATGGAAAATACATGGGGAGCTAGGGTTAAACAGAGACTCCAGTGGAGAACAACAAAAATAGGCAAGTCAGTGGGGAGAGGAAGTCGGAGCAAACAGGAATGAGCAGAAAGCAATTTGCAGTAAATAGCTTTAAAATTCTTAAATTGCAGGCTAGCTACGCTAACAATAGAAACTAAACAGTGTAGTGCAGGCAGAGAAATTTGGCAAGCTTAACAGTTTAAATAAATCACAGTAGTAATTGTTAGCAGATTAAAATAAGCACAGAAATAAAGACTTAGGCTGAAAAATACAAAACCCGAGGAGGTTTAGCAAGCTGAAAACCACTACAAAAGTCAATGTTAAGCCAATGTAGAAAAGCGCTCCAATCAGCTTTGGCCTTGAGAGCAAACAGTCCAATGGGACGCTATATCCAAAACGCTGCACCAATCAGAGGCCCCCAGTTTGAAATGGCTCCAAAAATCTGATGGCGGCAGTATATGGATTGGGGATCCATGTCAGAGGACTAGCAGGGTGGCCAAGTTGCAGCTTGGGTCGGTCGGCAGCCGTGGAGTCGGCCACGTGTTTTGCAAGGTGCCGCTCAGGCACAGATCCCTGGATTGGGGATCCATGTCAGAGGACCAGGAGGGTGGCTGAGAAGTTGCAGCTTGGGTGGGTCAGCAGCCGTGGAGTCAGCCACGTGTTTTGAAATGCACTGCTCAGGCACGGGTCCCTGGATTGGGGATCCATGTCAGAGGACCAGGAGAGCAGCATAGAAGTTGCAGCTTGGATTTGTTGGCGACTGTGGAGTTGGCCACGCATTTTGGAAGGCACCGCTCAGGTGCACAGTGATGACCTACATGTTTGCACTGTTCATCCTAGCTTTTCTGAAAGTTCTCACTGGCAGCCTCAGTTTTCCTGGGGGTAGTTTTGTCTAAATTATTCACCTCTAGCATCATCAGCTTAAAGCTGTTCCTCTCATACTTCTACATAAAAGCTACAACAAAATATTTAAATGGACTATTGTATTAGCATGAAGTTAAAAAAATAGGGCTGAGAAAGTTAGAAAAAAATGTAATTCACTGTCTGATGCACAGCAAGATGAATGTCAGTTGCTACAGATGACAAAAGCACAACCTAGTTTAAAAATATGCAACATATTGTTCAGAGATCTGTTGTCAAATGAGTCCGTAAACCTGAATTACTTGCATCTGTAATATTCTACCCAGCTTGTGGGGGGTCTTTTGTAAACTGAATTATAGGTATGTGTCAGACCCTAAGATCAACCTTTGCCTGGTCTCAGTGGCAGCAGCTCAAACACTTAATCTCATGGCAACCGCATAAAATAAGGTTTAGACTCTTGATAGTAAAGTACATTTGAGAACAATCAGAAAACAGACAGATACAATCAGAAATGCATAATGACCCATTAAACCTACCCTCCTCCTTGGTTTATGAACAAAGAATTGGTCAATTTAAAACTCACCTTAGGGCCCACCTCCTGTCCACAAGCGACTGCGATTGCACCTGAACCTGGCCCCTCCCTTCCTTTACCACTGACAACGGCCTCCGGCCCACCTCCCGCTCATAGCTCTTAGTTCTAATCTCCCTGGGATTGCTAATCATCCTGTTTTTTTAACTCTCTTAAACTGCTCTAGTTCCTGTATGTTAGCCTAACTGCTCCTGTAACAATCATTGTAATGTTTGTCTGTAATCTATTCTATGTGACGTGGAACCTTTGTAAAGGAGTCTTTGACTCAAAGGTACTTTCCGATTTCTGAAATAAACAAAAATAAACAAATAAACAAATGTATAAAATATTTTTTTAACTAGTCGAACTCTACACTTTTACCTCTCATTGCCTACAACCTATAAACATTTTTTTTTTCATTTTTGTGGTCATTTCTTTGTTAGCACTTTGCATTAAATTACTCAGAACTGCTAAAGAGTGAATAAGATTGTGCAAATCTTTCTCTGCTAATCCCACTCTCCCATTGTCTCACACTAAATGTTCAAAAGGTATGCGTAAGTGTTTAGGGACATCACTGCAAGTGAGCCTTGGCTCAACGACTTATCCCTAAATAAACTTGAAACCTGAACTTGAACAGTCTCCAAAAACAATATGTGTTCTTTGGCATTTAAGATTCAGAAAAGCTGTGAAAAGATGGGGGTCCAAGAATTTCTACACTCTGAAAGTGTCTAAGCTTTTTCTAAGCACCGAAACCTTCAACAGATTTTAAAAATCCTCAGGCTTGTGAAGAGTTCTAAACTTTTTATGAAAAGCTGTTGAAACGTTCTACATGTGAAGCCTTTGAACAGCACAATGTGTGAGTGATTGCATGTTTGTCTGTCCAATGATAAGTCAATGTGGGGTTGCCTGTCTATCAATGGTGGCTCAAACATATCAGTAAGGGTAAATCCCCCCAAAAAACAGACAAAGTGGTTGTAAAATGTTTCATTAGTTTGCACAGGGAAATGCATGCATAATAAAAATTCTTAGATACATTTTTGACTAGCTTTCTCATGCTCTACACCTTGTATTTTTCTCTTTCCCCCGTCCAACACAGTAATAAAACATCAAAAATAAAACCTTGCACACCAAACTAATATAGAAGCAACCGTGGTTGACTCTAATCAACTGTTGCTTTATTCACTGCAACTTTCTGATTTATTTTTTACATCACTTTGCTGATATTTTATTATTTTGAGGGACTGTGGTGTTTTTGGTTTGTTGGAGCAATTGTCTTCACCAGCATTATTCACTTGAACTGTTGCATCAAGCAGCTTTGGGTGCTGCCAAGAGTTTTATTGAACTTGAGAGCTTTTATTTTATTTTGTTCTCAAAACTCTCAAGTGTGTGATTTGTTTCCCATTTGTCTTCCATTGTTGTCTCTATCTAAAAGGTCAAAATTTCAGTAGGGGGCCTTTCACTGTTCAGATATGATAACTACAAAAACCTCACAGTATACTTTGAGTTTATGAAATGATCTAATATGCACTGCATTACGATGCAAGATAAGTGCTTTAATAACATCTTGGTTGACATGGCAGAGTGAACCCCATTCCAAGTATGGACTGGAGACACAGAAAGCCCCATCTGTTTGTATGGCCAAAGCTTCTTTGGACCCAGTCCATGTTTATAGAACTGGAGACATAAATATAATGCTTGCAGACTTCAATAATGCTGTTCACTTAATGGTTGCCTGCATTTACTGTCTGGGAAATATAAATACAACCAGTTCCAAACCCTGGGTAGCAAAAGGCTACAGAGAAGCTTATTTGTCAGAGAGAATATTTGAAACAGAGACTTTCAAAAACAATTGGAAAGCAATCTGATAAACATGAACAGCTGAGAAGGAATATTCTTACAGTTCATTTATCACTGATACAGCATAAGAACAGGAATGTTAGGACACTGAGGGGTTCTGGTGGTATCCCAGATCCAAAAGAGTGACATGTGAGTGGTACTTTATTTATTTATTGATTGATTAATTCATTCATTCATTTCAAAAGTTTTACCAGAAAAGGTATACTGAGCTGGTAACAACTCATTTAGAGATGCATCCTGTTAGGTTGGAGTTAGAGGACAAATGCAAATACATTAAGGTGCAAAATAAAATGCATAGCAGTAACAGCAATACAATTAGTGTAAAGAGATTCAGGTGTAGAAATACTATATAGAAACATAGAATTTAACAGACGATAAGGACCACCTGACCCATCCAGTCTTTCCATTTCTAGCTGCCTACACTATTATCACAGAACATGCCAGATCTACAGCTCTTTCTCCCTTCACATTTCATTTTCACTATGATTACCTTGTGCTTATCCCATGCATTCTTTAACCCCAACTCTGCCCCCCTCCCACCTCCACTGGAAGGCTGTTCCAGGAATCCAGCACTCTTTCTGTGAAGAAATACTTCCTTACATGGCTCCTGAATACCCCCCAGCTTCATAGCATGTCCCCTTGTTCTTGAACACTTTTTCTTCTGAAAAATACTTCTCTCCTGTAGCTTATTTGCCTACATGAGGTATTTAAAGGTCTCTATCATATCCTCCCTATCCCTCCTGTATTTCAGGGTGCACATATTGAGGTCCTTTAGTCTCTCCTCATAGGGCTTTTGATGCAGACCCTGCACCATTTTTGTTGCTGTCCTCTGGACCATCTCCACTCTGTCTATGTCCTTCTGGAGATGTGGTCTCCAGAACTGGACACAGTACTCTAGGTGGGATCTTAACAGTGATCTATACAGAGGCAACACCACCTCCCTCCTCCTGCTGGTGACACCCCTCCCTGTGCACCCCAGCATCCTCTAACTCTCCAAACTACTTTGTTGCATTGCCTGACCACCTTCAGGTCATCTGATATGATTACTCCCAGGTCTCTTTCCTGCTTGGTGGTCATCAATACCACTCCACCCATTTTGTACTCTGCTCCTAGGTTTCTGTGCCCTAAGTGCATTATTTTACACTTTTTCACATTGAAACCCAGCTGCCATACCCTTGACCACTCCTCTAGTTTTCTCAGGTCTCTGCTCAACCACTCCAGTCCCCCCGAAGTGTCCACACTATTGTAGATATTAGCGTCAGCCGCAAAGAGGCAGGCCTTCCCATCCAGCTCCTCTGCAATCTCACCTATAAAGACATTAAAGAGAACCAGTCCCAGCACTGAGGCATCCCACTGGTCACCCTCCCTTCCTCGGAGTGAACTCTATTTATCACTACCCTCTGTTGCCTATCACCTAACAAATTTCTATCCAGTTTATCACCTTTGGACCCACTCCAAACAGTATAAAGTATAAAGTATAAAACATAACAGATATGCAACAGATATACTGTACAAGAATATAAAAACCCAATGGTGTCCTAGTGTTGGAGGCTGTACAGTACTATAACTAACAGGTAAGTAGTTTAGTGTGTTCCAGTATCATATTGTGCCACTTTCAGGCTAGTTATGGTAACTGAATTCTATATACTTTGATGGGGTTATGAAAAGAGCAGGTGCCATATTTTTCTCTGATTAGTCTGCATACAGTAAGGAAAGTTCTGTTGCTTCAATCCATTTCCATCTTCTGTTTCTGATCATATTTAAACCATATCTATTGATTACCTGGCCAGCTTCCAACAGTGGTGACAGTGGTGCCCAGTTTGAGATTGCTGTTTGGATGTTTTAGATTTTGGAAGGAAAAGATGTGCACTTGTAGGGCTGATTTTCCTGCTACTGTGGCTTGCTGAAGTGCTGGTGCCAAGTATCTACACCTGCTCAACAAATTAACATATTGAAATCGTCGTAGTTGTAACTGTTAAACAATGGTGATACATGGTCAACAGCCATGGCCATTCATGGTTTGCCTATGGTTTTAACCATGGTTAACCATGGACAACCACAGATAGTAAATGGCCCAGGGACAGACCATGGATGACTATGTTCAATCTAGTTGGACAATTATTCAAATTGATCATAATCATCTATCATTATCCTTGGTTGTTCATTTCATAAGTTTCCTGTGGAATAAAGCAAATTTGTACACATCTTAAATAGTTTTCATATTTTTCCAACTACTGCACCTTAATATTGTGATATATATATATATATATATATGGAGTCACATATATATATACTGTATATATATATATATATATATATATATATATGTGACTCCATGAAAAGGGATTACCAATGGTGTCCCAAAATGTACATGTCATCTATAAACTATGTAAAACCTGTGCCCAGTGAATGAACAGTAGAACAATATGTGATGTGGAGAGATAAATTACAGTTGTTAATTTCCTCAAGAAAGAAACATGACTTGTAATAAAAGCTGTAATTTTTTGTGCCTAGTTTGTGACATTGTGGCACACACTGTAAACAGTATTCATTATTTTTTTTTTAAACTCAGCTTTATTACAAGAAACAGCAGTATACAGCCTGTTTTACAACTTCATACATGTTGCTGATTCATAAAACAGAATTAATGTTGACCATGGTAGCATCTAAAATAAAAAGTCTCTCTTAAGTGTCCACTTGAAAGTCTCTTGTGTCTTTATTCTTGTTCTGTTGGAATAAATCCAAATTGCTGGATGGCTGTAAAATGGGTGTGCCTGAGTCTTTATCTCCAAATGGAGATTCTCCATATCTAAAAGAAAGCCTGAGTTAATACTTAAGCCCCTGGGATTTAAACTTCCCAGATAAACAGAGGAATAAAAAAATGACAGTAATAATACAAAAGTTCTATAAAACAATTTATGTTGTATTTATTCAAAGCCCAGCCCTTAGGTATACCACCCCCTTCCTCCCATCCAACCCCTTAGCTCCAAGGCTGGAGTAGAATGTAAAGGGTCACATATGCTCATTTTGTTATTCCCATTATTAACTCCACTGAACAATTAGAGAGAGTCTGAACTATTATACTTAACTAGGTGGTAAGATGCGGGACTGAAGCCAGGTATGCCATACACACCATCTCTGCTCATGTGCTTCAAATTGAAGGCACAATTTGGCAGTAAGAGCCTCCATTGACAGAACCCCTATCATCCTGGCTACCCACTCATCTATATTTGGAGGGGCAGGCTTCAACCAGTGAGCTGTAATACATTTGAGGGCCACTATTATGCGAGTTAACAAAACTTTCCTTAGGTCACCTCTGGTTCCAATCTCTCCTGGGAGTTCCAACACCCACTCCTCAAACTGTAATGGCTGGAGCACTCCAGTCAGACTGTATACTGCTGTCTGAACAGATTGCTAAAAGGGAGCAATGATGGGACATCCACAAAAAATATGCCAGTGGCTGCCAATGCGGCCACAGCCTCTCCAGCATTTGTTGGAGTATGAGGCGCCATAATGGTGTGTAATTGTTGGTGTCTGTAAAACTCGCACCATACCTTTCCAAAAAAATTCACACCAGAAAGGGTCTGATGTAACCTTCCATCCCAACTGTAATTTCTTATTTCAGGTGGGGGTGTCTATCACCACACCCGCCTCCCTCTCCCAGATCCTCCGAACTGAGTCCAAGGGGGTCTCCATCATTGCTCCCAAGAGTTTATACAAACTAGAAATATAGCGTTGTAAGCCTTTGATAGTCAATACTCCACAGAGGTAGTCCTCCCATCCTGTGTATGGTCTGGTCAGGTGGCACAGGTTCTCCCCTGACTGGATAAAATGCCTAACCTGCATATACCTCAAGAACTGCACATTGGACCAGCTAAACTTCTCTTTGGCATGTTGGAAAGAGATGCACCCAAGACCTTCAATAAATTGGATGAAACAAAAGGGACCCCGTCTACCCCACTCAAAATATCCTTATCCAATGTTGGGGGTAAAAACTCAGCCTCATATCTAATGAGGGAGAGTGGATCTAAGCCTTCTGGGATGCAAGTACATTTTTTAATCTTCCTTAAAATTTGCAGACTAGTTCTGATCGAGTCTGGAGAAGTACTGGTCAGGGCCAAAGCAAACAGAGGTCTGAAGCCAACATCAGCATCCTCTATAGAATACCAAAGAGATGAAATGCGTTGTTTTGCCCATGTCACCAGCATCGCCCCATGTGCCGCTAAGTAGTACCTAGGGAGGTCAGGGAGGGACAGTCCCCCCATCTCCCTAGGGAGCTGCAAGACTGTGCAGGCTACCCTGGGTTTCTTAGCATTCCAAATAAAATTATTAATCTGCCCCAATGCTTTGTTCCAGTATACATTTGGAATTCTAATGGGAAAGGAGGAAAACAGGAAGAGGAAGTGGGGAAGTACGTTCATTTGAACCGTGGCCACTCTGCCCGCCAACCCTAAAGGTAGTAGTTTTCATCTGGCTAAATCTTTCGATATGCTAGTCCAGAGTGATTCGTAGTTCACTGTGAACAATTTGGCCAGATCCACCACAATTTGGATTCCCGGGTACCTGGTCTGGTTTCCAGGGGCTCACTTGAACGGAAAGTCTGTCTTAAAGTGCCCAGGACAGACACCACTCAATATAAGGGTTTCTGATTTTTAAAAGTTGATTTTGTAGCCTGATAGCTTCCTGAATGAGCCCAAGAGGTCTATCAAGGGGGGCAAAGAAAGGTCTGGGGAGGACAAAAAAAACAAGGAGTCATCCGCATAGAGAAATTTTTTGTGCGTCTCCCCCAGCCATTACCCCCCTAATCCTCCTATCACCCCTTACCCAGACCGCAAGTGGCTCCAAGCTTAGGGAAAAAAGGAGGGGGGAAGTGGGCAGCCTTGGCATGTCCCTGTATGAGGGGAAAAGGGCAGGAACTAATTCCATTTGCTCTCACCAAAGCCATGGGTCTTGTATAAAGTTTAGAAATTATGTCTAACAATTTGAGGCCAAAATTCATACGGTCCATGGTTGCTTTTAGAAACTGCCAATTGACCCTGTCAAATGCCTTTTCTGCATCCATGAACATAGCTATTTGGAACTTGGGGGAAGAAGTCTGGGAGGTAAGGATATTAAGAAGTCTCCGGATATTATCCAAACGATATTTGCCAATAATGAATCCTGCCTGGTCATCATGCACCAAGGATGGGACCACTGTCTGTAATCTACCAGCTAATAATCCAGTGAATAGCTTTAGGTCTACATTTAGAAGGGAGATGGGCCTATATGACCCACACTCTGTGGGGTCCTTTCCTTCTTTGAGTAGCACCGAAATTTGTGCCTCCCACCATGATTCTGGGATTCCACCCCTTCCATAATTTCCTGGTATGACAGAAAAGGGATTGAATGGGCCTCAAAAACTTTATAAAATTTGGCAAGAAAGCCATCCAGGCCAGGGAACTTCCCATTTTTAAGCTTTTGGATTTGAATCTGCAGATCCGCCACAACAAACTGCGTCTCCAAGGAGTCCCTGGCCTCTGAAGTGAGAGTCTTACTATGTGCCTGCTGGAAAAATTCCCCTGTTAGCTCATTAAAACTATCTACCTCTTCCTGGGAATATAAAGTTTTATAATAAGATGCAAATATTTGGGTTATCTCTTCTGGCTTGCTAGTGAGGGTGCCCCCTCTATCAGGATCCTTAAGCTTCAATATCAATCTGCTCGCCTATTCTTCCTTCAATCTAGCAGCTAGCAGTTTTTCAGCCCTTTCTTCCCCCTCATAATACCCCAGCCTAATTCTTCTGCACCTCCCCTCCAGTTGTGTCTGTATTTATGTTGTTAAAACCAGTCGTTTTGCCTCTAGATGTCATTTCATGTCTGCATTTAATGTGATTTTATGCTGGAATTCGAGGTCCCTCACCTCCTCCTCCTCCTCCTCTAGAGATCTGATCTTGCCCTCCCATTTCTTTTTCTGCTCCAAGGCATATTTAATGATTACTCCCCGCAAAACTACTTTAAAGGCATCCCAACGTACCACCTGGAGAGTATCCCCTTCTGCGTTATGGCGAGCAAATGTCTTGATGGAGTCACAGATCAGATCCTTAAACTCCTGCAAGTTCAGAAGGCGAACATTAAGCCTCCAATGAGAGTTGTATGAAACAGGGGCCAGGGTTAGTTCTAGACACACCATCGCATGATCCGAAAGAGAACGGGATAGGATCGCACAAGACTGTGCATTATATATAGGATAGTGCATGGGGAACGGTTGACAACAGGGCTATTCTTTCACCGAGTTGGCACTATGACGACGGATTACCTCGAGAGCGCAGCTCAAGAGGTAATCCGTTGTCATAGTGCCAACGAGGTGAAAGATGCCCTGTTGTCAACTGTTCCCCATGCACTTTTCTTTATAGTGTATGGTGGAACGTTGTTTTTGTGGAAAAAAAACAGTTACTAGAAGGAAAAAAGAATTTACATTGTGAACGTTTTCACACTAACCATTAATACTGCCCCCGATATTGCTGCTTTCACCATGTGTCCTGTCTATGGAGTGATCCCTACTGTCAAATGCTGCGCGAGGACACAGTGTGACGGTCGCAGCACAGTAGAAAACATCATTCTGTTGTACTGCGAACGTCACTAGTGTGTGACTACAAGGTTTCGAACACGATCGATTTCGGTGGAAAACGACGTTCCACCATACACTATAAAGCCACTCCTCTGCAGAAACAACATATTGATTCTGGTATAACAAGCATGCCTGTCAGAATAGTGGGTATAGTCTCTCCTTCAGTCATGCAAAGTGCACCAGATATCTCTCAGGCCTGTCAGCTGCATACCCCTGATCAACATTGATCTCGCTCTGCTTCGCTTACCCTCCCCTGTCCCTCCCCTTCTGTCTAGTGCTGGCATAAGAATCATGTTGAAATCCCCTCCTAGGATGCAGAGTCTACTCTCTAAATCCACTAGCCCACCCAGCATTTTTTTAAAGAAACGGGCAGCTTCTTGGTCAGTGTTTGGAGCATATATATTAACTATTAAGCAGGGAATGTCCCTGTAATGAGCCCAGAGTTTAACAAATTGACCATTGGGGTCTGTTTCTACTTTTTCTATTTGCAGAGGGCAGTCTCTGTGCACCAAGATAGCAGTTCCCCTTCTATGAGGGTGGGCAAATTATGTGGAAGCAAATACCGAACCCACCCAGCCTCTACATAGCCTAAGATGTTCGGCCACTGTGAGGTGTGTCTCTTGTAGTAATGCAATCTGGATGTTTGCCTTTCTAAGCTCTCACAGGAGTCAGGTGCGCTTAACAGGGTTGTTAAGCCTTCGAACATTATAAGTTGCAACTTTTAAGTCACCCATGGGAGATGTATGTAGTCTCTGCATCCCTGATGCTGTATCTATTAGAAACATAGAAACATAGACATTGACGGCAGATAAGGACCGCTAGGCCCATCTAGTCTGCCCATTTCCCTACCTACAGGATAGGCTGCAGATCCTAGTTAACCAACAGCCTATATCTTCCTGCCCCCCACAAGAATTGCCTTATGTCTGTCCCATGCATTCTTGAATTCTCCCACAGTTTTAGACCCCACAACTTCCTCAGGAAGGCTGTTCCATGCATCCACTACCCTCTCTGTGAAATAATGCTTCCTCACATTGCCCTAGAACGCCCTCCTTCTATCTTTAAATTGTGTCCCCTTGTTCTTGCAAGTCTCTTTTCTGAAAGATGCTACCCTCTTGGACTTTGTTGATTCCTCGAGGTACTTGAAAGTTTCTATCATGCCCCCTCTCCCTTCTTTCCTCAAGGGTATACATATTAAGCTCCTTTAGTCTCTCCTCATACGGCTTCTCTTGCAGACCCTGCACCATTTTAGTTGCCCTCCTCTGGACTGCCTCTATCCTGTCTATGTCCTTGTGGAGATGGGGTCTCCAGAACTGGACACAGTATTCCAGATGGGGTCTCATCAACTGTCTGTACAGAGGGATAACAACTTCCTGTTTTCTGCTGGTGATGCCTCTCCCTATACATCCCAGTATACCCCCGGCCCTCCCTACTGCCTTCTCACATTGCTTGCTATCCTTAAGGTCATCTGATATGATTACCCCCAGGTCCCTTTCCTGTTTTGTTGTTGTTACTACCTCCCCTCCCTACCCATTGTGTGGGTTCTTGCTTCCCAGGTGCATTATTTTGCACTTTTTTGCATTGAATCCTAGCTGCCATATGTCTGACCATTCCTCCAACCTTGCCAAGTCCCTTTTCATCCTTTCCATGCCTCCTTGTGTACCAACCCTGTTGCAGATCTTTGTGTCATCTGCAAAAGGCATACTTTCCTTCAGTCCCTCTGCAATGTCACTGATGAAGACATTAAAAGGACTGGAACCAATACTGAACCCTTGGTACCCCACTAGTAACCGCCCTTTCTTCAAGTGGACTCCATTTACAATTACCTTCTGTGTCCTGTTGTCCAGCCAATGTTTTACCAGGCTACCACCCTGGGACCCTCCCAGGCTGGTTAATTTGACTAATAATCTTTTGTGTGGTACTGTGTCAAATGCCTTGCTAAAGTCTAGGTAGGCCATGTCCATAGCCCTCCCTGGTCTACTACTTTGGTCACCCAGTCAAAGAAATCTATTAGATTCGTCTGACATGACCTTCCCGCTGTGAACCCATGCTGCCTTGGATCCTGTGCTCCACTGACCTCTAGGTACTCAACTATTCTTTCCTTCAGAAGTGAATCCATCACTTTCACTACCACAGAGGTCAGACTGACAGGTCTGTAGTTTCCTGCCTCTGTCTTGGTCCCACTTTTGTGAAGGGAATCACATCCGCCTTCCTCCAGTCCTCGGGTACCCTCCATCCTCCCATGATTTATTAAAAGAGTAGCCAGTGGTTTCACTAGTTCCTTCCTTAATTCTTTTAGAATTCTGGAGTGAATTCCATCAGGACCCATTGCTTTGTCACCTTCAGTTTTAGGAGTTCTTGCAGAACCCTTTCTTCTGTGAAAGGACTGGGATCGACCCCCCTATCAAGAGTGCTTCTGTTAATTGGATTAGGCACGTCCCCCTCCTCTTTTGTGAATACTGAGCAGAAATATTCGTTCAGTATTCCTGCTTTTTCACTGTCCCCCTCTGCCCACCTACCGTTCATTCTATTCAGCCTCACTATCCCTCCCTTTGTCTTTCTACACTCGCTGATGTACCTATAAAGGTTTTATCCCCTTCTTAACTGAGTTGGCTATCTTTCCTCAGTTTGGGCCTTCTATTCTGACTTCCCTCCTGCTTCTTTCTGCCTTAACTGGTACAGCTCTCTGTCCTGCTCCTTCTGTGTTTCCTTATACTTCCGAATGCCATCTTTTCTCCTGACTTTCACAGCCACCTCTCTGAGAACTATAGTGGCTTTTTCTTTCATTTTGATTTGTTTATTTGCTTCACACAAAGGCTTGTTGCCTCTGTGATGGCAGTTTTGATAATTCCCATTGTTGCTCCACACCTCCTTCTAGCCTGTTTGCTAGTGCTTTTCTGAGGCACTCTCCCATCTTGCCAAAGTCAGCCCTCCTAAAGTCCAGTACCTTCACTTTTGTGGCTTGACTCTGTAGCTGAGTTTAATGTGAACCACACTGTTTGATGGTCACTTGTCCCCAGATGGCAACCCACTTCTAGATCTGAGATCCTCTCACTGCCCCCATTTGAAAGTCTGAGGTCTAAGATTGCTCCCTCATGAGTGGGTTCAGAAACTAGCTGTCTAATGCCTGCCACATGTAGGGCATCAAGAATGGCCCTGCTCTTGGATGTGGCTGCAGCAAGTAATGCTCCAGTTAACATCTGGCATATTCAGGTCTCCCATCAACAGTATCTCCTTTTCTGCCATTCTAAGAATGCCTTCCATCATATCCTTGTCCATTCCTTCCCCTGACATGGGGTCTGTACACAACCCCTGTGTGCAGTTGTGGTGCCCTTTCCAGTCTCAAGGTGACCCACAGTGCCTCCTCTCCTCCCTGTTTACTCTTTTGTTCAGTTGCTTTTATCCCTTCCTTTACATAGAGAGCTACTCCTCCCCCTCTTCTCCCCTGCCTGTCTCTCCTGTGGGTTATGTACCCTGGTATGTTAACATCCCAGTCATGGTTCTCTGTGTACCATGTTTCTGTGACTGCTACGATATCCAGGCATCTCTCTTCCATTAAATCCACCAGCTCAGGGAGCTTGTTGCCCAGACTACAGGCATTGGTACTCATTACCCTCCATTTCCTGATGGCCTTACCCCCTTTTGCCCCATCCCTGTCCTTCTTGCCTTTGTCACTTTCTCCATTTACCCCTGCCCTTCTCCCTATCGACACCTCCATGTTGGTGTTTGCCACACTTACTACCGTGATTGTTTGGGGGGGCTAGGATTTTCCTTCTCCTTTCCAGTGCCTCCCCCCTTGGCTAGTTTAAAAGCCTGCCAATGAAGCATTTAAACCTGTCACCTAGGATCCTGGTTCCCCTCCCGGACAGATGCAGCCCATCATGCCAGTATAGGCTTGCAGCACTCCAGGTGGACCCCCAGTCCCCAATGAAGCCAAATCCCTGAGCTCCACACCAGTTTTTCAACCACTGATTGAATCCCATGGTACGGAACACCATAGCCTCTCCTATGCCATAGATGGGTAGCACCTCCGAGAAGGTTACCATGCGTGCTACTTGACTAAGGCCCCTCCCCAATTCCACAAACTCTTTCTGCACTTCTCTAATCCCTTTCTTAGCCAGGTCATTTGTCCCTAGGTGGACAATGACATCCAGCTCCCTCCCCTGTGCAGCTGCTCCGGCAATCCTGAGGATTCGCTCCCTGTCCCTCCAAGCCATGGTGCCAGGCAGGCACCTTACCTCCCTCTCCCCTTCCTTGCCCAGTTCTACCTTCCTAACAATGGAGTCCCCCACCAGGAGTTGTTTCCTTCCCCTGCAGGGTCCCCTGCCACCCTTCTATGGGTCTCCTTTGTGGAGGTTTCCAGCATCCTCCTTGGTCTCCACTGTGGGTGCCTCCATAGAGGAACCACACTTTGCCAGAATGTCATAGGAATTGCGGAGAGGTACAACTGGAGGGATGTGCCTCTGTTCCACCACCCTTACCCTCCCTGAGCCCACTGTGGTCCAACCGCTCCTCTTTCTTGGCAACCTCTGAGGCAACGGCAGTGGCACTGGTGGTCCCTGGATGGAAAAGAAGGTCCCACAAATCCTGGCCAACTCAGCCTGGAGATGAGCAACCTCCTCCCTCAGCCCAGAGAGGTGCCTGCAGATGGGACAACACCGCATCCTCCAGAACATCTCCCGGAAGACTGCTGCTCCACAGAAACTGCACTGCACCACTCCAATCATGTCTTATTTCTGGCCCCTTAACTGTTTGCAATCCTTACTCTTTCCTCTGTTTTTTTTCTCTCTCCTTACTTTCTGCCTGTGTGCCCTTTAAGCTCCTGATTGTCCTGTTCTGAGACAAGAATATCCTATATTTCTCAGTAGACCACTTACTTGTTCAGAGGCAGACCTCCAGCAGCTAGAGGGCCGGACAGCTACTCTTGCCCTTCTAGGATGGTGGGTCCTTGGTGGTTCTGTGATCACTCACTTCCTGCCCCTAAACAGGAAGTTTCTGTTGTCAGTCAAATCCTGTGCCTAAAAAATAGAACTAACTTTGGGTGGGGGGGGGGTGGAGGGGAGCAAAGGAGGGCAATATAGTCCCAGCAGAGAAGTTCAGTCACACAGCAGTCCTTTCTCCTGGTTTCTTCTGCCAAGCTATTAACATTGGGTTGAGTTTTACACTCAAGTGTCCATATACGTTTACGGTGGGGTACAGGTATCTTGGGCTGGCCAGTAACAACATAAGGAACCTTAAACATATGTTTAACAACAGGTTAACCCATCTTAACAGAATAACAATTTCCTCTAAATTCCCATAAAATGGGAAAACAGAACAATCCCTGTCCACTTCCAAGGTCTCACTTTAGGCCTGTTATACTTAAGATTGCCTTTGATGGCGGGTGGTGCCAGAGGAAGCTCTGTACTTTACTGCTCTAGATTGAAATTCCTTCCACAGAGCAGCCACTGTGAGTGTGCCAGGGTTGTAATTTGCCATTTATATCCCACTCCCTCCTCATCCCCCACTTCACCTGTATGAGAGGGAGTCACCATTGCCCCCCTCCATTCTCTGTGAACATATATGTCCCCCCCCCCACCAGGTCAAATAGAAAGGAAAAGGAAAGCCCCATAAAACTTTTCAGCACCTGTATAGCTCTTCGGAAATAAAGGGCACATCAATAAACACACTGCTTGCCCAGTATTATGTGGTGCCCCTGTCCCTTACTGTAGTAGGTGTAAAGCCACCCATCCAACCCTCCAAAAATAGGCTATCAGCACACAAACTTGTTAAGTAGGAACAGTCTCATCTGAGCCTTACAAAAAGGGTTTCAGTCTTCCTGGTTCTTGAACTGGAGAAAGTTTTAATAGAGGTATTTACTCGCCCTCGATGCCTCCAGTCTGTTCCTCCATTTCAGTTGTATCCTTTCTCCTTTTCTGGGGTGAACGTCTGGTTGAGTGAATTCTGGACCAGGTCTCCATTGCACCGTACTCCACTGGCTTGCCACCCTGAGGACGAAAGTTCGATCCTCCTACTACTGTACCTGCCACTGATGCTTTTGTAGACTCTTAACAGCACTGGGGTCTATGAAGTCATCCAAAGGAATGTCCAAGGATGCTAAATACGTTTTTGCATCTTGAGGTCCCTTGAAAATTTTGGAGCCAGAGTCTGAGGTTATTCTTATCTTTGCAGGAAAGTCTACCCTCGCCTTTAGTCCTTTATTACAAAGCTGTTTAACCACCGGAAACCAGAGTTTTTTCTTTGCCATGGTAGTTGGGGCATAATCAGGTTCTAAAAATAGCTTTGTGTCTCCATAGATGATCTCTCTATGTGCCCAGGCCTTGTGCAGCACCATTTCCTTGGTACGATAGTTGAGGAATGTCATTATAACTGAGTGAGGCTTAGCCTTATGGTCTTTCGTGGAGTAGCCAGGGCTCTATGAGCTCTGATAATATTTAAAGGAACATCTTTCTCCCAATCCTGTAGCTCTTTTAACAGCCCTTCTATATACTTTGCCATCTCTCCTGTTTCGATATGTTCAGGTAGTCCGTGCAGCCTTAAGTTGACTCTGTGGGAGCGATTCTCCAAGTCCTCTAATTTCTCTAGTAAAAACTGTGAGCGATCATGGAGCTGATGCAGGGCCCCGTTGTGAAGATCCGGCATTTGGGCTTGCTCAATAAGATGGGATTCTATTTCTGGTATTTGTTGGTCATGCTGTTGTAACTTTTGCTTATTTTCCTTTACTTCGGAGCTGATATTATCCAGAGATTTGGTCAGGCGCCGCAATTCCCAGCATAGCTGCCGGGAAGTGATTGTAAAGTCCTCCACCCCCCTCCTCCTCGGACTCACTCGAGGACTCAGGCTTGCAGTTGGTGAGTGGCCTAGTTGGTGCATCTTCCTTTGGGGCGGGTGGCTGCTCAAGATTCGATTTCTGCTGTTTTAGCGCAGTTCCCTGCAGTGGTCAGTTCCTGGAGTGAGCCTCCATGGAAACGATGAAGAGCCACACGTAAACCTGCTAAATTTGCCTGATGGGGTGAGGTTTAAAGTTTGAATTAGTGGGGAAGTTAGAGGGAGCTGATCTGCCCAAAGTCTACATTACTTGGCGTCCCAACCGGAATTCCAGTATTCATTATTTTAATAAAATAATGCTCTTTACCACAATAAACTGCTTTGACTTATTGTCCTGTGTCCAGACTTTGTTTTCAGACTATTTAGTTAATGTTAAATGTGCCTGTTTAGTGCTTACACAGTACAGTAAATGCAGTAGCTAAAGTAACCACTTGTGTCTCCAGTGGTTGCGTTCATCCTTTGCCCCCAAAATGTATTTATTTTAATAAATCCTCCAGAAATTGCATTGCTTTTTGATCAGGAGCTTCTGCAACAGACACAGCACAAAGTTTCACTGGAGAATACTGTACTGCAGAAGCTCTATGTCTGACCTTTGTTCCCACTGTCTCCTGATGTACAGAAGTCCTGGATGTGTGTTCACTCCCACCCCGATGTGCCACCCCACCCAGAGAATCATGTTAGTGCACCTACGTGCACCAAGAGTGGGGCAGGCTCTCAAAGTGCTTAAAAGCACAAGAATTTGCATTGGAGCCCTTTCTTGCTCTTGCCAGCTTGCAAAACAATCCTGAAGTCCAGCCAGCAGCATCTCAGTTATGTGAACAGCCACATGGAGCCCAGGTAGGCCATTGTTACTTTCTGGTCTAAGAAAACAGCTGCAGAATGGCTCGCACAAATGGGATGTTGCTTACAGTAAAGTGTGTATCTGTAAATATTTTTTGGGGCTTATTCTAGCAAATAGTATTGTGATTTTGTGATTTTAATGAACATTAGAGCCCCAGCGCAGTGTTCGGGGACTAAAAATGAATTGTAGTCTATGGGCCAGATATTCAGAAATGCACCAAAGGCCGGTGCAATTCTGGCACAGTGCAAATCTGATGCACCATGGTTCAACACAAGCCATATTCAGAGGTTGTGCTGGCCACACTGCAACAGCGCAACATGGCTGAATATGGCACAGTTGCACCATGGCGCAAACATGGATGTGCCATGACGCAACCACAGGTGCACCATGGCGCAACCACAGGTGCACCATGGGCAGACACAGAAGCCCCAGGGCAACTGTGGGAGCAGAGCACCACAGCAACTGAGGGGAGGGCACAGCACAGAGAGGAGACCCAGGGACAGAGCCAAGGAAGCAAAGTGACAGGCCATAGGAAGTCACCACCAGCAGGGCACAGCAGGGGGCACACAGGCACCCAGATTCCCACCCCAGAACACAACAGTGGCATAGACATTAGGCAACAGGGGGTGCCAATGGGAGACGGAGGGCCACCAAGGGGGATCTCTACAGGCAGCAGGCCGTGCCCTCCCTGCACATCCAGACCAGGCCAGGCCCTGACAGCCTCCCCAAGGCACAGCCATCAACCAAGGGGAGGGACACCACCACTGTGGGACACACAGCAGCACACTGCAGTGATCCATAGAAGCACAACATGTGCCCCAACACGTGCACACCACATGACAGGCACTGGGCCACTGCAGCATGGCTCCTCATGCCACCTGCAAAGCAGACACAGACACAGGCAGGTAAGTCATAAAAATATATTAACACAGAACTATGTACAAATACCAGGGGCTGGGAAAGGGTAGGGATAGCGAGGAAAGGGGACAGAGAACAGGGACTATACAGTGGGACAAGGGACTAGAGGGGGAGGCATGGCTGGGGAAACAGGGGAACACAAAGCTGGGCTAGTGGCAGCCATGTCCTGCCACCCCCAGCTGCTGTTAGTGCCTCCTGACCACCAGGAGCAGTCTCCGGACCTGGAACACTGTCTCCATTGTCATCGAGGTTATTAAGATGAGCTACCTCAGGAGCCTGCAGTACAGGGGACTTGTACACTGTCAGCAGACACCTAGGACAAGGGACAGGTCATATGATCAGTGCAATGTCCCAAGGAACATGACCCAACCACAATGCGTACTGGGCAGGGGGAACACACACCCCAGGAGGGCCAATACAGGCCACCCACAGGGGCGTGGGCCAATGCCAGCCTGCAAGGCGGCACACCACATCAGTGCACAGTGGTGGTCCCCACCACACAGTGGCCATCCGACTGCACCATGGCAGTCACATGGCACAGTGCCCTGGCAGCACCACAGAAACATCAGTGGCGGCCGTGCGCACACCTACCCCACCAGCAGCTGGCACACATGACCAATGGATGCGCCACAGTGGCAGGCACCATGCACAGTGCGACACAGACAGCTGCCACGGCACACGGCACAGGCGGCCATGCCCGCACCCATGCCCCCACCACTCCCCAATGACAAAGTCAGTGCCTACCTGCCCCCTGTGGCCCCACTAGAGCAGAAGCCTCTCCTCCTCCCTGGGCTGCTGCAGCCTGGCATCCTGCCAGCACTGGCCAATGTCTGTCCTCAGGTCCTGGGAATGGAACAGAAACAGGGACACATCAGTAACCAACCACATCAGCTGCCCACCACTCCCACCCCTGTGCACAGAGTGAGTCCCTGTGCACAGGGTGAGCCCCCGTGCACAGGGTGAACCCCTGCCCAACACGTGGCAGCGCAATGCAAGTGATGGAAGGTGATGCCACCCCACAATGCGCACAATGCTAGTACTCCACCATGCAGGACACGCCATGCAGCCTAGCCAACACCACAGTACAGCACCAGGGTACACATGCATGATGGGCCTACCCACCTGGCTGTGTTTCACAGCCCCACACCTGACACACGCCTCCATCATCCTGAGGCACTCTGGGTCCCTCCGCACCAGGTCCCCATACCTGTGGTGACACTGCTCACTGGTTCTGGCCACCCCTGTGCACTGGATGAGTGAGGCAGGCAGCAATTGCCTGCCACACAGCCACCCAGGGCTGCTGCAGTGGCCCCTGCCCAAACAGCTGGGGTGTGTGTGACTGGACACAGGCCATGAGGTTGGCCAGCTTGACCTGCATCCAATTGGCTATCTGTCCATGTCGCTGCTGCACCATCACTGTAGTGTGAGACACAGAGTAAAATGGTGGAAGGAGGTGCACGTGGCCAGTGCATGCGCCAGATGTGCGGGTCCATAACGCAGTCCCGGAGATGCATGGCATGGGTGTGGCTAGGCAGGGTCACAGGTATGGGGGTTGCCCAGGGGCGGAGGTCACAGCAGGGGTCAGGGGTCAGCCGCCGCACAGTGTGCACATGCACAATAGCAGGCATGGCGCACCGTGCGTCACGGTCTCTATTGCGCAGTGGGCACAGAACGCACAATAGGTGGCAGCACACTGACCAGCGCATGTGCACTGCAGTCCTGCACAGTGTGCATGCGCGCGCATTGTGATGCGACTTGATCCACAGCAATCTCACTGTGCACGGAGAAAATATGCGATATTCAGCTGCCACATGAAAATAAGCTCATCAGCCAATGTGTGGTGCACTGGGGGATTTAGCATGTCATTACCATTGCGCCACTGCTCGTTTGCATGCGTTGGCACCATAAAAGTACCACGGACCAGCACAGGCCATGGACTGGTATTGCAACCTTTTGAGGTAAGTTGCGCATGTTGCTGGAGCACATGGAGCCCAGCCAGCACAGCAGGGGGGATGGAATAGGGTGCCTCTGACACTGACACACTGTGCTGTCTATGTCCACAGGTAGCAACATGTCGTAACATGAGGAGGGTGAGGAGCATGGGCCTGCTCGAAAGCGCAGACCCAATTTCACAAAGGCAGAGGCCCTGTTTGAGGCCTACCTCGACAGGGAGCCGCTGATGAGTGGTGTCACGGGCACACCACAGGCCAGAGCTGGGGCCTGGGAGGAGGTGGCAGCATGCATGAACCAGCAGGGCAGCCACCAGTGGTCAGTGCAGGAGTGCCGCAAGAAGTTGGGCACAGATAAGCAGCGCATCAAAGAGAAGGTGGCAGCCATCCATGCTGCCAGGAAAGCCACTGGAGGGGGGCCTGCTGATGCGCCACAGCTCATGGCACAGGAGGAGTTGGTGGCAGCCACCATTCACTGCAGCACTGTGAAGGGTGTGCCAGGTGGAGGATCCCAGATGGGTAGCAGCCCATCACTGCATGGTACATATGCAGGGCATGCACAGCATGCAGTGGCTGTGTTGGGGGGTGGCGTGCACTTGTGGGCCTTGCATCACTGACACACCTGTTTTCTCTTTCAGCACCAGCACACCTGTGTGCAGAGGATGGGGTGCCAGCAGCAGCCGTGGGGGCAGGACCAGCCACGGAGGACCAGCCATCCACCTCCACAGGCATCCGGGGCCTGATAGGCTGCAGCACACCACCACTGTCCAGCTGGATGTCCTGAGCAATGGGGTCGGATGAGGCCCTGGATGTGTTTCTACAGGATGCCAGTCTTGGCATCCTCTGCATGGAGACACAGATCAGGGCAGGGTCCGACACGGATGATGACCTAACCATAATCCTGTACAGCATGGGTGTTGTTGTTTGGGAGACGCCCATACCAGAAACCAACACAGGCAATGCGCCCCGCAGCCTGACAGCAGTAGAACAGCTGCCCACTGCCACTGCGGGTGCTGCTCTGTGCACTGCCACAGCTGTGCCCTGTGGTGGTGGTGGTGTGGCCGCACATGGGCAATGGCAGCAGACTGCAGGAGCTACAGGGCTGCTGCACATGGGGTCCGCTGCCGGGGCAACTGCTACGGACCTACCCCATGAGGACCCCACTGTGCAACATCCACCTGAGTGGGGGGCTGTGCAGTGTGGTTGGTGGGTAACTGCATGATGGTCTGCGCAATGCCCAGGTTCCCCAGGGTGTGACCCATTGGCAGAGCACTCCTGTTTGCTGAGGGCCTCCATGAAGCAACAGGTGCTGCTTGCTGCTGGGGTGCATGCACTGTGTGCGGAGGTGCACCAGGTGGCCAAGCAACAAGAGAGGGGCACTGCACAGCTCCTGGCAACTATACAGCACTTGCGGGAGGACACAACCACATCCCAGGATCACATTGCCAATGCGATCACAGATGGCCTTGCACTGCTGGCTGCCACAGGGTGTGGCCAGCCACCATGGACCCCATGCAGTTCACTGTCCACCCCACAATCCCGACGTCGGGTGACACCCTCACTGTCGATGCCTGGCTCTGCTGTTGGCATACCAGGCATGCCTGGGGCAGGCCTGTTTGGGTACCTACACACCCCTGTGTGGACCCAGTCATGGTCCCACAGTTCAACCCCCGGGGGGCTGTTGTAAACACCCCCTGTGGATGATGAACAGCATGTGGTTGCCAATCAGTCCTGGTGCAGCTGCCCTGTGGCCACAGTGGCCATGGTTCTGCATGGCGGCCCTGATGTGTCTGCCACCCTGATTGCAATCTGTAGCTGCTGCTCTGTGCACGCATGGGTGGTGTGTGTGTGTGCATACTACTGGTGTGGTGCCTGTGTGTCACGCCGCACGCTGCCTGTGTTTGTGCCTGCCCGGCCACTGGCCCATGTGGTGTGGGCATGATGAGGGCAGTTCTGCATCAGTTGCACCTGTGCACCGGTGTGATGCATCTGATCCCCGCCATTTGCCAGCACCTGGGCACATGGGTGCCTGTGTGTGTTGCTGTGTGATGCTGTGTGCAGTTGCGTATGGATGTGTGCCACTGACTCCCCTACCCCTGCACCACTCCTCTGTGTGTGCATGCCCATTGCCATGCATGCCCCTGCCTGTGTGCTTTACCTGTGTGTGTGGCCTTTGTATGGGTTTGGCACCACCTACCTGTATGCACCATAGTGCTCCTGTGCGATGTTGTCTCAATGCTGCTGCATTATAACCTTTGCAGCCGGGGATCCCTCTGCCTGGGTGGGGACTGTCCACCACCCTCCAGCCCATTGCCTCCGTTGTCCCCACTACTGTTGCCCTTATCAGCCTCGACAGGTATCCCACAGTCGATGGCCATGTTGCGCAGTATGCAGCAGACCAGGAATAGGCTACATTCTTTTGGGAGGCTGTACTGTAGGGCACTGCCAAACCTGTCTAGGCAATGGAACCATGCCTTCAGCATGCCGAATACATGCTCAATAAGGATTCTTGTGCTGATGTGTACCTCATTGTAACGTTCCTCTGCTAAGGATGACGGGCGCCGATAGGGGGTGAACAGCCAGGGCCTCAGTGAATAGGCACTGTATGCTGTGTGGATAATGACATGGTTAGCCCTGTTATATCCTTTGCTGTGCCCCTTGCCTGTCTCTGGTGCCCTCGGCAGCACACCCACCCTGCTCTCCCTCATCTGATGGCCTGCTCAGCCTGGCTCCCCCTGCCCAGCACGTACTCACCCACTAGGTGGCCCATGGGGATGTTCCTATGCTTGAACCTGTGGCACAGCACAGAGCTGTGCCAGATGAATGCATCATGTGCACTCCCAGGGTGTGTGGCACAGACATTGGTGATGCACCCCTTGGCATCGCACACCACCTGGCAATTCACGCTTGGGAACCCCTTCCTATTGGTATAGGCCACAACCTCAGGGGCAGGTGGTGAGTGGATGCCCATGTGGATGCAGTCAATGGCCCCAAGTACACCAGGCATACGTGCTACCCTGTGGAAGTCCTGCATGGTTGCTGTATGCTCCGCCTGTGTGCTGGGGAAAAGGATGTATTCCGAAGCACGTGGCAGCAGAGCATTGAGGAACTGTGTGAGGAGGCGTGATGTGGCCAACTGGGTTATGCCTGTGGTGTCCTCTGTTGGTCTCTGGAAGGTGCCCATGGCAAGCAGGCACATGACAGCTGTCACTTTTGTCTCCACAGACATTGCGTGGCTCTGTCTTGTAGGTGCCTGCATCTCCTCACTGCACAGCTTGCAGAGCTGCCTCAGAATGGCCCTGTTCAGGTGGTACCATCCCACAATCTCCATGTCGGTGTAGTTCATGAAGGTGGTGCGGGCATGGTACCACCTGTTCCGGGCATACCACCGACGGGCCCTTCCTCGGCCATGTCGCTGTTCTTCTTGCCCCCTCACACCCCTCATTACAGCCTCCATCAGGAAGGTTGCACTATCCATGGCCCCTGATGTCCTGTCTCCCCCTGGGCGGTCGGCTGCTGCAGGCTGTGTGCCACCCTGGTGCACTGCCTGGCACTGTGCCTGCCTGTTCCTCTTGCTCTCTCTGCCCCTGGCTCCCTCTCCACTGCCACCTTTGTCCCTCTCCCCCTGTGGCTGCCTGTGACAGTCTCTCTGTCTCTCTGTCTCTCACTCGATCTGTCTCCCTTGGTCTGTCTTTCTGTCTGTCCTTCCTTCTTGCTGTGTGTTGCCATTCTCTCTCTCTCCCCCGCTAGCCTGGCGCAAGTGCTGTCTGTGTGCTTGTGCCCCGTATTTATGGGCTCACATCTATTTGGCGCTCCAGGTTTTGCTCCTCACTTGCGCCATGGTTCCATGGATGAATATTGCACTGCGCCGGATATTCAAGGGCATGCCCCTGCTCTTGCACCTGCATTCATTATAGTTGTGCATTGGCGCAATGGGATTTGCACTGAGCAATGGCTCCCGCTGAATATCGCTCCTTGGCGCATGTCCGCACTTGTGCCAGTGCAACTCAGTTGCGCCATGTGCAACTGCTTTGAATATCCCAGCCTCTGTATATTCACCACTAAATGGGGCTCATTCTCAGTATTGCTGTGTGTATAGAGCTGTAAGGTTGGTGGAAGAAAATGTTTCTGTGCACTTACTGTGCAGTACGAATGTACATATTTTAATACATTTTTTCTGGTGAAATGAGGCTTGGGGGTATTGTGCTATTGGAGTGGGGCATAGTTTAAGTAATGGAGACCCCCCCAACATTACGTTGCTCTGACTCCTTTCTTTTTTACAAACTGCCAATGGGCAATTATATTGTACAAATGCAGTCTAGCATTATACAGAAGTTTTAATCAGTGGCACATTTCTTTTGGACAAGTTAAGTTGTTTTTTAAGGGGGATTTGGTGGTGCAGTTTTAATGGGCTCCAAAGACCATGCTTTGTTTGTAAGCACCCAGGTGTGTGTCCGTGTGTGTGTGTGTGTGTATGTATGTACAGTATGTGTGAGATGTCGATAGGGAGAAGGGCAGGGGTAAATGGAGAAAGTGACAAAGGCAATAAGGACAGGGATGAGGCAAAAAGGGGTAAGGCCATCAGGAAATGGAGGGTAATGAGTACCAATGCCCGCAGTCTGGGCAACAAGCTCTCTGAACTGGTGGCCTTGATGGAAGAGGGATGCCTGGATATTGTAGCAGTCACAGAAACATGGTACACAGAGAACCATGACTGGGATGTTAACATACCAGGGTACACAACCTACAGGAGAGACAGGGAGGGAGAAGAGGGGGAGGAGTAGCTCTTTATGTAAGGGAAGGGATAAAAGCAATTGAACAAAAGAGTAAACAGGGAGGAGAGGAGGCACTGTGGGTCACCTTAGAGACTGAAAATGGCACCACAATCCGCACAGGGGTTGTATACAGACCCCCATGTCAGGGGGAGGGAATGGACAAATATATGATAGAAGGCATTCTAAGGATGGCAGACAAAGGGGAGATACTGTTGATGGGAGATCTGAATATGCCAGATGTTAACTGGAGCACATTTGCTGCGGCCACATCCAAGAGCAGGGCCATTCTTGATGCCCTACATGTAGCAGGCATTAGACAGCTAGTTTTGGAACCCACTCGTGAGGGAGCAATCTTAGACCTCGAACTCTCAAATGGGGACAGTGAGAGGATCTCAGATGTAGAAATGGGTAGTCATCTGGGACAAGTGACCACCAAACAGTGTGGTTCATGATAAACTCAGCTACAGAGTCAAGCCATACAAAAATGAGGGTACTGGACTTCAGGAGGGCTGACTTTGACAAGATGAGAGAGTGCCTTAGAAAAGCACTAGCAAACAGGCAAGAAGGAGGGGTGGAGCAACAATGGGGAAACATCAAAACTGCCATCAGAGAGGCAAAAAGCCTTTGTGTGAAGCAAATAAACAAATCAAAATGAAAGAAAAAGCCGCTATGGTTCTCAAAGAGGTGGCAGGGAAAGTCAGGGAGAAAAAGATAGCATTCATGAAGTATAAGGAAACACAGAAGGAGCAGGACAGAGAGCTGTACTAGTTAAGGCAGAAGGAAGCAGGGAGGGAAGTCAGAATAGCAAAGGCCCAAACTGAGGAAAAGATGGCCAACTTGGTTAAGAAGGGGGATAAAACCTTTTATAGGTACATCAGCGAGCGTAGAAAGACAAAGAGAGGGATAGTGAGGCTGAATAGAATGGACAGTGGGTGGGCAGAGAGGGACAGTGAAAAAGCAGGGAGGTGCCTAATCCAATTAACAGAAGCACTCTGGATTGGGGGGTCGATCCCAGTCCTTTCACAGAAGAAAGGGTTCTAAAAGAACTGCTAAAACTGAAGGTGGACAAAGCAATGGGACCTGATGGAATTCACTCTAGAATTCTAAAAGAATTAAGGGGATTACTAGTGAAACCACTGACTACCCATTTTAACAAATCATGGGAGGATGGTGTGGAACCTGAGGACTGGAGGAAGGCGGATGTGATTCCCCTTCACAAAAGTGGGACCAAGACAGAAGCAGGAAACTACAGATCTGTCAGTTTGACCTCTGTGGTAGGGAAAGTGATGGAATCACTTCTGAAGGAAAGAATTGTTGAGTACCTAGAGGACAGTGGGGCACAGGACCCAAGGCAGCATGGGTACACAGCGGGACGGTCATGTCAGACGAATCTAATTGATTTCTTTGACTGGGTGACCAAAGTAGTAGACCAGGGAGGGGCTGTGGACATGGCCTACCTAGACTTTAGCAAGACATTTGACACAGTCCCACACAAAAGATTAATAGTCACATTAACCAGCCTGGGAGTGGGTCCAAGGGTGGTAGCCTGGGTAAAACATTGGCTGAACAACAGGACACAGAAGGTAATTGTAAATGGAGTCCACTCTGAAGAAAGAGGGGTTACTAGTGGGTTACTGCAGGGTTCAGTCCTGGGTCCAGTCCTTTTTAATGTCATTATAAGTGACATTGCAGAGGGACTGGAAGGAAAAGTATGCCTCTTTGCAGATGACACAAAGATCTGTAACAGGGTTGATACACAAGGAGGTGTGGAAAGGATGAGAAGGGACTTGGCAAGGTAGGAGGAACAGTCAGAAATATGGCAGCTTGGATTCAATGCAAAGAAGTGCAAAATAATGCATCTGGGAAACAAAAACCCAGGGGAAGATTACACAATGGGGAGGGGGAGGTAGTAACAACAACAAAAATGGAAAGAAACCTGGGGGTAATCATATCAGATGACCTTAAGGTTAGCAAGAAATGTGAGAAGGCAGTAAGGAGGGCTGGGGGGATAATGGGATGTATAGGGTGAGGCATCACCAGCAGAAAACAGGAAGTTGTTATCCCTCTGTACAGACAGTTGATGAGACCCCATCTGGAGTACTATGTCCAGTTCTGGAGACCCCA
The DNA here is from genome assembly GCA_016271365.2 of Neoceratodus forsteri. NCBI lineage: Eukaryota > Metazoa > Chordata > Ceratodontiformes > Ceratodontidae > Neoceratodus > Neoceratodus forsteri. The sequence goes on from CM057453.1 coordinate 137,535,835, forward strand.
TCTCTGCAAGGACATAGACAGGATAGAGGCAGTCCAGAGGAGGGCAACTAAAATGGTGCAGGGTCTGCAAGAGAAGCCACACGAGGAGAGACTAAAGGAGTTTAATATGTATACCCTTGAGGAAAGGAGGGAGAGAGGGGACATGATAGAAACTTTTTAGTACCTCAGTGGACTTAATAAAGTCCAAGAGGCAAGCATCTTTCAGAAAAAGAGATGTACAAGAACAAGGGGACACAATTTGAAGATAGAGGGGGGCGGTTCAGGGGCAATATGAGGAAGTATTTTTTCACAGAGAGGGTGGTGGACACATGGAACAGCTTTCCTGAGGAGGTTGTGGGGTCTAAAACTGTGGGAGAATTCAAGAATGCATGGGACAGACATAAGGCAATTTTTCTGGGGAGTAGGAAGAAATAGGCTGTTGGTTATCTAGGATCTGCAGCTTATCCTGTAGTTAGGGAAATGGGAAGACAAGGTGGGCCAAGCGGTCCTTATCTGCAATCAAAGTCTATGTTTCTATGTTTCTATGTGTGATTGTCTGTTTTCCAAATGCAGCCTTAACAAAAAATAATGTTCTTGGTAAATTATTTTTTTTCACATTATTTCTAAGGCTGTGTGATTTGGTCGAAGTTTGGGTCTCCTTGTTCTTGTACCAATTGTGCAGTTGTAGTCCCTATTTGAAGTGGTTTTCTAACAAAAATGATACAGTAATTGTATTGCATGAGAAATGTAACCTACAGATGCGTTCTGTGTTATTACTAAATGTTTTTTAGGCAAATGTGTTGCGTTTTGTCAGTTATCTCTAGACTTTGTTACTTTCAACACCATGTGCTTGGGGTCCCCATTATGTTAGCCACCCATAAAGTGTATTTTATTAAAATAAAGAGCCCTCCATGTAAACTGCTGGTGGCGTATTTCAGCCTTCTGTTTATTTGGAGCTTGATTCAGCAATTATCTTTATTTTATTTTTTTTCAGAGTTTGCATTTTGGAATGCTTTTTGTTGTCTTGGTTACTTTAGGCACCATGTGCTTGGGGTCCCCAATATGCTAGCCACCCATAAACTGTATTTTATTAAAATAAAGAACCCTCCAAGTAAACTGTGCTGGTGGGATAGTGTGTTTCAGCCTTCTGTTTATTTGGAGTGTGATTCAGCAATTATCTGTGTTTTAATTTTTTCAGAGATTGCATTTTGCCCTGCTTTTGTAGTTTTGGTTACTTTAGGCACCATGTGCTTGCTGTAGGCCAGGAATTCCCACAACACCCCTACCTCATGCAGTCCTTTTCTGATGTGTTGATTGCCATGGTATTTTGCCATCTCCCTTACAGAAATAATTGCATGAAATGTTTTCATGTTGCACACACACACAACTACCCAAAGTGATATGCATGCTGCAAGTATGATTTAAATATTAAATTGGAACTGACTGCATGCATATGGCATGCATTCAGCAAGCAAGTGTGGTAATCATGATTTTTATGTTAAGTTGGGAAAGACTGCATGCATGTGGCATGTGTGAAAAAAAAGAAAAGTGGTCACTGATGACTCCACACTTAAAAGTTAAGTGACTTGCTCAGGATCACACCATACACAAGTGGGAGTTGATGAGGTTCAAACCCAAGTCTTATACATTATGATGGTGAGCTAGAGAATAATAAAGGCCACTATTCTACTAACAATGTCCTTGTTAACCAAGCGATGGCCTTCATTAATCTCCAACTCTCCATCAATGATGTATAAAATAGTAATTAAAAAAATACCCCCTTCATTTCAATGGTGCACACCTCTGCAGTCTCCTTTGCCCTTTGTAATGATGTGCCTGAGCATGGGGATGTGGAGGTCAGCTTCATGGGGGGGGACATAAGCCTGACTATAATGGGGGTCCAATAGTCTGTGCATACCATCCCGCTTAACTGTCCGTGAATGCAAGGAACAGCTCTATAATGTCTGTAACATCTCTAAAAGGTACAAGTTATTTGGTTTGACTGAAACATGATATGCAAATCAGGAAAAATTAAAATGTATAAGATTCATCTGTATATACCCCAGAGCAGTGCATCAGATTTGGGCTTAAACCCACACAGTTACTAACCAATTTTATCCTGGCTGAAGCCCCCCCCCCCCAAAAAAAAAGAACTTTGTCCGATTTTTCTCCCTGACTTACCTGCTGTGCACATGTCAAGCTTGCAGCATGTGAACTTGATTTGCCTTTTAGACCTGGTTCGCATATGTTCGCATATGTTCACTTAGTGCATGCGAACCACATGCAAACATTGCACAATTAAGCATGTGGCATGCATTCTGCATGTACACAGCACACCTATATTTCTGTAAGGGCTTTCTGCTCACAGAAATGTTGTTTAATGCAATTTCACACCACCACCCTTCTTCTGTGACCCATTATGATTTTCCTATGGTATTCATGCCAAGGCTTACACACAGACAAGGTGGGGCTTGTGAATAGTTTGGTGTCATTCACTCTTGAATTGGCATACTATTTCCTGAGCAGGGAGGGCATGGGTTTACTATGAATGATTTATGCTTTATGTGTGAAATAACATGAAGTCCCTGCTTCTGGTGTGACATGATGCCGAAATGTACATGTAATCACACACATTTTCCCCACATTGCCCAAGGTGTGGGGTTGGGGGAGTACTTGGACTGCAAAATGTGTAGAACAGTGGTTAGCATGGTAGCTGATGATCTACTGCACCACAGTACATCAGCAATATGACCTCGCTGACTGTGACATCAGTGCTACTTGGGAACAGCAAGCAAATGACTGCCAGGGCAATCGCCTATGATGGTACTGAGATCATAATAATGCTGATGATGTATTGTGGGGTAGTAGAGTTATCAACTGTTAGGTTAACAGCTGTTAAACACATCCAGCACAGTATTATCACATCACGACTTTCTGATGAGAAAAGAAATATACTTCAGAGAATAGGAAGTTACTGTGGACTACAAGTTCAAATTTGTGTTTTCCTGTCTGCCTGTTTGGCTGCAATAGCTCTTTACCTTTGTGTCTTCAAGTGAAAAACCCTTACCACATTCTCGCATGCGCATCTTGTAATGGCTTTTAACAAACATACAGTCTCCTCCTTTTTTTTAAACTTTATTTTCCTCCGATCGAGGTGCCATGAACCTTTCTCAGGCATCCGAGTCTGTATCCTGCCCACAATAGGCCCCCCCGAGCTGTACCTCCTCTCTCCCCCTCCTCCCTGCAGCCGGTACCCCTGGTCTAACCCTCACAGGGTGGGTCACCCTGCTCCTCCTGGGCACTCTTATAGACAGACTCTGGCTGCAGGGTAGGACCGGCTGTGGAGGACCTGGAAGGTCAGTCAGGAGTGGCCCAGCGATGCGCATGGGGGACTGGTGCTGTTGCCTATCCATGGTGCCATTGTTTTCCCTGTTCTTGTGCATCCCTGGAGCTTGGACATGCAATGACAGCCAGCCCGGCTCCCGCACACCCCTGATTGACGTCTGCCGCAACTCCAATCCCCAGCAACTTGCAGTCATGCACTGTAGTGCCTCCAGCCTCCGCTAGAGGTTACCAGTGCATTGGCAGGTGGATCCCCCCCATGGAAGGAGAGCAGTCCTGGGGATGCTCGATTCTTTCCCTTCCTTGCCGACCCCCAATGACCCGGGCTCGTTCCCTAACCCAGGTCACCAGCGTGGTGCCAGGTGTGGCGTCCAGTGCCTCAACCCTCAGCACCACCGGGCCGGCTGCCCAGTTTCCTCCTTATCTGTGTGTTCAAGTAGGAATCCTTTCCACTTTCTTGCATGTGCATCTTGTAGCAGATTAGTGGTTCTTAACAAAATGTGTTCTCTCCTCCTTAACTGTGTGTTGTTCAAGTAGAAAAACATTGCCACTTTCTTGCATGTGCATCTTGTAACAGTTCTTAACAAAATGTAGTATAGTCCCCTCCTTAACTGTGTGTTGTCATTGCTAATGCAGAATTCCTGTATACATACTGCAAGAACTATCTAACCAAAGAGCCATCCAGTGATGGGTGAAGCTATTCCATTCACACTTTCTTCTGGGTTGGCAACAATGACACTAAACAAAACATGCTTGGTAATATCAAAACCATACCAGGGACTTGCCAAATACATAGTGTAAAGTCAGTGAAAGTAGGAGTGATTGCAGTCAGAGACTTAACATGCTTCTGCAGACAATGTCAAGGAGAGCTACCATATGACAACAGAAGGTATGTAGGACAGTGGACAGTCAAGCATTTAACAACAGCTTCTGTGCCCACTTCTCAAAAGACCCTTGTTTGCCTGCTGCACACTGAAGAGTCACATGAGCCAACACCAGAATCTGCCGAAACCAGTGGTCACTCAACTGAAACTACTTCCAGCATCCCTACATCAGTGGCCATTTGTACTAATCAGAATGACATTGCCTCAAATGATGTAGCTCCCACAACAAGCACCCAAACTGATCTTCCCAAGAACCCATATGTTCTGCTACCTGAGACCACCACACACACAGTGTGCAGCCAGCAAAAACAAGAATCATGCCCTCAGGCCCAAGTGAAGTCAGCAAACTGTATGCTGTTTATTATTCAAATGCATTCTACATTGGTGAGGCCGCAGCAGTATGTATGTAAACAGCTGTACACCTTTAAATTCCTGCACCAACGTAGGAATTCAACATTTACATGGCCACAGCTTCATGACTATGACAATGTAAAATGTACCTGAATATTTTATGTGCCAGTATAGCTTCAGGGAGATAGAAACTTTAAAATTGGCACTGAAGTATGGAAGAAATACGTGGGAAGTATTCCAGACTGAGGCAGAAATGGGATTAGGAGTGAACTGGAGTTTGTTACAAGAGTTGTAAGACATGTCTGCTGACAAGAATAATTAACAAACTTGTACAAATTAAATGAAATACACTTAGTTAAACTGCACTGAAATAATTTTCATTTGCTTGCAGGACAAGAATAGTTTGTTTTCCAGCCGTACACAATGGTCTTAAATGCATTGCAGGGCAGGGAAGGATGATTTGAAACAGACCTTGCAAATATTTCACATTTCTATTGCTTGATGTTGGTTGGTTTGTATTGTGTAATGGACAGTGTTAGTACCATGTAATGAATGGTAGCTTTAGTAAAACCTTTTCACCTCAAAAAGGTCTTTGGTGTTCATGTTTTGTGTGCAACCTTAAAGATGCATTAACCTCATGCCCATATAAGGGAGTTGCCAAATACCACACCCTATATTCATTGGTAGAGCACACGTGTTAAACATACTAACAAATGTTTGCTAATATGAGTTACAAAAACACACACGCACGTCACAGTTCTTTGGTGTCCCTTGTTACGTGTGCACCTTTCATGACCCATTTTGTCATGTACTGCTTAGGAAGTTATCTCCCAATATATTCACTTAATAAGTGGTTGGGAGCAGCATCATAAAACACAAAACAAAATTCATCTACTTTGTGTTTTAAAAATTGACACTCATGTCACACTTTGGTAAGCCCTTTTCATGGATATATATATATATATATATATGTATATATTATCCTAATATACTTTTAAAATAGCATTTTTATACTTACCCATTGCTGCTGCTGGCCATCTTTGTAATGGAATCTCTCCTTATTCATAACTGATAGAATGGCTTAATTTCTATCTATACAACTACAAAATGAAACACTTTCGATGCGGTGAGCTTGTATGTTAATTTTTTTTGCTCAAGGAATTAATTCTCTTCTATAAACTTTGCTTTCTCGTTATCAATTTAAAAATTGTATTATTGTGATTTCCTTTATATACGTCAGCCACATTCTTCATTCTGATATGAGGGTAATAATAAATGGCTTCCTTTTGTATTGGGCAACAGTAATGAGTCAAATCCCCCAAGGCACAGTTTTTGGCTCTCCCTTTTCAGCCTCTGCATTAGTGATTAATGTAGTGGATGCAATGTCTGGCTAACAAAATTTGCAGACAACTCTACAGTGACCTTGGTCATGTAGTAGAGACAATTGGATCAAAAATAAACTTGCTGCATGGTCACACAATAACAAAATGAACTTTGGCTCTGCCAGATGTAAAGTTCTACACTTCTGAAAAAATGTAACAAAGGATTGCTTTCTTAAAGGGAAACTGCACCCTCATATCTTCTAAATGTCATTTGTATCCATGTCAACAGACAACTCTTTTCATGTACCTGTTAAAGATGTATGCAACTGCTTAAGTTAGTTTTCACACTTCATACTAGGCCCTGTCACTCTCTTGGGAGGGTCCATTTCGTGGCTGTTGAAATCTCATTGTTCCTGTTCATTTCATACAAAGCACAGTATAAAAAATCAGTATCAAATAGACAGACTATATAATACACAATACATCATAATACATAAAACGTATGTTTTATAAATTATGTAGAAAAAGTTATAACAAAGAATCAGATAAATGAATCAAGTAAATTAATCCTTTTTATATTCAAACTGATGATAATGAGCCCAAGTCAGGTTTTCTATAAGCCAGAAGACAGCCATTAGGTCAAAAAAGGCACCATAGCAGTCCGATCTAGACCAATTGAGTTTACCCCCACAGCCTACATCTTGTCCCATCAGTACCTACCCAGTAGCCAAATGGACATGCTGCATTGATAGGGCAACCATTAAAGGTACCATGCAATGCATGCTGCTCCGTACCCTGCAGACCACTTCCTATCCAGTCACTCCTATTGGCCATACCCAAGGCACATAATTAAACCGTGTTTCAAGAGGAGTCTCATCTGATCACACCTTGTCCACTCTGATCCTACCTAGAAGCCAGTAGGGCCCACTGGCATTGAGGACATATCTGTTAGGGCACCATGCAGTGCATACTGCTCCGTGCCCATGGATCACCCTTCGACCAGCTACTCCTGTCGGCCACTGTCAAGGATACAGCAGGACTCTGTGTCACAGTCCAGTCCCATCAATCCACACTGTGTCATGACTGTGCCTCTCTAGTAGCTGGTTGTACATGCCGGCCTTGAAGTACATCCACTGGGGCATCATGTGACTCATGCCACTCTGTGCCCCACTGATTGCTCCAATTCCAGCTACTCCTATTGACCACTCCTACGGTACACAATGAGGCTCCATGTCACAGGTAGGGCCACTCATAGTGGACAAATTTGTCCTGCCTGGTACCAAATGGCCGCAGAACAGTCCTATGGCCTCAATAGAAAATCTTGATAACTAGACTAAAAATACACAGACAATCCTAGAGCACCTAACAGATTTCAATATATGTTCTCAAGTACTGAATTTATATTGATATCATATACCCTATCCATCAGTACAGGGCTAATAAAGTATTTTAGAGTATTGATCTTTAAAAATTACCAATTTGATACTTTAAGAACTCTTGGCCAAACTCTCTTCAACTGGCTTAAGTACCTAGAATAGGCTATTCCTTAATTAAAACAATAGTTTAAAGCAATACACATTGTCCTCATAATAAAACATGTTAAAAACATGAGAAAAAAAGAAACATAAGCAGATAGACAAATGTGGCTCCTTTGAATTCAGAAGTCCATTCATTTTAATTCTTAGGTCAGGTATTCATGGCACCACAAGTCAGGGGACCTACAGGAAACTCAGTTCTAAGAATTTGAAGTCCACCGACATGTCTATCCAAATTTATCCAGATGATCAGCTCAGCTCAGCACTCTTTTTAACAATACAACATATTGGTGATAGCTTTAAGGCTTTCTGTGTAAGCATGCTGAAATTCATTTAACCAAATACTAAAAACATTAACCCAGATTACAGTACTATCAAGAAAAACATTTTTTGGGAAGGCTGCATTAGTTTCTGGGAGTTCAATCGAATTATAAACTAGAATAAGAAGTAGGTAATTCCTATTCTCTAGGGAATCTGTGCATTTAAAAAGATTCACATATCAAATATCTGTGCATGTAACTCAAATTAAAGTGACACTCTAGTTTTCAACAAGTATTTTTTTTAAGAGTGTTCAAGTTTAGTACTGCTTGGTAAACAGTATTTTTAATACTCATAAGGCCCTCTTTTATCCGAACAAAGAGCCGATTCCCAAAGAGTTTCACGTTTCATGTTTCAACGTAGCATACACTAGTCACCCTTTCATAAGCCTGTAGAGAAGAGAAAAAAAAACATCTAGCCATTAAGGGAATTTGTTTCTTCAATAGTTTGGCTCCTCTAGCAGGAGTCCAGATTTCTAATTAGTGGCACTTTTTTCCGGTATGTACTATATTAGCCTAGGACCATAAGAGTTATACCCCTGACTTCAGTAAAGCACAAATATATGTAAAACTAGATCCAGGGCTCAATAAGACAATATCAGAGCATTGCTGTAAGGAAACTAAGTTTACCTTTAATTAATAGCCACCTGTTGCAGTAACAGTGCTGAACTGCATAAAGTATGTCAAAACAGGGTTACAGGGTGCTTCTCCAAAGCTGGAAACAGCATCCTTAATGAAAAATGCCACAGTCACTGTCAGATTTAAAATTCACACTTTTCTCCACTCAGATATCTCCATAGGCTAAGAGTCCATTAATCACACCAGTATTCCATCTCTCCTTCCCTCTTCGTAGCTACTGGGTTACACTCTCCTTTTTCAGGGGGGGAGGGGGTGGTATGCTTCCACCATACTTTTCCAACTTTATAAAACTCAGAACCTGCCTGAAAAAGAGAAAAAGAATGTTCCTCTGAGTGTATTAACTTTAATAATTCATGGTCATGAAACAACCCCAATCCCCAGGCAACGCTAGCATACCTTTTATAGAAATGCAATATGGCATATCAGCAAAATGTGCTACCAAAGTTTCCATTGGCTTCCTTTTCTTTTTTGGTCTCCTTCATGTTCCTGGTTTCATTATCAATTAAGGCCACGGCAAACATATTGAACACGCCAAACAGTTCAGCTTGAGAAAACTCGAAAGAGCCGGGACCTCAACTCAGATCTCAATTCAACGCTCTGGTTCTAACTAATTAAACCAAGAAAACCCAACAGAACTGGGGCATTGTGCAGTGCATGTTACTGCTAACAGTAAGCCGTTACCATATTCACCATTACAATTTCGATGACAAAGCAGCGCTAGTTTTATTCCAGGATTAGTGTAGCGAAGCTGAAATAAGTATAAATCTACAAACAGAAGTGCTTACATGGCATAATGCAAAGCAAAGGAGCAATTCAGCCCGAGCAACAGAGCAGTGTGGAGCGGAGCCGCACCACAATCATCTTGCAGCTCCACCCCCAGCTTGTGCAGTCAGTACTAGGAGGTCACAGCTACAATGTGATGGATCCAGCCAGTGGGTTGTGTAGTACTGGAATGATCTCCCTGCTACTGTGACATAAAGTGGTTCAGTCAGGTCCTTTAAGCTAGCTCTTGACAGATATATTAATATATTTGATGGCTCAAACATTAAATAACGGGAGACGGATATGATGAGCTTTTAGTCTCCTTCCATCTTGAGTTTCTTATGGTCCAACGTGCAAATCAATTATGCAGATTTGACTGCTATCCCATGCTCTAATGATCATAGACAACATGACCAAACATGAATGAACCAGGCTGACCACAGACTATCCAGAACTTTGAGAAAACATATTGAGAAAGCCCATAGTTCATGCAAATGCTTGAAGAATACTGTAGCAATTTTGACCAGGAACCATAGCCAAATCAAACCAAAACAATGTATTATTAAACATGGTCTGTTGATAGACCATATATTTTAGGAATACACGGACAATCTGTGTATCTTTTGAGGTACTAGTTTTTACTTTTAAAAGAGATGTCCTAGGTACATTACCTGTAGTTTACAGTAAGGTCCTGAAGTAAGACAGATGGCATACTGTAAAACACAGAAACAGAAACTGATGGCAGAAAAAAAAGGACCACTTGACCAACCCCATATGTCCAGATAGTCCCTGCCTAATCTGTCTCCACAGTCCCAGCTGGTCTGTGGTGACACTCCCCCCTCCCCACCTATTTACTAATATTTCCCTATGTCCATCTCATGCATGCTTGAAGCCCCCCACTGTTTTCTCCCCCACCACTTCTGGTGGCAGTCGGTTCCAGGCATCCACCACTCTTTCAGTGAAGTAGTACTTCCTCACATCCTTCTAAAACTTGGACCTCCAGCTTCATCACATGCCCTCTGGGCTTGGTTCTCTTTCTCTTTTGAAAGAGACTCCCCTCCTGTACCTTGTTCACCCCTGTGAGGTACTTGTAGGTCTGTATCATGCCACATCTCACTCTCCTCTCTTCCAGGGTAGACATGTTGAGATCCCTCAGACTCTCGCCATAGGGCTTTTGATGGAACTGCTGCACTATCTTAGTTGCCCTCCTCTGGACTGCCTCCACCCTCTCGATGTAATTTCTGAGGTGCAGCCTCCAGAACTGGACACAATAGTCTAGATGGGTTCTCACAAGTGAGTGATACAGTTGCAACACCACCTCCCTTCCTCCTGTTGGGGATACCTTTCTCTATGCATCCCAGCATACCACTGGCCCTACCTGCTGCTTTGTCATACTGCCCTCTCACTTCTAGATCATCAGGTATGACAAACCCAAGGTCCCGTTCCTGCTTGGTGACTGTCAATACCCCCATCCTATACTCAGCTCCTGGGTCCTATTTCCTAGGTCCATGATTTTGCACTTCTTGGCATTAAATCCCAACTGCCAAGCCTTTGACTAATCCTTGAGTTTCCCAAGTTCCCTATGCATTCTCTCCACCCCCTTCTGAGTGTCCACCCAATTACAGATTTTGGCATCATCTGCAAAAAGGCATACCTTCCATTCCAGTTCTTCTGGAATATCACTTATAAAGACATTGAAGAGGTCCAGCCCCATATTGAGTTCTACACCATCTCACTGATCACTATCTTCTAGTTAGAGTGAGTGCTGTTAACCACCACCTCTGTCACCTATCAATTAACTAGTTCCTTAATCAAATCACCATTTTGGATCCCACCCCTAGGCAGCTCATTTTCTTTATTGGTCTTCTGCACAGCACAGTGTTGAAGGCATGCTGCAGTCCAGATAGGCCATGTTCACTGCCCTCCCCTGCTCAATATTCCTGATCACCCAAAGACATCTATCAAATTCATCTGGCAACCCCCACCCCATGAATCTATGTTGCCTTTGGTCTTGTAGCCCAATGGACTAAAGTTACTCTACCAGCCTTTCCATCTTACCTTTTAGCAGGGCTTCCATTAATTTCCCCATTACTGATGTGAGAATGACTGGCTTGTAGTTGGCAGACTCATTCCTGCTGCCACTCTTATGAAGAGGAACTGCATCTGTGTTCCTCCAGTCATCTAGAACTATGCCTTTTCTCAGTGAGTTGTTCAATAAGGCTGTAAGTGGGGCAGCTAGGATCTCCCTGAGTTCCTATAGAACCCTTGGGTGTATTCAGTGTGGTCCTGAAGCCATATCCGATCTCAGAGCTGCAAGTCCCTTCAGAACTTTTTTCTCTAAAAATGGACTTGTGTCCACCCCCCCCCCCCCGCTGCTCCCTGCTGGTCTGTGACCCTCCCTGCACTGTAAAGACTGAACAGAATTACCTGTTCAGAATTTCAGCATTTTTTTGACCTTCTACACAGTCTTCCCATGCTGTTCTCCTTACCCTCAGTATGCCTCCCCTTACTTTCCTTTTCTGACTTAGGTAGCTGAGGAAAATCTTATCCCCTTTAGCTATGTCCTTGGCTATCCTTTCCTCTGCCTGTGCCTTTGCTCCTCTCACTGCCTTTCCTGCTTCCCTCTATTTTACTTGGTATACCTCACTGTCTATCTCCATCTGTATTTCCATTTACATCCTGAAAAAAGCGGCTAACTGGAAATAAAACAAGAGAGTCATACATTTCAATGTGATCTTCACACTTGGGGTTGCTAATTTTAACACCTCTTGAAATTATCTAGATCTCTGTAAAGTCAGTTGCAGCTGGCTGAGCATATCAGTCTGCACAACGTGCTCTCTCCAGTGCAATCTGGCTTCAGAAAGGGCCATTCCACCCTATCTGTACTGCCCAAAGTGAAAGATGATCTCGAAGTAGCCATGGAAAATGTTATTTTCACTGGGGTGTCTTTGTGAACCTTTCCAAGTTTTATCACTTGGTGGATTATGCAATACTCTTGCTTAAGCACAAGACCCTAGATCCCAGCCAGCCAGCCATCAAATGGTTTGAAAACTACTGAGTAACTGGATCTAGCTAGTGTCCATACAACAAATTAGTTCAGAGCTTGCTGCCTAAAATCTTGGGGTTCTTCAAGGCTAAATATTTGTCCCTCTGCTGATCTCCATTTGTTTAATGACCTCCTGAAGCACAGTGGGAGATGTCATCTACATAAGTGTGCAGATTACACCATACTCTACTGCAGTGCAGTAACTATGTCCAAGTTTAATTCAGTATTGAATCTAATTCCTGCACAATCTCCTCCTGGTTTGTCAGCAACTGCTTTATCCTTGATGAAAACAAAACTAAGTTTACAGTGTGTGGATCCCAGAACTTGCTAACTCATTCAGCTGATCCACTTGAAATCATAACGTCAGATGGCAACACTACTGAGCAAGTCAATCTATTTAAATATCTAGGAATCTAGCATCATGTATGAGTTACGTACAGTAGCCACACTGACCATATCTTAACAACCCTAGGACCCAAGCTCAACTTCCTTTTCAGGTCTAAACACTGCTTCAGTGGTGATGTGAGGAAGAAGATAGCCCCCCACTTCGTTCTCCCTTCCATTGACTATGGAGACATCATGTGCCATTGTGCATATGGAACCCCTCAGCTGTCCCAGGTTATTTTGTGTAAGTTATGCAGGTTCATCCTCACCTGCAGATGGTCTACCCATCATTGTCTGCTTAACTGGACAAGTCCTTCAAGTAAGCGTGACTACCACTTTCATTCTTTGTTGTACAACTGGCTACAAGAAAAAGCCACTGATTATCTCCTAGCCTACATAACACGGTCAAGTAGTGCCTAAAAACTCCATTCAACAGCAGCTCTTACCTTCTCAGTTCCAAGAATGAAGCATGAATTTAGTAGAAAAGCCTTTGAAGTTGCAGCACCACACACCTGGAATAAACTTCCTGGCTATATGGGGAGTGCTTCTATCTTGCAAGTGTTCAAATCTAGTCTTTTCATCCACTGTAGAGTTGCCTGTATTTGGTTTGGTCCAGAATCCCCATCTTCCTAACCATGAACATATTGCATACAGTGCTAATTCTCTTTGTTTGCTGAGACCCCACTTTGGTAGCTCACTTTGATTACTGTTTTGATGTATGCACTTTTGCAGCTTTTCTTTCCTGTGTACTGTATATTTTAGCCTGTATATAGTTATTCCTGCTGGACTATGTTTACCTGTTGACTGCTGATATCCTCCCTGGGACCCCCGTGAAAATGAAATGCTACATCTCATGGGTTATTCCAGTTAGAGTAATATCAAATCAATCAGTCAATCAATCAGCCAATGATAGGAGTGGGCAAAAGTGTGGATTTCTGCTGTCGCGGAAGTGCCACTCTTTCGCCTGTGGCGGAATTCCAAACTTTCACCAAATAACTGCAGCTTTCCACCTAGTACTGCAGAATTTAATTATGAACTGCAGACTTTTTACATGACATATGGAAATAAAGTCTCTTGCTAAGTATTTTGCCGTATATCATGTAATTATCCATGGTTTGCATTACTTCAGTAGTTTTTTTGCTGCAGTTTAATACGTAAGCCGCAGAACTGAACACTGACAGTGATCAGTTCTGTTGATTTTTTTGCTGCAGTTTAATAATTAACCTGCATTTCTTACATTTATTCTGCTGTTTTCAATGGAATTTCCACAAAAGTTGGCGAAATGATTTCTGAACTTACGCGGAAGCAAAAATCCGACTTTCACTGAAGTTCCACCAGTGGAATTTTTTTTTGCACACCCTTATTCAATGAATATAACAGTGCTATCTGACTACCCTCCCCAGGAATGGATTTGTAGGTTGAAAAAACTGTTTTTTCCACATGCTCCAGAACAGAGTGGCATAAAAGGCACAACCATGACCCCTATTTCTGTTACACTGAGTTGGAAGTAGATTTTTTTTATTATACATAAAATAATGCCTGAGGATGTATTCCAAACCCTGGAGGAGAAAATCAGATGATACCATTGGTGTTGCATTACTGCAGCTACTGAATCAGTTAAATTTGGCAAAGTCAGAGGTATTACTTACAAATCAAAAAGGAAAACTGTGCTGGGAAGGAACACAACCATTCCAGATGGAGCAAGAAAAAATAAAATACTTGGGCATCCACCTTGCATGGAAATATTACAGACTTGTGAAATTGAACTTTGATCCCTTGTTGTTTAAAATAGAAAGAGATCTAATTAAACGGATAGACCTACCAATGAATTTTATGAGAAAGGTCCAAGTTATTAAAATCAACATACTGCCAAACGTTATTTATTTATTGCAACCTATTCCAATACATATTACTAAAATGTGTTTTTTTTTAAACTGGAAAGCATTATTTAAACATTTCTATGGGAAAAAAGCAAGGAACAATGGCCTACATTTTCAAAGGAGATGCACAACCCAAAATGGAGAGGCACAGCGCATTTCAGAAAATGTGCAGAAGTGCGATATTCAAAAGGGAGAGATGTGTTGCACATTTTTGACTGCGCCATCACACAGAAATGCAGACAGGCCATCTGGAGACAGCCCTCAGAATTGACCAGAACATGCTCCAGACACCCACACACAGCAGTCATGTCAACATAAACATACCCAGAGCCACAGGTGCCATGTCACCACTGGCACTATCCAGAAGCAACCCCCCCAAAACCACACTCTGGATGTAGACACCCAGCAACCACATGCCAGTGCTGTCAGGTATCCCCCCTCGGGCACACCAGTGGAACAGACAGCCACACTGCAATACATGTACCAGGGGTCATGGACTGCATCCATACGGCCTGCAGGGTGCCACCCAGTAGTGGCATGGATCCAGGGTGATATCTGTGGCAACGGTACCCAGATAGCCTGGTGGTGGTACTAGTGGTCACATGGTGTGGGCCAGGGACTGACCTGTGGCACACACCCATGGTAGTACACCATAGATGCACACAGATGGGACCAACCCACCTGGATACCTGGTCACCATCTGCACATTTCCATTCCTTGCAGTTCTCACCATGTTCCTCTCATATGGGGGTGTGGGGGGCGCTGCAAGTGAGCATATGGGGCTGATGTATCACATGCATGTGGTATACTGATCAGACTGTGTCACCCTGTGCCCTCCCCTGTTGCTTGTCCAGGTGGGCCCCTGTGGTCACTGTCCAGGTGTGTCCTCTGTACCACAATCTGACACCGTACATGGCTATGGGTAATAGCACTGTACTCAGGCCAATGCAGTCCACCCACTCACAAACCAACCCACAGACAAGCATTCCATCACACCTGCCTGCTAGGCTGCAGTACAGTACCTCCTGTTTGCCTTTGTGGGATGGTGGGGCAGCCCTGCAAACCTGGAACTGAGCATGCCAGGGGTATGCAAATGGCCTGAATACATTGCAGCAATGAGCTGCACATGTGGGGAATGGTCTTGGAATGTGCAGTGGGCCATTTGCATATTCCAGTTGAATATTGCAATTTTGCACTCCACACAAGTGGCTCTGCAGCATGCATTTCCCTATCCTCCACATGGGGCTCAGATCACCTGTCGTGCATCTCCCACTACGCAATCATGAAGTTCAGGATATTCAAACGGATTTGTCCAATCACATATCACAGTGCATCATCTGAATATTTCATTATTTTGTGCCGGTGCATCTCAGTTGCGCAGCACAGGCACTTGTGCGATGCAGCCTGGGATTTTTGTATATGTAGCCCAATATGCATAAATTAAAGGCTTCATATAAAGAAGTAGGTTTTCCAGACTTTTGAAATTATTGTCAGGCAGCCTTGATTAATCTGTTAATGGAATATTATTCAAAAGATCTGCTGTAGAAGGTCTTATTAGAACACTTTCTACAAGAAAAATAGTAACCCCCTCCATATTCTGTTCTTAAACACAACAAAAATAGAATGAGATGGAATGCCCTATGAAAGGACCAGGATATCACTAGAGGCTCACTCCAGTTTTCAATAACCATGACCATAAACCCTCTCTTGGTATGGAATACAATAGATGGCAAGAAAAAGGCATTACTCATGTTGAAGACTTATTTGAGGGACCACATTGCATGTCTTTTCAACAGATTCAAGCAAAATTCAACATAAACCTGAACATTTTTATGTTTGCTTGCACGCATGTGCAAGAAACATAGTGCCATCATCTGAGTTTTTGTAGGTATGGCACCCTGTCTTCCAATTCAGTCAGTGTGTTTGCAGGCGCTGCCACAGTTCACCAATGAATGCTGCAGCCGTCTATGACAGCAGTTGAAAATGCAGTGGAATACAGTTGAAAGGGAGAGCTCTGCTTCAGTGAGCAGCAATAAGATAGTGTTGAGTATTGCCGGCTGTCCTGCTTGTATACGTCTCTGCTTTCTCTTCCTGGAACATAAATTCAGTTTGAAGTGAAATTTTCCTAGGACTATCTTTCTGGGACGAGGCAAGTGACTAAAATGACATCCTTGGAATGTTTCCAATTAAAGATCTAATTGCCATCCTTGGAATGTTGAGTAAGAGTTCAGGGTAGGAGCGGCATTGACAAAAGCAGGAAAACAGAACCCCAAAGAGAATGAAAAAGTAGACGCAGTTGTCGTCTGTTGGCTTTCCTGATCAGTATTGTAATAATATTCCCCTACCCTCTGAGTGTCTCTGAATAGCGCTCCCCCCCCACTGCCAGCCCGCCGCACACAGTATGGCTGACGGGGGTGCCCAATCCCCTGTCGGCTCCGCCCCTCCCAGAGTTCTAGGTGCCATGCTGGGAGCCCACCCCAGCATGGCATAAGTGAGAATGGCGACAGGGTGCCCAATCCCCAGTCGGGTCAATTAAACCCCCCCAAGAGAAACAGACCTCCAGTTGCCACGCTGGGAGCCCACCCCATCGTGGCACACATCTGTATGGCTGACGGGAGTGCCCAATCCCCCGTTGGCTCCACTGACCCCTCCAAAAAATCTTCCAGCTGCCATGCTGGGGCTCACCTCAGCATGGCACAACAAGTCCCACGCCGCCTTCCTAAAAAAAAAAAAAACCTGAAAAAAAAAACAGTGCCTTGATTGTCTTGCCCCCAACCCGCGCCCACCCTCGGTGCATTCACCTCCCACTCCCCCACCTCACTCCATACTTACCTCTGGAGGCCGGCGAGATGATCTTCGGTGGACCAGGAACACGTCTGCACTCTTCAAAGCCGACCGCGAACTGAAGAAATGCCGGTAAGCTGTATAATGGGATAAATAGTTTATTTTCAACTTTGATGCATATCTCAGGCATTTTTTGGAATTTTGGTACCAGATTTTCAACATGGGGTTTTTGAGACCCTCCTCATGAATTCTGGCACTGTCATGGCGTTAATCGGCCCGGAAAGGTGATTTTGCGGTCACTGCGTGGAACCACCTTTTGGGACTGATTTACAAAATGACAGTGTCACAGTCCATGAGGTAAGCCCCAAAAACCCTATGTTGAAAATGTGGGGTAAAAATTCCCAAAAATGACTGATTTACGAGCGTGTGTTGCGCAGTTCCTACGCACGCGCGTAAGTTTGCGAATTTTTAATATTGTCAATCCAGATTTTCAACATTGCCATTTTACCACACCTCCTTATTAGCAGTACAGCTGTCATTTTTCACATCTCTCTCAAAATGTGTTTCCACGCATGTAGCGCACAATGGCGCAGTCGGTGTGCGAAATTAATGTTTGGGACAGATTAAGAAAATCACAGTGACACTGCTCATGAGCAGAGGTCTTAAAATGGCTATGTTGAAAATTTGGTGACAAAAGTCCATAAAATGACTGTGTTACGAGTGAGCATTGTGCAGTTTCCACGCATCCTCGTTAGTTCATGACTTTGTAATATTTTCAGTCCAGATTTTCACCATTGGCATTTTTCCACACTTCCTTATAAACAGTACAGCTGTCATTTTTCACACCATGGCCAAAATGTGTTTTTGCACTTCCAGCTCAGAAATGCGTGGTCACTGTGGGAAATCACTGTTTGGGACAGATTAAGAAAATCACAGTGACACTGTTCATGAGTGGAGGTCCCAAAATGCCTGTGTTACATAGATACATAGATACATAGACAGTGTCGGCAGATAAGGGCCTATGGCCCACCCAGTCTGCCCATTTGAGCTTGTAAGTTCAGTTTGTTTTCCTAGAAGTCTGTTGTACCTTACCCCTGACCTCCAGAATTCCTTTATGTCTATCCCATGCATTCTTAAATCCCGTGATTGTTTCAGCCCCCACCACTTCCTCTGGCAGGGTGTTCCACTTGTCCACCACCCGTTCTGTGAAGAAATTTTCTCATGTTTCCTCTGAATCATCCTCCCTCCAACTTCATCCCATGCCCTCTAGTCCTGGAACATCTTTTTCGCTTAAAAATAGTGTTTTCCTGCACCCTGTTCCTCCCTGTAAGATACTTGTAGGTCTCTATCATATCCCCTCTCTCCCTCCTCTCCTCCAGGGAGTACATGTTCAGTTCCTTCAACCTGTCTTCATAGGACTTGTGATGCAATCCATGCACCATCTTTGTTGCCCTCCTCTGAACCTTCTCTACCCTGTGTGTCCTTACGTAGGTATGGTCTCCAGAACTGTACACTGTACTCCAGGTGGGGCCTCACTAGTGTCTTGTATAGCGGAATTATGACCTCCCTTTTCCTGCTGGTAATGCCCCTGCCTATACATCCCAGCATCCTATTTGCTTTACCTGCTGCCTTGTCACACTGTTTCCCTACCTTGAGGTCTTCAGAGATGATAACCCAAAGATCCCTTTCCTGTTTGTTGTGTTGACAATCTGCTGTAAAAAATTCCCAAACTAATTACATTACGTGTGTGCGTTGCACAGTTTCTATGCACGCTCATGACTTATCCAGTTTTTTTAATATTTTCACTGCAGATTTTCAACATTGCCATTTTTTACACCTCCCCATGAACAGTACAGCTGTCATTTTTCACATCCTGTTCAAAATGTGTTTTCGCACCTGTGGTGCCAAATGGCGTAGTCGCTGTGCAAAATCAGCTTTTGACTAACAAACTGATATTGCCACTGTTCATGAGGTGGGGGTCACAAAAACACCATGTTGAAAATTTGGAGTGAAAATACCAATGAACGCCTGAGGCGTTAGGGTTTCTGACCATAACGCCCCACCCTGTAGAGACTGACAGGCATCAGGGGTGTGACTTGGGATTGTCACCTATAATGCTTATACCATTCCACCCCCACCCACACCCTGCAGCCAGTGAGAGGCATCGAGGTGTGCCTTGAACTCTTCGGCCCCAAAGTTCACCCATTCTCCTATACAGCACCCATCTCACCATATTTCCTGATGGAATTGAGTGAACATAAGGGTCAAAGACCCCAAGGCACATCGTGACACTTGTTGGTGTCTGCAGGGTAGGGTGTGGTGAAACGGCGTGGCCGTTATGTCTGACGACCCAAAGGCGCAACCCAATGCCTGTCAGTATCTGCAGGGTGGTGGTGGGGTTGGCTTCAGTTCAATACTTCACTGCCATTCCTATTATGCAGCTCTGTAACTCCTACACTACCAGTGCCAGTACCAGCAAGCAAGCATTCAGCATTGACAAATGCTTGTTTTTTATATATTTACAAATTAGAGCATACTATATAAAATGCTGGGATCAGGGATAAAGAAATCAGAAATGACAACGGTTTAGAAATTCTTTGCTAAGGAAGAAATTAAAAAAAAATTACATCAAAAACATAAAATGCCTAACGGAACATGAACTATCTCCTGTTGAGAAATTATGGTAAAGTGGGAGAAAGAATTGACAACAACATTTAGTAAAAGAAACCGGGCAGAAATAACAAAAGGAGTGAAGCTAACAATAAGTAATAAATGAAATCAAACTCAGTTTAACATCATTCAAAGGCCCTGTTATACTCCACACCCTCTTAATAAAATGAACCAATCAATACCCTCACAATTTAATAGATATGAAACAAGCAGAGGCACTTTAGAACATATAATTACAGTAGATTATGTAAAGATATACTGCCACAATGGAATACTGTAATTGCAGTAGTCCGTAGGGTGAATATGTGGGAAAAAAACAGATGCAGGAATGTTAGAAGGTATATAGTTAGTCAGGGACAGTCCACATATCAGTTATAACAAAACCTGTTCTTAGATTGTATATCATCAGAAAAATGCCATTATTCAAGCCTAGGTCAATTCACAGTATATAACAACATATTGGGACCAGCTAAAGATTTATAAATGAAGATATGATTTAAGAAGCAGCACTAACTCAAGGGTAGATGAGGGTGCAGAAAGGGTTTAGAAGGGAGATTGGGTGCAGATTTGTTTAAAGATGGGGGAGTCTCCTGCCACACTGGCGACCCAAGTTCAGACATGGATGGGGGTTGCTCAGAAGCTGGCCAGGGAGGGAGGACTGGGCATCCCCAGGACAGCTGTCCTCCCTTAGAGAGGGGGTTACAGTGCCTTGCTACTCGTCTGCCACCTGGAGGTAGCTGTGCAGTAGTTTAGTGTCATGTAACATTCCAGGGGCATCTCCATGGAGGCAGAGCTCACACATTGCATCTATGGTAGTTGCAGTGGTCCGTTGGGTGAATATGTGGGAAAAAAACAGATGCAGGATGACACCTAATCCATACATGGAATACTGTAATTGTAACACTGAAAAAGATTCCTGGAGTACATATGAAGTATGAAATGGAACCTGTCTTTTGGGATCTAGTATACTTCAAGAGCTACCTGGAGGTAATCTTAAAAACCTCATATATGTACATAGCCATTTTGAATGTTAGAAGGTACAGTATATAGTTAGTCAGGGACTGTCCATATATCAGTTATGACAAAACCTGTTCTTAGATTGTATATCATCAGAAAAATGCCATTATTCAAGCCTAGGTCAATTCACAGTATATAACAACATATTGGAACCAGCTAAAGATTTATAAATGAAGATATGATTTAAGAAGTAGCACTAACTCAAGGGTAGTTGAGGGTGCAGAAAGGGTTTAGAAGGGAGGTTGGGTGCAGATTTGGTTAAAGATGCGGGAGTCTCCTGCCACACTGGTGACCCAGGTTCAGACATGGATGGGGGTTGCTCAGAAGCTGGCCAGGGAGGGAGGATTGAGCATCCCCAGGACAGATGGCCTCCCTTAGAGAGGGGGTTACAGTGCCTTGCTACTCGTCTGCATCTGGAGGTAGCTGTGCAGTAGTTTAGTGTCATGTAGGATTCCAGGGGCATCTCCATGGAGGCAGAGCTCACACATTGCATCTATGGTACTTTCAGTGGTCCCTTAGGTGAATATGTGGCAAAAAACAGATGCAGGGTGACACCTAATCCACACACACACACACACACACACACACACACACTCACACACACACACACACACACACACACACACACACACACACACACACGCCCCACATCAGGGACTGGGCACCTCTGAGAAAATCTTCTTGCTAAGGGTAAGCAGCAGTGAGGTAAGCCCTGAAGAAGCCGGGTGACAGGGCTGGAGGGATGGTCTAATGGGAGTGACTGGGCAGCTAAGTTGGGCAAAACATGAGATGAAAAACAGGTGGGGGAGTAAGGGGATAAAGGGAGGACAGTGTGGTTATGATGGACAAGCAGTTGATATATCAGAGTGGTCTGGAGGAGTCTAGTTTACCCTTCATGAAGAGACTTGACATTTAAAACCTGTGGGAATTTATTTGGTAGTCTCTGAACCCCAATCAAGAAAAAAATAAATAATGCTACTGCCCTTCATCATAAATCATGTTATATTCATGTTTACAGAGATGATTCATCTATAGTTAGGGAAAACATATCCAGACCACCAAGTAAAGTCCCCAAGCCTATTTAATAAGTCCATTGTATCTCAGAGATAAGTCATGCCTGTTGAGCCATTTCTTTTAAGTAATAATCTACATACAGTATGTAAAAGGACAGCAAATACAATACCTGCTGGGAATCTGGAACCTCCTTACACCAGGTACAATCATCGCTCACACTGAGCTCCAGTAAACAACTAGCTCTTATAGTTACTGATAAGAAAGTCCCATTGTCTGGTAACGTGCTCATGTGCATGCCAAGTACATTATATAAAGCATTTCTATTGGTGCAAATGGTGGGCTACTTGAGCCAAGACCTTAACATTTGTATCATACATAGTGATAAGTATGCTGATTATAGTTATTCATTATAACAATGGAACAAGTCATAATATATGCTGATTATCACAGTGTGCCCAATGGCTATAGGTGGTGCTGTAAGACCACAAATATATTGTAAATATAGCTAAATATACTAAACACTGCAATCATGGCTTATCTCAGTAGGTGGCATGCTAAGACCGCAAATATGTCTTACAATACGTCAGTAAATCACAGCAATACAGTATGTGAGTAAATCATGGCTAAGTAACAGTAACTCATAGCTGTATAATAGTTTGTCAGTAAATCATGGCTAAGCATAAGTAAATACTAATATATGTCATACTAACATAACAGCCCATGCTAGGGACTGTAGGTCAGGCAGGTCTACATAATCTCCCCATTGTTGCCTGAATAAAGAGGCAACACTAATAGGGTGAGTGAGTTGGTTACAGTCTGGCAGACTGGGTAGTATATAAAAACTTTAGTTGAGCATGGCGCAATCTGAGTGTTTTACGTAGACAACATAAGATAATAATGAGAAAAATAATCAAAAATACTTGAATAACAATAAATGCTTTTTTATTTCCAACCATGTATTTGTCAGGGTTGCACTAAGATCTCCATCATGAAACAGAGCATTCAAATAAGTATCTGCTTTAGTATCATTATTACTTATCTAAATGAGATGTGTATCCTTTCTATGTAACAAGGATCTACTGTAATATGTAGGGTGAATCTATCAATATTAATCAATCAATCAATCAATCACTTTATTTAACCAGGCATAAACACCATTGAGCAAGCTCATTTTCAAGGTGGTCCTGGGCATTAATACAATACAGTACACTTCGCAAGATTACAATTACGGTGGACAATGTGCAAAAAAAAACATTGTGAAGGTGTCATCAATATGGGCCTATATTACCGGTCAACATAATTAACATGCAAAGGTACATAATGATTAGCTTCACTGGAATGAGAAGAGACAACAATCCCATATAGTCTCCGCTAAGTAAGAGCTCATACCTAAATGACAAAAAATAAGGAGGTATTAAGGAATAGGGTAGAAATTGGGGTGAAAGAGTAGGCAGCCAAGAGGGAGGCCAGAATAGGTGAAAGGTAGAGAATAGGCAGGGCCATCTCAGATTAAGGGAACTAGGCTTGTAGGTACTAGGTTTCTGTTGTTAGGAATGTGGGGTGGATGAGATACTTAGGTGTAGGATTTGAGAGTGGCACCTGGGACTTAGGGGCCATAGGCATCTGAAACAGTTGCATGATTCCTTCAGATAATCCATTAATAGAGCTTTGAATGTGAAAATGCTTGGAAGTGAGGATAATTTTAATGAGTCTTGCATAGTGTTCCAAAGTGATGGAAGTGAGAAGTTGATTGCTGCTGAGCCAAGGGTAGTTTTTGCTCTAGGAATCTGGAAGCATATTATGGAGAAGTGTCTCAGGCCATAGGAACCTTTAGGCCATTTGAAGAGGTTCGAGATATATGGAGGGAGGTTATCAGATAATGCTCTAAAAAACCAGAGGAGAGCATTCCTTTTTCTCCTAGTTGACAGTGAGGTCCATCCAGAAACCTGGTATAGACGACAGTGATGTGTACCACGGGATAGATTTAGGATAAATCTTAAAGCCCGGTGGTAAAGGGTGTCCAGTTTGTTTAGCATCGTTGATGGGCAATGACTGTAAAGGAAATCAGCGTAGTCCAGTATAGGTAGGAATGTAGTTTGTACTAGTCTTATTCTGGCTTCTAACGTAAGTAAGTGTTTAATGCAATAGAATAAACCTAATCACTGTCTGAGTTTCTTTGAGGTTTCATTTAAGTGGCACAGAAAGTTGATCTTGTTATCCAGCCAGAACCATAGGTATTTAAAGGTATCAACTACTTCAAGGAGTTCATCTAAGAGTGTTTGGATCTGTGTGATATGTGGACATCCAGAAGTAGACTTTGGTGAGAGAATCATTGCTTTAATCTTTTTGGCATTGAGGAGGAGCTTATGAGTGATAAGGTTGTATTGGGGGGTGATGAAGTCTTTCTGTAAGTACTCATGGGCCAAATCCAAGGATGAATTTGTGGTATAGAGTACAGTATCATCTGCGAATGAGTGCACATTGGCTGTGCCCAGCTGCAAGTCCAGATTATTGATGTATATTGCAAAGAGGATAGGGCCCAGGATGGAGCCTTGTGGAACTCCTCGTAACAAGGATTTTTGTGGGGACAGATGTCCTATGGCTTTGACTTGTTGTAACCTATTGGTTAGGTAGCTGGTGAACCATTTAATGGCAGAACTATCAAGTCCGATGTTACTCAGTGCAGTAAGCATGATGGTATGATCCACAGTATCGAAGGCCTTACTTAGATCAAGGAAGAGGGCAAATACATGCTTCTTAGAGTCCAAGGCCATTTGCCAATCTGTAGTTACTTTGGCAAGAGCCGATACTGTACTGTGTTTGGCTCTGAAGCCGGACTGAGCCAGGTTTAGCAACTTTTGTGAATCCAAATGTTCTCTAAGTTGGATGTTGACAATTTTTTCAAGTAATTTAGAGAGGACGGATAGTATAGAAATAGGCCGGTAATTGTTCAGATCACTTGGATCCCCAGTCTTGAATAATGGTAGGATGTGGGCAGTTTTCCACGAGACAGGTAGCTCACCTTGAATCAGAGAGGTGTTGAATAAGTGTGTAATGGGGCGGTCAGATAGGTATGGCCAAGTTTTAGGAAGTAAGGTTCAATATTATCTGCACCCACACTCTTTTTTGTATCCAGAGAAAGGAGGAGGTCCCCACTTGCTTAAACGTAATTGTGAGGAAACTGAAGGGGGTGGGATGCAGTTGGTTATGGTTGCGGTTATCAGTGAAGCCAACAGTGTAGTCTCTTGCCGGGCTAAGTTTGCTGATAGTTGAGGTGTCAAAGGCAAGCTCTGCAGTGGCAAAGTGATCATTAAACTTCTCTAGTATATCAGCTTTGTCCTTATAGGTGGTACCATCAGACACAATTTTGTTTGGAAGTGGTGTTGCAGTGGACTGACCTTTGACTTCTTTGAGGATGTTCTAAAATTTGGCAGAGTTGATTTTATTGTCTTCTAGTTCTTTTTGGAAGTACCTAGCTTTTTCTGACCTAATTAGCTTGGTACAAGCATTCCTAGTGGTACGGAATGCTAACCAATCTGCCTCCAGGTGGGATTTCCTCACTTTTTTCCACCAGTAGTCCCTATCCCTAAGTGCTTTCTTCAGGATGGGAGAGAACCAGCCAGGAGTTTTATTTTTTGATTTGATCAGTTTTAGTGGGGCGTGTTTGTCTATTAGCCCCAGTAAGAGGCTGTGAAAGATGTTAAATGCCTCGTTAAAGGTGGGGGCTAGATAGAAATCCTGCCAACGAATGTTGCTTAGATCTTTCAGGAAAGTGTACTGGCAGAACTTTTTCAGGCATCTTTTCAGTTTGAATTTGGAGGCCGTTTCTATTTGGGAAGGATGTCTGATGCAGGCAGTAGCGCAATGGTCACTTATATCGTTGAAGGGTACTCCAGTATGCAAGATATTGTGAGGTTTGTTTACTAGCATAAGGTCCAGGAGTGTGCTGCGCTCAGGGTTTTTTCTGTTAGGTCTGGTTATAGCAGTCGCCATTTGTAACAGACCATTAACATCAATATGCAATATGCACATTAAACACTGGTAAATACTGTCTCATAGAATTCAGATAGTCAGGGTTACTATTGATGTAATCTTGTTCCAGGGTGGGAACAGGGGTGATAACCATATGGCCAATGACAGTGTGCTCAACTGGTACAAAACAGAAGTTGAGTATAGTGACATCACTCACCAATGGTCCATAGGAGAAAATCTTGTAGTTGGTCACAACACAATATTGTCCATCAGAATTTTAGGTCACATGAAAACTTGAGGAAGTTGCCACTTGGTAAGCTGAATCGAGCAGGTCATGGAAGCATTGGTCATTTGTCTGGTAAGGCATTGTCCATCTTTTGTTGAAGCAAACTTGATGTTTTTCATTTTGGAAAAAGAAGTAACGTTGACAGTGTCTTTAGCAGTGTCATTTGCAAGTAGGTCATTATTAAACATACAGTATAAGACCAGTCCATACATTTAGGCGAGTAACCACAAATTGGTGTAGTTACGTCAAATACATCACATCTGCACAAATAATGGTAACACAATTTGGCATAGCAGTCTGTATGTGGGGCAACCCAGACTTCCAGTTGAGGATGAAAAACCAGCAAAGGAGGCAAGCTGATCCATTCTCAAAACATGTCATCTTCTAGATGTCCCACAGAATGGATAGTGACTAGCTTATCAAAGACTGAAGAGTCCTTGTAGAAAATTGAAAGAGAAACTTTAAAAGTAACATACATAGTGTCTCTGATAGCACATTGACCTGTAGTGTAAAAGGGTCCTTGATTTGGATGTCGAGTCACATAGCCCAAGTTCCATGCAGTGACCATGGAAAAAGGACACAGTCTTATCCATGCACTTGATAGTGTATGATAAGGTTTTACAGGAGGTGCAATACCATTTAGCCATATGTCTATCATTAATTAGATCTGGGATTCTCCCAGATTCCAAATCCTGGAAAAAATTTGTGGTAGTGGTGATAGAGAAATTTCCATAAGCAGAACAAAGAATTTCCCTGCCTATGTGTTGCTCTCTGGCTTCTTTATTGTTTAGATATATCAACTGAATAATTTTATGTCTGGTTTGATTGAACAAATGTGCAATATCATGCATATTATACATTGTGAATCATTCTTCTTCTGCAAGACCGTTAATACCATGTAGCATGGGTCGTATTACATACTGGCTTAATTTAGTTTTAAACATTTTGTCATTTTTTTGGTATGTGAGCCAAGTCTTCTCTGTTCCAAATTGACATTCCTGATCTGAATACACCTGTAACAGTGCCTGCTATGACTGTAACACCAGCTACATCCAAACTTCTCTTTTGACATTTGGACCTGAACATCCCTCTGTGTTCAGTTGAGTGAAACTCAACTATAGAATCGTGTGCATATGCTTGATATGCTGACATTATATCTAACATCATAACAGTATGACATTTATTAATGTTTGCCTTGGAACAATGACTGGACTCGGCAATGTTCCAATGTGTTAGATTTAAAACAACAGGTACAGACATAAATTGAACATTATTTCTTTTTTGTAAACTTTATTTAATATCAGGAAACAGCAAGTATGTAACATACACATCAATACACAATCCAATTTGATCATACAAATCTTTATAACATAAATGCATGTGACAGTGGAATAGCGATTTTCCATAGATGTTCATTAATGGCACAAAGGTTCATAGGGTATCATCCTATTAGGGTGGAATGGTAAAGCTGCAAGACCGGCCTCTGCCCAATAAAATGTGATAATTTAAAAGGGAGAATCTGGAGGGAAGACCCCCAAATAATATAGTTATTAAAAAGTTAGAAACCAAGGATCTTTTAGCACAGTTTCAAGAGGGGACCGAATCTGTTGATACTTCCCCAGCTGTCCCCTAGCTGCATTTTGGGTGTGTTCCAACTTCATGCACAAAATAAAAGAATTTATCCAGTATACAGATGATTGAGCGGACCCCAATTTCCATTGCTAAGCCAGCACTCTCTTTCCCACTACTAGGCCCAGTCTCCACAGTGGGTGATCAGGCAAGGTTCCCCGCTGACCTCTACTGGGCAAACTCAAAAGGATGTCAACTGCATCAAGAGGCTTGTGCACACCCAATACCTTAGCCAAAGTACTGGCAGCGTCCTGCCAAAAGGCAGAAACCTTGGGGCATTCCCACATCATATGGAAAAATGTCCCTGTTTGGGCATTGCATTTTGGGCATAAATAAGATATAGAGGGGTCTATTTTATGTGCCATTTCTGGTGTAAAGTATGTTCTTTGTAGGAAATTATATTGAACTGCTCTCAATCTACTGTTGACAGAACAGTACATCCCCTTGTTAAATATGTGATCCCAGTCTCCTTCTGTAAGTGAGGAAGGCAGTCAATCCACCCTCCACCTCTCCTTCAGTCTCATAAAGGGGCCGGGCAAGGCTCCATTGAGAGATATGTAAAACTTAGATAAAGGTTTAATCAGCCAGCCTCCGGGAGCCCCCAGCAGAATCTCCTCCAAGGTGGAAGCAGGTCAACAGAGGTGGAGCATCGCCTCCTTCCTCCTTTGCACTAAGCCTGGACCTAATCTGTAAGTATGTGAAAAAATAAGAGGCCCATATTGAAAATTATTAATAAGAGTCCCAGGGACAGAAGTAGCTGTCAGGCCGCTAAGTGGACCTGGTTCCAAACTGGGGCATTGTGGAGGATCTTCTGTAGATGGTGTTGAAATAGCTGTAAGAAAAGAGTGTCTGATACATAGGTGTTTATAGAAAAAAGTTTGCACATGGTGGCATTATGAAAGCTTGTACAAAAGTTAGAGTTCATCATGACTGTGAGGTTGTAAAGGTCAGAGTTTTGTTGGGTAATTTGGCAAATACTCAAAGTTCCATTTAGGGAAAATACGAGTGTTGGGCCAGCCTTGGAAAGTCCCTTTGCAAGGCGGGCTACTGGAATTTGTTTTCCAGCAGAGTCAGTGATTTTCCATTCAATTTGTAAATTTGATTGGTCTGGAGACACCACCACCATGGCATCAAGATAGGTGTCTTTTCCTTCACAAAGAGTGATGTGAGTAGATGGGAAAGTGATAGCTACTTCTGGAGGTGGAGAATGGGGTTTAGGGGGCAAAGAAAAGTAAACAAGGGTTCCATGGCTTGGTGAACAGAATGTAAGTTCCTCTGGTAGTCATTGTGGGCTAAAAGATCTTCTGGCATGACTTCCCTCATGCCAGATATTGGGTGCAGGATTATTAGTATTAACATTTTCTTTCTGAAATGATAGAGAACAAAAAGGTAATCATATAGATCTCCATGCCC
Source organism: Neoceratodus forsteri (assembly GCA_016271365.2). NCBI lineage: Eukaryota > Metazoa > Chordata > Ceratodontiformes > Ceratodontidae > Neoceratodus > Neoceratodus forsteri. The sequence continues at coordinate 137,565,061 of CM057453.1, forward strand.
TGGTCAAGGGAAGGAGCATTAAAGGAGCATTTAATCACCTTGGTACAGTTTAAGTTGGTTGGCATGGAACCATTTGTTCACATGCTTATTTTGTTAGTCCAAAATTCATACTGGGTAGACTGCAGAATTCAGTTTGTTGATGATGTCAAAGGGGTCTGCCCATTTATTTGCAAATGGGTGGGCAGGGGTACAGAATTTTAGTACCATTGCTTGGTCTCCTACTTTCCAATCAACATCTTTTACGTTTTTGTCTAAATACATTTTGGATTGCTGTTGGGCTTGACCCAAGCTTTGCGTAGCAATGATGTGGATCTGTAGAAGTCTGTTTCTGGGTTGTACAACATAAGTGTCTGCTGACACTCTGTCTGCAGTGGGGGTGTTCAGATCAATCCACAGATGTTCTGGTAATCTCATCTGTCTGCCGGCCATCACCTCGAAGGGTGTATACCAAGTTACTGAAGCTGGGGTGGCTCTAATTGCCATTAGGATTAAGGGCAACTAAGTGTCCCAACTTTTAGCATTTGTGTTAACAAATTTACACATCTGTTTAATGTGTCTGTTAGCTCTTTCTACCCATCCTGATGACTTAGGATGGTATGCTATGTGAAAATTTTGGCTAACTCCCAAGAACACCAAACATTCTTTCATTACCTGTCCTGTGAAAGTGGTCCCTTGGTCAGAGTCCACCTTGAAGAGTAGGCTCCACCCAGTGAATACCTCTTCCACCAGGATTCTGGCAGTAGCATTTGCCATGGCTGCTTTGCATGGAAAGGCCTCTAACCATTTGAGAAGAGGTCAGTGATTACAAATGCATACTTATTCTGTCTTCTGGTGTGAGGCAAGAGTCCAATGAAATCGATTTGTATTGCATTCCAGGAGCCAGTTTGCCTTTGAGGAAGATGTTTGGCATTTTGCTTGCTAAGAATGGGGTTGTTCTGAGCATAGGTAATGCAATTATTCACATAGTGATGGATATCTTTTTTCATATGATGCCACCATCCTACAGTTTTCAATCTTTGTAGGGTTTTGTCCATCCCTTGGTTTCCTCCTATTAGGGTGTCATGAACCTGATGGATGAATTCTGATCAGAGTAACTTTGGAATTACCCAAAGTTTTTGATCATCTGTGAGAAACAGGACCAGTTCCTGATCCTGCGAGAGGCGAAGGTTGTCAGAATGTCTTCTGAATGGGTTGTTCACAGACATAACTTTCTCCATGTCCTTTGAGAAGATATTCATATACCTCTTTTATTCCTGGATCTTCCATTTGTACTGTACTGAGATCCAGGGGGACCACTCTGGTCCTCTTTTGTGCTGCCACTGTGTGGTACAGTGGCAGAGGGAGGTAAGAGGCTAACATCTTCTGGGGATCAGGCCTTTGAAGTGACTGACCTGATCCTATGGAATTCCTTGCCAGGGTATCTGTGGAAGTTGCCTTCCTTAGAGGTATTTAAAAGGAAGTTAAAATCTTTTTTCTTCCAACAAGCCTTTGGGGTCTAAGGAGTAATTAAATGAGACAAGCAGTTTTGTGTTTGATTGATAGTAACTATTTTATATTAGTGGGTATTATTTATTATTATTTATTCTCATTTGTATGGTTGTTTGTGTATATATATATATATATATATATATATATATATGCTGTTTGTCAGTTTTAGATGCTGTAAGGGTGCCTGAGCCTTGGGGAAGAGCACCCAAAAGAAATAAAATCTGCGACTACTGCTACCACCTACAGAAGGATGTGTCTCAGGCAACTAGTCAGGGAGCCCACTTGTGATGAAGCAATACTGGACTTGGTGCTTACTAGCAGGGATAGTATTGCAGACATCAAGGTGGGGAGGCCACCTGGGGACCACTGATCACTGTACAGTGTGGTTCAACATAAGGACAGCTATGGAAGTGATCCACACAATGACAAGGGTCCTGGACTTCAGGCAGGCAGATTTTTAAAAAATAGGTGAATGCCTCCGAGACAACTTAGCAAGGGGAATGGTTTGGGTGGGGTGAAGGAACAGTGAGCTAAGCTGAGGGACAGTACAATGAAGGCAACAAATGTCTGTGCAAAAGAAGTGAGCAAAAACAAGAGGAAAATGAGACTGCTAAAGTTCTTGAAGGATGGACATATTTCTTTTAATGGGGATCAGGATCAGAGTGGGTGGGGCCAGCCACAGGAGTGGCACAAACCTGCCACCTCTTCCCATGCAAAGGAGCCTATAGTGGGCATGCCTATGGCCCCTTAGTACCTTGCATGCCCAATAGGGTCATTTTTATGGTGCTAGCTGAATATCATGGCAGGGGCTTCCAGCACTATCAGATCTGGGGCACTGCTCCCTGCACTTCCAGGATCCTTGCTGGGGCAGTGCTATCCATTTTAGCACTGCACTGACATGCCTTTGTTTTCAGTCGGATAGCACCAGTGCGCTATCTGACTGAACATAGCATCCTCAGGGTTGTGGGCAATGGCCAAGTGCAGTGTTAACCTTTGCACTCCGCTTTGACTCTTTTCCAGTAGTGGGCACCAGGCTGGGAAAAAGCAATAGGAGCTGCTGAACTCTCAAGAAACAGAGATCCTATTTTTATGCATATGCACTCAGTAATAAATACTGGCAGGAACAACTACAGTGCTCATCAGAAATACGAGATGCTTTGCCTCCAAATATTATGTTTTTTAGAGTTCTCCCAGAGGCATCGGTGGCTCTTTAATGTCTTTTAACCACGCAATGTTGGAGTCTCTGCTGTCATTAAGGAACGCATGAGGAAAACATTCTCACATGATGCCTCCTATTATATCAATGGTAAAAAGATTTAAAGACACACCATAAATACAGTGCATATAAAGTGCCAGTGACTATCGATGCAATATCTAAATTTGAGAAAAAAATATAGCTGTATAAGGAATAATTCATCAGGCAAAACAGGAAAAACATCTGTGCAGAAGTTTCTGGAATTATAGAGCCCTAGGAGAAGGACTGTGGTAGTCACCGCTCAAGTGAGGCCCTCAAATGGTTCTCAATCCTGAGGACAGCCTAGTGGCGACAGAAGACCCCCCCTCCCGTTTCTCTGCTCGCAACCTCTACCACCTAGTCATGGTCCCATCACCTACTTTCCTTGTCCTGTTAATTATATGTATCTATTTTTGAATGTTTATGTGATAACTGTGTACAATTCTGCTTGTTTTCTGTATCTGTTTTCGCTAAATTCCTGTACTTTTTCACTGTATCTTGTTATCTTTTCAGTTATGACATGGAGCCTTTGTAAATGAGTCCCTGACTCAAAGGGTTGTAATTCCTAGACTTTAATAAATAAATAAAATAAACAAATAAATAAATAAAAGCCTGGTGAAGCCTAGCAAGCAAGATGCTGAGGGTGGGAGATCTGCTCAGCAGAAGGCGCCTAGTGAAATAAAAGTCCTATGGAGGACTTAGGGTTGGGACAGGACTCTGTAAGGTACTTTGTAGATTGATAGGGCTTGATAGACACCCAACTAACTCCCAAGAGTCATGTTATTCGGGCCCGTGAGTCCAGGACATAGTTTATAACTGGTTCTGATGGGAAAATGTAGTATCATGCATAGTGTAAGATTTAAGAAATTTAACATGTACAGTTTCTGACTAGGGGGTGTCAAGTAACCCTTTGGGATCTATCTCTATCATATGACGGTACCCCTGTTAAAGGGATAAGTTATAAAAGTGAAGATTCAGGGAAAGAAATCTGCACTAATATGTGACTCCACAGAGTCTGAGCTGCAGTGTGGAACGCCTTTGTGGTGTGTCCCTTCTACGTCTGTGGGCCTGTTAATCCCTAAAAAAAATAATGCTGTAACCCCCTTGACAGGGGAGTTACATTTAAGTCTGAGTTTTCATCTTGTCTTTCTGCTTGCCTTATGGTGAAGTCCTAATCTCCTGTTTTGTTACATCACAGGCAATTACACAGCAACAAAATGTGGTGTCACAAACAGTGGATTATTACTTCAGTGGCATGAAAAGCAAGAAGACAGATGAAGTGTGAGACATAAAGATTCTGTTTTCATGCAGATATACATATTAATAAAGAATGAGGGGAGATACAAAATTATACTGAGATGCAAGCTTAACTGTACCTGGACAGTTTATAATAGTTTAGAAAATTCTCCTGGATATTGGAATATCCCTTTAAATAAAAGTACTAAAAAATCAGTTTTTTGTGTGTGTGAAACAAATAAACATGAACATGTTCCTCACTAATAAATGCAGTACAAACTGAAAAAAGGAAAACAATTCTTAAGTAGTAAGGCATCAGACAGCTCTACTTCTCAGTCATATTTTATAGTTGCAACTATATATTTAACATTAAAAATCCCATAACCTGATTGGCCTGCTAAGGTCTTTACCTATAGGTAAATGCTGCAATAACCCATTGTTGAGGAAAGGAAGGGATTTTATAAAAACATAATTAAACACTGTTTTAAATGTATTTTTACATGGATCCATTGTGTAATCACAATAAGGCCTTCCTTGACATGATTAATTGGGATGGGAGGGGGGATTGTGCACTTGTCATGTGGTTAAGTCACTTGTCTGTGCCGCATGACACACCACATGAGGCATGGATAAATCACCCAATATCCCATGTTATTGCTTAAGTAGCCAATGCTCCCTCCTGTTATCTTGTGATAATTTATCTTGAACATCAGATATTGCTTTAACAGTGTTGGACTGTTGCATTTCTTCTCTCCCTTTGTACACTAATAACACATAAGTACCTAATTCTGTAATATCTGCTAAGGGCTTATACATGCAGTTACACAGGAGAGATTAGGATGTAGAGGGGGCAACATAATCCAACAAACTCAGAGTTGCCATTGCCAACATTGTAATTCAGTTTTCTCTTTACTGAACAGTGTGGAAATGAAATTGCTGTTCAAAACCAAGATGCAAAGCAGCTGATGTAGTGTATATTAATAACTGGTGCCAGAGTGTTGGACTCATAAGCCACGTTCAGCATGTTAGAGGCTCCCACAGGCCTCTGCCAAGACTGTTCTACTCTGACTGGGAAGATGAATGAGTCTGCAGTTGAGCCTCTCTGTACAGTACATGTAATGCTTAGACTCCTTTGAGCAAAGATGGCCAATTCATATGTGGCTGTCATGACTGATACTGCTCTTTGCTATCAGTTGGGAAAAAACATCAGACTAAATTAATTTGTAGAAAAGAGCTGAAATTAAAACAACAGTTCACTTCACAGCCCCACCCATATTTTCACAACACTGTACTAGTAACACAGTATTACCTTGCCAAAATTATTATGAAAAGCATAGTAAGTGTTTACCTGGAGCTTATGTTCTTTATTACCTAGTGATAGCCCATAATTAGGATGCTTGGGGTTACTTTTCCAACACATCACAGTAAATATTCTGTAAATCAAATAATGATTAGTTAAGCATTATACAATGGCAAGAAACGTTCTTGCGATCTGCTTGATCACTGGCCACCTGGAACAGTGATGTTACTCCAGTACAACATTAATGTATCAAGGTCCATGAGCCACATAACCTGCTCACATTTTCATGTACGACAGATTAATACACTGTTACCTCTGAAATGCAAAAATCTCACTCCCACCATGCCACAGTTTACTGGCAAACTAAAATTATTAACCCAACTGCCCACCATAACCCAAATTGCAACAGGAAACTAAAACTATTTTAAAAAACAGCTGTTGGGTACAGCTTCACAGTGACACGTGACACGTGTGCTCAGCTCTGCACTCATCCATTTCTCCATTACATCACACGTAATGGCTCTTTATAAAAAAGGTTTTTTTAACACTTACCAGTTGCCATTTCAAATCACATATATCTTCCATCCCAAGAACCAGGCAAAATTGGAGCCAAAAATCAGAAGTATGGACCTGGCTGCTCCCCACTATTTCTGTTCACACATTTTGCAATAGCAGCACTGGGTGTACTCACAAAATGACTCCTTTCCTTTCCACTGCTAGTCCCACTCTTTGCAGTCACCAAACACCTCCTTTCCTTGCTGACAGCAAGTGAATGCAGTGTGGGGAGCTGAGCACCATCACACAGCAAGAACAATCCCAGCATGGAAAGGTGGAGACAAGAAGTAGTAGCAGAGCTACCTTCTCCACACAATAGAAATGGTGGGCTTTTTTAAACAACTATACCTCCACATACAAAAATCAATAAAAAAAAGTATTGTTCAAAGTTTTTTCTTTTTGTGCATAATAGCAAAAATGCACTCCAGGGATGCGTGAGGTGGGATACATTTACTTCTCAGATATTGAATGTACTCAGCCTGTGGCCTCGTGCTTCAACTACCCAAGGAGTGACATTATTCCAGAATGACACACACACTGTTGTGCATTATTGCTTACATAAGGCATGACAGGAGGTGTGTTATTTTTGGATAACAGCATGACTAAGGAAGTGAATCATGAAGCAATGCCAAGTGCATTACCCATCAAAGAAGTGCCATTATCCCATAATTACTCATACCTGAAGTGTCTTACTGTGGATATAAAATGGTTGCCCTGATTTTTATTTTAAAAACTGAGTAATGAAGTTCAGAAAGTTAGGCATTTCTTACCTGTACTGTTGTGCTGCAATAACTCATGGTCATGTGATCACATATGACCTATCACAGGTATTGGTTTCTCCTATCTATTTTATAATTGTCATTAAAGTATCATCAATCAGTTATCATCATGCTAGTACTTCCAGACAAGCCAAGAGATATATGAACTTTCAAACTGTAGTATAGTCATTTGACTCACAACAGTGGGGTTGGCAGTATAGCCAAGTGGTTAGAGCAATGAGCTGTTAATGAGTTTGATACATCCAGCAGATCTGGGTTTGATTCCCACGACCTCCACTCGCATACTGTGTGACCCTCAGCAAGTCACTTAACATCACCAATTGCTCCCAAGACACCTCTGAAAACAGGCCTTGTGCCTAATGGGCCTTATAATAAAAAAATTAGATTAACCATTGGAAAGGATTTTATTTCACAATATAGCTCAGTGAAAAAGAGGAGGACAACACTCAAGTGTGTGAGCTATACAGTAGTGGAGAAAGAGTTCAACTGACTAGAAATTAACAGAGGAAACAAATCAAATGCATCTGAAAATGTACTGACATCGCAATCACAGATTAGAGTCAGCATTACATTTTGACCTTATCAATGTGAACACTGGTTAGACACACCCTGTTAAATTACTGTGTAATAGCTGAAACGTTTCCATCCAGTGTATTATTAATGTGGTTACTTATTTCATCTTGACAAAGAAGCATGAAGTGAAAAGGGAAAAAAGTCCAAATGCACTGTGTGAAACACTTAACCTTTCAGCAGAGTTCAGCTGAGTCTTTTTCTTTTGGTAAAATACCAAGTTTTGTCAGGCTCCTTAAGGCTACACTATACCAACAACTTCTTTCCTTTGTTTATCCCAACTCAAAACACTATTTTCCTTATGCAAAAACAAAAACCTTATTAAAAAGAAGGTGATAAATTGGTTAATATTATTACAACCACATGAAGTGAGTCTTTACTGTTCAGCAACATTCATAACCTTCACCAACCTAGTTTTAGAAAGTGCTTGTCAGGACCAGACATCACTTAAAGGACAAACTCTAGTCAGAGCTGATACTGCTGCTCAGTGTGGCGAGAGCAAGTGAAAGAATACTTGGTGCTCTCGCTTCGCTCTCGTCACATCAGACTCTGCCATGTCCAATATGGTGGCGCTAAAAGAACTGCACAAGTGCCAGTAGCGGGTATGCACAGTTTGAGTCAGCACTGCTATCTTGTGCACAGCAGCCATCACTTCTGCAGTTGCAGAAGAAAATGTAGTGCACTGCAAAGGGGGGGGGTTGGGGGTTTGTGCGACCCATGGAGAAGAAGGGCCTCATAAACAGCACTACTGGACATTTGACAGAGCACTGTGGAAGCACACCAGACAGCAATCCAGTTACATGCTTCCACAGAGCTCTTCTAAAGACATTGTGATGGCATAATGTATGCGGAGCTCACCCACGCAGCTGTAAAATACAACCTCTGATTCAGAGAGATTTTGTATTTGGACTCCGAATGTGCAAATTCTAAATCTGCCTTTTTTTTTATTCAGAAAATGTATGTCTTTATTTTTGAATTAAGGGTCATTGTGACTTGGAAGAGCTTCCTGGACCTTTGACATTTTTCCTTTTTTCCTTGGGTTCTTTTTCAAAAACAATGGCAATGGGAAGCTAATCAAGTGATAATAAAAAAATATATTCAGAAGCCCCAGAGCCTAAACTAGGACATCCCTGGATCTCCAGCACCTGGAATTCAATCTCCAGTTGGGCTTGCAGGTTAAATCCCCCCAAAATGTAGTTGAAAATATGTGGGGTCTGCACACTGGATATACCATAATGCCTTTTTCTGCTGGCTATTTTCATGTTTGTAAATCTAGTTTGTGGCACTTTGAGATTTTCTATCAAGTGGCAAACACTGTGGCAAATTTCTCAAACACTGTGGCACTTTTCCAACTGGTAGAGATGACTGGATCATGTCTAACTACATTAAGTCAGATAACTTGAGGGAACACTTTCCTGCAAGTGGACATGGTGGTTATAGTAAGCAGATAAGAGAAATCCTATACTGTTATTTAGTGAATCAGGACATATTATTGAAGTATAACAACACAGGTTAGCCAAAAAAAACTTTTCTTTTGAGCTTTTCACATTTTTTTCCCACTATTTTATAAGCACAATACCACAATCCAAGGACACAGACCTTACCTTTTGCCTCACAGCCCATATAGGGTATGTAGTTATTTGAGTGATAATGTGCTAGCAGAATTATTGTCCTCAACAATAATGTGATTATTAAGTGAATCAAGTACAAGGCTGAAGGCCAAATACTTTATTCTCATGAGCCAATCACAGCATTGGAGAGGATAGTGAGCCAATTAGCACATTATCACTATTATAGTAAGTGATTAGATGGTGCTGTGTGTGAAATTCAGTGCACTTCCAGATACTGTTGCACCACAGTAGTGAAGTCAGAATGCTGTTGTACTACAGTAGCTATGTCACTACTCCAGTACAACAGCATAGTATCCCATGTGTATTAAAGGGAACCATGCAGGAACCATACCCATCACAGTTTGGAAGCCCATGAAAACCTCTATTAATGAAGTGTTGGGCTTACTTGTAGCTGGCATCAGTCCCGAGATATTGAAGATTATGTCTGCCCCAGATGATTACTACATTGCAGCCATTTTTAGAATTGTGTGATGTCATTAATAATCACGGTCCACTTGATAACACTGTGGTTAGTCACAACTTGATCTTCAGTGACATCACAAGGTTCTAAAAAGGGTGGCAATGTAGTTTCAATATGCGACAGACTTATTCATAGATGTCACTGGACTGCTGCCAGCTACAGAGCAGCCCAATACCTTATTTAAAGTATCTTTTCATGGACTTTTCAACTGTGATAGACACTTTTCATGAACATTCCCCTTTATGATTCCCCATACTTACCTACACTACAGATTCCTCATAATGAAGATATCAGCAAGATTGGAAACACCCCACATGAACTGTCTGTTAAAAGAGGAACTACTAAGCTGGCCTAGTGGTGTAAAGAGAGCAGAGGCACTGAGGGGCACTTCACCTCTTCCATGCCAGCTACCCAAGTTCGGTAATGTGCTCAGGCCACGGTGGGTTAGCCGGGGGGGGGGCTGGGAGAGGACTGTGTGGCCATCAGGCAGCTCTCCCAGTTGAGAAAGTTAGCCTTACTGGCCCTTGACTGCTACCAGATGGAGGCTCAGTGGTAGTGTTGGGCAAATGGGGGGCTGGCACAAGGCCAGATGGGTGGAGCAGGGTCTTTACTAATTCCGGCTTGCACGCGCACCTCCACGCACATGCACGACCACGTCTGCTGAGACCCTGGAGACTTAAGGGGAGAAAAACTGGGAAAAACACTATGTCCCCCCTTCACAGTATGTGATGGCCCACAGGGTGGCCCCTTGGGGCCCAATGGCAGGAGACAGGGGGCGACAAGCAGGCAAACAGTTATATGACAAAAAACAAAAAGAGGCACTACTAGAAAGGTTATCAGCGCATGCAGCTATTGCTTAAATCACATTAAACATTTTAAATTTTATCCAGTTTTTTGTTTATATAACCACAGTTCAAGACAAAGTTAGAAAGAATGTAAATGAATTAAAAAACACAAACAGTATGTATAAGCAACCATAAACAAAAAGGCCTGTATTTCCACCTCAGAGTGAGATGACGTCATATGGATCTTTCAAACTAGATACTTCGGATCGGCTGAAATACATCGGCCTGACCAGCAATATCCCAAACCCGGGCGCCCAAAACACGGTTGCCCGACATAGTAATTCCCAGTGAGAATCCTTAAGTACGGGGGTGATGGTAGAGCCCCCGCACACTGGGGATGTGGGCAAAGCCCCGCGAATCACCCCTGGAGGTAAAAGCCTGATGTTGGGCAACCTGTTTCTGGCACCCAGAATCAGGATAATGCCGGTTGGGCCGATGCATTTTGGTCAACCATAGTATATCCTCTCGAACTATGCTCTTGAGGCCTATTATGTCATATCACCCTTCAATGGAAACACAGCCATCTTGTGTATGGTTATCCATACATTATTCTATATGTCTTCATGTGTTTGAAAAAAGCTAGTAGGACTGTTTTTTTTGTCCCTAGTTAAGTCTGTGGTATCTCCACTCTTCTCTCTCCCTGCACTGCACTTGTTTACAGTTGTTATTGTGAGTGCAGACCCATCACAAGGTAAGGTAGAATTAAGATGCTACTACTATCATTTTACTGACAATAAAATGACTGCTCTAAACTCTCAGCAGTCATTGTATTGAGGATAAAATGACAGTAGATGTTTGGACCCTCACAGCAGAAAAGACTCGCATACTGTGAATTTGAGAACATAGGAGGGTGGACGCACAGTTTTACCTGTTTCCTTGTTTAATGTTTCAAAATATGTACTGTGGTTGTATTGTACTGTTGACCATGGAGCCCAATGGACTTATTGTGTTGTATTGTAGATTTGAAGCATCAACGTTCTCAATAAAGTACCTTAACATTTAAAAAAGAATCACATGAAAGTTGTCACTGTGTTGTGCAATACACTGTCTGTAACTCTGGCATGTGATTGGAGGACAGAGTCCACTTGTAGTGTAATAAACATAACTTTATCAATTAACATGTGCTGCCACTTACAAAATTAGCTCTCATTGTGACTGAATTGGAAAATTGTTCCATATTTTAATGGAGTTAGAGTCTTCAGAATTCTAGGGCCCTTTCAGAGGAATGGAATTTTTAACTTTATTTATTTGTAAATTGGTAACCTGAAATGGCAGGCACATTAAGCCGTGGTTCATTTCCAGGTGCAACCTGTGAAGGGGGAGCAAGGGCATATAAAGTAACAATGAACAAGTAATAAGTTACAATAAACACAAGGTTGCTGACTTAAGGTCGGAGATTCACTTATTGTGCCCTATGGGGGTTTCTGGTGGTCGGAACGAGGTCACGACTCCTCTGTTCTATTGGGCAGAGTTTGACCGACTGGCAATCAAGGATATCATGTGGCTTCTCCCGGGTATGCGGCCAACTTGCAGTAGTTTAGACCTGGGCCCTACCCACTTTTTAATAGGGTGTGTACAGTAGTAGTCATAGAAAAGTTTCTTAGTACTGAGGTATACCTGGGTATACTGAGGCAGAATGAGGCAAGATCACAGTACAGTCAATTCAAACTGACTCAGTGGTACCTCGAGGTACCTCAAGGTAGGAAACTTTTAGATAACTACCACTGTAGATGTGACCGGCCTGATTCTAGCGGAGTTAATCTGGTGTACACTGGAGTTGGGGGAGTTTCCCAGCTCCCTGAAGGAGGCTGTGGTTACCCCCCTTTTCAAGAAGCCATCTCTTGACCCAGATTCCCCTGCAAACTAAAGGCCAATCTCTAACCTCCCCTTTATAGGGAAGGTTATTGAGAAAGTTGTTGCACAACAGTTGGAGAACCATCTTACCTTCCATGCTATCTACGATCCTCTCCAGTCTGGTTTCCATAAGAGACACAGTGCAGAGACTGCTCTGGTTTGGGTACTCAGTGATCTCCTTATGGCTAGAGACCAGAAGTGCCTCTCCATCTTGGTCCTTCTGGATCTGTCATCAGCCTTTGACACCGTGGACCATGGGGTACTTTTTGATAGCCTGCGGTTCATCTGTGGCCTGTCTGGTACAGTCCTCAGAAAGTTTTATTCTTTCCTCACAGGCAGGTTGCAGAGGGCTGTATCAGGGATTTTTTCCTCTGACTCCTTCTTCCTGCCATGTGGGGTCCCACAGGGTTCAGTGCTGTCTCCCATGCTGTTCATGGTGTATGTACTTCCATTAGGAGACATTGTAAGATGGTACGGGTTGAGCTTTTACTGTTATGACAATGATACTCAGCTGTACCTGTCTTTTGTGCCTGACCAGGATAGTGCACGCTCAGACTTTTCCAACTGTCTCGCCAAAATCCAAGACTGGATGAATTCCAGTTGGCTAAGACTAAACTCTGACAAGACGGATGTGTTAGTTGTGGAACCGAGTCACTGGATAGAGGGGTCAGTTGCTGAGTGGCCTTCTGGGCTTTGGCTTTGGGGCTATCAGCTCTTGACTTCTGAATGGGTGCAGAATCTGGGGGTGATAATGGATGATGGGCTGACACTTCACTCACAGGTGTCAGCTGTGGTCAAGTTCTCTTTTTACCATCTGAGGAACATCGCCCGGATTAAGAACCTTGTTCCATCCGGCTATCTTTCAACTCTGGTCCACGCTTTTGTGACCTTGCACCTTGACTACTGTAACTCCCTGTACCTAGGGCTTCCAGGGGTTGATATCCACCACTTGCAGCTAGTGCAGAATGCTGCAGTCAGGTTATTGTCTGGGTCAACTTGAATCCAATCATATTTCACCTGTGCTGTGCGCTCTGCACTGGCTGCCAGTTCAGTGGTTGATCACCTTTAAAGTTGGTTTACTGACTTTTAGAGGCCTACATGGTTTGGGTATGAGTTACCTACAAGAGCTTCTGAGTCCCTACTGCCCCCTCAGACCACTCTGCTCAACCAACAAGGGATTGCTAGAGATTCCCAGGGTGCTTTTGAAGACTTTGGGAGCTCAGGCTTTCATCTTTGCTGCTCCCTCCCTGTGGAATTCTCTAACTCGTTGGGTATGAGAGTGCCAGACAGTGGAGGGTTTTAAAACTGCTCTAAAAACTTATTTATATGAATGTGCCTTTCCTGATTTCTAAGTATGGTTATCTGTTAGAATATTTTAGTAGTCTTTTATCAGTTTTAATTTATCTGTGATTTGATTGTTTAGAGTCTGAGTGCATCGTGCAGCACTTTGATACCTGATGAATTGAGGTCAAGAAATAAAATTTATTATTATTATTATTATACATAACATAGTCATGAATAGCAGATACAAGTATTAAATGGTCACAATATACAAGAAACTGTACAGCAGTGCTGCCCTATGGCATTCTATTATATACAGTGGCTAGAGTAGCCAAGAATAATGAGCTGCATACAAGGTGCAAGGTCGAGTGCAAAGGCAGTTTAATTCCAGCTTGGGAGTCCAAGGGCACAAACTGGAGAATGGCAGAGAATGGTAGGCAACAGGGGGAGACCGGGGCAGGAGGAGGAGGAAAGAAGGAGGGGGAAATAAAGTTTGGCAGCAAGGATTTAAGAGATGGGTAGGGAAAGGTGAAGTGAGACAGGGCATTTGTTCCAAAGTGCAGGGAGCCGGAATGAGAAGGCAGATTGGCCTGAGGAAGACTAGCAGGCTGGAATAGAGAGGCTATAAGAATCTGAGGAATGGAGGGTGTAGCTGGAAGGAGGTAAAGGGAATGGGAGACAGCTGAGGCTGGGAGGAAGAGAACGAATTTGAAATGAAAGGAAACACAAGGAAGCAGATGTCAGGAATCCAAAAATGGCAAGAAAATGGATTAATACAGGAGACAATGATGAGAGAGTGGAGTGGAGTTTGAAGCAATGTGGCAGAAAGGGTGGAAGAAAGGATCCAGTCTGGCTGGGGAACTTTTGAGAGCACCCCCATAGGCCACATCCACATAGTCCAATACTGGCAAGATCATTTTAAGAATGGTCTTGTGGTGGACCCAGGGTGAAAGGGAATCCTGATTACAGTATAGGGCTGCAAATTTGGGAGGTAACTACTTGTGCATGGTCTTGACATACTTATAGAAACTGATGTTCTGATCAAGTCACAGGCCAAGGTACTTAAGGGAGGCAACATCCTCCAGTGAGGAACCATCAATGGTGGTGAAAGAAAGATTGGGGGGGGCCTAGCTCACTTTGCCTAGCATCAAAGGACACAGAGACAGTCTTTTTGGCATTAAGCAGGTGTTGGTTTGAGAAAAAACAACACTGGACATGATCAAAGTTCTGTTGAAGCAGTGATTTAAGTAATAAGCCATTACAGGGTGTGCCTTGTGGTGGGATAATGGTAAACTCAGGTGTGTTGTGAGGCACGAGACAGCGCCAGGTACCTTCAACCTCCTGAAGTGTCGTTATTCGTTATCCCACCACAACCATTATCCCACCACAATGCACACCCTAGAGTGTCTTATTACGATTATAAAATGGGTCCAACTTTTTTTTTGAGAGGGGTATAAAAATGCACCAAAATAAAAAAAAAATATTTTTATGACTTTTTTTTAAAAGTTCATCCACCCCAGCAAAATAGTCTAAGCACATATCAACACTCAAATGTCATCTCAGATTCAAATAATATGCACAGCAAAATACATTTATTTTTAATTAGCTTTTAAACCATCAGTTTTTCCCACCTCATTTACCTGTTTCCTCACCTTTCTTTCTTTCTTCCTCTTCTTCTTCTTCTTCTTCTTCTTCTTCCTCTTCATATTATTCCCTCCTTTTCCCTGTGTTGTTTATTTTCTGTCTTTCCTACATTCATGAGATGGAATATTTACTATGGATGGAATGCAATAATTCAAATCTCTGCTTAGTTGTACTGGCAGAATGTTTATCCCCACAGCCACACAACAGAAGGCCTCAGACAGAGACAGGGCTTTTGTTTTATCTGTAGCACGTTAACCAACACAAATTTCCCTAGTAAGCAGGTGAGGATAGGAGGGGGATTTTTCATGATCAGCAAGGAAACACCAGGAATTAAAATTATAACTACTGTACTACTTAACTTTTTTAAGTTATGCATGTTTGTGTAAAAAGAGGATTATGAAGGCAAATAACAGGTAATTATTATTTTTAAATTTAAGGCAGTTTTATTTTTATGGCCTAATTGAAGGTTTTTAGTGAGCAAAGGTGGCAGCCATGTTTATGATGGCAATCAGGGATGTGTGGATAGTATTGATTTTATTGCGAAGAGGCTGCTAGATCTTTACCCAGTGCTATTGTGCTGAGATAACAGCACTGGCAAAGATGGCCCTCAGCCAATCATGTTTCACAATTTTTAAAACCCATTTTATAATCACGCTTGAATGTAGAGTGGCCGGTGGCATAGACAATTGTGTTATTGGCATACATG
Organism: Neoceratodus forsteri; assembly: GCA_016271365.2. NCBI lineage: Eukaryota > Metazoa > Chordata > Ceratodontiformes > Ceratodontidae > Neoceratodus > Neoceratodus forsteri. The sequence goes on from CM057453.1 coordinate 137,580,644, forward strand.
TGTATGTTGGCATTGACAAAGATAGAAGGGAGATAAATAAGGAAGAGGGAGAACAGAATGGGACCAAGAATGGAACCTTATAGGACTCCAATCTGAATGGAGAGGGGACAGAAACAAAGCCTTCTACGTGAACTGACTGGTAAGTCAGGGAGATTGGAGTGGAACCAATTCACTGCTGAGGTAGAGAGGCCCACAAGCCTCAACTTTCCAATAGGGCAGGGTAGTCAACAGAATCAAAGGCCTTGGTGAAGTCAATAAAGATCGCTGAGTGGATAAGACCCTGGTCCATTCCTATGAGGAGGAGTCAGTGATTCTGAGTAAGAAAGTAACAGTAGAATGACGTTTCTGAAGCCAGAAAATATAATCCAAACACAACTCAGATTTATGTGGAAATAGTAAATTATTCTAGTTTCCCTTTGTCCAGGGCTAGCATGTGAGTGTGTGTTTGTGTGTGTTTGTTTCAGGGTTTCAGATGAGAATACCTCTAAATAGTAATCTTGAAATTTGGATCCAATAAATTTTCCAGTGATGCGGGTCTCATGATGTACTGTAGTTCCAAGTGAACATTGAGTTCCTTCAAAATTAAGGCTTCATTTCCCTTAGCTCTGAACTTTGCCTTCATACCATATTGCTGGAAAATCACATCACATAATTTTGTCAAGCTTAGGATATGCAGATCGTTTTGAAGGTTGCTCCCTAGAAAAGTTACTGACTTAAATGAAGAAGTCACTCGAGTCACCCTTGGTTACAGCTCCTTGAAATGCTTCAAGAATGCCACTTTTTTCCACAAACCAAATGTAAACAGCTGAAGGTAGTTAGCAAAGAGTTGGAACTTAAAATACTCCATAGGTCTGAGCTCTTTGAACAATAACTCTGCTTGAGTTTCTGCACCATCATTTACATGTTTAAACCATCCTCCGACAGTTAATCAGGGGTAACTATTACTTTCAGATGTAAAGAAAAATAAATAATAATTAACCACAAGATGTCTGGTAATTTACTTTTTTGAATGTTTGTCATTATCACAGTGAATTCACTAATGAGCTGTCTGCAGAGTTTCATTTTTAATTGACTAAATGCAAGAATTACATTAGCTAAACTTCAAAGACTTGTAACTTACCGTAAATGTTTTTAGCAGCTGTGAAAAAAGAAAGCATTTTTGGGGAAGGGGAGTAGTAAGACAGTAGGCAGCTGTTTCACATGCTGAACCTGTGCACATGTTGCTACTGATTCATATAAAATACTGACTCTCTAGTTCAATGTACAACATACCCATCCAAATGTGTTGAAGAGTCCCACTTAAACAAATGTCACTTCATGCAGCTATAGCATGCTGGGATACTAGAATACTCTCAGAACTGGTATTTACAACATGTATATACTTATGAGCATTTCATTCCATGGGACTACCTCAGTATTTTGTATGCGGATCCTGTTCCATTACTAGGATTGCACAGACTGGTGGTATGTTCAGAATCAGAATCCCCACAAAGCCAGATCTCAGTGCATCTAGTGGCCAGAGATAGATCATGACTTCTACATCCAGGCCGGGATATTCAAAGCAGTTGGATATGGCACATCTGAGTTGCACCAGCGCAAGTGCAGACTTGTGCCAATGAGCGATATTAAGCAGGAGTTATTGCACAGTGCAAATCCCATTGCGTCAATGCACAACTATAATGAATGCAGGTGCAAGTGCAGGAGGCGTGCCCATGAATATCCACCGCAGTGCGATATTCAACCATGGAACCATGGCGCAAGTGTGGAGCAAATCTGAGATGCGCCGAGCAGACTTGAACCTATAAATACAGGGCACAAGCACACAGATAGCACTTGCGCCAGGTGAGAGGGATAGAGCGAGAGTGACAGAACAAATGAAAGAAGGAAAGACAGACAGAAAGACAGACTGAGAGAGACAGAATGAGTGAGAGACAGACAGACAGAGGCAGCCACAGAGGGAGAGGGAGAGGGAGAGGGACAGAGGTGGCAGTAGAGAGGGAGACTGGGGCAGAGACAGTGAGAGGGACAGGCAGGCACAGTGCCAGGCAGTGCACCAGGGTGGCACACAGCCCACAGCAGCCGACTGCCCAGGGGGATGTAGGACATCAGGGGCCATGGATAGTGCACTCTTCCTGATGGAGGCTGTAATGAGGGGTGTGAGGGGGCAGGAGGAACAGTGACGTGGCCGAGGAAGGGCCCATTGGCGGTATGCCTGGAACAGGTGATACCGTGCTTGCACCACCTTTGAGAACTACTCCGACATGGAAATTTTGGGATGGTACCACCTGATCAGGGCCATTCTGAAGCAGCTCTGTGAGCTGTGCAGTGAGGAGATGCAGGCACCCACAAGACGGAGCCATGCAATGTCTGTGGAGACTAAAGTGACAGCTGTCATGTGCCTGCTCACCACGGGCACCTTCCAGAGACCAACAGGGGACACCACAGGCATAACCCAGTTGGCCACATCATCCCTCCTCACACGGTTCCTCAATGCTGTGCTACCACGTGCTTCAGAATACACCCATTTCCCCAGCACACAGATGGAGCATACAGCAACCATGCAGGACTTCCACAGGATAGCATGTATGCCTGGCATGTTTGGGGCCATTGACTGCACCCACGTGAGCATCTGCATGCCACCTAGCCCTGAGGGTGTGGTCCACATCAATAGGAAGGGGTTCCAGAGAGTCAGCTGCAAGGTGGTGTGCGATGCCATGGGCTGCATCACCAATGTCTGTGCCACACACCCTGGAAGTGCACATGATGCGTTCATCTGGCACAGCTCTGCACTGTGCCACAGGTTTGAGTGTGGGGACATCCACAGGGGCCACCTAGTGAGTGAGTATGGGACAGGCAAGGGGTGATGGGCAGAGCATGCCATGGGATGGGGGAGGCAGGGTGGGCATGCTGGCGAGGGTGCCAGGAACAGGCAGGGGCACAGCAAAGGATGGCAGAGGGCTAACCATGTCATTATCCACACAGGAGACAGTGCCTCATCCACTGTGGTCCTGGCTGCTCACCCCTACTGGCGCCCATCATCCCCAGCAGAGGAACGCTACAACCAAGGCACACATCAGCATGCGCAACATCATCGAGCGTGTTTTCAGCATGCTGAAGGCACGTTTCCATTGCCTAGACAGGTCTGGCAGTGCCCTACAGTACAGCCCTTCAAAAGCCTGTGGCCTATTCCTGGCCTGCTGCATACTGCACAACATGGCCAATGACCATGGGATAGCTGTAGAGGCTGATGAGGGTGACAGTAGTGGGGGCGATGGAGGCAATGAGCTGGAGGGTGGTGGACAGCCCCCCCGGGGATGCACCAGCATCGTGACACCATTGCACAGGGGCACTATGTTGCATGCAGGTAGGTGGAGCAAAACGCATGAATGAGCCACACACACAGGGGCATGCATGGCAATGGACATACATACACAGAGGCGTGGTGTAGGGGAGTCAGTGGCACACAACCACACACAACTGCACACAGCATCACATAGCAACACACACATGCACCCATGCACCCACACACCCAGGTGCTGGCCCTTGGCGGGGATCAAATGCATTGCACCGGTGCACAGGCACAACCGGTGCTGAACTGTCCTTATCATGCCCATGCCACACAGTCCAGCAGCTGGGCAGGCATGCACATGGGCAGCATGCGGCACAACATACAGACACAGTGGTATGCACACACAAATGCTGCTCATGCACACACAGGGCAGCAGCTGCAGACTGTGGTCAGAATGGCATGCACATCAGGGCCGCCGCGTGGAACCATGGCCACCATGGCCATGGGGGCGGCCATGCTGGAGTATATCAGCCACAGGCTGCTCATTGGCCACAGGGGGTGTTTGCAACAGACCCCAGGGGTTGAACTGCAGGACTGCAACCGGGTCTGCACAGGGGTGCATAGGTGCCCAAACAGGCCTGCCCCAGGCGTGCCTGGGATGCCTACATCAGAGCCCGGCATCGACAGTGTGGGTGTCGCCCAATGCCGGGATCATGGGGTAGACAGTGCACTGTGTGGGGTCTGTGGTGACCGGCCACACCCTGTGGCAGCCAGCTGTGCAAGACCATCCATGATCACGTTGGCAATGCAATCCTGGGATGCAGTCGTGGCCTCCTGCATGCGCTGTATCACCACCAGGAGCTGCACAGTGCTCCTCTCATGCTGCTTGGCTGCCTGGTGCACCTCTGCGTGCAGTGCACACACACCAGCGGCAAGTTGTACCTGTTGCTCCAAGAAGGCCCGCAGCAAACGGGTGTGCTCAGACAGTGGGTCAGCATCCTGGGGTTCCTGGGTGGGACACCAACCCTCCTGTGGTGACCGGCCACACTCCGCAGCCCCCTTCTCAGGTGGATGCTGCACAGTGGGGTCCTCAAGGGGTATGTCCCTAGCTGGCGCTCCAGCAGCAGACTCTGCATCCGGCTGCCCTGTGGCACCTGCAGCTTACTGCTGTTGCCCGTCCGGCTGCGGAATGCTGCCCAGCGCCTGCGCGGCTGCACCAACACCACCACCACCACAAGGCACAGCTGTGGCAGTGCACACAGCTGCACCCACAGTGGCGGCAGGCAGCTGTTCCCCCGCTGTCAGGTTGCTGGGCATGCTGCCTGTGTTGGTATCTGGTATGGATGTCTCCGGCCCAACAGCACCCATGCTGTCCCAGATTAAGCTGAGGTCATCATCACATCAGACCCCTGCCCCAATCTGTGTCTCCATGTAGAGGATGTTGAGACTGGCATCCTGTAGAAACACATCCAGAGCCTCATCTGACCCCATGCCCAGGACATCCGGCTGGACAGTGGTGGTGTGCTGCAGCCTATCAGGCTCCCAGATGCTCATGGAGGTGGTCCTCCGGGGCTGGTCCTGCTTCCACGGCCGCTGATGGTGCCCCATCCTCCGCACTCAGGCATGCCGGTGCTGAAAGAGAATAAAGGTGTATCAGTGATGCAATGCCTATGTGTGCCCCCCCCCCACACAGCCACTGCATGCTGTGCGTGGCCGACTTATGTACCATGCAGTGATTGGCTGCCACCCATCTGGAATCCTCCTCCAGGCACAGCCTCCATGGTGCTGTGGCACATGGTGGCTGCCACCAACTCCTCCTGCACCGTGAGCTGTGGTGCATCTGCAGGCCCCTCTCCAGTGGCATTCCGGGCTGCACTGATGGCTGCCACCTTCTCCTTTATGCACCTCTTGTCTGTGCCCACCTTCTTGTGGCACTCCTGCGCTGACCGTTGGTGGTTGCCCTGCTGGTTCACACATGCCGCCACCTCCTCCCAGGCCCCAGCCCTGGCCTGTGGTGTGCCTGTGGCACCACTCAACAGCATCTCCCTGTCGAGGTAGGCCTCAAACAGGGCCTCTGTTTCTGCCTTCATGAAGTTGGGCCTGCGCGTGCGAGCAGGCCCATGTTCCTCACCCTCCTCATGGTCTGACATATCACTTCCTGTGGACATGGACAGCACAGAGTGTCAGTGGCAGCAGCACCCTATTCTGCCCCCCCTGCTGTGCTGGCTGGGCTCAGTGTGCTCCAGCAGCATGCACAACTTACCTCAAAAGGATGCAATACTGGTCCATGTCCTTTGCTGGTCCGTGGCGCTTTTATAGTGCATCGCATGCAAATGAGCTATGGCGCAACGGTAATGACATGCTAATTCCTCCAGTGCACCACGCACTGGCTGATGAGCTCATTTGCAAGTGGTGGCTGAATATCGCGATTTTGCTCCGTGTGCAATGAGATTGCTCTGGAGCAAGTCGCGGTGCAATGCACATGCATGCGCGGTGCACAGGACCACAATGCGCATGCGCCAGATGGTGTACTGTCACCAAGTGCGCACTGTGCACTGACTGCATGATAGGGGCCATGGCGCACAGTGCACCATGTATGCTATTGTGCACGTCGCACTGTGCAGCGGCCGACCTCTGACCCCTACAGTGACTTCTGCCCCGGGTGACCCCCAACCCATGTCCCCACCTAGCCACACTCCTGTCTCACATCTCCAAGACTGGACAACAGGCTGACACAGCACATGTCCCCTCGTCCCATGCATCTGGTGCATGCTGTGGCTACGTGCACCTACTGCCGCCATTTTGCTCTATGGCTCACACCTGAGACATGGTGCAGCAGCAAGCAGGATGGGCGACCAACTGGATGCAGATGAGCTAGTCAACCTCGTGGCCTGCATCCAGCCCCATGCACCCCAACTATTTGGGCAGGCACCACTGCAGCAGCCCTGGTTGGCTGCGTGGCAGGCCATTGCTGCCTCACTGTGGCAGCACACAGGGGTGGCCAGGACGGGGGAGCAGTGTTGCCACCACTACAGGGACCTGGCTCAGAGGGGGCCAAAGCACCTCAGGAGGCTGGAGGTACATGTCAGGCATGGGGCTGTTCCACAGCCAGGTGAGTAGGCCGATCAAGGCATGTGTGCCCTGGTGCTGTACTGTGGTGTTGGTTAGGCTGCCTGGCATGTCCTGCAGGGTGGTGTACTGCCATATTGCACATTGTGGGGTGGCATCACTCTCCACCACTTGCGTTGCGATGCTACTGTGTGGGATGTGTCAGGCAGGGGCTCACCCTGTGCACAGGGGTGGGGGAGGTTAGCAGCTGCTGTGGTTGGTTACTGATGAGTACCTGTTTCTGTTCCATTCCCAGGGCCTGAAGACTGAAGAAGGGCAGCGCTGGCAGGACACCAGGCCACAGCGGCCCAGGGTGGAGGAGTGGCTCTGGTACCAGTGGGGCCACAGAGGGCAGGTAGGCACTGACATTGTCCTTTGCACCATCACTGGGGGGTAGCAGGGGCATGGGTGTGGGCATGGCCACCTGTGCTGTGAGCCGTGGCTGCTGTGTGTGTGTCGCACTGTGCGTGGTGCCCGCCACTGTGGTGTATCCATGGACACGTGTGCTGGCTGCTGGTGGGGTGGGTGTGCGCCAAGCTGCCACTGATGTTGCTGTGGTGCTGCCGGAGCACTGTGCCATGTGATTGCCATGGCGCAGTTGGTTGGCCACTTTGCAGTGGGTACCACCACTGTGTGCTGATGTGGTGTGCCGCATTACTGGTGGGCGTTGGCCCACACTCCTTTGGGTGGCCTATACTGGCCCTCCGGGGGTATGTGTTCCCGCTGCCCAGTGTTTACTGTGGATGGGCATGGTTCCTTGGGACGTTGCACCGATCACCTGTCCTGTCCCTTATCCTAGGTGTCCAGCGGTGGTACAGGAGGCCCCTCTACCGCCAGCTCCTGAGACAGTTGGCCCTCATAACGTTGATGATGATGGAGGTGGTGCTGCAGGTCCAGTGGATGCTGTTGGCAGGAGGCAGCGACATCTGCAGGGGGTGGCAATCCGTGGCTGCCGCTAGTCGTGCCCTGATTTCCCATTTCCCTAGCCGTACCTCTCCCTCCAGTCCCTCTTCCCACTGTACAGTCCCTGTTCCCTACCCTCCCCCATACCCTTCTCTTGTAAATAGTTGTTTTGCACAATATATTACTTTTGACATACCTGCCTGTGTCTGCTTTGCAGGTGGCATGAGGAGCCATGCTGCAGTGGCCCAGTGCCTGTCCGTGTGGTGTGCATGTGTTAGGGCAGGTATTGTGCTTCTGTGGTTCACTGCTGTGTGCTGTAGTGTGTCCCACTGTGGTGGTGTCTCTCCCCTCAGTCGGTGGCTGTGCCTTGGGCTGCCCATGGGGCGGCTGTCCGGGTTGTGTGGCGGGTGTGTGTGCTTGGCTGCATGGTCCTGGGTGTGGCCTGCACTGGTCTGGATGTGCAGGTAGGGCATGGCCTGCAGCCTGCGGGGGGAACCCTTGGTGGCCCTCTGTCCACCATTGGCACCCCCTGTTTCCTACTGTCTGTGCGACTGTTGTGTTCTGGGGTGGGGTTCTGGGTGCCTGTGTGCACCCTGCTGTGCCCAACTGGTGGTGGCCTCCTGTGGCCTGTCATTATGCTTCCCTGGCTCTGTCCCTGGGTCACCGCTCTGTGCCATGACCCCCTCTGTTGCTCTGCTCCCTCAGTTGCCCTGGGGCTTCTCTGTCTGCCCATGGTGCAACTGTGCCATGTTCAGCCAGGTTGCGCTGGCACAGTGCGGCCAGCGCAACCTCTGAATATGGCTCCTGTTGTACCACAGTGCATTGGATTTGCACTGCACCAGACTTGCGCTGGCCTTTGGTGCATTTCTGAATATCTGGGCCCCAGTGTTCCAGGTCTGCTAATGTTTCTAAGCTTTCTTGTTGGAGGTGAAATCTTGACTGTAGAAATGGGAGAAAAAGAGGAACCAAAAACTTTCAAGTTCCACATCCCATATACAGCACCCTCCAAATAATGGTATGAGATCCCCAACCCCCAATGCATGTAAATCTCCCATTCTTTCAAAATCAAAAATTACCCCTGTGGGCCTTCAAACAGCAGAGCAGACTCTGTGCTCCTCACAGTCAGTGTCGTGTTTCACAATTAAAAATATTTTGCTATTGCTCTGAATAGGCAGAATCTAATATAACAACAATCTTTCAAACTGTCCCTCTAAAGGAGCACTGCTAAAAGGCTGAAAATAATGCTTTTTTTTCATTTATCATATATACAGTAATGCTTAACAGTCAAATGCTTACCAATGATAGGTACACTTAAGACCTCCATACTCTCTGGTAAATCTCAGCAATCTCATCTTCCACTAATCTTACCACTGCTACTGACCTCGCACAGTTCTTTCCTCCATGGCAGAAGTCTTCAATGGGGAGGGTGGTATCCTCTTCCCAGTGCTTTAATCAGGTTTCTGGGCAGGTGGTGGGCTTCATTGGATGAGGCCCAAGCATTCCAGCTTTGGACATCATCTAGACAGATCAGTTTACTCCCATTTTTTTTCCTCTCACCTGCTTTCCACAGTGCTTAGTATTTGCCACTGTGGACCCCATGTGTGCACAAATGACATCCTGTGGGGAAGCTGGCTCCCTGGTTCACCATAGCTGTCGTTTCAGTGCAGGGACCCCTGGCTGTCCTGCCATCCCCTGAGTCTGCTCCCAAGCATAAGACATGATACAGCTGCATATAGGCAGCCCCCAGTTCTTAATTCTAATGGGCACTCATGTGATCTCGGTCCATTCTGCTGAATATAGGACATAGGGAATGCTAGACACAAAAACAAGGATCTGTTGTGTTCCTCTCCTGCTATCCAGGCTGCTGCAGCCTTCAATATTATATGAAATATTTATAGTAGCTCTTGTTCAATGGCAATTGCTACCAGTGAATCATAAGGATGCTGGCACTATGAAGAGGAAAACCACCAGTGGCAGAAACCTCTGGGAAGCCAAGTTGAAGTTATCTTTCTTTTTCTTCCATGTATAATAATTTTGCCATCAGCAAGGGAAGGCAATTTTATTTTTATGGTGCCCAATCCATGAAGCTTGTGGTGCCTTACAAAAAAAGAAGCAACTATGAAAAGAGTAAAACAATCTAGCAAAATTATTAATTTTAACATTATACTGTAGGTTAGTATGAACAGATGACACTTAAGTGCCTTCATCAAGACTTCCACCAAGGGGATGTTATGAACATAGAGTGAGAATGTATTCCAGACTGAAAGGGCAGCCACCCTAACAGTTCTGTCCCCTGACAGCTTTAACCTTTTGAACATGAGAGAGAGATATCATACCCACCTTGCCAAAATGGAAGGCCAGCAGGAGCATACACAGATAGGAGATCTTCCTGATAGCAGGAGCCCTAACCATGCAGGGTCTTTTATGTGAATATGCTCATCCTGAAGTTGACATGCCACATATTATTTTATTTTATTTATTTAAAATTTGGTGACCGGGAAAAGCACACTAAGACGAAGCTCTTTTCCAGGTGCGACCCAGGAAGACATAATAGGCAACCAGTGCAACTCACACAACACATGTGTGATGCTCTGATTTGAAGTCACTGGAATCGACTGTGCTGCCACCTTCCTTTACAAGCTGCAGGAAGTGCATCAGACCTCCAGACAACCCTAGGTGAAGAGCATTGCAATAATCCAATCTGGATTTAACAAAGGCGTGTATGATGATCAAGTCCCCTGGAGTTAGATATGGCTTAATCTGATTAACATTCCTTAAATAAAGAAAGCCACCGTAGATTACAGCTGACACATGACATTCCAGTATCAACTTTCAATCCACGATGACCCCCAGATTTTTTATCCTATCCACAGTGCAGAATGTAACACCATTCACAGATGGTAAAATGGTACTATAGCCCTTCCTTGCTGACCTCACGAAGACAAGACTCAGTCAGAAAAACCTCCATCTTACCAGGTTTGAGGTTAAACGTATACCATTTCAACATTGAACCCCCACCCCGACAGTGAATCCATTACGTCGACAACAACCTGTTTGACATCCTCAGTGTCAAACAGGTTGTTGCAGCAATGTATGGATACAGCGACTCCACTGTAGGTCACTCTCCCCAGTAACCGACCCCTCCCCCCCGGAGTTGACAATCCTTAGCTCTGGGTGGCATAGGAGGCAAAGCTCCCCACAAATGGTCATTTGTGTCCCATCACTGTGGGGGTCTTTGACACATTTGCCAGGTGATGTGATCACCATTAGCAAAATGTTGTCACTGTGAAGTCCGTTGACAACATTGTTGTCAACACGACTTGGTGGAACTATAGCTAAATCACCTGATGGCCATCTAATCACTAATTCAACCCAACAGTTGCTCTGCACAAAGTCTGCCTTAATCTCATTTGGCACACAAAACATGTACAGCTTTGTGTCATCAGCATAGCAATGAAACCCCAAGTGGTACTGCCTAATGATGTCACTCAACAGATGCACGTACATGGTAAACTATATGGGAGCAAGAATAGAGCCCTCTGACACTGTACAGCTCACCACAGCTACCCCAGAGATGGAATCACTCAAGGCTAGCTGCTGTTCTCTGCCAGTGAGGTAGGACTCAGTCACAGCAACACTTTACCAATAAGTCCTACAAAGCACCTCAGATAATCCATAAGTACTCCATGGTGCACTATATCAAATGCCAATGAAAGATCAAGAAGGACCAACATGGACCATCAATCTCTGTCTCTCACCATGAGGAGACCACTGAGCACATTCACAAGAGCTAGCTTCATGCTGTTCTGAGACCTTACTCCTGACTGAAGAGGGTCATAGATGTTGCATTTCTCCAGGTGCCCCACTACTGCCACTTTGTCAGTTACCTTTCCCAAAAGGGAAAGTTTGAGACAGATCTGTAATTCACAAGAATGCCCTGGTCCAAACAGGGATTTTAAAGAGGGTTTCACAACTTCCTGTTCAGTGCAGCTAGGAAAACAGCCTCCTTCCTGGAACACCTAATGACCTCTGTGATAACTGGACTGGGGGCCTCCCTGGCAGCCCAAAATCAGTCAGGTGGGACCTGGGAAAGTAAACAGTAATGGAGGTGCAGCTACAAGATCACCAGGAACACCTCATCCACTAAAACAGTCTCAAACTCTCCCCAAGATGAGAGGTTGCCCCTGCTCATCCATAACTGATATTGCTAGCCCATGACAGGCAGGCTACTTGTGGAGATCCCAGTCCCCATGGATGAAATCTTGTCAATGAAAAAACAATTAAACTCCTCACATTTCCCAGTTGAAGATACTCTTCTGAACTATTAGACAGGTGTAACAACCTACCCTTTGGTGTGGAAGAGTTTAGCCACTCATTTATTCACTGCAGCAATCACCTGTAACAGGAACTCTGTCCTCTTAATGGTGATTGCCAGCTGATACTCTTGATATAGTGCTCTCTCACTATAATGAACAGAAAGAGAGCCATAACTAGTGTCTATTATAGCTCCCTGTTTGTTACATCAAGGGGCGCTAGAAATCAGCTACTGCAATGTCTGCACTATTTGCCAGAGAAGTCTCTCATCCTCTTCTGTCACACAGGCTGCCTTTCTTGCCCTGCATTCTGTTACCTTATGTAAATAAAATAGTAATAAATAAATAAACCTCTTTGCTGCTCTGAGCTTAATGAACTTAACTTACTATGGGTATTTCATTTCAAGTCGCTGTGTCCCTGTGTTTAGCGTCTGCTCAATGTATCCCCACACCGCTTGACTCTCTCTGACAACACACATTCACACATTCTGTTTCTTATTCCCTGCCTTGCCAATGTGATTTTTTAAATTAAATTGTGCTGTGACTCACAGCTCTCACTGTTTAACCTCCATGTGCAACTCTCGTTGTTGAACGTCTACTCCACTGTTTCTCAGCACTCAACTCAGTTTTTGAATCACTCACTCACGTTTCTCTTCTCGCCCTATCATTTCTTACCTGGTACAAGTGCCAAATATGAGAACGTGAGATACTGCTCATTCTAGAAAAAGAAGGAGCTATGCTCTCTCCCCCTCTCTCCCTCTCTGTCTACAACTGAGAAAGCCAAAGTACAGCCTGGTGACTGTGTGTACTGTTCAAGTAAATCTCTTTACTGCAGCTGTGGTCAGAAGACAGTCCAGTGAGTATGTGTGCAGAATTCTCTCTCTCTCTCTCTCTCTCTCTCTCTCTCTCTCTCTCTCTCTCTCTCTCTCTTCATAAATGATCAGGCACGAAAGTATGATGATTACCAGTCTGCAAAAGTACAGCCTGTAGTTGACAGTCAATGTATGGAGGTGTGGAGATTTGGAGAGTTTATTTCAGATGGATGCCATTAGGGACAACTGGTAGACTCGTACGCCACTAGAACCATTTGTTATAGCCAAGGATTTGATGTAACAAGATTTGTCATAGCAAGGGAGCACTGTAATGAGTCCTCAGTACCACTCTATCTTTCATTGACCCAGATCTCCTCCAATAATGTTCCCCTCCATTCTTTAGTCTTCAGCTGCCTCAGTTCATCACAAAACCACGACAGACTGTACTGGGAGGTCAAGAGATGAACATTGTATGGTTCCAGGGAATCCAAGGCAGCCAGGAGAGTCACATTGTAACTATTCATGGCCTTCTTGGTTTTGACAGTACAAGCTGACAGTGACATCATACTCAAGACATCCATTACCGTCAAGAGTTTGCTAAACTTCAGATTATGTTTAGGATGATAATAAACTATCTCCACAGGATGGGAATTAAAACATATTGGAAATGCACAGAATGATGATCTGATCAAATGATGGGACCAACCGTAACATCACTAATGTCAAGACCCAATCAGAAACTTGTCCATGGCATGGCCCAGCTGTTGGTTCTGAGAGGCAACTGCCTTTGCAAGGCCCAATGATGTTATCAACTGGAAGAACTGTTGTCCAAAATGTGAGGCCTCATCATCGACCCAGATGCTGAAGTCCCGCAACACCAGTAGTTTGGGGAGCCCATGGCCATACTGGCCATGAGATCCACCAGTTGCTGTAAGAATTCATTCCTGTGCCCCAGGCCATGGTACTCAACAACAGTTCAGCAACCTGCACCCAACTGTCAACACTAGTAATTCCCATAGGGTATGATTTCCATAGGGTATGATTTCCATGGGGTATGTCATGAATCCCAGAGGGGAAAACAGCAAAAGCACATCGCTACTCTTCTTTTCTGCAATAAAACCTCAGCAGTGATTCATGGAGTACCCAACCATAGAGATGCCTTCAGTACAGAGCAACAGTCTTCCCCTAGCCAGGTCTCCATGATGCATACCAGGTGAACTAAGGAATCTGCAATGAAACCTTTTATCAATGTAGTTTTATTCCTCAGCGACCTGGCTTTACACAAAGAAGAGAACAGAGCCAACTGGCCTTCTGGTGTCCTGGTTATTGGAATTAAATGAAGCCCTCGGGATTGGTGTCAAATAGGAAGGACCACTGTCTTGGTTCCAATTACTTCCAGGGTGTTTCTTTATCCTCACACATCCTATCTGATCTTCCCATATTTTATTACATATGTTCTATGTCACCCTCCCCCTTCGAAAGTCAATTAAATGTGTTACCCAGTAATATTATTTTTCATGAGGAACAGATTCATCTTGAATTTAGAAGAGTCAAAACCTCACACTTGAATTGTCTCATTTGACAGCTTGTCCCATGGGTTTATAATATACAGTATATAAATATATATATATATATATATATATATATATATATATGTATGTATGATAGATAACCCACTCTTAGGAGTGCAGTCGCTGCCTGATATACGCATGCCTTGGCTGCATATATCAGAACATGACAGAACACTGTAGAGTGGGTAATCTATCTTATAAAATGGTAAGATTGCTCTAGAGGGGTAAAAGTGCAGGTGTACAGTCGTTCTGATATATGCACGGTCATGTGATGTGTTTTATACAATCAGAACTTTGGATTTGGGTATTGCTTTGTCCATCATTTTATAAAAATATATATAGATACAGATATATATATATATATATATATATATAAATGGATAGGAAAAATTATCTCTGCTAGTTGGTTGAAACACATCACATAACTCTGTATATCAGAGCATGACTTCACACCTGCACTTTCACCTCACTCCAAGACAATTATGCCATTTTGTAAGATAGATAAATTACTCTTAGGTGTGTAGTCATGCTCTGATATATGCACACCTTGGAAGGCGACGTATATTGTACCAGCGACCACACACCTTAGTGTGGATTATCTATAACATACATATATATATATATATATATATATATATATATATATATATATATATGTAATAGATATACCACTCTGAGGTGTGCGGTCACGCTCTGATATACGATGCCTTGCTGTGCGTGTATGCGCACGAGGCCGCAGGCCGAGTCGTCAACCGCCCAAGGCGTGCGTATATCAGAGCGCGACCGCACACCTCAGAGTGGTATATCTATCTTATAAAATGGCCATAGATTTTTTTGGGGGGGTGGGTGGAAAAAGTAGTCCCTCTGTGTAGTTGGTAAATAAATGATATGTTGGCAGAGGTTTAAAATAAAGTTGTATTGAAAAATGAGGGAGGCAAGTATGATTGGGAGCACTTTTTGGTGTGAAAAAAACTGTATCTGTAAATGACTTTCACTTTTACTAGCACTTTTTGGTGAAAAACTGTATTCAATGACGAGCGTTTGAATAAGATCGAAGGTGCACACTTGCAGTGAGGTTGAAGAAAGTCGAGTAGCTCGCCAGGAAGAAATCAGTGACTGCATAGTTTGTGTTGTCTGCAATAGAATGCTGTATGCGAGCGAGCGAAGAGAGATCGAATGAAGTCGGGTAATTTTAGGAAGGTAGAAGGGAGTGAGGCGAGTGTTGCCATAGCAACACCGCCTCGGCCTGCCTCCGTTTCTCAAAGCTACCGACCGCATCATCGCTGCCCCTTCCGCATACAGTGTGCAACTACTATTACCCAAAGGCAAGACAAACTAAGACGAGGGAGTCACTTTTCTGATTTTTAAACACAGCGGGCTTACTTCTTCGCTTTTTAACAGGTTTTCAGTTTCTGAGATGCGACCGACCGGGTCAATGCTACATTTCGCAGTGAAAGTGAAAGTCGCGGCAGGATCGCAGTATTTCCATGGAAATGCAGCTTTTTACAGAAATTAAGAGAAGACAACAAAAGAACGTTTGTTCTACTTTTATATATACAGTTAGGTTTCTGTTAATCAGACTGATTGGTCACAGTGGTTACAGTAATAAAAGTGGTTGTACACTGTGAGACTGTGAAAATGGCAGGCAGGATTTGATTTTTAAATTAAATTTTAAGTAAACATTAATGGTAGGATGAAGAGATCAGTTTCTACAGTGTGGGGCTACTACTGGTATATTTACTTATGCCTGTGGGTGTCAGTTGCATATGTGTGTTAGTGTGGGTGTCTAGCTGCACCAGGTGTGGAGTGGTCTTGCTGCTGGTGAAAAGGTTTTGAGGACTGGAAAGTAGTTCAGGCGTGCAGTCGTAGTGGAAGGCGTGCGGTCGTTGGGAAATAATGCACGGTCATGTGACGTGTTTTGTCCAATTGTATAAGTGGGATTTCTATGATTTTACCACACCATTTTATAAATATATTTATAAAATGGGTAGGGAAATTGCATGGGATTTATTGGTTGATGACCACCACATGACTGTGTGTATACCAGAGCGTGACCGCACACCTACACTTTTACCCCCCTAAAACACAATTTTGCCATTTTATAAGATAGATAACCCACTCAAGGATGTGTGGTTGCACTCTGATATACGCGTGCCTTGGGTGGTTGACACACTCAGCCTATGGCCTCGTGTGTACAATGCACACCAAGGCATGCGTATATCAGAGCCAACTGCACACCTTAGAGTGGGTAATCTATTATATATATATATATATATATATATATATGTATGTGTGGTACTACTCTGATATACTGTATGCATGCCTTGGTGTACATTGTGAGGCATGAGTCCCCAGATCGCATGTGCTCAACCACCAATGGGTGCATATATCAGAGCACAACCCCACACCCTGTAGTTGATTATTTGTCTTATACAATGGACCAAATTGTTTAGTGGTGGGGTGAAAATTGAAAGAGTGCAGGCATTGTGTGATAATGGACAGATATGTGATGTGTTTTGTCCAGTTAGAAAACAGCATTTTACAGATTTTCTCACCCATTTTATAAAAGATATACAAACGGATAACACACAATGTTGGTGAGCAGTTGTGCTGTGATATACACAAGCATTGTGTGTGTTCTGAGTGATGAAGCAAAGCTGAGTGCCTTTAACCACCTAAGAAGTGTATATATCAGACAGAGACAACCCACCCAGATATGTGTTATCACACTTATAAAATGGGTACAAAATTAATGTGTGGGGGGAAAACACAAAAAAGGTGCAGGCATGTTGTTGTTTGGGAATAATGTATGGTCATGTGATGTGTTTACACCAATGACAGAGTAGGGTTTTTCTCATTCATTACCTATACTGTATCAACATCTGATTTATATATATATATGTATATGTATATATATATATATATATATATATATATATATATGTATATATACATACATAGGATATGAAAAGTGTGAGCATGAGATAGTAGAAATATCTTCACAAGCTATACTTCACATCATGACGTCATGAGTGGCAAAACCATGAGTAAGGTCAGAAGAGGTCAAGTGTAGCGAGTGAAGTTATGTCTATTATCTCACTCTCACCCACGTCATATTTGATTTGTACACTGGTGTTTATGTGGTTTTGTGATAGAAATTATAGAAAGTTACAGTACAAAAGGAAAAAAGTACAAAATATAAACTATGCCACTCAGTGCATCTCACTCTCACCCATGTCAGGCTGATTTGCACAACAGATGTTTAAGTGGTTTTGTGATAAAAAATGATAAAAAATTACAAAAGAAAAAAATGCAAAATTTAGACTGGACCCCTCAAAGAATCTCACATCTGCTGGATTCAGTGCTTCATATGGCCACTGTGATGTCATCAGCATTGTTGATGACATCACAATAGCCATGAGAGCAAGCTGCTCTCTGATAGGTTCAGTTTTCCATTGTTTCAATGTGATCATTCAACTTGCAATACATATGTTGCAAAAAACTTTCTTAATACGAACATACGAATCTTCCAACAGAAATGGGCCTTATGGTCTATCAAGTTAGTCTGCTCGAATGTGCAGCTAGCATCATCATATTGCAGCTGCCCCACCTCCTCTCCCCCTCACCTTTACCCCTCGCACCCTGTCCCAAGCCCTTTAAAACTGCCCACTGTGCTACAGCATACCACCTCCTCGGGTAGAGTGTTCCATTTCTCCACCACACTCTCTGTGAAAAATGCCTCCTCATCTCTCTTCGATATCTTCCAACCTCCAACCTGAAACCATGTCCTCTAGTGTCCCTTCATCTCCTCAGCTTAAATATCCCTTCTGTGCCCATTTTGTTAATCCACTTCAGGTATTTGATGGTATCAATCATATCCCCCTGATCCCTCCTCTCCTCCAGGATGTACATATTCAACTCAGTCAGCCTGTCCTCATAGGTTTTGCCCTCCAGCCCTGGATCATCTTAGTTGCCCTCACGCTGCACCCCTCCAGCAATCTGATATCCTTCTTCAGAAAGGGATGCCAGAACTGCATGCAGTACTTCAAATGTGGCCCGACTAGTGATCTGTACAGCGGCAGGATCACATTCTTATTTCTGGATGAGATTCCTCTCGCAATCAACCCCAGCATCTTGTTGGCCTTAGCTGCCACCTTCCTGCACTGAGCTGAGTTGTTCATGTTACCCATTACGATCAACCCTAAGTCCTTCTCCTCCTCTGTGACCTCTATCTGAACCCCTCCCAACTGGTAGCTCTTCCCTGGGTTCCTTGCTCCAAAGTGCATAATCTTGCACTTCTTTGGATTGAAGCCCAATTGCCACTTTTCTGACCACTCCTCCAGTTTGATCAGGTCCTCCTGTAGCCCCTGCCACCCCTCTATGCCATCCACCACTGCCCCTATCTTGGTATCATCTGTGAACAGACTGATCTTGCTCCTAACGCTATGTGAAATATCCGATATGAATAACCCAAACAATATTGGACCCAGGACTGAGCCCTGCGGCACCCCGCTTGTTACCGCCCTCGGGGAAGAGAGTGCCCCCACCACCACCACCTGTTGCTGCCTCCCCTTCAGCCATTTCACAATCCAGTTTACCATGTTTGTCCCTGCCCCCACATATTGCAACTTACCCCCCAAGTCCCCATGAGGCACTGAATCAAAGGCCTTGCTGAAGTCTAAAGTACAGCACATCCACTGCATGGCCTTTATCCATTTCCCTCATTACCCAGTCATAGTATTCAATTAGATTGGTCTGGCAGTTCCAGAGATGAATCCATGCTGCTGAGTGTCCAGGAGTCCATTTTCCTCTAAAAAGGTCACCAGCCTCTCTTTCAGGATTGCTTCCATAAGTTTTCCTGCAATGGATGTGAGGCTTACAGGTTTGTAATTGTCTGGTTCATCCTTTGGACCACTCTTGTGTGGGGAACCATATGCCATCCCCAATCCTGTGATACATAGCTTCATGTGTCTGGAGAGGTATTGAACGGGTCCACCAGCGGCCCCGCCAATACCCACGCCCGTTCTTTCAACACACTGGGAT
Source organism: Neoceratodus forsteri (assembly GCA_016271365.2). NCBI lineage: Eukaryota > Metazoa > Chordata > Ceratodontiformes > Ceratodontidae > Neoceratodus > Neoceratodus forsteri. The sequence goes on from CM057453.1 coordinate 137,599,683, forward strand.
GAATGCCATCTGAACCTGGTGCCTTATCTACCCTTAGTGCCTTCAGACCCTCCAGCACCCTGCCCTCCGTAATTACCCCATCTGCTACCCCTTCCCCCCCTTGCCCACCTTCCCCATCCCCTGAGGTAGCTGCCCACCCTTCTGTTTCATGAGCACAGAAAAGAAGTACTCATTTAGTGCTTCTGCCTGTTCTGCCCCCTTCTCCACCCACTCCCTGTCCTTCCTAATCCTCTTTATCCGTTCCTGCAGCTCCTTCTCCCTTATGTATCTGAAAAGTCTTTCTCCCTTCCCTGATGACCTGTGCCAGTCTCAGGTCTCTGGAAGCTTTGGCTGCCCTAACCAATCTAGGTTACTTCCTTGGACTTCTTCGCATACAATTCCCTGTCCTCCCCCCCCGGACTTCTTGAACCTCAAAAACTGCTTTTTGCCTTACTCCTTCCAAAACCTCCTTGTTCAGCCAGCTTGGCTTTAGCCCTACTCTTCTTGCTCAGCATCTTGGTACATCAACCAATAGCCTCAATCAGCCCAAGTCTGATAATATCCCACTTCTGATTTGCATCCATATCGGGCCTAATTCCTACCAGGTGCCTTCCCAGAATTTCCCCATCTTGATAAAGTCTGCCCACATGAAGTCAGTCACCCTGATTCCTGTACCTACAGTCTCCCTGCCCATGCTGAGTGTGAACCACATCGATTGATGGTCACTCCCAGCTAGTGGGTCCTCCACCCTCAGATCCTGCACAGCCTCCCCGTTAGTTAGCACTAGGTCCAGAGTGTTTTCCAACCAAGCTGGACCACTGACCGTCTGCAACAGGAAGCTATTCTGGAATGTATCCAGTAACACCTGCTCCCTTATGCTTGAGTTGGCTGGGGTTCCCCAATCCACTCCTGGTAGAGTGAAGTCCCCCATAATCACCATGTTCCCTTTCCTGCATGTCCTTCTAGTCTGCTCCGCTAACTCCTTGTCCAAGTCATCTGTCTGAGCTGGTGGTCTGTACACCACCCCTATCCACAGTAGCCTACTTTTGTAATCAAGGAACTGCATCCATAGTGCCTCTGTTTTACCCTCCTCCCCCTCATCCCTTGTACACCTTATCCCTTCTCTAAAATAAATTGCCACTCCTCCTCCCTCCCCATTCCTCTGTCTTTTCTATTGATCCTATACCCTGGGATAATCAGATCCCAGTCCTGGTATTGTGTGGCCCAAGTCTCCATGATGGCAGCAATGTCCACCATCCTGATGGTCAAGAGAGCCCATAACTCAGCTGTTTTGTTCCCCAGGCTCCTTGCATTCAGGGAGACCACCCTCCACCCAGTTCCCTTCCTTACCTTAACCCATCCCCCCTCACCCTGATTCCCCCTGTGGCCTTACCCTGGTACCATCCCTGTTAGCATGGAGGGGTTAGCTCATTTGGCTCCCCCATCCAGTGGCCCTGCATACCTGCTGCACATTCATCTCCCCCCCATACCTAGTTTAAATCCACTGTGGATGCTATGTACTCCCCCAGCCTTTGTTTCAAGACTCCCTGACCCACCTTAGTCAAATGCAATCTGTCCTTTGTGTACAGATCACTGTTGTCCCAGGTGTTTCCCCTACCTCCCACCCCCCATATCCTTGGGTTTGACACCACTCTCTCAGCCAAGAGTTAAATTCCTCTATCATTTCTTTCCTTGCTGTGCTTGCCCTGGGTATTGGGAGAACTTCAAAGAGGCTACTGAAATCCCTACCTCCAAACACAACCTCCCAGTTCCTCGAACCTCTCCCTTCCCAATTCAACCATACTGTGCCCCAAGTTGTTTGTGCCTATGTGCACCACCAGATGACAGTTTATCTCTTCCTCCCTAACACACTCGACCAAGGACTGTCGTGCCCTACCCACTGTAAATCCAGGTACTGATTCCACCCATATCTGACTATGTCATTCTCCCTTCCCTCTCCATCTGACACTTTTTAGGATTGAGTCCCCTAGCACTAAGACCCTGCCCCCTTCTCCCCACTGTTCCTCTGTACTGTCCTACTGTCCCTATCCCCACCTTGAGCATCCACCCTGTCCTGCACTGTTGCAACTAGATCTGCCCCCCAGATAAGCCCCCACCCTGTCCCACTGAACTGACCCTCCTGCTATACTCACCAACTCTCTCCTATTGTCCATCTCACCCCCTATAATGTTCCCTGCCTCATAAACCTCCTTCCCATCCTATCTGGAACCTCTCTTCCCTTTTGACTTCTCTGCCCAGGTAGGGTCAAAGTGAAAAAAGTTGGTAAATGAGGCATTAGGGTTTCCTAATACAGTACCCATCCTCCCAAACCAGAGAGGAGAGCAGGTGGGGTGTGCCTTGGGATTCTCAAGCCTAATGCTCACCCCATTCCATCTGTAAATAATGTCAAATGTGTAGACTTTATGAGAATGGGGTGAGCGTTAGGCTTGAGAAGCCCAAGGCATACCCCACACCAGATCTCCTGCCTGGTTTGTGAGGGTGGGGTATTAAGGAAACCCTAACACCTCATTTCCCAACTTTTGCCACTTTGACCCTAACTGGAGCATTAACAAAGTTTTTTGCAACTTATTTTCTTACTTTTTGTGATAGTATAATAGTATCCTTATTTTACAGTGAGAGCACAGTGTTTTTTAGACCCTGCACTCCTATCCCCCCGTAGATGTGTATGTGTATGTAGCTGCAGAAGTGTATCCATTTATAGGACAACAGTGACCAAATTGTCAGCATAGCCCTTTTATTACCCCACCTCAGGTACACAGTACAGAAAATTTTTGAATGCTCGCCAAAATATAATTCTGCACAACTACAATGCCATTCCATGCCACAAGTGCAAAAACACATTTTGGCCAGAATTTGAAAAATGACAGCTGTGACTTACATGAGGTGGGGTAATAAGATTATTTTGAAAATCTGACGTAACAATATTTAATGATTCCAAAGTTACAAGCAGGTGTAGTGAAATTGTAATAAATGATCATAACTTTGGCATTTTTTCATGTTTTGGCCCCACATTTTCAGCATAGTATTCTTATGAAGTCTTCTCAAACATGCATTGGACAAAAACAAAGGAATTATAGAAATAGGTAGAAAAAGCCAATGACCAGATAGGGTCATGGGACGCTTTGATAGGCATCTTAAATGAGCAGACTGGATGGGCCTAGTAGTCCTTATCTGTTGACAGCATCTATGTATCTATGACCCCACCTCATAAACCCCATAGATGAAAATTCTCAAATTCGTGCCAAAATGTAATTCCACGACACAAGTGTAATAACACATTTCAGAAAGGATGTGAAAAATGACAGCTGTACTGTTCATGAAGTGGTGTGAAAAAATGCCTATGTTGAAAATTTGGAGTCAAAATATTGAAAATTATCAAAGTTATGCTTGTGCATAGAAACATTTCAACAAACACATGTAACTCAGGCATTTGTAGGAATATTTTCACTAAATTTTCAACATGGCCTTTTTGGGACCCCACCTCATGAACACTGATGGTGAAATGTTGTTATTCAGGCCCAAAAGATGATTTCATTCAGTGACCGTGAAATCACCCTCCGGGGCCGATTAACGAAATGACAGTTGCAGTGTTCATGAGGCAGGGTCCCAAAACAGCCATGTTGAAAAACTGGTGAAAAATTTCCAAAAAATGGCAATGTTATGAATATAAATTCAAAACACCATTGAAATACATTATATGGCACTTACTGCGATTCCTCAGTTCGCGGTTTGGCTTTGAAGAGTGCAGACATGTCCCAGTTCACAGAAGATGACAGCCTACAACCTCTGGAGGTAAGTATAGGGTAAGGGGGATGTGGGGTGATGGATGCTCAGTGGGAGGGTGTCAGCGGTGATAATGAGGGACCATTTTCTTTGTTTCAGGTTTTTAAAAAAAGACATTGCAGGACAGTTTTCTTTTTTTTAGATAAATAAAAATATTATAAGTATTTGGGGACACTGGGAGTGGGATCCCCAGTGTCCCACACTGCTGGGGGAGGACTTATGAATTCCAACACAGGGACTGGTCCCCCAGTGTTGCCAATTATTATTACAACAACGGGTGGGAGGTGGGGAGGGGCATCCAACACGGGGGATGGGCATCCCTATGTTGGATTATTATTATAAATATAAAATAAAAAACAAAACTTGTGCTGTTAAGGAGAAAAGTCACTTGAATCTTTTTTACTTGTTCTTCTGGAAGTTCATACCTGGGTGCCACTCTTGAGTTAAATACAACATTGTTTTGCTAACCTCCTAAGAGGAAAACTATAAACGAGCAGCACTCCAGCTCTGGCTGTGAAGGAAAGGCTAGACTACTGAATGTCTCTCTCCAGACCTTATTTTACTAAATAGCAGAAAGTCATAATACAAAAACAGTGGCAGAGTGAATTAGACACAATCACAAGTTAGTTCTTACTGTCCGTAATTCAAAGCGTGTTCTGGCTTCTTGGCTCTGTTGCCTAAATCCTTCACTCAAAGCTTGTAACTTGTGATTTCTAATTCACCCAACTAGAGATCTGAATAAGGATATTCTGTTTTAGCTTTGCTTATCCATTTTTCTCAGTCTTGTTGCAGATTCCATTTTCTTTATTTTAACATCCTTGGCTGCCTAACGTGGACATTTATCAGGTGCACCAAACTACGAAGGGAACAAGCACAGGCAGTAAGAACCAACTTGTGATTATGTCTTATTCACTCTGCCACTGTTTTTGTAATATGGCTTTCTGCTATTTAGTAAAATAAGGTTTGGAAAGAGACATTCAGTAGTCCAACCTTTCCAGCACAGCCAGAGTTAAAGTGCTGCTCATTTATGTTTTTCATCTAGGAGGTTAGCAAAACAGTGTCATAAATATAAAATTATATATAAATATAAAAAGATAAAGAAGGGGGACGGTGATCGGAGGTTGGGGGGGTGCCACTAGACATAAGGGAAAGGGTGGCTCACATCTACAAGTGCAGCCGGCAGCATGAGTTCCAGTTGCAGCTGCAGAAGTCAAGAAAATCCTGCTGTTTTCATATGGAGAACACCAAGGAAGGCTCCTCTTGCTAAGCTGTGCACCCAGGATTTTGGGTGCCCAGAAAAAGTATTTCTGGTGTTTGTTTTGTAAAATGATAACATTTTTATGAATTTTCCATACTTTTTAGTTGATGGAAAAAAATACAAGAAGGCAGTTCGCGAAAATAATTTTTTCTTCATGAAAAGGATTTTTTTCTCATGAAAAGGAACAGATCTCAGGAGAATGAATCCTTTTTTGTGAGATCAAATCTTTGGTTGATTTTTCTCCCTCTATCCTGAAAAGTGATCTTCCCATTGAAAACAATAGTAAATGAAAAACATAGTAAGTTTGCAATAGATTAATATTTTTCCACAACACTACACATGTCTGTTCTGTTACCCAAGCTGTTTCTATCATAAAAAAAAAATCACACTAAAATTCCACACCATCTAAATGCAGGACGATGAGGAAAAAACTGCAAAAAGTGGTGACTTTATGACATTTTCACTGTCCAGATCTCAGAATCCATACATCCAACCAGAACAAAACTTACCACATGATGAGATGTACCCCACGGGACAACGCATACCAAATTGTGAGCAAATCCATTGATCAGTTGCAAAGTTATTAAAGTGCAAAATTTGAGGTTTAACATTAAACATGCTACCATGCTACTCAACCCTAACTATTACATATATATTAATTGCAGAAAACTATGTTAATGCATCAGTTAGGGTTGAATGGCAAACACAGGGAAATATGATGTAAGGGTTTCCAACCCAGAAACACCTGCCCCACCCCTAAAGTGAATGAGTGGTGTGGTCCTCCTTGGGGTTCTCCTGGCATGTTGCAGTAAATTTCTCACATGCTGCTGAACTTTAAAATATAGATACATAGACAGTGTCGGCAGATAAGGGCCTATGGCCCACCCAGTCTGCCCATTTAAGTTTGTAAGTTCAGTTTATGTTTTCCAGGAAGTCTGTTGCCCCTTACCCCTGACCTCCAGAATTCCTTTATGTCTATCCCATGCATTCTTAAATCCCGTGATTGTTTCAGCCCCCACCACTTCCTCTGGCAGGGTGTTCCACTTGTCCACCACCCGTTCTGTGAAGAAATTCTTCCTCACGTTTCCTCTGAATCGTCCTCCCTCCAACTTCATCCCATGCCCTCTAGTCCTGGAACATCTTTTTGCTAAAAATAGTGCATTCCTGCACCCTGTTCCTCCCTGTAAGATACTTGTATGTCTCTATCATATCCCCTCTCCTCCTCTCCTCCAGGGAGTACATGTTCAGTGCCTTCAACCTGTCCTCATAGGACTTGTGATGCAATCCATGCACCATCTTTGTTGCCCTCCTCTGAACCTTCTCTACCCTGTCTATGTCCTTACGTAGGTAAGGGCTCCAGAACTGCACAGTGTACTTCAGGTGCGGCCTCACTAGTGTCTTGTATAGTGGAATTATGACCTCCCTTTTCCTGCTGGTGATGCCCCTGCCTATGCATCCCAGCATCCTATTTGCTTTACCTGCTGCCTTGTCACACTGTTTCCCTGCCTTGAGGTCATCAGAGATGATAACTCCAAGATCCCTTTCTTGCTTGGTGCATGCTATATCCTCACCCTCCAACTGATATATTGTGCCAGGGTTTTTGTGTCCCATATGCATTATCTTGCACTTCCTTGCATTGAATTTCAACTGCCAAACCCCTGACCATTCTTCAAGTTTCTGCAGGTCCCTTCTCATTCTGTCTACACCCTCTGGTGTGTCTACTCTGTTACAGAGCTTTGTGTCATCAGCGAACAGTGAAATTCTGCCTTCTAGGTCCTGTGCAATGTCACTGATGAAGATATTGAATAGTACCGGTCCCAGCACTGATCCCTGTGGTACCCCACTGGTCACTCTTCCCTCTGTGGAGTGACAGCCATTTACCACCACCCTCTGTGTCCTGCTGCCCAGCCAGTTACCTACCCACTGCACTACTGTCCTGCCCACACCCATATTCCCCAGTTTGTGCAATAGTCTTCTATGTGGCACAGTGTCAAAGGCCTTGCTGAAGTCCAGATAGGCCATGTCCACTGCCCTCCCCTGATCCACCTCCCTAGTCAACCAGTCAAAAAAATTCAATGAGGTTGGTCTGACATGACCTTCCCCTGGTGAAACCATGCTGCCTTGGGTCTTGTAGTCCATTGACAACCAGATGTTCCACCAATCTCTCCTTCAGTAGTGCTTCCATGATCTTCCCCACTACCGAGGTGAGGCTGACTGGTCTGTAGTTCCCCGCTTCCTCTTTGTTCCCACTTTTGTATAAGGGGACTACATCTGCTATCCTCCAGTCTTTGGGTACCTCCCCTGTTTCTAGTGATCGGCTAAACAGTATAAAATATAAAATATAAAGTATAAAGTATAAAGTATAAAATATGTAGTCCAAATGTTTTCTTGTTAATTCCACCCCTCCAAGTGTCTCACATTAAACATATACATTTTTCCAGAACAATGTTTTACATGGATATGCAAGCTTCACAAAAGCTGAGAAAAGCTGGAAGCCCAAAGATTTCTGTTCTGAAAGAATCTAAGCTTTTCTAAGAGTTGTAACCTCAGACACATCTGAGAAATCCTTAGGATTCCTGTAAGTTCTTACCATTCTAAGAAAAGCTGAGTGTAACAATTCTTCATGAGATTAGTCCTTTTACAGGGTGGCAACATGCGATTAAAATGCTAAATTACACATTGCACAGGTATATAGACATCCTCAAGGCAGCCTTGTAAATGATAAGCCTGATGACTTGTGTTTCAGTGGTGTCACCAATGATAAACTTCTCCTACCATGACCACTATTCAAATTACACAAGTCTAGCCCCCACCCTGGCTGGTCACTTAATACATGTCCCACCCCACTCTGTCTACTCACCTGCAGCTCAGTTCATGGAGTGGGGGAGTGATCCTGGTCCTATTTCTTTCAGCCCAGGTACATAACTAGGCACCTCATTCAGGGTGGAAGCATGCAGTCAAACCATCAAATAACAAGCATCTAGACAGCCTCATAGGCTGCCCTAGTGAACTGTAGTTTTGAGAAGGATTATATGGTAAACACTCAAAATTTAATTCAGAAATGAAAAGCTACAGTATACTATTTGAACGCTGCAAAAAGGAATATGGTTTAAACTATGAATAACTAATAGAGGATATTGATCTAGCCACTTTAAAAGATGATCAAAGATTTGTCTTCTGAATCAAATCACTGAGGAACAATAAAATAAACTATAAATTACCAGTATGATTTCAGTCAATCAGTGCACAGAGCTACCGTTCCTCTTATTCTGTGTACAGTGTGCTCTCATGCAGAAGTGCTAGGAGGGAGTGCTCCCCTTTGATGCCGGGGGTAGGATGGCACAATAAAATACAGTAAAAATAGATACTCTAAATTTCTTACAAATAACTCACGCTAAAGTTGAGTGACTTATAATACAATAATAAGACCTCTGAGGGATATCTCATATGGTATAACAGACTCCTCCCCTGAAGTTTGGGCAGACAGAACTGCGTCACTTCACTCTGTGATCCTCTCACCCAAACCTCATGCTCAGAGTTTCTTACACCATAAGAGACATCAGTAGGAGGCCCTTTTAACTTATATAATTTTGAACCATTGGTACACAAGATTTTCAAAAACGAATCATGGATTACACTGAAAAGGGCTACCAGCTTGAAGAACACACTAGTCAATACTGTTCATCCTATTCCAAACTTGGCAGCTTCTAACACAGTGGCATACTGTAGCTCACAAAATCACCAGACAGGAACTTTCCATTAAAGAAATAAGCAATGCCAGCAGGGACGACAAGATTGGTATTTGGGATTTCATCACCAGTGATCACATAAAAAATGTTCTGTAGTGACTGTGTGATTTCACTTACATAGGTAAGATGAAAAAACAAGGAAACATGAGGATTATTGACAAGGCCACTGTTCTTCCGTGATTCCGTGAATACGGATGGAATCATGGAATCCTGACTGGCCTGTGGAATTTTAAATCTCCCGCGGGCAAGTCACGGAACTCATGCTGCTTGTGTGAGCATTCGGGAACTGGGCTAAATAAAAGGCCTTGTGCAGCAACCCGCCCTCCCCTATTCATTCAGGACCCCCCAGAAGAAAAAGCTCTGACACCGCAGGAAAGCCCACGAGGGCACCGCTGTAGTTTGTTAAAGAGACCCACTGCTCTCGACCCTCTCTGCATGATACTTTTTGTTCCGCCTTGAGTCATCATGCGGTGCAATCAGAGCACTCGGCTCTGTAATTAAAAAAATAAAAACAAATGAGCAATGGGAATGGCCACTTAAGAACACCTACACAAGGAACTGGAATCCACCGCAACCTCGTCTTGTCTGCAGCGGACTTCATGGACACTTCTGGTACTCGGGCACTTCAGGTACATGAAATAAGGAAAAAAAGTAAAAACAGAGGGCAGAAAAATTAGCTTGATATCTGCCGTGAGGTTGGTGGCAGTGCTCAAAGCAGACAGAGCCTAAATATCAGAGAGGTACTCACTGAGCACAGACCTTCCCCTGTGCTGCGTCTTACTGTTTGTTTATTTTAAGTTTTAACTAGGGAAGAATCCGCATTTCTCTGTGTTCTGTGAGTACCTCTTTTTTTTCGATGCCGTTTCTCCACATGCCCTGCTGTAATGCGCTCCGACACTGCTGTTATTCAGGTACTGTGCTCAGCTTTATTTCAAAAGTGTACAAGTTTGTTGGGCAATGCAGTTGTATTCAGATATCTGCTGTGGGTGAAACTCATTTTATGAAGCAACATTTCTCTGTGTTCTGTGTTTTCCCCACATGCCCTCCAACATATTTTTTTGTGCAGGTACTGTAACATTGAGAGGGGTTCTTAAATAGTGTGTGGTCATTGAGAGGGGTTCTTTTAGTGTGTGGTCATTGAGAGGGGTTCTTAAATAGTGTGTGGTCAAAGTGCTGCTGTGTATACACTCCTGCTGCTGGTCTATAAATTAAATGTTTTAACTTGTGTTTAAACTGCTCACCCTATATTTTGTCCCCCCCCACGTTTAACAGCACCCTATGTTTGGTATCCTCATTCATTTTCCTTCCCATATTTGATGTCTCTCTGTGCGTTTGCTCCTTCTCACTGCTGTTTAATGGTTCTCCCCATATTTAAGCACATCTCTATGCTCAGTCTCACTGACATATGTAATACAGTACCTCCCTTTGCTTTTTCTTCACACTCACATATGTAATGTCTCCCTGTGCTTATGTGTGGTGTCATATATGGCCAAGTTATGAATTTTTATGTACGAAAAAAGGGTGTACAGCTCTGGTAAAGTGCAGCACCTCTGAGAGTGAAGCTGTGTGTGTGTGTGTGTGTGTGTGTGTGTGTGTGTGTGTGTGTGTGTTGGGTGCTTTAATTGCCTGCATTTGCTACAAGCCAAATCAGAAATCAAGTCTTTCTGACTTGGGGTTGGAGTGGAAGAGTCCGATGATTCCCTAAGCAGCTTTTTTTTTACTTCTGTGTATACCAGAGCACATATGTGGGGGGGAGTCCTCCAGCTTGCTGGGTGCCACAGTAAGGGGGGGGGGTATTATACACTAACATGGGAACGTTTGGGGGGTCAGAGCTGGCAGTGCTGCATCTGAGCAAATCCGAAGGGGCTGTGTTGGTTTCTGTGTGCTCCAGATCAAGTTTAGTGAGGGGTGTTACTGTTACAGACTCTGTTACTGTACATATGTATGAAGCCCTTGCCTGAAAAGTGCTCTGGGGCACACAGAAATTCACAGCCCTGTTGGGCGTAAGTCCGAGGAGCTCCAAGCAGCTTTGTTGCCTTTGTGTACCCCAGAACACATGTGTGGGGGTGGAGGTGGGGCAAGGATCCCAGCTTGCTTGTGCCACAGTAATGGCAGGCATTCATTACACACTAACATGGGCATGGTTGGGAGTTGACAGACTTGACAGGCGTTCTGCATTTTGCATGATTTTCCACATTTTACTGTATGCTTCTTTGACTTGGACGTTGTTTTAAGGTAAACACTAGATCTTTGAGGATACAGTATCTCTTGCAGGTTATCTCTCAAAAGGGACATGTAGGCAAGTATGGCAAGGAAGGTTTGCAGTGGGGATCCGGGGTGGGGGAGGGCTATTCTTGGCTTCACCAGCAGAAAAACATGCTCTGCATACACTAAAATGTAAAACATTACTGCATCTAGGGTGGTATCAGAAGTGTAGTAGGCAGGTGTGGAAGGCATGGTTACAGGGATTTGGGGGCTTCCCAGCTTTCCCAAGAGAAACAAAAGAACAGTTGAGTAAGAACTTACCATAACTATAAATCTTCAAGAGAATTCTTGAAGCAGGTCACACCACAGGAACAACAATTTTCAGGCTCCGGAACCACACGGAAACCTTTCCCTAGCACCCCACCTCAACTATGCATTCTATCTGGGACCATCCATGTGGATGTCATCTCGTCGACATCTTCCCTATATAGCAAAAATGTTTCTGTGAGGTCCTGGTGTCTGATGGTTGTCTTTCCTGTGACCTACTGCAAGAGATTCTCTTGAAAATCTACTGTTGCAGTATGTATGTTCTTACATAACTGTTTTTGTTTTTCTTGGGGAAAATCTGAAAAGCCCCCCAGATCTCCACTGCAACCCTGCCTTCCATAGCTGCCTACTATGCTTCTGAGACCACCCTAAGTGCGTATTTGTCTGGGGTAGCGTATTTGTCGAACCATGTTCAGTAGCCAATACTTGATTTGATTTGTGTTTTTTTGCACATGTTTGCATATGTTTATCTTTGTAAATCTAATTAAAATAAAACACATTAATTGTATTTTGGCTTGGAGATGTTTTTATTATACATGTCACAGAAAACATTGTCTGTATTAAAACAAAGACTAGATTTTGGTGTCTATTTAGTTTCAAACAGACAACAGAATTGGTTCCTCCTTGCTAGAAAAATGTTACTGTTACATGAGGCCATTTAATTTCACCTGCTGCCTTGATCCGAGAAAGAAATATTTTAACAAAGTATGCCAGTTTGGCCAATGGAGTTCTGCAGTCATTAGGCCAAACTTGGGTAGCTGTATAACATGCAATATGAGATTAAATGTTCTTGTATTCTGTTCATGTGGCTTAAATATGCATCAAAACATGATGAAACACTGACAGACACATTTATTAATTAAAATGTGTAAATAATATTAAGTTTTGGATTACCGGAAAAATCCCGGAAATTGGATTCCCAAACACCGGTAAAATCCCGGAATCCAGGATAGTCAAAATGGAATTTGCTTTTTCCAAGCACCGAAAAACAGTGGCCTTGATTATTGAGCATAAGCTTTCTATAAGAATACAAGATGTCAGTTCTCCAATTGCTAAACACTTTCTAGCTGAAATACAACTAATTGTTACAGTCTCTCTGCAAGCTAATAGTTTATGATATTACTAGTATAAAGAAATAGCCCTAGCTTAACTGTGCAGCCATTGTAGCTTATATACCAGAGATGTTCTTGGTCCTTATATGGTATGCTAGTGCATTCACTGCTACACATTAGACTTTGGTTTAGTAGCTGTTCTCACTGTCTCTTAGTGCTCTTTATTCTTGTGTTAACAGCCGTGGTACTAGATAGTCTGGTGCCCACTATTATCTGGGTTCAATAGAAAAACCCACCTCCTATAGCTAGCCACCTTCTGAACTTCAGGTAACTTCTCCTTATCAACTAAACTTATCACAAAAAGCACCAGATCTTATTGATATTGTGTGTTGTTTTCTACCCTGCCGTTGTATTCAAGTCATCAGCTACACAGGAAGATGTGCAGTGGAACTCAGAGAAGCAGATGTGAAAAATCCAAACTGCACTCGTAGCCTCTGTCTCTTGGTCATATAAGCATGCCAGAAAGAACTCCTTCATGAATATGTGGAACAAGTAACATCTAACGATAACACTTATGGGAACTGTGAACAAAAAACAACGGCAAACAGCTTAGATTACACAGTGAGGCTGCATCAAAAATTATAATATTATCAATTAGTGGAGATGGAGAACTAAATCCTGGACCAAAAGAAAACATTTAAAAATATCTCACACCAATGCAAGAAGCATGGTGAATAAAATGGATCAATTAAAAATATGGGTTAGCAGAGAAAATTATGTCATCATAGGGTTATCAGAAACATGGTTGACAAAAAACACTGTAGAATCAGAAATCCATATTGAAGGCTATGCACATTACAGATATGACAGACCAAAAAGAGGGGGAAGGGTGATGTTACATATAAAATCACATCTGGGACCTATGAAATTGAATTACACAGGAAGTATTGAGGGCATAGAATAGGTATTAGTACATGTTTATTCAATAAACATGTACATTGGAGTAATGTATTCTTCCCCCAAAACAAATGCTAGGAACTTCAACAAGTTGGCTAAGTGTATACTGGATCCACGATAGGTGCTCGACAAAATTTTTGTTGAATGCCCCGACAGCAAAACCGCAGGTCGACCGCATTTGCAGTCGCCGCCAGTTTCCAATGCCAGGAAGCTGCTTTGGGGGCTTCACCTCCCAATCCCCTATGTGGGGAGCTATGCCCCCAGCACCCCCCCACTTAGGATTATCAACTCCGAGTCAGAGCTGATTTGGGTGGGGGTGCAGGACCACCGACAGACAGCGCCAGGTTCCAGCAGGTTCCCTACAGCGGCATAGCGCTGTAGTCGCCATAGGGGACCTTGCTTTTGAAAAGTCGCTGTCAGTGCGGTATACTGTGTATACTAGATCACTCAAAAGGGAAAGAAACGAAAGTGGTAGGAGATTTTAATGCAGCTTGGGGGGGCAGAGGAAATAGCCTAGCAATATGTTTCTCCTCACTAGGCCTTACTTAATACATAGTTCCCCACAAGGAAAGGTTCCTATCAAAGCAAAGGCAACATTAGATTTGTTGTTCACATCAACTAATGTAGAAACCCAGGATATGAAAGTGGATGCCCCAAATTTGAGTGACCACAACCCCATCTCATGCTTAATTAGGAAAAATCTGGCAAGAGCAAAGGAGAACCTCCCCCTGAAAAGAAGATGCTTTAAAAATGTTGACATATCTAATTTCAACAGGGACTTGGCACAGATCAAATGGGGAAGACACAACCTAATTCCAAACATAAATTTAGCGATAACTAACTTTTTAAAATCATTTGTGGAAATCTGTTACAAGCATACCCCACTAAAGGAAAGAAGGGAACAATCCAGTCACATGCCTTGGGTGAATGAAACAATGATACGAAACATTGGAATAAAAGATTATGGAAGAAGGCCAACAGAACTTTAAATAAAGAAGATTGGGAAAGTTTTAAAAAAGCAAGGAACAAATGAAGGAGCCAGATCAGGAAAGCAAAAAAAAAAACGCCACTGCAAACTGTAAATAGAGAAAAGTACAAATCCATCTTCCTACTGGAACCAAATTAAATAATTAGAAGGATCATCAATCTCTAAAGCTGACACAAACATCCAGGATGAAAAGGGGAGAGATCTTACAGCAACTGAGGCCACGGACCTACTAAATAACTACTTCTGTATGCTATTGAACATAAAAATTCCAGACCAAGACCAAGGAAATTTATCAAAAGTAATAAAACAATGAATCAAGTAACAAGAGTAAAACTACCCAAAATTGCCCACATTTTTACTTCACAGTAATGAAACTGTGTGAGGTACAGAAAATAATAAAAAACATGAACACAAAAAAGGCTAACGGTCTGAATCAGATAGAAGCTAGGTTCCTGAAATAGTCAGTTTACATAATAACACATGCCCTGACAAAATTATTCAATAGAAGTTTACTAGAGGGTATTTACCTAGAAGATTGGAAATTGGCCAAGGTAGTACCCATTTTTAAAGGGGGCAAGCAGAACAAAGCTGTCAAATTACTGACCAGTAGCATTATTGTCCATTGTGTCTGAAATTTTTGAAAGACTGATCGGGAAATAAATACGTGGAAAAATACGGGGTTGATGTCCCAGCACCAATCTGGATTCAGAGCAGGGAAAGTCAACAAGTAATGCCCTCATGGACTTTGTCAATATAACAGCTTCTGGCTTAGATAAGGGAGAGTTTTTTTTCCCACTTTCTTTCACTCAAGTCACCACTGCCTGGGGCTCCTTCAATCATCCTGCTTGTTCCCATCCTATGAGATCCTCCCTGCCAAGGGACCCACTCACCCAACGCACCTGCAACAAACCTTCAATGACACCCCCCCCGCTGAAACACCCTGGGGCAGGGCTGCCTTCAGCTCTATGGTGCCTTACCTCACTTATCTTTCTGTTCTTGCACTTGTCATTGAATAAACTGTGTTTGGAATAAGTGTGTGTGTATGCTGAATTATGTATCTAGATCTGTATTATATGGTAAAATGGCATTTGATTGAATTTGTACAACTCCTCTATAAAAAAGCAGGACAACTTTGTAAGCAGGGTTGTGAAGTCCAGATAGTTCCATCCTGTTTAAAAATAAAGATTTGTCTTATCTTATCAGTCTTCTATTATTGGTATAGAGAGGTTTGAAACACCTTCTTGTCAAGGTGACTGGAATATACTCCTGTTAAGGAAGGACATTTATTGGGTAATATGTTTCAAAAGTAGAAGGTCTAAATATTGCTTAATTGAGGAGCTGAACTAAGTTTGCTATGTTATATACAGAATAATGCACATGTAGGTGTGTGATATGCAGTTTTTTTTACACATCCAAGGTGTGTGAAAATATGTAAACCTCGAGAGCAAAGCTTGAGAGGTTTATATATTGTAACACACAAAGGGTGTGTAAAAAAACTGCAGATCACACACCTGCATATGTGTTATTTTTTATAATAACTTGTGCTAAGTAAACAAAGCTCAGAGTCTTAGCATTACGTGCTTCCTGCATTGCTGATTCGACTTCTGTATGGGTTCCATGGCATGCTGGTTGTTATGATGACAAGATGAAGGTTCAACGGCTTCTTCATTGTTTAAAGTTTAAAAAAAACTGTGAACAGTTAAATTTTCTGAGTCGGTAAGTATCTTAGCATGGTACACATAACCTGGCACGAGATAATAAATGCCATATCAACTCACAGGTTGATATGACTTTGCCATATCAACTCACAGGTGGATATGACTTTTTACAAGTCTCAAAAATGGGTTGATATTGGGGGTCACCAGTTATTATGATGATATTACAGTATTGTGATGTCAATAGTCAGTTTTTATATAGCAATCAGAAACTTTTATTTTGCCATAACAGCTTTTTCTTTAACTATTAAGCTTGTTACCTGATATTGTGTCAAATATAAAATGATTTATTTTTATTTTTCCAGGGTCTGACTATGGCAAACTTTCAAGTAAAGGGAGACTCAGCATGCATGAATTGATGGTGCTATATGTGTGAGCTGAATAAATTTGCATTACAATAATTTTCATTAAAAATTTCATTGATAAAAAAGGGAGGCTCGGTGTACTCACTGGCTGTTTTCCATAAGCCCTCTACTGTTCTTTAATGTTATTGCAGTGCTGAGGTTACAGAGCTCGGCTGTTGAGAACTGACCTGAGAAACATGTCTTACACAGGTAACAACATCAAATGCCAGTGTGTCTATTGCTGCTCAGCTCCCAAAGGTAAACCAGTTTAAATGCTGCTCTCACTAGCTGCCTCATGGGGGCAGCACTACAAAAAAGGTGAATCAGAAGCTGGGTAATAATGCATTTACTAATCAGTTCCAGTATGGCTCAGAACAGGTGTTTTTTTTTTTCAGAAAGAAGATAATTTATTTTGCCTCACTTTATTCAAACACCTATGAATTAGACTGATTTTGACATCATTAGGATTTAATTTAGTATTTTAGAAGTAAAATATATCTTACTCAGCAGTCTAGTTTTATATTTAGAAAATGTATTTCATTATATTCCTTTTTAACTATGAAGTTAGTACTGAATTAACATTTTTAGAATATTTGAAAGGGCTGTGATAATTGTACTACTGAAGCCACATTTGTAATTAAACATTCATTAATAGTCTGCTTTGTTCAAGTGTAATAGTTAAAGGAAAAGCAGGGCTTCAGCTGTTTCATTATAAAAGAGTTCAAATTTGTAAATGTATTCACAGAACGCAAATGAGACAAACTGAAAGAGTGAAAAACAGTATCATGTAATACAGGCAAACCATGCTGGCACAGTTAAGCTTGGTGAGTACACTATATAGTTTTACGATATGATAGCTCATTTATAAATTTACAAGCCAGTATGACATTTTGATACATTGCTTTAATCCTATGTGTAGATTCATATGTGCACCATTAAAAGAAAGAAAAGATGTACACTTTAGAGTGAATAAGTCACAAAGTTTAGCATTATAGTTTCATGTAAAAATATTGTCCAAGAAATTCAAAAACATTTATATAAAACGTGTGCCTTTATGTTTGTATGAGATAAAAGAAAATTCTTTTGAGGAGAGATTTAATCAGCATAACATGCAAAACACTGAAGAAAATGTATCTAACATGAGAGATTACTTCTGTTTGATTGGATATTCAATTGGGGATTTAACCTGATCCAGAATATATTAAATGTAATTATGATCTGATAAATAATAACAACACATTATTTATTAAACATTATAGTGTCCATCCACCCTGAAGAAGCAGCACAGCCCTGACACATTTCTATGTCTATGTGAATATGATATTTAGTTACACAAATAAATGGGACATATGAAATACTTTGGTAAGTCAAATTCCTTTAGCAATGAATTTGATTCCTGGATTTTGTTGGAACAGATTCCTCCCTTCTCTGTTGTTTATTTTAAGATCTGTAGCTCCAGAATCTTACATTTTTTGAAGCCAGTCAAGTGGCCCATCTCCTGTGCTGTTTGGCACTACAAAACTGGTTGAACTACCACAGTCTAGCATGCCCAGTTGGAGCTAATAAAACCCAACTGGCTTAAACCTTTGTTCTGGACTGCTGAACAGCTATAATGTTCAGTAGGTATGCAGACCAAAAACACATTAGATAAAATCCATCCTTGGTTTCCAGGGGAGGCAGTTTAGGATAGTGTTTAGAGAGCAGAGCTGTGAACTGAGGGACACAGGTTTGAATCCCACTACTGCCACTTGGTATGTGATCTTTAGCAAGGCAATTTGCCTGTATGTGATTAACCTCACCTATTATTTCTCCCTTTGTGCGTAACCTCCCTAAGCTTTCATAAGAAGAAGAAGAAGCAGACAAATCTGCATTTATATAGTGCTTTTCATACACATTGTACCTCAAAGCACTATGAGCAATGCTAGACTGATGGTGAAGTGATTGAACAAGTAGAGGCAACCATTTCACACATCAACACCCACACACAGCCTTAGACAATTGCATGAACAGCCCTCAATCACAGTTTATCTCTCTATGTGCCCAATGACTCCAGCCATTCTTTACAACTTATGAAGTGCTTCAGTATGCAGAAAAGTACTTTATGAAAACCAATTCCTTTCCTTCATTCCAGCATGGAAAGGGACACCACAGTATCCAGTGCATCACTGTACCCTCCCCTCAATAATATTCAGTCTTTGCCAATGGTGTACCATTAAAAAGCACAGAACCTAGAATATACAGTAAGACAATAGGAAATCAGTCTTACAGTACATGGCTCCTCTTGCACAATAGGGA
This sequence comes from Neoceratodus forsteri, assembly GCA_016271365.2. NCBI lineage: Eukaryota > Metazoa > Chordata > Ceratodontiformes > Ceratodontidae > Neoceratodus > Neoceratodus forsteri. The sequence continues at coordinate 137,618,356 of CM057453.1, forward strand.
TGAAAAACAGATGCTGCAGATGCTGCATCATTGTGGGAGTCCAAATTCCCCAGCCCCCATAAGATGTTAATAAGGTGCAGTAAAATCCTACAGTGAGAGGGAGGAAAACATATGGCAGAAATCATATTTTAGCTCTAGTCTTCATCCCAGAAACCTGCAGAACAAACAGAAGAAAATTTACTAAAAGAGATCTGGACAGGAGGCAGTTTACTGTGTGGGCAGATGAAAGGCAATGACAATGAAAGAGTATGTGCAGTGCAAGTCTGCTTTTAAAGTACGACTGAGAAAATGTAAATAACAGAGCAATGGGCAGATGAAAGGGAACAAGAATAATGGAAACTGCAAGGCTGTAGAATAAAGCTGAGTAGCAAAGATTTGCATTTACGGCATAACATAAATATGGATGACGTGAATATCTGGATAAACTGATACACCACAGATTATGGAGGACAGGAAGACACTGTCCATTAATATTTGACAGAAACATCAAAAATGACAGCAGAAAAAGCCCAAATGGCCCGTTCTCTCTTCCCACCCTACCTACTCACCAAAATACCACTAACAGCTTAATCTGGTTCAGTGTCAGCTGGCATCCATCTGTATCCCCCTCTCCTGGGACGAGGCTGAAAATAGGCGGAATTGTCTAGTCATCCTTTCCCTGTCAACAAAAACTAACAAAAAAAAAACTGCCCTATGTAGGCCCTAGTGGCATCTGTTTACCTTACCCCTGCTTTCTACCCTCTTATTAGGGCCATATGCCTGTCCCACCCTACCCTGCCCCCCATCCTCACTGTTTTCACCAAAACCATCTCTTCTGGACGCCTGCTTCACTTGGCCACCACTCTTTGGATGACAAGGTGCTCGTGGATAATATGGATACCCCTCCTGAATCTTCTCAAAGCCAGGTTCATTGAATTCCCTTGCATGCACGTATTCATACTTTGGATGAATATGTCTTTGCAAACCACCTTCTTTACCATATGTAGGTATTTGCATGTTTCTATTATATCCCCCTACTCCCTTTTAGTCTCCAGGGTGTACATGTCAGAGTTTTCTAGCCATTCCTCATACATCTTCACCCTCCATAACCTGGATCATTTTAGCTGAGTGTTGCTGCACCGCCACCACTCTCTCACAGCCCATACATAGACGTGGGCTACTGAACCTTATGCAGTGCTCCAGGTGCAGGTGCACCAATGATCAGTATAGTCTAAGGATCACTTTATGACTGCTGCTTATTCTCCTCCCTATGCACCCTACCATGCTGTTAGCCTTCCCCACTGCATTGTTACACTTAGCTGTGGACTGCAGGAGCCAGATATTCAAAACTTTGCCCCATGGGCAAAGTGATTGCACCCTGTTGTGCCTGTTGCGCCGTTTGCCCAAAGTTTGCACCCATGCACAATATTCAAAGGGTGATTTTGCCTGCATTAACAGGGTTATCATGTGCTAAAAAACATAATGTATATGGTGGGCAAAGGGAGGGGTGGGGACAGGAATAGTGTCGCATCATGATATTCAGCACATTTACTCTGTGCAAAGGGTTAGCGCAGGCCACTTTGTGCAGCACAAATGCCACAGATCAAAATCCTGACATACTCCGGGCAACCCTAGTGGCCACCAGAGCCACTACAGCCAACAAACGGTTTGGTGATTGGAGGAGCACACCTGCTCCTTGGCTTCTAGTGGCATCCCCATCCACCGATCACCATCCCTGGTAATGTAACATCCCTTCCCTGGTGCCTAGTGGTTCCCCCTACCCTTAAATCACCATGCCCATTGTCATTTCAATGATCCCTGGTGCCCAATGGTCCTCCCATCCTCTGATCACTGCCTGGTGCCTAGTGGCCCCCCCACCCTCTGATCATTGGTCCGTTATGTAGAAGTCATGTCCCTGGCACCTAGTGCTCCTCCCCATCTCTGATCGCAGGTCATGTATAGGATGAGGTATCCCTGGTGATCCATGGTCCCTCCAGTTTCTGATCCTTAGCCCCATAATAATACATATACAGTAGTTCTTGGTATCCAATGGTGCCCCATCATCTGATCAGTTTGAAGTGTCATTGCTATGAAATCCTTAGTGAAAGTGATTATAAGTTCATAGTTTAAACATAACATTATAATGTCTGTACAAATGATGTACAGAAATAGAGTAGTTGCTGTATTGGTCCTTGTAAGAACAGATCCAGAAGCAAATGGTTTGATACCTTTTTTTTTAACCTTAAATTTATCCTCCTACCTGCACCGTCACTCCACTCTTTCAGACCCCTCAAGTAGCCTTCCACAACGTCCCATGGCACCCCCAGAAGTCTGCTCCTAGAGTGTCCGATCGCTCAGAGAGCCCTCAGGTAACCCAGTAAACCCCCCTGAGTGGGGCGGGGGAAGGTCACCCCAAGCCTTCCCCCACACTACGGTAGAGCGAGCGGTCCACATTAGAGTCTGCCCCTAGTGAGCGCCTGATGACGTGGTCCGGCTTCAGAGGAGTCATCACCTAGGAGTGGTGGGCTCCATTTTCCTCCTTTTTCCTGGTGAGTTCCCCTAGATGTCGGCGTGCAAGGGGCCAATGAGCTAGGAGGGGCGCTGAGATGTGCCTCCCACTCCGCCCCTGCCAACATCCACCCAATATCCTTGCTGCTACTCGACGTACCACACCTACCACCGGGCTCCCTCAGATGGCGGTATTGCAGCGGGAGCCTGCAGAGAACCCCCACCCCCAGAGAAGGAGAGTAGCCATTGGGTGCTCCATCCTTCTTCTCCCAGGCTGACCCCCAGTGCCCCGGGCTTGTTCCCAAACCCAGGTCACTGGCGTGGTGCGAGGTGTGGCGTCCAGCGCCTCAACCCTCAGAGCCACCGGGTTGGCTGGTTGGATACCTTTTAATGGACCAACACAGATGTTAAAAAAAGAAAAGAGTGTCTAAGCTTTTGGACCAACCAAGTCCTTCCTTAGAGACTTAATGAACATTAATGTTCATTAAGTCTCTGAGGAAGGGCTCGGTTGGTCAGAAAGCTTAGACACTGTTTTCTTTTTGTAACATCTATGTTGGTTCATCAAAAGGTATCAAACCATTTGCTTTTGGATCTATAAAAGATATCTACACTGTGGAGGAATCTTAAAAAACTCACACGGGGGAAAAATAAGAACTTCCTGGCATCTAGCAACCCCCCGCACTGTGGGCACTGACTACCCACCCTACCAACCCCCTCATACCAGAAGCATTGGTGCTGTGGAAGACCATACGGTGACCAGCACGCCCTCCTCTCACCTCATCAGCTGAATGTTGTATGGATAGTCAGGGAGCGCATGTCCTATGTAATCTAAAGGGTGCATGTCCTCAGTACTGCACAGGGAGTGCACAGTAGACTACACAGGCCGCATGCTTCCTGTACAGTACAGATGACTTGTATCCCATATATTACATAGGACATGTGCTCCCTGACTTTCGATATGGTGGCCGGCCGAGGAGGCGAGAGGAGGGCTGTGCTGGTCTCCCATGGCACTGGTGCTTCTGGTACAGGGAGTTTGGCATGGTGGGTGGTCAGTGCTCACAGTGCAAGGGGGATTGCTAGATGCCAGGGAGTTCTTTTTTTTTTCCCATATGAGTTTTTATGTTGGCTCGTGCGTGAGTTCCAGCTAACATATTGCATTAGTAGCAGATTTGGAGGTGCGGTCACTGTGGGCTCGGTAGATGCGTCCCTCATTCCTCAATAAGCCAGCATGCAGGCACCACACCAGCAATACTTAATGAGGTGAGCACATCTGAGAAAAGGTCTGCTGCAATGAGATCCAAGCTCATCATGCAGCGGCACCAGAACATGCCTCCCGATGTGCCCTTGCTGGTGAAGCACTTTCCTAAACATGGCAGCACTGACTGCCACAGCCACTTCATTTGCCGACGGGGGAGCCCACTCCCCATCAGCATGATGCCCCCCTCCCATTCCAAGTGTGTGCCCGAAGGGGTGTCCAATCCCCCTCGGCATCATGCGCCCCCCCCAACAGTCTTTCATTGCCAACGGGGGGCTGAGTCCCCGTCGGCTTCAGTCCCCTCTGCCTAGTTTAGTTTGCTGAAGGGGGAGCCCACTCCCTGTCTGCATAATTTCCCTAGCCCCCGATGTGTGCTGTGCGCTGAGGGGGTGCCCAAACTCCCTTGGCATCATGCGTGTCCCCCACCCGTTTCTGTGCCGATGAGGGGCCAAATCCCTGTCAGCTGCAGTCCCCCTCCCTGTTATGTAGGTGGTACACTGGGAGCCCACCCCAGTGTACCAAACAAACACCTGCAAAATAAAGAAAACTGACCCTTGTTGTCTTTTTTTTTTTTGCCCGTAAAAGAAGAAAAATGGTCCCTTGTGGTCTCTCCTGCCCCCCACCCCAACCCATGCCCACCCTCTCAGTGCACCCTGCCTCCCACACACCCCCCACACCCCATACTTACCTCCGAGTCCAGTCGGCGATCTTCCGGTGGACTGGGAACATGTCTGCACTCTTCAAAGCCGACGAACTGAAGAAATGCCAGTAAGCTGTATTATGGCATAAATAGGGGTTTTTTTCAACTTTGGTGCATATCTTGGACATTTTGGGGAATTTTCGCACCAAATTTTCAACATGGGGTTATTAGGACCCCTCCTCATGAATTCAATCACTGACATGGCATTATTCAGTCCCAAAAGGTGATTTCATGGTCACTGCGCGGAATCACTTTTTGGGACTGATTAACGAAATGACAGTGCCATTGTTCACGTGGGGGCTCTCAAAAAGCCTATGTTGCAAATTTGGTGAAAAAAAAAAAATGGCTGTTTCATGAGCATGCATTGCGCAGTTTCCACGCACGCTTGTAACTTCGTGAATTTGTAATATTTCCACTCCAGATTTTCGAAATTGGCATTTTACCAGACCTCCTTATGAACAGTATAGCTGTCATTTTACATATCCTGGCCAAAATGTGTTTTCGCACGTCCGGCACTGAATAACGCGATTGCTGTGCGAAATCAGTTTTTGGGACAATTTGAGAAAATGACGGTGACACTGTTCATGAGCAGATGTCCTAAAATGCCTATGTTGAAAATTTGGTGACAAAAGTCTGTAAAATGACTGTGTTACAAGTGTGCATTGCGCAGTTTGCACGCACCCTTGTAACATCACAAATTTGCAATATTTCATGCCAGATTTTCAACACTGGCATTTTTTCACACCTCCTTGTGTACAGTACAGCTGTCATTTTTCACATCCCGCCCAAATTATGTTTTCGCACCTGTGGCACACAATGGCTTGGTTGCTGTGGGAAATCAACTTTTGGGACATATTAACAACAAAATCACAGCGCAATTGTTCATGAGGGGAGGCCCTAAAATACCTATGTTGAAATGTGGTTAAAAAAATTCCAAAAATAATTGGGTTATAGACTTGTATTGCACAGTTTCTATGCCTGCTCACGACTTCACCATTTTTTCAGATTTTCACTCCAGATTTTCAACGTTGCCATTTTTTGTACACCTCCTCATGAACAATACAGCTGTCATTTTTCACATCCTGCCCAAAATGTGTTTCCGTACCTGTGGCTCCAAGTGGCGCAGTCGCTGTGCAAAATTACCTTTCGGCTAACAAACCGATAGTGCTGCTCTTCATGAGGTGGGGTCACAAAAAGCCCATGTTGATAATTTGGAGTGAAAATACCAACACACACCTACTGTGTTAGGGTTTCCAGCTGTAACACCCCACCCTGTACAGACTGACAGGTGTCAGGGGTATGACTTGGGATCATCAGTTGTAATGCTCCCGCCATTCCATGCCCACCTCCACCCTGCAGCCAGTGACAGGCATCGAGGTGTGTCATGGAGTGCTCGGCCCCAAAGTTCACCCCATTCTCCTACACTGCATCCACCTCAGCGTATTTTCTGATGGAATGGGGTAAGTATAAGGCCCAAAGACCCCAAAGCACACCACGGTACTTGTTAAGGTCTACAGGGTAGGGTGAGGTAAAATGGCATGAGCGTTATAGCTGATGACCCAAAGACACACCCCAACGCCTGTCAGTCTCTGCAGGGTGGGAGTGGGGTTGGCATCAGTTCAATACTTCACTGCCATTCCTATTATGTGTCTCTAACTCCTGCACTACCAATGCCAATGCCAGCGAGAAAACATTCGGCATTGACAAATGTTTGTTTTAAACTTCCACCACAGTGTATACATATTCTACACAAACACTATAGTGTTATGTTTCAACTCTAAACTTATAATAACTTTCACTAAGTATTTCATAGCAATAACACTTCAAACTAATTGGAGAATGGGGGACCAAGGATGCCAGGGACTATAAGTATTATTATGGCGCTAGGGATCAGAAACCAGGGGGACCATGGACCACTAGGAATACCTTATCCTATATATGGGCCAGCCATCGGACAGCAGGGGGAACCACAAACCATGAACCACCAGGGATACCTTATCTTTTATACAGACCAGCAATCGGAGACCGGAAAGGACCACTGAATGCCAGGGAATCTCATTGTTTCTATGTTGTCAGGGATCAGACACCAGTGGAACCACTAGGCAACAAGGACTTGACTTCTACATAACAGACCCATGAACAGAGGGTGGAGGGAGACCACTAGGCACCAGGGACATGACTTCTACATAACGGACCGATGATTGGAGGGTGGAGCAACCACTAGGTACCAAGAACATGACTTATAGCTAATAGACTGGTGATCAGAGGGTGGTGGGACCACTAGGCACCAGCACTGTGCTTTAATTTCATGGGGACAGTCAATCAGACTCAGGACAGGGCAGGTCACAGATGTGCAAACCTGCTGCTACTTCTCATGGAAATGAGCATGGATATGGCCTCTTAGCACCTTGCATTCTGCTGTTTGAATATTGTCGCACCTGGAAATGAGTTTTAGCTCAGTGTGCCTTTCCTGGTTGCCTCAATTCTAAATAAATAAATAAAAATAAGATTGTGCCAGGAGCTACTGGCACTACTGGGTCTGGGGGTGCAATCCCCTGCACTGCAGGGATCATGTCAGGGAAGCATCATTTGACTGAGCGCTGCGCCGACTTGCCCCATATTCTGTCAGAAAGCTATCCAATTGAATATAGCATCCTCAGGGTCATGGGCAATGGTTCCACCAAGCCAGTTCAATAACAAAAGTTGTCGACATCCCCCACAGCGACAGGAATTTGCCAACATCGACCACATCGACTGGCAAATCCATCAAGAAACCACCACAGCGCCCCAAGTCCTGGGGCTTTTCTACATTTGCTCTGCCCCCCGCACCCTGAAGACTTATAGATTGTCAACTCCAGGGGTGCAGATTAAGGGGGATAGTGGCTAACAGTGGGAGTCGCTGTGTCAGCACAGTGCTCTGACAACCCATTCAACACTGTGGTTGTCGAATAGGCTCTGTCACTGTAAAGGTTTCATTGTGGGGGACCACTCTCTGAATGGTACACCATGGACAATTGGCAAGCACAGCAGAAAACTTTGTGCTGTGATTTACCCATTTTTGGATATTAGGCCTCAGAACTTCTAGAATTGTTAACCCCCTGCTCTTTTTCTACTTCTCTGCTCTGCAATACACCACCATCACCCCACCTTGTATTGTGCTCACAGGTTCTTATTCCTGATATGCATTATTTACAGGCAGACACAATATGTGAAAAAAGTGAGAGTGAAAGTGGGAAAATGTGGGCACTGACAAGGAAAATAGGAGTGAGAATGCAGTGGTATCACAAATAACTCCAGAGGGAGTTAGGAAAGGATAAATCTATCTAAATAGACTACCGCCACCTGTTGAAGCAGTATGCAATTGTGAAGTACTAAAGGGTAGACAGCCAACAGCTAAGAAAAGTGCTTGGCAGTCTTTTGTTTTCTGTTTTTAGCTTTCTTATCACATTGGAACTTTCTTATGTTAGTCTAATCTACTACCTTCAACAACGTAAAAAATATTGATATTGTATTTTACAAAAAGTTACAATAACTTAAATTTTTGAGAGAGAATATCTTTAGATCTGGGTATAAAAAGAAATTTGTATTGCCTTGACTCCACCCGGAAGCATCATGCTTACATACATGAAACATCAGGGTTTACCTGGCAGTTTCATTGTTTTGTGAAAATTAAACTACTTTTGCAGCAAACCACCTTGCCTAGGTATTTTCTGTCATGATGTAGCTTGCCCTGAGTGTGACTTTCTGTGTTTTTTGACTCTGTTTGAGTTATTTTTGTGATAGAACCTGTTCTCCTGAGACAAATATGCTGTTGTCAAGTTGTACAATCTAATTTGCTGATTTTGCGACTGACGTCTGTCACGTTTGAATCCATTGAGCCAGTTTCAAGGCCACCACTTGGGGGTTCAGGAAATGGGAGCAGTACAGATCCTAGCTGACAGGGTAAAAAAGGGTCTAGAAGCTCTCAAGGAAGACAAGGCACCAGGTCCAGATGGCCTGCACCCACAGGTACTCAAGGAACTGGCTGCAGAATTCGCAGTACCCTTAACCCATCTATTTAACATCTCACTGAAGTCCAGATGGTGCCAGCAGAATGGAGATCCACCAATGTAGTACCACTCCATGGGGGGGCAGGGCAGGGAGGATCCAGATAACTACAGGCCAGTCAGCCTAACCTACAGTACATTGTAGGAAAGCTGATGGAGTTCATAGATAAGGAAAACTTGGGGGCTTAAATAGAGGACAAAGGATTATAAATAGAATAATAGATAGATGAGGGTGTATTACAAAGCAGTAAGACCATCTAGAGGTTCCCAAAGTCCCCAAAACCTCGAGATGGTCTTACTACCGAGAAATACACCCTCATCTATTTTTTATTTTTTGTGATATATGGATACGTTTTAAATTTCTGTGACTTTTTGTGAGGCGTCCAACTGTGCGCTGTGCTGCCCAGGTAAAGAATGTCTCTCTCACTTACTCCCCGTCCCCCCCGCTGCCACATGTCTGTTATTTCAATTTGGAATTTTGTTTTGTGAGGCAGTGAGTCCTACCTTTCCTTGTCTTTTTCTAGTCCTTGAGAGGATGGAGCAGATAATCTGGTTATTGAAAAAAAAATGGAAAAAATACAGGAGACCGTCCGCTAAGTGACAGTGAATAGCCGCCATGTTTTAAAAAAGTGTTGTGCCTGCCCCACAGAGGAAAGCTGCCAATAAGAAGGCATATCGTTACTTCAGCTCTGCAGGAGGGAACGTGGCACCTTGACAACTGGGTCTGTGTGGCAGGTAGACTTGCATATGCACTGTGTAATTTATGTGATAATGCTATCGTTCACAGCTGAAATGATAGCATTATCAGCTCTGAACGATAGTATTATCACAGAGCAACAATGGTATTATCACTTTGGCTATTGTAGTATTACCGGGATTTTTTTGTATGGGATAGGATAGTATTATTTGGCCATCTCCATATATTACATAGAGAATAACATATGGGTTGGTGTGTGTAATGAGATTTTACACACACCCGAGTTGTGGGATGCTACATAAACCCCAAGGGCAAAGCCTGAGGGGTTTATAAAATGCATCCCACAAAGAGGGTATGTGTAAAATCGAGTTTTACACACACCACCCCTTATATTATTTTTTATAATTGCTGGCATGCGCTTTTTCGCCTCCGCAATCATAGAAAATAAACTGATCCGTTTTCAGGCAACCATGGACTAGTCAGAAGTCTTAGCGGTCTGCCAAGGTATAGTGCTCCGCATTGTGAGGTAAGAAGAAGTGGAGAAAGTAACAGTAGCTGTGTCTGTATTTTTTCTGTTTCCGGTATTCTTAAACTTACCGGCAAACAGCGGTTGCGGAGCTGCGGTGTACTTCGGTATGAAGAGAAGAGACTCGCCAGCTCTTGTGTGTGGAGAGGGAAATCAGACTGTGTGTTCCTTTTCTGCTGGTTTTCGTTCACCAGAATATGTATTTATTTTTTTTTAAATACAAAAAAAAAACAGACAGCGAGGGGCGTTGCTTCTCGGAACAATGAACGTCGTGTAGTAAAGGAACACTGTGACTGGTGCATGCATGATCAGAGGGAAACCTGGCATGTGTTTGCCATTATAACCAGCCCAACTGGTTATAACAGCAAATTATAACTGGGTTTCCCTATGGGACAAAGTGCTGGTCAATAATTATTCTATAATAATATCTATAATTGGAAAGGCTATGCCTGGAGTTCAATGGCCAAGCAGCCAGCCACTCCCACTTCCTGAGCTACTGTATATAAGCAGTTCCTCTCAGTCTCATTGTGAAGCACTTTTTCTTTGCAGCTGAAGGTTCTGCCCGTCTGTCCTCTGAGCTGGTTGAGGCCTGCAGGCTGGCCGAGCCCCCCCCCCCTTGCTGCTCCTGCTTGTCTTTGCTGGATTTCTGTGTTTATTTTCCTGCTTCTGGTTTGTATTTTGACTTCGGCTGCATGTGTGCTTCTTTTTTCTTTGTTTCCTGTGTTCTGTGTTTGTGTGTCTTTGGTTTTGTTGTTTGGGTGGGCTTTGTTTCTAAACTCCTAGCATATTGTTCCAGAGCTCTTACTGCTTGCTTTCAGTTACTCACAACTCTCAAACTACTGCAATGCAACTGCAGTCATTATTTGTGTGCTTCAGCTCAACCATAGCTGCTCCATGTTGCATACTCAATTGATTTCACCTGACTCAGGCTTACACTGAACCTAGCCATGCAGCTAAATCATGCTCTCTCATTCTACTTGCCTCATTATAGCAGCTTTATCGAACTGCCTGGCTACACCTGCTTTCAGAGCATTGTTTCTCCTTATTTATGTTTATTGCAGTTACAACTCAGTGCACTCCATACAGATGTTGATTTTATGTTTATTCGCCCTGTTCTACTCTGAGGTCAGCCAAAAAGCTCCTGCTGAGGCTATTAACCTAGCTTTAATATCTGCATGTGGTTCTCGGCCCTTCCATCACTTTCTTGTTTGTCCTACGGTGGGGACTGGGAAGTGTTTGGGGAGTCATGGCCCCATGTAGCTAATTATTTCTGTTCTAAATCCTGTCTTCACGGCCGGAAATTCTCAGAGTATTTGTCACCTTGATTTGGCTTTTAAATGTCTGGCTGGCTTGCTCCACTAGTCAGTGTTGTTTTATTGCTACTATGTTATGCAGACCTATGTGCAGGTCCATTTATTACTACTCTGTTTACTGACCTATGTACAGGTCCATGCTTGCTTCTGCAATCGATTGCTCATGCCTACTACATCCTCTCGACTTCAGCCTCTGGAATGTCTGCTGCACTCAATCTGCTTTCGACCATGCAAGGTCTCAGCACTCATTGCTCATTATGATCAGCACACCAGTGCTCAATCAGCTTGACAGCTTTTCAGCTCTCAGTCTAATTCTGGGGCATGCCAGCAATTCTATTCTGGTGCAGGGTTCCTGCAGCTGATGGTCTCACTCTGCATTTAGTCCACATCTTGAGCATGTCCAACTTGGGGCGGGATCCTTCTCACCTGGCCCAGAGCTGGGAATGTCCTCGCCACAGGCTTGGCTTTAGCTGCCTGCTACATGACAGCAGCTCCTGATATAGAATTTAAGACTAGAGGTGAAGGGTAGTTATGACAATCTCCTTTGGCTCTAGTGTTTCACTATAACAGTTGTCCATTGACTTTAGTGGTTTCCCTAGCAAGGCACCTTCACCACATTCTCCCTACGACTGTCTCTGGTTCACCTGGCTTGAGTTTAGGGTGGGTAGGTCAGGTGAGTGTCTCAGCAGTCATTGCTGTCCTCCTCCTCCTTGGTTGCATGTATTGTTGCTGAGTTTTCTCATAACCTCCTACAGCGTTCCCACTGGAGGGTTTGAGTGAGAGCCTTCCTCCAAATTAGAATATTTTCCACCTCCCTTTAATTGGATTTTCCAAATTGCAGTTGCTGAGCTGTCACTAAATAAACTATCCCAAGCCAGGAGGGAAGGCGACCTAGGCCTTGGATCCCCAGAGATTTCCTCCTCATAGGGTTTTTTTTCTCTCCTCCGTTGCCTCAGATCATAACTGTTAGTTAGCATAGTAGTGTCCCCTAGTTTCTTTAGGTAGGTTCCACTGTTGGATGGAGGTAGAGGATGTCCTGCCATTCCCTCTATTCTTAGAGGATCCCCTCATTCTCAACGCAAACCATCAGCATCATGTTACGCAAACCTGGGCATCTCATTACATTATCAGACTGAGCATCTCATTATGTTATCAAACTGCCTATGCTTCTCTACTACTACAATACAGTTACTGCTCCTATGTCACAGTTGCTGCGTGCTCATAAGCTTTGTGACACCTCATTCTTTGGGATATGATTGTACTACATTTCTTTTGGGGATTCCTAAGGTACCTTTAGCCATGGGAATCATCCCATGGCACCTCTAGGAGTGGAACCCTCTTCGAGGGTTCCTTGCCTTTTGTACCCCTACAGGGTGGTAATTCCTCTGGAATAGAGAGTGTGAGTGGCCAAAACCAAACTAACACAGTTGCACAAGCATAACACTATACTGGCTGTGCAGGACATTGAATTGGAAAGGCTATCCCTGGAGTTAAATTGCCAAGCAGCCAGCCACTCCCACTTCCTGAGCTATATAAGTAGTTCCTCTCAGCCTCATTGCGAAGCAATTTTTATTTACCCCATCATCCTCCCCTCCTCCTCCAGCAGCAGCTCTTCTCTCCTAAGGGGGATTCCTAAGGTATCTTTAGCCACGGGAATTGTCCCATGGCACGTCTAGGGGTGGAACCCTCTCCAAGGGTTCCTTGCCTTTCGTTCCTCTACAGGGTGGTAATTCCTCTGGAATAGAGAGTGAAAACAGCCAAAACCAAACTAACACACTTGCACAAGCATAACGCTATACTGGCTGTGCAGGACATTGAATAATAGCAGTCTATGGGTGATTTTTATTCTTGTTTTCAGTACTGGATATAGTAAACTCATAGGCTGGTACTTCAACAGCACTATATAGCTCCTGTAGACATGCTGCATGCTATTATTAATGACATTTCTCAGATCTAGGAATGGAAATACAATATTGTGCAACAGGTCATATTTACAGACTGGTGGGACTCCTTTATGTGGCTGAAATGAATTCATTTCTTCCTTTCTTTCCTTCTTTCCTTCTTTACTTTTCTTGCAGATAGTGCTGACATTTTGTTTGTTTTTTTCACTCTAGGATGTGAGGATATTTTTTTTGTGTGTTGTTACTTCCTGACTTGAGAATTGTTTTTTTTTGTATTTTATTTGGCTTCTTTAATAAACAAATTCCCCTATTCTTGTGAAAAGTGCCATGGGTTCTCTTGCATCCACCAGGGCACCCACCAGGACAGCACCAGAGATAGGTAAAAGGGACCTCAGTTTAACATCTCATATGAAGGATGGCATACCCTGACAGTACAGCACCCCCCTTCCCCAGTACTGCACTCAGGTACCAGCATTTAGGTATGAGCCCAATCTCAGTGTGGGATTAATGTTAAAGGTAAGAAGGGAAGTCTCTGGAGTACCCCGTTGCAGCTCCCCCTTTACACCGTCTCTCATTATATAATGGACCCCTATCACCATCATCTGTATTGGTACCCCACCTTAATAAGCCCTGGGCTGCTGAAATCCTTAAATTCCTCTTGGTCCTCAACCAGCATAATGGGTACTCCTAGCCAAATCTTGAAACTGATATCTTGGAATATTCAAGGGCTTCATCCTCTCATAAAGTGGAAGCAGATGCTCAATCATCTTAACAAAGAAGTTTGGGATATAGCCTTTCTGCAAGAAATGCATTTTCTGCTTCCTGCTGAAACCAAGAGACTTTAAAGGTGTGGGCCAAGTAGTGGGTAACATAGAAACATAGAAACATAGAAACATAGAATTTGAAGGCAGATAAGGACCGCTTGGCCCACCCAGTCTGCCCATTTCCCTACCTACTGGATAAGCTGCAGATCCTAGTTAACCAGCAGCCTACTTCTTTCTACCCCCACCCCCCAGAATTGCCTTATGACTATCCCATGCATGCTTGAATTCTTTTTCTTCCAAGGCGAGGATGATAGCCATACTTTTTCACAAATGGATGCCTGTGCAGATTCTCAAAACCTCCCACAGCAAAGAGGGCCACTGGGTCCTGGTCTGAGCCCTAATCAATTCACAAACTTATGCTAGGTAATGTCTATGGCCCCACTGAGAACACCTGTTCCTTCTTCCCGGAGCTGGCACAGGAACTCTCCAACCTGCTGCAACCCAGAGACTGGGTGGTGTTGAGGAGCAACTTCAACAAGATTTGGGACCATGTGTTGGACAAGCTGCGATGTTCCAGTCTATCCCCAACCATGTTCAGAAAGTCTTTCTATTTGCTGTTGCAAAATTCCACCTGATGGACTCCTGGAGGTGCTTCAACTAATGGGGGATTTTCCTTCCATTCAGCCAGGCACAATAAATTAAGATGCAGTACGTGCTGGAGGTACAAACCACATACATAAGCCCAATTATTATTTCTGACCATGCTTGCATACACTTAACTATCATGGTCAGCCCTGAGGAGCTATCACCCCATCCTGGCACCTTAATACCTTCCTGTTCTCTGATGACAAATTGAAAAAGTGGATCTCAGATGAGACAGACCTTTACTTCAATACTAATGACACTGCAGATATTTTCAGGGCCACAATCTGGGATGCCTTCAAGGCATACATTAGGGGGTGAATTATCTGCCACTCTGCTTATGTCAAGAAACAACATCTAAATGGGCTGGTAGAGCTAGAGCAGTTGCTCGAGTATAAGGAGAAGGCTTATAATAGTTCCACCACCACCACCCCAGTGCTTTGGGAGACTCTCCAGCTCAATCTCTGAGTCAGTATGCTTACCTAAACCATGACTCAAAGAGCGATATTGTGCACTGTCCATAGATATTGGGAGTCTGGAAAAAAGTCAGGTAGGCTTTTGGCATTTCATGTAAAGCTACTTCAAGCTGCTAAACATATTGTAGATTTAAGCTTTATGGCACCTGACAACCAAGTAAAAAGAGATCAATGAAGCCTTTAGGAGTTTCTACTCAGTGCTCCATAAGTCATAATGGTGTCCTGATATTCCCTGCCTTGCTAATTTCATAGAGAGCACCAGCCTCTCCCAAATCTTGAGCCTCCAAGTATAAAGATTAGATGCCCCAATAACTCTGCAGGAGCTCCAGTCAACAATTAAGACCCTACATAAGGGGAAAACTCCTGGTGCTGATGGGCTCCCTGCTGAATTTTATAAGGCATTCTTCTCCTAAGTGGATGGTAGGCTCATAAGCACCTTGAAAGCAGCCAGCGCACGGTGCTTCCTACCCCCTTGATGTCTGAGGTGCCAGTTACTCTACTTCCCAAGCCTGGTAAGGTCCCTCAGCTTGTTTCCAGTTACTATGGCCTATCTCTCTTCAATGTTAACATCAACATTTTAGGCATAATTCTAGCCCTAAGATTAATCTCACACATCATAGAGAAGTACTAAACCAGCTTTGTCAAGGGGCGAATGGCCATGGATAACATTAGGGTGGTGATCTGTGCCATGTAAGCACCCTCCACATAACTGTCCCACATAACACAGAGAAAGCCTTTGACCCTGTGGAGTGGGAGTACCTGCTCCAAGTCCTAGGTGCAATGGGTTTCAGGCAAACTTCCTCTCTTCCTGATGCTTTTCCCTGTAGCCATGGAGTCATTGCTCAGGAAGCTGTGACAAGCTCCTAACATTTAAAGCCATTCCGGTGGGAAACCTCACCTTAAAAACCTTTGTCTGTGCAAGTGACCTTGAGGTAGTGGTCTCCAACACATCCAGCTCATTTCTGCGGGTTCTAACTATGCTAAATGACTGTAGTGGCCTGTCTGGACTCAAAGTTAACTGAAGCAAAACTGTCTTCCCCCTCAATAACCTCTGCAAACCAGAGATGGTGCCACTTTTATGACTGAAATGGTCCCCCGACCAAATAAGGTACAGCACTTAGGTATGATACTCTCTACTACCCCAGTTGTATGCTACACCTCGATCTTGGCTCCCTAAGCAGAGAGCTGGAAACAAACTTCTGCAGATGGAAGAAGCTGAAGCTAAATTTTGGAGGTAAAATTGCTGACTACAAAACGATAGTTTTCCCCAAAAACCTGTTCTGCCTTGACCTTCCATTTCAAGGAAGTAGAAAAGCTGCCATTGACATTTCTATATTTCTGGTTCAGCATGCAGACACTCAGAGTACCAGCTAGGCAAGGAGGATGGGGTCTGACCTGGCTTTGGGCTTACCATCAAGAAATCAGATGCAACCTCCAGTGGCTGAAGTCCGATTCCATGAATACCCTAGTCTGGCTCCATCCTGAGGGAGGTTCCCTCCAAAATCCCCCTTGGAGCATAAACCCTCCAGTCCAGAGACTACCAATCTCCTACCATGGCTTCCATGTGGGGAGCATGGATATCACTAGTCAAGTGACACAAATGGACCAAATACCCCCTTGGGAAATGGGAGACACTGTGGGAAAACATATTTTCCTTTCTCCTGGCGAAACTCGTGTCAGCAGAATTAGCCCCCATCACAGTCGAGTGGTTCCAATCTTATCTAAATGACAGGCTCCAATCAGTCAGAACAGTCAACTCTACATTTCCCCCACTCTCAATTCTTGTGGGTGTGCCTCAAGGATCAGTTCTAGACCCCATCATATATTCATTATTCATAAATGACCTTCCCTCTGCCTACACTAATTCCCGCTTACATATGTACGCAGATGACACTATTCTTTTCACCTCTGGTCCTGTCCTACCTGATGTTCAAGCCACCCTCCAGAATGACTACCATAACATTCAGTGCTGGTTCAGGAACAGCCAACTGAAATTAAACATCTCTAAAACAGTGTCTATGACATTCAGAACATTACACAGACTAAACAGAGCTCCTCCACCCTCCCATCACCTCATTGGATGGTAAACTGCTGGACTCAGTCTCAAAATATAAATATCTCAGTGTTTGGCTGGACCCCCATATGACTTTCTCAAACCATGTAGAAGCAATTACTTGTAAATTATGCCCCAAACTAGGTATGCTCCACTGGAATAGAGATTCTCTCCTGCTGCCTGTCAGACATGAAATCCTATCCAAAATTATAATTCCCATCTTTGATTATGCAGATGTGGTTTACAGTACTACCCCGGCATCAACCCTATCCAGACTAAACACCATCCTGAATGTGTTCTGCTGCTTCGCCACAAATGCACCCCTCAGAACTCATCACTGCTCCCTCTACACACTTCTAGGCTTAGCTCCACTTTCCCATCAACGCTACATCTACTCTCTTAATTTTATATCCAAATACTGGTTCAACTTGTTACCTTCCTACCTATCAGAATGCCTTTCCATGGTTTCCCACTCCCCGTATTGTCTGAGGCACAGGGATGCTAGATCCTTCACTCTGCCTCGGCCATCCTCCTCAGCTGGTAAATCCACCTTCTTCTATAGGCTCCCCTGCCTGTAGAATAAACTCTCCTCTCCCATCAGAAACTCTGCCTCACACTATTCTATTAAACAGCAGATTTGCCTACTACCACCCTCCATGTGTTCCTGTCAAGCAAGCGCCACACCTACTCCTCATAGCTGAGGACTCGGTGTATTGTCAAGCAACACATGTAATTATAGATGCATTTACAGATGTGTAAATTGTGTAAATACAGATGTACATACTGCTGTATAAATAATGCTGAATGTCTATTGCTGTTATAAATACCTAATACTATTGTACATTACTTGTCTCTGCACCACTACTGTGTATACCTAAACTAATCTACATGTATAGCATTTACAAGCTGTCTGTCTCTCTCAAAGTGTATGTATACCTGTTTCCCCTTCCCCAGGTCGCACCTGGAAACCAACCCCAGCTCAGTGTGCTTTTCTTGGAAACCTAATGTTTAAATAAATAAATTAATTAATTACAAATATTAGCATTGACCACAAGCCAGAATTCTGGGCCTTTGGGGCTCACTAGGAAATACGGACAGTGGACCATATATTAGACCTCATGCTGGGGGTTATGGACTCCTTTCAGATCCTAGCCATGAAGTTTAATCTACCGAGGGCAGATATCTGACACTATCTTCAACTCAGACAAGCCATTCAAAAGAGAATGGGATCAAGCCGGCCTAGTGACATGGAGGGATGAGGTGCTCCATGCCTCACCTCCTGTCATGCCTGTGACTCATGTTCAGAAACTGACACAGGTCGCTCAGGGGCTGGCCAAAGATGAAGGATTGAGCATCCATAGGACTGCTATCCCCCCTGGGTGGGGCTGTTGTGGCTTGCTGATTGGCTGCTACCTGGAGGTGTCCATGTGGCAATGTATGTGACCACACACACTGAGGGAAGGGAGCACACATTCAGGGTGCTGGGGACATCACCAATGATGTGGAGCTCATACATTGCACCCATTACATGTCCATGGGCCCAGGGGTGAAAATTGGTGGTAATAAAATGATGGCAGGAATGAAAACTGACCTCTAGCCAGCTCCACACCAGTGACAGAGCATCCTTTACAAATCTTGTGGCATAGGACAATGAGGGAAGGTATATCCCAGAGAAGCCAGGTGATGGGGCTGGGGAGGTTGGTCAGAGTAGGGCTGTCGGGCAGAATCGAGGATGAAAACCTATATGGAAAAAAGAATGGGATCATCTGCTTCTTGGCAGACCAGCTTTCTTCCCACTCTTCTGTCTCTATTGATTAGTAGTCCCACACAGATGTGGGGTGCAATTTGTAGCTTCCTTTCAGACCCACACTGTCCCACTCTAAAAAAGATAAAATAGACTAGGAAAAGGAGCTAGGGCTATTTATATTGTGTAGTTCCGGCACCTCATTGTTCTGCAATGCATATACTAACTTTAGGGACATTCGTTACAAATTGATCCAAAACAAATCCTACACTGCTGGTACTGCACACCACTGGTATTCCATAGAATGGGTCTCCTATCCAGCGACACTTGTTGGTAATGCCAAGCTAACACCAGTTCTTTAACGTACATATCGTGGTCTTCCTCAGTGCTTAATGGTTTCTGATCACAGATCCTGAGCTTCTATCAATTGACCGTCGGTGCCACTCTCCCCTATGATCCCTGGTTCTGGATCCTGGGCAAACCTTCAGTGCTAGCCACACTGGAGAGGAACTCTAAGAACTGGATCTTTCCTGTGGTATTGGAGGCTAAGTGCCAAATTCTATTAACATGGAGATCTCCCTCCCTCCTTTTATGGAGTGGCTAATTCTCCAAACCGGCTGAATATGAATGCCTGTCACACCTAGCCAGTCACAATCTCGCTTAGTTCAATAGCATAGGGCCCATTTGTAAGTTTTTTGTTCATCCATTCTCAATTCAATTAGAATTGCATAGGACTGAGTAAAATGTATTGTCCTGTTTCCTCTACTTCATACTCCATAATCATTAACAACAATTCATGTACATATCTGGCACATCCTTATTTGCTATTCCCCTGGTTCCAAAGGTCAAATGGTAATTTTAAAGTCTTAGCCCATTAGATGATGCTAATGTTTAAGTTTATGTTTAAATCAAGTACAATGTCTTGTAATTGCATACTCTTCACTTTTTGGCACCTGCGAGTGCAGTTTTTGAACCTTGCACCCCTTCCATATTTTTGCTTTAAAAAAATTAAAAAAAATGATAAAAAAAAGTGTACAGTGTAAGCACTGTCCCATAATCCAGAAGACCATGAACCCAGCCCACCCATCATCACCACCCAGGTTTTCACCATCCAAAACCCTGCATGCCGCATAGGAAGTGATTAGTACATAACACTGTTTACTGCACATGCTGCAGTATACAGATACAGTGACCACTAATAGTACAGTAGCATGAGTGTGAACACTGATAGGGCCAGGACATTCCACATATGAAAGTGCTTGGGCCGTGGCCATACTGGCCCCCCACAGTTGTCACCCATGAGTGATACCAAGCCCTGTTGCCCCCCCCCGGCATACTCTGTAACCAGTAGGCACCAGCATGGTGGGCACAGGCTGTGAAAAGACACAGTGGGGCCCTTGCTCCACAAAGAGGGGCACAGCTGCAGACATGATGATGCAAGGCATAACATCTCAGCAACTAGGCTGTGACATGCCCCACAGTGATGTACACCACTACAGCACAGAGCAGTAAAGTGAACCACTGAACTATCTGTGTGCATAGGGGCACCATGATGTGCAGCACTGTGCCCATGATGGGCCTGGTACATCTGCGGAGAACACTGGGGACCCCCCCTCATAGATGGAAGTCTTTGGTGGTATAACCATGAGCATGGCAGCTCAGTACTACCCCCGAAATGCAGACCTGGTACACGCCACCCCTGCAGTGACACAAGCTGGATACTGATGGCTAGACATAGCACACAGACACTGTAATTAAATCAGAAAACTTTAATGTGGTATGACAAAGGCAACACAATGATGACATGCTACTGTCCCCCCTCAGTCATCATCCTCCTATGAGTTGGTGCTGGTTCATGACTGTGTGGTGGTATTGACATCCCTCTCTCTGAGGACAAGTCACTGCAGTGATCCACGGTAGGTATGCAATGAGAGGAACACAGAGGAGAGAAAACATATGAGCGGGATTCATATGTGTGGTAGGACAGCATACAGAATGGGCATATGGCACACACATACACATGGATGAGTGGCCCACCCCCTGCGCCACCAACACTGACAGCAGTGACCACCTCATTCAAAAGTACCAAACCTCGAAGGGCTCCACCACTGCCCAGTATATGCTGAGCTCATTCTTGTTCTTCCTGCCTCTCAGGGACAGATATTCTGGGACCTTCAGGTCAGTCGGTGCTGGACAGACCACCACCACTGGTACTGTTCCAGCCGGTGTCACCATCTGTTACCAGGACCTGCCATGGTATCCCTGTAGAAACACAAGAATAGAACAACTATGAGTGTCAGTGAACACATGAAACACACTGTCTGCCAACTGCCCATAGTACCAATCACATTCACTGGTCCCGGCTCTGAAACATTCCACATGTCTCCCCAGTCATCCTGTTAGGACAGGAAAGACATCCTTTGCAACCTTCAGGGGATGGTCCCAGCCCTCCTCACTCCCATTGGTGGTTGTGATGCTGTCTGGTATGGCTGGATGTTACCTGTGCATGCCACTGTACTCCAGGCAGTATGCTGAGTAATGCTCCTCATAGGGCCACCAACATGGTGCTGTGAGTCATTCACAGCAGCACTGTTGCCATGCCCCTGGACATGCAGGTGGCCCCTATGGTGCAGTTGTGCCACAGGCCACTGTGCCACAGACCTGGGTAGCAGGTTGTGCCAGCAACAGAACACAGGAGGGCTTTCCCTGGCATATATAGATGGTGCCTGGACCCATCTTGTCTACAGCTGTTGCCCTCATGGAACCAGGAGTGGCAACACACCTAGTGTCACGTGGACCAGTGCATGTTCTGGTTTTGCGAGCTGCGATGCGATGTGTTTATCCCTTTTTATGGACATCCTTCTGCTGGATGGTGAGTTTGAGCTGCAGGAGGCATGGCAACCATGGCCACGTGTTCTGGAACAGTCTGGATGCATATGCCCTCCAGGACACACACTACCTTGAACCATTCCATGTCTACTATTCCACCATGGGTGAGTTGTGTGATGTGGTCTGTAGCCATATAGAAACATAGAATTTGACGGCAGATAAGGACCGCTTGACCCACCTAGTCTGCCCACTTCCCTACCTGATGGATAAGCTGCAGATCCTAGTTAACCAACAGCCTACTTCCTCCTACTCCCCCACTAGAATTGCCTTATGTCTGTCCCATGCATTCTTGAATTCCCCTACTGTTCTTGACTCCATGACCTCCTCAGGAAGGCTGTTCCATGCATCCATAACCTCTCCATGAAAAAAATACTACCTCACATTATCTCTGCGCCATCCCCCCTCTATCTTCAAATTGTGCCCCTTTGTTCTTGCACATCTCTTTTTCTGAAAGATGCTACCCTCTTGGACTTTGTTGATTCCTTTGAGGTACTTCAAAGTTTCTATCATGTCCTCCCTCTCCCTTTCCTCGAGGCTATACATATTAAGCTCCTTTAGTCTCTCTTCGTATGTTGTCTGGTGCAGACCCTGCACCATTTTAGTTGCCCTCCTCTGGACAGCCTCCACTCTGTCTATGCCTTTGCAGAGATGGGGTCTCCAGAACTGCACACATTACTCCAGATGGAGTCTCACCAACTGTCTGTACAGAGAAATAACAACTTCCTGTTTTCTACTGTTGATGCCTCTCCCTATGTATCCCAGTATCCCCCCAGCCCTTCTTACTGCCTTCTCACATTGCTTGCCCACATTTAGATCATCTGATATAATTACCCCCAGGTCCCTTTCCATTGTTGTTGTTAGTATGCCACACTCCATTGTGTACTCTTCCCCTAGGTTTTTGTTTCTCAGATGTATTACCTTGCACTTCTTTGTGTTGAATCTGAGCTGCCATACATTTGACCATTCCTCCAACCTTGCCAAGTCCCTTCTCATTCTTTCCACCCCACATATGGCCCCTAGAATGTGGCTGTCACATGCCATGTCAGTACAGACAAAGATGTTGTGTACACTGTCATACCATGCCACAGGGTCATTCTAGAGTAGTGCTGGGCAAACTGTGGCCCACGGGCTGCATGTGGCCCTTGATACAATTTTTGCAGCCCCCAAAATGCTCTGTAATGAAACAAATAGCACTGTATCTTTAAGATTATGCTAGCAGTCATTCGATGTGCGCTTCTCATTGATGCACATTGATTTGCAGATTCTTTACTCTGGCTAAAGAATACAGTCATTGTCATGTAGGCTGCATGCTGTTTTGGTGGTGAGTAGCTTATCATGTCTCTTCTCACAATGCCGTTAACAATTCTACCAATGTTTCAGTGATTACATTTGCCTGTAACATTTCTGTGGCTGGTGAATAGATCGGTGATTACAGGTTTTTAAGCAGTGCATACAGGGGGGACAGGGAGTAAATTACAAGTTTTAATTGGCTTCATTTGATTGCTAAGTCAGCAAATACTTGAAAATTGGTAGTCCAGGTTTAATCAATCATTTATCACCTCCCCCCATTCTAATTTCATGTATATAGATGAGTATTTACTAGTTTAATTTCAACCTCCGCTGCCACTGCCACAAGCTCAGGATGACACACCGCATCACTGAAATTCTATTAAAAAAATGGACACATTTCTAACAAGGAGCAGCAGACAGACTTTGTCTGAACCCAGTTCACCAATTGCTGCAAGTCCAGGCTGTAGTAAAAAAAAATCTGGGGGAAGAAGGCAGAATAGTACACTAAGTAACACTAGGTAAACATTATTTAATAATGTTTAAACATTTTAATGATTAGTGACATTAAATAAAGTTGTTTGCATTATTAAATTGTCTAATTTGCAGAATTTAGTTGTGAATATGGACCTGTAAAATTCCTGCATGCTTATGCAGCCCTCCAGATCATTGGAGGGCTGCACTTGTGGCCCTCATACAATCCCATGTTGCCCACCACTGTTCTAGAGGATGGTGGGAAATGTCATCGTCATCAGTCAGTCATCTGGGTCCAGGGCACTACATCAGATCATGGATATCCTGATCTGTATGTGCATGAGCACATCATATTCCCAGTAGTACCACAGGACATAAAGCCATAAAGAAGGCGTTCTGTGCCATGCATGGTGTGCCCAGTGTAGCAAGTGCCATTGTCTGTACACATGTTGCCATGCTGGCACCAGCCCAAAACCAGGAGGCATACCACAACTGCAAGGGCTTACATAGCATCAACTGCCAGCTTGTGTGCAGTGCCACAGGGTTGATCATGAATGTGTGCGTAAAGTACCCAGGCTCATGCCATGATGTCTATATAGTTGACTGTTTGTGGCTCAGCACCTTTCTCAGTATGCAGGAGAGCTGTGACCGATGTCTCATAGGTGGGTGAGGCACCACATACATGTGTGCTGCCATGTGTTAACACTATTGTCCTCACCCTTTCAGCTGACAGTGGCTATCCATTACAACCATACCTGAAGACACTGCACTTAGCAGCATGTAGCAAGGCAGAGGGGGCATACAATGAGGCACACAGGAAGACATAGTCCCTGATGGAGAGGGTGACTGGACTCCTGAAGATGTGATTCTGGTGTCTGGATATGATCGGTGGCATGGTGATGTTTGGCTCAGGCATGGAAAGTAGAATGTTTACTGCATGTACCATTCTGCACAATATTGCTGTGCTGAGGCATATACCCACGCCTGTCTTATTCACAATGGGGGGCACAGTGATGGCACAAGAGGCGATCACAGTGGTGGGGACCAGGATGTAAAGGGTGGGTAGACATTGTTGGGCTCATGGTATGGCATGGGCATGTACAGATGTCATTCAATGTGCAGTGTGGGTATATTTGGGTGGTATGGCTGGCATGGTGGTGGAGGAACTGAAGTAGTACAGCATGGTGATGATGATGCCCACATCTGAGTGCCAACACTATCTTTTGCTATCCACAGTGTAAGGTATTGTCCCCTGGGGCTCCTGTGGGTCTACTGGCCAAAGCTGTGCTACCCATGTGTGCTGTTTGTGGGTGGATGCTTATGCTGTACACAGGGAGTCATGTACTCTCCATGGGGGTGGGGGGTTGCTAATGTTGTACACAGGGCTCTATATGTTATCCGTTGAAGTGTGCTTATGCTGTACACAAGGGTCATGTGATGCCTATGGGGGTGGTGCATCTGCTGTACACAAGGATCATGTACTATCCATGGGGGGTGCTTATGCTGTACACAGGGGTCATGTGCTGTCTGTTTGGGCGTGCTTATGTTGTGCAAAGGGGGCTAGTGTGCTGTCCATGAGGAGATGCTTATGCCATACACAAGGGTCATGTGCTGCCCATTGGATTGGGGTGCATATGATGTGCACAAAGGGGTCATGTGCTATCCATGGGGGATAGTTATGCTCCACACAGGAGGAGTGCTGGTGCATGGAATGTCCTGGAGGGTGCCAGCTTTGCCTGTGGCCCTTGTTGTTTGTATGTCCACTGCGTGTTGTACTATGTGCCCTGAAGTGACAAGTTTTGGCTGGGACCTTCCCTGCTGTCCTGCCCCATATGACTGCTGGTGGCTCCACCTATGCCTACTGTTGCAGGGCTGCCTGCTCAGTGTGTAAGGATGGCCCTTCGAGTGGTGGTCCCAGACACCATGGCTGATGGTTCATGGGGACAGATGTTGTCTGCAATCCCTTCCAGCATGTCCCCATGTTGATGAGGTCACCACACATATTCCTCACCTCAGTGGTCAGCTCCCACAGCTGGTTTGTTTGTTCCTGCTTTGCACAGAGTCTGCTCTATTCGTGCTGCCTCATCTAGTATTAATAGGTGTGAAGGACACCTCTATAGGCACCATATCATGACCCCTGTCCATCCCAGTCTGATGGACCCTTGTCTCCACTGTCCTCACCTGTCCTCTGTGCAGGGTAGCAAGTGGCACATTGGATGTGCCAGTATCCTGTCCTATGGAGTCACTGGATGTCAGTGGAAGGAGGGTGTGTCTGGGAGCATGGCACCTCCATGTCCTCCTGTCCATGTGTGGTCTACAAACTATGTGTAGCATGCACTGTGGGTGTCACCGGGGGTGTCTGCAGGGGTTGTCTGTGCATGGTAGTACTGGCTGACTGCATCCCCTGCCTGCTGCTGGTGCTGTCCACCACCTTATCCTGTGTGGCCTGTGTGGTGGTGCAACTGCCATGTGTCTCAGTGCAGCACACAACCCCTGGCTCTTCCTGACTGTCATCCTCCTTCATGGGTGCCATTCCCTCCTGCAGACCACCTGTGGACAGAGGAGACATGATATGGGTCATTGTACATTGCAGCATTTAGCAGTATGCTGCAGGGGTGCATGTGCACTGTTGGCACGGTCTGCCTACCTGGTACAACCTGCTACTTGCTGGCCATGCTGGCCACATGGGCAGGCCTTGGTCCTCAGTGTCTGCTGCCACCTCAGTGCCAGGCAATCAAGTGGTCACAGATGCAGTGGACCAAGGTACAGGTACAGTTAACCTGGCTGTGTACAGACTCCCACCCCCCATGTGCCTCCATGCAAGGGGCATACCAGGCAGGGTGTCCATGCCCTCCTCTTCACTATGCAGTGCCCCCTGTGTCAATGTGTCTGCCACCATGCATCTATCAATTAAAGGGTTTGTGCATGGGTGGGTGGCCCTCGACTGGTTGCTGTCTGGGACTGCCTGGTGGCCACCAGCTTCCACTTAGTGGCTGACCAGAGGTCATGCAATTTGTTTTTTATGGCAGCCAGTGTCTGTGCCTCATGGCTGGCAGGACTGACAACCACCTAGCTATCCAACCACAGCCTTGACTTAATTTCCACTTGTGCCTTCAATAACTGTGGCCCCATAGCATCATATAGTGCTCTCAGATGTTGGCCAACATGGTAGCCACCTGCTAGGTGGTGAATTGGTAGACCATGACTGTCCAGACCCAGTGATCTATGGATGGTCATGGGCCATGGCCTGCCCATTGTTTGTCCTGGCTATGTGTACCTCCATGGACAGTGCAGCTGGGGTTGCTGCACCCTCACCAGGCTTGGCTCCTGCATGCTCTGTCTGCTCCATGCTGGTATTCACTATTGCCAGTGAATGCTGTGCTCTGTGTATGGGCCAGCCTATGTGGATGCCCATGTATGGCGGCATCAAAGGATGTGGCTGCTCACCGATACTCCACCCTGTGTTAACTCCACATGGTCCTACATGTGTCTATACACCCCAGCCAAACCACTGCCAGTGCAGTGCACACCATAATGCATGCTTTGTGCACACAGCTGCTTCTACACTGCACATGGGTGTACCAGTGTTATGTCCATTTTAGGTTATAGACAAGTACCATAGTGCTCAGTGTCCACACAGGGCCCATCATTAAGAGGGTAAATGCTAGCAACCCTGGTGACAAAAGAGAGGGATCACAAGCACATTGCAGTGCCAAATGAGCATGCCCTTGGGTGCATGTGCATAGTACTGACATGCACACTGTGGACCAATGGGCTTGTAGTGCATACTGTAATAGTATTTGTGTGATTTCATTCACAAAGTTGTGAATGACCATTTCAGTATGCACTGCAAGCCCATTGGTCCATAGTGTGGACCAATGGGCTTGCAGCAGATACTGTAAGCTGTCATTTGATGGGCAGCCATGGAGGTATGCGTGTGTGTTTGCTGTCCGCCAATGACCGGGGGCTGGGTGGGCTGGGGTCCTGTGTGGTGGGGGGTAGGGGTACCACTAGACTACCAGGACCTGAATTGAGCTGTTTCAACAGTGATCAGTGTTATGTGTGGGGAGGAGGGTACCACTAGACTACCAGGGACTGAATTGAGCCATTTCAATTGCGATCGGGGTTATGGTCAGGGAAGGGCATACCACTAGACTACCAGGGACTGAACTTGAGCTGTTTTAATGGTGTTCGCGGTTATGGGCAAGGAGGGGGGTACCACTAGACTACCAGGGCATGAATTGAGCCATTTTAATGGCGATCAGGGTTACGGGTGGGGAAGGGGTACCATTAGACTACCAGGGCATAAACTGAGCCATTTTAACAGTGATCGGGGTTACAGGCCGGGAGGGAGGTACCATTAGACTACCAGGGCATGAATTGAGCCATTTTAATGGTGATCGGGTTTACCGGGGGTGAGGGGAGTGCCACTAGGATACCAGGGCATGAACTGAGCCATTTTAATGGTGATCGGGGTTACAGGCAGGGAGAGGGGGTACCACTGGACCACAAGGAAATATTGTGGGTGGTTGTGTATGGTGTTTGGGGGGGGAGACACCCACGGCTGGCAGCTGCTGTGTTGCACCTTGCATTATGGCAGCTCGTCTGTGGGTGGCTTTCACTTGAGCATGATTTTTCCATGCTCAACTTTGTGCCCAGGTATGCGGCACATCTCTGGGATGTGCCAGCATACACGCCGAACATCTTGGCTGAATATCAAGATGTGCCACTTATGCATGGGCATGCCCCCTGGAGATGCGCTGCATACATTATCTTTGTCGCCACGGCACATCGGGAATTCTGCAGTGCAATTCCTCCTTTTGAATATTGCCCCAGGGTGCATTTCTGGGGTTGCGCTGGCACAACTCAGTTGCGCCAGGTGCAACTCCTTTGAATATCTAGCCCTATGTGTTCTTGTTATTAGTTAGAGGAAATCTGTTACTCTGTTAGTATTGCAGACTGAAAAACATTATAAACCTACCCTATTTCAGAACGAAAACAAAAAAAGTCAAATAACACATTTTTTATTATTGTTTTTATTTTAATATGCTGGGGTGAAAAAATGTACAACAGCAAATAAAATATGGGTAGGTGTGCAAAACTCTAATATAATTACTGGTGACCCCCTTTATCACATGGTTAACAGGCTTCACTCAAATGCTGTAGTAACCAGAAAACTGGTTATTATGGCATTCTCAAAACCTTTTGCTTCACTCTTGCATCAAGTGCTTGTACTGTGCTACTTCATTGGCCCTTAATCTGTGTGTGGGTGGGCCAAACAACACAACCAACATGGTGGCTCTGTTGCTTCATTACCAAGCACCTGCACTGATCACTTCCTCTCAGACTCCCTACAGGTAACCTACTTATTTTTTTGACTATTTATCTGGCTGATCCTGCCTTTACAAGACTAAAAAGACATATCTGGTTGATCCTGCTGTAATGCTTTGGTCAGGGACTCAGCAGACAGCTAGTCAGATTGGGAATGGACTGTGGACAACTGACTACGCTTGTGGTTCCCATGCTGGTTCCACATTGCAACTTAAAAAAACAAAAAAACCTCCTCTCACCACCAAGGCCGGATGCCAAATGAACTGTCAGAGCACATACTATATACAGTATCTGCTCTGACAGTTCCTTTGGCATCCGGCCATGGTGGTGTGAGGAGGGTTGTGCAGAGTGCCTGATCAGGGATCGGGATTGGGGGAGCGGGGTGGTGGGCACTACCTGGCAGGGTGGAGGGCCACTAGACCACCAGGATGGGATGTTGGCAGCTGTTCCATATTTGGGCATATGGGGCTTTGGGCAAGGATTTTCAGTGTCAGTGGTTCAGCAGGTAGCACACTCGCCTCTGAGGCTGGGAGATCAGAAAGCTGTGGGTTCTGTCCCCACACCAGGCACTTGGGTTAATATCCCAATACTGACACAGTAGTGCAGCGTGAGAGGGGTGCCGCACTCCTGAGGTGCCATCTTTCAGATGAGATGTTAAACCGAGGTCCCATCTGCCTGTTCTGGTGCTAGTTCAGGTGGATGTTAAAGATCCCATGGCACTTCTCGAAAACAGTAGGGGAATTTAATGTTTATTGAGAATCACACAATATAATACGGCACATTGAAAAAAAAGAAAATACAAGGCAATCTAGCAGAAAAACAAAATTAGCAACAAAAGAAAATTGTCCAGAAATCACGGAACTGTCCAACACGAAGTTTAAAAAAACCAAAAGAATAACTGCAGTGAAAAAACATCAGATAACTCATGTAATAGGAGCATCAGAGTCAGTGACCCATGGAAGATTTCTCCAGGATTGAAATACCCAATGAACTGTTCGATTTTTTACTTCTGTCCTATAAAGGGTCTTACGTTCCAAAACAATTTTCTCAAGAAGTTCAGAAAGAGGCACAGATTTATGCTGCAGAGTAAACCAACAGCGTGAGTTCCATACATACCATTTCAACACAGTCAAAATGACCTGCAATGTGGATGTATCCCATGCCTGCCAGGAAGAATCAAAGGAACCATACAATAAGACATCTAGGGACATATTGCGAAAAGGGGGCATATTCCAAGAATCAGCCAGCAAGGACCAAAAACTCGAAATATAGGAACATGAGAAAAATAAATGAAAAGTTGTCTCAAGCTGCTGAACACAGGTAGGCCTAGAACAAAGACTTTCTAAAAGCTGTTTGTGCTTCTGATGTTCCTTTACATTTAACCTATTGTGACAGCAGAGCCAATGAATGTCCCACATTTTTTCAGGGATTCTCTGGTTGTTCAAAAATTCAAGCATAAGCTGTATCAGATTAGCAGGACAACTGGCGAAAGAAAGTTCCCTAAACTTTGTGGAAATGATTTATTTGTACAGAAATTTTCGATGCTGGCCACTTACCATAGCAGTAGACAGCTGCCAACTTTTAAGTTTGACAAACACATCCCTTGTGTATAGAGGACAAACATTCAAGTACCTAAGC
Source organism: Neoceratodus forsteri (assembly GCA_016271365.2). NCBI lineage: Eukaryota > Metazoa > Chordata > Ceratodontiformes > Ceratodontidae > Neoceratodus > Neoceratodus forsteri. The sequence continues at coordinate 137,648,579 of CM057453.1, forward strand.
AATCTAAGAGAGGCAGCTTCCCACTGGGGGAACCAAGAACTACAGGTAAGGGTATATAAAGGGATCCAAGACCTTCAAACATGGGTTACAATGAATAATAATATACAGAACATAAAAAAAAAAAAAAAATGGATTTACCATTCCCAAACCCCCTTGATTCTTTAGAAGATATAAAATATTGCATTTCAAGGGATTCAGTCTACTGCCCCAGACTGCTTGGAAAAAAAATACCATATAAGGAAGCCTTGAGTGTTCAAGGAGGGGACATAACCAACTAACATGCATAAAAAGAGGTAAAAGAAATGTTTTAATTAGATGGACTCGTTTTAACTTCCCTATATGCCATGAGTTCCAGGCCTGTACCATCCTTTCAGCCTGAGAAAGTTTAGGACTCCAATTTAGAATGTACAAGTCCTGGAAACCAAACATTACACCCAGAATAGTAAATGGGTCTCTAGTCAGTGCAATCCCAGCAACTAAAACTAAAGGAAGCAGCGGCCAGCCAAATTGTCTCCCCAAACACTTAGACATGTTGAGAGAAGATCCTGAAAATGAGCCAATGGACTGATAGATGTTCATTACGTTAGTGGCTGAGGCTGTGTCACCAACCAAGATAGTAAGATCATCAGCATAAGCTAAAGCTACAGAAGGAATAGTATGAGTATCTACATGTATGTGTGTCAGTGCAGGTGAAGAATTCAAAACCCATAAAGGCGGATCAATACTAAAAATATATAATAGAGGGCTTAAAGGACAACCTTGTTGAACCCCCCGTTTAACTGGAATCATGGGCCCCAACCAACCATTAATAAAAGGTGATACTGTAGCTACTTCATAAATAGCTCGTAACCAGAGAAGAAAAGAATCCGGTACGCCATACTGAGCAAGCATATCCCATAAATAACAATTCTGCACAGTGTCAAAGAATTGCTTCTGATCCAAAGACAGAAGAAACCCATTCAGACCGTCTGCATTGTCCCATTCAATCAGTTCACGTAAGAGAATAAGATGGTCACTCATACACCACCCAGGGATAGAACAGGTCTGAGTAGGGGATACAAGATGAATGGCAACCTGTAACAACCTGTTTTTTTAAATTTTTGCAAGAATTTTGAAATCTGTATTGAGGAAGCTAATAGGCCTCCAGTTCATGAGATCAGTTTTATCTCCTTTCTTATAAAAGAATATTAATAGGCATCGGGTCATATCTAATGGAACAGAGTCAGTGTTTAACATGAAGGTAAACACCATTGCTAACCCTCTGGAAATTAAAGGTCCGAGTATCTTATATAATTCAGGAGTGAACCCATCCAAAGCCGGAACTTTATTGTTGTGCAAAGATTTTATAGCTTGTTCAACTTCAGAGGCCGAAATGTCAGTAGTGAGTTCAGTCACTAAATATGGAGGACAAACAGGGATATGGGATGCGGGTAACAGTGTATCAAGAGAGTCCTGCAACTGCGTATGTTGTGAAAAAAGAGAAGCAGTATGCTGTGGTACAATTCTGAGGATGTTACATTTATCAGTATGCATGGAGCCATGCAGATCAGTGAGACAGTCCATAAATCTATTTCTGACATTATTATGATAATGCAAAAAGACATATTACCTCCTCTGTCCCCTGAATGTCAAAACGTTGTTGTTTCTTTAAACTTTCAAACTTTCACAAGTGATAGGTCTGCATATCCTGTTGTAGCCTTGAAATCATGAGATGTAGTTCTAGCCAGGGACTGTAGTTTTTGTAAGTGTTGTCTTTGTGTAAGGTACTGGACATAGATATCATTATGGAGTTTTTTACTTTTTAGTTGAAGCAATCTCCTCAAATCCAATTTGACTTCTTCCCACCAGAGGGCAGGAGTATCATACATGTCAAACAAAGAGCATTTATGGGCCACCAAATACTTAAGATCTTGCAGCAAAGTAACCTGGGACAGAAGAGAAGAATTAAATTTTCAATAACCCAGGCAGAACTGGAAGAATGTAACTACTGTGTCCAGGCGTAATATTATTAATTTGTGGTCAGAAAATTCAATCTCTAGGACCTGTATAGAGGAAATGGGTAAAGATGCTGTAATAAAGAAAAAATCAATTCTGGTGACCAACTGGCCTTTCTGGAAAGTTGGATGTGGAGTCTTATGGGTAGTCAGATAAGCATCTTTCAAATGAGAGGTAGAAATTACAGATTTCAATGTAGGCATGTCACAAAAAACTTTAGTAGTGGTAGACTTTAAACCATATTTTGTTTGTCCACAATTTGTCCCACAATTAAAATCCCCACCAAGAATTACCTCCTTAGATGAGAGTAAATAAGGATGAATTGCTTTGAACAATGAGACTCTATCTGCCTTAGTCTAGGGTCCATAAACATTCACAAACCTATAATAGAGATGAATAATTTTTGTATCTAAAATCAAAACATGTCCAGGTATTAAATCAATCAATTTAAGTAAGTGCATATTGAGCTCCGAAAGAAATGAAATCCCCACCCCTGAACGGGCATCTGTACCCAGGGACCAATATGAGGGACCAGCATGCCAAAGCTTAGTGGCAAGACCTAGTTCTGAAATAGTGTGCAATCTAGTATCCTGTAGAAAAATTACCTGTAAGGAACTGATTATGAAATAGGTCAGGGCCAAATGTTTTTTGCTGTTACTCTTGATACTATTCACATTTAAAGTTCCCAATGTTATTAGTGCCATATAGGTAAGAAGGAGGGAAAGCTAGTGAAAAAAATCTCTCAAGGGTGCTTTTTCTTCAACCTCCGAGATCTACGTTGCTGGGTCGCAGGAGGCTGAAGTTGAACTTCAGATTCAGAGGGAGAGTCAACTTGTGAAGACCACAAGGATGAACCTTCCGAATCTGCATCGGAAAGTTCAGAAGACTGAAAGACATCATATCTGTTACTTAAAGGTAATTCAGAAGTTTTAGACACTTTAGGGGCCAGCTGTTCCATCGTCTGGGACCGTCTGGAGGATCTCTTGCTAACTTGGGGGGGGATGATAGAGGAGGACTCACCCTATGCTATGTCACCCATGGAGAGACCACTAATTCTGGCTACTTGTGGTAGGGAAGGGGGAAGAGGCTCCGTTACCGGCTGTGGGGCAGGTGGAGTGGGAGTAGCAATAGAGGGAAGGAGCACTGTAGAAGCAGGAGGGAGTATAGGGGATGTGGGAAAGGAATTCCTTTGGGCAATAGCAATCATCAGTCACTGTTCAACATCATCTGAGGAGTCAGACTGATTATGAGCCACCCAGGTACAACTCTGGTAGGTTACACTTCGGCTCATTTAGACAATTCCCACTTGTATGACCTAGTTCTTGACACAAGGTACATTTAACTTGATCACAAAGGCTGCTTAAGTGAGTGTAGGAGCCACACTTATAACAGGCCTTCAGCTGGCCAGCATAGAACAACACACCCCTATCACATCCCCCAAAAAAAAAAAACAGTTAGGAAGGTGACTCAAGCCTGTATCAGTGACATGAAGCATAACCTTCACTTTCCATCCCCCTGTCCAGATATGTTCTGCATCAAAAATGGCTTCTGGGGATCCCAGAACCAAACAGTGTTGCTTCAACCAATATGTCAAGTCAGTTACACTAACCTCCTCATTTCTAAATTTATTTTATTTATCTAGTTTTTGTTTACAGGGTAGGTGCGCTAGCCATAGTCATGACTATTTTCAGGCATGACGTGGGAGAATACAAAACAACAAATAGAGGAACAACAACAAAATCATTACAACAGTTTACAAATAGGTTACAAGGAAATTAGCTAAAAGCAAGAATGTTTTGGTAGCAGTGCGGAGAAATATGGTGCAGTACAAAAACAAAATTCAAACACAGTGCTTAGAGAGAAACATGAAATAATGGCATTATCAGCACTAATAAGAGATTGAAAAGTTAACTTATGGGAAGGATATTAGTAGGTGATAGAAGTAGGTGATTAAGAAGAGGAGTAAAGGAGAAGTGCTTAGCGTTGTAGGGGACAGATAACAAAGAAGAGGTAGTACTGAGGTGATAATGGCTAGGGAGGCTTGAAACAGGAGCATTTGTGAGAAGTTTCAAGATAAGTACGTAGACCTTTTTTAAACGATGTATGGGATGTTGATTGTTGCAAGGTTAGTGGAAGGGAGTTCCAGTATTTGGGGGCATGGCAGGCGAAAGTATTAGCACCTTTAGTGGTGCAGTGTCTAGGGATGAAAACAGGGGCCTGGACCGTGGAACACAATCCATAGCATGGAGTCAGGTTTTGGAAAGGCCTGCTAGGGATTTAGGGATTTGTAGACAAACCATGTTGACAATGATTGAGCTGTAAGCATGTAGCCTTACTTCAGAAGGAGGAAGCCATCCCAGGTCAGTTTAGAGGAGGCAGTGATGTTTCAGCCGGTGTGAGGAGGAGGCATAGCGACAGATGTTGTTATAAGTAAACATCCCATTTCCTTAGAATTGGTTTGCATGCAGAAAAATATGTTGCAGTCCCATGAGTAAGTGATGGTAGGAGAATGCCACGGGCAATGGCAAGCCTAGCCAAGGGAGAGAGCATATAGCTGGTTCAGTAGGCTATTCCTAGTTTGGCATGTACCTGTTTGCAGGTTAGATTGATGTGTAAGTCAAAATTTAGTGTTGGATCGAGGGTAATACCCAGATATTTAAAAGAGGATACTACCCCAGCTACTGACCCATTTAAGGAGGTGACTTTGAACTGAGAATGGGCATGCTTTAGCTTTGCTGTTGATTCAAAGAGCATAGCTTGGGTTTTAGACCTGTTTAATACAAGTTTGTGAGTAAATAGCTACTTTTGTATGAGCTGGAAATCAAGAGAAAGTCATTTGTTAATGTCATCAATGCTTTTAGCACTAGCATACAGCACAATATCATCAGCATATAGTAGGGAGGCTGTCATGTGGAGGAGAAAGAGAGAGAAGTAAGGGCCCAAGGATGAAGCTTTGTGGCACTCCGATATTTATGATGGTTTTGTCCAAGAGGGTAGAGTTGTATTTCACAACTTGAGGCCTATCAGCTAGGTAGTTTCCAAACCATCTAACAACGTTGGTTGAGAAACCTAGTGATCCCAGTGTGGTTAGAAGGATGGAGTGATCAACTAAGTCGAAAGCCTTAGTCATGTCAATAAAAACTGCACCAGTGAGGAGGCCGGAGTCCATAGCCACTTGAGTATCTGATGTGAATTTGAGGAGGGCAGTAGTGGTGCTATGACCTTTGCGAAAACCATGCTGGGCATCGGTGAGCAGATTGTGCTTCTGTAAGAAGTCGATTGTCTGGGCAGCTACAAGCTTCTCAAGAATTTTATTCAGGACAGATAGGATGGCGATGGGCCTATAGTTGGAGGGGTCTTTACAATCTCCTCTTTTAAAGACTGGAGTAATTTTAGCTGTTTTCCATATGTCCGGGATATGGCCCTGGCACAGGGAGAGCGTGAAGATCCTGGCTAGGGAAGCAGCAATGAAAGGGGCTGCAATCTTAAGAAGCCTGGGCTCTAGATTGTTCGAGCCAACTGCTGTGCAGTCCAAGGTATTGTTTAGCAATCTGAGCACTTCACATTTCGTGTTTGCCTTGAAAAAGAATTGGGGACCGTTTGCAATAGGTCGGGCGGATACACTTGGTTGGGCAGGGAAAGATGAGGTGTAGTTGGATAAGTCCAAGAATTTATGGTTAAAGATGTTTGCAATGGTTCTGGGATTATTACAGTGTACCCCATCAAGAGACATGTCATTAGGGGTGGATGCCTGATTAGAACCAAGAAAGAATTTAATATGTGACCAAAATGTTTTGGGGTCACCATAGGAGTTGGTCAGTAGATCTTTGCAGTATGCACTCTTGGCCTTTTTGATGTCCTTTTTGCAGGCATTTCACAGAGCCCTGTAGTTGTTGAGGTCAGAGGCTAGCCTTGAGTTTTTATAGCGGAGCCAGCTTTTGTCCCTTAACTTAAGTTTAGCTAGTAGGTCAGCTTTCAACCATTGGGTTTGTCTATTTTTTACTCTGCAGGTTACAAGTTTGCAGTGCTTGTCCTGGAGTTCTAGGAAGTGTTTCAAGAGCAGGTCCAGGGCAACCTGAGCATTATTGGATAAGAGAATGGGGGACCAATCAGTAGAAGCAATGTTGTTCAGGAAAGCCTGAGGGTCAAAATGTGCATAGTTGCAGAAGGTGATGAAGCGTGGTCCAGTCTGGGTAGGCCTGTCTTTTCCCCATATACAGTACATTGGGGAGTGATCAGTGATAGCATCTGGCAGTACTCCAGAGGCAATTACATTTTCAGGGCGATTGGTCATTATCCAGTCTAGTAGTATGTTGGAGCAATGGGTATCTCTGGTAGGTTCATCAATAAGCTGGTGTAGGTTATAACTCTGCAGCTTGGTCATTAATGTTGTTTGGTTACTGCCCAGCCAATTTAAGTTTAGGTCTCCAAGTATAAGGACCTCATTCCTTCTGACAAGGCATGTGGTTTGTTCCAATAAGTCATCTAGCCCTACTAGTCCATTTGTAGGGGGATTGTAGACACATACGATGTGAAGTTTTTTAGTACCAAGAGTGAGCAGGATGTGAAGTGCCTCACAGTGGTATAGGGCAGATGTCTTAACAGCAGAGACATCAAGGTGATCTCTTAAGTAGATAGCTGTTCCACCCCCTCTTTTGGGTGTAGTTCGGTCAAGTCTCAGAAGGTTATTGTGGGGAAGGGGGCATAGAGAATCAAGTATGGCAGGTTTTAGCCACGTCTCAGTTAGGTATAAGATATCAGGCTTGTAAAGTGTGGTCCAGGATTCAAGCTCAGTAAGATTGTGAGCAAGGCTCCTGGTGTCATGATGTGCTATGATAAGACCTTTGGCATTGGCGATAGTGTCAGGTGGGACAATAGATGGTCCTGGATTTAACTCAATATCACCTGAGAGCAGGATAGCAAGTAGGAGAAAGTACCATAGCTTGCGGCGCTTGAAAGAACCACAGGCATGTAGGTGCAGGTGGCATTTCTTATGTACGTGTACAGCTAAGTGTTTCCAGATCTTATTTAGTAACACTGGGGAGGGGTCAAAACAAGGGGCAGGAAGTATTAGTAGATTAGAGTAGTAGTAATCCTGAAATGCAAAGTAGGGAGGGGTAGCTTTATTATGGAGTGCCATAGGCATGGACAAGAATAGTGGTGGTAGTGTAATCATAAGTGTCAGCAACATCAAAGAGGTCATTCTAAAACAGAGTTATTTTGGAGCTGTGACTAACAGCGCAAGGCACCAGTGAGGCTGAGAGACTGCCAAAAGAAAGGTTGACTTATTAGGGGGTCTGGTTAAAACTTCACACAGAGTGACTCAGCTAAGACGCAATCTAGGTAGAGGGGGTTCAGTCAGAGTAGCAAGTGAGGTGGCAGTCACACTAGGTTAGCAAGAGTAATGATAGAGGGAGGACTTGTGCAATGAAAAAACAGGCACTGCCAGCAGTTTAGTAATACTGAAATTAACCAGTAAGTAATTTAATCCTGCCAGAAAGGGTGGTATAATGGTAGCTTGGGAAATTACCACCTCTGAGGTTAGATTCAGATCAGGTCAGATTAAATAAGGAAGCCAATGAGAAGAGGGGGAGGACCGAGAGGGAGGAGTTACAGTGTATTTAATGGAGGCCTGGGAGGGGGTGGGGGGAGAAAAAACCCTGTGTAAATGCAGACGCTTATGCTTGAAAAATGGCAGAGAAAAGGCGCTGAAAAACTCAGTCTATGGTCCAGAGAGTCACAGGAAAAGGCACACCAATCGACAAGGCAGCACATGGCTGGCAGACCAATCAGTGATCAGCGCAGAAGAGCCACGCCAATCAGAGGAGCCCCAGTGGAGAACGAAGAGAAGCTAGTGGAAGCGGCATGTACCTGTGCTTGCAGTCTGGGCAGGGGGGCCAGGCAGGCGGGCAGGACCTGTAGAACATTAGAACAGTAATATTCTTATATGCAGGTTTAGTAAGGGGGATAGCTTCAAAGGAGGCCCATAAAGGGGTATGTTTCAGGGTGTTAAACTGTGCCTAAAAACACTGTAAACCAGTGTTCAGTTTGAAGCTAACATCAAAAGTGGTCTCACCAGAGACATGAATGAGGGCATAAATCTCGCTAGCAAAGAACTTCATAGACCCTTTTAACAATGTTTTAGCTACAAAAACCCTATCTTGAAAGTCAGGCATACCCCCTTTATATAAAAGGTTGACAGCATTATGTCACTTGGCAGGATAGACAGGCTGATGAAAAAGAGAAGCTTAAGGTCTCTGAGCAGGTTTCTTAATCTGATTCAGCGGCGCTTCAGGGGGCCCCTCAGGTGCAGATGTTGTAGACAGTGTAGTTTGAGCAGCTTGAGGTAGGCTAGCATGGTCTAACGGAAGAACTGGGTTTCCAGTGAGTTGCAACTCGGCAGGTAAATGCAAGGGTGAAGGAGCTCCTGACAAGTCTTGATCATGCGGTAGCAATGAAGAGGGAGAAACCCCAGAGTCAGCAGCCGACTGAGCGGCACTCCGATGCAAAATAGGAGAAGTTACAACTGGGCTAGGACCAGACACCCAACGTCTGGATTCAGTTTGCACCCACCCAGCAGTGAGTAGAACAGTGGAAATGGTGTCATCTGGTGGAGGAGATCCCTTGGCAGGGGAGCATCTAAGGCTAGATACGCCAGCTGATTGAACCATTCCCGGCACTCCCTCCACAACAGGCACACAAGAAGCAGAATCACGAACAACAGGTACAGGTGAGGCAAACGTTCCAGACTGTACAAGAGAAGAGCTATCAGTAGTAGAGTTCTCGACCAAAGCAGGGAGATGCACAGCAGGCGGGTCCATTTGACTCATCATAGGTACAGGTTCCTGACTCACAGACACTTACAAGTGAGTGGCTGCCAAAGCTCTTTGTAAGTCTTGATGGCGGAGTGCATAGTGCTCATCTTCAGCCAGTAACAGCTGTTCAAGTGGCTGAATCTCAGATGTACCAGCACATAGAGCAGCAGAAGGAAAAGAGTTACTGACCAGTTCAGGTTGCTGTCTTTGGGAAAAAAGAGCAGCAGTCTTGACTAAAGGTCCAGATGTTTGAGGAGTAGCACAAACTGTAGCGGCAGAAGAATCTGTAATTAGCATGGTCTCAGGTCAGTAAGAAGCAGGAGACAAGACCTGGTCTCCTGCTTCAGTCAATTCCATCAGCTCCACCAACACCTCCGTGTCCACCATCTTGGTCAGGAACCAGGATGACAAAGGTTCCCCTACAGGAGAGTAGGGGAATTTCCCCAGTGCCCTGGCCAAATGTCCCCCCATTCACTAAAAATACCACCACAGCTTAATCTGGTTCAAAGTCAATTGGCATTCATCTGTATCCCCCTCCTCTGGGTCATGCCTGAAAATAGGCAGAATTTGTCTATGCACTTAGCTGGTCAACAAAAACGAAATAAATAAATAAAAACTTTAGATTACACGTACATTACTGTTATGCTATACTATAGTTCATTACCGGCATGGGGGGCAAGCCACCAGTGTATGACTTTTTATTTTAATAATGCACATTATGGGCATATCAGGGATTGGGGGAGCCACTAGATCAGCAGGGACTGACTGTTTTATTTTAACACTTTGCATTATGGCATATCAGGGTGGGGGGGCACAGTGGAATCTGGTTGACAATCCTCCCTGAGGATGTCTAAGTACCATTAGATCAGCCCTTGGTTGGTCTAACAGTACATAGAGACCTTTGTCCTCTGGGAAGGTTTTATGAATGCCAGATTAGGGGATATGGCAGCCTGCATCTGCTGCAAGCACCCTAGCATCATGCCGCATCCCATTTTGTGGCACAAGCCCCCTTTGGCATATGCAGTCTGCATTTGATGCAGGCTGCATTGCAAAATAGCTCCGGGCACATCCTTTGATGTAAGGTGCCAGTTGCATCAGACGTTTTTTGACGCAAGCACCCTGTGTCCTTCTCAGGGCTTTGAAAATCTGGCCCCAAGTCTCTACTAAAATAGAAGGCTATACATTATGATATTTAAAAAAAATGTAATTTTACTTTAGTGCTTTCTCCTGTTATTGGCCAATTAAATGTTTTAGATAATGCAGTACTTCTTTCACTATGCCTTTCAGAAAGACTCTGAGTGTCCCAGATTGACCTCACAATTGATGTGTGTGACATTACAGCCTGTTGTCATAGTCAGCACTATGATGTCATAAACAATAGCACTATGAAGTCAGCAGAGGTCAGCAATCAATTGGGAACCATCAAATGGTTTTGTATACTGTATATGCTTCTTAGACAGGCAACTATGATGTTATCCCTGGAAAAGAAAAGTTGAAAAAAATGCACTCTCTAGTGAATTGTGATAAGTGAAAGATGTTTATGAAAGCACATGCTGAAATGTAGAGTTGCTTTTTAAGTGAATATTGGTGGTTAATAAAATATTTCTTTAGTCAAAGTTTTAATATTTAGGATACAAATAGCTCAGACAGTGTCAGAAGACAGCCCTTGTCCCATAGTACACTGTAGGTTTTCCTTCCAAGTTTTGACAAAACCACTCCTGTAAGATCTGTAAACACATTCAGCATTGCCCAGTGCCAGGTTTCCTCCTATCTGGTCATATCAGTCAGTCTTTTGAGTGAAGACCTGTTGATAATAGACCACTTTGCACTTGCCTGTCTTCCTGTAATTTGCCAGCTAACCACTTGAGCCTGCAGGCTAAAGGGCTTACGGAGGCACAGTCACGTACAGAACTGTTTCTGTACAATGCCAACTGATGACTCTAACAATACGCAATGATCTATGTTTGTAGCATTTAAAGAGCAACTGTCTATTATAATACAAAGCTTAAAACACTACACTTACACAATTTAAGACTGAACTTTGTTTTCTAGTTATTTTGTTCTACTTTCCCTTGCTGTTGGCCGACTAAATATTGTAGGAAATGCAGCACTTACAGTATTTCACTGACTCAGAATGTTTCTGACTCCCCCTGCTAAGCACATAATAGCTGTTTGATCACAGTCTGTTGTCATGGTGAGCACTATGATGTCATAAACAAAGGCATTGTGAGGTTACCTAGAGAAAAGCAAATGTTTTCAAATGTTTTCTATGCAGACGTTTTAAATGGACTACAAAGATGTGCTGTAAATCTTGGAAAGGAACACTGAATGTGAAAAAATGAATTCGCTAGTTAATTGTAACAGCTGAAACCTCTTATTTATGAAAACAAATGCTGAAGTGCAGAGTTGCTGTTTAAAAACAGTTACACATGACAGAAGGCATTACAGCTAGTTCCAGCTGAGGACACTGTAACTGCATTATCAGGACATCTTTAGTGAAAGTGTAATCTAATGCTTGGCACCACTGTACACACACACACACACACACACACACATATATGCATATATATATATACACACACACACACACATATACACACACTTGGAAAACTAGCCATGAAAGAAGCACAAGTACTGCTGGCAACCATGTCTTTAGATGTTTCATTTTGTTTGATCTGTTGTTGGGTATCTTTAGTATGTAGTTCAAAGATTAAAGGAAAGAGCCTGTCAGTACTTCAGCTGAAATGATATATCATTTTGTACAGTGCATAAATAAAAAAAATGAAAAACTCCACACCAGTTGTAAGAGTATGTTTAACTTTCCCTTTGAGGTTTACAGCACTGTTTGGTCTAGTGCTTCATTCGAAGATTAGAGTATCCCAAGGTTAAAACTAAAAAAATACACAATATTGAAGCCCCTATAAATGAATTTCTATGCCTTTGAAAAAAATAGAAGAAACTAGAAGGTCAATAAAACTTAGAACAGACAAAAGAAAAAAAGATATACAAATACCACACCAGAGCACTTTGTAGAGTAGGCCGGCATAGTACTTGCTGATGTGTCATACCACCACTTTTAATGTACCTGATCAGTTGCTATAGTGGAAACTATGAAGAGGCACTCAAGTCTTGTTGGAGAGTATTGGCACTTCCGGTCAGACTTCCACCACTTTTTAATTTTCCCTAAAACCTCTGCAGCTTAGTAGGTATAAGATCAAGACCTTAATTCATAGACAACTTCATTAATAAGTCAGTCATTAGAAGTTAAAATGTAGCTGGCATCACATAACATAGGAACATAGAAATGTAAGACAGATGCAGGCCAGGTTACGTACAGTAGCCCATCAAGACCATCTACCTCTTCTCTGTAGTTTAACCTACTCCATCTCATGTGTCTGTTCTGGGCCACAGTGAATGAAGTTAGTGTCTCTGCCTTTACCACTGTTACAGATAATCCATTATACACATAGGAACATAGGAAATGCTAAACCAAAATAGACCAAATGTGCACTGTGTAAATTTCCTGCCACCTAGGCAGCTGCAACATTCAATGCAATTAAACATATTGAATTCCTCCTGTGTAATGTTAGGAAGGTTGTAGAATAAGTACTGCTAAATACCAATCTTTTTTACACTTTTTATGTAAGTAATAATACCCGACAGGGTGGGCATTATTGGCATATAACAGACCGCCCAGGGGCGTAATGAGGCCCGACACTGCAGACGGAGGGCCTTATAGCCCCTGGAAGGTTTGTTATATCCCATAATGCCCACCCTGGAGAGTATTATGCTTAGAAAATGGGTTATAGGTGTAATTATTTGAAAAAAAAAATTTATATATAACAATTAAAATAAAAAAGGTACACTTTATAATAAAATAATCCCTGAGTTGCTGGAATCACCACAGGAGTGTGCTGCCCTGCTTGTGTGTGGCATGTGTTTGGGCACTTGGTTTGTTTCTTCATGCACTGCTTCAGAGACACGAGAGTTGCTGTTTGAGGTTGTTGTTTCGCTTTGTCTGTCGTTTGTTGCTTAGTGAAAACTGGAGAGAGACCGGGAAGAGAGCTATTTATTTGAGGCGATTGGATCGTTTATCAGAATGGGCAATGTTGGGTGTTTATTTATAATTGAAGAGAGGCATGTTTTTTGGGGCTCTGAAATGTGGCATAGTGCGAGTCTGCAGGTTACTGTGATACCTGATTGTGTGTGAGACAAGCGCAGTCGTGCTCAGAAAGGAAAGTTAAATTATTAAAAAAATGACTGTTGCAGGCTTTTTTTTAACTCTCCTGTGTCACTGTTAAAAGAAGTCAGTCTCGCTAAATGAGCGGGGTGAAAATGGTAGCTGTCTGGTTTCGAAATTCAGGGAGCCCAAGGATAGCTGTGGTAATAGGGCACCCTGAATTGGCACTTGTTTTGAAGTGGGCCATTGTTAAGAAATAACGGCTCGGGTAGCAGGCTGTTTCAGCCAATCAGGATACCACTTTCAGTTTACCCATTATCTAATATTGTATATATCCCCTGACACTGGATTCCTCTCATTATTGGGCACCCAGACAAACTTCCAGCCCCAACAATGACCTCTCTCAGCAACTTGCTTCCACAACTTGCCCCAAGGTCTTTAAGGGCATTCACCATCCACCATCCTTATCTGGTACAGCCAAGATGCATCTTTGGTTTATTTTCATTTTTTCCACTGCACTCTCCCCTGGGACACTGATGACAAAAGAGCTATGTATTCAGATGAAATGGTGTGCCTACAGAGCCAGCTGGTTCCCCCACCCCACCCCGTGCACTGCAAATACAAAGACCTCCTAGGTGGCTGAGGACAGAGACAGCCTGAGCCAACCAGCCATCCCTTCATGGTGGTGGAGAGCAGCTTTCTCAGCCTCCTTCCAGCCCATAGGGATGATCCAAGCTTGAGATGTGAACCCAAGTCACCATCATTATAATCAGATCCCCAGCTGCTGTATTAATGTGCTTGCCCTTTTCTTACACACACCACGGCACACGTTGGGAATAACACTAGGGGAACCTTTTCAGGTTCGAATCCCAACCTACACAGGTTCTGAAAGGGTACTCTTAGGTTACTCTTAAACCGTTTTTTTTTTTCAAGCTTGGGAATGCATGCATTTGCATTATAGTCACAAGTAGTGCTATGCAGAATTTTCAAAATTGCACTGAATTTTGCCACAAATGGAACGGTGAAATTCCACAGCAGAAAATAGTTGCAGAATGATTTTCTGCAGAAACAGAATGCTGTTCCATGGAGTATTATTCCATGGATCTCAACATTTTCCACAGAAATTGGTGTGGAATAATTTTCTGTAGAAACATTGCTTTTCTGCAGAACATTATTCCGTGGATCACAGTAGGTTGAATTCTGCTGAAGAATCAGAGAAATTCCAGCAGAATTCTGCTGGCGGAATGGCAATTCTACCCTAATTCTGCCAGTGGAATTCTGCATTCCGCACAGCCCTAGTCACAAGTTCAGTTCTACCAGATGATGGGAATCCTCACAGTTTGGGTCTTTGGGGACAATCACAGACTTTTGGGTTGGTTCAACTGAGGTGAACCAGTTAAACTGGCAAATCGTGGAGCCATTGTTACTCTCTTCTGAGATTACATGATGGCTATCCATATGTGTGTAGCCTCCTTCTGGTGTCAGAGAACAGACAAGAGGTAAAACACTCTGGAGGAAGTTTTTAACTCAGGCGGGTGTTCTGCTGACAAACATTTTATAAACAACAGACAATGGACAGCTGAAAGGAGAGCATGGGTGAAAACCCTTGCATTTCATGGAGCACTTCTGCATTCATAGTGTTCTGTTTTGAAAGCCAAAGTTTATTTATTTAATTTTGGTACCCGAGTAGGCCCACTGAGACCGGGTGGTCCCTTTTTCATGGGTGACCCGGGATTAATTACTGAGATACGTACTTCAGTGATACATACAATTATACACTTACAAAGCAGTAATAGACACATCAGTACAGATAAGTACAGCGTTATTAGTCAGCATAGATCACAATCAATTTTACATCTAGACAAAAGAGACAATGACAATCGGTACCTTAGGAATGCATTAGATTTTCAAGGGCAATTGGCAATAGGGGAGGGAAAGAAGGGGTGGGCAGGCATAGGAGACATCACAGTACAGTAGGGGATAAGTATGTAGCATAGGTTCAGAAGGACAACAGATCTGTTAGTGTGTTTAATCCAATTTATGAGTTTATAGTTCGATGCCTGAGAGGTTGAGTAAGGTCACTGTCATTTATAACAAGAACAATGGTTACATTTCAGCAGGTGGGGCTTCAGATCTCTCTTGAAACCTCTTAGGGAAGCAGAAGATTGGATGCTGCATGGCAGCCCATTCCATAGGGAAGGGATGTAGGAAGAGAAGGATCAAACTCCACAAGCGGTTCTAAATCTGGGTACCTGGAGTAGCTGGAGGTCTGAGGATCTTAATTGTCTTTTGCACTGCTTAGGTTGTAGAAGATCTTTTATGCTGAGGGGGGCAGGTGGTGCCCTGCATTAATTTGTAGGCTAAGCACAGGGAGGGGTAGGCCAGTCTGCACTCAAGTGACGGCCAGCCCAGGGATTTTAACACTAAGCAATGATGGTCATGCGGCCTAGCTGAGTTGGCAAACCTCCCAATCCTATGGTAGAGAGTTCTTAGCATCTGGAGCTCAGTACCCCTGACAGAGTGCAGTACAAGAACCACATGGAGTAGGGTTGGAAGGAGGGTAACTTGGGCAATCCTATAGAGAGAGATTCGTGGGTAAGGAATGGGCTCAAGTGGTACAAGAGGCTCACCTTCTCATTAATAGTTTTAGCTAGGTGGCTGAGATGTGTCTTGTACCCAGTCTTGGTCGAGGTAGACCCCCAAGTACTTAATAGAGCTTACCACCTCTACTCTTGTCCTATCAGAGAGACTGAGTACAAGTTTAGCAGTTGGATCGGTACCAAGACCCCTAGGACCAAATAACATTGCCTTTGTTTTTTGTTTTTTTTATTGAGAACAAGTTTGTTGGCAAGAAGCCATTCTTCCTGCAACAGGAGGTCTATACCTAATTGCTCACTTAACTGAGTTGCACTTGGGGCTGTTCTGTAAAGAACTGCATCATCTGCATGTAGAGTAACTTTAGCTCATCCAGTGTGCAGTGGAAGGTCATTTATAAATAAAGAAAATAACAGTGGCCCAAGGATGGAGCCTTGTGGGACCCCATCCAGTATGGGCCGCTGGTCGGAGAGTGCACCACACCATTTCACAATTTGTGATCTAAGTCACAGATAGTCAGAGAACCACAATAAGGAGGAGTTGTCTAGTCCCAGGAATGCTAGTTTTTTGATTAATAGCTGGTGATATACCAAATCAAAAGCTTTGGTGAGGTCTATAAAGACTGCACCAGCTAATAGACCCTTCTCTATGGTGTTTAGGATATCAGTGGTCAGACTGACCAGCGCGTTATCAGTGCCATGATTTTTCCTGAAGTCGTGCTGATCAGGAGTCACCAGGCTATATCTCTCTAAGTAGTATTGTATATGATTATAAGTTAGTCTTTCCAGTATTTTATTTAGCTTAGGGAGGATAGATATAGATCTATAGTTTTCTACCATCTCCCGGGACCCCCCCTTTGTGAACTGGAATAACCAAGGCCACTTTCCATAAAATAGATACATTTCCTTCAAGAAGGGACCTGTTGAAAAGCCAGGCAATAGGGGATGCTATGACAGGGGCAGCTAGTCTTAATAGCCTGGGCTCAAGCCTGTCATGCCCAGTGGATCCTATAGGATTTACTTTCAATTATAGTTTAAGGACTTCAGATCAGGAGACGGGTTTAAGGTGGAACTGTGGACGGTGGGAGGGTGCCACCATGTTGTTAGAAGGAGGGGAAGAGGGGCCAGTCAATTAAATTCTGTATTTATCGAGGTCAGTAAAAAAGGCATTAATCTTTTTTGTGGAGTCTGCTGGGTCCCTATAGGGGGTCCCATTGGACACTATTTCAGCATCTACTGAGGAGGCTTTACCCTTAATGAGAGAACTGACATGGGCCCAGAAATGTTTGGATCAGACAGATTTTCTGTTTGCAGGTCTCTCAAATACCTTTTTTGTCAGATTTCAATTCACTTTTGCATTTGTTCCTCTGTATTCTGAATTTCACCCAATCCTTAATTGAGTTAGAAGTTTTATATGTGCGCTGGGCCTTCTCCCTTGTTCTCATAACAGTTCTGAGATCCCTGGTTAACCGTTTGGCATGCTGACCTTTAACTTTCAACTGTTTGAGGGGTGCATGTTTGTTGGCAGCTGAGGTGAAGTAATTTATAAAGATATCAAGGGCAGCACCAAGGGCAGGGGCTAGCTTGATCTGGGTCCAATTTATTTCAGCCAGAGTCCCTAGGAAGGAGAACTGATCAAAGCTGGAAAAGTCAATTGTCCAGCAAGTTTGGGAAGGAGGGATTGGGAAGACATTTTTCCAAATTACAAATGTCGGGATATGGTCACTAATAGAGTCACTAAATGTGCCAGCCAGTTTAACTCTATCAACAAGAAAAATAGTTGCACTAATGGGAAACAGACCAGGAGTCAAAATTGCAGTTTGCAAAGATTTATTCCAGCATGGAGGGCAGAGCAGAGCTTTTTGCTCTGCCCTCCATGCTGGAATAAACCTTTGCGAACTGCAGTGTTAACTTCTGGTCTGTTTCCCATAAGTACAACTATTTTTCTTGTAAGTACTTGCCTGGTTGGCCCCCTGCTAGTTGCAACCACCGAACCTTAGTCCTGGAGCGCGCCTGTCTTTCTTTTTAAGTTTAACTCTATCAGGCCTGGAGACAAGATTCCAGTACAATGTAGAATGATTGCCAGTTTTCATGTTAAGTCTAGTTGGTGCCTCAATTACCTGAGTCACTTTTATGTCTGTTAAGGTGGATTTGGTATCAGAGTCTGGCAGGGTACCCCAGTGGATGTTGAAATCCCCTAGGATAATCTTTTCGAGGGGAGGCAGACCCTGAACAGCAGCAGCAAGAAACTTAAAGGCAGCAGTGGCTTCTTTTGGTGGATTGTACACACATCCAATGATAATAGATTATGTGCTGCCCAATACCAGTTGCACAAATAGGGTTTCATAGGTGGAGTTGTCCAGGGTGCAAAGTGCAATTAAGTTAGCATTAAGCGAGGATGTTACAGTATATATAAGGTGACTTCCCCACCCTTTTTGCTGACTCTGTCATGCTGAAAAATCCTAATCCCTGGAACATCAACTTCTTGGACTAGTATATTGGGCTTGAGCCAAGTTTCAGAAATGGCCAGCACATCAGGGGAGTATGTATCTTCCCAGGCCTCTACTTCATGCAGTTTTGACCAAAGGCTGCAAGCATTTATATGTGCTAATTTCAGCCCCTTAGTGGTGGACCATAGTGAAGTGTTTATTCCACCAATATGCACATTGGGGCATGGTGAACAAGGATTAAGTTCAACATCCCCTGCTAGGATAAGTTTGGGAGACACCAGTACTTGCAATAACCCAGGGCAGGGGAGGGCAGTTCAGTGCAGGTAGCTACTTGTGTAGGACAAGAGGGTGTAACAGTTCCCTTGTTTCCAAAGTCCATCCATATATATCAGGGTAGATATGTGGGAACCATAGGGCTATCCTCCAGAAAGCCATTGTGTGTTGGGTAGAATGGCTGACCAGTAGCCGTGTATATATTTTGAATGTAAAATATCCTGCCTTGCCTGTGCTCCCTTTATTACTGCTGTCTGTTATCTGGCATTTTAATAAACATTTTTGTTCCAGGATAACTGCCTGAGTTTAAAATTTTCCCTGGGGTGCTTGGCATCCTATGTTTTTTTTATCCTTGAGTGCTTTTGCAGCAGCCCCTCTGGCCTCTTCCATACAGAGTATTTTTGTCTTTGGTGTTTGTTATTCCGGTGCCAACGTGGTGAGCAGCTGCAGCAATAGAGCTCACCAGTGCGCCAGGTGTTGGGCTGATAATTAGCTAGCTAGATCTCTCTATTTTCAGTACTCAGAAGGGTTTGTGGCTGAACATGGGCATCAAAAACTGAATAACTGATTAAAAGAATAGCAACAGCAACCCACCTTTTTGGGATACTACTTCAACCAAAAGCAGCACTGTTTTGCAAAACTTGTTGCGAGTGAGAGTGTTGTCAGGCAGAGCTGTGAATGCTCCTTAGGCTTGAGAGTAAAGTATGTGGGATCCTGGGAAGTAGGATCAAAGACAACAAGTGGGTCTGGGTTGGCAGCCTGCCAGTGCTTGCTACTAATTGGCAGTGTTTTGCATTTAAAAAAAATCCTGTCTGTCTGTCTACCTATCTGCTCCTTTGCCTGAAGTCCCACCTTTCACTCCTCCCATTTTTCTCCCCTCTTTATTCTTTTCCTACTGTTTTCCGTTGCCCTTTCTCAACCCTACCCCTTCCCTCTAACCCTCTCCCCTTCCCCCCCTCACTTCCACCTGCTGTCTTTGTAGTCCAGTGATTCCACATCCATTGTCCCCTTCCCCTTTTTAATTTCAGCCCTGTCCCTTCCTCATCCTTCCTCCTCTCTACTCTATCCCTCTTTTACCTTATCTCCCCCCCACTCTTATACTCATCCTGTTCCTACTATGTACACTGGCCCCTGGCAGTTCTCATTTTTCTCTACCCCTTTTTTTCCTTTTCAAACCCTTACCCCTTTTATACCCTACCTCCTCCTTAATGTCACTAGCCTGCTGTGTTTACTTTACCTATGCTATTTACCCAATGCTTTTTTCTTTTTTTCTTGTTTTTGCTGCTGAACAAGGCATTTGGCTGCACTCTCATAATTTACTGTATGCGTCTTTTGGGGGCCACTTTTGTAATTTCAGTCTAGTTGCCCTAGTTGTTACCGTAGCTAGTGTCTGACCTCTTCCTGTATACATCTTATGTTAGCTTGTTTTTTTCTTTATTTGTTGACTATTGTAACCATGCCCTACTGTTCATTGTATTAACCAATCTATGTATTCAAGATGTGGAATCTGTGTAAAAGAGCCCTCGGCTCATAGGTGTTAATCCGAAATTTAAATCTAAATATATATATATATATGAGATGAGCTAATGTAAGATATTGGAAATTACTTCATGAGGTGTACTTGACCTCTAACCTCAGGAGTGGCAAAGCCACAAGTGAGGTCATAAGAAGTTAAGTACAATGAAAGAAGATAGTTTTGATATCATACATTAGCTCATATCATATTTGTTGTATACAGCAAGACCTGAAAGTTTCATAAATGAAGCTGTAAAAAAAGATGTTTTCTTTTTCATTCACTGTTTTATGCTGGCTTGCACGCACACGCAAGCAATTTTGTGCTAGTAGCACATTTCAGAGGTGAGTCAGTGTTGGTGAATGCAGGGCACACTTTAGTAGGTGCGTCCCTCATTCCCCAATAAGACAGCATGCTAGCGCTGACACAAGCATTATGTAAAATGGACACAACTTGTAAGAAAAGTGTCACTGCAATCAGAGACAAGCTCGTCATGCAGCAGCTCAGATGACATGCCTCTCAACGTGCCTTTCCTGGTGAAACATTTTAATAAACATGGTGGCAGTGCCGCCGCCACACAATCCCTGAAGGAAGCCGACACTGGGGGAGCAATCCCCATGTCGGCATGTCCACCCCCCCTACATTGTGTGGCACACTGGGAGCCCACCCCAGTGTGCTGCCACTTACAATAAGCCAACCACATTGGTATGTTCTGTGCCCCACTCCACCCCCATTGTGTGTTCAATAAACATGGCAGCGGAGACGCCGACACACAACCCCATTCCCACTGTGTGGCACACTGGGAGCCCACCCCAGTGTAGCCAACATCAGCCCCCCAAAAGTCATCCAGCACACTGGGAGCCGACCCCAGTGTGCCCAACATTTGTTTCCACCTGTAAAGAAAGAAAACTGTCCCACAGCGCAGTGTCCATTTTTTTTTTGTACCTGAAAAAAGAAAATAGTCCATTGTCCGTGGCACCCCTCCCCATCCTGGACCCACTCCTTGTGCACACCACCTCCCCACACCCCCCTCACCCCATACTTACCTCTGGAGGTCCGGCGCTGCAATCTTCGGTGGTGCAGGAACACATCTGGACTCTTCAAAGCCGACCGCGAACTGAAGAAATGCCAGTAATCTATATAATGTCTTAAATGGGGGGGGAGGTTCAATGTAGGTGGATAGCTCAGCCATTTTTTTGAATTTTGGCTCCATATTTTCAACATGGGATCCTTGGGACCCCGTCTCATGAACACATGCACTGTCATCTGGTTATTCGGTACTGAAAGGTCATTTCATGGTCACTGCATGGAATCACCTTTGGGGGCCAATTAATGAAACATCAGTACCACTGTTCATGAGATGGGATCCCAAAAGCCCATCTTGCAATCTGGTGAAAAATCAAAAAATGACTTTAATATTCTGATGTGCATTGCGCAGTTTCCCACGTTTACAACTTCAACAATTTTTAATATTTCACTCCATATTTTCAACATTGCCATTTTTACACACCTCCTTATGAACAGTATAGCTGTCATTTTTCACATCCTGCCCAAAATGTGTTTTCACACATGTGGCGCACAATGGCGTGGCCACTGTGGGAAATCAATGTTCAGGACAGACTGACAAAATCACAATGACACTATTCATGAGTGGAGGTCTCAAAATGCCTATGTTGAAAATTTGGTTAAAAATCCCCCAAATAATTGCATTACTGGCGTGCATTGCGCAGTTTCTATGCATGCTCATGACTTCACCAATTTCTCATATTTTCACTCCAGATTTTCAACATTACCATTTTTACACACCTCCTTATGAACAGCACACCTGTCATTTTTCAAATCCTGCCTGAAATATGTTTTCCTACATCTGGCGCACAATGGCGCAGTCGCTGTGGGAAATCAACTTTTGGGACACATTAACAAAATCACGGTGCCACTGTTTATGAGCTGAGGTTAAAAAATGCCTCTGTTGAAAATTTGGTTAAAAAATCCCCAAACTAATTGCGTTACGGGCGTGCATTGTGCAGTTTCTACGCATGTTCATGACTTTGCCAATTTTTAATATTTTCCCTTATGGAAAAGATCTATATTGTTTTAATATCTTAAATGTATTCTAGTGTCCTTAAATGTATCTCAAATACATGTCAGATATTAGTCATAGTTTTCAGATATATTTTCAGATACAGTATATTCAAGATACAGTGGATTCCACTTAAATGCACTTTGGATTAGTGCACATTCTGTTTTAGTGCACACCTTTTTTATTTCCCTTTTTTTCTATGTTTGTAGCATTACAAGTTCTGCCTGAGTACACACTGGATAAGTGCACTTTTTGGTTGAATGCACTGACTGCCATTTCAGTGACACATCTTGTCTAGTGTAATTACTGCCGGATTCTGATGGGTCTTAATTGGGTGTTGCGGCAACATTTAACACCTTCATTCAAAGCTATTTGTACTTCTCTCCATTCCACTGGCAGAAAGCAGAAAGCAGCATGGAAAGAAAAAAGTGACTCTGACCTTAGGTCAGAAAATCTCTGTGCTACAACGCTTGGAGCAACCTAATGTTAGACGAACTGAAGTGGCAGCAGAGTTTGGTGTGGATGTGTCCACTGTCACCAGAGTGTTTCTAAACAAAGACAGACTGCTATTTGACTGGGAGCATTGTGAGAAACAGAGCCAAAAATGCCGACATGCAGAAAAGAGTGAAGATGTAGAAGCCGCGCTTTTAAGATGGTTTACTGCTGCCTGTGGGAAGGACGCACCAGTCGATGGGCCAATTTTAGCTAAGAAGGCAGAGGACTTAGCTACAACCATGGGGCTTAACTTTACATCAACCAGTGGCTGGCTGAGCTGCTGGAAGGAGCGGAATGGGATCATTTTCAAGTGGTGTCATGGGGAGAAGAAAGACGCAGATGAAGAATCAGTGGACAGCTGGCTAACCACTGTGCATATTTAACTGTGATGAGATAGGCCTTCATTTTAGAGCTACACCTGAGGGGACCCTGTCATTTAAATCCGATTCTGCTTGCGGAGGCAAAAAGGCAAGGAAACGTATATCTGTCCTGTTATGCTGTAACCTATCTGGGACAGAAAAGTTAAGACCGCTAGTGGTGGGAAAGTCAAAAAAACTAGGTGCTTTACTGTCAATGGAAGCTCTACCAGTGGACTACGAAAGCAACAGCAATGCCTGGATGATGGCTTCTATATTCAGTTGGTGGCTGAAGAAAATAAATGTTGCGATGCACCCCAAAAGAAAATGAATTGCCATGCTGCTAGACAATTGTTCCACTCATCCAGACATCCCTCTAACCCATATTAGACTAATTTTTTTTACCACCGAGCACAACTTCCTTAATTCAACCCCTTGACATGGGAATCATACAGAATGTTAAATATCATTACAGAAGCCAGGTGAGCAGCACTCGCCCCCCTTCCCCCGTTTGTGCATGTCTCGCAGTAACTTACCATCTCTTACAATCTCGTGTTTTTTTTTTTTTTCAGATGCTAGAAAAGATTATCCTGTGTATGGATGGGGGGGGGGACACTAAATACAGTAACCAAGCTATCTAAAAGAGTTACAATCCTGGATGTAATCAAAATGCTTGATCATGCTTGGTAACAAGTAAAGCCTGCAACAATTAGGAACTGCTCTGAAAAAGCCGGCTTTATTGATCGTTCTGCACAAATTGAGCATGAGGTTGCTGAGGAGGAGCCTGCACCTACACTCCTTCCGAGCACGAATCAGGCAGATTTCATCACATACTGGGACATTGACGAGATCCTCACCACAACCGGTATAGTTTCAGATGTTGAAATCTGTGAGGAAATCTCCGGTCATACAAACAAGGAAGATGACCCAATTGCACTCGACAATCAAACTACAGAGCCAGAGGTACACATGTATGAAGCTCTACGATGTCTGGAGAGGTTAAGTGCATTTGTGCGCTCTAGAGAGAAGAGAAACTTGAGCAGATTGTTTGAGTTTGAGCATTATATTACACAGCTTACAATACAAAGTACAAAACAAACTACAATAACCTCTTTTTTTGGACCTACAGTATACATGGGGGTGGGAATACGGGCAAGAACACCACACTGTAACACTTTTAAAGTTTGATTAATGTGCCCAGAATGTGGCTATGTTGTGTAATTTAAGACAATAAATATTTTATATGCAAAACAGTACTCGCGGCTACTTAGTTAAGGCTCAAAACTGCAGCTTTGGGTAAATGCACGTTCAGCTTAAATGCACATTTATTCCATGTACAATGGGCGTGCATTTAAACGGATTCCACTTTATTCACAGAATGATTCAAACACATGTCAGATATCATTCATAGTTTTCTGATATATTTTCAGATTTATTCATAATATTCACAGATGTGTCAGATATTAGTCACAGTTTTCAGATATACTTAAGATATTCACAGAATGATTCAAGTATATCATAATTTGGAAATATCTTTGATATATATGTTCGAAATATAGTTCTTTAAATTTAGTTTGCACAATCAGTTCAGGCAGTTCTATTTTAACCATATATATATATATATATATACTATAGTGGCACGGTAGTGCCACTATAGTTAGGGTTGTGTACCCCATTTAAGGTTAAATCTGAAATTTGGCAGCTTAATAACTTTGCAATCGTATGACGGATTTGCCTGTAATATGGAATGCATGGTCTGGAACCATAGATCTCTGGACCTGCCAAGTTTCATTATGGTTGGATGTACAGTTGAGGAGCTACAGAGCACCAAAAAATGCATAAATTATGGGGTTTTGTGCGTTTTTTTGCTCGTGCCTACAGTTTGCACTGTTTGCACGATCGGTCCGAAACCTTCAAAGATCATGCAGCCAGGGTCCCTGATGTATCTTTTGAAGATTTCGTGAGAAAATATTAAACGGTTCAAAAGTTATTAAAAAAAATGTTTCCCACTATAGTCTATGGGAAAAATTAATAAAATATTCGAAAGTCTCGCAAATGCAGTTTTTACTGTCGTAAATGACCCTTTTACTTCGTGATTCAGCCATTTTATTTTCAGTTGGTGGTCAAAGAAATGCTTGGCATTTAAATTTGGGACCCCTTAGGAACACAATTCTTGTTGTGTTCACCTAGTCGAGCCCCGAGGATGCTAGCTATGTCTTTTTTGGGGGGGTTAAAACACACCAGACTTATATTTTAAAATTTTTGTAAAAAGTAGTGTTGCAAAGAGCTTTCGAATATACGACACTTTCATGATTTTATTTGTGAAAGTGTCGTGATTTGTGAAAGTACTTTGCGACACTATGCCCAGAACAATAGGGAATTTTTGCCACCCTGCTGCAAAAGAATGGTTTGGTCTTTTGGGCTGAAATTTGGAAGGAATAAAGCCAAGATCTCACAGATGTGCCCTTTTGTGGTTTGGTGACAAAATATTAGAGGGCTGCAAAGTTACGGCACTCCTAGGTGGATGATTTTTCCCCATTGGATAACATAATAGCATCCGCCTCGCCTTTCAGGGCCTGTCTCTCGAAAACGGTTCAAGATACAGACTTTTCGTCGGAAAAGTGCTTAGTCCCCCACTAGGGAGCTTAGTGAAAAACTAGCCAGGAAAGTCATGAATAATATGAGATTTTAATTTTTTTCCTACATCATACTGTACCTGAGATATAAGCAATTTAGTACTGCAAGTGGTCATTTTCTGGTACGAGGGCCATTATTATGGCCTCATTCTTGCTAGTCACTGTGCTTCTGATTGCACCTTTTTGGGAAAAAAAGTGTGTGCGTTTGTGTTACTGTTACCATTAGAGTTTCCACTTGCATTTCCATTACCGTTTGCATTTCTGTTTACATCACCATGTGCGTTACCCGATGCTTTTGTGTTTGTGCTTGCATTTCCGTTACTGTTACCATTTGCGTTTCCGTTACCGTTTTCATTAGCGTTTACTTTTGCGTCACCATGTGTGTTACCATTTGCATTTGCGCTTGCGTTTGGGTTTCCGTTTGTGTTACTGTTTCCTTTGGTATCATTGTTGGTGTTATCATTACTGTTTGCATTTCCAATTGCGTTACCGGTACCGTTTTTGTTACCGTTTGCATTTCTGTTGGAATTAGCGTTTGCATTTCCGGTTGTGTTTCCACTGTCGATTGCATTACTGTTTCTTTCTGCATCGCCATTGCCGTTTGTGTTTCTGTTTGTGTTTCTGTTACCATTTGCATTTTCGTTACTGTTTTCGTTACCATATGCATTTCCATTGCCATTACCATTTGCTTTACCATTTGTGTTTACATTTACATTTGCGCTTGCATTTGTCTTAACGTTTGTGTTATCACTTCCGTTTGCATCACCATCTGCATTACTGTTTGCGCTTGCGTTTGCTTTACCGTTAGCATTACTATTTTCATTTACCTCCCTGTTGCCATTACTATTTGCATTTATGTTACCATTTGTGTTTTTGCATTTTTGTCACTGTTTGCATCACCATTTGTGTTTGTGTTAATGTTTGCACTTGTGTTTATGTTACCGGTTGCATGACCATTTTTGTCTGCTTTAACACTTGCGTTTCTGTGCATTTCTGTGACATTTGTAATACTTGGTCTACTATCTTACCTCTGTCCATTTACCAATTTTCATTTGACATCTGCATATGTTTTTTGCAGAATGAAGCACCCAAAAATGTATTGTTTTGCCACTCGTACGAAGTTCTACGCTTTTGCTGCTCTGCAACTGTTGAAGAGATTTGGATAACATTTTGTATACATGGAGTGGAATGGTCCATCTATTTATTTATCAATTTATATTTCACTAGTGCATACGATCTTTGCATATTGCACTGCAAAACATTCAGTTTTTGTTATTTTTCTACACTGGCTTGTGTGTCACATAGCGCAGCCACTGTGTGGTTTATTGGTCTGACACTTGGCGAGTAGACAGCCCTTTCTTCAAGGAAACATAGAAACATAGAATTTGACGGCAGATAAGGACCGCTTGGCCCACCCAGTCTGCCCATTTCCCTACCTACTGGATAAGCTGCAGATCCTAGTTAACCAGCAGCCTACTTCTTCCTACCCCCACCCCCCAGAATTGCCTTATGACTATCCCATGCATGCTTGAATTCCACCACTGATTTTGACTCCACAACCTCCTCGGAAGGCCATTCCATGCATCCACAACCCTGTCTGTGAAAAATACTTCCTTAAATTACCTCTGAGCCACCCCTCTATCTTCAAATTGTGCCCTCTTGTTCTTGCACCTCTTTTTTTGAAAGATGCTACCCTCTTGGACTTTGTTGATTCCTTGAGGTACTTGAAGTTTCTATCATGTCCCCTCTCCCTCCTTTCCTCGAGGCTATACATATTAAGCTCCTTAAGTCTCTCTTCATATGTCCTCCAGTGCAGACCCTGCACCATTTTAGTTGCCCTCCTCTGGACAGCTTCCATCCTGTCTGTGTTTTTGGAGATTGGGTCTCCAGAACTGCACACAGTACTCCAGATGGGGTCTCACCAGCTGTCTGTACAGAGGGATAATAACTTCCTGTTTTCTACTGGTGATGCCTCTCCTATGCATCCCAGTATCCCCACCCTCCTTGCTGCCTTCTCACATTGCTTTCCACCTTTAGGTCATTTGATATGACTAACCCCAGGTCCTTTCCATTTTGTTGTTGTTAGTATATCACCCCCATTGTGTACTCTTCCCTGGTTTTTGTTCCAGGTGCATTACCGTGCACTTCTTAGCATTGAATCTAAGCTGCCATACATTTGACCATTCCTCTAACCTTGCCAAGTCCCTTCTCATCCTTTCCACCCCACCCTGCATCAACTCTGTTGCAGATCTTAGTGTCATCTGCAAAGAGACATACTTTTCCTTCCAGTCCTTCTGCAATGTCGCTTATAAAGACATTGAAGAGGACTGGTCCTAATACTGAACCCTGCGGTAACCCTTCTTTCTTCTGAGTGGACTCCATTTACTATTACTCTCTGTGTCCTATTCTCCAGCCAATTCTTTACCCAGGCTGTCATCTTGGGACCCACTCCCAGGCTGGCTAACTTATATATTAATCTTTTGTGTGGGACTGTGTCAAATGCCTTGCTAAAGTCTAGGTAGGCCATGTCCACAGCCCCTCCCTGATCTACTACTTTGGTCACCCAGTCAAAAATCTATCAGATTCGTCTGGCATGACCTTCCCGCTGTGAATCCATGCTGCCTAGGGTCCTGTGCCCCTCTGGCCTATAGATACTCGACAATTCTTTCCTTTAGAAGTGATTCCATCATTTTCCCTATCACTGAGGTTAAACTAACAGGTCTGTAGTTTCCTACTTCTGCCTTGCTCCCACTTTTGTGAAGAGGAATCACTTCTGCCCTCCTCCAGTCCTCGGGTACCACCCCATCCTCCCATGATTTGTTAAAGAGGGTAGTCAGTGGTGTCACTAGTTCTACCCTTAGTTCTTTTACAATTCTAGGATGAATCCCATCAGGCCCCATTGCTTTGTCCACCTTCAGTTTTAAGAGTTCTTTCAGAACCCTTTCTTCTGTAAATGGGCTGGTATCAACTTCTGTATCCAGAGTACATGCCAGTTTTTGTTTGGTGGAAAATGGTGTTCCTTTCCAGAGTTATAAGCATTTGAAGTTGCCCCCCTTTACTGTCAGAGATTTTTCGGCCACGAGTTTCACCATTTTACCGCATTTTTGGCTACGGTTTCCTCCATTTTGTGGTAGAAGACTTCTTAAAGGTGCAGAAACTTAAAAATTGAATATCTCTGGAACGGTTTGGTCTTTTCACATGAAATTTGAAGGGTGTTGCGTGGATGTCCTGGAGATGTGAATTATGCTATTCACATGTTGGGAAAGTAAATCACTGTGGAGATATTGTGTGACACACTTATCGTTTTGCGCATAGAGTTATGCATGGTGCTAGTGGCTTGCAATTTTCAACATAGATAGCCATTGTGATATGGAGGTGCCTTTCAGTGGTTTGTTCACATTAGCCTTTGTGCTGTTATCGCAGAAATGAAGCGAGATACAGACTTTTCGTTACTGTTGGATCACATCGCCTTTGTGCCATTATCTCGGAAACGAAGCCAGATACAGACTTTTTGCTACTGTTGCCTCAGATCAACTTTGCGCCATTATCTCGGAAATGAAGCGAGATACAGACTTTTCGCTACTGTTGCCTCACATCGCCTTTCTACCACTATCTCAGAAACAAAGCGAGATACAGACTTTTCACTACTATTGTTTCACATCGCCTTTGTGCCGTTATCTCAGAAACTAAGCCAGATACAGACTTTTTGCTACTGTTGCCTTACATTAGCTTACTGTTACTGTTTCTGTGTGCATTACCATTTGCATTTACATTTGTGTTTCCCTCACAGTTTGCATTACGGTTAGTGTTTGCGCTTCCATTTCCATTACCATTTCTGTTTCTATTTACATTTGCGTCACTTATACTATGACTGTTAGCATTTACGGTTACATTTACCATCACCATTACCACTGCCTTTCACATTTGCATTTGCGTCACCATTACAATTTGCGTTTACAGTACCATTTGCATTACCACTTGCATTTGCATTTCCATTTGCATTACCATAACACTTAGCACTTGCATTTGCATTCATGTTTCTGTTGCTGTTACATTACCATTAGTGTTTGCGTTTCACTCACCGTTACTGATACTGTTAGCGTTAACATTACTGTTACGGTTATTACGCAGACATGGACAGCATGGGGGAGCTCCCATCACCACATACCATTCAATAATTATAGTGCACATTCTCAAAAAGAAGAGAAATTCATGGCAAAAAAAACTCCATTTAATGCATCAGTTAAGGTTGTTCCATAGCTACAAAAGCGAGGAAATTCGGTGTTAAGGTTGCCACCCCTTGCACCCCACGCCCACCTCACCCCCACCAACAGACATCGGGGTGTGTGTTGCGGTCATCGAGCCTAACTCTCACCCCATTCTCCTGTACTGCACCACCTCAGCTTATTTACACATGCAATGAAGTGTGAGGTAATGACCACAACGCATACCCCGATACCAAGTTAGTGGGGTGGGGTGGGTATGGGGTAAGGGTAGCAACCCTAACCCTGAATTTTCTCACTTTTGTCGCTGTGGAACAACCCTAACTGATACATTAAATGGATTTTTTTGCCATGAATACACATATATATATATATATATATATATTCTGAATATGTCCAAGATATGTATTATGATTTACCTGTGCCTATTCACTTTTTTGAGGCCCTTATTTATGGCAATTATGGTGGAAACCTTAAAATTATATTAGTAAAATATGTTTAAATTATAAAGACTTATATGCAAAAAATACCTAACCTTTAAAAGAACAGTTCTGAACTTGGGTAAAACAGTTTATACTTTTTTGGTTGTCAAACGCCAAATTGGCTCTACCTCATGCCCAATAATATGCACATTCTTTTCATAACCTATATTATCATTGATCACCAGCAATTGTTTCATATCAGTCCAGATGGAAAAGATCTACTGTATATTTTTTAATATCTGAAATATATCCTTCTATCCCTAAAAATGTTTCAAATGTATGTCAGATATATTTCAAGCTTTGTTCTAGATATTTGCAGATTGATCCAAGATGTATCATATTTGGAATACATCTTTGATGTATATATATATATATATATATATATATTTGAAATATATTTTTGCTGCATTATTTCAAAATTAAAGTTTTTGTGCTTTCAATGTTATGTCCTTGAATAAAATCAAAAATACTTATTTGTGCATACATATTATTGCAGTTTCTACATGTTTTTCATTTTAGGTAAACATATATTTTGAATCTATCCAACATATATATTCTGAGTTACTTATACATTTCCTTTTTTGGTTTCCCTTGTAAGATGCTAAAATATATATATATATATATATATATATATATACAGCATATATATATATATATATATATATATACACACACACAAAAATATATTAATAACATAGTTTTAAATTATATCCATATGGAAAAGAACTATACTGTATTTTGTTAATATCTAGATTATATTTGAGTATACCTAAATATATCACATATTTCTGATATATGTGCATTTTTCCAGTTATACTTTAGATATTTACAGAATTCAATGAGGTATGTCTTATACTTGGTATTGATATTCTAAATGTATATGTTTTGCTGTACTGTCAAAGAAAATATTTTGTTTTACTCTTTAATGTTTTTATGGACTCTATAATGAAAAATCATTATAGTTTTATGCAAGCATAATTTTACCCTGGAATTTCTACAATAAATGTATGTTAGCAAACATATATTTTCAATATATTAAAGTAGTAATACACGTAGTAAAAGTCAGACCTCCTCACAGGACTGGCATTTTGTGCTGTTCTCGTGCTTTTTCAAGAACAATGTGAAATATTTGTGCTGTGGGAAGGTCTGTTTTTCACTAGTGCTACTTTTGGCTTTAGTCTAACAATTTTTGTTTTACTGTGCAAATAAATTTTGTAATGGAAAATCCAAGAAGTGCCTTCTGGAGCTTCTGCTGTCAATAAAATATGAATCTTGTTTGCCTGCAAGATACAGTATGTGTAGAATATATGCAAAATATATTTTTGTTTTATATATATACATATATATAGAGAGAGAGAGAGCAAATATATTGTTGCAAATGCTTGCTATGGTACTTTGTACAGATTTGCATAACTAATTTGCATATTTCAAAAGTACAGTTTATAAACCAAAAGCATGGTAATTTCTATTTTTTTTGTGGTTAATAAGTTTTTTATTGATTTGACTTTAACAAGCATTACATTGAATAAAACTGTCAGATACATGACAATAATATTACAGATCTGTTACATGCATCTGTATGAATACAGTTAGAGGGACAGCCTTGCAGTAATTTCTATTTTTAAAGTAGTTTTGAATTGACAATATTAGCTTACAACCCAGAGGGAAAGGTAAAGAGCAAAAAATAAGTACATGTTGGAACTCACCCCGACATAAAAAGGAACCAAACAGAGGTGGTATAAATACCAATTTGAGTCTTACAAAATAATGAGATCAAGAGGTAAGTTTTATGTGTAAGTATAAGTGTGTACTCTGCAGTAAAGGTGCATTATTAAATAATAAGTGTTCTATACTGTAGTTATCTAAGTGGTTACTAAGAGGAATTCCAAATACACAGTTGTGGATATGCAGCATCAAGATTAATCTATTGTTTGGGTATTTTAAGATATTTTTTACAATGCATATATTTAAAAATCTATTTTAGAAATATGTCAACTATATAAAAAGTATATCTATTAAATATTCAAAATATATACACAGATATATAAAATATATATCATGCACCTATAATATAGATATCATGGAAACATATTTATGATATAACTAATATATATCTGTCACATATATCCTGCAAATAAATACATTTTCATAAATATATCTAATTTCTTTTCCATATGGGAGAATAAAAATTCACAGAATATTAACAAGATATTTCTATGAAATATACAAAATAGTATCCAAGATATATATGAAATATATGCATCAGATATATCTCAAATATTATAAAACCGGCCAATCTGAGATATAATGCATATACTGTATTTGGAAACTACTATGAACATCTATTTATGGATGAAATTCAAAAACTATTTCAAATATATTTTACAACACATATTCAAAATATATTTCTTTTCCATATGGGTTCACTCCAGATTTTCAACATTGCCATTTTTTTTACACCTTCTCATGAACAGTACAGCTGTCATTTTTAACATCCTGCCCGAAATGTGGTTTTGCACCTGTGGCGCCAAATGGAGCAGTCACTGTGTAAAATCACCTTTTAGCTAACAAACTGATAGTACCACTGTTCATGAGGTGGAGTCACAAAAAGGCCATGATGAAAATTTGAAGTGAAAATACCAACAAATGCCTGGGGTGTTAGGGTTACCAACCATAACACCTCACTCTGTAGAGACTGACAGGTGTCAGGGGTGTGACTTGGGATTGTTGGCTGTAATGCTTATGCCATTCCACCTCCACCCAGCAGCCAGTGACAGGCATCAAGGTGTGCCTTGGACTCTTCAGCTCCAAAGTTCACCCCATTCTCCTATACTGCACCCATCTCAATGTATTTCCTTATGGAATGGGGTGAGTGTAAGGCCCGCAGAACCCAAGACATACCTCGATACTTGTCAGTGTCTGCAGGGTAGTGTGAGGTGAAATGGTGTGAGTGTTATGGCTGACAACCCAAAGGCACATCCCAGTGCCTGTCAGTCTCTGCAGGGTGAGGTTGGTGTCAGTTTGATACTTCTATGCCATTCCTGTTATGCATTTCTCTAACTCCTGCACTACCAATGCCAATGCCAGCAGACAACATTTGCATTGACAAATGCTTGTTATGCTTGTTTCTATGAACAGAATGTCTCTGAAGAATGTGTGAAATAATTGCTGTCAAGGTAGCATTGTTATGAGGTAATGTGGTATGCCCTGTTGCTACTGGTCAATTATCAATAGGTCAATTGTGATGCATCTAATAGCTAATATCTTGGTACCCAACAGGTGACATCTTGATATCATGAATGTTAGCTTAAAGATATCACTAGTTATATTTGCAATTTTATGCCCACACTATATGTATGTATTGCACGGGGGTCAAGGTGATTGGGGAACAGTGTTTTAGAAACACTGGGGAAAAAGGAAGATGAGATGAGGAATTATTAGGCTGATGTGGGGGAAAGGGCAATACAGGAGGATGAGCAGAAGGCAGCTGTTCTTAATGACTATTTTTGCTTTGTACTCACAGTGTGAGATAGTGAGCCCTTGCCTAAAAGTGACATAAAGGCTGCTGGAAGAGAGATCCCAGCAATGGGGAATTTGGTAATTATGAAAGAGAGGGTCGGAAAAGGGTTACAAGCCCTGAAACTAGATAAGGATCCCGAGACAGATGTGACACACCCAAGGGTGCTCAAGGAACTGGAATCAGAACTGGTTGAATCCCAGCATGGCTGTTTCATAGCTTCTTATAGTCAGGGGTGGTTTTGAAAGAGTGGAGGGCTGTGGATGTAGGTCTGGTCCATAAGGGAGGAGACAAAGAGTAACCAGGAAACTACAGATCCATCAGTACTACTTCCATAGCAGTTAAACTAATGGAGACACTAGTCAGAGAGGCAGGGTAGACAGTGAGGAAGGGATTAGGGAGCTGCAGGGGATTTAAGTTTGGTAGCTGAAAGAAATGTAAAGTGATGCACATAGGGACCAAGAACCCCAGGACGGAATATTGGATGGGAGTTGTTAAGTTGACATTAGTACTGAAGAAAGGGACCTGGCAGTCACTGTAAGTGACTGTCTAAAACAATCTAGCCATTATAACAAGGCCTACAACAAGGCAATCAGGATACTAGGTTGCATAGGGAGGAGGGTTGACAACAGGAAGAAAGAGGCGAATCTTGCTCTTTATGGATCACTGCTGAGGCTGTATCTGGAATACTGGTCTGTACCCAGTTCTGAAGCCCCCATCTAAGAAAAAACAAAGACAGGCAAGAGACGGTGCAGTGTAGGATAACCAGAATAATTCAGGGTCAGCATGGCAGATCCTATGATGATCAGCTTAAGGCCCTGAACATGTACTCACTGGAAACCAGAAGAGAGAGGGGTGATATGATAGAGACCTTCAAGTTCCTGAAAGGAATGAACAAGATAGATGGCAAGGAAATATTCGGCAAGACTGGTGGGTCAACAACACAGGGACATCAATGGAAACTGGTGGTGATGGTGGTGGGATTCAGGAGGGATAATAGGAAGTTTTATTTTACAGAGAGAGTGGTTGAGCCATGGTACAGCCTGCCAGCAGAGGTTGTGGGTACAAGAACCATTCAATAGTTTCAAACATGTCATGGATCGAGTAGAAAGTTTAATAATTACACAGAGGGAAACCAGTAGGGCGTGGGCAAGGAGGAGGTGAGGGACAATAATCCCACTAGACATTAGGTCCTGGGGTAGGGAAGGGTAAAGCAGGGCACACTGGATGGACCAACTGCCTTTTTCTGCTGACATTTTATATGTTTCTATGACAGGAACCCCAAAGGTGTACAAGAAACACTCTTTTTACAGGTTTGCAACATGCTGTCACACACCTACAGTATATATGCAGCTTCTATCCAGTACGCTCTACATCACTTATACAACTAGGGCCATGGCTCCCAAATTGCTACATGTTCCTGTCATTTTGTTTCTGCCACATGTGACTGATTCTGAAAGAACAGCTGTGTCAGTAATGGTTCTGGCTGCTTGACATCCAGGTCTGTGGGAAAGTTATCTCATAAACTGTCAGAAATGAGTGCAGCTGGTAGTCATTTCAAAAAGTCTACCATCCAGAAGGGCTGCCAAAAAATGGCTATTTCATGATGGTACTGCTTTTTAACAACCCATCCCCTAGGAAAAAACATAATTCTATTTTGAGATTTTCTTTAAAACTTTAGCAAGATACTGTGTGTGGAACAGCAGTGCCATCCTGTGAGCACTGTAGAGAATTACTGTCATCTATTCCCTGCGGATTTTGTTCTGTCTGGACTGATCTCCTGAGATAAGCATAGGTCAGTACATACTGCTCCACTAATCATGATTCACAACCATTTCCTTTTTTTTCCTGTAGGAAAACAAATGACTAAAGGGAGCATACAACTTTAATGGATATAACCCCTAGAGCAAGACTGAGCATGGTGATCTATGCAATAGTATTTTTATTTAATTCTTGTAAGGTAAATTATGCAAAAATGACATGTGCAAAGAAATGAATGGCTATTTATTTTCTCCTTCATACCCAGTGGGTCTGGTTCACTTTGAATCCCATACCTTTTGGAAAAATTGCCATGTACTTCACATAATCACTGTTTGTTTATTAATACTGTCCAGAGCCTAATCCTACGGGTGGGGCTGGCCTGCTGGAACTTTACCAACCTGAACAGGGAGAACAAGGGCCACAGAGGTTAGGGTGCTACAGTTGGACAGGGAGAGTATGACAGCACCACATACCTGAACTCCACCTTTGTTTCCACCTCCTTGTCATGTCCCCATATATCACCTCCATCCCACCAGAATGTGACCAGAGACAGGAGGTATCTCTGGCCTTTCAGAAGTGGGCTAAAACCAGGCTCACCTACCTCACTCTGATGGGCATGCATTGATAAGAGACTGGATGTGTGAAGTTACAGCATCACGTGTCGGCCTCCTGCAACAAGCCAGCACCAGGCATGACCCCTCCCCTGCTTTGGAGCTGCATATTCTTGCCCACACAAGTCCCTCTCCTTGGGTCACCATGAGCCTCCTCTCTCTCCCCAAGACAACAAGCAGTGGAGGCAGCCAGGACAAATGCTCAGTACTGCTTCTGCTGCCTGGTTCCTGAGAACCTGGACTTGGCCCCTGATCATCAGCATGGCAAGCCACACCTCTTACCATTAAGCCAATGGGCAACTAAACAAGAGGTTAATCTGTGGAATACAAAGACAGTAAAACAGCTGCAGAACAGACTCTGAAACTGTGTCCCTCTACCACTTTACAGTGGAGGCACAAGAAATAACAGGAGGTCACAATTTGTAGCTAGAGGAAACCTTGGCAAAGAAACTGCTCTGCTTTTTCAAAAAGACTATTAAGGCAGAAGGGTGTGGGGATGGTATCATAACTAGACTTCTAAACAAATACAGTCTTTCATGATTGGAATTGTTTAGTTCTGTTGCCGTGCCCACAGTGGCACAGATTTCACAAGCAGGAGAACAAAGTAACTGAAAAAGAAATTTCATGTCAAACGAGCAACCCCTTAACCAACCCATGAGTTAATTTCTCCAGCTCATTCACCAGCTTGTTGTTATTAGAAAATGCAGTTTTAGTCTGCTTCTGACACTTGGGAGGGGGGCAGTTTGATTATATTGTGGGTAATTCATTATAGAGAATGGTCACTGCATATGTAAAACAGAGTCAGACTGCTAGGAGTCATAGTCAGAAGATTCCTGAGTAAGTTCTGTACAGTCAGAAGTTTCCTGAGTAAGTACTGTAAGTATTTAATTCCAGACTCAATCTTACTGCTATACTACACTACATCTTTTCAATTACCTCTCTGGTTCTCAAGAGTATTTTCTTGTTTTTTTTTTTGTTGTTTTTGTTAAGGTTTTGTTTTTGCTTTGTGTTATTGGAGCATAGAAAAAAAAATCTCCTGGCTGTGATGGGGCTTCATAAATCCAGAAGCTTGTCTGCTATATGGGTCACTATTGTGGTGGAGAACATGAGTTGGTATACCATGGCAGATAGTAAAATATCCAGTGGCTGCTTAAAAATTCATCAGTGGTCACTAAAAATTATATCTATGTTTTGGGTGCCTACACCTGTTCAATTGCAAAAAAAAAAAGGCACCGTTACATGAGAAGGACCCTGGATGAACATTAGGTTCCAGAGTTAGATAGGGAACCACAGATCGACTGGATGGACTGTTGGTCTTATTCTTCCATCGTTGTCTGTGGTTCTCTGAATTTTGGCCACATAATAGTTTCATCTAGTAATGGCCACAACACATGAATAAAATATTTTACTCCGTGTTCCATGATTGTGTAAAAAGCCATTTCTTATTATCTTGAGAAACGAGATCAGCATGGAAGCTGGACAAAGTATTGCTTGTAATCACCTTGAAGTAATATAATGAGGAACATTAGACTAACTTTTCCAAACTCAGTGTATGAGCCAGGTGAAACTGCACCTACATTAAATGGGAGTGGCAGTGTTAATGTATTGTCATGTATTGTCTGGGAGTGTTTTTATTTCACATATGTCATCTGTGATTGCTGATATTTGCTTGCAAAAACCAAAAGACTGAACAAATGAACCTGAGTGCTAGTTTATTTTGCACAGAAGTGTTGTTTGCAAAGAATTTGCTGCAACTTCAGATTTAGAGACATTCATCAACTGCTCTGCTCTTTACTCATCTCTGGGTGCATGCACATTTTTGCCTGGAGCTTTGGGCAGTTTTGGGGACCTTTTTAACACTCTGATCCCATGTATTTAGTGAAGCACTGTTAAAGAAATATGTTCTGTAATTATAAATGTGTAAAGAAGCTGTAGAAAAAAAACAGAACATTTATTTCCTTCTGTCTTTTTGATTTTTGCTGGTTCATATATACTGTACATTAGAATATGACTGTAGACACAACTGAGCAGTATTTAGAAGAAGCAATTAAACTATGTCTAACTTGATGATAGATCCAAAACTCACACTCACTGTGATTTTACACCTGAGATGCTGGCCCCATTGCAAGAGCTGCAGAGACCCCTGCCTGCCACAGGAATTAAGTTACTCTGCAAATTTAAAGTGGCCACTAGATGTCCTCTTTGCTTCCTTTTTCTTCAAACTGGAAGCCAGACACTCATATGATAGCAACATGATTTAGTGAGTGTTTTAATGCATTATTGGGTAGAATTAATTTACACTCATAATTCAATTGTACCCTGCTCCCTGAGATCTGATTTTCAGGTTGGCTAAATTATTCTTCACTGTCTGTGCATTGGTGTATTTAATTATGCCATATAACTATTTATTTATCGCTCATGATGCACTATATTAGGAAACACATTTGTTGTATTATGGAATGTGATTGTATTAGGTTGCATAAGCTTCAGCTCTATGGCCTCATATACCCTCCTGTTTTCAATAAACAAATGTATTATTAGTATCATTATTTTAAAACCTATGGTGGCACTTGATTTACCAGTCCATGAACATTTCTTAATACCAATTGTTTAGCAAACAATTTTAACTGGGACTGCATCTCAATTTTATGTTTACTTGAGTCTGAGTAGGCTAAGTCTAGATTCTTGTATTTATGGATCCACCCCCCAAGTTCCTATATTTATGGCTTCATTTCCTCAGCCCCTTCCCAACACACACACACACACACACACACACACACACACACACACACAGTCACACAGACAAACACATATTCTCATTTCAGTAAGAGAGAGCTATAACATGGGAACCGCAGAACTGGCAAACAACAGAAATCCAGCAAGGGAATTGAGGGTGACTCAAGGAAATGAGTCAAAAGATCACTGAAGGAATTTCTCACAGCACTGAAGAAGATGAGGAAAAGTACATCCCAAGCTGACAAGTCACACTTCATACTGCAAGAACCTCCTCCTAATATTATGGAGAGAATGTATTTTAAAGTGAGAGTAAGTAGGAATTCAATACCCATCACCACCACCTGCTAAATAAATTAGGGGTGGGCCAAGTCCCTCCTCCACTGCTGAAATTGAGCCACTCCAAACTCATGTGCTTTGGTTTTAGCAAGCTCCAAGCTGACACTGCCTGCTTGGCTTTAATTTGTTTTTTTTATTGACTCCCTCTCTCAGGTCTTCCAGTCTGTTTGCCAGGCTTGCCAATATGCCAGTCACGTGACTGGCTTATGGAGGCTGAAGGGAGTGTGAAAGGGTGCCTGCACAGCTGCAGTCCCTGATTTACTCTAGTTTGACATGGGCAAACCAGGATATAAAATGGACCATGCTGCAGTTCCGGTACAATTCTCAGGAGACCAGCAGAGGAGGAGGAGGAGGAGGAGGAGGATTGCTTGGCTGGTCAGATTAGGAGGGAGGGAGGGCAGTATGCGGTGGGCCTAATAGGCCTGTTGTTGGGTGGGAGAGGAAAGGTCATGGTGAATGATAAAAAAAGTGGAATAGAACAAAAGTAGAAAAAAAAGAAAGCAGGTGGGACCTATCATCATGGAGGAAAATTGAAAGTGGGGGTTGGGGAGGTGGGACTTAGAGGGAGGGTGATGGATGATGATCCAAACAAGTGTGCACCTGTAGGCTGATGAAAAACTGGAAAAAAGAATAAGGAAGAGAAACTGAAATTTGGGTGTGGATGTGGAGGTGGGCTAACAGAGAGGGTGACAAAAGATTGTGGGGGTTGGGGTGCTAAGGGAGAACAAAATGAGAATAGAAAAAGAAGAAATAAAAAAGGAAAAAATGTTACATTTTACAACAGAGAAGAAATGAATATAATAAAAGCAAAAGAAAGAAGGAAAGAAAGTAAAATTTGGGGTTGGGGTGGTAGGCTGGAAGGAGGGAGGATGACAAAAGATTGTGGGGGTGCTGAAGGAGGACAAACTAAGAATAACAGAAGAAACAAATCATGAAACAGAAAGACAATACATTACATTTTATAATAGAAAAAGGAAAGAATAAAATAAAAATATAAAGGCAAAACAGCAGTAGTGTCTCTGCTTGTGAAGCTGACGCCCCAGATTCAGAAATGAACCTGGGTAGTCAGAGGGCCAGCTGCTAGAGGAGGATTCAG
This sequence comes from Neoceratodus forsteri, assembly GCA_016271365.2. NCBI lineage: Eukaryota > Metazoa > Chordata > Ceratodontiformes > Ceratodontidae > Neoceratodus > Neoceratodus forsteri. The sequence goes on from CM057453.1 coordinate 137,688,728, forward strand.
CGTCCCATGGACTGTTCTCCTCCTCTAGGTCCAGTGCTTGACTGACCTCTGGCAGAGGAGCAGCAGCCAGAGTGCATGTTGATGGGGAGGTGTGCCAGACATTGGCGCATCTGCATCATATGTCATTGCACACCATGCCTCCCATGGGAAAACACAGCATTCAAAAATTCCCACCTGCCAAATGATGCCCTGCCTAGTCATGAGCCCCACACCACCATCCATGGCACTTGGTTGGGGACTGAGCTTTAATGCCATCAGGAAAAGCCCTGCTCCACGGCCCTACTCTGGGGTGCAAGCTAGGGAGGAACACTAGCAGAGGAATCTGTTGGGAACTGGACTTGAACGTTGTTATGAACAAACTTACTAGACAGTCCCATCCTGGGGGCAAGTCAGGGAAGAACACTGTCTGAGAGAAATCCCGGGGTGGCAAGTGCCAAGGGGGTGCTGACCTGTCATGGGACAGGATGGGATGGGATGGAATGGGATGGAATGGGACCCAAAAACAAACAAACAAAGAAGGCCACTTCTTGGGTATGGAACTACTATTATACTGACTCCCAAAATGCTTGTTTTGAACTATGCATACTCTATAAAACAGGTGTCTACAGGGGAGACAGGAAATCACTTTGGCACACCCATTTTAATAAGACACTTAAAACAGAATGCACCCAATTGCATGCAACAGAAAAGACTGGATGCCAGAGTCTGGTGAGACAGCGGATGAGGCAGATGACAGTGACTTAAAAGGTTCTTCTTTGTTATCAAAAAGTGGTGGCATAGCCAGCCAGGTGGTGCTGAGGGCTGAGGTGCTGGGCACCTTACCTCACACTACGCCGGCAACCCATGTTCAGGAACAAGCATGGGCTGCCGGGGTTGGAAAGGAGGGAGAAGGACTGAGCAACTGAGGGACTTCTCTCCTTCTCTGGGGAGGGGGGAGGCCAGTGGTCGTTCCTAGACTGGCCCCTAGCGAAGGCTGGGGGACAGTGTGCTGACACTGTAGGAAAGGGGTGGAGATGGGCAGATGCCTTGAGGGAGCACAAGCAGATGTGTGTGTGCTTCCCCCGTTGGCATCACTGCATGCCACATCTCCAGGGTCTAATTGGAAAAAGTCAGAAAATGGTCCCCAGGTCACAGCAGAGTGATCAGCTATCAACTACAGGCCCCGACCCTGAATGGTGCTTCCCCAGATGCTGGATCCTAGTAGAGGTGAGTTGAGTAGGGGGCTCCACACTGCCCTGCCATGGAAGGGAAACTGTGGGGGAAGATGGGGATTCTGTCTGATGTCAGGATGTGGGGCTGGGTGGGTAGCTGTTGATGTGAGCCAACTGGGGACCATAGGAGAAAAAGGAGTAATGTAAAAAAAAAAGCGGTGGCATATCCAACTATTTTTTAGCTCCACGTAACGTAGAAAGCAAGCAACATGATCTTTCATCTCCATCACCGTTGCCTTTTGGTATCTTTGCATCTGACAATTCCCCTTGATTACCTACTCTCCATTGCTCTTACAATAGACCATACCCAAAACCAAAACAATTAACCGTGTCAGAGTCATTTCAATGGGCATGCAAACAAGAGCGGTCCAAGTGTCTTTAATGTGTGTGTGTGTGGGGGGGGGGTGTCAAATAATCTGCAACAAATGGTGGGGGTGTGGGGTGGCCCAAGCACCCTGAAAAATAATTAAAGTGTTTTGATGTCTTTTAGTGGTTTTCAGAATTTTTTTTTATTTATCATATTAGAGGACCTCAAGGTGGGTGGGCAGTGTGATAACTCAATGGGTAGAGCTAGTGGAATGCTGCGTTGCATAGGAAGGGATATCTCCAGTAGGGTGGAGAGAGGTGGTGTTACCATTGCATCACTCGCTGGTGTGGCCACACCTAGAGCACTATGTTCAGTTTTGGAGACCACACCTCATAAAGGACATAGACAGTGTAGAGGTGGTCCAGAGGAGGACAACTAAAATGGTGCATGGCTTGAAAAGAAGGCTTATGAGGAGAGATTTCAGGATCTCAACATGTATACCCTGCAAGAAAGGGGGGGGGTTGTAATTGAGACCTACAAGTACCTCAAAGGGGTGATTAGGGTACAGGTGGGGAGTCTCTTTCAAATGAGATCAAACACCTGGACTGGGGGAAAGTGATGAAGCTGGGCATGGGGTTGGGTGCAAGAGTGATGTGAAGAAATATTTCTTCACTGAAAGGGTAGTGGATGCCTGGAACAGATTGCCAGCAGAAGTGGACAAGGCAAGAACAGTTGAGGACTGTAAGCATGCATAGGAAAGACACTGGGGTATAACAGAGAGGATGCAGACTGGTGGGAGGGTCGATAGAGACTGGGATAGGATCTGCAGAGACAGAATAGGTAGGACATATCTGGGCAGACTAGGTGGGCTAAGCAGTCCTTTTCTCCCATCAAATTCTAAGTTTCTATGTTACTTAGGAAGAACACCAGAATGTTCCAGGGTAGACCCTAAAACATCTTCTAGGGCCATAGGAGGTAATTGTAACACCCAGACTACAGTATTTGTTGTGGTATCATCTGTGTTAATTAAGTTCCATTGCATCATTAACACCCAACAAAAATGCAGAGCTGCACAGTATAGATACCTCTGGGAGAGGAGAGAAAGGCTGCTGCAAAGACAAGTCATTCATCATCATCATGATCCTCCTTTTCCTTGCTGCAGGGACTTTCTCAACAACAAGTACCGCCCTCACCCCAGCACAAATAAAATAAACAGAGAATTGTACAGAATGAATATCTCAGAGTGAGGAGGGAAAGAGATTTGGACTTAGCTGGAAAAGGAGACCAAAGCAGAAAGGTATTTTCACTTATGTATAAAGAATATAGAGGACCCTGGCCCCAAAGAGCACACTCAAAAGGTGAGAGGACATGCCTATGGTCCTCACCAGACAGGGCATATGAAGACAGGGTTACCCAGACCTCCAATATGATGACCATCACTGCCATAACCTCTCTCCCAACTGCCTCTGATCCTAAGTTGGATGCCATCATAGAGAAGATCCAAGAATTCCAATAGGAGTTCTATGCAGGTTTGGGTAAAGTTGAAGGTCAGGTCACTGAGTTTGCTTACAGTATATAAGAAGAAGAAGAAGCAGCTAGAGGAAAATCAGGGAACTTGGAGCCTGGAAGGAACAATATTCACCTGTGAGGGGATATGAGGGCTGAGAAAGCCGTCTGGTTGGTTTAGTTAATTACAGGAACACTTGCCCATGTTATTCAATTCATTTCAATTTATTGGATAGCAAATTGAGAATATATTTTCTCCTTTACAATTGCATCCAATATATAAACAGATGAAAACATACAATATAACAAACCTGCAATAAGTTATCACATTAAAAACATTACAATTATCAGCTAATAATACTTACAGTATATAGCACACATGAATCACATATCACCCAAAACAGTTGCAATAATTATGAAATAAACTTGCCAATGATGATCTGAATCACCCTGTTGGTAAAAATACCTGGACATTCAATTGTTTATTTATTTTTTCCCAGGTTGATGTAACAGCCACAGCCAATAGCCTATCTCCAAATTCAGATCTGCATCGTGGAATCTGATATGACAGCCGGGATGCAGATCTAAGAACATATTCAGAGCAGGGCTTAGGCCTTAACTTTGATAACAAGAAGGAGGATAATGTTAACAGTACAAATTTATAAACATAAATATACCAGTGAAAGACCCTTCAATCCTTCAATGATGTCCATCCCACCTTAGCATATAATTTGCATCTATGGGTACTAAATGGCAAATTAGTTACAAACTGTAAAGCACTGTTATATAACGTATCCAAATTACGTAAAATTGACTCTGTTGTGTTCCTATAAATAACATAACCATAATCCAATACTGATAAAAATATAGATGAAACAAACACTTTTCTTATAGAATAATTAAACAATGTCCTGTTACAAAAAAGGAATCCCAATAATTGTTTTAAGTGTACTGAAACATGGGCAATATGTGGTTCAAATGTGAAATGATTATCTAGGATCAGGCCTAGATATTTATATTGATATACCCTTTCTATACCAATACCAGTAACAGATCGTAAAGACTTAATAGTTGTGTTCATCCCCTTGAGTTGGGGTTTTTCAAAGAGCATCCATTGTGTTTTTTTGACATTCAGGAGGAGCCCCAAATTATACAGAGACCTCTGAATGCCAAAAAGTCCTCTTGTAGGGTTACCATGGCCGATTATTAACATTGCTGCAAGACTTTTTTTGTTTACCGTTGAAAGAGCCCAAACACGGTCCATCAAGTCATGCCCTCAAAGCTAGCAGACCCAGCAGCAATACTCACCAGTACTAAGACTGCACTTAAATAATTCCTGAACACCAATTATGCTGGTTTGAATGCTGATATCCAATTTATATTTCAAACTTACAATGTAGGGCAACAGACAAACTGAATAGATGGAAATGAAGCACGATTTGAACCTCCACTGGATTAGCAGCAGTTCTATACCGTTGCAACCGAATTGAAAGTTTCTTACTTTTGTTGCCTCAATTTCTTCAAGCCAGACAGTCAATCAGATCATGAACAAAACTAGAGATGGTGGTGAGGCAAAATATGACCTGGAGCTTTGTTACCTTGAGGAGCTTCTGCTGGGGTAGCTTCATCATTCTGTGCCATTCCCTTTGTACTGGAGTAACCATGTCATGTGACCCCAAAACTAGTTTCTGGTGTTTGAAAAATTCTTATATTAACAGATGTAGTGCCCCAAAGTATGGGGGCACCACAGAGAAATTGGTGGTAATTAATTAAATAAACAAAGTACCCCGGGTCACCACTGTGTTGTGGGGCAGTAATGGGATAGTGTACTGGGTCCCTTGTCAGTGTCTCCTTTCCCCCTCCCCCAGAATAACCAGGAAGAGCACAAAAATAAAATAAAGTTTTCCCTGTTGCTGCTCCATTCCAATCCCCCCCCCCCCAGAGCAAACAGCTCGAACAATGGGCACCCACACATAGGGACTGCCATGGCGTGGTGCCACAAGAAGTTTGGTGGTTGGGAGAGCATGGGCTCAGGGTTCTGGAATTAGAACCCTGAGAGCCCATTTCAAAACTAAAAAAAAACCTGTTAAGGCAGTTGTTGGCTGGTGTGGAGAGGAGGAGGTTGCCAGAACCTACAAGAGGAATGAGTCAGGGCTTACCTTGTTGTTGAAGTCGTTCCTTGTGGTTGTCTTTGAGCCTTGGTTCCTGCTTCACCAGCGAAATGAAGAAGACTCCTGCGATCATTGTCCTACTGTGCGGTCGAGTCCGGCGGTCCAGTCGAAGAAAAGAGAGAGAGATTGAGAAGAATCCTGTCTCTTGTGGCAGTGTGGGCTCTATTCGGCCCATTTTGCTATTTTATTTGCACCCTTCTGATCCCGCATTCCAGTCCCTTATTGGTGGCATTGCAAGAGCTGCGTCATGACCGATAAGCAAGAGTAGTCGACCCCCAGCTATCCACCACTCTGCCTGCTGCCCTTCTGATGTATCCCTCCCTCTGCCAGAAAGATCTCCCTCCACCTGACTGAAGCTCCTAAGCCCCAGGCCGAGGCGGTGAGTCGGCAGTAGCACAGTGAAGATTGCTGACCGCCTGAACTAATTAAATAAAAGTTTTATTTGTTTAGTGCTCAGCACGCTATCGGAGGACCGGGTGGGAAGGTCATCTTAAATTGAAATATTTATTCAGGGCATGGTGACACCCACAGGGAGGGGCCAGTCAAGGAAGGCCCATAGGGGAGTTTATCAATATTTATGAGGGGGGCAGAGCAGAGGCAGGGTGGTCCAGATTATTGACAGCAAGGTCTTGGTCAGGCCTAAGGACTTAAAGGGACAACATGAGGCCCAAGGTTAAAAAGGGCAATTTCTGGCCTCCTAGTGTAAAAAAGAGTCCAGCAAGACAGGCCCATAGTCTAAAGGGGCCCAGCAGGCAAAGACCCACAGAGAAGGCCCACTCAGCCATTTTGGGCCTCAAACTAGTTTAAGGGGCAACATTCAAGGCCCTAGAGATAAAGGGGCCCAGTAGTTAAAAGGGCAAGGAAGGCCCAGCAGAAAGAAGGGGATCAAGGCCAGGGTTTTCTGAGGTAGCCAGGTCCCGATATAAGGAGGACCCAGAGTACTACAGGCCTAGTCTTTAAAGGGAACCATAGGCCCAGAGCTTAGGAGGGCCCCACCAGTACATTATTTTTTTCAAGGGTCAGTGAAAGAAAGATGCTTAGCACACAACTACCATCTGGTGACTTTAAACTGAGGAAAATGTGCATTGTTTTCTAATTTCTGAACTGTTGTGTTTATTGCAAAGTACCAAGACTGTGTTGTTGTTCCTGGTATTCTGGTTATTTGCCCCTGTAATGAACAATTGCTCCGGATTCTGGTAATTTGTCCCTGTTTCTGGAAAATTGCCCCAGCAATGAACAATTCCCCCGAATTCTGATAATTTGCCCCTGTTATTGGAAAATTGCCCCTGCAATGAACAATTACCGTGGATTCTGGTAATTTGCCCCTGATCCTGGGAAAGTGCCCCTGCAATGAACAATTGCCCCAGATTCTGGTAATTTGCCCCTGTTCCTGGCAAATTGCCCCTTAATGAGCAATTTCCCCAGATTCTCATAATTTGCCTCTGTTCCTGGCAAATTTCCCCAGCAATGAACAATTACCTTGGTGAAGTGTAGCGGTATATCTGCCAGCTTTATTATTGCCAACTTATGTGTATGGACTCAGTCTTCTGCCACAATACCACTCTATAGTGTTGCCTGCCATTCTACCTCTACTGAATCAAGCTCTATCCAGAGGAAGATGTCCTTCAACATCTTTCTTCCCTACAAGGTGTCTAACCAGAGGAACTTCGACAACATTCCTGTTGTCTGCAGAAAAAAGTTGCTCCTGCCGTTTCTTGTTTTCCTCAGTTCAAAGCTGAGTACGCCAAAGCCCAGTGTGCATTGCTTCTGCCGTTTCATTATCATCTCATGGTTTCTTATCTGGATGTCCTGAAGTTGGCTGCCTTCCAAAGAGTGTGCTCATCCTGGAAGAACCTTGTTTGCATCCTCTGGTCGTTCGCCGCAAGTCGAGTCCATCGAAGTCCAGTGTGGGTCATGTCCATCGTTTTATTGTTTTGTTCCAGTTTCCTGTGTTGACACTTCAGGATTATCCATCTTCACCTTGAATTCTTCTAGTTCCTGGTTGCATCTGAATTTCCTCAGCATCGTCCAATCCTTGGTAATCCTCCAGTGGGTTCATCACCGAAGATCTTCTTTGTTCCTTCACATCCTTGGCAGCCACAAAGATAGTTTTGGCTGGGGAACCTTCTACAGCTAGTTTGATTCTGATCACCAGGGCCACTGGAAAATTGTGCCCACAATTTTTTTGCGGAATCCGCAATTTTCACCATTCTCCACAGAAACTGACATGTTCTGCAATTTCTTGCAATTTTTGAGTTTTTATATTGAACTGTGTAAAAAGTACTAAAATTTTTTATAAAATACTCTCAAATATATCGACAATTTTGTATGCAGACTTGGGTTTGGCCAAAACAATGCAGTGCAAGGGTTTTATGTGACACTGATTTCTTTTGAATCCTTGTCTTGTTTGGTTTCAAAATCCACTGGCCAAGCATAAGTACATTTAAACACATAACATTTGTTTTGTGTTGAAGCAGTTTATCAGAAAACTTTTTGTTATCACACAGACTGAAACAAAAGATGGGAGAACAGGTGCAAATTATCCCATTCACTTAAATGAGGTGCTAACTATGAAGCCTTTTTGTAAGTGGCAGGGCAAGTTTTTCCTTGTGAGCATAAGGCGCTTTTATACTCAGGTCTATGTAACAGAATAACTGTTACAGAAACAGTATTCTGTTTCATCCCTTGTATGTAGAAAGCATTTGTTTCATTCCCTTGGTGAACGTTCGTCCGAACCGCAATCTCTGCTTCTTGCGGTTTGCACGAATGTGTTTCGTTTGATCTAGTTGTGTAAAACAGCCATTCCGGTACCACTGCAGAAACTGCCATTAGAGCAGTAAACTCTGGGGAAGCCAAAACAAATGGAGGTGGGATTAGCCAGAATACTCGCAGGGGTGTAAAAGGAAACCCGGAAGCAACAGAGTACAATGGCGCCACACAGGTAACGTTTATTTCGTTTTACAAACCTGTGTGTAAAAGCGCCTATACTTTCATTTAGACCAGTTTTGCTTCAAACAGCTGAGGATTTTTGCATGGCCCTGCAAATTTTAAACTTGATTAAGTTAGTTGCTAACTGTGATCTCATTCTTAGCAACTAAACCCAAAGGCTCACATGCAAAGACTACAATAAAAACCTGACTAAAGTCTAAAAACAAGCTTATAAAACACCAAATGTACAGTATCTGAAAATGTATCTTTGACTAAACAAAATCATTGCAACCAGAATAAAACAAAGGTAAATTAGAGGGTACCCTGACTACTGTATGATGCAGTAAAAATATATTGTTTTTTTTTTTTACATTTTTTGGTAACTGCGTAAGGTCCACTAGGCAAAAGTGTCTCTTTTCAGGTACAACCCAGGAGCACTGAGGAGGTTAAGTGACTTGCTCAGAATCATGACACAGTATGCAAGTGGAGGTTGTGGGAATTAAACCCAGGTCTGCTAGATGTCATCAGCTCATTCACAGTTTGTTACTCTAACCTCTAGATTATACTGCCAGCCCCAATAACCCCCAGATTTAATGTTTAAATATGTGAGTTCAAAAATAGTGTACAATACCTACAGTGCAGATTATGAACATTAAACATTTTAACAACATTTTACTAAAACTCAATTATTCACCACTCTATCTGCTTATTGTTTCATGTACCAAAGTGGGTGAATAGCTGGCAGAGCACTGTAAACAGCTGTTGATTAGACTTCATTATTCTACAGCAAGAAACAAACAAAAAAATTCTTCTGGCTTTATTTAATATCAGTTTGCTGTGGCTCACTTTATAGAATCTATTTACCACTGTATGAGGCAGATTCTTTTACATTTTGGAAGACAGGCAATGCTTTCGATAGCTTATCAGTTTAGCATTTTTTTTAGGAACATAAACATTTCTTTATGTTTTAAACATATTCAGTTGTCAGTGTAATCATTTATCAACTTACACTGACTAATATATGCTGCAGAAAACATTAAAAGATTTATTGTGAAACACTCAGGGTCTATAGTAGAACCCCCGCAATTTCCCACAATTTTTGCAAAACGATCCGCAATGTTGGGTAACCTTTTCCGCAATTTTCTAGTGGCCCTGCTGATCACCCTCCAATAAGCTCATTCCAGGAACCCGTTCCACTTGTTCTTTATACTGGCAGCTTCAGAGAGAGTGGGATTTATGCTGAGAAACACATGGTCTGTCTAAAAAACCTCTCACCACCCCAGTGGCCTTAGCTAGGACCATACTGGAACAATAATCTTAGTATCACAGGAAATTCCTTTTATCTTTATCTTTCTGTAGCTCTCAACTCTGCTCGATAGTGCGCATGAAGACCTCAGCTGCAATTGGACTCTGGTGTGTCTTTGAATGTGTATTGATGTAATTGACCCAAGTCAGTGGTTGTAAGGTCTTCCAAGGGGTAGTTATTGTACCATGGTACCATAGGGAACACTAAGGATAAATATAGAGTATAGTGGCACTAGGCCGAGGTGCACCTCAGAAATATTTTGGGATTCTGATTAAGTAACCTGATTTAGTTACCTGGTTTTGCAACCTAATTTCATAAAGATTTAGTAAATGCAAAGTTGTGTTCTGTGAAAAGTTGTCTGCTTATGAGTTTTATATTATCCCTTCTGTGACCATGTCATCCTACTCCTGTTGTTGAATAAAGCCCAGAGGGCATCAAACACATTGGATGACTCCTGCCTCTCCTTGTTGGGTAAATTCCATCCAATCATACTCATTTGAACCTTGGTGTTCATCACCACCACAATAGCAGTAGCACCTTGCACAGAGTTTTTATTTAATAAAAATAAAATGACAAGGTGAATTCAGCATGACTCTAGAAACGCTGCCATGACTTATAAATTGAGTAACCATACACATACAGTACAATGGAAATGAAAAGCCATTAAAATGAGTACCTTATATCCCAAAAAGGATGCACACCACAATTCTATACCTTGAAGGGTTTTCAGTCAACATCCATATAGTACCATATTATTCATAATAAAAGTGCATATGTGAGATTTCAAAGCATTTTTGCCACTGTAGTTCACAAAATGTTGGCACGCTGGAGTAAGTGCCAAATTAATTTCCATAGTTAGTTTTATACTCCATAACTCATCAGTCGGTTCTGGTTTACACTGTATGAAGAAAAAGTTTTTTTTTTATAGTTTAAATTAGTTATCTCATTTAATTAGAGAAGTGCTCACTACTTCTTGAATTTTAATATAACACCTGAACAATTTGAGGAGTATAGAACATAGTACAAAAAACACAAAATTACAGCAATAGCTCATTCTGTATGAAGGGGGAGGAACTATTTGATAACTTATCATACTGGCCGAAGGGAAGAAAAAATCAGGATGGGTGGGGGAGTACTTTTTTAAGCCTCTAGTTAATGTCATTTACTTTATAGCACTTATGGTTACTGTTAAAAACTAGTATGCAAAACAAACATTCAGCAATATTAAAACATCAGTTGACATTCTGTAAGAGCAATGCAGTGGGGAATAACAGAGTAAATATCATTTTTTTTAACCCATTACACTTTAACTCAAAAATACTGAGAGTGGGAGATGTTCATTTAAGCCCATCAGGGATATTCTATTTAAAAGTTATATATCAACTGGCAGTCTCTTTGTTGTAACTCATCTCTTATCACCCACATTTGCTATATAGAGGATTTAGTCGAAGGCCATGAATCTTAATGAACTCAAGTCCCGTCCCCCCAAGTGTTTCTTTGAAGAGTTTCCCAACTGAACTATCCTACTTTTCACTGCACACTGCACATACAGCAGTGTCAGCCAGGATGCAATACAGTAATGCTGCAGTAGCTCACAAACTGTTGTAGTATGCTGCAGAGAACAGTGTAATTCAATGACACGTAAGCCCTTTTGCCATAGGTATTTTGTGACATGTCATTTACTCCAAGTTATTGCTTTAGATCATGGGTGGTTCCACTGTAAATGTTCTTGGATGCAGGTTTTAACTGACCGTGTTGTTCTTCAACCTTTTTATACTTGCACTAAATCCCATGTACAATGTATGAGTTTTTGCATGTTAGTAGTTACAAAATGTCCACTTTCTTTTTTCTATAGGCTACGTAGAAACCGAATTTGTTGGCAGAAAAGTATCAGTAGGCCCATCTAGTCCACCCTGTTTTCCTTGCCTATTACTACATCCTGTAACCTATTTGGTCTCAGGTGCCCCTCCCTCCTCCCTTTCCTTTATTATTCCCATCTACCTATCCCATGCATGCTTTACAGTCCCCACTGTCTTGGCCTTGACCACCTCTTCTAGCAGGCTGTTGCAAGCATTCATCACCCTTTCTGTGATGAAGTATTTCCTCAGATCTCTCTTGAACTCTTCCCCATGCTTCACTTCATGCACCCGCATTCTGTTGCTTCTTCTCCTTTGAAAGAGACTCCCCTTCTGGACCTTGTTCACCCCAATAAGGTGCTTATAGGTCTCAATCATGTCCCCTCTCATTCTCCTCTCCTTTTCTCCAAGGAGTACCTGTTGAGCTCCTGTAGGCTCTCCTCATATGGTTTCTCGTGCACCCCTCACCATTTTGGTAGTTCTCCTATGGACTGCTTCCACTGTGACAATGTCCATGCCAGTGTCCTTGTGGAAGCGCAGCCTCCAGAACTGGGCACAGTACTCTAGGTGTGGTCTCCCTAGTGAGCAATACAGTGGCAACACCACCTCCCTTCTCCTGCTAGAAATCCCCCTCCCTATGTACCCAAGCCAGTCAGTCAATCAGTCAAAATCTTTATTTAGCCAGGCGGGCACCATTGAGCAAGCTAATTTTCGAGGTGGAACAAACATCCCACTATCCTTGCCTACTGCCTTGTCACATAGCCCTGCCACCTTGAGATCATCAGATATGATTACCCCAAGGTCCCTCTCTTGCTTGGTGACTGTAAGTACCTCCCCCTCCTATCTTATACACAGCCCCCGGATTTCCCTGTCCCAGGTGCATGACTTTGCCCTTTTGGCAATGAAACCCAGCTGCCACTCCCTAGACTACTCCTGCAGGCTGGGAGGATAAATTGTTCACCATAAACTGTGTACTTGCATTGCATACATAACTTCCACAGCACTTGAAGCCTTTGGGTATATTAGACTCCTGCTAGTTTCTTTTTGTGGGATCTATAAAATGGCTGTATGTAAACATATCTGACATATATGCTATCATATGGGAATCACCTACTGCTTCTCTTACTTCTGGATTGCTTTTTAGTATTTTCAATGAATTATTGATTTATCCTTGCAACTTCACTGGATATTTGATTGAATTCAGTAAGAAAAATTATTTTTTCAAGCCGTGTCTTGTTTTTCATTTTAGGCATTAATCATGTTGTTCTGTCTTTGTTCCTGTGCCATCACAAACCTCTCAAGTAGGGTGTTTAAAGGGGAACAGTTATGGCTTAACACAGGCAAGTGGCACTGTGCTGTACAAGAAGTGTCATCAATACCCTTTTTATAAACCTTGCAAGTGATAACTTTCATTAAAGTCTTACTTTTAGTCATCTGCTCTGTGCAGCCTCCATTTTGCGGTGAGTATGACATCTGAGCCCATTCAATGACCTGGAAGTGACACCGCTGACATCATTTACTCTGAGTGCCTTTGGACACAATGTTCTGCTTCATTTGCATTTTTTTCCACAAAGGTAAGCATTTTATTATTTTCACTCCATTCCATCCATGATTGCTGCTCCCAACCCTACTCGGCAACAAGTGTTCTGCAAACCATGGCTTCTGTGCACCCAGTAATGTTCCAGTCCACATGGGAACTGTGCCAAGTGGATTTGTGTTTTGGACGTGCGGACTGTTATTATCTGTAACACTTTTCTCTTAGTTTCACCTGTATTCCTCTTCCATCTCTGCTCCTAAACTGCAGAGGTTTTTTTCCATGTTCTCAGATCACAAATCTGCAATGGCAGTAAGCCAAATATGAAGAGAAGGTAGTAGCACATAAGGGAAAAACTAACAATAGCATTTTATGACATGAGCACTGCATGTAGCAGCAGCTCTGCCTAAAAGGACTGCCCAGCCCTTTTGTGACCTTTCACTGTCTCAGTGATTTGGACTTGGGCAGAGCATGCATTATTGTGCTCCACTGAGTCTTTTCTCCATTTGCTTTCCACTGGTAAGGTGCTCCATAACACCCCCCCACTTAGCTCCCCCCCAACAGCCTCCATGCCCAATCTGAACCACAGAAGCAAAGGTCTGTTGAATGCTATGCTATCAAGTGTTGATAAACCCTCCCTTCATTCCGTTTTCGTGATTCTGGCAAACACTCCGAGTTATGCTTTGTCATTAGTGCTGCAGCATTTAGGAGAGTTCACAGCCATTCAGAAAATGGCAGTCAGCTCAAGCCCCTCCCCCAAACAAAAAGGTGCATGAGTTATGAAATATGAAGCTGTAAAATCCAGGTAAAAATTCTAACAATACTGTGGATGTTAAATAACTTGCATTCCATGCTGCATCTGGCTAAGCTGCAGAAATCAGTACTACCCCAAAATGACATGCACAGATGTGAATGTTTTTTTTCTCTGTTTCTGGACATTTTAAATGTATTTAGTGCAACTGTTGAAATTTCTGTAGAGCCCTGGGTACTGGGGCACTACAAGAAAAACATGGACCCTTCCCCCAGGCAAAAAGTAAAGTTTTTTTTATGGCTCCATTTGACTCCCCCTTCCCTTTTTCCTGAAGCCCCACAGATCCTCCCATCCTGTCCTTTGTCTACTTTTGCACCATTTGGCACTGAGGAGGGGGACATGGGCAGGAGACCCTCCCTCCAGAACAATGGTGCCTCAGTCTCTGGGGCTGCCCAGTAAGACCTTCCCAGCCCTAAAAGAAGGCTGGGGAGTGGCTTTAGAGAGGAATCGGTGGCTAGCCATGGAGGCTGGAGGACACAAGGAGCATGGACAAAAAAACAGTCCCTGCAGTGTGTCCATGGCTCCTCTAGCATCGCTCCCCATCCTATTCAGTCCAGGGGCATGTGGTGGTGGCAACAACAGCAGACTTTATTGGGTGGGAGCATGGCTCCCTGTCGCAATTCATTTTCTTTCCCTAGGGCCCCGAGTGGTGTGGGGGGAAGCCTCCACCGGCTGGACCAGCTGATGCAGCACAAAATTTGGTCCTGGCGGAAAACGTGCCCTTGACCTATAGTTCCGTCCCAGCAGCCACAACAATGTGAGAGAGGAGCTGGGTGGGAGCATGACTCCCTGAGTAGGTTACCTGCCTCCCCCAGCAGCATTGGAGTCCTGGACCATGGTGGTGAGTGGACCGTGTGCCCAATTGTTCTGTATGCTCACGTCACAGGCACCAGGAGTAGGTAGGGAAAAGGAAAGGGAAATTAAAGGGACAAAGTGCCCAAGAAAAATACTTAAAGGGCCAGTGCCCTAGTAAGGAAAAGGGGAGCAGTGGGCTCCCTGGGTGAGCTGTCAGCCCTGAGGGGGAAGGGAATTAACAGGCAATGGGCCGAATGCCCAGAGAGGAAGAGGGGAAGGCTCCAGGAGTGGCCAGAGGTCACTGAGCTATTTTAGTTTTTTGTATTTTTATTTTATTATAGTTAAAAATAACTCCAGAGGAGACAGTTTGAGCCAATAGCAGCTTGCCTCTGGGTGGGTAAAGAAAGAGGGATGCCGCAATTTAGAAGCCCCCAAATTAGGTGGAATCCAGAGATGAGGCTCTACCTAAGACACAGGGTTGCTATCAGTAATAAAAACATGGGTCAGATCTGCAGAAATAGCCAAAAAGTGGAAGATTCTTAAAGGCTCAGTGCCCCTTTGGAAAGGGGAAAGGGTCCTATGGCATAAATTGCCTATGGAGTTACATGGAGCTGTTCTGAGCCCCACCCAAACCAGACTGTGCTGTTGCCTGCCTAGCACCCCCTAGAGACTGCACCCTCTGCAAGAACTAAACTGTCTGCTCAAAATCTAAACTGTTTGTTTGCAACTGTAGTTGTGTTATCAGATTCCATCCCTGGGTACTTGACATCCAGCTGTGGCCTTTAATGCCAGAACCAGCTGCTGCAGAGCCTGAAGCTGATCCAGTGAGGTCCCCGGCCCATCCTCCATCTGCAGCAGAACTGTCTCCAGTGACATCAACCTGCCTTGAAGTTCCACCACAGTGTTCCAGTATCAGTTCTGTGATGATAAGTATAGAAAGCCACTAGTCAGGTACCCAGCAGTGAGTCAGTGTGATGGACCACAGTTAACATCATGCATGCCCATTTCTTATTTTGTCTGCCGTCTCCAAGTGTGCATGTGTGCATACCTGCGTCACTCCTTAGAGGCCATCTGAAGATCGTACTGCCAGCAGTCTTCTTGTGGAGAGGTGGCCTGGGTGCCATACACCTGCCAGTGGTCACTGCTGCGGGTCGGCCAGAGAACCATCTGCTGACCAGAAGTCTTCAGCTTCTTGCCCGGAACTGCAGAGGATGGCCAGGTTCTTCATTGTTCAGCCAGCAGTGTTCCTGTTTGTGTTCTGTTCATCTGGGGGATACCCCATAATGGCCTGTTTGTAGAAAGTGCTTCGTGGGGTCAATACCCACCTGCTCATCAGCCAACTGATCACAAAGCCCAAGCTTGGTTCATCTGCCATTTGTCATCTCAGCCAAGTGCACGCAGAGCTTGGATTAAAAGGGGTTAACCCCCTGTTCTGGGTTTGACCAATTGTTGGTCCCAATCATATTGTTTTGTTGTTTATTATCCTGTAGCATTGTAGAAAACAGCTATTTCGTTATTCTTCTTATCCCTTGTAAATAAACCTTTGTGCTTCTTGGTCCATGAGTAAGCTTCCTGCCTCTCCTTACAGATTTGTCTGGCCTATTTTGAAATTGTTAGGGAGTCTCAAACCTCCATCCCACTGGGAATCTTGTGGCCCCCGACATTTGGCACCTATGCTAGACTCACTGTGGAGCAATCTTAGAAGCTGCAGTTTAAAAGAGGGTCTCTAGACTCCGGCAAACACAAGAAAAAATGTGCATGTGAGCAAGACCAAGGAAACTCTAAGGAGCCTCACTCTTTCCCCTACTATATTGGGTGGTGCCAGGATGAGCTCAGAGAGTCAGTATTAAGAAACAGCAACTGCGGGGAATTTTAGCCATTTTAGCCAGTTGTGGTATACATGACAAATATTTTTAGACAATGGAAGTGACAGGCTGTTGCCTGTGTCATGAATACTAGTGTCAGAGATGTTTGCTATTGTAAACAAGATAGGAGCAAACTGGTTTGCCATTGGTGGAGGGATTCTGGTTTCCATTCCTAAACAAAATAAACCTTAGAGGAAATTGTTTATGAGCATCTGTGGGGGGGAGGAGAATAGTGGGTGTATTGGGTGTGAGGTAGCAAATCATTCTGAAACATTTTGCAGTCATTAAAAAGTGGAAAAGTGGCAATCAACTAGAGGAGGCTTGTTGTAAACAGAGCCATGACAGGACATTGGTGATGTCACTGCTGGAGAGGCACTCCAACAATGAAACCCCAATACGTTTCAGGTAAAGGGGGAAAAAAAGTTGAATCTTTTTTTATTTGTTGTGCACGCAGCTTGAACAACAATAGCAGGAACACTCGTATGGGGTTTGTGCCTTTTGATTGAGAGGAACATATTTGAAAATTAGTGACTGTTCCCCCTCAATTTATACCCACTTTTTAAAATCTGCTGATTAATTCTCCAGAAGGCCTCCTAAAAATTTCAGCACTTGAACAGTTACGTCAAAGGTGCAAGAACTGGCTGTAAGGGATACTCTGACATGATGTAAATATGATCGCACCCATCCTGTTGCCCAGAAATTAAATAAGGCCAAGGCAACAGCAGCAATGATAGCTCTTGACCTGTGTCCCTTCTCTTTTGTTCAGTCTGTTGGCTTTTTTTCTTGTGAACTTTATTTCTAGCTCTGACTTACCCCAAACTCTATCCAGCATTGACACATGGTGCGACCTTCCTCACGCCCACTTGAAGCCTCCAACTCCCTTGCCTCTCTGGCTGGCTGCTCTCCTCTCCTCCTCCTCTCCTGGCCACACGACCCGCTGGCTCTGAGTCCCCAAGGACAGGACTGCCGAACTCTTCCTGGTGCTCTATCTATAATCCAGTAGAGTGACCAGGGACTTGGAGAGGAGAACTGGAAGCAGGGGCTGAAAAGCCCGGCAATGGGTGTGGGAGTTGACCACTGGTCCTGCCTTTGTCTACAGGGAGTCAGGGATTTTTTCTTGTTTCCACCTTGAATGATGAGTCATGCAATGGCAACAGTGTGCAGAGGGCATGCTCCCAACCTCTCCCGCAGATGCCTGCCACCCCATACCCCATTGGCTGTCCCTGATCTGGTGTGTGGTGCCCCCAGCAGACACTAAGAGCCACTACCACATGGGGAAATCCCCAGTACCCACCCCAGGAGAGGAGAGCAGTCCTCCAGATGCTCAATCCTCTCCCCCCCGCCTGTCCCCGGTGGCCCAAGTTTGCTCCCTAACCCGGGTTGCCGGTGTGGCACGAGGTGTGGCATCAAGCGCCTCAACCCTCAGCACCATCGGGCAGGCCTAATCTGTTGGCTTTAAACAAGTAATGCAGATTGCAGTTCCACGATATCCAATACCATCCAGAAAATGTTTGACCACCAAAACAGTACCAAATGTGTATTGAGAATTGCATGTAAAAGTGACACAGGCATGGAAGCTCACAGCAGTGTTACAAATACATATTTCCACTAATATGTGGACTAGAAGTCAAACTGTAGTCTATATGACAGTCACTGGGCATCCTTTCACCATTCCTGTGCTTCACCCTCTGTCTCGAACATGACCACCAAAACAGTTAGGAAGCAGGCTGCTTTGTGTATTACAGTGCACGCCGCTTATAATGGACTAGTTGTGTATAGAATTTTTTTCTCTTATAAGCATTGTTCATTCTAACATGCTGTTCATAGAATTTAAAGCAAGTTTTAACTTGACTTAAAACTAAGAGAGGTTGTTACCTTCACACTCTCCTGAACCGTGCCAACCATACCAATTACAATGATGTTGAAAACCTCATTTCTTTGGGCCACAACATTCCTACAGTTGCCTCAATAACTACACAAGCTCTGGCCACAGCCAGTATGGCTGTGGAGAGCTTTTAGGAGCTGCAAGAGCGGTGAACAGAATATGCTGTGCTTTTGCTGCACAGGAATCAGCCGTCATACTGCAACGATCACAGTACTGTGCATGTGTGATACTCGCACATGAGCAGTTTGGCCCAGAGTCAGCCTTGCGCAACATGGTGGTGCTGACATAACTATGTGTAACAACCCAGTCCCCTCGGTTACTAGAATCCCATTTCTACTAGTCTTAGGCAGGTAGGAAAAGGCAGCTGGTGGAGAGCTCATTAGGGGCTTTCTACATAATGACATCATTGTTTACTCAGATAGCCTAAGAGAAGGATGATTATGTCATTTAGAACTCTCACAGCAGCATAACCATTTTAGAGTCAGCTGCTCTTGGGGAGCTTAGAATGTTTATCAGTAAGTTCGAGTGTGGCAGGCAGAGTGACAGGAGGTCTGCCATTGGGGCTCTGTCAAAGGGAGCCCTGTTATTTCTCACCCTAGTTTGGCAAAATCTTCATTTTGCCTGCAGGACTCTTTAGTTTCACTCCAAGGGGAGTGAGAGGGATTGCAGTTCTTGTGGATCCAAGGGGCAATCCCCTGAAGTTCGCAACTGTCTTAAGGAAGAACAATGAGTAGAATCTGACAGCTACCAGAGAAAGAAAGGTGCCTTTTGTTCTTTCCATGACTGGGAGGAAGGAGCAACTAGTTTTTATGAATAGAATTTGAGACTGTTCTCTGAGGGAGTTGTCTGAGGTGTGTGTGCTCTAGATAAGGCTAGACCACACTGGTCAGGACCTCTTTCACCATAACTGTGCTGAATTTAAAGTTAAAGTTGGGAGTCTTTAACAATTCATTGTGGATTGGAGACTCATTTGGTGTAACTCTGAAGGAATGGCAGAGGCTGTTTGGGGCAAAGGGTGGAAGGAATGCCATCTGGAGTTTCAGGTAGGGCTAAGTGGTTCGTGGATGGGCACCAGTGTTTCCTGGGCAAAGACCATGCACCAGGAGGATTTTAAAGTGTGTGTGGCACATCCCACAGATATACACTTTGGAAATGGAAATGTGTGCAAAATGTTTAAAGTGTGTGGCACATCCCACAGATATATCATTTGGAAGAGAGATAGAGATGTTTTTGTGGAAAACAGTACTTACTCCCTGTTTCAAGTCATAATGCTCTGTTGTGACATCACAATCTGTTGTCATGAGAGTAACTACGATGTCACAAGCAGTGCATTATGACCTCAGGTAGGGAGACAGCAACAGAAATAGATCAACTCTTCAGGAGCAAAAATCCTGTTTTCATGCAGATGAGATCAGCAATAAATAATGGGGAGGAGGAATAAAGAACTAATGTGAAATACAAGCTGAACTTTATCTAAATATTATGTTTTGTTAAAGTTCTCCTGAATGTGTCAGCTGCTCTTTAAGCTTATTTTTCCTTGTGTTTTTAATCATTGTCATTTATTAATGCTAGCACAGACACACACAGATGGTTTTAAAATGAAGCTTCAGTTGGTTTATAGCTTTTCTCAGGGAGTGAACTTTCATGTCAGTGAAATCTGACCTTGGGATAGCTTTCTTTTGATGGAACCTATGCTGTCTTATTTAGAATTTCACTTAAAGGGAACATAAACAGGGTCCCATTCTGAGAGTTGTGATTTATACCTCCAATGTCCCCACATATCATTTAGCTGTTCTGCACTTAGTTTATGTTGAAAATCATTTCCTACCTTTTAAAAGTGATGTTTTATCTTGGTTTTTCTCACGTGTGGTACACGGTCCTGAGTTAATATGCTTGTGTGGTCACGTGATGTGATGACGTCATGTAGGCGATGGGGTAGTATTTGTATGACCAGCTGTAGGCATCAAAATGACAGAGTCTGAGCCTGATTTAGCCCTGGATTTTGATGTTGCATTACAAATTCAGCCCTACCTCTATGAGCCAGAGGCTAATGCTGTAGATTTGAATGCAGGTGCAGCTGGTAGCAATTCCCCAGATGAGGAAGCTGAAATTCTTATAAGGCAGCTAGCGGTGAGGACCGGGAAACATGCCTTGAATGCTGAAGCATGGTATGTTTGCATACCTACATTTAATCAAGAGGCATTTTTTTGTATTTTCAGGATGTCTGCAATGTGTACAACAATTCACAGAAATCACTGTGTAATGAATTTTGTGGGCTACCCTGCAAACACCTAGTACAGAGAGAGAGATGCTGTCAGAGGTGCCATTGGCATCACATGCGTAGGTCATGTTGAAATGCAATCCCATTTATCTCTGATTTTGAAACTGTTGGTCTCCATATGCTGGCTTTTGAAATGTTGATCTGATTGCAAACGTCTCCTGCCCACCTCATCTGCTCCCCTTTTTTGTTTCCTGCACTCATATCATGGTCTCCCACATATGTAGTACTTGCAAATTTCCTTTTCAGTTGTTCATTGGTGTACTGTGTGCCTTTTCTTTATCTGTGGATAAGACATACACTGGAAGTTTTTCAGATACAGTGTACTGCCATTTTATTTGCTGAATATCTGAATATGTTGCAAAGTGTATATATCGTGGAAGGAAGGAGGTTATCTGGATACAGTACCAGTCACTTGTTCAAAAGTGCATGGAGTACTGTTTTCATTAGTAGTGGCGCCCCTACCTCTGTATTGATATAACAGTACTGGAAGGGCTGCAGCACAGTGCAACACTGATGATGCAGGGTGCTAGGACACATACCCTACCAGATCAACAGTACAGTTTCAGACATTTCTGGGAAGAAGTACATCACTCAAAAATGCCATATCACTCCATGCCCACTTGCAACAGACAGATATGCATAGTGATGCATACTGATGCAGATGCTATTTTTCACACTGACAATATTCAGCACATTTCTGACATGTCACAGTGATGGTGAAAAGAAACTACTGTAGCACATTGGTTCAGACAGATTGCTAAGGACATCGCCCCCACAAACACACAGACTGCATCAGTGCCCCCCCACACACACACACACACTCTCTCTCCTACTGTACAGCACATAGCTACACAAAGGGGGGGTGCAGGATGTTACAGCACTGATGTAACAGAAACCTACATGTGGTGCTCATGTAAGATTAGGATTCTAAAAAAATGGTAGGGCCAACACCTTTTGCTGGTGGGATTCAAACCAAGGTATCCATGTTAGAACATTTGGGACAAGTCCAATCCTGCTATTGAAACAAGTGATGTTTTATCTTGGTTTTTCTCACGTGACTCAGTGGTGAAAGAGAGATTTAGTAGGGCCGCGAGGAAAATAGCGATGGTGGGGGCAAATAAGAGGAGTTTGTCATCGAGACCATCCAGGGATTTGCCTTTGGAGGGGTTGAGGGAGAGGAGGGCATCTAGGGTTTCAGTGGGGGAGATGGGTTTAAAGGAAAAGTGGTGCCTACCAGATGGTAGGGGGATAGATGTCTGGTGGGCGGGTGTGGATGCAGGAGGTAGGGAATCGAGGAGGGCCCGGGCACAAGTAGTGAAATAGGAATTAAATTCAGAGGCTACCTTCAGGGGGTCAGAGAGGAGAGTCCCTTGGGTGAGGAGGAGAGGTGGGGGACTTGCTGTTTGGGAGGAGAAAAGGGAGTTAATGACTTTCCAGAATTTAGAAGGTCTCCCAAGATTTACATTTACGGTGTTGTTAAAATATTCAGCCTTAGCTAAGCGGATGGCCTTAGTGCACTTGTTGCGAAGCACGTGGTAGGTGATATAGTTGCTTGGGAGGAGCGTTGATTTGTAGTTTCGCCAGGCCTTGTCACAGACTTGTTGGCAAGCTATCAGCTCAGGGGATAACCAGGGTAGGTGAGACCCGTAGACTCGAGTGCAGGGGGGCGTGTTTGTCCCAGGCGGTGAGGAAGGTGTTGCGAAAGTGCGTGAGGGCCGAGTCCATGTTAGAGCAGCTTGAGCTCGGGACCCAGTTAGAGAGAGATAGATCTTCCAGGAGGGGGGAGAGGTTGAGGGATTTGTAAGACTGTTGGAATATAAATTTGGGAGGGGATTTGATTCTGTGGATTTTGAGGACCATGTAGATTGGGTGATGGTCACTAATGGAATCAGGGAGGAGGCCTGAACTGATGACGCGGTGTGGGTGGGATGTAAGCGCCCAGTCTAGGAGGGAGTGATTACCGGACTTATGGTTTGAGGGTGTGGGTTCTGTAATGGTTTAGCTAAGGTTGAGAGCGGTTATCTCAGTTTGGGTTTTGTTAAAGGTGGGTGCTAGCCAGTTGTGGTTAAAGTCACCCATGACGTATAGTTCGCCCGACTGGGCAAGAGATGAGAGCTGGCTCAGGAGGTCAGTGACTATTGTGGTTGGCGTGCCAGGACAACAATAAATACCAGCCACAAAGATAGGTTATGGGGAGGGAGGGAACAGTTTTACCATAAGAAGCTCGTAAGCTTTGGGTTCAGCTTTTGTAAGAGAGACAGTGAAGTGGAGGGCTGTTCTGATGTAGATAGCCACCCCTCCTCCTCTGGAGGGCCGGTCTTGCTGTGTAATGGTGAACCCTGGGATAGTGAAGGTATTATCTGGTAAGCTGGGGTTTAGCCAGGTCTCAGACAGGATGATTATGTCGAGGGCATGGTGGGCAGCTAGGACTTGGAGCTAATCGAGCTTAGGGGCTAGGCTGCAAATATTTAGATGGAGAAGGCGTAAGCCTCGGGGGAGGTAGCCAGAATGAGTGTCAGTGGTGGCCTTGGCTGAGGGGTTTGGTATGGGGTGGTCGGGGCTTGAGGTAGGGGTTGGGCCAGGGTTAGGGTGTATATCCACTGCAGCCAGAAGGAGTAGGGCAATGGTTAGGTGGCAGCGTAGAACATGGAGAGTCCGGGATTTTGTTGTGCGCTGGCTGGAGGCACCAGTAGGGCGGGCTGAGCGAAGGAAGTGGGTACTGGTGTGGAAGTGAAAGACCAGAAGGCAGCCAAAGGAAAAGACAGAGGAGGGGAGGGGTGTAGGGAAATGGGACCAAGAGATAGATGGGAGGGATGAAGTGGACTTATAGGGGGCATTAGTAGGATGAGTCAGAGTAGCTGGTGGGAGGGGTGCTGGGTAGGCGCTAGGAGGGGGAGTTAAAATGGGAAGGGACAGTAAAATGGGGGAGATCAGAAATACAAGGGTTATTGATGGGGACATTTTACCAGGTTTGGGGAAGAGGTGCCCAAGCATAGTGCCTAGGTAATAGCAGGGTGGTGAGTTTCAAGTAACTTGGTTGCCCCTCAGAAAGTGTAGATATGACTTTGGAGTAGTGGTACTGTCATCGACTCTGGTGGACATGGTACAGGGTTCAAGACCCTGGCAGGGCAGCTGGGATAGGAGGACTTGGCTGAGAGCAGGGATCCAGGTTCTAGGTGACTTAAAGCCACTGGGTTTTGGCCAGAAAACAGGGTTGAAATAGTGACTCCTAGTGATCACTGGGGTTAGTGACAGGCTGGGTGTAAGACAGGTGAATAGGGCAGGGGTTAGTGTGTAGTGCTAGCCAGGTGGCAGGGCGAGGTGAGGTGTGGGCAGAGGTAGAGGTGGGAGTAGGGAGAGAGTAGCCTAGTCAGGTAAAGAGGTTACAGGAAGTAGGAGGGGATTCAGGTGGGGAGACTGAGGTGGAAAGGTTGGAGGGTCTCTCTAGTGGCTAGCAGGTATAACCTGCAAATGGAAAAGTGGGGACTTAGAGAAAACGAAAGGGGGAAGTGATGTCATAAGACATAGCCTATATAAGTAGTGACGACCCAGGGTGGGTGGTGGGGCGTGTTGATGGGCTAACCCCCCCTCACAAGGGTTCTGCAGCTGGAGGTAGTTTTAATTACCTCTCTGCAGGCCCGCGATCGTGGAGTCCACTCCTGGAGGGAGGTTGGAGGCTAATCCAGCCATCGGGGGGTCAGGAGTCCTGAGGTCTGGAGGGAGGAATGTCGCAGGCTTATATTGTGAGGGAGAACAAAACTAGCCCAATTAGTATGCAGCGAGATACCAGGTCACGTTACAGTGCAAGCGCAGCTACAGTATTATCCCAATTCTGGCGGCCTGGAGGAACAGCGAGCAAAAATATGGAGCAGGTAAAACCAAACAACTATAGCTGTAATTGAACTGTAGCAGATTACTTAAACATAAGCCTGTAACCCAAATAAGGAGCACTTAAGTAGCGGGAAACAGCAGTCGCTAGCAAATGCTCGTCCCCCCCCCCCAAAACCCGAAGGAGTAAAATGACAGCACTTTGCAGTATTTAGAAAAACAACCCATGCAGTCAATACAGAGCCCAGTATTTCAGGTATGCCCAAATCGCAGGTCTAATAGTACTAGCAAGTCAGGTGAGAGACAAAATTCAACTGGAACTCTTTTCCAGTGTTGATGTAAGGCCTACCAGTTTGTAGTTCCCTGGCTTATCTTTTGGAACTCTCTTATGAAGGGGTACAAATGAGTTGTACTGAAGTCCTGATGTACACTCCATGTGTTCAGAGATGCATCCCCCAGTCTGCAAAGGGCTCCACCATGAACTGCATGGTTGATATACCTATGTGGATGGTTACATTCTTGGTATTGTCCTAATATCCACTTCTATTTCATCACACAGGTGTACGTGTGGAAATTGTTCACCGATGCCAATAGATCTGGAATGCGTATGCTGCACAGAGATTGATGTTACAGTATTACTGCCTATATTTCCATGTTGCACATAAGAAGAAACACTACTGAAGTCCTGGTACATGACATCAACTGCATGGTTCATGTGTAATTGCCTAATGTGTCTGTCATAGTAATATGACATTTTAAGTGACAAGATCTGAGTGAGTCAAATGCACACTGTGCACCATCCTACAGTCCATTACACTCCATAATGGACAGCAGTCTCTCCTTCTCTATTTTGCCCCATTGTCTTTTCCATTGCTGATGTAAGGCCTACCAGTCTGTAGTTCCCTGGCTTATCTTTTGGGACTCTCTTATGAAGGGGTACAAATGAGTTGTACTGAAGTCCTGATGTACACTCCATGTGTTCAGAGATGCATCCCCCAGTCTGCAAAGGGCTCCACCATGAACTCTGCCAGATACTTTAGCACCATGGGGTGTATACTGTGCAGGATGTACATTTTGCTGTTTTACACATTGACAGTTACTGACTAAACAATCTGGATGTGATATGCCTATGTGGATGGTTACATTCTTGGTATTTGTCCTAATATCCACTTCTATTTCATCACTCAGGTGTACGTGTGGAAATTGCTCACTGATGCCAATAGATCTTGAATGTGTATGCTGCACAGAGATAGATGTTGTCAGTGACGTGATGGAAAATGAAGAAGTGTCATGTGTTATAGACATAGAAACCTGTCAAGTAGACTGTCATCATCCAAATGTAGTGGAGGTTTCATTTATGAATATCTAGAGTTTGTTAGTTATTTAACGAGGACTAGCACACTAAGCTGAAAGCTTTTTTACAGGTGTGACCTGGGAGCACAGGGAAGTTAAGTGCCTTGCTTAGGGTCACACAGTATGCAAGTGGAAGCTGTGGGGTTCAAACCCAGTTCGGGTCTGCTGTATGTCACCAGATTTGCAGCTCAGAGCCTTAAACCACTGCGTTATACTGCCTCCCCTAGAGAGGGACTAGAGGGATATAGAGGGACGCTATACTGCCTAGTTAGAGGGACCATTTGATGACGGAGTTCCACTCAATGAGTATGCTTCTTTTGTTGTTCTTTCCTTTTTTCAGTTGTTCATAAAGAAACTGTCTTGCCTCTCTTCAATGTACCTCATGTATGACAGTACTGAGACACGCAATATACAGTATTGTGCAGAAGGCAATCACCCTTTTTCACACATGTGCCCATAATGAAATGTTATGCATCTGGTGCTGCACAATTAGGTTGCTATTCTGACTGTGTTTATAGTGGCAAATGCTTATGCCTTGTCACAAATGAATGTCTCACTGTACCAAGGTAGTTGCAAGATATGTGGAATGAACGGAAAGGGGGGAGTATTCACTCAGGCCACCACATATGAACATAGGAACATCGAAATCTGCCAGTAGATACAGGCCTATTGGACTATGTAGTCTGCTCAAGTGTGAATCTATTCAGTCTTTCAGACTGCAGCTGTCTCCCCTTCCCTTTACTTCTCCCCCCATTGTTTTAGCTCATGTATTCTTCACTCCCACCCAGCCACTCAATGGTTTCAACCCTCCCTTTGAACCTGTCCCACCACCTTTGGAAGCTCCCCTGTGTCCGGAGTGATATCACCTCCTTCAGCAGTGCATTTCACCTTGCCATCACCCTTTCAGTGAAATACTACCCCTCATTTCCCTGCTGATTCTGCCTCTTTGCAACTTCAGACTGAGCACCCTGGCTTCCCTTCCACCTTTCCATTTGAAAATACTTCCATTGCTTACTTTGTTCATACCCTTCAGGTACTTGATGGTTTCAATCACATCCACTCTCTCTCCTCTATCCTCCAGGGAATACATATTGAGCTTTCTGGTTTTCCTCATAAGACTTATTCCCTAACATCTTGATCATTTTTATTGCCCGGCAGAGTAGTCACTCCAATACCTCCATGTCCTTTTTCAAGCATGGGCTCTAGTACTGCACACAGTATTCCAAGTGCAGCCTCACCAGGGACCTGTGCAGTGTCAGAATGACTTCCTTTCTCCTACATGTAATTCCCCTTGCGATGGGACATAGGTCAGTGAAGGAGGTGGTGGTGGTGCTCCTGTGCAACTACAAGATAGATGCCAAATGGGACACAGCACCATCTTAGTTAAATGGATTTATTTATATCCTGTGATATGGAAAGTCCTACCTATCTGTGACACCTTGATTCTTTTTACCTTGTTTTCATGTGTGGCACGTTATGGTTTACATGTATCTCTTTTATTCACAGTGGAGATAACATGCTGTTGGATCTTTAACTTCCACAAAGATAGCCACCATAGATTGCCATAAGGATTTGTTGTTTTTTTGAGATATTCAAAAGACAGCACCTCAACCCTGCAACCTGTATATATATATATATATATATATATATATATATATATATATATATATATATATATATATACAGTATATAATTATATAATATGAATGAACAGATGTTTCGTTTGTGTATCTTCACCCTGGTGTGATAAACAGATGATGAAGTATGGACTGAGAAAATAAATTAAATTTATTCAGTGTCTCCTGGCAAACGTTATCTTTGGCATGAAGTAGCATGATTGAATACCACTAGCAACATGTATTGCGTAACCACGCTATTTTGCGCTACTGGTAATTCTTTTGTGTCATCCACCACAACATCACAGGTTACTATTTTATAAAAGGAAAACATGACGGTAAGGAGTGAAGTATTGAAAATATTTACATTTGTGATTAGTTACCTTGGGAACCATCACTCGTGGCTTCACGACGCTCCGCAGTGTGTGAGGTATCCCAATGTCACTGTTCCCTCAAGTCGATATTTTCCATATTCCACTTCTGCCCATCATGTATCCCCTGCATACCCAAACTACCGATGTGGGTCTGGAACCTATAACTATGCAGTATTCTGGATCTAGAGTTGGGCATACAACATATTGAGTGAATGACACTGCTGTAATGTAAGCATAACCAGGTAATGTATAGTATGTAACTTTTATCTAACCTTCGATTAGGTCCTTAATATATAACTTTGTGATTACAATGTGAGCTCTGGATCAAGGTCTGCCCTTATATTTTGAACACAGGAAAAGACAGGATTCCGTCTCCCACATTCAGCATCTCCTATCCCCTACCTGTACCTTCCACAATTCCCCTGACTATTTGTGTCTCCCGTATTCTTTGCCACTGTCACACATGCAGTCCTCTTCCCCTTTGTCTCCCTTTGCTTCCCCATCTTTCTTCCTTGATCCTACTGTAACCTCTGTCTCCCCTCCTTTTTTCTCTTGCCCCCTTTCCATCTTGTTCCCTCCCACCCCGCACCTCCTGCTGCTCTTCCTTGTTCTCTTTCACCACCATGCTTTCCATTTTTTTACACAGAGATGTTATGATCTACATGTTCCTTATCTGCCCAATTTCTAATGACCCTTTCTCCTCTGTCTCCTCAGTATAATCGTGAATGATAATCCAGACTTTTCAGTTGTTTGAGGGTGTCACCTGTGGTGGTTAACATATCACTCGAGGTAGGTGTTTCTTTCCTGAATTCTTACACACTCTCTTTTTGTGCAGTGCGCACAATTGCCATGCATACATGTATGGGCGAACTTACAAACATATGAAAATGCCAGCAAAAGCAGGCCTATACAGTCTATCTGGTCTGAACAAATGTGCAGCTAGCCCCTCAACTTGCAGCTGCCCCACCCTCCTCTCCCCTGTTCATCTTAACACCCCCCACCATGTCTAAACCCCTCTTATAGCTACCCATCATTCTACAGTAAACCACCTCCTTGGGTAGAGTATTCCACCTGTCCACCACACGTTCTGTGAATAAATGTCTCCTGATTTCCTACCTGAATCTTCCCCATTCAACCTCAGCTGATGACCTCTCATATCCATTACTCTTCTAAGCTGGAGAATCCCTTCTGTATTACTATTATTTATCGCCTTTGTATATTTAAAGGTTTCAATTATATCCCCCTACCCCAGGGAGTACATGTTCAGCTAGCCCAGATCTATCCTCATAGGACTTTCACTCCAATCCCTGGATCATCCTTGTCACCTTACATTGCATTCCCTTCTGATGGGAAGGTTAGGGAGAAAAAGATAGCATTTAGGAAGTATAAGGAAACACAGAAGGAGCATGACATAGAACTGTACCAGTTAAGGCAGAAGGAAGCAGAGAAGGCAGTCAGAATAGCAAAGGCCCAAACTGAGGAAAATATAGCCAACTCGATTAAGAATGGGGATAAAACATTTTATAGTTACATTAGAAAATGTAGAAAGACAAAGGGAGAGATAGTGAGGCTGAATAGAACGGACGGTGGGTGGGCAGAGAGGGACAGTGAAAAAGCAGGGATACTGAATAAATACTTCTGCTCAGTATTCACAAAAGAGGATGAGGGGAGGTACCTAATTCAATTAACAGAAGCACTCTGGATAGGGGGGGTTGATCCAAGTCCTTTCACAAAAGAAAGGGTTCTGAAAGAACTCCTGAAATTGAAGGTGGACAAAGCAATGGGGCCTGATGGGATTCACCCTAGAATTCTAGAAGAATTAAGGGGAGAACTAGTGACACCATTGACTACCCTTTTTAAAAAATTATGGGAGAATGGTGTGGTACCTGAGGACTGGAGGATGGAGAATGTGATTCTCCTTCACAAAAGTGGGAGCAAGACAGAGGTAGGAAACTATAGACCTGTCAGTTTGACCTCTGTGGTACGGAAAATGATGGTATCACTTCTGAAGGAAAGAACTGTTGAGTACCTAGACTCCAGTGGGGCACAGGACCCAAGGCAGCATTGATTCACAGCGGGAAGGTCATGTCAGATGAATCTAATTGATTTCTTTGACTGGGTGATGAAAGTAGTAGATCAGGGAGGGGCTGTGGACATGGCCTACTTAGACTTTAGCAAGGCATTTGACAGTCTGGGAGTGGGTCCCAGGGTAATAGCCTGGGTAAAACATTGGCTGGACAACAGGACACAGAAGGTAATAGTAAACGGAATTCACTCTGAAGAAATGGGGGTTACTAGTGCAGTACCACAGGGTTCAGTACTGGGTCCAGTCCTTTTTTATGTCTTTATAAGTGACATTGCAGAGGGACTGGAAGGAAAAGTATGCCTCTTTGCAGATGACACAAAGATCTGCAACAGGGTTGATATACAAGGGGGCATGGAAAGGATAAGAAGGGACTTGGCAAGGTTGTAGGAACGGTCAGAAGTATGTCAGCTTAGATTCAATGAAAAGAAGAGCAAAATAATGCACCTGGGAAACAAAAACCCAAGGGAAGAGTACACAATGGGGGAGGAGGTAGTAACAACAACAACAAGCATTTGTCAATGCCGAATGTTGTCTCGCTGGCATTGGCTTTGGTAGTGCCAGAGGTAGAGATGCATAATAGGAATGGCAGTGAAGTACTGAAGTGATGCCAACCCCACCCTCACCCTGTAGAGAGCGATAGGCATTGGGGTGTGCCTTTGGGTTGTCAGCTATAACGCTCATGCCATTGCATGTCACCCTACCCTGTAGACACTGACGAGTGCCGTGGTGTGTTTTGGGGTCTTTGGGCATTATACTTACCCCATTCCATAAGGAAATACACTGACGTGGGTGCAGTATAGGAGAATGGGGTAAATTTTGTGGCCGAACAGTGCAAGGCACACCACAATGCCTGTCAGTGGCTGCAGGGTAGGGGTGGGGGTGCAATGGCATGAGCATTACATCCGGTGATCCCAAGTCACAGCTCTGGCACCTGTCGGTCTGTACTGGGCAGGGTGCTACAATTGGAAACCCTAACACCATTGGGGAGTGGTGGTATTTTCACTCCAGATTTTCAACATGGGCTGTTTGTGAGGCCACCTCATGAGAAGCGGCACAATCAGTTTGTGAGCTGAAAGGTGGTTTTGCACAGCGGCTATGCCATTTGGCAACACAGGGGTGAAAACACATTTTTGGCAGAATGTGGAGAATGGCAACTGTATTGTTCATGAGGAAGCATAAAAAATGACAATGTTGAAAATCTGGAGTGAAAATATGAAAAATTGGTGAAGTCATTAGCATGCATAGCAACAGCGAAACACATGTCCGTAACCCAATTATTTGTGGGAGCTTGTTAGCCGCAATTTTAATATAGGCATTTTGGAACCTCTCCTCATGAACAGTGACGCTGTGATTTTTGTTAATTAGTCCCAGAAGTTGATTTCCCACAGCGACCACGCCATTGTGGGCCACAGGTGCAGAAACACATTTTGGGTAGGATGTGAAGAATGACAGCTGTACTGTTGATAAGGAGGTGTGAAAAAATGGCAGTTTTGAAAATGTGGCATGAAAATATTGCAAATTTGTGAAGAAATAAGGGTGCGTGGAAACTGCGCAACACATGCTTGCACCACAGTCATTTTATGGACTTTCAGCAGCAAATTTTCAAGATAGGCATTTTAGGACCTCTGCTCATGAACAGTGTCACCGTCATTTCCTCACACTGTCCCGAAAACCGATTTCGCACAACGATCGTGCACTTCTGCACCGGGCATGCGAAAATACATTTCGGCCAGGATATGTAAAATGACAGCTGTACTGTTCATAAGGAGGTGTGGAAAAATAGCAATTTTGAAAATCTGGAGTGAACATATTACAAATTCACAAAGTTACGAGCGTGCATGCAAACTGCGCAATGCACACTCGGAAAACACTCATTTTATGGACTTTCATCACCAAATTTTCAACATAGGCATTTTAGGACCTCTGCTAATGAACAGTGTCACTGTCATTTTCATAATGTGTCTCGAACATGGATTTCCCACAGCAACCACGCTATTCTGCACCGGAACTGTGAAAATACATTTCGGCCAGGATGTGTAAAATGACAGCTGTACTGTTCATAAGGAGGTGCAGAACAATGGCAATGTGGAAAATCTGGAGTGAAAATATTACAAATTTGTGAACTTATGAGCGTGCGTGCAAACTGCGCATAACACGCTCATAACACAGTCATTTATGGAGTATCATCACCAAATTTTCAACAAGCGTTTAGGATCTCTGCTCATGAACAATGTCACTGTCATTTTCATAATCTGTCCCAAACACTGATTTCCCACAGCGACTGTGCTATTCTGCGCTGGAAGTGCGAAAACACATTTCGGCCAGGATGTGAAAAATGACAGCTGTACTGTTCACAAGGAGGTGTGTAAAAATGCCAATGTTAAAAACCTGGCATGAAAATATTACAAATTCACGAAGTTATGAGCGTGCGTACCAACTGCACAATGCACATTCGTAAAACAGTCATTTTTTGGATTTTTTCCACCAAATTTGCAACATAGACTTTTTGAGAGCCCACCTCAT
Source organism: Neoceratodus forsteri (assembly GCA_016271365.2). NCBI lineage: Eukaryota > Metazoa > Chordata > Ceratodontiformes > Ceratodontidae > Neoceratodus > Neoceratodus forsteri. The sequence continues at coordinate 137,720,964 of CM057453.1, forward strand.
GTCATGAACACTGGCACTGTCATTTTGTTAATCGGTCCTGAAAGGTGATTCTGCACAGTGACCACGAAATCACCTTTTGGGGCCAAATAACTCCATGACAGTGACAGAATTCATGAGGACGGGTCCCAAAAACCCCATGTTGAAAATTTGGTGCCAAAATTCCAAAAAATGCCTGAGATATGCATCAAAGTTGAAAAAACCCTATTCATTCCACCATACAGCTTACCGGCATTTCCTCAGTTCGCGGTCGGCTTTGAAGAGTGCAGACGTGTTCCCGGTCCACCGAAGATTGTCGCGCCGGACTCCGGAGGTAAGTATGGGGTGAGGGTGTGGGGAGGCAGGGTGACAGTGGGTGGGTGCGGTTTGCGGAGGGTAGGGAGATCGCTGAGGACCGATTTTGTTTTACAGGGCTTTAAAAAAGAAGGACGTGCGGAGGACGGTTTCCATTTTCAGGTGGGATTTGGCATGCTGGGGTGGGCTCTAGCGTGCCACTCAGTGTTTGTGGATGGGGTGCTTTAGCCATCAGGGGATTGGGCACCCCATCGGTACAACACAAATGGGAGGGTGCATGATGCCGAGGATTGGGCACCTCCACAGAATCAACAAAGGGGGGAACACATTATGCCGACTGAGGGGCACCCATCGGTAGATATGACAGGGCAACAGTGGCGGCAGTCACTGCCACCATGTTGCCTGCACCGAGGGAGGCGTGTAATGGTCACGCTGCATGACAGCTTCGCTCTCATTGCAGCGGATCTTTTCTTTGTTGTGATGGTCACATTAGGCATGCATGAGGTCAATGCCTCCTGCTGTCTGATTGGGGAATGAGGGATGCACCTTCTGATGTGCGCCCTGCATTCGCCCAACAGTGACCGTGCCTCCAAATCTGCTACTACCACAATATTTTGGCTGCGCAAGCACCAGCCAACATAAAAATGGCAAGAGGCTTTGGGGTAATCATATCAAATGACCTTAAGGTTGGCAAGCAATGTGAGAAGGCAGTAGGGAGGGCTTGGGGGATACTGAGATGTATAGGGAAAGGCATCACCAGCAGAAAACAGGAAGTTGTTATACCTCTGTACAGACAGTTAGTGAGACCCTATCTGGAGTACTGCATCCAGTTCTGGAGACCCCATCTCCACAAGGATGTAAACAGGATGGAGGCAGTCCAGAGGAGGGCAACTAAAATGGTGCAGGGTCTGCAAGAGAAGCCATATGAGGAGAGACTAAAGGAGCTTAATATGTATACCCTTGAGGAAAGGAGGGAAGGGGAGACATGATAGAAACTTTAAAGTACCTCAGTGGAATCAACTAAGTCCAAGAGGGTAGCATCTTTCAGAAAAAGAGATGTGCAAGAACAAGTGGACACAATTTGAAGATAGAGGGGGGACGGTTCTGGGGCAATGTGAGGAAGTATTTTTTCATAGAGAGGGTGGTGGACGCATGGAACCGCCTTCCTAAGGAGGTTGTGGGGTCTAAAACTGTGGGAGAATTCAAGAATACATGGGACAGACATAGGCATTTCTTGTGGGGGGGGTAGGAAGAAATAGGCTGTTGGTTAACTAGGATCTACAGCTTTTCCAATAGGTACGGAAATGGGCAGACTAGGTGAGCCAAGCGGTCCTTATCTGCCATCAAAGTCTGTGTTTCTATGTTTCTCCAATAATTTGATATCCTTCTTTAGGAACAGGCACCAGTACTGCACAGTACTCCAGATGAGGCCTCACCAGGGACCTGTATAGCAGAAAGATCACCTCACTATACTCCTCCTGTTGGCCCGTGCTGGGGACATTGAGCCTAATCCTAGACCCCCTTACCCTATGCCTGCCCATTCCCCCTCTATAACTTCCATATGCCTGATAAAAGGCATAAAAAGTTGCTCATATAAGACGGTTGTCCTCCAAGAAATTCACCAGTCTCTCCTCTAGGATTGTCTCCATGAATTTCCCCACAATCGATGTGAGGCTAACTGTTCTGTAGTTGCCTGGTTCATCCCTTGGGACACTCTTGTGAATGGGCACTATGTGTACCATCCTTCAGTCATGTGGTATGCATCCTGTGTCCAGGGAGGTATTGAACAGGTCAGACAGTGGTCCTGCCATGATCTCCGCTAGCTTCTTGAGTACCCTAGGGTGAATGCCATCTGGTCCCAGTGCATTGACCACCCTTAGTGCTCTCAAGCCCCCACCTCACCCTGTCCTCTGAGATCCCTATGTCAGTCACCCTCTCCCCCACTACCCACCCTACCCACCCAGCTTGGGGTATCTGCCCCTCTTTCTCCTCCATGTACACAGAACAGGCGTATTAATTTAATGCCTCTGCCTGTTCCCCCACCCTTCTCCTTCCACCCTCCATTCTTTCTAATCCAAACAATCTGGTCCTTGTTCTTCCTTGTTTCTCTAACATATGTGAAGAAATCATTCTCGCCTTCCTTCATATCCTGTGCCAGTCTCGGTGCTCTTGGGGCCCTGGCCGCTCTGACCAGCCTGGTAACCTCCCTAGACTTCTTCATGTACTCCTCATCAACCCCCACTAACCCGTACCCCCTGGTTCAAAGCCACTCCCCCAGCCATGAGTTGAATTCTCTAATCCTCCCTTTTCTCACCGTACTCAGGCACAACACTGGGAGCACCTCTGAGAAGGCCATCAATTTCCCCAGCTCCTCACACACCCTTCCCAGTTCCTTGAACCTCTCCCTTATCACCTCCACTGTCTCCCCCACCAGGTCATTCACACCCACATACACCACAAGATGCAATTTCATCCTGCCCCTCTATGTGCACTTCAGAATTGACTGCCCTGCCCAGCCTGCGGTTCACCCAGGTATAGCATCCACCCATATTTGACTGTGCCTTCCCCCTTATTGCCCCATCTTATCCCTTTTAGTATAGAATCCCCAGCACTAGTATCCCCCCTCATTATTCTTTGTTCTTGCCTCCACCCTGCTACTTAGTTAGCAATCTCTGGAGTCCACCACCTTTGTAGCTCTGCCCTTCCCACCTACGGCTCCCTGTTCCCTCACCCCGATCTGTCCCCCCTCTCCTTCCCTGCTCTTTCACCAGCCTCCATAACCCCCCATACTCACTGGTCCCCACCCCTCTGCCTTTCTCAACCCCTCCCAGCCCTGTTCCCCTCCCTCCTCACTGCTCCTTTGCCCACCTTCCCCCTGTGCCCCATCCCATTACCCTTGACTTCCTGTGACCTACTTCCGTCCCTTGTGCCTGACCCACCATCCCCCTCTCCTGTACATGACATAATAACAAGGAGGAATGTAAAGCTGTTGGAAACCTAACAGCCAATCAGATTGCAGCATTTCTGAAACCCTTTCAATAATAATGTTTTTCATTCCTTGTAGGACATATCGTCATGTTGCATACCACAGATTTCTCACCTGGATTAAGCAACATCTCGGCACATGGAACCGCAAGGTTCTTCCAGCATGTGTGGTGACATCAATCAGGGAAGCATTTCCCTCAGAAGACTTTACGGGGTTCAAACCTCCTCCCGCCATAGTTGATTTATGAAGGTTTTTTAATGGACACCATTGAAGAATAACTGTTACTCTGTTTGTTTGCTTATTTGTTCACATGCAAACACTGTGTTCCAAGGAAATGTGTAATACACCACTGTATCCCCTTTCCTTTATGAAGTTCATTTATTCTATCTTTGCTGGTTTTCACTATTGTGTTACCAAAACTATTTGCATGTCTGGTAAAACAGTGATGCATGGAATATTGTACGCATACAGTTATGTCAATGCTGTGTTTCACTGAGTGGTTATGCAACATATTTATTCTAACTGAATTGCATTCTGCCATAATTGCTGTCTATGCTGGTTATCATGTCATATACAGTTATGCCTCTATTCAACTTTCTGTACATAGTACCAGTAACTGCCCTAATAGTAGCACCAGTTGACCTTTGCATCATGGTGCTTACAACTGGCCAAAAGCTTACAGATTTATGCCTTTATCTAGTGTTAAAGTTGTTAGCAAACATTGAAACTGACCTTTCTTTGTACCCGACTGGTGGTGGTTTACATACCATCAATATGGACCCACTTAGCATATGCTGACTGGTGTACTTAGCAGGACAACATTTGCATACAATGGGCATTATGTCACTGTTGGTGAAGTGTTGATGCAAATTCTCAAATCCGAACTTAATTTATGGGCCCCAAACTGAAGCCAAATTGAAGCGGCCAGGACTCACTTCTGTCATTCCCAGCTGAGGCAAGGGTTCTTGCCCACTTTCAATATGACTTTATGAGTGATTGTTTATGCCAAACTAACCTGATTACATTCTTCTATGGAGTGCCAGGGAAGTGGACAGTGACAGGGCCATTGGTACAGCACATAACTGTGTTATACATTGGAGCCACACATGAAGCAATGCAGTAATGCTCATGATATACAGCACCTGTAAAGACAAATACCACTGCTGTATTTGCATATTATTCTCTGTGCGTATCTCACAATCCTCTGTGGACATGTCCAATTGTTGAAATCTGTCAAGTACTGTCTCAGACAGTTAGCAGTATCTCATCAGCACACACGTTGCCCGAAATGTGTTCATTGAGGTGGATATAAAATGACATCCTTTGATGCAAAATCCAGATGCACGGCATGCAATCAGCGCCTGTCATAAATACGGTTTCAGACATCTTGTTTATTTTTTCCACCTGTAATACTTTTCCTTTATGTCTCGATTGACTTAATCTCATGCCTGGCCCCTGACCCCCCTCCAAATTTGTTACCATTGACTACTTTACTCAATCTATTTTTTTTCAAGTTCACCTCCAGTCAAACCACGACATTAGGCAACCGTGTTCTTTATGGATGACGTCATTATAATCATCAGGCTCCTACATTTACAGATCTAATGATGTTAGTTATGTGGCGGAACACATTAAAAAAATGTCTGCCGGCATGACTGTAACTTGTGTTGAATTATAAAAAAACTTGGTGCTTTTAATGTCATATCCACAGTTGGTTCTGTTACACTGTTGTAGATTGTCCTTGCACAGTCATTGGAGTTGATGGTGCAATTTTTATTATAAAAGGGGTTACATATTTCATTCTGTTGTACTGCATCATTCCATCAGTACTTTGTCAGTAATTAGATACCTGATAATTCTGAAGTGTAAGTTGTTTGTCTGCAATGTAACCAGTATATTATGATTAACTTTTTAAAAAGCTCAGGCATATGAAATTTTTTTCTTTATTGTACTTGTATCTAGAGTGACCAACAATTTAGTGTGTAACAAACAAATCAATTCAGGTTTCAAGTAACTCATAATTAGATTGCTATGTATAAATATTGACATGAAGTTAATAAACCATGACAACATTATGTGAACTTCATGGAATACAACAGGGTCAGAACAGCAGAAATAACTGCAAGCTGAAGTACTTGCCTTACCTCACCCAATCAGTAAGCAATAAGACACATCAGGGTGTACATTATGGTGAAAAAAATCACACACCAAATGTGCCTTGTTAGACATGAGGCGTATCCAATTGCCATTAAATGCACCTGAGAAGTGTGATTATTTCACCATAATGGCACACACCTGGAGTGTCTTATTGCTCTTATAAAATGGCATGAACACTACTTAATGTTTTTAATTGGTTCTTTGCTTTTTAGACCCATTTTATAAATTGAAATGAATCACTGTTATTCTGATATGGTAATAAATGTTACTTCACCATTGTCCAAAATGACAAAAAACTCTCTGTGAATGTTCTTTTTGCTGAAAGTAATGGGCCAGATTCCAAGACATCCTACGCATGGCGCAAGGTGATTTACACCAAACCCTATGGCGCAAATTGCAGCTTGCTCCATACATTCCACTAGTTGCAATTCCATGTTGCAGGCTGCACCATGCTGCATGTGGGTTGCAACAAAGGTGGGCTATGCCACCCACTATGCCCGCAACCCACTCCAGCATGGCTCAAGGGTGGGTTACGGCAGCAACTGTGCCCTATTCCAAAAGAGCAGCTGCCATAACCCACTTATGCAATTATAAGATCCACTATGGTGCTGTGGGTTAGACCAGCAAGGAGGTGGTCTAAGGGACATACGTCCAGGCAAACAGATGGATGCCCCCCCGCAGCACCACGAAATGCACTTGGGCATATCCCATGGACCTCCCCAGCCCTGTGATGCCCCCCATCCTCTGCAATACAGGGTGCATCCCAGGTCCTGTTCCCCAATGGTACCCCCCAATGGTACTCCCACACTGCCTACCCCCCCAAGGGTGTGCAGGCATGTTTCGGGGCAGGGGGGCATGGGGAGCTGTTTCATGTGATCTACGGGCTTGTGGCGAGCAGGTCCATTGCACCATCCCCATGACACAATCCTGCAGCTGCCACAAGTCACACGACATAAGTGCTGGGGACCCTGCCTGTTCCGGAATAGGGCGCAGGGTCCCCAGCGTAGCCACGAGTTGCACCATGCAACTTGGAATTGAGCCCCACATGTCCAGTACCACAGCCTACAAATGCATGCAATTGCTGTAGTAATGTAACATGGAATTTATAGAAATAACCAGAAACTGCAGCTGTGGTAACTGAAAGATAATAACAACTCGATAAGAAATGATATCATGCGACACCCAAGCAATTGACAGTAACTTAGCATTTCGATTTCATCTGTCTTGGTAACACACCATAACATGCATGTCTTAATCATGAGTATTTTTCTTGACAAAGTATCGTGGTAATAGCAATGCAGATAAACATAATGTGGTAACAACACTTCAGTTCAGAACACTGCATTCAGCAAGCAGTACAGGCCGCAACCTGTTGAAAATCCACATGACAATGGATTGTTTATATTGCTGTTAGGAGTTTATAGAACCAGCCATTGCCCACACTACTGTGCATCACACTCCTGCATTGTGTTGGATAAGTTCATCCTGGCAATGCCAATCGATGATGTAACACAACCAAGTAAGTGGAGTTTATTGTTTCATGAGAGGTCCATGAAAGCAGTACAACTACTTCTCAACTTTCTACAGTTTGTTAATCTGACAACGTAAGGCTGGGAAATGTGACATGTATTTTTGTATTAGAGTATGTTTATCCTGTTGTCTGAATTTCAATGACAGAGTTTCTGGCACTGCATCATCAGCATATAGCACACATGCCATCTGGTAGGATGGTTATTCTTCTCTCAGAGCCATTACCCTCACCTTTAGATCACGCACATAACCTGCAAGAGAAAGTAAATGTGAGCCACTGAATAACCACAACAGGCAATGTTATACAGTTAATTGCAAACAATCTGAGTATTACTGTTTGGGATGAGTACTGCATACCACAGTTATACTATGTATTACAGTGTTATCATCGTAATGAAATACATATGATTTGGATGCAACCCAATTATGTCCACTCCACCGACTACTTAGTAGTACATTAACAAGTCAGGTAGCAATTAGGCATGACCAGGGGTTACATTTATTTATTTATTATTAATTTATTTAGTTTTTGTTGACCTGGTAAGTGCACTAGACAAATTCTGCCTATTTTCAGGCACGACCCCGGGGAGGGGGATACAGATGAATACCAACTGACCTTGAACCAGATTAAGCTGGTGGTGGTATTTTTTTAGTGAATGGTGGGAAATTTTGGCCAGGACACCAGGGAAATTCCCCAATTCGGTCAGTAGAAGGACCCTTGCGACTGTGGAGTAGTCTCATTCTGCTGTAGGATGTGGAGGTGTTTGGATGGATCAGCATGAGAAGTTTCAAGAGCAACATAGACCTTTGGTAATGTTCCAGGTTGAGGGATCTGCTGTGGAGGTGGCTGGGATGCACCCTTCGGGTTGCCAGCATATCGCCCAAATCAGTGGTTCCTTGCGAGGAACAAACTCTGCACAATTAAGTCTGGTGGAAAAACAGTAATGTTTAGAGGCAGAACTTCTCCATGTAAGTGAGCAAATTTCTAAGGTGAAGCTTCCACAAGAAGAGGACCGGAAATGTAAAAGATCGGTTACATCTCCGAGTACTACAGGAGCTGCCGGTCCTTCAAAACTTCTATTGGCAGAAGAAAGACCCAGATCACCTCAGGCCAGGACGGAATCAATTTCATGGAGAGATTGTAGTACTGAGATGAAAGGCTCCTGGTCACCCGACAAGGCCCTACATGAAGCTGGATGGATAACCACTCAAAATTGACATTGGAGATCGAATCCAGGAATTCCCTTTCTGGGTACTCCCTCGCACCCCCAGATAAGTGTAAACGTTTCTCCTTCTGATGTCTCCAGAGATACCTGTCCACTATCCCCCATAGCAATCGACCCTGCTCCTGATGCAAACACTATAGACATGACAATGGTTGATTTAGCTAAGGTTCCCCTTGAAAACCACATGCCTGAGGATGACCCCATCCCTACTGATGCTGGGCCTGAAAAAATGACTTATGCTAGCCACTTCCATAAGCCTATGGAATTAGCAAAACGCCGAAACGCAGTTTGGCTATGGTATGTGGGCCCATGAGACCATCCCCCAGATCGATTTTATGTTGGCAAAATTCTTCTTAAACAAAGTATGTTTTTTTTCCATCGGAAGTCTATGCCCTGATACATGCCCAAGGTGAATTACATTTTGACATTAGCTTTCAAACCCCTGCCCTTTTGGAAACCTTTTGGTGTCATTATACAAACCTTAAAATGAACCCTTTATGGGTTGATTTTATTGTCATTCCTCTGACTAAGCAGCCTTTTCGGGTCATCACTGTGCTTTTCAGAAATGAGGGGGTAAATATCACTGACATTGTTTACTGGCTTGAAAAACAGTGTTCTAGTCAAGGGAACCTGATGCCAATAATGGATGAGGAAGGGTTTTGGAATGGGGGTGGAAATTTAAAGTGAAATTACAACAATCCGATCAAGACATTATACATCTGCCTAACTGCTTTTTTATTGGTAGGGATAAGGGTTGTTTTGTTTTACCCTGGTCAGCCTCGGTTATGTTTTAAGTGTGGGCCTACAAGGCACATAAGTACTGCTTGTGAAGTTTTGAAATGCTCACACTGTGGGGAAAGAGGACATCCTAGTATCCACTGTTTTCATGCCCTGAGGTGTATCCTGTGTGATGAGGAAGGCCATACTTTCTCAGATTGTCCTCAAGCAGCCAAAAATACTGAATATGCTGATTTTGGTGTGCAGGATCATTATATTCAGACTGCAGTGAGGCAAGCATGTGTTCCCCTGTTTGGTAAATCACCTGTGCCCTCCCAGACTCTTATAGCTGATGTATCCCCTGAGGGTCAAGACTCCTTGCTCTCTGCTCCCCGTTCTGAGGAGTCTATTGCAGCAGCGCCTAGTGTGGACAAGGTATCCCTGTTGGTCCCTTTGGTCGCACTGCCTTAAAAAGAAGCCTTTGTTGTTGTAACTAGGAAGAAAGGCAGAGGAGTAAAAAATAAATTAAAAGCTAAACAGAAACCCCCGGAGAAACCTCTGGAGGATCCTAATGTTTATTTGATACTGATGGATGAACATTCTGACGTGGATGAGGATGGTCAAATATCTGTACCAACCTCTCATACTGAGGTGCATGTGGAGCTGGAGGGACAAAAAGTCTAACAACCAGTGACTCAGAAGAGTGGTAGAGTAACAAGGGCATCTAGCAAAATGAAGTGACTGTGTCTCCTTACTAATGACCCTGGCTTCCTTTACCTTTAGAGTAGCAACTCTAAAAGTGAACAGTATTAATTCCCCGGATAAACGTTCTAGCACATATGCCCATTTTTTTTTCTGAGTAATTTGGACTGTGTTTTCTTACAGGACATTAGACTTCATTCCCCTGATGAGGTATCTGCGGCCTCTGATGGCTGGATATGAGAGGATGGTTTTTGGTCAAAAGGAGATGATATGTGTTCTGGAGTGGGTATTTGTTTTTTTACTAAAGTTTGCGTTCTCCAACAATTAGAGGTTTTGGAAGGTAGGGTTCTGTTGGGAAGGGATTGTTATTAGGCTTAATGTTTATGCCCCCCCCCAGTTAAAATATGATAGAGTAGCTTTATTTCTGTCCCTCAAACCTTTTTTGTTAACTAATCATCCGGTCTTGTTGGGAGGCATGGCAGGATTAACCTGTATGTTAATTACGCCATGGCGTAGGGCCCCGAGGTTCAGGAGGGCCCCCACTGTTACCTTGTTTACAGCTACTTTTTTTAATTCTGGCTGTACTGGACAACTGCAGACAGGCTGAACTGCCCAAAATGCAGCCCCCTCCTTGGAGTCAGTCAACCTCCCCACCTCACTGAGTCAGCCTGGTGAATGATGACCCTTCCCCGCAGCTGAGCAAGTGAGCCTCTCAGTTTCTCTGATGGTTGCTCCAGCTTCACCTCTGATCCACCCTGACCCCAGCACACACAACCAATCATGTCTATCAGAGGTCCTCTGGAGGTGTGGCTACTGGGGAGTGGGAATCAGTGTGTGCATGTGCATGGTGTCAGGACATGTGGCCGGGCAGTAATGAGGAGTAGAGGAGGAGAACGAGAGAGAGCTGTGGCTGTCAGTCGTCGGTGCCGGTGGTTGGTCTCGTCTATTAAAGAAGAGGAGTCTCTGTCTAAAGACACAAAAGTAGGCCACGGAGGGGTCACCCGGAGTCAGATTTGGCTTCAGTGCAGCGTCATGTGCTGCTGGTGTTTTCAGTGTAGCCACTAGCCAGGGTCAGTCAGTGCTGCTGCTAGTTTAGCCTTTGGTCCTGCTGTGACTATGAGGAGTCCTCCCATGCCGGGCCATGCTGCAAGGTTGAGTCGTGTCACCACCGCCTGTGTGATCTTGAGAAAACAATCAAGAAGACAGACTGGACTCATCAAAGTCACATTCACATCAGTCAGGCCACACCAGGTATGTTGTGTTGACTGGTTTTCTGCATGCTGCAGTGTCCAAGTCATTTCTGCTGCAGAAATAACTAGTTTTATTGCACTGGAGAAACAAACTAAGCTGTGATTGCCTCTGGTCATAGTCTGTCTGTGAGTGTTCAGTAACCTGAGTAGTGTACTGAGTTTGGCACTGAGTGGACCATGGGATGCTAATAAGTCACCTGAGGGGAACTAACTTGTGTGACTTGCTCTTGCTGACAGTTTTATCTTGGTTTGATTTGAGTCATATACATGACTGGGAAGTTGCAGCAGGTTGCTCTGGGAAACTTAATTTCTGAAGTGACTACAGTCAACACCTGCAGGTCCTGCAGGATTCTTAAGGCTCAGTCTTTTTGGCACAACTCTGTTTAGCTGCTTTGGCATCAATGACTTGGAGTAGGGGCAAGGATGTGGCAACTCAGCATTGGCAGCAAAGCAACTTTTATGTTGACAACAAAACTATAAATGACAATGGAGAAGGAGGAGAGGAGACAGTGGGAGAACAGACAGAATTGAGGACAAAGGTAGCTGCACAGAGGGTGATTGTGGCAGATGCATTGCAGAGGCAAGGAGCTTGAGCATGTCTCAGGTTTGGAGCTCGAAGGAGTCTTGAGCAAGGACATAATGGGAGGGAGCTATGAGCCCCACTAACTGCTTCAATACATTCTTCAGTTTTTTGGTTTTGGCAGAGATAATAGGTATTCAAGGAGACATGTGCAGGGAGATCGTGGCAGCTACATTCCCCATTTTTATTCATTTATTTATGTGGAATTTGAATTTGATATCTGGTCAGGCAGGGCACACAAATTGAAGTCTAATGTCCAGGTGTGTCTCAAGGGAGGGAAAAAAAGAGGAAGAAACAAGGATCCATAATTAATAACAAAAATAGTTACAAGGTACAGTAGTGGCAAGGGAAAAACAAGATGAGTTAAAGGTAACAAAAAAGTGAAAATGTACAAAATGTTAATATTGTATGAGATAAAATGCTTCTTTGTGCAGTAATTGGTCATTCTGAATTGTGTTGTTTATAATCAAGGGCATGTGACCTGTCAAGTCATGTGGCATAACACATAGCATTATAAACCACATCCTGCTTGAGTACCCTGGTCGTTACTGCAGAAGAGTGGAATGTTGGCATTTAGGGGCCCCCTGGGCCACAAAATATGACTTGGAGTAGGGCCCCCACATCCATTAATCTGGCCATGTTGGGAGGGGATTTTAATTGTACCTTGCCACCACAAGGACCCGTACCATCAGGCAAAAAGATTTACAGCGATGCTTTGGGTCTGCAAACTCTAACTGAAGATGTAGGCCTCGTTGATATATATACTGTGTTATTTCCAGTGGCCCCCTTCACTTATTTTTGTGGTCCAAGAGCATCTTGTATTGATTATTTTTTTGCATCCCCCTCGTTTCTGCTTCAATCGACTAGAGTAGTGGATGTTGCAACTTCTGATCATAGGATGTTGGAATTAGAGCTTGGTAGTTATCCTGCACAGAGAAGAGGTCCAGGGGTCTGGAAATTAAATGTTAGTTTGTTAGATGTTCCTCAGGTATGTGAGGGTTTCCCTTATGTTTTATGAGCTAGAAAATATGTATTTTTTTCTATACGATGATACAAACTTATGGTGGGAAGACACTAAGAAGGAGATTATAAAATATTTTCAAGAGATGGGGCGTATTAATGGGAAATTTAAACAAGATGAGATGTGTCATCTTAGGGATAAACTTTACTATTTGACAGGTTTGCATAAGCATTTAGACAGAGAAGATCAACACACTATTAAAACCCTTAAAGAAGGATTTGGAAAAGAAACAGAAATATGGGATTAAAGGGAAAATGACAAAAACTTTGCCCTTTGATACTGAGTGCTCTGTGAAGGATAGGAGAAATATGACCTAGCTCTTAACATCAGGGGGCGCTACGGTAACCACAAATGCAGATATGTTGGGAGAGATTTCAGCACATTTTTGTAATTCTTTTCAGAATCAGTCCTTGCCCCTTGAGGATTTAAAACAGTGGTTGGTCTCCTGCACTTTACCACGAATCCCAGTAGTTTGTGGAACTTTTTTAACTGAGCCCATTTCCCTGTTATAAATAAAGGAGGTTATCTGGGCTTTGAAGCCCGGGACGATGCCTGGGGTGGATGGTCTCCCCCACGAGATTTATAAATTTCTATGGAATCATTTAGGACATGAGATCTATGACTGTTATAATACCTGCCTAAGGGTAGGATGATTACCAGATAGTATGCTGGAGGGTTTGTTAATTTTGTTGTTTAAGGGTGGAGAGAGAGGACTTTTGACTAATTGGAGACCAATTACTCTTCTAAATACTGACATCAAAATATTGATGAAACTCCTGAGTAAACAACTGGCAGGGGTTCTAGACTCTATTGATCATCCATCTCAATTCAGCGGTGTTCCATCCAGGAAATTACAGGATGCTGTTATTCTTCTCTGTGAAATCCTGCATAAAGGAGAAATGCAAGAATTGATGGGTCATTTAGTTTGTTTAGGTCAGTCTAAAGCCTTTGATAAAGTGGAGTAAGAATATCTCTGGGAAACCCTGCTGTGCCATGGTTTCCCAGAACTTTTCATTGCATGGTTGCAGACATGCTGTCCTGGGATCAGTATTTTGCCTAGTATTAATGGTTGGGTGGGTCAAAAAGTGGTTGTCAGGCGAGGAGTGAGACAAGGTTGCACCCTTACCCCATTACTGTATATTTTATCTTTGGATCTGCTCCTCCACACTTCGCATAGTACGGAGACAATTATTGGGCTCTCGGTGGGATGTAAGGATACCCCGATTATTGCGATGGCATATACAGATGATTTAGGTATTTTTTTAGCTGATAGACGATCTGCGTGGGAGGTGAAGAGTATTTTACAAACATTTTCTGATTTGACCGGTTCTGTTATTAATCATTCCAAGAGCTGCATATTGCCTCTTGGTTATGATGCACAAGATGTGTCCTTAGTATGGGGAGTACCGATTACTTTAAGTTACCATAAAATTTGGGGTATTTATTTTGGAGGTCCGGATCCACAAACATAATTGGGAGATGAAATTGATAGAGGCAAGAGAATGGGTGCAAGGATGGAACAGATGACGTATGACAAAATTTAAACCAATTTCCCTAATCAAAACATATTTGTTGTCTTATTTCCTGTTTTTAGAGGCAGTCCCCGCCTCGGCAACTGGAGACCTCAGTGTACAGTGTATTTTTTCAGTGTTTGTGGGGTAGTCGTTTAAACCCAGTGAAACGTGGGGTTACTTACCTCCCTATAAGTATGGGGGGTTGGGTATGATTAACCCAGTAGTTCTCTTTCATGTCATTTTTTTTTCTTATACTATTGTACCCCTCTTAAACAAGATTCACATTATATGGACTCCTTGGATGCTGGATAATGTAGGACCTTTGCTGGAAGTTTGGGAACCAGCACAAATTATTTCGAAACAAACAAAGGTGAATCAGCTGCCTATTTATTTGAGGGATGCTATAGGGAAACTAAAAGTTTGGAAACTTAAGAGTTTTGTGTGTTCGTCTACTCATAAGATTTTATATGGTTGGATCATGGAATCGCATTTTTTTACAGTCCCCTGGTTTTGTAGAGTTGCCTTGTGGAGATCAGAAAGCTATTATATTATTGAATAGTAAGAGGGTTCCTCATTATATGTGGGATTTTTTTATGACTCTGTACACATCAAAAGTTGGGGGTTCATGGGAATTTGAAGCACAAAGAGCTTGCAGAGCGAGACTGTCCAAGGGGTGGGATATGTGAAGGAGTAATTAAATCCATGACCCATCTTTTTTTTGAATGTCCTTTCGCTATTACGTTTTGGGAGCATTTTCATGAGACTTGGCCCTTAAATCCCTTTCAGGCTTTAACTACTGATATGTGGATGGAGGGGAAAATACCTGGGTTTTGGACCAAATATGACAATTGTACCATTCTGCTTATGATGTGTTTTATATGTTTTCAGTTGTGGCAGGCTCGCTGTGCTTTAACCCTTTGAAAGCAATTAAAAACGTGTGACCAGATTATTTTATTGATTTCTAGAGATTTTACTAGATGGCAAACCCTAGAGAGGAATACAGTCTCTTTCGAATGATATAAACTCTGTTGAAGAAATATGTCCTGGCTTGATACGGGATTATGGTGGTTTCAGGTTTTTTCTATAAAGATGTGTGATAGTATATCGATTTTAGGGGTGAACAATTTTTTATTTCTATTAATTTTCCCAGGGCTTTTTGATGGCATTTGAGTGAGGGAGCCTTCTTGTTTTTGCCTGGCATATTTTCGATATTTGCTGGTTTTTTTCTCTTTAACAGGAGCCTTTCGGACGATTTACAGATTTAGCTATGGGTTTTCTTCCCCCTTATGGCACCTCGTTCCCCTCCCCTCATTTTTTGGGTGAATGTTTGCTTGACAACATATTTCTCCCTAGGCGGGAATATTTGTAAGCCGGTCCTGTTGAATATTATGGTAATTATGTACCTCTTTAAAAGTCTAGGTTTTTTTATAGTAAGTTTTCCCCTTTGTTTCTTTTGATTTTGTTTGTCTATTTTTTTTCTTATTTTCTTTAGGATTGGTGTATATGTTTACTCCCTTCGGTCTTTTATTTGCATTGAATTAGGATAGCATTTTATTTACTATGAAGCTACTTTTCATTAATTGTTTCCGTTTTCATGTTTTGGTTTTTTTGATTTCTGTCCCTAATTGTATGATGTAATACAATGTTTTATTTTGTTTTATGTTGTTTTCTGAATAAAATATTCCCCTACTCTTTTTTCGAGAAGTGCCATGGGATCTTTAACATCCACCTGAACTACCACCAGAACAGGCAGATGGGACCTTGGTTTAATGTCTGATCTGAAAGACAGCACCTCAGGAGTACAGCACCCCCCTCATGCTGTACTACAGTGTCAGTATTGGGATATTAACCCAAGTGCCTAGTGTTGGGATAGAACCCACAGCCTTCTGATCTCCCGGCCTCAGAGGTGAGTGTGCTACCTGATAAGCCACTGACACTGACATTAACCAGCTCCCCCCACCACCACCATTACCTTATGTGTGAGGCATCAGACCAGTAATGGGTGGTAAAGAGTGGGAAGAAACTGGTTAAGGAAGGGAAGTGAACACATTGGAGGTTGGTCTCACTGAATGCAAGAAGCATAGAAAACAAATTATCTGACTTACAGACTATCTTGGCAATGGTGAGGGTTGACATTGTGGCTATCAAGGACACGTGTGCCACCAAGTATCAGGACGGGGATATGATAATCCCACGGTGTACTATATTCCGAAAGGATATGGATATGGGTAATTGGGGGGTCATCTCCATATGAGAGGGGATAAGTAGTATAAGAGAAGCAGGGGATCAGTGTAGGACAGAGGCCAAATGGATGCCGCTGCATCACTCAAAGAGTAGAACATAAAAGGTTGGCGAGCCGGCCCATCAGCGCTCTGGTTGGATTTCTGCTTGCAATGCCTGTGACCCTGGTTTGGGAATGGACCCAGGGCACCAGAGGGCCAGCTGGGGGAAGAAGGCTTGAGCATCAGATAACTGCTTGCCTTCTCTCAGGGGGAGGGCAGGGATGCAGCTTGGCACCTGCTGACTCCAGGTGGAGGCTGGGAGCATGACAGTGTACTGGGTTTGTTAACTGGGGGTGTTGCAGATGTCGTCATGTGCCTAGATGTCTGTGGCATGCCACGCCCATGGGAAGAAATGGGAAGAAAAAGCTCCTGGACCTACCGGATGAAGGCTTCCATCCCCTGCTGACACAGGAGGCCCCATTGCCAGCCATACCCACCTCAGCAGCAGCACCAAGGGCAAATTGAAAAGTGTGCTGGCTGCCCCACTGGTGCCTTCTCCCTTGGAGGAGAGGAACCCATCCAGTGAAGGGTTATGCCAGATTACCCTGGGGTGTTGGCTACAATGTGAGGTGGGGGCTGGAGGGTAGGGTGCCAGGTGGGGGACCTAGGAAACCTGAAGGAGTGACCAGACCAGGAAAGGGAGGAGCAAAAAATAAATAAATAAAAATAAATAGATTGGTGAAGGGCCAGGAGTCAGTATGTGGAAGGGCGTAGGGGGTGAGGTAATGCTGGGTAGATGCAGAGGGTGAGGAGGCACCAGGAGAGGTGGAACTGGAGGTGGGTGGAAGATGTAAGAAGCTGGTACTGTGTGAATCGATGTATTAAGGGCCAGGGAGGGGTCCTGGATGGGAGTGCCTGACTAGCACACCTCCTAGTTAATGGTGAAGGCATTGGGGTGGGACGTGGGGGGATAAAGGTGGGATATGGGTAAGAAACATAGAAACATAGACTTTGATGGCAGATAAGGACTGCTTGGCCCACCTAGTCTGCCCATTTCCCTACCTACAGGATAAGCTGCAGATCCTAGTTAACCAACAACCTATTTCTTTCTACCCCCCACAAAAATTGCCTTATGTCTGTCCCATGTATTCTTGAATTCTCCCACTGTTTTAGACCCCACAACCTCCTCAGGAAGGCTGTTCCATGCATCCACCACCCTCTCTGTGAAAAAATACTTCCTCACATTGCCCCAGAACCGTCCCCCCTCTATCTTCAAATTGTGTCCCCTTGTTCTTGCACATCACTTTTTCTGAAAGATGTTACCCTCTTGGACTTTGTTGATTGCACTGAGGTACTTAAAAGTTTCCATCATGTCCCCACTCTCCCTCCTTTCCTCAAGGGTATACATATTAAGCTCCTTTAGTCTCTTCCTACATGGCTTCTCTTGCAGACCCTGCACCATTTTAGTTGCCCTCCTCTGGACTGCCTCTATCTTGTCTATGTCCTTGCGGAGATGGGGTCTCCAGAACTAGACACAGTACTCCAGATGGGCTCTCACCAACTGTCTGTACAGAGGGATAACAACTTCCTGTTTTCTGCTGGTGATGCCTCTCCCTATACATCCCAATGTCCCCTGAGCTCTCCCTACTACCTTCTCACATTGCTTGCTAACCTTAAGGTTATCTGATATGATTACACCCAGGTCCCTTTCCATTTTTGTTGTTGTTACTACCCCCCCATTGTGTAATCTTCCCCTGGGTTTTTGTTTCCCAGGTGCATTATTTTGCACTTCTTTGCATTGAATCCAAGCTGCCATATTTCTGACCATTCCTCAAACCTTGCCATGTTCCTTCACATCCTTTCCACGCCTTCTTGTGTATCAACCCTGTTGCAGATCTTTGTGTCATCTGCAAAGAGGCATACTTTTCCTTCCAGTCCCTCTGCAATGTCACTTATAAAGACATTAAAAAGGACTGGACCCAGTAATGAACCATGAGGTACCCCACTAGTAACCCCTCTTTCTTCAGATTGAACTCTATTTACAATTACCTTCTGTGTCCTGTTGTCCAGCTAGTGTTTTACCCAGGCTACCACCTTGGGACCTACTCCCAGGCTGGTTAATTGGACTGTTAATCTTTTATGTGCAACTGTGTCAAATGCCTTGCTAAAGTCTAGGTAGGCAATGTCCACAGCTCCTCCCTGGTCTACTACTTTGGTCACCCAGTCAAAGAAATCAATTAGATTCATCTGACATGACCTTCCCGCTGTGAACCCATGCTGCTTTGGGTCCTGTGCCCCACTGGCCTCTAGGTACTCAACAGTCCTTTCCTTCAGAACTGATTCCATCACTTTCCCTACCACAGAGGTCAAACTGACAGGTCTGTAGTTTCCTGCCTCTGTCTTGGTCCCACTTTTGTGAAGGGGAATCACATCCACCTTCCCCTAGTTCTCAGGTACCACACCGTCCTCCCATGATTTGTTTAAAAGGGTAGTCAGTGGTTTCTCTAGTTCTCCCCTTAATTCTCTTAGAGTTCTGGGGTGAATTCCATCAGGACCCATTGCTTTGTCCACCTTCAGTTTTAGGAGTTCTTTCAGAACCCTTTCTTCTATGAAGGGACTGGGATCGACCCCCCTATCCAGAGTGCTTCTGTTACTTGGATTAGGCACCGCCCCCTCCTCCTCTTTTGAGAATACTGAGCAGAAATATTCGTTCAATATCCCTGCTTTTTCATTGTCCCTCTCTGCCCATCCACTGTCCATTCTATTCAGCCTCAGTATCCCTCCTTTTGTCTTTCTGTGCTCCCTGATGTACCTATAAAAGGTTTTATCCCCCTTCTTAACCGAGTTGGCTATCTTTTCCTCAGTTTGGGCCTTTGCTATTCTGACTTCCCTCCCTGTTTCCTTCTGCCTTAATTGGTACAGCTCTCTGTCCTGCTCCTTCTGTGTTTCCTTATACTTCCTGAATGCTATCTTTTTCTCCCTGACCTTCCCCACCACCTCTTTTGAGAACCATAGTGGCTTTTTCTTTCATTTTGATTTGTTTATTTGCTTTACACAAAGGCTTGATGTCTCTGTGATGGCAGATTTGATGTTTCCGCATTGTTGTTCCACCCCTCCTACTAGCCTATTTGCTAGTGCTTTTCTGAGGCACTCTCCCATCTTGCCAAAGTCAGCCCTCCTGAAGTCCAGTACCCTCACTTTTATATGGCTTGACTCTGTAGCTGAGTTTATCATGAACCACAATGTTTGGTGGTCACTGTCCCCATTTGAGAGTATGAGGTCTAAGATTGCTCCCTCATGAGTGGGTTCCAAAACTAGCTGTCTGAGGCATGCCACCTGTAGGGCATCGAGAATGGCCCTGCTCTTGGATGTGGCTATGGCAAATGTGCTCCAGTTAACATCTGGCATATTCAGGTCTCCCATCAACAGTATCTCCTCTTTCTCTGCCATCCTAAGAATGCTTTCTATCATATTCTTGTCCATTCCCTCCCCCTGACATGGGGGTCTGTATACAACCCCTGTGCAGATTGTGGTGCCATTTCCAGTCTCTAAGGTGACCCACAGTGCCTCCTCTCCTCCCTGTTTACTCTTTTGTTCAGTTGCTTTTATACCTTCCATTACATGGAGAGCTACTCCTCCCCCTCTTCTCCCCTCCCTGTCTCTCTTGTAGGTTGTGTACGCTGGTATGTTAACATTCCAGTCATGGTTCTCTGTGTACCATGTTTCTGTGACTGCTGCAATATCCAGGCATCCCTCTTCCATGAAGGCCACCAGTTCAGAGAGCTTGCTGTCCAGACTATGGGCATTGGTACTCATTACCCTCCATTTTCTGATGGCCCTACTCCTTTTTTCCTCATCCCTGTTCTTATTGCCTTTGTCACTTTCTCCATTTACCCCTGCCCTTCTCCCTATCGACATCTCTATCTTTGTGTTTACCTCACTTACTACCCTGACTTTTTTTGGGGGGGGGCTAGGATTTCCCTGCTCCTTTCCAGTGATTTCCCCCTTGGCTAGTTTAAATGCTTGTCAATGAAGCATTTAAGCCTTTCTCCTAGGATCCTGATTCCCCTCCTGGACAGATGCAGACCATCATGCCAGTATAGGCCTGCATCTCTCCAGGTGGACCCCCAGTCCCCAATGAAGCCAAAGCCCTGAGCTCTGCACCCATTTTTCAACCACTGATTGAATCCCATGGTGTAACCTAGTATCACCTATGCCATAGACAGGCAGCACCTGCGAGAAGGTTACCGTGTGTGCTACTTGTCTAAGGCTCCTCCCCAACTCTACAAACTCTTCCTGCACTGCTCTGATCCCTTTCATAGCCAGGTCATTTGTCCTTAGGTGGACAATGACATCCAGCTCCCTCTCCTGTGCAGCTGCTCCTGCGATCCTGAGGATTCGCTCCCTGTCCCTCCAAGCCATGGCACCAGGAAAGCACCTTACCTCCCTCTCCCCTTCCTTCCCCAGTTCTACCTTCCTAACTATGGAGTCCCCCACCAGGAGTTGTTTCTTTCCCCTGTGGGTTCCCATGCCACCCTCCTGTGGGTCTCCTTTGTGGACGTTCCCAGCATCCTCCTTGGTCTCCAATGCGGGTGCCTCCATAGAGGAACCACACTTTGCCAGAATGGCATATGAGTTGTGGAGCAGTACAACTAGAGGGATGCACCTCTGTTCCACCACCCTCACTCTCCCTGAGCCCACTGTGGTCCAACCACTCCTCTTTCTTGGCAACCTCTGAGGCAACGGCAGTGGCCAAGGTGGTTCCTAGAAGGGAGACAAGGTCCCACAAATCCTGGCCAACTCAGCCTGGAGAAAAGCAACCTCCTCCCTCAGCCCAGAGAGGTGCCTGCAGATGGGACAACACTGCATCCACCAGAACATCTCCCGGAAGACTGCTGCTCCACAGCCACTGCACTGCACCAATCACGTCTTATTTCTGGTTAGAAAGAGATAGGGAGTGGGTTGAAGAGTGATCACCTTGAATTTGAGGAACTTGGGAAACAAGTCAGTTGAGTTCCAGGCCCAACTGGCAGAGGGGAGCCTGGACATTAACACAAAAGAAAGGGGGCCAGGTACCACGGGGAAGTGTGGGGTAGGCAGTCATTCTGAGGTCGTGACAGATGTAAGTATTACAGATGGCAAGGTACTGGAGGGATTAAGGGTGGGCAAGGCACCTGAGCCAGATGGCATTCACCCTAGGGTGCTCAAGGAGCTGGCTGAGGTACTGGCAGGGTCACTTGCTGACCTGTTCAACACTTCTATGGACACAGGCGGCGACACGTGTTTGTCTCAGTCACATCCTTCCATACAAACTTCATTGCTTACTACAATTTGTTGACTCACAGAAATAGCCGGGGGCAATGCAGTGGATGTACTGATTTAGATGTCAGGAATGCCTTTGATTATGTTCAGAGAACAGTGATGAACAGGGCACCACATGGATTGGTGCTGTGGTTGTTGTTGTTCAGGTTATTCCATCGTGGATGTCTCACATGGGATCAGAACTAAGATCTGGCTGTTTGCATAACATGCTGCGGTGCATAGCAAGAGGGATCTCCTCCAGAAGTAGGGAGGCAATCCACTGCCTGTAGGATGGATAGGTGAGGCATGATTGAGACCTTTAAATATTTCAAGTGGATAAACAAGTCTTGAACAGAGGTGATCTTCCAGTAAAGTAGAGGGATGGACATGAGAGGGCACAGTCTCAGATTGTACGGGGGAAGATTCAGGAGGATATAAGCAGAGATTTCTTCATGTAAAAGGTTAGTGGACTGGTGTAACACTCTACCACAGGAGATGGCTGACTGTGAGAAGATAGGCAGTCTAAATAGGGGATGAGACAGGATGAGGAGGGAAAAATCTAAAGAGGCGATGGGCAGGAGGGGCAGCTTTGAGATGAGGTGTTAGCTACGCAATCGAGCAGACTTGACAGACCATGCATCCCATTTCTGCTTGCAGCGTCTTATGTTCGTATGTATGTTGGAAATGAAAAATACTATGGCCTAGATATTCAAAGGGGTTGCGCACTGCACCCCAGGGCAATATTCAAAAGTGCAACTTCATTCACAGTGTTGTGTATTGTTAAAGTATGCACTAAAAGACCATTAGTCCACAGTGTGGACCAATGAGCTTGCATCTACTACTACTATAAGTTGTCATTCAGCGGGCAGCCACGGTAGTTTGCAGGTGGGTATGCTGCCCGTCGATGACGTGGGGAGGGACTGGGTGAGCAGGTGGTCCTGTGTGGGTGGGGGTTGGGGGAACCACTGGACCACCAGGGAAATATATTTCATTAATATGTCAGTGATCGGGAAGTCGGGCAGGGAGGGGGGTACCACTGAACCAGCAGGGATTTGAAAGATTAATATTTTCAGTGATCGGAGGTTTGGAGGGATCCACTGGACCACCAGAGCTTTTATTAATAATGAACTATGGTGTTCAGAGGTTCTGGAGGAGAAGGGGGTACCAATGGACTACCAGGGATAATAATGACTATCAGTTTCAGTGATTGGAGGGTTGGGATGGGGAAGGGAGAACCACTAAACCACCAGGGAACCTCTTTCTATTACACTACAGGCAATGGGAGCTACAGGATGGGGGGGATCCTCTGAACCTCCACTGCCAGCACCGCATGGTGTGCAGGGCACAAGGTGCATTTTGCTGGCCAGCCCTGCACAACTCATGCAAATGGGGCCTAATGACATGTAAATGGCCCCATTTGCACCTTGCATGCATTATGACCTCATTTGCATATTAGTGTCTGAATATCAGGAATTTGTGCATGGCATATCTCTGAAGCACTGGCACATTTCCCATTCCTGGTATTCAGACCTGTCTGGGGGATGCGCTGGCAAATTGTATTTGTGCAGTGCGCAATTTTTGATATATTCAGAAGAGATGCACCATGGCACATCTCTTTTGAATATATCCTTTTGTTGCTCCAGCTCAACTCAGTTGCACTGACCACCCACTTGCACCATTGCCAGGCACAACTTTGAATATCAGGCCCAATGTGTACAAGGCATATCACAATGTTGTATGAGGTGTGCAAAGTAGATTTGTTACAGCTTGCAGATTTTGGAATCAAAACATTGAACAAGTACCAAACATTGGTGGAGTCTTCACAGGCTTGACTACAGCTTCTTTTTCATGACTCACCTTTGGATAAGCCAACCTGTACAGTAGTTCACCATGATGTGATGTTGCGAATGCCCAGTCAATATTTTCATTATAGTGCAAACTGGCAAGGAGGTGACTAAGGGACAGAATAAAGTAATGTAATTAGTAAACCTGTCTTTGAAGGCCATCAGTCAGAAACACTGACAGGCTTGATTGTGCAGCATGGCAAACCCTGTGACATACTCATATGTAGTCTGCTTGCCATGGGTAGGAAATGTACCTCAACACATACCATGATGTGACACAACTGCAGGGGAGCAACTAGCCTGACTATGGGTAAACAACATCCGTTGACTTTTGCTGAAAGACCTATATGTAAGCCTAATTACACTGTGATGAGGAAAACATCTCAAAGATACTTTATATCCCTGGTAGTCTAGTGGTCCCCCCACCCCCCCAGTACGATCCCCGACCCCTAATCATCTCAAAGATACATGCCACCTGAATATGCATTGAGCGAGTTACGGCCAATCACTGCTGATTGCAACAATGATACTGACAGAGCTCCTCTCTACATATTACTGTAGTTTGTGTCCCCCTGCAATCATTTCAGAAATAACCAAGAGAAAATACTTAGATGGAACCAACTGCTGACAGCAGCAGTGATATAATGTCATTACCTTGCGTACATGGACTGGTAATAAAAATGAAAGAATTTTGGCCTAACGTGGCACACCAGCCCATGAAACACCTCAAGACCGTAAGTCTGATAAAGCGGAAAGATTTGCTTCAGGTCCTTCAGCAGGTATGCTTTTGCCACTATGTCACTCGGTGCTTTGTGTATTCTAGTTCTTAGAGTAAGAAGGAAAACCAGCAGTTATTTATATTGGATGGTTCTCTGAAGTACATAAGTCACATGCAACGAGAATTACTTTGGGTGGCATGCATAGCAATTCACCTTTAGGGATCCACTTCTTCTCTTTTTCTGTGTCACCATGTTGACATTCAGGAAACTTGTCTTTGTGACCCGTGTGGACATTTCCAACATGGTTGAGTAAACTGAGTCACTTCTGATGGATCACATCTGGATAACTACCACTGGTTGATGCGACCCAGAACAAGTGATTGCTGGTTGTTTTTATCCAAGATTGGATTATACCACATCCTTTTTTTTGGATGCAGCATCAAGTTTCTTTCCCACACCTATGAAGACAGTATTGCGATGCATGACAACAACCACATAGACTTGTAGCAATGCTTCAATTTGTGTTGTCAAGCAAGAAACATCAGAAGTACCACCATTTAGTACACTAGTATTGACTAAATGTCTCACTTGTGACACCGCTAAACGCTCTGTTAACTTTGAAGGAGGCAGGTTCAGTAGGGAAATTGGGCAACACCATGTTAACTTGAACAGTGATTGAAGCTTGGAACGCACTGCCACATGATACCTTGTTGTGGTGTGCAGCAGTAACACTAAGGATTGATTCTCACAATTTGAAACAGAGGGTCCAAACCATTATGGGACAGGGATTGGGCATCACATACAAAACTGTGTTATTACTGTCTACACAAAACTGTCTTTATCTAAACTATGAAAATATGATGAGAGCGAAAGTGGGCATGCCAGATGGCCCAGGCTGACATTCTCTGCCATCAAATAGCATGATTCTATGATTGCTGAATACATGTGTAACATTGTTAAACACATTGCCTTTTGATATACGACAAACATCAAAGAAATGTCTGATGTTTGGGTGTTCACGCCTCATGTAGGCCTTCACCTGGACGTGCCTATCGGTGACAAGCTCTTCTATGGTGCATCCTTTTTCTCCAGGAAACTTCATTCCTCGTATTAATCCTTCCAATTCCATGGCTGTGGAATTTTTAAGTTCTGTGTACCAATACAAAGAAAGAAGTCAATTATGGCTTGCCATAACTGTTCATTCAGTAATGGGAACACACGTTATGCATTTAAGTCAAGAGCAGCAACATCAGGGCACAGTGACGCTGTCATTACTTGCTGAACACAGAACTGCAAATTAGTGACTAATTAAGCAATATACCACTCCAGGGTGTGGGGTAATGCTGGATTTACCCATACCTGCGGTGGTTCAGTCATGAGGCCGAAGGCTGAGTGAGTAACCCACACCAGAAGTGGGTAAATCCTGGCATTACCCCACACCCTGGAGTGGGATATAGAGTATACACAATGTTCCCCTTTTTTTTTACCAAAAAAAGAAAAATATTTTTTTGTTACATTTTAAATGATTGTAATCCCTAAATCACACATTGTTAGACTGGGCCCCCACCTCCCACCCACACCGTGTCATTAAGTCAAGCATCCTCCTGTATGCCCTCAGTAATCATCACCCAATATTTACAGTCAGGAAGGTCCATAGACTAAAACCACCATACAAAATCCTACAGCTTCGTTCTTACAGCTCCCTAAACCCCTTCCTCAATGATTTCACAAACTCCGATTGTTCCTCTATTGCCTCATCCTCATCTGTCGACCAAGCCTTTGACTACTTCAAGGATAAATTTATAGACATTTGGAAGTCATATGCCCCTTTCAAACATACTAGAATTTGTGGTAGCCACCATCCCTGGATCACTCCTGAGTTAATGACCTGCCTCAGAGAGCGCGATAAAGCTTGGAGGAAACACAAGGCATCCCATCTCCCATCAGACCATACCAATTATGGCAGGCTAAGAAATACCTGTACAAAAGCCACCAGCCAAGCAAAGTCTGAATATTTTAAATCCTCTTCCCTACAAAACATTAATTCCCTCTCTAAATTCTGGAAAGTAGTCTATTCTCTATTCTACTCCCCTTTGCACCCCCCATCCCCTGCACTGAACATAAACAACATATTAGTGTCCGAATGTTACCTAGTGGTTCAGGAGTTTAACTCCTACTACACCTCATATGCCTCAAACCTCCTAAAGTCCCCACTCTCTGCACTCTCTCCCCCCCATCCTCCCTACTCTAACACTCAGCCCTCCAGAGCCCTCCCTTCCTTTTCCTTCACTTCTGTCTCTCCTGAGGAAACACTAAAAGCCCTCCTCTCTCTCAACCCCTCCAAAGTCTCATCACCAGATGACCTAGAACATAAACTCCTGTACCTCTCAGCCTCTGCTATTGCCTACCCCCTCTCCCTAATTCTAAGTCTCTCCTTTAAATCCTCCTCGGACCATTTTCACTGGAAACATGCGGTGGTCCTGCCCCTCCCTAAGGGTGATGACCTTTCCTCCCCTGCAAAATACTATCCAATATCCCACCTCCCTGCCCTTGCTAAGCTCCAAGAACACTTGGTCCTCTCTCAAGTAACCTCCTTTCTTGATGACTCTTTCTTCTTTACTCCGTTTCAATCTGGTTTTCGGAAGAACCACTCCAGTACCACCTCCCTCCTTAGGCTCACTGACTCCATCCTTGCCGGGATGGACAATGACATTATCACCTCTGCTATTTTTGTTGACCTTGTCAAGGCTTTCTACACTGTCTCCCATGCCCTGCCTCTTGACTCACTTACAACTGCTGGTCTATCTGCTCCTGCTCATAAATGGTTTAGAGCCTACTTCACAGGCAGAACGCAATTGGTCAAGATCCAGGATGCAGTCTCTCCCCCCTCCCAAGAATGCATTGAGGGAAGCTGGATGTCACTGTCCATTTCTGGATCAGTGGTCATGCTGTGCGTTGATCAGACATATGACAATTTGAGATGCATGTGTTTGATCGTGGAATATGCTCAAAGTTACTTTCATGCTCTGTTGGCTGGTGTCCACAGCTCTCATTAGGCTGTACTTTTCACTGTAGACTCAAATCAGGACATACAGTTTAGAGTTAGGTGTATAAAAATGTTGATGCACTTGTAGAGGGATGTGATATCACATGTGGTCTATCCCCTCATTCAGATGATGGCACAGACTTCAGTGCTAAATACAAGCATGAGATACTCAAGGAAATGTTTCATATAGCCTGCCTCCCCTCAAAAAAATAAGGATAGATCACACAGTACAACTGAAGATATCTTACTCAACAATGCATCAGCAAATTAGATGTTATCAATGCTAGTGGAAAATTGTCAAGGACTGCAAAACATATTATGTTAAAAACAACATACGTAAGCAATGCATATGTTAGCTGGATCAGCTGCAGATCAAGTACTTTTTTTTATTTCAGATCCATAATGGTATACAGGCCATATTTTGCCAAATGGCCTGGAGAGTCACAACGAGCATCTCCTCCACTACAGATTGGCGTCTCATGACAAGAGTCCAGAATGGCCTGTTGCTGAATGTCCCAAACTTGCTTCACAGCAGGAACAATATATTGGCGCTGCAGTTTATAAAAGGTCACAAGGGAAAAGACTGGAGTGTTCATATGTTGCAGCAATCGTTGCTCCTTTGCCACAGTTAATCCTAAGCAAAAGATGATGCTACTTAATGGCATTGATCCTGAGGTGCTTTGACTGTCCCAGTTGTGGAAATATCCACTCCTGCATGTTGCCTGCACTGAAATCATTGTTCCGGTAACACTCTTAATGAAAAAGTTTGTCTTCTTGCCACACTTATGGCACCTTGAAAATAGGAGTGCCAAACTTCATTCAGAAACCAGGAAGTACCTTTCATTTAATGGATTATTATCCTCCTTTCTGAATTTCTGTTGCACTGAGAATGAATCATGGCGGTCATCATCACTATCAGCGGAATCCATGTCACTCTGTTCATCTTCAGAAGGGTTGTAGTCGGGATCTGCATCACGTGTGGAGTTCGTTATTGGCTCGGAAATGTTACTGATGTCATCATCTGACATTATCTCTTCACCAGCAAAGGCTGCAACCTGTTCATCTTCAACTATTGTACATTGTATACTAATTGAATGCATTATGACTTCTTTCCTGGGTTTTTTAGTAGGTAGTGAAACCTGAATATGGCATGTCCGTGGCTGTGGTCTAAGATTTGCTTGACACCGAACACTTCTGGTTGTTCTTGGATTTTCAATAACAACTGTATCAAGTGCAATGTAACCTATGTTGGTATTCGTTGAGTGTTCATTGGTAACCATAGTGATGCTATTTGGTTGTCGATATGTCCACTGTGTATCCATGGGAACCACATCAATTGACACATTACCTATACTAGCATCAATTGACAGTTCACTGGTAATTATGGTACTGCTATTTGGTTGTTGATATGTGGTGGACATTTGAGAAGAAGACTCTACATCATGCAAGGTTTCAGAGAATGATATCATAGGCAAGCTCAGATTCACTGTTTCCTGCTGGGCGTTTGTACATTTACCATCCTCTGTTGTCAAGCTCAACTGCTGCACTGTCTGAGAAGTAGAACATGGTCCATCAGTAGGGAAGAGTGACTGCAGGAACTGTAATGAGAGGCATACATCCCCAACGTCGACATGCCGATAGTGGAGTCCCCTACAACGACAACAGCGCTACATTGCTGTAGGGAACTTTCTGGCACTGGGCACAGTCTATAGGGGGTCCTGCACCCTCCCCCGACTCAGCTCTGACTTGGAGTTGAGAATCCTAAGTGGGGGGGTGTGGGGGATTCAGGGGTGAAGCCCCCCTGAAGAAAACACTTGTTGCTTCTGCAAACCAGCAACCAACTGCAAAATGCAGTCAACCTGCCAGTTTCACTGTCTGGTCACTTGACAAATATTTTGTTGACGACCTGTCATGGATCCGTAATGAGATTATATACACACAGGAAAGGAACATTACCATCAAAGAAATCCACATGGATGACAAGCAATTACATAGAAACATAGACTTTGACGACAGATAAGGACCGCTTGGCTCACCTAGTCTGCCCATTTCTCTACCTAGAGGATAAGCTGCAGATCCTATTTAACCAACAGCCTATTTCTTCCTACCCCCCCACAAAAATTGCCTCATGTCTCACCTCGCTGCCTCCAGCTCCTGTGACTGCCTTGATTAAATCATTTTTTTTTATTCCTCTTCCTTACTACATTTCTTGACAAAGGCATATGAGAAGCTCTTTTCTCACTATTGTCTGCTCCTCTTACCTCCTCTTACTCTTCCACTAGTATATTTTCTCTAGAGTCTTTCCCCATAATCTATTTTGTTTTTGTTATATGAGAAGTATTTTGTTTCCCTTGTCTTATACTAAGTTTGTCAATTTAAGGTTATGTGTCATTTCTGACAATTTTGTCATAACTTAACTTATTTTGCCTTTCTATGTAACTACACTTGTTTGTTCTCAATTGACATAGAACCTTTGTAAAAGAGCCTTGGCTCAAAGGTATTAATTCCTAGAACAATAAACTAAACTAAATTAAACCATGCATTCTTGAATTCTCCCATAGTTTTAGACCCCACAACCTCCTCAGGAAGGCAGTTCCATGCATCCACCACCCTCTTTATGAAAAAATACTTCCTCACATTGCCCCTGAGCCGTCCCCCCTCTATCTTCAAATTGTGTCCCCTAGTTCTTGCACATCTCTTTTTCTGAAAGATGCTACCCTCTTGGACTTTGCTGATTCCACTGAGGTACTTAAACATTTCTATCATGTCCCCCCTCTCCCTCCTTTCCTCAAGGGTATAGATATTAAGCTCCTTTAATCTCACCTCATATGGCTTCTCTTGCAGACCCAGCACCATTTTAGTTGCCCTCCTCTGAACTGCCTCCATCCTGTCTATGTCCATGCAGAGATGGGGTCTCCAGAACTGGATGCAGTACTCAGATGGGGTCTCACCAACTGTCTGTACAGGGGATAACAACTTCCTGTTTTCTGCTGGTGATGCCTCTCCCTATACATCCCAGTATCCCCCGAGCCCTCCCTACCACCTTCTCACATTGTTTGCCAGCCTTAAGGTCATCTGATATGATTACCCCCAGGTCCCTTTCCATTTTTGTTGTTGTTACTACCTCCCCTCCACTGTGTAATCTTCCCCTGGGTTTTTGTTTCCCAGGTGCATTATTTTGCACTTCTTTGCATTGAATCCAAGCTGCTATTCATCTGATCATTCCTCCAGCCTTGCCAAGTCCCATCTCATCCTTTCCACGCCTCCTTGTGTATCAACCCTGTTGCAGATCTTTGTGTCATCTGCAAAGAGGCATACTTTTCCTTCCAGTCCCTCTGCAATGTCACTTATAAAGATATGAAAAAGGACTGGACCCAGTACTGAACCCTGCGGTAGCCCACTAGTAATCCCTCTTTCTTCAAAGTGGACTCCATTTACAATTACTTTCTGTTTCCTGTTGTTCAGCCAATGTTTTACCCAGGCTACCACCCTGGGACCCACTCCCAGGCTGGTTAATTTGACTATTAATCTTTTCTGTGGGACTGTATCAAATGCCTTGCCAAAATCTAGGTAGGCCATGTCCACAGCCCCTCCCTGGTCTACTACTTTGGTCACTCAGTATAAGAAATCTATTAGATTCATCTGACATGACCTTCCCACTGTGAACCCATGCTGCCTTGGGTCCTGTGCCCTACTGGCCTCTAGGTACTCAACAATTCTTTCCTTCAGAAGTGATTCCATCACTTTCCCTAACACAGAGGTCAAACAGACAGGTCTGTAGTTTTCTGCCTCTGTCTTGGTCCCAGTTCTGTGAAGGGGAATCACATCTGCCTTCCTCCAGTCCTCAGGTACTACACCATCCTCCCATGATTTGTGAAAAGGGTAGTCAGTGGTGTCACTAGTTCTCTGCTTAATTCTTTAAAAATTCTGGGGTGAATTCCATCAGGTCCTATTGCTTTGTTCACCTTCAGTTTTAGGAGTTCTTTCAGAATACTTTCTTCTGTGAAAGGACTGGGATCGACCCCCCTATCCAGAGTGCTTCTGTTAATTAGATTAAGCACATCCCCCACCTCCTCTTTTGTGAATACTGAACAGAAGTATTCATTCAGTATCCCTGCTTTTTCACTGTCCCTCTCTGCCCACCCACTGTCCGTTCTATTCAGCCTCACTATCCCTCCCTTTGTCTTTCTATGCTCCCTGATATACCTATAAAGGGTTTTATCCCCCTTCTTAACCGAGTTGGCTATCTTTTCCTCAGTTTGGGCCTTTGCTATTCTGACTACCCTCCATGTTTCCTTCTGCTTTAACTGGTACAGTTCTCTGTCCTGCTCCTTCTGTGTTTCCTTATATTTCTTAAATGCTATCTTTTTCTTCCTAACCTTCACTGCCACCTCTTTTGAGAACCGTAGTGGCTTTTTCTTTCATTTTGATTTGTTTATTTGCTTCACACTAAGGCTTGTTGCCTCTGTGATGGCAGTTTTGATATTTCCCCATTGTTGCTCCACCCCTCCTTCTAGCCTGTTTGCTAGTGCTTTTCTAAGACACTCTCCCATCTTGCCAAAGCCAGCCCTCCTGAAGTCCACAACCCTTACTTTTGTATGACTTGACTCTGTAGCTGAGTTTATCATAAACCACACTGTTTGGTAGTCACTTGTTCCCAAATGGCTACCCACTTCTAGATCTGAAATCCTCTCACTGTTCCCATTTGAGAGTACGAGGTCTAAGATTGCTCCCTCATGAATAGGTTCCAAAACTAGCTGTCTGAGGCATGCCACCTGAAGGGCATCGAGAATGGCCCTGCTTTTGGATGTAGCTGCAGCAAAGGTGCTCCAGTTGCCATCCAGCATATTAAGATCCCCCATCAACAGTATCTCCCCTTTCTCTGCCATCCTAAGTATGCCTTCTATCACATCCTTGTCCATTCCCTCCCCCTGACATTGGGGTCTGTATACAACCCCTGTGCAGATTGTGGTGCTAATTCCAGTCTCTAAGGTGACCCACAGTGCCTCCTCTCCTCCCTGTTTACTCTTTTGTTCAGTTGCTTTTATCCCTTCCCTTACATAGAGAGCTACTCCACCCTCTCTCCTCCCCTGTCTCTCCTGTAGGTTGTGTACCCTGGTATGTTAACATCCCAGTCATGGTTCTCTGTGTACCATGTTTCTGTGACTGCTACGATATCTAGGCATCCCTCTTCCATGAAGACCACCAGTTCAGGGAGCTTGTTGCCCAGACTACGGGCATTGGTACTCATTACCCTCTATTTCTTAATGGCCTTACCCCTTTTTGCCCCATCCCTGTCCTTATTGCATTTGTCACTTTCTCCATTTACCCCTGCACTTCTCCCTATTGACATCTCTATGTTGGTGTCTACCTCACTTAATACCCTGATTTTTTGTGGGGGGGCAAGGATTTCCTTTCTCCTGTCCAGTGCCTCCCTCCTTGGCTAGTTTAAATGCTTGCCAATGAAGCATTTAAACCTATCACCTAGGATCCTGATTCCCCTCCTGGACAGATGCAGACCATCACACCAGTATAGGCCTGCATCCCTCCAGGTGGACCCCCAGTCCCCAATGAAGACAAATCCCTGAGCTCTGCACCAGTTTTTCAACCACTGATTGAATCCCATGGTGTGGAGCACCCTACCCTCACCCATGCCATAGGCAGGCAGCACCTCCGAGAAGGTTACCGTGCATGCTATTTGTCTAAGGCCCCTCCCCATCTCCACAAATGCTTCTTGCACTGCTCTGATCCCTTTCTTAGCCAGGTCATTTGTCCCTAGGTGGACAATGACATCCAGCTCCCTCCCCTGTGCAGATGCTCCTGCAATCCTGAGGATTCGCTCCCTGTACCTCCAAGCCATGGTGCCAGGCTGGCACCTCACCTCCCTCTCCCCTTCCTCCCCCAGTTCTAACTTCCTAACAATGGAGTTCCCCACCAGGAGTTGTTTTTTTCCCCATGGGGTCCCATGCCACCATCCTGTGGGTCTCCTTTGTGGAGGTTCCCAGCATCCTCCTTGGTCTCCACTCTGGGTGCCTCCATGGAGGACCCACACTTTTCCAGAATGGCATAGAAATTGTGCAGAGGTACAACTGGAGGGATGTGCCTCTGTTCCACCACGCTCACCCTCCCTGAGCCCACTGTGGTCCAACTGCTACTCTTTCTTGGCAACCTCTGAGGCAACGGCAGTGACCCTGGTGGGAGAGGAGGTCCCACAAATCCTGGCCAACTCATCCTGGAGATGAGCAACCTCCTCCCTCAGCCCAGAGAGATGCCTGCAGATGGGACAACACCGCATCCTCCAGAATGTCTCCCGGAAGACTGCTGCACCACAGCCTATAAAAGTAGAACTGCCTTTGGGTGGGGGTGTGGAGGGGAGAGAAGGAGGGGAATATCGTCCCACTAGAGAAGTTTAGTTATACCAGCAGGTCCTTCCTCCTGGTGCTCTGCTTGTTCTTTGGCAGAAGTTATCTAGGGCAGTGTTTAAATCTGGTTTTAACCTGGCTCCTTCTAGCTAAGCCACTCCCCCTACTTTGCAAATCTTTCTACACTTAGTTAATTTCACAGATAATTCTCTTCAGCCACCTGTGACAAGCACCTAAATAACTACACAGATAACACAGATAGCAATTCACTTCAACTAACTCTGACAAACACACTAACTTTTTTTTTACCCTAAATTGAAGGTCCCAGTACAAGAGTTCTAGTTCTTAGTCCCAGTAGAGAAGTTTAGTTATACCAACAGGTCCTTCCTCTTGGTGCTCTGCTTGTTCTCTCTTACAGCAGAATATGACATCTCAATAGTACATCCATTAGTAACATACATCAGGCCACACATTCTTAAAAGATATTCAGTTTGCAATGCCAGGAAAGGATGGCCATCAAGGGGTTTGACAATATCAAGCTCCATGTGTGCACTGCACACAAAACAGATAGGTCATCCATTGGACATGGAGATTTGTGTTACAATCCAGACACACCGCATGCAGCAGCTGGTCAGAGAGACAATTTTGTGAAGGGATGGGGGTTGGAATATACATTACATGGTCCTCACCAATGTGGATAGTGTTGCGTGTCTGTCGGTGGGATTCAGCATAGGAGCAAGCAAGCATAACACAGTGTGCTTCACTGTTACAGAGGGGTAGGAAAACAATCAAACCATCATGAAGTTCCTGGACTTCTGGCTTGAAGATATTCCCTAAATGAGGTTGATATTCCGGAATATAATTCCGTGGATGGTGGTGACAGTGTATGGCTGATGAACAGTGGCATAAGATCACATTGGAGGGAGGGGGGAATGAAAGACACAGATAGTATTACGAAAGTACAAGTGTATGAGGTCAGATGTAAGGGAGCTGTACAGATGGTTGGAAACGTGGCTGTAACACCCACCCCTTCCTTTTTGCCAAAACGACAGGTGGCATGCTGTTGAAGCTGACAGCAGTACCTGGTGGGGACCTGGGTTCGGGGAGGATGAGGTTACTAGGCACAGAGGGACCTAGGTTTGGCTACTCTGCACAGGGGCACCCAAGTAAATCTGAACACAGGAAGCAATAACTGTAATGTCCAGAACCAGGAATGGGATTCTTCAGTGTGTCTTTTATTCACATACTAACTGAACAAAACAAGGCATAGACAGACCCCCATGGGGCTACATTTCCTGGTAATGCAGTTTAGAGACTACAACGCGGTCCACTGGAAGAATGAACCAATTATACTGTTTTCAGGCTCTGGACCCACCAGGCACACAGCCCAGACCTGCACATGCTTTGGGTACACAGCCCGACTGGCCCGGCTCCCCCGCCAACCACTTGATTCATGGTCCATTGGAAGAATGAACCAATTATCCTGTCGTGGCTCCCCACACCACTTAGAGTCTGTGACTCCTAGAGAGATTTCTTCCTTACTTCTTATGACTCCCCATCTCACAAAGAGAATTCTTCTTTACTCTTGTTGTGGCTTCCCACACCACTTAGAATCTGTGACTCCTAGAGAGATTTTCCCTTTTGCAACCCCACATCTGGGTACTTCCCTCATCACTGGCCAAGTGCATGAGGCAAAGTAGCAACCACAGCAGAAATCCATAGAGGTGGACCTGGTTACTAAAGATGGGGGGTTTGCCCACCTCCAGCTTCCACAGCCCATACCCGCCATTTCTCTGGAAAACTGAAACTCTGAATGTAGATTACAGTAGATGAACTACATCTCCCTGCTATAATTACTTGAATCACACAGCAGTCTAGCATTTGACACTACTCCACTTGTTTGGCCTAGTCCTATAGGCTTCCCAAAATGTAGCTCAATTCCTAGATTCCCACACATGTCCCAGGGTGAAGAAAACATTTTTCCCTTTTTGTCAGAGCAGACGCTCACCCTTTAGTTGCAGGTACCCCACAGGCAAATCACAAATCTTCCAACTTTCCAAAACAAAGGCTGAACTTAACAATCAGCTTTTCTTCCTCTTGGCAGAATTAAGGGGATTGCCCCAGGAATCTGCATGGGGATCTTTACATCCCCCCCCGGAGGGAGGGGGCACTGAGACCCGAACAGCGGTCTCCACCACTTGAGCACACCTTCACTTGCTCAAGACAAACTGGACACTGACTCCTTCTTAATGAAGGCAAACTGGAAACTGAACTCTACCTTTGAAAACTCACAACGTCTATCTAACTCCTCTGCTGCAGATTCCAATGTGGCTTATGCAGCTGCGAAAGTTCTATTGGTGATGTCATCCCTCAGTCTCAGCTGAGACTGAGAACAGAGTGAGACAGTGTGAACCCCATTTAACTGGAGTTTCACAAGCTGCCTTCCCTGCCTACCACTAGGTCTTGCTGGGATTCTAGTAACCCCAGGTAACAAGGGGTTACATGGCCAATAAAGGCGATGCAAGCAATAAGACATGGGTATTGATACTACTAAGATACCCATAAACACAAAGGCATAGTAAGGCACGAGACGACAGGATTTCCAGGTATCTCATTACTACAAACACCCAGCCATGTATTATTGCTTTCATAAAATTGGACCATGGACAACTTGGAATAATATGAAGATCCAAAAATGTTTCACATTCATATAAGAATACACTGAGATGTTGCTAAATAATGTAAACTAGTCCACCAGCAGATGCTTTTCACCTTTCAGTCGTCCTACTGTCTTCGAACTAAATACTTTACATGACTGTTTACCATGGAATATAACAATTAAGATATTTCCATTACTCCAGTATTACAATGCTCCACCCCCACCCACCCCACCAAACACACACAGAATGATTATATGGAACACATTATTCAACATTATCAGACATCAACTGGCATATAAAGACAGACAAACAGACAGGCCTGTAGTTGAACCAGAGCCACAGGTTTATCAGTTGCCAGCTAATGATCAGGGAGTTTTCTGACAAATTTGTAGGGATAGGTTGGGAACTTTTCATTGGTCATGAAAATAACACCAGTGATATAAATTCTGAGTAGTACTTGATTTGACAGCAAGGAACTATATGCATGGGTTTGGTCACACTTGTGCAGGTAGGGGAAGGGGGTATTACAGCAGAGGGTAGGGGAATACATAGCTACAAAGGTGAGTGGTGGATGGACAGATGGTAGGCATGGATCCCAGAAAGGGGAGCCACACAAGATTACTCCCTTGGCTAGCGGTGATGAAATTGAAGCAGTCACACATGGGGGATGAGGCGGTAAGTCACGGAGTGGAGATAGAAGGTACAGGTTGGAGGGTGGTAAAACTGATTTAGGAATGGGTAACAAGGGAGTGGACAAAGGTCATAATGTGGAAGTCCTGTATTTATATTTCAGAAAGGTATTTGATTACGTGCCGTGTGGGAGCTGGAACATATATTGTTGGGAAAAAAGATGGTAAATTGGGACACAAATTTGATGAAGAGAAGGTAACAAAGGGTGGTGGTGGGGGGGGGATCTCTCCTTAATGAGGGATATTACAAGCAGGGTGCCGCAGGTATCAGTATTGTGACTGCTGTTGTTTGGGATATTCATATCTGATATGTAACACGCGGTCCGGAGTAAGATCAGTATATTGGCAAATGACACAAACATAGGAGATGTGGTAGATGACATCAAAGGGTGGAGGGGACCACAGGAGGACCTTCACAAACTTCAGGAATGGTCTGAAGCATGGCAATTGTGGTTCAACGTGAAGTAAGTGCACGGTATTGCACTTCTGACATAGGAAATGGTAGGAGCTATCAGCTGGGGGGGGCCATTGAAATGCACCTAGGAGGAAAAGGATCTATGGGTGCTTATAAACTGGAGTATGAACAACTAAGCTCAGTGCAGGAAGGCAGCAGCAAATGACAACAGGATGCTTGGTGTATAGTGATGGAAATCACATCCAGAAATAGGAAGGTAATCCTGCGTCTCTACAGATCTCATTCCAGGCCGCACCTGGAATACTGTGTGCAGTAGAGGTGCCCATTCCTGAAGAATAACATAAGATGGTTGTGGGGTGTACAGCATAGGGCAACAAAGATGATCCATACATTAAAGTAGAAATCATATGAGGAGAGGGTGGTGGACCTCATCATGTATTCCCTGGAGGAAAGGAGAGATGGGGGGGGGGACATGATCAAAACAGTTATATACTTAAAAGGGATGAACAACACTATTGCAGGCAGGATTTCCATATTACACGATGTAGGGTCAAGAGAGGACATCAGCTGTGATTGAAGGGGGCAAGATTCAGGAGGGAAGTCTGGAGACAGTTTTTCACAGATAGGGTGGTGGACAACTGGTATACTCTGATGTAGTAGAAGCCATCAGCAAGGTAGACAGTTTTAAAAGCGGATGGGAAACAGTGAGGAAGGTGGAGTAATTATGAAACATGGAGGAATGAGTGGGGATGCTACAAGTTAAGGGGCTAGCTACACAGTCGAGCAGACTCTATAGACACTGAGGTCTGTTTCTGCTGGCATTTTTGTATGTTCGTATGTATGTTTCCATACTTTTTAATCACCCTGACCTGCTGCTGCAGAAAGGCATCTTGGGATTTCTATATAAATTAAGGTACTGTTTGTTATGAAAAGCTGCTAACCATTCATTTAAAAATGGTTAGTGTCACCACAGTGAGGGTTGGGGGCGGGGAACACTGCGTGGGGAAATGTCTTTTTCTGATCATGGGTTTATGTCTTGCTAAGCTGGTAGCTTGTTCAGGGTGATGTATTTCAGCATGGGGAGGTCTCTGCTTCCAAAACAGTAGACAGTTTTTTTATGTTATTTGTATGTAATTTGTTAGACTGGGAGGGGGGATTGGCAGGCTGACAACTTGCCCTCTAAGAGAGAGAAAAACTGGCAGTAGGTCAATTTTCAAAATTCAAAGTGGCACCTTGCTTTCAGTAATTAGGCTGTTTGGGACTGGCACTTTTATTACCTGGGCTCTGTTGTCTGATAAATGCCAACCTTGCCAGGGCTATCAGCCAATCAGACCCCGGGATTTCTCAAGCACATTTTCTAATATGTCTTTGGACCCATGCCTAGTGTGTGAATCACTCCTTGGTCTTCAGATTGTCACAAGTGAAAAAATTAGCAGGCCTGCATTTTCTCATGTACACATTGCTAGTCTGACCCAGTAGAGGACACAGAAGAAAAGTTATCATTTTGATAGTTCTGTAACTGTACATTATTTATTGGGCCCACAAAAGTGTGTCAGCCTGTACTGTGGATATGGAAGGGCACAAGTCACACATTTTCTGTGCCTGCCGATTCCGATGTACACACTCATACAGTGACTGGGTGCCCCCAAAAAAAGCAAATTGGGATTTTTTTTAACTGTACATTCTGTCTTGGCCCACCAGTACTCACTCCCTGTATCATGTGTCTGTGGAATGACACAAGTAAAATATTATGCCACCCTGCCATTTGTTATGTTCACAATGATACAGTGTCTGATGGCAAGAGGAGCACAAATCAATCATTATTACCTTTATGTAACTGAAAAATATGTACTTGACCCCTTGACTAGTGTCCACACCAATACTCGGTCTCTGGATTGTCACAAGTGAAATAAATTAGCAGGCCTGAGCTTCTGCATGTGCACAGTGCTAGGCTGTCCGAGTCAAAGACATGAAAGAAACTACCAGTTTGATAGTTTTGTGATCGTACAGTATGTCTTGGGCTACAAATACTGTGTCAGAATGTCCTATGGATATGGAATGGCACAAGTCACACCTTTTCAATGTATGCCCATTCCTATTTGCACACTCATAATGTGACTGACTGTAAAAAAAAAAATGCAATTTCTGTACCTGTACATCATGTCTTGTCACACCATTAGTCAGTCCCTTGATCATCTGTATGTGAAAGATCACAAGTCACAGATTATATGACCATGCCATTTGTCACGTACACAACAGTACATTAACTGATGGCAAGATGAGCAGATATCTCTCTTTTCTGCTTTTATGAAACAGTCACATATGTCTTGTGCCCCATGAGTAATGTCTCCATCACTACTCAGTCTCCGGAATGGCACAAATTGAATAATCTGCTGGACTGCACTTTGTCAATCACACTATACTACCCGGTTAAACTCTAATAAATAAAATAAACCATCAGTTTGATATTTTTGTAATCTGTACAGTATGTGTTGGGCAGCCAATATTGTCTCACTCTGTACTGTTGATATCAAATGGCACAAGTCACACCTTTTCAATTCATGCCTATTGCTATGTACAAACTCCAAAAGTGCATGAAAGCAAAACAAAAAAGTGGGGGTATTTTATGTAACTGTGAAGTATTTATTGTGCAACAAGTAATCACTTCCTATATCATCTCTGTCTGGAATGGCACTAGCAAAAAATGGTGCCAGCCTGCCCTTATCATGCACACGAATGTCAGTGTCTCAGAAAAAGAGATGAATAAAACTTTCATTTCTGATTTTATGTAAGTAAACATTTTAAGTTGTGCCCCCAGAACAAAACTTTTCCCACTCTATAGCTGGAATGTCAGAAGTAACATAATTTGTCATTCTGCCTAGAGTAATGGACAACATGACACTGTCAGAGGTCACGAAAGGTACAGAAAAAATAATGTAGGAAAGTTTTGTGACAGTACATTATGTATTTGGTCCACTGACTACAGTCCGCATCTGTACTGTGCATGTCTAACTCAACAACTGAAATATATGAACAGCCTGCTGTTTGTCACATGCACAGTGATATAGTGTCTCAGGAAAAGAGGAAAAAAGCATGTTGTTGCTCATTCTGTGTCAAATACCATTGAAATTCCTTTTTGGTAAGCTATCACAAGTACCTGTATTCTTTGCCATTTCGTCACTGCTGTCCTTTACTTTTTCAATGGAGTGCTGGCACTTGTAGAGCTGGATGGCATGAATATTGATGGAACGGCCCCATCTTTTAACTTTGGCAAAACACTGGTCCATCCCAATACTGCCAATTTGTCAGGATCTCTATCATAAGAACTTCATTCAAAATGTACAGAGCAGATGCAACTGTAGTTTGAAGGATGAAAATCTTGTCGCCTGCAGAAATGAATCCATGCTTTTCTAGTGACTTTATCGGTTGGAAAAGTAAAATAATAAATATTGCAGCCTTTGCAGCTTTCATTTTTACAGCCATATACTACACAGTATGGTATTCTCATATACAATACAGCAATAAACAAACATTTGGTGAACTGCAAAAAAATAGACATTAAAAAATTAAAGGCAGCAAAATCAAAAAGGAAACACTAAAATACATTAAAACAATTGGGTATTTATCAGTATTCACTCTTAAAAAAATGACAGATAGTGCACTTCAAATGACAGGGGACAGCTGTCATAGCTGACAGAAACAGTTTTCCCTCCAAAACAGGTCAGGAGGTCAAAGGCTGCACCACAATTCATATAACACATTACATGGCAACAGCACACAATACAGTAAAATAAAGAAATAGCAGACACAGGGTCCATGGCTCTTTATTATAAAGGTAATAACATGATCACAATATATAAAAAAGACGTTCACATAGAGTTATGCAGCAAAGCATCATGGTAAACATAGTTTACGTTTACAGTAGTAAGTGAAAGGGATACATATATGTGGCATGTGTGAAGCTACATAATATAACATTATAATAAGAAATACTTGAAGAACGGTGCTGACGTGCAATTCATAAGTGCATGTAGTAGCACAATCCATTTTTTACCACAACCGTGATTCATAACATCATTCACAAGTTCACAACTATTGTCACTTTTACTATTACAAGCATTCGCTCCTCGTATCACTTGTCACCCAATTTCACCTCTAAAAAGTGATTTCACCACATAAGGAATCCAGGATGACAACATACAAAAAAAGATGATATCTGGGAAAGAAAAGAGCTCAGCATGTAGACACTGTGAATTACAATGTATTTGGTTTTGATCACCTATCAATTTCCTCTGCCTGTATAACATTCAAATAACATCCAAAACTGATGGTTGCATGAATGGCACTTTATTACAACTGCAAACACTGAATAACACACACAAAGCAGTTTTCAAGGTGCACAAAATACTTTTATTTAATAAATGAATGGGGCCTAACAATCAGGAACACTATAATGTTACAAGGATATCAGAGGATGTTTCACTTACATTATGTCATTGGCTGCAGGACTATCACGTGAACAGTGAGATGGGCTTATAATATGTATAGGGAGCACTTCCGTGAACTTCGGCTTTTTAAAAATAATATACTCAATTGGAACTGCAGTAATCAGGCTAAACTCATTGCAATTCAGGAAAGGAACACACCTAGCACCATCACAGTGAGTGGATCTTCATTTCTGAGCCCTATTTACAGGTCCTTTAACTGGCATAGTAATTTGCAAAGCTGAGGCTGTTTAGAAGAGCAATAGGAGTTAGGCCAAACAAATGTAAATAGCTCTAAAAGTATACAAGTTACAGATACTAAACCTGTATGAAAGTTGTTCAGGACAAATAGACCTTTCAAATGAGCATATTCATTAAGTTGTACTAATTATATTTTTTAAACTATGACTATCTGATTACCGCAATTTTCATTTTTCATAAGCGTTATGTCAAACAAATGTAAATACAGTATCTCTAAAAATATACATGTTACACATAGACCTTCATATGAAAGTTGTTCAGGACAAAAATTCCTTTCCAATGAGTCTATTCATTAAGCTGCAATAATTATATGTTTTAAACTATGGCCATCTGATTGCCTGAATTTTCATTTTTCATCACAATTTTCACCTTTCAGGTGGTTATATTTTAAAAAAATGCAATGAATTTGGATTAGTGACTACTCTCATTTGAAAGGTCATTTTGTTCTGAACAACTTTCATGTTGGTTGTATATTAGTAACTTCTATACTTTCCAAGATATTTACATTTGTTTGGCAGGACTCCTGCTGTGTTCACTTAGAAAAAAAATGAGGTTGTTTGGAAGACCATATTTTACAAAATATCAAAAATTCAGATTAGTTACTACCCTCATGTGAAAGGTGTTTTCATCCTGAACAACTTTCACATGGGTTGTTTTTGTGCACCCTGAATAGTTTTAAAGATATTTAGATTTGATTGTAAGGTGTGCACATTTGCTCTCAGAGAAAAGCCGCTATGAAAGAAGGGAGTATTCTTTAACTGCCATAGGGATTTGCAGTTATGGAAGAATACACTGAAAAGTACTAAAAAATGTGTTCCACGGAAAGCCTTTTTAAGCTAAAGTAGGATGGCTGTAGACTCTGCCCACAGCCATAACAAATGTGAAATGTCTAAATTAACTCTAACCAGCAAAAACAATTAGATACATTCTTCTTCTTGAACTGTTTCATAACCTTTACTGAAGCTGTTCTCCATCACAATTGCCCATCATGCTGTCGGCTGGCTCAGTGATGACCTCTAGTGGGGGTAGTTGCATAGTGACACACTACGGTAACAAACAAAGGATTTTGTGC
The DNA here is from genome assembly GCA_016271365.2 of Neoceratodus forsteri. Lineage (NCBI taxonomy): Eukaryota > Metazoa > Chordata > Ceratodontiformes > Ceratodontidae > Neoceratodus > Neoceratodus forsteri. The sequence goes on from CM057453.1 coordinate 137,764,013, forward strand.
GGCTGGCCCTCCGATATAGATGGCTGCTATAGTACAGTATAAGAGGACAAGTTAGTATGGTGGGGATTGGAAATGGTTTGGAACAGTGAGAAATGTCCATTTTAACCAACTGTCTGGACAAAGCATGTCTGATATAAGAGGAGTATATATATATATATATATATATATATATATATTTACGCAATAGGTGTGGAGCTAAAATCCATTGCATAAATCCATTTATCTCCACATATGTGGGATAAATCTAAAAACCTTAGATTTATCCCACATATGTGGGATAAATGTGAACTGTCAATCAAAGTTTTTTGTTCACTTTTATGATAAACAAATGTGAATAACTTTAAAATGAAAAATGATAGCATAGTACTGTGAGCACGAAAAATGTTCAGGGCCAAAATATCTACAAAATGAGTGGTGTTTCATTTATAGATACCTTTTAGTTTTTTTATAGTTAGCAAAAAACAGCATAAAATCCATTTTTCTTTTCACTTTTCTGACAAACAAATGTAAATAACTTTAAAATGAAAAATGATAGCATGGTACTGTGAGCATGAAAAATGTTCAGCACAAAAATATCTACAAAATGAGCAGTGTTTCATTAATAAATACCTTTTTTTATAATTAGCAAAAAACAGCATAAAATACAATTTTTGTTTCACTTTTTTGACAAACAAATGTGAATAACTTTAAAACAAAAAAGATAGCATGGTACTGTGACCATGACATGTGTTCAGCAAGAAGTTGTCTACAAAATGAGTGGTGTTTCATTTAATAGCAACCACCACGCTAGACGGACATACACTAGGAAAGTTAACCAAAAGTCCCAGAAATTATCATAAAAAAAACAGTCAAAATCAAATGTTCCTACACTGATAAGAATCATCTCTATTGCATAAATGAAATATACAATGGTGAGCTGTCAGATAAATAATTTATCTACACTTGTGCTGTTTGACCTTGGGCACCTCATTCATGGCTTATGCCACTCATTGAAGTTACCGAGTTCAAACAGCACTTGTGTAGATAAATCGTTATCTGACAGCTCACCATTGTATATCCTTTATTCATATATATATATATATATATATATATATATATATATATATATATATATATATATATATATATATATATTGATAGATAGATATATATAGTATATATATATATATATATATATATATACATATACATGAATATACATATATGTACATTTGCAAAGAATATTGTTAATGCATGAGTTAGAGCTGCTGCAACAAAAGTAGGGAAATGTGGCATTAGGGTTTCCAAGCAAAACGCCCCATTCCCCACCCTGAACACAGCAACAGGCGTCGGAGGGCTGCCTTGGGGTCATCAGCCCTAACACTCACCCCATTCCATAAGTAAATAAGCTGAGATGGGTACAGTATAGCAGAGTGGGGTAGGCGTTATGGATGATGACCCCAATGCACACCCCTAACACCTGTTGCTGTGTGCAGGGTGGGGAATGGGGTGCTAGACTTGGAAACCCTAATGATACATTTCCCTACTTTTGTTGTAGTGGCCTTAAATGATGCATTAACAAAGATATTTGCAATGAATTCCCTGACTTTTTTGGATAGTTTACTTGTATCCTTATTTGCCTATGGGAGAGAAGGGTCCTTCAGGCCAAGTGCTCCCATGCTGCATGATTGTCCTTATATGTATACGTATGTAGTTGTGGTTGCACAGGACCCTGCAGGTCCTGTACTTCCATTTATAGGACAACAGTGGCCAAATTGTCAGCTTATGAGTCTATTTATCCCACTTCATGTACCGCTTACAGAAAATTTTCAAATCCCCACCAACACATAATTCTGCACAATTTCAGTACCATTCCATGCCACAGGTGCAAAAACAGATTTTAGCCCAGATTTTAAAAATGACAGCTGTGACATACATGAGGTGGGGTAATAAGAAGGCTATGCTGAAAATCTGGGGTCAAAATATTTAAAAATTCCAACATTACGAGCGTGTGTAGTAAAATTTCAATGAATGGTCATAACTTTGCAGGAGTTGTGGAATGACAGTCATATTGTTCATGAGTTGGGGTCCCCAAAAGACCATGTTGAAAATTTTGGGGTCAACATCTCAAAAAATGGCTGAGTTGTGCATAAAACTTGAAACCCCCCCATTGAAGTACATTGAACCGCATTTGCCTTGGTTTCTCATATTGCAGTCACTGGTACCAGCAGCAAGACGTGTCTTCGATTGCAGGGTGGATTTCAAACCTGGGACCTGTTCAGCTGAGTGAGGGTGTGTGGAAGTGTACTTGGGGTTGAGGGGAGGTGGCTTCACAGTGAGAGGTCAGGTGGCTGGTGTGGGTGTGATCGACGATAGACCTTTTTTTTCAGGTTTAACAAAAAAATACATCAAGGGACAGTTGTCTTTTTTGCAGGTACAAATAAACATAGAAGTAGGGAGCCACTTACAACCAATGAACAAAAACATTACATATGGAGATCAGAGGGTGGAGGGTGACACTAGACACTAGGGAAAGATATGGGATGATGGGAGGGGTGTTATCACTAATTACCAGCAAAAAAGATATACAAAAAATATATAAAATATGGTGATTGGTGAGTGGGGGTGCCACTGGACACCAGGGATAGATATAGGAGGGTGGGGGGATGCCACTGACACCATCAGAGAAAGTTTTCTTATAAAATAAGGAGTGGGGATCAGAGCATGGGAGGGTGCCACTAGACCCCAGAGAAACAACGGCTCACAGCTGCAACTGCAGCCAGCAGCACAAGTTTCAGGTGTGGCTGCAGAAGTCAAGAAAATCCTGCTGTTCCCATATAGAGAACATGGAGGAAGTGCTTATCTCACTAAGTTGGGCATCCTGGATTTGGGGTGCCCAGAAAGGTGTTTCTTGTCACAGTTTTAAAAAACAAACCTCAGAATGTAGCTAAAAGGGGCTCGTTTAGCTAGGTTCTGATGTTTGTTTTTTGAAATCCATTCATTTTTATGTGTTTTCTTTGTTTTCTTTCTCTCACTAACAGCAAAAACAAAATGATGTACCCACGAAAAAGCATTTCCCACCTGTGACATAGGATGACCCATCTGGGCAAAGGCATTAGGCTCCTGCAACACAGGATGACCCGTCTGCGAAAAGGGATTAGCCCCTACGACACAGGATCCTTTTACGTGGTGAACATCTATAATTTCCCATTGAAAATAATGGGAACTTCAAAATTTAGTAACTTTGAAATGGATTAATATTTTTTCACCAAACCAGCAAAAGGCACATCTGGGAGGCAAAGGCTTTCGACCCTGAAAATTTCAGACCACAGTTTAAAACAGTCCAAAAAACTCATACAAGCGCTCCAGTTTACTGGGCGGTGCAGGACAGGGGCAGCCTCCCCAGTAAAGAACCAATAGCTCCAAATATACTGCATTCAACTGAAACAATGAAGAATGGCAGCAGGCGTAAAGTTACTTTGCACATCCTTTAATTTCTAACATAATACACCATACAAATCACTCGTGCACCCACAGGGTCCAGCGCTTTGCCTCTCTTTCCAAGATAGAGATGGACAAAGAAACAGCAAAAAACATGTAAATTTAACAATTTTTCTGACTCAGTTTCTCAGAAACTACACAATTGATTTAAACAAAATTTGCCACATCAAGAGAACCACCCCATGAGATTATGCATGCAACATTTCATGCATATCTATTGAATGTTTGTGAAGTTATTAAGGTGCAAAAATTAGTCTTTAACACAGAAGTGATCGCTCAGCCCTAACTATACTGGGGCTACCGTGCCAGTATATATCCATCAATCTATATGTATACATGCATAATATATATATATATATATATATATATATATATATATATATACACACATATTATACATATATATATATATATATATATATATATATATTTGCAAAAACATTGTCAAAGCATCAGTTAGAATTAAAGCAACATAGAAACATAGAATTTGATGGCAGATAAGGACCACATGGCCCACCTAGTCTACCCATTTCCCTACCTAACGGATAAGCTGCAGATCTTAGTTAACCAAAAGTCTACTTCCTCCTACCCCCCCACTAGAATTGCCTTATGTCTGTCCCATGCATTCTTGAATTCCTCCACTGTTTTTGACTCTACAACCTCCTCAGGAAGGCTGTTCCATGCATCTACAACCCTCTTTGTGAAGAAATACTTCCTCACATTACCTCTGAGCTGTCCTCCATCTATCTTCAAATTGTGCCCCCTTGTTCTTGCACATCTCTTTTTCTGAAAGATGCTACCCTCTTGCACTTTGTTGATTCTGTTGAGGTATTTGAAAGTTTCTATCATGTTCCCCCTCTCCCTCCTTTCCTCAAGGCTACACATCTTAAGCTCCTTTAGTCTTTCTTCATATGTCTTCTGGTGCAGACCTTGCACCATTTTGGTTGCCCTCCTCTGGACAGCCTCCACCCTGTCTATGTCATTGCGGAGATGGGGTCTCCAGAACTGTACACAGTACTCCAGATGTGGTCTTACCAACTGTCTCTACAGTGGGCCAACAACTTCCTATTTTCTACTGGTGATGCCTCACCCCATGTATCCCCCCAGTCTTCCTTACTGCCTTCTCACATTGGTGGCCTACCTTTAGGTCATCTGATATGACTACCCCCAGGTCCCTTTCCATTTTTGTTTTTGTCAGTATCTCGCCCCCTCCCATTGTGTACTTTTCCCCTGGGTTTTTGTTTCCCAGGTGCATTACTTTGCACTTCTTTGCGTTGAATCTAAGCTGCCATACATTTGACCATTCCTCCAACCTTGCCAAGGCCCTTTTCATCCTTTCCACCGCACCTTGCATATCAACCCTGTTGCAGATCTTTGTGTCATCTACAAAGAGACATACTTTCCCTTCTAGTCCCTCTGTAATGTCACTTATAAAGACATTAAAAAGGACTGGCCCCAGTACCGAACCCCACGGTACCCCACTAGTAACCCTCCTTTCTTCACTATGGACTCCATTTACTATTACCCACTCTGTACTGTTGACCAGCCAGTATTTTACCCAGGCTACCACCCTGGGACCCTCTCCCAGGCTGGCTAATTTGTTTATTAATCTTTTGTGCAGGACTGTGTCAAATGCCTTGCTAAAGTCTAGGTAGGCTATGTTCTCAGCCCCTCCCTGGTCTACTACTTTGGTCACCCAGTCAAAGAAATCAATTAGATTTGTCTGACATGACCTTCCTGCTGTGAATCCATGCTGCCTTGGGGCCTGTGCCCCACTGGCCTCTATGTACTCAACAATCCTTTCCTTCAGAAGTGATTCCATTATTTTCCCTACCATTGAGGTCAAACTGACAGGTCTGTAGTTTCCAGCCTCTGTCTTGCTCTCACTTTTGTGAAGAGGAATCACATCCGCCCTCCTCCAGTCCTCAGGTACCACCCCATCCTCCCATGATTTATTAAAAAGGGTAATCAGTGGAGTTACTAGTTCTTCCCTTAGTTCTTTTAGAATTCTGGGGTGAATTCCAACAGGTCCCATTGCTTTATCCACCTTCAGTTTTACGAGTTCTTTCAGAACCCTTTCTTCTCTGAAAGGACTAATATCAACCCCCCTATTCAGAGTGCTTCTATTGACTGGATTAGGTATCTCCACCTACTTTTCCATTGTGAATACTGAGCAGAAGTATTCATTCAGTATCCCCACTTTTTCACTGTCGCTCTCTGCCTAACCACATTCCTCTTTATTCAGCCTTAGTATCCTTGCCTTAGTCTTTCTTTGCTCCCTAATGTACCTATAAAAGGTTTTATCCCCTTTCTTAACTGAGTTGGCTATCTTTTCCTTGATTTGGGCCTTTGCTATTCTGACTGCCTTCCCCGCTTCCTTCCGCTTTAACTGGTACAGTTCTCTGTCCTGCTTCTTCTGTGTTTCCTTATACTTCCTGAATGCTATCTCTTTCTCCCTTACCTTCCCTGCTACTTCTTTTGAGAACCATAGAGGTTTTTTCTTTTGTTTTGATTTGTTTATTTGCTTCACAGGGAGGGCTGGGGGTATACTGGGATGCAAAGGGAGAGGCATCACCAGCAGAAAACAGGAAGTTGTTATACCTCTGTACAGACAGTTGCTGAGACCCCATCTGGATTACTGCGTCCAGTTCTGGAGACCCCATCTCCCCAAGGATATAGACAGAATAGAGGCAGTCCAGAGGAGGGCAACAAAAATGGTGCAGGGTCTGCAAGAGAAGCCATATGAGGAGAGACTAAAGGAGCTTAATATGTATACCCTTGAGGAAAGAAGGAAGGGGGGCATGATAGAAACTTTAAGTACCTCAGTGGAATCAACAAAGTCCAAGAGGGTAGCATCTTTCAGAAAAAGAGACGTGCAAGAACAAGGGGACACAATTTAAAGATAGAGGGGGGCAGTTCAGGGGCAATGTGAGGAAGTATTTTTTCACAGAGAGGGTACTGGATCCATGGAACAGCCTTCCTGAGGAGGTTGTGGGGTCTAAAACTGTGGGATAATTCAAGAATGCATGGGACAGACATAAGGCAATTCTTGTGGGGGGTAGGAAGAAGTAGGCTGTTGGATAACTAGGATCTGTGGCCTATCCTGTAGGTAGGGAAATGGGCAGACTAGGTGGGCCAAGTGGTCCTTATTTGCTGTCAAAGTCTTTTTTTTTTTTTTTTTCCATTAACTCTTTATTTGGTTTTAGTTACAGGGATATGATCCGCTAGTACCAAATACAAACAGACAGTAGCACATACATGTATACATAGATGTTCCAATGAAGGTAACCCTGTAACATGCCCCCAATCCCCCCTCCCAACCCTTTCCCCATCCCTCCCAGCACAAGTCCAAAGAGATAGCATACCATCCATCCCTAGCAAATCCATACTCCCTAAAGGGAATAAAGGGTAAAGGAAGCCCAAATCTTGTCAAACCTGGAAAGCTTATTCTGGAGGATAGCCATCATCCTCTCGATCCTCAAACAGGCTAACAGTTCCTCCAGCCACTCAGCATAGCTTAGCATGACAGAATCCTTCCAGTGCCTGAGCACAACTTTCTTAAGCGTAGCCGCTATCTAAACTATGTGAAACCTCCTGTTCTTAACAGGGATGCCAGAGACATCTCCCAACAAGCATATCTCAGGGGTAAAGAGATCACCCAGTCCCAGTAACAGATTCACCCTCCCTTTAATATCCGCCCACAGTGGGGTTATTTTAGGACACTGCCAAAAAATATGCATCAGATCCCCGCCCCTCCTTGGCACCTAAAACACTTCGAGTCCTTCGCCAGCTTCAGCCTGCCTAATTTCTGTGGGAAATAATAAATGTTATGAAGAACCTTGAACTGCATCAGCCTTAACCTGTCCTGCAACAAGAATTTATGACAGTTCACCCACAATGCCCTCCAATTAAGCACAGAGTCAGGAAAAACGGAGGCCCAATATGAACCCTGAATAGGACTGGAAGAGTATGCCCATTCAAATAATACCGAATATATTTTCGAAATTGCATGCCGTAGCCCCACCAGCGGTACTAACCCATCATAAAACTCCAATCTCGGACTCTGGACTGCCCCATTGCCCAACTGGGCAATCATGAGGTGTCTAATCTGATATATTTTAAAGATTGTTATGGTAGGCAACCCAAACTTGCTCAAAATCTCAACAGAGGGGAGAACCTCCCCCTCAGTCGAAAGAAGGTCCCTCATCCGGCACTCCTCAGGTAAGGGCAGCCAGGAATGGCCCAACATTCTACCATCTAGCACAAAGCGTGGGTTTCCCCAAATTGGCTGTGCCCAATCCTTAAGATGATCATATTGCAGAAAACTCGAGAGTTGAGCATGGGCTCTCACCGAGATCCCAATTGGAGAGTTTCGCAACTGGAGAGGCAACAATTTCGGTGTAAAGGTAGAGCAAGGCCTCAGGCCTCAGACCAGATTCCCGAATCAGAGCAAGCTCCACTTGCAACCAAAGTGGTGTATAAGAGTACCGCTCTAAAACATCTCTGCCCTTCACCCACCTTAGGTACTTCTAGTGTGAGCTGCCCAGAAATATAGTGCAAAATGTGGAAGCCCAAGTCCCCCATCCATTGGCGCTGTAACTCAAGTAGGCCATACGTGATTTCTATGGCCCCACACAAAGTTGGCTATCAGACAGCACCTTTCTGAACCAGGCAAACGTATCCAAGTATTCAACATGCTCAAGGGATAAAACAATCTGGGAAATACTGTCATTTTAACGAGATTAATCCTCCCCATATGGAGATTGGCAATTTCACCCATCTCTCCAGGTCTAATTCTATAGCCCGTAGCAGAGGGTCTAAATTCAGTTGAAATATCTTAGCGCTACCCCTAGCCAGGTTAATCCCCAAATATCTTATAAAATCCGACTTCCAAGATAAGCCCATTTCCACCACTTCATGCTTAAAAACATAATTGTTAAGGGGAAATACCACCGATTTGTCTAAATTTAATCTATAATTGGCCAGCTTCCCAAACTCCCTAATAATCTCTAAGAGAGCAGGAATGGAAACCCCCGGGTTGGTAACATAAACCAGCAAGTCATCCGCGTATGCTGTAATTTTAACAGTGTAATCCTTAATTCTAATACCCTCAATGACTTGCTTACCTACAATTGCCCTAATAAGAGGTTCTAAGTACAAATTAAAAAGGAGGGGGGATAGAGGACATCCCTGCCTAGTACCCACATATAGACAAAAAGGATCCGAAATAGCACCGTTACAGCCAACCCTTGCAGTAGGATTGGAGTAAAGGGAGCTAATCCACCCCAGAAAGGGATCCGGGAACCCGAATCTCTCCATAGCAGTCAACAAGAACCCCCAGTGAACCCTATCAAAGGCCTTCTCGGCGTCCAAGGACAGCAGAGCCATAGGAGTGCCACTGTCCTCGGACACCGAGAAAGCATGAGCCAAGGTCCACATATGGTCCGCAGACGACCACCTCTTCATAAAACCCACCTGCTCTGGGCCGATGAGTCCAGGAAGGATCCGGCTAACCCACTCAGCCAACAATTTGGCCAAAATCTTAACATCATAATTAAGCAATGATATAGGCCTATAGCTTGAGGGTTGTTCCGGCGGCTTATCTTGCTTAGGAATTAATACAATCAATGCTTCAAATAAGGAATGGTCCTGTACCTGATGAGATGAGATATGTCTAAATAAGCTGAGGAGCAAAGGGGATAAAAGCTTAACAAACTTTTTATAAAAGTTAGCCAAGAATCCATCCGGACCCGGCGTACTATCTAGAGGGAGACTCTCTATGGCCGCTTCAATTTCACTCTGAGTGATGTCAGCCATTAGTTGCGCCTGTTGAGGTTCGGACAGCAAGGGGAGGTCCAACCCTTCACAAAAGGCAGGCATCTCCTGCCTAGTGGGGGCATTCTCCATTTTGCCATAAAGGATTTAAAATAATATCTAAACTCTTGCACTATCTCCCGGGGTAGTCTTAACCAAGCCATCCACCTCCGATAAGATCCCTGGGATTATACAAGATGATTCCAATTGTTTAACCCTCCTAGCTAAGAGTGACCCCCTTCTCCCCTGATCCTGATAACTAGCCTTGGTCAATTAAAGCCAATTCTGCTTGCTCCCCAACAACTTTAAATATAGATCCCTCAGCTTCACCAGCTCCAGCTTTTCATCAGTCGACTGCAGACCCAGCAGCTGTCTTTTATTTCTTATTCGACCCAATAATTCAGCTAATACCCAAACTCGTTCCTTCCTCCTTTTGGACGCCTGTCCAATCAGAACTCTCTTATAAATGCCTTAAATGCTCCCCAAACCATATCCGGCTAGTGTTGTCCTTAACATTATTAGCTATGAATTCTATTTGCCTAGTTACAAACTTTATGACATGGGGCTAGAGCATCTGGTTATTAATCCTCCATCTATTTCCTCTCTTAGGAGAGTAGAAAGGGAAATAGATGCAACTACCACAGCGTGATCGGAAAGCGGTCCCGGCATAATTTCCGCCTCTAGTACCCCAGAAAGGAGGGTACCGGATAGCAGTATGTAATCTATACGGGACTCTGATCCATGTGCTGCTGAAGTAAACGTGTACTGCCTATCTTTAGGGTGGATCACTCTCCATACATCCACTAGACCATACTGATCCAACACCTCACAAAGGGCACGCTGAGCAGGCGAAAAACTCGAGGCTTTACCCCTAGATCTGTCCATCTGTGGGTCCAGGACAAGATTCAAATCCCTCCCTAAGATCATAGGAATTTGCACAAAAGGGGCTAACATCTCTAGAAGCTTGGCGAAAAACTCCTGGGAGTCTGTGTTGGGGCCATAAATCGCCCCAAGAAGTACCTCAATGTTCTGAAGTTTACCCCTGACCAGCACGATTCTACCCTCATCATCCTGAATAACCTGAAGCGGCACAAAAGATACGGATCTACACAAAAGAATCATCACGCTCTGCTCTGTGTATTACCTCATAAGCAAAAACTGACCCCATCTGCTGGCGCCTCATAAAATTACACCGACTGAAGTAAATGTGTCTCTTGTAAAAACACAATGTCCGCCTTTAATACCTCCAGGTGCTTTAAAATACTGTACTTCTTGACCCTCTGGTGTGCACCCTTTATATTCCAGGATATCACATTAAGAGCCCCAGGCAACGCCATCCTTTGAAATTTCTAACTCGAGCCCTGGTATGCACCCCCTAAAATCACTTATCCTATCGCTAAAATTGAGAACTTGTGCACCCCCTAGCCCCCAAACAAACCTTATAATCACAATGATGCCTATTTGGCCTAGCCCCTCGACCATCCCCCCTCCTCCCCATCCCTTAGCAAAAGTTTGCGTCACTCTACCTTCTCCTGTGCCATCCCGCCCCCATCCCTGTATCCCCATCCCATACCTAGCCATCTCCAATCTTGAACATTAACCCCTCATCCATAAACACCCCATGAACCCAAACAACCCCCCCATCCACACTCTATTGGTCCGTGACATCAGCCCACACAGCTTCGCTCACCCTCGCCCCGCACATCCCCTCCCAGCAATTGCTGCCGCACTTCCCATTTTTCATCACCATTTACAATAATCCAATCCAATTTCTTGGGTCGACTAAACCCTCCCACAACTATTAACAGGTTCCTCATTATACCCGCCCATCCAGATCCCCCTGTGTTCTGTAATCTACACATGTCGATACTCATTGCTACTAAGGCTACTGACATTTAAATTCAACTACTAAAAGCAAACTATTCTTTCGTTTCACGCTATCATTAACCACCAACCCCACCCGTAGATGTACTACACCATCACATGAGATTATGTCCCAGTCCCCCACAAGGAGGCTCTCGCTCACTTCAGAGTGTTCTGGAAAGAGAGAAAAAAAAAAGAGGGGGGTGGGAAATTGGGGAACTACTGTCTCCCCTGTTCAGCCAAGGTTAAACAGTTCTGTCCATTGTCCAACTCTCAAGCCCCATACAAAATGTGATCAGGGCTGAATAAGCTCCAAATTAAAGTCCCAGTCCATGAAAACTCGCCGCGCTTCATATGCTTCCATCTTCATGCATTGCAGGGCCCAAGTGATGCACCAGTCGGGCTCCAAACCCTCCGGCGAAAGAAAAAAAAAAAAAATCTTGCTGTATGATGTCTTAATCTCCTCCATAGGCCATAAGCCTGCATCCCAGGGTGCCACATAGCTCCCACTGCAAACTTCAAGGGTCCTTGAATAAATTAGGGAAAGCTGCTTGTAATGCCGACCGGGCAATCTCCACCGATTCATAATGCCTCCACTCCCCCTCTATCAGAACTTGAAATTTGGCCGGGTAGCCCATTTTAAACGTCCTTTACCCGCCACGATCAATTTATTAATCAGGGGTTGAAGGCCGACCTCCTCTGCCGCGACAGTAACAGGGATGTCCTGCACCACTCTAATCTTAACTCCTTCCCAATACAGATCCTTGTTCTCTCTTGCCTTTGTTAGAAAAAGTTGCCGTTCTAAATAGTTCAGAAATCGGAAAATCAAGGTACGTGGTGGAGCATTAGGTGGGGGCATTGGCCGCAAGGCTCGATGAGATCTCTCAATTGTATAACTGGGGCCATATGGAAAGGGGCCTGCTATTCTCTCCACGAGCTTCTGCACAAATTTAATCGGGTCTGGCCCTTCCTCTTTCTCCGGTAAACCCACAATCACTGCATTATTGCGGCGGCATCTCCCTTCTAAGTCCTCAACCTTTGCTTCCAACTTGGCTACCCATTGCTTCAACAAGGTTGCCCCCACATCCATCTTCTCAGCGTTCCCTTCTAAAGAGCGAATTCTAGCTTCGCTGTCCGTTGTCCTCCGGGTCAGGTCCTCCAATGCTCCAGAAATACACTTAATTTCACTGGCCATTTCTTTCATTTCCTGCTTGAAAGGTCGAAATTCCTCCAAAATCTTGCTAGTGTCAGGATCTAAGCTTTCCATTTCCCCCATGGCGCCCTGAGACTGCTGCCCACTCAAGGCCCTTGCCTTCTTTGGGGCCTTCTCCGGGGATACCGGAGGAGTGTGCTTTGGAAGGACTTTGCGCATCTCAGCTTCCATCTAGCCCTCAAACAATTCAGTGCAGTCTCCTCTGCTGTTATGATAAAAAAAAAACCTCCGGGACAAGTTAAAACCGAAACGATGGCTTAGTTTAGAGGGAAGGCGATTGGAGCTACCAGGGAACTCAGCTACACCGTGCTCTGCATCACGTGACTCCTATCATTTGCTGTCAAAGTCTATGTTTCTATGTTTCACACAAAGGCTTGTTGCCTCTGTGATGGCGGTTTTAATGTTCCCCCATTGTTGCTCCACCCCACCTTCTTGCCTGTTTGCTAGTGCTTTTCTGAGGTACGCTCCCATTTTGACAAAATCAGCCCTCCTGAAGTCCAGTACCTTCACTTTTGTGTGGCTTGACTCTACAGCTAAGTTTATCATGAACCACACTGTTTGGTGGTCGCTTGTTCCCAGATGGCTCTCCACTTCAAGATCAGACAGCCTCTCTCTGTCCCATTTTAGAGTACCAGGTCTAAGATTGCTCCCTCCCGAGTGGGATCCAAAACTAGCTGTCTGAGGCATGCCCCCTGTAGGGCATCGAGAATGGCCCTGCTCTTGGATGTGGCTGCAGCAAAGGTGCTCCATTTAACATCTGGCATATTCAGGTCCCCCATCAGCAATACCTCCCCTTTCTGTGCCATCCCAAGGATGCTTTCTATCATTTCCTTGTCTATTTCCTCCCCCTGAGACGGGGGTCTGTATATAACCCCTGTGTGGATTGTGGAGCCATTTCCAGTCTTCAGGGTGACCCACAGTGCCTCCTCTCCTCCCTGTTTACCCTTTAGTTCTGTTGCTTTGATCCCTTCCCTTCATCAGAGAGCTACTCCTCCTCCTCTTCTTCTTCCCTCCCTGTCCCACCTGTAGATTGTGTACCCTGGTATGTTAACATCCCAGTCATGGTTCTCTGTGTACCATGTTTCTGTGACTGCCATGATATCCAGGCATCCCTCTTCCATCAAGGCCACCATTTCAGGGAGCTTTTTACCTATACTATCGGCATTGGTACTCATTACCCTCTATTTTTCAATTGCTTTATTTCTTTTTGGCGCATCTCTGTCCTTACTGCCTTTGTATTTTTCTTCATTTACCCCTGCCCTTCTCCCTATCGACTGCTCTATCTTGGTGTTTACCTCACTAAGTACCCTGATTTTTTTGGGGGGGGGGCTAGGATTTCTTTCCCTTTCAGTGCCCCCTTGGCTACCTTAAATGCTTGCCAATGAATCATTTAAAATCTATCATTTCCAGGATCCTTGTTCCCTCCTGGATAGATGCAGACCATCACACCTCTATAGGCCTGCATCCCTCCAGGTGGAGCCCCAGTCCCCAGTGAAGCCAAATCCCTGAGCTCTGCACCAGTTTTTCAACCAGTCATTGAATCCCATGGTGCGGAGTACCCAAGCCTCATCCATGCCATAGACAAGTAGTACTTCCGAGAAAGTTACCATGTATGCTACTTGTCTAGGGCCCCTCCCCAACTCCACAAACTCTTCAAAATTAGGGAAATGTGGCATTACAGTTTCTGCACCCTGCGCAAACCAAGAGGCATTGGGAGTGGCTATGTGGTTGTTAGTCCTAACTAAATAAGCTGACATGGACACAATATAGGCGAATGGGGTGAGTGTTAGGGTCCATCTCAGGTTACGTATCATGGCAAAGAAAGTCACCATGGGCCTCACCCCTCCTGAAGTCCAATCCTTACTGAATCAAAGACTAAATCCTCATACCACCAGGGGATCTGAATCCCAGCTCCTCCAGGTCTCCCGCTGCCGCACCTCCCAGGGTCAAAGATCCTTTGCCCACAGAGTGCCCAGTTGGATAAACAAGCTCAGCCCTGACATCTCCTCCACTACCACGCTTGGCTCATTCAAATCTAAGCTTCACCTCCATCTCACTGACTCTAGCTCCTGTGACTGTTACCTATAGTCACCTCATTCCACTCTCTATCTCTACCCCTCCAAGCACTTATTATCCCCCTTTCTTCCCTTCCCCTTCCTTCCCAGTCTCTCACCCCCCTCCTTCCCCCACTAGCAATTCACCCTGTTTATTTTTTATCTATGATACCTTTGCTCTGTACTGTTGACAAGGCCACTGGCTGCTCTCACCTCCCCCTTGTGACCTTGCCCACCTTGTGGTTACCTTGCCTCCCCTTCCTCCCCTCCACCCCTTTCCAGTTTGTTACACTGTTCTTCTCTTATGTTACTTCACACTGTTACTGTTTTTACTTTCTATTGCATTGTTTTCTCCTGTATTTACTAGTTCTGCTACCATACTGTATTTTACTGTTTTGTACTTACCGTATTGTAACTGTTTTCTTATGTGGAACCTTTGTAAAAGAGCCTTGGCTCAAAGGTATGTTGTAATCCTAGACTTAATAGATAAATAAATAAATGTAGTTATGGAATGGGGTGAGCGTTAGGGCCAACGACCCCAAGGCACACCTCGATGCCTGTTGGTGTGTGGAGGGGTGAGATGGGGTGGTACAGTTGGGTAGGGAAGGGTGGGATGTGGTGCTATGGTCGGGAACCCTAACACCACATTTCCATACTCTGAAAGGCATGATCTTAACCCTAACTAGTGCATTAAAGTAGTTTTTTGCATTTAATTTCCTCACTTTTTATGAAGTGAACAGAAACCAGCCCATCCCCTTGTCAGTACCACTCTGCTCCACACCCCACCAGTGAGCCACTCCACTCCTCCCTAGGTTCATCAATCATCTCTGAGTAAGTGTCCCATTTTGAAAAATAAATACATTTTTTTCATCAGAATTAGGTGGACTGTCTGGACATACACAGAATGTCACAGGGGTGCCTCTGTCACATCGCATATGACAGGTGTAGAAAAAAAACAGCCCCCGCCAGGTCTCTGTAAGGTACCAGACACTCTTCCACCCTTCCCCTGAATGAGAGCAGTCCCCAGGATGCACCTTCTTTCTCTCTCCCTCTGTCTAGCCCTCTGACTCCCGAGTCTGTTCCCAAACCCGGGTTGTTGGCATTGCAAGCAGAAATCCAACTGCTGTGCTGGTGGTCCAGCCCCAAAGATTGAGTTTGCCAGCCTGTCCTTGCCCTGTAGACACAGCCACACTGAAGCCAGGAAAAAAATATAGTTTTATTTGGTATTTCTGAGACTGTTTCATGTATCATGGACCTCCTCACCCCCCACCGTGTCTCTCTCTCTCTCTCTCTCTCTCTCTCTCTCTCTCCTATGGATGGAATATAAACATTTTATTTTGTCAGCTTGCCCTTGCCCTGTAGACACAGACACACTGATTCCAGGAAGAAAAGAAACTTATATTTGGGGCTTCTGGGACTGTGAAATTTCTCGTGGTCCCCCCCCCCCACACACACACACACAATCTATTTTCAATGACTGCTCATAACTCAGCTGTTGTTGAGTTTGTTTTACCATATTTTCAACAAGACCTCTTTGAGACCCCACCTCATGAACAGTGCCCCTGTCATTTCATTCATTGGTCCCAAAAGGTGATTTTGCATAGTGATTGCAGCATTGTGCACCACAGTTGCAATAAGACATTTTGGACCAGATTAGAAGAATGACAGCTGTACTGTTCTTGAGGTGGTATGAAAAAATGTCAATGTTGAAAATTTAGAGTGAAAATGTTATAAATTACTAAAGTTATACACCTGCATAGAAACTACACAACATGTGCTCAAGACGCAGCCATTTTTAGGAATTTTTTCACCAAATTTTCAACATGGACTTTTTGGGACCCTACCTCATGAATCCAAGCTTTATCATTTTATTCATTGGTCCCAAAAGGTGATTTTGCACAGCAACCACCCCACTGTACACCACAGGAGCAAAAAGAGGTTTTGGACCGGATTTGAAGAATGACAGCTGTTCTGTTCATCAGGTGGTGTGACAAAATGGCAATGTTGAAAATTTGGAGTGAAAATATTGAAAATTACAGATGCTATGTGCCTGCATAAAAAATGTGTAATGCATGCTTGTAACACAGCCATTTTTAGGAATTTTTTCACAACATTTTCAATGTGGGCTTTTTGGGACTCCACCTCATGAACATTGGCACTCTCATTTCATTAATCATCCTAAAAGGTGATTTCACACAGTGAATTCAAAATCACCTTTTGGGACTGAGTAATGAAATGCCAGTGGCAGTGTTGATGAGGCAGGGTCTCAAGAAGCCCCTGTTGAAAATTTGGTGAAAAAATACCTAAAAATGGCCGAGATATCAACATAAGTTGAACCCCCTTTGACAGCCATTATTCGGCACTTACCTTGAATCCTCAGTTTGCGGTTCAGCTTTGAACAGTGCAGATGTGTCCCATTCCATGGAAGATGACAGCACCTGACCTTGGAGGGTAAGTATGAGGTAAGGTGGTGCTGGGAGGTGGGTGCACAGAGGGAGGGTCAGGATGGAGGGGGGGACAGGAGACACAACAAGGGACCATTTTCTTCTTTACAGGTTAAAAAAAATAAAAATAAGATGTTGGAGGACAGTTTTCTTTTTTACAGTTAATATATTATGCTCCTGTGAGACCTGGGTATGAAGGTGGCAAGTCGGAGTGCACAGAAGGAGGAAGCAGGAAGGTGTTTTTCAAATGACAGTGGGACTGGGGGATATGGGGGTAGTGGGTGGGAGTGCACAAAGGGAGGGAGCAGGAGGGAGTTTTTCAAATGACAGCGGGACTGGGGTATGAGGGTGGTGGGTGGGAGTGCACAGAGGAAGGGAGCAGGAGGGAGCGGGAGGGTGTTTTTCAAATGACAGTGGGACCAGGGTACAGGGGTGGTGGGTGGGACTGCACAGAGGTAGGGAATGGGAGGGTTTTTTACATGACAGGAGGATCGGGGAACAAATAACCCTGCATGTATAGGATGTGCATAGCACTAAAATGTAGTTCGGAGCACCACATATCCTGTTTTGAAGTATGATCATGTGCCAAATCAGCAGATGATCCTACTTTGAAACAGGATATGTGGCACTCTGACACACAATGTTTCTTCGATGGGGGGCAACCCATACAGTAATGCCATGGGGGGACCCATACAGTAATGCCATGGGGGGACCCATACAGTAATGCCATGGGGGGGACCCATACAGTAATGCCATGGGGGGGGACCCATACAGCTGTTGCTTCCCATTTGTCCCAAGTGGAGTCATAGAACTTCACTTCAGGACCGTTTTCTTTTTTTTAGGTGTGTAAAATGGGGAGGGGAGAGGGACCACTACACCAAATTACTGCTGCCTCAATGAATGACAGTATCCTGCATCGAAGTAGAATGCAGCATCCTGCATTGAACTGCCATTCTGTAGCAAACAGCATGGCAGTTTGATGCATGATGCTGCATCCTACATCAATGCAGGATACTGTCATTTATTGAGGTGGCAGTCTACGGGTCTTTTTTGTGAAATGACAGGGGGACAGGGTACCAGGGTGATGGGTGGGAGTGCTCAGAAGGAGGAGGTAGGACTGAGAATGAGGATGGTGGATAAGACTGCACAGAGGAAGGAAGCAGGAGTTTTTTTTAAATTAAAGTGGGACCGAGGAATGAGGGTGGCAGATAGGACTGCACTGAGGGAGGGAGCAGGAGAGTTTTTTAAATGACAACGGGAACGGGGAATGAGTGTGATGGGTGATGGGTGGAATGGCACAGAGGGAGGGAGCTGGAGTTTTTTTTTTAATGATAGAGGGACCAGAGAACAAGGGTGGTGAGTGGGACTGCACAGAGGGAGGGAGCTGGATGGTTTTTTGAATCACTGCAAAGTTATTAAGCTACAAACTACAAAAATGTATTCCATTATTTGACATACAATCCAATGTCAAACGTCAAATGCGACATATAATCCAATGTTGAATTTCAAATGTGACATATAATCCCATGTCGTGTGGGACATCTATTTTTCCCATAAGAAATAATGGGATATTAAACAATTAATAACTTTTGAATAGAGTAATATTTTTTCACCAAACCTTCAAACTGCACATCTGTGCGGCAAAGGCTTTCTGCCCTGAAAATTTAAAACCACGTCTTAAAACCATTTCTGAAATACAGGTGGGCAAAAAAAGTGCCAAAAAGCCCCAAATCTTCTGTATTTTCAACACTGTATCTCTGAAACTATACAAGATATTATGACAACATGTACCACAGACAGAGACATATACCTCACCATTATACTGTACATGCCAAATTTCATGCAAATCAGTTGAACAATTGCAAAGTCATTAAGCTCCAAAAATTGCCATTTAACATTAAAAGCCCCTATCAACCCTAACTATACTGGTGCTACCTCACCAGTATAGTTACCGTGAAAGGTAACTTCTATGTTAAACCCAAATGTTTGAACATTAATAACTTTGGAACTGTTCAACAGATTTGCATGACATTTGGCACACATAATGTCTAAGGGTAGGTTTCTTGATCTGCCAAATTTTGTGTGATTCTGTTTTGTGGTTTGAGAGATATAGTGTTGAAAAAAACAGAAAAATTTGTGTTTTTAGACATTTCTTTGTTCACCTGGATCTCAGATTAGGTAGTGGTCTGACATTTTTAGGGTAGAAAGGCTTTGCCTCACAGGTGTGCCTTTTAAAGGTTTGGTAAAAAAATATTAATCTGTTCAAAAGTCATTAAACTTTAAAGTTTTCCATTAAAAAATATATGATCTGAAAGTGAAAACAGGTAAACAGCCCCAAAAAACATTCTTTGCCACTTCATAGCAAGAAAATGGTTAGGACTTTTGGGCTGACATTTTTAGGGTGGCAAGCCCTTGCCACACAGATGTGCCCTTTGCTGGTTTAGTGGTTTACACTCCAAAGTTGCAAATTTTCCCACAGGATAACATTGTGGCCAACGTGGTGCCTTTCGGCTGCTATATCTCGAAAACAGTTTGAGACACAGATTTTTTGCTAAGCGCAACTTAATACACCTTCAGGTACTACGCATGTATGCACTTAGTTATGCACTAAGCATGCATGGAGGTGGCCAGGCCATGAATACAACTGCGGAGGAAATTTTTCCAAAGTTCCTACGGTTCCTGAGATATTGTAACTTTTGCAAAACAAGGGTCACCTGGAATGGTGCTAGGCATGTGCTATGTACTTTTGGGTACATGGGAGCACAGAGCCCATAGCACCCTGCACTCCCACATTTGGATCCCATTATGCAGCAATGGGAGTGCAGGGCCCTACATTATGCAGTAGTGGGAGCCCAGGGCCAGGAGGCCCCGAAGCTCCCATGCGAAGATGTGATATCATTAAACTATCAGTACATTATGTTATATGGGAGCACAGGGCCCTCCAAGCTCTACACTCCCACATGAAAATCAGAGACAATTGGCCCCAAATTTTAAACATGGCCTTTTGGGGACCCCACCTCATGAACAATAGGGCCTATTCACAAATGACTGGGGTGGCTATGCACCGTGTAAGTCAGGAGCGTAGCCACCACACAGCCTCCTGTGCCCACTGTGCCCCCTCTGCCACATGCAGGAACAGGATGCATTCTCCCACACACCCGATCCCCTGGCTGAGCTCTGCAGAGGAGTGGGCCTGGGGTGGTGCTGGGGGTGAGCCAGCACTCAGCAGTATGCACAACCACGTGGAGTGCTGTGCAAGAGAACTCATGTTCCATATCCTGATGGCAGTTATAATCCACCAGGGCCAGCTATGCACCCCCCCAGGGAGGCTGCCTCTGGATGCAGTGGGCATGGCAGGGGACACCGGCACCCCAACAATGCATCCCCCTGCCATCAGGGCACATCTGGAGTCCGAATTGGGTGGTGGGTGGGGTGAACACCCACAATGGCTCAGTCGGCACTTTGCATACTGGCAGGCATTATGGCATCAGTAGTGCACAAGGGATCCAGTGCGAGTCCCTGCCTGCCCCTCGTGGACCTGTGCACCGGGGGATGGGGCTACATAAGGGAGCCAGCCAGGGGACAATGTTCGTGAATGTGACCCCTGCACAGAAATCCCTTAGTTGCAGAGCTGTGTACCCCCAATACATGCCTCTTGCGTGTTTCTTTGTGAATAGACCCCAGTATGACTGTCATTAGGCAACTCTTGCTGGAAAGGTGATTTCACTGTCATTTGGTGAAATCACCTTTCTAGTGGAATTTCCATAAGGACAGTCATATTGTTCATGAAGTAGGGCCACAAGAAGGCTATGTTGAAAATTTGGGTTAAAAATGTTTAAAAATTGCTGCATTATAGGCATTCATTGCAATCTTGCTACGCACTCTCGTAATTTTGGAAATGTTCAATATTTTCTCCTCACATTTTCAGCATAGTCTTCTTAGTACCCCACATCATGTATGTCACTGCTGTCATTTTTCAAATCCTGGCCAAAATGTGTCATCACACCTGTGGCGCAGAATGGCATAGCGGTTACGTTTTGGTGGGGATTTGAACATTTTCTGTACTGGGTACATGTGGTGAGGTCATAAGAAGGCTATGTAGAAAATTTAGGATCAAAATTATTTAAGATGGCATAGTTATGACTATTTATTGTAATTTCACTATGCTTGCTCGTAACTTTTGTAATTTAAAATTTTTTGAGTCCAAGGATACTGATTTACTATCTGAATAGAGGGATGGGAGCAAAGAGTCCTTTGACCCTGCACTCCCTTCGTGTAATAAGGATACTCTTATTCTATCTGAATGAAGGGATGGACCCTGCGCTCCCACCGTAACACCCTGATGCCTGTTGGTGGGGGCAGGGTGGGGGTCAGTTGCAAGGGGTAGGAACCCTAAAATCGAATTTCCTCACTTTTTTCACTGTAGAAGAACCCTAACTGATGCATTAATTAAGTTTTTTCCATAGAATTTCCTTACTTTTTAAGAAAGAATAGAAAAGTATAAAGTTGTGCAAGTTGGTAGGAGCGCGGGGCCCACCAAGTTATAAGTGCCAAGCCACATTACACACCCAATGACTAAAAAGTACATTCACAACAGCAAGAGCAGCCACCAAACAAATGGTAATCTAGTAGAACAATAGAAAACACTGTCCACAAAATGTAAACTGTGCCACACTCCACAAAAAATATATTGTCCAACACGTAAACACCTTTATTAACATCTACAGGAAGTGCTGTCAACACCCTCCACATTTCAAGTAGAAAGACCAAACTGTGTGCAAGATATAACATGTTACAATTTGAAATTTTTATTTGTCAGAGTGGCACAGTTCCACACCTGTTGACATTTAACACACACAATGACTGAAAACTACATCTATGACACTAAGGCTAGGTATCCTATCAATTTCAAGCCACCACCACAAGCAAAACACTGTCCGCAGAATGTAAGCTGCACCATGCCATATATCCAACAAAAAAATATTTTCCAACATGGAAACACTGTAATCTACATCCACAGGACCTGCTGTCAACACCCTCCAAATGTCAGGTGAAAAGACCAAACCGTGTCCGAGATACAACATTTTAACATATGAGATTTTCATTCATCAGACTGGCACAGTTCCACACCTGTTGACATTTAACACACACAATGACTGAAAACTACATCCATGACACTAGGGCTAGGTATCCTATCAATTTCAAGCCACCACCACAAGCAAAACACTGTCCGCAACACGTAAAGTGTGCCATGCCATATCTCAGGCAAAAATGCTTTTTCTGACATGAAACTCTGTAATTTACATCCACAGGACGTGCCGTAAACACCCTCCAAATTTCAAGTAAAAAGACCAAACCATTTCTGAGATATTCTGTGTTAAAGATTGGTAAAATTTCCCTATCTATTGCATTACCCACCTCTCACCTCCACGGCCAGCCGCCGACTGTGTGCAATATGAGTGGTAATGCAAAGAGGGACCTTTCTGAAAATATTTCTGAGCGCTTTACATTAGTGCTCATAATCCAGACAGTTGGCGGCCGTGGAGGTGAAAGGTGGCTGTGCCAGTCGCCGGTTGGAGAAGGGGTGGGGTGCTGGGTGGCTGGCACAGCTGGGTGGGGTATGGGGCACTAGACTACCAGGAATGTGAAATTATTCTTAATTTTATTATAATAGTGGGGGCTGCTAGACTACCATGGATATCTACAAGAACAGTGATATAATTTCATACAGATGGAGGGGCCACTAGACTACCAGGGATATTAACACTTATTATTTTTTATGCAACTCGGGGGCACTAGATATAATGGAGGGGCTGCTAGACTACCATGGAAATCTACACTCACACTGCATATTATTTTGTACAGATGGGGGGGCACTAGACTACCAGGGATATCCACATTTATTATTTTTTTATACAGCTTGGGGGGGCCACTAGACTGCCAGGGATAAAAAAAAAACATTGGCGGGGCCACTAGAGTACCAGGGCAGAACAAAGCCCTCTAAGAAAAACCCAGCCTCATATATGTTTCAAGGGCACCCCTGGGCTCTGAAAACTAACTTTTAAATCTGGCCATTTCACCCTTCCCTCACGATGCACAATCACGATCAAAGAATTTGCAGGCTCGCGATCAAAGAAATTGCACACTCATGACCCAAGAATAAAAACTGGTGAAACATGATTTATTGACTGTTTGGAACCAAACCAACACCATGACTCAATAGAACGAAGCCCCCTGACCAAAACCCACCCTCAATTGTGTCCCTAGCCCACCCCTGAGCCGAGATATGTGTGAAAATAGGTCACGATGCAAGATCGCGGTCAAAGAATCTCGAGATCAAGGAATTTGCAGGCTCGCAATCAAAGATTGTTAGCGAGCCACGAATGAAGATTTTAAATGCTAATAACTCTATTTCTTGACCGAGTTGGATGTAACCAAAGACATGGCTCGATAGATCGGGGCCCCCCTGAGTAAAACCCATCCAAATTTTACTTCAGGAGTGACCCCTGAGCAGAGATATTTGTGTTTTTCCAATCATAAAATTACAACCAAGATGGTGGACCTCGCAATCAGAGAATTTTGAAAATCTCAGGAACAAAGATTCTTGAACTGCAGGGCTGCAAATTTTTTGATTGCCAGGGGGGACCAGATAGCCAGAACCCCATTCTTTGTTTGCAAAACATACATACATATAAATGTTCCCACTGACTTATAATGGGAACTTAAAAGTGGCATAACGTCTGAATGCCTTAATATTTTTTCACCAAATGAAAAGCGTCATGTTCGGCCACCAAAGCTCTTTCAAACAAGCCATCTCACAGAGTCACATGCCACGCAACAGCTGTGCAGAACCACATCCAGAATCCCAAAAGGTGCCTCCAAAAAATTTTGCATTTTTCAGTGCTTTTGTACGCAAAGACCGTAAGTCCAACCAAAACGCAATTTGGCAGATCAAGAGATCTACCATGCCCCACCGCATGTACCACATTTCAGGCAAAGCCATTGAATGAGTCCAAAGTTATTAATGTCCAAACTTTTGACTTTAGTATGTAAGTGACCGCTGAACCCTAACTATAGTGGCACGACCGCGCCACTATTATATATATGGATATATATATATAGATATATATATATACGCACACACATATACACTATACACTAGTTTTAAGTCTAAAGATCACACTGCAATAAACCTCTTGCAGCAATTAAGAAGACAGTTTGCTGTATGGTTTACTTTTCAAGGCCTCTCTCCAGGATTTTTGGTATCCGATAAAGGGGCTAACATCCTTCATGCTGGGGAGGATGGAGAGTGTACACACATCCCTTGTTTTGCTCATTCCCTCAATCTTGGCTTTAAATAAGTAATGGAGATTATAGTTCCACGATATAAAATACCAACCAGAAAATATTTTGCCACCAAAGCAGTACCAAATATCTACTGAGAACTGTGTGAAAAGTGACACAGACTGTTAAGTTTACAGCAGTGCCACAAATACATATTGCAAATAAAATATGGACTTGCAGCCAAACTATAGGCTACATGACAGTCACTGGTCACTGGGTATCCCTTCCCAATTCCTCTCCCTCATCCTCTGTTTTGAAAATGACAGCCACACTATTTCAGAAGCAGACTGACTTGTGTGCTACTTTTTTTGAGTCTAAAGATCACACTGCAGTAAACCTTTTGCTGGAATTAAGAAGATGGTTTCTGAATAGCTTACCACTCATGGCCTGTCTCCAGGGTTTTTGGTATCTGATAATGGGGCTAACACCGCACATGCTGTGAATTATGAAGGATGTGTGCACATACCTTGCTTTGCTAATACCCTCAGTCTTGTAGTGCATGATTTTCTTAAGGAAGACAGAAGAGTTCAGAATGCATTGAGTGTTGCATGCAAAATACAGAAGAGCCAGCCATGAAGCAACATAATAATGTGCAGCAAATGATATGTCACAAAATACTATATGACAAAAGAACTTAATTGCCATTGAATTACACTGTTCCCAGCAGTATACTGTAGCATTGTGTGATATACTGCAACATTACTGCATTGCACCCTGGCTGGTGTTACTGTATGTGGACATTTTAGTCATTCAGCTGAAGCATGCACAATGTTGCAGCAGCTGCAAAAGAACAATAATCTTCCATAACATCTTCTAAAGCTGGAAGTGGTCACCAGGAGGAATTCCACCTTTTAAATGGCGCAGCAGCTTATTGAGCAATGTAAAGCAGTGCAGCAATACACTATGAATCATTCAGTTAGGAAAGGGTATGTGTTACTCAGTTCAAGCCAATGGTCTCTGATGGCACAACTGTGCCAAATTCTTCAGCCATTTGAGGAAGCAACTCAGCAAATGGGTGCAGACAGTACTAGTCTGAGTCAAGTTATACCACTGATAATCCTTCTTAGGCACCACTTCTTGAGGAAGGTAGTGCTGTCTCTCTTGATGAAAAGCTAGCAATACCCTGGAAGCTGATCCCAGAATATCAATGCTGTTAGAATCAGGACATTATATTCTGACCACAATGTTAGATCCTCAATTTAAGACTAGCTAGGCATCCTTCCCCCCCACCCAGACTCACAGACATCATCAAGCATAAAGACCTACTCACTGAAAAAGTGTCAGATTAATGACGAATACTATTTCAATTTCCCAACTGGTTGAGCATGCATCCTCATGAACCTCGCTGACAGCAGGAGAAACACCCAATAGAAAACCAGAACATGGTGACCTTTGGTCTGTGCTACATGATGGTGAGCACGTACTGTATATGGTACGCATTCATACACAGTGATTGTCAATCACTGTGAATGAGTGCATACCATATACAGTACACGCTCATTCACAGCTCAGTTGGTGGCTAGCTGTGGTGGTGAGAGGAGGGCTGTGCTGGTCACTGGCTCAGTTTTGGGATGGGGAGCAGGGTGGTGGGACATTACCTGCCAGGGTGGGAAGGTGAGGGGATCCACTACCTATGGAACATCTATACTTTACATATGGGGCAGATTGGAATGGGTGGGGGGTGGGACCTCTAGACTACCAGGGTAATTTTGTTTCAATGATGGGACTGTGATCAGAGCATTAGAAAGGGGTAGGCACTTCTGGACTACCAGGGACACTATTATTTAATAATGGGGCAGTGATCAGAGAAGAGTAGACTACCAGGGAAATTATTATTTAATAATGGGATGGTGATTGGAGAACAGGAGAGGGACCACTGGACTACCAGGGCTACTATTATTTAGTACAGAACTGCACTTCAGGAACAGGGGAAGGGTGGGACCACCAGACTATTTTACAACAGGGGACAGCAATCGGGAAGGGGGGAGGTACCACTAGACTACTAGGCAACTCGATATACACATACTGGGAGGCCAATTGGAGATCCAGAAGGGACCACTAGACCACCAGGGATATTCTTTCTTTACAATGGGAACAGTGATCCGAGATTAGGAAGGGGGGAGGGACGAGTAAACTCCCAGGGAACTTGACATACAAATGACAGGAGGGTGATCAAGGTTCAGGAAGGGGGGTGGGACCACTAGACTACCAGGGACAATATTTTCATAATACAGGGATGGCAATTGGCGATGGGGTGGGGGTGCCTCAGTACCTCCATCAACCACTAGTGTTGTGTGGACTTACTGCCAGGTCCGGGTCAGCCGTATTTTCTCTATGCAAGAGACCTTTGCAAATGGCCCTTGCATGGAGAAAATGGTTTGTGAATGGGATTGTGCCCATATGTAGGTCCCCTACATCTCATTTGCATTGCAGCCCCCTCAAAACTGTGCCCTGATGTAAACCCAGTTTTCGGGTGCAGACCGGGCTTTGGTAAATACTACAATGAACCTGTTAGCACCCTTTGCAAACTGTGTGAACCATCCCACTGGGGTGTCAAACAGACGAGGCAAACTGACGAGTCCTGGTAGAATGAAACACGTGTCTATGTCATCTGTTAGCACCCTTTGCAAACTGTGTGAGAGGCCTTTCGGCACCATGCAATTCTGCTTAAAGTTGAACCAGCATAACATTCTGTGGTGATTTGCATATGCAGCCCATGATGCTTTGCATTGTGTGGGCATGTGTGATTTTGTATTTTCTTGAAACTTGGCTTCCCATCCAAATGCCCTTTGTGGTAACCCTTGCCTCAGTGTTTGCGCACAGAGGTTCTTTATCTTTTAAATATTTTTTTTATTTTAATGGGTTCACCACAATATAACCCAGACAGACCGTCTTAGGGTAGCTGGTTCATTCCACTGGGGTGTCAAACAGATGAGGCATACTGATGAGTCCTGGTAGGACAAAACACATGTCTATGTCATCTGTTAGCACCCTTTGCAAACTGTGTTAGAGGCCTTTCGGCACCATGCAATTCTGCTTAAAGTTGAATCAGCATAACATTCTGTGGTGATTTACATATGCAGCCCATGATGCTTTGCATTGTGTGGGCATGTGTGATTTTGTATTTTATATATATATATTTTTATACAATGGGGGTGAGACATATTCCAGTGAAATAAAACAAGTTATTTTCACCCCAGTGAAATAAATCCTGATGACATCAGCAGAGTTAAAATAAATGCCATTTATTACACTCGTGCTAAACCTGTGCAAGCCACGCTAAACCTGCATAAACTGTACATCTTGAAAGAAGGTCCCCATTGTATAAATGGGATACATGATGGGCACATCATGGAATATGAAAAATATTTTCACTCCTGCCTCATGAGCACTGTATATACCACTCATGCCTTCGGCACTCATAAAATATCCAGGCTCACTCTGCAGGAGTGAAAATATTTTCCATATTCCACCCATGTCCCTCATGTATCCTATATATATATATATATATATATATATATATATGGGATACATGATGGGCAGGAGTGGGATATGGAAAATATTTTCACTGATGCAGAGTGAGCTGTGTATTCTCATGAGTGCTGAAGGCATGAGTGAAAATGCACAGCTCACGCTGCAGGAGTGACAATATTTTCCATATACCATGATCTGCCCATCATGTGTGCAATTTATACCATAGAGGTGAGAGCTTTAGGGACATTTTTTCTGATTCTGTGTGTTTCCTGCTCATTCTGTGTGTGTGTGTGTGTGTTCTGAATGGACTGGGAGTCAGAAACACAGGTGAGTGTGTTTTGCAAAGCTAATTGAGTGAGTCAGAGGCTCAGTGAGAAAGACAAACTGCAGCAGGTAGCACTGAGAAACAGAAACTGCTTTGTAAAAGTTTCATTTACAATTCAGGTTGTTTTGAAGCTGAGATCAGCACAGTAATGGGCTAGGAATGTTAGAAACACAATGGGACATAGGTGAGAGTCTTTTGCAAAGCTAATTGAGTAAGTTGCAGCTTCAGTGAGAAAGATAAACTTTTTCTGAAGCAGTTTCCTTTAGAATGCAAGCTGCAGTGCATTTATCCTCACCCTGGTGACATCAGCAGAGTATGGATAAATGTCGATATCCTCACTCTGCTGATGTCATCAGGATTTATCCTCACTGCAGTGGAAATAACACAGGATATCCTATATATATATATTCAGTCACAGGGGCACTGCAACAAATAAAGAACTCCAATTGATTCAAAAGTTATATATTGCTTAATGTGATAGTCCTTATTGTTAAATGGGTGTATGTAAACAGATTTTTTACTTGTATGTCCACATGATGAACAATGTCTACAAGGTACTATACCTGGCCTAAAGGTCCCAATAATAATTGTTGTCCTTGTGTTTTCCATTCTTGATAATAAAGGAATAATGCATGACACTGTGTGTGTCATGCTGGGTTAACACCATGCCTGGGGTGGTTGGGCAACGAGTGCGTCCAACAACCCAGGTGTGGCATTATCCCAGCATGACACACACCCTGGAGTGCCTTATTCCTATTATACAAAGTCTCAGAGTGTAAAAAAAGATCATCTCAGTCTTTTAATCTATTAAAAACAAGTTTTAATCATTAAAATGAAGATATAACATTACACCAGGGAAAATAGTTACTTACAAAATGTTCATTCTCTATCTATAACATTGCTATGTTTATTAAGTTAATGTTTCATTCTCTATCTATAACATTCCTATGTTTTATTATGTTAATGTTATGGGTTTAAACAATTTAACATCTTAACAAGTTATTAGTAATAGATATTTTAAAAGTGTATTTAAATGGTGCAGAAAACGTCTAATAGTGCATGGTGCATGGCCGTTCTTAGTTGGTGGAGCGATTTGTCTGGTTAATTCCGATAACGAACGAGACTCCGCCATGCTAACTAGTTATGCGGCCCCGTGCGGTCATCTCCAACTTCTTAGAGGGACAAGTGGATTTCAGCCACGCGAGATTGAGCAATAACAGGTCTGTGATGCCCTTAGGGTGGGTGCCCCAAGACTGGAAGGTGGCGCATATAGTGCCTATCCACAAGGGGGGATCAAGGGAGGTGGCAGGGAACTACAGGCCTGTCAGCCTGACCTCGGTGGTGGGCAAGGTGATGGAGGGCATTGTCAAGGAGAGGCTAGGGGGGACCTGGATAAGTCAGGGTGCCTGGACGATAGACAGCATGGATTCATCCCGGGGAAATCATGTCAGACAAACCTGGTGGAGTTCTATGACTGGGTGACAAGTGCCTTGGACCTGGGTAGACCAGTGGATGTCCTCTTTCTAGACTTCAGCAAGGCATTTGACTCTGTTCCTCACGTGGGCCTGTTGGATAAGCTGGGAGAAATGGGGGTGGGGAACCAGATGATCAGATGGATAGGCAATTGGCTCCAGGACCGGACCCAGAGGGTCGTAGTTGGTGGGATAGTCTCATCCCCAAGGAGGGTCATTAGTGGGGTCCCACAGGGATCAGTCCTTGGGCCCCTTCTGTTCAACGCCTACATATCGGACATAAGGACAGGAATCAGGAGTGAGATGAGTCTCTTTGCAGATGACTCGAAACTGGGGGTGGTGGTGGATGGGGAGGAGGGGAGGGTGGCCCTACAGGGGGACCTGGAGGCTCTGGAAAGATGGTCTAGAAAGTGGAAGCTGAGGTTCAATGCAGGGAAATGCAAGGTACTCCACCTGGGGGCCAGAAACCCAGGTCAAGTGTACACCCTGGGGGAAATGCTACATGTCTCAATGGCTGAGAGGGACCTGGGGGTGGTGGTGGATGCCAAGATGAACAACTCTGAGACTTGTAGGAGGGCAGCAGCCAAGGCCAACAGGATGCTGGGATGCATCGCTAGGGGGATCACCTCCAGAAGGAGGGAAGTGATACTCCCTCTGTATAACTGCTTGGTGAGGCCGCACCTTGAGTACTGCGTGCAGTTTTGGAGGCCACACTTAAAGAGGGACATTAACCTCCTGGAGAGGGTCCAGAGGAGGGCAACCAAAATGATTTGGGGCTTGGGGGACAGGACCTATGAGGAGAGGCTCGAAGAGCTAAATATGTACACATTGGAAGAGAGAAGGTACCTGGGGGACATGATAGAGGTCTTCAGGTACATGAAGAGGGTAAATAGGGGAGGAACAGTCAGGGTGCTTCGAAGGAAGGAGGAAGGGGCCACTAGAGGGCATGGCTGGAAGCTGGAGGGGGGAAGATTCAGGGGAGAAAGGAGGAGGTGCTACTTCACTGAGAGGGTGGTGGAGCCAAGGAATGCACTGCCTAGGGGGCTGGTGGAGGCAGAGACAGTGGAGGGGTTCAAGAGGGGTGGGACAGGTACAGGGAAGGGTTCTGGAAGCAAAATCCAATGCAGCAAGAATATCCGGAACTGGGAAGGGAGAAGCCAGAGAAGGCGAGGGGGACAGCAAGGTCAGCACCCAGGTTGGGGACTGACCAAACGAGCAGACACGAAAGACCGTTAGGCCTATTCTGCTGGCATTTTAGTATGTTAGTATGTTAGTTTAAACATCTTTTTATATGGTGCAGAAAAAGTTCTAAAACTGTAGGTCCTATTAAGTTAATGCTATGCCTTTAAAACAGTTTTACTTCTTTTATAGATTTTTTTTAAACACCTCAGCTTTTGCAAATATTAAAAACACACATTGTGTTTCCATGGATAATCATTTGTGTATTCATTTTATGCCTTGTCTGTATGGAGTGAAGGATCTGGTCTTGAATTTCTTCATGTTGCTGCAGGCAGCATTCAGTTGGTGGTTGCTGTGCTGCGATGTTGCATTCTCCAGTTTGCTGCTCTGTTTGGATGGGGCCAGTTCCAGGTGTGTAGGGGTCAATTTCTGTGTCCTTTGAGGTTCCTTGGTTGCAGGTTGATTCCAGTGAGGTGACCTCGGCAAGAGGAAGTGCAGTTTGAGTCTCTGTGTCGGCTGGTTGTTGAATTCCAGAAAGGATGCTGCTCCACTTACTTCTTTCGCAGATTGATGTGCCCAATAACTTTTCAGTGATGACTCCTGTTTGTGACCAGTCACAGAAATGATTTGTCTGCTCTCAAGTCCTGCTCTGCTGAGAAGCGTGATGGCCTTAGCTCATAAGCTATTATTTGTGTAAGGTTTTCCCAGGCATGCAGCTTTACAGACCCGAGGGAGCATTGAGCCTAGGTAATTTATACCTAGAGGTTCCAAGGTGTACCATGTCTGCTCTTCATACCATGGCTTGCTGGGTTTGTGTCATGGATGCATGTAAAGGCTATGGCAATTTTCTGACAGCTTGGACAAGTATTTGTGCAAGGCAGCTATAGGACACTGTGGGTGGCGAGGGATCTCAAAACATGCACCCACGATACAAATCTCTGTCTTTTTCATTTGCTTTTGCATGATTTTTGGTTTATTCATTAAAACTTAGGGAAGCATATTGAAGGCCATTGGGTGAGATTTTAAACTCGAAGGATTGTGGTGTTAGTTGTCTCTGTCTCTCACTGGCACATCTGGCAAAATGTAGTTGCATTTCAAGCCAGACGCAGCATAGGAGGCCTTCTGCTGTGTCTGGGCTGAGAGCCTCAGATTATCGTAGGTAGTGAAGCTCAATTTCTGACAGGGCTGGGTGATGTTGTGCTTTGTCATGTCCTTGACGCCTGAGGTTTTTTTATGTAGGCAGTGAAGACATTATTAGCAGAGAATTCGGGATTACTGATAATGTTTATGCCACGGCTAAGTGGGGGATCATTTAAATAACAGTTTAAACCAGCTCTGAGTCCCACATAGCTGCTGATGCCGTATGGCTCACCTAAACTGTTTCTGACAGATGCATAGAAGTCCCTTAGTATGGATGCCAGTTCCTCAGTACTACAGGTTTTAAAATTTATTGCTGTGTTGCTCTCACTCACCCACCCACTGAGGACTTTGAATGACCAATGTGTCTGATGCTTGGTTGATGGTTCATTCCGATCGCATTCAATCTGGTCCAGCGGTTCAGTCAGGATTTCGAGGTGCCATTTTTTCATGGTATGCTTTCTTGGTGGCGGCTCTGGAGCTTCATCTGTATTTGTAATGTCTTTCCCGAACCATTTCTCTATGCTACATGTTCGCTAATTCAAACTGTACCGGCGGGATGTGGCTCATAGCTTTTGGATGTCATTTACTAACACAGCTGACAGATGAGGTTCACAGACATGACAGGCAAGGCTGTTGTGTGACAGGGGGAAGGATTTCTATTGGCTACTGTGTGAGGCTACATGGACAGCTGGCACTATTTCTGTGGTGTTGTGCCAGGATAACACCATGGGTACAGTAGCACACTGACCAATCAGATGATGACATTTCTTTATGCCATTGCATAATGATCTGTATAAACTAATTTTTTCCTTAATTGTAGGAACATTTTTTTTATTGCAGCCAATGGTGGTTCCTGGAAAATTCCAACATTAGGTAGAAAATCTCTAAGAATACCCCAATGTGAATTTATTATTCTTCTGATTTGTGGAATTTTAACATTATATTTTTTGAAAAAATACTACTCTATTTTCCACTTTTCTATGGCTAGTACCTTGCAAAGCCTGTTCTTTTGTCACATTCTATATTTTGTTGTAAGCCATTTGTAATAATGTCCTATTATACCCACATTCTTCAAACCTATTCATCACATCTTGAATTTCCCTCTCAAATTTGGAATTATGTCTGCAGTTCCTCCTGATACTTAAAAATTGTGAATATGGGACACACCGAATTAAATTCCTTGAATGAGAGTTTTGGGCATGTAATATGTTTTTTTCTGTCAATGGATTTTTAGTACAGGGAGGTTTCAAAACCTACATCTCTTTTCTTAATTACAATATCCAGATAGAGAACACTTTCCGGAGTATAGCTCATAGTAAAGTTTAAATTTCATTTTCTAGAGTTCAGATATTCTAGAAATCTTTGCAAGTGAATGTCATTGCCCTGCCACATGATGAAGAGATCATCAATAACTCTTTTATAGATTTTAATATGATTAAAATAAGGATTATGCTCTGTATTTAATGTATGTTGTGATTCAAAACTATGCGTTTTAGCATTTGCATATCCCGGTGCCTTTGTAGACCCCATGGTAGTATTATAACACTGTTCAAAAACCACCCTTCAAAAGAAAAATTATTCTTACTAAGAATGAATTCAGCTGACAGTTGTAAAACCCAAATTTGTGGATATTGGGGCTCTGGCCACATGTCCAGTAACAGACCTACTGTTTCAACACCATTCATCGTGGGGGATTGATGTATAAAGGTCAGATACATCTAAAGTTACTAGGACATATCCTTCTTCCACAGCAAGGAGATTAGCTTCTTTGAGAACCTGAAGCAAATGGGTTGTCTCTTAAATAGGTAGGGGTGCCCTCTACTAAGGGTTGTAAATGATAACTAATATAATCAGAAATGGGTTCAAATAGACTACTTATTTCCAAAACTATGGGCCTCCCAAGGAGGGGGTCTATTAGTTTTTTATGTATTTTAGGGACTGTATAAAAATCGGTGTTCTGGGATGTGTTTGTAATAGTAAGTCTGCTTCCCATTCTTTAAGTTGGTTTTGTAAGAACTAATTCATGCAAAAGGCAAGCCAATTGCCCTTATGTATTTATTTATTTCAAATCTTGGATGACAATACCTTTGAGCAGAAAACAGCTCATTTACAAAGGTTCCACATCAGAAAGGATGGGAAAACATACATTGGGTAACAATACAAGAGTCACTAGCTAAACAGTTATACATAAAACAAAACATGTAAGCACACAAAAAACAGTTTGCTAGGGTAATAGAGATAAAATTATAATACAAAAAAAAAAGTTTAAAAATTGTGCTGGCAAAAAGCCTGGTCAGTAGGGAGGACAGGTGCAGCCTTAGGCAGCTTTGTCAAACATAAGGACAGGATTCTGGTAAAGCAAGTAAAGGAACTAGTAGGATTTCTTCCTACTGGTGGATTATATGTAGATCTTACATTTAAAGCTTACTTTAAATTTTGTTGATAACAGTATGGAAGTTGGATCCATTGCCAAAGGTTTATAACTACTGAGGTCATGCAACAATGTCAAACACATACTTTGATATTCTCATAATCCATTACAACAATCCCGAACCCCCTTATTTGCTGGCTTTATTGTAATGTTTATGTCCTGCTAACCTGGTGGTTAAGAAGGCTGAGGCACCTTGGGCACCTTACCTTTTCCCACACTGGTGACCCGGGTTCAGGAACAGACTCGTGTCACAGGAGGTCGGTGGGGGAGAGGAGGATTGAGCATCCCGTGGACTGCTGTTCTTCTCTGGGAAGGGAGACTTGCTGCTCCTGGTACTTGACTAACCTCTCACAGTGGCTAGGTGGATGACTGCTTTGGACACCACTTTGGGTGGGGAGACAGTGGCCATTGATATCTCATGTATGGTAGCGTGCATGGGCACGTGTGGACAGCATTGCATGTCCGTACCTCTGGGACAAGAAAATGCAGAAAATGGCCAGGTGCATGCATGATAACATTGTCACCTTGCAGGCTGTGCACTGGCGGCAGGGCTCTCTTCTGGCACTGGATCCGTTTTTGTCAGTGGTTGGGTCCCCACCATCGACCCCCAACACAGGAGGTAAGCAGTGGGGGAACACTGTGCACTGGATCCATTTCATCGGTGGTAGGGTGCCTGCCATTGACCCCCCACCATAGGAGGTAATCTGTGGGGGAATCACCAGTCTAGAGGGAAGTCCCTGAGGCTGCTGGGTGATGGGGCTGGGGGAGGTGGTGGAAGGAGGTGCCTGCAATATGGCGGGCAATATAAGCCGCTTAACTTCAAAATAAAGTTTTTGTCCTTACACAATGTATTAAGGGCTGTCCTCTCTGTGTGGGTTAAATTGTCAGCATTAGGTCTCATATCTTTCTCAGATTTACATACAGACTGTGTTACTGAACTAATGATATTAATTATTTATTTAGTTAGTTTTTGTTGACTGGGTAAGTGCACTAGACAGATTCCACCTATTTTCAGGCACGACCCGGGGGAGGGGGGTACAGATGAATGCCAACTGACCTTGAACCAGATTAAGCTGTTGGTGGTATTTTTTGTGAATTAGAAGAGGTTTCTACAGAGGGATTCCTTCCTACTGGTGGATTATATGTAGATCTTACATTTAAAGCTTTCTTTAAATATTGTTGATAACTGTCTCTCGGCCTGAAAGATGTTATGAATTTCTGTAACACACTCTAATTCAAATTTGTTGACACTTGTGCTAGCAAAAGAAAGACCTTTTGACAACACAGTCTGTTCTGCATCAGACAGTTGCCTGGAGTTCAGGCTGAAGATAGGAACTATCTCTGACCTTGCCCTGGGGGTTTTGTCCTGATGTTGCCTCTCCCTCTGCCTGTTCCTATTTGTTTTCCTCCTCCTCCTGCTTCTATCTGCTCTGTTTCCCCTTTGATTGGCCCTCTAGCCTGGGTCATATAACGTGGTTCAGAAGGACCCTGCCTGTCCACCATACCTGTTGACGTATTGACTTGTCCTCTCCCTGGACTGGAAAAAGCCCCAGATTGTTGTTGTGTTTCTTGTTTGGTACGCCGATAACTGGGATGTGTGTAGCTATCATCACTCTCTGTTTCACTATTTGGATGTTTATAAGGATGGTTTTGAAATTGCTTGGGAACACATGTTTTATGAGTATACATCTTATTTTCCCAATAATTATTAGTGTCCCTTTGAAACATTTACAGTTTTTGTTGTTTAAGCACGGTCTCATATTCTGTTAATTTCTTTTTGATATTCTCAAGGTTTTATTATATTCATCAAGCTGCAGTTTTGATCTTAGATCCTCTTGTTTCTGATTTAAGCTGTCAGCAATCTTCCCTCATTCTTCAATAATAACTTCTATCAGCACATACAAGAAGTCTACAGAACACCTGCTTCTAATGCCATCCCAATTGTATATCTAATGTTGCTGATTTAATGCCTACATTGTGTTCCACATAAACCTGTAATCCTCTAGGGATTTTATTATGTACTAAATACTGGGCCTGGGTGAGGGCATGCCATTCTAGATAACAATCCCTAAATTGTAAATTCTCTATTTTGTGAGCCAAATGTTTAGTATTATCAACTAAAATGGTTACTGTATCTCTGCCACCATAAATGTTAGAGGAATCAAAGCAGCCATGCCTGCACAGATTTGTGGTGAGCAACAGAATATAGTAAAGTATGGGTATTTATTTTTAAATTACTGCTTATGACAGTTATTCACGTCAGTATTGATAAAAAACAGCTGAGTGATGACTGTGTTTTCAAAGTGGTGGGCAGTAACGGTGGTCACTTAAGACAATTTTGAATTTTGGTGTCCTCTGGGCATTCTAGGATGGACTACCTTTTATGGATCTTGGGCCAGGTGATAAGGCTCCACAGCATAATTTCTACAAGATTAATGTATCCCTTGGTCAAATATTCTGACAAATCTAAAACATACATTGCAAAGACCATTGCTATAATGTTGATTAGATGTCATAGGACCTTACTCATCTGTACTGCAGTGCAGTTAATGAGGTCCCAGGCAAGGAGGTTGAGCTGTCTTCTGTCCACATCTGCATGTCAGAGACAGGTAAATGGATATTTAATTAGCTTTAAGAGCAATGGCGCCTATGCATGAAAGTGCAAAACATGTGTGCAGAACTGTCTGATCTGCGGTGCATAGCTATGTGGCGTGCATATCATCCCCGATATGCAGCATGCTTGAATGTCCACGTGGGCTGTGCAGACCCAGGAGGTGGGAGGACAGGGGACATGTAGCACACACAGGCATGCCAGAGATATGCAGATACACGGTCATGACAACAGCCACATCACTACAAATGAGGATGACATGGAGAGCCAGCACACTGAGCAGTCCCAGGCCAGCAGGCACCAACAGGGTGTTATTCATCTGCATGCACCTATCTGGAGACAGGGTACACAGTCCTCAGCACATATACAAGTGAAGCCCTATGAACCACAGGGCAGTGATACAGCAAAAGTGCCACACACCACACATGTATACCACAAGCATGATATGAACACACCCTGGGCCCTGTACATGCCCCACACATACTATGACACCATGGTTCAGCCCCTGCCACACATCCCGCATGGCATATGCCACCACACTGATTCAATCACCACATGCTTCTGTGCCCTACACTGTCCTCCCCCTGTGCAGCACCCATATCATTGCCACCACTGCATGTCACCTGGCCTGCCACACCCACCCCACCACAGTGCAGCCAATGCCAAGAACCATGTGCCTACCCATGCTGGACATGCATGACCCCATGACGGCCCCTTTCTCCCCACAGATAGATGCACTCAGCACGTGGTAACATACTCCCATACTCACCCACCGCACATGCCAGACATGACACAAACATGCCATGATGCATTGATGTCCACAACACTCGCATACACAGATGCCTACACGTTGTGGGCGCACACATAACTGTGACTCCGCACATGGCACATGTCCATCTGTCTGGCAGCTGTGCCCATATACTCCACTATTGCCAGAACATGCCCTGTACAAGGGTGTCTCACACTGCATGGCCACTCACTGCCTCCTGCCCCTGGCACAGCTCTGCCATCACCACCTCAGGAGGTACATCCTACTGGTGGTGCTCTGGCATAGGCACATTGCATTGCTGGGCCATATTATGGAGCATGGCACACATGGGGAACACCTTGCAGGCTCTTCCCAGGGACAACATGAGTGTCTCCCCCAGTATGATCCAGGCAACCGAAGTGCTCTACCTATCCCCTGCACCCTTATGACCAGGTCCTCGCCCAGGCACCGAACCATGGGTCCCTGCCACCAATGTCCCCTAATCAGAATAATCACATTGCTACTCTTACTGTCTGGGAACATACACCCCAAACCTGGACCTTAATCTGCCAACCCTCCCAAATCCTGTACCACTACCAGTTCCGCCTTGCATCCCTTAATATATGTAGTCTGCTAAAGAAAACTGCTGCTCTCCAGTGCTGGGTCACCCAGCATCAACCTGATATTCTTGCTCTGGTAGAGACTTGGCTCTCTAAGTCCACCCCTGACTCTGCTATCTCCCTTCCTGGATACACCTTATTCAGGGAAGACCGCTTAGGCAAACGCAGTGGTGGGTGCGATATATTCATGCGGGACACCCTAATAGGTCATGCATGCCCTGCCCCCAAACACTAAAAGTTATCCCTGACCCCACCAGAGGCCTTCTTTTTCTTACTGTCTCCTACATACCCCCAAGGAACCAGAACTCAGCAGTCCAGTCCCTCATCAACTACCTCACATCCTCCTGCACAAAGTCGAGCAAGTCATCCTTGGTGATTTTAATGTTAACTGGCTTGCTTCCACCACCTTCCAAACCAGGGACTCCTTCGCTGCCCTGGATATGTCCCAACTAGTCTCACAGCCCACTAGGTTCAACCAATCCAGTGGAACCAACACCCTCCTAGACATTATCTTATCAAACCGCCCCTTTAAAATCTGGGACATCACTGTCCTCCCCGACTCACTTAGTGATCACTTCCCAGTCATCTGTATCGGGTCATCCTCCTGTCCAAAACCAGTGTCCCAGGCTACACTGTGCCGGCGGCTACACCCTGGTGGCCTAAAAAAGTTGTAACAGCACCTAGCCCAGCTACACTGGTCCCCTATCTGATGTGTCCCAGATATCGACTCAGCTCTTGACTTCTTCACAAGTGCCTTCTACAAGGCCTGTGACCTCTTCACGCCCCCTACCAGGATCCGTACAAAGAAATGCAACACCCCTTGGATCACCCCTTCCCTCATCCAAAAACTTAAGAATAGGGATAATCTCTGGTGAATCACTGTAGATTCAGGCAATCCATCTGACAGACAAGCCTACAATGCAGAGCCCAATAAGTGCACCTGGGCCATCAGAGTACTACCAGGCCACCCTCACCTCCACTTGGGGCTCAGTCCGGACCTTCTGGAATAGCATGAAAGAACTAAATGGGAAGATCCATTCCCCTCCACCATCTCAGCTCACCATTGATGGTGCTACCTCCTCTGATCCACTACCTATAGCTGACTGCCTCAACACCACTTTCTCTGATCTAAGCTCTGGCCTCCCCAGCAGCTTTTTTGATCCAATCCCCTCCTCACTCCCCGCCTGCCCTGCATCCCCCCCTTTCTACCTGCATACCCTATCCCCCTCACGAAGCCAGGCCACACCTGCTAAAAGCCCTTGGTAATTATAACCTCAGCAGCAACCCCCTCGACTCCAGGATCCTCCGCCTGGTCCTGGACGTTGTCCTAGTCCCCCTGATGGACCTACTCAACTGGTCCCTATGCCTTGGACAGTTCTCCAGTGTATGGAAAACTGCTGAAATCACTCCAATACACAAGAGCGGTGATCCATCCTCACCCAGCAACTATCAGTCAATCTCCATCCTCCCCCCGCTCTCCAAAGTCCTCGAAAAAGTGGGGTCTATCCAACTATCTGAGTACTTGGCCAAGTATGACATTACGTGCCCGGAGCAGCACAGCTTCCGCCCAGGACACAGTACAACCACTGCTCTCCTGGAGTTCTCCCAATACCTGCACTCTGATCTTGACTCTGGCAACCTGGCCAGTGCAGTGTTCATTGACCTCTCTAAGGCCTTTGACACTGTCTGTCACCCCCTCCTACTCGACTCTGTCCACCAACTCGGTTTCTCTGCTGGTCCCCTTGCCTGTTTTTCCAGCTGCCTCTCTGCTAGATCCCAGTGTGTAAAAATCAACGGCTCCCTCTCCAACATTCAACCTGTTAGCTCCGGGGTCCCACAGGGCTCAATCCTGGGTCCCATTCTCTTCAGTCTCTACCTCAACACTCTCCCCAGCTCCTGCAATAGCCAGATGTTCCTCTATGCAGATGATGCAGTTCTCTTTGCCTCACACCCAGATCCCTCCACTCTCCAATCATCCCTTCAACTCGCCTACAACCAAACAGAAAGGTGGTTTCTTGATCACAGACTAGTCATAAACCTCAAGAAAACAAAACCAATGCTCTTCTCTCACCACTGAAATAAAGCTAGATGTGCCCCCCTCCTTATTACGCCCAACTCTCGGCTCCCATTAGAGCAAGTGCCCACATACAAATACCAAGGCATCACTTTTGATACTGTCCTCACCTTCCACACCCACATCAACGCTCTTTCCTCCACCATAAACTCTTGGATTGGCCTACTTTACCACCATAGGGATTGTCTGCCCCTCGCTGCCCTCTGGCTGGCCATCACCTCCACCATCCTGTCCCTAGTGGACTACGGCTTGCCCATCTATGCTGCAGCTGATAACACCGCCCTCTCTAAAATCCAGCTCTCCATCAATAAGGTCTGTAGGCTCCTGACCGGAGCCTCCAGCCGCTCCCACACCTGCCTGCTCTATTCCTCCCCTAACCTGCTCAACTTTGAGGAATGTCTGCAGTATCAGACCTGCCTTCTTGCTAAGAAATCACTGCTCGGACTCTCCCCCCCCCGGGAGTCTCTGCCTCCCTACCATGGTCATCCTCATCCATTTCCACCCGCAGCTCTGTTAAAGCCACCTTCAAAGTGCCCAGAACCAAGACCTCCCTCGCCCAGAGGTCCTTCTTTTATCGAGCCCTCGTCTGGTTCAACTCCCTCCCTACCTGCATCACCAACACTGCCAAACTTGGTCCCTTCAAAACGCTCTCCAGAACCATCTCTTTAATGTCCGCTACTGTAGGTGCAACTACCACTGCCCCCTTAATCCTACTGCAGGACCTTTTCCTGCCTGGCCCCCCTAATCTCGACAAGGTCCTCTGGACTGCCAATCCATCTTTCCTCCTACCCCTTTTTACCTACCCCCTTAGGTTTATACAAGGATGTATTTCACTCCAACTTCAGAGAAATTGTACATCTTCAATTGTAAATCTTATTTTATACCAACATGTAAGTAAGTGTATTCTGTGTTCAATGTCTGCACTTGTAATGTTGTCCAATGTTGTATCTGCACAATGTTTTATTGTCTTGCCCTCCCTGCAATGAGGTACCTTCGTAAATGAGTCCCTGACTGAAAGGTTGTAAATCTGACTTGTTCAAATAAATAAATAAATAGGCAGATGGTCCTCCCCACGATGTTCGGTGTCCTCTTGTGGGCATGGTTGTAGGCCTCTTCCACTGCAGTGTTCAGTGCCAGGACTGGTGTCATCAGGAATGAGAGTAGTGGATATCAACTGTCACTGTGTGGGGACTGAGAATAATGTTACTGACATGCTTGCAGTGCTAAGTATCATAGTGCCACACACTGTGCCACCCCATACTCACCCAATAGCCATCTTTCAAGCCAACTGGTGCATAGCAGGGCTCCAAGGTGTGATGCATCTGGTATGTACATGTCGTGGCATGAGCCGGTGTACTTAGCACAAACATTCAAGTACATACCACCCACATCACACACCACCTGAGAGTTGACACTGTGGAACCACTTTCTGTTCCTGTATGCCTCCTCATGCATGGACAGTAACAGTATGCCAATGTGAGTGTAGTCTGTTGAGCCGTATACATTTGGCATACAGTGCATGGCATAGAATGCCTGCTTCATAGCACAGGCATCGATGTGCACCATTGAGAACCTGATGTGGGCTTGCGCATGTGTCACCAGTGCATCCAACACCTGCGCCACTGCCTGAGACACAGAGGACTGGCGTATGCCAATGGCATTTTCAGTCACCCACTGAAATGACCCTGTAGCATAGTATGACAGGGCACCTAACACCTTAATCTCCACTGTCATTGCTCTGGACTGCTGTGTCCATGGGGCTACATCATTGCGGACCATGTCACACAGTTATGCAATCATGGCACAGGGAAACCTGAATCTCTCAATGCTGTGGGTGTCCCTCAGCAAGGTGGTATCCAACCATGGCCTGAAGACCCTGGGCCATGGTCCCACATGCCTCTGCTGCTCCATCTCTGCATTGAGCAGGTGCAAGTTCATCATCAGTCTGGGACATATCCTCCCCCACCATTATGGATCCCTGTTGCCCTGTATAGTTCATGCAGCATCCCCTTTATCTGCCCCGGCCCACCTATGTGTACCTTTAAGTGGGTGTGGCATGGGAAACGTGCACACTGACATTACCTGTGCTTGTGAAATGTGCACACACACTGCCCCATGCTGTTAGCAAGATGGCTGCTGAGCAGAGTAGCTCTGTGATGTCTGCGCATCAGGCAGGGCTTGTGGGCAATACCTCCATCATCTTTGGAGGTGTCAAAGGACATGTACACAGACTGCAACAGTGGCAGTACCCTGTGGAAGATGCAGGGTCATCAACGGGTAAGTACCTCACCTGCAGTGTGTGATACGGGGCTATGTGGGGTGTGGCTGCTGTCCATGGTGCTAACCATACTTTTCCTTTCTCATCCCTCACAGGATCACCTGGGCCTGTCACACAGGTTGGAGCTGACCTGGGTGGAACAGCTGGATAGGG
This sequence comes from Neoceratodus forsteri, assembly GCA_016271365.2. Taxonomy (NCBI): domain Eukaryota; kingdom Metazoa; phylum Chordata; order Ceratodontiformes; family Ceratodontidae; genus Neoceratodus; species Neoceratodus forsteri. The sequence continues at coordinate 137,806,730 of CM057453.1, forward strand.
TGCCATGTGTTATATGGACACCACTCTGTAGGAGGTGCTAGCAGGTGAAGAACCATGGGTACCTGTCCCTGAGGGTGGAGGGTGATGAGCTCATGTACAAGTCTGACACCTGTGTGTTGTGGTGTGTGGCGGTGCCCTCAAAGGAGAGTTCTGCACACTTTGTGATGTCCCCATTGTGCACCCTTGCCATGATTGTCATTGATTCATACGCCAGCCTTGCAGGTTGTCACTGTATGTCATTTCCCTTACAGTACTTTAGAGGACCCATCCACCACCTCATGCTGCTGCCACTTGGGTGTGATGACAACTCAACCTCAAGCGACAGTGAGGATAGCCAGGAGGGTGATGCCTGAGGGAACATGCTCCACTGGTTGGGCCCTGCAGTGAAGGTCATGGGGCACCATGTGGCCCCTGCATTGGGGTGGACCATTGTGGACTGCACGTTGTGGCCATGATGTTTTTTTGTTTTCTTTCACACTCTGATTGTGGTGATGTTGACAGTGTAGATGCTGATGTTGTGCTGCTATTTTGCCATTTTATCAGCTTGTTTTACATTTACACATTAAAGTTATTTCTACCTTTCACCTGTGTGGTTACTGTCTCCTGATCTTCTGGTGGCAAGATGGGGTGGTACAGTGGTTCCTAGGGGGTGGCCCATTCTGGGTGGGGTGTCGGAGGGGCATTATGGGGGGAATCATAGGGGTGGGCAGCAAAGAGGCCAGTACTTGTGTACCACATGTGTGCCATGTGTGGCACAGTAGGTGCTCCCTTGCAGGGTCACCCATTGGCAGGTGTTGTGCATTGCTGGGGAGGGCACTGTGCTGTTGGTGGCAGGCATGCACCTGGTTCACTGTGCACCATCCCGGTGTTGTACATTGGGACCATTGTGCACTGTATCTTCCGTATGCCACTGGCACCGGCCCTCACAGTAATGCCTTGGCCATGCTATCCCACTGCATGATGGTGTGCTCAGGGGTATTCCAGGTCTATGGGTCTGCCAGTGCTCATGATGTTGGCATCCCTCCACAGGGTGTGCTTCACACACCCTTGTGTGGGGTGTGGTGGTATCATGACACATACGGTACCACTGGTGGCATCGTCCTTGCCCCTGGGGGTTTCTCTGTCATATGTGTATGCCAGCCTGCACTGCTGTTTGCCCATGGACAGCTATGCACACATGCTTGGCACATCAAACATAGTGTGTTTGCCTGGCCCGGTTTCAGGGCTGGTGTGCATGATGTGGAGTCAGTGTTGCAGTGTTCCTGGGCATCCTGTCCAGCTGCATCCGCTACCGCACCTCAGCATGTACACCCCTCAACACATTTTCCCTCATGTGCATTGGATCAAGAGTACTGGTGCTTGTCCTGGTGTATGGGTGGGACAGGTGTGGGTTGTCACAGCCATGCAGCTCAGTGTGCTTGCCTGCTGCCAATGCTGTGCGGAGATCTATGGCAGCCCTCCACCTGCCAAACATGTACACGCCTAAAACAGTGTGCCTGGCTGTCACACCTGGTGTCATGCATGCACGCTAGGTGATGCTGGGTGCAGCACTACATGGCCACACCCCCATGTACCTGCCACGTGTTGTCTGCATGGATTGCTTATGCAGGATCCCATGCGGGCTTTGTGCATGCCTCACGGCATGACTTGTGTGGAGTTCTCGCATAGGCACCTATGCATGCTTCCTATGCACACTAGCACATGCGGCGTTGCCATCGTACATAGGGCCCAATGTTTGTAGAAGTTTTGCTGATGGTTTAGTGATGTACATATATATGTTTCTATTGTGTAAAATCAAAGTTTTGAAATATATTTTGTGTCTTTTTTAAGTGTTTACATTTTTTTCTTTATGTGAGCAGCACTAAGGCTTTTTAAGTAGCATGTATGTTTTTACAAAGTTGTTGAAAGGGAGGGACATATTCAGAATCAGCAAGATGTGCACGCAGAACAGTGCATCTCGTAAAAAAGATACACTGGCTGTCTCTGTTATGATATTCAAACAGAATGCGTGAGCACAACAGACCCTGCATTCCATTTGAATATTGGATCCTGGATGTGCAGCACGTAGCAGGCAGCTGCCATGTATGGTGCAGTTCATCCAGGGTGCGGGGCTGAAGACTGCCCATAGGGGAATGCGTTGCTCATACCCAGATGCACCGAGTTCCCCATGGGTGATATTCAGCCCAAACATGCAAATGAGCTCATTGGGCATACATGGTGCAAAAGTGTCTCATGCATGCCCATTATGGGCTCATTTGCATGGCTGTGCCAGGCTGAATGCACCGGGCCAGCCTCCACCCCAGCCATGCTCACCGAGAGTAATAAAAGTAATGTACATTCCCCTGTTCCATAGTGTAGTGTCCACCTCCCCATCCAAGCACTGAGTGTAAGACAAGTAACACACAGTCCCCTGTTCCATAGTGTAGTATCCCCCCCAAGTCAATCACTGAGTGTATGAAGCATAATACACAGTCCCCTTTTCCACAGTGTAAGGACCACCCCTGCCCGATCATTGAGTGCAATAAAATAAGTTCACAGTCCCCTTTTTCACAGTGTGTCATGCAAAAAAGATGCACCAGATGGCTCTGTTGCAATATTCAAACAGAATGCATGATCAGAACAGACCCTGCATTCTGTTTGAATATCAGACCCTGGATGCCCAGCGCATAGCTGGCAGCCACCATGTATGGTGCCATGTATCCAGGGTGCGGGGTTGAAGAACCACCCACAGAAGAATGTGTGGCACGTACCTGGATTTGCCAAGTCCCCTATAGGTGATATTCAGCCCAAACATGCAAATGAGCTCATTGGGCATGCATGGCACAAAGGGGCCTTATGCATGCCCATTATGGGCTTATTTGCATTGCTGCACTGGGCTGAATGTGCCAGGCCAGACTTTCCCCCAACTAGGATCACTGAGAGTAATAAAAGTAATACGCAGTCCCCTGTTCCATGGTGTAGTGTCCCCCCCCATCCAATTACTGAGTGTAATTACATTAAATCACAGTCCCCTGTTCCATGGTGTAGTGTCCCCCCTCCCAGTCCGCTCACTGAGTGTAATTACATTAAATCACCATCTCCTTTTCCATAGTGTAGTGTCTCCCCTTCCCGTCTGATCACTGAGTGTAACTAAAGTAATGCACATTCCCCTTTTCCACAGTGTAGGAACACCCCCTTCCTGTACAATCACTAAGTGTAATAAAATTAGTTCACCATACCCTTTTTCATAGTGTAGGGACCCCCCACCCCGCCCCCATCACTGTAAGAAATGCAGGATATGAACAGATCCCTGGTTTCCATAGTGTAGTGTCCCCCATCCCCCACCCTGATAGACAGCAATCCACCACCCCACACCCCCCATTCCATCCCATGCCAGTGACTGGCACAGCCCTCCTCACCCTGCCATGACCAGCCACTGACTGATCAGTACCCGATCATGTTCAGCAAATAGTATGCACTACTGGTTGTCACAATCAGGGACCCATTCATATCCTGTATTTCCTACAGTGATCAGGGTGGGTGGATCCCTACACTATGGAAAAGAGGACCGTGACCTAATTTTGTTACACTTGGTGATTTGTCAGGGAGGGGGGCCCCACACTATGGAAAAGGGAACTGTGAATTACTATAATTATACTCGGTGAACAGGCAAGGAGGAGTGGTCCTGACTCTGTGGAAAAGGGGACTGTGAACTTATTTTATTACATTCGGTGATCAGGCAGGGGGGTCATTACACTGTGGAAAAGGGATTGTGTATTACTTGTCTTACATTCAGAGATCAGGCAGGGAGGGGGAGACACTACACTATGGCAAGGGGATAGGGCTGTACATATATGTTGCCACTGATTGGGGCTTGGGAGGGAGACCTTGTTTATGGCCCTACACTGTGCGCAGGGAACCACCCTTCCCCACGTATAGTTAAAGTAGGGTTTTGAAAGTAACTATGTGCCAGAGCAGACAGACATAGTTACACCTTGGGGGGGTGTATATTGCAATGCAGGGAATATGCATGAGGAAACCCTCATTTACATTCTCACTGCACAATATTCTGTGCAGTGGCATAGTCGGGTTTGCGAGGGCTTCGGGTGCTTCTGAATATTGCCACACCCCCGACAGCCTTGCAAGTCTGCAGATACAAGGATGCATCTAGGGATGCACGGTGCATCTTTTCTGAATATGTGGTCCCAGATTTCCTTCACAGTTTGTGATTCTTGAACAGTGTTGTTGCTGGAGAGTGTCTTTTTTTTATTAGCATGATTTTTTTTTTATGTTGCTGGGTTGTTTGATTTGCATTGTGACCTTTTTGATGCAGAGGATATGCAATTTGCATATTGACCTTTTAGACCCCAACTGGTTGGGCTTTCAATTAGTGCTCTCAATCAAGTCTTCTGAGCAGGGGTATGTGCTAAGTTAACACACTGCCATGTGATGGGGTCCTGATCAATGAAGAGCCAGAAAAGACCAGACCCCATTTTATAAATGCATATAATTTACTCAGACAATAAAGCCATATGTGTCTACAGATGTGCAATAGTATGTTTGCAATTTTTGCTCAAGCCTCTTTGAAGCTCTCCATACAAGTCAGGACTGAGACATATGTACTGTATCAAAATTTTGATACCATAATATATATTTTCATGCACACAATATTTTCTCCCTGCAGCATGATTCACAAGTCTGACTGGGGTGTTTACAATGAAACATTGGGTTTTGTGTGCAAGTTTCTGCAGATGTTTGTTTGTTAATGTTCTGTGAAACAGAGACGTTTGCAACAGAAATCTCCTATCCCTTGTCTTGTCTCTCCACACAGTTTCCTCATATGGTAAGTGCAATGTCTTCATTTCTGGACAAGGTGTATGGTTATTGTGTAATAACTGCACACTCCAGGTGAGTTGTGATTGTGAGGCTAGAGATGTCAGCTAAGTGCCTCCATCCACCTGGGAAATGTGGTTATTGAACAATAACCTCACATCCTGGAGTATGTTACTGCACTTATAAAATAGATTTTAAATCTGTCTTTGATTTTAAAATGAATAGCAGTACAATAAAATTATTTAGAAAGTTAAAAATAGACATTTTGTTGTGTCAAGCTGGATTTATTTATTGTCACATGATCCTCTTGCTTTAAACTGCAACTTTTATAAAGTCATAGTAGCATAGTAATCCAAGGTTCGAAGGGACTCTAGGTTGATTATGTCCACCCTCTGCTTCACAGCCAGATATGAATAAGTATGCATGGAGCAAATCTACAGCAGCATCCATTAGGAGTCTGTCCATGCTGGATCATTTCCAGGGGGCCCTCCTGAGTCAGCTAGTTAGGAAACCCACAAGAGAGAGTAAAGTGCTAGACTTGGTACTGTCTAACCAGGACAGCACCATGGAGATCACCATGAGCAAACCTCTGGGGAACAGAAACCACTCGAGAATATGGGTCCGCATCAGGGCTAGGGTAGAGAACAACCACACAAGGACAAGGGCGACGGACTTCAGAGATTAGAACTTCCAAGATATGAGGGAGCTGCTCAAGGATAAGCTGAGAGGGGAGAGGCTGAGGGGGATGGAACAGAAAAGTGGCACAATCAAGGAATGAATATTGCAGGTGTCTAGTCTATGCAGCAGGAAGGTTAGCAAGAACAAATGGAAAAGGAAATCTCTATGATTTTCAAGGGTGGTGAGGGTAACAATGAGGAAAAAAGAGGGTGGCCTTAATAAAAGTATAACCCAAGTCAGAGGGATGAATACAGGGAGGATTACCTTCAGAAACTGAAGGAGGTGGGTAAGGTAGTGAGGAGAGTAAAAGTGCAAATGGAGGAAAAGATTGCAGTGGGGGTAAGGGAGTGGGCAAGATATTTTTTAGACACATCAGTGAGAAACTAAAGACAAAAGTGGGTATTTAGACTAAGAAGTGGGTCACAATTGCTGGAGAAAGATGGGGAAAAGTCAGGAATGCTGAACAAATACTTTTTGCTCAGTATTCACAGTTGAGAGAAGGCGGGCATAACCAGAGGGTGCAGACATGGGTAAGGGGGAGGCAGGCAAAAATATAGACACTACACCATTTACTGAAGAGATGGTTTGGAAAGGGTTAAGGGGCTAAGGGTCGACAAGGCCATGACTCCCAAGACCGACTGCACCAAAAAGGTAAACTAGGTGAGTTCCTGGTGGCCCTGCTGCTGGACTTGTTCAACAGCTCTTTGGAATCAGGAGTGGTCTCAGAGGACTGCATAAATGTGGATGTTTTCCTCCTACACAAGAATGGTAGTAGGGAGGAGGCCAGTGAGCCTAACCTCTGTGGTAGGGAAACTAATTGACACCCTTAGTAGAATTTCTGGAATTTAATGGATTACAGGACAAATCTTTTGACTGGGTGGCAAGGATGCAGAGATGTTGCCAATTTATAATTTGCTGGTGAAGATGGTGCAATGTGGGTGGACTTCACACTTCACATTTTGCAAAGCTTCTCAAAGTTCTTCAACCTTGCAACAACTTCACCAGTGATATTTTTTAATTTAAAAAATTGGTTTATGAAACATAAACAAGAAAACCACTGTCCTTTTGGTGCATAGTCTTTCATTCCCTCCCACCACAACATTGTTATTTTTTTCTTCCTCGTAAGTACTTTTTTCACCACCAGAGCCCCGGCAGGCATTCTCTTTCTCCGGGCCACCGCTCCCATGCTAGGTGGCCCCCAGTAGTTCCCCTGCAGATTGCCCCCTCATGGTGTGGCCAGGAGGAGGTTTCTGGCTTCTCCCCATCCCAAAGACCCAATCCAGAATCCGGGGGGCTGCTCCCAGGAGTGGCGGACCATCATTGAGCCTGCCAGGCTTATTTTTTTCCTTTTTTGTCTGGCCCCCCTCCTTTCCAATGTAAGGACATTGGCTTCAAGTCTCTTGACCCATACTGCCATCCAGCTACCACCAGAGGGCAGTCAGTGAGCAGGATGTCTAGTCCCCCTTCCCCTGAGAGAGGAGAGCAGTCCTCCGGATTCTCAATCCCCCCCGCCGACCCCTGGTGGGACAGGTTCATTCCTGAACCGGAGTTGCCAGCATGGCATGAGGTGTACAACACATAGTTTTACAGACTATCCCTCACCCATCTCCCTGCTAGGTCCCCACCTACCTCTCCCCCATGCACCAAGCAAAGTTTTTTAAATGCACTTACTGTACTATAAAACCTGGCACATGATCCAGTCCCCCATCCACTAAAGCCAGTTCACCCCACCTCCCCCCACCCGTCCCTGTAAATCATACCAGAAACACCTCACCTTTCATTACCCTAATGTCCAATAAACCTTCTTCCCCAAAAGGCCCTAAATCCCAGTTTCTAGTGTAATAATACCTAAAAATAAGAAAACCATCCCCTGCTTTAATGAGCATCTTTGCTCTTCACTGGTTCTGATGCAAATGAATTGAGGGTGACGTCAATGCTAGTAATAATACCTGACTATCTGATAACCAGCTGATCAGGTATTACTACTGAGACATATGTCGCTCATCACTGATTCACATTACAACTACTGAAATGTGAATACACTCATTCTATTGGGGTACAGTTTTCTTATTATAGTGTATGGTGAGGGCTTGTTCTGGATGAAAATCCATCCTAGCTAAAATGTTGTTGTACCACAGTTCAAAGGTCATGGAACATGGTAATACCACACTGTGATACAGCAACATCTCAGCTCATTTTGAAAGAGCACATGCCACGCTGTTCAATAGAACAGCTATGGCAACAGAAATGGCAGGATCGACCAGATAATAAATCGGGGCAGCAGCATCGATCACTCGAACCCATAACTTCAGCAGAATCAATCAGGTAAGTTTTAAAAATGTAGGATCAACCAGCTATTTTAAGCTATAACTAAAAAATACACCTGCAGGATCAACCAGATATTTAAAAATTACTCAAATGAAGGAAAGCGATTCCTCCCAACTCTGTCTTTTTGCTTAGTGAGAGATACCACAGCAATGTTTTTTTTTTTTTGCAAATCCCACCCACATAAAACCAATAGCAGCCCATGTTATAGATGTAGGGATGTCTGGACCCCAGCAACCACACTACTGACCCTAGCAACCAATGTCGAAAACCAGAATGAAACAGAGCAGCAAAGATTTACTTTTCTGTTCAAAGAAAACATTAAAAGCTTCTTCACTTTATTTTTAGGGACACTATGCACTATAAAAATAGTAGCTGGGCAACTCTATGCCCAACCAGTGCTTTGTGCCACCTCAGGGTTTTGATTCCCAATGACCTCTCAAGCTTCACTCCCGAGGTCACTGGGAATCTGAACCCCTTGGTGGCACAACACACTGGTTGTGCATAGTTGCCCATCCACTATTCTCTATATCTTCTGGCACTTACGAAGGTGAAGCCTGCAAAAACAAGGGAGATGTGGTACTGCTGGGGGGGGGGGGACTGGAATTTTCATAACATGATTTAAAGAGCTAAACTAAAGAAAACTTTGAAAAACATAATAATAAGGTAAAATTCTGCTTGTATTCCATATATATTCTAGATTTCTCTTTCCCATTATTTATTACTGAGAAAATGTGCACGAATACATGATTTTATCCCTTGCAGCTACTTTAAAGTTAATCTGCCTCTATAGCTTATTCCCTACTTCAAGTCATAATGCTCTATTGTGACATTAAAATCTGTTGCCATGAGAGTAACTGTGATGTCACAAGAAGTGCATTATGACCTCAGGCAGAGAGACAGCAAAAGAGATAGATGAACTCTTCAGGAGCAAAAATCCTATTTTCATGCAAATGACCTCAGTAATAAATAATGGGGAGGAGGAATAAAAAACTAATGTGAAATACAAGCTGAACTTTATCTAAATATTATGTTTTGTTAAAGTTCTCTTAAAAGGTGTCAGCTGCTCTTTAAGGCATAAGATGAATGTTTGTGACTATTGCATGTATACAGATACTAATTAAATTATAGGGACTAATACCAAATTCAGAAAAAAGAGCTAGTTTTTTTTAATTGTATTTTTAAAATCATCATGAAATTTTCCATGTCGATATTAAAAAAGTATATTGATATACTTTGTCATTATTGAAAAAGTAGATTGATATATTTATATTTTTTTTTTCATGGCAAAATACTCTGTTTACTGCATCAGTTAGGGTTGTTCCACAGCAACAAAAGCAAGGAAATTTGGTGTTAGGATTGCCACCCCTTGCAGTCCATGCCCACCCCATCCCCACCAACAGGCACCAGGGTGTGCATTGGGTTCATCGGTCCTAACTCTCACCCCTTTCCATGTGTAAATAAGCTGAGGCAGTGCCATGTAGGAGAATGGGGTGAGAGTTAGGACTGACGACCCCAATGCATACCCTGATGCCTATCGGAGTGGCATAATTCCACACCTGTTAATGTTTTACACATGAAACCACTGCAAGACACCTCCATGCCACAAGGGCTACCTATGCTAAAAATTTAAAGGCAGTAGCACCATGCAGAATGCTATGCGCAAAACGTTAATTGTGTCATGCAGTATCTCTACAGCAAATTATTCTTCAAACATGTAAACAGCATAATTCACATATCCAGGACATCCACTCAACACCCTCCAATTTTCATGTGAAAAGACCAAACCGTTCCAGAGATATTACATTTTTATGTTTCTGTATCTTTAAGAAGTCTTCCACCACAAAATGGAGGAAATCGCAGCCGAAAATGCACTAAAATGGTGGACCTGGTGACTGAAAAATCAATAACTGCAAAGTGGACCAACTTCAAATGGCCATAACTCTAGAACAGAACAACATTTTTCACCAAACAAAAACTGACATGTCTTTCTACCTGCCAAGTTGCAGACCAATCAACCACACACTGGCTGTGCTATGCATCGCGGAAGACAGTGCAGAAAGATAACAAAAGCAATGTTTTGCACTGCACCACGCAAAAGCAAAAACACAAACGGTAACGTTATCACAAACGGTGATGTAAACAGTGAGGTAAAATAAAATAGTAACGCTAATGATAACACAAATGCAAGCGCAAATGGTAATGCACATAGTGACGCAAACGTACATGAGAATGCATACAGTAAGAGAAACGCAAACATTAATGAAAACAGAAATGATAACGCAAATGGTAATGCTACGGCAACAGAAACACAACCGTTAACGAAAACAGTGACACAAATGCTAATGCTAATGGTAACGCAAACGGTAATGAAAATGCAAATAGTAACACAAACGCAAACAGAAATGCAAACAGTAACGGCAATGGCAAGGCAGAAGGAAACAGCAACTCAATCAACAGTGGAAACACTACCAAAACTGCAAACGCTAAGGCCAACAGAAATGCAAATGGTGACGAACTTGCAAACAGCAATGGTAATTGGAAATGCAAACTGTTATAGTAACACCAATGATGACGCCAAAGGGAACAGTAACACAAACGGAAAGACAAATGCAAGCATGTATGCAAATGCAAATGGTAACGCACATGGTCAGGGTAACGCAATTGGAAATGCAAATGCTTACGGTAACACCAACGATGATGCCAAAGGAAACACAAACGGAAATGCAAAAGGAAGCGCGTACACAAATGTTAATGGTAATGCACATGGTGACGCAAAAGGAAACACAGACAAAAACAGTAATGGAAATGCAAATGGTAACAGTAATGCAAACACAAGCACAAATGCAAATGCAAAGGGTAACGTACACGGTGACGTAAACGGAAACGCTAATGCAAACGGTTATGGAAACGCAAGAGGAGACGCTAACTGTAACAGTAACGCAAACACACACACTTTTTTCCCAAAAAGGTGCATTCAGAAGGACAGTGAATACAAAGAATGTATGCACAATATTGGCTCTCGGAGCAGAAAATGAACACTTGGAATACTAAATTGCTTATATCGCAGGAACCGTACAACGTAGAAAATTGTTTTAAATCTTATATTATTTATGAGTTTCCTGGCTAGTTTTGCATTTAGCCTCCTATTGGGGGGCTAAGAATTCTTCAGATGAAAAGTCTGTATCTCAAAGCGTTTTCGAGATACAGGGCCCGAAAAGCGCAGAGGACGCCATAATGTTAGCCTATGGGAAAAATCATCAACTTCAGAGTGCCATAACTTTGCAGCCCTCTTACATTTTGTCACCAATCCATGAGAAGGCACATCTGTGGGATCTTCGCTTTCTTCCCTCCAAATTTCAGCCAAAAAGACCAAACTGTTCTTTTGCAGCAGGGTGGCAAAGATTTCCTACTATTTTGGGCATAGTGTCTCAAAGTAGTGTCGCAAATCACGACACTTTCTCAAATAAAATCACAAAAGTATTGAATGTGGGAGACTACTTTGTGACACTACTTTTTACAAAAATGTAAAAAACATATTTCTGGGGTGTTTAACCCCCCAAAAAAGACATGCCTAACATCCTCAGGACTCAACTAGGTGAACACAGCAAGAATCGTGTCCCTAGAGGGTCCCAAATTTAAACACCAAGCATTTCTGTGACCACCAACTGAAAGCAAGATAGCAGATTTGCGACACTGCAAAGGTCATTTGCGACACTAAAAACTGCATTTGTGACACTTTTGCATATTTTAACTTTTCCCATTGACTATAATGGGAAACTTGTTTTTTGAATAACTTTTGAACCGTTTAGTATTTTTACACAAAATCTTCAAAAGGCACATCAAAGACCCTGGCTGCATGTTCCCTGAAGGTTTCAGACCAGTCACACAAACTGTCGACCTGAAGGCATGAGCGAAGAATGCACAAAAATGTGTAATTTGTGCATTTTGTGGTGCTCTGTAGCTCCGCACCCATACATCCGACCATAACAAAACTTGGCAGATCCAGAGATCTATTGTACCAGACTACACATGCTAAATTTCAGGTAACTCCAATGTACAGTGGCAAAGTTATTAAGCTGCCAAATTTCAGATTTAATCTTAAATGGGGTACTCAACCCTAACTATAGTGGCACTACTTTGCCATTATAATATTTATATATATATATATATATATATATATATATATATATACTATATATATATATATATATATATATATATATAGAGCACAAAACTCTGTTTAATGCATCAGTTAGGGTTGTTCCCACAGCGACAAAAGTAAGAAATTCGGTGTTGGGGTTGAAACCCCCTGGACACCTCAGCCCACCCCATCCGGCATGGGGTGCACGTTGGTTGTCAGTCCTAACTCTCACCCTATCACATGTGTAAAGAAGCAGAGGTATAGGAGAATGGGGTGAGAGTTAGGACCAATGACCCTAACGTGCACCCAAAAGCCTGTTGGGGGGACAGGCTGGAGGTGTCCAGGTGGGGGGTTCAACCCTAACACTGAATTTCCTTACCTTTGTCGCTGTGGAACAACCCTAACTGATGCATTAAACAGAGTTTTTTGCCTCTAATTTCCCTTCTTTTTGAGAATGATGACGAGAAATACTGAATGTAATGTGGCAGCGGGAGCACGGGACCCTTCAGGTCCCGCACTCCCACCATGTGATGTCTTGTGACATAGTAACAGGAAGAGCAACACAAACACAAGGTGGAAATGCAAATGGCAATAGTAACGAAAATGCAAGGGCAAATGACAATGCAAAGGCTAACACACACGGTGGCGCACATGGGCACGGTAACACTAACAGGTACATAAATGCAAGGGGAAACAGTAACTGTAACAGTAACAGAAGTATTTTTGCAGGACAACTGCATAGAGAAACACAGTGTGTACAAATAATGTATGCATTGTAATGGCAACAGAAGCTTAAAAGGAACATTGGAAGTACTTAATTGCAAATATCTCAGCAACCGTACGACATAGAAAAAAAATTTAATTTCACAGAAATCATTATTTTCCTGGCTACCATTTTGTAATGCAGAGCCCAAAGGGCTGTGCAATTCATGACAAAAAATCTGTATCTCGCACCGTTTTCGAGATACAAGCCCCGAAAGGCAAGGCATACGCCACCATGTTAGTCTATGGGAAAAAGCATCAACTTCAGAGTACCGTAACTTTGGAGCCATACAATAGTTTGTCACCAAACCATCAAAAGGCACATCTGTCATATGTTGGCTGCCTTCCCTTCAAATTTCAGGCCAAAAGACCTAACTGTTCTTTTGCAGCAATGTGGCAAAGAACTCCTGCCATTTTGGCCATAGTGTTGCAAAGTACTTTCGTGATTTGCGGAAGCTTTCGCACAGATTTGCAAAAGTGTCGTGCGTGCTAAAGTACTTTGCAAAAGTACTTTTTCAGAAATTTGAAAAACATATAAAAATAATAAAGACATGGCTAGCATCCCCAGGCTCCGACTAGGTGAACACACAAAAAAATGTGTCCCTAGATGGTCCCAATTTTAAATGCCAAGCATTTTTCTGATCGCTAACTGAAAACAAAATGGTGGATTTGCCAAAGTAGTAGGAGCATTTGCGAAACTAAAAAGTGTATTTGTGAAAATGTCAAACTTTTTGTTAACTTTTCCCATTGACTTATAATGGGAACTTGTTTTTTGAATAACTTTTGAACCATTTAATATTTTTTCACAAAGTCTTCAAAAGGCACATCGGGCATCACAGCCGCACGTTTCCTGAAGATTTTGGACCACTCACATAAAACGTGCAACCTGTAGGCAATGGCAAAGATTTCACCAAATGGTGTAAATGCACACGCTGATCACGCTTAATAACTCCGCAGCCATATATCCAACCAGTAAAAAACTTTACAGATCCCAAGGTGTTTGGTTCTTGATCATGCATGCCAAATGTCAGGCAAATCCATTAAACAGTGCCAAAGTTATTAAAGCAGCAGTGCAACAAAAAAAGTTATTCCAAAAAGTTAATTTTCTGCTATGGTTATGAAATATATTGGCAGAACTATTGATTTGGATTTTCTGGATGCTTCCTGTGCTGTGTACCATACATCTGAAATTTGGCTGGACTCTTACCCTCCTCAGATCTGCAATATTATTTCTATGCAAAAATTCGGCGGCCATCTTTTTTTCTTGAGAAATAATTAATTAAAACGTTCATAAAATTCTTAAATGATAATGAAAACTGGAAATTTTGCCACCAAAATAAACTGGAAGACATCTAGCATTGATTAAGAAGAAAAAAGGTGGGGTCAAATTTCAACCCATTTTCGTTGCACTGCTGCAAAGTTTGATTCTTTAACCTTAAAAGGGCTCCTCAACCCTAACTATGGTAGCACTATATATATATATATATATATATAGTATATTATATATATATATATATATATATATATATATATGTATATATATGTGTGTGTGTATGTGTGTGTGTGTGTGTGTGTGTGCGTGTGGACAGTATTGGAGAGATTTGGATGTGCACTTTAAATAAGGTCTGTATTTTACTCATAATTTATTAAAAATACAGAATTTGTGCTCTGTACTGTTGTCAATATGGTCAAGAGATAGTGTGCATAAAAAAATAGGTGTCTGTATTTTTATTTCATTCTGGCAACATTTTAATAATGAAAATAGCCTTAAAAAATCAGCCATTTTGTGACATGGCTGTGCTACACATCTTGGTGACCGTTAAATTTACTGTATTTAAAGCACAATACCAAAGTTTTCTTTTTTAGTAGATAGACTGGATGTAACTGTCCCGCAGTGATTATTGATTTTATGCAGATGTAATTATATTTACATGACACCACATGTAATTTATTACTTTCGTGCATTACTGTGGTGTCTTATATAGCTGCACAATATCTTTTATGTATTCTGCCTTTATGCTTTGAGTTTTTTTCAGTGTCAAGTCACATTGCTTAATGTGTTTCCCCCACACAAATCTGCAATCTTAATGCAGTGGTACATAGAGCCTGCTAGGAGCAGTAGCATCAAAAGCTGTGGCTCTTGCTGTCGTGTCCACGTTGCTCACGTGGATGATGGTGATGCTGGTATTGGTACAAATAGCCAGGACCCGAAGGTGACATCAGGCATTCAGTTTTGGTACTCTGGCTCTAAGCAAAACTGTTCTCTTCCTGCTGCTTCTGCCATTTACCATTCTTAAAAACAGGTCGAATGAAGCGTTGTCCATTTTTTAAATCTGGTGTGCTGCACAGGAGTTTGGACAGATCTCAGCGGTCTCCAGTCACTAGAAAACATAATCTTCAGCATTCTGCTAAAAAAAAACAGCAAGTTAAAATTCTGGGAGGCATATTAAATAGTGACTGGCTAAAGTGCAGCAGTTATTCTGTGTCATTTTGGGGACAGAAAAAGTAAATTATTCACCTTAAGACTTCATGGTCCTGCTGTTTGTGAAGGACCCCTCTTCAAAATAGAGGATGATTGGATTAGTGGGCTGTGTAGCACAATGAGTACAGTATATTTTAAAGTTTTGTTTTGGAAGTAGATCAGCAGAACTTTCCTCTGGTACTAGCACTGTGTAAATGGGGCATATTAAATAGTATAGTTTTAAAGTTGTGTATGAGAAGTATATCAGCAGAACTTTCTTCTGGTGCAGTTAGTGTTTAAATGGGGCATGTTAAATAGTATATTTTAAAGGTTTGTTTGGGAAGTATATCAGCTGAATTTCCCTCTGGTGCTGACACTGTTTCAATAGGGCATACTAAATAATATCTGGCTACAGTGTAGCAGTTGTGTTCTATCATCTTTGGGGGAAGAAAAGTTAAATTTGTGTGTTCTGTCATGGCCCAGCTGTTTGTGAAGGGCCCCTTTTCAAAATGGGGCTGTGCATATATGTGATCAGTCTAATCAAATAGAATTTTGTTTGAGATTTGTAGTTTTTTGTTTACAATCCATCCAGCAGGTTTTCATTGTATAATTTGATTTTTTTCAGAATATTGCTAATATTGGTGAACTTTCCCCTGGTGATGACTTTAATCATATTTAAATGAGGAAAAAACAACACCTGTGGGGTTCCTACTGGTAAATTCTAAGAATGTGTATTTGTCGAATGAATGGTGTACCTGTTGATGTGATGATGGCTCTATTTTAGAAGTGTGTATGTGGAATTAATATAAAAGCTGCACTCTTAAAATGTTTTAAATAAAAATGAATGCAATTTGTGAGAGATGCTTGTAATTTTTAGAAAGAAGGAGTGATGCTGGCTCCGGTTAAGGTAGGTGTGTGTGTGTGTGTGTGTGTGTGTGTGTGTGGGGGTATTATTTTAAAATGATAACGTTGCCTTTCTTGATGTAAGATTATAAAGGAGCATCATTGCATTGGCATACTGAACTAGGGGATCAGGTGTGGGTGGTGGCATAATATATTGGAACTGTTTGAAATAAAAAGAACTACAGCAATGGGACCTATCTCAAAAATGCTTCTTATGGTATTGGTCAGTTCATTTGAGGTTATGGGGGTTGCCATGTTTAGGAATGAGACTACTTCTAAACTAGACATCACGTGGCGGTATAATAAGTTGGAACTGTTTAAAAATTAAAAATACAGCTATTGTGCCTACCTCAAAATGACTGCTCATGGCATGGGGGGGTACCATGTGTAATACCTGAGTCATTGCCTGGGTGTACTAGTGCCTGTAGGGCAACATCATTGTTTTGGATTCATCTGGAAAAAACATTTTCCTGATTTTCTTATAATAACACTGTTTCTAAATTAGATGTTAAGTGATGGCACACTATGTTGGAACTGTTTAAAAATTAAAAAATACAGCACTTGGGCTTACCTCAGAATGGCTGCTCATGGCATTACTTAGTACATTCAGGGGTATGGGAGGGATACCATGTGTAGTACTGGAATCTGGTCATTGCCTGAGTGTACTAGTGCCTGTTGGGCAACATGAGTTGTTTGGATTCATCTGGCAAAAACATTTAGCAGATTTATTTATAATGAGACTGCCTATAAATTAAATGTCAAGTGTTGGTATAATATCTTGGAACTGTTTAAAAATTAAAAAATGCATCACCTGGGCCTGACTCAAGCAGTTTGGATGTGGCATTCCATGTGAAATACAAGAACCCTGCAGCAGCAGTGCCCCTGTGATGCACATGGTGGTGAGCATAGGGTAGGCCTGTGTGATATTTTGGCATCATTTTCCCCATAATGGCTGGCACTCGGTTGCCAGGGGACACCACACAGTGCCTGCATCTACAGATATCAACACCAAATAGCTTTCCTGGGTGCTTTCTGGTTGGCAGCTGTGGTTGGGCCTGCCCTCAGTTTGACTCTGTGGAGGTACTGTACAGTGATGTCAAAATGACCCCTGATGTGGCTCAGGCCTGCTGTGTAACATCCAGCTGTCTCTTTCCTTGCCTTTGCTTGTTCATGGGGAACTTTTGTGTATTGTTTTGACTTGTAGAGTAGTTTGGATGTGACATTCTACGTGCAGAATAAGAACTCTGCTGCAGCGGTATCCCTGTGATGCAAGTGGTGGTGAGCTTAGGGTGGGCCTGTGTGATATTTTGGCATTTTCCCCTCAAAGGCTGGCACGGGGTTGCCAGGGAGCATCATGTGGCTCCCTCATCTATAGTTATCAGTACCAAACAGCATGCCTGGGTGCTTTCTGGTTGTTAACTGTGGTTGGGCCTCTCCTCAGTCTGGCTCTGCGGAGCTACAGTGATGTCAAAATGGCCCCTGATGTGGCATGGTACTTATCAATGTGTATTGGCTGTTTCATTGATAATAAGCCATTAATAAAAGTAGTACCATGTATTTCACATGTTACATTGCTACTGTGGTGTCCACGTTACCCACAGTAGTTTTATGCAACAGAGATGGTCACATAATAAATTAAGTACAACCAAGTGATTTGTTCATGTTTTTTCTTTCTGCCTAATGTCTAACTTAAGTGTGAAAGCCATATAGACTGGGCATAAACAATATAAGAATGAAGTAATGAAACTTTGGTAACCTCCTGTTTGTATTTTTAGTGCTGTCTACATTGGAGAATAGATTGCAACACATAGGTAAGGAAAAAACATCAAATCATTAGATGTTGCAAATGAATACACTTAAATAGAAGACAGAGACACTGCATTTGAAAATTTTATTTATTACTATAAATGGGAAATAATGCATAATGGACACCGAGTTACCCACGAAAGTAGTTTACATGTCATAAATAACTGCCATTTTTCCAAACTTAGAAATACAGAACTATCTTTATAATTTGTATTATGTAACTACCATATATACACACTAAAATTAAGGTTGAGTCATGCCTAATTATAAAACTTTTTTTGAGTGTATGAATTTCACACTTTGTCTCTCAAATACTGTCCACACAGCTATATATATATATATATTTATGCAATGGGGGTGAGGATAAAAACTGGCAAATAACAGCAGTACTTTTGCCTGCACAGACCTACAGTGAGAATATCATGTTTATTCTCACTCTAGGTCATTTATTCTCACTGTAGGTAATAACCAGACACAAACTGCACTTTACCACAACTGCTCAAAAACATTTTGATTGGTGGGAGCTGGCAGCATGAGCAGCACAATCAGAATTCATCTGCTCAGTTGCATGTCAGCTCCCACTCACAGTTTCATTTCTCTCCAGCATCACACAGAGCACTTTCATTTTCTCTCCATATCTTTTTCCAGCACCAGATACAATCCATAGAAAACTCACCCTCTGCATACATCCCAAATTTACTCAGCTAATAGCTCTAACTCAGAACCTCCTCAGTGTGAAAATGGCATTCACACTGAGAGGTACTTTCTTAGTCACTTAATACACACAAAAAAAACCCTGCAGAGCAAACCCCCTCACCCTTACCAATGAACACACTGCTACAGACCATTCTTCCTCCCTTCCCAACCACAACTGCCAACAGGCCCATCTCACACCCAGTCACAGTACTTGTGCTGGCCCGAGAAGGGTTTCTGAAGTGTTGAAACAAGCAAAACCAACCCTTCGCTCCTCCAAACTTAAAACCCTTACGCTGCCACTCGCTGCTGCCGTAGAACTTGACAAGCACAATCAGCTACATACCACTTCCAAAATGCAGCCGCAACCAAATATAGCATTTTCCGAAAAGCAAAACAGAAAAACAAAATGATAAATAAATTAATAAATCTATCATCTCGCTCCCTCGTTAAGCGAGACTTCCTGCCGCCATGTTTTCAAAACTTTTCAGCCCTCCCACACACACATCATCCAATCAAAGGTTTCATAGAAAACAGAGGCACGCACTGACTGTAGCTACCATAACAGCATACAAACAGCACAAAATCTGCTTAGATATTTAAATAAAATAAACTTAAAAACACACAGAAAAATAATCAATAAACAAAACCATTGCATAAATGAGATATGGAATGGGTCTGCTGGAGATATCACTAATATTTCCCCTCATGCAGTTTGACCTTGTGAACTCACTCGTGGCTTTGCCACTCATGAGGTCAAAGGTCAAAATGCACTCAGGGGAAATATCAGTGATATTTCCAGTTGACCCATTACATATCCCTTATATATATTATGGTAGCATGGTAGTGCTACCATAGTTAGGGTTGAGAAGCACTTTAAAGGTTAAAGAGTCAAACTTTGCACCTTAATAACTTTGCCACCGTTCAACAGATTTGCCTGAAATTTGGCAGGCATGGGGCATAACCATAGGTCTTATGATCTGCCAACTTTTTTGCTGGTCTGATATACAGCTGCGGAGTTATTAAGTAACATCCATGTGCATATTTATGCTTTCTGGTGAATTCTTTGCTCGCACCTACAGGTTGCATGGTTTGTGCAATTGGTCTGAAAACTTCAGGGAACATGCGGCCATGGTCCCCAATGTGCCTTTTGAAGAGTTCGTGAAAAAATATTAAATGATTCAAAAGTTATTCAAAAAACAAGTTCCCATTATAGGTCAATGGGAAAAGTTAACAAAAAAAGTGCGACACTTTGGCAAATGCACTTTTTAGTGTCGCAAATGGCCCTAGTAGTGTCGCAAATCCACCATTTTGTTTTCAGTTAGTGATCAGAAAAATGCTTGCCATTTAAATTTGGGACCATCTAGCAACACGTTTTTTGTGTTTACCTAGTCAGACCCTAAGGATGCTAGCCATGTCTTTATTTTGGGGTGAAACACCCTAGAAATATGTTTTTCAAATTTCTGGAAAAAGTAGTGTCACAAAGTAGTGACACACTCATGACACTTTTGCAAATGCTTGCGAAAGCTTTTGCAAATTGTGACACTACTTTTTCAGACTTGGTCAAAATTACAAGAATTCTTTGTCACCTTGCTGCGAAAGAACAGTCTGGTCTTTTGAGATGCAATTTGGAGGTAATGCAGCCAACATCTTGCAGATGTGCCTTTGGGTGGTTTGGTGAAAAAATATTGCATAGCTACAAAGTTACGGTACTCTGAAGTTGGCGTTTTTTTCCCATAGACTAACATGGTGGCATACCCCGCACCTTTCGGGGCTCGTATCTCGAAAATGATGTGAGATACAGATTTTTTGTTGTGAGTCGCATAGCCCTTTGGGCTATGTCATAGCAAAAACTTAGCCAGGAAAATCATGATTTTTGTGAAATTACCATTTTTTTTCTACGTCGTACAGTTGCTGAGATATTTACAATTAAGTACTTCCGATGCTCGTTTTAAGCTTCGATCCCCATTACAATGCATACATTCTTTGTACACACTATGTTTCTGTATGCACCTGTTTGGCAAAAACAGGGTACATGCTTCCATTACTATTACAGTTACTGTTTCCACTTACGTTTATGTTCCCGTTTATGCCACCGTGTGTGTTACCCTTTGTGTTGTCATTCACACTTGTGTTTTCGTTACTGTTACCATTTGTGTTTCCATGACTATTTCTGTTTGTGTTTTTGTTTGCATCACCATGCGCATTGCCATTTGTGTTTCCGGCAGCCCTTTCGTTTGCTTTTCCATTTCTCTTTCGTTTTGCATCTTCCTTGCTTTTACTGTTACCATTTGTGTTTGCAATTGCGTTACTGTGCCTGTGAGCATTACGGTTTGTGTTTCCATATGCACTTGCAATTCCTTTTTTTGCTTCTGTTTCCTTTGCTGTTATTGTTGCTGTTACTGTTACTATTTGCATTTACAATTGCGGTACTGTGCCCGTGCGTATTTTGGTTTGCGTTTCCGTACGCACTTCTGTTCCCGGTTCCGTTTCTCTTTCCTTTGGCATTATTCTTCATGTTAACTTTACTATTTGCATTTAAAATTGCGATACCATGCCTGTGAGTGTTACGGTTTGCATTTACATGTGCACTTGCGTTCACGTTTCTGTTTCTGTTCCCTTTTGCATTCTTTTTGCTGTGACACTTAACATTTCCATTTAAAATACCACTGCCATCACTGTTTGCATTACCAGTTGTGTTTTCATACGCACTTCATTGTCCTTTTCCATCACTGTTCACTTCGGTGTCACTTTGTGCTTGTGTTTCTATTAACGTTTCCTTTACCATTTACATTTGCGTTACCATGTGTTCCACTGTTTGTGCTTCTGTTTGCATTGCTGTTCCTGTTACTATGTCACAAGACATCATGTGGCAGGAGCGTGGGGTTCGAAGGGCCCCATGCTCCCGTCGCCGCATTACATTCACTATTTCTCGTCATCATTCTCAAAAAGAAGGGAAATTAGAGGCAAAAAACTCAGTTTAATGCATTAGTTAGGGTTGTTCCACAGTGACAAAAGTGAGAAATTCTGTGTTGGGTTGAAAGCCCCCCTTGGACCCCAGCCCACCCCCAACCAGCATCAAGTGCGCATTGGGGTCATCAGTCCTAACTCTCACCTCATTCTCTTATACCTCTGCTTCTTCACACATGTGATAGGGTGAGAGTTAGGGCCAACGACCCCAATGCACACCCCGATGCCGGTTGGGGGGGTGGACTGGGGTTTCCAAGGGGGGGCTTTTAACCCTAACACTGAATTTCCTTACTTTTGTCACTGTGGAACAACCCTAACTAATGCATTAAATGGATTTTTTTGCCTCTAATATATATATACATATAAATTGATAAAATTGTTAAACATAAAGGGTCTAAATCCAATGTTCTGATTGTATAAAACATATCACATGACCGTGCGTATATCAGAGCACTACCACACACCTGCACATTTAACCCCCCTCCAAAACAATTTTGACATTTTATAAGATAGATAAACCACTCTGAGGTGTGTGGTCATGCTCTGACATACTCACGCCTTGGGTGGTTGACGCTTGAGGCCACAACAATGCACACCAAGGCATGCATATATCAGAGCATGACTGCACACCTCAGAGGGGTTTATCTAATATATATATATATATATATATATATGATACATGATGGGCAGGAGTGTGATATGGAAAATATTCTCACTCCTGCAGAGTGAGCTCTGGACACTCATGAGTGCCGAAGGCATAAGTGAGAGTATCCAGACCTCACTCTGCAGGAGTGAGAATATTTTCCATAGCACACGATCTGCACATTATGTGTGTTATTTATACAACCGTTAGACCATTAGACAGTTTTAAAATTGCTTTAAAGACATATCTTTTTACCCTGGCTTATTCCTTATAGTTATGGTTGTTTAATGCTTGGATTTTGCTGTTCTATTTATTGTTGTACAGCGCCTTGATTTCGAAAGGCACTTTATAAATAAACATGACTTGACTTGACTTGACAATGAGGTTGGGAGCTCCAGAAATATTGTTATGTTTTCCTGTGTTCTTTTCCTGTTTCTGTGTGCTTTCTGCTTCTTCTGTGTGTGGTCTGAGTCTGTGTGAGTTTTTATGAATGGGCTGGGGGTCTCAGAAACACTATTGGACTCAGGTGAGTGTCCTTTGCAATGCTAATTGCATTAGTTGCAAGTAGCAGTGAGAAACAGAAACTATTTTGTGAAGCAGTTCCATTTAGAATGCAGGCTGCAGTGAATGGTGACATCAGCAGAGTATGTATAAATGGCATTTATTTTATCGCTGCTGATGTCATCATTCTTTATCACACTGCAGTGAAAATAACAGGATTTATCATCAGCTTGGAGCTCCCATCCCCATTGTGTGCGTGTCTATATATATATATATATATATATATATATATATATGTATATATATGGGATATGCAATGGAAGCAAGTGTAGTAAATGATTTATCTGCACAAGAGCAGTTTGACCTCAGGTAACCTCATGAGTGGCATAAGCCACAAGTGAGGTGTCCAAGGTCAACCTGCTCGAGTGCAGATAAATCATTTATTACACAAGTTTTCCACTGCATTTTCCATTTATGCAATTCTTTTGTTTTTGCTTTTGTAGGGGGCATGTGTTAGTCAAAAAAGTGAATAAAAATTTTATTTTCTGCCATTTTTTGCTGATTATAGAAAATCTAAAAGAAATCTAGAAATGAAACACCTTTCATTTTGTAGATATTTTTATGCTGAACAACGTTTGTGCTCAAAGTACCATACTATCATTTTTGGTTTTAAGTTATTTGCATTTGTTTGATGAAAAAGTGCACAAAAATGGAATTTCCTGCTGTTTTTTGCTTATTTTGAAAAAACTAAAAAGTATTTATAAATGAAGCACCACTTATCTTGTAGATATTTCTGTGCTGAATAAACTTTGTGCTCACAGTACCATGCTATCATTTTTCATTTTAAAGTTATTTACATTTGTTTGTGGACAAATTGAAAACAAAAGATGAATTTTCTGCTGTGTTTTTACTAATTATCAAAAAATCTAAAAGGTATCAATAAACAGAACACCACCCATTTTGTAGATATTTCCATGCTGAACAACTTTTGTGCTCACAGTACCATGCTGTCATTTTTCGTTGTAATGTTATTCGCATTTGAATATGGTTAATACTGTTATGGAGGCTGAACATTACAAATTACATAAGCACTGTATAGTTAAATGGCTGATGACATAAGCACTGTGTGGATAAATGGCTGATCACATAAGCACTGTATACATAAATATGGAATACATAATGGACTGCAGTGGGAATAACACATTTATCTATACTAGTAAGTGGTAAGACCCATAACTCACGAGTGGCAAAGCCACAAGTTAGTTATAAAGGTCTTACCACTCATGTGTGTAGATAAATGTGTTGTTCTACTACAGTCCATTATGTATTTGATATATACCACACCATTTGTAGTGTTTTTACTGGTGCTTTACTTTGTTTTAGCTTAAAACTGCCTTTCTTTACATTGTAAGTTCCCTATCTGGCCCATTGTTCTCTGTGTTCCATTTCCAGATTCTGAGTGGAAATAACATATTCTAAGTTGTATAAATGGTGTTCTAAGTTATATAAATGTTGTTCTAAGTTATATAAATAAGGGATACATAACAGGGACCTGTGCAATACATGATTTATTTTCACAAGAGCTGTTTGACCTTGGGTAATTTCACGAGTGGCATAAGCCACGAGTGCTGTGCCCAAGGTCAAATAGCTCGAGTGAAAATAAATCATGTATTCCATAAGGTCCCTGATATGTATTTCATTTATGCAATAGGGATTATTTAGGATTGCATAAGGAGTTTTGTTTTAAATTGTTTAATTTTTCATGTTAACATACATGGACTTTTTGTAGTTTTCCCAGGGTAGCTTGGCTTAGCATAGTGGTTGCTAAGCAGTTGCTATGGATGCTCCAACTTTACATTATGGACAGTACATAATGAAAATGTTTGATGCACAATTCTTTTGTTTTTACATTTTTGGGGTGATTTTGTTCATCAGAAAAAGTGAATAAAACTCAATTGTCTGCCATTTTTACCTGATTATAAAAAATCTAAAAGGCATCTGTATATGAAACACCTCTCATTTTGTAGATAATTTTGTGCTGAATAACTTTTGTGCTTAACTTACAAATGTTATCAATTTTAGTTTTAAAGTTATTTGTATTAATTTGTGAAAAATGTGCAAAAAAAAACCCTTAACTTTCTGCTGTTTTTTGCTAATTCTACAAAAACTAAAAGGTATTTATAAATGAAAAAGCACTCATTTTGTAGATATTTTTGTTACTGGACAACTTTTGTGCTCACAGTACCATGCTATCTTTTTTCATTTTAAAGTTATTTGCATTTGAATATGATTAGTACTGCTATTGAGGCCGAACATTCTAAATTGGCTGATGACATAGCAACTGTGTATATAAATGAGTGATGCCATACTTACTATGCACGTGAATGGTTTTATTTACACAGTAGCTACAATACGCATTATGTATGGCACGCATTTATTGTTCACACCTGTTGCATTAATGGTGTTCTAAGTGAAAACAATATTTATCCCAGAATAACATGATTTATTTACCCAATTTATTCACCACTGGTGTGGTATATATGCAATTTATGTACACAGTTACTCAGATAAACTGATTTATCACACTCTGTTTATCTCTACACCTATTGTGTATAAATATATACAGTATATATATATATATATATATATATATATATATGAATAATACATTTACTGCAGTCAGATGATAGTTTCTAACCTAACAGTTCCAGAATTAGACTTTTCAAAAGATACATATATTTTTTTGAAATGTGACAACTTCAGAACTGTTAAGGCTAGAAATGTATTTGTTTTTTTTTTTGTTTTTTTTAATGAAAGTTTGGAGTCAGCTAAGTAGATATATTGTTAAGATATTACTACAGATCATATATTGATATTCAAAAAAGTTTCACTAAATTTTTTCAGTTCCTGTCATTTCTAATAACATTTTTTATCAACATGTATATATATATGCAGCAACACAGGAGAACAGTATTGCTGGGGCCAATACATGTTTATCGGACTCCAAGCTTTCATTTAAAAAAAATACATTTTTATGATTAACAGTGCAAATGCTACAGCTTTCATAAAAATACCATAAAAGATTATTTTTGTAAATGTTCAGGAGATACTACTGGTTGTTCTTTCTAAGAATAAATATATTCTTTTCTAGTTTTTAGGTATTGCTGACACTAGCAACATGAATTTGGGGCCTTTTGAGGGGAAGAAGGGGAGTTCACTGAACATTAGGGTGGTGAAGGGTGGGAATTTTCTGTTATGGTTTACAAGGATGGGTGGGTGGGTGGGTGGGAAAATTGCTTTGATGGGTGGGGAAATGGATCATATGCTGGGTTTTACAGTGCAGTAAGCACAATTAAAAAAACTTAAGTGTGTACATGGGGGAGGGAGGTGGGGCTTGAAAAGGATGGATGAGGTGTTCTTTTAAATAATGTGGCATGGTGGGAGGAGGTTGGTAACTATGACCTAGAGGTTGGGGTGGTTTCTTGGCTTTGTGTATAGAAAAACAAAACACTCAGTTCTTTGTGAGCGAAGTGCTACTTCATTCAGTAAAGTAGGCACTTTGCTACACAAAGAAATATACAAAGTGACACTTCACACTTCGCAGTGTTGGGAAACTTTGTTGAGTATTTCATGAAATTATGTTTTCTGACATTGCACATCCATAAAAGGAAGGTTACATTTTAAACAGTTGCTAGATATATCAGCAAGAAATATAAAAAGTTATTTGCTATTTTTAACCAGTAGAATAAATAAAAAAAAAATAATTCAATGCATCATATTAATTTAGAAAACTTTGAACACAGAAAGTAGATAAAGGGCTTAGGTTGCAAAAGGCTAGTGGATATGTCAGGCATGGTACATTACATTTCTAAGTTTTAAATCAGTTTCAGAATTAGCAGGCATAACATATATGACAAGACATCTGCTATATGTTATAGTTATTACAGAACAGTATTTGCTTTCTTCTGACAGATTTACTTCGATGTGGGCTTTCGTTCTTTTACAATCTTTTACATCACAGGCATGGAATCATTCACCAAAGTTCTGCAGAGTGGTATCCAATCATGGTTTCAAGGACAAAAACACAGTTCATTAGCTGTAAGATTTAACACAAATATGCTGATGCTTCAAAGCCTAATACTAGACCCAACATTGAAAATAAGAATTGTCAAATAATAAAAATCAAAATAACCATGCAATGCTGTTTAAAGGACAAAGTACCTTTTTAATAATATCATTTTTCCTATGGATGCATTATAATCCATAATAAAGGGTCAATATTAATCAACTGTATTACTTCAATATGCCGTACATATAGTTTAGCTGTATATCTTCAGTATGCTGTATGTATTATCTAAAATGCTTATTGAAATATAGAATGTAGGTATCATCGCAGCGTAGAACTACTTCATTAAAGGTGCATCCTTGAGATACAACTTCTGCCATACAGGTGAAAAAACAGCAAGAATATATTATGTTTTTCATTTCAAATAGTGGATACAGGTTAGTGTTATTTGATTATAATCTACTATACCTAACAGCAAAGTTCACCTAATACACGCAGTACCAAAGTTGGTAATATAACTATAACAATGAGGCTACAAAGTTGAGGTTAAAAAATAACCTGGAGGGGGGATATAGGAAGCAATTAAACAAAAGTTATAATCCACTAATCTACTGAGCTGTCAATGTGGCCTGCTTGTACTTCAGTAAGGCCTTTGGTATAGTGCAGCACTACAAATTACTATAGATGCTAAGAAGTCTAGGGGAAGGAGACAAAATGATCAATGGGTGGGATATTGGTTAAGAAACAAAACCCAGAGTGTAGTACTAAATGAGGAATTCTCAGGGGAGATGAGTGTCAAGAGTGAAGCACCCAGGGATCTGAAATGAGTGCCGTACTCTTCAATACATTCACAGGGGACACATGGGGTGGGGTTAGAAGGAAAGTTCCACTTAGTTGTAGATGACGCCAAGCTTTGCAATACAGTGGACACAATGGAGATAGTGGAGGCCATGAGGAGGACCCTGAAAAGGCTGAAAGAGTGGTGCAGCATTTGGCTGTTGGAATTCAATGGCCAAGAGTGCAAAGGTATGCACATCAGACAAACCAAAAGCTAGAGCTGAGTACAGGATGGGAGGGGATGTCATGGAATGTACCTCAGAGGAAAGAGACCTAGGGGTTTATCAGGAAACAACACTCACTCAAAAAAGGCAAGTGGGCAAGCACCACTTGTATAAACAGGAGATTGTATCAAAATATTTTGTATTGACATTTATCAAAAAAACAGTGCAAGAAACATATCCATGCATCTCCATCTCCTTCAATTTAAAGTGCTATAACACAAAGCAGTTTCCAATGCTGCTATAATTGCACCTGAATTAGAGTTCTAATCAATAGCAAAGTCGAGAGAGAAATTGATGTAACAGTCTATATCAGCCAAAATAAATAGCTTTAGGCATACCAGGTAAATAGGATCTCCCAGGAAAAAATGGATAAAACACACAGCTTACTTCACCGTAGGGGAATTGCCAAATTGGATCCAAAAACAGCTTACATTTTCTTTCTTCACAACTGGATATTCAGAAAGAACTGTGTCCTGTGTGCACTCAAAAAAGAAGTTCATTCATTTCGGTGCTGCCAACGGTATACCTGGGGCGGCAAGACCTAGGGGTTCTCATTATAGACAACCTGAAAGTAGTGACCCTGTGTTCAAGGGTGGTGGGGAAGGTGGGCTGCATAGAGAGATGGATAGCCAACAGAAGGAGGGAGGTTATACTCCCCCATACAAGTCAATGGCTCGTCCCCACCTTGAGCACTATGTGCTGTTTTAGAGCAAACACCTTAGAACGAACATTTATTTATTTATTTAGTTTTTGTTAACCGGGTAGGTGCACTAGCCATAAAATGACTATTTTCAGGCACGACCCGGGAGAGTACAACAAAAGGAGAACAGTTGAACAACAGCAACATGGGTACAATAGTACAAATAGAGGAACAGTACAGCAGTGCTACAAAAATACAATGGGTAGAAACAACAAAAAATAATGGCAAGCATTATACAGATAATGGCAGTAAGATATATAATAAGTGCAGAAACCAAGGACCCGACCTGTGGAGTGAAAGGGTTAATAAGATAGTAAGGTTATATAGAGAGAAATGTGAGGAATGTTCAAATATAACAAGAAAGACTGACAGAAGGAAGGTCAGGGGTGGTAATTGGCAAAACAACAGTGGACATTGACAGGGTTGGGGCTGTTCAGAGGAATCCAACCAAGATAATACAGGGCAGCAGGGAAAGGCCTACAAGGAAAGGCTGAAAGGCCTCAACATGTACTTCTTAGAGAGTGGGAGAGTCAGAGGGACATGACTGAGACCTTTAAATACCTATGGGGATAAATAGGATGAAGCGCAGGGAGCTTTTTAGGTTAAGCACAAGCATGGTTGCAAGAAGAGGAAACACAATAAAGTTAGTAGGGAGAAGTTTCCAGAGGGAGGTGAAGGAGCACAGGCAAGTGAGCATCATTAAAAGGAAGAATAACCCAGAGAGGGTGGGGAAGCTGGGAGTGGCATAGGGCCCCTTGCCACCACAGAGGGCAGTTGGGGTTAGAGCAGGCTGGATGGGCCTTGTGGTCCTTTTCAGATGACAAAATCTAGGCTTCTGTGTTCCTATTATACTGTGATGTACTCATTTAAAGAGGTTCCCTACCCACTCTACTACCAAGAGTATCTAGTGATTCCCTTGGTAAGCAGAAATCTGTCCAGTTTTACTTTCAAAAGAAAAGTGCACAAATGATCATACTCTCCCACATTCTATAGTTGTAGGCAATATAGTGTACTGGTTAAGAGCACTGAGCTGCAAACCTGGAGACCTGGAGTTGAATCCCACAACCACCACCTGCATACTATGTGTCTGTGAGCAAGTCACTTAACTTCTGTGTGCTCCCAGGATGCACCTGGAAACAATCCTTGGCTTAGTGTGCCAAACATTGTAAAATAAAATAAAAATAAATAGCCATGCCCCCAATTAAGCTGTTTGGAAATTAGGGGACATTTTCCTTTATTTTAAAAAACTGTGGCTTTTTTTATCTGTGCTCCAAAACTTCTGATGTAAATAGTAGTCACCATCATCTCATAGCATCTCACAATGTGCACCTTTGGTGCTATTTTTATGCTAATATGGCCTGCCAAAAAAATTGCAGAGATTGCCAGGACATATTAGCACAGCATGAGCACCAGAGGTGCCTGTGAGATGGTAACAGCTCCATTTTACATTGAAAGTTTCAAAGCGCAATTAAAAACAGCCACAGTGTGTTTATTCATATTTATGTTTAATGATCCAATCTCACTGGTGCTGGTACTGCCTCTATCCCACAGTCAGGCCGAGCCCCATCTTCCCACATCTGTAGTGCATACCCCCTTCTGAGCCCTCATGGGTTACCCCTTATAGCAGAGACTGGCTGTGGAGATCAATACTGATTGCCACGTCCTGAGTGTGGAGGAAGGAGAAGCCTCAGGTAGAGGGCTGGCCAGTAGTGAGAGGTTGGGTCCAAACATGTCAGGATCATCTAGTAGGTACCACAGGGTGCCATGCATGCACGTGATTGCATGCTGTGTGGAGATCAGTCAAGCATCCCACTCCATGCAGTACCTCCACTGCACTGCCACCTGTAGTCCTCCAAGTGGCAGTCCAGTGGTGGAGGCAGTCCCTCCATCCCTGAAGAGGTCAGCATCCTCTGGGAATCTCAGTTCTCCTCACCCAAACTGGTCTCCAATGACCCAGACCCCTTCCTAATCCCGGGTTTCCAGCATCATGAGTAGTAATGCTATTGCTGTATCAACAAGCTGGTTGCACAGTGTCCTTTAAGGTAAAGAAAAAAGTTATTACATGACTTAAAACCTTAATTAGGGGGCATAGTTATCATTAGGTGAGGGCTAGATCATTAGTACATGTTTCCTTGAAGGCCTGTACTGTCTTCCTGCTGACTGCCTCCACTGGTAGGCTGTTGTGCTTATTCCTTTTCTCGGTCCTACACTTTATCACTCATCACACTCTATATTGTTTCTAATGATTTTCGTATCTGTATCTAAAAGAAGAATAGAGAAAAAAAAAAGAAAGCGACTGTGTGTGATTGATGTTGGGCGGGGGGGCTGCTCAGACTACAGAGCAGAGGCTGTTAAGTCAACATATACAATGCACACAAGTGTACTGCACTGCTGGGTAGTTCACATTTGCAAATAAATTAAAAAGTTAAGAAGCAATGTTCTTTTACACAAGAAAACATTTACAGAGAAAAAGAACTAAAAAGAAGTTTTAAACAAGAAAAACAATTAAGTTTACAAAAAAAAGAACTAAGAACTAACTTGGAGCTGGCAGTATAGCCTAGAGGCTAGAGTAACAAGCTGCAACTGAGCTTGATACATCCAGCAGACCTGGGTTTGATCCCCATAGCCTCCACTTGCATACTGTGTGACACTCTGAGCAAGTCACTTAACCTCCCCAGTGCTCCTGTGTTGCCCCTGAAAAGAGGCACTTGTGCCTGGTGGGTCTTATTCATTACTGGAAGAAAAAAAGTTTGAAAACACAAAGAAAGAGAGCAATGGGGTTGGGGGTGCCTATCCAACTCTTCAGCCTGCACAGGAGTATTTCATTTTGTTGCCAATACAAAAAAAAATTAAGTGCATGACCAGACCAGGTACAGGCTTGTGTCATGTGTGAAGATTTTTTTGGGGGAGGAGGCGGCCTTGGCAGTTGAGTAACCCTTGTCTGCGGTGTCACTAGGCATTCCCCATGAAAGGTGGAATTATTTTCTTTTGTAGTCCAAAAACATATAAAGTGCACAACCAGACCCTGTACAGGCTTGTGTCATATGTGAAGCCATTTTTCAGGGGCAACCCTTGGCAGTTGAGTAGCCCCTGTCTGCTATGTCACAAGTCATGCCCATGCAGGCAGAAATATTTTTATTTTTCATTCCCCCCCAAAAAATTATGTGCATGGCCTGATCCAGTAGAAGCTTGAGTCATGTGCAAAGCAGTTTTGTGGAGAGGGAGAGATTACAATCTTCCAGCAATCTAGTAGCTTCCAGCTTGCAGTTTAACTACACAGCTACCTGTGTGTAAGCAGGAAGTTGTGGTTTCTTTTTTAACCTAATAAAAAATGATATCAGACTTGGTGTAGGCCTACATCACATGTGAAGCATTTTCTGTGGAGAAACATGAAAACAGAGACAATGACAGCAAGGACAAGACCAATGGTCTTTCCAGCCTGTGTGCAACAGCCTATCACACACTGAGACCGTTTGTCAATATGTGAGTTTTATCTACACTACCCACCCCCTTGCTCCCTATCTTACTACTGCCTCCCTGAGTAACCACTGAACCCTTAAGAGGGGGAAGGTATATCCTTCTGGCTGTTGAGTAGCCTCTAAATTGTAATTTCAATAGACAGTTGCTTGTATGCAAGCAGAAAGTTTTCCTTCTGTTTTTGTAAACCATTAAAAAAAAATTACACTGCACATGGCATGGCGTGAAATGTGAAGCCTTTTGGGGGGCCAGATGCAGCCCTTGGCAGTTGAGTCTCCCCAACTTGTAGTCTTGTCTTTGTTAACTATTTGTTACCTATCTTGAGTTCTGAGACCTGTACTCAGTTTTGCCATCTATTTCCTCAAGGTGACTGAGTAAGGTACTGGGAGTTTTGTTGGAAGGAAGCTGACTTAGTTGATTAACAACTGTTATTAACTTATTAAACGATAGCAGGATGGAAGGGAGTTAGTTTGTGAAACAAGATTCCAGCATCAGTAAGAACAAGACAAAGACAGCAGTTAAGAGGGAAAAAGAAACCACTGTCACAACAAACTCTAGCAAGGGCCAATACAGCTGCAAAATAATGGTATTGTGGGCAGTGAGAAATATGTAAACTAGCAATTTTGGCACTAACCACTGAACCACCTAACTGCACTTTCTAATTGTTGTGATACACACACACACACTGACTAATACATATACACATATATGCATATATATTCCAGTGTAACATAGCAGTGCACTGTCTACACACATTTGTACAGGTAAAAAAGGACATCAAGGGGCCGGTTTCTTCTTTTCAGACTCCAAGGGACATCGGTGGGGGGGGGGAGGTTGCCACTAGACACCTCTTTTAAATCTTTTACATCAGCAATAACATGCATAAGTCTGAAACCGATCTAGATAGTGGGGGAATGTAGACTAGCAGTTCTTGCACTAACCACCAAGCCACCTAACTGCACTTTCTAATTGTCATGATATACACACTGACTAATACATATACACATGTATGCATACCTGTATATATATATTCCAATGTAACATAGCAGTGCACTGTCTACACACACTTTTACAGATTAAAAAAAATAAATAGAGGGACTGTTTTCTTCTTTTCAGGCTCCGAGGGACATCAGAGGGTGGGGGATTGCCACTAGACACCTCATTTAAATCAGCAATGACATGCATAGGGCTGATACTGATCTAGATAGCAGGGGAATGTAGACTAGCAATTTTTGCACAACCACTGAGCCACCTAACTGCACTTTCTAATTGCGGTGATACACACACACTGGCTAATACATATGCACATATAGTATATGCATATATATTGCAGTATAACATAGCGGTGCACTATCTATACGCATAGAGCATTGCCACACACTCACACTGTTTTATATTGCATTTATTTACTTATACATCTAACCCTAACTTTTACTGTATTTAGGATAAGCACTGTGTTTTGCACTAACTCATTGCACTAATCTAGGGCATGACTGGGTAACTAAGGTAGTGGACCAGGGAGGTGTGGTGGATGTGGCCTATCTGAATTTCAGAAATGCCTTTGACACTGTCCCCCATAGAAGGCTGATTAAGAAACTGCACATCCTAGGGGTGGATCCTGAAATAATTCTGTGGGTGGAGAACTGGCTGAGTGGCAGGAGTCAGAGGGTTGTGATAAACAGGGAGTACTCTGGATAGGGAGATGTAACAAGCAGGGTACTACAGGGGTTGGTGTTGAAGCCAGTCCTCTTCAATGTCTTTATTGGGGACATTGCAGAGGGACAAGAAGGGAAAGTATGCCTCTTCACAGATGATAGAAAGGTATGCAATAGGGTGGACACACCAGGGGGTGTTGAAAGAATGAAGGAAGACCATAAAAAAATGGAGAAATGGTCTGAAGAATGGCAGCTGGGATTCAGTGCAAAGAAGTGCAGGATCATGCACATAGGGCACAAGAACCCAGGGGCAAAGTATGATCTAGGTGGGGAGGTACTGACAGTCACAAAGCAGGAAAGGGACCTGGGAGTTATCAGCTTGGAGGACCTAATAGAAACTAGGCAGTGTGATAAGGAGGCTGGAAAAGCTAGCCAAATGCTTGGATGCATAGGGAGGAGTATCAGGAGTATAAAGAGGGGGAAGTCATCTTGCCTTTGTATAACATACTCATGAGAGAGTGCACCTGAAATACTGCATCCAATTCTGGAGTCCCCCATCTGAGAAAGAACATAGACATGGTAAAGGCGGTGCAGGGGAGGGCAACAAAAATGGTGCAGGGCCTGTGGGATAAGATCTATGAGGAAAGACTAAAAGAGTTAAATATATATTCCCTGGAGGGGGGGGCATGATTGAGACATACAAATGCATCACCGGTATAAACAGAGTACAAGAAGGAAGTATCTTCCAAAGTAAGAGATGCTCTAAGTCAAGGGGGCACAATATGAAGTTGGAGGGGGGTTCAGGGGAAACATGAGAAAATATTGTTTCATGGAGAGGGTGTTGAACACCTGGAATAGCCTACCAAAGGGGGTTGTAGGGGTTAAAATTGTCACAGAATTTAAGGAGTGAAGTGAATTAGGTTAACTGTCTGTATCTAAAAAAAATGTTTTTCATGTTTAAAGGAGCAGTAAAATGAAGTACATGTTTTTCTGGTACCCTTATTTATTCCTGTGGCTCACTATCCTGACACACACCTGCCCAGGCACTATTGCCTAATAGGTGTAGTGTCACAATAGTGAGCATCCCAGTGATGGATTCTCTGACAGATTTTGACAGGGGTAAGGTAGCGGATGTGATGGGTTGCTACTTTACACCTGCTGGTGCAGGTCAAGGGACAGTCATTTCAGGGAGTTGGCTGAGCTGCTCCAGTGGTGTACAGGGCTAAACCACCAGCAGCTCTGCAAGCACACTCCCTCAGATCTGGGTCCGGGTCATGTCCTTTTAAGGAACTCATCCCCCGTAACTCTAATTTTTTTACTCCAGGGTTTGCTCCCCCTTGGAGTTAGTTATTTTATTTATGGGGGGGTGGGGCAGAACCCTCCACATGGGGGGTGTAGGGGGCAAAGCCCCACACACTTAGTTGTGGTCATAATGCCCCAACTTTTCTGTTGGGCATACGATTCATTTGGAGCTGTGGATTTCGAGCAAATTAGCTTGATATGCTGAGTGTCAGCATGCCGAGTTTAGGGATGCCATAGTACCACATATCCATTTTTCTTTTGTGCTAGCATATAGAATCGTAACATAGAGACTTCCTAGCAGATTTGGGTCAGGTAATTATTTGTGTCTCTGTCTGGTGAAGGTTTTGATATATCATTTAAAAATGAACTCATTTTGTAGACAATTGTGTGTCCATTAACAAGTTTTAATAACATGATTTAGTGATTTTGCAGTGTCCATATTGATATTTAGGAACACAATTTAATATATGTTTATGTCCACAGATTTTTTTAAAATGTTTAAAGAAAGCAGATAAGGAAGTGCTTACATTGTGGAACTATTAAAGTAATGTGGGGACTGTTCCACTCCATATTACATTTGAGGCTGGCAGTATAACCTAGAGGTTAATGAGCTATGAATGAGCTTGGTACAGCCAGTAGACCTATGTTTGATTCCTACAACCTTCATTTGCATACTGTGTGACTATGAACAAGTCACTTAACCACCACAGTGCTCCCAGGTTGCCCTTGCAGACAGGCTCTTGTGCCAAGTGGGCCTTACCCAGTGACCAAAACAATAAAAAAAAGAATTGATTGTATGAATTATTTTGTGAGGTATGTTAGCAGTGAAACATTGTATACTCATTTTGATTATTATATGAATTTCAGCCAATTCCCTGCTGAAAAATGTTTCTGATCTTCAAATGTTGCATAGTTCAGATTAAAGAATATTGGCTGATGAAAAATAAAACTATGCACTTCATGTGAAAGTAGCTCTCTGGTCTGATTTCTCATTTATGCTTCAGTTTTTGTCTAACCTGTCTGAAGCATTTCCCTATAGCATCTGCAATCTGAAACCTCCTACCTCACTCTCAATTATTGTTTATGCCTGGGAAAGGCTGAGTGACTGCCCATGTTTATGAGTTATGAACCTTTCTTAAATGGTAATTCTACCAAGACTGGAATCTTAGCACGCAAAATAGTGCTTTGAAACACTCATCAGCAGACTGCTTCAATTAAGCAGCATAGTGATAACACAAAACCTCCAATTTTATATAGTCCACTAAGAATCTGGAGGGCTCTGTTTTTCTACTGAAATAGCAAAACGTCTTCAGGGCTTAGCCTACTACAGCTATAAAAAGGGCTTCTTTTCCCATTGCGGTTTGCTCATACTCTGAGTCCTGATTGCCAGAGA
This sequence comes from Neoceratodus forsteri, assembly GCA_016271365.2. NCBI lineage: Eukaryota > Metazoa > Chordata > Ceratodontiformes > Ceratodontidae > Neoceratodus > Neoceratodus forsteri. The sequence goes on from CM057453.1 coordinate 137,843,082, forward strand.
TGTGTTTACCTGCTGCTGCAGGTGATACCTAGTCGAAAGGTACAGGCCAATGAAAAGCCAGCAAGCAAAACTTGTTTGATGAACCAGCAGTTAAGAAAAGTAGATTTGGCAAATGTACAGTTATTAAAAAACACAAAGGCAGTTGCAGTACTACACATAGTGGAAAGAAATGAATAAACACGAATGCATATAATGTTCCACATTCTCAAGAGGGCGTGGCCTGACTGCCAAGCACACCAGACATGTAATGGACTTGCTTCATCTGTGGAACACTTCAAAATTACTTTATTTATCACAAAACAGGGAACTTGGAAATTGATTCCAAAGAATAGCAGGATAGTGAAAGTAAAGCGGTGCTGCAACCACCAATCAAGTCTCAGAAAACCAGGGCCCACTCCTCAAAGATTTCTGGCAGTCTGAGGTGGCGTCCCCTCAGCTGGAGGAGTCAATAATGGGGCCCCTGCTGGCAGCCATACAAAAGCTAGATAAAAAGATGAAGGACTTTAATTCCAGGATTGCCCTCCTGAAAAAGAAACTAGATGGAACTCAGGTGGATGTCAAAGCGGGGGGGTTGGGGGACTAGGCAGCAGCTAGAAAACATTTCAAGAGCTGCTAACATTCTGCTCCCTGAGATTCTGTCCCTGAATGGTGCCCTTACTATTAAGTGTGCCTACCGGAGCACACCTCAATGGATCCCCTACACAGAGGAAAACACCTGAACTGTCCTACCTGTAACCAGGAGCAGTGAGGAGCAACATGCATAGAAACACAGACTTTGATGGCAGATAAGGGCTGCTTGGCCCACCCAATATGCCCATTTCCCTACCTATTGGATAAGCTGCAGATCCTATTTTTACCAACAGCCTACTTCCTCCTACCTCCCACTATAATTACCTTATGTCTGTCTCATGCATTCTTAAATTCCTCCACTGTTTTTGACCTCATGACCTCCTCAGGAAGGCTGTTCCATGTATCCACCATCCTTTCCATGAAAAAATACTTCCTCCCATTGCCCCTGAGTTGTCCCCCCTCTATCTTCAAATTGCACCCCCTTGTTCTTGCACATCTATTTTTCTGAAAGATGCTACTCTCTTGGACTTGAGGTACTTGAAAGTTTCTATCATGTCCCCCCTCTCCATCCTTTCCTTGAGGATATATGTATTAAGCTTTTTTAGTCTTTCTTCATATGGCTTCTGGTGCAGACCCTGCACCATTTTAGTTGTCCTCCTCTGGACTGCCTCCATCCTGTCTATGTCCTTGAGGAAATGGGGGTCTCCAGAACTGCATGCAGTACTCCAGATGGGGTCTTACCAATTGTCTTTAAAGAGGGATAACAACTTCCTGTATTCTACTGGTGACACCTCTCCCTATGCATCCCAGTATCCCCCCAGCCCGCCTTGCTGCCTTCTCACATTGCTTGCCTACCTTAGGTCATTTGATATGATACCCCCAGGTCCCTTTCCATTTTTGTTGTCACTAATATCCCATCTCCATTGTGTACTCTTCCCTTGGGTTTTTGTTTCCCAGGTGCATTACTTTGCACTTCAATAATGGAATGCAATCCTCCTGGCAGTGAAGAGATCCAGGGGAAAAATGATGGGGATTTACAAATTAAACTTTTCCCAAACCTCAGCTTCAGCACACAACAATGGAGGAAAGAATATGATGGGGCATAATCCCTGCTTAGGTAGCTGGGTGTTAATCATTACATGCTGCTTCTAGCCCATCTGAAGGTACATTACAGGGGTAAGACCTTCCTATTCTCTAAGCTGGATGATGCCAGCAAACTGGCCTAAAGAATTCATGAAGATTTTTCAGTGCATGAGAAGGATGCCATATTGGATGCTGAATCTAGCAAATGACATGAATGCTACCCAGTTTAAAAACAATTTTTCAGTGTGCTTGTAGCAAAACTTGTTTAGTGTAATTACAAAATGTTTGGGTTGTGGTCACTAGTTTGGCCTTACTTTATGGTGTGCAAGGTTGCCAGGAGCCAGAGATGGGATGAAGGGGTTGGCTGTATATCACATGCTTGGTTGTAGAATTCAGAGTCTGGTCCATGGCCAACATGGCATCTGACACGTCACACTGCTGACTCTCCCCTCTACACGGGTTCTCCCACCAGTGTAGGTACAGTGTCTCAGAAAGCAACACCTGGGGTTTTATATCCCTTTAAGTAAGATCTTGTACTAACTGTTTCAGTTAATAGAGATGTTAGTCTGGTCTTAATATTCAAAGACTATGCCTGCAATTCAATGGTGGGAACAACCAGCCATGACCACTGCCTGAGCTATTTAAGCCAGCTCCTTCCAGCCTCACTCAGAAGCATTGTTTCTTTGCTGCAGCTGGACACGCTACTGGAGCTCTGCACTGCCCCCCCCTTTTCACCCAGTGTCCATCTCCAACCTTTCCTTTGTGATTTTGGACTTTCTGCTTGGTTTGTGCCTCTCTGGCTTTCTAGCTAAATATGTTGCTTTCTACCAACCTAGCTACAGATTGTGCTTCTCCCAGTCATCTATTCCTGCTGCACTCCTGTTCTCATTTACCTTCTGTTTCATAGAAACATAGAAGTTGATGGCAGATAAGAACCACAAGGCCCATCCAGTCTGCCCGTTTCTTTTTCTACCTTATGAATGTGCCATTGACCTTTGCTCTGTCAATGGCCTATCTATTCATACTCATCTGTATTGTTCCCTTATGCCTATCCCACATCTGTTTGAAGCCCTGCACTGTATTCATATCCACCACTTCCTGAGGTAGGCCGTTCCATGCATCCACCACCCTTTCTGTGAAAAAGAACTTCCTGAAATTACCCCTTAATTGGCCTCCCTCTAATCTCATGCTGTGTCCTCTTGTCCTGCTATTTTTCTTATATTGAAACATGTTAGACTCTTTCACCTAGTTAATGCCCTTGAGGTGTTTGAATGTTTCGATCATATCACCTCTCTCCCTCCTTTGATCTAGGGTATACATATTGAGCTCAGTTAATCTGTCCTCATATGTTTTCTGATGCAGTCCCTGCACCATTTTGGTAGCCCTTCTCTGGACTGCCTCAGTTTGGTTAATGTCCTTGTGAAGGTTTGGCCTCCAGTACTGAATGCAGTACTCCAGATGGGGCCTAACCAGTGTCTTGTAAAGAGGGATTATTACCTCCCTCTTCCGATTGTGATACCCATACTAGTATACCCCAACATCCCTCTAACCTTACCTACTGCATTAGTGGTCTGTTTGGATGATTGCAGGTCATCAGTGATGATGATGCCCAGGTCTCTTTCTTCCCTTGTGACTACCAGCAATGTCCCTCCCAGCCTATAGGTGGCTTCAGGGTTTCTCTTCCCTATGTGCATGATCTTGCACTTCTTTGCGTTAAATCCCAGTTGCCACTCTTCTGACCATTTTACTAGTTTATCCAGATCTCTTCTCGTTCTGCCCACCCCATCTGGATCTTCTACTCTGTTGCAGATCTTGGTGTCATCTGCAAACAGACAAACCTTACCCTCCAGTCCATTTGCAATGTCACTGATGAAGAGATTGAAGAGGACTGGCCCCAGGACTGATCCCTGAGGTACCCCACTTGTGACTTGCATCTCTTCTGACTGTATACCATTTACCACCACTCTGTTTTCTGCCCGTCAACCAGTTTGCCACCCAGTTGACCAACTTCTGACCCACCATGAGCCTACCGAGCTTATTAATCAATCTTCTATATGGAACAGTATCGAAAGCTTTGCTGAAGTCACAGTAGGTGACATCAACTGCTCCCCCTTGGTCCACCACTCTGGTTACCCAGTCAAAGAAATCTATGAGATTAGTTTGACAGGGCCTTCCTTTTGTAAACCCATGCTGTCTTGGATCCTGTGCTCCTATGGATTCCAGGTGTTGCACTATCATTTCCTTAAGGAGTGTCTCCATAATCTTGCCCACTACTGAGGTAAGACTGCCTGGTCTGTCTTTCAGTTTTGGTTCTTTTTGGGCTTTCTAGTCTCCCAGCATCCTGCCTTCATCATTTGCTTTTGGCTTGTGCTAGTCAGGCTCCCATTTAGCTGTTTTTCCATTTCCTTTAGCAATCTCTCAGTTCAAATAAAATCATTAAATGTTTATACCTGGCTCCTAGCCAGCCAGCCAATCTTTTCTGGGTTCTAATGTTGTTCACTTCAGCAGCTTCTGCTCCCTAGTTTTGACTGTCATATACTACTGCTTTCCCTAGCAGTTTCATTTGTTGTTTCTATTGCCTTAGCCTACCTAACTTGTAATGCATCAGTAACTAACACTAACTTCCCTCATGGAACTGGTTGGCATGCATTCATCATTCAGTTCAAGCTCATATTATTCAGTCTCATTCAATGTCCTAATTGTCTTTAGATGTCTCAATCAGCCATTTATTCCATGTGCTCATGGTCATCAGGCTTCACCATCAGCATCCCACTACTCCTGCATTCAGATGCGTGCCAGCCACGACAATAGCATGGCTTCCTGGGCTCCAGCCCTTTAAGCTGGTGGTTTCACTATGCCCCCTTGAAGTCCACATCTTGAGTTTGGGTCCCACAACTCAGGCAGGGTCCTTCTCTTTATGCCTTTTGGGTGAGAATGTACTACACTGCAGGGAAAGTTTTAGCCATGCAGATCAACTCAGTGGCACCTCTTGATGTAGCATTTAAGACTTTAGCTGCCAGAGTGTGGGGTCTCTAAGACCAAGAGTGCTCCTTTAGCTGTACAAACCACATTGGCAGCACCTTCAAAAGCTATTCCCCATACTGCGGCTTAAGGTTCACCGGGTTTCTAAATCCTTCCCTTCCTCTGCCTCTCAAGGGTGAAGATAATATAACTCCAAGTCCCAGCTTTTCAAGGGCTGAACTCCTATGCCTTACCCATCAAGGGTTCAGTTTCCTCTCTAGGACTTCCCTCGTGGAGGCCAGGTGAGTGCCTTTTAGCAGTTGTTGCTTTTCTCCTCCTGCCTTGGAGGTGAGCCTCCTTCATGGGGAACCTACTTTAGCTGCAGAGATCAGCTTGTGTGGCATATGGATGTAATGTCACTGTCTAAATTGCCACGGTCAAAATGCAGCAGACAAAAAGGAGAAATTATATGTGGTCACTAGTAAAGTGGTAGTGGACACAATGTATCTACCATGACCAAACGCCAGCTACATGCTGGACTGCTGCTCATTGCGACTTTTTTCCCTGATCATAACAAACTTCAAAAAATAGTTAATGTTTCAGTGGAAACTCACCCTATACATGCTCATATTTGTTGTGGTGACACATTTTGCTCAATTTCAAACACTTGCTGCATTGCACCGCACGTACTCACATTTGTTGTTGTGCCACAATCTTATGCATTCCCTTTCTCCATGCTGTATGGGATGTGTGCAACTGCTATCCTTCCACCTACCAGCCATATGCTGCCATATGCAAAGAATCTGAGTGTCATCTTTCTTGCTATCTTTAAGGTGTACTGGGGTAATTGCAAGGATCTGGTATCTGGTAGTTCTATATGTGGTGCAACTACATGGCGATGCTTAAGGTGAAGAATTTAGCAACTCATTCATGTTAAGTCAGCCATGGAGTATGTTCCAACACAGAAAGACAAGCAGAAGCCTGTGTTGGACAACTTTCTGTATACAAAGGAGAAAGATGGTGCAGATGGCAAGATCACCTGGCACTGTGAACTGCACACCTGCTATGCATGTTGTCACACTAAGGGGGATACCATCACCATGTCTCCCATTGACCATAATCATGCCCCAGTGCACGGTAGAGTGGAGGTCATTACAGCTCAGGCAAACATGAAATGCTGAGCCTGTGAGTTGGAGGAGTCAACAAAAAAGTAATCCATCTTGAGCTACAAGAGGTGGCAGTCAAGCATGCACACCTGCTGCCAACCCAAGAAACACTGAGATGTGTTATGTGGAGCCATCGACAGCAGTGTGGCACTAATGACACTGCTATCCTGCAGTACTCTCAAACTGTGAGTGAGGATCCCTTTTTGAGAGTTAATGAGAATCATTTATTAATATTTGCAAGTGATTCAGATCTGCAAGTACAAAATGAACATGAGCACTGGTTTTGTGATGGCACTTTTTCTGTAGCACCACAAAAGGACGACCAGTTGTACGCAGTGCATGCACTGGTACATGGGGTTAATCGGCCATGTGTATGCTCTCCTTCCAGGATGAAGTGAGGCAATGTACAGAAAGTTTTTTGTGCACTTGCAAAATTTGCTTGGGGGCAAGCTGAATCCCACCCGTGTCATGACCGATTTTAAAACTGCTGCCATTAATGTGCTGCATGAAATGGTCCCCAACGCAGAACTCAGTGGCTCTAATTTTTATCTTGGATAGGCTATGTGGCACCAAATCCAGCATGAGGGGCTACAGCAGCAGTATGTGCAAGATGAAGACTTTGCACACAAGGTATTCTGCATCCTGGGCCTGGCTTTTGTTCCAGAACACAGTGTGGAATGGTTTTTTGAAATGCTTCAGGATGATGACCAGTTTTCCAAACCTGAGTGCCTCATGGACTACTTTGAGGACAATTATATCATAAGGTTGACAAGAAATTGAAAGAAGAGATGTCAACCGAGGTTCCACATACATTTGTAGACTTGCCTCAGAACAATAATGCACTAGAGACTTAGCACAGGGCTTTTTCAAGAATCATTTTCATAAGCCACCTGACCCATGCTAGACTGGCATGCAGATTGAGGCAGGAACAGCATGCCATAGCCTTACAAAGATGGCAGATGGAACTCAGCGAGCAACCACCTAGAAAACATAGCAAATACTGTACATAAGAGTAAATAAAGTGTTCAAATCAATATGTTCTGATTTTGTGAATAGGCAGCCCAAACAGTACTTGCTTGATGTCACCACGGTTATTGAAATAAATGTTGCATAAAAAGGTTTTTAATTAACAGCATGTGAAGCTTTTAACTTTAACTGAATTTCATACATAAACTTGCACACTAGCACTTGGTATATTTTTGCCCATATATTTGCACACTATATTCAATGCACACTAGGCCCTATGCACGAAGCAGGCGGGGGTACATGGAAAAGTTGTGTATACCTCCTGCATCTCTGCATCCCGTGGACAGGTGTGCCCATACTAGCATTCAGCAATGCCGGCCTCCTGTCCATGGCTCCTCCCCCTGGTGCACAGGACTCGCAAGGCAGTTGGGGGAGGAATTATCATGCCAGGTGGGCATCCAATGGGATGCCCACCTGGGATCCATAATGGATCTCATGCATAGGGGGGTGCAGGTCTGGGGCTGTGCATGCTGATTGCAAGCACCCAGACCCATGCAGCAGCCTCCAGTCCCAGTGCTGCCACACATGAAATTACCAGGAGCTCATCCGTCCAGCTGCCCTTGCAACCTCCTCTTGCCCAGTGGTCAGAGGCAGCACAGTGTGTCCTGTCCCAGTCCCAGGTGACTCCAGGCCTGTGACCAGAGGGGTGGCAGTTGGTTACGGCAGGGTCTCCCCGGCGTACCCTGCACCACCCTCCTCACCCATGTGGCCAGCATTACATGGGTTAGTGAATACTATGTAGTGCTGGCATGCCCCTGGAATGCATCCACCGTGGCACTTTCCACGGATGTGGGGGATTGGGTGCAGTGGCTCTGTGTGCCCTCCCCTTCATGCATGCCACATGGGGGGTGCAGTGGGTGCAGAGTGGCTACCTGCCCCAGATACGCGTGCATAGTCACTTTGCACCAATAGTGTAAAAGTCCCAATTTGCACATATTTGCACATTTTACTTTTTAAATTTGTATATGTCATACACATTTTTGCATATTACTATCCTGTTTAAATGTTTTTAACTTTGGATGAGTTGTAATAATAAAGTTGAATCTCTGTACCACATGCCTAGCCCCTGATTTATTCATGTTAGATATTGGTTACTGCGAGGGGGGGTTGGATGAAATAAACGAATATGCATTGCTGGGAGGGGAAAACTTTGCATGATACACTGAGGAGTGTGCTGCCCATTGATCTGTGAAGTAGATGGAGACAGGTAATGCTGCGATTATTTGTCCAGTTATATTTTTGTACTGTGACTTCTTAACCCAACTATGACTTATGTCAGCAACCTAATGTATGGCTTCTAATTTGGCCCCGTGACATAATGTCTGTGTTGTTATGACCACAACATTTTGTCTAGGGACCAATCAACTGTACATAGCTTGTGGCACCCTCATGGCTTCCCATTAGAAGGATAGAGTGAGAGCCCGTCCTCTAAAAATTTTCTCCTGAATTGGGTCACTAAATTGAAGTAGCTGAGTCAACACTAATTTATCCCAAGCCTGGAGGGAAGGTGACAAAGGCCTTGGATCACCAGAGGTTTCCCCCTCATAGGGGGGTTTTCCTCTTTTCCATGCTGAAGGTTATAAAAGTTAGGTAGTCTCTGCAACAGGTGGTCCATAATGCAGTACATTCATATTAGTATAACGTTTATCCAGGTAGGTTTCCGCTGTGAGTTGGGGTTGGATGGTGGCCATCCTTCCATTGCCATTCTCTCTCTCCTTACAGAAGTCATGCATCTTCTGCTATTAGTTCTGATATCTGTCAGTCATTGCTCAAGTCAGTCTCTCATTCCAGTTACCACTAGTTGCTGTCAATCTGTCCACATTCAGGCTCTGTGGTCACTACTTGCTGCTCAGTACTTTTTGGGGCTCCTTCCTAAGGTACCTTTGGCCTAAAGGAATTATGTTCCCATAGCACTTCTAAGGGTGGAACCCTCCTCAAGAGGGATCCTTTGTCTTCACGGCTCTCTGACAGGGTGGTAGTTCCCAGTAGAACCGAGAGTGCGAACAGATAAAGCACTCACCTATGACAATCAACAACTCATTCGTTCAAATGCCTTCAGACTATTGACAAAGTTGCACAAGCATAACCCCTCACTAAGCTGGGTAAGCCCATTGAATTCAAAGGCTATGCCTGCAATTTAATGGGTGGGAGCAACCAGCCATGCCCCCTGCCTGAACAATTTAAGTCAGCTCCTTCCAACCTCACTTAGAAGCACTGTTTCATTGTCCCCACCATCCTTCCCACCTCCTCCAATGGCTCGCCTCTCTCCTCGCGGCTCCTTTCTAAGATACCTTTAGCCTAAAGGAGTTATGTTCCAACTGCACCTGTGGAGGTGGAACCCTCCTCAAGAGGGTTCCTTTGCCTTCACATTACCCCAATAGGGTGGTAGTTCCCTGTGGAACAGAGAGTACGAACAGCCTAAGTATTTGCCTATGACAATCAACAACTCATTAATTTAAATATCTTCAGACTATAAACAAAGTAGCACAAGCATAACTCCTCACTAAGTTGCATAAGCCCATTGAATCACAGACCTTTGACATGTATTTTGTGGGGCTGCTCACAGCAGTCTTGTTACTGCTATATTTACTGCCATATTTACACTTTTTTCCCCCACAGGCAAAGCAATAAAACATTGAAGGCTGTGCTATTTAATATCTGCTCAATATAAACTAACTTTTGATGAACATTAACTGGGCCTTCATTACAGATTAAGTCATTTAATCAGTCCAGATACAGAAAATCTACATCTTTTCTTGTCATAATACAGGGTACCAAGCCAACTATTGTGGCAGGACCTCCTTTGATAAGACTTTCTGGTCAGATTTTATGTCCAAACCACATGCAGTTCTATACACAGAAACATGGAAATTTTCAGCAGATAAAGTCTGCCTGGCCCATCTAGTCCACCCATAAGCTCTTGTACTGGATTACTGCATCTGACCCACCCACTGCTGTATCTCTATGGTTCCCCTATGCCTGTCCCAAGCATGCTTGAATCCATCCTGTTTTCACTCCCACCACCTCCTGAGGCAGACCATTCCATGGATCCACCACGCTGTCTGTGCAGAATGTCCTCACAATTCATCTTAACCTCCCACCTTCCAATTTCATGTTGTGTCCCCTCATTCTTGTGCTCCTCTTGTATTGGAATATGTCTACCCTTTTATCCATGGACCAGCACAAATGCAGCAATGAACAGCTCTAACTGCTGAGGAGTGTGCACAGATCAAGAACCAATATATTAGGCAACAAAACCAGCATTACTCCAGACTAGTGAGCTATAACGGCTTTATTAAATATTTTTAAGAAAAGCAAAATGCCTGCAACATACCATCAGGGGGATGATGCACTAGTTGCAAAACCGGTTGGGTTTTTGTATCGCTGCCACTCAATGGTATGTTGCAGGCATTTTGATTTTCTTAAAAATATTTAAAAAAGGCTTTATAGCTCACTAGTCTGGAGTAGTGCTGGTTTTGTTGCCTAATACCATGGACCAGCACCCCTAATTACCTGTTTTGGCCAATTATATGTATTTTATGCATCTTCTTTAGCTGTAACCATAGTAAATTATCAGAGTATAAGACATTTTGCAGCACATATTTTCTCTGAGAAGAGATGAGACTAGACTGCAACCTAATTAGGTAAGGAAACTAGATGCATTCTCCCAGTGATAATAACACTGTTGGTTGTAAGCCTGCATTATTCTTATTTGCTGATAATAAATTACATTTATTATCTGGACACAGCTTGTCTGTTTTCTCTTCCTTTGTGCAAGTCCAACAAAAACCTGAGAAAGGTAACTTTATAACCATGTTACATTTGATGACTGTGTGCAGGTTGGAATGTACAAAGGGAGGATTCCATTCAATTAAATTTTGAATGTTGAGTAGTGGAGTGCATTCTGTTTTGCCTACTTGGACCTATTCGTGCTTACAGTGGTTGTTTTGTGATGGACTCACTCCGTCTTGGTCTCGGGTGTAGCACTTTCACCCCAGACCCTGATACACTCCCTCTACAAGTGGCAGTGTACTGCTTTGACGCCACTGTTTGCCCACTGGGGCACTGGAAAGCCGTTGGATGACGGCGCCAAGGATTTCATCCAGTTTTCCAATTGCTTCTTTGTTTGTTTACCCTTTGTTTGTCATGCCTGAACTTTGCACAAAACTGAGACTGGATGTCTCAAACTATCTCACATTCCATGGAGGATGGACAGATTTTGCGCTAGATGTAAAGTCTGCACTACCTTGAGTCCAAACTAAAAGCCAAGAAATACAGCTTTAAAGGTCTCTTGGTTGTGGCTCTACATACTGCTGTTGAGAGTATCACAGCGAAGTGTGTCTCCCTTGAACTGCAAAATGCATCTTTAAAAAGAGATGGGCTTGCAGGCATCGGAGTTGCAGAAAAGGGAACAGAAATTAGCAGAGGAGACACAGTCACTCCACGATGCCAATAACAGACTGTTGCACTGTACTCCTCAAGACTCTGAGTGTGAAATTTGCATGTTGAATAATGATTGTGAAAGGTTGAAATGTGATAAGAAACAGTCAGCATATCTGAACGATATTTCGAGTGATACGAATAAAGGTTTGTGATAGGATAATGCTGAGTTGAAAGAGGAGAATGAGAGAGTGAATCATGAGCTAGATAAGGAACTTAGGGAGAACGATGAATTGGGCACCACATACAGAGTATTGCAGCATGAGGTTGAGAAGGTTATTGAGCAGGACACTGCAAGAGTTTGTCTCAAAAGGTGTAGAGCAAAGAGGATGAAAATGCACCCCATCAGTGAGAGGTTCTCGCTGACCATGTTAAAGCTATGAATGGGTTTCAGTGTATACCCACTGATATTGCATCATCTGGAAATGATGAGTCTGACTTTGATGATGAGACTTGCCATGTCACTGCCGAGTTCACACCCCAGAGGGCTGTCATATTTTTCAGCAGTCCACAAGATGGTGCCTACATGCATACATACTCTATGTTGCCACGTCTTCACAAACATGGCGGAAGCAACATCATTCACCAAGATGGTGGCCCTCATGATACAGGAGGTCGGCCTTTACTTCGTGGTGCGCCACCACTTGCTACCCTCACCAGGGAGGACAATGCAAAAGTGCGCGACTTAATCCATGAGGCCCTCACCAATATGATTGCACTGGATAAGTGAAGAAGAACCATCTGGGAGCAAATTGACAAAATGTTTGTGGTCACTGTCAATCAGGACCATGCATTTAAAGCAGTCGCTGATGCTGTGGTGGAACCTGCCATCCACAGTGCTATGCAACGCATTGATGCAAATGTAGTTCCTCATGCATCCAGCCACTTACATGTCCCTCACTCTGTCCAGCAAATTGCTCAAAGCATTGGACAGATGAGTCCAACTGATAACCTCAGTTGCCATTTGGAGAAGGTGCTCTCCCTCTGCGAGAACTTTTTCTGCAACCCAAGTACCAGGTTCAAGTCTTGAGACAGACGATCGAACCTACCCTCTGGGCCAAACTCCCAGAAGCCATCCGCAACTGTGAGACACTTGCCTACAATGATATTGCTCAAGCACTCCTTGCTGCCAATGCCCCAGGTATTGTTGGAGCCCACTTGGCCTACAAAGTTTAGCAAAATGCAAAGGAAAGCCTTGCGGCTTACCATCAATGGTTGTGGCTCGAATACGAGGCCGGCAAAGGCTTGGCTGGTGAAGTCACACACAAAGACCAAATTGAGTACAAGGATTTGTTCATCTGGAACATGACTCTGGGCATTCGGAAAAAGGTTGCACTCAACATTTACCCGGAGACCAACACCTTTATGGAAATCCTTACCAAGACGGAGAGTGCCTTTCAGGTATACCTCCGTATCCTCACTTCTGGTAAAAACAACAAAGCTGCTGCTGCCAGTCAAACCCCAGCAGCCCAGGTGCCTGCAGCTCAAGTTGCTGCATTGCAGCCTACCTCTGACCCGCCTACCCACTATACTGTGGAAGGTAACAACCTGAAGTTGGACACCCCTTCTGATGACAAGCAGTTGCACAAGGGGGAGAGAACCAGAACTATAAGAATAATAGAACTAGAGATCGGAGCAATTGAAAAAACCTCAATGCTCAATCTGATAGCAAATACCATAACGGTCCCAGCTATCACAGCCTCAAAGATGAGAATGAGACCCTCCACAAACTGCTAGAGGAGGTCAATGCCAAAAAGGAAGCTAAGTCTATACGTACCATAGCAGCCCTCGCCCAGGCTGCCAGACATGGAAATCCGTCCCTGACTTCAGCTACCGAGCAATCGAACAGCTGAGGAAAGAATCCTTTCATAGCATCGACTACTGGCCAGGCTGATGCGACGACCAAGGAGGAAGCAACTGAACAGGCCTCTGTCATGCCTGTGACATCACAGGTACAACATCTGTATCCTGTGCAAGATATGCAGGAGGCCCAGAAAGATCCTGCAGGCCTCAGATTTCAGGAACAGGATGATGATGATGATTCTGAAAATGCAGCTTGACAATTACAGGTCCCAGTCTGGATTGTGATCTGCGTGTTGACACAAATGGACAGCCTTGCATAAAGGTCATGGTTGGGGGCCGCCAACTGAACATGCTTCTGGATACAGGAGCAGCAATGTCTGTTCTCCATGATGAGAACCCAGCCACATCTGACTGATCTACTGGCTGGAAGACCAGTGCTCAGGGTGCAGATGGTACTCAGCTACACACCTACTGATCTATGTCCTTGCCTGAGGTGGTAGACCAGCTCAGCACTGATTTTGCCTTTGACCTCATGGTATTACGTTATCACCCCAGCATACTGGGAATTGATTTCCTTGCACTGCATGGCTGTGTAGTGGACCTAGCCAACAGGCTACCCCTGCAGATCAAATGACAATGTCATGCTGTCACCATCCCAGACTCACATGTGGTGGCCCCTATCTCCCACAACAACAAGGAGTATGACCTCATGGCTTTGTTCAAAAGTCATGACTTGTTTTCTGAACTTGCACCTTTGCTGCAAAAACACCTTGATGTGTTTGCTACCAACAAGCATGATTTTGGTAGGGTGCACACCACCACTGAGATTCCAGGACCTAACCCTGTGAGGCAGAAGCAGTACCCATTCCCTGTGAAGCCTTGCCATCACTGAGGGAGACCATCCAATCACTGCTACAACAAGGAGTGATTAGGACTTGTGTCTCCACTGTCAGTTCACCTATTTGGCCAGTGAAAAAGCCAAATAGAGCTTGGAGACTTACAATTGATTGCAGAAAACTTAATCAAATTACCCCCAGCTGTGCCCCAACAGTAACATCAGCCCCTGATGTGCTCAAGTTGCTGACCCCTGACAAAAAGAGATTCTCAGCTCCTGACATCTCTAATGGGTTTTGGTCACTCCCATTAGCACAGGTAAGTCAATACAAATTTTCCTTCACCTTTGATGGGTGCCTGTACACTGGGACCTGTCTTCTCCAGGGCTTCCATGATAGCCTTTCCCTCTTCCATCTCCACATGAAGAAAGCCCTGCAGGGGTTCTCCACACCTCAGTGTCTCCTTCAGTATATGGATGACTTGCTTCTGGCAACCACCACAAAAGAAGAACATTTGGCCCTCTTAGATGAATTATTGTCTCCTCAAGAGAGCAGGCTTCAAGTGCAACCAACCCCTGTAAAGCACAATTATGTGAAAAATAGGTCATTTTCCTTGGCCTACATATCACAGACCAAGGCAGAAGCCCAGCTGTCAAGAAGATCCAGGGCTTGCAAGATCTGCCACTTCCTACTAGCGTGGCAACACTCAGATGCTTTTTAGGAATGGTAAATTATTATAGGGACTTTATCCCTGACTTTACCTTGAAGGCTGCTCCCTTGTATGAACTTCTGAAAAATGATGTCCCATGGACATGGGGCCCCACTCATACTGAAGCTGTCACACAGCTCAAGCAGGCCTTATCCTCAGCCCCAGCACTGATCAATCCTAACCCAAGCCTTCCCTTCCATTTGGAAATTGCCACCTCTGATGTGGCCGTGTCTGCAATGCTGGCACAAAAGTACAGTGGGTACCACAGACCCATTGCCTATGCACCTCAGATGGTATCCCTAGTAGAGAGAAAATACAGTCTCTGTGAAAGGACACTCTTGGCAACCTTTTGGGCTGTCAAGCACTTTCTGTACATCATTGGGTATGCTCCTATTGTCTTGCATACCTGCCACATCCCAACTATTTTTTTGCTTTCAGATAAAGTAAAAGATGGTTCAGTCTTTAATACCACACTTGCCCATAGGTCTTTACTTTTGCAGGACTGGGACAGCAAAGTACTGCCTGCCAAAATACCCTCAATCTTGGCCAATGGCCTACTCTACACAGCAGGTAAGCCCCATGACTGTGCCCTCCAACCTCCTGACTTACCTGAACTGGGACCATTCTTACCAGCTAAACCAGATGTTTTGGAAGATACCAGCATGTACTGTATCTTTACAGATGGCTGAGCCTCCTATGTGGCCGAAGAACAGGTGGCAGGATTTAGAGTGCTCATTTTAGATGAAGAAGGCAATTTCAGATGCATTTCCAGGAAATGCAATATTTCTCTCACAGTATGCTGAATTGGCAGCTGTGGCCTGTGGTTTGGAGGTCATGCCCCATGGTGCCAAGGATGCCATCATCTTTGTAGACTCTAATTGGGTCTGCTCATCACTTACTGAATTTTTACCATTCTGGGAGAAAAATAACTTTACACCATCTGATGGCACACCTGTCAAATACAGGGATTTGTTTATGTATCTATCTATCTATCTATCTATCTATCTACACACACACACACCCTGACACAGCAGTTTACTCAAAAACTGTACATCCAAAAGGTAAAGACTCACTGTACATCTAACCCTTACCATGAATTCAATGATCGAGCAGACTCGCTTGCCAAAGCAGGTGCTCGAGGGGGGGAGGCATGGATAATTACTTACCCAATAGCTGTAGTAGCTATTGTAGCTGCTAACACTAGGCAGAAACCAGTACCAGAACCTCCACTGGAACTTTCTACTGCACAGAAATCAGACATAGGATTAAAAGACATGTTCAAATTCCTGGACAAAGGAATTGAACAACCACTACCTGTTGGTAGTCCATACAAGAGACACTCTGACAACATACACTTGTCCAGTGATCAGAAGCTCATCTGATATCGAAATTAGGATACAGGTGACAAATTGTGGGTTGCACCACAATCCCTGCAAACTCAATTCATCCATATAGTTCATGATACTCCCACTGGTGGACACCAGGGGACAGAAAATACCCTCCAGAGACTTAAAACTGTGATCTGGTGGCATGGCATGGCATGGCCAAAGATGTCAAGCACTATGTGGATAACTGCATAGTGTGTGCCCAGAACAATCCAAATTTGGCAAAAAGAAATGCTAAATTGTTGCCACAAAGGCAACTTGGACCATGGAATGTGATACAAATCGATTTCATTGGCCCCCTTACCAACTCCAGCAAGAACAACAAGTATGCACTTGTTGTCACAGATTTGTTCTCCAAGTGGGTGGAAGCATTTTCCACTAAGAGTAACACGGCAAAGACAACTGCCAATATCCTGGTGGATTAATTGTTCTCCAGGTGGGGCCTACCTTTAATGGTAGACTCAGACCAGGGAACCAGTTTTACAGCTGAGCTGATGAAGCAGACACTCCAACTACTTGGAGTAGATCAGAAATTTCACATCCCTCACCATCCTCAATCCTCAGGCCAGGTAGAAAGAGACAGTAGAAGAATCAAACAGATGTTATGCAAATTCATCAATGACTATTCCAAGGATTGGAATTCCCTCTTGCCACTGCTACTGATGGCACTCCTGCAGCAACTACTCAGTGCACACCTTAGGAGGCTATGACTGGTAGAGCCATGAGGCTATCTGAGCACCTGTTGATCGGTCTCCACACCCCCAGATCAAGTCTCTGTAGACAGGTATGTTGAAAAGCTTCATGATGACATCATGAAGACACACCTGTTCATTGCCAATCAAATGGGTAAAGCTCAACAAGCTAAAGCTCATTTTGATAAGCATGCCAAGCAAGTCGACTGGCAAGCTGGAGACCAAGTTATGCTTCTCTAATACAGACAACCCACTCATTCCTTTGCCAGTTAATGGGAAGGCCCATATCCCATTGTTAACAAACTCAGCCCTGCTGTGTATCAGGTCCACGTTCAACAGCAAAAGAAGGCCACCGACAAGTGATTCCATGCTAATCAGCTCAAATTGTACAAAGGTGACTAAACTTACTTTTCCTAACCTACTTAGGGCGGAATAGTACCCCACACTTAACAATCCTTTCTGTTTTCTTACAGCCACTCTGGCAAGATGGCTATCTTGTACCTCCTCCTCCTGCTGGTGGGACTACCGACAATGACTGTGACTGTACCTCCGTGTAAACCCCCCACAGACTCATAGACAACATGTAGACCACTTGCTTAGCAATCTTGATCTCCCAACCCCAATGGGAGTTCACATTAATGTACCAATCAAAATGATTACTGTTAAAGAAGGCTCAGATGCCTATCTAGATGCAATCGTAGTTGCCCTAGACAACTCTACACTTTTCATTGAATGGGAAACCGATGCTATGGGCTACACACTCCCTGTAGCTCACCTATCCAAAGGTACTTTCCACAGATGGCCTAACACTGACATATCTAGAAATGGTACTCTTTCTATTCAACAGACTTCCCCAGACATTCTGGTCATTATAACCTTACTGCTGTCATAGACCCTGCTTGGTATGACCTCCTCACCTCTAATGATGAATCCAAGTCTTCACAACTATGTAGCCACTGAAGCTCTTTTTCTTTCTGTAGTTCCACCCTCTGAAGAAGAAATGACTGACTGCCCTCCTCAGAAGGAAGGTCCTCCTAGTGGTTTGACCACCACTTCCCTTCCAGGAGCTTTGATTAATAATGTTCAATTTATGCATGTCCCAGTTATTTTCAGTCTTACACATTGGACTATGTCTGAGATTGGTCTCTGTCACACGACCAATACTTCTAAATTTTGTAGTATGATGCTCACAGATACTGCATCTGCTTATCAAACACGCACTAATGATCCTGTCAGTGGCTCCTATTTCACTGATCACGTAGAGATTTTTCGACCTGCACCTAATGCTAAAATTAGACCACGCACTAGATGTGATACTGCAGATGTTACTGGTGCAGCACGCACTGTTTCTGGCCTTTTTGGTTTAGGCATGTCTATTTGGAATAAAGCAGACATAGCTGCTATTAAAGCACAAACCCTTAAGTTTCAGCAAGCTGTTAAGAATGATATTTTACCACCATTATTACATGGTGTAGATTGCTTAAGCGCAGAAAAATGCTTTTCTGTTTACAGCATGCAGGAGATTACCAAAGGGTTCAGTGATACTAAAAATAAGATTAATGAACTAAATTTTTAAAACAATAGGGAGGCAGACAAGCAATATATTGGTTGTGAATGTTTATGCTCCGCTTATGGCTCTTTTGTAATTTCCACTGTTGCAGTCTCTTCATGGATTTGGAAACAGCCAGAATTCCAGATATCATCCACGACAGAATATTGGATCGATGGTACTGCCCTCATTGCAGATCTAATGGTTGTATTACTGTTTGTTTAGCAAATAGTGTTAACATTTCTATGTCCACAGCAAGAAATGTTGGATATGTCTCCAGATATCCCAACCAAGCACCTTGTTATTTTACTAAAACATGATCCATTCATGACAATATGTTTGTCACATTTACTGCGTCTTTACCACGCTTTGATCCCAACACAGCTATTTTGGATACACTTGCAACTATTAATTCCATTGGACACTAGGATGATAACATCTATCGAGAAAGAACTGACTTACCTGCCATGCTTGTGTATCACTTTGTTCTCCAAGCCTGAGTGGCACCCCATATGAACTGCTGTGCCAAAAAGAGATTCTACTTCCTGTGCCACTGTGATGTTTTCGACATCATGAAACCTGTATGTGGATCCACTCCTGAACACCTTGACTGGGTCTTAACCTTGAGTGATGAATTGCCGACCAACCTTACTGATGTTGATGAGGATGATGAATCCAAGTCTCAAGCTGCATCTTCTGCACCAGACACTGAAACAGCTGCCTATCGAAGCTACCTGAAAGAGGCACATCGCTTCACTTCTTGGCTCACCAACCAGTCGTTTACCTGCCCAATACGTCTATAGCGATGGAGAGTGCCAAATGTCCATGTCACTTACAACTCTATCAGTCAATGTTGTGTGGTAACTAACCATAAAAGGTTTTCTTATGGTTTAAAAACTCGTGATGTTTCTCAACCTAACTTTTGTTTTACTCCACAGCAGAAAACAGTTACTGGTCACACCATGATCATGCCTGTTCCTCTCCCTGAACCAGTTGTTATTAATACTGATCCCCAATACTTGCTTACCTTGTCTCAATATTTGCCCATGTTTAACGTGCACATTGACAGTTTGACTCTTTCCTTGAAATCACTCTTAGCTAGGAAGGATTCACATTTAATCTATATTAGCAATAATATCTCTAAAGCTGGCGACACTTTTAATGATCTTATTCATGATGGTGATTTAAGCACTGTTCTAGGCAATACTTGGTTAGAACTCACTTTTAAAGTTTTTGTTGGTATTCAAGCATTTATTATTGTTTTTCTAATTTTTACTCTCTGCTGTCTACTACTCACTCTAAGTCAACACCAAGAACAACTTGAACTCCTTTACAAAGCTTGTGCATCAGGCTTGTAAACAACTTTTTAGCTCCATACCACTACTTACCTGGAATTGTTGCCCCTTCTGAGGCAACAAGGAGGGGAATGTTATCCATGGGCCAGCATTCCTAATTGTACCCCCACCTTGTGTACAGCAACACATATGTAGTTATATGTACTAACCTTAGGGCACAGGCACTTATGATTTACGCATAAGTGTCAGGATCTGAGTTCTACTGTACTTTTCCAATGCATATTATACTTCACTATATTCTCACAATATATTTTAACACTGGGAGATGTTTTCCATTATATATCATTGTATAGTTATTAGTTAGGCAACAGTGCCATCTTTACAGCTTGTGCAAACTGTAACTGTAAGTGCCCTTGTAAGAATACAGACCCCATTGTTCATCTTATCTTCTGCCAAGCTAAGCAACTTTCTCATGTTAGTTAGGACAGTTAGGCTGGCTACTTGTTTTTGGCCAATTGTATGTATTGTATGTATCTTCTTTAGCTGTAACCATAGTAATTATCAGAGTATTAGACACTTTGCAGCACATATTTTCTCTGAGAAGAGATGAGACTAGACTGCAACCTAATTAGGTAAGGAAACTGGATACATTCTCCCAGTGATAATAACACTGTTGGTTGTAAGCCTGCATTATTATTTGCTGATAATAAATTACATTATTATCTGGACATCACTTGTCTGTTGTCTCTTCCTTTGTGCAGTTCCAACAAGAACCTGAGAAAGGGAATGTTATTACCGTGTTACACTCCCCTGCACCTTGTTTATACCCTTGAGGTACTTGAATGTTTCTATCATGTTCCCTCTTTCTCACCTCTCTTCCAGCAAGTACATATTGAGGTCCATACCTCTCAACTGCTATGAATTCTGCATAGCGCTATGATTTTCACACTCAAATTTACCCTTGCTCCTCACAAGTTTACTTATGTTCCTCATAATGTTAGAAGTATTTCTGGACACACAAACTATTAAATCATTGAACTAAGTTGATAGAAACATTTCTTTTCACTAACTATATGAGGCCCACTATCTGTAGACATATTATTGTTTAAAATAAGAAAGTGCTCCACATTCTGACCCTTTGCTATGATTTTTGAAGGCCAGTGCTATGATTTTTAATGCTGAGAGGCTGAGAGGTATGTTGAGGTCCTTTAATCTCTCCTCATAAGTCTTGTGTTGCAAGCTCTGTATCATCTTAGTTGCCCTTCTGTGGACCATTTCCAGCCTGTTACTATCCTTATGAAGGTGCGGCATCCAGAACTGCACACAGTACTCAATGTGAGGCCTGACCATGGTTTTATATAATAGTACCACTACCTCCCTCCTTTTGCTGGTGATACCCCTGCCTATGTACCCCAGCATGACACTGGCCCTTCAACTGCCTTAGCACTCTGCTTTGACATTTTCAGGTCATCTGAAATAATAACCCCCAGGTCCCTTTCCTCCTTTGTGACTGTCAGAACCCCCCCCATCCTGTAGCTTTCCCCAGGGTTTCTATATCCCAAGTGCATAATTTAGCACTTTTTGAATTAAACTTCAGTTGCCAGTTCTCAGACCCTTTTTCAAGCTTCTCCAGGACCTTTTCATTTTCTCCACCCCTCTGGGGTATCCACCCTGTTATAGATCTTGGTGTCATCTGCAAACAGATGGACCTTTCCCTTCAGCCCTTCTGTAATGTCGCTAATGAAGACATTGAACAGGACTGGCCCCAGGACCGCTCCCTGAGGCACTTCACTGGTCACTCTCCTCTCCCCAGACTGCACCCCATTTACCACCACCCTCTGCCTCCTGTCTGTTAGCCAGTTTCTAACCCAGTTTTTCTCCCTGTTTCCCATGCCCAGCCTACCCAGCTTGTTTATCAGCCTCCTATGTGGGATGGTGTCAAAGGCTTTGCTGAAATTAAGGTAAGTGATGTCCACTGCCCCACCCTGATTTACTTCCTTTGTCACCCAGTCGAAGACATCAACCAGATTTGTCTGACATGACCTCCCCACTGTGAATCCATGTTGCCTATGGTCCTGGGCTCTGATAGTTTCTAGATGCCCCACTATCATTTCTTTAAGCAATGTCTCCATGATCTTCTCCACTACTGAGTTAAGGCTGACCAGCCTATAGTTCCCCACCTCCTCCCTGCTGCCAGATTTATGTAGCGGGACCACATGTGCCCTTCTCAAATCCTCTGGTACCACCCCTGTGTTGAATGACTCTGTGAACATGGCTACCAGAGGTTCTGCTGTCTCTCATCACAGTTCTCTTCATATTCTTGGGTGTATGCCATCTGGTCCCATTGCTTTGTCCACCTTCAATTTAGTGAGCTCCTGCAGGGACTCTTTCCCCTGTGAATGGACTGTTGTCCACCTCTTCACCCCCTTGGCAACTGCTGTACTGCTGTAACCCCTGCCCCTCCCCCTCTTCTGTGAATACTGAATAGAAATATTTATTCAGTATTTCTGCCTTTTCCATATTACCCTCCTTGCATTCCCTTCCCTCTCCCTTGAGCCTTGCAACTCCCCTTGTTTTTCCTCCTTTCACTGATGTACCTGAAGAATGTCTGGTCCCCTTTCTTAACTGACTGTGCTAAGCCTTCCTTGGTCTGTGCCTTTGCTCTCCTTACTGCCTTTCCTGCTTCCCTTAGACACCAGGTACTCCTCCCTGTCTTCCTCCCTTTGGGTCTTCTTATATTTCCTGAACCCT
This sequence comes from Neoceratodus forsteri, assembly GCA_016271365.2. NCBI lineage: Eukaryota > Metazoa > Chordata > Ceratodontiformes > Ceratodontidae > Neoceratodus > Neoceratodus forsteri. Next base: position 137,865,345 of record CM057453.1, read on the forward strand.
TTCCTTTTTTGCCCTGACCATTACTGCCACCTTCTCAAGAACCACAGTGGCTTTCTCCACCTCTTGCCTTTGGATATCAACCTGTTACATTGGTTTGTTGCTTCCAGTAAGGCTTCCTTTAGGTGTTTTCACTATTCTTCCACTCCCCCTCCTGGCCCCATTCTCTCCAGGGCCCTTTTGATACCCCTCCCCATTTCAGCAAAGTCAGTATTTTTGAAATCCAAAACCTCTGTCCTAGTATGACTTGAGTGAGTCTCTGTTCCTATGCTGAACCACACAATGTTGTGATTGCTGGATCCCAGTTGCCCTTCTACCTGGACATCTGTGATTTGAACATCATTGGTCATTAAAAGATCTAGAATTGCCCCGTCTCTGATGGGATCAAGCACGTGCTGCATGAATCCAGCCTCCTTGAGTGAATCAAGGATGCCTCTGCTTCTGGATGAAGCAGCTACACTGGTGTTCCAATCCACGTCTGGCATATTGAAATCTCCCATCAGTAGAATTTCACCTTTCATTGCCATCTCATGTATTTCCTCCACTAGCTCCCTGCCAAGTTCCTCTCCCTGTCCTGGAGGCCAGTATATCACCCCCGTGCATATTGCTGTGCCATTTCCAGGATGAAGGGTAACCCACAGTGTCTCAGCCTCCCCCTGCCTACCCTGTACCTGTATTGCCACTGTATCCTCTCTGACATACAGGGCTACTCCCCCTCCCTTTTTGCCCTCCTTATCTCTCCTGAATAGAACATATCCTGTTACATTTGTTTCCCACTCATGATTAGCTGTTTACCAGGTTACATTTATTGCTACTATGTCCGGGTCTCCTTCATTTATTAAGGCCTCCATGTCTTGGACTTTATTTCCCAGGCTGCATGCATTTGTCAACATGACCTTCCAAGTTTTACTGCCTGACCTCTCTCTCTTCCAGTTTTGGTCCCCTGCATCTTCCTCCCTTTCCTGATATTTTTCTATTGTGTTCCTGATTCCTTTTGTACTCCATTTCTGCCTGACTCTGATGACCTTGATATCAACTTCTTTTTCTACTCCACTGTTCTGCTTTCTCTACCATGTGGGGGTGGACTGTCTGGCTATCCCTGCTCCTGTTGCCCTCCCCCTGGCTAGTTTAAATGCTCATCAACAAAGCATTTAAACTGTCAATTGAGGGCTGCCTTCCCCTTGCTGGACAGATGCCGTCCATCCTCACTGTACAGGGCTGTATCACTCCAGGTGGGTCCCCAGTCCCCAATGAAGCCATACCCCTTCTTGTTGCACCAGACTTTCAACCATGTGTTGAAGTTGCTAATGTGGAGATTCCCTCTCCCCCCGGCAGCTCCTCTGAAAATGTCACAGAGCTTGCTACCTTACCCAGGCATCCTCCCAACACTATAAAGTCCTCCTTCAACTGCTCCAAGCTTGCCTTATCCTTGGATAGGTCATTTGTCCCCAAGTGGGTAATGATCTCCAGCCCTCCCCTCCTTGCCACAGCTTCAGTAAGCCTCTGAATATGCTCCCCCTCCTTCCGAGCTGAGCCTCCTGGAAAGCACTTTACCTCCCTTTCCTCTCTACTATCTGTGCCCAAATCCATTCCCTGGACAATTGAGTCCCCCAACAGGAGTAACTTCTTCTTCCTATGGAGTTCTCTTTCTATAGCCACTGGGTTTCCCTGCAGGAGGACACTCACCTCTTCCCTGGTCTCAGCTTCGGGTTCCTTTGCAGGGCTGTCCTGTTCCTCCAAAACTGTGTAGAGGTTCATGAGCTGGACTGGATGGAGGATGTGTTTCTGCCCCCCCACCCCTGAACCTTCCTTAGCCCACCATAGTTCATCCATTCATCTGCCTGGGTGGCCATTGTGGCATTGGCTGTGGACCGGGTGGCTTCTGGGTTGGGACGAAGGTCCCCAGTGTTCCTGCCAACTTGGCCTGGAGACTGGTGACCTCCACCCTCAGCTCAGAGAGGTGCCTGAAAATGGGGCTGCACTGCAGTAACCAGAATGTTTTTCTGCAGACTGCTGCTCCAAAACCAGAGCACTGCACCATTCCCTGCATCATGCTGTGCTTGCTGATATTCCTCCCCTCCTAACCCTTTTCCTCCTTCTCCTTCTCCCCCGTCTTTCTCTCCTTCTATAGGTTTTTTGCATGTTATAACATTTTGAAATGTTTATGTCCTAAATGCCTCCGGTGTTGTAACAAAGTATTGTACAAGGGTATTGTAGTGTGTTTTTTTTGTAACTGCCCTTGATTTTTGTATTAGTTCTCACCTTCATGCTGGTAAATCTCTTGCTGTCATTTTATTAAATGTAAGAAACAGATTTTACAAACCAAATGTGCCATATTCTCAAGATTCTGCCATTTCTTATTCCTCTTTATGAAATGGGTAAGCAAAATGCTGTGTTCTAATTGTCTGAAACCTATGCATTGTGAGTGCACAATGTACAGGTAAAACAAGTCCCACCAGCCAGGGCACAGCACCTTAAGGAATCCCTGTGCCAGTCTGTAGAATTTTTCTTAATCAAAAAGGTAGCCATTTTTTTAATCAGTTAGCCACATATCAAGTACCTCAAAATGCCAGAATAACCCCATTTCAACATTTCTACAATAATTAAAAACCCAGTAAACAGGTGATTTTTTTCTTCATTTAGTTATTTAGTTATTATCATGGTCATTTTATTTATTTTATTTTATTTAAAATTTGGTAACCAGGGAAGGCACACTGAGCCATGGCTCATTTCCAGGTATGACCCAGGGACAGGGTAACATAGAAAATTAACATTGTAGCAAGTAATGAATAAACTGAGGTTACAAGACCAAATACATTGTTGAAGCACTTATATACAGTAATAAAATAATGACAATACAGATACATGCAACAAAAAGACAGTATTTGGCTAAGGACAGACAAGTAACAGTTAGGCTAATAACATTTGAAAATGTTTATAGTAAGTACTGGGTACGTTGCTCACCACCAGAGCATTGGGGTATAAGGGGAGGAGACACTGACTCCTAAGGGGGAGGCCACTTGGGTAGCGGGGGAGGGGGAGGATTGAAAGCACTGTGAACTCTGTGGGAAGGGAAGAAGTCTGAGAAATCTTTTGATGGAGGAGAAAAGTTTATTTTCCCCTTCAAATAAAAAACATGGACAATACATAAAATTGTGTAATTTAAAAACAAGCACCTGAACCTAGCTAAACATGATCTGTTTAACTGGATCCTGGTGTTTGTTTTTTTAAAAAAATCTCAGAAATACTTTTACTGGGCATCCCAAAATTCAAGGTTCCCCAGCTTAGTGAGAGGAGCCATTTGCCTGCATTCTCTGTATGAGAGCAGTGAGACTTTGTTGAGTTCTGTAGCTGCAGCTGGTGTCCTGTTGTGGGTTGCAGAGTGAGGAGTGAGCCGCTAATCACTCATTCTGTCTGTCTCCCTCCATGTGTCTTCCTGGCTGTCTGTCTATCTAACTATCTGTCTACCCTATTTGTTTGTTCCATTACTTGGACCAGGGTGCTCACCCCAGTATTGCTTCTTGCTCCTCCTCCCCTCCAGGTGTCCCACCTGCCCTTCCCAATCTTAATATGTCTATATATAGATAGATAGATATGTATATATTTTAGAAATTTATGTAAGTGGACCGAGGTGCCCACCTCCAATACCGTATATCTGGACCCCCCCTCCCCTTCAGGTCACCCGAACTCATTTCTGTCCAGTGCTCTAACATTGTGGTGCCCAATCCCAGTGTCAGACTTTAACTAACTTAAAATAAAGAAAACTGTCCCTTGGTGATTTTATTAACCTGCAAATAAAGAAAATGACCCCTCACCAATCTAACCCTACTCCAAGCTCCCACTGAGCACCCACTGCCTCACACCCCCCCACACACCCTTACTCACCTGAACATGTCCTATGGAACAGAGCCACTCTCCATTCAAAGGGACATCTTTTGCTGCTGGAACTGGCAACTGCAATATGAGACAATAAAGGTAAGTGTGATTCAATGTATTTCAATAGGGTTTTCAACTTTGATGCATAATTTTGTCATTTTTTCATATTTTGAGCCCAAATTTTCAACATGGTCTTTTTGTGACCCCGCCTCATGACCAGTGATGGTGGAATTATGCAAATTAGGCCTGAGAAGCATTTTTGTGGTCACTTGGTGAAATCACCATTTGGGCAGGATTTGAACATTTTCTCCACCCTTGTTCATGTGGTGGGGTCAAAAAAAGTCTATGTTGAAAATGAGGGATCAACATATTTAAAAATAGCAAAATTATTAATGTACTTTGAAATTTTGCAACACAGGCTCATAACTTTGGTAATTTTAAATATTTTGACCACAAATTTTCAGCATACCCATTTTTGTATAACCTCATGAATGTGACAATCATCATTTTTCAAATCCTGGCCAAAATGGGTTTCTGTACCTGTTGCATGGAACTATGTTGTCACTACACAAAATCACCTTTTTCTCCACTCCTGTTCATCAGGTGGGGTCATAAGAAAGGCTATGTTGAACATTTGGGGTAATAATATTGCAAAACAACAATGTTATGAGCGTACATTGACATTTTGCAACGCACGTTCATAACTTTGGTAATTTTAAATATTTTGTTTCCAAATTTTCAACATAGCCATTTTTTCATATCAGTTCATGAACATGACAGTTGTCATTTTTCAAAACCTGGACAAAGTGATTTTCACACCTGTGCTGCGGAATTATGTTTCTGCTGAGATTTGAAACTTTTCACCTACCGGCTTCTTGAGGTGGGATCATGAATATGTTGAATATATGGTGTCAAAATATTTAAAAACAACACAGTTATGAAGCTACATTGACATTGTCCTATGCATGTTCATAACTTTGGTAATTTTTGACATCTGATGCTGCATAGAAGGGCAGGATCAGCAGGGCCCTGCACTTCTGTAAGTGGACAAAGTCTTCCCTTGGCATGTGGTCCTGATGGCCATGCATGTCTGCATCTAATCACGTAGGTCCCAAAGGGGCCTGTGTGAATGAGGATATGATTCCAATATCTCAAAAACAAAGGAAATGCTTTGCAAAAAGGTTTTTGTTAATGCACCAGTTAGGATAACTTATCACCACAAATGTAGGAAAATGTGGCATTAGGGTTTCAAGTCCTAACTCCCCACCCCTACAACCCCAAGCTGCAAAAGGAAAACAATTAGGGTTTTTGGTCTCCGAAGTCTTGGTGAATCAATGGTGAGGTCTTCCTTGGAGTTGTCAACCCTAATGCTCCCCCCCCCACAGCCCATAGCATCCAATGTGAAGCTCAGGGTGCAGCTTTAAGCCACTGCCTCATACTGATACACTCTTCAAGGTAGAGAAGTATGTCTCACCACACATTGTCAACCCAATTTGTTGTAGCTTTCTTCATGCAGGGCCCACAGGAGATCATGTGTGATGTTGTTTGCTCATGCAATGGTGTAAGTATTAGTGTTAACAAGCCCAAGGAAGACCCCGCCACTTATTCACCAAGACTCCAGAGACCAAAAACCCTAATGTTTTTCCCTTTTGCTGCTTGGGAGTAGGGGTGGGGAGTTAGGGCTGGAAACCCTAATGCCACATTTCCCTTCTTTTGTGGTGTTAAGTTACCCTAACTGGTGCATTAACAATATTTTTTGCGAACAGTATTCTTCAGGATTTCTTAGTCAGTGTCTGAAAGCCCATAAAAAGTTAATTTGAGTAAGCCATTGTGCTTACCTGTCAGTCTTGGCAGTCCATAGTTATTCATATGTAAATCAGCCTGTTATTAAGGGCTGGGGGCAGCCATGTGTTTTAGGCTCCCAACAGGCAATGATGTCACCGAGGGGCCTAGTCCTGCTTTGGCTGTAGATAACACAACAGGTTAAATAGGAAATTGTCTGTTGTATTAAGTGTGTTTTAAGGTGTTATTACAGTACGTTTTACATTTATAATAGTTGTTTTGCATGTGCATTGAAACTAGTCAGTTATCACCTTTACATTTCAAACTGTTAGGAAAAATAATCCAATAGAACTCTGGCATTGTTACAGTAGAAAATCCCATTCCATCCAAGGTATTTCAGTAAGAAACTGTTATACTGTACTTTTAACTTCACCAAAAGAAGAAAAATACTCTTTTAATAATATATTTCAGATTATGCATGTTTTAACAATGTTGTCCATCTATGTGTTTTTGCAATTGATAACCAAGTAATTGTATCCTATTTTTTCTTTTCAAGTCAAACCTGGATAGAAAGAGAATAATATTTTTAGAATCATAACACACGTTCAGACTGTTTTTACTGTTTTTGTCCAGGAAAGGCAAACTAAGCTACAACTTGCTCCCAGGTGTGTTTTGGGAGCACAGGGAGGTTAAGTGACTTGCTCTGGTCACACAATATACAAGTAGAGCATGTTGGAATCAAAACCTATTCTGCTGGATGAACAAAGCTTGTTCACAGCTCTTTGCTTCTAGACTATACTGCCAGCTAACAATAAAAAACTACACATCTCAAGGCTTGCCCCATGATGCCAGGCCCTTAGATACATAGCCACATTTGCATCTTGTAGACCTGAGTTCACACCCAAAATTGTAAGAGAAAAGGCTATAAGAGAGGGAACAGAAAAAGACAGATGTTGGTGCTGCGGCAGCCCCAAAAATTTGTAATGGCATTAACACAGCCTAGGTTTAGAAATCCTGACATGGGGCCCCAATACCTGTTGGCACCACAGAGTGAACTTTGAGATGTGTAGTCTTTGATGATCAGCTGGCAGTATAGCATAGAGGTTAACGCAATCCTGAAAATGGATTTTTACGAACAGTTTGAAATGTAAAGATGATAACTCATTAGTTCCAATGCACATAAAAAACAATTATAAATGTCAAAAGTGTTGTAATAACATCTTAAAACACACTTAATAAAACAGATGATTTCCTATTTAACCTGTTGGATTATCTACAGTCAAAGCAGGGCCAAGCCCCTTGGTGATATCATTGCCTGTCAGGAGCCTAAAACACATGGCTGCCCCAGCCCTGAATTATGAGCTGATTTACACAACTCTGGATGCAGCCTCACAGATAAACACAATGGCTCACTCAAAGCAGCTTTTTATGGGCTTTCAGACATTAAGGAATCCTGAAGGTGACAGTTCCCCTTTAAATAATATGTTGCTTCAGCCTGTCTCTTATGTCATTTATGCCTTGTCTCATGCCAGTTACCAGTTTGTTTCTTTCGGTGAACTATAGCAAGACTAGAACAGCTAGAGGTTACTCTCTGGCTATATGGATTATATGAAAGAACTTAACACACACACACACACACTCACATACACTTACTGTATGTGTATTTTTTCCCTCAATCATTATTGTAAGGTCTAGTTACTAAACTGGTAAATGACTAATGACTACACTTCCTGCCTCAGACTTCTTCTTCTTCTTCCAGTCATGTATCCTATGCCACATCTCTTTATCTTGAATGGTATCTTCTTGACTATAACTCCACTCCTGACTGATCTGCTGTTTTTAAATGGACAGTCATCTATGAAAGAAAAAAAAATAAAATTAAAGAATATACTAATACACCACATAAACTGAGAGAAGAAGAAGAATCCACATTTATATAGCACTTTTCATCCACATTGTATCCCAAAGTACTTTGCAAGCAGTGTTAGACAGCACCAGAGATGGATAGATGGGACCTCGGTTTAACATCTTATCCAGTGGATGGCACACCCCAACAATACAGTACTCCCCAGTACTGCACTCGGGAGTCAGCACTTTTAGATAAGTGCCCAATCCCAGTGTGGTGCTAGAACCCACAACCTTCTGGTCCAGAGGCAGAGGTGCTACCAACTGAGCTATGTCGACACCTCTTTCTGAATACTGCTTAACAATGTTACCTCCATGTGTCTTCCTAACTAGACTTTTTCAGTCAGTGCTGTATTAAAAACAGTAAAAAAGTAAAAAACAATTATAGTGTGCACGTGCACCATAATTCATAAGAACAAAAAAAAATTGTCAAAACTGTGGGGCCAATTGCCCCTAACAGAAACAACAGTATTGGCTTTTTTAATTTAATATACTTTATTGGGTTTAATAGGAAACCAAACAGAGTGCACAATAATTCAACATGAAACAACAAGAAATCATAAACCACAATAACCGACAAAAATAAAGAATAAAAAATAAACCCAAACTCACCCCCATCACCACCACCACCACGGAGTGAGCCCTGTACAACTATTAATAAAAAGCATCAAAAGGTGCAAAAACTAAAGCAACCGTATTATGCAAAATGTCAGGATGCCAAAACAATAAGTAAAAGACAAGTGGAATTTAATAATAAGTAACCATGCATAACACCCTACAACACATTTGGGTTTCCCAGGGCCCCCTCTCCTGGTTCTCCAGCTACCTATCTACCAGAACCCAGTGTGTTAAAATTAACAATACCCTATCTTCCACACTTCCTGTGTGCTCTGGTGTCCCACAGGGATCCATACTGGGTCCCCTGCTTTTCAGCATAAATGTCTTGCCTAAATCTTGCTCTGGGACATTCTCCTGTATGTGGATGATGCAGTTCTTTACACCTCCTATCCTGATCCTTCCACACTTCAGCTTTCACTCCAAGACTCCTTCAAACAAACTGAAAACTGGTTTGCTGAATACAGACTAGTTGTCAGCATTAAAAAGACCAAAACTATGCTCTTTGCCCACCGCCAAAACAGGGCAAAGAATCATCACCTGAATATCCTCTCCAGTTCACTCCTCCTGCTGGAGCAAGCCCAAACCTATAAGTACCTAGGGGTCACCTTCGACACCACCCTCTCATTCCATGACCACATTAAAATGCTATCCTCAGCCACCAATACCCGTATTGGGTCTCCAATACAGGCACAAAGATTGCCTACCATCTGAAGCACTCCACCTGGCCGTAACGTCCTCAGTCCTGTCACTGGTGGACTATGGACTCACTATCTATGCTGCCTTGGACCCAACAGTGCTCCTCCAAATCCAACTAGCTATCAATAAGGCATGCCAACTCCTCTGTGGTGCAGAAAAGCATGCACACACCTGCACCCTCTACGCACTCACCAATGTTCTCTCACTAGAGGAAAGACTGCAGTATCAAACCTGTCTCCTCACCAAAAAAATCCACCTGGGCTTAGCCCGAGCAGGTGTTACGGCCTCCCTTCAGTTGCCCACCCTCTCTGTGGCCACTCGCACAGCCTCCAAAACTATCTGGAATGTACCCAAGGTTAGGACCTCATTAACCCAAAGAGCCTTCTCTTTCAGACATTCATCTTGGTACAATGCCCTGCCCCCTGCCATCGCTGCAACCCCCAAGTCAGGTCCTTTTAAAGCGGCCCTTAAATCCCATATTCTATCAGGGCGTAGCTGTCAGTGTGACTGCTAGCCTTACCCTAGGCACTGCCCTATCACTATATGCCACACCTGGCACTGATGAGGTCTCAAACAAGGCTGCATGCATTTCCTCTGCTTCTGGGGCCCTGTGCCCTAGGCCTATCCTAACTAGCTCATAGCACATTCATTTTTTTAGGATCTTGACAAATACCTCCTGGGAGGCTGCGCCTTGCAAAACATCCTTCGAGACAGCACCCTGCAATCCAACTGTAACCTGTATTGCTGCATCTGTTAGCTACCTCAAGTATAGGCAATCCCACTAAGAATGTACACTGCACATCTGTAGATTCTGTATGCATGTAATGCTGCCTTTATTTTTTTTAGCTACCAATTATATAGGCATTTGCCCCATGTATGATGAATTCACATTCTTATTACCTGTTTGCTCCCTCACTTGTACGACTCTTCCCCATTGCTAACTGTAATTACCTGTTGTTCTTGTTCTTTGTAACACCTTGTACTTCAGGTGGAGCCTTTGGAAACGAGTCTATGATGCAAAGGGTTGCAATTCCTATACTATAAATAAATAAAAAAGGCCACATTTGTTCAAAATGCCTGTGATTTATGCCGAGTATTGACAATGTGTAGTGTCAGGTTTAAGGCACCCAAAACTTCAACATGCTATTCTGACCAGGAGAGAATATTATCCAAAAACCACTGGCAGAGAAGAACCATCTTAGCAGCCACAGAAATCAAGGCCATATACCCTTTCCAGAAACCCAAAGGAAGTCCCTGGAAATACACCCACTAAACAGATTTCCAGAATAAATGCAGTCACTAAATCAAAGGACAGATCTAGACACTGCTTGAGAGAGATCCAAAATGCTATAACCTTCTCACATTCCCACAACAAATGTAGTAGAGTACCCTCAGCCCTGTGACACTTAAAGTAGAGGGAAGATGACTGATGATCCATATGATAAAGTTTTTGTGAGATAAAGTAAAGGTAATATAAAATATAAAACTGTTGCAGCCTATAATGGTCTTGCTTGATATATTTATATAGGTTCCTCCAGATCTATTGTCACTCCAATGGAGCCCACCCACAATTTAAAGCATTCTCACAATAATAACAAACACCTAAAAGATTCCAGGGATCATTGGACTGAAAGACAATATATAATTGAGATATCACCCAGCCAGCATAAGCGGCATGAATCAGGTCCTCATAAATCAAGAGGTCCTGATTAGGCCATGGAAGGGAACTGATATGAGCAATCAAAGCATGTGAGAGCTGAAGGTACATATTTAAACAGAGAGGAAGGGGGAAATTATACCTCTTCTGTAAAGAAGAAAAATCCAACACTTATCAGGGGCAGAGATCGAGGCCATGGCAGTAGTGACATCCAATGGGAGGAAAGCGGGTGAAATAGACTAATGAACTATTTTAAAGTTTGGATTCAAGAAAAGGGGTTGGTGAAGACTCCGAGTTGGCATAAGGTGAAAGTATTTAATAAATTGCAAGTGGGTCTGGAGTGATATATATGAGTCTGTTTTAGGGCCAAGGGAAAGAGTCGAGGGGGATAAAATCAACAAGGCTGGGAGTTGAATCATTTGAATTTTACACTAGGCCATTTCAGTTGAAAACCACTGTGGTATACAGGGATCTGAAAGTGGATCCATGGGGGAGGAGCCAGATTTAAAATACTTATCTCCATGGGAGGCAAGATAATAAAAATAAAAATTAGAGCAGTGTAAACCACCAAAGTATTTTGGGAGAGTTAATTTCATGTTAGCCCTATGAATGGCTTTACCACGCCATAAAAAAGAAGTAAGGTATGAGTTCAAATGACGAACCCACTTGGAGCAAAATGATATTCAACATTCCGAAGGGATATAGGATACAGGACAAACTATTCATCTTAATTACATTAATTCTGCCCCAAAGAGACATGGGGAGGGCATGCAATTGTTGAAGAGCAGCCTTAAGAGATGTTAGAAATGGAGCTAAATTTAGGTTAGCCAGTTCTGAAAGGGAACGTGAAATATGCAGGCCCAAATATTTGATGGCACAGGATTTCCAGTGCAAACCCATCAAAACAACAGATGTCAGACACATAAGGGTTAAGGGGTAAGACAGAAGTTTTATCAAAATTCAATTTATAAGCAGAAAGCATCCCAAAAGAGGCAGTCTCAACTAAGGCCGCAGGAATGGAACTCTCCAGATAAGAAACATGCAACAAAATATCATCTGCATAAGTGGAGAGTTTAAAGTCCAACTGGCAAATTTGAATACCCTGGGTGTGTGGGTTCCATTTAAGTCAAAGGAGCAATGGCTAGTAATGTTGGCTGATAAAACAAAATAATGTAAGTTCAAAATGGTGGGTGGGAAGGTCCAGACATACTTTCTGTGCATGCTGCTACACTTTTTTAAAATATTTTCTCTCTCATATTATCACCTGTCATGTACTGTATCCTTCTGTTACCCTTCAATCACCAAGTCACTGTTGTCAGCAGCACACAACTGGCTTAACAGAATGAACAAGCCAGATGCTACTCAAATGTTACATTACCTCAGCCTATGACCCCCTCATTTAACATGTCTTACATCCTGTCATTTACTTTTCCTTAACTCTTGTCAGTCAGCATACAGTAAGTATCACATGACTTTTTGTGCACAGATGGCTGAGAATCCTTACTACAAGCTATGTGTAAAACTTCAGAATATAGCGCTCTCTCACATACCCTTCAAAAATATTTCCTGTGCACTTACCAACAGCTGGGACTTGCTAGCTTCCCCATGTACTGCACTGTTAGTTTGTATACAAAATATTATGTTTTACTCTTTTTTTATACAAATTTGATCTGTTTTACTCTTTATTATACTTTAAAATGAAGGTACACAGCAAGTTTTATATTGAATGCATATTGGTAATGAATCCAAACCCAGGGGTGATTGGGTAAAACAAAACCAGGAAATGCAGAAACAGTTGAGCACCAGGTCAGAGTGCTATGGTGCTAAATGTAAAATTTCAAGACCAGTACACAGAGCTCAACCAGGACCTGTAGCTACAGGGACCACAGGACTCACTTGTGCAGTTGTAACAAAAGTCCTTTATTTGTTGTAGTGTATTGTACACTCTCATCAAAAGTACCAGAATTCAAAACTAAAGGCCATGAGGCTGAAACACTGATGTTTCACTTGGCTAACTGCCAAGCTTCTTCACAGTGAATGTCTAACATTTTCCATACCCCACTGCCGCACTACACAAGGGCAATACTCCTTCAAAATTAGAGCCTCAAACTGATTCAACTTTCTTCTGTCAGAAATTACAAACATTGCCACGCTTGGCGTTTTAAAAGCGCAATCTTCAGTAGCACCTTGTGGCCAGTGCCTCTTGTGACTGCTTCACATAACTTGTTCCAGGTTTGCTCCCCTTCATGCCTTCCCCCCTTGACTCCTCCTTTCCTCCTCCCGTTCATACTATCCCCGCCCCTTTCTTTGTTCATGTGCTCCCAGTTTAAAGGGGCACTGTCAGGTTTGACCCACTGTTTGCTTCAAAATTGCAGGAGTTTGCCTCTTGGCACACACACAATATATGATTACTGCAGAATGCACACCCATGTCTCAAAACCCCCAATCTGTACTCTTTATTATTATTTTTTACCTTTTCAGTCGGAGTGCAAGTCACACGCCTACCGGAAGCTGATACCTGTCGAGGTAGCGTGTCTGCCCTGCGAAACACGACCCCAAACTACCAAGTTTTCCATGAGCACCATATGAAAATATGCTCCACCGATCCATTGCAGTAATTCTAATGTTTAGTGGGCACTCCAAAAATAAACCGAGAACTGTGAGTTGTTAAAATAAAAGTTTTTGACTGAGGTCAAATCCGCGCATGCGCAGAAGTGGAATTTGTAAAGATCCCGCACATGTGCAGTAGTATGCTGCTCTTGCGCATGCGCGGGATTTCGACCTCAGCCAAAAACTTCTATTTTAACAACTCGGAGATCTCGGTCTATTTTCGGAGTGCCCACTAAACATTAGAATTACTGTAATGGATCAGTGGGACATATTTTCATATTGTGTTCAAGGAAAATGCAGTTTGGGACGCGCTTTAGGAGATGCGATTCTGAATGGTACCAGCTTCCGGTAGGCGCAGACTTAAACTCGGACCGCAAAATCACCGAAAAGGTAAAAAAAAAATGTGTACAGATTGGGCATTGAGCTACGGGTGTATTCTACAGCACCTTGCTGTGTATGTTAAGAGGCAATACCTGTATGATTTTGAAGCACGTGGGGCAAAGCTGACAGTGCCCCTTTAACACAGCTTCATTTTCCCTCCTTCTCTTTCCCAAGCTCTACACGTATTGCCTCCCCACCATATCTAACACTCTGCTCCCATTCCATGCATATTTTCCATATACCACCACCCCTCCTCAGTACTGCCCTATCCCCTTCCAACCCCCCATTTTCCTCCTGTACCTTTCCTTCTACCTACATCTACACCTAGCACCACCCACCTCCCTACTCTCACCTATCGCCTCTTTGACAATGCTCTCTAAGCTGCTTTTCACCACCCACCTCTACTTTACTAACTAACCATGCTCTGTGCACCTGTTACCTCTTGCTTCTGCCCTTAGCACTCAAGCATTTTCTCTGTGCATACATTGTACGATGCCAGGTGTACTGTCCTGCTGTAAATATTCACACCACAATACTTGACAAAGCCACTGGCTGCTCTTTACTGTATATCTTATAACATTTTTTGTAACTTTATTCATGTTATATTTGGCTTGCTACTTGTCATGTTTCCTGATGTGGAACCTTTGTAAATGAGCCCTGGCTCAAAGGTGTTATCCAATATCTTAATAAATAAAATGTGTTTGCACACAAAGTGCAGATTGGGAGTTGGTGGTGACTATTCCCCTTTAATTTTCATAAACATAATATTAACTACTTAATTTGCATTTTGAACCACTGCAAGTATTTTTTTTATCAAAAAGCTAACATGTTCAAAATGGATGAACTTGCCAATGTGCGTGTGTTTGGGGAGGCTCCATTTCTAAAGGCCAAATATTGATCCAGGCCCTCAGTTGTATCTGTGGCAAGGCCAACAGCAAAAGTGTCCCTGGTAAGCTGCTAAGGATAGGAGGGGGATTTTTCATGGTCAGCAAAGAAACACTAGAAATTAAATATCACTACATGAGTGTGTAAACTAAATACTGTAGTACGTACTGATAATAAACTTACAGTAAAATGACACTGGATGCAGTTGCTCCAATGTGCCACTAGATGGTGTGCTGTACCATATATAGTGGAAAGCATTAAGTGAAGGTTGTTGCTGAATAGACCCATCTGATGCGCAGCACTGCTGTCATTACATGGTACCTGGAGTTAGACTCCATTGAGAGTCGGAGAAAACATGGATGCAATTAGGCAACCACGTGAACAAACATTAACAAGGAATGTGTATGAAACTGGAGAATCTTCAGAGTTTTGAGTTCAATATTATGGCAATTGGAGCAGAAGACAAAAGAGACCAGCAGACGGTTGCATTGCTGTTAACAGTAGCAAGCCATGCAGCTCTAGAAATGTACAATACCTTTGAGACTGCAGAATGAGAAAACTACTCTGTTGTGACGAGAAAGTCTGAATCTTACTGCACAACCCCAAAAAATAAAACATATGAAAGGTATGTTTTCAAATCCATCTGAAGAGTCGGTCATGCAACCTTGGGCCTTTAGGAGACTTGATAATAGACCGAATTGTGTTTGCCACCTGTAGTAACAGAGTTCGTTCTCAGCTCTTCAGAGAAAATGATTTAACTTTAGCAAAAGCTGTCCATATTTGCCAAGCCTCAGAAATACCAAAGCTGCACATGGAAACCTTTAGTAAGGAGGGTGAGACTATAGTCAGTGTTGTACATGGTGCCCCAAACAAAGCCAAAAAAGCACTACCTGGCAAGAGAAAGCTTTGCTGAATAAAGTCATTGGGTCATCATGTGGAAATGTGGCAATAAACATGAACGAAAAACCTGTCCTGTTTCAAACAAATTTGTTGAAAATGTGGTGGCAAGAACCATTTTGCAAAACAATGTTTTTCCAAACTAAATGTTCAGCTAGTGGGCCAGCAAGATATGGCAGATGACTCCAGTGAAGGAGAAGATCTGTGCATTGGAGCTGTGGGAGCTGAAAATTATGCCAAAGATGAATGGGCCACTTCTTTGCAAGTTAATAGATCTAGTATTCCTTTTAAGATAGGCACTGGACCATAACTGAATATTTTGTCAATGTCTTACTACAGGCAGATTAAGAAAAGCCAAGAATGTCCCTGAAGCCAGTTTCACTAAGTGCTTATAATGATAATGAGACATTCCCCACCAAAGGTATGTGCAGAGCCAAAGTAACTTGTATGGGACAGTCCACTGATGTACTTTTTACGTCTGCAGTGGGCAGAGCCTGCAGACATTTTGCATCGGAAAAGGACCTACGTCATGTTTTCCATCCGCACAACATTATTTCTTCTTTGCAGAGACCCCAAGTACTATGCTGACTATATAAGGCATACAGCCCTATTTTTCTTGCCACTTCATGTCTCCAGAGGTGCCCTCCCCCACAGAGTATGTTTCCCCCTCCCCAACTCCGCCCCACATGGAGTTTACTACAGTTGTAAACAAACCCTCCCGCAGTCTCCCACTGTACTGTATAAGTAGGACAATGAGATTGAAACAATCTCTCTATATATAAAAAAATCAGCAGAGGTTAAAATAATATAGGAATCTACAATAACTAAAGAAGGCCACGAGAGGGCAGCAAAAGTTACACAATGAGAGATCTCTTAAGAAGAGAACAACTGAACTGAAACATAGCAGGGAATAAGCAAACGAAGATTGAAAGCTCTCCAAAGATATCCCCTGTAAGCCAGAATACACAGACCATAGCAAGCAAATAAAAAGACTGGATAAACAGAAGTATAAAAATAAAGAGTATGGAAAATATATTAAAGGACAGGCTTAGTAAGTAAGGAGGAAATAGAAACCCTGGGCGCAAATAAAGAACAGCAGTATCAATGACAGGGAAATCAAGCCTACGAAGTCGTAAAGACATACTTTAGAGAAAAATATTCATCTAGGATAGTCAGGCTATTTAAAAGAATTGAAAAGTCTTACGATTAGAATGGGAGACAAGACAAACATGATCAAAGGAAACTAGCATAGCACACGAAAAAAGAATAATTCAAAAGAAGGGTCAGGAAGAGCAATACAGGAAGAAAATCTAAGAGGACAACAAGGAAACCAAAATAAAGTATAAAGAGCAATCGAAAAATTGTAGAGCAAACAGTGACATCAGCATCAGAGAAGCAGATTGTCTTCCAGGAACAGTGCAAAAAAAGTGACTGTCCCTCCCAATTAAACTAGGGAGCAGCACTAAATAATAAAAGTTCTTAGTTCCATCACCGAATATCTAAGCAAATCTGAATCAAGTGCTGTCCTCTCTGCGAAATGTCTGAAGCATAGCTTTAATCTCCTCCAGATGCTGCTCCTGCAGACACTTTTTGCTATGTGGTGATGTTTTGCTCCACTAATCCTGTTGCAGTGCTCTCTTCTCCCTGGAGAGATCAAACTCCATCTGGCCACCATCTGAAACCAATTTCCTGTGCTGGAGGTCCTGTAATGCTGCTTCAGGAGACTCATAAGTGCAGGGCCATTAGCAAAATATATACGGAGCTTTGCGAGATAAGGGGTAACAAATTTTAGCTTAAACCCCCATAACTGCTGCATAAGAGGGGTATAAACTCACCTCTTGGCCATTAATAAAGAGGAATGGTCATTATCAATAAACACTCGGTGATCCTTATAAAATAGCTTCCCCTTTCACTATGCCAGGGACAAAAGCTCTTGTTTCACCACATAATTTAAAAACTGAACCACGATGGATCGCGACTGCGCTAAATCAGTGGGAGGTTTGGTGGTTAGGGAGTGATGTGCACACTCTAACTGTAGAGGCCCTAGATCCGCAATGTCGAGCAAAAAAGCCAGCAAGTTCTGTAAAAAGGAGAGGACATCTTGACCCTTCTCACCCTCAGGATTCTGTAGATCCTTAAGTTGTTCCTCCTAGATCTATTTTCCTTGTCTTCACAGTGATCTTTAAGTCCTTGCTGTTCATGCAGAATTTGGGCCAAAATCCTTTAAAAGTGATCAATCCAAGAGTCCATGCTAGTAACAGATTGCTCTACCTCGCTGTCCCAGGTTTCTAGGGCAGTAAGTGAATTTTTGAAGCGATTTGTAGAGATTGAAACTCTGCTAGAAATTCCCGGAGCTCATCAAGAATAGTAACATTTGTCAGTTGACTCGGATCAGGAGCTGGGAGCTCACACCATAACCAAGGAGATCATCATAGTTGAAGAGCTAGAGAAGTTGGCTGAGGTGAGTTTTTTATGTCTGCAGTGGGCGGAGCCTGCAGACGTTTTGCATCAGAAAAGGACCTACGTCATGTTTTCCATCCACACATTATTTCTTCCACTCGGAGAACCCAAGTACTGTGCTGACTGTATGAGGCATAGAGCCCTATTTTTCTTGCCACTTCATGTCTCCAGAGGTGACCTCCCCCACAGAGTATGTTTAACCCACCCCAACTCCACCCCACATGGAGTTTACTACGGTTGTGAACAAACCCTCCCGCAGTCTCCCACTGTAAGCTGTACACCTCCACCCCCCTTCCCACACCCACTTCAGGCAGGTCTAAGAATCTGTGAACTTTCTTTCCAAAAAAAAAAAAAAAGAAAAAACAAATCTAACATGTCCCATAACAGTCTTTTTACACCTCTGCCAAGTACCTCTGCACTGCCACAACAGCCACCGACTCGCAATCCTGAACCGTAGTTCGCAGAGTGCTGGAATGGGTCACTTTTTCTAGGAGCTTTGCTAGCGTGGATCTGGACTCTAAAGCCGCATGATCGTCTGCAGTCACTTTGTTCCCCTTGCTTGTTGCTGCAGTAGTGATAGTAGAAAAGCAGCGTGGAGTTCGTTCGGCGGGTGAGGACCTTGACTGAGGAGAATTGAAAACTACTGGCGGGTATAGATTCCAGAACTAAAGCTATTAGTGCTGCTGCCTGAAGGTCAAGACTCTAGACGACAAGCAAGCCTAGGAGAAGAGAGTACAGGATCGGGCGAGGAGACTTCTGAGGCTGAGCCACTGCCTACCCTACCCTGCAAGTTTACTGCCGTGCCATCCACCCGACCTGGGCTGTTGCCTTGCCGGAGTGTAATTCTACTTCCTAGTAGGCGGCGTAGCAGTAGCACCATGAGTCCATGTCTCCGCCATCTCCGGGTCTGTGTCTGTAGTTCGTGACCGAGGTAAGATTCTTCGACTGCTTTTTGGAGAATTTACAAATTACAGAAGAGCACTGAACTAAGGGGATCATAGAAAACTGACAAGCAGAGAAATCATGTAAACATGGAGAAAGAAATAGAGAAATATGTTGGTCTTTTAAGTTTTACCTTCCTCCAGTTAATAACTGACTGGATATGGGGATGGACAGGGCAGCAAGGTATAAAGCTGAGAATACTTTAGCTAGCAGGTCACTATGGGATATAAAGGAAAGTAATACAACAGCAGCAAAGGATGTCCCTCCCTCCCAAAGCTCAGGGAAACATACATGGCAACTAAAGTAATCTCCAGTATTGACAAACTGCATTTACACTGGCAAAATATATTAGTAAGTCATCTGCTCTTCTGTTTGTTATTTTTAATGCTTAAAAATATCCCAGTAAGCTATGGAAGTGTATAAAATGTGGAGATGAGATCAAGACAACACTTCCATTTCAGTGTGCAGGGTTGGGTTTATGCAGGTATGCAAACTGCTGCTAGCTGCATTGCACTGAAGCTATAAGGGCTATACGATAGCAAAATATGCAATTTATCTTCAAGTCTGCGGGGACGAGACCCTTCACTTGTTTTGCTGTTTTTTGTTTTATTTATTTATACTGATAGGACCATGGGCCAAGAAGACCAGTTTCCATGGGCGATCAGTATGGAAAGGTGTGCCCCATCACAAGTGATGATAATGATATGCTGTGTATTTTGTGTCAGGTCATGGCGTATTTGTTTTGAACAACATTAGTTTACTAGTAGTAACTTATTTGTGTGAAGAGTTAGCTGCTGTGTACTTTGAACTGCTGGCTTTATTGCTGCAGAGGGCTAGCATGATATCATTTGCATTGTGAAAGCACCTTTCTGGTTGTTTCAGCAGTCTTTTGTAATGTACTGTATCTAACCTTCAAAACAGTTGTTTGTGACATACCTGGCTTGACTGTAAGTGTGAGTGTGTGTGTGTGCGTGTGGACCTCTGACTACCTTGATGTGGTACAGAGGCTTGTCACAATGCAATAGTGTAACCAAAAGCCAGTCTGTTAGTCTGAAACTTGTTGGTGTGGCATGTCTGGTGTGGTGGGAATGGACCTCTGTGGGACTGGCTGCCTTGATGTGGTACAGAGGCTTGTCATAATGCAATATTGTAACCAAAAGCCAGTCTGTTAGTCTGAAATCTGTTGCTGTGGCTTGTCTGGTGGGAATGGACCTCTCTAGGACTGGCTACCTTGATGAGGTATAGGGTGGTCACAGTAAAATATTGTAACCAAAAGCCAGTCTGCCACACCTTTTGGTGGTGTGACTAGTGGTGTGCTTGTATATAATACAGAAAATAATGTGTTGGGTGACGGTGTATGGATGGGGGAGAGGGGGTAGCTCACCCTAACAGGGTGGGGGATTGACGCGTTGGGTGGGGATGGATGGGGGAGGGGCAGCTCACCCTATTTGGGGGGGTAGCAGTGACTCCACACTTGGTGTGCAGTTCAGAAATTCCTGGCTACACCCCTGCTTTCCACATTATTTACATCGGTATATCAAGTCAGTCACAACAACCTCTGAGCCTAGCCTCCGTTTTTGTTGTCATACTCCTCTAACTAGCATGGGCCAATTGGGGAAATTATTGAACAGGAACGGCCTTGAAAGCACCAATAGCTGAGAGGTTTCGTAGCGACGGTGCCTGATATGAAACTCACGTTTTAAAGGTACAGCGGCAACCCCAGAAGACAACCTATAACTGTACTCGACCCACAGAATGTGATACTAATATATTATGTAGTGGAATGCCTCCACTACCGAAGCAGTATACATTTTGCTGTGTTGTGGTTGTTCTGCCACTACACTCACTGCTGTTTGCTGCCTAAAGTTCCCTTTTACTGCACTGACTGTTTCTTGGGCGCACTTGTGACCGAATACAGTGATTTTTTTCAGTAGACTGCTTATTCGTTTTCAGTCACTCCTATGTTTGAAGCACTTCCCATTTATTGTCTGGCGTTTGCAGTTTGTCAGAAACTGTTACCATTTGCACAACAGATTCCTATGTAGTATGAAATCATACTACCTGTCAAGATGTGCTACTTTTGTCGTCAGCACATGTGTGTTATGAACACACATGTGCAGTTGCGAGCTCAGAGCTTAGTGAAATCTGAGCATATTTTTACATCTGCAGTGGGTGGAACCTGCAGACGTTTTTGCATCAGAAAAGGACAGACATAATGTTTTCCGTCCACACAACATTATTTCTTCCTCAGACAGCCCAAGTACTACGCTGACTGTATAAGGCATAGTAGTTAAAGAGCCCTATTTTTCTTGCCACTTTATGTCTACAGAGGTGCCCTCTCCCACAGAGTATGTTTAACCCTCCCCAACTCCGCCCCACATGGAGTTTACTACGGTTGTAAACAAACCCTCTCACAGTCTCCCACTGTGCGCTGTATGCCTCCACCCCCTAGTTTGCTATTGTGAACCAAAATCGAATAACAAAAAAATAACGCCATTCACACAAAGTCAGGAACAACTAAAATAGAGCCAGTTACAGGTACAACTCACCGATGAACGGTAACTGTGTGACCACCGGAGGGCGGGGGAGGTTGTGCCGAAAGTTAGTGAACAGGATCCTGGTTCGTGAGGGCAACTTGCGTGTCACTGACAGGGAATTTTCTCTCGTCAGCAGCACAAGGTCTCAGTTTTGTTGCTTCACAGGTGCGTGGAGAGGGGGCAGTGGGAAGGTGAGGTCCGGTGCTAGTCAGTACTACTTGCTTTGCCTGCCTTGCTAACACTGTGCTGAACAGCTTGGAGGTGCTGCTTTTTACATGCATCTTGAAACGAACCTGACGGCACCAGAACTACAGTACAGAAGACATCACAGCCAGCGTGGAGGTGCTGCTGTTTACTTTGCACCTTGAGCGAACCTGACTGCACCACAGCTGCAGCCCAGAGGGCATCGCAGCCAGCAGCAAATCTAAACACACTGTGCACACCCGCACAGGTACATGCACTGAAAGCAGCAGCTGGAACCAGCCATGGCAGCCCATGCATCTCCTTGTAACGTGTTGGCTAAAAACATACAAGTGGCTCGCTGCACCGTAAGTGTTGTTTCAAACAGACCTCTCCACTGTCCCTGATTTTGCATTAGAAATTTCCTGTGTGCTTCCTAAATGTGGCATTTTTGCTTCAGAAAAGTAAAGATTTGAATTATGAACATATATGCTCCTGTATCTCTACCTACACCTCAGCCCATGATGCCGCACCTTATTTTCACCATAGGACTGCCCATCGGACTGCTCACTAGGTTCGGTCCATCCCCTTTCCCCAGGTCTCGTGATGTCTCAGCTGTCATACACCACATAAGCTGGTTTATTCACTGGCTGTCTGGTTGTGTTTTTGTGGAGACAGACAGAATAGGTGTGGCAGTGAGCCTGGTCCAGGCAGGCAACTTGCATGTCACTGATAGGAAATTTTCTCTCGTCAGCTGGACAAGGTTTAGTTTTGTTGCTCCACAGGTGAGTGGAGGGGGGGGCAATGGGAAGGTGAGGCCTGGTATTAGTCGGTACTGCTTGCTTTGCCTGCCTTGCTAACAGTGTGCCAAACAGCTCAGAGGTGCTGCTGTTTACTTTGCAACTTGACATGAACCTGACAGCACCACAGCTGCAGCCCAGAGGGTGTCACAGCCAGAAGCAGGTCTGAATACATCTAGTAGCATGGGTCATGCACACTAAATTTATTCTTTATCAGGTCAAATCCTGCAGATGTTTTGGCTCTGATCACATCTTGTTGTTATTGCGGAAGGGGAGACACAGCCTATGTTAGGTCTAAAAACGTGAAAAAAAATGGGTTTGGTAAAACCCATCCAAGTAATAAATGCTGATGTAGTTATGCCAGCCATAAGCCCAGCCAATATAGAAACACAGCTTGATGCTGATAAACTAATAAATGTAACAAAATAGTTTGCAGATGTTTTTGGTGGAATTGGGTATCTACCTGCACAGTACAAAAATACAGCTTAAAGATAATGCACAGCCAGTAATTCAAACTGCAAGGTAAGTTCTAGTGGTACTAAAGGAAAGACTGCACAATGAACTAGACAGACAAATCGCCTTGGGCATACTGAAAAAGACAGAAGAGCCTACAGACTGGTTTAATTACTTAATCATAGTGGAAAAGAAAAACAGTGCTCTCATACTTTGCATTGATCTAGAAGAGTTGAATAAGTGGATAAAAAAAGAGCATTACCATTTGCTGACCAGGTCAGAAATTACAACTGTCATGGCAGGAGCCACATTCTTTTCTGACGGGATGCCTCACTGGGTTTCTATTAAATTCCTCAGGATGAGGAAAGCACAAAGCTGCGCACATTTAACACACCATTTGGCAGACATTGCTTCCTCCACATGCTCTTTGGTATATGCTTAGCATCAGAAGTATTCCACCATACAGTGCAACAGCTACCTGAATGTATGGAAAGAGTAGATGTATTCTTGGATGATATTAAAGTGTGGGGAGGAACAAAACTAGAGCATGATCAGAGATTGACCCACGTTCTGCAGCAGGCATGACGAACAGGGTTGAAACTGAACTATGAAAAATGACAAATGGGGGTACAAGAACTGACATACCTAGGAGATAAACTCTCACCAGGCAGGATCCAGCCTGATCCAGAAAAGTTAGGAGCAGTAAAAGAAATGCCTAACCCAAACAATAAAATGAATGAGATGTATAGGTCTAATAAACTGTCTGGGTAGGTTTGTACCAAATTTGACAGCCAAAACTGCAGCTTTAAGAAGTCTTTTAGAAGTAAAAACTGAATGGCAGTGGAATTATGAACACAAAGTAGAGTGGAACAATTTAAAAGATATTCTGACTAAGGAACCTGTTCTGTGCTTGCATGATCCAAATAAGAAAACTGAAGTCTCCATAGACGCCTCTAAAGATGGGCTAGGTGCAGTTTTACAGCAAGATCACCAAGGGAAATGGAAGCTTGTAGCATATTCATCACGCTCCATGACATCAACAGAAAAGAGCTACACTCAGATTGAGAAAGAGGCCTTGGGAGCAGTATTCAGATGTGAGCAATTTCCTGAATACATTTATGGCTTGTCAGTATTACTAGAGACAGATCACAAACCACTTATTCCCATTTCACAAAACAGCCTGGGTGATGCACCACCAAATTCAGAGGCTTATGTTAAAACTTCAAAAATATGACTTAGCATTTGTGTAAGCACCTGGAAAGCATCTAGTGGTTGCAGAAGCTCTTTCTAGATCATTTCTGCAAAGTCTAGCTGGCAGTATTACAGAACGGGATGTGAAAATTCACATAGCCTTTATTATAGCAAACTTCTCCATTTCTGAAGACTAATGGTTCAATGTGCTTACGCAACTTGGTGTGGTGTTGTGCTTATGCAACTGCTTGTTGTGGCTGTTCACCTCTCTGTGCCTTGGGACTGCCACCCTTTAGGGATGCCAAAGGCAAGGAATCCCTGGAGGAGGGTTCCACCCCTAGAGGTGGCGTGGGAAGAATTCACTTAGGCTAAAGGTAGCTTAGAAAAAGCCCCTAAGGGGAGAAGCTAGCCACTGGAGGAGGAGGAGGGGAGGATGGTGGGGCAAAGAAAAATGCATTTGAATGAAGCAGGAAGGAAGAGTTTAAATAGGTCAGGCAAGGGAGGGAGGGAGGGACATGGCTGTTGCTTCAGCCATTGAACCACAGGCTTAAGGAGCAACTCTGCACTTCAGCATGTGTTTTCATAAATACAGTGTTCCAGCTGTTGCAATTTACTACAGAACATATGTATTTTTTTCATTTTCAATGTTTTGTTCCAAGATTTATGCACATCTTTGTAGCCCATCTAAAACATCTCTACAGAAAACATTTGAAAACATTTGCCTCTCCTGTTAACCTCACAGTGCCTTTTATATGACATCGTAGTGCTCACCAAGACAATAAACTGTGATGTCACAAACAACAATTGTGTGGTTAGCAAGGGAGAGTCAGATACATTTTGAAAGACTCAGCAGAATAATTGCTGCATTATCTACAATATTTAGTAGACCAACAGCAGTGGAAAGTATAAAAAAAATAGTAAATAACTAGAAACAATAAAGTTAAAATATAATTAGTGTAAATCTAGTATTTTTAAGCTTTTATTATAATAGAGAGTTGCTGTGTAAAGAGCTCCTGACAATATTTGCCTTGTCTGTGGTTTCTGACATCCTGAGATCGGTTTTATTATGATAGCTGGTATTAATCTTTTCACCAATCATTTATTCCCCATTTTTACTGCAGACCTCATGCCACTCAGAATCTGTATAGTTTTCCCATGTTTGCCAACTGTTGCCAGGCTAAATGATAAGTGACATCAATTGTAGGCCTTCACTGAGCTGCTGAGGAGAATCTGTGGCTTTCATCTCTTGTTACTCACTCTCAGAAGTTGTTTTCCATATTACTACTGCTGCAGATGACAGTTGCTGCTTTTGTGAGATCGGGAAGCATACAAAACAAAAAAAAAGTATGATCAGAAACAGTGTTTGCTGAGCCGCTATCTGCCCCTACCAGCTACCACTTTGTGAGAGTATTTAAACTGAAGCAGCAGCCTTTTACAGTTTTCCGTGCATGCAGGGAAACATTCATAAGGTTTGTAATATCTTCAAGTACTGTAATTTGCTCAGTGGAGCAGAGTTGCTTTATTTAATTAAAAGGTGCTCGTATGTTGGGCTCTGTCCACTGCTGGCTTTTCATGTCACCTGTCAAGACAGAGGCACATAAATAAACTTCTGTAGTGACACTGACAGCCCTTCTTTTGATAGCATTACATGTCACTGTCTTGCCAGCGGACTTGAAAAGCCAGGAGCGGGCAGAGCACAACATACAAGCACCTTTTAATGAAATCAAGCAACTCCACTCCATTGAACAAATTACAGTACTTGAAGATATTACAAACTTTACGAGCTTTTCCCTGCATGCATGCAAAACTGTAAAAGACTGCTGCTTAAGTTCAAATACTCTCACTAAGTGGCAGCTGACAGGGGCAGATAGCGGCTCAGCAAACATTATTTCTAACTGCACCTTTTTTTTGTTTTGTTTTGTTTTATATGCTTCCTGATCTCACAAACACAGCAACTGTCACTTGCAGCAGTAGTGATATGGAAAACAACTACTGATAGTGAGTAACCAGGAATGAAAGTCACAGATTCTCCTCAGCAGCTCAGTGAAGACCTGCAAATGACATCACTTATGGTTTAACTTGGCAGTAGTTGGCAAACACAGGAAAACTACACAGATCATGGGTGGCATGAAGTGTGCAGTAAAAATGGGGAATACATGATCAGTAAAAGACTAATACCAGCTACCATAATAATACCAATCTCAGGGTGTCAGAAACCACAGGCATAGACAAATATTGTCAGGAGCTCTTTAAACCTTTCAATTCAATGTGATTACACAAGTGGTGTGCGTATACAACTTGCTGAATAAACTTTGTTGTGGCCTTTCACATCTCTGTGCCTCAGGACTACAACCCTGTAGGGATGCCAAAGACAAGGAACTCTGGAGGAGGGTTCCACATCTAGTGATGCCATGGGAAGGATTCCATTAGGCTAAAGGTAGCTTAGGGAAAGCCCAAAAAGAGAGCAGATCAGAAAGCACTGTAGAGATAATGAGTTGGTACTGAGTATTTGGACCTTCACATAGGTCAGCAGAGATAATGGTAATGGTCAGCAGATAACTGAAACGAGTAATGACTTCAACATAGGTTGAATGAATTGTAACAAGAGTCCATGACTCCCCAAGGAGAGAGAAGAAATGGCAGAAGAGAGCCACCAACCATCACCATCCAACAGCGGAAACCTACCTAGGGAATTATGACTAAAGTAACTATATATTATGACCTTTGGCTCAGAGGAGAGGAAAAACCCTCTTTGAAGAGGAGGCAATCTCTGGCGATCCAAGGCTTAGGTCGCCTTCCCTCCAGATTAGGGATGTTTTATTTAGTGATGGCTCTGCTGCTTCAATTTAGAAACCCAATCCAAAGGGAGGAAAATATTCCAATTTGATGGAAAGCTCTTGTGAAATCTCTAACAAGAATGCCATGATGTTATAAACGCATTCTGCAACACTGGATACTCTGAAGCAAGAGTGGGACCCCCAAGGTGGGAGGAGGAAAGCAACAACCCCTGAGGCACTCGGCAGAGCAGGTGAACCAGGGCAGTCATGGGGAGAATAGTGCAGAAGACACCACCAAACCTGATCCAGCTAGCTAAAGGAGTGCTCTTGGGCATGAGGGCCTCATCCTTCATATCTGAAGTCTCATATTCTACATCAAGAGGTGCCATCGATACAGCTGCATGGCTAAAGCTCTGGCCAGAGTGAGGACATTGCCACTATGGGCCAGATGAGAAGGACCCTGCCCCGAGTTTTGCATGCTCAAGATGTGGACTTTGTGGGTGCAGAGCGAGACTGTTGACTGTAGGGCAGGCCCTGAGCCATAGAAAGTAATGGTCATGGTTGACATGCCTCCAATTTATGATTGAGAGCATACAGTCAATGTCAACTATTAAGTGCTAAATATGAGGAGGCGGGCGAAGCCAGCAGCCATCAGTTAAGTATTGTTATGGCGGGCGATATAATTGACTGAGATGATTGAATGAGATGATTGACTGACGAGATTGACTGATATGAGCAAAGCCAGTGGAAAGCAGGCCAACTGATTTTATTACTGAAGCTTAATATTAATGACATTGAAAATACTCGATGGCAGTAGGTAATACTGATGTGGGTAGGTGGTAAGAGGCCGGGCAAAGCCAACAGTCATTGGTTATCTGCAAATGCCAGAAATTGAATCAATGAGGTTTAGGTAATTTAATTAATATGGTTTATGCATGATTACCTTAAATGCCATTTAGTCTGCACAGGAGCAGTAGTAGAAGAGCTAGTAATTAAATTGATGAGTATGCAGGAATGTGGTAAAGGAGCAGGGCAAAGTAATTTAACTTACAACACATAAAGCATGCTCCTGCTACTTGGAGCCAAGATGCCCCACTGTGACATCCTCCTGCTACCCCATGCCCCCAGAGCACCTTCTGTACTCCATCTGCCCCAGCCCCCCTCCTGACAGGTCCCCCCCTCACTGTCAACATCCTTCTGCAGTGGCACAGGGCTCTTAGCCCACCTACTGGCTGGTCTAACGTGATCCCCCTGTTGCATCCACATTGAGCTTGCAAAATCCCCAAAAAGAGGATGAGCAGCCCTGCCATGTCACAAGCCCCCTTGCAACCTGGCGCAGGAGATCTTTTACCACAAGGATAGTGCAGGGCAGGTTGGGTGCAAGGCATCCCGAGTTTGATGCAACCTGTGTTCAAAAATCAGAATTAATACAAAGTTTGATGCAAGGTGCCAATTGCATCATACACCTTTGGCAAAAGCACCTTGCATCAAAAAAAAAACACATTTAAAAATCAAGTCCAATATGTTTTTAAAGTAATTACTGAAATCTTTTTCTTTCTCTTTCTCTTCATAGGAGATAGGGAGTAGCCAGGGTTGTCCAGCAGCCCACCTCCCCAAAAACAAATCTCAGTGACAGCTGATGACAGAGTAGAGGGAGGTCAAAATCTTTAAGGATCTATAACTCCACTGAGAGTTGGAGGTACGCAGGAGACAAAAAAAGGCAAAGAAGGTGGGGGAAAGGCAACAATGGCCAGAAAAGAAGATGGTGGACAAGAACGAAAGAAATGCAAAATCAAAAAGGAGAAGGGTGGTGTCTTCGGCCTCACGCACTGAAACAGAGGGCCAGCAGCCTGTGACACTGGAATAACAGGAGGGACAGCAGGAGAGAGGACAAAACTTAGCTAGGGAAGCAGCTGGTTGTCCTCCCAGTCAGTCCCAGCAGAGGATCCCCTGCCACCATAAACAGTTCTTGAGTGGCCCCTTGAGAGTGTTATTGCTGTTGCTGTATTGCAGCAAGAAGTTTTCAGACTGAGGAAAGGGATGAGACAGATATGTAGTATGTAGGAGGCCGTCCTTGCCAGGTTGTTGCCGGCCTAGGGGAAGTAAATTAAATGCGGGGTCACTGAGGTATTTTTGGTGAGTGTTACATTTCCTGCATGTGTCAGGCTGTGACATTAACAGCTTGACAGCCCCAAAACACCCTGTTACCCAAACCCCTTAGTAAGAAATGCAACAATATTAAAAAAAAAATTGGCCCTGGTGCCTGAGGGTGAGGGGTTTTATTTGGGTTTGTTTTTTTGTTTTTTTTCTTCTTTTTTATGTAAAAATCATAATTTTGTACTTTTAAATATTTAATTTCTTTAAAATATCTTTATTTTTTTTTCCAAAATCACTCATAGGTGGCTGAGGGTCTGAAAAGTGGTAGGGCCAAGGATGTCAGGGGTACCCCCCCTCGATTGAGTGGGTTCAGTAAAATCTTTATTTTTCTCAAACAAATTAGTAATATGTGCAGTAACACCCGCTCACTGACAGACAACATCTCCCTGTAACTATTGCCTTGATGCCCCTCCGACATAAAGGCATGTCAATTCATTTTCAATTTTTAAAGTCTGAACACTGTGCTTTAACTCAGTAGGCCATAACCCCAGCTCACCACCCTCAACACTACTCAAGCCTTCACTTTACAGAATTATGCGGACACCCTGCAAGCCACAAGGGGAGTGATCAGTAACTAACTTACTGTACATGCTGCATTCTAGTGGCACATTTTCAAAAAATCTTTTTTGGTGCACTTGTGGTAAAATCCTACGGGTCCACAAGGTTTTTCCACATGCGTGGTATTTTCCATCATGGAGCCATTTGTGACCTGTTCTTTGATTTATGGCAGCTTGTGGTCTTTTTTTTGTGTGTGTGTGCAGCTTGCAGCTGTGCCAAAATGCTTTGCCTGGTAGTATCAGGCATAGCATCCCTCACAAGATTGAAGAGGTCTCCGAGAGTGAGGTGCTGCCAACCCTTACAGTGTGATGTCACCATGGTCAGATAGGGCCCCCTGCTTATTCCAAATGGCTGGCTCATGTGTTTCACACAGATTGCCATTGAGATACAACTCCAGCCTACCTCAGGCTAGTCTGAATTTTGAAAGCTGCACAACTGCCTGTCACAAATGCACCCCACAAGTCAGGCCCTATGTTCCCACAGTGCCAAACCTTGAAGTGCAATATGTGAACAGGAGACGGACAGGGTAACGCTCCTGTCTGTTTTGGGTCCGAATCACCTACTAGTCTTGAGTCCTGGGGTCAAATATGAGTCCTTTTCCGCTAGTGTACCCAGTTAACAGGCTCAGATATCACACTCTCTTCGGGGGATGCAGTACAATACTTCACCCAGTGGGCACCCAGCCTGGTTCAAAATTCTACCCTTTTGACTCAATTTGAGACCTAGGTATATTCTTACCTTAACAAGATAGCAACACATTTTTAAGCCTTTAATAGTTTTTGTCAGAATTACCCGATACTGTTTTAGCCTCCACATGCAAAAGAAAAGTCTCAAGCAGGATTAAGGAAACCAAAAGGTTTACTGGAATTAAAAAAAAATAGTAAATACATACAAACATAGAACATATAACATAAATACTTGCAGTCAGAAATAAATTAGAAATTACAGAAACAAAACACCTGGTGCTTAAATTTCTAAGCCTAATTCAATTACAGTTGGATGTTACCTATTGTTTAACAGAAGTGCTTTTTTAGTTCAGACACACTTTGTGTGTCTTCCTTTAGAGCTCTAAAGATTAAGTGTTCCCACTCCTTTCAGCCAGAGTGATAATAATCCAGCATGTCTCTCCTATCCTCTGAGGTCACAGCTTATGAGGTCACTGTTAGCCTATAATTAATTTTTAATCTGACCAAGTATATCCAAAAGGATGTCATTTTACTGCTGGCTGGAAATCTGCAAGATAGCAATATTAAAATATGGCAGTCTCTTTGATCAGAGCATTCACCGTTGATGTTCAGAGAACATCCTGACAAAACATTTCTCTTACAGGTGTGAAAGCTAACAGGAATCAGTTAAAAATGGTCTTTTCCTCAAAGGTCATAAAATACATACTTTGTCCCTGCACTTCAAAGTAAAAGGGTTAGTTTACAATATGTTATATAACAGCTAACACAGATATGACAGGAGATGTCAACAGGAAGCTTCTTAATTAATTCACTGGTTTAGTGTTACTAGAGTCAATTGTTTTAAGTGAGCCAGGGTCTTTGGGATCAAAAGGTCAGGCCCTTTGAAAGCTGCTGACTGCCATTCCCTAAGCAGACATTCAAATAGACATATATTTATATCACAAATATAATTATAACTAGTAGAGGGTTGATCACATTACACTGCCCATGCAGAAAAATGAAGTGCCACACATGTTGACATTTTTTTTTCTGCAATGGCAGCTGTGGCATGGGACTTAGTCCCAAAATCCTCTGAAAATATGTCCCCGGGATTGTTAAAAGCAGTGCAACCAATATACAATGAATTTCAGGTGTGTAGAAATACTGTTACAGCTCTGCAAGCTTATGGCATTGCAACATGGTACACATAATACCTGATCAATTCAGCATTTATAGGAAGCCACAAGAAAAGAAAATAATTCCTTCCTTATGTGTTTTGAAATATGAAAATTCATCCTTTCTAAAAAACATTATAAACTACAGAGACTAAAACATTAACATAAAATGCCATTCTTTCCTTGGAGATTCAAAAAGGAAAAACATATATTTTAGGCTTTCTCTGATAGAGGTTTGAACAAGATTGCAGCTCTATAAGTGGGACTGCTCTGACAGCTCTTTCTCAAATACATAGAGATGGCTGACAAACACTGGAGCATGCTCAGTGTAAAATACAAAGGATTCATAGGAAACACCTCCCTCCCCCTCTACAAAGATGCTTTCCATTGAGATTGTGCTTCTTTCATATGGAAATATTTCATATTTTTGGAAAGTTATTATGAAAATTACACAGTTTCATTCAAATTGTGCCAAAGCCCATATGGTTAGCACAAAATGGCTCCAATATCACATATTAACATCTAAGGGAGTCATGTGACTCATATCACCATTCAGTCTGTGCAAACTGAATGAGAATGCATATTATTTCATAAAACAAATGTACTGCTATGTAGGAATTGGGCTTTTAATTATAATATTGTCATTTCACAAAACTGCACCAACATTTGCAAAAATGGTGCATTTTTCAGAAAAGTGCGCCAGACGTATCTGCGCAATTTCACCCACCAGTACTGTGTATCCACTAGTAAGCCTGCCCTGGTCTAGCCACATAGTGCATCCCCTGCTCCACAGCATCAGGAATAGATGGGAAAGCATTCTGCAGAGTAACCTGTCGAATCCCATAGGGTCTCAGTAATTACAAAAGAGTCTTCAACTACCAGCCCCAGTTCCTCAAATCCACCCTAGAATGAATCTGACTGGGGTCAAAATGATGCTGTAGTAATGGAACATGCGTTGTTTGTGCTCATGCAAAAACTCACTGTATAGGCTCCCAGGGAAACATGGGGAAGGTGCACTATAGCAGGGTACAGTCATACAAATTGGTAACAAAAGGCAGCAACTAGAGCAAAATGTGGGAGCCACATTAAAAATTGGAGTTGCTAGACAACATAAAGGGCTAACAGCATTAATCCAAAGACATGCTTCACGCTGAAGTTGGATAAAAATATTTATTAATAAAAAGATAAGCGCAGTACTCACCCTACCACAAAAAAAGTTTCATGCTGACATGCACTTTTTCAGGGTGTCTTGAAAAAGTGCACATCAGTGAGAAACTTTTTTTGTGGTAGAGTTTGAGATAATGGATAATGGGGGGAGGACCACTTCACTACCAGGGATAAATGTTCTAATTTTACTTGGACTGAGTGAGGAGATACTAGACTACCAGGAGTAAATGTTCTATTTCTACCAGTATCAAGTGGTGGGGGGAACTACTAGACTACCAGAGATGAATGTTTTGTTTTTACTAGGATCAGGTGAGGTAGGGAGACCATTGGACTACCAGAGATTCTTTATTTTATGACAGGGAACCAGAAGTAGTGGGAGACCTCTGGCACCAGGGATTTATATTAACTGGACTGGCTGAGGGAGGAGGTACCACTGGCATGAGGGATTTGCATTACTTCACACACCAGCAAAGCCAAATATTTAAGCAATATAACATGACAGGGTGTGGGTATATGGGTGAATTTAGCATGCCTGGTGTGGTTCAGTCACGAGGCTGCAGGTTGAGTGACTTAACCACACCAGAAGTGATAAATCCACCCATATACCCACACCCTATCATGGTATATTGCTATTATACAATGTTCTCCTATTTTGTTGTGGTAAAAAAAGAAAGAAAAAGGCTTGTATGTATTTTTAATTGTTTATTTTTTGTAATGTATTATTGAGCCATATAAAGTAGTCTTGTGTTGCTATGGAGATGCTGTTTGGAGAGGCCATGTGTTACTAAGGAGAGGTGACAGAGCTCTGTTTCTTTAAATCACAAACAGCAGTGAGACAGAGAGGGGGAAATACTGCTGAACAACAGTTTTTTTTTTATGTCACTGCATGTTATACTAATTAGAAAGGAAACGATGTGAGATTTTTTATGCTTTATGAATCGGGAAATGAGATTAAAAATGAGGTACTTTCAAAAGAGAAAGTGAAGTTTGTTTATGAGTCTTGCCAGACAGAAGGGGACTGTACTCAACAGATGGAGCTGGAAAGGACCACAGAGGAAGCTGGATGAGATCGAAGAGTTGGAGCGAGAGTTTAGGTGGCTATAGTTTGGGAGTGCTCATGTGGTAGAAGACTTGGTAGTGAGATTAAAAAAAAGTTTTTTTTCGGGTATAGTGGGTTGTACTTCTGTTGTCTGATGCTGCACTTCGGGTTTGGAAGCCTCCCATTTACCGTTGCGGTTTAGTGGGGGTTCAACATGGCCCATTACCATCACGGTTTAGTGAGGGTTCAACATGGCAGGTTCCCCTGTCAACTTTGGGGGCTCAGATGGATTTCAGAAATGCAGCTGACTGGCACCTTTTCTCATTGTTATACTGGCGGATTTACAACACTGGAAAGGTGCCAGCAAGCCAATCAGAATGCAGCATTTGCTGTGTCTTGACTTGCCCATTGTATAATTATTGTGTGACCATGAACAAGAGAATTAAACTCTTAGAGGTTCAGTTCAAACAGCTGTAGAAATGAGTAGAAGCAGGACACAATGAGAAATAATGTGTTGCATCTCAGCTGGGCTGCGCATGGTAAATATGTTGCAAACATGTCCACAAAAGACAACAACAGAATTGTAAAACTGGTTTGTGGCTGGCTTTGTCACAGCAGTGTTTACAGCTGCCATACAATCCAAGGAGTAAAGAATTGTGCCTCTGATGAAATGGACCCATAATGAAATGCTGATTTCCTGTTTTATTTCTTTAATTTTTGTTAACCAGGTAAGCACACTGGGCAGTCAATACCTATTTTCAAGTATGACTTGGGAGATTTCATATAAAATTACATATAAGGTGATACATACAGTAGAATACAATGTAACACAATAGGCAGTGAAGGGAAGAAACTTGAAATAAGGGAAGGGGATACATACATAGTGATGCATTCAGTTTGATATATTGTAATATGATAAGCAATTAAAGGAAGAAACATAATTTAGAAGAAAAAAGAAAGAAAAAAATTATGTTGCAGGTGATACCTTTTTTTGGACTAACAAAATATTTTCTGAGACTAGCTTTCGAGAGATAATACTCTCTTCTTCAGGTCAGTGAGAACAGAGCTGTACAACATGTGAAATATAAAGGTTGGCTGTGGATTCAAAAGTCCATGGTGCAGCATGTTTTAAACATCAAAGCACCACAGTCACTTCACATTCATAAAAAACAGACAGGAAGAATCCCATTATCATTACAGAGGCCTGCTGAAGAATCAGCCCTAAGATCAAAATGCAATGGTTCAAGGATGAAAGGAGAAACGCCTAAAGCATTTTTTAATTCATCTCTGGTAATGTGCTAAAAAGCCAACACCTTTATTAAGTCCTTTTTCTTTAGTGCCTAAAAGTTGGATCAATTTCAGTTCTTGAAATGCCCTTTTACTACTCTGACAGTAAAATCACTGATGGAGTGGCCTGATCTTGAGAAAAGTTCCCCTAGCTCTGTATTTCTATCTTTGTGGTTGACTGTGAATCTGTGGTACAAACATACAGACATACAAAATTGCCAGCAGATACAGGCCAGATAGTCTATCAAGTCTGCTTGACTGTGCAGCTAGCAGTCCCTTACACTGCAGATGCCCCTTCCACCCCTATAGTGGTTCATCCTTTTTTGAGCTTCTGTCCAGATTCACCAATATTGCAGCCATCCTCGCATTTTCTACATTGTATCATATATAATACATTACTGGAAGAGCAGGAATATGAGTTTGGGATTTTAAATGTTTTTCATTATTATTATTATTATTGTCTCCCTTAACCATGTTTTCCCAAACCTCGACCTTAGCACTTGACCGCTTTCATAGTAACTTAGCACTCTTGCTTCCTACCCCTGCCCCTGCATCCCCTACCTCCTCCCACCCTTCCACCCCATGTCCCACCTCTCTCATGTCCTCCACTCCCACCCCTTTCTTACTCTTCCCAGCCCACCTCCCACATCCCTTCCTACACCCTGTGCCCTGTTTGTCTTGACAAAGCCTGCTGGCTGATATCAATGTACTGTATGCATTTTTCTGTACCTAAAACTGATTAGCATAATGTGTATCTGTTGTTTTACATTGACTGTCCATTATGATTTTATGTCCTGTATGAGTTTTGTACCTCCTATTTACATTTTATTGTACCGTACTTTACTGTCCTGTTTAATTTGTTGTCCTTTCTACTGATGTGGAACCTGCGTAAAAGAGCTCTTAGCTCAAACGTGTATGTAATCCCAAGACTTAAATGAATAAATAAATAAATAATGAAAGATGTCTCATGAGAGATATGTGTACATAGTTTGCACGGAGGAGGAATTTTTCATGGTTTGTACCTTTGTCACCAAGCTGGAGTGCTGTGGGAAGTTTGCTTTGCACCAGTTTCTGCTTCAGGTTTGGTGGTTGGTGGAAGACCAGCACTAGTGCTCTGGAAAATATATTTTTTAGAGTCTCATCTTCAGACAATAGTGGCTGTAAATCTTTTATTATTTTGTGTAGTTTTTCTAGTTCTGGATTGTGTGTTGTTACGAGAGGTGTGTGCAGGAAGAAATATATTAAATAAATATCACAGCAGAAGAGAGAAAATTTTGTAATGGTATCCTCCACATAAAATTACACAAAGGATATATAAGTACCAGTATAATAGATCAACAGTGAGTGTATATAACGGGTATATAATGAGTGTCATACAGATTGCTCAGGTTCAGCGGTAAGAGCAGCATGCCAAGCTAAAGATGTATGTATGGTATCTGAGAAAAAAAGTTGGCACAGAGGGGCAGAGATGAGTTTCAGGTAGTATGGAGTTCCATAGCTTTGGGGCTGTGTAAGCATAGGACAATCCACCAGTACAAGTTCTAATCTTAGAGTCAGCCAGTAGGGCACTGTCACCTAACCTCAGTGGGTAGACGCTGTTCACTGGTTTGAGGAGTGTGGCAAGAGACTGGGGCTTCCCATTATGCATAATAATAAAGATCATCCCCCCCAAAACTATGATCCCACAGGGAGGTCAGGGGGAAGCCAGCCTAGCCTGTCATAGAGAGAACATTGATGAGTGAGCTGGTGAGATGCCGAAGCAAAACAATGAATATTGTTGTAAGTAACATCCGACCTAAGGAAAGTACAGCAGATTTAGAAGCAGTCAAGAACACAAAGGTACCATAAAGAAGCTTGGGGGAGGGGCAGCATCCCACAGGTGATGGCATGGCTAGCTTCTGGAGCCAGGTTATGAGCCACATTATAGGAGACACCCAGCATGGAGTTAACTGACTTGCAGATTCCCATGACATGAGATGAGTAATCTAGTGAGGGGTTAAGTGTGACTCAAGGTATGTGAAGGAGGAGACCGAGGGGACTAAGGGCATAATTTTAATCAGGAGGACATACCAAACAGCACTGATTGCATTTTAGCCATGTTCAGAATCAGTTTGTTTGAAAATAACCAAGTCTGTAGGAACTGTTGGTCAGCCGTAAATACTGGTTTATTTGATCAATACTTTTTGGAGTCGGTATACAGGACTAGATCAACAGCATAGAGAATGGCAGAGCAGTGGTACAGTCTTTGATTAATGGAATTTATGTGTAGAGCAAACATAAGTGGACCTAAAATAGAACCTCGGAGAGTAGCCACCAGAGCTGGGGCAGGGTCAGAGAGGGAGGTCCTATACTTGACTCTCTGGAATCTGTTTGCAAGATAGTTGTAAAATCAGGGGGTGGACAGCTGCCGAGATTCTCAGGTGAGCAAGTCTGCCACTGAGGAGGGAGTATTCAAAAAGATCAAAAAGCTTCCTCATGTAAATAGAAACAGCACCCATGAGGCTACCAGTGTCTATCACTGAGGCAATACTGTTGGTTAGGGTGAGGAGGGCAATGGTGGTGCTATATCCTTTTTGAAAGTCAAGTTGTGCAGAGGATAGAAGGTCATAGGTGGAGAGGTAATTAGTGAGTTGTGAGGCCACCACTGTTTCAAGTATTGTGTTTAAAGCAGGGAGGAAGACAACAGGCCAGTAGTCATTTAAGAGTTTGGGGCCACGCTGGGCTGACCGTCTGCATAGCTTTCTTTGTACTTCATTTTGCTTTTATTTTGTGCTCGTTTTTGCTAAGTTCGTTGAGCTTGTATTTCGTTTTTTTTTTCTTTTTGGCAGTCAGTTGGAGTCCAGTTTTATTTGTTTCACAGTCCGCATTTGTCTGCAGTCCGTGTTTATCTGCAGTTTGGCAGTTTGCGTCTGTCTGTTAATCCTTGGTCCTGGACATCAGTCCTGTACTGAGACTGGGGCTGTTTTTTGGAATTGTTACTGAATCCCGTTTCATCCCGTTTGTGTCATCTAGTCTGGGGGTTGCTGTGGTCCTGTCGGTGGATCGGGAGACCGGAGAGGAGCAGTGCCGGTTGTTTGGACCTGGAGGGCAGGCGTGATTGGATCTGCATTCCCGCTCGGGTGTTTGCTGTGTCGGGCGGGCGTGTGTTTGCAGATGCAGATTCTGCTCTGTATTGGACTGTGCACCATATTTGGGGTGCTGCTACTGTTTCCACTGAAGGACTGATGGGACTGAGGAGGAGACTACTGTTTTTTTGATTTGAACACCTGTTTAGCCCAGAAAGTGAACTCAGAAAGTGAACCAGGAAGATATTCCATCAGAGGAGGATAAGCATTGAGGAGTCACACTGGAAGATAAGTACTTTGTGGTTGTTGGACAGTAGTGTTTGTGAACTGCTTCAAGGTACTGCTGGCATGCTATGTTGGTGAGTTTATTTTCTAATTAGCGGACTTGTAATGCTTCACTGAAGTGAGGAGGATCTGGGCATTTAGTATTCCGCTTCATACTTGTCCTTTGGGGAGTGCCTGTGTGTGTGCATTGGGGCCACTACAGGGGGTGCAGATGCACTTCTAATGAAGAGTGGATGTGCTATCGGCGGCCTACAGGTGTCTCAGGGGAGCCTTCTTTTTAGCGGGCTCCAGCTGGGGTCCAAGGTCGCAGCTCCATAGCGTGGGGTATTTCCCTCGTGGGGTGAGTGGTGGAGGTTTTTTTTCTTTCTGCCCTGACTTTCCAAAAGCAAGTTTTGATTTCTAAATAAATAACTTATTGAGAATTGAATTGCTGCATATGAACTGAATTTTTACTTCAGAGGTAGTGAGAGAACCTCTGTGGCTTTAATGACTGATTGAAAGATCTTCCTATTGGCAGTGAGAGTGCCATTTGGATATTCATCTGCAGATTGCTTTTTGGGACTTAGGCCCCCAAGGACTTATTGATTGTGTGGCCTAATAAATTTCTGGTACCAGCGGCTGGTGAGAGCGGTGCCAGGGCTTCTTGAGGATTATATTTTGGACTTCTCTTGGGAATTTGATTGCCAAAAGACTTTGAAAATTCTGAATAGAATGTGACTGTGCCATTCTGTGTATTGGCATTTTTATTTGATTTGTAGTTTTCTTGAATTCTTTTTGAAGATTTTATTTAGAGTTTTGTTTTAGGGGATTGTTTTGGGGGGTTTATTGGTGTTTTGATTTGTGTGTATGTGTGTTTTGAGTGTGTGTGTGTGTGTGTGTGTGTGTGTGTGTGTTTTGTGTTTGATTGAGTTTTGTTCTGTTTTTTGGGATTACGTAATTGGGGAGGATGTGTCTGGGAATGCATGCAAACCTGGGTCGGGCCAGGATAGTGTATGGGTCATCCCGGCTGTTTGATCTTCTGCCCTTTTTCAGTCTTCCAGTATCAGATATTACAGCTAGGCGCTGTAGGGAGGTTGGAATTGGGAGGAGTCATAGGATTCGATTAGGGCTGGGTGCCCCATGCACTATGGGTGGTAGGATCAAGGTGGTGGAGTGCAGAAGGCGCCCTTGGATTAGACCAGACTTGGGGAGAGGCCCAATGTGTTTAGTTCCTGTTACCAGGGTTCCCACCTGACTGAGTGGGCAGGTAGCCAGTAGGGCTGCATTGTCCACTAATCCCCTGAGGGCGGTGGTTTGCAATGCCAGATCAGTCAGAAACAAGACTGTAATTATAGCGGACTTGGTTTCTCTGGTCTATCTGGCTTGCAGTACGGAGACCTGGATTGGTGATGATGCTGGCCCAGTTTTAGAGGCTGCCATCCCGTCCGGGTATACTGTAGTGCACTGCCCTAGAGTGGAACGCAGGGGTGGGGGGTAGCCATCTGTTTTAGATCTGAGCTGAGCTTCACCGTGCACCCAGTGAGAACACCATGCTCATTTGAGTGTGTGGCCATCCGTGGGGGACCAGGCACAGGTTGCTTGGTCCTCCTGATTTATCGCCCTGCTGGGGTGACGGGAGATTTCCTTCAGGAAGTGGCCGATTTCATCGTCGGTGAAACGTTGGAGGCCCCCAGATGTTTAGTGCTGGGGGATTTCAATGTTTGGGCTGAGGATGAATCGTCTCGGCTGGGTTATAATTTCCTCCAGATGATGTCTTCTCTGGGCTTCGTGCAGGGAGTATCTTCCGTGACTCATCAGGGTGGCCACATGCTGGATTTGATGTTCTTGCTGGGGTTTGAGATAAATGTTCTCAGTGTTGATAGAGTCATTTGGTCCTATCATTGCATGGTGAAGTTCCGGTTCGGGGGTCTCCCCTGGTAGCCCTCCCCCTGCAGAGATGGTCAGCTACCTCCCTTTGAGGGGGCTTACCCCGAGGGTTTTTGCGGTGGCTGACCTATCTAGTGTGGACAATGCATGCGGGGTGCAGAAGAGATGCCTATAATAGGGCGCTTTCTGGTGCGCTTGACTCCCTTGCACCAGTCCGTGTATGACCCAGGTCTTCTCACTTGGGGTCCCCTTGGTTTGATGGGGAGCTCAAAGAGATGAATACTCTGGGTCAGAGATTAGAGCACTGCTGGTGGAAGTCTGGCCTGGATGTGGACAAACTGGCCCTGCGTATGCACTATGGTGCATACCAGGGGACAATCAACCGTAAGAAGGCAGAAATTCTGTCCAGGGAGATTGCTGCCGGGAGGAACCGACCAACTGTGCTCTTTTGGTCTGTGGACAGGCTTCTTCACCCTGCCTGTCTACAGCTGAAGGTAGCTTTTTCGAATGCATTGTGTGATGGATTTGCTCGGTTCTTCTCGGACAGGGTGTCTGCCATCAGGCAGGGGGTTCTGCCAGTGGACCAGAATCTGGTTGACAGTGGTCGCCATGGGCTTCTGAAGAGCACTCCATCTGTTTGGGGTGAATTTAAACTGGTGGAGGTGGCTGAGGTCATTGAGATTGCTTCTAGGCTTCGGCACACCTTTTGTGAACTGGACCTGGTGCCAACTCGTTTCTTAATGAGATGTGTTGGCTCTGTTGGCCCGGTGTTTGTCTTGATTGTCCGGTGTTCCTTGTCAGAGGGGGTCTTTTCTGATGTCTTGAAGGAGGCATTGGTGAGGCCCCTTGTGAAGAAACCATAGTTGGACCCTGACGTTGAGGCAAATTACCGTCCTATCTCCAATCTTCCATTTTTCGGTAAGATTGTTGAGAAGGTGGTGGCGCTTCAGCTTGAGGAGCATCTCATGGCCCATAATCATTATGAACCATTCCAGTCTGGGTTCCGTGCAAGGCATAGCATGGAAACTGCACTTGTTCGGGTGCACAATGACCTCCTTAGGGCTAGAGATCGAGGGGAGGGGACCATTCTTGTTCTCCTCGATCTCTCCTCAGCATTTGACACGGTGGACCATCGAGTGTTACTTAACTGCCTAAGGGAATTCTGTGGACTTGCTGGCTCTGTCATCCACTGGTTTGAGTCTTTTTTATCCAACAGGAGGCAGAGGGTAGTGATGGGGAATTTCTCCTCCTCCCCTGACCACCTGTTGTGCGGAGTTCCCCAGGGTTCGGTCTTGTCGCCGATGTTATTTGCCGTGTACATGCTACCCCTGGGAGATCTCATTAGGAAGTACAGCTTGGGTTTTCACTGCTATGCTGATGATACCCAGCTGTACTTTTCCTTTGGCCCTGGAACATCTTGTGCGGTAGAAGTGCTTAACAGCTGCCTTGCTGAAATCAATGACTGGATGGCCTCCAGTTGGTTGCGACTTAACCCCAGTAAGATGAAGGTACTGGTGGCGGAGTCAAACAGAGGACGTGATAGGTTGGCCTCTAGTGCAGAGACAGGACTTTGTCATGGCTCTGTACCATTGAAGGCCTCCTCTAGGGTGCGTGATCTGGGTGTTATTCTTGACAGCAGTTTGACACTTGAATTTCAGGTGTCTTCTATTGTACGTACTACTTTTTATCATCTGAGGAATATCGCCAGGATCAAGCCCTTAGTTCCGCCTCTGGACCTCCCCACTTTGGTACATGACTTTGTGACGTCCAGGCTTGCCTACTGTAATGCACTCTAACTCGGGGTCTCTGGAGGTACCCTCTGCCAACTGCAGTTGGTGCAGAATGCGGAGGCGAGGTTGTTGACAGGACAATCAAAATACTGTCGCATTACCCCGGTGCTACATCATCTGTACTGGCTGCTGGTTAGGTGGAGAGTCCTCTTTAAGGTGGGTTTGCTCACCTTTAAGGCCCTATACGGCCTGGGCCCTGGCTACCTGAGTGACCTTCTTACACCTGCTGTCTCGGTCCGTTCCCTGCGTTTCTCTTCTCGGGGCCTCCTTGTGATTCCCAGGATGAGGTTAAGAACTGCAGGCGACAGAGCATTTAGTGTCACCGCTCCCGTCCTGTGGAATTCGCTTCCTATAATTGTTAGGGAGGACCCATCTGTTGAGGTTTTTAACGCCCAACCAAAGACATTTTTATTCAATCAGGCATTCCCTGACTATGTTTTATAGTTGAATTTGTTTAATTTTTAATGATGAAACAAATTGTGTAGTAAAATAAGGTTTTAATTGTTTGGAGTTGTATATTTTATTGATCGTATGGTGTTGTGTTGTTTTTATTTGATTAATGTACGGCGCCCAGAGCCTCCGGGATGGGCGTCCTTTTAAATAAAATTTGCCTTGCCTTGTCTTTCTTAAAAACAGGAACAATATGATATGTTTTCCATAAGTTAGGCACTACAGCAGTACCTAGGGTTAAATTGATTAATTTAGCAACAGGGAAAGCTATGTCCTTGGTTGCAATCTTAACTATTTTGGGCTCAGTACCCTCCAAGCCTGCACATTTAGAAGCAGAAATGTGCATGGGGAGTCTACAAGCCTCAGCAGAGCTGATCCATTTGTAATAAAAAGCATTTGTCAATGCTGAATGTTTGCTTGCTGGCATTGGCATAGGTAGTGTAGGAGTTAGAGAGCTGCATAATAATAATGGCAGTGAAGTACTGAACTGAAGCCAACCCCGCCACCACCCTGCAAAGACTGACAGGCATTGGGGTGTGCCTTTGGGTCATCAGGCATAACGGCCACACCATTTCACCACACCCTACCCTGCAGACACCGACAAGTGTCACGGTATGCCTTGGGGTCTTTGGCCCTTATGCTCACCCCACTCCATCAGAAAATACAGTGAGATGGGTGCTGTATAAGAGAATGGAGTAAACTTTGGGGCCGAAGAGTACAAGGCACACCTCAATGCCTCTCACTGGCTGCAGGGTGTGGAATGGTATGAGCATTACAGGTGAGAATCCCAAGTCACATCCCTGATGCCTGTCAATCTCTACAGGGTGGGGTGTTATGGTTGGAAACCCTAATGTCTCAGGTGTTCATTGGCATTTTCACTCCAAATTTTCGACATGGGTTTTTTAGTGCCCCCCACCTTATGCACAGTGGCAATATCAGTTTGTTAGCCGAAAGCTGATTTTACACAGTGACTACGCCATTTGGCACCACGTATTTCGAACAGGATGTGAAAAATGACAGCTGTACTGTTCATGGGGAGGTGGAAAAAATGGCAATTTTGAAAATGTGCAGTGAAAATATAAAAAAAAAAAAACGGTGAAGTCACGAGCATGTGTAGAAACTGCGCAACGCTTGCCCATAATGCAATTAGTTTGGGCATTTTTTACAGCAGATTGTCAACACAGGCATTTTGGAACCTCCGCTGGTGAACAGTGTCACTGTGATTTTCTTAATCTGTCCAGAACAGTGATTTCCAACAGCGACCATGCATTTCTGCGCTGGAAGTGCAAAAACACATTTTGGCCATGGTGTGAAAAATGACAGCTGTACTGTTCATAAGGAAGTGT
Organism: Neoceratodus forsteri; assembly: GCA_016271365.2. Taxonomy (NCBI): domain Eukaryota; kingdom Metazoa; phylum Chordata; order Ceratodontiformes; family Ceratodontidae; genus Neoceratodus; species Neoceratodus forsteri. The sequence goes on from CM057453.1 coordinate 137,908,839, forward strand.
GGAAAAATGACAGTGGTGAAAATCTGGACTGAAAATATTAGAAACCCATGAACTTACGGAGGGTGCGTGGAAACTGCGCAATGGTCGCTCATAACACAGTCATTTTATGGACTATTTTCACCAAATTTTTAACACAGCCATTGTAACACCTCTGCTCATGAACAGTGTCACTGTGATTTTCTTAATCTGTCTCAAACATTGATTTTGCACACCGACTGTGCCATTGTGCGCTACATGCGTGGAAACACATTTTGGGTGAGATGTGAAAAATGACAGCTGTACTGCTTATAAGGAGGTGTGGTAAGATGGCAATGTTGAAAATCTGGAGTGAAAACATTGAACATTCACGAACTTATGAGCGTGCGTAGGAACAGTGCAACGCATGCTCGAAAAACAGTCATTTTGGGGAATATTTTCTTCAAATTTTTAACATAGCCATTTTTACACTTCTACTCATGAACAGTGTCGCTGTGATTTTATTAATCTGTCTCAAATATTGATTTCGCACACTGACAGTGTCACTGTGATTTTCTTAATCTGTCCCAAACATTGATTTTGCACACCGACTGTGCCATTGTGCACTACTTGCGTGGAAACACATTTTGGGTGAGATGTGAAAAATGACAGCTGTACTGCTCATAAGGAGGTGTGGTAAAATGGCAATGTTGAAATTGTGGAGTGAAAATATTGAAAATTCACAAACTTATGAGCGTGCGTAGGAACAGCGCAACACATGCTCATAAAACAATCATTTTGGGGAATTATTTCACCAAATTTTCAACATAGGGTTTTGGAGGGCCTACCTCTTGAACTGTGACACTGTCATTTCGTAAATTGGTCCTGAAAGGTGGTTCCATGCTGTGACCACGAAATCACCTTTTGGGGCTGATTAACAAAATGACAGTGACAGAATTCATGAGGTGGGGTCCCAAAAACCCCATGTTGAAAATTTGATGAACAAATTCCCAAAAATGCCTGAGAAATGCATCAAAGTTGAAAAAACCCTATTTATTACATTATACAGCTTACCGGCATTTCCTCAGTTCGTGGTCAGCTTTGAAGAGTGCAGACGTGTTCCCAGTCCACAGAAGATCGTCGCACTGGACTCCGGAGGTAAGTATGGGGTGAGGGGGGTGTGGAGAGGCAGGGTGGGCGCAGGTTGGCGGAGCGGGGGTCAGGACAGTCAAGGAGGGAAGGTTTTCTCTTTCAGGTTTCTTTCCTTTTTTCTTGGATGAAGCAGGACTTTTGCCATGCTGGGGTGGGCTCCCAGCATGGCAGCTGGAAGGCTATTTTGGGCAGGGGGGGCAATGGAGCCGACAGGGGATTGGGCACCCCCGTCAGCTATATGGACTGTTGCCATGCTGGGGTGGGCTCCCAGCGTGGCACCTGCTTCTCTGTTGGAGGGGGAACATTGGAGTCAATGGGGGATTGGGCACCCCCGTCAGCCATACAGTGTGTAGAGGGGAGTGCATTTATCACGCAATATGTGGCATGCATGCGTGTGTGTGTGTGTGTGTGTGTGTGTGTGTGGAGGGTGCGCATCCGGACGCGGCTATTTTCTTTTAAGTTGGTGGTAATGTTCCAAACTAGTGTCACCGGCTGTGTCCCCCATTATTGGTGGACATCACACACATGCCAAAATGCCATGCTGGTATTGGCCACAACAATGCCGCACCTCCAGAACCTGTTTCGGCACCAAGCTGCCGCAATATGTTTCTTGCGCTGTGTGCAAGCAAACATAAAAAGGAGACTTTACAGAGGTCTTGGTGGGCCCTGAAGAGTATCACCACTAGGTGAGGACAAGGACATATCAGAGAAGGCCTGAGTGTAAGAGAAAAGGTCTGAGACGTAACAATTGAAAGCACTGGTCTATGGTGGTACTGATATTGCAGTTTATACCATTCAAAATCATGTCTGAGGAAGAGAATCCCATAACTGACCTAACATCCTTTTAATGTGCCTTCAGAAAAGTCTCATATTTGGGGCAGTGGAGTTCCATAATAGATTGCAGTGAGAGCTTTTATGATTTTGGATAGCTGCTTTGCATTCATTACACAGAGTTCTATAGGCAGACCAGTCTGATGGAGATGAGAAGGCCTTAAAGGCATTTCATCTTTTATCATGTTTGATGATTTTGATTAGTTGTTGGCAGTCCAAACATTTAGAGATAATGGCAGGTACTCATCTAGCGAGTGGGGCACATTTTTCCTGTATTTAAGTGAATACTGAAATAAAGAAGGCCATGGCAAGATTTACATTGAAAGCATCATATGGGTAGGACCAATTTGTGTTTGAGATTTCAAGTCTAAAGAGCTCAGGATCCAGATTAGAGAGCTTCATGAACTGTGTAATTCCAGGAGGGGCTTTGTCAGGTTGGCACACCAAATGCAACAGGCAGGTGAGTGATCACTGATGGCATCAGGCAGAACACCCAAACATTTGATCCTGTCTAACTTGAGTGAGAGTATCCAGTCTATAAGGGTTTGTGTGTTACCATTATTAGAGCACCTAGTGGGTTCTGAGATGGCCTCTGCAAGACTGAGTGTACTAAGGGCCTGCACCACTGTTTCATTACAGTCATTGGGCCAATTTATATTAAAGTCACCAGATATCACAAACTCATTATTCCTGACCAGCGAACCAGTAGACTTGGTCAGGGAGGATAACAGGTTCAAATTTCCAGCTGGAGGGACATAAATGCAGAAAAGGCAGAACTTTTTTATGCCACCCAGTGTGAGCTTACCATAGCAACATTCATTGAGGGATTCAAACAGAGATTGATTTGGTGCTGTTACATTATTTATTTATTTATTTATTTGAATTTTGGTAACCGGGTCACTCCACTGAGACAATAACAGTCCCTTTTTCAGGGACGACCTGGAAGAGCAACAATAGAAGTACAGTATAGTGCAATTTCACAGAAAGATAATTACAATACAATGCAAACACACAGAAAGATATCTACAGTAATAAAGGCATATCATAGTAAAAAATAAACAATGGTCATGAAGCACGGCATATTACAGGAATGGAAGCAGCAACAAAGAAACAAATAATGGGCTTGGCATCAAATACTGTATTTCAGCTATACATAACCATGTTAAAGTCAAGCAATAAGAACATGTGCAGAAAGGTATAGATGGAGTTTTGGAACAGGCAAGAGGCAAATTTAACACAAATGGGGATCAAAGGTCTCAAGGAGGGGCAGAGGGCAAGCAGAGCAGCATGGGTAGGGAGTCAGGTAGGAACAAACGAAGTGAAAATGTTAGGGTCGGAGTAGGTTAAGGCCTCACCGGAAGCAGGAGCAAATAGCAGTGGTACAGAGAGTGGTAAGCAGGTTGGATTGGAACATAGGAAGAGAGAGGCAAGACAGGATGGAAGAAGGATGGGAGTTCGAATCAGATACTGCCACAAAAGAGAAGGACTTACGTGTAGCAGCTAGTCGCAAATTAGGCTGAATGAGAAGAGGGTGGGAGGCAAATCTTAGGTCTCGAGGTGCTTGGCTTCAACGGACAATCTCACTTAGGCAGGGAGGGATGAATTTATGGACCAGCTTATGCAAGAGGCACAGAGTGGTAACCTTCAATTTAGATTCATATGGCAGCCAACCTCAAGCAGAGAGGACATCACAGTGATGATGACTGGTGTTGACCCCCAGTGAGAACCTACCCACTCGATGATATGATATAAGTTAGGAGTGGGATAAGGGATGAGGAAGCAAATTTAAGGTGAGAGGCGGAGGTGAGGAGGGGACTGATCCGATAGAGGAGACCTCATTTTAGGTTCAGGATTTTATACAGTCACTGAACCAATTTATATTTACATTAAAGTGGGATCTGTACTATATCAGTGTGCCACCTCCTTTCCTGTGACCAGTGTGATCATACTGGATAAAACTACATCCTGGAAGTGCACACAGGTTCTCAGGGATGATTAGTTTTAACCTTGTTTCTGATAATCTCCAAGACATCCAGCTGGTAGTGGGAGACCCATGCAGTGAGTTTGTCAGTTTTGGTGACAAAGCTTCTGATGTTAAGGTGAACAGTTTTTAGGACCTTGATATTTTGCCATGGCACAGGATGAAAAAAAGACATGGTGGGGCCTTCCATGGGGACGGAGGCCATTTGAATGTAGACATTTATAAGCTACAACTCAGTGCAAAAGCGCTTCACCCCTCCCTGCCTAAGTGATGCCCTAACTGCTACTTTGCTCCTTGGAGCCTCTTGTTTCTTCTACTGAGTGTGATACACTTATGCAGCTAGCAGTGGGTTGTACTTTCTGCCTAAGCAATTGTTAATGGGTTGTGCTTTTTGCTGCCCTGAAATCAAATAAAGTAACAGAAAATGAAAAGTAAAATTAATTATTTTGTTGAATATTTCATTTTAAGAAGGCAAAATAAAGTATAATTGTACTGGGGTGTTTTTTTATGCCCTGAAAACAGCCAGGTATAAACATGTTTAAGTACAGCTCCTGTGTACATTTTTCAAATGACGAAGGAAAATATTTTAACAACATTAACTACATGTAACTTGTAAGTATTTAATATATTCATGTTCCTGGCAAAGTTATTTAATGTTGTATGACACATGAAGTTTTTTATCAATATGAAGTTTGTAACTTTGGAGCTTTTAATATATTTCCTGACTCCTATATAGTTATTAATATTGTATAATAGATTGTTAGTTCCTCATTAATGAAAGATGTATGGAGCTGGGACAATATGTAATTGCATTACTGCGTTTGATGTTATAATTCATTTAGTGAATTAGTTTGGAGCATTTTTCATGTTTTTTATCACAGTTTGATCACATGGCATTAAAACGTGTGTATATAAGGAGACACTGTAGGGGGTGCTCTTCAGCTTGATAAAGCACTCGTTTGGGTACAAAACGTTGCTGTCTTTGGGTGGCATCTCTGGGCTACACCAGCCATACTGTAGCTCACCGAGTCACTTTAAGAAAATAGGCAAAACACCAGATGCTGTGCGCCTGGACATGATTCTTCAATGCATAGAGTGCTAAGTCCCCTTTTTCTTGATACAGTTTTGACATTGGGACATTTAGCACCACTATCCAAGAGAGTAACCCTGCTTGGATTCAACAGAACAAATTTTGTGCTCACAGTACCATGCTATCATTTTTCTTTTTAATATTATTCGCATTTGTTTGTTGAAAAAAGTGAAAAAAATATAATTTTCTGCTGTTTCTTTGCTAATCATAAAAAAACTTAAATGGTTATAATTGAAACACCACTCATTTTGTAAATATTTTGTACTGAACAAATTTTGTGCTCCCAGTACCATGCTGTCATTTTCATTTTAAAGTTATTCACACTTGTTTGTTAAAAAAAGTTAAAAAAAAGGATTTCCTGCTATTTTGTGCTAATTATAAAAAAATAAAAGGTAACTATAAATGCAACACCACTCATTTTGTAGATATTTTTGTGCTGAATAGCTTTCATCTCATAGTAGCATGCTATCATATTTTGTTTTAAAGTTACTCACATTTGAATACGGTTAGTACTGCTGCTGAGGCTGAACATTCTAAATGAGAATATCACTGCAAGCAATAATACCCCACAGGGTGGGAGGTATTTCATTTATTTTTTTCATTTATTTAGTTTTTGTTAACCGGGTAGGTGCACTAGCCATGAAATGACTATTTTCAGGCATGACCTGGGAAAGAACAACAATTAAAGACAGGTACATAGCATGAGTACAGTAAAATTACAATAGTATAGGTCAAAACAGTCAGTAGTAATGAATACATGCAGCCAAGACAATAACAATCAATGAAATTCACATAGAATTTTAGGCAAAAAAACTCACACAGTCAATAAGGAGACACCACAATAGAGCAACAAAGAAATATTGGTCAAATTAGTCACAACAATGAAGGTTCAAATAGGCAGCGAAACAAGGCAAGGGCAAATTCCTGACTGGGCAGTATGCATTATCATGGCCTCCGAGACAAGACTCAGGTGTGTGTGTGTGGGGGGGTAGATTAGCCCTCAAGGGGATAGTAAGGGTAAGAAGTGCTATAAGGTAGGGAGGTGAAAGTTAGGCGAGGAAGCATCTGGTGGGTGAGTGGAATAAGGAGGATTAAAACAAGTGCAGAGATCAGCAAGAGATAGATGTAGGCGCAGCTCTTTTTTGAAGCTACCATGGGATCCTGATACTTGAAATGCTTGGGGGAGAGAGTTCCAGAGCTTAGGAGCAGAGAAACTGAAGGCAACAGAGCCTTTTGATGTTTTACATCTAGGTACATTCAGCAGGGATTTATCTACCAAGTGCAGTCCATAAGAGGAGGTTTGAGGCACCAGCAATGTTGCGAGCGCTGAAGGGGTCTGGTTTCTGAGAACAAAGTCAATCAGGGAACCAAGAGAGTATTTACAGCAAGCTGAGGGGGATAACCAGCCCAGGTTCCTGTACAGTTGGCAGTGGTGCTTAAGTCATGGTGACAAGGAGGCATACCGACAGATATTGTTGTAAGTGACATCCCACTTATGAAGGATAGTTTTGTGTGCTGCATCAAAGGTCGGCATGCAGTAAGTGAGGGCAGGGAGTAATATGCCTCTGGCGATAGCAAGTTTAGCAGAGTGAGTTAGCATGGAGCTAGACTTGTAAGTGACCCTAAGTTTAGCAGTCACTGCCTTGCAGGTGGATTGTATATTTAGGCTGAAGTCCAGGGATTGGTCCAGAAGAATTCCCAGGTACTTAAAAGATGTAACACATTCTATTCGTGCGCCACTGTGGTCTTGCACCAACAGGGGAGTTTGACATGTCCTAAGTTTAGGGGCAGTTCCCAGTGACATTGCTTGGGTTTTCTTAGCATTAAGTACAAGTTTATGTGCAGAAAGTCAATTTTGGACATTTGCGAAATCTGAGGAAAGGGATGCATTTATGCTGGTGACCTTATCAGAGCTTGAATAGAGTGCAAGATCATCCACACAGAGAATAGATGAGCATGAAAGAAAAACCTTGGCTATGTTATTAATAAAAAGTGAGAAAAGAAGAGGTCCCAGAATAGAACCCTGGGGGAACCCAATATTGATGGTAGCACCATCAGGTAAGGAGGAGTTGAATTTCACAATTTGAGTTCTATTTGATAGATAGTTTCCATACCAGGAAACAACTGGAAATGAAAAGCTCAGATTGCAAAGAGTGGAGAGGAGCAAGGGGTGATCAACAAGATCAAAGGCCTTTGTAAGGTCTATAAAAACTGCCAATGTCAGCTGGTCAGTGTCCATACTGGTAAGCACATCGGTAGTGAATTTGACAATAGCTGTGGAGGTACTATGACCTTTACGGAAACCATGTTGGGTGTCAGAGAGAAGGCTGTACTTTGTGAGGTAGTCAATGGTTTGATTTGCAACAAGTTTTTCCAGAATTTTACTTAGGACCCATAGGATGGCTATAGGCCTGTAGTCAGTAATCTCCTTGGGATAACCTTGGGCAACACCAGACAGCCCAGGGGTGTAATGAGGCCTGAAGTCACAGATGGGGGGGTATCATAGTCCGTGGAAAGTCTGGTATTTCCCATACTACCCATCCTGGAAGGCATTATTGTGCTTAGAAAATGGGCAAGTGTAATTGTGAATTCTGATTGGCTAAAATTGCCGATCACCCAGTCCATTATGACACAACAGAGACCAGGAAATAACTAGCCCCAGCCTCCGTTGCCTCATTTAGTTCTAATAGCAATGGGCCACTAGAACTTTCAAAGAGGCACCTGCTACCATGTTAGTTGCCCTCGCTAACGGAGACCTGAACAGTCGGCCAACCCCCCCCATATGCCACAGTACAAAAGGCTAAAAAGTGAATATGTACAAACACTGTTGTGCCCAAAATAGATATTGTTCAAAAATATGAGTGGAGTGACAGCGGAGTGCTAGACCTGATAGCACAGCTGTGTATGAGAGCAGCAGTATTTTCTTCATTATCTGTACCCCAGATGGATGTCCATCTGTGGTATGTCGAATGAAGAAAGTACCGCTCCTCTGTTACTCTAGCTAGTGCTCTCTATCTTTCTTATGCAGAAGTCAGCAATGCAGACACAAGATATTTGAGTTTTACATGAATTAAATGAGCCCTTCCTCCAGATCCACTGAAACTTCTGAGAGTGGGAAAATGAGCCACTGTCAAATTTCGTTCTATTTATTCCTGTGATTGTATCTGTTTGTGTGTGTGTGTGGGGGACTAATGTAGTATTTTTTTATTCTTATTGCAGCTCATGAGGCTCCAGGGGCTATGACCCCCATCCCTTGGGGTACATCCTCCAGCATGACTCCCAGCTCATCTGCTCCCCGAGGTTCCCCCGTGGATTCCCCTTCTGCAGCAGAGCCTGGTGGAGGGGCACCAGCAATCCCCCACCACCTGGTGCGGCAAATCTGGTGGTGGGAGGCAGATTTTGTCAGGGCAGTCATGCCATCACAGGTCCTTGGAGCCCTGGCCATTTTCCATTTTTCTCCCTCCCCTCCAATGTAAGCACATCAGCTTCTAAGCCTCCCTACCCATACTGCCCTCCAGCCACCACTAGAGGGCAGTCAGCAGGTGTGACAACTAGTCCCCTTCTCCAGAGAGAGGAGAGCAGTCCTCCGCATGCTCAATCCTCTCTCCCCCACTGCTGACCCCCAGTGGCCCAGGCTTGTTCCTGAACCCGGGTTGCCCACATGGCACAGAGTGTGGTCTCCAGTGCCTCAATCCTCAGCACCACTGGGCCAGCTATGCATTGTATTTTTTAAGTTCAAGTTCAAGTTTATTGCAGGAAAGACTCCGTTGAGCAAGCTCATTCACAAGGAGGTCCTGTCCTGAGGCCCATACACATACAGTTCGCAATTACATAGACAGGAGATATAAAATGTAGAACAACAAAGGAAAAAATATATAATACAAGAGGTATACACAATAGAAGTCCTTATGCTATATATGCAGCACATTCCAGCTTTAACCTTGCCTAAATTATACAACACATATCAGCTTAATAAGTAGAGGCCAGTTGGTTCCTAGGAGTTGACTTGGTGTTTTGGGCCTAGTAGCACCTACATATGTTTTTAATTTAGAGATAGCTAGTGTTTTGTAGGAGTTAATTGATACAATGCTGGTTAGCTTCAGCATGGCTTGTAGTTGGTTCCAAATGTTTGGGAGGTTATGAGACAGCTCTTTGGCAGCTGTAGTACGTGTTCTGGGAACATCTAGTAGGATAAGGTCGGATTTCCTTAGGGAGTAGGCGCTATGCGAGATGAGTATGAGAGACGTTAAACAGACAGGCAGTTTGTGGAGTAGTAATTTGAGGGTCCAAATGCCAGCATGCAGGAGGCGTCTGGTGGCAAGAGAGGTCCACCCAACTGCTGCATAAAGATCACAGTAGTGAGTCCTCTACGCAGAGTTAGTAATGAAGCGAAGAGCACGGTGATAGAGTATGTCCAGTTTAGATAGGCTCAAGGTTGGGGAGGAGATAAAGATAATGTCTCCGTAGTCAAGCAAGGGAAGGAATGTTGCTTGGACAAGTCTTTTGCAGGTTGCGAGAGAAAAGAGGGTCCTATTTCTAAAGAAGAAACCCAAGCATGCTTTAAGCCTCTTTGATAGATCCTCGATGTGGTCATTGAAGGAAAGCTTGTTATCTATCCACATACCTAGATATTTAAATTTAGGTACGACTTCCAAGGGTTCACCTAGGGAGGTAACTATGAAGTTTTTAGGTGGGGTAGGTAGGGCACCAGACAAGGAAAGTCTCGAGAAAATCATTGTCTTGGTTTTTTGGCATTCAAGAGAAGCTTGGCATTGATAAGGTTGCTTTCTAACTGGATAAAGTCAGCTTGGAATGGTTCCCTGACTTCAGTTAAGGATGAGTCTGATGCATACAAAACCGTATCGTCCGCAAAGAAATGTATGCTAGAGTTCTTTATGTGAGAGTCAAGGTTGTTGATGTACAGGGAAAAAGGATTGGTCCTAGGATGGAGCCTTGAGGGAACTCCTCTGGCAATTGGAAGGGGGGCAGATAGTAGGCCATCAGCTTTGACTTTTTGTATCCTTCCTGTGAGATAACTGTTAAACCACTGAAAGGTAAGTGGAGTGGCACCTATGTAGGCAAGACAGGTGATTAGGAGGTGATGGTCTACAGTGTTGAAGACCTTACTAAGGTCTAGAAAGACTGCACCAGTACCCTTCCTGGTGTCCATAGCATGGATCCAGTCATTAGAGACTTTAGCCAAGGCTGAGATGGTACTGTGCTTCGACCTGAAGCCAGATTGAGCCAGGTTAGGGTGAGTGCACTTGAGGTGATTTTAGTTGGTTGTATATAATTTTTCCAGCACTTTGGAGAGAATAGGAAAGATAGAGATAGGACGGTAGTTGTTTAAGTCACAAGGATCTCCTGATTTGAAGAGAGGAAGAATATGGGCAGATTTTCAGCAGGATGGAACAGTGGCTGTGGTAATAGAGAGGTTGAAGATGTGAAGGATGGGGGCTGTGAGTTGGGCATAGCCTAACCACAAGAAAAATGATTCAAGGCCATCGTCCCCTGCACTTTTCTTGGTGTCAAGGCTAAGAATTATGTCTTCGACTTCTATGTAGCTAAACAGGCACAACTGGAAGGGATGAGGTGGAGTAGCATGTGTAGTATCTGGGCTAGTGTTGCTATTCACTCGTCTAGTGTATGGGGAGGAGTCAAATGCCAACCCAGCAGTGGCAAAGTGAAGGTTAAGTTCTTCAAGGATTTGTAGTTTATTTTCAACCATCCCATCCTTGGCCAGAATCTTGGTGGGAAGGGAGGAAGCAGCAGGATGGCCTTCAATGGATCTCAGTGTCTTCCAGATTTTTTGGGAGTTCCCTTTGGCCTGCTTCAGAGTGGAGATGTAGAAGTTTGCTTTAGTAGCACGTACACTTTTAACACAGGCATTTCTGGCAGTTCTAAATGCCTACCAGTCTGCCGGATCCTTTGTGTGCCTGGCCCTAGCCCATAGCTTGTCTCTATTGGTAAGTGCAGATTTGAGCTCTTGGGTGAACCACGGATGCGAGATTTTCTGCAACCTCGTTTTAATAAGAGGAGCATGCTTGTTAATTAGGGTGGTGAGGCTGTCATTTAGGACAGAGATGGCGGCATCAGCAGATTTGGCAAGATATAGGTCTTGCCACCTGATCGTAGCTAGATCGGTTAGGAAGTTTACTGAGTTGAATTTATGAAATGAGCATTTGATTCTGAATTTAGGGTGCTGCTGGGTTTTAGATTGGAATCTTGTACATACAACGATACTGTGGTTGCTCATGTCGTTATGGAAAACTGCAGAATGTGAGATTTTATGGGGATGCAAAGTTAAGATGACATGTAAGAGTGAGCTGTTGGCAGAATTAGAAGCATTGATTCTTGTGGGTTCAGTTACTATCTGTGTAAGACCCAGCTCATCACAGATGGCTTTTAGGGAGTGGGATTTAGTAGTGAGCCAATCCATATTGAAGTCCCCTAAGATTACTGTTTCCATGTTAGCAGGCAAAGTTATGGATTTCAACATGTTAAGAATTTCTGTGCCTCCTGATGGGGGTCTATAGCCACCAATGATTATGATGCACTCTGAGGATGGAAGGTGAAGTTTAAGCAAGACAATCTCATATTCCTTGGGCTTAGTTTTACAAGAAGTGCTGTTAACATCAAATTTTGATTTGGCGTATACAGCCACTCCCCCCTCAAATCCCTATCAGCCCTAAAGAGCTTGAAGCCCTTTATAGTAATTTGCGGATCAGTGTTGGTCTTTTTTAGCCATGACTCGGTAATTATAATCAGATCTGGGTCAGTGTGGGCTGCCCAAACTTGAAGATGATCAAGTTTTTTGAGCAGGCTTAGAATATTGACCATCATCAGTTTCATCCCAGGAGCAGCTACAAACTCCGACGGAGAAGTGATTTGAGTTGGGGGACCTGGATTTAGTTCGACATTGCCTGAACAGAAAAGGAGAATTAGAAACATTTTCTTGAGGGTATTTATCAGGCAGAAGTGGTCTCTTTTCGTATGGGTCCTTGTGTGGTGTTCAGTCATTGAGGTACGTCTAGCCAGGGCATAGGAGATGCGGACATGGCCGTTCAAGGCTAGCAGGGGAAGTGCTTGGAAAGACATTGGCGAAGGGAGGAGGGCCAGAGGAGAGGGATGAGAATTAAAATGAAAACCCGACAGATTAAGAGTAGGGAAGCAATATGAAGATGCAGCAGGAACTATCATTGTGGGTTCCCAGGCTGGGATGACTTCTGATTTAGCATGGATCAGTGCTTTATGAGTCATAATTTTTGCTAGGGTTAAAGGTAGAATGATAATGCAGGCCATACTGCCCATGATTGCGTACAGTGATTTGTGTATAAAGACCAAGAATCCCTCTAGAGGCAGGTCTGAATAACCTGCTAATGGAAAACTAGCCACTAAAAAAAAAAAAAAAAACTTCTATTACACAGTTGAAATGTGCTAAGTTCTATCAAAAATCTATTTGTAAAAAGTGCTAGGTGGCTGAAGCAGGGGGAAAAGTCCTGGCCAATCAGAGCAGGTTTGCTGGAAGCACCCATGTTCCGATTGGCTGCGCTGTCCCGTACCTTCCAAGGAGCTGCAGGCGGGCTCCTGGTCTTGGTCGATGGCTGGCTAGGTGCCGGCCAACCGTGGGGGAGCTGAAGCAGCCCCGTTCAAGGACAGGCAGCTGGAGAGAAGAAAAAAGAGCAGGTCTTAAATAGCATAGAGGTTAGGATGGGTTAGATTTGAGCAGTTTAGTAAGACAAAAGGTAGTTAGACTTTTCGGCGCCAAGGCAGAGTGCTTGGATGAGGGGGTCTGCAGGAGGAGCACTGAGACAGAAGAGGTGTAAGCACTTTAAAACACTAGTAGAAATTACAATCCAGCTAATACAGTTGAAAAACTTCTATTACACAGTTGAAATGTGCTTAGTTCTATCGAAAATCTATTTTTAAAAAGTGCCAGGTGGCTGAAGCAGGGGAAAAGTCCTGGCCAATCAGAGCAGGTTTACTGGAAGCACCCATGTTCCGATTGGCTGCGCTGTCCCATACCTTCCAAGGAGCTTCAGGTGGGTGTCCTGGTCTCGGTCGGTGGCTGGCTGGGTGCCGGCCGACCATGGGGGAGCTGAAACAGCCCTGTTCAAGGGCAGGCAGCTTCCAAGAAGCTGCAGGTGGGCGTCCTGGTCTCGGTCAGTGGCTGGCTGGGTGCTGGCCGACCAAAGGGGAGCTGAAGCAGCCCCGTTCAAGGGCAGGCAGCTTCCAAGGAGCTGCAGGTGAGCATCCTGGTCTTGATCGGTGGCTGGCTGGGTACCGCTGACCGCGGAGGAGCTGAAGCAGCCCCATCAAGGGTAGGCAGCTTTCAAGGAGCTGCAGGTGGGTGTCCTGGTCTCAGTCGGTGGCTGGCTGGGTGCCAGCCGACCGTGGGGGAGCTGAAGCAGCCCCGTTCAAGGCAGGCAGCTTCCAAGGAGCTGCAGGTGGGCGTCATGGTCTTGGTCAGTGGCTGGCTGGGTGCCAGCCAACCGTGGGGGAGCTGAAGCAGCCCCATTCAAGGCAGGCAGCTTCCAAGGAGCTGCAGGTGGGCGTCCTGGTCTCAGTCGGTGGCTGGCTGGGTGCCGGCCGACCATGAGGGAGCTGAAGCAGCCCCGTTCAAGGGCAGGCAGCTTCCAAGGAGCTGCAGGCAGATGTCCTGGTCTCGGTCGGTGGCTGGCTGGGTGCCGGCCAACCGTGGAGGAGCTGAAGCAGCCCCATTCAAGGGCAGGCAGCTTCCAAGGAGCTGCAGACAGGTGTCCTAGTCTCGGTCGGTGGCTGGCTGGGTGCCAGCCGACTGTGGGGGAGCTGAAGCAGCCCCGTTCAAGGGCAGGCAGCTTCCAAAGAACTGCAGGTGGGCATCCTGGTCTCAGTCAGTGGCTGGCTGGCTGGGTGCCGGCCGACCATGGGGGGAGCTGAAGCAGCCTCATTCAAGGGCAGGCAGCTTCCAAGGAGCTGCAGGAGGGCATCCTGGTCTCGGTCGGTGGCGCACATTTTCCCCCTGGAATTAATTAAAGTGGAGTAACACTAGATAGTACTAGTCTGGACATATTTAAAAATTACTTAGATTGTACATACTATAATAAAAACTTACTGGTATAATTATCCCACTTATGTGGGAGACATATATAATGGGCTTGAGAGACCCTTATGTCAACAAAATCCTAATAATCCTAGTAGTAAAACATATAAAAAATGCAACCGGAATCCCTCAACAGCAAAAACATCCTGTTACTGAAAGTGCTATGCCACCTCTGGAAGAGACATGCCATTAGTCCTGCTGTCTACCAGAGTAGAGCCAGAACTGGACTAAGATGGCGGCCACGTTGGGCTAGCCACTGTATTGTGCTCGTCTTTTCGTTTGTTTGTGCTTTCAGAACGCCTCCTAATGCTTTTTATCGTTTGTTGTTTAATTTAATTTTAACCTAATTTTACTGACCATTCGTTGACTGTGGTGTTTTCAGCACTTTTATCGTTTCTCTGGGACTGAGGCGGTCATCTCGGGTGGGATGAGTGATGCGGCTGCTCCCTTGTAGATGAGCGTCTATCGGTGGAGCTGGATCGGGTTTTTGGACCGGACTGCAACCTTTTGGATTACTAGTATTAGATGTAAGCTCTCCTATGGGACCTACTGGAATCACGGCGGCTGAGCTGAGCCAGCCAGAGTATTAGCTCCGTTTCTGTTCCGTTGCTCCGGGTGTTCGCTCTGCGTGGTTTGCGCACCTCGCGTACCTTCTCGCCCGCTTTTCGGTTCGCTGAGATCCGAGTGCCGTATTTCCGCTCATGGAGGCCCGGGTGTTGATTCTCCCTGTCATCTCAGGTGCGATTTACGTGCCGCGGTTTAGTTGCGGCGTGCTGGGCTATAGAGTCGGGGCTGCGGAGCTGCGGAAAGTGTTTCTGCTTACTCGGTGCGGCTGCATTGTTTGCACCGTTTCTGGGTCGTGGGGTCTTTGTTTTGGTACTGCTCCCCAGTGAGCCTTGGTGTCTGCTTTGGCCATATCTTACGTCGTGGTGTGATAGACTGAAGACCCTGCATCATTTCTGGGTGATCTTGCTGTTTGGAGTCACGGTCTGTGAACTGAATCAAACCTGGACTATCCAACCGTGTTCAGGGATCTGTGAACATTCCTGAGGATCAAGCCTCTTAAGGACCCTTCAATCTTCATCTAATATATGGTGGTACAGGGTTTTTTCTGTAATTATAGGAGTTTGTTTTAATTTGTGGGGTGTGTTGTTCACCTGTCAGTCTCCAGCCAGGCAGGAGTCGCCTTGGGTGCTTCCCAGGGAGCTGGGGGAGACCAGGGCCTCTTCTAGGTTGCCTTGGGGTCAGCTGTAGTGCTGACCTGTGAGACAGCTTTAGCTGTTGGCTGCTGTCCAAGTGGGGGCAATACTCCCTGCAGAAACATATTTGTCTCCTGATAGTATTTTATTGCTTTCGATAATTAATTACTGGCACCTGAGGAGCAGTCGCTGGAAGATTTTTGGATTTTTGTTTGCTTATTTGAATCTCCAAACTTTCTGCTAAGACTTTTCTGACTCGTCTGGACTTTATTGTTGCAACACCAGAATACTGTTCTAGTCTTTATTAATTATTGGACTATAGGTAGTGAGAGTGATGGTTATTTATTTTATTTTATTGCAAATTTGAATTTGACTCCCTGCCATGTGAGAGGTGGTGTTGGGAGATTATTTAATATTTTTAGCATTTGCTGCATGTGAGAGGTGCTGCACTGTCTTAAGATATAAAATTGTTTTAAAATTCAGATTTGTTTAATATTTAATAAGTTATCTTACTGTGTTTTAAATTATCGGATTTCTATTTTAATTTTATTGTTTGGTTATTTTTGAGTTGATTTTTGGTTTATGTTAGCTTACTTGGTTTACTCTCCCTTCCTCTGTGAGAGAGAGTGGGGAGAGTGCGTTAATGAGTGTGGTAGTTTTAGGTTTATTATTAGGTTTATTTTAGTGATTTATTTAATAATGACGGTTGGGCATTATTCCCCCACTAGGCTCAGGGAACTTCGTCCTTTCGAGTGCCCACCATTATCATCCGACACCTATTTTAGGTGTCGGGCATTGGGCATTCTAAAGAGGCGAGGACGATGAGGGAAAGCTGGGCCTTGTGGGGGACAGGAGAGGGGAGGGCAGATTGGGGTTTTAGGGTCCAGAAGACGTCCTGGGGTGAAATGGGGTCAAGATAGAGGTTGCTCTTATCTTGTCCCCATACCCAAAAGTCCCGAAGATATCGGACAGGTACCGAGGTCTTCCCCGACATCTCATCCTGCCTTGGCGGTGTTGTGCAATGCCAGATCTATAAAAAACAAGACAGCTATTGTAGCTGATCTTGTTGGGTCAGCTGATCTGACTTGCATTACCGAGACCTGGCTGGATGAAAATGCTGGACCCATATTGGCCTTGGCAACTCCAGCTGGGTTCTCGGTAATACACCGTCCAAGGCAGGATCGTAGGGGCGGAGGTGTGGCCATTATGTTTAAATCTGAACTGGGCCTTGTGGATGTTCCATTGGGGAACACCAGATCTTTTGAATATATCCTGGGCGAGGGTGCAGGTTGTGGGATTCTCTCGTCTACCGTCCACCAGGTGATGGGCAATTCCTACAGGAGATTGCAGACTTCATTGTCGACCTTATGTTGAGGTTTCCCAGATTAATACTTCTGGGCGACTTCAACGCTTGGGTCGACGATGAACTCTCTCATTTTGGTCAAAGTCTCCTCCAGTTGATGAATACACTGGGCCTGACACAGGTTGCTACCACCTCCACCCATATAGGAGGTCATTCACTAGATCTGGTCTTTCTCTTTGGTATGGAGATCACTGATCTGGGGGTGGAACCAGTCAGTTGGTTGGACCATTACACCATAAGGTTCAGCTTCAGGGCCCCCTCTAATAGGTCTGCCTCTACGGAGATGGTCCAATACCGCCCTTTAAGAGGTATTGGCCCCAGTGACCTTACGGCGGTGCTGGACCTATCGAGTTTGTCGGGTGAATGCATGAGTCCAGATGATCTTGTACTTGCCTATAATAAGGCTGTGGGAGATGCACTGGACAAAATTGCTCCTGTTCATGTTCGGCCTCTCACTATCCATCCAAGGAGTCCATGGTTTGATGGCTCCTTGAAGGAATTAAGGCGAGAAGGCCGAAGGCTGGAGAGAGCCTGGCGGAAATCGGGCCTTGATGTTGACAGGCTTAGATTGTTAGCCCATTATGATGGCTACCAATCAGAAATCACTCGTAAGAAGGCAGAATTCCTGTCCAGAGAGATTTCTGCTGCAAAGAATCGACCGGCTCAACTTTTCCGGACTGTGGACAGGCTGTGCAATCCAGTCTGTCTTCAGCCTAGAAGCTTTTCAACTTAGATGTGAGAGTTCGCTCGCTTCTTTGCAGATAAGGTTGCCGGCATCAGGTCCGGCATCGGTCTGACCTCTCCTTCGGGGAGTTACGGTGGACAACCGGTGGTACTTAATCCTCAGCCTATCTGGTTGGATTTTCACTGCCCGGAATTCGCTGACATTGTGAAGATCATCCAAACAATGCGTCCAACTAGTTGTAGTTTGGATCCGGGTCCTACACCTCTGTTAGTAGGTTGTGTAGAAGTTATCTACCCAATCCTTGCTGACATTGTCTGGAAATCCTTGGAGAGGGGGGTTTTTCCTAATCCCCTTAAGGAGGCAGTAGTTCATCCACTCCTTAAAAAATCCTCCTTGGACCCAGACTGTCTAGCCAACTACCGGCCTATCTCTAACCTGCCATTTGTTGGTAAGGTTATTGAAAAGGCAGTTGCACTACAATTGGATGAATATCTCACCTCTCATAATGTCTATGATACTCTCCAATCTGGCTTCAGGAAAAGGCATAGTACTGAGACTGCCCTTGTTCAGGTATTGGTGACCTCTAATGGCCAGAGATCGAAGGCTTGTACCATTCTGGTCCTTCTTGGTCTTTTCTGCTGCATTTGACACTGTAGACCATGAGGTGCTATTGGAGTGACTCGGTTTTTGTGGGCTGTCTGGTACAGTCCACAGATAGGTTCGTTCTTACCTCACTGGTAGGTCTCAGAGAGTGCACATTTATTCCTCTGACGCTTCTCCCTACCATGTGGGGTACCTCAGAGCTCCATTTTAGCTCCCATGTTGTTTGCAGTGTATATGCTGCCATTAGGAGAAATCATCAGGAGATACAGCTTGAGTTTTCACTGCTATGCAGATGACACTCAGCTGTATCTATCCTTTCTCCCCGATCAGAGTGATGCACTCTCCGTACTTAACAACTGCCTGGATGAGATCAGAATTTGGATGAGTTCGAGCTGGTTAAAACTTAATCCGGATAAGACCGAGGTATTGGTTGTGGGCCCAGGTCATCCTGGGAGGGGTTTGGGTGCGGACATCCATCAGGCTTATTACTTGGTGGGGTACCGCTCTCTAGCTCTCGACAGGTGCGAAATCTGGGCGTTATTTTTGATGACGGTCTGACCCTGAAATCACAGGTGTCAGCTGTTGTCAAATCCTCTTTTTACCATCTGAGGAATATCGCCTGGGTGAAACATCTGATTCCACAGGAGGACCTTCCGACTTTGGTTCACGCCTTTGTTACCACCCGTTTGGACTACTGTAATTCCCTATACCTAGGGCTAACAGGGATTGATATCCGCCGCCTGCAGCTGGTGCAGAACGCTGCGGCCAGGCTTTTGACTGGAACTCCAAGAACCAGTCATATTATGCCTGTGCTTCGCGAACTGCACTGGCTGCCTGTGTGGTGGCGAATCACCTTTAAGGTTGGTTTACTAACCTTTAAAGCCCTACACGATCAGGGACCCGGTTACCTGAAAGATCTTCTGGTTCCCTATTGCCCCCTCTGCCCCCTCCGCTCTGCCAATGAGGGATTGCTAGAGATTCCCAGGGTCCGTTTGAAGTTGTCAGGATCTCGTGCTTTTGCCTTTTCAGCTCCTACCCTGTGGAATTCTCTACCTCATTGGTTGAGAGAATGCCCGACCATTGACAGTTTTAAAATTGCTTTAAAAACATATCTTTTTAATTTGGCTTTTTCTTTATAGTTTGATTGTTTAATGTTGGTTTCTATTTTATTATTATGTATAGCGCCTTGATTTTGAAAGGCGCTTTATAAATAAACACGAATTGAATTGAATTGAAATTGAATTAGCTCCAATACCTCTGCTATGCAAGACAGAAGCTCTACTTACTTACTTTTCCCTACTGCAGTTGGATGTCAATCCAACAAGTATGGAGAACGAGTAAAGTACTGCTCCTGGCATGCACGTTGGTGGTTATGGAGATACCACTCCATCAGCCATAAATGAATAAATATTTCATCAGCATGTAATTTATCTTATTTCCCTGAATAAAATTTGGCAAATGAAGCAGATAACATTAAAAAGAGAAGTAAAAAACCTTGCAGGAAGGGCAGATAACATAACAAGGACTCATTTATTCAGCATACAAATGATGGCAAGTGAATGCTGTGAGGGGGGCAGTGTACAAGACAGGACAGTCTACAAGTGGAGGGAGGGTTAGTAGAACAGAATGGCTCTGTGATCTTTGCCGGGGGGACAAGGATGGAACAGCATGCAAATGGAGGGACTACTTTACTAAAAATAAGTTTTATTTTAAAAAGGTTAAAGGTGATTTCCTCTATTATTTTATTGTTTAATTAAACTTTACACATATGCCCATTTCCTAAGATATATTTTGCCATGCATGGACCTACAGGCTACAGTGATAATATCACTGATATTCTTATTGTAGGTCCATGCGTGGTGAAAATATCACTGATATTTGCTGCTTTGTATTCTCACAGGTATGGCATAAATATGTATTATAGAGGCACAATAGCACCTTTATAGTTAGGGTTGAGCAACAGTTTCTATGTTAAACCTGAAAATGTTCACTTTATTAACTTTGAAACTGATCAACAGATTGCATGAAGTGTGGTATGCACTATCCTGTGGGTAGATCTCTTGATGCAGAAAGTTTTGTTTCAGTCAGATGTGTGGATTCTGAGATCCAGTCAGTGAAATAAAGAAAAAAAACACACCCATTTTTGCTGTTTTTACCTCATCGCCTTGCAGCTATATGGTGTGGAATTTCTATCTGATTTTTGCAGGGTATAAAGAACTTTGGTTGAAGAACAGAAAGTGAAAGCGTTGTGCAAATCCATTGATCAGTAACAAAGATATTATGTTTTTTAGTTCCCATTATATCCTATGGGACTTTGCTGAACATTCCATTTCTCAGATAGAGGTGTGTCTCATGAAGGGGGATTTCATCTCATGAAGAAGGATTGGGTCTCATGAGATCAATCCTTCTTTGCAAGATTTGGAATCCCTCTTCATGAGCAAAAAATTCTTCATTGTGAGCCGCCATCTTGTTTCTGTTTTTTTTTTTATTATTTGAAACCCACAAAAATGAAGACATCAGGTTACACCAAGGCATGTATCTTGTTCATTGGGTCTCCCTTAGATGGATTCCTAAGTGGCTGCATGCAATGCATCCTCCAAGGGTGTTTTATTAATAGTTTAGATTCCTTTTTTGCCACTGGCTAACTTCGTTTTTCACCAGCTGGAAGTTAGTGAGTGGCAAAAAGGAATAATTTTTTGCCTTGCCGAAATCAGGTTGCCCAATCCCCTAGTTGACTGTTGAAGGCCACCACCACCACCACCACCACTGTGGGATGCTGGGGAGCCCACTTCCAGTGTCCTGAATTTTTATTTATTTCATTAAATTTTTGATAACATGGGGTGCCCAATCCCCATGTCAGCATTAGCACCCCCCAACCCAGCCCACTCCCAGTGTCTCCAGTTATTTGTTACCCCAATACTGAGAGGAACACTGGGGGATCCCACTTCCTGTGTTCCCAAAAAATACAAAGTCACTGAAATAAAGAAAACAGTCCCAGATGTCTTTTTTTATTTTGTTTTAAACCTGTAAAAAAGGAAACGGTCCCTCATCGTCTTCCCATACCCCTCCACCATCCTGACCCTCCCTCTGTGCACTAACCTCCCTGCACCCTCCTCACCACATACTTACCTCCCAAGGCCAGTGACTGCTATCTTCTGTAAACTGGGACATGTCTGCACTCTTCAAAGCCAAGTAGCAAACTGAGGAATCCAGGTAAGCACCATATAATGGCTGACAATGAGGTTTTCAACTTATGTTGATATCTCAGCTGTTTTTTGACATTTTGGCCCCAAATTTTCAACATGGGATTCTTGGGACTCCCACCTCGTGACCACTGACACTGTCATTTCACTAATCATTCCTGAAAGGTAATTTCGTGGTTACTATGTGGAATCACCTTTAGGGACCAATTAATGAAAAGGCAGTGCCACAGTTCATGAGGTGGGGTCCCAAAAAGCCTATTTTATGAGCATGTGTTGTGCAGTTTGTATGCATGCTCGTAACTTCACCAATTTTTAATATTTTCACTCCAGATTTCCAAAATTGCCATTTTTTCACATCTCTTCATGAACAGTACAGTTGTCATTTTTTGCATCCTACCTGAAATGTGTTTTCACACCTGTGGCACAGAATGGCACAGTCCCTGTGCAAAATCAACTTTTGGGACAGATAATGAAATCACAGTGCAAGTGTTCATGAGGGGAGGTCCTGAAAAGCCCATGTTGAAAATTTGGTGAACAAATTCCAAAAAATGACTGTGTTACAAGTGTGTGTGTTATGTAATTTCTACGCATGCTCGTAACTTCACTCCTTTTCATATTTTTACTCCAGATTTTCAACACTGCCATTTTTTCACACCTCCTCAAGAACAGTACAGATGTCATTTTTCACATCCTGCCCAAAATGTCTTTTCACAGCTGTTGCACCAAATGATGCAGTCGCTGTGCAAAATCACCTTTTTGGGATTGAATAACGAAATGATAGTGCTACTGTTCATGATATGGGGGTCCCAAAAAGCCCATGTTGAAAATCTGGAGTGAAAATACCAGCAAACGCCTGGAGCATTAGGGTTTACAACCATAATACCCCTTCCTGTACAGACTGACAGGCGTCGGGGGTGTGGCTTGGGGTCATCAGACATAATGCTCATGCCATTCCACCCTCACCCCCATCCTGCAGCCACTGACAGGCATCGAGGTGTGCCTTGGGGTCTTTGGCCCTAACGTTCACCCCATTCTCCTATAGTGCACCCATCTCAGCTTATTTCCTCATGGAATGGTGTGAGCGTAAGGGCCGAAGACCCCAAGACACTCCGTGATACCTGTCAGTTTTTGCAGGGTGGGGTGAGGTGGAATGGTGTGAGCATTATGGCCAATGACCAAAAGGTGCACCCCAATATCTGTCAGTCTCTGCAGGGTGGTGGTGGGGGTCAGCGTTAGTTCAATACTTCACTGCCATTCCTATTATGCATCTCTCTAACTTATGCAGTACCAATGCCAATACCAGCAAGCAAACATTCAGCATTGACACATGCTTGTTTATGTAGTACTCATGCTCTGCAAAGACTGCAGCTGTGTTATTATGTGTAGCTCAGGGACAAGAGGTGAAAGTATGGCCCTCTGTCTCACACAATCCACAGTGTGGAGTGAAAGTGTAATGTATTCCTGGATGTCCCATCATACCACATATTGTACACTTTATTTTTATCACATTTGCTGCTCAGATGCCTTGGGGACTCATGTTTATAGCATGCTTTTGGTTGACAGGGGTAGAAGAGAATCTCTCTATCCCAGCCCAAAAAGAAACTACTTGGCAAGTGCAGTATTCCTGCTTCGGTGTGTTTTAACTGCACTTTCAATTTCCATCCCCCTGTCCAGAAACCTTCACTGTCAATTATAGGTTCAGGTAATCCATGAACCTCGTACTTTTGCTCCAACCAGTACAGTATGTCCTTCTCCTTCGCATTCACTCCCTCATTCCTAAATAAAACCATTAAAGTCTTATAAGATGGTTTGAAAAAAGGAATGGCAAAAAAAATAGCCATATAGGGCTGTCTTTTACCAACTGGTACTGCAGCCAACATTTTTCCAGTACTAATGCTGTACGGAAACTGACATTGAAAGTCTGCTCTCCAGGAGCATGTATAAATGCAAATACGTGAAAGGGTGAAAACTGTAGAGATTGTTTAATTAGGAATTTCCCTACATACATTCTGTCAGGGTGAGGTTCTAGTCCACCTTTGTATTTAATCTGTACTACATGTCTATGCTTAGTATTCTTCGGGGGGCGGGCATAAACAAACTTGCAAAGCTGGATTTTGGTCTAGTTTCTGGTGTAGTCTGATCTTCGTCTGTTGGGTCAGGTACCGAGTTTATTTGGCTATCGGAAATCTCAATGTTATCTCCGAAAGTCACATTTCCATGATTATTATTTGAAAGGGCTATACTACCTTGTTGTGAGTCTTCTGTTATCTATAGGTTTACTTCTGTGGTTGGTTGTACCTGCTCTGGTTCCTTTTCCCGTTCGCTCGATTCTGTATCTGCTTGTGGTGGTGGTGGTGGTGGTTGTTGTTTGTTCAGAGGCTGTGCTGTGGTCTATGAAACTGCCCAGTAGTGATACAGTGGGGTCTGGAATCCAGATACTGACTTTACTTTGCATCCATCCCACTTCTCGCAATGCTAAGCTAGGCGTCCATTCTCCCTTCCCATCCGGGTGCTGTCCCGGTGGCAGGATCAATCCTGGGTTAGTCGAAAAGGCACCAAATGTAAATACAGTACTTGGGCACAGGAACTTTTTACCCAAATGAAGTGTTGGGCTTACTTCTTACCTTTTTCTTTTTTTGTCTTCGTTCTTCCATTCTTGTTCATATTGCTCTTCAACCACCATCATCATAGTGGTCAGTCTTTTTTTCTTTTCCTTCAGGTTTTTTGTAAAATTTGTTCTGCCATGTCAAAATCCATTTCCAAGTTCTCTTCATTTATATCAGGGTTTTCTCTGTATGTGCTTGTCACTTTTTCTTTGGTGTTTTCCAATTTCTCCTTTTCTGGACCTGCAAGGAGGGAGCTTGACTCCACTGCAGGTAAACCAGCATGTTTTTCGTTCTGGCGAGTTGCCTTAGCCAAGTGAGAACCTGAAGCTGTAATTCTTTTTATCCTCTCTTCTGTATTTTCCATATAAATTGTAATCTCCTTCATCAAGCCTGTCACAGCAAAGAAATGTTTGGACTCAAGCATTGCCAAGGCAGGGAAGGAGACCCACTCCACAGCCTCCCGCACAGCCATACTCTCCAACTCCTCCTAGGGACTGGCCATCCTGCAGACACCCAGCAGTTCCCCGCAGATGAGTAGGGTAATTTTCTAATTGGAAGAGAAACATAAATCAACTAAAACAAGAATATCAGAAGACAGATACAAAATACACAGTACAGAAATCAAATCCAAAGGAATACAAGTTAACAAAAACTTGTTGCGTGTCTCTCATATCAAAAAAGAATATTATCTAACTACTGTATACCTGATACATTTTTCCACCTAGTTTTCCAGACATGATCTGAGAAATGTTTTTTGCCATTATTACAATGAAGTAAGTTCATTTTCAATAGTGAGAATCATGGCTAGAGATGTAATATCAAGTTGTTATAACACATAATTTACATCTAGTTTGCCACAAAGTAAACTTAATAAAGGAAAAACTTTTATGAATCGTAGCATCTTGTATCAAAGTAAGTGCCTGAGAAAAACCTCTTACTATCTCCTCATACGTAACCTTTCTCCAATATGGATGTTGCCATTAAATATCCAACATGTCCCAAAAAGATTGCACATATGGACAAGAAACCAAAAAATGCTCCATGGTCTCTTCCTGAACTAGACAGGTAGGTCTGAATCAAAATCTTTCAGCCTAGCTCTTATGTTTGGCATTTGACTTAACCCCTAATTTCCCATGGCAGCACAGCCATTGTACATCCCACATCCGAGATGTATGAACATCAGTTAGCAATGCTTTCACCTTGGCAACATGTGGAGCTCATATCTCATGAAATATTGGAACAATAGAAAATGCCTGGTTTTGGGATGTTTTGGTAAATTTCTGGTTTCTTTGTTTAACAACTGCTCACACGTTAACTTCCATTTCCACAGTTTGGAAACCATAGGTTTGATAAAAAGAGGGGCCTGTCCGTATGTAGGCAGTGGTAATCTGGTTGCAGCCCAGCAGGTCATCAGTGGATGAATCTAGTATTCCGCAAATAGCAGCCAGATGGCTACAGTTGGTGTGCCTAGAAGGGAGATATTGTGTGAAAGAAATAAACTATTATAATACTGTATACAAGTGGGTTGATTATCTTCAAACTACCTTCCTTAATAGGTAAATACAGAATTTCCCTTTTAATAGGGTTCAGACGACTCCCCCAGATCACCTGAAAGAAGAGGCTCAAAAATGGTGGTTTCCAATTAGATAGGAACAGGATATACAATACTTATAAAAGAAAATAAAGACAATAAAAAGGTTTTAAACAGAAGGACCTTTTTCCTTTTCATTTGTTGCCATACTTTTCACTGAGCAACTTTTTGTTTTCCTATCTCTAGTTTTGTTTCCTAGTTTGTAAGACCCATGTCCCCTAGGCCAAAAGTGACCCCTAAAACAGTAATAGAGTCTGCAGTAATCTCTATCCCTTGTAGCTCTGGTACAGCCAGAGTAATATCGCTCAGAATGTAACCCCTGTTTTTCTCCTTATTTATGCCACCATCAGACAACTTAGAATATTGGTCTATCTTATGTAATGCATTCCTACCAGAATCAGCATCTACAACTAACAGACACAGGTCATCAGCACAGGCCATTGTTTTAACTTCTAGGGCCATTTGTTGAGGATGTAATCCCCTGATATCTGGATCTTGTTCTAGTGTGCATAATAAGGGATCTAAACAGAAAATATACAAAAGAGGGCTCATGGTGCACCCTTGCTTTACTCCTCTGTGGATATGAACTGTGCATCCAAAAAAAACATTAACAAGTGGAACTGCTATGGCAGCTGCATAGATACAAGTCAACCAATTTACAAATTCTAGGGGTACTCCATCTGTAAGTAAGGTGTGCTGTAAAAAATCATGTGACACTTTATTGAAGGCCTTGGCCTGGTCCAAAGAAAGTACATGCACATGAAGGGCATCTTGGCTGCCTAATGCTGTCATTTCTCTTAAGAAAAGTAAGGTGTCGGTGATGGATCTATTCTTGACTGAACATGTCTGGGAAGGGGAGATAAGGGTTGGAGCTAACGTGGCAAGTTGTGCAGTCAATATTTTCATTAAGATTTTGAGGTATGTATTGCGCAGACTCAAGGGCCTCCAATTATTTATGTCCGCCCTGTCATGTTTTTGTAAATAAAAATCTGTATAGCTGTACCAAGTCTAGGGTCGATGTTTTTGTTCAATAAAATCCAATTAAAAACTACTCTCAGGATGTCAGAGAGTTCTACAGGATATTTTTTGTAGAATTCAGAAGTAAGTTCATCCAGGCCTGGAGCCTTATTATTTTTTAAAGTTTTAATTGCAGCTTCAATTTCAGTCTTTTGAATTGGTGATAACGGGTGAACCGAGGTCTAGGCTAACTGGTGGTATGTCTATAGAATCCAAGAACACTGCCCTGTGGTGTGGATTTGATGTAACATTTAAGTACAAGTTTATTAAATGTTTATCTATAACATCCAACATATGTTTAGGTAAAGTGTCTGTTGTCCCAGTGTCAGTTTTTAACACATCCATAACTCTAGAGGAAACCCATGCTTTACAGCTTTCAAAGACATCCTCATAGGTACCTTTCCCGGGAGTACAGACCCTATGCTCCTGTAATATGGAACAGGCTCTGGAGTCCTAAATCGACTCCATTTCCTTCTTAAGGTTTCTAATCTGTTTAGTACAATTCCCTTTCCCTTCTTTACTAAAGGACATGACCGTAGCTAAGTGCGACTTCAGTGTGAGGTATCTTTTGTATTGGACCATGTGTGCCTGTGATGCCTGCTGTAGAAAGACATGTTTAACCCTTGTTAAGATGGCAGCCACACTAGGTTAGTCGTTCCGTTCTGCTCTGTTGCTTGTATATGTCTCACCTTTTGCCGGTCTATTTTTTGTTTACTTTCTGCTGCTTTTTGTAACTTTGCATGGGTTTTATGCCTTTCGTTTTGTTGCCACCATTTACCCACCTTCATTTTGCGCTAGTGTATTTGGTGTGCTTGTGTTTCCGTTCTCCGTTCTCTGTTTTCGGCTCAGCCTGTTTTTGTTTTACGGGCTGGGACCTAGTGTGCTGCAAGAATACTGGGGAGAATTGTGAAGAGCTGCGGCGTTCTAACGTAGAGACTTGGAGATATTTCAGTGAAACCTTGCCTTTTGGAGTCTCCGTTTACTTGATCTCGGTGTTCGGATTGAGTTTTTGTATTCAGACTGAGTTTTTGACACTACCACTGCTTTCCACTCACTCTTATTTGTACAGGGAGTGGACTGGTTGGATTTTATGGCCTTTAGTCGAACCTAAGCAAGCCTACGGTCTGGAATTTGTTACCCTGTATGTGGATTCGAACTGTCGGCTGCGTTTTTTTGGAGTACCCCTGGATTATATTTGTGTGTGGCCAGTGGATCGTGGAGAGTGGTGATCTGGTGGAGTCATCTGGAGGAGCCTCTAAGATAAGTGGGACATGAAGTCTTAGTGACATTTCTGGTGGATTGAATGCTATTCCTTGAGATTGGTAATTCTGGGCTCTAATAGCTGAGCTTGCAGGGTTCCTGAGGGACCACAGGGTCAGTGTCACACACAGAGGTGGGGAGTGGGGTAGGCTGGAGGGCTTGTCCTTTATTCCCCTTCCTCTAGACTCTTGGGGTAGCCAGCTGGGGGGCTGACTCCTCCTGGAGCTGAAGTAGTGGGCCACTGACTTTCTGGGGTAATTTTTCCCCTTGGTAGGCTGATTGGAACCTGTAGCCTGCTAGTGGCCTTTCTGTGTTTCGAATCGGAGTTGGAATTTGAAGTCTAGATTTTGAAGACTGACTTATATTGTTTGTTGCTTTTACTGACATTCGGGCGGGTTATTTGATACTTGTATCCTGTGTTTATGCAGTAGCTGTATTTGGAAATATCCACAGCTAGACAGGACCTCAGCTAACTGCAATTATTTTTTCTTTTTGTTTGTTTAGCGGAAATAATATGAGCAGTGAGAGTGCCTTATAACATCTTTGATTCCACCTGTTTTCCGGTATTGTGAGAGATTCCCGGAGGGTGGCTTCTAAATTATTTCCTTTGTTTATTATTTTATCATTATTATTATGTAATTATTATTATTTGTCTATTTTTTGTGAGAGTGCTTAATTTGTTTTTTAAGTACCAGGTAGTGAGAGGACCTGGGAGTAATTTAAAATTGTGTTTGGTTAATTTTTGGTTGATGCCCAGGCTGTGAGAGGACCTGTGGGTTTAATCAATAAATTAGATTTTGTGTTAGTGAGTTGATTTAGTTTAATTTTAATTTTAGTTGTTTCTTATAATTTGAAGTTGTATAATTTTAGTTGTAGGAAGTTTGAGAGAAGTTTAGGATGGGTGGTGTTTTTGTGATTTTGCTATACTTATTGTTTTATAAACTGAGCAGCTAGATGTGCCTGCTTGACCCTCCTGTCTTTGCTATTCAGCCTCCACTCTCCATGCCCTCCGCCCCTTCTCTTCACCCCCCCCCGCCTGTTTATGTTTATCATCGTTGTCGGGCGCTGGGGAATGCTCGAAGGGAGGGGAGTCGGGGGTTGGGGGATTGTGGACAGCGGAGTGAGCGGGGCCTTCCCATAGGGGTGGTTAGGCCCAGAAGATGCCCTGGGGTGAAAATCTAGAATGTGGTGATTCTGTTCTGGTTCCCATACCCAAGGGCACCTCCAGTTTGGGAGGGCAAGCAGTAGAGACAACTCGCCAACCTCGTCCAACTCAGGCATTGTTATGCAATGCCAGATCTGTCTGCAACAAGACTGGCCTTATTGCAGATTTTGTTGTGAGGGCAGATCTGGCTTGCATTACCGAGACCTGGTTGGATGGGAATGCAGCCCCTTTTTTAGAGGCCGCTGTTCCCAACGGGTACTCGGTTATACACCGCCCGAGATTGGATCGCGGGGGTGGTGGTCTGTTTCAAGACCGAATTGGGCCTAACTGGTGTACCAGTCGAGGAGGCCAGGTCATTTGAGTGTACTGTGGTAGCTGGTGTAGGGTGCAGGATTGCCGTCATCTATTGTCCACCAGGTGATGAGAAGCTTTTTCTGCAGGAAATAGCAGATTTCACCTCGGACATGGCCTTGGAGTCACCCAGACTGATGGTTCTGGATGACTTCAATGCTTGGGTCAACAACGAATTTTCGCTCTTTGGTCAACATTTCCTCCAGGAGATGTCATCTCTGGGCTTTACACAGGTTGTTTACTCAACTACACACAAGGGAGGTCACTCTTTTGACCTGGTCTTCCTCCTGGGGATCGAAGCCTCCGATTTGGTGGTGGAAGCAGTCGGTTGATCTGATCACTACTCAGTTGGGTTCAATTTTGAGGCCCTCCTGGGTAGGTCAGCCCCTGTGGAGTTGGTCAGGTACTGTCCATTGTGGGACATGGTCCCTGAAGACCTGATGGCGGTTATTGACCTCTCGACGTTGGACGAGTTTTGCACTGATCCTGAGCAGCTGGTAGTGGCCTATAATAGGGCCATATCGGTAGCACTCGATCAGATTGTGCCAGTCCATGTTCACCCCCTTCCACGCCTTCCTGGTGCCCCATGGTTTGATGGGGCTCTGAGAGGGTTGCGGAGGACGGAGCGTAGGTTGGAGTGTCGTTGGAGGAAGACAACCACTGATGCCGACCACCTTATTTTGCTAGACCATTATAAACTCTATCAAAAAGAAATGTGCAACCCAGCCTGTCAGCAGATCTGTCAAGTTTTTACTCAAATTGATTGTGAGAAGATCACTCGATTCTTTGCGAATAAGGTTGAAGACATCAGGAGGGAATGCCTCCAACCTCATTCTAAGGGTGTTGCAGTTGTTCGGTGCCCTGTCGCAGAGCCCGGAGTTTCCTGGAGTGCCTTTGACCTGCCGTATCTCTTAGATACTATGAGGATTGTCCAGAAGATGCATCCCACGTGTTGTAGTTTACACCCTTGCCCTACCTCCCAGATTTTGGGTTGTAGTGAGATCATCGGCCCGGTCTTAGTTCAGATTATCTGGTGTTCTTTAGATATGGGAGTGTTTCCCAGCTCCCTGAAGGAGGGGGTGGTGATCCCCCTTCTGAAGAAAGCTTCTTTAGACCCAGATGACCTAGCAAACTACAGGCCAATCTCTAACCTCCCTTTTGTGGGGAAGGTTATTGAGAAAGTTGTGGCTGCTCAATTGGATAACCACTTGACCATCCATAGTTTATACGAACCTCTCCAGTCTGGTTTTCGTAAGAGGCATAGTACTGAGACTGCTCTGGTTCGAGTGCTCAGTGATCTCCTGATGGTGAGAGATCAGAGACACCATTCTATCTTGGTTCTCCTTCATCTATCATCAGCTTTTGATACTGTGGATCATGGGGTTCTGCTCGAACACCTGAGGTCCATTTGTGGGCTGTCGGGTACAGTCCTCAGATGGTTTTCATCTTTCCTCGCAGGGAGAGCTCAGAGAGTGGTCTTGGGTTTGTTTTCATCCGGGGCCTTCTCTCTGCCATGCAGGGTGCCTCAGGGCTCGGTGCTGTCCTCCATGTTATTTGCAGTATATATGCTACCCCTCAGAGACATTGTAAGACAGTACGAGCTGAGGTTTTACTGCTATGCTGATGATACCCAGCTCTACCTGTCTTTCGCACCTGACCAGGTTGGCACTATCTCAGTACTGAACAACTGCCTCACAGACATCCAAGACTGGATGAATTCCAGCAGTTTAAAGTTGAACCCAGGAAAGACTGAGGTTATGGTTGTGGACCCAGGTCATAGGGTAGAGGGATTGAGGACTGGTCATCCCTCCTGATTAATCCTGGGGGTGGACCAGATCCTCACCTCAGAACGAGTGTGTAACCTGGGAGTGGAGCTTGACGTTGGTCTGACCCTTCGACATCAGGTGTCTGCAGTCATCAAGCTGGCCTTTTTCCATCTTAGGAACATTGCCAGGATTAGGCACCTTGTTCTACCCAGTGACCTGCCGGTCTTGGTCCATGCCTTTGTGACTTCGTGCCTTGATTACTGTAACTCCCTTTACCTAGGGCTCCCTGGGGCTGATATCCGCCGCTTGCAGCTAGTGCAGAACGCAGCAGCACGTTTGTTGACTGGGGAATCTAGAAGCTCTCATATTACCCCTGTGCTGCATGCTCTGCACTGGCTGCCAATACAGTGGCGGATCACCTTTAAAGTGGGTCTTTTGACCTACAAAGCCCTACACGGTCTGGGTCCCGATTACTTGAAAGAGCTCCTGGTGCCTTACACCCCTCTGCAACAGCTGCACTCTGCTGACGAGAAGTTGCTGGAGATTCCGAAGGTAAATTTGAAGTCATCTGGTGCTCGTGCATTTGGATTTGCTGCACCTACCCTCTGGAATTCTCTGCCCCATCAGCTCCGGGAGTGCAGGACGGTGGGGAGTTTTAAGCAAGCACTAAAGACCTTCTTATGGGAAAAGGCGTTTCCTACTTTATTCTGATTTTATATTGCATGTATTTGAATATGTGTTTGCATTTGATTTTATATTGAATGTATTTGAATATGTTTTTATG
This sequence comes from Neoceratodus forsteri, assembly GCA_016271365.2. Classification (NCBI taxonomy): domain Eukaryota; kingdom Metazoa; phylum Chordata; order Ceratodontiformes; family Ceratodontidae; genus Neoceratodus; species Neoceratodus forsteri. The sequence goes on from CM057453.1 coordinate 137,940,523, forward strand.
TTTGTATTTGCTGTGCAGTGCCTTGAGATTCTGAAAGGCGCTCAATTAAATACATTTTATTATTATTATTATTATTATTGTTTGGTGTCAGTCCACCAAGTACTTAAATTCACTTCCATACAGGCCAGGGTTTTCCTGGCCTGTGCAGTTTCAAGTATGGCAATATTGCTATCCGAGTTGTCCATCAGGGAGCTGTTAAGCTTCCAGTACCCTTTTCCAAAGGGCCGTTTCTCCTGAAAGCCTACCACCAAGGGCAAAACAGTATGATCTGAAGTGTCTATTGGACTAACTTTTGCTTCTTGAACTTTTATGTGTTTAGAAGAGAAAAAATAATCAATGTGGGTCCTCAGATGGCCCTTTATGAATGTAAAGCCATTTTTTGGGATGCAGAGACCTATAGGTATCCAGAAGGCCAGTGGTTGTTAAAATTTGATTTAAACAATTAGTGTCACAATAATCGTTTGTGGTATGCTGACCTCTATGTCCTTTAGTCAGAGGGCAATTCACCCCCCCCCCAACCCGGACATGCCATTCAGTTAAGAGATAAGGCTTTATTAATTTGAAAAGATCTACCCTATCTTTCTTCATTTGGGAAGCATAAATGTTTAGCAGACTCCAATTAGAGTTATCATATGTAAAATCAATTAACATTGTGCTACCTAAAGAAATATCAATCATTCTGGTAACAAGAGACCCTGTTCCCCTGAAAAGAATACCAACCCCAATCACATACTTCAGTACCAAAAGGGAAAAAGGAGGGTCCCCAGGACCATAATCTTTGAGCCGCCCTGACCAATGATGTTGAATTTAATCTGGTATCCTACAAAAAAACAGATGTCAATATTAGAGTCTTTTAAAAGTGGTAGGGTAACCAGTCACCGTCTAGCAGTTTTAATACTGTTGGTATTCAGGGTGGCCACCCACAAGGTCATGGAAGACACCATTTAAAAGTTTCAGGTTGGGCGTTTCTTTCTCCTACTCCTCCTGGGTAGTACACCCAGTCTTTTATCTTTCCCAGGAGGGAGCACAGTAGAGTCAGTAATGTCATCCTCTGAATCAGATATACAATACCTCAGTGCTGAGATGACAGTGTCGAGGAAGTTCCTGAGTCATCATTCATCTCTGACTCAGTGGTCTCAGTTTGCAAAACAGTATATCTATTAGACAAATGCAGCAAGGCAGTTTTTTGGGAAGCTTTTGGAGTTTTGTTTTAGCATGAGCCACGTTAAGCGGCCTTTTCTTCCTGCACGCTGGTGTCTTGGGGGGGGCATAGTACCCATCTCCACATTGTTTACCTTCACCACTGTGCTCACAGCCTTGTCTATTGTGTCAGAAGCCTTAGTCTGGTTCATAGGTGTTTTGGCATAACAAAGTACATCAGTCACTGGTTGGAGTGCAGGAGGCTGTGAAATCTCAGCAGAAGTAAAAGGTTCTTCCTTGTTCCGAAGCACAGAACTCAGTGGTGCCTTGTGGGGTTGAACAAAAATCTCAGAATTAGGCAGAGAGGCTTCTGCCTGTTGTTGCCTAGAGTGATCAGAATCTGTTTTTTGAGCATTAGTTATCAGGGAATCTTGGTCTGGTCTGTCCATCCAGTTATGAGTGGCCCAGGGCAGGCCCTATAGGAATGTCATGTGTCCTCACAGAGTGCATTTCACTTCCTCTGTGCAGTTTGCTCCCATATGACAAAACTCTATACACAAGTTACATTTTAGCCGATCACAAGCAGAGCTCAGGTGCTGAAATGAGCCACACTTGAAGCATGTTTTGGGCTGTCCAGGATACAAACAATGCCCTCTGTTAGAACCAAGGAACAGACTACTTGAGAGATGTTGTGGGCCAGCATTTGTCATTTTCAATTTAACTTTGTAGTGCCATTTCCTAGTCCAGATATATTCCACGTCAAAAATGGGCTGTGGGACCCCTGTACATCACATCTCTGCGATAGACAATGCATGATATCATGGATAGAAACACCTACATTTCTAAAAAGGATGGTGATAGTCTTAAAGGCAGGCTTATTGAGTGGGATGGCTCTAAATGGGAGCCAAAGTTCTGAGTATCATATCTTATCATATTTGGTCCAGAATCTGTCCAATCCCTATGGCCTCTTGAAACTAACTTCAAATAAGTTGTCCCCTGATGTATTTTATTTATTTATTTGTACAATTGGATTTACAACCATTGAGCCAGAGACTCGTTTACAAAGGCACCTCGTCATAGGAGAGGACAAAAACAGTGATACAAGGTTACAGAGTGTGGACAGACAGAGTTACATATTTTTGTACAGTCTATATACATAGTTACATTTGGTACATAGTTACAATTGAGTCATATAAGACACCCCAGCTATACAGATGTCTAGCAGGGGGAGGGATAGGGAGCCAGAGGGGAGGAGGAGGGGAGGTGGGGGTGAGTGTGGAGGCAGTCCGGAGGACTTTGTCGAGAACTGAGTGTACTAGGGGGCATGCGAGCACCAGTTAGTGACAATTACAGCAGCGGGTGTTGAAAAGGTGGTTCTAAAGAGCAATTTTAAATGGGGCAATTTTGGGAGTGTTTGTGATGATGACAGGAAGAGAGCTGAGCCAGGAGGGGCCCTGTAACAAAAAGATCTCTGAGCTAGGGAGGTCCTAGTTCTGGATACCATTAGGGTGGTCTTGTCAGAGCTGTGAGTGGAGACTGTGGGGGAGGCCTGCTGAAGGGAGGCAGACACCCTGGGGTTGGGGGAGCCCGAGCAGAATTTTTTTGGCTAGTATGCAGGTCTGGTAGTGGAGTCTTTCTTCAAAGTTGAGGAGATTGGCAGTGGCATAGAGATGGCAGGTGTGGGTAAGCCTAGGGGCACCGATCAGGAGCCTACAGGCCTTGTTGAGTGAGAGTTTGATCTTATTGAGTGCAGTATTATCAGTGGCTCTGTATATAGGCAGGCCATAGCCAACTAGAGACAGGACAGAGGATGTGATGGCCTGCAGGAGAGCATCGGGTGGGAGGCAGTCCTTGTGACGGTAAAGGAGGCCAATCTGGGTGTTAGTGGCAGTCGAGAAGGCATTAATGTGGGCGTGGAAGTTGAGGGCAGTGTTGAAGGTTATCCCAAGGTATTTGTAGGTGGATACCTGCTCAAGGGGGTGCTGAGTGCTGGGGAGGATAAGGAGGGGGCATTTTTTGCTTTATTTTGGTGGTGGGAGAAGAGCATTGACTTAGTCTTTTTTAGATTAGTAACAAGTCTATGATCCTTGAACCACTTTTCTGCCTGGTTGAAGGTGTGTTGGAGAGAGTTCTGGAGTGAGGCAGATTTACGGTATGAGTCGTAGAGAATGGCATCATCCGCATATAGGAGAATATAGGAGAATTTTTCCAGAGCAGGCACTGCGCAGGGTGTTTAGGTAGAAACTGAAGAGTAGGGGACCCAAGATGGAGCCCTGGGGAACCCTGGAGTGGACAGGACGGGTGTCAGACAGAGTCCCATTGATTTTTATGCACTGGGATTGAGCTGAGAGGTAGCTAGAGCACAAGGAGAGGGGACCAGTGGAGAAACTGATTTTGTAAAGGGAGTCAAGTAACAGGGGATGGCAGACAGTGTCAAAGGCCTTGGAGAGGTCAATGAACACTGCTCCAGAAAGGTTGCCAGAGTCTAGGGAGGAGTGCAAGAAGTTGGAGAATTCTAGGATGGCCATGGCAGTGCTATGGCATGCGTGGAAGCCATGTTGCTGAGGGCATAGGATGGCATATTTAGTTAAATATTCTGTGAGCTGGGTGGCCACCACTATTTCTATAGCTTTGGAGAGTGGGAGAAGACTGGAAATCATCCGATAGTTACTGGGGGAGGACGCCTGTCACCACTTTTATGAATGGGTGTGATGACAGCCATTTTCCAAACACTTGGGAATTGGCTTAGGCAAAGGGATCAGTTTAGTAAGTCCATTAGGGGGACTAGGACATCATCCAGGACTAGTCTTAGGATCCTGGTGTCCAGGGAATCATTGCTTGGGCTATTGCTGCCTAGTACTTTTAGTAGGAATGGCCTGGCTTCCAGAGTGGGTATTTTGCATAGGTGAAACCTAAGGCATTGCAGGACAGGGGGCTGGGATTTGGGTATGGGGTCAAAGAAATTACCAGGAAGAACAGAACTAAGATCTGTGAAGGTGGTGTTAATGCAGTTTGCTATGTTTAGGGGGGTCCATGGTAACAGAGCCATCAGTAGAGATCTAGGATAGGAGGCAGTGTGATTTCCCATTCAGCTCTTTAATATTATCCCAGAAGGTCAAGGCTGACCCCCAGAAGGAGGTAAGAGTGGCCTGGCAGTAGTCCGCCTTGGCCTTGTGGATAGCCCAAGTGCACTTATTGCACATGGCATTGTAGGCTTGTCTATCTGTCACCCTGCCAGTCTCCGTGGCTATGTGCCAGAGGTTATCCCTCTCCCTGATTTTTTGGAGCAGGATGGGGGTGACCCATGGTGCATTTTGTTTTTTGGTGCAGAGTCTGGTAAGCATTGCATAGAGATCACAGGCCTTGTTGGAGGCCTGTGTGAAGAGGTCGAGTGCAGCATCAATGCTGGGAGCTAGATTGATGGAGGACCAGTCAATCTGGGCAAGAAATTGACTAAGTTTTTTCAGGATACCAAGGCGGAGGTGCCTGCAGAGAGTGGTTTGAGCCACTGGTTTGGGGGTGGAAGAGGACCAGAGGAATAGGATAGGGGAGTGGTCACTTAAAGAATCAGGGAGAATTTTTATGTCCTGGATTTTGTGGGGGTGGTTGGAGATTATGACATCCAGGTGAGTGCTGGTTCCACTAGAGGGATTGAGTCTAGTGGGCTGGGAGACTAATTGGGTCAGGTCAAGGGCGCCAAAGGCATCCCTAGCTTGGGAGGCAGAGGGATCAAGCCAATTGACATTCCGATCCCCTACTAGGACTTGTTCTACTTTGTGTGGGAGAGCTGAGAGATATTTCTTGAGTGACGAGATTGCCAGGTTCTGGTTCCTTGGGGGAACATAGGAGACCATGATGTAGAGTAGGACCCTGGAGGGATCAGGGATGATTTTGAGACTGAAAGCCTGGGCTCCATTTTCGAGTTTCGGGGCAGGGAGTGCATGACCAACACATGACCAACAATAGTGTCACATACGAAAACAGCGTATGTATCAGGGTGCAGATCTTGCTTGAGAAGAAGCCCAAGGAGTTTTTATTTAAAATGCACCCCACATATACTCAGTCTGGCAGAGTGTCCAAACCCCCCCCCCCAAGTATTGCAGCCATACTGCATTGTGCCTTTGAGCAGAGAGAGAGAATGTGTAGTAAAATGATATCTCCTTCTGAAATTGGCCCAGGTAGTTTTTGCCTTTTCTGCCGCAGTTTGCAATGTCTCTGGAACAGGCTGCTCTGCCTCCATTTGTTCCCCCCAAGTTTGGGTATTGTGCATTCCCCACCTCCTTTTGTGCAGGAGCTAGTTAGTGCAGTACACTGACTCTAGAAGGAGAATTAACAACATTCTCAGGGTGCAGCTCCATATCAAAATCAGTAACATTTTGCTTGATACAGCCAGCATGAGCTACAGAGTGAGCAACTGTGAAAGGGCCAACAACTGGATCCATATAATTCGTAACTCGAGGGGGGGCACCAGGAATGGGGAGTACAGAGGGGTCAGGTATCCACTGTTCCTTTGCTACTTGCTTCCACCCAGTGTTTTTCAAGGAGTTTTCCATAGACCAAGCAGTTTTTCTCTCCCCAAAACCTTGCATTTTCCCTGTAAGTGTAGTACGCCTTTTTCAGAGAAATGTTCATGGTACAGTCATAAGGAGAGCAGTAAAAATAACATCACTTACAGGTCTATGTGCTGAAGCATCAACCTCTCCAGGTTCAATTGTGCCAATAGATGTTGAACGAAGGTTATCATGCACTATGTCTGTAAACAATTTGCCTGCTGCAAGCTGAGCAGTTTGAGCGGTCTCGGGTTCAGCCGGCTGTTCTGCATCAGATGCTGTCAGTTCGGGCCTTGGGCTGTCAGGTGGCTTTTCTTTTGATGCTCCTACGTCAGCGGGAGCGGAGTCAGCAGAGGTGCTTCCCAGGAGTACTCCTTCATCGCTGATGTTACCGCTCTGTATCACAACCTGCTCGTCATTGCCATTGGTACAGTATTCCAGTGCCACAGTCTCTGGGACTATGACTGATAATACCATCTATCTAATTCGCAGAAGAAGTGACTTCAGCCAATCCACTTCAGATTTGCCTTGCAATAGACTACCAGGTAAAGTCATACCTGGTCATTCAATGCCATCATTCGATACTTCCCTGGGTGCCTCAGAATGCAAAGTCAGTCCACCAATCTCCGTAGCTGGCCCTGCAGGGTGGGAGATCAGGATTCCCGCAGGTACACCAGCATCCACCATCTCAACATGAACATCGGCCATCTTGGACACCCCCTGCTGAAGATTAGGAGAAATTTTTGTTAGGAACAGAAACACAAAACAATATTATCATATTCCCATCACAGTAAACAGTACATACAGTACATAGAAAGCATATTATAATAACATGATGTAGCTCTTACAGTAGTGAAGGTTAAACCCCCTAAATCCCTGGCACATTTTTCCTTCAACTCTTCCAGATGTGGTCCGTAAAATGTTTTTTGTCATATTCAAACAAAGCATTTAACTCTTTTTCTATACTTACAATGATAGCTAAGGGTCTAGTATTCTGTTGCTGCAACACGTTTGCACCTCGTCTGCCATAGAACAAACTTTATGCAACAGAATATTAAGCATACTGTAGCAACGTCAATAGTAGAAAAAGCTGTACAAAAAACACATATTATTTCTTCATAAGTAACCAATTTCCAGTGTGGATGTTTCCTTTTAATTGCTAACAAAGTCCAGAAAGCATGCACATAAGGGCAATCTAAAAAATGTTCCATAGTTTCTTCTTTTTGTACACATGTTGGTCTGACACAAAACCTTTCATTTTGACTCCTATGTTTGGCATTAGATTTGACTCCTAACTTCAAATAACAGCAGAGCCATTGCATACCCCACATTCTCAGAGGGGTGCAATAATCTGTGAGAAGTGTTGTAATCTTAAAAGTGTTCGTAGCTTGTATCCCTTTAAAAATAGAGGTAACTGAAAATGCAGTAGCTTTAATATGTTGGTAAATTTCTACTTTTTTTCTGTAAGACTTGGTCAGGTTTCAATTTCCAATTTTGTAATTTTACATTTGAAGGCTTCAGAAACTGTGGAGCCTTCCTACATGTTGAAGGTAGGACCACTGAGTTTTGCCAACACTGAGTAAAAGGCTCTATCCAATAATTAGCAAATAGGGACCATACAACTGTCGTATGTGAACCTATTCTAGAAATAGTAAGTGAAAGGAATAAACTGTGATAATATAGAATAGGATTGATAAGATTCAAACCTCCTTCTCTTATAGGTAAGTACAATATGTCTCTCTCAATGGGGTTTGAATGGCTCCCCCAGATAAGTTGGAAAGCTAGGCCTAATAGTGTAGCCTCTAACTGGAGCAGAATTGAGTATATCATACTTACAAAGGTAACGATGGGTAGCAGAAATGTTTTCATCAGTGATACCTCTTTTTCTTTGTTTGTTGCCAGTTTTTCCATTTAATCACTTTTTGTTTCCCTATTTCTAATTTAGCTTCCCAATTTCACCCCCCCATATCAAACCCCCATCCAAAAGTAATTCCTAAAATGTTTACAGGTGCATCACTAATTGGGATTCCCTTCATATTATTTAATTGAGGGATTGAATTATTTAATACATAGCCCCTACTTTTTCCTTTATTTATTCCTGCCCCAGAGATTTTGGAATACTGCTCAATTTTAACAAAAGCCTGTGTACTAGAGTCACTAGCCACTATTAATAAGCACCTATCATCTGCATATGCAGTAGTTTTAACTTCTACTCCCATATTTACTGGTTTCAGTCCCTTTATACCAGCATCCTGTTCTATAGCACACAGAAGGGGGTGCAAGCAAAAAATATAAAATAAAGGGCTCATTGGACACCACTGTTTTACTCCCCTATTAGTATGTACAGACTTACCAAAATACCCATTTACCAGGGACTCTACATTGGATGCATTATAAATGCACTTAATTCAAGAGATGAAAATCGATGGTACCCAATACAATAGTAAAGTGTGGCACATAAAGGCATGAGGCAGTATAGCACAGTGGATTAAGGCTCTGAGCTGCAAATCTGGAGACCTGGGTTTGAATCCCATGGCCCCCACTTGCATACTGTGTGACCTAAGCAAGTCACTTAATTTCCCTGTGCTCCCAGATCGCACCTGTAAACAAGCTTTCAGCTTAGTGTGCTACTCCTGGTTAAACAATTGCAAAATAAAATGCTTTTGCTTGATCCAAAGATAGAATATAACCATATAAAAACTCTTGGCTGCCTAATTCAAACATTTCTCTGAGTAAAAGAAGTGTATCAGAAATGGTTCTGTTCTTGACTGAACATGTCTGGGGTGGAGCGATAAAGACAGGGGCTAATGTAGCTAATCTAGCTGTTAAAATTTTAATTAGAATTTTTTAATCAGTATTTAACAAGCTCAGGGCCTCCAATTATTTATATCCCTACGATCATTTTTTTGTAGATAAAAATCTGGATTGCTGTACCCAATCTGGGATCTATTTCCATTTGTAACAAAATCCAGTTAAATACAACTGCTAATATTTCAGTTATATCAGACATGTATTTTTTTTAATCACCACTTTATTTTTCCTCCTGTGCAGCCACCACTATGCCTTACATCCAGCCACCGCTCCGCTTCCGACGAAGACCCCCTCACGGGGCTCCCCACACACAACTGGCTGGCATGTGCTGCTGTACCCATGAGAAAGACCCCCCCCTTTGGTCCCTGCACCAGGCCAGGATCCAATACCGGCATGTCAGGTCACCCCTGGGCAGCCGCCGGGCTCAGGAAGCTGCGGCCATCAAGCTGCCATAAGTGATGACTGCTGGTTTTTCCTCCTGATTGTTCCCCAGGAGTGCAGGCATGCAATGTCGTCTAGCACTGATGTACTGACATCTGCTGCACTCTTCCCCCATTGCACTGGCTCTAGCAGTGCCTCCAGGCATCCACAGGGGCTGCTGCAGAGCAGTGGAAGCCCACATCCCTCCCCAGGATAGGAGAGCAGTCCTCCGAATGCTCAATCCTATCCTCCCCTACCGACCCCTGACAACCCGGGCTCGTGTCTGAACCTGGGTTGCCAGCGTGATGGAGGTGTGGCATCCAGTGCCTCAACCCTCAGTGCCACTGGGCCCAGACATGTATTTTTGTAAAATTCAGACATTAAGTCATCTAAACCCAGAGCAGTATTATTTTTAAGAGACTTTATTGCTAATTCAGTTTCCTCATTTTGGATGGGACAAAGAAGAGACCTAAGTAGGTCAGGATCCACTATGGGCAGATGTATGTTTCCAAAAAATTCTTTGTTTAATTCCTACTCTGTAGAGATGTCTGTATATCATTTTGTTAAATGTTTGTCAATCACTGTTAACGTTTGTTTCAGTGTATACACTCCTACCCCTTCTTCTGTTTTTAGTGATTCCATTACTCTAGAAGAAACTCTTTCTTTACAACTTTCATAAATGTCCCCATATATTCCTTTTCCAGATGTGCATACTTTATGTTCTTGGAGAAGGGAGAAAGCTCTAGAGTATTGTATATCCTCCATTTCTTTCCTAATGCTTTTAATCTGAGATGTATAATCCCCCTTTCCTTCATTACTGTGAGAAAGTACTGTAGCTAATTGTCACCTTAAAGTTAAATATCTTTTTAAATTATACTGTATGGATCTGAGAAGCTTGCTGTAGAAAAACTAGTTTTATTTCTTCTCTGGGGGCTGCCTACCATTTACTAATATTTTCTTCCATGCAGGCCAGGGTTTTTTCTGGCCTGTAATGTTTCTATGATAGTACTATTAGTGTCTGCATTTTCTATTAAACTACTGTTTAACTTCCAACATCCCTTCCCATAGGGTTGCTTATCTTGCAGTCCAACCGTTATTATTAGTAGAGTGGTCTGAAGTTTCTATTGGTGTTACTACTGCCTTCTGCATTCTAATATGTTTTGAAGTAAAGAGATAGTCTATGCGCGTATGTAAAGTACCCTTTCTGAAATGTACCGCCCTGTTTCATGGAGTGACCTATAAGCATCTATGAGACCTGTAGTGGATAAAATATGTTTTAAGCAGTTAGTGTCACAATAATCTATATCAGTATTGGAACCGCTATCTTTCTTTTGAAGGGGACAGTTAAAATCTCCCCTCCACCCCATATTACATGCCGGCTTGTCATAAGATAGGGTTTAATTAATTTGAACAGCTCCACTCTTTCTTTTTCTCTGGGGCATACAAATTGATAAGCCTCCAGGAGCGGTTTTCATAAGAAAAATCAATTAAAATAGTCCTACCCACATGACTATCTAATACCCTGAATATACTATAATTAGTTCCTCTAAAAAGAACCCCTATTTCATCACACCTATCGGTTCCAAAAAAAAAAAAAAGGACCCCAACACCACAGTTTTTGTGCAATACATATTAAGGATTTAGAGTTCAGCCTGGTGTCCTGTAGTAGACATATATCATATTGTCCTCTTTTAAGACGGAAAAGGTTACCAGCCCTCTTCTGGCTGCTTTTAAATTGTTCACATTCAGGGAGGCCACCCTTAAAGTTGTGGAACGGGACATTTAACAAAAAGGATGATTAGGTAGCATGTTTTTTCAGGAACTTCTTCTAGGTTGTACCCCCAATTTCTTTTGTTTGCTAGGGGCAGAAAAATGTTGTTCAGGCAAGTCCACTTCTGATTCCAAGGTAACTAAATGCTGAGAAGATAAAGTAAAAGATGTTTCTGATTCTTCTCCTATGTCAGATTCAATAATGTTGTTTTGAAGCACTGAAGATGTATTTAATAAAGTTAGAGATGCTGTCTTAGAGATTTTGGGAGGTTTAGTTTTAGCGTGCATTACTTTCAAAGGCCTTCTTTCAGTTGTTACCAGCTTTTCAGGAGGAGGCACAGCCTCAGGTACTTTTTGTTGTAGTGTTTGCCCAGCTTTCTCTGGCTCAAGTGAAGTTTCGGGCATGTTTCCATGCACTTCAACCCTCATTTATACCTGATTAGATGTTTGTTTAGGTTCTTTAGTACTGTAACTATACTGGATTTGTGTCATCCCAGGAGTGGGTTTGGAACTTGTATCGTAGAGTCATATTCTGCAGGCTGTGTTTGTGCTTGTTTTTGTTTCCTGTGTCACTGCATATCAAACATTTGTGCATTAGTTAGTGTAACATCCTGGTCAAGTCTGTCGTCCCTGTTATGTGTGGCCCATGAACATGATCTATAAGAAAATTTCTTCAGTGCAGTCTGTAGCTGCATGCCAAAATCCCAGGCATAGGTTACATCTGAGCCTATCAAAGGCAGAACTGAGACGTTGAAAGGAACTGCACTTAAAACAAGTTTTTGGTTGTCCTGGATGGAAACAATGCCCTCTGGAAGAACCCAAATAAATACTTCTTGGAATGTGTTGCAGTCCTACATTTGACATTTTCAATTTAACTTTATATTGCCACCCCCATCCAAATATGTTCAACATCAAAATGAGCTGTGGAGTTCCCTTAACATCACATCTCTGAGAAAGCCAGTGAGTTATATTATGTACACCTTCACCTCAGAAAAGAATAGTCATTGTTTTGAATGCTGGTTTTGTAAGGGGAATAGCTCGAAAGGGCAGCCATAATTCAGAAAAACACAGTTTGTCATACTTTGCCCAAAACCTCTCAAGGACTTGCAGTGTTTTAAAACTAATGTCAAAGATAGTATCACCAGAAATATGAATGAGAGCATACAGTTCATTAAAAAAAAAAAAAATAATAATTTTTTTATTAGTGTTTGGCCTACATAGACTCGGTCCAGTGAGGTATCCAGGTACTGTAGTCTGATGACATTTCTCCTCTGGGCTGGAATAGAGTGAGCAGAGAAATTATCCCTTTTCCTAGAATTAGCCCATGTTGTTTTAACTTTATCAGCAGTAGGCTGTAATGCCTCGTTTATATGTTGCTCATTGTCCATTTGGTCCCCCCATGATTGGGACATGTCTTGTGCCTGGTCTGCAGAGTTATGGACCTCGGTAACAACTTCCTCCGAATACAAGTCTAAATTAAAATCAGTTACATATTGTTGTTTATTACTAGTATTACTTTGTTGTCCTGGTTCTACTTCCTGTCCAGGGCTTGAGTTCCATGCTTTCTGTATCTGGGGCCTTGGCATACCTCTCAAATGTTACACATTACGACGTATGTCACTCATTTAAACCCTCAGAAATCCTTTGTCCCACATCAAGGTAGTGATATTCCACATTTCTTGCAGAGGTTTTAAAGCAGAAATTCATAATTATCTATTGTGTTCAGTTATCAGCAAACATAATGAACACTAGTGCATTGATAGCCATAATGTTCTGAGCTTGCAGTGCAATGTTTGATAATATGTCCCACATTTTGCTCATTTGTTACACATCTTATCACACATTTTAGTGAAGAAAGGTTGAGAGGTATGGGCCTTGGGAAAAACACCAGGTATGGGTAAAGCATTGGGGTCAGAAACCCACTGCCCTTTTGAGACTTGTCTCCACCCTGCACTCTTTAGTGAATTTTCAGTGGACCATGCAGTTTTTTTCACCCCCACAGTCTGAGCCTTACCAGCCACAGTGGAGTGCCCTTTCCTCAAGAACAGAAATGCAACAGAAGGAGGTTCAGCTGTAAAAGAAAAGTCACTTACAGTTTTATGTTCTGCAGTTGTAGATACTTCAGTTGCTGACTTCTGTTCCCTGGGTTGTAGGGGGCTGCTGCCATGAGCTTCAGCTTGGTCAGCTTCTCCAGTTTGTGTAGTCTGCACAGGTGTTCTGGCGTCGGGTGGAGTCACAGATCCTTTGGCTGAGCTGTCAGGTTGTTCTCCGAACAGCTGTTCAGTGAAGCTTTTGATGCTCCCGCATCATCAGAAACCAAGGGAGCAGGACTGACAATCAGGTGAGTACTCGCCATGTCGGCAGAACCTGTAGCAAAAGTTTCTGAAACACCTGGTATTTCCTCCGTCATTTGCTCAGTACAACCAGTTTGCAAAGTTGTTCCTGTACACATTAGCAATATCACCAGTTGCCGTTTTTATACAAGTGGTTATTTTAGTCATACCGCTTCAGATTTACCTTGTAACATTACTTCTGGAATACTTGTTACTTGAGCACTATGTTCAGTAGCCCCATCTAAAACCAATACATTTTGTGAAGGTGAAGATGTGAACTCCTCAGTTGGTCCTGTAGGGCGGGAGATCGTCATCTCAGCCAGTACACCAGCAGCCTCACCGCCACACAATCGACTGCCATTTTGGACCAACAGCTCCCCCTACTGCAGAGTAGGGGAAGTTCCCCCAGTGTCCTGGCCAATATTACCCTTCCCATAAAACCAGTTCATGCAATTGTCCAAGGCTGTGTGTGAGTGCTGATGTATGAAATGGCTGCCACTACACAGTCAGTCACTTCACTACCAATCTAGCATTGCTTGTAAAGCGCTTTGGGATTCAATGTGTATGAAAAGCAGTATATAAACACCAATTTTTCTTCTTCTTCTTCTTCTTCTACTCTCTGCCTCTTCCTCTCTGGTGCAAGTTATTCCCTCCTTCACATATGGAGCCATTTCCTGCCATCTTGTTTCCCAGGTTTCTGGTATTCAGAGACACCACTCTCCACCATGACTCAGGACCTCCTTTACACCTGATCTGCCCCGAACACCTCCCTCCGCCCCCCCTTCCTACATCCTCCCCTCTCATTTTGCTCCTTTCCCCTGCTGTCCTGACTGGGGGGATGCCTGTGAACCTCCTCTACCAGGTGCCTGAGGGTACTATGCACCTTGCTGCCTCCCCCCTCGACAGTTTAAATTGATTTTCCCCCCATTAATTCCTCCAGCTTACCCTTCAGAAACCTAGTGCCCTTCCTACTCAGATGCACCTGCATAGTGCATACACATCCTTGTTATCCCAGGTCCCTCCCCAGCCACCAATGAGCCCAGCCATACCCCTTCATTTCACACCACCCCATAAGCATCTGTTCAAGAGCAACTCTCTATTACAATTAAAAGCTTAAAACACTAGATTTACAACAGTTATTTTAAAATGTATTGTTTTCTAGTTGTTCCAGGACAAAGTAATACCTGGGTGGAGCCTGAGTATCTGCATCAGAGGAGGAGAAGGACCTGGGAGTGATGATTACTATTGACCTGAAGCACTCCACACAGTGCACGAAAGCAGCAGCAAAGGCAAACAAGATGATGGGATGCATATCTAGGGGGATCAGTAGCAGGAGAGAGTAGGTTTTACTGTTCTTGTACAGGTCACAGGTAAGGCTGCATCTAGAGTATGAAGTTCAGCACTGGTGCCCACACCTCAAAAAAGACAATAACCTACTGGAGAAGGTCCAGAGGAGGAGTATAAAGATGATAGTGGATTAGCAGGGTAAGGCATACAAGGAGAGGTTGAGGGCACTGAACATGTACTCCCTGGAAGACAGGAGTCAGAGAGAGAGAAAGAGAGACGGGGGACATGATTAGGACCTTCAAGTGCTTGAAAGGGATAAATAAGGTTGATAAGGAGAGTATCTTTAAGCTGAGTGGCAACCATAACACTGGGGGCACAGTCTTCAACTGGAGGGTAAGAGGTTTAGGAAGGAGGTCTGGAAGCAATTCTTCACAGAGAGGGTGGTGGACACTTGGAATGCACTGCCAGAAGAGGTCATCTCATTGAAGACAGTGGGCAGCTTTAAAAGAGGCTGGGATAGGCATAGGGGGAAAGTAAGGATCATGGGTAGAGAGGATGAGAGGAGTGGGGAATTAGGGCAGGGACATTAGCTCAAGTTGTGGACCCTACAGTATGAGCAGACTTGATAGACCAAATGGCCTTCTTCCGCTGGCTTCTTCCTATGTTCATATGTAAGTCTTTCAAACTGTATCTGACCCTTCCCTGCTAGCCACACAGTTGCTGTTTGTGACATCACAGCTTGCTGTCATGGTGAACACTATGATGTCATAAACAAAGGCACTATGAGGTTAACAGGGGAGAGGCAAATCTTTTCAAATATTTTCTATACAGACTTTTTTGACAGACTCCCAAGATGTACTGTAAATCTTGGAAAGGAACATCAAAAATGAAAAAATTATTCTTTAGAAAATTGTAACAGCTGAAATATCTTATTTATGAAGGTACATGCTGAAGTGCAGAGCTGCTTTTTAAATTCCTTTGTTCTCACTTTCCTTGCCATTCTAGCCTTCAAGACCAGAAGCACCTCAGAGAAGGCTAACACCCTCCCTGCCTCACTGCAAGTTCTTCACATCTCCCTGTACCGCTTTTGCACTTTCTCCCCCCCACCCACATCCTGCAAGGTCATTTGTCCCTATGTGACCTATAATGTGAGGTTTCCTTCCCTGCCGTCTCACATACTGTGCTACCAGAGATTTCACTCTTCTTGCTGTCATCCCTGGTATACATTTTACCCTCCTATGACTTGCTCTTGACCGTTTCCCTTCCCATTTCACCTCCTTCATTATTGAATCCTACAAGATCTCCACTCTACCATCTCCATCCTAGGCCCTCCCTTCTCTTTGCCTGACCTGCTGTCCATTCCCAATTGCCTCCCCTTTCCCCTCCTGTATTCCCCCAACCCCCTACCTCAGCTATCCCCTTTCCTATCCCCTCCTCCCAAGCTTTATTCCCCCAGCACTCCATCTTTGCACCCCAGCCTGCCATCTACCCTCCTCTTTTGCTCCCCTTGGCCTACCCCTCGTTCTCCCTTGTCCACCATCCCTTCCCTGCTCCACTTACCCTCTTCCTCCTCTTGCCTGAATTCACTTTCTCCCACCCCTCCTCCCTATTTTCCCTGATGTCCCCCCACTACCTCCATCCTTCCTAATGAGCTGCCCCTCCCCATTCCACCTGGTTCCCCTTCTCCCCTGTCCAGTGAGAGGAATTTGTTCCACACCAGCAACTTTGAAGATGCTTCCATTCCCCCCCCCATTCTGCCTTACCTTTTCCCCTTATTGTTGTCCACCCCCCCTTCCTTGGGCCTTGCCCCCTGCTGGGGGGAGGGGAACTCCATAGACCTACCTAAGCAGCTGTTCCTTTCTACTCCCCTCTTGGTGCCCTTCCCATGTTGTGTCCATTCCTGCTCTCCTCCTTTTACCAGCCTCCAATCCCTGCATCCCCTCTGCTCTGCTCCTCCCTTCCTTACCCTATGAATCCCTCCCACTGGTGAAGCTATGTCCGACCCAGCTGCCACACTTCTGGCTCTCAGCTGACTAAACTCTTTGCAAACCAGACCACCCCCCCCCATCTGTCAGCATTCTCTTAGAAACACTGTCATCCTATGTCCCCTGCACTCCACAACCCTTCCTGCCCTACTCTGCCCCCACTACATGTCCCCTCTCCACATATTAAGTTTCTAGGCCCTACTAATACTGTACTTAGGCAACCCCCTTAACTTTTTGAAGCTTTTAACCAGGACTATTTGTATACCTGCTTTAGGAATGCACTATATGCCTTCCTGCTAGATTTCCTGCCTGCTAACTCCCCTGTAGGCTGACCCTAGAAAGAGAGTAGTGGACATCCCATAATACCACTGATACTACCAGCTGCCTTCTCCGGAGACTGAACCTATATAGGGGAAAGCTGCTACCTTTATCGGATCACTTTTTACTCTTCCCATTCCCTTACTTATCTTACTTGCCCTCCATTAAGCAGCATGCCTGCAGCCTGTGGTCCTTCCAGCAGGTGATCTACTGTCATCCCCCAGAAGTCATGAAGTCAGATGGCACACTTCTTCTTCATGGCACTCATGCTTTGAAGTTGCTTACATGAATTTCTGGGGTTTATACATAAACTACAGCCACCCTGTTGGCTGGCATGTAGTGCATGGTCAGCAATGGCATCTGAACAGACCCTCCCTGACCCACCCTCTAGTGGCTTCCTCCCCCTTCCCAAACACACCAACCCCCAGTAATTACCTGATTTCAAGTCTGTATGTCTCTTTAATTCAAGCCCCCCACAGAATCACCTTCTGGGGAAAAAAGAGAAACGCATATTTTCCTGCATTAGCCCAATCCTTAGGTCCCACACAGTGATGGTGCTGCTGCTTACTGAGGATTAAACCAGAGATTACTGGGCCTTTTATGTTCAAAACCTACAGCTGCTCTATTGTCTGTTGTGCAGCTTGTGGATGGCAGAGGCCTCTGAACAGACACTCCCTCACCCACCCTCTAGTGGCTTCCTACCTCCTTCTCTCACAGGCACAAACCTCAAGTAATTGCTTGATTTCAGGCCAGCATGTCACTTTAATTCAAGCCCCCACAGATTCACCTTCTGGAAGAAAAAAAAGGCAAAGTGAAATGTACACTTCCCTGTCCTTGCCCAATCCTCAGCTCCCGCATAGTGGTGACTGCTGCTGAATAAGCATCCTCAAGTCATCTACTTGAGGTTAATCAGTTCTGAATTTTGGAAACTGTAAATGAGAAAGGCAATCAGCAAGAACAGTAGCCAGACCAGGAATGTATACACAGTGAATTCTGAATTTGTGTGTTAAAAAAGTCTACCATAATCTTCTCAGAAAGGTCATTATGGAATGGGAGGAAGATAACACTTCATTAGTGAGTGCTACTGCTGCTTGATTATCCAAGTACATTGTTACTTGTTGAGTGTCCACAGATGACCTCAGGGGAGATTGGCTGCAACAATGGGATACATTTCAAACAAGGAGGATATGGACTAGAAATGTGGGAGGTCTCTGATTTTAGATGTTCATGGACATGGAAACCAAGATGAGCCTCAGACTGCAGCAAAACCATATGGTGTAGTAGTATGGGTGAAGATTTAAATGTTCGATTGGGGAGATGGATCCTTATAAAACATAGGTATACCACTCCAGTTAGAGAGAAATAGTGACCACATGAAGAGGTCTGAATGAGTAGGAACCATGATGGAGACATGGTAATCTAGAGCCATAACTTAATGAGTCAAGTTGAGAGGCAAGAAATAAAACTCCTACCTTGGGGAATGATCCTCATTACAAAATTGCGGTATTCTAATAAGGATAACAGTTCTCATTTTGTGAAGGATGAGAAAGATGTGGTTAGTTTTGTGATACACTGAAGTTTTTCAAAAGGGAGATGAGCTTCCCTAGCGATGGAGTCTAGGTCAATGCCTAGAAATTCCAAAGTGGTAACTGGACCTGGAATTTTATTGTTCGCTAGAAGGATACTGAGAGATGAGAACAAATGAGAAGACAGGTGATGCTGGCAGTGGATGGAGAGTCCAGAGCCTCCACAAGAAGGAAGTTGTCTAGAAGGTGCAAGATGAATGGGCATCTGTAAATGGTCAGTAGTATCCAGTGGCACTAGATGATAATGTCTAACATCACAATAGCAGGGTGGAAAAACGCACATCCAAAACAGCGACAGACAAAATAGTGCTTGGTAGAAACACCGACTGCCACAACAGTGACCGCCAACTGAAATAGCCCCATTTACTTTATGTGGGGGGCTCTGCCTCTGAACCCTCATCTATATATAAGCACCTCTGGGGGGGAGGCAACTCAGGGAATGGGATAAACCTCGGAGCGGGGGTTGTTGAGGAGGGGAAGAGGAATGGCACAGGACAACCGGGGACAGACACAATACCCATGTAGCCCCCCTTCCACTAGGTCTAGGGGTATCGTGGATGTTACTGGGATGGGCACAACTAACAGGCCAGAACTCTCTCTCTCTCTCTCTCTCTCTCTCCAAAAGTCTTTTCTGCAGAGCATAATAATAACAGGAATGAGATGGCCTACCTGGTGATGTCTTCAAGTTGTAGAATCAGCTCATCTGGCACCCAGCCAGCATTGCCAAGGCTCCATGGTGGTAGATGAACTTTGGGAAGAACCACCTCTCCTGGACACCTCTGCTGCTATGGCCCCTTTAGGATGGGGGGGTTAACCTTGGAACTTGACCAGAACCCACCACAGTTGAAGCAATTTAAAATAGAATTCATTAGAAAGCAATAGTTTATGTTTACAAAATCAAGTACAGAATCTGTAGTCATTATGCAAATATACAGTATTCAATGATATAACCATAAGTAGGTAAGGGGCCTAGTCTTAGGCAAGTTTCTCCCACCCCTCCTCTTCCTTCCCTTTACCATCCCCTCTACTATCTCTACCCAACTTGTCCTTGCCTACTCCTGCCCCTTATTCTAAGTACTCACCTCATTCCATCACTGGCAGCGATTGCCACACTTTAAAGGGACCAGATCCAGGCATGACTAGTCCTTCCCTAACCTATCCCTTTCCCCCACCTCCCTCCTGCCCCCCTCTCTGCCCCCTGCACTTAAACAAAGGAATTAGTTCACTTGAGCTAATAACTTGCACTTTTTGTCCTGTCTGAGGTGCTCCCAGATTGCACTAGCCCTGTGTTAACTTGCCCCCTTCAATTGAGTTTTTGCTCATTTCACTCTGGTAATGTTCCCCCCATTGTTATCCCATCCTTCCCCCAACTGGTTTCCCCTGTCTATCCTTCTACCCTCCTTGATGTCCCCTCACTGCACTTCATTCATTCATTCATTCATTCATTCATTCATTCATTCATTCAATAATTGCTAAATTATCTGCCTCTTAACTGTGATCCAGTCCTGTAAGGGTTTGGTTCCAATCAAGCAATCGATCAATCAATCAATCAAAATCTTTATTTATCCAGGCGGGCACCATTGAGCAAGTTTCATTTGCAAGGTGGGCCTGGTCATGAATACATCAAAGTACTGTACAGAAGCAGGTATACAAAAAGCAATGATATACAAGGAAGAAAAAGTATATACAGTGTATACAGTACAGTACTAGGTTGAAATAAATAAATAAAAAACAGCATTATTTTACAACTGAAGAAGTCCGCAGATGTGCAATCAACCATAGGCATACAGGGGTTATAAGCAGAGATCTTTTGAGTGAGGTTCCAAGGTTACATTAAATTTCTTTACTATGTTCCTCAGATATGCCACTTGTATTTAAATGCATATTCCACAGCTATGATATATGTAACTGTATGTTATGTCGCAAATGCGATTGTATGATTATTTATGAGTAAGCAATAAGACACGATGGGATGTGCATTACACAGTTCTAATGCACGGCTAGGGGGACGTAGTGAGGCACGAGGCCACAGGCCGAGTGCGTCCAGTCTCCTAGCCATGCATTAGAATTGTCTAATGCACATCCTCAGAGTGGCTTATTGCACTTATAAAATGGGCCTATGTATTCTAAATGGGGGTTCTAGTTTTAGCTGCGCATTAGACACATCTAATGCACGGCTAACAACCAATCAGATTGCTTAAAATCCTTTGCCCATTTTATAATATTTTTTAACTGTATGCCTTGTTACAAGTGTAATTGAATGTTTAATTTCTTGGATATGTTAAATGGTAAACTGTATGTCTAATTCTTCACCCAATTGTACCCCGGTCACACGGAGGCGAACAACTTGTTCAGTGTGCCTTCCTGGTAAAACATTTCAATAAATAAAGTATGTGTTGGGAATTACTTATAGTTCTGAGTGAATTTCTGGGCATGTGACAATTGTATCATGACAGAATACGGCTACTAAACATGAAATAGTTATATTGTGCTTAGCTTTGTTATTCTATTAATCAAGTCAGTGCAGAAGATTATTATAGCATAAAAGTTTATAACAAATATAGGATATGCAACATTTAACTTTGATATTTCTTCATTACTGATTGTTTTAGCATTTAAGATATAATTGTGATGGTTGTTTGACACTGAATTTGCACCTTAGCACTTTATTATGCATTGTTCACTTGTTGCACTAGTCACTTTGACATGGTAATTGGGATTTTTCCCTTTAAGCATTCTGAATTTAGGATCTGTGTATTCATTGGCTCAGCACCTCCTGATAAGGCACTGCATACGTGCAAAACCTGTAGAGGGCTAGCCGGTCGTTTGTTGCTCTATGTTTGGTGTCCGTCTGCTATTTTATATAATAAAATCTTTATGTGAGTGATGTTGGAGTGGCGCTGGTGCTTGCTTTTCCAATTTAAGTACAGAATCACCAGCACCACCAATGTTCAAAAACCATGAAACTTTATTCTGGGCACAAAAATTATTAGGCCCAGAGACAAAATCAAGATTTAAATTGGAGCAGTTCCATTGGGCTGAGCGACAGACAGAAATAATCAAAACAGCAGATTCAGGTACAGCATTTTCTTTCCTACTTCATCACTTGCTCTAATTTCTCATACAGTGTGCAGCAGCAATAGTTCTTTTATCTTGAAGGAATTTAGACAGCATGGCTGATTCCAGGTCTGGAAGCTTCTTCCACAGAAACCTTTTCCCAATGATTGATTTATAGCTTTAATCTCTATACTCTCTACTGAGGGAGTGATTTACTCCTTCCTATGCCAGCTGAGCCATTTAGGCTTTCGGGCACAGCAGTCTAAGCCTCTGTGGCTACTCCCAAATTGAACCCTTCCATCCTACATAACCTCTGAGCCAAGAGTCATTTGAAGGGGCACTCTCCATACCAAACTCTAGCATGAAGCTATAGCAAAATGGTGGCACTATTCCTAATCTCCAAAGTTACTGCTGCCCACTGGGAAACCCCAGGCCCTTAATGGGTCTGTCGGACCTACCACAGACACAGTAGGTCCCAGAGCCTGCCCCAGACAGGGGCACGGCAGGCCCAAAAGTGAATTCCCAGGCTAGGGCTTCCCACCACCCAACTGTTACTCTCAGGTAGCATGCCACATGGGTAAAGACGTCCAAGAGCGCCTCATCCAGAAGGCCCTGCATCAGTGCTGCCACCACTACTACCACTACTACTGGATACAGCCCCACTACCTGAGCTTCCCAATCTTTAAATGAGCTTTGGTGTCCCCATATTCGGCATCTGCAGTGACCTGATGACCTGGGGCTACCTGCTGCCTACTTTAAGCCACAGAGATGTCCCCCCCCAAATAAACACAGAGCTGTAGCCACTGAAACCCTCATGACCACTGCTGCATTTACTTGCCCTCCCAGCAGAGTACCCACCTCCCGATGCTCCGACACTGCTGATGGTCCACCAGACTAGGCCAAGGGGGAGCCCCCCTCAAACACTGCCTCTGCTACCACTGCCAACTCTTGCTCTGTCCCACACTCCCCCTTCCAACTCTCTTTCCTGGGCAAACCAGGGCTTTTTTACTCTCCTTGAGGCTGTCCCATGGTGGCAGCAATGTCAATCAATGTTGGGGGGGGCCTCCCACACTAACCAAGCTACAAGAGGAAAGGAGGGGCTGAGGGAATCAAAACAGCTAGTAAGCCCCACCCGCGAGAGGTGACTTGCACTGTTCCCCCCTTAAAACCATTTCCTCCTGGAAATGGGGTATAAGCAGGCCACTGAGGTCTCTGTAGCAACCAAGAGGGTATGTGCACTCCCCTCTCAGTTCTGGAAGACACCGGGAATGCCTATCCCCATACCCCCTAACAACCTATCCTGCAAATGGAACTAACATTAGTACCGTTAACTTTTTTCTTAAACAGGGGATTGTCACCAGGCTGTCTATTAAACTTATTAGCTAACATAACCATTAAACAGATCTTGATTAATTCCTCTGTTTCCGGATAAAATAAATGCAAATCACAAAATTCTTTTTTTTTTTTTCCATGTACCATCCCCATGACTGTCACACTTTCAAACACTCTCTCATATACCTGCCAATCAGACCGAGGTAGAACCATATAATTTTGATGTATGGAAAGAGTTAAACCAGCTCTTGTTGTTTGTTTGTTTTCTAAATGTCCAGCCAATCTAAAGTCCAGACACAGTCTCAGGGAGACAATAACAAACGAGTAAATGCCAGTCCGATGGGTAAGGATGAAAATCTCCCTGGGCACACCATCTTGTATACTTACATATTTCAATAACTGGATTAAAACAGTTATTTTAACTCATATTTTCATTTTCTTAAGCCAATCATAAAGACAGTCCTGGTTCAATTTAGGGACTCCAGTGTCCAGTGGGCTCTAAATAAGGTGCCACCAGCCTGAGGGAAATAGAAGTCTGGGTCAGGCTTTGTGATGTCCTCTCCAAAAGAATCTTTAGAAATGATATAGTATTTGACCATATACCTGGCCGGGTCCTGTACTAGGGCAAAGTGTTTAAAAAGTGTGAGGCCAGATGAGGGGCTAGAGAAACACATTGACCGGGCCTTCTGGATAACCTGTTGTGAGGAGTGGGTGGCTTGTTTAGGCATTCATGGAAAACCCAGTCTGGCCTCTTCTCTTCGATGACATTCCAGAGGCACTCAGATATCTAAGGGTATTCAGCAGCCAGATACTCAACTCTCATTTTCCTCCTGACCCACCTCTCAGCTTGGGACCTCTCAGGCAACTCTCCAACACTGGTTCTTCTAGCCTCCCCTGGCTCCTACCATACACTATTTTAGTACTCCATGTTAACAAGGTCACTTTGATGTAAGCCATCCATATGGAACCTTAGAGCTTTGCTCTGTACCACCAGGTACAGGGTGTTATCTGGCAGGGTGATTGCAGCAATGTGATATAGCTTGGGGAATCACCCCATTTATCTCGTGGTCAGTGAACTGAGATCTCTTTGGGGGTCCCTCAGTTGCCATGGAAGCAGGCTCATCTCAAACCTCTTCTTGGACCACCTCCACTTTTGTGAGTGCCACCTTTATTATAGGGTTAAATTTTGGAGTAAGTGGGGCCTTAACCACTGCAGAAGATGGGTGGGGTACACTGTCACTGGGCAGGGATTCTGCCAGAGACCCTCTGGATCCTTGGGAGTCCTCTGATGCCAACTGCAGACCCCTACCCCTCCCTCTGCCATGGGGATAGTCTACAGCCAGTGGGGTGGAGCTGGACAGATGGCTGTACTCCCCCTTGTTGCCCTCTGAAACCTCCTCCGTGGCTTCTACCTTTGCATTTGGAAACTCCCGCTTCACCTCCACCACCACGTCGCTTCCCTCCTGCACCTCCAGCTTGGCCTCCACTCCAAAGTCCAGGTTCCCATGGGACAACAGAGATGCTGAGCCTGCAGAAATGCTTACTGGGTAGCACCAGGGGTCTCTCATAGGCGTCCCTTCAAAAAGTCCCCACGGTACAGCACTAGTGGAGAGTGAGCAAACTGGCAGCCTCATGACCCCCTCACCTCTGTAGCCACATCACACACATTTTCCGTTGGCCTCCCCCTTCCTGGAAAGTCTCATAGCCACGAGAGCAGGAAGGTAGGAACTGTCGTTGAGGGCTCCTCGTTTGGTGATCCACTTTCTGCCATAGTCACTGCCACCACAATCATCTAAGCAGTCACAGAACTCTTGCTCACTGCTGTCATCTGCCTAATCTTTCTCTATCTCACTTGCTCTTCTTTCCTGGAATTCTATGGCAAAAATGGCACCTCCAAAACAGCTTTGCTTCACCACCTTTCCCCAGCCAACCAGTTACAAGTCTCTATCTCTATCACATGACCCACTGTGGTTACAGAGGTGCCACTGAGAGAGAGAGAGAGAGAGAGAGACAGGCATGGCAGCAATATTAATCAAGACCTCCCACACTAACCAAGCTACAAGAGGAAAGGAAGGGCTGAAGGAACTAAAACAGTTAGTAAGCCCCATCTAAAAGGGAGAGGGGAGAAATACAAACAAAAAGTCCCAAGAGAAAATAAAATCAACAAGCATACATACCAGGACCAGGAATCAAACCCAGGTTTGCCAGCATTCTGACACCCTCCGCTGCTTGTGGCACTACCCTTTGTGCCACAGCAGCTGCTCAGTGGAACCCCTCACCGCACAGGCTTCTTTCCTTTCTCCTTTTCTCCCTAACGGCAATACAGCTACAGGGATAGCACTAATCTGACCTGCTTTATACTGTCCCTGTAGCTGTATTAGCTTTCTCGATTCTGACAAAGTGGCTTTCACTGCACTATTGTGGTTTTGCTCTTTTCACCCGGTATGGTATTCAACAGAGTGAACTTGAGAAGGTATCAGAGAGGCTGAGGCTGCTTTTAGATCCAAAGGTCAAATGGAAAGTCAATAATGAAACATTTGTTTCCAGAAAATGTTCGGGTTACAAACCTGGTAGTGCTGACATGAAAAAGTGGGAAAAGGGGATGCTGCACATGGACTGATAAGAAAGTTTTTCCAAAGCTCTTTCACTGGTAATGCACCAATCACATCCAGCTCTGCTGTGGCTGATTTAAGATTTAGACAACTGTCTGAAGTAGTAGGAACTGAATTTCAGCTTCAAAAACTTTTCAAACCCTGGTCCAAATATCATATTCCACTTGAACTGCAGCTTAGTTAACATGTGTTTCAGTTCCTGCTCTGCCTGCCATAATTTAAGCCACAGTTGTCATCTGGCTCTTTTGGTTGTGACTGTGGCTCAAAAGGACATTTTGAAGGTGTTGATGGAAGAGTCCACCACGTACTTGACTGCCTGGATGGCGTAGTCCATGGTGGCCTTGTGATGGCTAATTTTGGGCATGTCTTGTTGAATGGCCTCTAGCTACCTAAGAATGGACCTAGAAGGGTAGAGGACTGCTGTGAGGGGCCTTCAAGGACACTAGGACCTAGTCTCATAGGTGCATAAACTGCGTACAAAAGTAACGTAGCAGAGCCGTGCACCTATGTGCCATGCAGGTGACACCGATAGCACCACATTTACGAACATGTGCACAAGGTGGACTGGAGACAGGGGTGGGAATGATGGACATGTGGAGTTTCACACAGGGGTAGTCCCAATGGCTGCAGAGCACTTGGATGTGCTCTGTGCCCCATGACCCCACCATATATGGTGAAAAGCATCCCTTGAGCAGATACTCAAAGAGGAAGGGGCAGTAGTCAACATGACCAACCAGGCAGTACAAGGGGAATGGAGTGCCAGACTGCAGCCAGTAGACAGGCCACTCCAGCTGCCCAGTGGTGGTGGGCATGCGGTACCAGGCATGAGGAGCACCCAGAGGGCACCTGGAAGTCAAGGTCAAGCAATTTTACCAGCGTGCAGGTGATGCTACTAGTCACTGATATCCAAGCCAACTACTGTATGATGTCCTACATGGGGCACAGGCCTTGATCATAGGTGGCAACTACAAGCAGAGGATCTAGCAGGACATATAGGAGGCCATCAATGCCACCGAGCCAAAGACATGGATGTTCTCTGTCGTCAAGTGGCGTGACCTCCAGTCCACCGTAAAGCATAAGCTGTCTGCTGCCAACAGGACACTGATGGGCACCAGTGGGGCCCCCCATCACCAGAGCACATGCTGAGCCCCCTGGAGAAGATTGTGGCAGAGACAATTAAGAGGTCTCATGGCAGGGGGTAGCAGATGGTGTTGACAGACTGCCAAGTATGTTGTGGCCATGAGGTGAAGAGCAGGGTGGGTGTGAGGCTGGCATGCAACACTGCTAACTGTACTGACATACTCCCCACAAGGCCAAAAATTAGCAACCATCCGGGGGGGGGGGTGAACAGCCATGGTGCAACTGAACATGATGGTGAAGGTGTCCAAGAAAGGTAAGCATGACACTGCACACCACCCACTGGACAGTGGCACATGCACCAAGACAGTACAACACAGTGTCACTGTGCACCCTACATTGTGCCCTGTACCCAGAACCATAGCCACCAACCACAAGGGATGGTGAGAGGGAGATGCCAGCAGACATGGCCCCCCCCCACCAGATGACATAGCTACCCCCCCATGACAGCTTCACCCGTACATGTGGCCCCCACGTAAGGGCAGAGACAGCCCATGCCATGACAGTAGGGTGTCCATCAAGGATGTCCTGTAAACACACTACCCAGAGCTTCACTGTCTTGAACTGAACAGGCTTGCAGCCCAGCGTGAGAACACAGAGACACTGCAGTGTCTCACTGAGGTGGTGGAGGAGACAGTTCGGGGGAATCGACTGCATAGGTGATGTGCTGAAGATGGTAGCTGAACTAATGATGGCAGGGCCCAACACCGGCATGCCAGAGCCCACACCACCCCTCACCACTGGCCCTACACCCACCGCCACTGCCGCACCCCACATCACCATCTCCCCCATCCCTCTCACCCCTGCACCCTATCCCACCATCACCCCATCCCCTGGCCCCTCACCAGCTCCCTGTCCCACCATCACCCCATCCCCCACACCCTCACCTGCAACCTGGCCCACTGTTCCCCCTGCCACCACACCCTGTCCCACCAGACCCCCTGCCTCCAATGAATAGAAGGCCACTGAGTCCCTATCTAAGCCCACAACATGTCAACATGTAGCTAGAGCACAGAGGGATGCCCACTGAGTTCCCCACCACATTGTCTGGGCACATGCACGGCCACCTGTCTTGGCAGCTCACAGCGGTAATGTCTCATGGCAGGTATTAGGACAGTGCATGTTCACTGTTGCACATAGAGTGCCACATCAACACAGTGGCGTACAAGACACACAAGTGCCACACCAACACAGTGTCATACAAGACACATATCACAAACATTACACACATACACACACACACACACACACACACACACACACGGACAGACCCCAATCATGAACATGCACCACAATAATCCTTGCAGGTGATGCTGTGCCACAACCCCCCGGCCACCTGGCATCCATGCCATCACCTAGGAACCCATAATACACTGGCCATGGCACATGTGGCCCTGTTACGGATGGTGGCAGGCCACATGGGTACATGAGCATAAATCTGTAGGTCATCATGATGCCCATGGTCTGCACACCTGTATACCGAATTAGCCATGTGCTATGGTTGTGTCAGACTGCTCTGCCAGTGGACATGTCCTGCGGTAGCGTGGGCCCCAGATCCCCATCACAGGGGGGCTGGGCACATGGCTCTACGGGTGGTGCCAGTAGTCACATGGCACACATAGTGAACACTCTGCATGCCATCCCCGGGGCAAGCATCATCATGCCACCTGTGTGATCAAGATATCGGAATCACATCTTTAGTGCAACCATGGTCCTCTCAACAACAGAACATGTCCTCCGATGTGCCTCATTGTGCACCTCCTCCACCTGTCCCTGCGGTGCCAGGTATGGTGTCATCAGGTTTGTGCTCAGTGGATAGCCACTGTCACCTGTGGATGGAGAAAAGGACAGTTATTATGGTGCACTGTTACCCTTCCCCTGCCTCCCCCCACCCACCATCACTTGTACCTACCTAGGAGTTACCCGTCCACACCACCACCACATGCTGCAAGATGAGCATCCGGCCCCAAGTTGTTGAGGACAAATGTGCCATGGCACAACCTAGGGTACCTCACGCACATGTTAGTGATGATGCCATGTACATCGTACATGACCTGAAATTTTATGCTGTGGAATCCCTCCCGATTCCTGCATGCCATCTGGTCCACATGCAGAGCCAGAATCACCACATGGGTGCCATCGATGATGCCCATGGTATTGGGCATGCTGTGGATGGCATAGAATGCCTCCTTGGTCACCTATGTCTCTTGCAGGGATGTTGGGAACCATATTGGGTCCTTACACCCTGGAGCAGTGCATCTGTCACCTGATGAACAGTGTGGGAAACAGAGGACTGGCTAACACCCGTTACATCACCACACACCCACTAAAATGAACCTGTGGCATAATATGACAATGCACACAGTACCTTCATCCCTAGTGACATGGCCTGTGATGGGAGTGTCTGTGACCACATACTAGGCTTGACCATGGTGCACAGGTGGCCCACTGTCGCATGGTCCACAAGAACCTGTCCAGGCATTGGGTGTTCATAGTTCTGTGGTCTGTTGACATGTGCGGTACACAAGTGGCCAATTCCGTGCCTGTCTGGCATGTCTCTGTGCTATCGTGGTGTCCAATAGAGCAGTATGTAACAGTAGTCCTGGCCCATCACCCTGCTGTCCTATAGCACTGTATCCACCCTGCAAGCCAGGCACTAGCTGTGTTGTCATGCTGTCCCAGGGTCACAGTCCAAGTATGCACAGCATCTCATAGCACCTCGGTGCAGGGGTCATGACCCCTATGCTGAGTGGACCCGGGACATCACCCTGCATTGGGCACAACAGCACATCACTGTCACACTGTGTGATGGCTGTAGCAGATGGGTGTGCTGCAGTGGTGGGCTGGTTCATGGCCTATCCGCAGAAGCTGTGGAGGATGTCCACCCATTGCTACAATAACGGGTGGTGCCATATGGCAGGTCACAGAGCCAACTGAGGTGTATATCGGACTTTGCAAGGCAGCACTGGGTGGGTACCTGACATTTGCTCCCTACTTATGTTATCTTTCTGCTTGTGTCTCCACAGGACTTTAAGGGCCACCCAAAGGAGTTTGCTGTGGAGCTCTGTGACCTAGGGGAAGGGGTCACTGGGCAAGTGGTGGCAAAGTGGCACCAGTGGCCGGAGAAATTACCAGGCTTCCTCAGTCTGCAGGTTGGCAGCACCAACATCTACTACAAGGATGACTGGGTGGAGTTCTGGTCAGTGCTGCAGCCCTTAAAGGTGGTACTACTGGGGCATGCATCACATGGTGGTTAGTGCCACTGACATATGTTTATGTGCCACTTATGTGCCTCTGTTTCTCTGTTTACTGCCATTTTAGGGGTACAAAGGCCCACTTTGGTGGATGGTATTGGTGATGCAGGACTACAGCAACAGCACCCCCGTGTATTCCTCAGAGGACTTGGAGGAGAAGGTGGAGGACACCAAGTGACAGTCAGAATGGGGACTGGATCAACTGAGACAGCATGATGCTGTGGGTTGGGTGGGGCCTATCTCATACCAGGGAGCATTGCATGATTTGCTGCAGTGGGATGTAACAAAGGCATTTGTGCACACATACCTTGTGTCTCTGGTTTCCTCTGTGTGTGGCCAGCCCTTCAGGGTGTGTATGTGTGAGTGTGTTTGTGTATGTGTGCATGTATGTCCATGGGGGCCATGTGTGGGCATCGGCCCTGCTCTGTGGCCCAGCATGGATGGCAGCCACACGTGTCACCTGTGTGCCTCACCATTTGTGTTCCACTGCCTGTGCCAGCTGACCCCTCTGCCTATGTGGCCACCCTGAGTTCCCCTGGTTGGTGTGGACATGCCACGCATGCATGGTGCAGCATTCTGGCCTATGCAGGCCAGTGAGCCACTGTGTACCTGGGACTTACAGAGGATCCCTTTGCCATGGGGCTGTCTTTCCTGGGGGGATTCTCCCCATCCATGTGTGACACGGTGTTCCATAATTGGCATTGTTGCAAGGTGTTGTGCCACCAGAGCCTGGGCCTTCTACTAAGACAGGCTGGGGTGTCATGCCACCCATGGCCATCCAGAGGTGTGGCCTATGACAATGTCCACCCAGAGGGGGTGTCGGTGTGGGTCACACCTTCTGGCATGTGCTGGTCATCTCCCTAGCCTCCCATTATGGTACATACTCACACCCCCATGGCAGTATGGTCTTTGGTGTTGTACAGCCATTGGCCATTGTAGCATGCCTGTGCTGTGCTGCAGCACCTGTCTGCCAATGTGCACCATGCACAGGCCCTTTATAGCTGCCTCATCAGAGCATATTGGCACACCCACTTCCTCATATGGGTTGCCAAAGCAACTGACATTGTACATTCACGTGCCTGGGGTCTGCGGGGTTGGCTGTGTGGGAATGCCTCTATGCCTGTGTTGTGCTTGTACGCTGTGCTGGTCCATCAGTGATGCCTGCCTGCAATGCTGTGCGCCTGTCATGAATGCTGCACATGCAGTGTTCACGTGCATTTTGCACATATCCACTGGTATCTGGTGGCTACATATAACATGTAACTTGTATAATAAGCTCCATTATTAGGATTTTGGGGGTATTTTTGATTACAGCCTCTGTCTTCTTTTTTATGGGATCTTTGAGGACTGAAGAGCTTTCTGATGGTAGGGCTGTCTTATAACTAAGAGAAGCGATTTGTGAGTTGGCTTCCAGAAGGGGGGCAGGGCCAGGTTTCCTGTCAGTCCTCTGGCAAAGGGTATACCCTGTTGAAGGAAGCTTTCTCTATGGTTCTAGCTGGTTCCAGGGCATCCAATTCTTTGAAAGAATGTATTTTAGTGCATTGCACACATGGAAAAAGTTGTGGGGTTTCTTTTTTTCCCTGACCAAATGGGTCCAATTTCTGTTCTTCTGGTGATGCTGGTTCTTCAAACTTAAGTGCCTCACTGACCAGGCTGATGATTTCTGGGACTATATCATAAAGGCATAATCAAGCTACCAGGTCTTCTCTTGCTTCTTCATCCTCCTCATCAGAGTATTCCTTGTCAGAGGAATTTTCTCCATCCCAATCCTCTAGTTCTCCGGTATCATCCTTCCTCTGTTTCCTGATCTTGGGGGCATCTCTGTTGGGATCTCTAGTATGCTTGGGATCTACCAGCATCTCAATCCTTTCCAAAAGCTTTTGGAATATATTCACCATAACTCCCTGTGAGACCATGGAGGTGTTATCTTCAATGGTGTCCTCTATGGAGAAACCTGAAGCCAAGTTGTCACCCTGGGGGTCTGCATCCACCATGCACAGGGAACAGAGGTCCCCATAGGATTTCAGGAGGAGGAAATTAGGGCTCTAGTGGCACACTCATTGGGTCTTGACCATGTTGAAGAAGATAGCACCTACAAACAGAAGGAAAAGCCAAAGAGAAGATGTGCGCATCCCAGGAAAGGTAGCAAAATCACAAAAACATAAAAAAATGGAAGAGACCATGGATGATTCTGGTTTCAGAAATCTAAAAAAAACCCAGTTTGGGAGTTCTCCAGCTCTGCAGAAGCAAAACAAGGAAGACAAGACCAAAAAGTAGACTCTTGAAAAGAGCTTTCTACAACAATAACACTAATAGACAGTAAAACAGCCACCCTGCCAACCATCCAATGAGAACCAGGGTGAAAAACAACTGCTGCCAAGGGATGAGACTCTGAAACATCATAGACAACCACAGAGAAAACAGAAAGTGAAAGTATAGCACCCTGCCCCATAGGACAGTGCTGTGTCAAAGACAATATTCCACCAAGAAATACTGTAGTGTTTCAGAGTGTGGCAAGTAGCAGGGAAAATCAACATGACTGCTCGGATCTGCTGATCTCATGAGATTCAGTGCCATCTTAGAAGGGGTGGATGAGACAGTCCACAAGAAAGCAAAATAGCCACTGGGATCTCCAGGTAGGATCCTGGCGTTGACTGAGTAGAACAGTTAGTAGACTGAGGACGTCCAATATGGCCTCCAAGATTGGAACAACCTTGCAGTCTTGGTGCCCTCTTTAGAAGGGTTTGGCCAGCATGAAAGAAACAATGACGGGGAAAACATGCTGCAGGATCAATGAATTAAAAATGAAAACAAGGCAGCCTTTCATGTTGTTGTGTTCCTCCCCCCGGCCTGCTTGTCCGCACCTACGGAGTAAGCAAGGCCAGACAGGCACAGCCCCAGTCTCTGCTTGACCCGAGTCTGTGGTTGGAGAATCAGGTCACCATGGAGCAGAGTTCTCACTAGCCACGAGACACCCCAGAAACAACAAAAAAAATCTCAAACACAGACTACTCTCAGCTGCCATGGAAAATCTCAACAATAAAATAAACTTGGCTACAATATCAGACATCAGCAGCCCTCTTTACCTCCCCTTTCCCTGAGCCATAGCTGAGAAAAGATGGGGGGGACACCTGGACCATGCCAATTGAAACCTCAGGAGGCACTCAACCCCTCCGGCTGAGCAAGGTTAGCTTGTGGGGAGTCTTTGTAATTAGGCAAGACAAAACTGAGAAGGCAGACACATGCCCAAGAGAGCAGCAGGGAGACTAGGCAAAGGCATCCATCTTCCCATGGTACCATGGAGCCACACTACTTGGCCCCAAGAGCACAATCACAAAAGTCATACTCAGACTAAGTATTAGAGTAGCACCATGGACCCACCGTGCTGGGTCCCAGTATCATAAGAACAGTCTGAGAGTGAAACGTAATCTAGATGGAAGGCTAAAAAATGTAGCAAAACCAAGTAATCCAGCATAAAACAGATGCCAGAAAGTAAACAAACAAACAGAATCTAGGCAAAATGAGAGTGGTTGCTTCAGGCTACAGGCCTCGCATAACTTTCGCAGTACAGAGTAAATGCACAGCTTGACATAGGAAAAGGCTTCAAAGGCCAAATCTGCATAAGTACTAGTGATGTGAGATAAACAAACATGGGAAAATACTTGCAGGGTATATAAATAGGGTTTTTACCACTAAAAGGTGAAAGATTGGCACAGAGCCAAACTAGATGCAACCAGCCAGGAGAAATGCACAAATTAAACTGAGGAATGATCCAGTAAGAAGGAGTGGAGTAAGGATCAGATTCCAAGTTTCAGTTTGTGCATGAGCATATCAGAGGTCAACTCTAACACCCAGTTGTGATGACTTGCAGTGCTGTAAAAAGCTGCGAAGGATAACTGAATGAGATACTTAAATGGATGAGTAGATGACAACTGCTGGAGATGTGGAATATGAACCAGAGTGGATGGGTGAGCTGAATATCATTTACAGCTTTGGTTAGGAGAGGAAGGTGGTTTTCAGTGACAGAAAAGTTTGGAGTGGGCTTCTCAACGGTGGCTGTGAACATGTAACATTATGCATGATGGTGCAAAGCATGCTATTTCATTATAATTGTTGCAAACTGCTCTACCAGATGAAAATATAGTCTGACACCCCTGTTGGTCTAGGAGATTCTTTTGTACATAAAAGACCTGCCAGGATGGAAAGCTTCAAGCTGCAGCAGTACTGATAGATGGGCAAGAGTCATGCACCATGAGCAGGCATAGATCTTTGGAGTGGAAGAAGGATCAACATATGGAGCACGTTTAGCCACATCCTCCAGCTAAGTGCATGCAGAATAACTCAATGCAGTGTTGCCACGAAATGTGGAAGTTATACTTTGATAAGTAAACAACAGTTTGGGCAGAAAACGATTTGTGATAGTCATAGAAATATGTTCTGCCATATCTGATGGCAAGATCAGCCACGAGACAGAGGTATGAAGAATCCCACTCCTCACATCTAGAGGGATAAACTTTGCATGCCATTTCTCAATAAATACTGAAAGCAATCACAAATTTGGCTGTACTCAGTTTCTTGAGATGACAAGCATACAGTATGTAGTTTATAAAATGATAGAAATTGCTTCTCAAGATACAACTCTGGTTCTCAATGTTTTCATGAGACAGAAAGAGTATCAGGAAGGAATGGAAGTGAACTGGAAAGACCTAGTTCTACAGATTTGTTATCTGGTCTAGATTTTAGAGATGCAACCCTGGAGTCAAGTCGTGCTACAGCTGAACTGACTTGGAGGATCAGATTCAGAAGCTACATGAGCTGAGAAGAGCAGGAGTAGGAGTTGTCGGCACAGGAGTCAATGTCACAGGGCTTGCATTGGCCATTATTGCAGCTTATAAAATGTGAAAGAAAAACCTACCCATCTGATTGGCTGAGAAGGACTTCAACCCATGTAATTAGTGTATTAGCCCAAAGTTGCATGGGTTGTGGTACCAACCAGTGAGCCAGCCATCTCACACCAATGACTGCAATAACATTCATACATCCCCTCCAGCTACAATAATGTGCATGGATGCCAATAGAGGTTTTAAAACGCAAACCATGTGTCAGTATAAAAAAGTGTTGTCTTACATTCCTCCTAGATTTTCTTCTACTGCCATCAATTACAGTTTATTTTGCCTGATTGACGAATTTGTCCCACTCCACAGTACTGCAGATTTGAATCTCATGAGACACTTTTGTAGAGAGATGCATCAGCCGATGTTCATGCAGATTAAATCAGCAAGGGAACTTAAAAAAAAACAACTCCAAGAAGGGTTTTCTTTTGAGTTACCTAACATTTTTTTTCTGTCCATACATGTGTACAGCAGGATCGCATAAGTACAAGTTCAGGTTTATTTCATCAGGAAAGCTCTATTGAGCAAGCTCGTTAACAAGGAGGTCCTGCCACAGACATGACAAAACAACAAGGTACATAATGGGACAGAAAAGACATCATATGAAAGCTTTACAAAATAGGTAACCAATACAACATCTGAATTAAAGGAAGGAGGATAACAGTTAACTTGTGAAAGGCTACTACAACTAGAATAAGGGGCAAGTGCTTCGGCCCTCAGTGGGGTGAGAAAGTAATAAGTGCTCATTGGTGACAAAGTAAATAGGTGCAGGGTCACCACCAAAAGTGTTGGGTCTCGGTCAAGGAAGTGGGGAGGGGGGGACAATGAGGCACTTCAAGGATGTGTGATTATGGCCAATAATCGCACTTCTCTTTCATAGTAGTAATTTCTTGTATTTGTCAACGATTATAGTCTTTTACAAAAACATACATTAGACAAACATCATTAAAAAATAATCTGTGCACAAGGAGCTAAAATCTCATGGAAAGGCAATATATATATATATATATATATATATATATATATATATATAATATATGTATAATAGTGGCATGGTAGTGCCACTATAGTTAGGGTTGAGCACCCCATTTAAGGTTAAATCTGAAATTTGGCAGCGTAATAACTTTGCAAGCATACAATGGATTTGCCTGAAATGTGGAATGCATGGTCTGGCACCATAGATCTCTGAATCTGCCAAGTTTCATTAGGGTCGGATGTACTGTTGCGGAGCTACAGAGTGCCAAAAATGCATATATTATGGGTTTGCACATTTCTTTGCTCACACCTACAGGTCATATGGTTTGTGTGATCAGTACAAAACCTTCAGGGAACATGCAGCCAGGGTCCCCGATGTGCCTTTCAAAGATTTCGTGAAAAATATTAAACGGTTCAAAAGTTATTCAAAAAAACCTGTTCCCCATTATAATCTATGGGAAAAGTTAACAAAATATTCAAAAGTGTCACAAATGCAGTTTTTACTGTCGCAAATGATCTTTTTACTTTTGCAAATCGGCCATCTTGTTTTCAGTTGGTGGTCAGAGAAATACTTGGCATTTAAATTTGGGACCCTCTAGGGACACAATTCTTGTTGTGTTCTCCTAGTCGAGCCCTGAGGATGCTAGCCATGTCTTTTTTTGGGGGGGTAAAACACCCCAGAAATATGTTTTTTAAATTTTTGTAAACAGTAGTGTCGCAAAGTACTTTCGAATATGTGACACTTTCGTGATTTTATTTGCGAAAGTGTCATGATTTGCTAAAGTACTTTGAGATACTATGGCCAAAACAACAGGAAATGTTTGCCACCCTGCAGCAAAACAACAGTTTGGTCCTTTGGGCTGAAATTTGCAGCGAAGAAAGCCAACATCCCACAGATATGCCATTTGGTGGTTTGGTGACAAAATATTACAGGGCTGTAAAGTTACGGCACTCTGAACTTGACAATTTTTACCATAGGATAACATTGCCGCATCCGACTCACTTTTCGGGTCCCGTTTCTCAAAAACGCTTCGAGATACAGACTTTTCATTACAAAAATTCTTGCCTGGAAAGTCATAAATAATATGAGATTTTAATTTTTTTCTACATCGTACGGCTCCTGAGATATAAGCAGTTTAGTGTTCCAAGTGCTCATTTTCTGTTCCGAGGCCCATTATTATGGCCATATTCTTTGTATTCACTGTGCTTCTCAGTGCACCTTTCTGGGAAAAAAGTGTGTGCATTTATAATACTGTGACCGTTATAGTTTACGCTTGAGCTTACGTTACCATTTGCATTTCCGTTTACATCACCGCGTGCATTACCCTTTGCATTTGTCCTTGTGTTTGCATTACTGTTACCGTTTGCGTTTCCATTGCCATTTCCATTAGCGTTTACTTTTGTGTTACTGTGTTCATTACCATTTGCATTTGTGCTTTCATTTCCGTTTGCTTTACTGTTTCCTTTGGCATCATCGTTGGTGTTACCATAACCGTTTGCATTTCCAATCGCGTTACCGTTACCATTTGCATGTTCATTACCATTTGTGTTTCTGTTGCCGTTAACATTTACGTTTTTGGTAGCACTTCCGTTGTCAGTTGCATTACTGTTTCCTTCTGCGTCGCCCTTGCCATTACTGCTTGCTTTTCTATTTGCGTTTCTGTTACCGTTTGCATTTTCATAACCGTTTTCGTTACCGTTTGTGTTTCCATTGCCATTTATGTTTGCATTACCGTTTGCATTACCATTTATGTTTGCATTTACATTTGCACTTGCATTTGTCTTACCATTTGTGTTATCATTTCCATTTGCATCACCATGTGCGTTACCATTTGCGCTTGTGTTTGTGTTACTGTTAGCGTTACGATTTTCTTTTACCTCACTGTTGCCATTGCCATTTGTGTTTACGTTACCGTTTCTGTTTTTGCGTTTTCATTACTGTTTGCATTTACATTAATGTTTGTGCTTGTGTTTACGTTACCGGCTGCATAACCATTTTTGTTTGCGTTAACATTTGTGTTTCCGTACATGTCTGTGACATTTGTAGTACTTGCTCTACTATGGTGCTTCTGTGCATTTACCAATTTTAATTTGACATCTGCATATGTTTTTTGCAGAATGAAGAGACCAAAAATGTATTTTTTACCACTCGTGCGAAGTCTTATGCTCGTGCTGCTCTGCAACTGTTGAAGAGATTTGGATAAGATTTGGTATACATGGAGTGGAATGGTGCAACTATTGATTTACCAATTTATATTTCACTGGTACGTATGTTTTTTGCATAGTGCAGTGCAAAACATTCTGTTTTTGCTATTTTTCTGCACTGTCTTGTGCGATGCATAACACAGCCACTGTGTGGTTGATTGGTCTGACACTTGGCATGTAGAAAGCCCATTCTTCAAGGAACATGCCAGTTTTTGTTTGGTGAAAAAATGTTCCGTTCCAGAGTTATAAGCTTTGAAGTTGCCCCCCTTTGCAGTCAGATTTTTTGGCAATGAGTTCTGCCATTCTACCTCATTTTTGGACACGATTTCTGCCATTTTGTGGTGGAAGACTTCTTAAAGGTGCAGAAACTTAAAAATTGAATATCTCTGGAACGGTTTGGTCTTTTCACATGAAATTTGGAGGGTGTTGAGTGGATGTCCTGGAGATGTGAAGTATGCTGTTTACATGTTGGAAAAATAATTTGCTGTGGAGATACTGCGTGATGCAATTACCATTTTGTGCATGGTGCTAGTGACTTGAAATTTATAGCGTAGGTAGCCCTACTGGTACAGAGGTGCCTTTCAGTGGTTTGGTTCACATTAGCCTTTGTGCTGTTATCTCAGAAACAAAGCAAGATACAGACTTTTCACTACTGTTGACTCACATCACCTTTGTGCAGTTATCTCTGAAATGAAGGGAGATACAGACTTTTTGTTACTGTTGCCTCAGATCACTGTTGCACCGTTATGTTGGAAATGAAGCAAGATACAGACTTTTTGCTACTGTTGCTTTACATCAGCATGCTGTTACCATTTCTATTTGCATTACTGTTTGCATTTACCTTTGCATTTCCCTCATGTTTTGCATTACCGTTTCCATTTCTGTTACCATTTCTGTTTCTATTTATGTTTGCGTCACTTTTACTATGACTGTTAGCATTTGCAGTTACATTTACTGTTACTCTTACCTTTTGCATTTTCATTTGTGTCACCGTTACCGCTACCATTTGCGTTTGCAATACCATTTGCATTACCCCTTGCATTTGCATTTCCGTTTGCATTACCATAACAGTTAGAGCTTGTGTTTTCATTCATGTTTCTGTTGCTGTTACACTTACCATTAGCATTTGTGTTTCACTCACCGTTACTGTTAATGTTAACATTAGCATTACTGTTACGGTTATTATGCAACACCACATTCCATTCACTATTTATATTGCACATTCTCAAAAAGAAGGGAAATTCATGGCACAAAAATCTGTTTAATGCATCAGGGTTGTACCACAGTGACAAAAGTGAGGAAATTTGGTGTTAGGGTTGCCATCTCTTGCACCCCACACCCACCCACCCCACCAACAGGCATCAAGGTGTGCATTGGAGTCATCAGTCCTAACTCTCACCCCATTCTCACATACTGCACCACCTCAGCTTGTTTACACATGGAATGGGGTGAGAGCTAGGGCCGATGACCCCAATGCACACCCCAATGCCTGTTGGTGGGGGAGAAGTGGGCGTAGGGTGCAACGGGTAGCAACCCTAACACCAAATTTCCTCACTTTTGTCACTGTGGAACAACCCTAACTGATGCATTAAACAGAATTTTTTGCCATGAATAGATAGATAGATAACAGTTAAAACATTTCCATAGATCTTGTGCAAAAAAACATCAAATTGTGTTATTCATAGGTACATTTTATCTATTTTATTAAAAAATCTGTACTGTGTTTTCATAGTTTAAGAAAGGCCAAAGTTGGTAATGATGATATTAGATGCAAATATAATAAGATGAAGTTCCATTAAGTCTGTATCCCTTTTATTTTACTTTTCCTAATTTTAACTATTATTGAAAGGTAGGTAGCAACCCTAAGAATAGTCCACTCGTCTTCAGTGAGTATAAGTATTGATGTCAGTGGAGTTAAATCTGTTGGTTCAAGTATTTTTTTTTGTCCAGAGGCTTACCCCCCTGGGTTGGGCTGCCAGATGGGTGCCCCCTCCCCACGGTCCATAATAACATGCCCTGGCTTACCTCTGGGATGTGGCCTTGGGAGCAGGACCCCACCCAGTGGACACTATTGGTAGAGGGGATGGCTGAGCGGGGCTTCACACTCGGGGCCTGGATTTTGTGTGTGGCTGTACCTGGGGACTGGGACATGCAGTGATGACCCACATCCACCCCACCCCCCTCAGGTTACAGCTCTGGCACAATGGATCCCCCAGCCTCTGCCAGGGGTCCGTGATGTGCCAGGCACATTACCCCTCCCCCAGAGAAGGAGAGCAGTCCCTAGGATGCTCAGTCCTTCTCCCCCCAGCCAGCCCTCCTATTTCCCAATTACATTTCCAAACCCGGTTTATCAGCATCACAGATGGATGCACTGCCTCTGTGTCAGTGGGCCAGCACTAGTTCAAGTGTAATTAAAATAGGCTTCAACCAAAAGATTCTGGCATTAGACTACCAAGAACAGTACCATAAAATACAGTATTTGTCAAACCATCAATACCTCCATGCTGACAAAGATAATTTTTTTCAATCACATGTTTACTGTACCTTGCTTTTAAAAGGTTACTGTCCAAGAGCTCCAATCATGCTTGTAGAAATATTTTGTGAAGCAGAGTGTCTTGGAGAACATCTAGATAATATTTGTATCTGAATGTACATATATTATTAGCATACCATTTTGAATATTTAGCTAGATGGATTTTCTCAAGCTCAAGATTACTCCAGAAGTAAGTTACCTTGCATCTAACATACTTTTTATATTGAGTGCTAATACTGATATTTTTATCAGTATAGTTTTTTGGAAAGGTTAGACCATATTTATCCATTGTTTGGTACAGATCTGTTAACCAGCTTCTAATATTACATCCAAGACTAATCCATTTTTGCTTTTCCATCAAACATTTTTTAGTAATCTATTTGAGGTAAGTTTTGTTTGGTTAATCCAATAATAAATTCTTCTAGAATCAAAATTAGGCTCAATATTAACCAAGCCAATTTCCACTCTTAAGTATAGAGCTGGACATGATGGAAGAAGTCTGCAGACAGGTCTAATTAATTGATCTAAGTTTTTTACTTTCTATATTTCTGCAGTGTATAGAAACTGAGAAGAGAATTTAGCCTTTATTGCTTTAATGAGTGGACAGATTGAAAGGCCAGCCTACAAATAGTTGAAAATATCAAGAGAAGGTTTTTTTTTGTCACTTCTATGAGTTTATTTTTATGATTTGTCCATTTTCCTGAAGATGAAAAAGTTACTCCTAGATATACATACAATTTTACATTTTCTAACTTGTAGTCACCTATATTCCATTGAGTTTTGGGGTTGTTACTTCTGAATGTAATTGTTTTTGTTTTGGAATAGTTGATTTTTAATTTTAAATTATTAGCTTGTTGTAATAAAAGATCAAGTTGTTTTTGAAGTCCTTTTCTGGATAAGGCAATGAGTATCAAATCATCTACATAAGCAAGAGTTACACAGTTGAAATCTGACATTTTAGGTGAATCAGATTCCAGATGTTCTAGTTCTTTGAATAAAGGATCAATGTAAAGACTAAAGAGTGTTGAGGCCAGACTGCAGCCCTGTCTGACCCATTTGTTTATTTTGAAGGTAGAATAAGTAAGTCCTTCTTGGTTTAATCTGATATATACCAAAGTATCACTGTACATGTTTACAATAATATTAATCAATTTAGGGTTAATTCTTCTTTTAATCATAACACTCCAGAGAATTTCTCTTGAGACAGCATGAAAGGCTGCTGAAAAATCAGTGAAACAAGGATATAATTTTGTTTTTCTAAGGTATACATATTTCTCTATTAAAGGCTGTAGTACAAAGCAATTATCGATAGTGGAATATCCTTTTCTGAATCCTGCTTGTGTTTTCAGGAGTCCACCTATCTTTTGTATTTGAATTAATAAATGCTCTAATACAATTTTAGAGAAGATTTTGTAATTTACGTCCAGTAAGCTAATATGTCTGTACATAGTGGGATCCTGGAGAGCACCCTTTTTATGAATAGGGATGATTATAGAACCTTTCCAGGAAATAGGGATAAAGTTATTGTTGATGCATTGTGTATAAAAGGCAGCCAGAGGCTTACACTATTCCTTAACTAAATGTTTATAGATTTCGGCAGGTATCATGTCAGGTCCTGGAGCCTTTCTAGATTTGCATGATTGTATGGGGAAAAAATACTTCTTTGGGAGTTATAATCAGTATATTGTTATCATTATCATCAAAAAGTGAAAATGTTAATGAATTGGTGATCCGTGGGTCAAAAAATGTTTCAGTAAAATATTGCAACCATTGATTTTTTGTTATATAAGTATCTAACTTAAGTTTCTGACCACACGTGCCCTTGGCAATGAGTTGCCAAAAGTGCTTGTCATCCTTTTCATTAATTACTTTGAGCATTGTGTTCCATTGTTCTTGAAGAAATGTTCTTTTTTTTTTTTGAAGGGGTTATACTGTCTCCTTTCTATATTCAATTGTCTAAGACTGCTTCTATTTCTGGATTCTTTTGCAAGTTTCACTAACTTTTTTAGATTGGATTTATATCTTTTACAGTCATTATCAAACCAACCTTGATCTGTCTTACATGTAGTCATATCATTTATACACTTACATAAATTGTTTTTTTTTTCCAATTAGTAAGATTTCCATTATATCATCCCACAAAAGCTGAGGTGAAAGTGCAGTAATTAAGTAGAACTGCAAAGGTTCCAAAAGAGATTTAATAAACCCCAGAATGTGATCTTGTAAGTTACATTTGTAAATTATTTTCTTATTTCCTCTTAGTTCACCAATTTGTATTGAGGGTGCCATTTTTTGGTTTTGTTGACAGTGAAAACCCTTCAAAATAAGAGGAAGGTGATCACTTGCAGCTCTTTGTATTTTATGTAAGCTATCCCAAGTCTCAATTTGACCAGACCATAATAGTAGATCTGATAATGAGGCAAATGTTGACTTATAATAAATATTATTTTCTTGACAATCTCCCATCGATTCTCCTGTTTAAAGTGTAGATGTTAAACTCCTTAAGAATTTCAATTTGCATCAGGCCTGATTTGTTTGTGGTTTTATCTAACATGGACCTTATGGGAATTTCTGGTAGTTCATTAATTGATCCTATTATCAAGTTATCACTGAGTCCTTAAAATTCGCCTATTCTACTATTCATAAAACCTAGAATTAGAAAATCACATTCTGGAAATCCATAAAACTGTTCAGAAATTAGATCTTTAAAACTGAACCAGATATTGTCCAGATAGAGCATAGAGCCTTGTGGCAGCACATACATATTTATTTTAAGTAGTTTTTATTACCCCTTATACTAATTGTCACAATAAAATTTTGAGATGTGTGAATAAGGTTTGTAGTTGTAAATTAGCCAGTTTTAAAGAATGAAATTACTCCACTAGAATGTCTTCCAAATTTGTAAATTTTAGAACCAGGTGAACAAAAAGATTGATAGCCATTAATAGCTATGCTAGCATTCTCAGAGTGCCACAACTCCTGGAAGCAAAGGACATCAAAGTTAAAGATAAAATTAAACCAATCAGAATCAGGAAGTTTTTGCAGGAAACCTGCAATATTCCATGTTAATATTTGTAGTTCATTTTTGCTTCCATGGGAATGGAGTTTAAGCTAGAGTTTATTCTTTCAGCATTGCAATTAGAAAGGCCATCAACATTGTTTAAGTTCTTTGAGTCTGTAAGTCATTCATTTTATCCAGCAAGTGGCAGATATCTATTCGATACAGTAATAGTATTTGTCATATTTTGTTGAGGCATCTGCTGAGATGGAACACAAGGCCATAAAACAGGAATGAGCCACTAGGTGTAAACCCATTAGTTCCAAATGACTTTGCCTAAAATGTTTCCAAGGACCTTGTTACTTTCAACAAGGATGTCAGTTTGGGTGTCTTAATTTCTATGCAATGTCTTTAAGATACCATTCCATCCCAGTGGGATATGTAAAAAGTCACCAAATAGATTACAAATAAATATTCTTAAGGTTTAAATTGTTTTCTCTTGGATGTTTTGGCATACCAAATAGACTTAGCCATGTTGGATCTACTGGTTTCTTAGATGGCTCATTTTGTTATTAAATATGTCCTGATTTGGAAACAATATTTGAAAACCTTTATTTAACACTCTAGATTCATTATGTCATATATCATTAACTGTACAAGGGTTCTCAAAGTAAACAACTACAGCATCACAGATGACATTCCCAATTTCAGTAATGTCTGCGTCATTTATTGGAATAACAATCTCATTTCTTATTAAATCCCTAAAGGAAGGTATGTATGTATGTTATGACTTAATTTTTCCAGTTTGAGGGACCATAAAACCTCAGGAATGTTTTTTCAAGAGAGCCTTGTTCTTCATTGTTCAGAGAGTTTGTCATGATGACTGGCCTTCTGCCTATACCTGTCTCATTTCTTTGTAAAGGTGATGTCGGCATTTGTGGCTCAATATTACTATTTTCGGTGTTCATCTGAGAGAATATTTCAGAAGCCATATTCTCACCAGTTCCTGAGTTCTCTGTTGAATAGCTGTAGCCATAGATATCCTTACAGGCTTCACCAAGTAATTTGACTGGGGTCACTAGGTTCTCCAGGCCATTATGTTGTCTTGTGTGTGTGTGCAAGCAACATTTTGTGGTAGTAGAAGAAATGCAGAGGTGTGTCAGTGTCAGTGTTGGTGAATGCAGGGCACCCTTTAGAAGGTTCGTCCCTCATTCTCCAATGAGCCAGCATGCTAGCGTTGACACAGGTTTATTCAAAGTGCCACCAACTTGAAAGAAATGTGCTGCTACAATCTGAGAGAAGCTTATCATGCTGC
This sequence comes from Neoceratodus forsteri, assembly GCA_016271365.2. NCBI lineage: Eukaryota > Metazoa > Chordata > Ceratodontiformes > Ceratodontidae > Neoceratodus > Neoceratodus forsteri. The sequence continues at coordinate 137,985,033 of CM057453.1, forward strand.
AGCACAGATTTCCATGCATGTCTTTCATGGTGAAACATTTCAATAAACATGGTGGCGGCTCCTGTCATCCACTACCCAATACCAAAAGAAAGCAGACTTTGGGATTGCCCAATCCCCCTGTCAGCATGTCTGCTACCCCCCCACACACACACACTGTGTGGCACACTGGGAGCCCACCCCAGTGTGTCTCCGTTTAACAGAAAGCCAACCACATCGGCATGTTCCTGCCCCCCACACTCATTGTGTGGCACACTGGGAGCCCACCCCAGTGTGGCCAACATCACCCCCCAAAAGTCATGGGGCACACTGGGATGCCACCCCGGTGTGTCCAACATTTATTTTATTTAACCTGTAAAGAAAGAAAACCATCCCATGGTGCAGTGTCCTTTTTTTGAGGGGGTTGTACCTGGAAAAAAGAAAATGATCCATTGTCCGTGGCACACCCAACCTGCACCAACCCTCTGTGCACCCCACCTCCCCACACCCCACTCACCCTATACTTACCTCCGGAGGTCGGCATTGTGATCTTCAGTGGAGTGGAAACATGTCTGTGCTCTTCAAAGCCGACCGTGAACTGAAGAAATGCCAGTAAGCTGTATAATGGTTTTTCATCATACTATTTCTAGTTAAAAACCTACATTTTATGATTGCTGACCTTCTCTAAAATTCATTAATGTTGTTGTTTGTTTTATCTGTCTCATGGTTTAGTGGAACAGAAATGCATACTAATGTATATCTATAAACAACCTTGTTTTGTTTACAATCCTAGATCTGTTCATACTGCATAATTTCTGAGCGTTACAAACACACCCAAACAGTGTAGTCACTCATGAGGCAGTAGCCTCCTAAACTCCCACTGTATCATGAGGGGCTAGACTGTGTTGTGGGTGTTTCCAGTTTCAGGAAGGATGCAGTTGGAGCTGATCAAGGAATGTAAACAAACCTGTGTTTGTATGGTAACACCAGTATCATGGGCCATCTGTTTTTCACTTTTTTAAAGAAAATAAGAGTCAGACTCAAACTACCAGCTGCATCAGCAATCTTTACAGAATGTTGGCAATCATAAAATATGTTTTTTAAACTAGGGACACTTTGAGACCTAAGGGGGTTGACAGCGTCCCTTTAAAGAGCGGTGTCTACAACTGCTATAAATCCCCCACAAGCAGCAGCTCAGTTATTTCAACTGTGTCCAACAACTTGTGCACTCAAGCACAAAACAAGCTTTTGTTGAAAAAGATCAACTCAGTTCAACTCCTAGTCACTTCAGTTCCCAATCTCCCATCAAGTGTATCTTGGCAGAGGTGCAAGGGAAGACACTAGTACATGTTCAGTTTGACTAGCAGCCATTGAATGTTCTAACCCAGACTGCCTGAGATTACCTTTTATATATGGTTAGCTATTTTAATGAGTAATTAAAATAAACAGATAATTGACTGGAAAACCCACGAGAGATGACAGGAAATTTAGGGAGCAAACTGACTCAGGAGTGTCAAATTAGAATAGTTAATTAATTTAACAAATTACAATTGAAATCTCCCTTATTATGATTCATGTGATTCTAATTTACTCTGCAGTTTCAATTAGAAGCCAGTTAATAGTGGTTCAGAATATAATATACCACTAGAGGCATGACTGCGAAGATAATCATCAAGCGAAGACTTTTAAATAGGTGGCATTTTTTCCTGCTTCACTTATTGAATAAAACAAAGAGAGGACGTGGAAGCAAAAAATACACAAGTTATAGAGTGCAATGTGAAAAAAAATACGAAGATCTAAAAGATCAAAGGAAAATATGTGGTGTTAGTAAAAACTGATTACTGTGTTAAGCACAATGCAAAATTGATAATCACTTTAACAGTGAGTGAAGTCTATAAGCAAGAATTTTGAATTTTTTTAATTTTACAGTTTTCCTCTTAGGAGCCTTTAAAAAATTATAAAAATAAATTTAAAAGAATTTAAGAGTATAAAAGATAAAAAGCTAAAAAAGGAGCAAATCACTCATATCACCCCATTGCTTATATCACTCATATCACTCCATCTCAGGGGGAGGAAATGTACAAGGAAATCACAGAAGGTATCCTTAGAATGGCAGAAAAAGGGGAGATATTGTTGATGGGGGACCTGAATATGCCAGATGTTAACTGGAGTGCATTTGCTGCAGCCACATCCAAGAGCAGGGTCATTCTCGATGCCCTGCAGGGGGCATGCCCTAGACAGCTAGTATTGGAACCCACTCGGGATGGAGCAATCCTAGACCTGGTACTCTTAAATGGAGACGGAGAGAGGATCACAGATTTAGAAGTGGGTAGCCATCTGGGAATTAGCGACCACTGAACAGTATGGTTCACAATAAACACAGCAGTAGTGTCAAGCCATACAAAGGCAAAGGTCCTGGACTTTAGGAGGGCTGACTTTGCCAAAATGGGTGCATGCCTAAGGAATGCACTAGCAAATGGGCAGGAAGGAGGGATGGAAGAGCAATGGGGAATAATCAAAACTGCCATCACAGAGGCAGCAAACCTTTGTGTGAAGCAAATAAACAAAACAAAACAAAGTAAAAAAACACTATGGTTCTCAAAGGAGGTGGCAGGGAAGGTTACAGAGAAAAATATAGCATTCAGGAAGTACAAGGAATCACAGAAGGAGCAGGACAGAGAACTGTATCAGTTAAAGCAGAAGGAAGTAGGGAAGGCAGTCAAAATAGTGAAGGCCCAAACCAAGGAAAAGATAGCCAACTCAGGTAAGAAGGGGGATAAAACCTTCTATAGGTACATCAGGGAGTGAAGGAAGACCAAGGGAGGGATAGTGAGGCTTAAAAAAGGGGAGGGGGTAGGCAGAGGGTGACTGTGAAAAGGCAGTGATACTGAACAAATATTTTTGCTCAGTATTCACAAAAGAAGAAAGGGGGGTGGGGGTTCCTAAACCAAACAATAAAATCACTCTGGAGAGGGGGATTGATACCAGTCCATTCACAGAAGAAAGGGTCAGGAAGGAACTCCTAAAACTCAAAGTGGACAAAGCAATGGGGCCTGATGGGATTCATCCCAGAATTCTGAAAGAACTAAGGGGAGAACTACTGTAGTGATACCACTGACTACCCTTTTTAACAAATCATGGGAGGATGGTGTGGTATCAGAGGACTGGAGGAGGGTGGATGTGATCCCTTCCCTCTTTACAAATGTGGGAGCAAGGCAGAGGCAGGAAACTACAGACCTGTTAGCTTGACCTCAGTGGTAAGAAAAATGGTGGATCACTTCTGAAAGAAAGAATTGTTGGGTACCTAGAGGCCAGCGGGCACAGGATCCAAGGCAGCATGGATTTACAGCAGGAAGGTCATGGCAGATGAATCTAATAAATTTCTTTGACTGGGTAACCAAAGTAGTAAACCAGGGAGGGGCTGTGGATGTGGCCTACCAAGACTTTAGGAAGGCATTTGACACAGTCCTACACAAAAGATTAATAAAAAAATTAGCCAGCTTGTGAGTGGGTCCCAGGGTGGTAGCCTTGGTAACAAGTTGGCCGGACAACACGATCCAGAGGGTAATAGTAAACAGAGTACACTCTGAAGAAAGGGAGGTTACTAGTGGGGTACCACAGGGTTCAGTATTGGGACTGGTCCTCTTTAATGTCTTTATAGGTGACATTGCAGAGGGACTGGAAGGAAAAGTATGCCTCTTTGCTGATGACGCAAAGATCTGCAATAGGATTGATACACAAGAAGTGATGCAAAGGATGAGAAGGGACTTGGCAAGATTGGAGGAATAGTCAAAAATATTGCACCTTAGATTCAGTGCAAAAAAAGTGCAAAAAAACCAAAACCCAGAGAAAGAGTACACAACGCCGGTGGGGGGGGGGTACTAATATTGACACAAATGGAAAGGGACCTGTGGGTAGTCATATCAGATGACCTTGAAGTAGGTAAGCAATGTGAGAAGGCAGTAAGGAGGGATGAGGGGATACTAGGATGTATAGGGAGCGGCATTACCAGTAGAAAACAAGAAGTTGTTACCCCTCTGTACAGACAGTTGGTGAGACCCCATCTGGAGTACTGTGTACAGTTCTGGAGACCCCATCTCCGCAGAGACATAGACAGGATGGAGGCAGTCCAGAGGAGGGCAACTAAAATGGTGCATGGTCTGCAACAGAAGCCATACAAAGAGAGACTAAAGGAGCTTAATTTGTATACCCTTGGTGAAAGGAGGGAGAGGGGGGACATGATAAAAACTTTCAAGTACCTCAAGCAGTCAACAAAGTCCAAGATGGGAGCATCTTTAAGAAAAAGAAATGTACAAGAACAAGGGGGCACAATTTGAAGATAGCAGGGGGAAAACTCAGGGGCAACATGAGGAAGTACTTTTTCACAGAGAGGGTAGTGGACATATGGAACCACCTTCCTGGGGAGGTTGTTGGGTTAAAAACAATGGGGAAATTCAAGAATGCATGGGACAGACATAAGGCAATCTTAGTGAGGAGTAGGAGGAAGTAGGGTGTTGGGTAACTCGAATCTGCAGCTTATCCAATAGGTAGGGAACTGGGCAGACCAGGTGGGCCAAGCGGTCCTTATCTGCCATCAAAGTCTATGTGTCTATGTTTCTATATCACGGAGCTTCACATTTTCACAGGAGAGATGAGGAGAGGCAACAATAAATAATGTGGTTGAGACTGTCCTTTGAGTGACTGACCCTCCACAGGGCTGCCCAGAGAGTTCAACACCTGGAGCAGGCTCCCCTAACGTCGGGACTCCAGCACCAAGTGCAGTACCACGGAACAACAAAAGCAGGCACAACAATCCATCAGCACAAGATATTCTGGAAAGGGTGTTGAATCAAAAAACAAACTAGAGAACCTATATCAGGCACTCAGTAAGTTTCTCCCTCTGTTATGCAAGCAACGATGGTATACCTGCTCAAAATGAGGAGATAGCATTTCGACATCCCTGCTGGTCTGGCTTCTCCTCAGCTTGATCAGCGTGCAGCTGCACAGTCTCTCCTCATCTCCAACCAGTCACTTCTCTCTAATGTGTTTAAGGGCACTCAGCACAAGTGCTTTGTGCCTAACACCATCCTCAAGAGGTATGTGATTACAGACCCATAATCACACACACTGTCATGACTTATTGCATACTAGAAACAGGTGCTGTATTTTGGCAATTGTTGAAAAAGGAACTTTCATTGTTTGCAGAGCAGCCACAAATTTACATAAGGCCCATTCATTAATCAGATCTGTGATTTTTCAGTGACTTTTCTGTGGACTGTGTGCCCAGAAGTAGACTGCAGTGGATCTGAATCATCATGGTCTCAATGACCATAGCAAGCATCCCTTATGTCTGATGTGCTAAGCTGAGATGAAAAGAAAGGACATTAGGGTTATGTGAAGCTTGTGGTGTTGAGCCTGCCTGAGGACTTAATCACTATGGGAAGATGACCCCAGCATCCAGAGTAATGGTCTGGAGATGAGACACAGTTCAAAGTACAGGCTAGTCATGCAGCCACACTATAGTGCTTCTACAGAACATTGCACTACCATTACGTTGCTTATCCCAGTAGTGAATAGAGACTGAGCAGGGGACTCCAAATCTGGCACCCACCAGAGATTGTCATAGGAGGTCTGAAGAACACCTCAGCTGAATGATGCCTCCAGACTCAGCAAATTAAAAATACAGAAGAAGATGGGTTAAATGAAGGACTAGACAACAGCATAAAGGCACGTGAAATATACATACACTCAACAGGTGATAAACAGAGGCTGTAAGGCAAATATCAAACTGCAGGAATAGAAAAAGAGCACAAGCCTATCAAGTGCTCTCACTTAGGGAAAGGATATGGTTGGCCAGCCAAGAGTAGAGATATAGCGAAGTTTTACGTCACTGAGAAGGTTGTGAAATTTGCCTTTGCTTCAGCTTGGTGACTTGCCCGCTTCACCACTTTGCAAAGAGTTTTTCTGGGGAACCGGAAATTTTTCAGGCTAAATTATGGCAAAGTTGCAACTTTGCTGGTGAAGTGGCCTGACTTTGCTTGAAAAGTGCCACTTCACCTTCCAAAATCTTTTGCGAAGCAAAGTTTTCCAGCTTTGCATATCTCTAGCAAGGAGTGAGGAAGCTGGGGTTGCAGTAGGAGGGAGTTGGCTATGCTGAGGAAGAGCAGCGATCAGGACCCCAAAGGCACAACTGAGAATGGACATGCGATGACAGCTGCAACAGCAGCAGGAGAAAGTCTGACAGAGGGGCAGCACCAGAAGGGTAGAAGCAGCAGAGGACAAGTGGGGAAGAGAGAGAGAACACTGTGAAAGCCACAGAGAAGGGGAAAGCAGCAGAAGTGGTGGAGCCACAAGGGGAAGGTGAACAATGAGAGAAGCTGAAGCAGCAGATGTGTAAAAAACAACAGACAAGGAGTGGCAGAGCCATGAGGAGGTGATAGAGCAACAAGTGCAGAAAGGCAGAGAGAAGGACACAGGCAGTGGGAGTGATGGAGCTGCAGGGAAGGCAAGCAACAAGGGAAGGAGAAGCAGAGCTGTGAAAGAAAATAAACAAGAAGCAGTGTAGCCACGGGGGGGGGGGGAGTAAACCTACTTGAGGGTAAGGATGACAGAAGGACACAGACAGCAGGAGTGGCAAGCCATGTGGGGTGGAAGCAACCAGACACCAAACAAGGGTGAAGAAACAAACAAGGAATAAAACACAAATGGAACACAAGAACAATAAGGGTAAAACAGGGAAGCAAGGAACAAGAAATGAGCAGACAGAACAGCAGTGCAGGGAGCCAAGCAGAATGCAGGTAAGACCACATTTGTAAATGTGAGGTGTGGATGTGTATGACCTATGTAGGGAAGGGGGAAGAGTCTGGCAGTCCCCCATCAAACCACAGGTGGAAACTTAATTCCAGTATCACCATCTCTAAGTTGGGACAGATGTTTGCCTTTGGCATTCATCCACTGTTTCTTGTTTGGGTCTCAGAAATCACCTCAAAGTATGCACTCTTTTTTTCCCATGTAAAAAAGCTTGTGCCACTCAAAGTACATGTTGTGTAAAACCTTTTTTTGATACATGTGGTATTTTTATGTAACCAGGGTTTACAGAAGCAAGCTGAGGACTTTGCAATTCGCAGCATGTATGCAAAAATATGTTGCGTAAAAAAGAATCACATGCACAGCAGACCCAAATATTTTAGGGCAACAGGAGACTTGATAAATTGCACAAAATGTTCCACAAACTGCATTCCATACAACACTTTCCTCTGGATACCCATTTTTCCACATAAATTTGAAGTATGTTTGCCCAGATTCAGAGCCCTGTCCACATCTTCATTGAAAACTGTTTATTTGCCTCTTTTTCCCACACCTGCTGCACCCATTTATTCAGCTGGTCAGGTTTTGTTAAAGGATAGATGGAAGCCTGCAATCTGTCATCTAACATTTGATATTCTTAAAAAGTTTTCATCCTACTTTGAAGAGAGAGGGGCATTTAGATTCTGTCCCATAAAATATCTTCAGGGCAACCTTAATTTTTAAATACATTAGAAAGGACCTCATGTATTCCTTAGTTAGTTTTGATTTCTTCAAAGGATATAAGGCCCCGTGTGGATAATATATGGTATGATGAAGCTATACCCTTTTCTATCTCATTCTTATCTCTTAACGTATTCCCGCGGGCTTTCATTAAAGGATTCCTCCAGAAAGGACCAGTGGGACTAATTAAACATTTAAGACTCAGACTTTTATGAATTATTCTTGCAGTGCAACACACAAACTTGATTATCTCATCCCATAGTAACTGATATTGTGTAGGAATCATGCCACAAAGCTGTTAGCAAGTGTGTGCCATTCCTGTTCAGCCCACCAGTTCTTGCTTCTAGCATTTCCAGTCTTCCTGGAAACTCATCTGTTTATAAGGCAAATGAAGCACATATTTTTCTATTGTACAGAAGACACTGCAATTATTAACCAATAAAGTGCTTTTAGAAACTCAAAAGCACTTAACATACAACAACAGCAAATACAATGCAGATGGGGTCCGCAATACATCTGTGACCTTCTGACTCCCTACATGCCAGCTAGAGTGATGAGGTCCATGGACTGGGGATGTTGTGGGTGCTACTGTCAAGACAGAAGTCAGCTGGTGACTGGCATTTATGGTGGCTACTCCTATCCTTTGGAACTCACTTCCCGTGAATGTCCATTGCTCCTCTTCCTTGGGCTCCTTTAAATCCAAATAAAGAAATAACTGATGGAGCAAACTTTTTTCAAAGAACCTGAAGTATGCTTCTTACATTTCCATGGTTAGTCTAGCCATTGTTGTTTTTGTAAACTATTACACTTTTCTTCCTTTTTTTTATTTAAACCAGCTTTTTACTCCATGGGCCAGCTTCCTGCACATGTTCCCACCTCCCCAATCTGGTACCCACCTTCCACAGGCTTACCTGGAGCAAGTCCTCCACAGATATGCAGCACAATGACAGGGCCAGGGGGAGGACCATCCTCCCCAAAGACCAGATTCAGATTGCTTTGGGTATCTTGGTTGCAGCATGGGTCTGGGAGATGTGCAGGGCAGTGAACAGCCCTCTGATCTCTTTTTCCATTTTCTCCCCTAAGCCCCTGCCCTAACGGCATGTCAGGACATGTGCATGAGGTAACATATGTCCTTTGGAACCGTGTCCCCTCCCCTCGAGCCACTCACTGCCTGCACTACCAGCAGGCCTCCACCTGGTGGCAGTCATAGGCTGAGATAACTGGAAACCCTCCATGGGAGAGGAGAGTAGTCCCAGGGACATTTAGTCCTTTTCTACCTGCCGACCTCTGGCAACCCATGCTTGTTCCTGAACATGAGTCATCAGCATGGCAGGGGGTAAGGCATTCAAGGCCTTAGCCCTCCATTCAACATGGCCAGCTAACCTATTGCACTTTTCAAGCACTTTATGTACAGTTTTTATGGTGGTTAAACTTTTTTTTCCATATCGGTGTTTGTAGCTCCTTCGGTGGGCCACAGCTGCCGTCCACCAACCTACCAGAGTCTGGGGACTTTTGGGATCATATGACACTGTGCGTGTCCCAGCAGACCCCCAGAGCCAGCCCAGAGGCATCATCCTGCCACAGCCCCCAACCTTTTTCCTGGTTTACTCCCACATTACTCCAGAACCCCAGACAGAGAGGCGCAAGTATGCCATGTTGCTCCAGTGACAGACCCATCCTCCCACCCCATTGGACTAGCACCCCTAGCTCCCTCAGCTGCGCTGCCCCCCTAGCCTCCAGCATGAGGCAGCCAAGCACCGAGGAAAGCTCAGGTCCCTCCCTGGAGAGGAGATCTGCCTGTTGGCAGCTCATCGTACCGTACCCCCCCCCCGTGCTGACCTCCAGCAACCCATGCTCACTCCCAAACACAGGTTGTCGGCATGGTGAGAGGTAAGGCATCCAGCACCACAGCCTTCTGCACCACCGGGCTGGCCCTTGGTGGTTAAACGTAACATAACAACAGTGCATTATAAAAGAATTGGGATGACAGTGTGTACAAACATGGTGTAAAATACAGGATACAGTGGCAATGCATAATGAAGGTGTTTCCAGGATCTAGATATCACACTGCATGCAAAGCAAAGGCTCTGCTTGTTAAAACACTAAACCTAGAACAGGAACACAACACACAAACTCAAACAATACTCAGTGGTGAGCATTATGCCAATATAAGAGGAAACACCTTTATATGCTGGTGACAGTTTTATAGTGAAAGGGTCCTACAAGAGCTTGCTAAGCTCAGGGTGGATAAGGCAATGGGACCTGATGGCATACATCCCAGGGTACTTAAGGAGCTAAAGGTGGAACTAACAGAGCCATTAGCAGAACTGTTTAGTAAGTCTCTGAGCACAGGAGAGGTCCCAGAAGACTGGAGAAGGGCCCATGTGATCCCGCTCCACAAGAGTGGTAGCAGGGAGGAGGCAGGGAACTACAGACCAGTCAGTCTTACCTCAGTAGTGGGTAAGATTATGGAGGCACTCCTTAAGGAAAGGATAGTGCAACACCTGGAATCCATAGGGGCACAGGATCCAAGACAGCATGGGTTTACAAAAGGAAGGTCCTGTCAAACTAATCTCATAGATTTCTTTGACTGGGTAACCAGAGTGGTGGACCAAGGGGGAGCAGTTGATGTGCCTACCTTGACTTCAGCAAAGCTTTGACACTGTTCCACATAGAAGATTGATAAATAAGCTGGGTAGGCTCAGGGTGGGCCAGAAGTTGGTCAACTGGGTGGCAAACTGGTTGTGAACGAAAACAGAGAGTGGTGGAAATGGTATACAGTCAGAAGAGATGCAAGTCACAAGTGGAGTACCTCAGGGATCAGTTCTGGGCCAGTCCTCTTCAACATCTTCATTAGTGACCTTGCAGATGGACTAGAGGTAAGGCTTGTCTGTTTGCAGATGACACCAAGATCTGCAACAGAGTAGATGATCCAGATGGGGTGGGCAGAATGAGAAGAGATCTGGGTAAACTAGCAAAATGGTCAGAAGAGTGGCAACTGGGGTTTAATGCAAAAGTGCAAAATCATGCACATAGGGAAGAGAAACCCTGAAGCCACCTATAGGCTGGGAGGGAGTTGCTAGCAGTCACAAAGGAAGAAAGAGACTTCACATCATCATCACTGATGACCTGAAATCATCCAAGCAGACTTCTAAAGCAGTAGGTAAGGCTAGAGGGTGTTAGGGTGTATTAGTAGGAGTATCACAAGTCGTAAGAGGGAGGTAATAATCCCTCTTTACAAGACACTAGTTGAGCCCCATCTGGAGTACTGCATGCAGTATTGGAGCCACACCTTCACAAGGACATTAACTAAATTGAGGCAGTCAGAGAAGGGCAACAAAATGGTGCAGGGACTGCATCAGAAGACATATGAGGACAGATTAGCAGAGCTCAATATGTATACCCTTGAGCAAAGGAGGAGAGAGGTGATATGATCGAGGCATTCAAACACCTTAAGGGCATTAACAAAGTGAAAGAGTCTAACATGTTTAAATATAAGAAAAATAGCAGGACAAGAGGACACAGCATGAGATTAGAGGGGGGCCGATTAAGGGGGAATGTGAAGAAATTCTTTTTTAAAGAAAGGGGGGTGGATGCATGGAATGGCTTTCCACAAGAAGTGGTGGCTATGAATGCAGTGCAGAGCTTCAAACAGGCATGGGATAGGCATAAGGCAGCACTACAAATGACTATGAATAGATAGGCCACTGACAGAGCAAAGGCCGATGGCACATTTATAAGGTAGAAAAAGAAATGGGCAGACTGGATGGGCCTTGCGGTCCTTATCTGCCGTCAACTTCTATGTTTCTATGTGTCTATGAATGAAATGTTAGTCAACAGGTGTCCTTAGCTTGGTAAAGTTCCAGCTGACAGGTGTGAGTCTTTTGAAGGTAGCTGTCAGTAACAGGCTGGAGAGGAGTTCAGTGTTGGTGGGAATTTCCATTGTGCATCACCTATGGAGCAGAAGATGTTTAGCTTGCAAGAATAGTTGGTTTAGACAGAGGAGTTCCTCCATAGAGAGGTGCTGGACTTCATGTCAATGCCCAGCAGAGTTAGTGCCAGACAGAAAGGTGGGGGCAAAGGAGGACTTCACTTTCAAGATGGTGGACCTGAGTCCAGAAGGAGCTGAGTAGTAGACATGACCACATAATGGGTAACAGGTCTCCCACTCCCCAGGAGATCTCCAGCAGTGATCTGTTGCTAGTATTTCCAGTGCACAGAGAAAGGAGGGCATCCTGTACCAGGAGTACAAGATATTATTCTGTATTAAGTGACCCCAGACATTCTTTAAAGATCTGTGACTGAGGGAACACTTTATGTACCATATATCTTTGAATAGAAGTTGTCCTCTAATAGAAAACACTCCCTATTACAAGCCACACTGAAAAAACAAAGTTGTAATAGAAGAAGCCCTCTGTTAGAAGCCGTGGTTTCTAACTGTAGAAACCATGACACTACACCACGCTGACTACAATCAGTAATCCAATATAATGCTCAGTAATTTTGTTTCAGTTTTGTTTCAGTTATTAAACATTATGCAGTACTATAGAGCGATGTGCAGGTTAATCAATAATATGTGAAGAGCAGAGGTACACTGAATATGGTATACCTAATGAGAGGAGACCGTGACAGTATCATACCATCCTCTTGCTGTCACAGATGCCATGACAGACTATGACCCACCCACAATCCACATTTGTAAGGTACAAGAAAGCACAATAGGGCTATAGAGCGAGTGCCATCTTTAGCTGCATTAAAGGCATGTTTAAGCACTTTGACTGATCGAGTGAGAGCATGGTAAGAGACAAAGATTCACTGTGAGAATGGGATGAGATTCAGATCCAGCTGCTGGCACACTATTCAAGACTGATCACTGGAAACTATGGTGAAGTTAAAACTTGGCATTAGAGTATTAAATACTTTATTTACTTTCTTCTTTTGTTTGCCTTTTTGCAATCTGTTAAAGTGAGTTAATGTCAGCAGGGAAACAACAGGAAAAGTATGCCATGCGGTCTTGCTAATAGGCTCAATTAGTGGTTTTACTGCTTGGGCTCTGACACTCTCTCACACCCTTCTCCCTATAGCAGAAGTTTGGAGTATGAAGTACAGCGTATCTAATGCAGAATGATATGCAAAGCACTGTAGATACATATACATATATATATATATATATATATATATATATATATATATACACAGTACATACTATATATATATATATATATATATATATATATATATATCACTATAGTTAGGTTGAGTAGGCAGTTTAATGTTAAACCTCAAATTTTTCACTTTAATAACTTTGCAACTGTTTAATGGATTTGCACAACATTTGGTATGCGTTGTACTGTGGGGTAGATCTCTTGATGTACCAAGTTTAGTTTTGATAGGATTTGTGGATTGTGTGCTATGTATAGTGAAAAAACTGTAAAAGTCGCCTTTTTTCACCTGTTTTGCCTGTTTTTTCCTCATTGCGCTGTGGCCACACTGTCTGGAATTGTGGTTTGAAATTTTCAGGGTAGAAAGAGCTTGCCACAATGAATAAGCCAGCATTGGTTTGGTGAACAAATATTAATCTGTTCCAAAGTTATTCAATTTTGAAATTTTGGGTTCTGAGCAAACTCAGTTCAGTCTTTTGCATAGCTGCACAGTGCAAAAAGGGATTTAGCACTCACGAAAAGGGATTTTGACAGCTCACGAAAAGGGACTCATTAAATCCCTTTTCATGAGAAAAAATTCCCTTTTCGCGAGCTGCCATCTTGTTTTCATTTTTCCTGCCCAAACAAAATGTTATAGCTTTACCCAGGGATGACTTCTGCAGACATCCAAGTATGGATTTTGTTCATGGGGACATCTCTACCTTTGGTTTATTGCTCTATGACCTCAGAATGGTTATTTTTAATTTTAAAAATCCCTTTTCATGACTCGCTTCTGATCCCTTTTCGTGATGAGAAAAGGGATTTTGACACCTCATAAAAAGGGAATTTCATCTCACAAAAAGGGATTACCTGCAGGGCCATCTGGTATAATAACTCCAATCCCTTTTCATGAGGTGTCAAAATCCCTTTTCGCATCATGAAAATGGATTTTGACAGCTCACAAAAAGGGATTAAGGATATGGCCATCTGGTCCAACAAGCCCAAATCCCTTTCTGTGATGCAAAAAGGGATTTTGACACCTCATGAAAGGGATTCAACTCACGAAAGGTATTTGACACTTCACAAAAAGGGATTTTAAAATAAATCCCTTTTTGTGAACTATCAAAATCCCTTTCTTGAGTGAACAAACTCTTTTCTCCGCATCGCAAAAGTGATTAGGGTCAGACCAGATGGCCCCATCCTTAATCCCTTTGTGAGATGAAGTCCCTTTATGAGGTGTCAAAATTCCTTTTCACATTGCGAAAAGGGATTTTGACCCATCGCGAAAAAATATTTTTAAAGTTTACTGTTTCTTTGCCACTTCACTGCAAAGAAATGGTTACGAAATTCAGGCTGAACTTTTCAGAATACAAAGGGCTTGCACCCGAGATGTGACTTTTGCTGGTTTGGTGATACAATTTACATCACTTCCATACTCATATGTATATCATTTTGAAGTTTAGAAATTTCTCATAGGATAACCTTGTGCAGTACCTTTTGGCATTTATATCTTGAAAACGGTTTGAGATACAGATTTTTCACTAAGCACAGCTTAGTACACCTTAGGTGTACTAAGCAGTGATGCAGGTTACCAGTCCATGATTACAACTGCGGTGGAATTTTTTCCAAAGTTCCTACAGTTACTGCAATATTGCACCATTTGCAGCACAGGGGTTACTTGGAAAGCTGCATCTCTACAATTATAGGTAGATGGAAGTGCAGAGCCCAGAGGGCCCTGCCCTCCAACATATAAATATCATTATGCATCCTCCATTAGGGCCCTGTGCTCCCACAGGGAGATGACAGTTCATGACAATGTAGAGGCCCTGCACTCCCACAAATTGATACCATTATCCACATAGAGATGGGGGCTGATTACAATGTTTATACACTTATGGTTACATAGGAGCACAGGGTCCAGAAGGCCCTGTGCTCCCACATGATGGAGGGCCTTGTACAACCACAAGTCACTATAGGCTGATGGCAGCACAGGGCCCTAAGATTACACTTTCTCAAAAAGTAAGGAAATTCATTGCAAAATACTTTGTTAATGCATCAGTTAGGGTTGAAGCAACAAAAGTAGAGAAATGAGGCATTAGGGTTTCAAATCCTAACACCCCCCACCCTCCACACACCAACAGGCATCGGGGTGTGCCTAGAGGTCATTGGGCCTAACTCTCATCCCATTTTCCTGTACTGTATCATCTCAACTTCCTTACACATGGAGTGAGGTGAGAGAAGCGGCTATCAATCAAGGCACACCTCCCGATGCTCGTTGGCATGTGGAGGTGGGGTGGTAGGGGTGTTAGGGTTCAAAACATATGCGTAGTATGTATATATATATATATATATATATATATATATTATGTGTTAGGGTTCAAAACATATATATATATATATATGATCGCTGCACTCCAAAGGGACCAGTTTCAGGTATGACTCATCCTTCCCTACCCTATCCCTTACCCCACCTCTCTCCTGCCCCCCTCTCTACCCCCCTGCACTTACACAAAGGAATTGTTCACTTGAGCTTGCACTTTTTTTTTCTGTCTAAGGTGCTTCCAGATTGCAATAGCCCTGTGTTTTACTTTAGCCTGACAACTTATTTTTTGCTCACTTTGCTCCAGTAATGTTCCCCCAATCTTTATCCTCTCCTTCCCCCAGCTGGTTTATTTATTTAGTTTTTGTTTACCAGATAAGTGCACTAGCCAAAAAATTACTATTTTTTAAGCACGACCTGGGAGAGTACAGAATGTAATAACATACATAACATTTCAAAGTGCATAAAAGCATTACATATTGCTTAGTTTAGACCAGATAACATGGAATACAACATATCAATAACAGAGCAGCAGAGGACAGTACAGGCAATGCACAATAATGGCATAAGAGACAATAGTGTTAAAGACTCAGACAAATAACCAAATAACGGCACAAGTGTATCACTATGGAAAGCTCAGGCTCTCAAGGCAACATGTAGAAGGTGTAAGAGTATACAGGAACAAAATAACTAGATATCCCCTGAGAGTAGCAGCTAGAGGATAAAGGGAGGTAGGCACAGAGCAAACAGTAAGAAAAGGAGGAGAACATTTTTGAAAGGACCAGTGCAATAGGAAGGGTGGAAGCGGGCCTCGGTAGAAGCAAAGAAAAGGTTTGACAAGGATCAGGGCTGAGATCTGGGGATAGGAAAGAATGTGAGAAGGTGGTCAAGAAAACAGGAGAGTTTTGACTGTAGAGTGATAAGGAAAAGGCAAGGAGGGCCTAAAAGAGATCAGGTCAGATCGAAGCAAGTACATGGGTCTGCCTAAGATAGATATTGTCAGAAATTTATTTTAAAGTGGCAGTGAGATGCAGACTGCTTTAGATCTAAGGGAAGAGTATTCCAAAGCAGGGGAGCCACATACTTAAAAGCACCAGCAGCCTTTGAGGTGTGACACCTAGGAACATTCTGTCCACCGCTCTACCCTCCTTGATGTCCCCTCACTGCACCTCATTCATTCAATAATTGCTAAACAACCTGCCTCTTAATTGTGATCCATTCCTGCAAAGAGTTGGCTCCAATGCTATATTCAATTCTGTACTATGTTCCTCAGATATACCACTTTTAATTAAATGCATGTTCCACAGGTATGATCTATTTAACTGTATGTTATGTCACAAATGCGATTGTATAATTATTTATGATACTTTTTAAGTGTATGCCTCGTTACAAATGTAATTGAGTGTTAAATTTCTTGAATATGTTAAATGTTAAACTGTATTTCTAATTCTTCATCCAATTGTCCCCCCGGTCGCACTGGGTGATGAGCAACCTGTTGTTCAGTGTGCCTTCCTGGTGAAACATTTCAATACATATAAATATATATATATATATATATATACATACATACATACATATATATATACACTATATATATATATATATATATACACTGTATATATATATTCTATGCAAAAAAAACTTCGTTAATGCATCAGTTAGGGTTATTCTACAGTGACAAAAGTGAGGAAATTCGACATTAGGATTCCCACCCCTTGCACCACACCCCCACACCGCCCCACCAGTAGGCATTGGGGTGTGCGTTGGGGTTGTCAGCCCTAACTCTCACCCCATCCCATGTGTAAACAAGCTGAGGTGCTGCAGTGTAGGAGAATGGGTGAGAGTTAGGATCAATGACCTCAACGCACACCCCGATGCCTGTTGGTGGGGGTGGGGTGCAAGGAGTGGGAACCCTAATGTCGAATTTCCTCATTTTTGTCATTGTAGAATAACCCTAACTGATGCATTAATGAAGTTTTTTTGCATAGAATTTCCTTACTTTTTAAGAAAAATTAGAAAAGTAGAAAGTTGCACAAGTTGGTGGGCGCACGGGGCCCCACCAACTTGTAAGTGTCGGGCCACATTACACACCTAATGACTAAAAAGTACATTGACAATGCCACGGTCAGTCACCAAACAAATGTTAATGTAGTAGAACAATAGAAAATGCTGTCCGCAAAACATAAACTGTGCCACACAAAATCTCCAAAAAAATATATATTGTCCAACATGTAAACACTGCAGTTCACATCTACAGGACATGCCGTCAACACCCTTCAAATTTGAAGTGAAAAGACCAAACCATGTCTGAGATATAACATGTCAAAGTTTGACATTTTCATTCATCAGAGTGGCACAGTTCCGCACCTGTTGGCATTTAACACACACAATGACTGAAAACTACATTCATGACACTAAGGCTAGGTATCCTATCAATTTCAAGCCACCACCACAAGCAAAACACTGTCCGCAGAACGTAAACGGTGCCACGCCATATCTGCACCAAAAAAGATTTCTCGACACATTAACATTGTAATTAACATCTACAGGACATGCCGTAAACACCCTCCAAATTTCAAGTAAAAATACCAAACCATTTCTGAGATATTCAATGTCAAAGATTAGTAAAATTTCCCTATCTATTCCATTATAAAAAATGTGGCCATCTTGTCACTATTTTGCGATCAAAGATCATGATCAAAAAATCTGATGATCAAAGAATTTACAGGCTCATGAACAAAGAATAAAAAATGTTATAAATCAAAAATTGAAAGAATTGCGGTAAACCACCACCATGGTTCAGCAGAATGAAGCTCCCTGAGTAAAACCCACCTAGGACACCCCTGGACTGAGAAAATTGATTTTTAAATTGGGCCATCTCATCCCTAACTCACGATGCATGATCGCAAATTTGAATTTGCAGGCTCACGATCAAAGAATAAAAAATGGTGAAATGCAATTTTTTTCACCTATTTATTTGTTTAGTTTTTGTTGACCGGGTAAGTGCACTAGACAAATCCTGACTATTTTCAGGCATGACCCGGGGGAGGGGGATACAGATGAATGCCAACTGACTTTGAACCAGATTAATTAAAGTGAACCAATGTCATGCCTCGATAGGATGAAGCCTCCTGAGCAAAACCCACCCTCATTTGTGTCCCTAGCCCACCCCTGAGCTGAGATATTAGTGTTTTTAGGTCGCGATGCAAGATCACGATCAAAGAATCTCACGATCAAAGAATTTGCAGGCTCATGATCAAAGATCGTTAGCAAGCTGTGAATTAAGCTTTTAAAAGCTTATAACTCTATTTTTGACCCATTTGGATAAAACCAAAGGCATGGCTTGATAGATCGGAGCGCCCTGAGTAAAACCCATCCAAGTGTTACTTCAGAAGTGATCCCTGAGCCGAGATATTTGTGTTTATCCGATCGGAGATTAAAAAACAAGATGGCGGACCTCACGGTCAAAGAATTTTGAAAATTCTCAGGGACAAAGATTCTTGTACCATGAGGCTGCAAATTCTTTGATCGCCAGGTGGGACGAGATGGCCAGAACCCCATTCTTTGTTCGCAAATCATACATATAAATTTTCCCATTGACTTATAATGGGAACTTAAAAGTGGCATAACTTTTGAATGCCTTAATATTTTTTCACCCAATGAAAAGCAACATGTTCAGCCACCAAAGTTCTTTCAAATAAGCCATCTCACAGAGTGGCACACCACATAACAGCCGTGCAGGGCCACATCCAAAATCCCAAAAGCTGCCTACAAAAACGAGATAATTTTGTATTTTTCAGTGTTTTTGTACGCAATGACCGTAAGTCTGACTGAAACGCAATTTGGCAAATCAAGAGATCTACCATGCCCCGCCATGCATTCCAAATTTCAGGCAAATCCATTGAATGGGTCCAAAGTTATTAACACCTAAACGTTTGACTTTGGTGTGTAAGTGACCGCTGACCCATAACTATAGTGTGCGACCACCCACTATAATATATATATATATATATATATATATATATATATATATATATATATATATATACATATATATATATATATATATATATATACATATATATATATATATATATATCAGCAGAAGTATGGAGTACAGAGTATCTAGTACAGTATGGTAGGCAAAGCACTAGATATAGCTAGAGATATAGGTATAGATATAGATGTAGATATATTCATTGCAAAAAACTTTATTAATGCACTAGTTAGGGTTAAAGTGACAAAAGTAGGGAACTGTGGCATTAGGGTTTTCAACCCTAACACCCCACTGTTACCCTACAGGCAGCAACAGGCATGGGGTGTGCCTTGGGGATGTCAACCCTAATGCTCACTCTGTTCCATGAGTAAATAAACTAAGATGGATGCTGTGGAGTGTCTGCATGACCAGCTCTGGACAGACACCCACCACATCCATGCGATGTCTGTAGAGCTCAGAGTGACAGCTGTACTGTGCTTCCTGGCCATCGGAACATTCTAGGCACCAATGAGGGACACCACTGGCATCTCATGGTCTACCACCTCATGATTGTTGGGCCAATTTCTAAATGCCCTGTAAATTTTATATCCCCGCCAAAACATAAATCAGTGCAAATGCAATGTCATTCCATGCACAGGTGCAAAAAGACAGTTCAGCCAGGATCTGAACCATGACAGCTGTCATGTTCATGAGGTGGTGTAAAAAGATGTCTATGTTGAAAATATGGTATCAAAATATTTAAAATTACCAGAGTTACAAGCAAGCATAGCAACATTTCAATGCAGGTGCATAACTTTGCCATTTTTGTATATTTTAACCCCAGATTTTCAACATAGCCTTTCTATAACCCCATGTCATGAGCCAGGGCAAAGCAAATGTTCAAATTCTGCATGAAAGGTGATTTTGCCAAGTGACAGCGAAATCACCTTTCAGGCCAGATTTGTGAAAT
This sequence comes from Neoceratodus forsteri, assembly GCA_016271365.2. Lineage (NCBI taxonomy): Eukaryota > Metazoa > Chordata > Ceratodontiformes > Ceratodontidae > Neoceratodus > Neoceratodus forsteri. The sequence goes on from CM057453.1 coordinate 138,004,943, forward strand.
TCCATTGACATTGTTCATGAGGTGGGGTCCCAAAAAGGCCATGTTGAAAATTTGGTGTCAAAATCCACAAACATGGCCAAGTTATGAATCAAGAAAACCCCACTGAAATACATTGAACCACATTTACCTTAACTGCTCATATTGCAGTCAGCGATTCCAGCAGCAAGACATATCTTCGATCGGAAAGTGGATCTCCACCATGGGACCTGTTCAGGTGAGTGAGGGTGTGTTTGGCATGTTGGGGGTGTGGGGTGGTGGGTGCTCAGTGGGAGGTCAGGGTGAGGGGTTGGGCAGATCAGTGAGGGAATTTGTTTATAACAGGTAAAAAAAAGACATTGAGGGATCATTTTCTTTATTTCAGGTACAACACCAGAGGGGATCGAAGGGTGGGAGGGGTACCACTGGACACCAGAGTTAAGAAACCATATTATGGGGATGGCAATCAGAGCATGGGAGGTGCCACTAGACACCAGGGATGAAAAAGAAATTCTTATGGGGACAGTGATGACAGGGTGGGGGGTGACACTAGACACCAGGGAAGTAAATAAAATATTAAGCGGGGGTGGCAATAGGATGATGGAGTGAGCCACTAGACACCAGGGAGATGGGAGAAATATAAATAATTATAACATTACAAAAAAATATGGTAAGGGCAATTGGAGGGCTGGAGGGGGTGCTACTAGACACCATGGTAAATATTCTTATTACAGGGACAGTGATCACAGAGTGCGGAGGGTGAGGGTGCCATTAGACACCGGGGAAATGATGCCAGCAAAAAAGAAAAATGATTTTCCCCTCACAAAAAATGATCTTTTTTCATGACTCATGATATGAAAAAATTATCTTTTTTTTGTATCGAGTCATGAAAAAAGATTTATAATGTTAAAAAAACAACCTGTCAAAGGCATTTCTCCAAATGAAGAACAGAATCATTCTATGGGGTTCCAGATAAGCAAGCTACATGTGTTGGTCACTCTCCACAGTGTAACTTTTTGTGGTTTTCCACATTTGAATCTTTTCAGAAAAATGGAAAACAAGAATGCGGCCATATGAAAAATCAAATGTAAAAAAGGTTCCATACGAAAACTCCATACAGCTATTTTGAAGTGTTGAATAACTGTGGAATAGATTCATATTTTTTCATCAAACCAGTGACAGGCACTTCTGTGTGGCAAACCCATTCTACCCTGAAAATGTCACCAAAATTCCAAACCAGCTGGGTGCAAGGCGATGACAAAAAAACTGCAAAAAACAGTGATCTTTTACATTGGTTTCCTATCTGCATCTCGCAATCCACACATCGGACTGAAGCGAAACATGGCACATCAAGATATCTTCCCCACGAGACCACACTTGCAAAATTTTGTGCATATCCATTGAATGGTTGCAAAGATATTAGAGTGCAAAATTTGAGGTTCAGCATAGACACCACTGCTCAACCCTAACTTGTTTGGTCCTCATCATTAATGGCCTCGGAAAGCTTTCAGTTTGAGTTGTTGTGCTTTTGGCTTCTGATCTTTTTTTGTTTCTTTCTCTTATGTGTTTCCATTAAGCATTCTGCCTGCATTCACTACCACTAGTTTGGCCCCCCATGCTCCCTCACTGGCTCTCGTTCTCCCAATGGGTGGGCTAAATAGTTCCACAAACAAGTCACATCAAGAGATCTACCTGACGACTCGGCACATGCAAAATTTCATGCATATCCGTTGAACAGTTGCAAAGATATTAAAGTGCACAATTTGAGATTTAACATAGACACCATTGCTCAACCCTAACTATAGTGGTGGTGCTACCGTGCCACTATAATAAATTATTTTGATTCTTGGGCAGCTTTACACAGAAGCTACCCTTGATTAGAAGCTATTGCCAAAAGTCACAAAGTGTAGTAGAAGCTGTGGCTTCTAATCAAACATATACAATATTTATAATGTATGTTTTTATTTCTTGTTATATTTTCCAGTTGTCACTGTTACCCCTCGTGCTCTGTTTGTATTATTTTGATGCGTAATCTTTCTTGTCGATCATTGTTCAGTGCATTGCAGGTGTATTTTATTGGGTCCAGTACAGGGCTAACATACAATACATAAACAAACTGAATATAGATTTTGAAATGAAAAGAGATGGCATATCTAGTAGCATGTCAGTTTTGCAGAAAATGTCAAGGCAGGTACAATGCAATTTTAATTCAGCTGTGATGGAAATGATAATTACATGCAAAACATCAAGGCAATTGCAGAAAATCAGGTTCAGCTATTTGTCTTCTTGGTCCCCTCTGTTTATCTGTTTGTGTTTTCCCTTGTTTGGTCCTGATCATCCATGGCCTCGGAATGCTTTCAGTTTGAGTTGTTGTGCTTTTGGCTTCTGATGGTTTTTTTGTTTGTTTGTTTGTTTCTCTTTTGTGTTTCCATGCTGTGTTCTGCCTGCATTCACTACCACTAGTCTGGCCTCCCCATGCTCTTTCCCCTTTGTTCCCAGCTTCATTATGCTACATTATTTTCTTCCTCCTGTTCTCTTCCTTATTGTCAATGTCTTCCCTGTTTGCCTTGAATGGTCTTCTAGTACCTCACCCTGGCTTCCAGTTGTTCAGATGATTCACTTTGTTTTACACTAGCCCCTTCTTTCTTGTCAGCTTTGTTGTTACAGTGTTTTGTCTGATTTTGTGATTATGCACTTGTAATAACTGGCCAGCAATTTTTTCTTGCGGCTGAGCAAGTTGATATTCTCCTTAATAACCCATAGGTTATTATGGCAAGCACGCACACTGTACCTCAAAGGCAGGTGCTCCCTCACTGGCTCTTGTTCTTCCAATGGGTGGGGTAAATAGTTCCACAAACATGTCACATTAAGAGATCTACCTGACGAGACTGCACATGCAAAATGTCATGCATATCCGTTGAACAGCTGCAAAGATATTAAAGTGGCAAAATTTTAGATTTAACATAGACACCATTACTCAATCTTAACTATAGTGGTGCTACCGTGCCACTATAATAAATTATTTTGATTGTTTGGGTTGCTTTAAACACAAGCCACCCTTGATTAGAAGCTATGGCCAAAAGTCACAAAGTGTAATAGAAGCTGTGGCTTCTAATCAAACATATGCAATATTTATAATGTATGTTTTTATTCCTTGTTATATTTTCCAGTTGTCACTGTTACCCCTCATGCTCTGTTTGTATTATTTTGATGTGTAATCTTTCTTGTCGATCATTGCTCAGTGCTTTGCAGGTGTATTTTATTGTGTCCAGTATAGGGCTAACATACTATATATAAACAAACTGAATATAGATTTAGAAATGAAAAGAGATGGCATACCTAGTAGCATGTCAGTTTTGCAGAAAATATCAAGGCAGGTACAATGCAATTTTAATTCAGCTATGATGGGAATGATAATTATATGGAAAACATCAAGGCAATTGCAGAAAATCAAGTTCAGCTATTTGTCTTGTTGGTCCCCTCTGTTTATTTGTTTTGTTTTCCCTTGTTTGGTCCTGATCATCCATTGCCTCAGAATGCTTTCAGTTTGAGTTGTTGTGCTTTTGACTTCTGATAGTTTTTTTTGTGTTTGTTTCTCTTATGCATTTCCGTGTTGCATTCTGCCTGCATTCTCTTCCACTAGTTTGGCTTCCCGGTGTTCTTTTCCCTTTATTCCCAGCTTCATTATGCTACATTATTTTCTTCCCCCTGGTCTCCTCCTTGTTGTCTGTGTCTTCCCTGTTTGCCTTGAATGGTCACCTAGTACCTCACCCTGGCTTCCAGTTGCTGAGTGGATTCACTTTGTTTTTACACTAGCCCCTTCTTTATTGTCAGCTTTCTTGTTACTGTGTTTTGTCTGATTTTGTGATTATACACTTATAATAACTGGCCAGTAATTTTTTCTTGTGGCTGAGCCAATTGATATTCTCCGTAATAACCCTCGGGTTATTATGTCGAGCATGCACACAGTCACTCAAATGCAGGTGCTCCCTCACTGGCTCTCGTTCTCCCACTGGGCAGGCTTTACAGTTCCGCAAACATGGTGGCTCCATATCCCCGGTAGTGAGGAACAGAGGAGCCACCAGAGCAAGAGTTCTGTCATTGGCATCATTTAAAAAAAAATAAAACAACTGCTCCATCCCACTTTTAAATGTAAAAAACCCTCTTTCTGGTTGATTCTGCTTCTCCCCCCATTCAGAAGGGAACAGCTGTGGCTGACTGCCCACAGATAAAGGTGAGCGTGATCACTTAATATTAAATCTCTCTAATCTCATCAAAATAATAAACTAAAAAGATTAAAAAAATAAAACCCTGACACAAAAAAAGCAGGCAGAGTCACAAAGCAGGCAGAGGCAGACTGTGTGTGTGTGTGTGTGTGTGACAGATAGGAGCCAAGCTGGAAAAACTTGCTGACCAGATATTATATAAAATAAAAGATGGGAAGGTGTCTAAAATGTTAATTTAATGCACACCCTCGGTGTGGGATGCTTTAATAAACACCAAGGATTTATGTAGCATCCCACACCTCAGGTGAGCATTAAATTCTTATATCACACACTTCCCCATCCTTTATTCTATATATCAGTGATCCTGAGACTGTGGCTGTAGAACCTCAAGCAGCTCTTCAGCTTATCACCTACGGCTCTTCCCAGTAAAATATGCAAATATGGTTCCCGCACTATACAGGCTACCCAACCAGGATAAACTAGAATACCACTACACTGTACCCCAGCAAGCATTATTTTCAAAGTGTATTGTAAATTTTCTTGCAAGCTGCACCTTTTCGGACTGTGCAAATGTTAAATAATGTTTAGTAAATAAAACAACATAAATGAAATAAATGTTTACTAAATGAAATAACGTTCTTTTACACTGGTGTGTGTTTGCCAACATTTACTGGGAGGTGTATGCTGTGGCTCCTTTGCTAATGCTGACTGCACATGTGACTCCTGAACCAGTCAGGACTGAGAGTCACTGCTATACATGGTGGCACTGTAGATTTCTTGCATTAACTGTTGTGGATCTTAGCCTCTGGATTCTCCTTCTGCTGTTTTCTCTTCTGATCAGTCAACATTTTGTGATGTAACCTGCCCAGAGGTACTTATGATGACTCTAGTGTCTGCTGTGTTTTACTGAATGCTTTCTGCTGGGCTATCAGCCACTAACTCTTTTGCTGCATACCCTGACATTATCATGTACCGGTTCTGCCTTTTTGTCAGCCTCCCTGGCTATTTATTTTCCATGTTAATTTCAGTCCACTTATCTGTTGGTTTTCAGGGTGCCTGGCTTTCAATGTCAAATCCATGTGGCTCTTTTCTTTCACCTCACATCTATGTATTGACAGTTTATCCAGCCTTGGGTCCTCCTGGCATCCTAGACCAGAAGACCAAATCCTTGCTACTACTGAAGTTTGCTCCTGGACAGTGGGACCCTCACTAAGTGGGGATCCTTTTGCTGTGCAGATAAACTAAGTGGTACCTTTTAGTATTCAACCCCCTGGTACAGCGTTTTGAGGGTAGGGTTCTTACCAAGGGCCCCTTTACCCTGAAGATTGACTTACAGGCACCTTCAGGAGCTGTTTCTATGTCTTCTGCTTTCTGAGGGTGACAACCTCTTTATGGGAGTCTCTTTGGTCATGAGGATCAACTCAGCAACACCTCCTGAAGCAATCCTCCCTGCATTCACCTACAACTCACCTGGTCTCTCTCTTTCCCTCTTCACTTTAGGTTTCATTCAAGGAAAAGCTTTTTCAATGTTCAGGCTGGTTGACCTTTGGCCAGTATATGCTACTCATCAAATCACGCCTTGTGGTGAGGTGACATTTCAAGAGGGGAGAGGGCCTCTTTAGTCTTATCCAAACAGTTGGCAGCACTTCACAACATTATCACATTTGAGGGATAAAGTGAGAGCCCTTCCACAAAAAATCTTAATCTGTATGGGATTTCTAAATTGCAGCATCTGAGCCATCACTAATACCATCCCTAGACTGAATGGTCAGTGACCTAGACCTAAGTTCCCCAGCAGTTTCCTCCACATGGGATTTTTTTTCTTCTCCATATCAAGGGTCATAATAGTTTAGTTTTACACTGGGAGTTGAGGCTGGATGGTGGTTGTTTTTTGTTTTCAGTCTGTTTAATTCCTGTTATGTCTCTACTGTCCTTAGAAGAATGTGTTCATCTATCACTGTTATCCCTTTGGGCCTTCATCCCTAAGGTGTCTTTGGTCTTCAGGATCTCAGATCTGTGACACTTCAAGGGTCCGAAGCCTTTTCTTGAAGATTCCTGCATCTTTACTGGACCCTGACAGGGTAGTAGTTCCTCTAGCAAGGACAGAGAGGGAGAGTAAGCCAAAGTACAAACAAGTTGCACAAGTAGTCATGCACTGCAGCTTTGACCTCAAGGCAATCCTAAGTGAAACCTACACACTGTAGGAACTGAATTACCTTTTAGAGTTAAGGGCTATGCCTGCAGTTTGAAGGCACAGTAGGTGTCACTCACCATGCCTACCCTCTGAGCAGTACATAAACGGCATGTGCCCAAGCATCCCCTGGACAGTCAGAATTTTGTTGTGGCCACTCAGTGCCTATATTTCATCCTGCCATATCTTCTGCTACCATGCTGCTACCTCAGTACATCCCCGACAATTTATTTTCTTGTTTGTCCCCTCTGCATGGTTGTGTTTTCCCATGGTTGGTCCTGATTATTCACGGCCTCTGGTCACTTTCAGCTAATGTCTGTGCTTTTGGCTTCTGTTGTTTTTTTTTTTTCTTCTTTTGTGCTCCCATGCTGCATTCTAACTGCCTTCACCACTACTGTTAGTTCAGCCTCCCTGTGCTCTTCTACTCTTGTTTTGTTGCATGTTGTCTTCCCCTGGTCTCCTCCTTGTTGTATGTGTCTTTCCTATTTGTCTTGAATGGCCACCCGGCACCTCACCCTGGGTTCCAGCTGCTCAATGGTTTCAGTTTGCTTTAGACTAGCCCCTTCTTGCTTGCTTGCTGGCTTCCTCCAGCTGTGCAGAATGCAGAATTCCACCAGCGGAATTAGCACAGAATGGCCATTCCACTGGCAGAATTTCCACTGGAATTTTACTGGTTCTTCATCAGAATTCCACCTACTGTGCTCCATGGAATAATATTCCGTGGAAAAGCAATTGTTCCACAGAAAATTATTCCATAATAATTTCTGCAGAAGATATTGAGTTCCACAGACTAATATTCCATGGAATAGCATTTTTTTCAGCAGAAAATCATTCTGTAACTATTTTCTACTGTAGAATTTCACCATTCTGTTTGTGGCGAAATTTGAGGGAATTTCGGTGGAATTTCAAAACTACCATGGAATTTTGTTCCGCCAGAATTTGAAAATTCCACACGGCACTAGTTTTATCTCATTTTGTGATCTTATTTTTGTGGTGACTCTGCGGCCTCCTCGTATTAACTGTTATGGCTCTTAGACTCTGGATTCACCTTCTGCTGATTTCTATTCTGGTCAACCAGCTTGTTGCTATGTAACTTGCCCAGAGGTACTCATGATGACTCTAGTATCTGCTGTGTTTTACTGAATACTTGTTTCTGGGCTGTCAGTCACTCATTTGTTAGCTGCATACACTGATATTATCATGAACCACTTCTGCCTTTTTGTCAGCCTGCCTGGCTATCCATGTTCCATGCTTTTTTCCATCATTTTACCTGCTGGTTTTCAGGGTGCCTGGTGTTCGATGGCAACCCCATGTGTCTCCTTTCTCCCACCTTACATCTACAGATTGCTAGCCTACTGAATAGTGGATCCTCCTGGTCTTCTAGATTAGGAGAACAAATGTGCTCTTTCTGCTACTGAAGCCTGCTCCTGGAAGGTGGGACCCTTGCCAAGTTGGGATCCTTTTGACTGTGCAGATCAACCAAGTGGTACCTTTTGGTATCCAACCCCTCCCTTCATCCAGCATCTTGAGGGTAGAATTCTTGCCACAAGGCCCCTTTTGCAATGCAGGTCAACTCAGCAGCATCTTCAGGAGTTGTATTTATGACTTCTGCTTGGTGATGGTGAACACTCTTTCTGGGGTCTCTTTGGTCATGGGAATTGACTCAGCAACACCTCCCAAAGCAATCTTCCCTGCATTTGCTCTCTGTTCCCCTTCCCTTTTATTTTTTATTTATTTATTTGAAAAGGTTTCACCAGGAAAGACATCATGAGCTGTAAACAGCTCATTTCCAGAAACATCCTGGGGGAGGGATCACATAATGGGGGCATGAGCAAAAACAATAAAATACATACAGTGCAGTCCAATTACACAAAGAGAAGTACTACTCAACAGACAGTATCATATAAAGAAAGTAACAGATAACAAAGTAAAAACCAGAAACAAAGGATGAGGAATACTGGGGTAAGCAAAACAATATGCAGGTATAACATATATATTTTTTTTTTTTTAGTTGTGTTTAACCAGGATTGGCACACTAAGCTGAAAGCTTTTTTACAGGCGTGACCTGGGAGCACAGGGAAGTTAAGTGACTTGCTCAGGGTCACACAGTATGTAAGTGGAAGCTGTGGGATTCAAACCCAGGTCTGGTCTGCTGTATGTTACCAGATTTGCAGCTCAAAGCCTTACACCACTGCGCTATACTGCCTCCCTATATTGTAGCAATCCAGGAAAAGGTAACCCATAAGGTAAAGGCCAGATGGAGAACAAAAGTAACAGTCTGAGCACAGGGATTGATAAGTGCTAATTAGGTCTAAAAGGTTACCAAGTGCTATAAGGATTTAGAAGAAAGGGAGATTATAACACAGGTGGTGGAGGGGATGTGGAAAGGGTGGGGGAATAAGGGTAGGAGGGAGAGAGGAGGGGCAAGCCAAGAACTATTCACTTTCAGGATGCTGAGAACCCTGCAAGGGGACAGGACCTGGCAGAAATGGGGAAGAGAAAGGGAGGGGAAGGGTAGGAGGGGGAGTGGAGGGGCAAGCCAAGAAAGAATCACCCTCAGGATGTTGAGGGCCCTGCAAGGGGACAGGACCTGGCAGATAAGGAGGAGAGAGAGGAGGGAGAAGCCAAGGGTCAGAGGGAGAGAGGAGGGGCAAGCCAGGAACTATACATCTTCAGGATGCTGAGAACTCTGCAACAGGACAGGACTTGGCAGAAAAGGAGATGAGAGAGGGAGAGGAAGGATAGGAGAGGAGGAGTGGTGAGCCAAGAACAATTCTGCTTCAGAATGCCGAGAACCCTGCAAGGGGGCAGGACCCAGCAGAAAAAGAGAAGAGAGAGGGGAAGGAAAGGGTAGGAGGGGAGAGGAGGGGGAAGCCAAGAATTATACATCTTCGGGGATGCTGAGAACCCAGCAAGGGGACAGGACTTGGCAGAAAAAGAAGGGGAGAGAGGGGGAAGGGATGGGGCAAACCAAGAACTATTCCCCTTCAAGATGCTGAGAACCCTGCAAGGGGACAGGACCCAGAAGGTCCCTTTACTCTTTTTCAAACACTTGGCTGCACGGCACGGCATTATCTCATTTCAGGGATAGAGTAAGAACTCCTCCTCTGAAAGGTTTCCTCTGTATTAGGTGTTTAAATTGTAGTATCCAAGCCATCCCTAATACTGCCCCTAGCCTGGAGGGTCAGCAACTGAGAACCATGGTTCCCCAGAGGTTTCTTCCACAAGAGTTGTTTCCTAGTATCCATGTTGAAGACCATAATAGTTTAGTTTTTGAAAACTGGAGCTGGATGGTGATTGTCCTCCTTTGTTTCCAGTGTGTTTCATTCTAGCTTTTGTTCTCCTTTCCTTGGGAACAATGTCTTCATCGTTTTCATTTTATTCTTTTGGGCCTTCTTCCCTATGGTGCCTTTGATCTCAGGGACCTCGTTCCTGTGGCACTTTATGGGGTTGAAACCCTTTTTTGAGGATTCCTGCATCTTTATGACACCCAGCAGGGTGGTAGTCCCCATAACAGGGACACAGCAAGTGTAAGCCAAAGTACAAACAAGTTGCCCAAGCAGTCACATGCTACTATGTTGTCTTCCTGTAAGTCCTAAACCATACCTACATAGGAGCCGGATGACTCTTTGAACCACTGGGCAGCTCCAGATCAATAATAAACATCTTGCACAATTACATGACTTACAATGGTTGTAAGACAGTCCATTCTTCAACGGGAGGCATGAAAATGCTTGGTGAGGTTGTGACACTGTATGATTATGAATAAGTCCTAAAAGCAGCTGCAACTACTGTATCTGTACAAGGGTTTTCAAACACTGATTTTAAGATATTGAAACTAACTACTGTCGGTGGGCATATCCCTCAAGCCATAATGTCTACTTCCTAGTCCAAGGGCACTCTGCAACTAATTCTAGAGTGTAGGGGCAAGACAACTGTACAGTATATTGGGGGTTCTACAGAGATTGCAAGATAGCTTTTGAGACCATGAAAGGCACCTGATGAAACAGAAAATAATTATAATTAAATACATTAAATGACACAGTAGAATGTTCTCAAGAATTAACATTGCAATCTGTTAGCACCATGTAAACAAATAAGGACCCTAGCCACAATAGTGTGTAAGATGTATACAAATGCCAAGGAAATGGTGCACATACTAACTGCACACTTTTCCATGTGCACAGTGGCAGTGGGATTGGTCAATGTGTGTATAGGGCTGCACGAAGTGATGCAGAGATGTAACAGGCTATTTCAGTGGATCATCTGATGTGCCCACAGACTGCCCCTTGACTGCACCTTATAAGTAGGTGTAACACCCCACAAAGATCCAATGTGGAAGTGTCACCCATGAATAAGGATATAGAGATTGCACTAGTGGATGATATTGAGCCAGTTCCTAACGATTATAGGCAAGTGCCAGACAACCCTGAACCTGTGTGTCCAGCATCAACCAAACCTCCAGCGTGCACTGGGGCTGTCATGGTTGTGGGAAGCTGGGGCTATGACACCCATGGACACTAAACTTCATTGTAGAGGAGATAGTAATCACTGTCATAGTGATCTGTTGCCATTGCTAGACCTTCTCTGAGCCAGAGCCTTGAGGGGTACACCACCCACAAACAAATGCTGTTAAAGGGAGCATAGGCTGCAATGAGCATGGCCAGTAATATGCCTTCTACCATCATGACCGTAAAGCTCAGAGGGGAGGATCATCATTGTATAGTTAGCAGAAAGCTTTCCTTCCACTGCCAGCCACAGCAGGACACTGAGGGTCAGGGGTCATTGAGTACCCAGAGCTGAATACCATTAAGGTCATTGTGGCTGACATGCTCAGCAAACAATCCATTGACAAGGAGCAGATGGTGTTGACACCCTTGACAGTAGGCATAATACAGTATCGTGTGACACACGTGTGAACACCTGAGCACAGATTAATGCATGTCTGCACCTCACAGATGTTGACCAAGCCCTACCAGTGATAACAATGGGGTGACAACCAGCTATCAGGACAGGTACACACCCAGTTAGGATCAAGCAGAATATCCACTGCTCAGACCCCCAGTAGTTATGCATAAAATGGCGACCACTCAGGCAAGCCACACAACACATACATAGTGCAGTAATACATGCCTTATATCTGCAGGTGCAGTTGACAGTATGGGATGGTTACTCTTCTGCAACAACAGCAGCACCGCACACCAGACACCCAGGAGTGAGGACAGTGGCACTGACACCATGCTGCCCCCCTCCTTCATGTAAACACTGGTGGAGGCCCACAGCAGAATGCAGGACAACATGGGGGGCCTGCCAAGGACAACACACTCACCACAGCCATCCCTCAATGCCCCAGGAACACATTCAATAGAGACCCCAACACCTGCACCAACACTGCCAGCAGCCAACACTTTAGCACCAAAGACATAGACTCATGGTGTACCACCAGTACCCTTTATGATAAAACCTGGTACCTTAACACTAGAGATGTGCTGATGTTTTAATTCACCAGTGAAGTTGCCACAAAGTGGCAGAAATGCACATCCGTGGTGTTTTGTGATGTTTTCCCTACACTCAGTAACTTCAGCTTTGCTCAAAATTGTGACGTTTTCTGTGCAAACAGAGGAATTCCACCCATGAAGTGCAGAATTCTGCCATTTGTGGGGGAAATTCTGTAACTCATGGGCAGAATTCCATCATTCACTGCAAAATTCCGCACTTCCCGAATTGATCCACACTTCACAAATTGAGCTATATTCACAGATTAATTCACGGAGCAAATTTAGCCAACTTCACCCACCTCTACTTAACACAGCCACATAATGAGAGCAGTGATTCCCTTGAGGGACTATTGAGGGCCATGGCAGCACCCCGTGCTAACAGGAGGCAGGGCCTACAGGGAATACACCCTAAATTCAACTAATGGAACAGTAGCAATTAAGGACAAAAACCAACAGGAGCTGTACCAGTTGGGCAGGGAGATTGGTGCTATGTGTACACAGACTGAGTGTTTGTCGCTAGTTTGATGCTAAAAGCACTGAACTTGGTGGTACAGTATGTGATAACACAGGTACTAATGGCCAGACAAGAATTACAGCAGGTTACCTCAAGGCTATCTGGCCCAAAGAGTAATGTACCTGCTCCCCCCCAACCCCAAGATTGAGGCAATTGTCCCAGTGCATGGCACACATAATAAGGAGGAGCAACTTGTGGGTGCCTAGGACAACAATACTGGCCCACCCCTGGCAAACAGAAAGCCAAGTTACATGATAGCACAGAGCACTATACACGACTCCATAAATCTTACTCTCAGTAATCACTACTTTGTTAGGTACTCCCCCCAAGCACACCTGCATTGCCATACAGTGTTGCAGAGTTTTGTTTTAGCATTTAAGGATACCTAAACAGTGCTTTTACTGGCTGAACTGTTCCTAAAACCCTCTCATGGAAGTGTAGTGCAAAGGAAGATGTGCTGAATAATAAGACTAAGTACCTTAAAATCTGAAGTTTAATACAGTTTTATCAATTTTTTCATTTTGCTTCAGTCAGGAAGCATTTGAGCAACAGCATGCTGATTGGAGCCTAAGACTGCCAGGAACATGCAATGCAACGATGTCATCTTAGCAAGGCATCTCATTCATAGTACTGAATCCCTATGGAGCCTTACAGTATATATCATGTCTATGATCAGTGCTATATGTGTACCTTATCATCTTTATTGACATTTAACTTGTACATTACACTCTAATGTACAAGTTAAATATCGATAAAGATGATGAGGTTCAGTAGCACTAATCATAGACATGATTTATAAGGTTCCATATTACAGGCATTATGCATTGCTAAGATTACATCATCACGTTACATGCTCCTAGTAGTCTTAGGCTCTGATCAGGGTGGTGCTGCTCAAATGCTTCCTAATTGCAGCGAAATGAAAAAAAAAATCACCAAAACTGTATTAAACTTCAGATTTATGGTACTTATTATTCAGCTCATCTCCCTTTGCCCTATTTATTGAAATGTTTCACCAGGAGGGCACACTGAACAACAAGTTGCTCATCTCACTGTGCGACCTAGGAGGAGGGAATTACATGAGGATAAGAAAACAGAGATTATACAATTAATGAATAGAAGAACAATTACATTGTGTAGGAACAGGTAGACAAAATAATGCAGCAGTAGGACATGGTACTGGCAGTGCAGTTTGTAAAAATACAACAAAGGAGTACACAGGAAGGCAACAGCATGACAGGTGGTACAATTTATACAAACAGAATAATGCTATGATATACCAGGTGCAAACCCAAGGTAGTACACAAGTGCTGTAGTAGGAGTACGGAGGGGAGTAGTTAATAAGCACTGAAGAGGTGAAAGTGGAAGAGCAGGAGGGGAGGGGAAGGGAGGGGAAGCAGCCAACACCAGTTACCTCTTCAGGATAATGAGAAACCCTACAAGGGGAGCTGGGGCTGAAGAGGAGAGGGGTTGCTACCCAACCCTGGATCCCCCTTCATGATGCTGTGAGCCCTGCAAGGGGGTAGGGAGTTGGTAGGCAGGAACTAAGAATAAAGGTAATTAAGGAGTGGCAACACAGGAACAGCTGGGAGACAGGAAATTGTGGAGGGCAGTGCTAAGGAAATAGGTGGAAAAGGAGTTGCGTATTTGAGGGGGGGAGTTTCAGACTTTAGGGAAGTGATGGGCAAACAAAATCTGACCAATGAGGGTGGAACAGCATGGGACCACCAAGGTGGGTGTGTCACTAGATCTGAGGGAATGGGAGGGTGGAGAAGGATTGGAGAGAGAGGCCCTACTCTTCCACGAGAGGGTTTCAGGAGCAGCACAACCAGTAAATGCAGTGTTTAGTTTTTTTTAATACACTTTATTAGAAGTTTATTAAAATTCTCTATACTAGCCACACACACTCTCCCTGCCCAGTCCCAGTGGTGCCATGGTCGAGCAAGACTATAGTCCTTTCTATTCTTATATGTCCAGGAATAGCTTTATTAGTCACCAGATAATCATCGTAGGTGAGGCTGTGAAAATAAGGGAGATATCAACCAACAAAAAAACAAAAATATTGTCACTCTTTAAGTAGAAGAAGATACCAAAACTAATGTATACAGTTTTTCCCATTTCTTTCTATATACTGGTAGGTGATTATGAAGGCTAGCTATCATTTTTTCAACCCTCAAATTATGCAATAACTCATTGAGCCAATCCAAATATGAAATCTCAGTCTGGTCTTTCCAATGGCATAAAACCACTTTTTTAACCTATAGAGAACTCAGAGCCAGCCCGTATCTCCATTCTTTGACATTCACCCTGGAATAGTCCCCTATCAAACAGATTTCAGGGAGAAAGAACTGCTCCATCCCCAAAAGTGGATCCAGATTTTGTTTGCTCTTTCCCCAAAGAGGGGAGACCATCAGGCAGTCCCCAAAAATATGCATAAGAGTCCCATCTGCCTGCCCATACCTGGTGCATAGGGGAGAAAAGAGTTTCCCCATTTTAACCAATCAGACAGGAGTGCAATATATATCATTTAAACTATAAAACTGGATAAGGCAGAGCCTGTCATTGGATAACAGTTGATAAAGGTCTGACCAAATACGTTTCCAGTCAAAGGTAGATTCTGGGAAAGAAAGGGAATCTGGAATAACCTGTCATCTCAGGGAAGAATTTAGTAAGTAGGACATTATTCAATTGGGATACTGAATGGAAGTGCCAGGCCAGTGTTTGGAACAGTTAGAGAAGCTCTCTCTGGTTATTAGTCCATGGTGCCAGGCCAAACCATGCAATCAACAGGTGATAGATCTGGAAGACTTTAAAGATGGACTGGGCTGGCACATTGAAACATGTCATCAGCTCATGGCTCTGAGGGATATGCCCATTAGAAAGAAGGTCAAGGACTGTCTTCCCTGCTAGAGAAGAGATAGTCCTAGGGTTCAACATGCGGCCCCCCCCCCATTTAAAAGTTTGGGTTGTCGCAAGCAGTTGGGAAACCTCTAGTGTGTGGGCAAATGCAGCATTTTACAAAGTTGTGTATGCATCCTCAGAGATGTAAAAATGATCGAATCCCAAAGAGTTCTGGGCAAACACTTAGGCATTATGAAATACCAGCTATCTAGTGAGATTCCGGTTTCTTCAATCAAAGCCCTCTCAATTTGAAGCCACAGGGGGATATACTAAGCATTGTTTGGTGAGATCTGTACTCTAGGCCATTTAGCATATTTTGCTACATGACTCGTAAAGTAGTATGCAAGAAAACTGGGCAATTTAAGACCTCCCATGTCCTTAGGGAGCCCAAGGCAGCTATAAGCCCTACGTGATTTTTTTCCCTTCCAGAGAAAGGGTGAAATAATACCATGTATTTTCTTGAACCAACTAAGGGGGAACCAGATATTTAACATGTTTAGGGAGCAGAACAATCGGGGGAGAACTTTCATTTTGATAATATTGACTCTACCCTGCAGTGATAAGGGGAAGGTGATCCATCTTTGTAAATCCTGATGGAGTGTATTAACCAGCTCATCCAAATTCAGTTTTTTCATTAAAACCCAGGACTGTGAGAGAGTGATACCTAGATATTTAATCTTGGTGGTCCATTCCCAACCCAAGTGAGCAAAGTCAGAGCTATTGACCAAAGGATGTAAAGGCATTATTACCATTTTGTCCAGGCTGAGTTTGTAACTGGAATATTTGTGAAAAATCTTTTTTAATTTGAAGGGCTACCTTACCTGATGCTGCAGAATTTGAGAGGATGTGTAGCAGAATGTCATCTGCATATGCAGACAGTCTGAGATCTAATGAGGCAATGGGAACCCTGTTTATGGAAGGGGAGATTCTAAGAAGTGTCAGTAGGGGCTCCAGATATAGGTTGAACAGAAGAGGGGAAGTGGGCAACCTTGGCGAGTACAGGAATGCAGGTGAATCTTCTCAAATAGCACTCCATTACAGTGAATCTTCGCACTGGGACAGGAATACAAAGCTTTCACCCACTTAATAAATATCCTGGGGAAACCAAACTTCTTCAGAACCGTAAACAAAAAAGCCCAATTCACTCTGTCAAATGCTTTTTCTGTGTCCAGGGAAACCAAGGCCATAGACTGATTGGCTGCCCTGGAGGCAGAAAAGATATGTGACAACTTTGTAAGGTGGTTGACTGGTGATCGACCTTTCATAAAGCCCACTTGTTCTGGCCCAATTAATCCATCCCAAATCTGCAGGATTCTATTGGCTAATGTTTTGGCAAAGAGCTTAATATCATAGTTCATGAGAGATATGGGTTGGTAATTGGTGATCTTATCAGGGGTTTACCCGGCTTAGGTATAACTACTATTAACAGCTCTGCTAAAGAGAGATCTGAAATTCCTACCTCACAAAAGGAGAGAAACAATTTGTGGAGGATGGGGTGAGCACAGTGGCAAATGTTTTATAAAAATTAGGAGAAAAGCCATCTGGACCCAGGGATATGTCTGAAGGGAGGCAGCTGATGGCTGCATGGATTTCTTGGGAGGATATAGGACCCAACAGAAAGTTTTGCTGATCTTAGGTCAGGCGAAGGAGTTGGGTATGGGTCAGATATTCCTGGATTTCAGGTATAGGAGGATAGTTGACAGGAGGACTGTACAGCTGCTAGTAGTATAGGGCAAATTCAGTAACTATCTCCTTGGGCACAGTTTTCAGAGTTATCAAGTGGGGATGTAATAGAGAGCATTAAACTGGATGCTTGTTGGTTCCATAATCTGAGGGCAAGGAGATGCCTGGCTTTGTCACCTTTGTCAATATAAGTTGAAAGGGTTTTTAAGACAGAATACTCAGCCCATTCCCTCAGCTTCTCTGCATACTGGTCTCTCAAAGCTGTCAATTATTCCTGTTGCCTCTCTGAGGTATCCAAGGAGGTGTTACCCTCAAGAGCCTCAATGCAGTCAAGAACAAGATGAAGGGAAGCCTCACGTTGCTTTTTCTGCCTGGAAGCCTGGTGGATGAGTTCCCCATGGGGAGCTCACTTGAGAGAACACCATAGCCTTCCGTAATCTGATATAGACCTTCATTAAATTCCATATACTGGGTGATAAATGTTCTAAGACCTGAGACCGCTGGCCCACCAGTGCAGCAGTTAGAATTCCACTTGTGACACCAGTGACCTGGGTTCGGGAATGAGCATGGGTCACTGGAGGGCTGGCCGGGGGGAGAAGGATTGAGCATCCCATGGACAGCTCTCCTTCTCTGGGGGGGAGGGTAGGGGACTGGTCCAGTGCCTGCTGGCTCCTAGCAGAGTCTGGGAGTATCACAGGATGCATGGCCCAAATGCCAACTCAGGGAGGAGCAGACGTTGGCAGATGCCGTGACGTCACTACACTGCCCCCAACAGAAAAAGGGAAAAATTGCTTGCTGGCTGCTGGATGATGGCTTTCCATTCACTGAGTGCCTCAAGGCCTTCCCAGGGCCTCCTGCTCCTCAGCAGCATCCCCAAGCCCAAGTAGTGAGTGTGCTGGGGTCATCCCCTGTCCTCCGGTGCCTTCCCCTTTGGAGGAGGGGGACCCACCCGGTGAAGAGATATACTGGTATATCCCAGAGATTGGCTGCCATATGGGGACCAGAGGAGGGCTGGGTAAGGAGAGTGGGACTAGAGGGAGCCTGTGGAGCCCAAAGGAGTGGGGGACCAGCGAACATGGAGGGTGGAAAAAAAAAAAGACCCGAGACCACCAAGTCTTCTTGTGAAAACTGTTTATTAAGTTTCAAAATTCTATCCTGGACCATGGTGGGTGACCTGTTGTACATCAAATATTTTGGAGAGTAGTCTGATATAATTCTGGCTGAGATCCCTTTCTCCAAGACAGGTGACAGGAAGAGCCTACTAACTAAGAAATAGTCTAAATGAGAGAGAGATTTGTAGATGAGGGAGTAAAAAGTATATGCCTGTTCTGACGGATCAAGGACCCTCCAGGGGTCACAAAGACCACTTATATTCATCAGCTCATGGAGGGATCTTTGGACAGGGGACAGTCCAGATGGTATTTGACCTGTCTTATCCAAGGCTGGATTTAAGGTAAGGTTCCAGTCCCTGCAAAGATAATTGGTAGGTGAGCAAAATGGGCCAGTTGGGCCAATAAGTCTGTGAAAAACTCCAGGGAATCCTTACCTGGACAATATACGCAACCCAAAATAACTTCAGAGTGGCTCAGAGTGCCACGCACCAATAGGTATCGACCACGGGGATCTTCTATACTTTGTAATATTTCAAAACTAGTTCCCTTAAAAAAATTTAAATCACAACTCATCTTTGGCTTTTTGAATCACCTGCAGCCAAGGCCTATCCAACCATCTGCCTACAAAAGAGAAGCCCCTCCATAGAGAGGAGGTGTGTCTCCTGGAGGAAGGCTACCTGACACTGTAATAATTGCAGGTGCCTCAAAATCAGGTAGTGTTTTACCCTGGAGTGGGCTTCTCTAATGTTCCAAGTAACAAGTTTCATAGCCATTGCAAAGAGGTAGGGTAAAATGGGAAATCATATATGCCAGTAGCTTAAGCAAACTAAAACCTAAATATGGACTATAGAACTTTATAAAAACAGACATTTCCCTGGGGACCCCTACCCCCTTCCAACCCTCCCCTCCATATCCCCCCCAGCAAGTATATGGCATAGTATAGAGCATTGAAAAATCCAAAACAACACCCCACCCCATAAACCAGAACACTAAAGCTACACTCCCCAGTCCTAATGACTGAACCCCCCTGCCCTCTCAGGCCATGATGTTTAGAACACTACCCGAATCATACACCCCTCTCACACACCTACCCAAGATGTAAGAAGAATCTAGAAGAAAACCCACCAACCTTAATGTTGCGTTAAAGAAAAACATCACTATGCATGTGTTCAAGACAAATATACACGCCTATTGCATAACTAATCCCCTCCAAAAGCTAGCTACCTTTATGTAAAAATTAAATTGTGCATTCTGCAAGGTTACCCTATTGTAATACACTAAAAATGAACACCACTAGATGGTGCCTCTCAACTAGCCTACAGTAATTCTTGCAGAGGTGTCTTTAACACAAATCAGTAGTTCTATAAACAAAGTCATATGCTCCTGCACACATAACTTTAGAAGGAGCTATAAACTAAGGAAGATTACCACAGGTTCATGCAACTTAGACAAGCACACTTCCATAAACAATGCAGTCAATCAACAGGGTAGGTTTTAACTGGGGTGTTAACTGTGACACTTTTACAACTGGTTCTGATCACTGAATAATTTTTTTGTAAAATAAAAATGGGTTATGGACTGTCTGTCATGAGAGATGCTGAGAAGTCTGGTGCTCTTGGAGTGACCACGCTCACCCCCCCAGGTTTCAGCTGAAAGATGAAAGCCATGAGAAAATATTGAAACAGTATGTGAGATCACACACACACACAGGTTTTAGATACAAGATGTTACATGGAAGGCCTGAAGCTAATTATGGAGTAGAACAGACCTTGATCAAGGATCTCCTGTTTTATCTAAAGTTAATTACAGGCTGGAAGAGGCTTGAGTTGAGCATATCCATTTTATGATTTTTCAAGACAAGGAAACCAGGTTTAGTACACAGGTGCGAAATCAAAAATACTTTGGTGTCTGTGTGAGAGGGAAGCTTGATCAATAGATCAAAGAAATGTAATTTGCAGAACATGAGTCATGCTGAGGTTGCAGAATTTAATACTTGAAAAAGACATCCTGTTTTATATATATATATATATATATATATATATATATATATATATATTTTTTTTTTATATATTCTGACAGGGAGGAGCTAGGTGACCTCATGCAAAATAGGTGGGGAAAACCAGCTTTTAAACATTAATTCTGTTTTCCTTCAGACACACTTTTATCTAGACTCTGACTAAGAAACATCTGTGAGCACTTTAAGTAGGTATTTAGAGACCAAGTACTATAGTAGGAATTGCACTGTTTAAAACCTTGTTTTTTTTATAACATTTGTATGTCTTGTGATATAATAGTTCAGTATTTTGAGTTTTACATATTTTTATCTATATTAGTAAAACTCTTTTTAGAGCTTACTTGGTCTATCTTTGATTTTTCTTTCATTTGCAAGAAAAGTATACATAGTTATAACATACACTAGGCATAAGCTTCAATGGTGATACCAAACTGGAAAGAGAAGCGTTTTAAATCTGAGGTCTTTATTAAAGTTTTTAAGGGTTCATTTCTGTACACCTGGTTAGGTGCCTGTAGGCAAAGATATCTGGCCCCCTGAAGACAGAATTATCTGAACCTGTACATTGGGTACGCTAGCAAGAGATTCACAGTTTGAATCCCTCCAAGACTGGAGACCAAAGGTTGATCCAAACTCACAAAACAGACAAGAGGGTTACCATGTTCTGTTAAACTGTTCACAAGACTGTGCTCGGAGGTTGGCACTTTGGGAGTAGAGGGCTGACCTGCTGAGTGGGTTTGTGACATTAACATGTATACATTGAAACATTGTCCCTGTGAAAAAAAAAGGGAAGAAACATCACCGGTCAGCATCCCTGTCTATCTGAAAGCCATGCAGCCAGAAGACAAATGTCAGGCCTCCATCTCAATGATAAATCAACACTGGATCCTCGGCCTGTTTTTAGCAGTGCTGCGCATTAATGTAGGGTTTAACTGTGCCCAGAACAATAATAACTCAACACAAACAGAGGAATAAGTCTCAGTCCTAAGCACATCTCTAAGCGATTCAGGTCCTAAAGTGTAGAGTATTTACCTATATAACCTATATAACCAATAGGGAGGCAGTATAGTGCAGTGGTTTAAGGCTCTGAGCTGCAAATCTGGAAACCTGGGTTTGAATCCCACAGCCCCCACTTGCATACTGTGTGACCTTGAGCAAGTCACTTAAATTCTCTGTGCTCCCAGGTTGCACCTTTAAACAAGATTTTAGCTAAGTGTGTTACTCCTGGTAAAACAACTGAAAAAACAAACAAACCTGGTTAAGCTTAGAGCAAATCAGAAAGTTCTCTCTATATGCAGATTGGGGCTTAAAACAGCATGTTCTGCACTATTGATAAGACCTTCCACGAGGTAGCAGGTTAACAAAGCATTCTGCAGAATTGGCCTTCATTTAAATAGGTCAGGATACCATCCTTTCAGAGTGTTCTTTGCCTTTCCTAACTCCTCAAAGTTATGCCAACTATCCACATGATGAATCTGTAAAGTAGCGGGGTATTTTACCTTGAACTTAATACCAGCAGCAATCAGTTTAGAAACTGTTGGATGCATAGTAGGTCTCCTCTGTTGAACAGAGTATGGAAGATCTTGTGCAATTCTAAGCTTCTTCTGCTCCTACTGAACTTCTTTCACTTCTCTGAGCTTGGATAAGATGTGCTGCTTGTCTAAGAAATTGAGGAGTCAAAATATTAAAGGCCGAGGGGGAGTTCTTGGAGGGGGTGCCAGATGACATGATCTGTGGTCTCTCTCAATGAGATAAGTGGGTTTGGAGAGGGACCAGAAACTTTTTCACAGAGTTTCTGCACAAATGTAATCACTGTGGGGCCCTCCTCGCCCTCCAGTAGCCCAAGAATAACGAGGTTGTTCCTACAGGAACGTCTCTGCAGGTTCTCCAGTTTTTCCTCCATTCTTTTCATTCTGTGCCACATCGCTGATAGGTCTGGGTCTGTACGAGCTCTCCAGTCATCAAGAGAAGAATTTCTAGCCTCGTTATCCCCAGTATGATGGGTAAGCTGCTTGAGAGATGTCTGCATATTTTTAAAATCAGCTGCAAGGTTGGCCAGCATATCTTTTAGAGGGGTCAACCCTTCAAGAAATTTTCCTTCCATAAGGGTGGCCTGGGAACTTGCATGAGTGGTTGTCCCTGTCTGCTGTGCCTTAACCCATTTTGCAGCTTTGTCCTGCGCTGCTGTTGTCAGGGTGTGCCTGGGCAAAGATTCTTTCATTTCTGCTTCCATTTCTGTGAAAAACCCACACCAAAGCTGCTCCACTGGTAGAGGACTGTCAGTACTGGCAAAACTGATGAATATAAACTTTTAGGTTGGTGGAAATTGAACTTTTATTGATAAGAGTGCAGGAGCTCTAGTAAGTGCATCTGTTCAGGTAGCCATCATGTGACCCCCCCAAATGCACTGTTTAGTTATCCTTTAAGTAATTTCATAGGTTCATAGGCATGTTACAAGTCATGAGGTTTATACGGACCTTTTGCGACTCACCACTAAATTAGTGGAAATACCTATATATGTCCAAAGTCATATGCTTATCCAAGGCTTTTATTAAAACTATCTATAGTTTCACTGATCACCACATACTAAGGTAGGGAGTTCCATACTGACACCTCTCTATTAGTAAACCACTGTGCTCTCTTGATTGTCTTTACTAGTCCTCCCTTCAGTTTCAATGAGTGCACTCTTGTTGGTCTTATGCAAGTTTTTTTATTCAGACATATACTTTCCATAAAAAAAAGGATCCTTAAAGGCTCTGTAAACTTGACAAAGGCCCCCTGTTAGTCTCCCATAATGCATAGAGTACAGACCCAGATCTCTGAATCAACATTCATAAGATTTATCTTTTACTGATAACATTTTCTTTGTGACCGTCCTCTGGACACCTTCAATCAATTTTTTCCTGATATACATTGTGGTGTACAGAAAGCAGAGCAATACTCCAAATGTGGTCTAATCAAAGCAGTGTACAGTGGAACCATCACCCTGGAGCTTCTACTTTTAATGTGGCTGAGTATGCAACCTCGCATTCTATTACATTTTTAACTTGTTTCCTGGTGTGTGTGTCATAAAGGAGAAATCGTTAGTAATTGACATCCCTAGGTCAATTTCATGTGTTGTTTCCATTAATACGATATTGTTTAATATATATGTATTCCTAGAGTTGCTTTTCCCACGGTGCATTACCCTATACTTTGACTCATTACATTTTAATTTATGCTCTTCTGCCCAAGGTGAAAACAGTGTTATATCCCTTTGCAGCTGCTGAGCTGACATTTCATTATTCACTATGACACCTAATTTGCTATCAACTGCATACTCAGTTAACCAAGAGCAATTAGATGTTTTCATGGTGGAAATGAGTACATTAAAGAGTGTTGGTCCCAGGACTGATCCCTGTGGGACCCCGCTAGTCATTCCTCCCCACTCTGAATAATGATCTAAGACCCCCACTCTGTGTTTCCTACCACTCAACCATGCCTCAATCCATTTGACAGTGTTATTTAGATGTAATTCTTTCAGCAATCTAATCAAAGTGTGATGATAAACCTGGTCAAATGCTTTTGAAAAGTCCAAATACACAATGTCCACAGAGAAACCTTCATCTAATGCCTGACTAACATTTTCGTAGAAGTGCAATTGAGCCATAAGATATGATCGTCCCCTGGTAAAGCCATGCTGACTTATATCCATGTAACCCTGTTGACATATGTGGTTAGTTATCAAATCTTGAAGGATCCCTTGTAGCATCTTACAGATCTGTGAAGTCAAGCTAATTGGACTGTGATTTTGATATCCTTTCCATCCCCCTTCTTATGTACTGGTGTGATAGTTGCTGTCCTCCATTCTTCCAAAACTATATCCTCATTAATAGATACTGTATACAGAAAGGCTAGTGGTCCAGCAAGCTCCTCTCTGACCCTGATCATTATTCTGGGATGTATACCATCAGGGCCAATGGATTTATTAGGTTTTAACTTATTCATTTTGTTCCACACCATTTTCTTGGTTATGATGATTGGATCAGTAGTAGGGAATACTGGATCTATGTTATCATATAATGCACATTTTTCTCCATTTTTGAAAGGTGCTAAGAAAGAAATCAGTAAACTCATTAGCAATTTCCGCTGAATCTGTAATTAACCTGTTTTCAGAGTGTGAAGCTCACTACTTGTGCTGGTTGCCCCTTGATGAACCTATGTAATTATGTAATTAAAATATCTTTTTTTTTTATTGTCCTTCACATTGCAAGCCAACTTAAATTCTATATTACATTTTGCTTTGTTAATTTCAGTCATTTTTTGAAATGAACACCTGCTTACTGGACATAAAAAGTACTTACCAACAGTGCTGAATTAAACATGTGTTTTTTTAGGAAAATGATTAAAAAAACAAATGGCTAAGTCACTAGGAGCCGACATAACTGCCATGCCCTTGTACACCTCTACACTGACCACATCTCACATAGAATTACACAAATCACTATATGCGTACTTGTATAGTGAGCATTATCACACCACTCAGCACATACCCCCAACTTCATGTTGGAAGCCTTCTCACATCTGGGGGCCAGCAGCAGCCTTACAACATCATTCCAGAACTGTCATCATTTTCTGAGGCCACTCATTGCTAGCAAGATCATGGACTCACAGTTTTGGAAGCCAGTTCCAATCAGGAGGGACAATGGAGAGTAGAAACATAGAAACATAGAAACATAGAAGTTGACAGCAGATAAGGACAGCAATGCCCATCCAGTCTGCCCATTTCTTTTTCTACCTTATGAATGTGCCATAGGCCTTTGCTCTGTCAATGGCCTATCTATTCCTTCTCATCTGTATTGCTCCCTTATGCCTATCCCATGCCTGTTTGAAGCCCTGCACTGCATTCATATCCACCACTTCCTGAGGTAGGCCGTTCCATGCATCCACTACCCTTTCTGTGAAAAAGAACTTCCTCACATTACCCCTTAATCTGCCTCCCTCTAATCCCATGCTATGTCCTCTTGTCCTGCTATTTTTCTTATATTGAAACATGTTAGACTCTTTCACCTTGTTAACGCCCTTAAGGTGTTTGAATGTTTCAATCATATCACCTCTCTCCCTCCTTTGCTCTAGGGTATACATATAGAGTTCAGTTAACCTGTCCTCATATGTTTTCTGATGCAGTCCCTGCCCTTCTCTGGACTGCCTCAATTTGGTTAATGTCCTTGTGAAGGTGTAGCCTCCAGTACTGCACGCAGTACTGCACGCAATACTCCAGATGGGGCCTAACCAGTGTCTGGTAAAGAGGGATTATTAACTCCCTCTTACATTTTGTGATACCCCTACTAATACACCCCAACATTCCTCTAGCCTTACCTACTGCTTTAGAGGTCTGCTTGGATGATTTCAGGTCATCGTTGATGATGACGCCCAAGTCTCTTTCTTCCCTTGTGACTGCCAGCATCTCCCCTCCCAGCCTATAGGTGGCTCCAAGGTTTCTCTTCCCTATGTGCATGATCTTGCACTTCTTTGCATTAAACCCTAGTTGCCACTCTTCCGACCATTTTGCTAGTTTATCCAGATCTTTTCTCATTCTGCCCACACCATCTGGATCATCTACTCTGCTGCAGATCTTGGTGTCATCTGAAAACAGACAAACCTTACCCTCCAGTTCATCTGCAATGTCGCTGATGAAGATATTGAAGAGGACTGTCCCCAGGACTGATCCCTGAGGTACCCCACTTGTGACTTGCATCTCTTTTGACTGTATACCGTTTACCACTACACTCTTGTTTTCTGCCTGTCAAAATGTTTGCCACCCAGTTGACCAACGTCTGACCCATCCTGAGCCTAACCAGCTTATTAATCAATATTCTATGTGGAACAGCATCGAAAGCTTTGCTGAAGTCAAGGTAGGCAACATCAACTGCTCTCCCTTGGTGCACCACTCTGGTTACCCAGTCAAAGAAATTTATGAGATTAGTTTGACAATACCTTCCTTTCATAAACCAATGCTGTCTTGGATCCTGTGCACCTATGGATTCCAGGTGTTGCACTATCCTTTCCTTAAGGAGTGTCTCCATAATTTTGCCCACTACTGAGGTAAGACTGACAGGTCTGTAGTTCCCTGCCTCCTCCCTGCTACCACTCTTGTGGAGAGGGATCACATGAGCCCTTCTCCAGTCTTCTGGGACCTCTCCTATTCTCAGAGACTCACTAAACAGTTCTGATAATGGCTCCACTGGTTCCAACCTTAGCTCCTTTAGTACCCTGGGATGTATGCCATCAGATCCCATTGCCTTGTCCACCCTGAGCTTATTGAGCTCTTGTAGGACCCCTTCTTTTATGAAGGGACTAGTGCACACTTCCCTCCCCCCTGTGTCCATGGTGCAGAGCTGTGGGCCCTGCCCTTCCTTCTCTTCAGTAAATACTGAGCACAAGTATCTATTTAGGATAGATGCTTTTACATGGTCCTCCTCCTCACACGCCCCCTTATCCCCCTTTGATCTTAGCAATATCCTCTCTGGACTTTCTCCTTTCACTAATGTATCTATAGAAAGTCTTAGAACCTCTGTGCACAAGCACTGAGGCAATGGTTACCCCAAAGGGCATTTGGCTGGGAAGTCAAGTTTCAAAGAAATACAAAATCACACATGCCTCCACAATGCAAAGCATCATGGGCTGCATATGCAAATTACCACAGACCATAGAAAGTCTTGTCATCTTCTTTTACTGTTAGTGCTAGTGTTTCCTCAGTTTGGGCCTTTGCCTGCCTTATTGCCATCCCTGCTTCCCTGCTTCCCTTAGGGAAGTTTGGTATGCCTCCCTATCTTCATCCTGCTGCATTCCCTGGTATTTCCTGAAGGTCAGACTTTTGGCTCTGGCCTTTTCTGCTACTGTGTTTGAGAACCAAAGTGGTTTTCTTTATCTTGTGCACTTCGTTTTTTCACTAACACAATGGGATGTTGCGTCAAGTATTGCATCTTTAATGCTTGCCCACTTTGCCTGTGCCCCCTCACCTGTATTTCTTTTTGCCAGGGCTAGCTTAACTCTGTTGGCCATCTTATCAAAGTCAGCTTCTCTGAAGTCCCATATTTTTGCCTTGGAATGGGAGGATTTTGTCCTAGTGGCCAAATTGAACTATACCATGTGCTGGTAACTATCCCCCAGGTGACCATCTACCTGGAGAGCTGTGATCCTTTCCCTGTTAGTCAGTACTAGATCTAGGATAGCCCTGTCTCTTGTGGGTTGTTGTACCAGTTGTTTGAGGCTTTCCCCCTGCAGGGAATCCACCATGTGTCTAGTTCTGGCAGATGTCCCTGCAGGTATTGACCAATCTGTATCTGGCTTGTTGAAGTCTCCCATTATGAGAACCTCCCCTTTAGCTGTCATGTTTTGTATATCTTCTAACAGTAACATGTCTATGTCCTTCCCCTGGTCTGGAGGCCTGTAGACAACCCCAGTTCATATGGCTGTCCCATTTCCTGTTGACCCAAAGTTCTTCTGGCTCCTTATGTGTATTCTGAATTTCTGTAGCTTTGATATTTTCATTGACATAAAGGGCCACTCCAACCCCTCTTTTTGCACCTCAGTCTCTTCTGAACAGTACATAGCCAGGTACTGAAGTCTCCCAAGTGTGGTTACTGGTAAACCATGTCTCGCTAATGGCTACTATGTCCAGTTTAGCTTCTGTCAATATTGCCTGCAGATCTGGGATCTTGTTTCCAGACTGCAAGCATTTGTGTACATGATTTTCCACTGGTCAGATTTCAGTGTGTCAGTTGTTGGGTGAGGTCCAGCATTTCCCCAGTGCATCGTATGGGGAGCCAGACCTTTTTCTTTACCTGGTAGTGCAAATGAACTACAAACATGCTGAACTCCTGTTTGACCACTAGCTGAGGGGGGAGGGGTGTTCTTCCCATTCGACGTTTTGGGTGCTGCACCCCTCTCCCCATTTGCTAGTTTAAATATTCTGCAAAAACATCAAACTTCTGCTCCAATGCACTGACTCTCTCCTTAGTCAGATGCAGTCCATCACATTTAAAGAACTTTCGCTCCCAAAACTGTTGCCAATTCCTTACAAATGTGTGTCCTTTTTCCTGGCGCCAGCCATTGAGCCACATGTTTATCTCCCCTATCTCCCCTTCTCTGACCTTCTATCCATCTGTCCCCCTCTCCCAGACTGGAAGGATCTCAGAGAAGGAGATGCCTGATGAAATGGATGCTAGTTTGTCACCCAGCCTGGTTAGGTGTTCCTTGGTCTCCACAACTGACCGGTGGTGAGATCGTTAGTCCCTATGTGTACCAGGATATCAATGTTTTCTCCTGCTTCCTGAACAATTTTATTTATTTATTTATTAGCTTTTGATGACTGGGTAAGTGCATTAGGCAATATACCTGCCTATTTTCAAGCACGACCTGGGAGAGTACAAGATACAGTTATAGGAAACATACTCTGGAACATACTGACATTTTGAACAATTGCAACAGATATTCTCACAGGGATATACATAGCATTTTATGACAACAGGTCCATCCATGCAGGGATGGTTTATAATGTCAGGTGCAATTAGAAGACATACAAGTGTAAGGCAGAACTAAAATCAAGTCAGCGTGGATGAGGCAGGAAGGGGACAGACACAAGTATCAAGTGCTAGGAGGTGAGAGATGAGTGCTGATTTAAAAGAGGAGTGGGGAAAATTGTTCTTCAGGCAGTGGGGGAGAGTATTCCAGGTTTTGGGAGCAAAGTGGGTGAATGCTTGTTCACCCATTTTTGTAGTGCAACATCGGACTGTGAGCAATGGCAGATGGGTGAACCTTAGAGGATGGGAGTGTTGCACTGAGTTAAACATGAATGTTATAGCTGAAGGACAGGGAGTTCTAGTCATAGAATCTATGAAGCGGCTCAGTGAGAAAAGGTGATGCGATTCAGGTGATAGCCAGTGCAGGGCTGAGTAGAGGAGACAGTGGTGAGTGAGGCAAGGGGCAGATAGAGAAAATCTGCAAATATTATTGTAGGTGGTTTCTCACTTATAGAGAATAGCAGCGGCAGCATGAGAAAGAATGGGAAGGGCGTAAAGAAGCCCTGGAAGGAGGACACCTCTGGCCACCGATACCCTAGCTGCAGGGGTTAATGGTATGCTGCCCCAACTTTTATGTTTGTGGATTAATGTGAGCAAAGAAGTCAAGTGCCGGATCCCAATGTCACCCCAAGGTACTTAAAAGAGCACATGATCATGACAGCAGCAACGTCCTGGCATAGAACACGAAACATAGGGGACAAGGTCTGTACTTTTTCAGAAGACCTGAAGAGCATGGCTTGGGTTTTGGTGAGTTTAAGGATAAGAGAGGTGAGGGAGAACCAGGACTGAAGGTGTTGAAACGCAGAGCTGAGATGATCATTGAGGTCAGGAATTGAGCGAGAAGCAGAGAAAAGTATGAGATCATCTGCATACATAATGGAGCTACAGTGGGGTATGGAAGTAGGGATATAATTTACGAAAATTGAGAATAACAGTGCCCCAAGGATAGATCCTTAAGGGACACCCACAGAGATAGGGGCAGGAGACGAATGAGTTTTGCAACAGGAGACAAATTGGGACCGGTCATTTAGGTAACTTGAGAACCAGGCTACAGGGGGTTCAGAGGCCCTGAGAATATGCAGCTTATCTAGGAGAAGAGTATGACTAACTAAGTTGAAAGCCTTGGTAAGGTCAATAAACACTGAACCAGTAAGCAGACCTTTGTCCATATTTGACTTAACCTCACTGGTGAATAGGGTGAGTCCGGTTGAGGTGCTATGACCAGCCCTGAACCCATGTTGAACAGGTGACTGAAGGCTGAATTTAAGCAGGTGAGCAGAGATCTGACCATGGATCATTTTTTCTAGCAACTTGCTGAGAGTAGAAATCAATGCAATGGGGCAATAGTTGGACAGAACTCTGGGATCTCCTTTCTTGAACACCGGGATTGTCATGGCAGCTTTCCAGGCAGTGGGCACAGTAGATGTAGTGATGGATAGGTTAAAAAGCCTCATTACTGGAGTGGCCAGAAAAGGGGCAGCAAGTCTGAGGATTCTGGGTTCAAGTCCGTCTGGCCCGGCAATCCCCCAAAAAGTAATAGTGCGAGGTAGCAAGTACCTCAGACGTGTGATAGGGGAGATCCCTAAGATTGGAGATCCACCAGGAAAAGATGTAGTGCCAGGGAGGCAGCCCCTGGGTGATGGCGGGGAGGGACATGGGGTCTTGGTAAAAAGGGCGTTAAAGGCATTAGCAATTGTGCAGGGGATATTGCAAAGGGTATCATTGATAAGCATATCATTCAGAAACTGAGGCTTGTTGTTCCCTAGGATCTCTTTAATCTGGTACCAGTATTTCTTCAGGTTGGAGGCCGATGAGTTAAGGAGAATTTGTAAATAGGCACTTTTGGCTGCAAGTACTTCTGTTTTGCAGGAGTTACGTGAAGCCTGATATTCCTGAAAATCGGCCTGGAGAGAGAAAAATTTCCATTTTGACCAGATTTTGTCACGATGCTTAATCAGTTGTAGGAGAGGCCTCCTGAGCCACTTGGTCACTTTCCCACAGACTCTCTGTGAGGAGAAAGGAATATGCTTGTTTTACAAGGCCAGAAGAGTTTTATTGAAGTAATCTGTGGCTTGGTCTGTATTGGTGGTAGTATAAAGGGGAGACCAGTCAGTAAGTTTTAGGTCATTTATAAATGCCGACTGGTCAAGATTTGAAAAATCGGCAAAGGATATCACTTTGGTAGTATTAGAGGAGGTGGAGGACCCCCTTACATGGTAGATAGAACAATGATCACTAATTGAGTCGGGCAGAACCCCAGCAGGTGAGTAGCAGTCCTTCCTATTGGTGATGATCCAATCAATCATGGTATGACAGGAGCTGTTATGAGACACCCTTGTGGGAGCCGAGATGAGTTGACTAAAGTTATCCTTACTAATTGTAGAGGCTAAGGTAGAAGAGTTGGGCCCAAACCAGTCAAGGCTAAAATCACCCAAACATATCAACTCATTTTTCTTGGATACAGAGGGAATAAAGTCCATAAGTTCATCAAGACCTATTTTACTGTTATGAGGAGGAATATATACCCCGAGGATGTGCAGTTTTTTAGCACCCCCGAGTAAAATAAGGGAGTGTAAAACCTCACTATTATTCAGAACAGGTGTAGGCAGCAACGAGATGCACAGTTGGGACTTATAATAAATGGCTAAACTTACCTCTCTTTTGGAGGAAGGCCTGTCAACCCGGTGCGTATTATAGCCTGGCAATGAATAGGCAGGCTCAGAGATAGAGGGTTTCAGCCAAGTTTCTGAGAGAACAAATACATCAGGGTTACTGACCTGCACCCAGGCCTCCAGTTTGGGGAAATTGCATTCCAGACTTCTTATATTGAGATGGACAAAGGTGAGACCCTGGGCCTGGGAAGGGAAATTGCCAGAAAGTGTATTGGATGTGAGTGGCTTTATTACTGGACCAGGGTTGGCCTCAATATCCCCAGCAAGTGTAAGGGATAGGGTTATGGCCCAAAGCGAGGCCAGAGCATAGGGCCAGGATTGACCCCTGGAAGGGTGGAGTTTCCTGTTTAGAAGGAACCTAAGAATATGCTGGAAAACATTATTAGTAATGTGGAACTGGGTTCCAGGTGTGGTGGAACTCGTGGTTAGTATGTTAGAGAATGTGAAATCATTAAGAGCCCTCTCAGTCCTATAAGAAGTGCACATGAACCAAGGGATAGGGAGTCTAGGGCCAGGAAGGTAACTTGTGCAGAGGGCAGATAGTACAAAGCCACCCTTGCCAACCTGGAGAGGAGATACCCTGACAAGTCCAGGCAGAATTAGGTAGACCCAAATATTGAGTATAACGACAGTGATAGCAATAGGACTCAGGGTGAAGTTAAGCAGGGTAGACCAGTCTGATGTGAACCCCAGTGAGTGCTGGGTTCTAATTTCCAATTTGAGAGAGTGATGGAAAATAACCCTGAAGATTAGATGCAGCCTATATAAGAAATCTGAGATGCCTATGAGGTAGATCAAAGCTTTCTGGATTAAAATCAGCGAGATGAAAGTAAAACAAAATAAAGTAAAATAAAAATCCCCAAGTGAGAACAGGGCTTGCCAAGCTGAGAGAGAGAGCTAAGCACAATAACAGTAGTGGGACCTCTAGTGAAGGGATCTTATAAGCTGCAAATTGGGAAGAGAGCAGATAGGTCAAAAATGAACTACCACGTGCAGGAGACCTCCTACATATGTAATGCCAGCTAAGAGGTGCGAGGGTATCGGGGTGGGTGGGGAGCAGCTGCATAGCGGCTGTGGGGATGCAACCTTGTTCCTGGCAGAGCGGCTTGAACTGTCGACTTTTACAACATAACCCAGGCAAGCAGAAAATAAAAGAAAATCAGCCCAATCCCTCGCGGTCGACTCAGAAGCCCATTGATTCACCCTGAGCAGATGGCTGCAGTGCTCCTTCATTTCATATCGTAGGCAGCAGGCGCTTCAGATATGACACCGAGTTTAAAAATCAGTTCAGAGCATAGGCGCTCCCGCAGTAAGCGTTTGGTTTGTACCTGAACAAATGTGGATCCTAGTCCCCACACAGCTCCAAGGGCAGGATGCCGAAAGGATTCCAGGCAGGAGCACTGGAAAGAACAAATAGGGCAGTGAGGAACACTGGGAGCATAGTGGGATGTGACGCTACTGAAAAAAACTGCGTAGAGGGGAGGCAAAGTCCCATTTCATCTTGTAGAGCCTACACTGGTAATCAGGGGCTACAACTGCGAGTGGGGTGGGGAGGGGGGAAGGAAAGCATCCACTTTTTAAGATGGTGGCACTAGGTCGGGAGAACAGTCGGGGGCAAACAGTGGGATGGGATTTAACCCTAGAATTAGAAGCTTGGTGAATAAGGGGACAGGGACGACAGCTGAGGGAAAGCACAGACAGAGCAGCTGAGGGGAGAAAGGAGCGAAAGACGCTGGGTTCACAGCAGAGAGGGAGTTGTATCCAGATCTCAGCTTCAGCAGAGCAGAGTCAGGATTACAGGAAGAGTGTAGAGGAGCAGGGTTCAACCAGGGTTAGGAAACAGGTGAGAGAGAGGGCTAGAGAGAGAGATGCAGCTTGCTAAAACAAACAAACAAAAAAAATAAAACATTGGGGTGAGAATAACAGGATGGTAGTAGGTATTCAGCAATGAATTTCATAGATCACAGTTTGCCAGTGCAAAAGCGGCAGTGTCTCTCCACACTGATGCTCTGGGAGACATCTGACCATTACCCCTGGCTGGAGATACGTATCAACTCCCCAAATCATGGAGTCTCCTATGATCAGAAGTTTTTGGGATTTCCTTTTTGCTTTTTTGTTTTGGTTCCTGTTTTGGGCATGTTTTGTTGTGCTAGCTCCTGTGCTGCAGTGTCCTGCTCTGCAGTGTCCTCTGCCCCTTTGTTAGATTTCAGAGGTAGAGGCAGATACCTGTTTGTAGTTTTTATATGGTTTGTGGAGGTGATATGTTGGAGAGCATCGAGTGATGGGGCACCCGGTTTACCCCTTCTAACCACCTGCCAACCTCCTGGACCAACTATCCTCTGCAGTCGAGGTGCTTCTATTGGATGCTGGGGAAATGGCGGGCAGTTTTTATAATATATTTCCTCTTGAATATGCAATTTGAGGTGCGCAATCTTTGCCCATGCTGCCTGGAGCTGAGCCCTTAGATCTCCAATGGTCCAGCATGTACGACAGTGTCCTAAATCCTGTAAAACTGCCCTTCTGAAAAGTTTTCCACAGTACCTGCAGTTAATGATATCCATTCCAGGTAAGTTGCTGGGTTTATAACCTGGTCAGAGTAATTAGAAGGAAGAAAATGAAAGCATTTGCCATGACTAGGTCCCTCCCAGGTCGGGAGGGAATGAAGACAAGAAAGGAAACCCAGTCAGGATACAATCTACAGGAAGCAGTGACAGTCATGAAAACAGTCTAGAGGGGAAGGTTGGTCTTGTTTTCACATCTAACTTAGACACCAGTTAAGGGGAAGGCATAGCCAGCAGCAAAGCAATCTCTGTGACCCCACACCAGTCACAGCCTAGGGAAGATGATGACAGTTGGCAGGCATTAAAAGCTGACTCGTGTTTTGGCATGAGAGTAAAAATGGAGAAGGTGTAGAAGGAGTAAGGGAGAAGTCTCTCCCAGAGCCTACTCTTCAGAGGTCATACAACAGTGCCCTCCCTTATTTCAGAGCACATTGTTGGAGTGTGCTGGAGCACCAAATAACTAACTGAAATGGTGGAGGCTGTCAACACTTTATTGCACCTCTGGGGGAGAAAGTAGCAGTAGAGGCTGTGTAATTTAGGAACAGTCTTGTTTAGGATGAACTGGAGTAAAGGCTAAAGAGGGTCAAAGTATTACCTTCAGGTATGGGATTTGTGGGTCTGGAATAGTGTATGCATAGTGTCTTTCCAAACTGAGTCAGTGTTGCATGCACATCTATGACCCTCCGAATGCTTGAACTACAGAGATGTGACTATGGATCTGAACTCTGAGTATAGGATCAGGCGTTGAATGGAACTGAAGTGCCTTGAACTGAATGGACTTGAACTAAACTGCATCTAGTGTCATGATTTGACTGGCATGCTCAAGTATGAGATTGAGTTGAGCTTGTGTCTGAACCATATGCCTTGCTTGGGTACCCCACAAAATTAGGGCCTGGAATGTATTAGTCACCAAGATGATGTGTTTTGATCTGCCTAAGGGAGGTAGGATAGAGGAAGAGGAAACACCAGAATACAGATTGTCATGATTGTGGGGAACTACTGGAATGCAATGATGAATGGCACAAACTGTGAGTACTGGAATAATTGTGAGTACTGGAATAAATGCTCTGCGTGAGAACTTTAGCTGTGGGTTTGAACATTGTATTTATTCACGTTGTGTTATGGGACCATCATGACTCTTGAACACCTCTTGGGAGCTCCATGCTATGCGCCCACCTGTAAGGGATTCCACAGACAGCGAAGCCTTGACTGGCTCCTTCCCCAAAAAGGGGCAGCCTCTTTATGTAACCCCACTGTAGGGGGGCGGTTTACACCAAGCACAGCGAAGCCTCAGGAAAGCAGCAGCACTTCAGAGGGAGGAACATAATTGCATGCATAATTCATGCCGACAAACTGACACAAGAGACAGTAGTTAAATCATGTCATTCTATTTAAATAGTGCATTTTTTTGTCATTACACCTGAACTGCATGATTAGCATACTGTATGGGTTTACAAATACAGCACCTAACATCCCCCTGGCTGTCCAGAAACAATATTACATAATGTTCTAGGAAATCAAATTCATATGATACCGTATATGTATGAAACAAGTGAAAATTACATACATCTTTGAGCTCCAGTACAGAAGACAGATACATAATTTGAAGCCTAGTAGTTTGTGTGTGCCCAAGTTCCCATCCATGGAAGAAGCCAAATAAGGGGCTGATCATAAAAATACATACCTTGTGAAAGTGCAAAAAAATGAATGTGTCAGTGTTGAATAGGGTAACCTCCTAAGCAAATGTTTGCTATCCATAATCTTCCCTTGAATATGGCTCCAAAGCCTAAAACGCAGTAAAAAGATAATTCTGTACAGCTGTCTTCATTGGTTACCTTTGAAACTAAGAAATGGCAACCTTATTGTTAGAGTGTTTAGAACAGCAGCTATGCTGAAAAATGCAGTTCTCTTCACATAGATACTGCATGTTGCATTATGAATTTTTATTTATTTTTTATTTATTTAGAGTTAGGATTACAAATACCTTTGAGCCAAAGGTTCTTTTACAAAGGTTCCACGTCAGTTTGAAAACAGTACAACAAATTGAGGCAGTGCAAGATAATACAGAAATACAGCAATCTGAAGGCAGAATACACAGGATAATGTCATTTACAACAACAAATGGGGAAGAGGCAAACAATATTGGTATACATTGATCAAGGGCAAAAAAGAGTGGGTTTGCTACATCATTCATGGTTATGCAAGGTAAAACAGCAGATACACAATTAAAGGGAGGTGTACTCTGGATAAAGTCATCAATAAACAGATTCCAGGTGAAGAGGCAGGTGATATTGGTGAACACAGGTCTAGGGCAAAAAGGGGGGGATGTTACAACATTACAAGACAAGGGTAGGACGGGGGGAATATGAGCTGCCAGGGGCATTGTCGTAGAAACATGGAGAAGTGCAGGGGGGGTGGTGGGGGGAGGTAGGGGTCAAGGGGACATGGGAAGGAGGAATTCAGGGACAATTTTGGTAAAGTGCTAGGTTGGGCAGTTAGGCAGTATTGAGAGAGCAGCAAGGGTTGCTGGCTAGGTGCGGCAGTCACAGATACTGGAGGCAGAGAGAGAGTGGCAGAGCTTGGATTTGAAAGGGTCAAGCACGGTGATGGAGGAGATTTCATTATTGAGATTATTTAACCAGTTTGGAGCTCTGTAGGCCAATGAACATTGACCCATTGATGTTCTGCAGCAGGGGGTCAGCAGGAGTTGAAAATCAGATCCCCTTGTGTGGCGGAGGTTACTATATGGACTGAGGAGGGCTAGAACACCCTGGGGAGCAAGACTCAAGGTTATCTTCTTGGCCATGATGCAGGTTTGGTATTTTATATGGTTTGATAGCTGTAGCCAACTAGATTGGGTGTAGAGGTCACAGGTGTGGGTTAGTCAGTGGGCGCCAGTTAGAAAATGACAGGCTTTGTTTAGGGTAGTTGAGATGCACCTGAGGGCTGTTGAGGTGGCAGAACCATAAATAATAATGACATAATCAATAACAGAGACTGCAGAGCTTTGGACAGTGATCCTTAGAGCTTCAGGGGTAAGGTACACCCTATGTCTGTAGAGGAGACCTAGTCACAGGTTAGCCTCTTTGGATACATAGTCAATGTGGGCTTCATAGGCCAGGTTATTGTCCAAAGTGATCTCCAAATATTTAAAGGAGTGAACCTCTTCAATGGTTACTCCAACGTGGTTTGTAATGGTTCGTGGATGTTGCCTGTTCCTGTTGTGAGAGTTACAAAAGAGCATGTATTTGGTTTTTTTGTAGTTAAGGATGAGTTTGTGTTTGCTGAACCAGTTCTCCATGGAGGTGAAGCTGAGTTGGAGTTTGTTCTGTAGGGATAGCGGGTCCTTGTGGGTGGCAAGGATAACTTCATCATCAGCATAGAAGATGAGACATTCCGGGCATGATTGGGGGAGGTTATTTAAAAATAGACTAAAAAGAAGAGGTCCCAGTATGGAACCCTGGGGGACTCCAGAGTGGACAGGTCATGCTTCAGAGAGGACACCTGCAATTTTCATTCTTTGCGATCTGTTCTCCAGGTAACTTTTGAACCAGGCAGAGGAGTCAGGGGAGAGCCCTGCATTTGTGAGCTGTTCCAGGAGTAGGTGGTGGTGAATGGTATCAAGGGCCTTAGTTAGGTCTATAAAGACTGACCCGGTTAGATGTCCATTATCCAATGAGTTGTGGATGGCACCGGTGAATTCCAAGAGTGCTGTTGTGGTGCTGTGTCCTTTCTTGAAGCCATGTTGTTGTGAGCATAAGATATTGTGTTTATCCAGGTAATCAGTGAGCTGGTCAGTAACTATGCGCTCGATGGCCTTGGACAGCGGCAGCAGTATGGAGATTGGTCGGTAGTTACTAGGGTTAGTCTGGTCACCTGATTTATGGACTGGAGTAATGGTGGCAGTTTTCCATTTGTCTGGGAACTGGCTGAGGCTGAGGGAGAGATTGAAGATCTTGGTAAGAGGACTAATCACTTCATCAAGAGTTGAGGGACAGCAGCTTTAGGTCAAGAGTATCCCCACTATGTCTTGTTTTAGTGATAGCATTTGCGATATATTTCTGAGCTTCGTCCATTTTGATGGCTTTGAAGTAGAAGGGCTGGCAGGGGTGGGTGTGGTGGTGATAGGCTGAGAGGGGGAGTAAACTTCATTAAAGAAGTCAGGGGGGAGAACGTTACTGAGGTCTGTGAAGAAAGGTGAATTTAATAAAATGATTGTGTTTATGAGAACAGACTTTGGCTCATGTTCATGAACATTACTTATAGTGTTAACATTGCTTTACTTCACCTTTACTAACCTGTCAATCTCTCATGTTATGTAATGGCACATTACTGAACTGGGTTAGTAGAAGTAAAGCTGGTATGCTACAGTCACTTAAGTTGTTATTCCCTTGAGCCAAATGAGCTTTGGAACTTTGGTGCATTCACATCCTGTGCATCTGCCTTGGTTTGTTATGTTTCAGCTTAGACATGTCAGTTGTATTTTTAGAGTGTTTGGAACTACGGATATGCTGAAATATGCAGTTCTACTGACATAGATATGAATTTAATAAAATAATTGTGTTTGTGAGGACAGACTTTGGCTTATATTCATGAACATTACTAATTAACATTACTTTACCCTTACTAACCTAGCGATCTCCCATGTTATTTAATGGCTCATTGCTGAAATAGGTTAGTAGAAGCAAAGTAAAGGTGTTAACATTGGAAGTAATGAAAATGTGTGTGTGTATATATATATATATATATATATATATATATACATACACACACACACACACACATACATATATAAATGCATATAGCCCTCTGGTTACTCTTCATACACGACAATAGCATTTGCAAGCAACATGATAAAGGAACAAAGAAACCACCCTAGCCAGTTTGAAAATAAGACATGTACGTCCTTGTAATATATGGATAGTTGTTTTTCCCCATAGGAGACCAGTGGAGTCACAACTCTGTAATACCATCATTGTGGTGTCATCTTAAAAGCATTGTGACATCACAATGATAAGTTATGGGAACGAACTATCAGGAAAACCTTTGCTTTGCCTTTTTGCACAGCAGCAGACAGGGAGTTGTTTCAAGTCACCCAGTTCACAGCTTCTCTGAATACCATAATTATTTTTTATATCAAATCTCTGTATAGTATTTGTCTTTTCATCTTCCTTTCACCTGCTGTTTAGGGAAGACATCACTCAATAAGTGGTTGGCATGATGCACAACACAGTGACAAAGCATGGAAATGCTTATTTCAAAACTCTGGCAGTGATCAGTGAGAAAAACTTTACAGAAAACAACAAAACAAGTTCTATAGCACAATAAGATAATTTACTAAGTAAGCAGGTGGAAGGACTGTGTGGTGAGTGAGTGAGTGAGTGAGTGAGTGAGTGAGTGAGTGAGTGAGTAAAACTTTCAATGAATCTGGGATTGACAATAGAACCAGAGGCAGAATACAGCACAATTTGTCAATTTGCAGGTTCCTGTTATGTAAAAACACTTCCTACCCCCTCCCCCCCCAAAAAAAAGAAAAAATCAACAGGGAATTATATCATCTCAGCTAAAAATATCATCTGAAGGTTCTAGTAAAATTAGAACCTGTTGAGCTTCACTCTTGAGGTTCTCATGTCACCAATGGTATTATAGCCTCATAAGTCATAGTTTCCTATCTGTTATTCTATTATCAGTAATGTGACCAAAAATAAAGTCCACAGACAAGAAACTGGGCACTCGACACATTCATACACAAACACTTGCTTAAAGTATTTAAATTTTATTTGATATAACACAATGTTGTATTGCAGCACAGCACTACCTGCCCCATCCACCAAACTCCACCAGTGTTTCAAACTACATCTGGTGCTTTTTCAAGGTGAGGTTCCACCTTCGGGTATATCCTATTTATTGCACATATTTAAATGTGGATAGATAGATAGATAGATAGATAGATAGATAGATAGATAGATAGATAGATAGATAGATAGAGATAAATACACAGACAGGCAGATAGGCAGACATGCAGACAGGTAGATATCATGAAGCACCCAAGTTGTTAAAGAATTTGTGTGCCTCGTGACATATTATATATGGTGATGATGATGATGGTAACATTTATTTTTAACCAGGATCATATGGATTAGGGACTAGCCCTATTTTAACCATCATCCTGAACATAAGATATAACATCTGTACATAATTACAACATATGGACACATTTACATATAGTAAGGTCATCTAAATAACATTTTATACTTAGTACAGCAGTTAAAACTTGTAATCTTTGCTATACAGAGGTAACATTTAGGTTACTTATGAACCAAATTTGATTACAGTATAATTCAGCTAAAACAATTGCAAGAATGTATGAATAACTTCTTAAAATCACTTTGAAACTCATATAATGAGTTCTCAATGTAGATTTCAATTGGCAATTTATTTCATGAAATTGCTACGCTTACTTGTAGAGTTTAGTTACCATATCTGCATTTTGTATGAGGGTATGGCAAAGAAAAACACTTGTTTGTTTGATTTTCTCTGACCAAAAATTTTTTTTCAAAGGGGGTTCCACAGCTGATTTTAGCAATTAAAAAACCTAGCTCAGTCAAGAAATCTCCCACTTGATCTGGGGTTGCAACAATTCTAGATCAAAGTACATTTTACAATGATGAGTGTTAAAATTCCACAACAAAGCATATCTAACTATTACATGCTTTCTCAATATTTAATAAAGCACCTTGACTTGAATTATGGTAGATGAAACTCCCAAACTACAGTACAGGAATTATCAACTGTTGGAGTAGTTTAATCCTCAGATATCCCTATTTTAGCAAACCTAAAAGGGGAAAAAAGGGTTCCTCCTTCATATCCACTACCTTCTTATTATTTGTTCTGGATCAAATCCCACATCACTCAGATCACCAGTTGAAAAGTCAACAGTCATGGACTATAGATCTAAATCTGGTAATTCAACACAGTATTTAAGATTCCTCTTACTTTGTACTGGTCACTAACTGGTCATTGTTTTTATCAGCTCAGTTCCAGCTCTGTTATTTGTAGGGTTCTGTACCTACTTTACGAGGCTCCAATATTTTCTGGGATCTCTACTTTGGGATATTTTACATTTGTAATACTTAGTGTTTTCAAATCTGATAATTTTATTACATTTATTCCTCCCGTTTTTAAAATGGGCCCAATCATCCTGTACCATTGTAAGCCTAGCTTTTTTCCCAGAGTCAGCTTTTTATCCTGATATATTTTTGAGTTTTTCTGAAACCCATGCAAATTTTTTTTGTTTAAGGTAATTAAGATTTGTGGGGCATACAAATTACAAATTTGAATAAAAGTCTGTGTAAAATCTTGAACTGCCAATTCTATATCTGCTATCAGTTTGCAGTGATCCCAATGCATTGCTTTTAAACCTTCTCTAAACTGATTCAAGCTGAGTTTTATATAGTTGTTTTTAATATTTTTGATGGAATTAGATCATTTGGCATAATTATTCTTATATTACATTTAATAGGATGATGATCTCCAAGATTTAAAGACATTTTACTATTAATGACTTCCATAAATATTAAATATAAAATCCAAAATTGGTCCTTTATTCACAGCAAAAACACATCTCATGCATGCCTTAATTATTTGCTTTAGGCCCAAGATACAAAGGCTGGCTTGCAAGTACTTCCCTCTGGACTGGTTCCAGTCAGCATTAAACTCCCCAGATAATAGGTCTGTACTTTCTGTCTCCTCATAATTTCCATTTGCCAATACATCAAAGGCTTTCACATTAGTTTTATGGGGTGAATAAACCTCTCTTATGGCTAACTCCAGGGAGTACATAGGACTAGCATGCAATCCATTCCCCCCACCAAGTTCTCTGACAATAACACCTCATAGTTACTGAGACACTTTTTGATGAATAACATCACACATCCTCCCCTCTTTTTTTTTTGCTCTGTCTTGCCTAACTATAGTACTTATAATCCACTACCTGTAATTCATGGCTATCAATATTACCAAGTACCCATGTTTCAAACAGACCAATCACATCAAGATTTTGATTTGCCAACCATACTCAAAGACTATACAACTTATTAATAATACTACAAGCATTAACATGTCCGGTTGTGGACAATGCAGTACTGTACAGAATGGGGGATCACCCCCCCAATCTAGGACCTCTGCTCCAAAATGACTTCACCAAGGCTGAGACCTGGCTAATTGAGAACCGCCTTGTCCTCAACCCCACAAAGACCAAGGCCATGGTGTTCAGGCCAAAATCCCTGGGCCTCTCCAGGGACCATCTCCTGCCACTCACTACCTTGGACAGCTCCAATACAGAGGTGGTACAATCAGTCAAATACTTTGGTCTCATACTAGACCAGGGCCTCACCCTTAAGCCCCAAGTGGATGCTGTAACAAAAAACATCCATCAAAAACTGGGCCTTCTCTATTGCCTAAGCCACAATACGATCCCAGAGACTAGACTGGCTATCTCACAAGCCATCCTTCTCCCGAACTTAACCTATGCCACTCCCATCACACTCAGCATCACCAAAATGGACCACAGCAGACTCATGACCCTATATCACAAAATAGCTTGCTTTGCTACTAAATCCTACCCAAGGACCCACCACTGTGATGCCCTCACCACCCTCAATTGGCCATCCCTGGACAATAGGCTCCAGTACCCCCTACTAAACTGGACCTATAAACTACTGGATGCCCATCCTCCAGCAGGCCTGAATGGACTACTTGCCCCAAAGCCGCTCAGACTGCCGCTCCGCTCCTTGAACAAAAAACTCCTGGAGACCACGGACCTGCACGGCAGCAGGGAGAAAATCCTTTACTCACCTAGCTCCAGAGTTATGGAACAATCCCCCCAGCCATCTTCAGGAGGCTCCGACACTAACCCTCTTTCAAAGGGGGCTGCGTTCTCATCTTAACAAACCAAGTCCCTGCCTCTGCCCCAGTAGCTAAGACAATCATACCTAATGTCAACCCATACTGACTAGACACTCCTCCCTTACAAGGGTAATGACTAATGTCTGCTTGTGCTGCCTCACTACCCCGTATGAACCTCCTGTAGATATTAAAAGCACTTATCACCTCACTCCACCTGTCACTGCTGTACTCCATACTATAAAGTAGCTGTTGCCGTTTCTACAGAAATTGTATGGTATATTCATAACCCTGTATTAATTGTACTGAATGCATCAGCGGACCTTACATGAACTGATCTGTATTGCTGTATCTTGTATCCTATGCACGGCACTGTACTATGACTGTTAACAACTAATACCATGCATCTCCTTCCCTCTTTCCACAAAAAACTGGAAAATTGTATGCTGTCTTAGTTACCCTGTATGATTTGTATGACATTGTGATACCTGTCTGTATGTTCAAACCTTATGTAACAATCCCAGGGTCGCCCCTGAAAAGGAGACCTTCGGGGCCCAGCAGGCCTACCCGGTTAACAAAATTTAATAAATAAATAAAAATAAAGTTATAGCCTGAGTGCTTGACCAGGACTGAATTCAGTGTTTCTCTACTCCCTAACTGGGGGCTCAAAGTTATATGTTTCCTGGCTAACAGTTTCTGGTACAATCATAGTTGTTCCACAGGTTGCTAAAACTATTTTTTCTGTGTGTGTGAACTTTATCGATTTTATATTTTAGACTGAACATAGACATTATATTTATCACATTTTCTAGTCTGTTTGAATTTCTAAGTGAAATGATGTTTGCTCAAGACCCTGTAAATATAACAAAAAATAAAGCCTGAGACATATAATTCCATAGTTAATAAAATAATATGTTAATATCTTAAAGAGAGAGACACTTACATGTGTCACAGAATAAAGGACAGCTTGAATAACAATCAAGTTGTCAGCAAATTCATGTATAGATGAGAGTTTCAAATAAAACTGCACACTATTACGTCAGTACTCTAAAAGTATACAACAGCTTTTAAAATTATTTAGACAGCTAAAATCTAACATAGTGTAAACTATTTCTTCCCTTTAAGCAACACTTGCAGAAATATCCATATAATCTTGAATTATAAGATGATTTTCATGTGTTATCAAAATTCAGACCAAATACTGTGTCCAAATTCATCTAATGCTGACACCCAAACAGCAACAAGCAGAGTGCCAGGCCTCAGTTCTGGTTTCCTCTGGCTGACTCCAGCAGACTGCACACTTTGCTGCCACACTCTGCCATTGCCACATGGATGCTACCATGTCTATACTAGTCAATGTTTTAAACCCCTGACCCCACCTCCAGAATGGCCCTGCCGTGACCACTATGGGCAGTGTACAGGAGGATCAGTGGGAAAATGGGTAGCAAATGCATGGGACAAGCAGGAGTCTGCACAACAAGGTGCCCCAGCTGATGCTACAAATGTGACAGCACAGGTAAATTACTAGTAGCTCACACAAGGGTTGTTTACAATTGTATGTAATTAAATATCTGTATATAAACCATGTTATATCAAATAAAATGTAAACACTTTAATTAAGTAAGTGTTTGTGTATGAATGTGTTGAGTGCCTTGCTTCTTACCTGTGGACATTTAATTATGCACTGTGTGGCACCTTCCTTGGTTCTGAGCAGCCTTTTTGCTGTTCCTGGCTAGAAATAAGTAGACTGAAATAATCTGGACCCCAGTTAAGGTGAATTTTCAAGGAAAGGTTCAGTTGTATCCAACGGTATTCAATTCCACTGGATACTATCCAAGCAATACTAACTGCAACCCCTCACTGAAAAGTGTGTCACTTAGTATGGTCTCCCCCTCCCTCTGGCATGTACCATATGGGTCTGCCTCTGAGTATAAAAGGGGAGGAGCCATGTTCTACAAGAAGAGAGTGGGAGGAGTTTGCTAGCAAGAACAAACTGAATGTTGTGTGGTAGCTCAAGGGTCTGCTCATTTTTCCTGCAAGTTAAGCTCCAAGCAGTCCAATGCTGAAGTGGCACAGGCCACCTGACAGGGTACCCCTCTTGGAAATCAAACACATCCAGCATGAAAG
This sequence comes from Neoceratodus forsteri, assembly GCA_016271365.2. Classification (NCBI taxonomy): domain Eukaryota; kingdom Metazoa; phylum Chordata; order Ceratodontiformes; family Ceratodontidae; genus Neoceratodus; species Neoceratodus forsteri. Next base: position 138,049,880 of record CM057453.1, read on the forward strand.
CTGATGGTGAAACAGATGTTCCAGTTACTGCTTGACTCCAATCTGTAATCTAGGGAAAACTTGTGTTATTGGTCCCTGCTGGATCCTAGTGAAAGACAGGAAAAGGAAATAAGATTTGGCAGTAGGTATGTGGAAGGAGAAAAGACCCTAGTACCTCTCAGTTGGGACTTAGACCCACTGTGGGTCTTTTTGGGTGCATGCCCCTTCCTGCAACAGGGTACATGCTCACTATTACTGTGTTGTCAGTGGAATCCAGTGAAGATATCCATGGAAAATGATGCCTGAACTGCACCACTATAAGGGTGTTCATTTTGCAGAAGATGAATTTATGCTAAAGAAATTTTCTCAGGCCCTTTTCATTTCTTGCATACTATAAAGAAACTTTATGTTGTGCCTGTTCTGCTTCCATGAGGGAGCAACAGTGCCTACACCATACACTTTAAACCCAAAGTGCTTGCCTCAAGTGATCTATGTCGACAATGTGTTATTTAACAGAAATTGTTTGTGTTGGTGCCCCACTATCTCTATATGCCCTTTTGTCCCAGATTAACAGAATAACCCCTGGCTGGTCCCCTCACACAGTTAAGGGCCCAATAGTATTAGTAGTCCTATGGCCATTTACAAAATGGTACCTGAACAGAGACAGAAGTACAAAGTGAGGTCTGTGGCTAGTGAGGACAAAGCTACTGGAACTGTGTTTGAAAACTGAGTGGGCAGCTGGAAGGAACAAGCTGTGCTGCATTGTGCAGCTGAAAATGTGTTGGTACCAATGAAACAACTGCACTGGGCATATGAGGATTTGTGGGGGGTGCCTCCTGACTAAGTGTGAATGTGAATCTCTGGTTGACTCCATGGGTGTAAATACTCCTAATATCTCCCTTCCCTTCCCCCCTCCTTTCAAATAACCTATGCTAGTCAGCCTTACTCACAGCTCCTAACTCCCCCCTCTTCCCCTACCGCACCTACACCACCTCCCTACACACCTAGTGTTTACTAGTCCACTCCTCCTCTACCCCCATCTTCACTCTCCAATTCCTACTGGTGCCTAAGGCTGTTACTGGCACTTATGTAACCATGTATTGCCCTCGATGTGTTCCCATGATATGTATACCCTGTCCTTGAAGTTTATGTTCTGTACTGTTCTCCTTATGTAACAAGTTCAAATGTAATCCCACCCAACTATGTTCATTATCTGTATTCAACTTTTGTATGTATACCTGCCTCCACTGTAACCCCTCCCCCCAGGTCGCACCGTGAGACGAGCATCTTGTTGCTCAGTGTGCCTTTCCTGGTGAAACATTTTCAATAAATACTGGTAAATAAATAAAAATAGGATGTCCAGAATGCCCAACAAGAAGACAGGATTATGGCTGGGAGTGGTGGAACATGCAGTGCAGAAGAAATGGTCCCAGAGTAATAGTATGTCCTATGAGAGAGGACTATGCTGATTAGAATTCAACAAACAGGTTAACAACTGTTGCAGTCTATAAATAAAGGAAATAAAGACTTTTGTGTGGAAAAAAACAGTGATTTCTTGGTGGGACATTAAAGGCAACACCAATGATGACATAGCACCAAAATTTACAAACTCCCTGCAGAGGATGATCCATCACAGATTCCATGCATTAGCATTTCTATGTGATAGTGAGAGGCAGTAACACACTAGAATGAGGGCATGGGAGGAGGAGAAGAGTGAACAGGAAGCCAAGCAGATCTATTGGGACAAAACCAAAGGGTACTTCTGCCTTACCAGAGGAGAGGATGGAGGCCAACCTCTAACTGGTACAAATGGCAGGGGCATGATATAATGGCCCACCATCTTTGTGTGCAGTGTTGTGCCACCTTTGAAGTTAAAATGGAGTTTCCCCTAACACCTGAGCCTGCACTTCCCAAGTCTAACTCTATGTCACCCTACCTTGTGCCACTTTCATAATAAAATATTGTGCTCAAGAGCCTCCTGGGCACCGCAAAGGCAGGTCTGGTATCTAGAATCAGAGGAAAACTTAGGAAGTGGCTGGTGTCCTGGAGCCCACACCAGTGGGTAATGTAGAGCGGAGGCTTGATGAAGAAGGGACTGAAGGTGAAAATTGGTACTTGCTGCTCATGGTCAAGGGTGGGCTTCTAACTGTAATGGTCACCCCCTCAGAGGTTGCCTCAGATAGTGAGGAGGGATCAGTGGTATCTGCCAGCATGATGAGTGTGGAATCAGGAGCAAAGGTTGTTGTTGGGTCTATCCAAGCAAATGTGTATGCCTCTCCTTCATACCATCAGCAGCATTCAGTGCTGCACAAGAATATTTTGATCCAGGGTCTCATTCCATTCATTTATCCAGGGAGGATTCATCTCCACCCAGCTATGAATGAGAAGGGAAATAGCTGCCCAAAGGTGGACCATCCCCAGGGAAAAGCAAAGAATATCTTACCCTGGCTTGCAAGGTGTCAAGCAAGGAGCAGAAGCCCTAGAGGACCATATCAATTCAATTTGCTTATGCAACTTTATGTGGTGTTGTGCTTATGCAACTTGCTGAATAAACATTGCCATGGCTGTTCACCTCTCTGTGCTTTGGTACTACCATCCTGTAGGGATGCCAAATACAAGGAACCTTGGAGGAGGGTTCCACCCCTAGTGGAGCTTCAGGATGGATTCCCTTAAGCTAAAGGTAGCTTAGGAACAACCCTTGAGGAGAGAGGCTAGATGCTGGAGGAGGAGGGGAGGGGAGGATGGTGGGGCAAAAACATTGCTTCTGAATGAAGCAAGAAGGAATAGTTTGAATAGGTCAGGCAAGGAGAGTGTGGCTGTTGATTCAGCCATTGAACCACAGGCTTAAGTCTTTCAGTTCAATGTGCTTACGCAACTTGGTGTGGTGTTGCGCTTATGCAACTTGCTAAATAAACTTTGTTGTGGCCGTTCGCCTCTCTGTCCCTCAGCACTACAACCTTGTAGGAATGCTGAAGACAAGGAACCCTGGAGAAGGGTTCCACCCCTAGTGGTGCCATAGAAAGGATTCCCTTAGGCTAAAGATAACATAGGAAAAGCCCAAAAAGAGAGTAGATCAGAAAACATTGCAGAGGTAACAAGTTGGTATTAAGATTTGGACCTTCACATAGGTCAGCAGAGATGACGGTAATGGTCAGCAGATAACTGAAGTAAGTAATGACTTTAATGTAGGTAGAATGATTTATAACAAGACAGCATGACTCCCCAAGGAGAGAGGAAACAGCAAAGGAGGGCCACCATCCATCTCCATCCAACAGTGGAAACCTACCTAAGTACCCTTGGGAATTACAACTAAAGTAACTAGATATTATTACTTTTGGCACCAAGGAGAGGAAAAACCCTATTTGAAGAGGAAACATCTGGGGATCCAAGGCCTAGGTCACCTTCCCTCCATGCTAGGGATGTTTTATTTAGTGATGGCTCTGCTGCTGCAATTTAGAAAGCCAATTCAAAGGGAGGAAAATATTCCACTTTGGTGGAAAGCTCTTGAAATCCCTCTAACAGGAACACTGTGAAGGGCTGTGAATGCACTCTGCAAAAAAAGGTGGGAGGAGGCGAGCAAGGACCGTTGAGGCACTCAGCCAGCTTACTGACTAAAAACAGACCAGGTGACCCAGAGGAACTGATGGGGAGACTAGCATAGAATACACCACCAAACCCAATTCAGCTAGCTAAAGAAGCACTCTTGGGCAAGAGGGCCCCATCCTTTGTAGCTGAAGTCTTAAATTCTACATCAAGAGGTGCCCTTGACGTGGCAGCATGGCTAAAGCTCTACCTTGATTGAGGACATTCCCACTATGGGCCAGATGAGAAGGATCTTGCCTCGAGTTTCGCATGCTCAAGATGCAGACTTCATGGGTGTAGAGTGAGACCAACGGCTGCAGGACAGGCCCTGAGCCATAGAAAGTAATGGTCATGGTTGGCATGCCTCCTATTTATTATTGAGATCATACAGTCAATGTCAACTATTAAGTTCTAGATATGAGGAGGTGGGCAAAGCCAGCTGCTGGTTAGGTATTGGTAGGCCAGGTGATATGACTGAATGAGATGATTGTCTGAGAAGACTGACTGATGAGATTGACTGATGAGATTGACTGATGAGATTGGCTGATATGAGCATAGCCAGCGGAAAGCAAGCCAACCAATTTCGTTACAGAAGCCTAATATTAATGATATTGAAAATACTCAATGGCAGTAGGTAATGCTCATATAGGTAGGTGGTAGGGGGCCAAATGAAGCCAGCGTCTGTTGGTCAGCTGAGAATGCCAGAAATTGAATCAATGAGGTTAGGTAATCGAAATGATACAGTTTATGCATGATTACCATAAATGCCATTTAGGCTGCACAGGAGCAATAGTAGGAGAGCTGGTAATTAAATTGGTGGGGAATATGCAGGAATATGCAAAGGAACAGAACAAAAGTCATTTAACTTACAGTACATAAAGCATGCTCCTGCTACGTGAAGCCATGGGAATAACAGGGAATCCACAAGCTGAACATCATGAGACCAAACAACCAATTTAATGACTGAAGAGTTTGATATAGATAGAAATTAGATATGTACTGTTTAAATGCCAGTGGCTATAAACCAGGCTGACATATATTGCATTGAATACATAGTCAAAAGTAATGAGAGTTTGAGTTATGATTACAAATGCATGCGAGTCCTGCACGTAGGACTAGGACAACAGTAAATTTATGATAGAGTGAAATTCAGATGGTAGGGCAGGAAACCCCTCAATTGTAGAGGCGCTCCCTGTCTTCCACTTGGTTTGACTGCTTTCATTCACAGTGCAGTAACATATGAAGTAAAGAATCTTGGTCTGATAAGTTGTAGCAGAAAACCCCAAAAGGAGCAGAAGCAGCACAGAAGAATTGTAGAGTTGGAAGTTGCAGCTGCCTAGATGGAGCCATCACTGAGTGAAGCCAGTCCAGTTGCAAACAATTAAAGTGAATGTGCACTCTGTTAGAGGCAGAGGGAACATAAGAGCTGAATAGCTCACATAGATAACAATTGCAGTTGCACAGAGAGATTTGCTAAAGGTATAATAAAGCAAATGGGAGCCTGAACGGCACAAGACAGACAAAAGGAGAGCAAAACACTAGGAAAACTAGAAAGGCCTCACAATGCAAGTGAAAAGAAGCAGCAGAATGCTAGGAAAACTAGAACCCCCCCCCAAAAGAAAAGAAAGAAAGAAAAGAGAAGAAACACAAGCACACCAGAACAGTAGATCAGATATAGACAACAGAGAGAAGCAAGCAGCAGCCAGAGGCAAAAGAAAAATGCAGACTGAGAAAGGTTGGAGAAACACAAACCAGTAGAACAGCAGCACCAACTAAGCAGAAATTCCAAAAATGCAAGAAGAGAGTGGAGTCCCACAGTGCCTCTGGTGGTAAAGAAAAAATGCTTCTGAATGAATCAGGAAGGAAGAGTTTAAATAGGTCAGGCAAGGCGGGTGTGGCTTTTTCTTCAGCTATTGAACCACACGCTTAAGCCTTCAAGAATTAGCACACCAGGAAAGAACCACCAACCCTAGCATACCAGCAGAGGGTGCTAGTCAAGAAGGTGTAGGATTGGAGGGATGCCCTCTTGGTACTGCCAGGCTGTTCAGGTAACAGCTGGCTCACCAAGCCAAGCAAACCAAATCAACTGATTAGGAAGCAGGTCAAGAGAAATTGTGGGTACCAGTTCCCTTATCTGCCTGGACGATCGTGGATAGAAGTGGAGGTGAACAATGATAAGTGGTTGGTCCAGGCAGCATTACAACTCCCCAGTGGAAAAAGGAAGCTCCTGGTGAAACACAAAGAGAATATAAACAGATGGGTGTCCTCTCTGGTATCCAATTGCAAATTGGCCACAGTGCACCATGTGGTCATTTACACATAAATCAAAGGGGTTCAGTAAGTGCATAGTGACCAAGTGCCCAAGCCAGGTCTGATGGAGCTCTGATAGTGAAGCCCCATCTAGAGCATTATTCCTGAAGGTGGAGTCATTATACGTGTTTCATAGGTGCCTGCCTGCACCAAAGATGTCATCTTGAGAATTTCAGCTTGTTCTTGATTCCAGCCTGTCCTAGCAAATTTTCCCGTTTCTGTGTTGCTGAGTTGCAGTTTATTCCTGTTTGTTCCAGCTCATTTGTTGTACCTAAAACCCACCTCCAAGGTGGGGGGTCACTTAGTTCACCTATCCATGCATATGTAGCAAGTCTCATGCCTGCACTAAGAGAGGATATGTGTTCACAATGGAACTCCCCATCTGTTTATTTTCCTTTGTTTATACATCCAAACTCTTTGGTGATAGACTGTGGCTCTTGTGTTCAGAAGATCCAGCCAATGAGCAAGTTCCAGCTTTTAGTTTCTAGCCTATGGGAGATAACCAGATGATTGTCATTGAATCTGGTAACATTTTACTTACATACATTGTAATATGGGCATTTCTATTTTTACAGACTGAAAACTTTATCTAATGGATGCTATTTTAAAGGAAACAAAATAATTATGCCGTGTTATTTCACTTTTTTATTAAAGAAAACATATAGTCAATTTGTGGATTTGTGCATGTGTTCATTTACAGGTCCAGAAGAAGATGAACTCAGCTGCTACAACAACAGGGCACCTGGTGCTTCATGGCACATTGCCACTTCCTGAGGGAAGTCTTGTTGTTGCAGTAGCTGAGTACCATTCAATAAGTCTGCAGTTTAGCATCTAACTTTAGAGTTCGAAGTTCTTAATATGAACTGCTGTCTGTGCATTGTTTGTTGAGTTTCCCCTCAACTAAACAGCACCATCCACTTCTGGGTGTGTGCTCTCAACTTTGCTGTGCCCAGAAGAAGGCAAGGAAATGTTATCGTTAGAGTGCCCAATTCCAAAAGGCTCTGGGCACCTCACCTACATTAGGAAAGAAGATGGAGCATTTTTCCAAAATGAAGTGAGCAACTAAATGTTGGGTTTGCATACTTTTCTTCTCAGGTCGGTGTGGTTAGCCAATGAGATCCAGACATGTAAATGGGGTTTGTCAGGCAAACTAGAGTCTGCCAGTGTTTTAATTGAAAAAGTCTCTTTCTAGTTGTGTGTTTCTGTTTATGTATGGATTGGGGTGAGGTCTCTATGACTAGGGTAATGTACAGCATCATACAGTAAATATGCCCCCTGTGAGGAGAATGTCAATATTCCCTAGCAATATGCTGAAGGCTACAGAACATTGCTGCCAATATGCCCCAGAGTGAAAGGCTCATTGGCTTCAAAGGGATCCCACAGTTCCTTAGTTCTATCTTGTGTTGTGCACAGCTGACCAGAGTTTTGGCCCCTGGTTTATTCCTGTTTGTGTGCAAGTCAGAGAAAAGAGGATGAGTCTACAGTCCATCTCTGCATGGAGTACTTGAAGATTGCTAGAGGCACCCAAATCCTCATTTAGGAAAGCAAGAGGAAAAGAATGAAACCCCTGACCCAAATGTGGGTTACTTTGTAGGCCACCCCCTCCACTTGCATGTACATGATGATTCAGCTTCTGGGCACAAAAGGGGAGGGGCCATGTTCTAGAACAGGAGAGCTGAAGAAATCTGCCAGAAAGAGCAGACTAAGTGCTGTGTGGCAGGTGTCTAGATGCTCCAGGGCTTTCTCAATTTTCCAGCAAGCTGAACTCTAAGCAGCCTGAATCTCTGCCTCAGAAGGTGACTATATGAATCAGTACCCCTTCAGGGGTCAGGGTCATCCAGCCGTGTGTTCCAGCTTAACAACACTATTTGGAAGTCTGTGAGATGACAATGAGAATAATGTACTGATTTACGTTATAGGTACTAGCTGTTTCCCAGGGAAATTGGGAGGAAGTAAGGAGATGGGAGTAGATGGGTGGAAGGAAAGGAGCCCCTACATCATCACTGAATTATGGGTTAAATCTTCATGAGTCTCTCCTGAATGCAAATCTCCTCTGTGCCAGGATGTATGCCCACTAGTCATTACTGTCATGCTGCCTGTGGAGTCCTGTAAAGACATTCAGGGAAACTGATGCCCAAAGAGAGCCACCAATAGGCTGATTGATCATTTTGCTGACCATGAATTTAAGCTAAAGCAATTTGCTGAGCTGACCCTCTCCTGTGTGTAAGTAATAAGACATGCCGAGTGCCTTATACACTTGGGCATGCTCTTATCAGGAGATAACCCACACCTCGGAGTGTCTTATTGAGCTTGTAAAATGGGCATAACAGGAAATTATTGTAAGAAAAATAAAGACAAAAAAATGTTTAAAAGATATGCATGAAAATGGTTTTAATAGGTCAAATAGTGAAAAATAGTTCCCTTTTATAAGTGTTTGAGTCCCCCCCCCCCCCGAAATAGCAGAGATAGGCTATTTTATTTTCTTGTGTTTTTTTTCTTAAATCCATATTGTATTTTGTGCTTTTAAGAAGACTGCTTTGTTAGGGAGTGAGTTTGTGCTATGTGTGTATTACAGCAGGCTTGAGTGAGAGTGAGCATGTCAATCAATGACCACTGTAGCAGTAGACACTTGCTTCCTGGTTTCATGGGCAGGTCACAATTTTAAAACTGTAATGATTCTAAAATAAAAAAGTGTCTCTTTCTGTTGATTTCACAGCCGTGGAGCTGAAGATCTGGAGCAAGAACGCTATATCAGGATCGAGCGCATGAGCTAGCAGGGAAAGCCGTTTTGTTTGCAGCATGTGGGATGCTCAGTGGATCGCTGGCAGCTGTTGGGATGAAAGTGAAAATCGTGAGGTTACAGTGTGTTTCTTTTTATTATTTGTTGTGTGATTTACTGTAGTTTGACCTTGGTTATGGGGAGGGGGGTGGATTTCATTCATAGACAGAGGCTGTCGTTTCCTCGCTGTGAGCTGTGCCAGCCTGCGTTTTTGTTTAGGGTTGGCACAGCTCAGTGATTTGTTCTTGTAGTGGGGCTCAGGAGTGAAGGCTAGTGCCGGTTGGCTACAATATCTTCTTATAAGGACACGGCTCAGAAGATTTTGTAGCCAATCAGGTTACAGGATTTCTTGATCCTGTTTTATAACAGTGAATATCTGCTGTGCCTGCTCCCAGGAGGAAGCTGTAGTGCTGTACCATGTGCTTGAATAAACTCAAAGCTGCTTGCCTCAAGTGAACTTTGTGGACAATGTGTCAATTAACAGAAATTGTTTGTGTTGGTACCTCACTGCTCCTGCATGCCCTTTTGTCCCAGATTCACAGGATAAACCCTGGTCAGCCCCCTGCACAGTTAAGAGAACTAGAGTACTTACAGCTCCATGAGCTCTGTCACCACACCCAAAAGTCCTTAAAAATGTTTACTGCCAATTCCCCTACAAGCACTTGTGATGCATTTGTTACCGTCCCTGTCCCCAGCCAGTAGTCCCAATTGAGCCCTGACCTTATTTTATCAGCTTGGTCTTGGCCTCTAACCCCTTGGGACCACCCACAGTCTTCAACAGCAGGCCTCTACCATTGCACTCAGCATCAGCGAAGAGGTGGCAAAGTAACACTTAGCACAGTTTGTGTTTAGTTCTCTTGGGTTAGATAATTGCTGATTTTGGGAGTGGGTGAGCTTTTGCTGAACAGCATACACTCAAATGATCAGGCAGGATCTGGATTCAGGTTGGTATGATAAAACTAGTGGTGTGAAACAGGATAAAAGGACAGACAACAGGTACTTTAGTATAGGGTGCAGAGCAGCCAGTACTGGTGGCAGCAACATTCTAGAAAAAGACAGCAGAACAAAAGAGCAGGACAAGGAATTCTAGAGTTCTCTCCCACCCACCCTGTGTGAAAGAGACAGTTCATGCCATCTGGTTGCAACAATATTAAGTGCACAGTTTTTGATTCCAGTATATTGGCATGTCTCAACTGTAGTCTTGAAAATTGTTTTAACTAGTTCCTGTTCTCATTTGTATTCTCCCACTACCATAGTCTTCCGTTGCTATTACCTAACTTACTTTTGGGTCACCTGTGGTCTGTATCAAGAAGTTATGCATGTTCATCTTCAGGAATGGGAGACACTTGGCATTCACAATGGTCCTCTGCTCAGTTCCAATGGCCAGTAGCAATGAAAACACACTGATGAAACACTAAACAGGAGAAGGGGTAGGTAGGACACCAGTCTGAGCCAAGTCAGGCCACATTCTTCTCTTCCCCTACCAAACTCTCACAGGACCCTAACCAGTGGAAAGATTTTCATGTCCATAAGGTATTCTATCAGCATTTTACTGACTCCTGTAGCTTGGAAAGCTGTTGGAGAGGATCCCTACTGGGACATAATGTCACACACTTAAAAGCATATGACATTATAGCTAACCCAGGATAGCGCCGTAGGCAAGAGCGAATGGTGCAATACCGCATATACTGCTATACATGGCATTGCACCATTCACACTTTCCCAGGCAGAGGAGAAGACCTCTGCTGGGACTGGGTTCCGTTGAGCAACTGCCATGGCTCACTGGACTGAGCCACAGCAGCAGGAACCCAGGCGCTGCGTCTGGAACCGGATTTAATTCCCGGTCCCAGAAACTTTAATTGTTTTTGGACTTTGTGCGCTCCCCAACTTAACTTCCTCTCCCCAGAGTTGAGACTCTTTAGTGTGAGGTGCTTGGGGGCAGAGTCCCCCACAAAAAAAAAGACCTGCCTCATGGCAGAAATCGCGCTGTATTGGCAGCGCTATTTTGCCATGCGGCATTATGACCCCGTGCCGAGAGGATCTTGATGCTTTCTTAGTATAAGTTAGAATCTTAATATTGACATACTTTGAAAAACAGATCAATGTAAGGTAGAAATGGGATCAATAATGTACCACCTGGGGGTTGTTTACCATACTTGGAATATGTACTTTCTCCTAATTTCTTTGCTTATGGTGATTGCATTTATAGTACATGGAACAGTAATTGCTTGTTGTGTTTCACTGCAAAAATGTTCAATGAAAAAATCAGCAGCTTGATCAATTTCATGGGGTTATTGCCTGGTCTGCATCTCCTTCAAGTATTTTCACTGACATTGATGGCATTGATGGCCTATAAAGTGAAGGCATAGGCTATAGGGGTGAGAATAGTGGGTCAGGACCAACTTTGGTTCAGCTTCAAGTTAGGGCCTAAAAATGTGTTCAGATTTACCAACTGAGCTCCAAAAGCAGTAATTGGCATAGTATAAAAACAGACTACAAATAGGGGGTTAAAATGTCTTGAGATCAGCAATGAATCTGAATGACTGTAGCCTACTTGTGGTAGGTGTTGTTGGCACTTATCTGCCGTGGATTACTGTTTGTGGTATTGTGACAGAGTCTGCCAAACTCACTAAAGCAGCCATGACCCAGTGTAAGCTGCGGTAATAGTTACTGTTCATTGCAGCCCTCAAGGCATATACCCCCCTCTGGTCTCCAATTCTGTGCTTTACCTTATGCCAGTTATTATATTCTCCCTTGCAGCACCATAGATTTTACAATATGTTTATGCTATAATTTGTTTTACATTATATCTTCTATTATTTTTGTTTTATGTTATGTGTTTATAAATTAGATATGCGTTTTATAAATTAGATACTAAATAGTAATAAGATGTTATGAATATAACATCTGTTTTTATTAATGTGTATGTAAAATGTGTTATTTAGATTACAAGACAATATGATTTGTAATAAGGAAAGTATTGTGTTTATCAGAACTAGTCAGTTTCTGTGGTTTTATATTAATGTAATTTTATTATTTATTTTGTATTTACCAAGAAAAAAAATAGTTGTATGATAGTATAATAACATGCATCATTATGTTGCTGAAGAAGATTTTAAATACTGGCATGTGTGGCATTCAAGTGGACTCACCATGGGAAGAATAACGGTAAAGGTTGCTTATTGTGCACTTTGGAGGTCCGTTCATTTGGTCATAGAAGTGGTAAAAGCCTTTGAAGCACACACTACTGTGTACAGAGATGTGCGAAGTTGGGAAACATTGCTTCACAAAGTGACTGTTGCTTTATATCGCACTTCACACATAAAGAACTACACTGAAGTGCACTTTGTCACATAGAAACATTTTTTACAATATTTGTAATGTCCCTACCTACTATGCAGTCATCCACAAATTACCCCTACCCTTTCCTGTGAAGTAAGCCATTCTGCCACCCTCCAGGCACTGAAAATCCCTCCTCATCCCCCCTTCCTGGTCAAGTTCCCTGTCAAGCATTTAATTAATCCCTTCCCCCACCCACATGACAAAAAAAATCAGTCCCCCACATCCTGTAGCCTCAGCCAATCAGGCTTTACTATAAGCAAATATATCACCATTCATTCATGCCAGTACAGATACATTGAACGGAGCAAACACGCTGCACTGGGGGATGGTTTTCTTCTTTTACTGGTCATCAGAAACTGGTTGTTTGGGGTGCTCAAGAGGATGGGAAGATTGAGGTGAGACTAGAGCGGTTGGGTAGTTGGAGTTTCATTGAACATCAGGCCTAGTCAGTGGGGGGAATGGTTTGTGGTCCAGGTGTGGATACGGGATTAATTACATTATCAGCAGGGAACTTTGGTGGGAGTGCAAAATGAGCGAGGGTTTTCAGTGTATGGAAGGCGGACAGTTGGGTTACATGACAGAAAAGCATAATGGTGATTTGTGGTGATTTGCTTGGTGAAAATGAATATTTAGTAAGGAGTTTTGTTATATCATAGAAAGTAATTTATTTTTATTATTTTAATTGTTATATGTTAACCTTTTCTATGAACAGGACCATCTTTAAAATGGGTCTTTGACCTAACAATGTGTATGTAAGATATTTCCTGTATAAAAATAAAACTTTTACTGCTACTAGTACAGTAAGTGGGGATTGCAAATATTGCAAAACCTGGGGTTTGTTAATAAAACATAGCTTTGAAAAGTTGGCATAGCTGTTGGGAGCTTTGCAAAGTCTTTACAAAGTGTGCAGTTTCTAACACTGCACCACCTTCATGGGTATATTGAAACTTTGACATATCTGTTACTGCATACATTGTCTGGGTCTGGCATGTGAAAACATGATAGAATATTGTATTTGTGATTCTGTTCTTCATGTAAAAGTCCTCAAAAGCCAGTGTCTTCTACAAGGGAGAATGGCTAAAGATCAAAAGTCATTATTATGCCACAGTGAGTTGGGAAATGAGTGCCAGGACACTGGTTCTTGTGCTACTGCTGCCACTGACAGAGATGCACCTGTGACATTAGTGATATGAAAATACATTTATTGCAGTAGATGATAGTAATATAATATTTTTTAATACTTTCAATATATTTTTTATTCATGTAAGAACACATGATCCATGAATGAACACACAGAGTCATGAAAATGAACATAAATAGCACTGTATATGTAGATATATATGGTGCCTCAAGCTGTATGTTCATTTGTCTGTGCCCATAACACACAGGTGACCGTGGTAGCACTGACACTGGAAGCTGTCGTCATGTTGTTCCTGGTAAACATGAGATGAGTAGTGCAGTTGATCAGGTACCAATAAAATTTGAAGATGTTGCATTCTTTCTATATAAAGAAGAGTGGAGCACTTTAGCAGACTCTGAGAAGGTGTTGGATACCAGTCATACTAGCTGGACTTCAGTAAGGCCTTTGACTTGGTCCCCCATATGAGGTTGATCAATAGTTCAAAGACCTGGGCATGGAGTAAAAATAGACCAAATTGGAGGCAAACTGGCTGGGGGGAGGACCCAAAGGGTGGTTGTGGGGGGTTGGATCTGTCAGAGTTAATGGAGGTCACTAGTGCGGGCTCTGCAGGGGTCAGAGCTCTGGTCAGGTCTGCTCAGTGTATTAATAAACATCAGGCACAGCATTAAGGGCAAAATTTGTATTTTTGCAGATGACACCAAACGTTGTGGGAGGGAGGACACGGAAGAGGACATCACAAATCTGAGATAATACTAGGCAAAGTTAGAGAGGTTGTCTGGTATATGGCAGCTGGGGATCAGTGCAAAAAAAACAAAGTCATGCATATAGGATGCAAGAACCCATTGGTTAAATACCGACTAACTGGCATGAGGGCCATGGTGTTGGAAGAAGAGAAGGACCTTTGAATAGCTATCACTAGTAATCTAAAACTATCCAGGCAATGCAGAAAAGCAGTGCTTAGGCCAAACAGGATGCTGGGTTGCATAACTAGGGAGTTTACCAGAAGAATAAAAGAGACCATACTGCAGTTGTATAGCTCTATGGTGCACTCCCACCTGGAGTATTGTGTGCAGTAATGGAGTCCCTACCTAAAAAGGGACATACAACAACTAGAGCCAGTACAGAGAAGGACTAAAAGGATAGCCCAGGGTCAGCATAGTATCTCGTATGAGAAAAGGCTACAGAACCTGAACACATACTTGTTAGAGGGGAGAGAGAGGGGAGCAAGGGGACATGATGGAGAACTTCAAGTACCTCAAAAGTATAAACAAGGTGCAGCTTGGGTATATTTTTATATTCAGTGAGAATAAGAACACTAGGGGGGGCATAGGTGAAAACTCATGGTTGGAGGTTCAGGAAGGAAGTCAGGTGGCACTTCTTCAGAGACAGGGTTGTGGCAGGGTGCAATGAGCTTCTGGAGGAGGTAGACAATCAGAAAACAGTTGAGGGATTTAAATGGAGACAGGAAAGAATCAAGGGAAGGGTAAAAGTACCAGAGGAGAAGAGGTGGAGTATTATTGGAATGTACGTTCATGGGCTCCATAATGAGCAGACTAGATAGACGATTTGACTTTTTTCTGCTGACAACTTTGTATGTTTTATGTATGTATATTTACTATACCATCTCTGTGTAGTGTGCAGGCAGGGAAGAAAACAGGGTCACCCACATGCCGCAGTGATTTATTACAAGAAAAATATGATTCATGGTGGAGGGAGAAGGAATAGGAGGAGGATGAAAATGATGAGGATGTGTTGTTTTTTGAAGCTGGTGTGTTTCTATGGTTTTAATATAATTATTATTATTATTAGTTATTAAAACTGGCTTTATTAATATGCTGATAAAATGGGATTTCAGTGGATTTGTGGTATCATCTGCAAAATTCTCCCACAATGCAAAAGATCCATTTTTGTTTATGTACAATGCACTGGTGGTGGGGGTACTTCTGAAAATGAACTGGCACCGAGGAGGTGATTATAAAATAATTTCCCTTTTCATCCACTGTGAAATGACATGCCTTCAGATTGCATTGTGTAGGGCAGCAGATATGACATAAGAGCAGATAATATAATCTGACAAAAATATGTGATAATATAATCTGAAAATCGATATAACATACTGCATGAGAAGTTAATATATAGAGGATAAACTATACAATGGTCTGTGGTAAAATGCGGCATTTATTTCCATGAGTGAGTTATGAATGTTCCGACCTCTCAAGAATGGAAATAAATGCCATATTTTAACACAGACCATTGTACTGTATGTTCTGTGTATACAATGCTCTGTGTTAAAGCTAAGAAGTTTCCAGGCTGCCCCCCTCCCATACAGAAAGTAACCTTAGAGTTTGCGACACTAAACAAACAGGATACTTATGCACTAGAGTATTCACCAGAATTCACTAGAAAATTGAGAAGCGGAAGGCTAAAAGCCCATACATGCTTCTGTCAGTCATCCGTAATAATTTAATGTGTTGTTCTCCAACAGGAGATCATCAAGTCTGTTTTCAAATGTCAATTTTGACTCACAATGATATCAAGGGTCAGTGAGTTCCATGGTTTGATTATTCTTTGGGAGTAAACATATGCACATTTATTTGAGGAGAAAGCATTATGTTTTAATTGAAGAGGGTGTCCTCTAATATTAACATTAATCTGCTTAAACTCAAGCCCTATCTCAGACATAAGATATTCGTCATTAATAACTTCTCTGGCCAGCATTAGGTTGCCATGCAACCTTCTCATTTTTAAGGACATTAGGCCAAATTTACTAAGTCTTTCTTTGTAAGGCAGGGAAGTGGCTCCTTTCACATATTTTGTGACCTTACGTTGGATTTTTTTCGAGGCGTATAATATCCTTTTTTTGATAGGGACACCAAAGTTGGGATGCATGATCCAGAATAGGGCGGACAAGGGCTCTGTAAAGTGGGAGAAGTACAGATTTGTTTTTTGACATAAAATTTCATTTTATAGACCACCATACCCTGTTAGTACTAACACGTTGTCAGTTATTTGATTATCAAATGTAAAGTAATTGGATATGAGGACACCTAAATCCTTTTCACATTTTGTTTTTGTAAGTTGTTTACAATCTAAGAAGTAATTTTGTTCTCAGTTGTAAGGGCCTAAATGCATAACACTGCATTCTTTTTTTTGAATAATAAACCCCAGCGGTTTGACCAAGCTGTCAGCATGTCTAGATCTTTTTGAAGTAGTACATTATCCTCAGGATGTTTACAGGGTCTACCAATTTTACAGTCACTGGCGTACTTGATGGATCAACTATCAACATTCTTAGGTCTGCTATGAATTGCTGAAATAATAGGGGGGACAGAACTGCCCTCTGAGGGATGCCACTTGTTACTACTTTCCAATCAGAAGCATATCCTTCTATGATAACTCTTTGGGAGTGACCATGTAACCAGTTGTAAATGCATCTAATGAACCATTTGTTAATAGGAAAGGAAGCAAGTTTTTGAATTAGGGCCCAATGGGGGACAGAGTCAAATGCTTTTTTGAAGTCTAAAAAATACTACAGTGAAGCCCACCATGATGAAGCGCAGTGTCACAGGTTTACTGCATGACAAAAGGGATTAACTCCTATTGAAATTGCATTGTTTGCTGCAGTAACTGTACTGCAGAATTCTGCAGTGCTGCGCTTCATCCTGGTGGGCTTCATTGTATGTCACAGAGAGTTCTATTGTCCAGATTTTGGCTTATTTTTTCATAAAGAAGAGTATATTTGTAACACATGATCGTCCTTGTGTAAATCCATGATGGTCTGATTCAAAAATACCTAATGTTGATGTAATTCTGTATTTTATGATGCGTTCCATTATTTTGCAGATTACCAGAGTAAGACTAATTGGTCTATAGTGATCCATTTCACCCCTGTTACCTTTCTTGAATAACAGCATTACATTGGCTGTTTTCTAGTCAGCTGGGATGTGACCTGATTGCATACTTTGATTAAACAGTAATTTCAAAGGTAAAATGAGATGAGTAATGTGTTGTTTTGAATAGCACTTTATTTACAGTAACAGCCGAACGAGACAAACTTACAGATTGACAGAAAGTGCCTTTCCGTTTGCTTGCCTGCTCACCCGACTGCAGCTCGGTAACACTCCCCACCCCAGCTGACTACTAACATTATTTAAATATGCTAGTTTATTAATTCATTTAGTTAATCTTTACTTATAGACATTACAGTGCTGCTGTCATTAGTCAAGGGAGAGTGCCATTGGTGGGAGAAGTGTTACCGAGCTACAGTTGGGGGACTGAGCAGGCAAACAGAAAATAATTTCCAGTCAGTTTTTCCATTTGTTTCATTTGGTGCTGTTATTGTAGTTTTCAATCCCATTCTCTGATACTACAGACAGGTACAAGATATGTGTTTTTAACACCAAAGCATGCAACCGTTGAGAGCGCAAACTGTCTCTCCAGTGTGTATTTCTTCTGTGGTCAGCTGGGCGGATCACAATGGAAATACTGTCATGGAAAGGATAATTCTGAATGTACAAAACTGGTTGCAATAAAGGGGAAAACTGATTCTTTAAAAAAAAAGTATTTCTTTTTAACAGTATGTTGTGGACTGCATTGTGGTCATGCAAGGAAACATGATGGCAACATGAGTGAAGTTTCCACTGGATTAGGAAAATTTCTATTGTCTGCCATTGAGGATAACTTTGTTGAGGGATTGGTCAGAAAAGGATGTCAATCAATTTGATTGACATTTTTTTGTGTAACAGTGTGACATAGGCAAGTGAAAAATAGATGATGTTATTTACCCATTAGGTGAATAACATTTATATATTTACTGGTTAGGGTCAATTAACCACCACTGTCAGAACCCTACAAACTCTGTAATTTGCACTTGTGAGTTACAGAGTTCCATAAACCACCTTTCTAAAAATAGCGCCAGAGTCTGTCTTCGCACTGGCCATTTGCTCAAACTCCCTCAAACAAACTGCCAGCACGAATGACATGCTTCTCAGCACTTAAACCAACCCTGGCACAGATTTCTAATAAAACTCTCTCTGAAAACAATAAAACATGGCAAGTTCTTCCTAGTTAGTACCACTTGAAGAAACAACTTTACCAGTCTCTCTCACTTGCGCTGGCGAATTAAACTAGCTGTCACAAGAAAAACTGGCGGAAGCGAGGACTGCATTTTCTTCAACTAAAACAAAGAAAAGCAGAGCATAGCTTTACTGCAAAATTGCCAACTAAATTTAAAAAGGTTGTTCCTTACTGCTGATTGACTTCAACTAATTCTCATTTATGGGAGCCATGGGTGGAACTGAGAATGGTGAGGTGGGGTTATATGACATTGTGTAAAATTCAAAGAACCAGTAAATATAAAGAATAAAACATGGGAAAGTGTTTAAATGAGGATGTTATGCACAGCTAAGGTGTGCGATGCCCTAATAAACCCCTCGGGCTTCACCCTTGGGGTTTATGGAGCATCGCACACCTCAGGTGTGCATAAAATCCTCATTAACTGCACTTCCCCATGCATTATTCTATATGTTTAACTTGGGTCAGATTGTTGGGAAAATAAAGAGTTTATGTAAATAGTAAGATTGCTACATACATTGTATGCAGTATGCTATAATCTGATATATGGTAACATAATCTGATATAATCTGAGGATATATGAGAAGAATATGATATGATATATGATATATGATATGCGATACCATAATATAATCTGATACGACATATAAAATAGTATTATCAGTTAATGTATGATATAATCTGGTAAAAAAAATATGTAATTTAAGATATGCTAATTTTTATTTTGTAATCATTATTTATTTGTATGTACAGTATATGCCAAGAGAACATGAGTCATGAATTTGAACTTGAGATCTGGGTTTGCCACTTGACCCCCTTTCCTCATGCTGTTTTCAGAAGCAGCTAGAGATAAATGTGAGGAGGGACTTTGAGGAACTGGGTAACCAATGCAAGATGATTTTTGTTTTAGGAACTAGAATTCACATTTCTGTTTGGATCACTTCTAACCCATGAAGGGAAACTGGGAACACTTGAAGAAGGAAGAAGAGGAAACTGGTGTCCTTCTGGATTGCTCAAGATGATTTAATCACCAGATATACTGGATGACAGTCAAGGAAGGCTGCTTTCATTACAATGGGAGTGGGGTCTAATGAATCATAGTTTCCTTAGCTAGACTATTATGTGCCTAGCAACCCTTTTCCTCTCAGCCCCATGATCGTGACTCCCACTCCTTGTTACACTATGATCAGCTCCAATCTCCACTACCACCACTTGCAGAACACGCACTTGTTGAAATTGGCATGGTGGAATATTTATCCACTCCTTTCCTCCCTTCTCCCTTCATTTATTTTCCCATTACATTTTCTATGCATGTGGACAACACACACATGACAGAAAATGATACAACACAACCACCATCGGATACTAACAATGATGACTCACAATAGAGGTCAAGTGATTCTTAGATGCCCCTGTGACAGGATACAGTGCTGTATGACTTGCAAGGAAATAGAGAAGAGTGATGCTGCAAGGTCATCTCTCACTCTAACAGACCACACCCCACCTCAATGAGAGAACTTGTTATCTTGTGTCTCATATAGTAGTCTACTTTACTTTTCACTTGTTGACTATCTAGCAGGCTTACACATACTCAGGCAAAAAATTAAAAGATGGATTTCTGTGCATGCTGCAGAACCAGTAGCCAATAAAAAAATATTTTTAAAATAAATTTTTCAGAATCCTCCATGCCCTTTTCCCATCTGATTAATTCAATCTGCCCTACTAGTGCTGCAGGGGTGGAGGAATAAAAGAAAAATAAATAAATGTGAATTTCTGTGCCCTCTACACCACCAACACTCAGTAAAAAATATTTGTCGAAGAAATCTTTCAAAAATCTCTTCTCTTCTCTTCTACAGCTTTTCCCAGTGTGCTAAATGCACTCTGCTCTTCCCTGCTCCAGTGCAGGCTCACACTGTGCACTCTGTCCTTTCCTCTCCTCCATGGTTTCACTTGCCTGCCTGAAACTACAGTGCAATATAATGAGAATTAGCCGTCTTTAATTATTTCAAATGTTTTCTGATCAAATGTCATTCTTTTTAACATTAAAGGAGCCCCTTGCTGCCACAGGTCCTTCCCCTGTAAGAGAGAGCTGGAAATTCCACTGAGATGTTCATAAAGCACAGAGTTCTCAATCTGCAGTATCACTGATTGGCTGCTGCTGTTCACATGGCTTGCAAACAACTTAGACAGGTTCACTGCTCCTTCTGAAAAGTACTGTGTCATGGCATTGAAGTGCTGAAATGCTGAAGGGAAGCAGACCTGCTTCACCGGTGTACAAAACACTGGAATTTGGAACACTCACTGAATGCTCACTGTTAACACAGATTCCTAAGCTATGAGTATTCAAATGCTGTTGACTCAGACATGTCTCTAACATTTTAACCTGAATGTCTCTTCAGTGCTTCATACTGAACCTTGGTATCATGATTTCTTCCATCTTTTGTTTGAAGTGAGGATCAAGGAACAGATCAAGGATGAAACACTCCTACTCAAGTCTGCCATTGATTCTTTGGAAGACAGAGTACCCTAGTACTGTAGTTAATGTGCACAGCTACACATTTTGGGTCCCAGGCTTGAATTCTACCCCAGCCACATGAGAATCCCAGCACTGCAACTACTTGCTGATTGCTCGCAAGTATTGCGCTAAGTGACTGGGGGAGGGGGAATTGAAACTATGATTTTTTTGTTTCACAATTCAGTTCTACAACCAGATTATATGCATTTTGTGAATAATTATGGCTGTTGTCCTTGCTTTGAGCTCTGTGCTCTAACCGCTGAACTACATGACTCTAGTGGGGGCAACTCACTGGGAATCCCTACCAGCTAAAAGCCCTTTCTTCTGCAAAATGAAAATAAATGCAGTGGCCAGGGTGATTTAGGGAATGTGGATACTTGTTCACGGTGGAGCACAACAGTAATCTGATTTCATAGACAGTGCTCTGTAGTCTTCCCCTAAGTCAAGCCACACCTGCTCTCTCTGCCCCGCCTCCAGCAAGCACGAGGCAGGCCTCAGGTACCCTCTTCCCTCTGTCCCTTCTCATGACTTGCCTCAGCAATCAGTTTGCATCATCATGCTCCTTCAGCGCCCACCACCCCACCTTACCCTCTCCCCCAACTCCCAGTCCCGTGAGTTTCCCTAACAGTCACTACTAATGCAGACTGCCTGACAATGCCCCCTCACACCCCACCATTTACTCTAGCATGTCTTCTCTGCTCAGCCTCCCCTCACCCCCATTTCTCCTTATACCTTAGTGCCCTTCTTCCCCCACCCTTCATCTCCACCGCAGTACCTACCTCTCTCTCGTACCTCCTTTCTTCACCTCATTGCCAGCTATCCCCATCCTTCTGAACTACTGACAAGGGACTTTGTGGCTGCTTATCCCCCCCTCCACCCTCATAAAGTGTTTTTCTTGTTATTTTAACTTGTATCTATGTTTTGAGTTATTCTGTAAGTTCTGAATCCAAGCTGTATAGTTCATTGTGATGTACCTTTGCTTTCTCCTATTGTACTTTGTTTTGCAATCTATGACGTGGAACCTTTGTAAAAGAGTTTGCGCTCAAAGGTCTTTTCCGAATCACTAAATAAATAAATAAATAGTCCAAAGTTTCCTGCTCATACTGCTGTAATTTACAACCCTATCTGAGCCCTAAAATGTGCACCCTACCCTGACCCTACCATGACACTGTATTTCCCATTACCTCTAAACATTTACACATCTGCCTTGACCACTCTCACAATGTATGTTCCCATCCCCACATCCCTACACACACTTTTCAAAAAACGTTTAATTGCACCCCACCCTTCATAAAATATACACCATAACTATCTAACCCATCATAAATAGTGTCCCCATTTACCCATCAACATTATTTTTCTTTGTTGGGAACCACATTACTGAATAGTCCTTTTTATGATTATTAATTAAAAAAAAATCTTAAGGTGTACAAAATGGAAGCTGTACACCTTTCCAGGTCCTGATCACCAGGCACTCTAAAGATCCCATGGACATCCTGGCTCAGCTGGACTGGAATTCTGCTGTTGTGCACTGGGAAGTGTGCCCTATTGTAGGTATACAGAATTAGTTTAGTTGCCGTATTGGTCCTTGTAAGAACAGATCGAGAAGCAAATGGTTTGATACCTTTTATTGGACTAACAGAGATGTTACAAAAAGAAAATAGTGTCTAAGCTTTTAGACCAACCAAGTCCTTCCTCAGAGACTGGCATAAGTCTCAAACCATTTGCTTCTGGATCTGCTGTAGGTAGTAAGCCATGAGTCTGAATATATCTCTGGAACTGAGGGGTGTAGGGATCATTCCCCTACATAGAGGCAGGACCACAAACAGAACTTTTGAAAAAGAAGAGGTTGAACCAACCTATCTGTTCATTAGTAGGGCTACACCTTACAGTACCAACAACCCCTGTTTTCAGAAACAAGCTCAGGGTGTCAAGGGCCAGCTGGTGGTAGGAGAATTTTAGCATCCCACGAGATGCTTCTCTCCTCCTCAGGGTGTAGGGTCAGGCTCTGTTGCAACATATTGGTGATGCATTTGAATTGTCAAACAGGTGAGAGGATGACAGTTGTGTCATAGAGTGATCATTCTCAGCATCCACACGTGCTCCCTGACTTCCTGAATGCTGAAATCCCTGCAGCGTAGCCAAGTATTATCTTATTTTTAAGGGAAGTCAAAGAATTCCAAAATGAACTTAATAGAAACCTTGACAGATGATCTGCTATGCTTTATCATTCACTAGCACTAACTTTATCTCTTCAATATAGAGCCAAAAATGGAAAAAGGTGACCTGTAAGCCTCTTGTAATTAGAACAAAATTCATCCAAATATAGTAGCCATTATTGGTTGCCAACTACCCACGCCTATCCTGTATTGATGATGTTGTTTTATTTTGATGAGTTTACTGATGAATTCACTAGCCAAGTCAGTAAAGTGATAATTGTGCTATCCTTGCTGATGACATGTCTGAAGCTTTGTCATGGAGTTTGACAGTAGGGTGCAGGATTTAAGAGACAGGTCCATTATGCAAAGCTCTGTGTGAGAAAATGGGATACTGAGAACAAATATACGTTGGTGGCTGCCAATCAGTCACTATCCTGTCATCTCCTTGCTGATGTGCTCTGTCATGGTTTAACGGCTGCTCATCAGTGCAACTCTGCCTTTACCCTCGCTGGCTGTCTACCACATCATGCACTGATGATAACCTCTTCTGCTGAGTGTTGTATGGCTCTGTTTAATATATCTGACATTACTGCAAAGGTTTTGTGAAGACAGAGTTTCAGCTGGAGGAGTGTCCTGCTACACCAAGGTAGAAATTTTCTCTGTTGAAACAGCGCAGGCCTTTAGAAGGAATCCCTGATATATTTTTCTGACATGCAGTCTAGATTTGAACGTCTGCCTAAATGGCATACTTTCTAGCTCTTTCTGTCAAGGAAAATTTATACTGTAGATGGAAAAAGTATCTATAAATTTCAATTTGGTAATATTCTACATGGGTGTGTTGATACTGATTTGTGCTTCCCTTTAAATAATTTTAAAACATTACATTAATATTCCCTTAAAGAGCAACTGACACTTCTAAATAAACTTTGAAACATAAGATATGAAAACAACATTTGATATATGTGTCATCAATACTGCATGTTTTCAGCATGTTTGTTCTCTTTAATCTTCATTACTGAGGTCATTTGCTTCTGAATTGGATCTTTGGCCCTTAGAATTAATCTGGTCTTGCAGCTTCTTTCCCAGCTCAGTTCATAAAAAGCTCTGATTGTGACATCACAGTCTGGTCCTGCAGAAATAACTGTGATGTAAGAAGCAGGGGTTGTGTTTAATGGTAGTGAATAAACAGCAGGAGTAAATGAATCAGAAGACACAAAAGATCCTGATTATCAACCAATGTTCTCAGCAATGAAAATACAGGAGGTACAAAGAAAATGTATGAAACATATGACTTGTCTGAAAAGATGTCAGCTGCTCCTGCCATGGAGGTCATGTCCTTCCAACCAAGGAGAGTCTGACTTCAAAGCTATTGTACATATGACCCAATCTCAGCTTGTACCCTTTATTCCACAGGTGTTTTCTCATAATAGTACTGGAGCTCTCCAGTTCATACATATCGAAAAGTTGAACTTGAGGAGGGGAGAGGTGGCTGTGTGCCAGAAAAGTTCCCTCCCATCTTGCATGCATTACTTTTTCTTTCATAAAATGTTTGTGTGCAGCAGGGCTACATAATGTGATTTTTCTTGGTGTATCCCATTGCTTAGTCCTGATTCCTAGCTATAGTCCTTTATTGCCACTTAATAACACAACTTTTAAAGTTATTAAAGTAAAAAATATTATAACTGTTAACTATGAAGCTTAAAGGGCATAAAAACTCACCAAAAGTTTATAAATATTGTTATTGCTGTGGCAAGGTAGTATCACTATAGTTAGGGTTGAGTGAGCACTTTTTTTTGTTTTTTTTAGTTATTACTTTTTCCAACTTCTAAGCTGGCTATCCTCTGGAGAGCACCCCAGTCCCACCCCTCTGGTGTCCACCATCCAGCACTGACCCAGACTCCCAGGACGTACCCCCCCAGCCAGATTGGCGAGGTTCCCCATCCCCCACCGGAGTCCGGATTCAGTGGGCCAGCCCCGTGGCTGTCTGGAAGCAGAGCCTGCAAGGTACCCTCCACCACTGTGTCATGGCTTCACTTTCCTGGTGTTCTCCCAGGAGCTGGGACATGCAATCATACTGGTGGAGGGGAGCATGAACGTGTCTACAAGCATTCCCTCCAAGCATCTGCCCCAACTCCTCCCCATACTACAGCATGGTGCCCTGTCCTCCAGCCACTGCCAGGGGGCAGGTGAGTGGCAACTACTGAGGACCCCCTCCCTGGAGAAGGAGAGCAGTCCATTGGATGCTCAATCCTTCTCTTCCCCTGCCAACCCCCAGCAGCCCGTGCTCCTTCCCGAACATGGATCACTGACATAGAGTGAGGTAAGGCATCCAGCGCCTCAGTCCTCAGTGCCACTGGGCTGGCCTTAAGCACTTTTATATTCTATTTTAAATCACTATTTTTTCCTGCTTAGAACTGAGCCATCTTAACACCTAGAGTACAGTAAATTAATATGAACACCCTCTGCATCAGGATCTCAGGGTTCTGCAAATTTGGTGGAATTTGGTGGACCCATTAATGCAGCAGTAGCACTACCACTTGTGATGCTGGCAGCCCTGCTTCAGGAAGAAGCCTGAGTCATTAGTGGGCTGGCTAGGGGATGAAGATCATGCATTCCACAGGATGCTCTCTTCCTCAGCAGATGGAAGATAGCCACAGATGCTGCATGATGATTACCTGGGTGACCACAGGTGGCAGTGCAGGTGCAAGTGGAAGAGATGCAGATTGGCTGGAGCAGTACATTGCCATACTACTGTGTGCACATGCCCACTCTCAGCCCTGCCTGGCATCTCCAAGGGAGGAAAACAGGAAGAGAAAATGTCCAGCAGCATGTGATATGAAGTGCCACTGGTGCTGTCAGGCCCATCATATTAACTGTCTGCCTGCCCCCTAAACTGAATTTTTCATTGGGGAGCCTGGACAACTACCCACAGCCCACCTCAGAGAGAGAAGTCCAATTACTTGGTTACTTGGTTTATAGGACAAAAGGAGGCAGTTTGCCCATCGAGATTGTCCTCCATATAAATGGAATATTAACCAGATCCCATCGCTCCATCCATTTATCTAATTTATTCCTAAAAATTGTGATGGTTGGTGAGTCAACAATATCCTGGGGTAGTGTATTCCATATTCTGGGAGTTCTGATGGTAAAGAAATTTAACCTCTTATTATTAGTTGCTTTTTGGACTTCTAATTGTTTATTATGAAGCCTAGGCACAATTTTCCTTAAAGAATAAAGAATGCCACAATGTGCCATTTGAACTGGGGATTTAAGAATTTTAAACAGCTGCAGAAGGTCACCTCTAGTTGGTCTTTGTTTAAGGGAATGTAATCCCGTTTTTTGAAGTCTGATGTCATATTCTAGGTGAGCAAGATGGGTTACTAGTTTATTGGCTCTGCGATGAACTTGTTACATTTTGTTAATATCTGACTTTAGATAAGGACTCCAAAATGGATACTCATAATCTAAGTAAGGCCTTACATGAGATCTATACAAAGTTAAAAGGCATTCTTCAGATTTGGTAAGAAATGTTTTTTTATTCTACGTAATAATGCACTTGTTTGATTAGCAAGCCTGGAACAATGAGAAGTTGAAGAAAGTTTATTATTTACCAAAATTCCCAGATCTTTTTCAACATTGGACATCCTAATAATGGTATTATTTAAATAATATTCTTGTTTGGGGTTATTTTTTCCCAAATGAAGTACTGCACATTTAGATATGTTAAAATGCATTTTATTAATATGTGCCCATAGCACATATTATTGGAAGCAGAGTAAGTGACAGAGAAGACATGGAAAAATGTAAATAAAAATGTAAGAGGGTCAGTCAGAAAACAGAATTTGACTAGCGAGGTCAAGCAGTCTGAGAGTTCATAGGACTAAAGGAGAGGAAAGAGATGAATTGATAGAGTGAGCAGGGGTGACTCAGAGGTAGAATGTTTACAGGGAAACACAGGAGTGGAAAAGAGTGTTAAGTCTAGTGGGGAAAGATTTACAGACTGCACTGTAAATCAGATTTGGGTAGTCAAACACCAGGAGTATCCTCTTTAAAACAATGTCACAGCAGACCAAGAGCTGGAGACAAGGGGCCAGATTTTCTAAGGGGCCCTTAGACCCACACAAGCGGCATCAAGTTAACCACCTTACATCAAATCCAGGTGCATCAAATACTGTGTGTCGTATTTTGCAAGAAAGGAGTCTCTGTGGCAAAGTCCCCCAATATGATGTAAGAGGACTGCTGTGTTAAAAATATGATGCATAGGGTGAGAATTACACAAGCTGAGAATGACACAAGTTGAGTCAAAAATATGATGCATGAGTGAGATGGAGCAGAAATGGTTCAAACTGGGTCAAAAATACGATGCATGAGTGGAATGGAGCAAAAATGGTTCAAATTGGGTTGAAAATACAATGCTTGAATGAGATGGAGCAATAATGACACAAGCTGAATCACAAATATGATGCACGAGTGAGATGGAGCAAAACTGATGCAACCTGAGTCAAAAATTATGGTGGATGAAATGTCATCTGGAAGCAAGAATTGCGATGACTACACTGCAGGACTCTTGCATGCATAGTACTATAGTGAGGTCTAAGCACCTGCTGTGGGCCTCTGTATATGCTCTTGTGTCAGTTAGACCAGCTCTGGATGGTCTAACAGTGGCATACATCTTTGATGCATTGTCAACAGCTTCCACCTTAGAAAATCCCAAAGCAGGGGATGTTGCATAATTTCTTTGATGCAAGCCCTGTTGCGACATGGTGCACCTATTTTATTTTTTTATGCAAACCTGATGCAAGCCACTTTGGCCCAGGTAGTTCTGCTTTGGATGCAAGCAGTGTTTGAAAATTGGAAATGATGCAAGTACAGATGCAGCTTGTTCCTTGCGTCATTCCTTTCTGGTGCAAGCGCCTTGCGTCATTCTCTGACCTCTGAAAACTGAGCCCAAGATCTGCACCAGAAAGTGTGCCAAGCTTTGGTTAAAGTAATTTACACGTATCATCAATGTGGGAAGAGAAATCTAGTGTTTGATTTAGCCTCACACACAGATACTTAAAGTGGTATTTTTCATAGGGGGCACCATTAAAAGTATTGAAGAGCAGATGAGAGGAGATCCTGCACATTTCACTTAGTGCCTCAAGTCCTGGAGATAGTATTCTTGGCATTATAAGAGATCTGGTGTGAGTGGAATCAACACAGGGCATTGTCAAGTCATGCTAAAGCAACCATTCCAATGCAAAAGTCAATATACAAGATGCAAAACATTAAGTCTTTAGCATACATGTGGATATGTGACATGATTTAGACAGAAGGGAGAAATTAGAGAGCGAGAAAAAGGAAATGTGACCCACAAAGCCTTATGGAACTCTGGAACTAGTGGTGGTCAGGGGAGAGAGAGATGATCCATTGCCAACCTAGATTAATTGGAGCTTCTCTGTGAGGTATGAGTGAAACCAGTCAACTATGGTGAAAACAGTCCTGCACCTCACAGCTTATCTAGGAGGAATGGGGTTAATCACTATATCAAAGGCTTTAGCAAAGTCAATAAAGATAATGGCTATGACATAGCTCTGATCTAATCCCTGCAGAATGAAGTCCATAAACCTGTAGAAGATAGTGTAGTGGGACTTACTAAAACCAGACTGGAAAGGGGACTGAAAAGAGAAGAAGTTAAGGTAAGAGTGCTGAAGAGGACATGTTTCTCTATAGCTTTAGCAAAAGCAGGGAATATAGAAATTCCCATGGCTCCCACCTACACTCCTTGCTTACCCCCCTTGACATAGTCATGGTGTTTTGCTTTCCACTTTCTAACTGTTGCTACCCTTCCCCCTGCAATCACTACATCATTTTTGTGGGCACTCCATGTAACATGTACCACTCCTTACTCACCCTCTTGCATCCCCCTCCCCACCTCTGCCATACCCCACCAAGCTCCTTCAATCAATAATTGTGTTCAAGGATGCTTCAAATACATGCAGTAATTATAGTTGCATAGGTTTAACCTGTATATACTGTACAATAGTTGCTATACTTTTTAGCTGCATACTCTTCATGGTCTTAGCTTAATGGCTCTTTTTAATACTCTATTTCATGTGTATTATAAACCTCATGTGTATAATTACTGCTTTATATAAATACTATGTAAGTGTGAATTCATTTTGTATATATTGTTTACCCAATTATGATGTAAGTGAGTATTCCTTTGTATGTATTGTTAACCTCTCCTTCCAGGTCCATCTCGAAAATGAGCTTGCTCAACGATGTTCGCCTGGTTAAACAAAGATTTTGATTGATTGATTGAGAAATGGAATGGTCATTCCCAGTGGAAGAGGTAACCCTTTGAGGAGGGGAGGACTATGTTCTACTTTCAGGACTTCTGCTTTCAGGACTAGGGGTGAGAACCAAGACAAAATGGGACGCTATGGAGGGAGGCTGTGGGAGATGCAATAGCAAGGTGAGAGAGATTAAGGAGTTTGGGTTTCAGCCCATTAGGGCTATGGTCCCTCAAAGAACTGCATGAGAGAGATTGAGATAGAGAGGAGGAGGAGAGAGAGAGGATAATAGCAGATTGGTTAAAAGAGGAGACTGAAGGTGGGATGTGGGATATAGATGGGAGGAGAGTCAGTAGTGGGAAGAAGGGGTAAGGAAATGCAGGGTAGAGGTTGACAGAAAGTGGCAAGAGAGGAGGAGGCTAGCAGGGCCTCCTGTTCTATAGGGATTCATGTATATTACTGGAATCTAGCTTTAGTATTTGCTGCATTGGTCCTTGTGAAAACAGATCCAGAAGAAAATGAGTTGATACCTTTTAAAGGACCAACATAGATGTAACAACAAGAACAAAGTGGTCTAGCTTTCAGACCAACCAGTCCTTCTTCAGAAGCGTAATGGCAGTTATTTAGAAAAAACAATACTGTTAACAGCTAGATCATGCAGAATAAACAGAAAAAATTCCCATTGGTTTAAAATACTCATTTAAAAAAAAACCGAAGATGATGTCAGAGAAGTTTAACAGTACCATGTTAGCTTAAGATGGGAGGGTGCCAGGGTCAAATCTGCTTGGTGCTTTCTGTATCAAACTGAAGCAACAAAAGAAGAGAAACCAGGCATAATATACTACACAGCATAACTAAGTATGAGTAATCAGTAACATTAATAATGCTAACATTACTGATGGTTCTTAGTTACTCAGTGTGTCATGTTGTGCCTGTCTTTCTTTTTCTTTTCTCTGTTTCTTGTTTTAAGACTCCTGGTGTGCCTACATCCCTCCATGGACTAGCAAACCAGTGGCTTCTGCCATGATGGCAATTAGGGCCTAAATGGACCAGTCAAAGACTTTGTCCCATAGAAGAGGGGCAGAATGCTCTGCTCTAGCACTTTTCCAGCTCGATTGTCTGGCAAGGTCACATGAGCAGTGGTGCTCACATCATCCATGCTGAAAATGATGCAAAAAAACACAAATCGTTTGTGTCCTTTGTTGCTGTAGGGAGTCCTGGTATTCCACATCACAAGCTGTTGACTCCTGCCACAATGGTTACTGAGGCCCAACCAATCCTTGTAATTTCTTATTAGTGAGGAAATTATTGGATACTCTGTGCAGTAGAATGAAAGGGATATCCTGTTAATTAATATATTTTTGCACTGCATATTTATTAATCCCTGCTTTAATAATATGGTGTCTAGACCTCATGGACCTAGAGTCACCTCTCAAATTCTGAAACACCCAAATTTAGTTTGCATTCAATGAATATTAATTGAACAGATATTTTTGGTATTTGCATACTTGGAATATGCCATCACAATATAAACAGTCTTCCTCCCCTACCCCACCCCACCCCCAGCTGCTTAAGCCCGCCACCACTCACCAAGTGAACTTTAAAGCCTCTCTGTAATATAAACCCCAAAGTATGGACTTACCTGTCTGGGCATATGGTATTCTTGAAGACCCCCATCTAGAAGGCACCTGAAAGTAAAATGAATGAATATGGTTACAAAGAATAGGCAGTTCTGGAGTGTATATCTTAAGAGAGGAAAAAGTGTATACTTATGTAATATGTGTAGTGAAACACATGGGCTATCAGGCCATGAGGTAGCATGAATTTCAATTGAATTGATTTTTATTAATAGGGAAAAACTTTTAGGCACATGTGCCTATTTTCAAAGGTGACCCGGTCAATTTACAATACAATAACAAATGACATGTTGCTTAAAGTCCTGGGGAAATCCAGACATAGTGGTGATACTCTGTATCTTAAAACCTTAGCCCTCACTCTGGACAAAGTTCTATCCCTGCTAACTAAGATCCCTAACCTTTCTCTCAGCTGTCACAGTTTCCTAGCAAATGAAAATCTGGTGTGATCACCCCAGTCCAAAAGAATGGAGACAGGGCACTGCATAGTAACTACAGACCCATCTCCCCCTGAAGCTCTTGAAAGGATTGTGGCAGACCTACCATTGATTTTCTGGAGAAATACAAATTGCAATGCCCACAGCAGCATGGTTTTCGAAAAGGTCACAGTACCTCCACTGCCCTTCTCAAATTCACTAGCTATATCCCTCATGCGTTGGATAATGGCCAACTTGTTGGAGCAACATTTATCGTCCTCACTAAGACCTTTGATACAGTCAGTCACTCCCTTCTGATTGCAGTTATTCCTGTTATGCCTATCAAAGGATACAACACATTGTTTTGAAAGCTACCTTAGTGAACGTTACCAACAAGTAAGGATTGGGGATGCTGTATCAGCCATGCTTCCTGTCAAGTCTAGCATTCCACAAGGCTCTATTCTTGGCCCTTTATTATTCAGT
The DNA here is from genome assembly GCA_016271365.2 of Neoceratodus forsteri. NCBI lineage: Eukaryota > Metazoa > Chordata > Ceratodontiformes > Ceratodontidae > Neoceratodus > Neoceratodus forsteri. Next base: position 138,081,568 of record CM057453.1, read on the forward strand.
ATTTTCCTATACAAACTGCCCACCTCTTGTCACGATAGGATGTTGCTGTATGCAGATGTCGCATTCATCTACTCCAGTAACGCTGACCCCTTCCTTCTGGAGACCAGCTTCAGAATAGTTTCAGAGATGCCAAGGCCTGGTTCAGCACCCACAAACGTATCCTAAACTACAACAAAACCAAAACAATGTTGTTCCATGGATCGCATAGCAAGTACAAAGTCTGGCAACTAACAATTAGGAATTGTGTTGGTGCTGCTCTGGAGTAAACTAGTGCCTTTAAATATCTGGAAGTAACATTAGACAGTACCTTGTCTTATGCCTCCCACATAGACAATGTCATCAGAGCTGCAAACATCAGGATTGGCCTCCTCTATAAACACAGGCACTGTCTGCCACCAGAAGCATTTAAGTTGGCATTACAAAGCTCAGTCCTATCCATTGTCGACTATGGACTCATAATTTATGGGTCAGCCACTGACAATGCTCTTCAGTGCATAGCTATGGCCCTCAATAAGGCTTGCAGGCTTTTCATCAGAGCAGCGCATATGACACATACCTGTGACATTTTCAAGAAAGCAAACTGGCTCCAGTTGAAGAGTAGGGTCTCATACCAGTCCTGCCTCTTAACCAAAAAGCCCTCGCCTGGTCTCTTGCCTTTGGGGTTACTTGAATTACTCAGACAGACCAATAACACCCACCTAACCAGAAGTTCTGAAAGCCACTGTTTTCATGTGCCCCACTTTTGTACTACTCAAGCCCAGTGGTCATATGTTGCTAGAGCCCCTAAGTGGTTCAATGCACTTCCTACCTATGTCTCCAACACTAGCTCACTGGGAGTTTTCAAACACAAACTCCGAGAGCATCTTCTGGCCAGAGACACCTATAATTGCTTTATTTAATCCTCTCACCTAGCCCGCTCTTCAATTATCTTCTCCTACTCTATTCTGCCTTCACTCCTTACCCTTCACCCTCCACTCTACACCAAAGCATTCCTGCCCACTGCCTTTCTTTCCCATTGCTATCCTCTCTCACTACCCCCTATATCCCATTCCCCAGTTGGCTATCACTCACCTCCCTCACCTAGCAAACCTTCACTTTCCTACATCTTCCTAGCTGCCAGACACACTCCCTCCACTACTCCTTCCCCTCAGTATAGCATTGTGTACCACCCACTTTCCTTAGCCTGCCCCACTGCCTCCCTCCCTGTTATTCCTAGTCACACTTTATCTTCTGATTGCCTTTTCTGTTAAACTGCCTAATTATCCTCTCCTGACTTATATCTCCAACATCTCCTATCTCCTACCCAATACCTTCCAAATATCCTACTTATCCCTCCCAGGGTGAATGGTAAAAGCAGGCATACATTGTACAATGTTCATGCAAACATGTTTATGATCATGTTAATATTCGATAATTTGACAATACCTCTGGCTGCACCTAATCTTTTTTTTTTCCTTTTTATTTTATTCCATTTGTATACATTTATTGTTATTTGTACCACTGTTCATAATCTTATACTGTATCTGTCTTGTTCTCTCAACATGGAACTTTTGTAAAAGAACCACTGGCTCAAAGTTGTCAATCTGAAATCATAGCAAATAAAATAAATAAAATAATGAAAACACGTAATACAACACAAAAACAATTATGCAATATAGAAAAATACCTAGGCCCAATTCATGAAGCCCCCTGTAGAATGATGCAAGCTGCTGCAAACTGTAGCTTGTGTCAGTCCCCGATGTGGCAGGGACCCTGCACCCAATTTGCTATCTGGAGGGGTCCCAGCACAAAACCCTTGCAGCTTGCACCAACTGGCTCCATGCATCAAAGTCAAGGTGCATGGGAGAGATTTGCCACAAGCTGTGGGGTAACCGGGTGGCATTAGCACCAAGGTGCAATACAAAAAGTAATACCAGCTGTGCCTCACAGCAGATGGTGTTCTGCTCCTGACACTGTACCAGCTCTCCTGACAATGTGGAGACCTTTGATAGACTTCGTTCTCAGTGAAATTGCAACTGTATTGAAATGATCAGATGAAAAAAGTCCTATTGACACTGACAGTATGGAAACTATTGTGTACAGCCTGGCACCATTCGGGACCAAGTGGGTATGTACCCACCATGCTGTGATATTCTCAGCCATTTCTGTGCCACTCCACAACTGTCCATATCCTGCCTGGGTATGGGATGCAGCGGGTGACTGCTATGGGGGTGGGGCATGGCCTGTTAGACCAGTGCCAGGCTGGTCTAACTGTAGCAGACTTTGCACCCTGTGGGGTGGTTTTCTGAATACGGATTATGATGATGCTGCAGCACCACCTGGTTGCATGCCCCCTTCTGCCATAGTGCACTGGTCTGTCCATTGCAAGGACAATGCAAGCCCGGCTGGCGCTGACAGTCCCCCCACTGGTGCAGGCTGGGTTGCTAAATCAGGAATGATGCAAGGTGCGGCACAGCAAGCCCCTTGCATCATATTTCATTGATGCAAGCATCTTATGCCATTTCTGATGTTTTGTGACTCAGGCTTCATGTCATTATAAAATAGCTGAAATTGTCTATTTGCAATACCCACACATCTTACAATCATCTAAGTGCAATCTCAGAGCATTTTTAAACTGTTGTAGGCATTTACAGTGCAATACATTTATTGGAAGGGTGCTCCAAGTGTTCACAAATCTATTGTTAAAAGCTTTTTGTTTCAGGGAAGTTTTACAGTTTGGTATTTCTAGATTGACATTTTTTATTGTTCTAGTATTATATAATATGGAGCATTTAGACAGCAGCAAATTTAGATTGCTGGTGCTTTGGCCTCTGACAGCTTTGCAACTCCATATACTCACAAAGTATGCAATTCTAACATTCAGTGGAAACTAATCCAATTTCAAATAAAAAGTAGAATGATGACAATTTCTATTTGCATGTAGGCAACTCTCATTCTTTCCAATAAACTGTCCATTGTCATTGCATGAATGGACAGACCATAGTCTATCAAAGAAAGTAACAGACTTTGGGCAACTAATTTGTGGGCTTCTTGATTAAAATTCTTGTATTTCTGTATAACTGAGACTCATTTAAATTTGTTAATGGTCTGATCAATATGTTTGGCAAAGGACCTTGTTGTACCCAAGTGGACACCTAAATATTGTAGTTGGAAAAAGGTACATTACTTGCTTCAGTTCCTCACCAGCAATAGTTATTTTAAAATTACCACAATTTTGTACCTTTCTGCTACTGTAAAACAACATAGTTGTAGACTTTTTTATGTTCATAACTAGCTTACTTCTTATGAACCACTTCTGAACTCTTTTGTGCTGTTAATGATTTGTATCGATTTTCATAAAAGCAAAAGATCCCAAAACAAGTACATGGTATGCATATACTGTATAAGTGATGCAATACAGAGTCACCAGACATCATACCACATGTTCATAGTATGCCTATTTAAGAGATGCGACACATAATCACCAAACACCTTACGACATGTTGTTGAGAGCCTAAGGGCAGGAAGGGTCCTCTCTACTGGACCTGTGGGGAACCCACTCCCTTGATTTGCATGGAACCAAGGTGGTATAAGGGAGGGAACTGCTAGACATTACTTACTCATAAACAGGTGACTGATAAATGCTCCTTACGTTGTGGGTTTCTCTACAGGTCAGGTATCTGCATGGCTTCTGAGGTAATCCTTCATGAAGGCCTATTGTAGTTGGGACACCAGAAATTCATGATACTGTAAACAGATCAAAAATATACACAAATTGTAACAGCTAGAACACTTCAAAACCATAAAACGGCTCTAACTGCACTACCTGTCTATTATTATATTTAGTTTGTAGTAGCTAAGGGAGGCGTAGCAGGGGGAGCCATCCTAACAAAGGCTCCTGACCTAGGAAGCCTGTGTATCTCCAGGGTGTTCTTATTATATGGTCTGTAGGAGTAACTCAGGATCTTAGGGAGTGTTAGGCCCAGTATGTATTCACCCCACCCCAGCAGGGGGGGATAAAGCCATGTTAGGGGGCCAGCATTGTTAGTATGGCATCATTTTGTTAAACTTAGAGTGTGAGATCCTGTCCAGTTCAGCTATTTTAGTGAGGGACGATGGGATCTCATTGGTGAATGGTATATTAGTAGATCTCCAGTTGCATAACAGGGCTCTCTTCACCTTCATGGTTAGATGGGACAGCCATCAGATCTCAGGAAGGGTTATAGCCATGGTAGCAAGCTTTATCCCTAGAAGGAGGAGTGAGAGGGAGAGCGGAAGTTGTTTCCCTAGTATCTTGCTTCCCGTGTAGCAAATTTGTTTCCATAATGACAATAGCTTAGGGCATGACCACAGGATATGGAAAAGATCCCCTCCATCCACGATGCATCTCCAGCATTTGTCATTCTCTAGATATACTCACTTTGTGGAGAACCACAGGGGTCCTGTACCATGAATGGAGCATTTTATTTTGTATTAATCTGCTTTGGGAATCTTTGACAGCAGAGTGTGCATTGTTCCAGGCCTGAGACCACTTAGCATCAGTAATGGGGCAACTCAACATCCTCTCCCACCTGATTCTAGCTTCGTCCAATTGACTGGGTATCGTATGTTTGATGTTTGAATACATTTTGCCTGCTAGACCTTTAGGGGCCGTGAGCCAACTCTTAAGCTTTGCCTCTGCTGTGCAGGAAGTGGGACTCTGGAGGAGTGGCTCAACCATCTCTCTTATTTGCAGATATCACCAGAACTCCTTATGAGGGAGCCCTGAACTTTCCTGCAGGCATTGGTAAGTAGCCACATATTCTATACTGGGACCAGTAATGTCTTTGGGCATGAGAACACCTTTGTTGGCCCAGTGTGGCCAATTAACTGTTTTTCTGTCTATCTGGAGTAGGGGGTTGTTCCAAATAGGGGTAAAGGTTGTGGGGAGTGGGGAGGATCCATTTCCATCCTCTAGCTGATGGGGGGATCGTGGGGGTGGTTGGAGAGCTGTTTCCCCAGGGATGAGCATTAGATGGCAGTGGGAGTACCTACCCCAGCCATAATTTTTTCCCATGTAGACCCATTGTGAGGATTGCTGCGAACAGGGATTGAACCATTGTAGAATCTGGGAACCTTGGAAGGCATAATTGTATCCTTCTATCCAAGGAAGATTCCATCCACCCATTTTCCAGTTGGAACGGAGTTTGTTACGACTAAACCTAGACTTCTTCCCTCCCCGCAGGAAGTCTCTGATCAGCCTGTCTGGTCTATGAAACCACACCGGATTTATAGCCAGGAGGATATGGGTAAGGAGACATAAAAGTTTAGGGGCTGTGACCATCTTTATAGCTGCTACTTTCCCGGCTAGTATGAGATTTAAAAGTTTCCATCTGTCAAACTCAACCTTACATGCTTGTAATAGTGGCTGGAGGTTTTCATCCCATAGTTTATCCAGTTGTAGTATTATTTTTATGCCTAAATATATTATGCCCTTTGTAGCCCAGTGGAGTCCTAAGTCTTGTGCCATTCTGGCCTGACAATGATGATTGAGGGGTAAAATCTTGGATCTGGATTGATTAACTTTTAGGCCTGAGAGAGTGGTGAAGGTGTCCAGCAAGAAAAGGACTGGGTTTATGGACTGTTGTAAATTCGCTACCGGTATTAGCAGGTCATCCATGCACATGAATGTAGGGTATTCCCTATCTCCTACCCCAACCCCCTCATCTCAGTATGTTGGCAGATGGCTGTGGCTAAAGGCTCAACTGCCAGCACAAACAGCAAGGGGGAGAGAGGGCAGCCCTGCTTTGTACCTCTCTCTAGTCAGAAGGGGGAGAACACTAACCAATTTGTGGCGATCCTAGCCAAGGGGTCCGAGTATTGTGCATGCACCCAGGCCTGGAATCTACCTCCAAGGCCCAGATTGCTAAGGACCAAGTGAAGGTAGTCCCATTCCAGAGAGCCAAATGCCTTTTCCAAGTCCACTGCAATGGCTGTAGCAGGGGATTTAATTTCTTTCGCCATGTGCATCAGGTTCATCAGTGATCTAATATGATCGTCACTATACCTACCTGGTATGAAACCCATCTCAGAGGGCTGTATTAGGGTAACTAGCAAGTGGCTTAGTCTATTGGCTAGCACTTTGGCATAGACCTTGCAGTCCACATTAATGAGTGAAATTGGTCTGTAGCTGGAAGCTTGCATTGGGTCTTTGCCCTTTCCTGGCAAGACTGTGATTACCACTTCTTGTAATGTACTCAGCCTCTCGAAACACCTGTGTGAGCAAAGGAACTACACTCAGGGCCAGGGCCTGATAAAAGCCTACTGGGAAGCTGCCCCCCTTCCCGGTGATTTGTCCGCTTGCAGGGATAAGAGCACTTTGTGCACTTCATCTGTTGTTATGGGGATGTCTAAACTTTGCATTTGCTGGGGTGTAAAGTTAGGTAGAGATAGGCCATTGAGAAAGGATTGTATCCCAGCTATGGGCTTGTCTCTGGAAGAGGTATATAACTGTGCATAAAACACTCGCATTATGTAATTTATTTCCTGTGGGTTAGACTTTGCCTCGCCGTGGGGGGATTTTAAGCAGGGGATGTGCCTATCCGCCTACTGCTTCCTTAGCTGATAGGCCAGAACCTTACCTCCTTTGTCTCCCCCCCCTCCAAAATCTATGGCATAATTGAAAGACAGCAATTTCAGCCTTTCTACTTAGCAACCCATTGATTTTGAGGTGGATTCCTAGGACTTTTCTACCCAGTTGAGAGTGTGGATCTGTGCAGTGCAGGGTCTTATACTTGGTTTCAGTGTCCTTTAGGTCAGCCTCCAGTCAAAGGAGGCACTGCTCCCTTTCCCTCCTGCACCTTGCGGCTTATCCCATGATCTTCTCCCTTATGGTGGCCTTGAAGGCCTCCTATGTCACCCTGGCCGAAGTGTCCGAAATTGGGTTTTCCTGTAGGAACAGTGCAGTCTCTTCCTGTGCCCAGGGAATAAAGGTTGGGTCCCTTAGTAATATGGGATCGAGTCTCCAGTGTTTGGAAACAGGGTTTTTTGAGCCCCAGTCAATATATGGCTGGACAGGTACATGGTCTGAAATGAGCATGTGGAGACTTGAGGAGTTCTGCACACTTTGAGTTGGGGGGGCGTAAGCCAGAAATCTAGCCTACTGAAGGACTTATGCACTTCCGAGTGGTAGGTGTGGTCCCTCTCTCATGGGTGGAACATGCGCCATGTGTCAGTGATGCCATAGTCTATTATTAGTTGTTTCAGGACTAGACCAGCCCTAATATGTGTCTCCTTCCCAGTGGCACTTTTGTCTTGTAGGGGGAGGAGAGTTATTGTCTGTATTTTGGTCTGTTGTACTGTTTTACTGTCTGACATGGAACCTCTATAAATGAGCTCACAGTTCAAAGGTTACTCCTAGATTTCAAATAAAATAAATAAATAAAATAAAACAGAAATCTCCTCCCAGCAGTAGGGGGCATTAGGGGGAGGGATGATTGAGCTGATCTTGTTGGCTAACTCATGGATGTATGTGGGGTCATCCTGGTTTGGAGCGCATATATTACATGATAGTATAGGGCTTGCAGGTGATGTACAGAGAGCCATCACCCATCTGCTTAAGGGGTCTGTGGACTAAGCCATTACAGAGCAAGGTAGACTTTTGTACAGAAGTTTCACCACCCCGCATTTCCTGGTGGGGGCACTCGAGTGGATTTCCTGGCCAACCCAGTCCTTAACCAGATAGGCATGGTCATTTTTTATTAGTTTGGTTTCCTGCAGGAAGGCTACTTGGGTCCTCATCTTCTTTAAGTGAGAAAGCACCTTCTTCCTCTTAACTGGGGTGTTAAGCTCCCTAACATTCCATGTGTGGCAAGCCAATTCATCCATAGTCATTTACAGGGGGGTGGGAAGGTTTTCTTTTATATAGGATATCAAACTGAGATGAGGATCCAGAGCCTTCATGCAGGAAGATACCCGCAAAGTCACAGTGCACCATAGATTCCTACTTGGGATAATGAACCATTTTGAGCTTACCTAAACACCCTTCATACTGTCCCTTAGCTCTTAAACCCACAACAAGCCACTCCCTACATATCATTCAAGCAGTGAGCAGTGTTGAAAACAGTGTGGTACACAACATATAAATCAACACACATAAATTATATACAGTTACCCATCTGGGTTGCTTCAGAGTGACGTCCAGACAAAAGGCTAGGGGCAATGGGAGACATGGGAGGAGTTCAAGGTCCCTCTAAATAAGGGACCGAACCAACACTTTTTGCCAGTGCCCAAACACTAATCCATGGGTTTGGGAGCTAGTCATGTCAGGTCTACCTAGGGGAGGTGTGAACTAAATTTATGTGGATGCCCAAAGGACAACCAGATGTTCCGTACCTTGGTGACTGTCTTCCCATATTTGGTGCATACAACATACATGTGTCCAAGAGGTTGCAGTTCTGGGGAGTATCATGGGGTATTACTACACCCTGTAAGTAAGGAATCTGGATAGCTGTCTGTCTTAAACTTATGTGCCAGCTGATCAGCCACTGAGGGCCCCTGCTTCCCTTGGGGGCATAAATTCCTTTGCTTTGTGCAGGGACCCCCATGGGATCTCCTGTAATTGAGAGAAGGATGAGGAGGCATCTGAATCATCAGTGACTCCTTGACTGGAGGAGTAAGCTAGGAGTGTGGTTACTGGGGTTATTGGGAGTGGGGCTGCAAAATTTTTACTGCACAGCTAGGGCCCAATCTCACTTGCAGACCTACAAAAAAAGGAGGAAGCACTATAAGGTGTAGCCAGTTTGTCATGTTTTGCATATAAGGATTGTTTCTACAGGGATGGGCCATCATCCGTTAGCCACCCCTGCAAGCTTGGGGGCCCACAACATGCATATATAACCCCAGAGTCAAGATTTGCACCATTCATTTGCAGCAGCATACCACTTGAGAACAGTCCAGTAACATTATATTGCCCAGTGTGGGATCGATAGGTTTGTTGGTACCAAAGGGGGAGACAGGCAGAGTTATTCAATTGTGCCCAACAGTAAAATGAGTTAAGGAAGGAGGGATTGAAGATGCTGAGGCCAGGTATTACAAGGTCAATCCTGGCCTCCATGGCAGCTAGGCAGACCCTGTGCTCCCCCCATGTCCTGTCTAAACCTCCACTCTGCAGTTCCCCACAGATTCAAAAGCAACAGATATCACAGACAATTACTGTCCATTGATCGGGGCAGATGCAGGAGGTGAAGGCTCAGTTCACAGCTGCTCAGCAGCTGGCACGACTGGCTCAGGCATCTGCAGCATTGCGCCCTCTCGTCCATCACCATCGGTGTCTTCCAACTTGCAGCAGAAGGCGTAGTTTGGTGGATGCAGCCCAGGATTTGTTTCTCTTCAATGAGGCTCTGGCTCTGTCAAGTGCAGGACTGGCAGTATCTATTTAAGCTGGCAGATTGCAGGAACTGGGGACCAATAGATTGAATCTGTTCTGTGTGAAATACAGGCTGGTAATCGGTGCAGATTCCTCTGCTCGGTAGTCGGACCTCACGGGTGGGCTCCTTGTTCCAGAACATTCAGCTGGATGACTGTGCCTATTGTGCCTATAAATGTGTTGTCTCTTTTTGGCTGGCACTGGTGCCCCACCCCACTCCTGCTGAGCTGCATGCTGAGCCATGTTTTCCTGCATTGAACACTGCACATCTTCTAAACTGGGGGTTCGAGATCTGCTCCCTGACACCTGCCATCAGGTGTTTCAGGACCCTTTTGTAGCACTTCTGTTTGTCAGTGGCCAGATGCGGTGGATATAGTCCATCAGTGAGTCCGGCATTCCAAACACCAATGGGCTGCCATTCGCTACTGTCCTCATGGAGGCTGTGTATCTAAGGGAGAAAGAGACACCCAGGTTGTGCAAGGTATGTCTGGCCTCTGTATACTCTCTTCTGTGCTCTGATAAGTCTTTAAAACAATCTTGAAACAGCATTAAATAGTGATCTCTCCACTCCAAAGTTTCCAACTCATGAACTCTTGCCTGGACCGCTTCCTTTTCTGCAAAATTTAAGAAGTGGACCAGAATGGGTCTTGGTAACTCGCCTGGTTTGGGCCGTGGTTGTAAAGACCTGTGGGCCCTTTCAATGACAATGCATATGTCTGTCGGCAGCTTGAGGATATGGGGCAGTTCTGATTTAAGAAAGTTCATCATGCTGCCTTGCTCCACTCCTTCAGGACTGCCTAGGAGCTGCAAGTTGTTACAGCGGCTCCTATTTTCTAAATCATCGTCTTTTGTTTGCAGGGCATTATTGCTTGCACTTGTTCTGTCATGGTAGCCAAAAGTTCAGCCATGGTGGCATCTTGCGTGTCAGTTTTTCATTCAACCTAAAAAATACAAACATCAATTTGGTGTAAAGCTAATGTGGCATTGTTGGAAGTGAGTGTCAGCTCTGCCATCTGCTGCATCAGGACTGTGAACATTTGGTTCACTAAAGCTGAGCTCACTCTGCCTGTATCAGCAGTGCCCATGCAGTCTCCAAATGCACTGTGACCAGACGTTTATTGAAGCGGTTGCTGCAGATTTCACCAGGAGAGGAATATAGCATAAGATGCCTGGTGCTATCAGCAAGTTTCTCCTTTAGTTTGATTGGCTGATCAGGCTCTGTATATGGAGGGGAAAATTATTTAGTTCCCCGGTAGATCTCTGTTGGAAACTCAGGTTTCCATCTTGTTTAGCAGTTAAGCCACCCACTCCTGAACTCTTTTAAAATCATCTTGAAGTGGTTTAGTTACATGATTTGCCACTGGTTGCCAGGACTGCTGTTGTTCACATAAAGGATCACTTTGCACTCCTGGCAAGCAGAAGGCAAGTCATTAAAAAAAACACTGAAAAGCAGAGGTCCCAGCATGGGCCTCTGTGGTACCCCTATATTGGTAGCCTTTGGTGAAGATACTACATTTCCCATTTTTTCTTTTTGAGACCTATTTGTTAGGCAGCTTTGGAACCACTGACATACATTCCTAGCCAATCCAAGTTCATACACCCTTTCCACAAACAGTTGGTGGTCCACTAAATCAAATGCTTTAGCAAAATCACTATACACTGATCCAGTCATGCATCCACTGTCCAAGACATCACTCAGGAAATCTGTGCACTCCAGTAGGGCAGTTATGGTACTACAGTTCTTATGAAATCTGTGATGTGCAATTGTCAACATTCTACAATGTTCAATTTATGCAAGTATCTGGTCATACACAATTCTCTCTAATCCCTTGGACAGTGGGGACAGGACTGAGATCAGTCTAGAGTTTCATGTAACTGAAGCATTTTCCCCTTACATATTGGGACCACCACTGCTTGTTTCCAGATCACAGGTACCTCCTGAGTACAAAGGGATAGATTAAATATGTTCCTAATAGGTACTGACACTTTGTTATTAGCAATGTTCAATAACTTAATGCCCAGGCTGTCACTTACTACTCTTGTTTCTGTATTCATTTTGTTTAGGTATATAATTACTTCCTTTTCAAAAATGTTCTTAAAGTAAAATTCCCTATCAGCCTTAGTTTCCCTCCTTTCTTTACCATTTACATAACTAGGAATACTTGGTGTGGTTAATAGTGAGCTAAAAAGTATTAAATTCAGTAGTAATAGCAAAAGTATCAACTGGTTCACAGGGATCATAGTCGGTTACAAGCCAAGAAGGGCACAAGCCCCTTTACAGCTCGCCCTATAGCTCTTAGGGAATAGCCTTAAACTGCCTGGGAATGGCAGTAATTATCTAGACATTTTGTAAAGGTGGCCGTGGTTTTACTACCCACAACCTCCACAGCCAACTTGTTCTATATCTTAACAACTCTCTGACTGATAAAGCCTGCTCTTTTCCTGGTTCTATAGCCTTGTCTTCTGAGCTGAAGTTCATGGGATCTTATAACAAGATTACTATCCCTGTATTCCAATCCCAAGCAATCCCAGAGGTCATCACTGGTGTATGCTCTATATGCAAGACACATATCTTACCTAAGGCGTCTATATTCTAATGTAAAGAGATTGAGCTCCTTTAATCTTTCCTCATAATCTAATTGATTGATTGCCTTAATCATCTTGGTTGCCCTTCTCTAGACACCTTCCATAATACTGATCTCATTTTTAGCCCATGGTGATGAAAACTGTGGACAGTATTCTAAATGTGGTCTGACCACTGAAGTGTACAGAGCAACAATACTCTGCAATCCCTGCTGGTAATATGTCTCGCTATGCATTCCAGTATACCCATGACCTTGCCTGCTATTGCCAGACCATTTTCTTTGTTCCTAAAATCACTGATGATAATTACCCCAAAATCCCTTTCCTCATACTGTATGTTTCCCTTAGAAATATTTCTCCAAACAATATTTGTCCTTTTTGTTCATGCTGCACAGATGCATCACTGTGCACTTATTTAAATTAAATACCAATATGTGCTCATCTGCCCAGGTCTCAAGCTATAATAACTTTTGTTGCAGATTCTGTATATCACAGCTATTCTGTACTATGCACCCAATTTCGGTATCATCCACAGATTTGGATTGCCAGACTTTATCCCCACATTTCATAGAAGTGATGTAAACATTGAACAGTATCGGTCCCAACACTGACCCCTGCAGCACTCCACTACTGACCCCCTTCCGTTGAGAAGTACACTTTCTGAGGATTACCTTCTGCCTGTTAAGAAGAGCAACAATTTTGGCTCCACTGATCGTAAGTGCGGTATTGAAATCAACAGGTATCCAATGAAGAAACAAAATGTGCCACAAACATATCTCATGTTTGTGGCACATTTTGTTTCTTCATCGGATTAAAAGTCAATGAGATTAAGCAGTGGAGTGTGTGGTTTTTTGCAGATACCTTTCTGCTTGTTAGCCATGAACTAATCCAATTCACCAAGTTAACATTCAGTTTGATACCTGAAAGTTCTGTAATTAGTTCTTTATGGGAGATTTTGTCGAAGGCCTTACTTAGGTCTAAAAATACCATGTCCACTGGCAATCCTCTGTCCAGTTCTCTACTCACTTTCTCATGAAATTCAGCAGGTTAGTCTGGCAAGACCTGCTAGCAGTAAACCCGTGTTGTGTAATATTACAGTATATCCCAGACTTTTAATAATGCCCTCTAGTATCTTATATAGGGAAGAGGTAAGGCTTACTGGTTTATAAGTGCTGCATAGTTCCCTTTTACCTTTTTTAATGACAGGGACTACCATTGCCTTCCTCCAAGCATTCACCACCTCCCCAGTTCTTAATGATTCTTGAATAATACAAGTAATGGGTCCTGGTAATACATTTACCATTTCGTGCAGAATCCTTGGGTGCAATCCGTGGGGTCCTGGTGATTTGTTCACATCTAGTTTTCTTAGTTTAAACCATATGTCCTCCTCTCTAAGTATCATAACTGGCTCACAACAATCTATTCTGGACTCCTCCATTGTTATAAATCTATCGCTATATACTGAAGCAAAGTATTTGTTTAATAATTATGCAATATCCCCATCTGCTGAAATTGTTTCACCTATATTATCAAGTAATGGGCCAACTCGCAGATTACCACCCCTTGTTTGATTAATGTATGAATAAAAAGACTTATAATTGTTTTTGACCTGAAGATCAAGGCTTATCTCATAGTCCCTTCTTCCCTTGCTTATGTTTTTTTACGAATTCTAGCTGCTGTACTATAGTCTTCCCACTGTTGTTTCGAATTGCTTTCTTTAGCTCTCTTATAGAGCTTCTTTTTCCTGTTCATTAACTCAGCGATTCTCCTGCTAATCCAAGGGAGAATCTTGCCTTTCTTATTATATTTTACCCTAACAGGTACATAGCTATTAGTAACTTGATCTAATTTAACCAATAGTGAATTCCACATTTCCTCTAAGAATCTGTTGTTAAATGCTACAGCCCAGTTCCAGCAAATGAGGTCTTTATGCATGGCATAAACATCTGCTTCCCTGAAACATTTTATTGTAGTTGTGCCTTTTATTGCATCTCTAACCTCTTTGATAGTAAATGCTATAATATCATGGCCACTGTTACACAGGGTGCATGAAGTATAGCAATTACTAATGGATTCCCCCAAAATTAGTTATTACCAAATCAAGTATATTGTTTCCTCTGGTTGGTCTTCTGACTGTTTGCTCCAGCCCCATATCCATAAGGGCATTAATAAATTCCTTTTCTTTTTGTGTGTAACCTGTTACATTGATCCAATCAATTATAGGGAAATTAAAATCCCCCAAGATCATAAGTCTCTTGTTCGAGTCCAGTTTATTAATATGTTCTATTAATCTTTTATCTAAATCCTGTGATTGTGAAGGTGGCCGGAATACTAGTCCCAAGAATATTTGTTTTCCATAATCTGGTGTTATCCTAAGCCAAAGATGTTCTAAATCATTGCTTTCTCCTTCAGTCATGAATGGTTCAGCTTTAATGTTGTCTGCAACATATACTGCTATCCCACCACTTACTTTATTTTCCCTGTTCTTCCAAAAAAGGTTACAACCTCAGGTGTTTCTGTCTCATTCATCGCTCTGTTTCTACCATGTTTCAGTGATGGTGCATATTGTGATTTTATCCTTAGTTTATACCTGCTCCAGTTCATCCTTCTTTCTGACTAGACTCTTTGCATTCGTTAATAAGCATTTCCACTCATTGTTATAATGTCTGGTATTATTAGTACTTTTAGTGTTGGTTAGCTTCTGCTTTTCACATACCCCTCCTCCTTTCACCTGGTTTCTTAATTTAAATGTTTTTCCATAATCTTTTTTATTCTGTTGCCCAGAATCTGAGTCCCATATCTATTGAGGGGTAGACTGTCACTTCTGAATAGTCCCTGATTTCTGAAGGCAGACTAGTTCCTGAAGAATGAGAACCCCTTCTTTGCACTCCACTGCCTAAGCCACAGATTTAATTGTGAAATGTCCTGTGTTCTAACCAAATCCACCCTAGGTACTGGTAACATTTCAGATATAATAATGCTGCACCTTTTGTCTTTCAACACCTTCTCTAAGTCTTCAAAATCTGTTTGCATGACATCACTTTTTCTCTCCTTCCCATGTCATTCATTCCCACATGCAATACTACTATTGGTCTGGCCGCATTATCAGCATGACCTCCAATGGTGTTCCTTATATCTGAAACCTTTGCTCCTGGCAAAGATGTGGCATGTGTAAAAGCTTTCCTTCCTCCACATATTATAGAGTCTATGTATTTTAAAATTCAGTCCTCTATAACAACAACATCTCTATTTTCTGGTGGTTGCTCAGTGATGACCAGTTCGGTGCCCTTAACCTGTGCAATATTAGGTGTCCCCCTGATTCAATCCTGGAAGTCCATTTCTGAGGGATGGTGTGTTAAAGTAGCCCTAATCTCATTGTTACCTTAACAGACCCTTTCCTGCCTTTCTTTTTTTTATCACAGAAGAATTTTATTGATTTTATAAAGGAATAACCAGAAAACTTAAAAAACAGGAGCACCAGGATTGTGTGGTGCAGTATATTCAAAGCAACCACTACATGTGAAGTATAGCAAAAAATAAATAAGCATTTACTTATAATATGATGTATACATAAGGTCGGTGATATGGCAATAAGGGCCAATAAGTAATTATTTTGAACTTACTGTAACAGTTTAGCTGTATATATATATGTTGTTTAACTGTATTTTAAGCATGTATTTGATTTTTTATATATGTTTCCATTTGATTGGAAAAGTTAACCATGAATGGGTTAATGAATTTAATAACATTCATGATGGTGATTGGTTTATCTATATCACATGGTAGCACATGAAATTGTATTTAAATGGTATAGAATTAAGGCACTGTTTTATTCTGATGAAGCCTAGCAGAGTCTAGGTGAAACGTCAATTTGTCCGTTTTTGCTCCTGTTTGTATTTGTTGCACTCTTTTGATATTAAACGCTATTATATTTATTATAGCATTTTGTCTACGTTACTTAAGCTGTGTGGGTGCTTATTTGTATGTAATGATTTTATAAAGGAACCATACAAGGGTGACCGAAAGGTCACATTCACAGGTAATACAGCTAGTGGTTCACAATATCCATTCAAAATGTCATGATACAAACTATACGCAAGCAATAACACACTCTGAGGTGTGGGTTATGTGCTGATAAGAGCATGCTCAGGGGTGTTCTAAGGCATGGGGTGCTTGCGTCCGAGTGCCTTATGCTCCCCGGCGTTCTCTTATCAGCACGTAACCCACACCTCAGAGTGTGTTATTGCGCTTATAAAATGGGTGCCAAAGTAACTGTTCTAAGGGAAAAATGTGTAAAATATAATTCACTGACCTACGCAGCCAGTATAGTGTTATGCTTATGTAACTGTGTTAGTTTTGGTTGTGGCCATTCGCACTCTCTTTTCCAGAGAAATTACCACCCTGTAGGGGTACGAAAGCAAGGAATTCTCAGAGAGGGTTCCAACCCTAGAGGTGCCACGGGCAGTTCCTGTGGCTAAAGGTACCTTAGGAATCCCCCTAAGGAGAGAGTGCTGCCACTGGAGGAGGAGGGGAGGATGATGGGGCAAAGACAAAATGCTTCACAGTGAGGTTGCGAGGAACTGCTTATATAGCTCAGGAAGTGGGAGTGACTGGCTGCTTGGTCACTGAACTACAGGCAAAGCCTTTCAATTCACTGACCTACACAGCCTGTATAGTGTTATGCTTATGTAACTGTGTTAGTTTTGGTTGTGACCATTCACACTCTCTATTCCAGAGGAATCACCACCTTGTAGGGGTACGAAAGCAAGGAACTCTCGGAGAGGGTTCCACCCCTAGAGGTGCCACGGGATAGTTCCCATGGCTAAAGGTACCTTAGGAATCCCCAAAAGAAATGTAGTATCATCCCCAAAAGGAGGCAACATGATGTGTATGAGCAAGCAGTAACAGTGACATAGAAGCAGTAACTGCAACATAGTAGTAGTAGAGAAGAATAGTGATGGCTTTCACTGAGACAAGGGGATCCCCTAAGGAGAGAGGGAACGGCAGGACATCCTCCATCCAACAACAGAACCTACCTAAGGAAACTAGGGGAAACAAATATGCTAACTAAGTGTTACAACCTGAGGCAACAGAGGAGAGAAAAAAAACCCTATAAGGAGGAAATCTATGGGGATCCAAGGCCTAGGTCGCCTTCCCTCCAGGCTTGGGAAAATGTATTTAGTGATATCTCTGCAGCTGCAATTTGGAAAACCCAATTAAGGGGAGGTGGAAAATATTCCAATTTGGAGGAAGTCTCTCACTCAAACCCTTTAGCTGGAACGTCGTGGAAGGTTGCGAGAAAACTCTGCAACAATATGAGCATCCAAGGTGCAGGAGGAGAGCAACAACTGCTGAGGCACTCACCTGGCCTACCCACCCTAAATCAAACCAGGTGAACCAGAGGCAGTCGTGGGGAGAATGTGGTGAAGGTGCCTTGCTAGGGAAACCACTAAAGTCAATGGCCAACCATTATAGTGGAACACTAGAGCCAAAGGAGATCATCGTAACCACCCTTCACCACTAGTCTTAAATTCTACACCAGGAGCTGCTGTCACATAGCAGGCAGCTAAAGCCAAGCCCAGGGCAAGGACATTCCCAGCTATGGGCCAGGTGAGAAGGATCCCTCCCCAAGTTGGACACACTCGATGATGCAGACTAAATGCAGAGCGAGACCATTGGCTGTAGGAACCTGCGCCAGATTAGAATGGCTGGCATGCCCCAGAATTGATTGAGAGCTGTAAAGCTGGTGAGCTGAATGAGCACGGCGTGCTGAGATTGTAATGAGCATTTAGTGCTAAGACCTTGCAAGGTCGAATGCAGATTGAGAGCAGTAGAATCCCAGGTGAAGCTGAGGGGATGTCACTAGGCATAAAGCAATGGTTTGCATAAGCAAGGAACAATGGTTGCATAAGCAAGTGGGGACCTGATAGGTCAGTAAGCAGTAGTAGTAATAGGTGGATCTGCATAACAACTGTATAGCAAGTAAACAGCACTGAGTTAGGGGCAAGCCAGCCAGACATGAATAGCCAAATCAAGGTGTCAAACTCTGAGGATTTTCAGCAGTGAAGACAGGATTTAGAACAGAATTAATTAACCACATAGGCCACGACCCCCCAAACACCTTCCAGTCCCCACCGTAGAACAAACAAGGAAGCGAGGAAAGGCCGAGAACCACATGCAGATATAAAAGCTAATTTAGTAGCCTCAGCAGGAGCTTCAGCTAACCTCAGAGTAAACAAGGTACAATAGGAATGGGTGTAAACAATGCAGCAGCAGAACGCAAGTAGGCCTGTACAGCAGTAGTAAATAAATGAGTACACTGAGTTGTAAGTGTAAATAAAGGAGGCATAATGCTCTTAAGCATTGTCAAACAGGCAGTGCAATGAGATTGCAACAATGAGGTAAGTAGAACAAGCATTAGTAAGCTGTATAGCTAGGTTCAAGTAGTCTGAGTCAGGTGAGAGCAATGAAATAAGCCACGTGGACCAGCTATAGTTGAGTAAGTGAAAGCTAGCATTATAAGCTCTGAATAGCAGTATGCTAGGAGCCTAGAAAAGCCCCCCCCAAAAAAAAGGAAGAAAGCATACACAACCGAAGGCAAAATAGAAACCAAAGCAGGAAAACAAACACAGAAGCCCTGCAGAGACAAGCGGGGGGGGGGCTCCAGCAGGGAGGCCCGACCAGCTCAGGGAACAAACCGGCAGAGCCTTCAGCTGCAAAGACAAAATGCTTCACAGTGATGTTGAGAGGAACTGCTTATATAGCTCAGAAAGTGGGAGTGGCTGGCTGCTTGGTCACCGAACTACAGGCAAAGCCTTTCAAATATGAAAAAAATGTTTTAATAGGGGATAAAGTGAAAAATAGTCCCATTTCAGGTCCCCCACTAACAGTAGAGATAGGTTATTTTGTTTAATGTTACTTTCTTTTTTTAAAAAATTCATACTGTATTATGTGCTTTTTGGAAGACTGAGTGCTTCATATATTGTTGAGTGCATGTGTCCTGACTGTTTTTAGGGGACGAGATGCCAATTTGTGGATTGGAAATGGATGTAGGAAATGTAGGACTTTGGTGGATCCATACGGTACCGAAATATACAGCTGTTTTTTTGGATTTGCTGCCTTCCTTGCTGTGGTGTGGAAGAATAACAGATGTCAGAGATAGTGTTAATTTTTTGCCATTAGTTTTAGTTTGGGGGAATTTTTGAGATTTGTTTTGTTGCCTGCTTGTGTGTGAGTAAGCGTGTCTGCTGGCGACCGCAGTACTGTACGGTTCAGGGTTCCGTTTTGTAAACCGGCGGCCTAGTGATATGTGATTCCGGAAGTAGCAGTGAAGGATGAAGTGTTTTTTAATTTATCGAAAGGAGATGCCTCTTTGGCAGGATAGGTATGGATTTGAACTGGGATTTTAGAGAGTCAACTGACGCTTCCAGGATGTGAAAGAGCTGCCTCGCTTTTCAGTCACTTCAGTGGAGTTGGGTTTTGTATAGTGCTACAGGTTAGACTTTTTTCTTTATAAGAAAAATAACAGTCAAGTGGTGTGAAATAGCAGTTTGAAAGTTACTATCTGGGGCTGGTAGATAAGCTGGCAGCTGTTTGAACGGTGCAGCGTTTTACAGTGCTGCTGCTGGACGGTGTGTGCTAGTCTGTAGCTGCTGTGAGGGAGATGCCATTTTACAGTATTGCGAGGTGTGGTGTGCCAGTGTATGTTTTTTGTTTTCAGTTGGCACTGATTTGTTTTTGTAATGAGGTCGGGCAGAGGATGTTAGTGCCGGTTGGCAGAATACATGCTGATAGGGACACGGCTGAAACTAGGTTTTATTTATTTATTTAGCTTTTGTTTACTGGGTAAGAACACTAGACAAGTATTATGCCTATTTTCAGGAACGACCGGGAGAATACAACATGGGGAACAACAGTCAAGGAAACACGGCAATGAGAGTACAATTTTTGTCACAGTGAACAAACATGTGGGAAATACATCATTTGACGTTAAGAGGAAACATATAGTAGTAAGCACTGTCCACAGGGTGGAATTGGTCATAATATAACTTATAACATTTCAGTTGACACTCTGGATTTTTCTGACCCATTTTATAAAGCCTGATAAACCTGCCATAACAATCTACTATGTAAAATTACGAAGAAGTAGAATGAGAGTCAGTGACACAGGTAAGAAACCAGGGGTACCAACCGCTCAAGTGGGAGGGTTACTATGGGAGGGGGGACTTTGCAGAGAGATGGCTATAAGTAGGCTTCCCATTTTACTGCATACTTGTCTAACTGGCTTTGATGGGCATAGGAAAGGTCTTTGAAGGAAGCTAGCTGTGCCAAAGCAGCATGCCAACTATTCTGAGGGGGTAGGGTCATCTGGCGCCAATACATTAGAAGAAGACACTTAGCTTCCATAAAGGACAGCATCACTCATTCCTGGAGAGGGGTAGGTAGAGCACTGAGTGATGTCACATTCCCGAGGAGAAGTTTTGGGTCTGCTATGTGTATCACGGAACCTACCACCTGTGAACAATCAAAGGCGACAGCTAGCCAAAAGGGCAGGATCAAAGGACATGCAACAAATTCACCTCCGGTTGGTGGCACCTCCAGCAATTCTAGTGACTGAACAAGCCATGACTGCACAAGGTTGCTGGGGTGCGATACCAAAAAAGAAATATTTTAAGCTGAATGAATCTGCTTTTGGTATCCCTGTAGTGTTTGTGCACATCCCGTAGGTATTGAGACCAGGTATCTTCAGGGATGGTGCAGTTAAGGGCAGCCGCCCACTTAAGCCTGCATTGGGTGGAGGGATCCGGCTGGGCATCTCTCAGTGTGTGGTAAAACCTTCCAATAAGACCTCTCGGACTAGGGGACTTGTGCATCTGACCCATACACCCCCATTTGCTGTCAATGTCATAACAAACTGAAAGACTCTTTAGGGCACTGCGTGATTGGAGAGATCTCCAAAAATCCGTAGAGAGGAGATGGAATTTAGGTTGCAGTTGCGCATAGGATAACAGAACAACAGAGTCCTCCATACAAATATCCTGGACCCTGGAGATACCTTTCGATTCCCAGGTAGGCCAGTTGATAGGCATATCCCCTATCTTTAGGAGGAGGTTACACCACAGAGAGGTGTGTCAAAATGAGCCCCAAGCCTTATGGGGGGGGTGTAGGACTGAATCATAATAGTACGCTATGCCCTGCGAGTTGCTAACATGGGGGGTGAGAGATTACAAGAGCCTTCAGCTTCAGGATTAAGCAGATTCATCAAGGGGCCATTTTGATACAAAACACTTTCTACCTGAACCCAGGGTAGGTTCTGATAAGCCCCTAGCACAAACCAATGAATGGCTGATGCAGCCAGACAGGCTAGGTGGTAGCCTTTGAACCAAGGAACTCCCAGTCCTCCACGGGTTCAGTGTGCCCATAGCTTCTGTTGGCTCCAACATGGAGTTCTGCCATCCCACAAGAAGTGAAACATAAGGTAGTCCAGAGATACAAACAGTTTCAGAGAGAGGGGGATTTGTAGATTATTAAGGAGGTACATAACCCGAGGGAGGAATAGCATATGCACCACTGCGGCTCTGCCGGGTAAGGACAGTTGCAATTTGTGCCATCGCTCTAACTCTGAGGAAAGTTGGGCCAATAAGGGAGCAATGTGTGAGGATTCTAGCTCCGACCACCGGTTGGGAATAAAAATGCCTAGAGAACCCTTTCTCTGCCCAAGCAAGTTCAGTTCCCGTAAGGCAGTCTTTGCAGAAAAGTGGGTTCAAAGGGGCCAGGATGTTTTTTTTCTGGTTGACGTTTAGCCTGAGAGAGTGGCAAAATCTTGAAACTTGGCCAAGACCATTGGAAGTGACTGATGAGGATAGGAGAGGGTGAGTAGAAGATCATCTGTATAGGCTGCTATCTGATGGGATGTGCCTTCGATCACTATGTCGAGGATAGTCTGAAAGGCTATCAAAGCCTGAATAAGAGGGTCTAGAGTTATCAGAAAAAGGAGGGGAGAGAGGGGACACCCCTGTTGAGTCCCTCTCTGCAACAGAAAGGGTGCAGAAATGGTAATATTGGTGAAAATATGGGCTACAGGTGAGTTGTAGAGGGTATGTACCCATCGACAGAAGCCAGGGCCAAAGCTATATCTCTGGATAAAGTCAGACAGGTAGTTCCACTCAACCGAGTCGAAAGCTTTAGTAAAGTCAACAGCAAGGGCTGCCATTGGGACGTTAGACCAGGATGCTTCCCATTTGAGATTGAGCAACAGCCTGGTGTTGTTGTCACTGCCGGATTTACCTTTTATAAAGCCCGCTTGAGCTGAATGAATGATAGAGTGAAGCACGTCTAACATTCGAGTAGCTAGGATTTTGGCAAGTATCTTCGTGTCAACTGGCAGGAGGGAAATAGGACAAAAATTCGCACAGTTCAGGGGATCATTAAATTTTTTAGGGAGGAGGGTAATAAGGGCCTCTCTCATTGTGGGCAGAAGAGATTGAGCTGAATGAGCTTCTTGAAGGACCAGAAGTAGAGAACTGGTGATTTCATTCCCTAGAGCCCAATAGAGTTCAACCGTCACTGGGGCTTTCCCGGGTGCCATTTGGGAGAGAGCTTGCCTCACCTCTGCATCCTCAAGCGGGGCATCCAGCCAGATCCTCTGGTCTTGTGTGAGGGTCAGCACTGCAAAGTTTTAACAAAACCAGCCTAACCCCAGGTGTAACTGGGATGAGGACAGAGTGGAGTGTGATTGATAGAGGGAAGCATAAAAGGACTGCATGGTGCTACTGATGTCTTGCGGGGTATGGACAGTCTTACCCGAGGTGTCACGGAGAGCATGGATACGTGACAAGGCTTGCTGTTTGCATAGTCTAAAAGCAAGAAGCCTTCCACTTTTCTCTCCCCATCCCAATAATTATGTTTTGCTCTAAGGAGTAGCCACTCCGTTTTTTGATTTAAAATGGTGTTGATTTGATATTTCAACCAGACAATTTGGCGCAAAACAGAAGTATTCCAGACCAGAGATCTCAAAGATTGAAACCTTTGTACCAGGCCCACAAGGTCAGCTTGTGAAGAAGTTAAAGTCACCTTACGGGTCTTGTTCTTTGCGGCTGCAAAGGCTATAATACGGCCTCTGAGAACAGCTTTGAAAGCTTCCCAGACCATACCTGGGGTTACCTCCCTCTTTGAATTATCAACAAAATAGTCATGAGCAGCTCAAGATATCATACAGCAAAATTCTGGATCTTTAAGGAGGAGAGGGTTGCATCTCCATCATGTACCTTGTGGGTGTTGCCTCACAGGCTTTTAGGTGGTGAGAACTGGGGCATCATCAGATATAATAATACTCCCAATTTTGTTCTCAGACAGGTTCTGGGCCACAGCTACATTGGCCAACCAGAAATCAATGTGGCTGTGTGTAGTGTGGGCATGGGAGTAGAAAGTATAATCCCATCCCGTTGGGTGAGCCCTCCACCAGATATCCATCAGGCCCTATTCCTCCTGCAGATCATGTAAGGTGGCCTGGGCTTTGGGACGCACCTGAGGGAGAGGGTTAGACTTATCTAAAAAGGGGTCTATGACCATATTAAAATCACCCCCCACCAATATAGGGATGTTGGGGCTCTCAAGGGAGAGGGACGAGATGGCCTGGCTAACAGCGGTAAAAAATCTGTGTTGTCCTCATTAGGAGTATAGAGATTAGTGAGGATAAGCGGCCCTGTCAAGGAAGACATCCTTACCAAACCCATCTCCCATAGGAGTCTCTGCGAGTGTCCTCAGCCTTCCATGGCGATGATCAACACACCAAAATGGTCACTTCTTTGGTTTTATTTGGAGCTGAGCTGGCATGTACCTCTCCCACCCAGGGTTTACTCAGCCAAGGCACTGCTCAACTCAGGAGATGCATTTCCTGAAGTAGAGCGATGTCTGAGCAAAGAGATCGGAGGAAGTGGAGCACTTTGTTGCGTTTGATGGAGTGATTAATGCCTTTAACATTCCAAGAAACTGGAGTGGTACTGGAGGATGGAGAAGCTGATGGTGGGGTCATGTTTGGAGAAACAAAGAAAAGGGTATTTACTCAGATCCCCAAGGTAAGGCAATGGAAAAAAGGTACGGGCAACACAGGGGGAAGGTTTCACCCACAGGAAGCACAGGACACCTCTGATGAACTGTTGGCACTAGGTTTAGCAGGCACAAGCAGTTAAGAAAAGGGCTGTAGAGAGGGCACTGGCACCAAAAAGAGTCTAAGAAAAAAGGGAAAAAAACAGTATAAAATGTCACAACAGCAAACGACTGATTAATCAATTTAACCACAACCTAATGGCAATAACCAGAAAACAGTGTGAACAAGCATAAGTACGCTATTGGGAACTAGGCTAAATGTGAAAGAGAGAGTTGGATAGTCAACACTCTCAGCTATGCCAGCCAGGGAACCCATTCAGGGGGAAATGCTTGGAACCCAATGGAAGGTAGACCCCCTATCATGGCATCTGCCATATGGTTGGGCACCCGGACATCGCTAGGAAATAGGGAGGGAGGGATGGACAGAGAGGGAGGGCTGGGGGGTAGGGGTATAGAAGGGGGTAGGTCGG
This sequence comes from Neoceratodus forsteri, assembly GCA_016271365.2. Classification (NCBI taxonomy): domain Eukaryota; kingdom Metazoa; phylum Chordata; order Ceratodontiformes; family Ceratodontidae; genus Neoceratodus; species Neoceratodus forsteri. The sequence goes on from CM057453.1 coordinate 138,106,114, forward strand.
GGGGGATAGGGGAGAGAAAGGGGAAAGATCAGAGGGTAATCCCTCTAACCATACATATTATTGAAGCTGAGTGGTGGTACCAAGGCCATGAGGTATGGCTACATAACAAAATGAACCTGCAGGGAGAGAATAGACCCCAACCTGAATATGTCTGGCAGCTATAAACTAGACCAGTGGAACATTCAGCTAGCAGGCCATAAGCGCCAACCGCTGCCAAAGACAAGGCCCCAAGAGAAAACAAAAACGGGGAAGGAAAAGGCAGGGAGAAAACAACTCCCCACCAAGTTTCCTGCTTGCACATGGCAAAAAACTGAACTATGGCGCAGTACCCTAATGGAGAAAAGAAACACCAGTAGAATATTCCAGTGCAGCAGCGGGGGAAAGAAGCTAAAGTATCCCAGTATGCCTTAAGCTAAACATGCACAGGTTACTTATGCAAGGAGAAAGTCCAATTTTTAACCATGGGGGCCTTCGGCCTGCCCAGCAGCAGCCGGGGGAACAGCACTGAGATCTTGAGGGTCTGACAATACCACAGCAGCATAGGACAGCACCCCAGGTCTCACAGGAATAGAGGCATCCACTACTTCTACAAGGGAGGCATCCGGATAGTCTGCCCAATCAAGAGCAGCATCAGTGTCCATGTCTGGCAGATCCTGGCATTCACAGCGGGTAGGAGAAGCAGCGGGGGCATGGTCCTCCCTGGAGATTTTTGCTGGAGGAGCGCTCAGCTGGGACTTGGGAGGCAGAAGAGTTCCGCTTTGCACCCTTTGTCTGTACCTGGAGGAGAAATTGGAGGTCTGATGGGGCAAGGAGGTAGTATGGGTGTGCTCAGAAGGAGTAACTACCATCAGTGGAGAAGACGAGTGAGCTGTGGAGGCGGCTGGTGAAAGGGGGTTGGCATTACGTGTTGCATGTCCATCAGGAAAGGAGCCCTCTGGCAACTGCTTCTTCATATAATCTGATCTCTTAGTGGCTGGAGACCAGATCCTTCTGGGAGTCGTAGTAGGAAGTGGGAGTTCGGGTCAATATCTGCTGAGCCATTTTCCACCAAACAGAATGATCAGCCACTAGTTCATGCCCATCCTTAGACACAAACATGGAGGTGAGTGCCTTGAACCGAAATTAAAAATTGTGCTGGTGCAAGAATTTTTTGATCGGCCCAAATGCTCTCCTACGGGCAGCAGTTTCATGTGCAAAGTCCCGATAAAAAGACACCACAGAGCCTTGCCATCGCACCTCTCCCAGATCCCTGGCTGCTCTTAGAGTGCACTCCTTGGAAGTATAACATAGGAAGTAAGCCACAATGGGCCTCTGGGCCTGTTTGTTCTTGTCTTGTCTGCTAGACACACGATGTGCCCTTTCAATGTCCATGGGGCCATGCCACCTTTCACCCAGCAGAACCAGAAGGTTCTCATTAAGGAAACGCTCCATAAACTGGCCTTCCAGCCCCTCAGGGAGACCAATGATATGAAGATTGTTATGCTGGGCCCTACTTTCTTGATCTTCCACCCAATCCCATAAGGTAGCTAATCTCTCTTCTTGCAATTGAAGTCTATGCAGTAGTTTAGATTGTTGATACTCACTAGTGTCGAGACGTTGTTCCACCATATTAATTTTGTCCTGCAGTTGCCTAACATCAGCTACTGTGTCAGACAGTGAGAGGCTGTTATCATCGACTCGCACAAGCAAAGTTTCAAGCATGGTAGTAATATATTGTAAGGAGTCTCCTACAGACACAGGCTGGGCCGGGGGTTGGATCCCTCGGGGTTGTGGAGTAGATAGCCAGGAGTTCGACATGGTTGCAGCCACAAAGGAGGAGCCATAGCTTGAGGTGAGCAGCAGGTAGGCAGTTTATTATTCCGTAGGTCGTTCCAGAGGTCTGTAACCTAGGGTGGCTCTGGTAATCAGGCAGGATGGGGCCTATGCAGCCTACAGCGCCAGTGCAGCTCGCAGATACCCAGCACTGCAAAAGAGGGCAAATCGCATTGGAATTTGCTGAAAATGCCACCGGTAGGTAGAGGAAAGACTACCCGAACATTAGAAGGGGTTTGGGGTACCCGATGTCCATTGATGGCGGTAGTTCAGCGCGGATGTTGGCCCGATAGGGGTGAGTTGAAGGGATTAAGCAGCCATTGCTCCGGTGGTCAAGCCATGCCCCCTCCCCACCTTTCATCTCCAGTGGGGAGAAGATTTGTACAGGAATTAGAAGACTACTCCAATTAGTACACTGTTGCTATTGGTCTCATTTCCCAGCGTCCCTCCGAGTGGTACATATCTATTGGTTAGTTCTATGTCTATATCCCTTACTGTTTGTCTTCTTCTTTTACTTGTCCCTGTAACTTTACACCATTCTTCCTCCACCTCATCCTCCTCCTCCTCCTCTATGTCTAAGATGTTGCTCAGGTCCCTTTTTCTCTTGTCTACATGTTCATGTTGCTCAGTATGTTTTTGTAAATTGTTTTCAGTCTGTATTGATGTAATGGTTTCATCAATAACATTTTCCAATTCCCATATCTCTTTCTGCAAGTCATTTGTGAAGTTGTCATTATTTATTTTCCTATTTGATGATAAAGTTCCATAATGATCTAAGCTCTCCCTTAACTCATCAATTTCTCTTTGTTGGACAATAATCAAAGTGCATTTCTCACAGAAATAGTAGTAATGTTTCTAAGCCTGCTATACATATTACATGAGTCACATAGGCACCAGTCGATATCCATGTTGTACGCAGTCCTGACTACCAATTACTGATAGCAATGTTACCATTTAAAATTTGCCTGTTTGTACACTGTGACTGTTATAAGACTTCTGGCTCCCTTCCTTGCCTTCCTCGGTGGATGCAGGCAGATGCAGCTTGCCTCTGCCAGCATCATCTCTGCTCGCTGAGGCAAACATTTTATGCCGGGTGTGCAGAAGTGATGGGATGTGGTTGCCTTGACAACCAGGCACTCTGAAGATCAAGTGCAACTCTGTCAGTAGTCTGTCTTTTAAAAACAGACTAAAACACAGCAGGGAGCTCAAGGAGCTGCCCCAACTGCAACTATTTTGCAGCAGTTAAGTGCACCCTAGCCCCTCATAAGACTAGTTATCCCTTTTATTTTAACAACTTTAGGTATGGACTTTTTGTTCCTTCATAGAACTTGGTTTATTCTTTTTCAGATTTTTGGGGGTTACTAACTTCTTCCCTTTGTTTATACTGAAAACAATCAGCCTTAGATTTCCAAACTATCTAGCTGCTCCTGTTACATAACTATTTATATATTATGTTATCCCTATCTGTCCCACTACCTCTACATCTCAACCATGCTTTGTCTCTTTACTTCTTTCTTTCATTAATTGTTTGATGTCACTTTCCCAGTTAGCCTATTTAAAGACCTCTCTTTCTCCTTTGAGCCCTTACTGGGGCCAACCTATTGAATACTTGAGTAAATTCAGAAAGGAAATAACATAACGCCAAAGTCAATGCAGGGATACAGTCCATAAAGGATCACTCAGCATCATGTAATGCCTGCTTATTGGCTGGTATTTTTTTTTTTTTTTTAATTTCCTGAAACTGTCTATTGTTTTGGTCTCTGCATCTTTTCTGCCCATTTTCATAATATGGGAGAATGATCAATATGGGAGAGTGATCACTAAGATCATCTGGGAATATTTCAATGTCCTTAATATTTTTACAGTTTGACACTAGGACCTTCAACCTGGTGGTCTCATTCACCATTGGCATCAAGTTTAAGGCATCTGTTTTGTCCCTAACCCCATTATTGACTTCTTTTGCCCAATCACTATTAAGCGACCAATACTTTTTAATAGTTACCATTAAACTGTACTACATGTTCACTGAAAAGATTTATACCAGTTCATTAAACTTAGGAGAAATATATGTTACCTCAAAAATTAACTTTATAGGCCCTCCCACAACCAAGGTAAATGCCAAAAAAAGTTACATTATCTATTAACAGATGATCTTTTACATACATCATGTAACCTCCGCCCCTCTTTCCTTGCTTGTCTAGGAGGATTGATGTATAATGATCTAATGCCACTGCTGCATCATCTGTTTTAGAAGTTAATGACGTTTCCCCAGGTCGCACTGTGAGACGAGCAACTTGTTGTTCAGTGTGCCCTCCTGGTGAATCATTTCAATAAATAAATAAATAATAAAATAACACCAGGTCTCTGCACATCAACCCATGCACAGAACTTGACAAATTATGATACACTGCTATGTACATTCAGAAGGACCCAATATGAGCCATGCTTATTCTCATTTACAGTTACTGCAGTGTGATCCTGGCCCAGGTTGTCATGCACATTCTCAGATATTAACAATAATAGGTTAATAAACAATCAGACTCCTAATCTTTGTTCTTCTTTAAAAGCTTTCCTAAACCTGGGCTACACCACTGAAGGATGGGGCAGCGGATAACATATGGTTGGCAAGCCCAGGGCAGATATCATCCAATGCTCCCCACTCTTCTTCTGATTATGGTCCCCCACCCCATCTCCATGTTCGAGTGGTTTAATCTACTGTGGGGGTGAGGTCAGAAGAATAGTTGTGGAAATAAAACTGGCCTGGCAGCCAGTACTTTAGAGTATATGTGGGAGCTGATGCAGCACTGAGGCTAAGGATCAGGGCCTCCCCTGTGGGATAAAAATCTGAATAAAAAAGAGCAAATGCCCTACTGTGGGAGAAGTACTATTTGCACAGACGCTAATGCTAAACAGTGCTATGAGAAAGCCATGTGTAGTTAGGAGATATCGTTTTGTGTAGTCTGTAGCTGAGTTTCTCTATACATATTTCCACACAAACACATTTAAAACTTGAGTCACAAAACAATCTCTGTGAGCTCAGAATTGAAATTTAAAATAAAAACTAAAAGCTGACACTGGGGTGGGGTCCCAGTATCACTGAATTAGCAATGGGGACCAGTACCGGCCTCTAGTTCCATGTCAACTGAGTAAAATACAACACAGCATGGTAAAAAGCAGAGTCAGCAAAATGCTGCAAAGCAAAACCACACCTGTCAAAACCAGCTAAAGCAAAAACAACTTAAAGTAAAAAACATTGCACAGTGTGTAACCAAAAGTATAGATTTGGTATTACAACACCACGCCACCATGGATCACCACCCCAATGAATTTTTTTCCTTCAGTGTACACTTACTGTAACAACACCACACTGCCATGGATAAAATTAGCTAAACACATCTGATTAAAAACCTCGCTGTCTACCCTAACATCACTCTCACACGATGCAATTAAGGCACCTTCTCTAGTCACACTTTCACATAACGGCCAAGTTGCATGCCTCATTCATCCAACTTTCGCACTTTTGACCATGTGCTATTGACCATGCTCCTTAGATCCATGCATACTTCACATGATACCCCAGCCACTAGGGATGGACCCCATCATTCTTTTTTTTGGGTGGGGGGCAGGCAGTTGCAAAACCAAGAAGTAACTGTGTTTGCAGATAGGAAAACACATCTTTTCTTCATAGTTTCAATTTGTGAGAGTTAGGGGATAGTGCATGAAGTGGCCTTATCTGAGAGGGCTGATTTTTAAATTCTGTGCATGTGCAGATATTTATTTATTTTCTTTTGTTAATAATGTCCTTTATTAATTAATTTTTTTTTTAATTGTTCCTTTATTCTTTTTTCCCTTTGGATACAGACACATACTATAGCTCCAAATACAATGCGGTACAGCTGCAGGAATAAAATGAAACTATATAATCAGAAAAAGGCTGCAGTGATCCCGCTGACAGAGCAAAAGGGCACCATTAGGAGGCATACGTCAAGAGCTGTCCAGCCCATAGCCTTACTGTCTGCTGAGCTTCATTGATCTTCACTGACTGCTGTACCCACTACTGAAATAGTGATCAGTTAATTGTGCTACTAAGTGGTAGACCTTAACAAACTGATTGTTTTTTCAGCAGAAAAGAGAAACAAAGGTCCTGCCCCCCAATCTACCTCCTAATCCAACCCACCCCATGGTCCTCTTCCTATATAAGTTCTGCATGTCACCGCCCACTTCCTACCCATATTGACTACAAGGCAGAATGTGTTTTTCTATTTCATCCGCATCACATCACCTGCACTATTCTTACACATACGCACTGAACAGAGGGGCAAGAAGAACACAAAATAAAAAAAAATTTTTATAAATCACTTGTATTACTCAATAGCTTGGGTCATTCTGGTAGATGATTTCTCATCCACTCAACTTTACAAAACTATTCTTATTGGTTTTTCGTCCACTCAACCTTATCCAACTACTCCTATTTTGTTTCCTCGTCCGTGTCACCACAAATGGAACTTATACACTGCAGGCATTGTGGAACTCTTTTTTTACAGGGCGTTCATCCACCGCATTGGCCACTGTCCTACCTGCTGGGCCATCAGCAGCTTAAACTCTCAGCTCCAAGCCACCTGGGCTAAGATAACCTTCCTTCAGACTCATCTCAGCACATGCTCACCCCCACCATACTACACCCCCTTACCCAAACTCCACTACCACAAAGAAAAACTGGACTAGGAGGATGGCAAACAGTTGGTAAACACTATCCAAAACTCAAAAAACAAACACCTTGCATGGGGTCATCAGAAACTAGCCCATTACATATGTAAAATTAATTCACCCTGCTTGTAGCCGAACAACCCACCAGTGCAAATGATACAACAATCAGTGTTCTAGCACAAGAACAAAAACCTGAGCAGCAACACCATAAAAAACAAAGACTCCAAGAAATCCCTTCTAATTGTAGGTGACTCCATAATTTACGGAGTAGAGCATCACCTCCAACAAAGCAATCATTCCACAGTGGCAGTTTATTTCCTCCCAAGGGCATCAACTTGAAGAGACAAAGACTTATAGAAGGGATCATACATAAGGCTGGTGCTAGCACACACATCCTAATCCTCCTAGGAATGAATAACCTTGCTACTCGTTCTGTGAAAGAAACCAAACAACATCTTTCCACACCAGGGGACAGGTTAGCGTCCATTGCATCCAGAGCATCCTTCTCTGAGATTCTGCCTAACTGGAAAAATGGTAGCAGTGGGCAAAAACTCAGAGAAAAAGAGATCTCAGAACTCAACTCATGGCTCAAAGACTGGTGTGGCAAAAAGAGACATCATTACATAGGAGACTGGAATGACTTCTGGGAGCGCAACATCTTTAAATACAATGACCTTCACCTCATAAAAGAGGGAGTCCATGCACTAGGCCAAAAGTTTGATATCTTTCACAGCCATTTAAACTTGCAGGAGGGGAGAGGCCACTAGCACCTTGTACAATGCAGGGAAAAGCTAGTACCCATCCTCCATCACCAAATAGCACATCTTTCTTTCAGCCAGATACATATCCTACTAAAAAGAAGGGCATCATAGATGTAACGCCAAAACTGACTACAAAAAAGCAAAACCAATACTACATCCAATAGCAATATGAACCAGACCTGGAGAGTAATGTGCGTAAATGCTCACAGCCTGGCAAACAAAATTCCAGACCTAATCGTCATAATGTCAGAAGCTAAACTAGATTTGCTAGCAATAACAGAGACATGGTTCATGGAACACCAATCCTGGGACATCACAATCGCAGGATACATGCTATGCAGAAAAGACCGTATAGGTAAAAGGTGGGGGGGGTAGCAATATATGTCAGGGACGATATCAAAGCTTCAGAAATCCAGGAGACCAAAGACAGCACCGAGACACTATGGATAACTATCGGTGCAGGGGAAAAGACCCCTATACAGGTGAGGGAAGTGTACAGGCCCCCATCACAAGATGAGGGAAAGGACAAGGAACTACTAGAAGCCATTCTAGTGATGGCTCACAAAGGCAAGCTGCTGCTTGTAGGAGACTTCAACCTACCAGACATAAACTGGACCTCCTATACAGCCGCAACAGGGAAAGGTAAACAATTCCTTGTAGTGCTTCAAGGGGCAGGGCTGACACAGCTTGTGAACACACCAATGAGGGAGGATGCAATCCTCGACCTTGTACTAACAAACAGTACAAAGGTAACAGATGTTAGTGTGGGAGCATACCTAGGCAATAGTGACCATTGATCAACCTGGTTTACAAAAAACAGACAGGAAGATACCTCACACACCAAGGCAAAAATATTAAACTTCAGGAATGCAAACTTTAGGGAAATGAGGTCCGCCTTTACAAAACTTCACCAGAATATGCCAGACAGAAATGTAGATGAGTGCTGGGTTGCACTGATGGATACACTAACCAGGGTAACAGAAAAATACTCAAAGGTAATCACGAATGCAAAATGGAGGTGGAATCCACTGTGGTTCACAAAGGAAGTGGCATCAGCAGTTAAGGCAAAAACGAAAGCCTTCTGAAAATACAAGGAAACACACATAGAAAATGATAGAGAAGAATACAGGACCAAGCTAAAGGAGGCTGGGCAAAAAATCAGAGCTGCTAAAGCACAAACTGAAGAAAGGATTGCTGATGGTATTAAAGGTGGAAACTAAACATTCTTCAGGTATATCAGTGAAAGGAGAAAGACCAAGAGGGGAATTGTCAGACTGAAAACCACAGATGATCAGCACATGTAAGAGGATAAGGACAAAGCAGAAGTTTTAAACACATTTTTCTGCTCAGTGTTTACACAAGAAGATAATGGAAATAGTCCATCACATAGCAAAAAAGGACACCAAAACCAGGAGGCAGACGCAACCACCATTACTTACTTATTTACTTACTTATGTATGTATTTATTTATTTATGTCAGGTTCGGATTAATACCTTTGAGCCAGCATGGCTCTTCTAAAAAGGTTCCAAGTCAAATGAACATATAAACAATACTTTACAGTACACATAAAATATGATCACAAATTGGCAAAGTCTTGCCAGACACAAAGTATTAGATATAAGGCAGCTACAGGTGCACTAGGGAGAACAACAGCATGTCTCATTTATAAGGTAGAAGCTCCCAATCACTGTTTGGTTTCTGAGTGCTTAGCAGCCAGAGAAGGCTTTGTCCTGAGGTAGTACAGTGTCAGCAGCTGGAGAGGGCTTTTCCCAGGGCAAGTAGAGAAGGGGTAGAGTAACATGCATATTATGCAATTAGGTGAGACAGTCACAGTGGTTAGAATGGGCTAGCAATAATCAGAGCTCTCTTTTGAAAGGACCAATCTTCTCAACCTCTAAGAGGGAAGAGGGGAGGACATTCACCCACTGAGGTCTGTGGTAGGAAAGTGAATGATGAGCAAAGGATGTGTGCTTGAAGGGGACCTGGAGCACACCTTTGGCTGTTCTTCTAGTTGTTTTAGTGGCTATGTTGTGCTGGAACAGGGTCGCTGTGGAAGAAGGTGCCAGTCCCAAGAGAGCTTTTTTCCCAATTAGGCAAACCTGGTATCTGGCCCTAAGGTGCAGGGAGAGCCATCCCGCATCTAAGTAGAGGCTACAAGTGTGAGTCAAGTGTCTGACCCCTAATACAAGCTGTCAGGCCTTGTTTAGTAGAAGCTTGATCCTTTGCAATGCCAATTCAGTGGCAGCACTGTAGATGACTAGCCGGTAGTCCATGGTAGAGAGTATTGAACTCTGGGTTACTAGGCTCAGAGTCTCTGAGGTCATTGCCTGCCTCTAGTGATATAGGATTCTCAGCTTGGCATTTCCTGTTTTAATTACATGATCTGTGTGTGAGGTGAAGGAAAGGGTGTCATTTAGGTGAATGCCAAGATATTTAAAGGAAGTGACTTGCTCAATGAAGTCTCCCTTTTGGCTAAGGATGTTAATGGGTCATTGTTTTTTTTGAGTGTAGCAGAGAAAAGTGCATAATTTTAGTTTTTTTAGAGTTTAGGAGGAGTTGGTTTTGAGAGAACCGGGACTCACGCTTCCAGGAACCTTTTTGTAGGTTATCTGTTATTTCTGCCGGGTGGTTCCCTGACATGGAGATTACAGCATCGTCTGAATAGAGCAACATTTTAGCTGGGCAAGCAGTAAGTAACGTGTTTATGAAAAAGCTGAAGAGTAAAGATCCTAGAATTGAACCTTGGGGGAACCCCAGAGTGACTTTCTGAGGTTCAGATGTTACTCCTCTTCTTCTTACACACTGTTTGTATTGACAAGTAGCTCCTGAACCAGGAGACTGTGTCACTAGACAGGCCTAGCATTACCAGGTTGTCTAATAGGATCTGATGATTCACAGTATTAAATGCTTGAGTAAGGTCTATGAAGATGGATCCCACTGTCTTTCTGGAGTCTACAGCTTCATACAAGTGGGAAGTATAGTTTATGAGTGCTGTAATTGTGCTATGTTTTCACTGAAACCCATGTTGCTCTGGGCAGAGTAGATTATATTTGTACAGGTATGTGGTAAGTTGATCAGAAACAATTCTTTCTAATGCTTTTGAGAAGGGGGATAGAATGGATATGGGACGGTAATTACCCAGGCTGGTTTTGTCTCCATTTTTGAAAACCGGGGTGACAAGAGCTATCTACAACTTGTCCGGGAACACTCCTGCTCTTAGTGATATATTAAATAACATTGAGAGTGGGAGAGTAAGTTCATTCAGGGAGAGAGTGACTAGCTTCATATTTATATCTATATTAGGCAGTACAGTGCAGTGGGTTAAGGCTCCGAGCTGCAGATCTGGAGGCCAGGGTTTGAATCCCACAACTGCCTAGGTGCATACTATGTGATCCTGAGCAAGTTATTTAACTTCCTTGTGCTCCCAGGTCGCATCTGGAAACAAGCTTCAGCTCAGTGTGCTACTCCTGGTTTAACAATGTTCCCTTTACCTATATTGTCACTACCTATTCTTGTTTTGCCCAGTACCCTTTTGACATATTTAATGGTCTGAGTTCATGAGACAAGTTTGAAGTAAAAAGGAGGCTGTCTGGTGATAGGGGTGGAGGCAGGTTTGGAATTGGGAGCCTTACCGGTGGGTTGCGTGTTTAGGTACTCAGGAGGTAGGACTGAGCTTAAGTCAGTAAAGGCATTATAGAAGACATTTGCTAGATCCATAGATTGCTGCATTGGGCGAGAAGGGGTGACACATTTTTCGGGGGGCACTCTAGATTCCCTGCCAGTCAGAGCTTTAACATTATTCCAGAACTCCTTCCTGTTTCCCCAGTTTCATTCAATTTGGTCTTTGTAATAGGATGCTTTCGCATTTCTCACCAGCCTGGTACACTTGTTCCTGGCAGCTTTGTTGGCAGTGTAATCAGCCTGACAGCCAGTAGGTCTAGCTTTGTGCCAAAGGTGGTCTTGGTGGTTCATTTGCTCAATGAGAAGGCCAGTGAGCCAGGGGCTTATGGTGCCTTTAATGTTAGAGGTTCTGACTGGAGCAAATAAGTCACAGGCTCTGTTAAAGATTGTGGTAAGGTAGTCAAGGGCCTGATTAGCATTGTTCCAGTAATCCAGAAGAGTCCAGTCCACACTAACTAGGTATTTTTTGAACACCTTTAGGTATATTTTGATACACGATCCACATTACAAAGGAAAGAGTACTACTGGAACTCAAGAAATTAAGAATGAACAAAGCCATGGGCCCAGATGGAATTCATCCACATGTCCTATAAGAACTCAGTGTAGAACTCGTTGCCCCCCGGCCACACTTTTCAACAGATCACTGGAAAGCAGACAGGTACCTGAGGACTGGAAGAAAGCCACTGTGGTGCCCTTACACAAGAGTGACAGCAGGGAGGAGGCAGAGAACTACTGTCCTGTCAGCCTCACCTCAATCGTGGGAAAAATCATGTAAACAATACTGAAGGAAAGGACAGTGGCATCCCTGGAGGCCAGCGACAGGTCGATCCCAAACAACTTGACTTCACTACTGAATGGTCCTGCCAAACAACTGTGATTGAATTTTTTGGCTGGGTCACCAGAGTAGTGGACCAAAATAGAGCCATAGATATTGTATATCTAGATTTCAGTAGGCCCATTGACTCCATTCCACATAGAAGGCTTATCAACAATCTGGAAAACACAGGGGTAAGGAGCAAGATAGGAAACTGGATAGGAAACTGGCTTCAGGGCAGAATTCAGAAAGTGTTAGTACATGACGCACTATCAAGGAAGGGCAAGGTGATCAGTGGAGTCCCTCAGGACTCGGTAGTGTGACCTGTACTCTTCAATATATTCATCAACGACACTTCAGATGGATTAGAGGGGGGAAAACATGCCTGTTCGCAGACGACACAAAGCTCTGCAATAGGGTAGACACAAAGGAGGGGGCTGCAAGGATGGAGTCTGACTTGAAGAAATTGGAGGAATGGTCCAGAACTTGGCAGTTGAAGTTCAATGCCAAGAAATGTAAGGTCATGTACCTAGGAAGATGCAATCCAGGAACAAACTACTTCCTAGATGGAGTGCAGCTAGCCAAAACAAAACACAAATGTGATCTTGGGGTGATCAACACAGACGATCTAAAAGTCAGCAAGCAATGTGAAAAGGTGATACAGAAAGCTAGCAGCATCTTGGGCTGCATAGGAAGGGGCATTACTAGTAGAATGAGAAAGGGAATTATGCCACTGTATAGGTCACTAGTGAGGCCCCACCTGGAGTGCTGTGTCCAGTTCTGGAGGCCTCACCTAAAGAAAGACAAAGATAGACTAGAGATGATGCAAAGAAGGGCAACAAAAATGGTGCAGGGTCTGCACCATGAGCCATACAATGCAGGGCCAAAACACCTCAACATGTACTCCCTGGAACAGAGAAGGAATGGGGAGATATGATAGAGACATTTAAATACCTAAAGGTTATCAACAAGGTAAAGGCACAGGATCTCCTGCAGGTAAACAACTGCATCTGGACCAGGGGGCACGATATCCGCCTAAAGGGGGGGCAAGTTTAAGAGCAACACAAGGAAGTTCTTCTTTACAGAAAGGGTGGTGGAGCCTTGGAATGTCCTCACCACACATGTAGTGGGGTCAAAGACGGTCTATATAATCTGGCAGGTTTACCAGTTCTGAATATGTTAGCTTTTCCATGAAAAACACTTCTATTATGCCAGCCCATTGACACAGTGGTAGGACTAGCATTTAATGCTGAGGACCCAGCATTGAGATGATATTGGGGACAGGCCAGAAGAGATGGACTGAGCATCCAACTGGACACTCTATACCTCCAGGGAGATAGGAAGGGAGGAGTGATCCACTGTCTAACCATACCCTGGCGGTGCAGCTAAAGACCTCAGATTTATAGCGCAGACCTCATCCAACACCAGTGTTGTGAATACACACCAACTGTCCCCTTCAACACTGTACCAGGGATGAAGGAACAGGATGGAAAGCCACAGCCACAGCAGGATAACACTGACCCACCCCAAGGCCTGCATTGTCAAACAATGCACTTTCCAGCTGGATCTGCTCAGCAGGGACTGGAATCCCCCAACAGCCTCACAATGAGGGGTAATTCATAGGAGATGTAAAGGGGGCAGTGCAGGAGAAGATAGGTGACAGAGCTGGAGGAATTCTTATGGGGAAGGGCAAACAAAACAGACAAGAGCCCAGTATAGCAAAGCAGCATATTGCTTCAGCCCAAATAATTGGAACAAACTGAAAAAGAGCTCTCATGAACAATGATTTGTGTTTGATCAAAAGCACTGGTGTTTTTTCTTGTCCTTTTGAATGCCACAATAAACTCACCCTCTTTGCAGCAGTGCTTTTCTTTTTTGTGTTGCACAGCCTGGTTTTCTGCTTTGTGAGAGCTTTTTTTTGGCTTGTCTGAAGAAGGCAGGCTGGTGATACAGGAGATAGAAAAGCTACATTGAAAAATGCCTATGTTAGCTCAAATCAAAAGACAAACTACAGTGGCAGCTATCCTAATCTTTCACCTTACCATAGAACAATTGTTACCACATTAAGCTAATGCAGTACCTTGAGGATAATGTGGTAAGTGGGGAAGTTCAGGATGGCTGGCACTGTGAGCAACAAATTTGTTATTTCGTACAAATAAAAACACGTACCTGACAACACAGCTGAGGCATGTGATCATCACATCATGTTTACATGCCTGGCTTTGTATTATGCTTGCTTAATCCACTAGACCACCAATTATTATGTACAGGGCTTACCCACATACAATTCCGCCCCATTGTGTCTCATAGTCTCCTACTTTATTTTTACTTTTACTGCTTATTCTCACACATTCTCCCTTTCTGTTCTCTATAGGTACTGTAAACCTCACAATCTCAGATAAATATTATTTTTTAATAACAATTCAGTTGGCACTTTATTTTGTTTGATCTCTCTGATTCTTTCTGTCTTTTAAATTTTCTCTTTATACTGTAAGGGTTGCTGAAGACCCCCTTCCTACTTTGCAGTAGGAGCACCATTCTCTAAAGCCTTCTTAGTTTTACTTATTAATCTAAATCTTGAAGGCTAAATCTTATAACAGGGGCAGCCTGCACCTGTTATAGGAAGAACAGCAGAGATGGTATCAAAGTGAGAGTAGTGAGATGATAGAGGCCACTGGGCACATTAGGGAAAATATGTAAAGTAGATTCTATATAAGACTTACACTAAAGAGTTCAAGAAATGACCCCTTCTCATAAGGGCACACTAATATGAAAATTAACTGTGGGCTAACACTGTGTTTGCATGTGTGAAGTGTACTAACATATCAACCGCAGCAGTCATTTGGGAAGAGCTTACATTTCAACACTGTCAGTTGCTGTGTGTCAGGATCACAGCTAAAGACCTTCCCAGCCTTTTGTGTGCACTGTGCCATCTAGGGGTCACTCTATCAAGCAACAGGGGAATGGTGTGCTCCTCAAGGGAAATGAGAAGCGAATCCCATGATCTTCATCTCACACTGTATGACCTGCTGCTGGCTGACTGACAGGCAGGAGGAGGTTCAAAGGGGTCTGCAAGGTGTACAGGTCTGCACTGTAACTGAAATCATTAAACTACAGAAAAATAATGAGAGAGGCAGATACTGCTGCATTGATGGAGACATCCGAGGCAATAATAATTCTAGTAAAATATTGTTCAAATATTTTGTACAATAGACATGTAGTTTTACTGACGTATTGGAGAGGACTTGAACTATGAGCTGTTTTAAACAGAGGTACGCAATAGGCATGTTTCCATGGCTGGCACTATGACTATGGCAAGCTTGAAGATATTCCATTGCAGTGACAAAATGATTGTTGAAAATGAATTTGGTGGACATTAGCGGGCCCCACCCTATAGGGCAAAAACTGTCTGTGTGAACTGCTGCTGTGTATCTGTGACAGAAAGACCCATGTCACAGCAAGAAATTGACACAAATGTGATTTGCATTCTTTTCAATACAATTGCTTATTTTTAGATGCATAAGTCAGACAGAATTAGACCATATAATAGATGGTCAGAGAGTCTGGATGGAGCTTGCCTTTTGAAAACAGCAGCGGGCAGATCTTGGTGAGATCTTTCAGAAAATATCCCCCAGAGACTTCTTTTTCTCAACTGCCAAAAAAGACAAGTACAGGCAGCTGGACAGGGCACAGAAGGCCGAATAGTCAGTCACAATGTAATATGCTGGAACACAGAGCACAAAGAGGCCCCCTGTTGAGGTGGCCCATAGAACTTCTATGCAGAAAACAAAGGTTCTGCACCGGGGGCAGAGATCCCTAAACTACAAACTCTAGTCAGAGCCAATACAGCTGCAAAATTATTTTAGTGACTGTTCATATAAGGAATTAGTACGGTGTTTTGTTGTTAAAGGTTCTATTTAAAATTTGTCATATTACATGTAATATGGCATACGGTGTTGCATATGAAAGAAACATTAGCAGTCTGTTACAAATGTGACACATCTTCAGGATACGAGGACGCTCATAAAGTTACAACCGGCAATAAAGGTAATGAAAATTATAACATCAAACCTGCCATTAACTACCCACAAGGCATGTCTTCAACAGTTGGTTAGTATATGCAATTGTTAAAAAAAAGCTTTACATATAAACCACAATATCAGGAAATATAAATTTTTATAGAAGTCCATTTTGAACATGTTGTGGTGCAGCACTAAGGATATAAAATGTTCAAGTGTTCATTCATACATATTCCTTCACTTGAGAGACATTTTATCTAGCACAGTGGGTCCAATGAACTCGGTGATACAAAATACAAATGTCAGGCATGCATTCTAAGAAACAATAAAAAGCAAGACATTATTGTATCAGATGCTCATTTAGTCATAATACAATAAAGAAACACTTATTTTGCAAAGTATGTCATCTTCATATACCGGAAATAAAGATTGTCTATAGAAGTCTTACAGAAAGTGCGTAAGTTCAAAGCAATCATTCACACATGGGCTATAGCGAGTCCCACCCCCCCCAAGGTATAGATCCATGAGCATGTGATATAATAATATCCTGCTTTTTATATGTTGTTTTTAGAATAGATTCCTGACATTTGGAATCACTGTACTGCAGAGTTCATCGGTTCCACAGCCTTAAAGAATATTTCTCTCAAGGGAAGGGATATATAAATGAATACCTGAAAACATTTTATATCCTCAGTGGTTCACCCCAACATCCACAAAATGGACTTCTATATAAATTTATATTTCCTGATATTGTTGTTTATATGTAAAGCTTTTTTCTAATTACATGCACTAACGAACTGTGAAAATATGCCTTGTGGATAGTTTAAACCAGGTTTGATATTATACTTTTCATTACCTTAATTACTGGCTGTAATTTTATAAGTGCCTCCTTGTGTCCTGAGGATGTGTCACATTCATTATTTTACATTTTAAATTTGAACACATCACTGGTGGTGGATAATATAAGGGCATTTCTACATTAACTTACTAACTCTGATGTAGCTCCACTTCTGGAGTGAAATGTTAGTTGTTTTTGCCCTAATCGGGCATAGCATTGCACCCTGCTACTCATTACACTACCGCACTTTTGTTGTTTTGAGTATTCATCCTATGAATTTGCAGATGCTTTTTTATGAAGCTGGATAAAGTTTTACTGCTGACTATGGAATACAGCTGCTTTTTACTTGATGTATGAGTAACAAGTACACAGAAGTGCCATTGTACAAGGAATATCAGGGAGCAATCCTACAATAGATTAGTGCAAAAAACAACTAAAGTTTCTTTCTAAAACATTACTGGAGTTGGGTTCCCAGTGTCTGCTTACTTTTTTTCATTGACTCTTGAACCTGGGGGCTGGGCACCTGGTGTCAGAATGAGGAGTTAGTAGCACCAAGGTTTGGCTGTTATTGTCCACCTACTTTTTTTAATTTTACTGCCTAACTTCAGAGTTGGGCACTTGGTGTCAGAATGGCGGGAGTTTGGTGGCACCAGGGTTGGGCAGCAAGTGGCTACTTACTTTTCATTTTAGTTTATCATCCAAGCCCGGAACTGGGCACCCAGTGTTGGAGGGGGAAGGAAAGCAGCACTTGGGTTTGGGTCCTGGTGACTGCCAGTTATATTAATAGTGGCAGCCTCAGGTTTTCAAATGAAAGCAATATTCATATGCCTCTGACTGCTCTGTGTTTGTGCCACAAATCCCCCATCTGTGCCTTAACCAGCATGCCTCTCACAACTGGCAGCCACAGACCCTTCTCTGTGTTTGTCCCTCACCCTTTCCCATGCCTACACCCAGCCCTCTCAGCAAAATGTCATGTCCTGGTCTCCTGGATACTTGAAGACTATTCATCAGTCCCCTGCATCAAGCTGAGGCTGACTGCTCAATCCCCAGGTGTAATGTGGGTCTGGTTTTAGAAAATGTTAATCCACTCACTTCCTGTATCAGGAGGGATTAACTTTTATTGAGTTAAATTAAAGTAACATGTCTCTTTTGGAATGCAGATACTTCCTAAGACTTACAATAACTCTTGTTAAACAGTGAGAGATTGAACAAGATGGACCTAGAGTCCTTTACAACATTACATTAAAATGTTACAGTGAGGGGTTGGACATGATGGACCTAGTGTCCCTTACAACATTAAATTACTATGTTACAGTGAGGGGTTGGACATGATGGACCTTGTGTCCCTTACAACAAAACTACTATGTTACAGTGAGGGGTTGAATATGATGGACTCAGAGTCCCTTACAGCATTACATTACTATGTTACAGTGAGGGGGTTGAACATGATGGACCCATAGTCCCTTATAACATTAAATTACTATGTTACAGTGAAGGGTTGGGCATGAAGGACCTAGTGTCCCTTACAACATTAAATTACTATGTTACAGTGAGAGGTTGGACATGATGGACATCGAGTCCCTTACAACACTAAATTCCTATTTTAGAGTAAGTGGTTGGACATGATAGACACAGAGTCCCTTACAACATTAAATTACTATGTTACAGTGAGTGGTTGGACATGATGGACCTAGTGTCACTTACAACATTTAATTACTATGTTACAGTGAGGGGTTAGACATGATGGGCCCAGAGTCCCTTACAACATTAAATTACTACAGTATGTTACATTAAGTAGTTGGATATGATGGACCCAGAGTCCCTTGCAACATTAAGTTACTATTAACAGTGAGGGGTTGAACATGATGGACCCAGATTCCCTTACAAGCCTTTCCAGGACCTCTGCATGCACAGAGGGGGAAGCAAGCTGTCTGAGGATTGCTGGGCCCTCAATATACAGACTGTTATAGCTACAGCTGTGACCCTTCCTCCTTGCTAGCCTCACATGCTGTGAGGCTTGATCAAATAGAAATAAAAAATGCAAATGTGGAGGTAGACATTGGACAGTAAAATAAAATGAAAGAGGTGACAAAGTTAAAATAAAAACACAATGTCTTTATGGGTCTGAACAAGGAAATTCATTAAACAGACAGCTAAATTAAAATGTCAGTTTCTATGTATCTAACACAAGAATGCATACCTCTCAACCTCTTAGCATTAAAATTCATAGCACTGGCTTTCAAAAATCATAGCAAATGGCTAGAATGTGGAACACTTTCTTATTTTGAAGAATACTATGTCTACAAATAGTGGGCCCCATACAGTTAGTGATAAGGAATGCTTCTATCAACTTAGTTCAATGATTTAATAATTCATGTGTCCAGAAATAGCTCTAACATTAATAAGAACATCAGTAAACCTATGCAGAGCAAGGATAAATTTTAGTCTGAAAATCACAGCGCTTTGCAAAATTCATAGCAGTTGAGAGGTATGCAAGAAGGCTGAAGAATAACTATCAAGATAATCAAGGGTTAAGACTTCAATGTGGGGGGGGCATGGCCTAGCGTGAAGCAGAATGGACATCTAACTGAAAAGCTCCACTCTACATCCCCTGCAATCCCCTTCTATCACCTCAATATCAGCAAATTTTATGACATCTTTGAACAGCCCTAAATACCTAAATGGCTTCGGCTTCGAAATTGGGAAAAAACAGGTTAAGCTTCCCTATAAATCAACCAGAAGTAACGATGAGACTTCAGGCCTACCAAAACCAGGCACTCAGTCTAACTCTCCAGTGCACAGCCTGGTTGCAGAGAGATCGCAGATTCCTTCCTCCTCGCAATCTACTCAAATAGCTAGAAACCACACCGCAATGGAAGAATCTTATCTTAACCTGGAATGCCTGCTTAAAGACCTAAAATATGATCTGGGCACGCGTATGGAGGCAGGTTTTGACAACGTTACAGCCCAAATCCAACATCTACAGCAAGTCATTAATACAGTGTCAGAAAACAGGGAGAGACACAAAACCCGTCAGAGAGAAGTAGAAACAAGGGTGGGAGACCAGGAAGACAGACAGAGACAATGTAGTGATGACCTTTCCAGAGCCCTTAGAGAGATTGAGACCCTCAAGCAGAACATTGACGATCATGAAAATCGTGAATGTCACTGCAATCTATGGATAATAGCTCTACCGGAGGGTCTCGAGGGGAGAGATTGTCCAGAATATATCCGATCATGGCTAAAATCAACACTCGACTTGCCTATGTCTACCACACTTGAAATTCAAAGGGCTCACCGGTCTCCTGGCCCCAGGCCTTCCCAAGATCAGAAGCCAAGGCACATCATAATAAAGTTTCTGCATTATCAGGATCGTCAGTTAATCCTAGAGGCAGCCCGCAAAAAAGGAGTGATATTGGAGCAGCAAGTTAGAGTTAGTATATTTCTGGATTACTCCCGACAACTACAGATTCAAAGACAAGCTTTCGAAGAAGTCAAAAAGCTTCTTCACTCCATCAACTGCACTTTTACCCTGGCATGCCCAGCACGATTGATTGTACGGCCATTGGGATCTAACCAGAAGTCCATTACTTGCCCAACCGCGGCCCTAGAATATGTGAGAGACTTGGAGCGAAGGAGGCGTAAAGAACATGCTGACCATCAAAACGGCAGATATTTCCCCTAACTAGCAGGTACTGTTGTAATCCTTTTACGCTTGTTAGAGGAGGGGAGCCACACTACCTTACCCCGTAACTCCATTGGAGGCCTATCATGGCTGGGGCAAACTTCCCCTCTTCTAGTATCATTTCCCAGGATGTAACTGATTAAGGCCTGGTTATTTGTTTACGTGACCTGGGGGTTCAGCTTGATCCAAGGGCCAGGACTTTTACCGTGATACGAGCTTGGACTCCAGTATTGCTGTATTTACTTAGTTTTGGCTCCTGATCGAACCTATTTTTACACTTGGACTTTAACAGACATTCAGCATTACAAAACGGGTGCCTTGATTGCCATTTTCTTTATATGTGGATCTGAATATTGATGTATCTTATACGTTACTTATTTCATTTATTTTAATCTCATGATTATACCTGCTTTCAATGGGGCTGTTTGAGTTGATGTATCATACTTGTTAATGGTGGAGATATGCTTTTGTGCTGGGTGGTTGGGGAATCTCAGGGATTGGCTCTCTTATGCTGAATTTTGGGACATATGAGCTATGTAAGATTAAACTGTTCTCTCCATTTGTTAGGAGGATTGCCTCTTCTCAACATTTCAGAGGGCATTGGTTTCCCCCAGGAGAGCCTCAAAGGGGGTGCTCCATCTGGACCTGCCATGTGGGCACTACTAAGGCAACATAAGTTGGCCTGGTGGGTCATCCTCCCCCTCTACTTGCAAGAATAGGGGCGATGGGGGGTAACATACTTTATTGATTTTTGTTCATAGAAACATTACATTGTTGCAGGGGATGAACACTAACTCCATGATAAGTAGAGGATGTGGAGATTCTATTGTTGGGAAAAGGGTGGGAAGGGGAAATGTGTTAATATCCAATTGTTTGTGTTTTTATTAATTTTGCTTATGGAAGGGGGGACTGGGGGGGGGCTCCAGTTGAGCCAGTTAAGTTGAACAAATTCTTTATTTCATCTGGTTCTAAAAAGGGGAGGAGGTTGGGGAGTTCTTAGTATGGGCTTAAAAAACTTTTGCAGAGCTAACTATTTCTTTAAAAAGACATACACAGTTGATCAAGCTAGGAGCATTTACAATTACTAATAACAATGGCCAATCTTAAATTCATTTCTTGGAATACCAGTGGCCTTCATAATGTGGTTAAGTGTAAATGCATTTGGACTCAAATAAAAAAAATGCAGGGGGATATCATTTTCTGCAGGAAATTCATTCCACGAAAGAGGAGGCTGACAGATAAGGTCATGCCTGGGGAGGATCTTTTATAGTTGCCCCATTTACTTCTAAAGCCCAAGGAGTAGCCATATGGCTCAGACCTAATCTTCCATACAAGGTTTTGTCCTCTATAGCTGATCCACAGGGTCGCTATGTTATAGCAGTGGTGAACGTTGAGGGCTGAAATTTAACTTTGGTATCTATTTATGGACCTAATTATGACTCCCCAGATTTTTTTACCCATTTAGCAACCACCCTTACCCCTTTCCCCAATAATTTAATTGTAAGGCGGGATATGAATACTTATTGGGACCACAGATTAGACCATTCAGGGGTGAAGCGTGGGCCCCCCTCTGTGAGGTGCTGTAGCACTCCGTTGTCTGGTGGAGGGAAGGGCTCTCACAGACGCATGGAGGTTCTGTCACCCTACCACCAGAGAGTACTCTTTCTTCTCCTATGCACACAATATATACACTAGATTGGACTACATATTTTTGCCCTCCCTTTTGATAGGTAATCTTATAGAGGCTGAATTTGGACCCTTAACTATTTCAGACCATGCCCCTCTTAAAGTAGTTGTATCATTGGATAAGCAGACTTCAGTTCAACCAAGATGGCATATGGACCCTACATTGATCCTAGACCCAAAATTTATTCGACAGCTTAGACAGCACCTTCAAGAATTTATTGAGCTTAACTCACCTGAAGCCACCAATACAAACTTAGTGTGGGACACCCTAAAAGCGTTTATTAGAGGAGAGGCGATCTCTTACTCTTCTTTCTTGAAAAAATCTTGTCATTATCAGGAAAATCAGCTTGAGCAGGAAATAAAAAAATTAGAGGAGGTTAATATGAGCTCCTTGTCACCAGAGAAAACAGCAAAGCTTAAAACCCTGAAAAGTAAACTTAGTCAATTCTCAATCAGGAAACTTGAACAGGACTTAATTACAACTAAGTCTAATTCATTTTTTGAGGGAGACAAATCTGGTAAGTGGCTGGCTGGGATGGTTAAAAAGAAAAAATCTGAACGCACCATCATTGGTACAGAGGACCCAGTGATGGAGATAGTATTTGATCAAGCTAAAATTAATGCCTCTTTCAAAACATATTATTCAAATATTTACTCTTCAGAGTACCCTGCAGGAGCCGACCCTCAAACTTTTTTAGATACCATTGAGCTACCCAAATTGTCATTACAGGATAGAATCAGATTAGACAACCCGGAGACATTGGGGGAGCTAAAAAAAGGCAACCTGGAGTGCTAAGAAGGGAAAGGCCCCAGGACCCGATGGAATTCCAGCAGAAATATATAAAGAACTTTGGGATGTCCTAGGTCCATTGATGTTACGTGTTGTGACTGAAGCTTTGACAACTGGTATTTTACCCCATTCCCAATACCTTGCTACCATAACTGTTCTCCCTAAATCAGGAAAGGATCCTCTTAGGTGTTCTTCTTATTGCCCTATATCGCTATTAAATTCCGATTATAAAATTATAGCTAAACTTATGGCCTCTAGGTTGGAAGGACTTCTCCCACTACTGATACATTCAGATCAGTGTGGATTTGTGAAAGGGAGACAGGCTAAATATAATATTAGAAGAACTATAGATATCATGCATAAATGGTTGAAGGGGGGCCTATTGGCCCACAACACTGAAAAAGCGTTTGATTGGGTCAAATGGCCCTTTATGCTGGCAACTTTAAAGAAATTTGGGTTGGGCCCACAGATGTTGAAATGGATCCAAACTTTATACCATTCTCCTAATGCCCACGTTTTAATGAATGACTATACCTCCTCCCATTTCCCCGTTACAAGAGGCACCAGGCAAGGCTGCCCTTTCTCCCCCTTGCTTTATGTATTAACGATAGAGGCATTGGCACAGGGAATTAGGTCACACAGTGGTATCAGGGGGTTTAAGTGACAAGGAAAAGAACATTAGATTTCCTTGTTCGCTGACGACATTTTATTATATCTCTCTTCCCCTAAAAATTCCCTCTCTCATTTGTCCAAGGTTTTGGAACTTTATGGCCCTCTATCTGGCCACAAAATTAATTGGGGAAAAAGTGAATGGTTACCTATGGGAAAAATCAAGAATCCTATAACCATTGCTGGTACCACAATAGACCCCTCAAGCCAGATTAAATACTTAGGTATTAATATTCCTGCCAAGTTGTCGAGCCTAGTTAAAGTTAACATGAAGGTTATAGTGAATAAGGCGAGGGAAGACTGCTTCACCTGGAGGGCTTTGGCCTTGATCTTAGTTGGAAGGGCTAATTTGATTAAAATGTCTGTGGTCCCTCAATTTCTATATTTCTTTCAAACAGTTCCTTTCTGGATTCCAAATAAACATATTAAGACTTTGGAAGGGGCCATTATACAACTTCTATGGCAAAATAAAAAACCCAGAATCAAAAAAGAAATTTTGATGCAGCCGCTTAGGAAGGGGGGTTTGAACCTGCCTAGTGTGAAGCACTATTATATCTCGGCTCAGTTCTCTCATATACAAGACTTGCTGAAGGAGGAGGGGGGGCAGGCCGGCTTGGGTAGACCTAGAATCCCTCTTTTTTATCCCCATGTACCATCATACAGTAGTGAGTCGGTTGGGACCTCCTTCTTCTTCGAGGATTGACAACCCATGCACAAGAGCAATGTGGAGGGCTTGGGAATTGGCCCACGTCCTGGTTGGAGGTGTTGATAGCACATCCCTGGACATTCCATTATTGGCACTTCTTGAAAGGAGAGGAAGACTCATAAAAGGGGAGGAAAAGTTATTAAAAAACTGGTATAACAAGGGGTTATTTCTGCTAGGCCACTTCTTGAAGGATGGGGAGATTCCCCCATTCAGGCTCCTTCACAAACAATACAACATCAATGCTTCACACTTCTTTTTATACCTACGAATCAAGGAGGTGGTGGAAAATCTGAAATCTCCAAGAACAGATAGTTATATTGGCCATCGCTCACCTTTGGAGGAACTTTTTGTGAGACAATCAAATGATAAATCATTTAGGCCACTCAGGAGATGTTATGCATTGCTTATGAGTGCTCTTCCTGACCCTCTGGAAAAGGTTAAAGCCCAATGGGAGATAGATATATTACCTGATGCTTTAACAGGGGGTGATTGGCTAAACATTTTGAAAAAATCTATTAAATGCTTGGTCAATAATAGATTACGCTCAATATACAGTGGCGTGAAAAAGTATTTGCCCCCTTCCTGATTTTCTCTATTATTGCATATTTGTCACACTGGATGTTTTCAGGTCTTTAGAGAAAATGTAATATTAGATAAAGGGAACCTGAGTGAACAAATAACACTTGTTTTTTTTTTTAATTTCACTTATTTAATGAAAAAAAGTTAACCAACACCAACTGGCATTGTGTGAAAAAGTAATTGCCCCCTTACACTTAATAACTGGTTACGCCACATTTAGCTGCAATGACTGCAACCAAACACTTCCTATAATTCAATATCAGTCTTTCACATTGCTGTGGAGGAATTTTAACCCACTCTTCCTCGCAGAACTGCTTTAATTCAGTAACATTTGGTAGGTTTTCAAGCATTAACTGCTCATTTCAGGTCCTGCCACAGCATCTCTATTGGGTTTAAGTCTGGACTTTGACTAGGCCACTCCAAAACTTTAATTTTACTTCTTTTAGCCATTCTGATGTGGACTTGCTTTGTGTTTTGGATCATTGTCTTGCTGCATGACCCAACTACGCTTCAGCTTCAGCTGATGGAAGGATGACCGGACATTCTCCTTAAGAATTTTCTGGTACAGAGCAGAATTCATGGTTCCTTTAATTATGGCAAGTCATCCAGGTCCTTAGGCAGCAAGCATCCCACACCATCACACTACCACCACCATGTTTGACTGTTGGTATGGTGTTCTTACTGTGGAATGCTGTGTTTGCTTCTCGCGAGACATTATGGGATCCATGTCATCCAAAAGTTCCACTTTGGACTCATCTGTCCATAGAACATTTTCCCAAAAGGCTTGTGGATCATCCAGGTGCTTCTTGGCAAATGAGAGACGAGCATTTATGTTCTTAGTTAGCAGTGGTTTCCATGCTACTCTCACATGAAGCCCATTTTGCCCAGTCTCTTTCTGATTGTGGAGTCATGAACACTGACCTTAGCTGAGGCAAGAGAAGCCTGCAGTTCTTTGGATGTTGTTTTAGGATCCTTTGAGACTTCCTGAATGATTTTACGCTGTGCCCTTGGAGTAATTTTGGCAAGCAGCCCACTCCTGGGAAGATTCACTACTGTTCCAAGTGTTCTCCATTTGGAGATTATGGCTCTCACTGTGGTTCGATGGAGTCTCAGAGCCTTAGAAATAGCTTTGTAACCCTTTCCAGACTGATATAGGGCAACAAATTTTTTTCTGATCTTTTCAGGAACTTCCTTTGATCATGGCATAATGTGCTTGTTGAATCTTTGTGCTAGCAACGTGACTCTGATGGTAAGAGGTCAAAATAAGTAAGATTTATATTGAGCAGAGCTGGCTGTAATCAAGCCTGGCTGTGTTCAATCAGCTGACTCTAATTATCCCTTTAATTGGGTTTGATTTAACTAGGGGCAATTACTTTTCACACAGTGCCAGTTGGTGTTGGTTAACTTTTTCATTAAATGAATGAAATAAGTAAAAAAAAAAAGTGTTATTTGTTCACTCAGGTTCCCTTTATCTAATATTATATTTTGTCTAAAGACCTGAAAACATCCAGTGTGACAAATATGCAATAATAGAGAAAATCAGGAAGGGGGCAAATACTTTTTCACGCCACTGTAATATAACGTTTTTTTTAGAACTTACTTCACCCCTGTTTTGGCTCACAAGATTGACTCTACTGCCTCACCATTATGTTCCAAGTGTAAAGTCCACGAAGGCTCCTTTTTCCACTTAATTTAGGCCTGTGAGCATGTGCAAAAATTTTGGAGAGGAACCCAGCAGATACTAACTGCTGGGTTCCTCTCCCCCTTAGGCTCGACCCAGCTGAGATTTTGTTAGGACTCCCCTTGAGGGGAAGAGGAGGGCTGTCTGGTTCTTCAGAAGTTCTATGGAGGCTGGGCAATGTTTTAGCCCTTAAAGCCCTGGCCATGTACTGGAGATTACCTGAAACCCCTACAATTGCAGTCTGGATTAAATTACTCATGGAATGCATGAAATTGGAAAGAACTCAATATCTGGTTAGAGGGCAAATAGACAAGTATCAACAGATATGGGCTCCTCTAGAAACAGCGATACAACAGGCTTGGGTTCCATTGTTTTAAAACACAAACAAAAGAGTCTAAATTTCACCTTTGGTACTCCTGCTAAAACCTAATTACTGATGCTATCCAAAGGCAAAACTTTGCAAAAGAAAACATAGGCCCAGATATTGAAAAGGATTACGCCATGCGCAATAGGGTTGTGCCAGCGCAAGTCTGAGAATGCGCCATTCTGCAATATTCAGCGGGAGACAGTTGCGCCCCAAATCACGCTGAGCAATAGCGGAATGATAATGAAAGTATGCGCAAATGAAGGGGGAGGAACCATGCATAAATGGTGTAGTGCGATATTCAACAACATGCGCCATGCGCAATAGGGAGCAAGCGGAAGTTGAGCGACAGTGGAAATGAGCCAAAATAAAAAGGAACAAGGGAGAGGCACAAGAACGCTACAGGGAAGGCACATGTTGCTGAACTATAGCCAGCCACACAGGCAACACACACACACAGGAAGGACAGGAAAGGGCACCTGGAACCCACAGGCTCAGGGAAGGTGTGGGGGCCACAGCCCACAGCCACAGTGCAGAAGGGGGAAGTACCACACAGCACTGAGGCCACCACAGTTAGGTGTTCCCAGTGCAGGGGAAGTAGCAGTCAGGACAGTGGGGGGAACACAGAAACAGATGCTGGGGGGGTGAACACAAGCCAGGGACATGGCCAGTGCCACCATCCAGATGGAAGCAGTAATGAGGGGGGTGAGAAGGTGGCCAGCAGGGGGGCACGGCTGTGGAAGGGCCCATCGGCGGTATGCCCCCAACAGGCATACCGAGCCCACACCAGCTTCGAGCTGTACAGTGATACTGAGATCATGGGCCAGAACCGCCTGAATCAGGCAATTCTGAGGCGGCTCTGTGAGCTATGCAGTGATGTGATGCAGGCACCCACACGACGGAGCCATGCTCTGTCAGTGGAGACTAAAGTGACAGCTTGCATGTGCTTGCTCACCACGGGTACCTTCCAGAGACCAACAGGGGACACCACAGGCATAACCCAGTCTGCCGCGTCATGCCACCTCACCCAATTCCTCAGCGCACTGCTGCCACATGCTGCAGAGTACATCATTCCCCCAGCACAATGGCGGAGCGCACTGCAAACATACAGGAGTTCCACAGGGTAGCACGTATGTCTGGTGTGCTAGGGGCAATAGACTGCACCCATGTGGTCTTCCACACACCACTTGGCCCCGAGGGGGCCGCATACATTAATCGCATGGGCTATGCTAGCATCTACTGCCAGGTGGTGTGTGATGCCAGGGGGTGCATAATCAATGTCTGTGCCACGCACTCTGGGGGAGCACACAATGTCTTCATCTGGCACCAGTCGGCACTGTGCCACAGATTCGAGAGTGGGGACATCCCCACTGGCCACTTAGTGGGTGAGTATGCAAACCACACAGACAAACTTAGGGCTTGGGAGGGGCATGGTCAGAGGTGACATGGGTAGTGGCCTACATGGCCCGGGGCAGGGTGATGCTGATCACCAAACTAACTTCCACCCTCTACACACAGGTGACAGTGGATACCCACTCCGTCCCTGGCTGCTCACACCATACTGGCAGCCCACGACCCCATCACAGCAACGCTACAATGAGGCACATGCCACCACACGTAATGTCATCAAGCGGGTGTTCGGTATGCTGAAGGCACGTTTCCGTTGCCTGGACACCTCCGGCGGTGCCCTACAGTACAGCCCCTAAAAGGCCTGTGGGTTATTCCTGGCCTGTTTCATCCTGCACAACATGACCAACGAATGTGGGATAGCAGTACAGGTCGAAGAGGGGGACAGCGATGGGGACAATGAGGACACCGGTGACAATGGTGATGGGCAGCTCCCCTTGGGTGACAGGACCCCTGACTGCTCTGGCTGGCACAGCTGCACCGGGACAGCATCACGGAGGAGCACTTCAGCCAACCCAGGTAAGTCATGGGGCCATGTGCAACCACCAGTGGCAAAGGCACAACCCACAAACACGTATAGACACACACCAGGGATGCATGCCATCAAGGGAAGTGGCCAGGCATGGAACCACACACACCGCCAGGGATGGGTGAGGTCTAACAAGGCACGTGATCAGACACATACACACACGCACACACACACAGTCACACAACTCACCAGACATGCACAAAGGGTAGGAGGCACGCCACCCCTAGCCAGACACATGTCCACAGACCACCACACCCACTGCCTGTCATTGTGCGTGTCAGACACTGGGCACCCTTGCACATTAGCATACAGCGCAATGCAGGCATCATCATGCACACACAACTGCGGACAGCAGCTGGGAGGGTGTGCAGATGTACTGTGTGAGTGCGTGCGGGCCGGGTACCCACCCGTGCATTGCCCGCTGAATGACACAATGCACACAGGGCAGCATCAGACAGTAGCCATGCTGGGAGACAGGTCAGTCACGTGCCACAGTGCCCCGGTTGCCACGGATGCATGGGCGGCCCCACTAAGACCCACCAGCAGTGACAGGCTGACCACTGGCCTCATGCGGTGGCACTGATGTTCCCCCAGGGGTTCCACTGTGTGAACGTGACCGTGCTCACACAGGGGTCTGCAGCACACTGAACATGCCTGTGCCAGGCGTGCTCAGGATGCCCACAGCTGAACCCGGTGTCGACTAAGATGGTGTCGCAGGACGCTCGGAATGGGGGGTGGACATTGCACTGCACAGTGTCTGCGATGCATGGACAAATAACTGTGTGCCCCCTGTGGCCATGGCAGCTGTGATTGTATGTGTCAGCCTGTCAATGCAGCAGTCACATCCTCCCGCATCCGGTCCATCCCTGCCAGGAGCAGAGTGGTTTCTCTGCTGCGAAGCTCCTCTGCCTGGTGCAGAGCTGGACTCAGTGCATCCACCACCATCACAAGCTGCATCTGCTGATTGACTGATGCTTGCAGTATGCGGGTGTGCTCATCCAAGAGGTCATCTGCCTGATCAGCATGCTGTCACTCAGGGTGTTCATGGCCCTGATGCTCATCACCCCTTGAGGGTGGGTGCTGCACACCAGGGCCAGGCCTGGGCATGTCCACAGGTGGTGCACTGATGCCACCCCCTGACACTGTACCCCTAAACCCATTGGCCGACTGCTGATGCTGCCCCTCTGGCTGCCACTCCCCAGGGCTCAATGGTGCCACTGCAGTGGCTGCAACAGTCCCACTGTCCTGTACACACACCAGTGCAGCCCCACAGGTGTTGATAGGCATAGGCTGGGACTGTGATGACATGCAGGCCTCCACGGAGGCACCACCCACAGCCATGGTTGCGATGTTACCTGCTGTGTGGCCATCCTGTGGCACACACGTGCCACTGCCCATGACGTTAGCGACATCATCATCGGTGATGAACTCAGCACCAGCCTGAGTCCCAGTATGCTGGCATCCATGGATGCTGGCACGCTGGGACTTGGGAAGGGCCTCCTCCGCACCTGCTTCACCAACATCAGTCTGGATGTCCAGGCGGGCCCACTGTCACCCTGTGCCACGTATTCCTGTGGAGGTGGATGGGCCCTCCTCCATCTCCATCTGACCGGCCTCAGTGGAGAAGCCCACCACCGCTGACCCATGCAGATGGTCAGGAACTGTAAGGGAAAACAAAGTCACATTACTGCATGTGACCTACCCTGTCCCTCCCCCAATAGACAGACCATGACCTACCATGCAGTGACGGGCTACCACCCATCTGGAATCCACCACCCAGAACACCCTCAATGGTGCAATGCTGCATTCTGCCAGCAACCCTCTCCTCCTGTGTGGTCAGGCGTAGCACCTCCAGCTATCCCCCAACCGTCGCAAACCATGCTGCCCTGATGGCAGCCACCTTCCCCTTAATCCTCCACCTGTCTGTGCCCATCTTCTTCTTGCACTCCTGCACGGAGCACTGGTGGCTGCCATGCAAGTTTACAGCACGTGCCACCTCCTCCCATGCAGCAGCACAGGCCTGTGGTGTTTCCTGGAGTCCACTGAGAAGTGGCTCCTGGTCTAGGTAGGCCTCAAACAGGACATCCATCTCGGCCTTAATGAAATTTGGCCTCCTCCTCCTCCTCCCATGCCTCTGTTCCTCTTCCTCAACAACTCATTCAGTCATGATTCAGCCTGTGAGAATGACAGGTATTACCTGTGACTGTGCAGTCCCATGCATGTCCCAAAATCCACAGTTCACACTCCCAAACAGCATGCAACTCACCAATAGACTGCAGTAACCGACTATGGCCAGTGCAGCCCAATGTCGCACTTTTATAGCGTAACCCATGGAAATGAGGAGAGGCGCATCTTTAAGTGGATGCAAATGCAGTGACTGCACCATTGAATGGCTGATCAGCTGATCTGCATATGCCGGCTGAATATCGCGCTGTTGCACTTTGCGCAATTGTGTTGAACGTGCTGAGCCAAGGGTGCAGTTCTGTGACATGCGCAGTACACACCTAACTGCGCACGCCCGGGTTGATGACGCAGGTGCCTGCCATGCTGCTGATGTGCTGTGCATGGAAGGCAATGCAGGGCATGGCCATCATTATGCCAGTGGCACTACAGCGCTGTTCACCTATATGGCGCTGTGGCACTGGGGCATCGTAGGCACACTGGGACAACAGCGCAGTAGGCCGCTACAGGAGGTGGCACACAGGCACCCAATCATGCTAGATGCATTGGGTTCCAATCACGCTGTGGCTGTTCATGCTCCAGAGACCCTTGACCCTGTGCCCAACCTTTTCCCCCTAGGCACCATGCATCAGGCATGGGTGCACCACTATCGCGCTGTTCGGTGACAGCGCAATAGGGAATGGCAGCACTGTACCATGCAGCATCTGTATGTGGCAGAACTGCACTGCAGAGTGCCATTTTGACTTAACTGAGCAGTAGAGATGGCGCGGAGGAGAGCTGTGCAGTGGAGCCAGGTGGAGCCGGCAAACCTGGTTGCCATTGTGGAGCCACATGTTGGCCCACTATTTGGGGAGGCACCCCTGGACAGGGCCAGGAGTCAGGTGTGGCAGGAGGTGTCCGACGCCCTGGAGGAGGCCACCGGTATGGGTCAGATGGCAGAGCAGTGCCGCCACTGATATGGGGACCTGAGGCGGAGGGACCAGGACCTGCTTGCCCACCGGTGGGCACGTGTCAGGAGGGGCATGGTGCCATGGCCAGGTAGGTGCAACATCCATACACTTTTATCTTCCATACAGGTATCACGGTTGCATGTGTCCGGCACATGTGGGTGCCATCCGTGTTGGCTGTGGTGGTGTTATCAGGGTGAGGGTGGGTGGGTCTGGCTGTGTGGGACTGCACACACAAGGGGCGGGGGACTTTGCTACAGGATTGTACTGATGTTCCTTGCTCCATGTTTGCCTTAGGCCCAGATGAGCTCAGGCTGGTGAGGAGAGGAGCGCCGCCAGGAGGGCCATTAGGCCGGGAGGGGTGAAGGTCCGCAGAGGTGCAGGGACCAGCCTGATGATGGTGAGTGCCTTACATCCATGATTACTATTGCATGCTGTGTAACAGGGCAGGCAGCGGGGCATGGCCACCATCCATTGACACCACTGCCATGCACACAACTTGTTACAGTCAACACTGTCCAGTAGCACTGCATGTCTGGGAGTGCATCAATGGTGGTCCATGCATGCACCGGGCACATGGCTGTGCCACTGCCTTCACACTGCATAGCCAAGTCACTGTATGACTATGGTGGTGCTGTGCAGGACATGGGCAGTGGGTGTGTGCAGTGGTCCACATGGCTGTGGCTGCCTGGATAGACAGGTCTTGTGGACATGGTCACTGTGGGTGGTCACACACCATCACAGGGGTGTGGCACATAGCTGTATGCCATGCACAATGGGTTTGCTGCAGGGGACTGGACAGTCACATGTATTGACTCTGCTCCATTGTCCTAGGTGGACAATGCTGGATGGCCCTGGAATGGGCATACAAGAAATACTGCAGCTGGCATGGGCATCCCTGGCAGCATTGGAGAGGTTGCAGCGACATGGGGTCCGGAGGAGGAGAACCCAGAGGCACCACAGGAGTGGACAGCAGGGCTGGGAATAGGCCCTCCATGACCCCCTGACACCCATACCTCCTGGACCCACCCTCACACCCCTTCTTCCCTCTCCCATTTGCACACACCTGCCCCATACCCACCCCCACCTGGTTTGTGGCCCTTCCCCCCACCCTTGTATATATTTGTAAATATGTTTCATAGTTGTTATATTTTAATACATACATTGTGTTATAACAACTGTGGTGGTCTCTGATTTGCAGTGGGCTACAGGTGCTCAGCTGCAGTGGTGTGCATGGTGTCAGGGGTGGTGCACGCATGGGCGTGTGTGTGTGTGTGTGTGTGTGTGCAGAGGTGAACCGCCTATGGTGTGGGCAGGGGTATCAGTTACTGTCTTTGATTTGTGTGTTGTACTCTGTGCACTGGATGCCTGTGTGCAGTGGTCCATGGGGCCTGCACTGTGTGCATGGCACCCCTGTCAGACCATCCATGGCATGTGCAGCTGACACCCCCCTTGCATGTCTGTGATATGCATGGTCTGCTGGTGTGTCAGTGGTGGCTGCTGTGGCCAGTGCTGGGATGGAATGTGTCCTTGGGAGGGTGTGCAAGATGCTGTACCACTGGAGGTGGGGTCCAGGGCATGCCCTGTCACATGTGGGGTACCTCGTGTGCTGACACATGGTCGGTCTCTCAGTTGTACCTCTGGGGGGATGTGCAGGGCAGCACTGTGTATGCATCTGTTGCATCACTGTCTGCTGCCGCCTGCTGCAGGGTGTCCATGGTGGGGCTGCCTTGCATGGCTCCATGGTGCACAGGGTTGCATTGTCACAGTGGGGGGTGGCATGCATGGGGTGTCCTGCACTGGTGGGTGCTACTCCTGGGCAGGGTGTATGGGGATCATGGTGCAGGGTATGCTCTGCATTTGTGGGATGGTGTGACACAGGGTGGTCAGCCATCCTTGTGTGCCGGTCACAGCTTGCCAGGGGGTGTGATGGGGCACCATGGCCCAGCTGTGGGTTGGTTGCTGGTCTCCATGGGCCAGTGGTTATTCCAGCCCTTCCCCAGTTGTGCAGTGCATGGGGTGTGGAGGGATGATGTCTGTTCTGCTGTGTATTCCTCTGCCCATCTGTGGCATGGGTGGTGGGCCCCTGCATCCCTGGTCGTGCTGTTGCATTGCTGTCCTGCTGCTGGTGGGTGTCCCTGGTTGCACTATAGCGCATCTGGACTGCTCAGCTGAACATCCCTTGTTGCGCTATGGTGCATTAGATATGCTCAGCTTCACCTCCCTAGTTGCGATATGGCTCAGGTGGTGCGATATTCAGTCATTGGCTGTAGGCGCATCTTGGCCTGCACAGTTTTTGAATATCGTGCTTCTTGCACATGGGCACAGTGGACTTGCACTTGCTCCTGCTGTTGCACACTTTTTGGGCGCAGTTTGAATATCTGGGCCCTAGTGTAAAACATGTTCCAATAATGCATGTATCCACTGTGTTATAATGTGTTATGACATTGTAAAATGCTCTGCTATGTAAATAAAGTTTACACAAAAAAAGACTCCAATGTGTTGCAAAGTAATCTTTTTTCTTTTCTTTTTATTAACCAGGAGAGACACACTAAACTGAAAGCTTGTTTCCAGGTGCGACCTGGGAGCACAAGGAAGTTAAGTGACTTGCTCAGGGTCACACAGTCTGCATATGGATCTGTGGGATTCAAACCCAGGTCTCCAGGTTTGCAGCTCAGAGTCTTACACCACTTTGCTATACTGCCTCCAAATCTGAGAGCAGGTAGCAGTGGAATACAAGACAGCCTGCAGACTGAGAAGTGCTTTTGAAAGAAAATCATCTTTTCATTGTTTATTGAAGATAGCTAGCTGTTCCAAAAAAATAAAAAATGTAAATGTGAAAGTGAACATTGGACAGCAAAATAAAATAAAAGAGGTGAGGAAGTTAAAAAACTGTAAAAACAAAATGCCTTTATGGGTCTGAACAGGAAAATTCACAAAACACGCAGCTAAAATAAAATGTCAACTTCTATGTATCTAACACAAGAAGGCTGAAGATTAACTATTAAGATAATCAAGGGTTAAGACTCCAATGTTTTGCAGAGTAATCTGAGAGCAGGCAGCAGTGGAATGCAGGACAGCTTGCAGAGTGAAAAGTGCCATTGAAAGAAAATGATCTTTTCATTGTTTATGTAAGTTAGCTAGCTGTTCCAAAGCTATTTATCTTATATATCCTCAAAATGATGAATGTGTTTCAATAGGAATTACAGTAATTATTGCCTTAAGCTCTATTAACAGGCACACTTATTAAATGTGCTCTAGAAATAGTGCTATCTACTGAAGGCAGGGGTGGACAACACTGTAATAAATGGAGAGAACAGCAGAGTAATATGAGCCAAACTACTCAGTGGAAGACCACAGTCTCACAGTCCTGTCAGTCCTTTCCCCTACTACTGATAGCAATACGTCAGCATGGTGACATCACCATGCTGCCGTAAAAAGCTAGTAGCACCAAAATTAGCAGGCAGAAAATGCTATTAATTTTAGTTGTTGCTTTCAATTTGTGAAGTACTTTTCTTTTCTTATTTGCTCATTAGACATTTTTTACATGATAGGATTGGGTGTAAAGTTAAGAGCAGCACTGGAGACAAATATATGTCCCTCTCTTCCTCTTCATAATTCATCAGCATTGTGATGTCGCTTATTATGAAATCACCAGGAACTGATCTTACAGCTGAGGATTTATTCTTCTTGGTCAGATGTCACAGACAGTGAAGTCACTAAGCTGATGATGTATGAGGGGGAACAGAACTAGCTACTGTATGTCTGCCTCCAGGAAGAGTAGTGTTCCACACATAACACCAAGAATTGCCAGGTAGGAAATTTTCTAATTAGCAATACAGAAAAAGAGAAATACTTCAGATACAACAAAAATAGTTCACTACTTTTGAAAGTTAATATTAATTTCAGGCATTACACTTGCTTTTTAATTTTAAGGCACCCAGATGTTACTGTACACAAACATGAAATGTGCACAGTAACACTGCCAGTCACAGCCATATGTGAGTATGGTGCATTGCCATGCTCATACATCCATGTGGGGTTACATATGTTTACAGCATTCCCCATTCCCTCTGGCCAGTATTTGTGGGCAACTTCCAGCCTTCCTCTGATTGCTGAGCACTGGTCCCCTGAAATTCTCACTGACAGTTCAGTGTGTCCCTCCATATTTGCCCCATAGTTTAAATCCTTTGTAGTCTTTGGGTTCCCTTTCACTAGGTATAGCACTCATAAATGTTCCTTGATGACACAGCCCCATTCTGATCTTCATCCACTGATGTCCCTGCACACCCAGCACTGAACTCCAACACCATCTTCTGCCACTTGTTCTGGCACTAGTTAGAGAATAGTATAAAAGTGCCTAACTAGGTGTGTCAGCCACATAATTCACTGTGATTGACACAGTGTGTTTTTTGCCTGCCAAACGCACCCCCTTCCACACACCGGCACACCTTGATGTGTACTGGCATGGAAGGGGCCCCTGATCCCCTCTGACCATAGCTTGGGAAGTTGCAAGTAAGGCACTGGAGGTAACTCGTTTCTAACCATATACCAGTGGTCTACTGCAGCTGAAAAATCTCCCCATGAAAACTACAAAAGTTCCAAAGCTTGTTACACTAAAGAGATCAATTTGATGAACAACTTAAGAGACCATTAATAGTATCTCAGAACTTTTAAAGCAGTGGTGCATGCTAATAGTGACATATTTGGTCTATATATTTTTATTCCATTTTAGATTACTCCATTTCTGCTATCATGTACAGTGCCCTTCTATGCCCATTTTAAGTCTGCTATAGAACTTTGTTAACATTTTAAATAATAAAAGGCACACTCCTTCCAGCTTCCTGCTGTTTTTGACAGAAGAGAACACTTTGGTTTCAGAGCAAGATACAGCAGTCTAGAACTACAGATTTTTTACTGATAAAATCACTTCTATCTCTGCAGGAGTTAGTACCTGTTTTTATTAAGCAAACAGATACTTTATTAGAATAAGGGGGTCTCATTTAAGTAAAAAAAAGAAAGAAGAAAGTCACTGTGTGTTTCTCTGAGGAAGGGGACTATATCAGCTTAAGTTACTGAGTCAGAGCAGAGGGTGAATCTAATTGAGGGTGTGGCTTAACAGCTTAGTAGTACAAAAGCAGCTGTCTCCAATTACAGCTTCCTGCTGTTTTTGACAGAAGAGAACACTTTGGTTTCAGAGCAAGATACAGCAGTCTAGAACTACAGATATTTTACTAATTGCCCTCCTTCCCAACCGTCCACCCACCCACCCAAAGCCAGTTCTACTTTTATAGCCACTGGATTTGACTGACAACAGGAACTTCCTGTTTGGCAGTAGGAAGGGAAGGATCACTGAGACACATTAGTTTCATCAACCTTGAAGGAACCTAAAAAAATAACTCCCCCCCCCCCGGCTGCTGGAGGTCTGAATCTAAGCACGGAAGAAGGAGACTACTGAAGACTACAGAAAGTTCCTGTCCCAGAACAGGAAGGGTGAGAGTTGTAAGGGCACGTAGGCAGTAGGAAAGTAAGTGCAAAATTACATAGAGGGAGGAGACAGTAAGCATACAAAGCAACAGGAGAAGGGACACAAAATAAGTCAAGATGGGAGTGGTGCAGTGCAATGGCTGTGAGGCATCAGTGTTCCAGGAGACATTCTGGAGGCTTTGATGCTGCCCTGTTTGCAGGCACCTCTCTGGTCTGAGGGAAGAGGTTGCCTGTCTCCAGGCTGATCTGGTTAGGATTTGTGAAACCTCTTCCCCCACCCAGGGACCACCAGGGCCACCACCGTTACTGCAAAGGTTTCCAAGAAAGAGGAGCAGTGGGACCAAGGTGGACTCAGGGAGGGAAAAGGTGGTGGAACAGATGTGAATCCCTCCAGTTGTACCTCTCTACAATTCATATGCTGTTCTGGCAAAGAGTGGTTCCTCTATGGAGGCACCTGCAGTGGAGACCAAGGAGGATGCTGGGAACCTCCACAAAGGAGACCCACAGGAGGGTGGCACAAGACCCCACAGGGAAGAAAACAACTCCTGATGGAGGACTCGATCATTGGGGGGTAGAAGTGGGGGATGAAGAGGATAGGGAGGAAAGGTGCCTGCCTGGCACCATGGCTTGGAGGGACAGGAAGTGAATCCTCAGGATCGCGGGAGCAGCAGCACGAGGGAGGGAGCTGGATGTCATTGTCCACCTAGGGACAAATGACCTGGCTGTTAATGGGATCAGAGCAGTGCAAAAGGGAGTTTGTGGAGTTGGGGAGGGGCCTTAGACAAGTAGCATGTACAGTAACCCTCTCGGAGGTGCTGCCTGTCTATGGCAAGGATGATGCTAGGATATTGCACACCATGGGATTCAATGGATGGTTGAAAAACTGGTGTGGAGATCAGGGTTTTGGCTTCACTGGGGACTGAGGAGCCACCTGGAGGGATGCAGACTTATACTGGTGTGATGGTCTGCATCTATCCGGGGGGGGGGGAACCAGGATCCTAGGTGACAGGTTTAAATGCTTCATTGGCTAGCATTTAAACTAGCCAATGGGGGAGGCACTGAAAAGGAGCAGGGAAATCCCAGCCTCCCCCCACAAAACACAGCAGTTAGAGAGGTAAACAACAAGGTAGAGAAGTCAGTAGGGAGCAGGAGAGGGATAAATGCAGAAAAAGGCAGTAAGGGCAGGGATGGGGCTAAAAGGGGTAAGGTCATAAAAAATACATGGAAGGTGATGAGTACCAATGCCCACAGTCTGTGCAACAAGCTCCCTGAACTAGTGGCCTTGATGGAAGAGGGATGCCTGGATATTGTGGCAGTCACTGAAACATGGTACACAGAGAACCATGACTGGGATGTCAATGTACCAGGATACACAGTCTACAGGAGGGACAGGGTGGGTAAAAGAGGAGGAGGAGGAGTATCTCTCTATATAAGGGAAGGGATTAAAGCAACAGAACTAAAGAGTAAACAGGAAGTTGATGAATCACTATGGGTCACCCTGGAGACAGGAAATGGCACCACAATCCACATGGGGGTTGTGTACAGACCCCCATCTTGGGGGGGGGAATGGACAAGGAAATTGTAGAAGGCATCCTTGAAATGGCAGAAAAAGGGGAGATATTGTCAATGGGGATGTGAATATGCCAGATGTTAACTGGAGTACCTTTGCTGCAGGCACATCCAAGAGTAGGGTCATTCTTGATGCCCTACAGGGGGCATGCCCCAGACAGCTAGTGTTGGAACCCACTCAGGAGGGAGCAATCTTAGACTTGGTACTCTCAAATGGGGAAGGAGAAAGAAGCTCAGATTTAGAAGTGGGTAGCCATCTGGGAACAAGTGACCGCCAAACAGTGTGGTTCACAATAAACACAGCCATAGAGTCAAGCCATACAAAAACAAGAGTATCGGATTTTAGGAAATCTGAATTTGGGAAAATGAGAGAGTGCCTCAGAAAAGCACTAGCAAATGGGCAAGAAGGAGGGGTGGAGGAACAATGGGGAATAATCAAAACAGCCATCGCAGAGACAACAAGCCTTTGTATGAAGCAAATCAACAAAACAAAATGAAGGACGAAACCACTATGCTTCTCAAAAGAGGTGGCAGGGATGGTTAAGGAGAAAAGGATAGCATTCAGGAAATATAAGGAAACACAGAAGGAGCAGGACAGAGAACTTTATCAGTTAAAGCAGAAGGAGGCAGGGAAGGTAGTCAGAATAGCAAAGGCACAAACTGAGGAAAAGATAGCCAACTCTGTTAAAAAGGGGGATAAAATCTTTTATAGGTACATTAGGGAGTGAAGAAAGTCTGAGGAAGGGATGCAGAGACTTAATAAAGGGGAGGGAATGTGGGCAGAGGGTGACAGTGAAAAAGCAGGGATACTGAACGAATATTTCTGATAAGTATTCACAGTGGAAAAGGAGGAGAAAGAGGTACCTAAACCAAACAAGGGAGAAACACCGAAAAGAGGGGATCGATACCAGTCCATTCACAGAAGAAAGGGTTTTGAAAGAACTCTTGAAACTGAGGGTGGACAAAGCAGTGGGGCCTGACGGGATTCACCCAAGAATTCTAAAAGAACTAAGGGTAGAACTAGTAACACCACTGACTACTCTCTTTAACAAATCATTGGAGGATGGGGTGGTACCTGAGGAGTGGAGGAGGGCAAATGTGATTCCACTTCACAAAAGTGGTAGCAGGGCAGAGGCAGGAAACTACAGACCAGTTAGCTTGACTTCAGTGGTAGGGAAAATGATGGAATCACTTCTGAAGAAAATAATTGTTGAGTACCTAGAGGCCAGTGGGGCACAGAACCCAAGACAGCATGGTTTCACAGCAGGAAGGTCATGTTAGATGAACCTAATAGATTTCTTTGACTGGGTGACCAAAGTAGTAGACCAGTGAGGGGCTGTGGATATGGCCTACCTAGATTTTAGCAAGGCATTTGACACAGCCTCACACAAAAGATTAATATACAAGTTAGCCAGCCTTGGAGTGGGTCCCAAGGTGGTAACCTGGATAAAAAACTGGCTGAACAACAGAACGCAAATGGTAATAGTAAACAGAGTCCACAGTGAAGAAAGGAAGGTAACTAGCGGGGTACCGTAGGGTTCGGTACTGGGACCGGTCCTCTTTAATGTCTTTATAAGTGACATTGGAGAGCACCTGGAAGGAAAGTTATGTCTTTTTGCAGATGACACAAAGATCTGCAACAGGGTTAATACACAAGGTGGAGTGGAAAGAATGAAAAAGGACATGGAAAGGTTGGAGGAATGGTTAAATATGTGGCAGCTCCGATTCAATGCAAAGAAGTGCAAGGTAATGCATCTGGGAAACAAAAACCCAGGGGATGAGTACACAATGGGGGGTGAGTTAATAACAACAACAAGAATCAAAAGAGACCTAGGAGTAATGATATCAGATGACCTAAACATGGGCAAGCAATGTGAAAAGGCAGTAAGGAGGGCTGGGGGGATACTGGGATGCATAGGGAGAGGCATCAACAGTAGAAACAGGAAGTTGTTATCCCTCTGTACAGACCGTTAGTGAGATCCCATCTGGAATACTGCATGCAATTCTGGAGACCCCATCTCCGCAAAGATATAGACAGAGTAGAAGCTGTTCAGAGGAGGGCAACCAATATGGTGCAGGGTCTGCACCAGAAGACATATGAGGAGAGACTAAAGCAGCTTAACATGTATACCCTTGAGGAAAGGAGGGGGGGGGCAAGATAGAAACTTTCAAGTATCTCAAGAGAATTAAGAAAGTACAAGAGGGTAGTATCTTTCAGAAGAAGAGATGTGCAAGAACAAGGAGACACAATTTAAAGATAGAGGGGGGACAGCTCAGAAGTAATGTTAGAAAGTATTTTGTCACAGAGAGGGTTGTGGATGCATGGAACAGCCTTCCTGAGGAGGTCGTGGAGTCAGGATTAGTGGAAGAATTCAAGAATACATGGGATAGGCATAAGGCAATTCTAGTGGGAGGTAAGAGGAAGTAAACTGTTGAGTAACTAGAATCTGCAGCTTATCCATCACGTAGGGAAATGGGCAGACTAGGTGGGCCAAGCGGTCCTTATCTGCCGTCAAATTCTTCATTTCTATGTTTCTATGTTACTCCTTTAAATATGGCTCAGACTACTAGGCTTTTATCAGTATTCTCAGCTGGTTAAGTACACCTATTATTCCATAAAAACTAATTCAGCTTCAGGTGACCATTTTGAATAAGGATAAGCATAGAACATAGAGGAACAGTTAGTGAGCAATGTCTTCTGTATGTTAGCTGGTTTTAGACACAGTGATGTTAAACAATGAGTGTTCAAAAACAACAGAGAATACTGATGAAATCCTCGATAGAGACATACTGCATTAAAAGGAGTGCTCCTTTTATCATTCTAAATGCAAAAAAATAAAAAAATCAAATATGTCCTGCCTCTTAAAGGAAAACTGCACCCTCATATCTTCTAAATGCCATTTGTTTCCATGTCAACAGACAACTCTTTTCATGTAGCTGTTAAAGATGTATGCAACTGCTTCAGTTAGTTTTCACACTTCATAAAATGTCCTGTTACTGTCCTGGGAGGGTCCATTTCATGGTTGCTGAAATCTCATTGTTCCTGAGAGCTGCATTAGCATATGAGAATGTGATGCGTAATCAACCTGTAAACTCCCCAATATTCCTGTCTGCTTCAGTAGTTTTAAAAGAAACAAGCTGCAAGAAGGTGTGAAATACCACATTTATCTCCAATGAGTTTTACAAGCTATCTGAGTTGTAAAGCAGGTTTTTTTCCCCCTTTAAACTCCATTCGGTTTATAAGTTTCCAGAGAGTTTTTGCAGGGTATTTTTATTTCAGCATAGAGATACATGATATAAATGCGTGATCTGACATCATGTTCACATATGCTAATGCAGCTCTCAGAGACATTGAGATTTCAACAAACATGAAATGGACCCACCCAGGACAGTGACAGGGCCTAGTATGAAGTGTGAAAACTAACTGAAGCAGTTGCATACATCTTTAACACCTACATGAAAAGAGTTGTCTGTGGTCATGGAAACAAATAACATTTAGAAGACATGAGGGTGCAGTTTTCCTTTAAGGAGAGCCCATCATGTGGTTTTCATCCATCAGTGGTTTAAACTAAAATATGATTCAACTGATGCCAGAGATCTTCAGTCATGATTTGGCAGACAGCGTGCAAGTGTCAGGAACCATGTCATAGGGGTGTGCCAGTACAGTAGCAGCCACAGACACTGCCAGCTATATATAGATATTTCGTGAAATTTCTAAAGAGTTTCTCTCTGCTGCCCCTACTGTGTTAATGCAGAAAGCAGAAGATTTCTCCAGAAGTATCACAGAAATTTCGGGAAGTAGCTGGCAATGTCTATGGCTACTACTGTATCTGCTCTCAAATACTATGGACCCCTACATACTAAAGTGTTAATTATTCATTACTTATTATTTGGCTGAAAAAAGTTTCAAACAAAAGCATAAAAAACACCTCTAGACATCCAGAGCTGGCCATGACTACTCTGTTGCCACTCCACTCTCAGTCCTCTCCCATCTTCCAGTTCAATGTTTCTGTATTTTAATGTAAAACAAAACCTGTCACACTGCCAGCACCCACATGCGTCCATTTTAACTAGACTCTGCCCCTTAACTAAGCACCCCCATGGTCCCAAAAGGACAGATAAAGCAAATGGCCCCCAACTCCTGTTCAATGATCCTTGATTTGGTGGGCAATAGTTAAGCAATAAGGCATGACAGAGGGAGCATTGTGATGGGATAATGGCACACCTCAGGTGGGCTGAAGCACAAGGCATAGCTGAATGCATCCACCGACTGCAAAGTGTCATCCCACCCCAACACACCCCATGGAGTGCCTTATTGCAGTTATGAAATGTATTCATTTGGAATTTTACATAAAAATACTTTCTTAAAAAGATGTTTTTTGAGAAATTATATTAATAAAAACAAAAAGTTAGAAAAAGTAGATTAAGAAAAAATAGTCCTTATTTAGTCCTTGCATAGCCGACGCTTGACAAGCAGGTGGCACTAATGCTGTATGCATTGGAATTTCTTTTTTCTTTAGCAAAGTAAGGGCAGCACAATAAGAAGTATGCTCAGCTATGGCTTAAGGCTTGGTCAAGAGAGACAGCACTGGAGTGTCTATTACTGTTAACAGGATATGGAGTAAAGGCTGTAGGAGAGTTTTACGTGTTGAATGGCTGGGGGTACAAAAAGTCGGTCAGCAGAAGCATGAGATCAACAGTTACAGTCAACAAGTACCAGAGTAAAATTGCAGTTGTGAATATAAGTGTTTGAGTAGAAAGGCCTGTTGGGACCTGGGGGGGGGGATGTTTTGCACATTCGCAGTTGACAGTGCAGCAAGTGGGTGAGTGATAGAATGAAGACATTGAGTGGGAGGAGAGAGCTGCGGTCAGCAGTCTGACACTTGGGGAAGAGCCCCTGTTCATCAACACCTGATTCTTGCCTCAGGAATCAGACGCTGTTTGTGGCTTTCATCAAGAACCCAACTGGGGCTATGGGGAAAGCCATTGTTTATGACAGGTCTAGATTCCAGAATAGTCATGTTTGATGTGGGCAGATCAGCCCAGAACTTGGGCAGATGGCTTGGAGGTGAGTGCTGAGCCTGTTTGACTGGTGGTACTTTCAGTAGGGCTGTGCTGTGCTGTCCAGTTGACCATGTTTTCACTGAAAAAGAAGGTTGTCCTTAGACTTCCGTGGTCATCCCTGCTCTGTCCCTAATCTTTGTTCATGATAACTCCATGCATGGGCTGCCCATGATTCATGGACAAGATTATCCATGGCTGATGCTCAAATGCCTGGAAAATAGAGATACTCCAATACTGCAGTATCCAAATGAACAGAATTCAGAAAAAGTCTTGGATTATCCACCATTATCAGAGTCCAAATCAACTTGAAAAGTGATACAGTAATTAGGCCGGATCAGATAATGATTATCTGAGCCAATTATCTGACATCCTGAACTGGGACTTGAGTTGAGTAAAGCTGGCAAGCTTCGCTAGAGGACATTTTTGCAAAGTTTCCCAGTTTTGCATAGTGTGAAGTGACAATTCACATAGTTCCTCATCTGGCAAGGTTCCCCCTTCATGACTAGATACCGCTCTGGTGCATGTGGCAATTATAGCCCACCAGA
Source organism: Neoceratodus forsteri (assembly GCA_016271365.2). NCBI lineage: Eukaryota > Metazoa > Chordata > Ceratodontiformes > Ceratodontidae > Neoceratodus > Neoceratodus forsteri. Next base: position 138,150,636 of record CM057453.1, read on the forward strand.
GATTTAGTAAACTGCACTGTATGTTTTTCCAGTTTGTTTTATGCAACATTGTCTGTTTTATGTAAATGCTTGAGCCCTGTATCATACAGAACAGGAAGAGGGACCATAACTGTAGTTCTATTCTTTAACATAGAACTACTGCTTAGCAGTCCATGACCTAGCTCACAAATTTGCTCAGTGGGATTTATTTTTATTGTAGAAACCATGCATGAGTGGTCTTGTAAATAATTTTTAAGCTGTTTGTTGCTGTTTGAACAGTTTATTTTACTCTCATACACTAAGTGATTGCACGGGGCACTTCCGGGGTACAACCTGTCATAAAAGACGACCTGCAGCAAGCAGGGCGTGCACACTGTCGTGTGTGAAGACTGGCGGCTGAGGTGGAAAACAAAGCATAGACTAGCTATACATCACTGTAGGTAAGGAAGATACAGTATATATACCTATTGAGAGGTGTGTTATAGATGTGACAAACTAGCATCAATATAATAAGAACTATCAGCCATCTTTATCCTTAGTTGGTGAAGCTGCAATAAACTATCTGTACATCATGAATGACGCTATTACTACTGCTGAGGGAAGAGTAGGCATTAAATGCTGCAGCTGTTATATGTTTTGCCTTAACACTGTAATCCCGGCAAGGGAGACATTTAAATGTTTCAAATGTGGGCAAAATGAAGATATGCAACATGAAATTACCCTGTTTAGCTCTCAACCTGTTGCCCTAGAAATCAGTCAGAGACAGCAAACAGGTTATATAATGCTGCCCCTGTTGCTTATTCATCAAAACAGCCATGTTTTGAAATCAGTACTCAGACGGATCACTCTCCAGTGTTACTGACTTTACCTGATCCCAAAATGACAAATGTAACACATGGCACAGTGAATAAAAAAAGGGCCAGGGAAGAGTTTGAGACTGATACTGCTCAAGACACTTGGTATAAGATACAGGGCAACAAAGTGCCTAAAAGAGTTAGGAAAGCTGATTGTTTCTCAATCCCATTGTATAATCACTATGATCCTTTGGGTGTCCAGATTGAGGATGATGACCCCCCCCCAGTTCCTCTGATATCAACCAACTGTGGCAAACTGTACTGATCTATTAACACCCTTTCCAAATATAACTCCTAACATCCTGGGGAGAATGGCGAATCACCACTATTACCTCTTACTCTTATTGTGTCACATTATACTGAGTTGTCTAGCCCAATGATAGGTATAAATCTAATTAATACATCCAACACCCAGGCAGCTCAGGTAGCTCTTACGGACCTCAATGTTAGTATTGCTCATGAACCTAAACAAATATTTGTACTGGGAGATTCCACTGTGAAACATTTAGACCGAATCATTTGGGAACAGGACAAAGCTAATAGGACCATATCCTGTTTCAGGGGTGCAGCAATTTGAGACATCATGAGGATGTCTAAAAAAGTACTTAAGAACAGTGGTGAAAAATCACTTGTTATAATACATGCTGGGGTAAATAATATCAAGCACCACAATACATAGTATATTAAAGAGCAATATGTAGGCCTGACCAATACACTTATGGATTTACGGTGTGGCATTGCATAATCTGAAATGCTTCCAGTTACTAATAATAACTAAACACTAAAAGGATAAAATAAATAAACAACTGGCTGCGTGCATGGTGCCTTAAACAAAACATAGGGTGTGTTACTCACTGGGAGGAATTTATTGACAGGAAAGATCTAATATGTTGGAACGGCATCCATCCAAGTAGGAAGGGTGCATCCCTACTTGGGCAGCATTGAAATACATACATTACTCAGCATTTAAACTAAACTTTGGGAGGGGGGAGAGTAACTCAAAACAATTTTCATCTGCCCACCAACCATGACTCTCGTCCCACCATACTCATCAGTTCCTTTGATGACGTTATAACAGCCATATTGAGTAATAAGAATGATAATAGCAATGCAACTACTACATCTAATTTAGTGACATCTAAGAGACCTAGCTCAGAGTTACAAATCTTATTAGTTAATGCTCGAAGTTTGAAAAACAAAATGGCTGAACTAGGTTATATATTAAACAAAGAAAGTACAGATATCTGCGGGGTCACTGAGATTTGGTTCTCTGATCCAGACTGGGGTACCAATAAACTGGATATTGCAAGATTATTAAAAATTGTACAAACAAAACTGGAGGGGGTATTGCCCTATATATTACTGAAAAATTTAAGTATTACAAGCTAAAAAAAATAACTATAATCATAAGGCAAATAGCGAGGTACTTTGGGCAAAAATGTATTTTCTTGACAAATGTATAACAACAGGATTATGTTATTGGTCACTCAGACTTGACGCTGCTAGTAATTAAGCATTCATGAACTCAATTGAGGACATGGAAGATTATGAGAACTACATACTTATTGGAGATTTCAACCTCCCTACTATATGTTGATCGTCATTCCAAGGTAACGGTAACCTTGATACTAAACTTATTGATATTACATTACAGCACGATCTAGAGCAACTTGTAACCAGGCCAACCAGAAATAACAATATCTTGGACTTGATTTTGTCCAATATTAAAGATACAGGACCAGCCCCAATAATTATGGAACCACTTGGAGACAGCAACCTCAACATGGTTCTTTGGACTCTCAAGTGCTTTAAGCGTACAGTTAATGGCACTACTAGAATTAAAAACTTTTTGAACACAGATTATGCTAAAATTTGGAAATTCCTGAATTCCTGGAACTGGGAAATGGAATTGGAATATTTGAATACAAACAGTATGTGGCAGGTTATACTTAATAAAATAAATTTCTGTCTAAAGAACTGGGTTCCCGTACAAATCAAATATAATAATAATAAACTAAGGGATCCTATATGGTGGAATATAAAGAGAACTATTAAAAGTAAAAAGAGAACATACAACAAATATAAGAAAACCCCATCTGTAATGAATTGGCATAAATTTAAGATCAAAGCCAATAAAACAAAAAACTAATAAGAGTAGCAAAACAGAAGCTTGAATATAACCTAGCTACATTAACAAAATACAGTAAGAAACAGTTTTTTAATTACATAGGGTTTATAAAGGCAACCCTGTTGGTGTAGGGCCCATATTAATGGATCAGCAACTCTTAACTTGATGAGGTTCAAATGGCTGAAGAATTGAACACCTGCTTCCTGAGTGTCTTTGAACCCAAGCATAATATAACCTTAGATAAAAGTATAAATCCAGTTGAACAAATCATATTTTCTAAAGAGGATATTATGGCAGCTTTCAAAGCTACCAAACCCAATTCATCAGCTGGACCAGATGGAATTCCTATTAACTTTATCAAGGATCTCGCCAAAGAATTATCAGGGATACTAACTTTATTATTCAATAAATCCATCATGGAGAGTATTGCTATATCTGACTGGAAGCTAGTCACAATCACACCAATATGTAAAGGTGGAACTAAACAGTCTGCTGGAAATTATAGGCCCATTAGTCTTACCTCCTCCATTGATAAACTAATCACATAAACTTCTATCACATAAAATTATTGCACACTTACAGGAAAAATTTCTCCTGGATATATCACAATATTGGTTCACTCAAGGAAGATCATGCCAGGATAACTTAATTAACTTTTTTGAACCCATTAGTAGGGCTTTAGATAGTGGACTCCCAGTAGACTGATTTTTCTTGATTACGAAAAAGTGTTTGACTCCATTTCCCACAAAATCCTAATTGAACAGTTAGTTACAATTAAACTTCATCACAACGTCATTGAATGGACAGGGTCATGGCTTAGGGACAGGCAGCAAAGGGTCATTATTAGAGGTCAAAAATCAGCTTGGGGAATAGTTACTAGTGGGGTCCCACAAGGTTCCACATTGGGACCTATATTATTCAATATCTTAGTCTCTACCAAGCAGACTTCAAACGGGGTGTGGATTAATAAATATGCAGATGACAGCAAACTCTGCTGCATTGTAAATGATAAACAATCCATCAAATCATTACAAAATAACCTGGACAATTTGGCAGATGGGCAGTAGAAAATGATTTTTAATGTCACTAAGTGCAAGGTTTTGCACTTTGGGAAAACTAACATCATGGCTAATTATACACTTACTGGCACCCAATTAGAGACTATAACATCAGAAAAAGACATGGAAGTTACAATCACTGATAACCTAAAATTTGGCACCCATATTAACAAAAGTGTCAAGAAATATCATGGTATAATAGGGTGTATTTTTAAACATGTCAAACGTTGCAAACCCGAGGTCATTATTCCACTATATACCAGCCTAGCAAGGTCACACATTGAATACTGTGCTCTTTTCTGTGCACCTTCTTCAATAGGGGCAAAAATCACAGTAGAAAAAGTTCAGAGGAAAATAACAAGGAAAATAAAAAATTTCAAAAATTCTGACTACGAGGACAGGCTTCAGTCTTTGGGGTTAAATACACTTGAATACAGAGCATTATGGGGTGAACTTTGTTTGGCATATAAGGACTTTCAGGATTCTGTATTATTTGAACAATCTGTCTTGAAAGACATGTATCAAAACCTAACACATAGTCATACTCATTACAACTCTATGCTGAACATAGTAAAACAGTAAAAAGAGGGAAATGCATTACCCAAAGATTGCCCCCAATTTGGAATTCCCTCTCTTTGTCTGTTGTAACCAGTGATAGTCTCAAGCAGTTTAAAACTAGACTTGACCAGCATATGGGTGATAGGAAATTTCTCTTCTGCCATTAGAATTTGGTGGCAAGTTCATATTGAGCTTGCCCTTGAACTCATATATACCTATGAACCTATGAGGTGGAGACTATCCACAGTGGCACTTCATCAGTGCAGTGCCACTATATGACATTCTTTGCCTGGTGAAGTGGGCACAACTCTGGTCAAAGAGGCACTTCTCTGGCAAAGTACCATTATGCGTAGTTGCTTTTTTTAATGTTTAACATCACCCCACTCACATAGCTATGTTCATTACACCCCACTAGCCCTAACCATGGAAATGAACCCAACCCTGCACAGTCAAAGCACTCATACCTCACTCCTCTTTCCTCAGTCCTGGTAAAGCTGCATATTTGTATTACCCTTCCTCCCACCCAAAGTCCACTGTGCAGCTGTAGTATAAAATATAACCCCAGCACACACCTGCTCCATCCAGATCCAGTAAAAGAACCATGGTAGACTCTCACCACATTGGCATCCCATGACCCTCCTTCCCCCACTTACCCCAAAAGTATACTACGTGACATCCAGTCCTGTTAGGAAGAATACAGTTACTTGGCAAGGTGACCAGCCACTCACAGCCTTCTGTCTTCGTGGGTTGCCCACCATCAAATGAATTAAACTATTGACTTGCTCCTATAGTGACACACTGAGTCAATTGGGTGCTACTATAGGAAAGCATAATCAGTTTCATTTTTTTGATGGCAGCGACCGAGGAACACAAAAAGCTGTCTGTGGCAGATCACTGTAGAGAGAGACATTACAGGACACCTCACTGACCACCCAGATGTCATTAAGTATTAGTACTCTTTTGGAGTGAGTGAGGAGGGAGGAGGAGGGAGGGAGGGAGGGATGTCAGATGGTGGTGGAGTGGAGGTCTGTCATTGTCATTTTGCTGGGTTGGGGAGGTGGGGAGGCAGGGTTGTATTGTTCACTATGTTGACAAAGTGGATATTTGGTGGAGAGAAGGGTACTATTAATATGCAACTTTGCTGGAACTGAGAGGAGGATGGAGACATGGGTGCAACAGGTGTGAGGGTGGGGGTGGTGTAAAGGGGTGAGAGAACATAGCTACATGGGTAAGGTAGTTTGTTTTTTTAAAACACTTGAAAAACAGCTACTAGGCCAGCTCACCAGTGCAGCAGTAGTGCTATTGCTAATGACACTGATGACCCCGGTTCAGGAACGAGCCTGAATCATTGGAGGTCTGGCTTGGGGAGAAGGACTGAGCCTCCCAGGGGATGTTCTCTTCCTCAGGGATGGAAGGGATGCTGCTCCTGCTGTACAACCATCATTTGGGTGACCAAGGGTGGTGCTGCATGTAGGAGCATTTGCTGGGGGGGCAAGCTGAATGACTTGGTCAGTGCATCACCACATCTTTTCTTATAGAATAAATGGTATTTTGTATTATTCACAAAAATTACAATACACTCAGTCACCTACACACAAGATGATACAAAACAGAAAAAATTTCACGTTAGTAATCATAATTCAAAATAGCACTATTGGTCAGAGTACTGTCTTACAAAGAAAAAATACATTTCTGCAACTGTATTCATCATAGTTTATCAGTCTCTAATTAATGGAAAATAATTCAACGATCTCCTTCTTGATCCATTGTATCTGGATAGTCTATAAGGTAATAGACAGGTGTACTGGCCTAGTCTTTCGATTTATGATGCAGAGGTTGTTATCCCTGCAGATTCCTGTGTAGATAGACCTCACCTTTCAGAATTTGCTTGTTACCCCCAAGAAAATTGGTGGATGGCCCCTTGGGGGGCTTATTTCTGATTTTGGACATTGTAGGTGCTGCGGGCCCCATAGCTCAGCCTAGGAATGCCCAATTTACAATTCTAAGGTGTAATTTTCTATATTTATTGCCATGCCAAGTTGGACGGAACAACTTAGAAAATCCAAAATAGCCACCAAAATCCAATATGGCCACTATATCACTAGTAAATATGTGATTTTGCTAATAATTTCCAAATCCCTAGCTTCTAAGACACTGATTATCAATGATTCATGAACATCTATATACTGAACATTTATTTATGAACATTTATGACTTCTATTATTGCTTTGAGGCTCCCCATTAGACATAGGACCAAATGCACACATTAATACTACATAAAACAATTGAATTCACAAGGCAATTTACTGATAAAATAGTTTGAAGTACATACAGTAATGCTTAAAATCTAAATGTTGTATGTGCTGATTTGTTGTTGAGAATTAAGTCATTTTATCAACAATTTGACCAAACACTATGAATATTTTGGGTCAATAGTACACCTTGGTTGTAATGTCCAGTTTTGAAGTTATTGTATCGGAGTCCACTCTGGATCTGAACTGTCACATTTACTCCTGAAGCTTGAAGATTCATCCACAGAAGTTTGTTCATTGGCTGCCGATGTGTCATTTTCAGTGTCATCTCCTGTACAATCAGTCATTGGCACTGTGGTTGAAGGTATTTGTTTGGTCTTCTGTGTATGTCTTTGAGGTGTTGACTCACCTTCATCGTCTGCCTCATCTCTGTCAGCTGCACATTATCAGCCGGCTAACCTTCTGCCCTTTCTTCTATGATGTAGGAAGTCAGGTAACTGCAACCCAGTGAACCACACAGGTTTCAATGTTTCATCCTCTTGTTTCCATCCTGACAAACTATGGTCAACTTTCAGGGTTTCCGGCTCTGTGCGGTGGCGTCAATAGTAAGCTACGAGATTTGCTCTCTTTATGTGCTGACATAGGCTCACTGGGTCTGGTAGAATCATTTACGTAGTCTTCACTTTCAGGTGATTGTATTGCCTTACTTGTGTGTCTACCAGATCCTCTCCTGCTGTACCATTGTACACGCAGTGTTGAAAGAAGGTTTTGGCATTCTGTTCAGTGTCTTGTGAAGCATATGTGCTTTCCCCTAGCCCTGAAAGAAGATTTATTCTTTCTTCAACCCTTTGTGAACATTGAAAAACAAATTTTTTTGATACCTTGTAGAAGTAACTTGCTGCATCACATCCAGAGACAGTGTGGTATGCTGGCAAATTGAGACTTGCAGCGTGTCCAATGTGATCGTAAATAGATCCTATGTTTACAAATATGTTGGGGTCGATTTGGAGCATCCATGGTGAATCTGGAAGGGTCTTTGTGAAAGTGTAAACCATTATGACTAGGATGTCTGTATCTTTGGCTCAGACGAAAACTGGGCCTTTCACAAGAGCACAATGCAGCACTATCCTCACATCTGCCTCCTCATGGTTGCAGAAAAACAGGAATTATTCTGAATCTGGGTATATAGTATACGTGCTTTTGCCATTGTTGATAGTAAGCGAGTATCATAAGTTTCTTCTGTTTTGTTGTCATTGTTGTGAAGGTGCTACTGATACACCTTTCCATGCAGCATCTCTTGCAAATCTGATCCCATGTGAAGTCACATTCCTCCTGTTCCTACCACTTACTCAGCTCGTTCTTGCTGTTTCACCAACAACTCCTGATCATCCCTATAATTATCAACAATGATGATAACTTCTGCTGGGTTTGCTGTAGATGGAGGTGTGAATGTGACAAGAAGTGCTTTCCAAAAGCTGTCCCATGTACGCTGTGCAGAAACTGCTCTGACTATTGCCATGGCATTGTATATGTACACTGAGTGTAACGGAGGAGGGGAGGAACTTCGAGCTTCTGCTGAGATCATTTCTTAAGACATGTTTGGTGTTAGGTTTGTAGAGGTTTATGTCTGGAGTTGCTATTGCAAGAGGATATGTTGTGAATGAATGGGAAAATGCATCTTTCTTGTCGGAGCACTTTGCAACAATGATACCGAGAGCATAAAGGTCTTCTTTCAAGACTGATTCCATTTTGAGTTTCTTTTTTCTTCTTGTCCATTCCCGTGGAAATTCTGCTGCATTTAATGGGCTCATAGAAACCAACTTTCCTTGATAGGAGGTGGTCGTTTATAAATGCACTCAACATAGCTTCCCCTGTAGCCCTTGCCTTCAAAAGGCCCTCTACTATTGTGGGCGGTATTTCAATGCCCATTGCAATGTGTCGTGCTACACCCTGACATGGATCTGAATATGCATGAAGTTTCTTCACTAGCTCTTTCACTTGACCATCATGTTTCTTCACGGCACCATATGTCAACTCGTGTGTGGCTGATGTTTTCAGAAGCATCTTCTCCTTTAGCGACAAACGAATTTTAGCGAGCTTGTGGGAATTCAAAACTAAGTCACCAGGAGCTTCCTTAGACATACTGTAACTGCATCTCATGGGTTCATCCCTCACCTTGACATCTCTGTTGAATGATACTTCAGTCTCTTGGTTGCTAGGTATCATAGAAAATGCCTCACATGACAGACTAGCCCCAATGCTATATTCCTGCAGTTCATCGTATGTGTTCTCATTGATGGTTTTCAGATTGATGAGGTCTACATGATGCCACATCAAATACTGAGAGTAGTTTTGATAGTTGAATGAAAATAGTAAAGGTAGAAACATAGACTTTGATGGCAGATATGGACCACTTGGCCCACCCAGTCTGCCCATTTCCCTACCTATTGGATAAGCTGCAGATTCTAGTTAACCAACAGCCTACTTCCTGCAACCCCCCACTATAATTGCCTTATGTCTGTCCCATGCATGTTTGAATTCCCCCACTGTTTTAGACCCCACAACCTCTCCAGTAGAATATCTCTTTGAGCCTGCAGATGCAAGTTCAGATTATTGTCTCTGTACGCGGCCACCTGAGCGAGAAGAGAGCTGGTGTCACCAATGTAGCCTGTCCCCCACTGTCCCATGGTGCCAGAGGTTTCTAGCATTCATGACTGCAATTCAGGGAAAATTCATCCAAGTGGACAAGATTTAGGGATCCTACCAATACAGATCATCTCATGTTGATGAGCTTTTCTCATAGTACATCAGTTAGTGAGCTGTGAATCTTGGATCCCATGAATTGTAGGAGAACCTCAAGGGAATGTTTATGTAACCTCATCGATCTAGAATAGTAGCATCCTTCCAAGGTCTGGTCAACAGATCCATCCACTATTACCCCCACCTGAATCCACCAGTCATGAAGTCCCAATGCACTGTATTGCTTGTAGAGGATCTTCTGCCTCACCTTCAGCTCATGAAATCCTCCCATCAAATTAACCACTTTTGTATATTTTTTTTCTTTCCACATTATTTGTGCAATCTTGTAGAAAACTGCATGATCGCTATGGCTGAAGATGCAATCAATTTGTAGATCATCTGTTAGATTCATGTGAAAGTCAAGTTAATATTTGCAAACTGCATCATCTGGTTCATGTGGTATAATGGGCAGGAAATCAGTTTCAGATTTGAAGGTAGTGGTCAATGTTGCTTTCTTATTGAAAGCTGCCCATGATCCTAGGACTGGAAGAGATTTATCATCTCTGGAAGATTTTATGCTTGCTGCCAGAGCCCAAATACAATCTTTGCTCAAAGTAAGATCAAGCTTGGTCCTTCTTTCATCCTCATTGTAGGATGGGATGATCAGTGGTGGTCTTCTCTTTCCTATTTTATAATCCCCATAGTCAATAGGTTCTGAGCTGTCAAAGGTTTCCTGGACTTCTCTTGTTCAGCTGCTTGGAATGTTCTGTTCATGTACTGGCAAATCATAGATGACAGCAGGATGCAAAATTCGGGGTATGTAAATCACTGAGTTAGTGTCATATGTTGTTGAGACTTCTGTTAATGTCTGTTGCTTATGATCTGAGTTATCAATTGTGACATGAGTTTGCTGTCCAGGCGGAAACACGTGTAGTGCTTTTTTTCCCTCAGATTTACTATCATGGGCCAATTTCTTGTTTTGGCTTCTGACATCTGTGTAAGAAATACCAGCCTTCAAATAATGAAGAAGACTGACTGCTTCTTTCCTTCCAGTGAGACAATGAATGACCATAGATAGAACTATCGACTATGGAGAATGTTCTTTGGTAATGAGGCATTGCCAGTCACTAGCAATGGACCATATCTCGGTAGCTTGAATTTCTGTTGGGATGGTTGCATAACCTACAGCATTAATCTTCTTTGAAGGGCTTATAGAGTGAGCTATTGCACTGAAGATTTCTGAAATTGATTCATAATTATCAAGCTCAGAAAGCAAGTCCTCATATGCCATAGGAAACTGCGGTGACTCAGTTTGTCTATCTTTTAATTTCTGATTGATCATCTGTGCAAATGCCTTGGTGTTGTCACAATCTCTGAGCCCAGCTCCTCTCAAGGTTGCTAAAGAATAATCAAGGGAGTTTACTTTTGTCGAGTGACAAATAAGAGGATTCCCGTGTATCCCCTTCCCCGCAGTAAAACCTATCTCATCTCCGTATTCATTGCTGATAAAATTCTTCAACTGAAATGTATGATTTATTCCAGCATCTTGTTTATCATCAATGGAACTCATAGAGGTTATGAAGATCCTCCAGTAACTATGGGAGTAAATAGCAACATTTCTGCTCAACAATCTTTCTTGTTACAATTTGAAGAAACTCTGTTTCAGTACTCTGTGTGAATGATATCCAATCTGCCTGGTGTTTGTCTCTCCTGTTTGCCGACGTAGATGAAAGTATTGTAACAACTTTGATGGTATTTGACATCTGTAGCAAAGACATCAACATTGGCGGTAGTGACCTTCAAATGTTTGACTGCACCAGACAAAAGAGCCTCATTAGAATTTTCATTGCGTAACATGCTTTCATGCAATGTAATCTTTCCAGCTTCAAGTTCAACTCTTTGGAGTTTTTCTTCTATATTTCCTCTCTTTTTCCTTTTCTTATCACAGACAAAGCAGGTCTCGTCCTCCTTAAATTCCAACAATTTCCTTTTACATCATGTTACATGGACTGCTTCACTGCTACTGGACATCTGTGGGTCAGTTATGCCAGAGAATTCAGCTTCAGAAGATTGATCCAAAGAAAGTTATTTCATTCAGTTGGTGTTTAATTTCCTGTCACTGGCAAAATTTTGGTGACACCTTGTATGAACAGGTAGGCCTGTTTCTCCAGAGCCGGGGGGAAGTTGGTCATGGATTTTATTCCATACGAGGTTGAAGTTTCTGGTGCACTCAGAAGCTGGGTTTGTGACTGACCATTTCTCTGCAAAAGCTTTAATAGTATTCTGCCCATTCTCTCCTAGTATTTATTGCAGTTCTGTATCTCTAATTTGGTTCTCACAAAGAACACAGGTAGGCAAATCAGATGGATTGAAAAATCCAACAGGTACAGCTAGAAGGCTATCCATGTTTCTGAAACAGAAACAGAAATTAAAACTAAAAACTAGAAATACAAACTAAACAGACATGCAACGTACATGAACACACCATTCAATCCTGTAAACAAAGTGGCAAATTCTCACAGAGTGGCTGCAATTTGGGCTCGATGGCACAGACAAGCAGATTGATACGTTATGCATTGTTTATTTTTAGAAAATGGGTACAAGTATTTTAGCCTTCTGATTGGCTGAGAGACTTCTGTAGCTGGGCATCTATTAGACAACAGATTCCCGGCTATTACAAGTACCAGCTCGGCCTACCCCATCACCACAATCCTGCTGTCCAACCTGGTCTGTAATTGGCTGAAGTCCCCTCATTTCATTTTGAAATGTCCGCCATTTTTTTCCCTTGCTTAGCGAGAGAGTTAGAGAGACCCCCACCACCACCATTCATTCACTCCTTACAGAAACAGTTTTCCTAGCACTGTAAAAAATTCTCCCCACCTGTTAAATAGTGCCACAGTACAGAGTGACTCCAAATAAGTAGTTAGGCTTTTAAAATCAGATTTGGGATTTTACATGGCTCTGTTTAATACTGCAACTCCATTCTGTCACATACACTGATACCCCCGAGTGAGTATCTTAGTAGCAGTAGTACTGAAGGTGATAGTCAGCTGAGAACTCACGCTTCCGGGCATGAACTGTCACCAAAGGACACTAAAAAATGCTTTACTTTTGTTATTTTTTAATCAAGTTCTCAAACAGATCTTGAATCAGTAGCATCCCCAGTTCCCTAGCAGGTCTCTCCCCACTGTCTTGGGTCTCATCTAAAATACTGATCCTGGCTCATTGTTGCATTGCCATATTCATGATAATTAAAAAGAAAGCTGCCAATAGCTTACTCTGGTAATCCCCAATGAAGCTGAACATAGGCAGCATTGTCTAGCCCTCCTTTGTCAGTCAACACAGACAAAATAAATATTATATGAATTTTTAGTATTCATGTGTAGGAAGCAACCCTGTTTTTTGATCAGAAACAGTGATTTAAATGCAAAACGTACACAAGAAGTTTAGTGCAGTTATAGTTTTGCCTGTTACAGTCACCAGTTTATCAGCTGAATTCAAACTGTTCAGCCGTAGGCAGTGTGGTGCTTTTGAGGGATGGAGGGCTAAGCTAGTGCTGAAGATACCATAAGTCTGTAAGCTTAGGTGCCTTTCACAGTACCATATCCTTCCTTAACTGTAGCTACATCGTTATCATTTGACGTTCACATGGCTTGCCGAAAAGGTACAAATTCAGCGGTGGAAAAATGTTATCTTTCTTTTCCAGTTTATTTACTCATTTTAGGGAATCTAAAAGTATATGTTTGATCTAAAGGTATTAACTCAGGATGTGGGATGCAGTTTAGTGTATGTCACATACTGCTTGGCATAACCCAGTTAATTTTTTTTTTTTTTTGCTTCTGCCAGGTAGAACCCTTTAAAACACCATTTAAATATTTTAGTAGATAAGAAATCTTGAACAGAAGGTAGGAGTATAAGGTCAAGCATGTGTGTTCAATAGATGAAAGTGAGTTAAGATTTTTCTTAACTCGGCAGGAATGCTGTTGCTCAGTGTAGTAGTGACACTTGTAAGATAAGTTTCCACTTTATAACACACACTGCAAATGACCGTTTCTCCTGATCGTGCTCTTTCCCAACAGCTGTACCCTCCCGACTGCCACCTGCTTCATTTGCTCCCCCACTAATAATTAAATATGACCAAAAAAGGCAAAGCAAAAGATTTTGAAAACTGCATATGTGTGTGTGTGTGTGTGTGTGTGTGTGTTGGGGGGGTTAAACCATGACATCCAGCTCTAATTGTAATGCAGGCAGAACTATTTTACTACAAAATACATGAAACAGCTTAGAGTTTTACAATTTCAACTTACTTTTATTTTTTTTTAACATATGTAATACAGTGGCCCATTTTCTAAGCACAATAATACCCTCCAGGTTGGCAGGTATGGGTAATACCATATGTTCCAGGGGCCTGTGGTGTTGGGCATCGTTACACCCCTGGGCAGTCCGGTATTGCTAAATACTGCCCACCCTATTGGGTATTATTGCTTGTATATTTATTTTCTATTATATTAATTTAATATGTGTTTATATTAAACATAATAATAATAATAAACTCCCCATTCATGAATCGTTGACAATCTTGGAAGCCAGGGATTTGGAAATTATTAGCGAATCAAATATTTACTAGAGATATGGTGGCCATTTTGGATTTTCTAAATTGTTTCGTCCAACTTGGCATGGCAATAAATGTTGAAAATGATACCTTGGAATTGTAAATCGGGCATTCCTAGGCCAAGCTATTGGCCCTCAGGGTGCATAATGTCCGAAATCAGACATAGGCCCTCCAAGGGGCCATCCACTCATTTTCTTGGGGGTAACAAGTAAATTCTGAAAGGTGAGGTCTATCTACATAGGATTCTGCAGAGATACCAACCTCTGCATCATAAATCGAAAGATTAGGTTGGTACACCTGTGTATAATTTAATCTCTCATAAACTAGAGTCTCTGTGAAACTAATAATTTATAAATTGATCTCAAATGAGCCTGGTTGAGGGGGTTCCATTTATCTAAAATGAATCTTTTTGTTGTCATATTTCCTAGAATAACAATTCTTTTTTGTTGCAAAGATAGTGGTGTATTTGTAAAATCATTAAATACAAACATACTGTACCTGGGCTAAAAAGAAGGATTACTGACAAATACTTTTCTAATCCATGTGTGTCAAGAACCACAAAATATGAATTTTTGGGCATTGCCAAAATAAACAAGACTCCTGGGAACCAATATTCAAAAGCACGCAATGTGGACTGCAAACACCTGCCTGCACTGCACCTTGCGATTGCCCAGGTGCCCAAAGATGATATATTCAGCTGACTTGTGCACCAGTGCTATTTTACTAAATATATGGCCATGTCGGCCTAACGCTAAGCTACTTAGTGCTTCCCTGACAGGGCTCCTGAGGTACGCCACCAGAATGGCTAGCGCCAGAGCGCTATTTGCAATATTCAAAGGAGACCCATGCAAATGGGCCCATTGGGCATGCAATGTGCTAAGGGGCCATTTGCCTGCCCATTATGGGCTCGTTTGCATTGGTAGTGAGGCAGGTTAGTACAGTGGCACCCCCCCCCAATTGCCCAGTCCCAAATGTGTAGATATCCCTTCTGCTAGTGGTCCTCCCTCCCCCCTCCACTGATCACTGATTCATTCTGTAAAAAATAATATTCCTGCTGCTAGTGGTCCATATATCCCTGGTGCTAGTGGTCCCCCACCAGTCGCTGGCCTGTATTGTGATAACATGAAATCCCTGACATCTATCCCCCCCCACCGCGGCACTGAAAACCCACCCCACCAGTCACCTTCCCAGTCCCTTCAGTACTGCGGATGTGTATAGCGACTGGCACAGCCCTCCTCATACCTTCTGAACAGCTATCGTGTGTCCAGGCAGGGCGCACACTTCTTATTTATAGAACAGGGTGATGTGCCCTGTCCTATAAATAAGGGGTATGCTCCATAAGTGGACATATGGTGGCCAGCTAAGGAGGTGTGAGAATGGTTCCACCAGTCGCCATGCGCACCCGCAGCACTGAAGACACAGGGAAGGCAACTGGGGGGTGGGTTTTCAGTGCTGCGGTGGGGAGCTGCTAGATGCCAGGGATTTCATGATCTTCTTTAAGTTAATCTCTTGCAGCAGGTCATAACTCATGGGATATCAACCACAGGCATCATTTCCTCTAGATGACTTCTTAGCATTTGATCCTGGGACCTCCCTCTAACATTGCCATGTGGTGTCAGTATGGCACGTATAAAAGGGGGAGGTCTCCAGCTACTCCTCAGTTCTTTTCAACCACGACCTGCATGCAACAAGTCCTCCTTCCGAGCTCTACTTACCAGTCATTGACAAAGAGTTCTAACAAGCAAACGTTCATTCTAAACGGGTTCATCTACTGATGTCTTCAGATCCCTTATTCCAAAAGTGTACCTGTGGTCACAGAATCGCTACAGAGGACCTCCACAAAGTCTGTGTTTGGTGCCTTGATCCTGAACACGACGCCAGGGATTGCATCCTCTGTAATGGGTTCAACATGGTCACAAAACTTTGAAGGCTTCAGCAGCTTCACAACTTCCTCATGGAGCAAAAGGTTACCCTTCTGGATTAGCAGCAACACCCAAAGCCCAGGGAGTCTTTATTGTCCTCCTTGGGGTCTCACTTCTCTGCAGGTGAGCAATCCTCATCATTAATGGGACAGGATCCTGGTAAGAAACATGCCACCAAAATAAAGCACGTTTCTGCCATGTCCTCATCGTTGATGACAAGTACCCTGAACACTACATGAAAGGTAAGTACTGAGAAGAGTGTCACTATAACATTGTCTTCTACACCATCAATGATTGTGGGCTCCTCTCTTCCCTTGTTGATGGCTCCTCCATCGACGGTGGGTACTGGGGTGAATTTGCAGCTTTTATTGCTGCCTTCCCCCTCTATGGTTTCTAGCCATCGTCTGTCAATGATGGCTTCTGGCCCATTGACAATTCTCTCATCGACAACTGACGCTATCTCACAGGGCTCTATGCTAGTGCCCTTATCAATGATCCTGGGGTCTTATACACACCCCACATCAATGGTTACTCACTTGGGTCCACTGCCGTCTTTAATCTCGTCAATGGTTCCTATTCATTCAGTCCATTCTACCCTGGCTACTTCCACAGGGCAGATGGCCATGATTGATGTCCAGGCTGTAGTAAATACTATCATGGACCTTATGAAGACCCCTCTCCCCATAATGATGGGTCATCTCCAGTCTCTGCTCCCTCTTGGCCTTCTTCAACCTGGAGGATGGTCAACTCTTCCCCTGTCTCCCTGGAATTTCCTACTTCAGATGTGGACATGTATGACCCTTTCCTACAGGACTGGGATTTGGATGACCTGGATGTGGACGAAGAAACGGACCTGGAGGAGTCCTCTCAGTCCTCCTTAGCTGCCTTGTCAGTGCAGGGTGAACCTACCCCTGAGCTACCATGTTCTCCAGAAAATGTTTGGGTTCCAGGTACTGAACAAGATGCTTTGAGAAAGAAATTGGCTCAGTATTTGGGTGTTCCAGAATGCCCCACTCTGGTCATCCCCCCTTTGGTGGACACCTTTGAAGAGGCTATTTGGGCTGCTTGGAAACAACCCTTTAAAATTCCCTCCAATCCTCATAAGGCTGATAGGGTTTATCAAGCCTCGGTTGATCACTCCTACTTTATGTCTCCACCTCAGGCAGATTCTGTGGTCATCAATGCCGCTCACGATAGGTCCAGGACTTAAACACATGAGTGCTCAGCCTCTGTATACTTAATTACATAGGTCACCTCTTGAAATATCAGGGGGAAATCCTAAAAGCCTCTCTGGCAATGGTACAGTCCCTCCTTGTGGGTTCTACCCAGGAGGATCTGATGGCCAAGATGTCTACCGCTGTGACTGTTTGCCTCCAACTGCTCAGGACCACCTATGATGCTGTTGAAACTGTGGCCCATATGTCCTCTGCAGGAGTTTGTCTGAGACGTCATGCTTGGTTAAGTGTGTCAGGATTTTCACAGGATGTGCAGCAATCTATCCTTAATGCTCCTTTTAAGGGTGATCAGCTTTTTTGTCCACAGACCCAAGAAATGTTGAAAGATTTACAGGACTCACATCATACCCTTGAATTGGTCCATATCCTGTACTGTCCAAAAGCAAAACCAGCCTAGAGGGGTCTGCTAGGGGCAGCCCCTACATGTAATGTCCCAACACTCAAAGACCACCTGCCAACAAGTGTAAGCCTCAGTTGACATTGTCTGGTCCTTGAAATGTCCGCAAATGTCCAGTTATGTCCCTGCTGCTCCCCAGCAAAGCCAGACTTTGGACTGAAGGTTTTCTTCCAGTCATGGGACCAGATACCCTTCCCACAGCCATTGGAGGCAGGTTTTCCCTGCACCTACAAGGGTGGCAAGCCATCTCCTCCAACCTGTGGCTCCTGCAACTGATCAAATCAGGAGACACACTGGAGTTCACAGAGATTCCTACTGCTCTGCAACCAAGGGTCTCTCATTACCCCCCAGACCAAGCATTGGTCTTACAGAACAAAACTGATACTTTGCTCACAAAACATGCCATCAACCCAGTTCCCCTTCCACAAAAGGGTGTGGGAGTTTACTCCTGTTTCTTCCTGGTTCCCAAATAGACATGGGACTTATGTCCCACTTTGGATCTGAGGTGTCTCAATCTCTATATCAAATACCAAACATTCAAGATGGTATCTCTCCTGACACTTCTCCCCTTCTTAAACACAGGAGACTGGCTCTGCTCTCTTGATGTGAAGGATGCATACCTCCATATCCAGATGCACCCTACTCATAGACGGGTTCTCCATTTCTTGTTCCAGGGTCATTATTACCAGTTCAGAGACCTCCCATGTGGCCTTTCCTTGGCTCTGAGAGTGTTCACCAAATACCTAGCAGCGGTCACAGTGGCCCTCCACAGGGAAGGCCTGTATGTCTTTCCTTACCTGGATGACTGGCTCCTAAAAGCATCTTCCAGCCAGTGGCTGCTGTTCATGCTTTCTCGAGCCATTCAGTTGTTTGCCAGGGTGGGGATCACTGTAAACTATCCAAAATCCAAAATGGACCCCATGCAGCACCTCCTCTACATCAGAGCCATATTAGACACCTCCTTAGGGATTGCATTCTTGCCTGAGGCTTGGGCAGATGCCCTGATTGCTTCAGATTTGTCTTGCAATGAGACTACCTGCACCTCCTGGGTCATTTGATGGCCATGATTCTGATGGTCCCCCATGCCAGGCTGAATATGAGGGTCTTTCAATGGTCTCTGAGAGTCCAGTGGAACCAGCAGGAGGAAGATTTCTATGCCCCAGTCCTGATGTCTTCCCCGGCTCTTTGAGCCCTACAATGATGGAAGTCCATGGACAACTTACTGCAAGGCATGCCATTTCATTCTCCTGTCCCATGTCTCATTTTGACCACAGACACCTCCTTGATGGGGAGCTCATCTCCTACACGTCCAGTCTCAAGGATCTTGGATGCCAGTAGAGTCCCATCTCCACATCAATGTCTTGGTGATGAGGGCAGTCCTCTATAGCTTACAGGCATTTGAGACTGTCCCTTCCCCAAGTTTCCTTCAGGTGCATTCAGACAATTTTGTGGTAATTCACTACCTAAACAAGCAAGGAGGCACCCATTCATATCTTCTGCAGAAAATCGATGAGGGTCTGGTATTGGGCGATCCAGAGAAGTATCCATCTACTGGCATTCCACATCCCAGGAGTGTCCAACACCCTGGTGAATGCCCTAAGCAGATCCACTGCCCTGGCCCACAAGTAGGAAATTCTACCAGATGTCCTAAATGATGTCTTCCACCAATGGGGCCACCAGAGTTGGACCTATTTTCCTCTCCGCAAAACACAAAATTGCCTCTTTATTGCTCTCTTGAGTGAGGTCCTGGAACTGTGTGGTGGGACACATTATCTCTTTCCTGGACAGGATGATTTATTTATGCCTTCCTGCGGTTTCCTCTCATTCAGAGAGTACTACTCAAGCTGGTGTGGGATGGGGAGTCTATGATTCTCATTTCACCATGCTGGCCAACACAGATTTGGTATCCTCGCTCCTACAGCTCTTGGACCTGGATCCCATACCTCTGCCAATTTGTCAGGCTCTTTTGTCCCAGGCAAAAGGCACCCTGCTTCACCCAAACATTCACTCCCTCCATCTGCACACCTGGTTCCTGAGGACATAGTCCTCTCACACTCAGGGTGTCCTCAAATGTGGCAGAAGTCCTTCAGGCTGCCAGGAAAATGTCTACACTGTCTTTCTATTCAATGAAGTGGAAACACTTCTCCATTTGGGCATCTACACAATGACTTAGGCCCTTATGAGTGTTCCCCTCAGAGCATCTTAGTCTTTTTGCTCTCCTTGTTGGAGGGTGGACTGAAATATTCCTCTGTAAAAGTCCACCTTTTAGCCATTGCTGCATTTCATTTACCTGTGGACAACAAACCATTGTCCCAGTTGCCTTTGATTCAAACCTTTTTAAAAGGTATTCTGCACCTTCACCCCTATCTGGGATCCAGTCCATCTGTGGGATTTAAATTTAGTGCTTGAAAAATGACTATGAGTCCTTTTGAGCCCACTGAATCCAGCAAACTCGGCTATCTTTCTTGGAAAACTATATTTTTAGTTGTCATTACATTGGGAAGATGCATTTCAGAGTTACAGGTACTAATGTGCAAGCCTCCCTACCTGCAATCTCATAACAATAAGGTATCTTTATGCACCAACCCATCATTTTTGCCAAAGGTTGTTTCTCAATTTCTTTAAATCAGGCTATCCACTTATCAGAGTACTATGCAGAGTCTATAAATCCAAGGAATCCATGCTTCATACTCTCAATGTGCACAGAACATTGAGAATTTATCTTCTCTGTACTTCACAGTTGCGAAAAACTGAGCAACTTTTTGTCTCTTTTGGCCCTGGAAAACCAGGACATTCAGATTTCAAAGCAGTGCTTGTCCACATGGTTGGCTAACTACATTTCGTTTATCTACACAAAATATGACAAACCTCTAACAGTGGTTGTGAAACCCCAATCTACCAGAGGCATGGCTGCCTCTGTGGCATATTTCCAGGGTGTCTCCACCTTCGAAATTTGTGAAGCCATCACATGGTTTACTGTACATACATTCATGAAACATTACAGTCTAGACATCACTTCCAATAAGCGGGCCTCTTTTGGATGCGCTGGCCTTCTGTCATAAGTCATAATGGTTCTCCTCCTCCTCCTCCCCTTGGCATAATAACTGCCTGGGAATCTCCCCATGTGTTATGACCTGCTGCAAGAGATTGGCTCGAAGAAGATAGTACAGTTGTGTAAGAACTTACCATAACAGTAGATCTTCAGGAATATCTCTTGCAGCAGGTCATGCTGCCCTGCCCACTTTCCCCTTTTCTGTTACTTCAGAAGGGTGCCTTGCTCCTGTCTTTCTATGACTCCAAGAGCTGCACCTTATTTCCCTCCTCAGTTCCCATCACAGGCCTAAGAAGTGGTTTCTCATTTGGTCACTAGGATGGAAAAGAACTGAGGAGTAGCTGGGACCTCCTCCTTTTATACGTGCCATACTGACACCATGTGGTAACGTTAGAGGGATGTCCCAGGGTCGACAGCTGAGAAGTCATCCAGAAAAAAATAACACCTGCAGCTAATATCCCATGTGTTATGACCTGCTGCAAGAGATACTCTCAAAGATCTACTCTTCGGTAAGTTCTTATGCAACTGTACATTATTACAGTATGGGCCGGTGTTCGGTTGGGAGAGGAGCCACTAGCACAAGGAATATAGTTTTTTACAGTACAGACTGGTGCTCAAAGGGAGGGACCACTAGCACCATTGATATTATTTTGCACAGAACAGGCTGGTGATCGGAGGGAGGGGGACTACTAGCACCAGGGATATTGTTTTTTACAGTACAGGCTGTCAATCAGTGGGGGGGACCACTAGCACTAGGGACATTATTTATACAGAACAGGCCAGTGATCAGAGGGAGGGGAAGGTCACTAGCATCAGGGAAATTATTTTATACAGAATGAGCCAGCAATTGGGGGGACCACTAGCACCAGAGATAATATTTTATATAGAATGGGCCAGCATTGGGGGGTGGGCCACTAGCACCAGGGATATTATTTTATACATAATGGACCAGCAATCAGCAGGGGGTGCCAGGGACCACAGTGGGCAGTTGTGCTGCCCCCAGTGACCAACTAACTAGGTGGCTGCATTACCTCTAGCAGCTGCTAGGGTTGCCCAGAGTTACATCAGGATTTTGTTCAGTAGTATTTGCACTGTGCAAAAGCCCACACTAAACCTTTATGTGCAGTGCAAAGCTGCTGAATATGGGGTAGCACATCTATTCATAGCCATGGCCCTCCCCTTGCCTGCATGCACACATTATGTTTTGCACAGGTACTAACCCTCTTTGCCTGTGCAACAGACCCTTTTGAATATGGGGATCTGCACAAACACTGGATTGCATGGGCAAACATCCATTAACACCCGTGCAAACATTTGAATAGTGGGCCCTGGAGTGTTACATTCATGCCAACATAATCTGATTTCACCCGATTTTATGTGAAAAACTTTACAGAGTTTATCTTTTTAAAATTTTTATCTGAATAGTCTTATTTTTTAGAAATACATTTGCCTCTTTATCAATGTGAGTGCAAATATTGATCTTAATATTCACATTAATCTCCCCAACCCATTTAAGTCTAAATTAGAAAAAAAATCAGGTCCCTTGAGTAAACTGTGTTCAATCCATTTGGTGTGTACTTGGACAATGATATTGTTTTTGTCTATAAATGTGGTGACATGTAACAAATTATTAGACATTTTACCATAGGTTGTCTTTAATTCCCCATTTATATTTTTTGGCTCATTTTTGGAATTTTTAATTTTGAGAAGAAGAAAAGAAGTCAGTTATTTTGGACTTGATGTAATTTACCTTTTTCTAAAAATATTTGAAATGTAATAAACTCAGAATTCCCAATTAATCTTACCAATTTATCAAATTGAATTCTTTTAATGCTCCCCCACATCTGCAGCCAAGTATTTATCATTTTTAACCAGAGCAATTTGTTTTGGAAAGTAGCTGCCAATCCCCAGTGATCTAAGCAAATCTCTTTTTTCCAGATATTGAATTGAACCCAGACCCAGGAGGGAGAGCCATTAAATTAATCTTAATTAATGCAAGAAGTTTAACAAACAAAAAAATTGATTTTTTCAGGACCGAGTCGATTGCAAAGAGCCAGATATTGTAATTCTGACTGAAACATGGCTAAAAAGGAAATTAAAGAAGAAGAAGTTGAACTTAAAGACTTTTATCATTATAGACAGGACCGGGGATCATGGGGGGGGGGGTATTTTAATGTATATTAGATATTCAATTGGTAACTCTAAAATTCTATTCTTGGGGAATATAGAAGGGATTAAATGTCTATTAATTGAGATCCAGGCATTAAATTTGATCATAGGAGCTGTTTATTCTCCACCTAAAGTCAATTCAATTCATTTTGATAGACTTTCATATGTAATGATGAGATATATAGGACAATCACAAACAATTTTAATTGGTGATTTCAATGCAGCTTGGTGGTACCCTATGGGACAGAAATTGGAAAATTCAATGAGCTGCCTGAATCTGGTAAAGATAATAGATATTCCTACAAGGAAAAGTACTTCCACAAGTAAAGGCAACATTTTGGACCTGATTTTTATTTCTCCAGAATTGACAATAGTGGGAAAAAGTGTATGTGCCCCCAACCTAGGGGATCATAATGTTGTCAAATGCATTATTTCTGCTGATAACAAAGCTATTCCTATAAATGCAGTACCAACAATGTTTAAGAGGTGTTATACCAAATTCAATAAATTGTTATTCAGAAAATATCTTCAGGAACTACCATGGTATAGGATTTTTCTTATTCCAGATATAAATTTAGCAGTGCAGGCATTCACTACAGTGTTCGTAGAAGCATGCGGTAAATGTTTCCCCCAGAAAAAAGTTATCCAAAAATCAAATCACCTGCCCTGGATAACCGCAAACATTAGGAAATTGATTAGGTCAAGAAACCAACTCTGGAAAAAGATTAACAAAACATTAAAGTGTGAAGTTTGGAACAAATACAAAAAGATAAGAAATGGAGTAATACAGGAAATAAGGAAATCAAAATAATTTTATTACAAACAAAAACTTAAAGAAACAACCGATCCAAGTGCCTATTGGTCCTTAATAAAAATTCTTACAAAACCAGTTAAAAACCAGGCTGAGATAAAATTCAGCCAAAATGGTATAGTACTTGAAATGAATAGTGCTGCAGACTTTTTAAACAGCTGTTTTATAAATCTTCCCAACCTAAAATCAGTAACCACATCTAGTATAAATCAGACATGTGATGTGAAACCAGAGGACCTCCAAGCTAAAAATCTACCCAAGTTCAGATTTAGAATAGTGACAAAAAAGGAAGTTTTAAAAATCATAAACAAATTAAAGATTAATAAAGCCAGTGGTCCAGATTTATTTATTTATTTAGCTTTTGTTTACCGGGTAAGTACACTAGACAAGTGATATGCCTATTTTCAGGAATGACCTGGGATAAAATAGATAGACTGCTAAAAAAAGCAGCTTTGGCACTCTCACCAATATTAAGGGTATTAAATTGGAGCTTAAGGGAGGGACAGTTTCCACTAAGTTGGAAACTTGCCAAAGTGGTCCCAATAGACAAAGGGGGGGACCCCATGGAAGCCTCAAATTATTAGCCAATAGCTTTATTATCAACGGTCTCTAAGATACTAAAAAAGATTGTTCATGGTCAACTGATGGAGTATCTTGAGAAATACAATAAACGAATACAGTTTCAATCTGGTTTTAGGCAAGGCAGATCCACGGTTACTGCATTCATGGACTTTTGAGATCTTATAGCTACCCCCTTTAGGAATTCAAAATCCGTGGGTGTGGTATACATGGTCCTGTCAAAAGCATTTGATCTAGTTGATCATAGTGTTTTGATAAGCACACTGAAGAAAATAGAAGTGGAGGAAGAAACCTGTAATTGGTTTGAATCCTAACCTGACAAAAGATCTCAAGTTTGTTGTTTTGAATAGCCAGCAGTCTAGGATGGACTATGTGACAAGAGGGATATCCCAGGGATCTTCCCTAGCCCCCCTCTTGTTCATAGTCTACTTAAATGACCTACCAAACTGTATCAAACATTCACAAATCTGACTTTATGCAGATGATACCATGTTGGTATCAGCAGAAAAAAACCTGGAAGAGGTTGAAAAAAAAACTGCAAAGTAATTTCCTTGTCATGCAAGGATACTTTTCCTCCCTGGGTTTATTAATAAACAACAAAAAACACAGACTATGTTTTTTTGCCCCAGGAAGGGAAAGTGTCCCAAAATTAAAGACAATGTCCCAGGAAGGTAAGATCTTGGAGCAAATGGCAGTGTACAAATACTTAGGGATTCAAATAGACCAACATTTAACATCTGAACAAGATGTAATTAAATTAATAAGCAAAACAAATGCAAAAATCGGAGCAATGAGACACATCTCAAATTGCATGACAAAAGAAATGTGATTAACTATAGCAAATCAACTAGTATTACTGATAATTGACTTTGGAAGCCATATTTACAGGCACACTACAAAAAAGCAATTGTATAATTTGGATGTACTTTATAATAGGTTAGCGAGGTTTGTGTTAAGATGTGATTTTAGAACTTACCACTGCACAATGTACATCAGTCTTGGCTGGAATCCATTAAACTTGCTTGCCAAGGGTATTTGGTTAAATCAAGTACGGGGTTTATTTAAAAGCAAACCTCCACATAATTTAGAAGCTAAATTACAAAAGCAAAACCATGAATTAAATCTAAGAAAAGCGGGTGCCAGTGAATTGATAATCCCTAAAATAATAAATCAGTTTAGTGAAATGTCCCTTCTGTATAAGGTTCCTTCTAGTTGGAACTGTCTTCCTCCCTCTCTCTGAGACTTAGATATTTCTGCTACTGCCTTTAAAACAGCAATGTATCAAGAACTGAGCTTCCATTGTCAATGTAATAGGTGAAAAGAATGAAACAGTTAAATTGCCCGTGATCTACTTAAATGAGTGTCTATTTGTTATGTCTAGTCAAATTGTTTATTTATTGCTACAATATTTTTTTATGTCTCACACTTTGTATTTTTGATACTGTAGTAACAATTTAGTATTTTACATACACAGGTATGCCTTGTAAATAGGGATTCTTGGAACCCTAATGGCTGTATCACTATATAAATAAAATTTTACCTACCTACCAATAAACACACATTTCTCTAATTACATTAATTACTGGGTTACTTATTTAAATAAAATTGCTTAACAAAGATAGAATGTTTTGGATCTTTATGGTAATATTTGCCCAGTAACTTTTGAATAACACTATTTTCATTTCCATTTATGTCATTTTGGTCTTTGTTAGCCCAAGTTAATGCAGCTTTCTTTTTGACTGGTATGTAGTATGCAGCTAGATTGGCTCAACCAAAACACCCATTTTTTTTTTTTGAAATTATTCATTTTGCCCATGCTATTCCTGGGGACCTCCATCACCATAAAAATATCATCATAATTTATTTGACTTTGTGTCATCGAGGCACAGGTCAGGAGGCATAGGAAGACCAGGACCAGGTATAAAATTCACAAGTAGCATTTTATTTTTTCCAATAACAGGAAAATAAAAATCAAATTTTTAAGTATAAATATTTACAAAGGCAACACAAACACAAAAAACAAAGTCCTACATCTGAGGATATCGCTAATTCCAAGTTTCATTTTCTCAGTCTCCCTCTCTCTCTCTCTCTCTCTAGCAAAAATATTGCTGCTTTTTTTATAAGTCCTTGTCTGGGAACTTGAAAAGAAAACATCCCGGTTTTCAGAAAATGTTCCTGCCAGTTTCCTTCTATACAGGTGCAACAAAACAGGAAAGCACAGCCGAAGTGACTGCCTTTATGCTGACCGCAAACCCAGTTGACATGAGGGTGTCACTGTACAGTCAGTCAGCAATGAATTTGTCGACCAACTGTTATGGATCCTGACACCAGTACCTGGACCTTTTATATAGTGTTTTCCCAGCACTTCAACATGCACTAGGGTCTGTCTGTTTCCCAAATCACTAAGTCCCTTTACAGTGTTATCTCACACATTTTTGTCAAGGCCAAATCTGCTGCAGTGGTACCCTCCTTATTTTTATTGCAGTTTCTTGTGATATGGCCTGGCTTGTTACTGTTATAGCAAATAAAGTCTTTTGGTGCAGACCTGTTATCTCCACCACAGTTTTTATCTGATTTGGAGTTAGACTGGGGAAAAAGTGGATCTTACTGGTCTTTGGCTGTTACTTCGCTGCTGCATGGTCTGTCTGGCCATCTGATAGTCCTCAGCCAAAGAAACATCCTTTTCCCCACTTTTTGGTCAGTGTTCATTTACCCAAAGCTGTATGTCTGGAGGCAAGATGTTCATGAATTGTTCCATTGCAACTGTATCAATGATCTGTAGGACTGTTGTGCCCTCTGGTTAGAGCCATTTATTAAGGAGTTCTCTGAGTCGGGTGAAGGCTTCTCGAGGTTTGTCGACTGAGTTGTACTTCAGGGACTGGAATCTTTGCCTGTAGGTCTCTCCTGAGATGTTGCATCTTTTCAGGGTTTCTCTTTTCACAGGATCACAGTTTCCCAACTGTGCAGTGTCCATTTTGCTGTAGGCAAGTCGGGCTTTACTTGTCAGGTATGGTACCAGCTTGGTTGCCCATTGCTGCTTTGACCACTGGCAGGTTGTGGCAACCCTTTCAAAAGTTGTCAGAAATGCTTTGATATCATCTGAGGGACACAGCTTAAGGTCTTTTAAGTTATTAGTGTTTTGTTACTCTGCTCGACCTGTACCAAAACCTCCACCTTTGATAGCTTGCAAGGCATCCAGCCATTGTTGCTCTGGTTGCTGCATCTCTTCTCTTCTCCACTACTCCTGTCATTGCATCTCTTCCTTTCTCTGCTTCTCTGTCTCTCTTTGTTGTATAGCCCAACATTTGAAGAAGGCAGACAGGCTTTCAGGTTCTGTCACTGCCTATTCTTTTTTTTTTCATCACTGGTGCTGGCTGTACAGTCTCGGCTTGGACTTCTGTTTTTGCTAGTTTGGCTGCTATCTTTCTGGTAATGACTCCTGGGTTGCTGCTGCAGAATTCATTCCTTTATGCTATGCTTCCCTGGTACCAGGTCTAGTACCCACACACAAAACTCCTGGGTTAGAGTATGCACAGTGTAAATCCCACTTAGTCTGATACCATCTGTCATTGAGGCACAGGTCAGGAAGCATAGGAAGACCAGGAGCGGGTATACAATTTGCAAGTAGTGTTTTATTTTTTCCAGTAACAGTAAAATAAAAATACAGTTTTTCAGTATGACTATTTACAAAGGCAGTACAAACACAGAAAACAAAGACCTTCATCTGAGGCTATTTCTAATTCCAAATTTTGGTCTCTCAGTCCCTCCCCCCTTGCAAAAATATTGCTGCTCTTTTTATAAGTTTTGTCTGGGAAGTCATTAAGAAGACATCTTGTTTTTTTAGAAAATGTTCCTGTCAGTTTCCTTCCCTGCAGATGCAACAAAACAGTACATGGTGTCCCAGAACTGACCTCCTGTTGCATTCCAGGTTAACCATGTAAGTTCCAAATAGTGTTCTGCAATAATTTCAAGGATATAACTCTACACATTTTCAAACCAAGGGATCCCAGTTTCACATAAAGATTCACACATATTTTATAACTTTTATATTTTATAACTTCAGATATGCAAGGGGAAGAAAAGATAGAAACAGCAAGTAAAGGCATTGAGATAGCATGTGGGGGGATAGCGAGACTGTTGGAATGGCCATTTCCAAGCTCTCAGAAGAAAATGTGACTGTACAGTCAGACAGACAAGAGACAGAACAGAAGAGGATAAAACAGATTGTTGCATTTAACTCCTGCTACATAACAAATATTTCTATATAACAAATGGGACAGGCTCTTATTCTACCCTGTCACACTTTGTTGAACCAGGAACTTAAAATAGGATCTACCATTACCTGGTAAAGAATCATTAGGTGTGGTTTGGCCATCATTTTTAATGTCTCAGATTTACCCAATAGGGAAAGTGACACATTTTCCCATTTGTATAATAACACCTTTATTTTAATAAAGGTGGACTCCATGTTATGCTAAACCATTTCATCTATATTGTTATAAAGGGTGACACCTAAATATTGTATTGATTTTTCAATTTAGATGGGAAATGAAGTCTGAATTGTTGTTACTTCTAATGGGGGTTAAAGGAATAACTTTTATCTCATTTTGATTAAGTTCATAACCTGCTTATTTAGACAAAAAAACATCAACCTCAGCCAGTAGAGCAGGACATGAAATTTGAGGATTTACCAAAAGGAGGAGAATGTTGACAGCAGTGATATTTAATTTGTAGGTCACTTTACTCCACGTAATCCCTTCAATAGATGAATTGAGATTAAAGGTGTGTAAAAAAATAAGTTCACTGGTGGGATTGAAGCAAAAGTCAAACTTTTGCTTCCACAAAAGTTCTGAACTCCATTTCTGAATTTTCCCAGAAATTCTGCCTACTCTGCATCACTGCCCAATGTTGGATTTATTATAAAGTTAATTCCTTGGAGGCTGAGGTCCTCCCCACTAGATCACCCACTCCATATTTAAAAAAAAATACATGCATGGAATCCCTGGTGGCTAGCAATCCCTCCCCCTTCCTGATCACCCACCCAACCAGGACATCATGCTCTGGTGTCCTGTGTAACCCCATCCCAATTCCCTGTATAGTAAAAAAAAATAAAATAAAATTACATTTTTCCCTAGTGGCCTAGTGAACCCCTCTCCCTATCCCCAATTTCCAGTCCCTGAATTAAAATGTTATCCCCTGGTGGTCTAGTGCACCCCCACCCACTAACCCTGGCAGGCAGTATCCCACCCCCCATCTCAAACCTGAGCAGGTGACCAGCACAGCCCTTCTCTCTCTCTCTCTTCCTTGTCCTGCAACCCACTGAGCTGTCAATGAATGAGCATGTGCTTGTTCTTATTCATTGACAGCTCAGTGGGCTGCCAGCTGTGAAGAAGAGAGGAGGGCTGTGCTAGTCATCCACTCAGGTTTGGAATGGGGGATTGGGGTGGTGGGACACTGCCTGCCAGGGTGAGCGAGTGGTGCACTAGACCACCATGGAATAACATTTTAATTCATGGACTGGGGACTGGGGATATGGAGGGGTGTTTACTACACCACCAGGGAGAAATTGTTTTTTGTTACTATGTGGGTGATCAGGATGGGGGGTTACAAAGGACACCAGGACATGATGTCCTGATTGGGTGGGTGATCAAGTGGGTGCTCAGGATCACTAGCCACCAGGGATTCCCAGAATTTTTTTTAAATATGGGGTGGGTGACCAGGTGGGGGGAGAGACCATTAGTCATCAGAGTTTTTTGGATTCATACCTCAGGTAGGTGATCAGTTGGTGGGAGGGACCACTAGCCCACCAGGGATTTATTATTTTATGTCAGGCAGGGCTGGGAAGGGGCAGGACTGGATACCAGGTAGCTTTTCTTTTTCTGCCCGTAGTTGAGTGGAACATGTGAAATTTCACCCAAAACCTTCGGACGTTTTCTGAACCACCACAGGTGGAAGTTCAGAAACTTCCACAAAGGTTGCAAAATTTTGTGGAAGTTCTGCCAAGGCAGAAAAAAAAAACTTTTGCACACCTCTAAATCAGATGTATGTTATTCAAAAGAGGCTCCATACATAAAACAAAAAGATGTGGACAAAGTGGGCAACCCTGTCTTGTACCATTACTTAGAACAATTGGATTAGAATTATGGTTACTTATTCTAACTATAATTTTGGCACTAGAGTACAGAAATGTAATTTATTGCCCATTTCTCTAGACATGAAAACAAATATATGTCCCGTTTAACAAATCAAAGACTTTAGTCACATCAAGTGTCACAATAGTTGTTTCCTTGTATGATGGTTGAAAAGGTATTGGTAAAGTATGGTCAAGAACTAAAACAGTAGATGAGAATGAGGAAATGATAGTTAGAACCAGCTCCAAACTCTCAAACAGGCATCTTCCTTTTGTGAAAGCTCATTGGTCATTATTAGAGCTGTGTGGAATGATAAAATTCTGAATTTGTGGAATTCTGAAGGAATTCTGTGAAACTCCATCGAATTTACCAGAATTTCATAGAATGTTTGCTTTCTTTTAATTTGGTCATAACTCAGCCATCTATTGAGTTAGATAGCACATATTTGGCATGATTACTTGATTATATGTATCTTAAAGATGTGCCAAGCATCATAACATTACTATGTATTGTCTCAAAATTATAGATGCTCAAAGTCTGTCTTTCTTTTGTGGGAAATGTCATGAAAATTGTAATCTGCATATGACTCAGACACCTTTGGAGCTAGAGATGTGAAAATAAGCATGCACAACCTTTTTGTAAAGGTTATAGAACTTACTTGATTTAAACACTTTTAAGTTACAGGGGGTTGAAAATTTCACTGAGTACATATTTGCAAAGTTTTGTGAAAATGTTCTAAAAATCTGGATGTTTGTAACTTTTTTGCTGTTGCAGGTATAGACTTCACATTTGCCATGCATAGGAATCAGGTCAGCCAAGAGTAAGTACTGAAGAGATCTTCTCCTTGCTACAGCCAAAGGCAACTTTTCAGTGGTACTACATCTTTACTACACCCAGACTTAGTCATTCTGGGTGGAGTAGGTGTTTTTTAGTCTTGGAGGGAGCACCCAAGAATGCAGGGTGCGTACCAGGTGGAGGAAGGAACTATGTTTTAGATTTGCCCTATCCCAATCTCTGTGAAAATGGCTGAGTTTGAGTGTCTTCTGGAATGTCCAAGGAATTAATCATCCTATAAAACAGAAGAAAATTCTGGCAATGATCAAAAGGTTACAGGGTGATTTGGCAATAATACAAGAAACTCATCTTCTCGAAGCTGAAGCTGAAAAATTGAGGTGGGACTGGGCTGGTACTGTAATCTCCAGTTGTTTTTCCACAAAGAGGCAAGGGATTTCAGTCCTTATCAAGAAAGGATCCCCTTTCAGGTATTGTTTACTGATATAGACAGGGATGGAAGGGGGGTCCTGGTCAAGGGTAAGGTGCAGCTAAGAAATATATTACTGGTCAACATATAGCCCCAAATGAAGACAGACTGGAGTTCCTTTACACCCTGGCCCCAAAAGTGATGGACAGTGTGCCTACTGATGGCCTTAGTTTTATCAGGTGGATTTCAGTTTGGTGTATGATCCCAACCTAGACATGGCTCTCATGGAGAGAGGTCCTCTCTCACTTGTGAGGACACGACAGGCCCTTACCAAAGTGTATGCAGAGCTACCCTATATGATTTGTGGAGAGTAGTGTACCCAATGGATCAGGATTATACTCATCACTCCTTTCACATCTCCTCCCAAAGCAGGTTGGACTACCCTATCTTGAGTGCATATGCCAAAGCAGAGGTCCTATGGACTGACATCCATCCCTTGATAGTGTCAGACCATGCACCAGTATCTGTTACATTGCTCTTAACAGGCATACACACTTATAACGGAGTTGGAGGTTCAACCCTTTGCTACTGCAATCAAGTAAATTTGTTGCATGACTAAGAAATGTAATCCAAAGGTACTTTCAGATCAATAGGCTGCCGGAGATCTCAGAACAAACACTCAGGGAAACCTTTAGGGTTACCATAAGAGGCCATATTATTAGTTACTTGGCAAAGCTGAATAAGAAATGTACAGCAAAAGCAATCAACCTCCAAAGGCAGCAGAGAGAAATGGAACGGAGGCTGTACAATTCTATAAACAGTGAAGTGGCGATTGAACAAATCAGACACCTGAAATATCAGTTGAACATGATCATACAGTACACCAGCCAGCAAAAAGGTCAATGTTCTTTCTGCAGCAACATTATTGGGAGGTGGGGTGAAAAGACCTCCAAGCTACTGGCATATGGGCTGAAAAAATGAGCTGCAGAAATTCAGATCTCTGCCCTGTGAATGCCCACATACCAGGTGGTCACAGATCCCAAATAAATTAGTAGCATTTTTTTTGTTTGTATTTATTTCTTTATACTACCACCCACACCCTGGTCAATCAGTCCTTTGGGCCCTGCATGAACCTTACTCATCCAGCAGCCCCGACCCCACCACCCCACATTGCAGCCAGCCCAAGCAACCCCAATGTATCCCTGCATTGGAAGGGTCTCTTACCTCCATAGAGGAAGAGCCTACATGGCTATACCAATGATCCCGGGTACTGCTGAGGCAGCGATAGGAGTTCAGGAGCTCAGGAGTGAGGGTCCGAGGAGGCCATCATCCGATTGACCGGGGCGCCATTTTCCCATTTTCTCCATGAGAAGTGGCATGCCACAGACATCAGGGCTTACACCGACGTCCACCACTCCTCCTAGACATCTGGGGCCTGATGTCTTGCTATGCTGCCAGCCTCCACCAGGGGCCAGCAAGCTCCAGGCCACATCCCCACCCTCCCCCCAGAGAAGGTGAGCTATCTCTGGATGCTCCAGCCTTCTCGCCCCAGCCAGGCCTCCAGCAACCCGAGTCTATTCCCGAACCCAGGTCACCAGTGTCACAGGTGGAAATCCAGCCGCTGTGCTGATGGGCCAAGTAGCATTTTTAAAGATTTATATGAAGCACTATATGCAGGGTGACTGAGACCACATGATTTTAAGGTCGAGGAATTTCTAAAGTTGAACATGCTCAGCATTGTAGCAGCTGAACGGGATGCCCGGGATGCACCTATCACTCTGCTGGAGGTTCAGGGAGCCATACAAGCTCTAGCTGAAGGAAAGACATCGGGCCCAGATGGTTTTAGTGTGGATTTCTTTCAGGCATTTGCACAAGACCTGGTTTCACAGATTCACAAACTCACACAGGAGGTGAAAAGGGTAGCACCTTCCCACTGTCAATGTTAGAGGCCACTATCACAGTTCTCCCAAAACCACATAAGGATAGGCTGGCCTGTGGGAGTTATAGCCCTAAATCCTTAATAAATGTGGATGGAAAGGTTTTTGCCAAGATACTGGCCACATGGCTGGAAAAGGTCCTCTCCAACATCATACATCCCTCACAGATGAGGTAGCATTAGTAAACTTGATTTCAATAGTGCGTTAAGAGCCACATGCAGTGGACTTGCTGGCTATTGATGCAGAGAAAGCCTTTGACTTGGTGGAGTGGGACTATTTGCCTGTAGTCATAGCCACTGAGGAAATTAGCCAGTGTTTTATTTCCTGAGTCAAAACATTGTATTTGGCATCTACAGCCTCTAAATTGACAAATGGTATGTTATCTGACAAGTTCCCATTCCACCGAGGCACATGAGAAGGCTGCCTCTTGTCGCCATTGCTGTTTGTGTTAGCAACTGAGCCTGTGGCACTGGCAATAAGGCATAGCCCTGAAATACAAGGGATCCAGGCCGGTACATACACCCAGAACTTCTGCTGTATGCAGATGACTTGTTGTTGTCTAATATAGAACATTCCTTACCTGCCACCATGTCCCTAGTATTACACTGCAGGACTCTTTCAGGTCTACAGGTGAAATGGAACAAGACAGAGCTTTTTCCGCTAGTGGGCTGACAATCCCTGCCTCCCTCCCTCCCCTACAGGATTTTCCAGTCACATGGGCTGCAAAGAGCATTCAATATTTGGGAATGTACATTTCTGCATGGTTTGAAAACTGGGTAGCACTGAACTTGAAGCTATTGTTTGCCAACCTACTAACAGACATTGAATGATGGTGCAAATTACAACTCACCCTCCTTGGCAAGACAGCTGCCATTAAAATGATGGCCCTCCCCAAGATCAACTATTGCATCTCTAACTTTCCCATGAGAATCCAGCCCACTGGTGGGTGAAGCTGGACAAGATTTTTTTCCACCTTCCTTTGGGAACAAAATACATGCCAATTTGGGAAGAAGATCTTTGGGGCACCAGTAAAGCTGGGATAAGGGAATGCACCTTGACCATGGGCCTGCCATATGGCTCAAGGTGTAAGAAGTGATCTGCTATGGGTACAGCAGCCCTCCATTACCCTTTTGTGGCTACCATTCAAACAGGCCTTTTTGGGCACAATGACAATACAGGCCTGGCTTTGGGATACATATTCCAAGGAAAGATCACTCACGCCTGCCATTGAATTCACAAGGTACTCATTTCAACAGTTACAAAGGTTGTCAAAATGGAAGGGGTTTTCCCTGGGAATTCCTGAGTCTCTGTGGCACAATCCCAAACTCTGCATAGGAGGCAGCACAGTCCACTGGCCCTTCTAGGACAGGCAAGGATTTTGGATTCTTGGGGATCTGATTTGTCCCCAAGCTGGCATGCTGAAGTCCTTTTTGCAGCTGAGAACAGAGTACCAACAGCCTAACACAGACCATTGGAAGTACATATATTTACAATTTTGACACACTATGCAGCACTGGCTGGGTCATTTCTTACAATACCATCACCCACCCATGGAGGAAACCATAGACCACTGGCTTGATTATAGTGACCCCAAATGTTGGAGAGTCACTGTACATCTTCAGAGTCTAGTTCTCCCTAGTTGGGAGGCCCGTTGTCTCAAATGGGAGAATGATTTGCAAGTGGACATCACACTGAAAACCTGGCAAAGATGTTGGAAAGCTGCACACCAGGGCTCTCCAGACCCCAAAATGCAGCTCACACAAAAGAAGATTCTGAGCAGATGGCACGGAATGCCTGATAGGTTGGTGAAGATGGGCTTTAACATTCCAAATGAATGCTGGCAATGCCATCAATTGCTGAGGCACATAAGACATATCTTACAGGCCTGTCTAGCAATGCAACCCTTCTAGGATGAGATCAGAAACAAAGCAGAAGATATTTATTTATTTATTTAGGAAATTGGAATTACAACCCTTTGAGTCATAGACTCGTTTCCAATGGCTCCATGTCAGAAAAAAACATAGACATTCATACAGTACATACATAGAATAAATGTGGGTGAACAATCATACAGAGTATAAGTACAATGAGCACGGGTTAATGCCTATACATTTGGTAGCTAAAACGGGGCATAGCTATCGATGTATTTATCTAATGAGTGGTTTAGACCTATACAATTGGTAGCTAAAGCAATGCATGATATGAGTTGGTAGTAAGCCACCTCAGGGAGGTCTTGTCTTATACATAATACAATGCATTCATAGTCCAGTACAATTATACGGTAACTGAGGGAGGTGAGGAGCCTGTAGGCTAGAAATAGTGAGGGCTCTCCACTGCCAGGCCAAGGGTGGGTGCATGGCCTAGCGGCATGGTGCAGGATCCACAGGTTACCAGTTACACTGGCATTGATGTGAGGAGAGGATATGGGACCATAAAGCAGTTTTAAAAGGACCTAGATTGATGATTGATGAGATAGCCAGTGGGAGGGCATTGTACCAGGATGGAGCTCTAAGGGGAAGGACCACTGGGCCAGGGTGATCCTGACCCTAGACACCTTCCAGATAGTTTTTGAGGTGGCCTGTGTGGATGCTGAGATGGTGGCTGCGTGAAGAGAAGCCACGACACCTATTGGGGTTAAACCCAGGTGGATTTTTTTGGTGAACAGACAGGTCTGGTATAATAGTCTTTCCTCAAGGGAGAGGATATTGGTGAGCATGTATAGGGTGCAGGTATGTATATTTCTGTCCGCACCAGAGAGGAGCCAGCAGGTCTTATTGATGACTACTATTCTGCAAGCACAACTTTTTCCCTCTCCCCTGCTTTGGGTTTTGGGTGACACTTCTATCTTACATGGCCCCCGTGCATAGTTTAAACAGCTTATTCACATATTGCCTATGGAGGCCAAGAGGTAACTACCAATGCAATGGTGCCAACCCACAATACCCACTTGCTCTGAATGGAGCACTGGGGTTACGACTACTGCTTCATATCTCAGGGTTCTTCATATAGCACCGGGGACTCTGCAGAAGTCTGAAAAAAACTGGGGCACATGGCTGAGGAATCAGAGTCTGTGGTGTCATAATGGCATAGAGTAGCTGAGGAATGTCAACCCATGGGGAGGGGATCATCAACAGAGTTCATTGCTGTCCACCACAATCAGTGGGTGCATCCCTTCACCCCCCCAATGGCACATCAAACAGTAGCTAATTAACAGGGGTTATATCAGGGTTGAAGGAGTTTGCCAGGCCCTCCAGTGATGATGCATGGTATCCATCTCCTTTTTTTTACCTCAATACACATGGTTTCCTTTAGGGTAGTGTATAGATGTATTATTACATTGCAGAGAGGTGTGCTTTTAGCCATACAGAGCGTTTTGAACAATACAGAGTCAATGCATATGGGAGTAGCAGTTAACTGGACATCATGATTACATTTGCCGATAATATAATGGTTGGGAAGAGGTTGTGCATAAGATAGCATAGTATTGTATACATTTTAATAATTGTGTTTTATGTATTATTATGTATATGGGTATAATGTTGTGTATAGTTTCTGGTTATTTGTTAAATAAATGCTTATGTTTAGGATGTTCTAAGATGTGTTTTTTAACTTCATAGAGTTGTATTTCCATGGCGATAATATCCCCGGCCAGATCTACACCATTTTATAGAAAATGATTGAGAGTTGAGGTGTTCATAAACTAACAAAATATGTTATATATATTCTTTGCAAAATTCTCCATTAATGCAACATTTAGGGTTTAGGCTAAAGTGACAAAAGTAGGGAAACCCTAAAACCCCAATGCCACCCCTAAAGCAAATCAGGACAGAGTCTTCTAAGGGGTTTTCAGCCCTAAAGCTCACCCTAGTCTTTACACTCCACAAATACACACACCTAATGAGGTGAGCTTTAGGGTTGATAGGGTTGGAAAATGTAATGCTACATTTCCCTACTTTTGTCACTTTAGCCTGAACCCTAAATGTTGTATTAACAGAGCTTTTTGAAAAGAATTTCCTTACTTTTTGAGATAGTATAATCATATCATTATTTGTCTGTGGGAGCACAAGGCCCTCTGGGCCCTGCGATATCCTATCCATCTGTAGTTTTTTCAAATGTGCTCCTATCTCTCCATAGATGTGTATATGTATATTGCTGTGGAAGTGCAGGGCTCAGAGGGTCCTGCACTTCCATTTGTAGCACAACAGCAGCCAAATTGTCAGTATAGTATTTTTTTTTTTAATTTAATGTATTTTATTGACTTTACAGCGAAAGTATGTCCTAGTCAGACCAGTACATACATAACAACCACATTGTTTTAGGCATAGCTTGGTATAATGACAATGAAGTTAAACAGTTTCAAGAAAGTCTTTTTTAACATTCAAATAGCAAAACCTATTTATCTACCCCTAAAACTTAATATCTCCCCCCTTCCCTCCCCAGCATCTACTAAGTCAGAGAGCCACATGAATCCTTAGAGTAGGGGCTCAAAAAATATTGTAACCAATTAAGGATAAGACTACATCGCCTGATAGAGCCTAAAATTTCCAAGCAGCCAGTATATCGCATCCAAAGGTCCCCATTTACTATTATAGGATTGCAGTTTATTATTCATTCTTGCTATATGTCACTCTGTCTGTAATGCCATCATAATCTCTCTATGCCACTTGAGCACAGATGGCGTGTTTGCCTCTTTCCAATGCCTGAGGATAACCGCTTTTGCAGCTGCAGATACAATGGCCATGAACACTTTCTTCTGCTTGCCCATCTCTCTAGGGAAGACATTGAGTAGACAAATTTCCGGTGTAAAAAAAGCCTCTAGTTCTAACACTGTTTGCAGTGAAGTATGGATTGAATTCCAGAAAGGGAGAATCTTGAGACATGTTCATAAAACATGTTACAGATCACCCTCTCCGGTCTCACATCTACTGCATTTGAGCGATATAGATTTTCCCATTTTATGTAATTTAGCAGGGGTGTAATACAAGTTATGTATAATATTGAATTGCTGCAGTTTGTATCTATCTTGCTTAATGTACTTACTGTTATTCTCCCATATCTGCTCCCAAACTCTCTCCAGTACATGCCAATCTTGGAGGAGATCCCTTTGTCTCTGATCTGGAGCTCACGATATAGTTTGGACACCGGATGTTTCTGTTCAGCTATCTTTAGTAGAGAAGTCAATCCATACTCCTCTTTACCGGGTATGTCCATATCTCTCAGGTGGGTTTTAATTGAATCCCTAATCTGGAAATATTTAAAAATTCTCCCTTTTAATTCTGGAATCAAAGCACAAGCATGTTCTACACATCAATACTTTCCTTGAGGAGCTAAGTCTCCCAATTTCAAACCAGCTAATGAAGCTAGGAAGCTGGAGGGGATTGGGACACCCTGTATTAGAAAATTCTTATTGTATAGAATTGGTTGGTCAGGTGAATTCTGCCATTTTACTTTTAATAACTTCTGCACCTGGTGTAAAACTTTTATTGACCATCCAATAGGCATGTTTTTAAGTGATGTAGGTAAAAGTCTAAAGGACATAAAAGGAATTGAATTTAGTGCAAGTGTGCAGTTATTGACTAAATCTCTCATATTGGTGGGACGTATTGACTGGAATCTACCTTGCAGGTCGGCAAAGTCCAATGGACTAGTTTGCTGATATGTGACGCCATATAGTACTTTAGAAATGAGGGGAGTGCCAGGCCCCCTATCTTCTTTAATGTTGTGAGTTTCCTATATGAGCATCTTACTGCTTTCCCTTTCCAAATAAACTCATTAAGGATCGTCTGTAGTGACCCAAACCATGCTTTGGGCAGATAGGGACACAGCATATTCAGGGGGGAAAAGATCCTTGGTAGTATATTCATTTTTACTACTTCAACAGTGGCTCAAAGTGATAAAGGTAATGAATTACATCTAGCTAAATCTTGCTTAAGTATTTTGAGTTGATTATTAAGGTTTTCATTTATCATTGTGGCTATATCTCGTGTAATCTTAATACCTAAATACAGTAACACCTTAGGCTCCCAGCTAAACCCCGAGTCCTTAGCCATACTTGGAAGACATCTAGAATTAAGTGGAAAAAGCTTTGATTTTGAAATATTAAGCTTATAATTCAAGACCTTTGAAAATTGTGCTATCTCTTCTAGAATTATTGGGATACAGTATAGCATTCTTATTACCTAGTCCCATGAACCCTGTCATGAAAATTTTCAAATCCCCACCTAAACGTCATTGCACACTGCCATAATGTCATTCCACGCAGGGTCTGTGAAATCACCTTTCAGGATGTAAAAACACATTTTTGATAGGATTTGAAAAATGACAGCTGTCACATTTATGAGGTGCTGTAAAGAAAAGCTATGTTGTAAATCTGGGATAAAAATATTGAAAATTAACAAAGTTACAAGCCTGCATTTGCAAAATTCAACATAGGTTCACAATTGTGTTGTTTTTTTAATGTTTTTACACCACATTTTCAAAATACCCTTCTTATGACCCCACCTAATGAGCAAAGGCAGAGATAATGTTTACCTCCTGCCCAAAAGGCAATTTCACACAGGGACCGCAAAATCACCTTTCAGGACAGATTTGCCTAATTTCACTGAAAATGTTAATGAGGTAGGGGTCCCAAAAAAGGCATGTTAAAAAATTTGGGCCAAAAATATGCAGAAATGGCCAAGTTATGCCATTAAGTTCAAAACCCTATTGAATAAATTGAACCGCATACCTGTTTCTTCAGTTCGTGGTCTGGCTGTAAAGAATGAAGATATGTCTGTGGTCCATAGAAGATGACAGTGTTGGACTCCTGGTGGGTAAGTAAGGGCCTTGGGGGTAAGGACCTTGGGGGTAGGTGCTGAGTGAGATGGTTTGGTGGGAGGACAGTAACAACCACAAAAGACATCATTGGACAGTTTTCTTTTCACAGGGTTAAAAAAATGGAGATACATAGGTGCGTAGATACATTGACAGTATAAGCAGATAAGGCCCTATGGCCCACCCAGTCTGCCCATTTGAGCTTGTAAGTTCAGTTTATGTTTTCCTAGAAGTGTGTTGCCCCTTACCCTGACCTCCAGAATTCCTTTATGTCTATCCCATGCATTCTTAAATCCCGTGATTGTTTCAGCCCCCACCACTTCCTCTGGCAGGGTGTTCCACTTGTCCACCACCCGTTCTGTGAAGAAATTCTTCCTCACGTTTCCTCTGAATTGTCCTCCCTCCAACTTCATCCCATGTCCTCTAGTCCTGGAACATCCTTTCCGCTTAAAAATAGTGTATTCCTGTACCCTGTTCCTCCCTGTAAGATACTTGTATGTCTCTATCATATCCCCTCTCTCCCTCCTCTCCTCCAGGGAGTACATGTTCAGTTCCTTCAACCTGTCTTCATAGGACTTGTGATGCAATCCATGCACCATCTTTGTTGCCCTCCTCTGAACCTTCTCTACCCTGTCTATGTCCTTATGTAGGTATGGTCTCCAGAACTGTACACTGTACTCCAGGTGGGGCCTCACTAGTGTCTTGTATAGTGGAATTATGACTCTCCTTTCCTGCTGGTGATGCCCTGCCTATGCATCCCAGCATCCTATTTGCTTTACCTGCTGCCTTTTCACACTGTTTCCTTACCTTGAGGTCATCAGAGATGATAACCCCAAGATCCCATTCCTGCTTGGTGCATGCTATATCCTCACCCCCTAACTGATATATTGTGCCAGGGTTTTTGTGCCCCATATGCATTATCTTGCACTTCTTTGCATTGAATTTCAACTGCCAAACCTCTGACCATTATTCAAGTTTCTGCAGGTCCCTTCTCATTCTGTCTACACCCTCTGGTGTGTCTACTCTGTTACAGAGCTTTGTGTCATCAGTGAACAGTGAAATTCTGCCTTCTAGGTCCTGAGCAATGTCACTGATGAAGATGTTGAATAGGACCGGTCCCAGCACTGATCCCTGTGGTACCCCACTGGTCACTCTTCCCTCTGTGGAGTGACAGCTATTTACCACCACCCTCTGTGTCCTACCACCCAGCCAGTTACCTACCCACCACACTACTGTCCTGGAGACGTGTCTTGTTTCTTGGTAATCACAATACTGGGGGATTGGGCACCCCCAGTGTCACTGTTATGTTTGGAGGGTGGGGTGGTGGGTGTTGAGAGGGAGGGTTGGGGGAATGGCAGGGTAATACACCACAAGGGGTTCACTTTGGGGGTGGTGACACTGGGTGATTGGTAACTCCCAGTGTCAGTGTTATTAAATTATTATGGGGACAGCAATCAGAGGGTGGGGGATGCCACTAGACACAAGGGAAATATACTATTTTGTTGGGATGGTGATCAGAAGGTGAGGATGCCACTGGACACCAGGGATTTAGAAAATAATCATACAAGCCAGTATTGCAGGGTGGGGGCCACCACCACTACACATCAGGGAAAGTCATGGAAGCAATGTGGACAGCAATCAGAGGTGGGGGGGTGCCACTAGACACCAGGGATAAAATTTGGCAATGGGGACCAGGATCGGAGGGTGGAGCGAACCACTAGACACCATGGAAAAGATGTTGGCTGACAAAAAAAGTAAATTTCTCTGAGTTAGAAGAATCTCTTTCATCATTCGTAATACGAAAAATAATTTTTTCGTATCACAAGTCACAAAAAAAGATTTATGAACTTAAAAAAAAAACTTTGGAAGGATTTAATATTTTTTCACCAAACTAGCAAAAGGCACATCTGTGCCACAACCCCTTTTTAATATGAAAATTTCTGACCACAACTCAAAACAGTCTAGTGCTAGCGCAGTTGACATAAAAGAAGATAATATGAGGGTCAGGCAACATGAAAACAGAAAACAAGATGGTAGCCAAATGAAAAAGGCTTTTCCCATCATGAAAAAAGATACCAACCTTATGAAAAAAGAATTCTTTTTTCATTGTGTACAGCATTTTTTAGTGCTTACTAAGCATGCTCAACAACAATTATTCAAAATTTCAAACTTGAAAAACTTCTAAACAGATTAATATTTTTTCATCAAACAAGCAAAAGGCACATCTGCGGGCCAGCCCCTTTCTACCCTGAAATTTTCACACCAAAATTCCAAACCATCAGGGTGCTAGCCAAGTTGTCAGAAATCCTATTCAAACTAATGGGAAACAATCCCAAAAAATTCACTTTTCTCACTGTCTTTATCTCAGAATCCTCACATCCAGCCAGAACAAAAGTTGGTACATCAAGAGAGCTACCCCACAAGACTGAGCATGCAAAATATAATGCAAATCTCTTCTACAGTTGCCAAACTATTAAAGTACAAATTTGGGGATTTAACATTGAAGTGCTCACACGACCCTAAATACAGAGGAGCAATCATGCCAGAAAGAAAGAAAGAAAGAAAGAAAGAAAGAAAGAAAGAAAGAAAGAAAGAAAGAAAGAAAGAAAGAAAATAATTACATACAGTTCTGCCTTTCAGGGTAAACTGAATATACATTTTTACTAAGGCTATAGTAGTTCATGGCAGACTATTTAATGTATTTTGCATGTACAGCTTTATAAATTAATACTTTTTTCTGTCATATGTGCTTTTTCATGCCACTTAGTGTTGTATATCCAAGGGGCTTTGCCCTGGCTAGGACTGTTGATAGCGTTTGTTATATTGTTACGTCTAGTTATTGAAAATACAATTTTTATATTAAAAAAAGAGAAACTGCATATGTTCCAGGGCTTTATTCAACAGTACTGTAGTTGCACCCATTTTCTTTTTAACATTAGAGAAATTGTATCATAAAGGGCACATACAACATTGCCAGATACTGCAGTAGCCATGCAGTGTAGGAAAGTTATTTGAGGATACTTCATCCTGTTGTAAAGTGTGAAATGCTACACAATA
Organism: Neoceratodus forsteri; assembly: GCA_016271365.2. Classification (NCBI taxonomy): domain Eukaryota; kingdom Metazoa; phylum Chordata; order Ceratodontiformes; family Ceratodontidae; genus Neoceratodus; species Neoceratodus forsteri. Next base: position 138,194,120 of record CM057453.1, read on the forward strand.
TTCTGCAATGATAAAATAAGATAATTCAACAATGCCGTACATATTTATTTAAATTAAATACTTTATTATAGAAATGTAATATATGGATTTGCGAAATAATACTACTGAAAACGATGAAAAAAATTCCTTGTAATCCATCTCACAGGACTCAATAATACCACACTTCACTCTCAATAATACTATCGTTCTAACGAATGATAGTATTATCACTGAAACAACACAGGCATGGCGCTCCCTTCAACCTGGCATGGAGCCATGAGCCAGCAATCAGCTCATGTAATACTTTTTAAAGTCATTAGCGAAAATGCCTTCGCTTCACTTTCTCAGCATAAATCTCCGTTGCCATCCAACACTGAAGTCTCCTAAACCGAAAAAAGAGATACGTAATGTACTCAGACTCAGAGTCTGAGTAACAACACTCAGTTCGCACCTAAATTCAACCGTTTTTTTGCCGCAATCATTGGGCTATTTAAAAAAAAGTATGCATTTTCATGTTTTACAAGGAACTTTTACTGAACTTGGCAAATTCTTCTATCAACTTCCGGATTCAGCTTTCAAGCCATTACAGGTAAGAACTCGCCAACTTCCTTAATCCATATATTACAAAAAATAACAAATGGGTTAGTGTGTATTACTCGGCTGTAATTTCATCTCGAGTTTCTGGGGACATAGAAACCTCTCGAGCTTCGCTCTCGAGGTTATCTATGTCCCCAGAAACTCTCGATGAAATTACAGCCTTGTAATACACACTAACCCATCTATTATTCTATTTGTTGACTCTGCTTGCATTTGTTATGTGATCTGGTTTCTTGGAACTGTGAGTGATGTTTACAGTTCCCTAGTGTGGTTGTTGAGGCCTCCTCCCTATTCTCTTGTAATTTGTATGACTACTTACAGCTGCTGAATTTACTAGTGGCTTTGTATCACATCATGCAATCTGTGATCTAGGTGGTCCTAAAATACTGTCTGGTTTTTGCATTGATGGGAAATGGTCACTATCAAAAAATAAAAGAATACATAGACTATGCGAAACTGTCTTCAGCTAGATTTCATTTGATTCAGTCTTATTCTTGGGACCCAGACAAACAGGCTGAACTACATAGTCCAAGAACTGGAATTACCCTGCAACAATTAAATGGTATAGGGCCCTAATGCAAAAGATATTTCTGCTCCCTTTTTATCACCAGTTTTCAGAACAGGGTGATCTAAACACTACAGCCATACATGTTGTAATCTTTTAAGATTCTGTGGGTTTGCTTCCCTGGAGAGATGAAACAGAGCTGAGACAGACACACAATTCTTCTTCCAGCAAATGTGTTTTATTCTAAGTAAGTCTGTTGCAAACAAACAAAGAGCAGGAACACTTATAGTAGCCATCTGCTGACACCCTCATAGTTTGTCATCCTCAAGGTCTAAGGCATGATCTGCCGCCAGAAGAAAGGAGTGTGACAAGTGCCACCTTGGCTGACTACTCTTATACACTTTTGCAGTATGACATTATCACTTGTGAAGTGTCTAGAACTGACTCATACTCTGAGGAAAAGACGGATGTGCCTAATTGGGCTGGCCAAAGCCATTTTTTTTTCTTTGCTACAGAAACCACAAACTGACTGATAGTAACCATGTCCTGACCTTTTCTTGTTACTTTCATGCTGACTCATATATGCAAGACAAAAATCATGCTGGTTTGCAGAAGCCATTTTGTCTTGCAGGAGACAATTTGCATCAGGCCAATGCTATATACATCTGGCTCATAAGCTCATATCACATCATATAGTTAACAGCAACTTTGTTATTGTTGGAAAGTGCACGGTCAATGGAATAATATGGAAATTAGTGTTACATACCAAGACTTTTCATCACCTGCCCCTAGGGATAGGCAGTCACACAAGGCTGTGGTGACGTAGTCCTCTACCCAGACAAGTCCAGACAGTAAGCTCTACACATAGAGACAGCTGACCTGGTTACAGAATTTGATAAACTTTTATCAAGGCAGCTCCTGTTCCAAAATACTTACGTCCTTTTCAGACACTTCAGTTCAATATTTGTGGAATAGGGAGAGATTGGGTATATAGTGCTTGTGTAACTTGTAGTACTTTTTGTGGCTTTACTCTATGCCCACCCTTGAGTAGTAGGTATGTAGGTAGTAATTTTTAGGGAACAGAAGGCCCATGAACAAATGTGAGAAGAGCACTGGAGAAGGAGGGAATGGTAGTGGGCATAAAACACTCCCTAAGCAAGGGAGGTGCATTAGGAGGGCTTAAGTAGAGGTTGTTGGAGGAACTGTTCCCCACATTGAACCTCGGGCAAACATCCCATTCAATGTTTGCGGAATTGCAATAGGGAGAGATGGAGTATATAGCACTTGTGTTACTAGTGGTACTTTTTGTGGCTTTACTCTATTCCCAACCTTGAGTGGTAGGTATGTAAGTAGTAGTTTGTAGGGAACAGAAGGCCCAAAACGATACCTCCTCCAACTCACGGAGAGTATGACTTGCACTCAATGCTGCCAAGCAGAGTTAGGGATGGAGGATGTCAAGCTGGGAAGTAGGAGGAAGTTCTGTTCCCAGAGGGAAGCGACAACTGATATGAGGTAGAGAAGGTATGGTAACAGTCTGTAGAGTGTAGACATGGCTCCCATCCCTGGTAGTCAGGGCAAGCTAACCTGCACCCTATGCTGCCAAGCAGAGTTAGGGACAGAGGATGATCAAGTTGGTAAGTCAGAGGTAGTGGTTGTAATGGAATCCCACTCCCAGTAGACAGGGGAAGCCTACCTTTGTTCAGCACCTCAGAAAGTGTGAGTTAGGGATGGAATCCAGAAGACTTCTGGTATAGGCTGGCAACTGTGTAAACGCTGTTAGAAGAGAGAGTGGATGAAGGACATACTGTAAGACAGGGAGACGATGAAGAATCAGTAATTGACATGGATAACATATGTAGAATGGGAAGTGTGGTAGGCACAGGGCAGAGGTGAAATGTAAGAGGAGTGTATCGGAGCATAAATTGAAGGAATGGAAAATACACAGAATGAAGGTACAAACAAAGGAAGGCGGGAAGCAAAGCTATGGAGGTAGGCAGCTGCAGGAGAGGAGTAGGTGGGTGCAAGCAATGAAGGGGCAGTTAGAAATTTGCTATCCGACATGGTAGTGCTGCTAAGCAAGGGTGAAGTAGGGAGAGCGGCCATACACAGAAATGGACATGCTGTACCAGTATATATTTAGGTAGAAGAACATTTTTTTACTTTGTTTGTCTGTCTCCCAGTTATAAAGCAGGGTGCTGCATGCTTGACTGGTCCTACTGTGACCAAATTGAAGCAAGAAGACTATAGCCGGGGTTGGTGCGAGGTTGACACAAACAAATAGGACAGCCATGGAGTTAGAGAGTGGATTCATAAGAAAAGTATTCATTCATTGTAGTGTAACTCCATAGCAGCGTCAGTAACTACAGTGCTCCATGCACAGCCGCCTGTTGTGAAAGCTGGAGCCGGGTGTGACATATGAACTGATGGTGATGGTGTAAAAGGGAAAGATCGTGGTGGGTATGAAGAAGAGAACTGCACAGCATATCATAGGATGAAGTGGATGACAAAGGAAGGCCTGGCATACTCACCCCCCACCACGTGTATCACAGAAGCCAGGTGGGGAAAACAGAAACAAATCCAAATTACTGCTGAACTGCAAAGCTTCAGAAATGTAAAAACCAGGCCTGAGTGACTGCATACAGAGGTATGATATGTAACATGTCTAGCACTATGAGCGCAACTCAGATGGCAGGTCAAGACTTTCAGTGACAGTGAAAGGCAGACTGTAAGTGTGGAGCAGTACTTACAGAGGATGATAGATCTAATTGGAATCCCATCAGCTGAACGTAGGTAGTGGGAAGCAAGGGAAGTGAGGCCTGTCTACAGCTAGGATCCTGAGAATGGAGGAGGAGGAGGAGGAGGAGCCCACAGCAGCTGCAGTCATGAGGTGAAGGGGATGCTTGTGGGGCATATGGGAAGATGGAGTAAATGAGGCAGGGAAGGAAGGACAGGGCATGCAGGGAGGAGCAAAAAGCTGGTTAGCGGCAGTTGAAGGGGAGGTAAAAGAAGCCCTCCCCCCCAAAAAAAGGGCCCCAGGACATCAGGAAGGGGGTGGATGAGGATGGCTCAGGAAGGTGGCAGGAGTCACAGAGAAAGAAACCTGAGAGAGATGGGGAGAGCAGGGAGACGCAAACATATGCCAAAAATGGAGAGGGGGGCAAAGAAGGGGAGCAGCAAGCCCGAGGATGCACAGCTACACAAGCCATGCAGGGAGCCCAGGGAAAAAACACTCTCTAAGCATGGGAGGTGCATTAGAGGAGGGCTTAACTTGAGGATATGGGAGGAGCTATTCCCCACATTGAACCTTGGGCGAGCCCTCCCATTCAAGCTCTGAAACTGTTTTGATTTAATCCCATGCAGGGATTTCAGGCATAATTCAACTACATGGATGAGCTGCAAAATGCTTGCTTATCCTCTTTCTCAGGCAAATTTCTTATAGCAGATTGAGCTTCTTGAGCACTTAGCAAATGTCCCCATTCTCAAGTTTCAGTGCCTCTTGCAATCACAAGAAGCAAAAGAAGCTCTCATTGGTCCACTTTTAGCGCCTTATGCATTTAACAGGCAACAATCTCTCTCTCTCTCTCTCTCTCTCTCTCTCTCTCTCTCTCTCCCCTCCCCTTATTGGCTGGCTTCTTGTTTGACCACTAGCCCTTGCTACAGTCCTGTGGACCAGAGTGAGAGCAAAGATTGCTGTGCCCCATAGGTGTCCAACATTTTTTTAGCCAGAGTGTATATGCTGTGACACTCTGGTGATCATTGTTATGACAGGGTTGAATACGGCTCTGTCCCATGTGTCATGCAAAAAGAGTTAAATGCAAGGATCTGTTCTATCCTCTGCTTTTCTATCTCTTATCTGTCTGGTTGTACAATCAAATGTTCTCATGAGACCTAGGAACTGATCACTCTGACCATCTTGCCATACCTCTCAACTGCTATGAATTTCACATGGCACTGTGATTTTCACACTCAGATTTACCCTTGCTCTTCATAGGTTTACTGATATTCTTAATAATGTTAGAGCTATTTCTGGACACACACACACACACTATTAAATCATTAAATTAAGTTAATAGAAACATTTCTTATCACAGACTTTATGGGGCCTACTATTTGTAGACATATTACTCATTAAAATAAGAAAGTGCTCCACATTCTGACCATCTGCTATGATTTTTGAAGGTCAGTGCTATGAGTTTTAATGCTGAGAGGTTGAGAGGTATGCGTCTCACAAGTCTCCACTTTTCAGTATCTCTCTGACTTTACTTGCTGTGCCTTTTCTTCTCCCTGGCATATCTGTGGTTATACAAATATATGTTAATCTTTGTGTGAAAATGTAAGTAAAACTGGGATCCTTGGTTTGAAAATGTATATAGTTATACTGTTGAAATGATTACAAAAAGCTATTTGGAATAAGGGGGTTAACCTGAGATGCAGTTTAAGCTCCTCTCATGCTTGTTTGCACAAAAGTATAGATCTGAGTTGTTACAGGTAGCACATGATAGTCATACAGCTGGTCATTCAGTGAGGGACTGCACTCTTGCCAGATTGCTGAACAGATTTTACTGGCCTGGAATTCATTAAGATGTTGCTAGTTATTGCAGTTCTTGTGCTGAATGTCAGAAAGTAGCCCCAGTGACTAAAAAAGACAAGGTGTCCCTGATGCCTCTACTCTTGATAGATGTGCCTTTTGAGAGAATTATAATGGATGTGGTTAGCCCCTTGGACAAAAGTGAAAAAGGTAATTGATTCATTCTGGTAGTATGTGAGTATTCTACTCGATGCCCTGAGACAACTCCAATGCATACTGTCACAGCCCCAAAAGTAGCAACAGAGCTTGCCAAAGTTATGGTGAGCATACCTAAAGAGATTAGTACTGAGCAGGGTAGTAACTTTGGTGCTGCATTACTGAAGAAGCTGTACTGACCACTAGGTATCACTGCCATAAGTACCTCCCCTTATCACCCCCAGCCAGACGGTCTTGTTGGGTGTTTTAATCAAATGCTAATATGCATGCTAAAAAGGTTTGTAAAAGGGGATGGGAATGACTGGGACCAGCACTTACTGTACCTTGCTTGTTTCTCGCTTAGAGAAGTGCCACAAACCTCTACAGATTTTTCATCATTTGAAATGCTGTTAGGCATATTATGACCATGAAGTAAAAGAAAAAGTATTTGAGCCAGGTGAAAAGGGCTTGCTACTGTTACCCACTACAGAAAATAAACTATTAATGAAGTGGTAAAGGTCTTATAAGGTGCTTAAATGTACTGACACAGTTAACTATGAAATTGAGACCCCTGAAAGGAAAAATCCTACCAAGATATACCATGGTAATTGCCTGAAGAAATGGGTTAAAAAAACACCAAAGGCTGCTTTGCTAGTTTTACCAGAAAGTGATAAAGAATATAGCTTATGATAGACTGGAACAAACTGTAACTGCTGATGCTGTAAAGGTGAATGTTTCCATGACCTCCGAAAATCCATAGACATTTGTAAATTGATAAAGACATTTAACAGTACTTTTACCACAGTGCCAAGCTAAGCAAAAGGGGTGGAGCATGAAATAGTGACAGAGAATACTCTCCCTATCAGACAAAAGATACACAGATTACTAGAGCGGTTAAGAGCAGAACTGGTTAAGGAAATACAAAAAATTAAAGAACTGGGTATCATTGAAGAGTGCAGAAGTGCTTGGTCATCACTAGTGGTGACTGTAAATAAAAATAAAAGAGGTGTAAGAATCTGCCGTGATTTTAGGAAACTTGATTAAGTATCAGAATTTAAGTTATCCTATGCCCAGAATAGATGATTTGGTGGACAGACTGGGGAGTGCAAAGTATATCAGTACCCTCTACATGACCAAAGGTTACTGCAAATCCCACCTAGTTAAAGAATCCATGAACAATACTGCATTTGCCACTCCTATTGGATTCTATCTGTTCAGCACCATGCTGTTTGGTTTACATGGTGCACCCGTTACATTCCAGTGGTACTTGGATGTAATTTTATCCCCCCCCACACTAGTTATTGTGCTGCATTCCTGGATGATGTTGTGGTATACAGGTCATACTGGAAAAGCCACCTGGAACACATAAGAGCAGTTATTCAATCTATCAAAAAGATAGGTCTGACAATTAATCCTACCAAATGTACATTGGACATGCAGAAAACCAGATATTTGAGCTATGTTTTGGGAAATGGAGAAGTAAAGCCACATATTTCTACAATAGAAGCGATAGCTAACAGCCCTATCCCTAAAACAAAGAAATATGTCAGGTCACTTTTAGAGCTGGATGCTTACTGTCGGAGATTTGTTCCCAGCTTTACCCAGCTATCTACTCCACTCACTATACTCACAAAGAAGTAGTACCAGAATAATGGGAAATGTACCCCAGAGTGTGATGAAGCTTTTCAGGCCTGTAAGACTGCATTATGTTCAGCCCCTGTTCTTACAAGCCCATACTTTGAGAAACCATTTTTGTTACAGCCAGATGCATCAGAGATAGGCCAAGGTGCAATCTTGAGTCAGAATATTTATGGGAAGGAACATCCAATTCTATATATCAGTAGGAGGTTGCATCACTGAGAGAAGAGGTACTTCACTATTGAAAAGGAATGCCCTGCGGCAAAGTGGACCATGGAGTTCCTCAAGTTTTATTTGCTAGGAGCCGACTTTGTACTTAGAACAGATCACAATTCTCTCTGTTGCCTTAACCAAATGAAGGATAAAAATTCCAGAATTACAAGGTGGTACCTGGCACTATAGTCAGTTAAATTCAAAGTGATGCACAAATCTGGAAACAAGAATGGCAATGCTGATTTTCTGTCAAGATATGGATCAGAAATTGAGAATTCTGAAGGTAAAAAAAAAGATGCAACTGGGCAAGATGGTGGGTGCTCTTTGAGATAGAGCAAAATGAGAAAACTCTTTTTTGTGTGAAAAAAACATCTCTGTTGCTAATTTTGAATAACAACATTTACTGATGGCTAGCAGAGGAACTCAAGCATTGAATACTCCGAAAACTAGGCAATCAAAGCTTCAATTTGAAGTAAAAGACCAACAGACAACATCTTTATCAGAAGACGAGGCAGCGCCCACCTCACAATTACTGACTACCAAAAACAGAGGCAAAATGACAGAACTTGAAAGATCTCTTGCTGCAATGCCTGCTATGCTCACTAACTGGCAAAATGAGATGAAGGCAAGTTCTGAAAATGTCACAGCACAAATTATGCATTTACAGTTGGTGGTTACGGGACCAATGGAGACAACAGAATCACACTCTGCCAGGCTAACTGAGGTGGAGACAAGAATTAGCAATATGGAGAACTCACAAGAAGAAATCGGCAGTGACAAAATACACTAAAAAAAAGAAATACTTGAACTACAGAGCAAAACTGATGATCTGGAAAATAGATCTAGGTGATCTAACTTATGTACTGTATAATCAGCTTACTGGAGGGCACAGAAAAAGAAAATAGCCCAGAGACTGAGGTACATATTTGGCTTATTAAACAATTAAAACTAGAAGACAGATGGTATGGTTTGGCCAGTAAGAAAGACGGCTGCTTAAGAACACTGATCCGCTCCAACCCTGACCTATTTGAGTTAAAAAGAGAGAAAGGCACATAGCAGAAATAATACTGAAGGTGTTGGGGGCTATTGAAACCTAAGGGGCATGTAATGACCCTGAAATAGAGAACCTACAGTACCTGACTTGGTTACTAGACAGCATCAGCTGAGACTGGGATGGCCCTGTCACGAGGTGGGCAATGGAAAGTTCTGCTCTAGCCTGGGTTGACTGCAGTTTGTAAGTGGAGATGGAGACCCCTATCTAGAGCATACACAGAGCAAGCTTTGCTATAAAGAAAGAGTAGGAAGCATACAAGCGAGTATTGAATCTGCCAAAGAGCCACACACTCTAATCATGGATGGACAATAGTATTAAATACTGCTGGAACTTTACATATTGGCTATTTTATTTTGTTTTCCCCCAAAGGCTGATCTTCAAGAAACTGCCCTCTAGCACAGCACAATTGAACTTCAGGCTCTCCAGCAACCGAATGTGTAGGTGTACAACTCCCTAAGCTATATAACCAGGATGTGAATCTCTCCTATCTGATATGGCAGACATCAAAATCTCTGGCTGGAACAACTGAAGATGTCAGGCACCTCCAGGATTGGATGAATATGACTGAGCAAAGAGACAATGTCCTGGAGGTGCATCAGCACAGAATACTTGAATGCTTAGACCACCATGAGACAAGGAGAGAGCAGAGGACCAAGAGAATAGGGGAAGTCACAATAACATCAGGATACTATGCATCTGCGAAAGTTTAGAGGATCACAATATGGGAGGCTTTTTAAATGATTTTATGTCACAGCTTTTGGGCAGCAGCTGGAGAGGACTGATTGAGGCAGACAGGGTGCACTGCACATGGGGGCAAAAGGCAACACAGGATACAACCCCAAGATGAATAATTGCCTACCTCCTCAAGCATTCCACCAGAGAGAGAGACTGCTAAAGGTGGCCAGGGATCTGGGGAGTTGGAATATAGAGGAGCCAAGATATGATTTTACAGGGACTTTTCTCCTGAAGTCACTATGCAGCGCAAGGCCTTTGGTCCCCTAAAAAGAGAGCTGAGGGACCTGAACATCAGATATCACTTCCAAGGACTTGCAGGGTTAAATGTAATGTATGAGGGCCAAGACATGGTGGCCAACTACCCACAAGAAGTTATGGAATGGTTTCAAAGGTACTGGCTGAAGGTAAAGTTAAGAACCACAAATCCCGGAGTCCTTTGGTCCCCCACCCGCAACAAGCTACCCCAGACTGGGACCCAGGAAAGCTGGAAATGGAACCTGGAGGACAATAAACAAAGGGGCACAATTGAACATAAGATGGCAGCACCCAGTCTAACTCCTAAAATGGCAGATTCCAACTCACCAACATCAGGAAAACCTTCTAACCCTTCCAAGACCACTGGTGGCAACAATGAAAGATGGTGGGAGTCCAGAAAAGGTCCACAGTCTCAGAGGTCCAGACAACACTCTAGGAACTGGACAGGCAGAAGAGCAAATCCTCCAGGCAGAAAGATGTCCCTACCTGTAAAGTACTTGAGGGATGATTCACTGAGCAATGAAGAAACAACTGAAGGCCGGGGAGAAACACTGGAGTGCAGACCAGCATTGAATGCAGCCGAAGCTTTCAAAATTGAGGAGATGGACAGTTTGGAACTGACCCCCATTGAGCCCAGACCAGGAGACCAATCGTATGCGGAGGCAGCAGAAACAGATCAAGCCTGAGACAGAAAAGAAAGAAAAGAAAAAGAAAATATGCTGCTTGATCTCGCACTTAAAGTGGATGCCTGGAGGCACTGGTGAGCTGCTTCATAAGGAGGCTAATAAACGGTATGCATTTTGTGTTTGCTTCATGCCGTCTAAAGTTTTGAAAGTTAGAAAGGGAAAATGTTATAATATTGTGTTTATTAAGCCTGTATAGTTCCAGATCAGGTAGGTTACAATTCAGTAGCTGATCAAAGGGGGGCAAGGGATAGGGACTGTGGGGGTGGCCGGGGTCAATATGAGAGTGGAGCAGAAAAGAACCACACCAGGGAAGTAATGGGGAAAGGGGGCAAAGAGGAGAGCCTGAATAGAGGAAAAACAGCAACCTAGGAGCAGAATTATGCTACAACAAGCCAAAGGTGGCAGAGAATAACAAGGGGTGGAAAAAAATGGAGGATGAATCCATGAATAGAAGGAAGATGGTGCACAGGGGGCAAAGGAGAGTGGAAAAAGGTAAACCAGAACAGGTGCCACAGAGGGAGGTAGAGGGACAGACAACCTGGCATGGCTGAGCCATAACCACAGTATGTGCAAAGACATGTTGGGTACAAGGGGCAAGAGGGAACCCTCACTCCCCCTGATAAGCTACTAACATGGTACATAAAAGACACCCTTGGGTAACCCCTTACAAGATGACCACCAAAGCTCTTCAACACAGGAGGATAAAGAGGAAAAGTAAATCTAACCCAGAACATGGCGGGAGGGGCAGGTTCTGGGAAAGCAGGGTGAAGCAGCTCCCACAGAACTGGAAGGCACTCCTGAGGTTAGGAGCTTATATTAAAGGAAACCACTAACTGGAAAAGGGATCATTAGTGGGATGACAATGCAATACAGCGGGAATACAGAAAAGGAGCACCGCATGATGGGTTGCACAAGCCCCCCCCCTTACAATTACACAATAAAGCATAAAGGTAATGCCCCTCGGGCCCCCCCAGAAGGGTCTGACCCCTCCCACGGAACCCCCCCTTTTCAAGGTAGGGAAGCTTCCTGTAACAAGCAAACCAAGGCAGGTTGGTAGTTTTAGGTGACAAAAAGTACTGAATCACCGAGAACAGGCAGTGTAATGAGTCATAGCAATAAAAAGAGTAGCCATAAAAGTATTAGAATTCCAAGGTTAGATAGGAAGAGTAAATAGCAGTTGAACGATTTAACCTCCCTCACAGTACCTAGGTGGCATAGCTGGGGTAGATCAGGATATCTCCCCTTTCGCAGAGACACATAAGGCACCTTAGTGTTGTCACTCAATCAGTTAAAGTTCTGTTTTAAAAGTGGGTGTGTGTAAAAGTTAAAGATGTTACAGTGTACACCAGAAAAAAGCACTGTGTTCAGAATCACATTAAGGGAAGAGCCAGTGTATAGAGAAACTATCACACAACTAGTCTGGGATCACTTGCTCTTTGTCTTTTTTTTTGTTCTATTGCAGAATAATGCTCCATATGGGAAACGAGTCTGAGTCCACGACAAGTACTGCAGAGGGTTCGCCGCTTCCAAGGAGTGGGAGGCAGGGCCACAATACGGAGCCAAGGATTGGGGCAGCCCCAGAAGGTACGTGGAGGTGGGGAGTACATTAGAATGAGTTCTAATATAATGGAGGGTAAGGTAAGGTGTGTCTCTTGAAACGTTAAAGGGCTTAATCATCCAGTCAAACGCACAAAGGGCCTGCAGCACTTGAGGTACCTCGGGGCTGGCTTGGCGCTTCTCTAGGAGATGCACCTCACAGCCAAAATGGTTCAATGGTTGCAAAATACATGGGTGGGGAAAGTGTAACATAGCTCAGCCACATGCAAGGCTAAGGGGTGGCAATACTTATACACAAGGCATGTCAATGGATGGCTGAGTGGAAAAAAATGGACAAGGAGGGGCGATGGATGATAGTCTGGTTTGCATCCTGGGGGCAACACAGCAGTAATTAATGTGTATCCTCCCAACCAAGACAAGCCTGATTTTTTTCCCAAATCAGCCAAGCAATGGTGGATACCAGAGGAGATGACCAAGACATGACAATACTGGTAGGGGGGAGACTTCAATTTGGTCCAGGACATCTTCCTGGACAAATCATACCCATCTCCAGATTCACAGCCCAGAATGAGGGAGGCTTTAGCAGCAATGGAGAAAGAATGGAGGTTGCAGGACCCATGGCACGGGGAGAACCCAGCTGGGAGGGACTACACATTTTACTCCCCAGTACACTGAACACACAGTCGCATCGATTTTTGGCTGACCAATGGAGTAGCAGCACAGTGGGCACATAACTTAACCATCAAACTCTTGGCAGTGTCAGACCATGCACCAATTGGGATGAACTTTACTCCCCCACGTTCACAGCCCACATCCACTAGATGGAGATGTAATCCGCTGCTGATTAATGATCCCAAATTTGGCACATGGATCAGGGAGCAGACCAGGCTGCATTTTGAAATAAATACCAGTGGGGAAGTTGATGCAGGGACAGTCTGGGAGGCCTCCAAGGCCTATATCAGAGGCTGCATGATCTCATACTCTGCCACATAGAACAGACAAAGACAAGAAGAACTAAACAGGCTTCAGAAAGACCTGGGGAACCTGGAAGTACAATTCGAAGGGGCCCACAAGCCACCCCAGGTGCTGATTGCAGCCATTAGCAGACTAAAATATCAAATAAACATAATTCAGCAGTAAAAGGCAGAAAGGCAGTTATTTAGAGCACAACACAACTTCTGGGAGGCAGGAGATAAAGGGTCTAAACTGTTAGCATTCCATTTAAGAAAGCAGTAAGCCAATTCCCAAAGACATGCCCTAAGATCCAAAAATGGAGAAACAGTCTGGAAGTCAAATGAAATCAATGAAGTCATGAGACAGTTCTATCAGGAATTATACTCCTCAAAGGCTCCCTCAATGGGAGCAGAGCCTGATCCATATCATGTTCTTAGGGCAGCCACAGCTGCCACAGGTATCGCAAGAGGAAATGCTTAACTTAGACAGGCCTATATTAAGGGAGGAGGTAAGGTGTGCCTTGGGACAAATGGCATCCGACCAAGCCTCAGGGCCCAATGGCATCTTGGCAGACCTGTATAAGCTGATTGTATAGGCTGATTGCCGACAAAGTCACATCGGCACTGTGGGCAGCCTTACAAGGGGCAAAAGATAAGGGCATTCTCCCCCCCTCACAATGAGGGAAGCAACTACTTCCAAAAAGCCATCAGACCCCCTGGACTGTGCAAATTTCCAGCTTATTTCCTTGATCTCAGTCAACACAAAAGTACTGGCCAAGGTCTTAGCTACTAGACCAGAAACAGTCCTCCCGAGTATCATTCATCCCTCACAAGCCATATTCAGTAAGGGAAAGACTGGGGCAGATAATATCCAGACAGTCCTGTTACACCTGGGTTATGCCCCCTATTGTCCCACAAACACCTCACACTGTTTTCCTAGTCTATTGTACTGTGATACTGCTATTCTACAGTAACATACAGATATAGGCACCCATCATAAAAGCATGAGTGCTAGGAATGTGCTTTGCTGCTAATATATGCTAATGTTTATCATGCATGATTCATTATACCTCACTATAATACGTTTATCTAGATTATGTTTGTCTTTTACATGTATTCCATATATAATCTGCCTAACCACTGAAAAGATGACTCTGAGGGATCATCAGTGATAATTGTATACTTATATTCTCATATAATTATATGTAGTGTGGGTGGGATATTCAAAAGGGTTGCGCCTGCGCAAGACCAAAAGTGCGCCATTCTGCGATATTCAGCAGGAGGCAGTTGCGCCACCGAAAACATGCTGAGCAACAGCGCAATGCAAAGGAAGGCATGCGCAACTGACGGGGGTGGAGCCATGCATAAAGAGCGCAATCACGAAATTCAAAGACTTAGCATTGCGAGAGCGGAACTGCGGAAGTGCGCACTAACGAAATGAGCCAAAATAAAAAGGCTCAAGGAAGCGCCAAGAACGCTACAAGGATGCCAAGTGGGGTAGAGAGAGAGAGAGACAGACAGACAGACAGACAGTGACAGGCTAGGGCAGGCAAGGCAAGCATTGTGGGCCATAGGCTGCAGAAACCAGCGAGGGGTGCCGGTGCAGTGGAAGTAACCCAGTCAGGACAGCGGGGTAACACAGCAACACCAGCGGGGGCAGAAGCCAGGAAATGGACAGTGCCAGCTTCCACATGGAAGCTGTAATGAGGTGAGAATTCAAGCTGCAGGGGACAAGGCCGTGGAAGGACCCATCGGTGATCGCCCCCCAACAGGCAATACCGTGCCGCATCAGCTATGAGCTGTATACAGATGTAGAGATCGTGGGCGTACCGCCTGAACAGGAGCAATACTGAGGCGGCTTTGTGAGCTGTGCAGTGATGTGATGCAGGCACCCTCCGGCCGAGTCACGCTCTGTCAGTGGAGACCAAGGTGACAGCCTGCATGTGCCTGCTACGCCACGGGCACCTTCCAGAGGCTGACAGGGGACATCACAGGCATCCACAGTTGGCCCGTCACGCATCCTCACCCAATTCCTCAGCGCACTGCTGCCACATGCTGCAGAGCACATCCATTTCCCAACATCGCAGCAGGCGTACAGCAAACATCGGGAGTTCCACAGGGTATGCGGCATGCCTGGCATGCTAGGAGCCATAGACTGCACCCATGTGGCCTTTCGCACACCACCTGGCCAAGATGGGGCAGCGTATAGGAACCGAAAGGGATACTCCAGTGTCAACTGCCAGGTGGTGTGTGGTGCCACTGGTCGAATAAGCAATGTCTGTGCCACACACCCTGGTGGAGCACATGATGCCTTCATATGGCATCAGTCCGCACTGTGCCATCGATTTGAGAGTGGGGACATCCCCACAGGACATCTAGTGGGTGAGTACGCATGTATGGAATGCAAACTTGGGGCAAGGGTGGGAATGCCACAGGTGCCATGGTAGTGGCACACAGGGATATGGGCAAAATGGACCTGAACATGACACTGATCTCCACTATCTCCACACAGGTGACAGTGGGTACCCACTCTGTCCCTGGCTGCTCACACCGTACCGGTGCCCCATGACCCCATCGCAGCAACGCTATAATGAGGCACATGCTGCCACAAGCAACATCATAGAGCAGGTGTTTGGGATGCTCAAGGCACGCTTCCGATGCCTAGACACCTCCGGCGGTGCCCTACAGTACAGCCCCCCAAAGGCCTGTGGGATATTCCTGGCCTGTTGCATCCTGCACAACATGGCCAGGACTGTGGGATAACCGTACAGGTTGAAGAGGGGACAGCGATGGGGGCCAGTGGTGCAGTGTTGATGTTGATGAGCAGCCCCCCTAGGGAGGCGGGACCCCGACTGATCCAGCAGGCCCAGCTGCACGGGACACCATCACAGAGGAGCACTATGCACAACACAGGTAAGTCAAGGGGACATGTGCAACCAACACTGTCCATGCTAAAACCACAGGCACACAGGGTAACACACCAGGGGTGCATGACGGCCAGGGAGTGGAAGGGTCCAGGCATACAAACACACCATCAGGGAGGGTGAACACTCATATAGACACACACACACCAGGCACAGAGCGTACATGGGCAGATGCACAGCACAGCAGAACCGACATTGCTAACACACAGCACCACCGACCACCCCCACCACCTGTACTGTCCAAGTACGTGTGTCAGATGCTGGGCACCCTTGCACCTTGGTGTACAGTACAATGCAGGCATCATCATGCACATGCACCTGTGGGCAACAGTTGGGAGGGTGTGCAGGTGGTCCGTGTCGGCGTGTTGAGCAGAGCACCCAGCAGTGCACTGCCCACCATGACACATTGCACACAGGACAGCACCAGACAGGGCCCGCATCAGGAACAGGTCAGTCATGTAGCACTGTCCCATGGCCACCGCGGATGCGTGGGCGGCCCGCCGTGACCAACAGCACTGGCAGGCTGAGTAGGGGCCACATGGGGTGGCACTGTTGGACCACCAGGGGTCCCACTGCGCGAACGTGACCTTGCCCACACAGGGGTCTGCAGCATGTCGAACACACCTGCACCAGGGGTGCTCGGGATGCCCACAGCAGAACCCAGCATCGACAGGCCTGGTGTCGCACGACGCCGGGAATGGGGAGTGGAGCATGAACTGTGTGGGGTGTGTGGTACAGGGTCACCTGACTGTGTGCCCAATGCATCCACGACAGAGACCACTGCCTGGGTCAGCCTGTCAATGGTGGCGGTCACATCCATCCGCATGTGGACCATCTCTGCATGGTCCAGAGCACACTCCCTGCTGTGCTGCTCCACAGCCACACACAGTGCCTCCATGGACATTGCAACCCGCCTCTGCTGCTGTACTGATTCCCGCAGCAGGCGGGTGTGCTCACCCAATGGGTACTCTGCCTAGCAGCAGCCTGTCCCCCCAGGGTGTTGAGGTCCTGATGCACAACACCCCTTGAGGGTGGCGCTGTTCACCAGGACCAGGAATGGGCGTATCACAGGGTGGCGGGCATGTGCCACCGCTGGACACTGCACCCCATACCTGGTGGGTGACTGCTGCTGCTGCCCTCAACCGCTGTGCCCAGAGTCCACTCGTTCCACTGCTGTGGCCACAACAGTGCCAGACACCTGCACAGCCACCGGTGCTGCCCCACCGGTGCTGACAGGCACAGCCTGGGACTGTGCCGAAATGCTGGTGCACAAGTTGGAACCAGCAAGGCCCAGGGGCACGTGATGGCCTGCTGTGTGTCCATCATGGGACACACACATGTCACTGCCCATTGCAGTCCTTGCATCATCAATGGTGCAGGTATGTGCTACAGCCACAGCCACAGCGTGCTGGCATGCTTGCATGCCAGACTGCTGAGACACAGGCTGTGCACCCCCCACACCCAAATCACCGACACCAGAGTTGGCAGCCCAGCGTGCATGCTGGTGCAGTGCATGCTGGCTGGTGACAGAGGTGGATGGACCCTCCTCCATGTCCAGCAGGTCATCCTCACTGCCTGGACCCACCACCACCATCCCCTGAAGATGATCAGGATCTGCAACAGAAAGAGAGGACATGTGAGTGCATGTGAACAACCTTCCTCCCCCCCCAACACCACCACCATGTCATACCGTGCAGTGATGGGCTTCCACCTGTCTGGAATCCACCTCCTGGTACGCCCTCTATGCACTGCACTGCATAGTTGCAGCCAGTCGGTCCTCAGCCGGGGTCAGCTCCACCACCGCTGGCTGGCCCCCGCCAGTGCCAGCGCATGCCGCCCTGAGGGCTGCCACCTTCTCCTTCACCCTCCTGCAGTCTGTCCCAATCTTCTTCTTGCATTCCTGCATGGGCTGGTGGCTTCCGTGCAGGTTCACTGCCAAACTACCCCTCCCATGCAGCCTTGCAGACCTGAGGTGCCCCAACTACGCAGTAGTGCCTCATCCTCCAAGTAGGCCTGGAAGAGGGCCTCAGTCTCTGCCGTGGTGAAGTTGGGCCTCCTCCTTCGCCCACCATCCTCACCCTCACCTTGTCTCTGCTCGGTCATGGCGATCTCTATGGGTGTAAGTGGACACCTGTCACTGTGCAGTCTACAGCATTATCCCATGCCCATTGTCCAGAACATCCCACAGCATGCAACTCACCTCTCACCTGCAGTAACCGACTCTGTCCAGCACAGCCCACTGTCGCACTTATAGTGCAATGCATGCAAATTAGGAGAGGAGCAACTGTAATGAGATGCGTCAGCGCCACTGCACCTTTGAATGGCTGATCAGATGATTTGCATGTGTCAGTGAATATCGCGCCATTGCGCTTTTCGCCAAGATGGTTGATCCGGCTGAGCCAATAGCGCAGATCTGTGACTGTGTGGTACACTGCATTGCGCATGCCCAGGTAGCTTACGCAGGCGTCTGCCGCGCTGATGACATGCTGTAGGCGATCAGCAATTCAGGCCATGGCCACCATTGTGCCAGTGGCGCTACAGCACTGGGCACTATATGGCGCTGTGGCACTACTGCGCAATAGTCCACTGTGGCACTGTCACGCAGGTGGTCAGTCGTGCAGGATGCGTATACGTCAGATGGCGCTGTGCGTGACCTTGCGTCATAGACCCCTGACCTGGTGTCCGACCTTTGCCCCCTGGCGCTGTTCGGCTGCCATGTGTATGGCCCTATTGTGCTGTCTGGTGACAACGCTATGTGGACTGATGGCGCTGTGCGAACAGCGCGATTGGAACCTATGGTGGTCTATTGCGCAACATCTCCACGTGGGGTTGCTGCGCAGCGGGGTGCCATATTGCCTGCTGTAAACTTGGTAGCATGGCATGCAGGAGGGCAGTGCAATGGAGCCCCGTGGAGGTGGCCAACCTGGTGGCCCTGTGGGAGCCCCACTATGGGGCACTGTATGGTGAGGTGCCCTTCACCATGGCTAGGACACAGGTCTGGCTGCAAGTGGCCAGTGACCTGGTGGGAGTCACTGGGCAGCGCCGGTCTGCTGAGCAGTGCCGGCACAGATACAGTGACCTCCGCAGGAGGGAACCTGACCTGCATGTGACGTATGGTCACGTGCCAGGAGGGGCATGGTGCCTGAGGCCAGGTGGGTGTACGTCTATGCACCTGTATTCTCTGTAGAGGTGTGAGTGTGTTTTGGTGGCTGTGCATGGTGATGGCTCTGACATGGTTGGCTGTGTCAGTGTGTGCAGGTGTGAGATGCATGGGGCTGGCTGTGTGGGCAGGCACTCTCACTGGGGCAGGGGCAGTCTGCTTGGAGTCACACTGATGTTTCTCAACATATGTCTCCCACAGGCGGGCTGTGAGGATGCAGGCACGTGCTGAGGAGGGCCATGACAGGGCTCCGGTGCCAGTCGGTGGTGCAGCAGGAGGTGGGCCACAACAGCAGCAGCAGCAGACACAGCTTCTTGCGGAATGTGAGTATCATTACATCATGGATGCTATTGCATGCTGGAGGGTGGGCATGACCACCAGCCATACTGTAACACAACCATACTGCGACACAGGTGACATTCATCACTGTCCAGTGTCACTGCGCCTGTGTGTGCATCACTGGTGGTCCATGCATGCACTGGGCACATGGCTGTGTAACTGGCATGCGCACCACATTGCCACCGTCACTTGACAGCATTGTTTGTGCTGTGATGGACATGGGCAGTGTGTGTGTGCAGTGGTGCACATAGCTGGTGCCGCCTGTTTGTGATGGCCATGTGCATGTTCACTGTGGGTGGGTGCATACCATCACAGGTGCGGGACATTGGGCTATATGGCTTGCAGGTTGGGTGGTGTTCAGGGTTGTGGTCAACAGCCATTGACTGTGTTCCCATTTTCCTAGGCCTCAGTGTTCTCAGGAGGATACAGCGGGAACTGCATCAGCTGACACAAGTGTCCTTGGACAACCGAGCTATCCTCAGTAACATCCAGTGCCATGGCCTGCAGAGGAGGCATGGCCAGGCACAGCGGCACCAGGCGGGAGGAGGACCAGCCTGCTGGGCCTTAGGCGGATTCCCCTTCCACTTCACCCATCCTCCACCCTGCCTTCCCTCTCCAAGTTGTTCATCCCTACCCTTGCCCACCTACCTTGTCCCCTACCCCCTTGTAAATAGTTATGGTGTTGTTGGTTTTGTGATTTACAATTTTATAATACATTTATATTTTGATATGAATACTGTGTTGGTCTCTGATTTGCAGCTGGCTATGGTTGCTCAGTTGCAGTGGTGTGCATGCCATCTGGGGTGGTATGGTCCTGGGTATGTGTGTGTGTGTGTGTGTGTGTGTGTGTGTGCATGCTGCGTGTGTGTGCATGGGGAGGTATCTCCAGCATGGCAGTGACTTTCTGTTGGTCTTGCCATCTGCTGCCACCCACTGCTGGGTGCACAGGGTGGGTCTGGCTTGTATGCTTCTCTGCTGCACGGGGTTGACGTGTGCCGGGGGATGCATGGTGTTTCCTGCAGTGCCAGTCACTGCACATGGGTGGTGTCTTGGGGTCATGGTGCAGGGTGTGCTGTGCGTATGGGGGGCTGATGTGCACTGTGATTGTCAACCCCCTGTGTGTGGCAGTCTCGGCCTGCCAGTGGTTGTGCTGGGGCGTCATGGCTCTGCTGTGCTTTGTTGGCTTGTCCCCATGGGCCAGTAGATCATCCGTCCCACCCCCAGTGATGCTGTGCTTGGGGTGTGCAGGTGTCTTGTTGGTTCTGCAGTGTGTTCCTGTGCCCATGTGTGGCATGGCTGGCGGTGGGCCCCAGCCTGCCTCCCTGGTTGTGCAGTTCCATTGCTCTGCTGGGGGGGGCGCTGTGCTTGCGCTATGGCACCTCTGGACTGCTCAGCTGGGCTGCCCTTGTTGCGTTATGGCGCAACCTTACTGCTCAGCTTCCCCTTCCTGGTTGCGCTATGGCGCAGTTTGTGCGATATTCAGACGTTGGCTGCTTGAGCAATTTGTTCTGCTCCATGTTTGAATATCGCGTCTGTTGTGCATATGCGCAATTGATTTGTGCTTGCTCCTGCTGTTGCGCACATTTTGAGCGCAGTTTGAATATCTGGACCTATGTGTTTTACACTCAGGCAGATATGCCACGTGTAATAGAGCCCTGTCAGCCCTTATCTTTGTCTAAGTAAGCTGACAGAGAGAAATCCTTTGTTATGTCTTACATTATACATAAGCAATAAATGCCACATGTAAGGGAGCCCAGTCAGCATTTCTTTTGTCCAAGCTATAATGCTAATTGAAGCATATTCTGTCTCATATGATACTCATTAGTAATTCTGTCTCCTAAGTTGTTAACCAATACATATTGTTTCTCATATCTGTAACTATGTTGCAATCTCTGTTGCTATCTGTAGTATTTAGCCTTATGATTTCCTAGTTTTACTAGCAGAGAGCTAAAGCGCGGGGAGAGAAAACAAGATCTTGGAGAACCTATGATCTACAATTCTAGAGATTGCGTACATTCTTCAGGAGAGTGGTAAAAAACCCATCTCCCTTGTGATTTTCTCTGTCACATGCCTGGCATAAGTAGTATAATAAACTTTATTAGTACTCCTTGCTTGTTTACAAATGTTTCTTGGCAAACTCCAAGACATAAAAATCTGTATTATTATTATTTACCCTACACACCAAGAGTGTTTGTTTAGGCAAAAGTCCTTAACCTTAAATAGAGAGCAATGCAGACCACCACACCACTGGCGGCTCTGGCTGTGGCTTTCTGCAAAGCCTTTGAGTCAGTGGAGTAAAGATATCTGCACAACACATTGGGGGCATACAGTTTTGGTCTGATCTTTAAGCAGTGGATAGCCACATTATACAACATCCCTACAGCAGTGGTCCTAACTCACCAAAACATTTCCCAACAGTTTGTATTGCAAAAGGGTACAAGGCAATGGTGCCCCCTCTCGCTGCTATTGTTTCTGGTGGCACTGGACCCACTGGCAAAGTGACTCCTCAGCATAGCAGAAATAAAGGGCATTGAGGTTAAGGGGAGGCAGTACTTAAAAAGTACGTACGCAGATGATCTCCTCCTGATGTTGAAGAATCCAAGGTCCACCCTACCCTTGGTCCTGGAAATACTGCAAGAATATGCAGAGGTTTCAGGACTGAAAGTAAATGCAAAAAAGACCACAATCTCACCACTGAATCTAGCAGATACAAGAACCAGTGTGCAAGGATTACCGGTAGTATGGGCCTCACAGGGTTTCACTCATTTAAGGATCAGAATTCCAGCCAGTTGGAAGTAGATGTCTGAGGAAACTATACCTCTGTCTTAAACACAGTCAGTGCACACATCCAAAGATGGCTAAGACTGAGGCTTTCATTTAAGGGTAAGATAGAAGCCCTTAGGATGTTCACCCTCCCTAAAATTGCATATATATTTTGTAGCCTGCCAGTGGAAACGCTGGCCAAAGTATTCTGCACGCTGGGCAAGGCAGTAGTGACACTATTTTGGGAAAGCAAAACCCCAAGATTCAGCAGAGGGAAGCTGAGAGCCCACTAGTCAAAGGAAGGCCTAGGCCTGCCATGGTTTTATGGGTATGCCCAGGCATACAGGTTTGCACAGGCCACGCAGGTGCATGGGTGCAACTCGAAAAGGACCTATCAGGACAGGCTTGGATGGGAAATTTTGCTGGAGGATAAATCCCGACTGAGCCTCAAGGATTCCATGGATATATGGGACACTAGAGAGCGTGGCACTGATGCATGAACCTTACACAGGTCCCAGGGTACAAAAGGGCCCAGCAGTAAAGTATGCGCCCCCTTTGGAATAACCTAGACATCCAGGTGGGGGGCAAACCTTTGTCCAGGCAAACATGGCGAGAGAAAGGAATACACACCATCGATGACCTGACTGAGACAGACCACAACCTCCTGATGTCGTATCAGCAGTTGCAGCACGAATACAAACTCCACAAATCAGATTTCTGGAGGTATCTTCAGATTAGGTAAGCAGTACAGGAATTTAAAAGGGACAAGGGTATGGTAGATGGATGGGAATGGCTCATGCAGCTCCACAAAACAGGTAAAAATAAAGGTCTAGCAAGCAGGGTATACAAGATGATTAGAGATACACACCCAAATACCACGGAGAAGTGCAGAGCACACTGGGCATGGGAACTACAAACAGACATCTCCCAAGGTGTCTGGGACAAATGCATAAGGGATGCACACAGGGCCTATGCAGATGTAAGAAGTCAAATACTGTAACTTAAACTACTGCTGAGATGGTACCCAAAAAGTACTCCAACAACTATGTCTGTTATCACACTCCCAATGTTGGAGATGCCAGGAGCCAGAGGCCAACTTCCTGCACATCATTTGGCAGTACCCCATTCTGGCTTCCTTCAGAGAGGGGTCCTGGATGGTTGCACCAAGGTGACTGGGATAAATATCCTGGACACACCAGCACTCATTATACTGGAGGACACCACAAATGTAGAAACAAATTCAAGTCAGATAAGAAGGTGGGTGTGGCCAGACTAGCATCCTTTGAATGGCTATCATTTGCCAACATAAATCAGACTCAAGTATACCACAGACAATGGGACCCTTATTTAAATTTGCACCTTTGCTCTGTGCCCCTACCATCACCTGGCAACCCTCCTTCATGAACAGACTATACCCACGTGCCACCAATAAGCTGCACTAGAATAGCAGAGAGGGATGTTTGAAAGTAAAAGTATACAGAAGCATGCACACACCTACAGTAAATTAATAGGAATGTACTGTAGATTAAACGGTTGATGCTGAAACAAAGGTTGGAACTGTTGTTACTTTTCAGACTTATTACGTATTAGTATGACACCTATTGGTCTATCCGATTTCAGATAGAATGTATATTATGATGTTTGGAAAACAAAATCTTACATGATAAAAAAAACCAAAAACTGGAAGACACAATGGGATCTTGTAAAGTGGAAAGAGCACATCGGGTTGGCTCAAAGCCACAGCCCAGGGAAAGAGACAGACATTTCCTTATAAAATATTTACGTTATACTGATAAAGAAAAAGTGCAGCATGTGGCCAAGGCTAAAGTGCCCATTGTACTGGAAGACAGACAGTGTGTATTGGTGGTGCAGGACTATAGTCAGGACCTCCAAGCTCGCAGACAGCAGTTTTCAGAGGTGAAGTCAGCACTGTATCATTGGGGCTGGGAATTTGCTCATTTATTCCCCAACAGGATCAGACTCTCTCAACGGGGTCGCCCCCCCCCATGAGGTTCTTTGATTCCCGTCAGCAGCTAAATCATTTATGGAACAGGAGCTAGTGATGATGGAAGGGAGGCAAGCTGTCCAAACCACAAATCTCATCTAACTCTACAGATCAAGGGATTTCTGATTTTCTTATCATTTAGCCCCGAAGTTGATTCCCCACTGCCCCAGTCCCTAGCCTTTAAACCTGAGCTTCCCTGGCTCCTCATGCTGTCCATAATGCTCCTACCATCCATGCCTGAAAATTGTTTGGAACAACAGTGAAAGAGCCCAGAGGGACTGAGATTGAGCATGCTCAGGTGTATCACCTCAGAAGAATGAAGGGCGCTGCAGGTGCCACCACACAGGTGCTGGCACTCAGCAGTCTCCTAAGGGACCATAGGTGTGCATTGATTCCCACCTTAAAGCATACCAGCCCCTGAAAGGACAGGGTAGCACAGGGACATCATAAATGCTTTGGCACCAGAGCAGCTGTACTCCCAGTTCACTGCATTTCTGTTCCGCATTCCTCATACAGTAGATCAGTTCAGTCAAATGTTCTCAGTTCTAGCACATCCCCCATCCAGGATATTCCTGTTCATAACTTCTATCACTTCAAGTCCTTGCTGGAGATAATCTCCAAACCAAGGGGAAATGGGGGTAACCAAAGATTTGGATGTTGAAAGGTTTTCTCTTTCAGGCCAGGGAGCCCACTCCTTCTTCCACTCTCCCCCTCCACAATAATCTGATCTCCTGCTGGGAATGTACCTGGCCACTCTCAGTTCGTGCAACTGTGATACCTAAACCTGATGCAGTTAGGTTCACGCCCATCAGTGCACTTACCTCTTCCCCCCATCCTCCCCTGAACTCCCAGCTTTTCTCAAGATAGTTTTACCCCATCACTATTGTCACATCCTCATCCTATTACAGTCCTTCACTACCCAAATAACCATTTCAAATTAACCGTGGCCGTCGCTACCTGCACATCTCTTTACCTCAGCCCACACACCCTTACACTCTCATCCTATCTTCACTTCTCACCTACTCTAACGAAACCCTATTCAGGGGATCCTTTCCTTTCACAAGATGATGCCCATGTAACCGCCTGAGCAACTCCCCTCGAACCATCTTCTATCCCACGTCTTACTTCCTTGTCCCATCCTGTACCTTGCACTATGCCACATAGGCAATACTCTATCACCTCTAGCCCCATAGAAACATAGAAGTTGATGGCAGATAAGGACCACAAGGCCCATCCAGTCTGCCCATTTCTTTTTTCTACTTTATAAATGTGCCATCGGCCTTTGCTCTGTCAGTGGCCTAACTATTCATAGTCATTTGTATTGCTCCCTTATGCCTATCCCATGCCTGTTTGAAGCCCTGCACTGTATTCATAGCAACCACTTATTGTGGTAAGCCATTCCATGCATCCACCACCCTTTCTGTGAAAAATAATTTCCTCACATTCCCTCTTAATCGGCCCCCCTCTAATCTCATGCTGTGTCCTCTTGTCCTGCTATTTTTCTTATATTTAAACATGTTAGACTCTTTCACCTTGTTAGTGCCCTTAAGGTGTTTGCATGCCTAAATCATATCACCTCTCTCCCTCCTTTGCTCAAGGGTATACATATTGAGCTCTGTTAATCTGTCCTCATATGTCTTCTGATGCAGTCCCTGCACCATTTTGGTTGCCCTTCTCTGGACTGCCTCAATTTAGTTAATGTCCTTGTGAAGGTGTGGCCTCCAATACTGCATGCAGTACTCCAGATGGGGCCTAACCAGTGTCTTGTACAGAGGGATTATTACCTCCCTCTTACGACTTGTGATACCCCTACTAATACACCCTAACACCCCCCTAGCCTTACCTACTGCTTTAGAGGTCTGCTTGGATGATTTCAGGTCACCAGTGGTGATGATGATGCCCAAGTCTCTCTCTTCCTTTGTGACTGCTAGCAACTCCCCTCCCAGCCTATAGGTGGCTTCAGGGTTTCTCTTCCCTATGTGCATGATTTTGCACTTCTTTGCATTAAATCCCAGTTGCCACTCTTCTGACCATTTTTCTAGTTTATCCAGATCTCTTCTCATTCTGCCCACCCCATCTGGATCATCTATTCTGTTGCAGATCTTGGTGTCATCTGCAAATAGACAAGCCTTACCCTCTAGTCCATCTGCAAGGTCACTAATGAAGATGTTGAAGAGGACTGGCCCCAGGACTGATCCCTGAGGTACCCCACTTGTGACCTGCATCTCTTCTGACTGTATACCATTTACCACCACTCTCTGTTTTCTGCCCGTCAACCAGTTTGCCACCCAGTTGACCAACTTCTGACCCACCCCGAGCCTACCCAGCTTATCAATCTTCTATGTGGAACAGTGTCAAAAGCTTTGCTGAAGTCAAGGTAGGTGACATCAACTGCTCCCCCTTGGTCCACCACTCTGGTTACCCAGTCAAAGAAATCTATGAGATTAGTTTGACAGGACCTTCCTTTTGTAAACCCATGCTGTCTTGGATCCTGTGCCCCTATGGATTCCAGGTGTTGCACTATCCTTTTCTTAAGGAGTGCCTCCATAATCTTGCCCACTACTGAGGGTAAGACTGACTGGTCTGTAGTTTCCGCCTCCTCCCTGCTACCACTCTTGTGGAGGCGGGATCACATAAACCCTTCTCCAGTCTTCTGGGACCTCTCCTGTGCTCAGAGACTCACTAAACAGTTCTGCTAATGGCTCTGCTAGTTCCACCTTTAGCTCCTTAAGTACCCTGGGATGTATGCCATCAGGTCCCATTGCCTTATCCACCCTGAGCTTAGCAAGCTCTTGTAGGACCCTTTCTTTTGTGAAGGAGTAGTGCTCACCTCCCTCCCCTGTGTCCATGATGCTGAGCTGTGGGCCCTGCCCTACCTTCTTTTCAGTAAATACTGAGCAAAGTTTCTATTTAGGATAGATGCCTTTACAGGGTCCTCCTCCTCACATGCTCCCTTTTCTCCATTAAGCTTAGCAATACCACCTCTGAACTTTCTCCTTTCACTAGTGTATCTATAGAAAGTCTTGTCACCTTCTTTTACTGTTCGTGCTAGTTTTTCCTCAGTTTGGGACTTTGCCTGCCTTACTGCCTTCCCTGCTTCCCTTAGGGCAGTTTGGTATGCCTCCTATCCTCATCCGTTGTGTTCCCTTATATTCCAAGAGCCAGCCTTTTGGCTCTGACCTTTTCTGCTACTGTATTTGAGAACCAAAGTGGTTTCCTTCTTCTTTTGCACTTCCTTTTCTGTCTAACACAATGGGATGTTGCTTCAAGTATTGCATCCTTAATGCTTGCCCACTTTGCCTGTACCCCCTCACCTGTGTTTCTTTTTGCCAGGGCTAGCTTAACTCTGTTGGCCATCTTATCAAAGTCAGCTCCTCTCAAGTCCCATATTTTTGCCTTGGAATGGGATGATTCAGATGTAGTAGCCAAATTGAACCATACCATGTGATGGTCACTGGCCCCCAGGTGACCTTCTACCTGGAGATCTGTGATCCCTTCCTTGTTAGTCAGTACTAGATCTAGGATAGCTCTGTCTCTCGTGGGTTGCTGTACCAGGTTGTTTGAGGCCCTCCCCCTGCAGGGAATCCGCTATGTGTCTAGTTCTGGCAGATGTTCCTGCTGGTATTGACCAATCTGTATCTGGCATGTTGAAGTCTCCCATTATCAGAACCTCCCCTTTAGCTGTCATGTTTTGTATATCTTCTAACAGTAATGTGTATATGTCCTCTCCCTGGTCTGGGGGCCTGTAGACAACCCCAGTTCTTATGGCTGTCCCATTTCCTGTTTCCAGGGTGACCCACAGTTCTTCTGGCTCCTTATATGTATTCTGAATTTCTGTAGCTTTGATATTTTCATTGACATACAGGGCCTCCTCCCCTTTGCCTCGGTCTCGTCAGAACAATACATAGCCAGGTACTGAAGTCTCCCAAGTGTGGTTACTGGTAAACCACGTCTCACTAATTGCTACTATGTCCAGTTTAGCCTCTGACATTATGCCTGCAGGTCTGGGATCTTATTTCCCAGGCTGTGACATTGTACATGATTTTCCATTGGCCAGATTTTGGTGTGTTAGTTGTTGGGTGAGGTTTGGCATTACACCCTATGTGTCTTATGGGAGACAAACCTTTTTCTTACCTAGTGATGCAAATAAACTGCAAACATGCTGAATCCCTGTTTGACCACTAGCTGAGGGGAGGGTGTTCTTCCATTCGACATATGGGTGCTGCACCCCTCTCCCCATTTGCTAGTTTAAATATTCTGCAAAGACATCAAACTTCTACCCCAATGCACTGACTCCCTCCTTAGTCAGATGCAGTCCATCAAATTTAAAGAACTTTCGCTCCCAGAACTGTTGCCAGTTCCCTACAAATCTGTGTCCTTTTTCCTGGCACCAGCCCTTGAGCCACGTGTTTAGCTCCCCTATCTCTCCTTCTCCCCTTTTCTTGTTTCTTTTATCTCAGGTTGTTACTTGTGTTATGGTGTTTTATACTGACCTCATGTACCCACTCATCTGATTACTGGAATTTTTGTATTGCAGAGGTGTGGCAGTGTTTGGCCAATCCAGCCAGTGCTTTCAGGGGCTCATCCCTCAGCCACCAATCAGCAGGAAAGCTACTGATGACAGCAGTTTCAGAGCGAGTGCCGAACTTGAAAGAAATCTGCCACGCCAATCACGGACAGTTTCGTCATTGCTGCCACAGAGCCCCCTCCCCCCCGGCAACCAGGCAAATTCCAGCCATGTGCTTTACAGTGTATAGTAATGCACATGGCTGGACTTACAAGCAACTCATTTGCTCAATGTGTCCTGATAAAATAAATAAATGAGCCCCGCCATGCATAATTGGTGACTTCTGCTGCCCACAACACTCTCCCCAAAGCCAACATTGGGGTGCCCAATCCCCACATCGGCATGCCCCCCCAAGCCCGAACATAAATTTTGCTGACAATGGTGTGCCCAATCCCTGTGTTGGCATGCCCTCCCCCACTATTGTGGCACACTGGGAGCCCACCCCAGTGTGCCAAAGTAATTCTTATGTTTTTTCGACACCGGGATGCCCACTCCCAGTGTTGGATGTACCCCCCACACCACCCTTTTTGTTAGCTGATCTCGGGGTGCCCATCCCCAGGTCGGCATTGATCCCCCCTCCACTAGTCTGGTACACTGGGAGCCCACCCTAGTGTGCCAAAATCCATTTTGTTTTCACCTGTAAAAAAGAATACAGTCTCATGAAGTATTTTTCTTTTTTTTTAACCTGAAAAATAGAAAGGGGTCCCTCGTTGTTTGTGCCGGCCCCACTCCCCCAACCCACACCCTCCTATTGTGCATCCCACCTCCCTACACCTCCCCTCACCCATACTTACCACCGGAGGTTGGGAGCAGCGATATTCTGTGGACTGGGAACACGTCTGCACTCTTCAAAGACCAATCGGGAACTGAAGAGATTACGATACGCCCTATAATGGCAATGAAAGGGGGGTTTTCAGTTTAGGTTGCTGTCTCAGCCAATGTTTGGAGTTTTGGTCCCAAATTTTCAACATGGGGTTCTTGATACCCCACCTCATGAACACTACCACTGTCATTTTGTTTCTCAGTCCCAAAAGGTGAGTTTGCAGTCGCTGCATGGAATCACCTTTCAGGGTGGATTAATGAAATGAGAGTACTACTGTTCATGAGGTGGGGTCCCAAAAAGCCCATGTTGTAAGTTTGGTGAACAAACTCCAAAAAATGACTATGTTATGATCATGCATTGCACAGTTTTTGTGCATGCTCATAACTTCACCAATTTTTAATATTTTCACTCCAAGTTTCCAACATTGCCATTTTTTCACACCTTCTTGTGAACAGTACAGCTGTCATTTTTTGCATCCTGCCCGGAACATGTTTTCACACCTGTGGTGCAGAATGGTGCAGTCACTGTGCA
Organism: Neoceratodus forsteri; assembly: GCA_016271365.2. Lineage (NCBI taxonomy): Eukaryota > Metazoa > Chordata > Ceratodontiformes > Ceratodontidae > Neoceratodus > Neoceratodus forsteri. Next base: position 138,224,127 of record CM057453.1, read on the forward strand.
AAATCAACTTTTGGGATAGATTAATGATATTACAGTGCTACTGCTCATGAGGGGAGGTTCCAAAAAGGCCATGTTGAAAATTTGAACAAATTCCAAAAAATGCGTTATGAGCTTGCATTAAGCAATTTCTCCATGTGCTCGTAACTTCACCACTTTTTCATATTTTCACTCCAGATTTTCAACACTGCCATTTTTTCACCCTCCTCATGAACAATACAGATGTCATTTTTCACATTCTTCCCAAAATGTCTTTTCACACCTGTTGCGCAGAATGGTGCATTTGCTGCGCGAAATCACCTTTCTGAATTGAGTAATGAAATGACTGTGCCACTGTTTGTGAGGTGGGGTCCCAAAAATTCAATGTTGAAAATTTGGAGTGAAAATACCAACAAACGCCCGGGGTGTTAGGGTTTCCAAATGCAACGCCCCACCCTGTACAGACTGAAAGGTGTCGGGGATGTGGCTTGGGGTCATTGGCCGTAATGCTCATGCCATTTCACTCCCACCCCCACCCTGCAGCTACTGACAGGCATCGAGGTGTGCCTTGGGGACTCTGGCCCTAACCTTCACCCCATTCTCCTATACTGCACTCATCTCAGCTTATTTCCTTATGCAATGGGGTGAGTGTAAGGTCCGAAAACCCCAAGGCACACCGTGACACCTGTCAGTGTCTGCAGGGTGGGTGAGGTGGAATACGAGAGCGTTATGGCCGATAACCCAAAGGCACACCCAAACACCTGTCAGTCTCTGCAGGGTGGGGGTGGGGGTTGGCGTTAGTTCAGTATTTTTCTGCCATTCCAATTATGCATCTCTTTAACTCATGCAGTACCAATGCCAATGCCAGCAAGTAAACATTTGGCATTGACTAATGCTTGTTTAACTTGTGATTGTTTCATACTCTGTATTTGTCACTTTGTCTGTATCAAATAGACGTGGAAACTTTGTAAACAAGCTCTTATGTTCAAAGGTCTTAATCCGAGAATTCAACAAAAAAAGAAATAAAATGACTAGTCTGGCTCCTGTCATGCAGAGGGCCCTTTCTCAGGCACAAATATAGAGGAGAAACTCACATTAACCCTGGCAGTGCCAAAGCAATCACACACCAATGAAACCCATTGAGATTCTCAGGGGCTTCGTAGTTAAGCCACAATTACATATGTTCCCTAATCTTCTATACACCATTGGCAATGCAAGAGGCAATGGATTACTTTGGTCTGTCAGTGAATGAGCAGAGAGTAGCTGATCCCTTACTAATGTTGATAGTCTCTTACTGTACCTTTCAAGAGAAGTACATCACCCAAAAATCAAAAGAACTCAATCAAACATCCAAATATTCCTCCTTTGTACTGCAGACTAACCAATGGCTTATAAACAGATATTATATAAATGAGGTACTGTGACAAGCCCCATCTCCACTCTAATCAGTTTCTTCAGGGCCTTTCACATTCTATCATACAGTATATTTAACTCTGAATTAAAAATGCTTTCATGCATTACCTGTCAACCTTAGAACATCTAAATCAATCAGATATATTAAAGCTGAGTGTCTCATCAAAATGTGTTGTGAATCTCCTAACAGCTTGAGTGAGGCAGCTGCTTGAAACGGAGGATAAAAAAGTGATGTATGACAGCTGGCAGGCTTACTTCTGGAAAACTTACTACAGTATTTAGAAAAAGAATTTTGGAACGCTATCTAAGAGCTTGTTTCTCAAAGTCTTCAAAGCACATAGAATGCCTCACATGGATCAAAAAATGCATTTGTAGAACTGCTGCAAACCCTAGCCTCCTATATTACCTTGTACACAAAATGTGTTTGCACAACTTGATTTTGCACTGTGTCTCCTTGGACATTTAATTCCTGTATGTACCTTCATTTGTAACTATTTCTGGGTCATGTTTAAAAGCGGGACTTCTTGGTTCCAGTGGGCCTACCCGGTTACCAAAAAACAATAAATAACTAAAACAGCTGATGGGGAACACAGCTCTGGTGCTAAAAATGGGCACTATTACTGCATTTTTGTAGGGTGGTGCATGCAACTTGAGAATCACCATGTACACATGGATACTATACAAGTGCACCAATTTGAAAAGTTCTTAAAGCCTCAACAGGCGGTGTGGCTGTGGATACTACACATCCTGGGCAGCTAGTGTAACTGTTCAGCAGCTCTATCTTCTTCAAAAAGACAAAGAAAAACTTTTAACACTTTTCTTTAAAAGAGGCAGTATTGACAAGTCTTTCTCTGTCAACTGGAAACTTTTTCTCTGTTTTAAGAGCATAAGTCCTTCCGAGCACAAGATGGTGTGTCCCTTTCCCATGTTAACAGGGATCCACAATGATTTCAGCATAAACTGGTGACTGGAAGTCTGATGTCTGACCCTACTCCTTGTTTCAAGAGCTGCCCTTTAAACTACTCTGGCCTTCTGAACCCATGCAGAGAGATAAAAAAGACTGCAGAATACCACCATGAAGAAAATGTGGATGGTGTAAGTGACTAATATTCAGACTATTTCTCCACTGGGGTACCAAAACATGGCCTGCTTCAATTATGGTGTTTGATGTCTGTAGTATCTGTGAGATGAAGAACAGACTGACACAGATGCAGAGACCTGTGACTCAGTTTTCATCTTTATTCAAACTGAAGACAAAGACACTGTACCCAATGACCCAAGGTTAAAGGGCTTTCGACTGAGCATGACAGGAAACTATACAGACTACAAATTGTGCACCTCAGGTAAGAAGACTGCCAAGTACTTCACTGAAGGTCAGTACCACATCTACTATAATGTTCTTTGAATAGGCTTTAACGTGATTCTCCAGTTTTCTGCAAAACACTGACAGTTGGCATACACGTATTCAAATCTTAGAACATTAAAAAAAATGAATTTTAAGACATTAGAGCAAACCAGGAAGAATCAGTGCCCTCACCAATGGTTGTTAGGAAAGCACCTTTTGAGACAGCAGTTTTGCAAACATGCTGATTTTATTTGGTGCTAGCCGGCAGAACAAAAGTTAAAATGACCCTGGTAGTCTCCACCAATGTATTTCACGTTTACAGGCTTTTTCAGTGGTGGCCACATGCATTCTTTTATACCCCATGCTTAAGGGGGAAATGTCCACCATTCCTTAAAGAGGACAGGAGATAATTTCTAAGTGGCAGCTGTTTATAATGTTCCCATTTACAGAAGCGATATCCATGGGCTGGCCCACTGGAAGAGCGGTTGTGCTTCTGCTCCCCACGTCAGAGACCTGACGTTGGGAACTGACAGGGTCGCTCAGTGGTCCAGCAGGGTGAGAGAGTATTGAGTGCACAATGGCTCTCCTCCCTTGGGAGAGGGGCCAACGTTTCTGATGCAGAGATTGCCACCTAGGGGAATCTGGTGGCAGCACAGTGTCACAGCATGCAGAGGGGAAGAACTGGGGTGTGACGTGATGGTGCACATGTCCTTGTGGTCCAGCTTGGGAAGAAACACCAGAAGGAAAATGGCTCGGGCTGCTACATGCTGGCACCCTTTGCAGGCTCTCACATTACTGATGTGTCTTGCCACTCCCCTAAATAACAATCCTGTGCAAGTCATGGAAACCTGACAGAGCGGAGGCCGTTCAGAGGAGGGGGCAACCAAAATGGTGCAGGGTCTGCACCAGAAGACATATGAAGACAGACTAAAGCAGCTTAACATGTATACCTCGAGGAAAGGAGGGAGAGGGAGGACATGATAGAAACTTTCCAGTACCTCAAGGGAATTAACAAAGTCCAAGAGGGTAGCATCTTTCAGAAAAAGAGATGTGCAAGAACAAGGGAGCACAATTTGAAGATAATGGGGGGACGGCTCAGAGGTAATGTTAGAAAGTGTTTTTTCATGGAGAGGGTTGTGGATGCATGGAACAGCCTCCCTGAGGAGGCTGTGGAGTCAAGAACAGTTGCAGAATTCAAGAATGCATGGGACAGACATAAAGCAATTCTAGTGGGGGGTAGGAGGAAGTAAGTTGTTGGTTAACTAGAATCTGCAGCTTATCCATCAGGTAGGAAAATGGGAAGACTAGATGAGCCAAGCGGTCCTTATCAGCCATCAAATTCTATGTTTCTGTGTAACCAGTAAGTACAAGAGAAACATAGAAACATACAGTTTGTCAGCAGAAAAGGACTGCTTGGCCCACCGAATCTGCCTATTTTTCCCTACCTACGGTATCACCATAGACTCTAATTTTATTTATTTATTTATTTATTTATTGGAGGGTTCAGAAAGTACCTTTGAGTCAGATACTCCTTTTCAAAGGTTCCACATCACAGAATTTACATACAATGACATACAGTTACATAGCTGTTCATCAGTTCACAGTCAGGTTGTTACAAGAGCAATTGTAAGGCTAACAGTCAAATACTAGGGATAATTAGTGCAATCAAACAATACATATAGAACTCAGACCTAGAGCTAGGCTTGGGGAACTCAGGTAGGGGCAGGTAGGGTAGAAGAAGCCAGCCAAAGGCCTTAGTCGGGAAGGTAGTGGGAGGTGCTTCAGTGGCAGTCACAGTGGGTTGAGGACTGAAGGAGGTCTCTAAGACAGGTTTTAAAGGGTCCAAGTCTGATCTCATTGGCAAGTGGGATGGGTAGTGAAAGGACCTTTGGAGTTGGGAGGTACGGCAGTGAGGGACAGAGAGGAGTTGCTTGCCAGAGTTACGAATATGCTTAAGTGTCAGGGACGGGCGGATTAGGGGTGCAAGTCCTTGGGGGCAGTGGCTTACGGGCATTTTTTTTGCCATGAGGCAGGTGTGAAACCTAATTCTGTTGTCAAGGTTAAGCCAATTTGTATCATTAAATATAGAGAGCATGTATGAGTTAGGCAGTCACAGCCCAGGGTGAGGCGACAGGCTTTAATTAGTGAGATACAAAGACTATGGAGGGCCGAGGTGTTCGCCGCCCCATAGATAAGTAAGCCATAGTCAAGCAGGGAGAGGACATAGGAAAATACAGCAAGCCTCATGGCATTTGGGGTAAAACAATGTTTGAAGCGATACAGTAGCCCGAGCTGAACATTGAGGGTGGTAGATAGGAGGTGAATATGTTAGTGGAAAGTAAGTGCAGGGTCTAGAGTAATACCCAGGTATTTAAAGGAGTCCACTTGCTCAAGAGGGGTCAAATTGGCAGTTCGTACTTGAGGGAAAATTTTCTTCCTAGTGTTATGTGGGTGAGAAAAGAACATAACCTTGGTCTTGTTATAGTTCAGGATAAGGCGTTGTGAGGGGAACCATTTTTCAGCACCACTAAAGGAGGATTGAAGGGAGAGCTGGAGTTGCAGAGGGTCAGAGTTGGAGGTATATAGGACAGCATCATCCGCACAGAGAAGCAGGTTCCCTGAGCAAGACCTGGAGAGGGAGTTAAGGAAGAGGCTGAACAGTAGTGGTCCGAGAACGGACCCCTGCGGGACACCAGAGAGGACAGGTAGCCTATTAGATAGGATATTACCAATTCTGACCTGTTGGGAAAGGTTAGACAGGTAATCAGTGAACCAGCCAAGGGCATCCCTAGAGAAACTGGTGTTGGATAGTGTGGATAGCAGGAGCGGGTGATTAACGGTATCAAACGCCTTTGTGAGATCAATGAAGACAGCCCCAGTGATTTGACCTCTGTCTAAGGTGGAGTGGATATGCCCGGTGAGTTCCAGGAGGGCAGTAGTAGTAGTACTACTATGTCTCTTCCACAAGCCATGTTGCTGCTTGCAGAGTAGGTTGTTTTTTGTTGAGGTAGTCAGTGAGCTGATCAGATATGATCCTTTCTAGGATCTTGGATAGGGGAGGGAGAATGGAGATAGGACAGTAGTTGTTAGTAAGGGTACAGTCCCCACTTTTAAATATAGGCATAATGGAAGCAGATTTCCAATGGGAGGGGAATTTCCCCAGGCAGAAGGAGTGGTTTAGTATATGGGTGAGGGGGTTGAGCACCTCAGGGAGAGAGAGCCAAAGAAGTTTCAGGTCTAGGGAGTCACTGCTATATTGGGAGTGACTTAGAGCTATTCTGAGATATGGCTCAGCGTACTTGGGTGTAATGCTGTGTAGTCGAAAATGAAGGGCTACTGGGGGGTGGTGGTGGGGGAGGTGGCTGGGGGTGGGTCAAAGAAGTTAGTAGGGAGAACATGGCTGAGGTTTGTGAAGGCGTCATTGAAGGCATTGGCTATACAGACCGGGGTCAGAGATCAGGCACCTGTCAACCACTATCTGATTAGGGATAGTGTTGGGATCATTGACACAGAGGACCTTAATATTGGCCCAGAACTTTTGCCCTGAGCCCCAGGTAGCAGTTAGAGAGGTCTTGTAATACTCGGCTTTTGCTTTGCTCAAGGACCAAGTACATTTGTTCTGTGCCTCTCTGTACCTTTGTCTGTCGACTGGCAGGCCTGTCTCATTGGAGAGGTGCCAAAAGGAATCTCTGGTCCACATGAGGTCCAGCAGATGGTCATGATCCACAGAGCTGGATTGCCTTTGACCACCCTTTTGGTGATGGGGCAAATTTGTCACATATGGTGTTAAAGGAGAGAATGAAGAGGTAAAGGGCTCTGTCATGGGTCTTTGTGATGATTGAACAGTCCATAGTACTGAGATATGCTTTGAGTTGAGCAAGTTTGCCAGGGCCAAGTTTGCATTGCTGGATTATTTTTTGGGGGGGGGTTGGTGATTTGCATGTCCAGGAGCAGAGGACAGGGTAGTGATCACTAAGGGCATTTGGGAGGACAGTAGTACTGGTGATTTTAAGAGGGCGGTTGGTGAATACCAGGTCCAGCAGTGAGGATGACCCTGTGCATTGGTTCAGAGGGGTCGGGGATGTGACTACTTGTGTTAGGTCTTGGGCAGTGGTAGCATCTATGAATGGTGCAGTGACTTTATCAAGCCAATTATTATTAAAGTCTCCAAGTATGATTTTCTCAGCTTGAGACGGAAGGGTGGCCAGGTCGGACAGTACAGAGCAGAAGGCCACCTTTTGGTCCCTGGGGGGAATGTAGACAGCAGTGATGAGAAGGGAGGGGTTTTGGAACTTCCCAGGGTGATTTTTGATAGTGAGGGCCTGGGGTACAGGATCCAGCTGGGGGGTGGGAAGTGGCTGCCCACATAGAATGTCTTTGATATAAATGGCGCAGCCTCCCCCCACTTGCTTACCTTGCCGGTCTGCACGGTATATGTTGTACCCAGAAAGGGTTAACAATGAATCTGGACTCCGTGAGGAGAGCCAGGTTTCACCAACCGTAATGATGTCAGGCTGGCACTGGTGAATCCAGCCCTGGAAGGAGTCCCACTTTTTTAATAAGCTACAGACATTAAGGGTGGCAATGCACTGTCCACTAGTTGAGAGGTCAGCAGGCGCAGTAGGTGTGGGAGGTCTGGGGTTTGGGTGTACGTTTCCAGACATGAGAAGGAGGAGGAGGAGGAGGAGGAGGAGGAGCCTGAGGACTGGGTTCCAGTTCGATTATTTAGGAAAGTGCAAGCTGCTCTGGCTCTCTGGCTCTTCCTTCCTCCACCCCAATTCTTTCCACTAAGATTCCATTACACCTAATCCATGCATTCTTGAATCCCATCACTGTTTTTGCCCCCACTGCTTCAGCTGGTAGGCTGTTCCAGGAATCCACCACTCTTTCTGAGAAGAAGAATAAATGCCTCAGATCTCTCCTAAATCTACTCCCCTCTAACTTACTAGCATGTTCCCTTGTTCTTGTGTTCCTTTTTTCCCGAAACATACTTTTCTCCTGTACCTTATTTACACCTGTGATGTGCTGTATTTAAAGGTCTGTATCATATCTCCCCTCTCCCTCCTCTCTTTCAGGGTTTACATATTGAATTCCTTTAGTCTGTCCTCACAGGGCTTTTGATGCAGACCCTGCACCATTTTAGTTGCCCTCCTCTGGACCACCTCCACTCTATATAAGACATTCTCAAGATGTGGCCTCCAGCACTGTACACAGTATTCTAAGTGAGGCCCTACCAGTGGTCTATATAGAGGCAGCACCACCTCCCTCCTTCTGCTGGTGATACCTCTCCCTGTGTACTCAAGCATCCCACTAGCCCTCTCAACTGTCTTATTGCTCTGCCCAGACACCTTTTGGCCGTCAGAGATTATTACCCCTATGTCTCTCTACTGCTTGTTGGTCGAAAATAACACTCCTTCCATTTTGTACTCTGCTTCTAGGTTTCTGTGCCCCAAGTGCATTATTTTGCACTTTTTTGCATTGAAACTCAGCTTCCCCACTTTCTCAGGTCTCTGCTCATCCTTTACACCCCCCCCCCCCGGAGTAGTCACCATTTTGCAGATTTTGGTGTCACCCACAAAGAGGCAGACCTATGCAATGTTACTTATAAAGACATTAAAGAAGATTGGTCCCAGCACTGATCCATGAGGCACCCCACTGGTCACCCTCCCCATCTCTGAGTAAACTCCATTTACCATCACCCTCTGTTGCCTATTCCCTAGCCAATTTCTTACTTAGCTTAGCACCTTTTGACCCACTCCTAAGCTACCCAGCTTGTTTAATAGTCTTCTATGTGAAATGGTGTTGGATGCTTTATTGAAATCTAGGTAGGCCACATGCACCTCTCCACCCTGATCTAACTCCTTGGTCACCCAATCAATGAAATGTATCAGATTCATTTGACATGCCCTCCCACCTATGAATCCATGCTGCCTGAGGTCTTGGAACCCAATGGATTCAAGATATTTCACTATAATGTCCTTTGGCAGTAATTCCATTAATTTTACCACCACCAATGTCAGGTTGATTGTTCTGTAATTGTCAGCTTCCTCCCTGCTACCACTTTTGTGATGTGGGACTACATCTGCCCTCCTCCAGTCCTCTGGATCCACTCCTCTTTCCAGTAAGCTGTTAAGCAGGACTGTCAGAGGTGCAGCCAGTGCCTCCCTGAGCTCTCTCAAATGTGCCCTGTCTAGTACCATTGCTTTGTCCACATTGAACTATAAGAAGGTTGGTGACAAGCCTGGGGGTGCCATAGGGCAGACCTGGGGAAGGAAAATAAAATACTGATAGAAAAAAGAGAAATGATACCACAAGCCTAAATTATATATTTTTAGCAATTCCTGCATAAACAGTGATGTGAAAAACTGTATTTTGTGTTGTTTTGCTTTTATGAGCAGCATTCTGTTATAGTTCTCTTCACAGAACTAGGGATCTGGAATTTTAACTATGTTGTGGTTTGTGCACATAACTCTAAGCATGATTCTGATAGGACAACAGTTAACTCCACAAACTGTGACACAGTAAAAGCTCCAAATTACTGGTTCAGTGAAGAGAACTGTTCAGAATGTTGTCCATAAAAAGAAAACAATTGAAAACAGTTTTTTACATCATTGCTTACAGTTACATATGGGCTATCTGGATGTATGACTTTAATTCTGCTAATAAGAACACTACTGGCTGCTACCAAATACCACAAATTTCCTGTTCCCTTTAATGGATAGTACCAAATAGGTGTACAGTGCTATATTAAAACAAGCATTTGTCAGTGCTAAATGTTTGCTTGCTGGTATTAGCATTGGCAGTGCAGGAGTTAGACAGATGCAGAATAGGAATGGCAGTGAAGTGTTGAACTCACGCCAACCCCACCTCCACCCTGCAGAGATGGACAGGCATTGGGGTATGTCTTTGGATCATCACCCATAATGCTCACACCATTTCACCCTCACCATATCCTGCAGACACTGACAAGTGCTGAAGTGTGCCTTGGAGTGTTCGCCTCTACAGTCACCCCATTCCATAAGGACATACGCTGAAATGGGTGCAGTATAGGAGAATGGGGTGAACTCTGAGGCTGAAGAGTCCAAGTCCAAGACACAACTCAATGCCTGTCACTGGCTGCTGGGTGGGGTTTGGGGTGGAATAGCATGAGCATTACAGCCGGCAATCCAAAGGCACACCCCAACACCTGTCAGTCTGTGCAGGGTGGGACATTAGAAACCCTAATGTCCGAGGTGTTTATTGGTATTTGCACTTCAAATTTTCAACATGGCCTTTTTGTGACCTTCACCTCATGAAAGCATTTGGGACCTCTGCTTATGAGCTGTGGCAGTGTGATTTTGTTAATCTGTCCTGAACGTTGATTTCCCACAGTCACTGTGCCATTCTGCACCAGATGTGTGAAAACACAGTTCAGGCAGGATGTGAAAAATGATAGCTGTACCATTCATAGGGAGGTGTGAACAGATGGCAATGTTGAAAATCTGGAGTGAAAATATTGAAACTTCTCAAACTTATGAGCGTACGTGTCACCAAATTTTCAACATAGGCTTTTAGGGACCTCCACTCATGAACAGTGTCACTGTGTTTTCCTTAATCTGTCCCACATCGATCGCACTATTGTGCGCCAGATGTGCAAAAACACATTTTGGCTATGATCTGAAAAATGACAGCTGTGCTGTTCACAAGGAGGTGTAAAAAAATGCCAATGTTGAAAATCTGGAGTATAAAGATTACAAATTCTCGAAGTTATGAGTGTGCGTGGAAACTGTGCAATGCATGCATGTAACACAGTCTTTTTTTGGAATTTTTTCACCAAATTTGCAACATTGGCTTATTGGAGGCCCACGTCATGAACCATGATACTGTCATTTCATTAATCAGTCCCAAAAGGTGATTCCGTGAAGTGACCATGAAATCACCTTTCAGGACCGAATAACCAGATGACAGTGACTGAGTTCATGAGGTGGCATCCCAAGAACCCCATGCTGAAAATTTGATGCCAAAATTCACAAAAATGGCCAAGATAGCCACCTAAGTTGAAAAAAAAAACAATAATGCCATTATACAACTTACCAGCATTTCTTCAGTTCGCAGTCAGCTTTGAAGAGTGCAGACATGCTCCCGCTCCACCGAAGATCATCACGCCAGGCTCCAGAGGTAAGTATGGGGTCAAGGTGGGTGTGGGGAGGTGGGGTGTGCAGAGGGTTGGTGCGGGTTGGGGGAAGGGGCAACGGACACAACAAGGGACTGTTTTCTTTTTTCACATGTTTAAAAAAAAAATGAGCAGGATGGTTTTCTATTTACAGAGACAATGGGCATGATGGGGTGGGCTCCTAGCATGCCACCTGGGTGTTTGTTGGGGGAGTGGAGCTGACAGAGACTGGGCACACCATTGGCACATACAATGTGTCTAGGGGGGCACATGAGCAGAGGGGAATTGGGCACCCTCCTCAGCACACAATGAATGGGGGGGACATTATGCCAATGGGGATTGGGCTCCCCCATCAGCAAATGAACTGGGGAGAGGTTGTGCCAACAGGGGAATAGGGCACCCCAGTCAGCTTTCATGGGGACCGTGAGAGGCGGACGACGACAGCCGCTGCCATGTTTATTGAAATGTGACACCAGACAAGGCAAGCTGCTATTTACTGCTGCAGTCAGGTACCGTCCCAGCATCAGACTATTCAGGAAAACCAGCTGATTCTCCAATGACGGGACGCTCCCTGATTGCAACAGCAAATTTCTTTCAGATTGGTGGCACACTTCAAAACTGCTGTCATCGACAGCATGCTTCTCCATTGGCACCACAGAAACCAGCCCGGAAAAACACTGCCAGTATTGGCCACAACACTGCTACATCTCCACAACCCATTACTCCAGCAAGCTTTTACAAAATGTTTCTTGCGCATGTGCACAAGCAAACATAATAAAAATGCCTGAATGGCAAACTACCTTAAGGATATTCCCTGGTGTTCCAGCAACCTCGTGTCAAAGTCATATTTTTTTGCCCAGTACATGATGGTCATATAAACATTTAAAATCCACAACAAGAAACATGCACTGCCATGCTTGTTTTTAAGTTACATTGGTGAGACTTGATCTCTCTTTATGGAAAAAATCCAGAAGGGGTCATATTGTTTTATGTGGTTATAACTTCAGTATTTTAGATGTCAACATTAGTGTGAAAGAAAATGTGAAACAAGGACACATAGTTTGTTATGACGCTTGCTTCATTTTTTCCACAAATGCAAAAATAAAGCATAAATTATCAACACTATGACACCCTCTTGAACGGATATTCTCCCCAAAAGGGGGAACTATTTGTATATTTTTGTACTTAAACCATTTCAAACTCATATTATTTTCATAAAACATTTTTGATAAATGTAGAATACAGTTATGAATATAAAAACAGAAAAGAAATATAGGGGTTGCCATGCTTCTTTTGGTTAAATCTGCTTTTAAAGTTGCAGTTTCAGAGGTGGGCAGCTCAGGACAAAAATAATTGAAACATCCCAATAAAAAATAAAACTTGCAAGAATGCTATTCAAACAATTCAAAAGCACATGCAGAATGGCAAGGACTTTAACATAAAATAAACAGTGTAACCAAACACAGACATATATTTAAATAAAGTGCCTTGAATAATACCAACTGCTGCAACTGCGAGAGCTAAATTTCCTTGCTGCCATCCTGTATATATTCTTAGCTGGACATGACATAATAGGATAAATCGTTATTCTAATAGTGCTTCCATATATTTAAGAATGTACTTGTGCCAGAAAATAACTTTGAAAACTTTTTTGAGAACATCAGAAACATGGGAATTTGAAACACCAGGGAACGTCTTTAACGATAAATATTATCAACAGTGAATAATTTATTAAAAGTGCTAATGGTGGTGAAAAAATGCATTGAGATAATTAAGAGGGGAGGTGAGGAAAGGTGAGGCACAAAACGTGGAACTGTAGGGGATGGAAAGAATAGATGGAGTGAGGCAAGTGGGGAAAAGGTAAGGAAGAGGAATGGGGGAGGTGAGGTAGCGGAAGGGATATGAAGCTATGTTCGGAGGGTGAAAAAGGAAAGGGTTTGGGGGTAGAAATGAAAAAGCAGATAAAACAGAGGGATCTGGATCCAGAGACAGATGGAAATACTAATATAAAGTATTCCCTTTTGCACAGTCCATTGCGTCCCACTTTCGCCACCACTACATCCTCTCCCCTGATCTGTAAGGCTAAGTAGCTCGAGTAAAATGACTGCATTTTAACTCCAAGAAGCACATCATATGAAGCTGTTGCTTGTTTGCTGCCTCTGCCTGCTGCTTATCAGATGGCCAGCCTGTCAGCCAGACCCGCCACTATACCTCACAGTGCGTAATTATGCACACACTGCACTTGCTCAGTGCTCTGTCACAACCTATTCCCATTGCCTTCTACTCTCATTTTTATTAAAAAAAACTGTGAAAGATTGAGGATTTACAGTGGCCTGGTTAGAAATGGGTCAGACCAGCTGCTGCCCAATTCTAACCCACCTGGAGATTCCCGGCTGACCTGAATCTCCAACCCAGGCCCACTGCACATCCCTTGTCACAAGCAGAAGATTAGAACCTCAAATCAGGAAAAGTAGCAGGGACAGATAAGTGTAAAGGGCAAAGAGACTGTTTTGATATAACTGTCTTCAGTAGTTAAACAATGGAATGCTCAGAAATCCATATTTTTCTTTTGGGGGTGTGCAAATGAGTGAATTCTGCTGATATCAACTGGGGATTTTGTGCTAGAAATAAGAAAATCACTTTATCTTACCTGAATAAAATATACATTATTTTTAAACCTGTGTTTGGTTTTTGAACGTTATGAATGCCTAAACTCAGTTTACTGTAAATATATAGGTCATGTCCTGGAAAGTTGCTGCCATTTTGTTTAACTTCCCCAGGAGGTGTTCCCTTAAAGTGATTTTTCAAAATCCAGGGAAACTTTTTTCCATATCCTCCTCCTGCTTTTCCCTCAGAATTTTGTTTGTGACCTCATAATCATTTAAACAGCAACAGACTGTGATGTCGTAAACACAGGATTATAAAAGAAAATCAGGTGATGGCTGACAGCAAAGATTCTGTTTTAATGCAAATGCCCTAGGTGATAAATCCCAAGGGAAGATAAACACAGTAAATAAATAAAACAGATGCTGAATCACATCTGAATGCTGTATTTTGAAAGTTTTAAGATACTAGAAGATCACTTCATGGACTTTTCTGGTGAAGCACTTCTAATAAATAAGCTGTATTCTCACAAGAGTAAGGCTGGCAGTTGGAGCTGTCAGCAGTCAGGAGACGTGGGGTGGTACTCTGTAGGTGGGAGATGGATGATGCAAACTGTAGACTGCTGCTGATCAGTGTGAAAGGTTTGTTTGATATGTGAGACCTCTGAATGTAAGTGATGGAAAGGAGTGCCTACACCGCAGTACAAAAGAAAAATTGATTGGTGGTAGAGGAAGCAAAGCTCACAGCTGCAGCTACAATGAAAGGCAAGATCAATACATACTGTATGCTGAAACATTACATCCCAACAAATGCATTTGACTCTCGGGATGGAGATAAATGTACCTGACTAAAAAGGTACTGAGGGTATTAGGCTGTTGCAGCTTGAAGGGGCAGTTGATTTGCCTGTCTGGCACATGGGGGGGGGGTGCCTGAGTGGCCACTGGGGTTTGGATTAACACATCTGCTAGGCAAACAAAGAGGCCACTAATATTTTAAAGGCTGATGAAACTGGCCCCTCCTTGTGGCACAAAAATAAGATATTTACTTACAGTCCCCCCCAAGTTGGGGAGCATTTATGATTATTTTAAAAGGGGGGCTCTTTTGTTTTTAGACATTCGGCAATTAATTTCTTCATAGCCCTTTTAGTGGGGCTATCCTCTCCAGGGCCCAAAGATGAGAACAATTGGGCTCCTTCAACTGGAGGGGAGGTGGTCCAAAACACAGTTACCATCTTGGATACTGCTGTATACCCAAAGGGCCCCATATTCAGAGCCAGCTGGCTGCACCCACAAACAGGTGTGCCGTGTGAAAAAAATAGGGCTGGCCAGCTCTGGTGCCATATTCAAAGAAGACAGCATGATCTAAACTGACTGCACAGTTTGAATATCAGACCGTGGTAGTGTGGCACACAGCAAGCAGTTACCATGCTTGGTGCAGTGCTACCAGAGGGTTGGGCTGAAGACTGCCCCTAGGGGTAAAGTGTGGCATACACTAGTTAGCACCACGGCCCCCATGGGTGATTTTCAGCCCAAACATGCAGATGAGCCCATTGGATATGTACGGTGGTAAGAGTCCATTTGCATGCTAGCACCACGTCCGAGTACACCAGGCCAGGTCCCCCCCAAGTCTGATCCCCATCCATGTAAAAAGACATCAACCTGGTGGTCCAGTGTCCTTCCCCAGCCTCAATCCCCATTCATGTAAATAATACCATCAACCTTGGTGGTCCAGTGTCCCTCGCCAGCGCCGATCCCCTGGTAGTAGACAAATACATGAACTCCTGGTGGTCTAGTGGTTCTTGCCCCATCCCCCAGTCTCTGATCACTGTCCCAACAAGAAATTAATATCCCTGGCAATCCAGTGCCCCCCCACCCCGGCAGGTAGTGACCCACCACCCCTCTCCCCCTCCCCAAACCGACCCAAGCTGGCGACTGGCACAGCCCCCCTCACACTGCCACAGCTGGCCACTGACTGAACTGTCACTGAGCACGTACAGTATACAGTACAGGCTCATTGGTTAAACAGTCAACCAATGAGCACATACTGTTTATTGTACATGTTCAGTGACAGTTTAGTCAGCAGCCAGCCATGGCAGTGTGAGGAGGGCTGTGCTGGTCGCTGGCTCAGGTCAGTTTGGGGGGCGCAGGGTAGTGGGTCACTACCTGCTGAGGTTGGGGCCACTAGACTACCAGAGATATTTATTTCTAGTCGGGACAGCAATCAGAGTCTAGCGGAGGGGAGAGGAACCACTAGACCACCAGGAGTTCATGTTTTTGTCTACGAACAAGGGACTGGGGCTGCGGAGGGACACTGGACCACCAAGGTTGATGTTTTTTTTTTACATGAATGGGGATCCAGGCTGAGGAGGGACACTGGACCACCAAGTTTGATGTGCTTGTTTGTTTGTTTTTTCACATGAACTGGGATCGGGACTGGGGAGGGACACTGGACCACCAGTGTTGATGTTTTTTTATGTAAACAGGGACCAGGACTGGGGAAGGATACCAGACTATTAGGGTTGATGGTTTTTTTTGTTTTTATGTTGTATGTGTGTTGTTCAACACTTGACAGTGCATGGACGGGCTGGGAGACACCCCATCTGCACACTGTTAAGGGCTGGGTTTCTGAAGTGCTAAAGTGCACCAGCACTGACAGCTATTTAGCACTTCTGATACATTTAAGTATTGTGCTGTGCCACATATGCATGAGGGATCCCTCATTTGCATAGGTGCAGCACAATATTGTGCACAATGGCGCTGTCAGGGTGTGCCATGCATATGTGTCCTTTTAATTTGGGCACACCCCCAACAGCTGATGCTATTCCAGATTAGCATGGCACAAACCTAGTTTGTGCCATGCTGACCATTTGAAAATGGGGGCCATAGTCTTTAGCTTCATTTGATGAAGATTTATGAACTACACCATTTTGGTATTTGCATACACCTACAGTAGTGTGGGTTAACAACAGCACATTACCTCAACCACAAGGGTAGCTTAATCCACAAACTCTGCAGTATGTTAGTCCACATACAGTACTGTATAACATGGATCCAGTCACAGATGTTATAGTTTTCTTTCTCAATAAGGCAAGAGGGTACATTATACCAACGCCATGTGACCTCTAAGAAGCAGAATTTAAAAAATAAACTTTTCTTACATACAATGTATGTATATTTCCATATTCTTGTATTCAGCACTTGCTTAGATTTCCTATTAAGACAGCTAAAATATAATACAGTAATATAATAATTTAAGGTTGCACGGGACTTTAGGTTCTCCAATCCCCCCCCCACACACACACACACACACACACACATATATATCATAAGCAGGGATGAATGAGTACTCTGTGCAAACATATACCAATTTATAGGGATTCCCTACCCACTCTATTACCAAGGGTGCCCTGTGATTCTCTTAGTAAGCAGAAATGTGTCCAGACTTGTCTTGAAGGCCTGTTTTGTATTCATAGTCTGTGTCTCCTCCACGGCAAGTTTTCCCATAAGTTCATCACCCTCTAGGAGAAGAAATGCATCTGAACAGTACCCATTAATTTAGTGCCTCTGAGTTTAAGGGAGTGTCCTGTGGCCTGCTGGAGGACACTAGATCCAACATCTCTGTCTGCTCACTTTTGTTGATGCTCAGAGTATGAAGAAGACTGAGATCATGGGCCCGATTCTCAAAGTTCCCATTAATAATTTATTGATCGGCATTAGCCATTTCATAGAAATAGCTGTTCATGTATTAGTACAAAAAGATAAGACACTGAATTATTTGCAATAGCCATTTGATTAAAAAACATAAAGGCTTGACCCCTGTTGCACTAGCACATTGGCAGTTCCCCATAAATACAATTCGATGTGCTGATGCAACTGGATGGAATAATATGAGGTACTTATGTAACTTGATTTATTTTGTGACATGAGATAATGCTTGTGTAACTTGAGATTTCTATGTGGCTTTCCACCTCTCTATCTGTGGGATATGCCACCCTGTAGAAGTACAACATAAGGAACCCTAGAGGAGGGTTCCCCCACTACAGGTGCCGGGAATGAATGTGTAAGCTAAAGATAGGGTGGGAAGAAGCCCAAAAAGTATATCTAAAGATGTCAGGCATCGAAGAAGCAAGGATGATGAATAATTTCTGTGAAGAGAAGGGCTAACTTCCTAAAGAGAGAGGGGGAAACCTGGGCCACCATCCACCTCCATCCAACAGTGGAACCTAACTAACTAACTTGAAGAAAGTACTAACTCTAACTAATATTATGACCATTGGCACGGAGGAGAGGAAAGACCCCCTTTGAGGAGGAAACCTCTGGGGATCCAAGGCCTAGGTCACCTTCCCTTCAGGCTGACTACGTTAGATTTCAGGACGTATGTCGGTAAAGAGAATGGTTCATAGATGAGGGATATAAGTAGGGAGGATGATGAATGGATAGGGAAAAACCCCAAATGAGCACAGAGAAATAAGGAACTTGAGGTAGCAGGGACCCAAGGAGGGTATGCTCAAGTAATCAATGGGAGAGAGTATATCAGAGGAGCAAGGATGGGAGGAAGTGGATCCATGTGCGAGTCGGAGGAGCACGGGGTATCTGGATGAGCTCACGAGAAGATTCCAGATACGCTGATGAAACAGATGAAAATGCAGGCTGGCTTGATTGAGCAATGTGAGTGATTGAATGATTTGATTGAGCGAGTAGGCTTGATTATACAATGTGAACGATTAGACCCTGAATGGTTAGATCCTGAGGTTGTATTCAATAAGGTAGCATAAAATGCGATGGTAGGAGTGGTAGAGTAAGCAATGTAAATAGATGAACCTTGAGGTAATGCTGAGGGAATTATGACTGGTAAGGCTGTGAAGGATGATAGAAGGTCAATGGGTGGGATAGGACCCAACCAGTACAAGTCATAGTGAAATAGTCAAAGCTGGTGCAGTTTGATGAAGTGGCATACAACTCGTGAGAAGGACACCTGAATGACGACCGAAGTCAGGAACTTGATGAATACAGCGTGAGTGCTGCGGCTCGATGAGGTGGTATCAGTGCATGATAGATGGGGCCCAAAAGAAATATCAAATGCAGGCCTCAAGTGGAGTGAATTCATGATGGTCGGTAAGGAATGGAATACGGGGAGACAGGAAGGAACTGGAAAATGAAATGGAATGGAGGTAGTATGCTCTATAGAGCAAAGCGAGCAATGAAGCTCCTCAAAAGGAGGCAGATTCTGAGGCCAAGAAGGCATATCTGGAACCAGAGGTTTGCAAACCAGAGGGTACGAGCTCAGGATAGATGATCGAGAGGAGCCAAACTGATTGATTGAAGATGAGGAGGAAAGCCCTGAGTGGAAAGAATTCACGACGGTCAAGACAAGAGTAGGCGCTAAGCTGAGGAAGATAACAGGAACGGATGAGATACAATGAAGGATCAGCGCCAGGAAGGCAGGTACTGGTAAGTGAGGTGTGAAAGGATTAAGGATGGTAGGGAGGTCAATAGGTTAGCATAGGACCTAGCCGGTACGAGATGAGAACTGCATAGGGTGAGTCGGAGTAGGTAGTACATGATCCATGATAGGTATGCCAAAAGAAACATCGAATGCAGAACATGATGGGAATTATACTTTGATGCTGAGGTAGCACAGTAGTTTGTCAAGAGAGCTGAGGAGAGGGAGCAGAACAAGGGCATGCTGATGCAGGAGTGGCATTCATTGCAACTCAGGTTGAGCGATCGAGGAACAAAACTGGATAAGGTACAATGAGGAGTGAGCAAAAGTGGATGAAATATGATGAGGAGTGAAGCTAAGAGTGGAGTGAAGCAATGATAGCTGGAACTAGAAAAGGCGTTAAGACAAGGAAGGTAAAATTAGGAAATGGATGAGGTACAATGATGGACTGAAGCCATGGAGGTTAGTAGAGGGAAGCGAGGCATGACAGGACAAAGGACGGAGGAGGGAGAGGATGGCAGGTTACAAGGCCAAGAAGGCAAAAGGACGTAGGACGGTGGGGATTGAAATGAATAAGCAGGTTGAGGTGAGGTAGAGTGGAATGGAGCATGCTTGGTATGATGAAAGAGGGAAGCCCTGGAGGCTGGTATAGCAGGAGGGCCGCAGGTCGATGAGGCAGCATAGGAGTCATGAGAGACATGCCCAAAAGAATTATCAAATGCAGGCCATGAGGGGATGGAATCCATGAGGACCAGGATGCCAAATGATGACCGAAGTCATGAACTGGACAAATGCAGCAGGAGGGCAAATAGCCAGAACATGAAACAAAAGCTCCAGGAGGGCAGCGAGACAACCCCCCCCCAACAGCCATGAAGTTTGCAGAGTGCCAGGAGAAGCACAAATAAATACCAGTGCACAGCAAGGGCCCACAACAGCTGAACATGCAGTCTGAAACAACTCACCGAAAGGTCCAGAAGAGACACATGTCCAGGCATGAGTTTGGACAGTGCCCACCAGCAGAGGCATGGAGAAGTCTAAAACAGCGGAAAGTGCAATGGCATTAAATAAGCCAGGACAACAAAGAATTGACTAAATAAGCTTTAAATTGCTGAGTGGCAGGAAGTCCATAAAGAAATCCGGCATGTACAGGACAATAGAGTAATAAAACAAAATAGAAAAGATATATAGAAACAACTGCACATGGATAGCTGAAGCAGAATGAACCATGCTGGCACTCCATGAGCGCATCCTGGACAGGCGCTGAGCAAACCCAGCACATCGGCAGACACTCTGCACTGTAGTTATACACGCACAGCAGCATGGCTTGCACACCGCACCCCGAACAAAGCCAGACCACCAGAACAGCAAGCTGCCCCCCGGCGACTCCCCACGGAAGATGCGATTAAAGAGACTCCCTGAAAGGAGGTAGAGCTGGAAATGAATGTTAAAAGAACTTGAATGATGGTGGAAGGCCTCTAACCAGCCCTTAGCAAAGGGCAATGGACAGGAAGGCATGGCTCCTGAGTGGAGGTAGAGCCAAATTGAGGTGCATGTCCAGGGGAGAGATTGAGTCGATTCAAGGTAGCAGCATGGATGAATGAAGAGTGAAACCATGAGTGGAGCAAATTCCTGATGGCTTGCACTAGAAAAGGGGCACAGCCTTGATAGGATATTGAGTTGATTCAAGGTAGCAGATGCGATGTGACAGACCCACAGAAGGGCCCAAAAGAAATGACGAATGCAGGCCCTGATTGAAAGGAATCCTTGATGACCCGTATGAAATGAGAACGGCAGTAGGGCGAGTTGGATGAGGTGGCATAAGAGTCATGATAGGTATGCCTCAGGAATCTGATACAGGCAGCGAGAGGGCCACGGTTTGATGAAGTGGTATATGATACATGATAGGTATGATGAAAATTATTATCAATTACAGGGTGATTGAGTGCAGCCTCAGTTGGAGTGAATCCGTCATGGCTGGAATGAGGAAGGTAAAATAGGAAAAGGACGAGGTAGGGAAGCTGGGACAGGTGGAATGGGTGGGGTATGAAAGGACGATGGATGATTAGGAAATGAGGCCCAGAATGCTGGTACAGGTTTGAATTGGGATGAGGAAAGACAATAGAGAAGGTAGGGTACAGGATGAAACTGTATGAGGTTAGGTGTCATATGCTCCATGATAGGTATGCCCAAAGAAATATCGATATCAGCCCAGATAGAGCAAGTAAATAGTACAGACTTGGCAGCGAACCATGCCAAGGCATACTGATCGAGGTGTTCAGAGGTAGGTAAATGGACACTAAGGCCGGACTGAAGGAGAACCAGACGTAGGCAGCTGGACACCAGATGGACTGGGGGATATACAAGGAGAGGGTAAACCCCAAATAAAGCAGTGGACAAGGAAGGAGGGAGAGCACTCATCTGATTCAGTGAGAGGTATGCATGACTAAGCAATGGAAATGAATGAACCCTGAGGTCAGACAGAGAACCTGGGGTCAGCTAAAGAGAACAGGACTCCAGCAGGGACGAGTAAGAGATGTCAACGGCAGTAGGCAAATGGCAAGAAAGGTATAGCAGGAATTCAATACAGGCAGGAAATAGAGAATGTAAAAAACAGCATGAAAATGCATACCTCTCAACAGTCCCCAGTTGTCAGGGACGTTCCTGATGGTGCGCTGATTATTCCTCATTCCTTCATAAAAGTTGTGGTCATGTGACAGAACAGCAGGGATCAAAAGCACAATATAATGTCAAACATTAAAGTAACAGGCATGAAAGCAGCAGAAAAGGCAGCTTAACGCAAATCGCTGTATGCTATAAGCTGTCTGAGTAAAGAGTATTAGATTTGCAGATGGGTCCCTGATCTGGGGTCTTTGTCCCCGATTGTTTACTTATGTATTGGGTTCTCGATTGGTAGCGTTGGGGTAAAGAAAAGATCAGGAGAGAGTAATGAGGAGGGAAGTAAACCTGAGGCAGCGCACCATGTCCTGGGGTTGAACAGGTGAGCCCTAGGTCAGGGAGATGCGAGATATGAGAGAAAAGAGGTAGACAGGAACAGGGAAGAGAGAGTAACTCGAGGAGCCAGGAGAAATGCATTAGTGAGGCAAGAAACGGAGAGGTAGGTGCGCTACGATAAGAAGAGGAGACCAGGGAAGCAAAGACAGTGAGACGCTGTGAGAAGCGGGCACCAGTGAATGAGGAAATGCAGCACCGGTGGTATGGGGAAAGGAAAGGAGGCAGAGTTGGCCAATGGAAAGGGAAGAGCCAGCCGCTAAAAGTTGCAGATGTGAGAGATTGGGGGAGAGGGGAGGAAACGAATGACTAGATTGGGTGGCTGTGAGTGGCAGGAGGAGGAATAGATATGGGGGGGGGAGAACAGGAACACAGCAGCAGCCCAAGCGAGACAGGCATCCAAGTGGCCAGGAAGCGAGTGAACTAAAAACACAAGTCCAGAGGGAGAGGGGGAACGGCAAGGACAACCACGGAACCTGGGGCAGAGGAGGATCCAGAGCCACAAGGCAGGAGCAGGGGGAGGGGACTACAGAGCCAGGGACAGCAGGAAGGAATAAGGCATAGCTGAGATGAGGGCAGAGATGCGACAAAAGTGGGCAGATGCCATGAAAGAGGGGATGGGGAGCAAAAAGATACAGAAAGTAGGCAAGGGAGCGGCTAACGAAGCCTCCGGCCACAGTGAAAAGAATCCTGACAGGCAGATGAGGAGGAAATGGTGAGTGAGTAAAACAAAATGACAGAGGCACAGCTTACAACGTGAAAAGAACGTCAGTGGCAAAGTGAAGAAGAAAAATGATGGCAAACATAGTGTGAGGAGCTAGGAGAGCACTCGAGGGAGAGAGAGAGAGGTCCGGCGGTCATAGGTGCTCCAAAGCAAGACAGCAGAAGAGCGGAGAGGAGCAGCGCCTCCGGCCCAAACAAATAAGAATCCTGGCAAGGCCCATGATGTTGTGACCTTTAAACTCGATGGGGGAGTGATGTTGTTGCTCCACCCATCGAACCACGGGCTTAAAGCCCTCGCATTATACTTAAAACATGAAAGAGTAGCCCAGCTAACCATTAAATCCATTTTGAAATCATTAGAGCAGTGTCCCATATGTTACAGTGTACTTATCGGAATTTATTTCTCTCAGATCTTACCAATAGTAATTAGATAAAGT
Source organism: Neoceratodus forsteri (assembly GCA_016271365.2). NCBI lineage: Eukaryota > Metazoa > Chordata > Ceratodontiformes > Ceratodontidae > Neoceratodus > Neoceratodus forsteri. The sequence continues at coordinate 138,247,228 of CM057453.1, forward strand.
GCAAGATACGTAAGGACTTCTACATTTTCTGCATTAAATACGAAGTCCAATAAATATCTATCAGGAATATTGTATGGACTTAAATACTTGCCCAAAAATTTCCTCCTTGGTATATCGTAGAATGGGCAACGCAGTGTAACATGTTTTAGATCTTCTATTTCATGAAGTGAACAATTACAATGTACAGAAATCATTTGATCTTTATTATAACGAGCCATTAATAAGTTACTGGAAAAAGTTTCAAATCTGTATCTAGTTAATATTACTCTGTGTTCCTTGTTTTTGACCAAAGTGAGATACAGTTTAATAATGTGTTCTACCGTATTGTTCACTAGGGAAGGTGACGTTTTCAAAGCTTTAATTCTTGTAAATCTTTCTGTCTCAAAGCTCCCAGAATGGTGCAAGGGGGTTGTACCACAAGGAATGGCGCAAAGTGCCACTTGCACCAAACGATGCACCAGAAGTGATTCACAAATGCAATGTGCGTCAACCGTAGGATGCTTGCACCAAAGGGGTCTTGCGCCATCCTTACACTACAAAAAGAGCTGGGGCATGGCATTAGGGGACAGAAGATGTAAGCTGCTACATCCCCAATTCAGGATTCTCTAAACCCTCTAAGAGACAGGGATCGTCTAAGGGTACTTAGAATTAGAGCACTTGCGCCACTCTCAGAGCCCTCTCTGTTGGAGAGGGAATGTGCGGTGGCCCACTCCGATCCCCGTTTATGAAAACTGATCATGTCCCTGGTGGTCTAGCAGACCCCAACCCCGATCCCCTTTTAGTAATATTAATGACATCCAAGCTGGGGCTTGGGGTCTGCTAGACCACCAGGGACGTAATTAATATTACTAAAAATGGGATCAGGGCTGGGGAGTACCACTAAACCACCAGGGACGTCATTAATATTACTAAAAGGGGATCAGGGTTGGGGGTCCACTAGATCACCAGGGATATCCTAGAGTGGTGCATGGCTGCCCTGCAGCTTGCAGCACACCATCTAGATGCAATGATTGTTTGGCACATGGCCACAGTTGCTGCAAGCTGTGTGACTTTTCTGCCAGGACCCTGCCTGATAGAGAATTAGGTGAAGGATCCCTGGTGCACCAATAGTTGGCACAAACCATCATTTGGCGAGGCTTGTGTCAAGTTTTGAGAATCTGGCCCCATGTCTCCTCTCAGCCTTATTTTCTTCAGGTTGACCATGTTAAGGGCCGACACCCTCTCCTCATACCTTATGTCCCCATCATACCTCATCATTTTGGAGGTCCTGTGTTGCACCCTCTCGACTGTCTCAGTGTCTTTTTAATATTGACTAGCCCAGACAGTGCTCCAGGTTGGGCCTGAAGGTATGCCGTCACTATGGCGACAATTGTACTGCGACCTACAGTACAACGACAGGTTGCTGTAATTTCGGCGCGGGGCCACAGCACTGCTTTCTGGGTGTCTTGCACTCCCTTCCTGAATCAACTCTGGCTTGGAGTTGATTATTTTAGTTATGGGTGTGTGTGGGGGGGGGCAGAGCCCCCTGCATGGGGTTTGGGAGGGCGAAGCCTCCTCAAGAAAGCACAATCTTAAGTGACCAGCTTTATGACGACTGCAACAGCATAAAGGTGTTGCTGTAACTTCGGTAGACAACGAATTTGTCAACTGGCTGTCATGGATCCGGGACTGAACAGGGTCTCATGAAATGAGAGGATTGTTCCCATGTCCTGCTGGCCACACTTTTTGTTGTATCCCAGTCTCCTGCCATGCACTGCTTTCAATGCTTCAGTCCCTTGTCTATTATGAAACTCAGGTCCTTTTTCACCTCCACTGCTGTAAAAGCAGCCACAAACATGGTGTAAGGCCTACCTCTGTTTTCCTGCCCAGGTGTAGCACCTTGCATTTGCACTCATTGAATCAGAGAATCCAGCAGTCTGATCAGTCACCCATCTTGTTACAGTCATCCTGAAGCTTCAACAGAAGTGTTCCAAGCACCAACCCTTGAGAGATGTCACTGAGTAGCCCTATCCACTCAGAGTAGTACCCATCCACCATGGGGTGACTATCCGTCCTAAGACAATTACCAACCCATCTTTCTCTGCCCTGCCCTAGCTAAGGTGCAGGAAAAACTTATTCTGTCTCAGCTGTCCACCTACTGTACCTTGACTCCTCTTCTTTCCTCTCCCTTTCCATTCTGGCTTGTGTAAATACCATTCAACCATCTTCTCCCTCATCTAGATCTCTGGCTCTGTGCTGATAGGCATGGACCAGAGCCTGTTCACCTTGGCTATTTTCATAGACCTAGCAAAGGCCTTTAATACTGTGGTCCATCCCCCCCCCTTTCTCTTTGATAAGTTGGCTGCTGCAGGCCTATCTGACATTGCAGTTGGGTGGTTCTGCTTCTGCCTCTCAGATTGGTTCTGGTCAGTCCAAGTTTGTTGGTGATGCCCTTCCCCCTTACCGTTACATCCAGTATCCCCAGGACTCCACGCTCAGCCCAATCCTTTTCTCCATCTCCTTAAATGGCTCTACACCAGTGTCTCCATATACATACACATGACAGTATGCTGATGACATGGTTCTATTTGCTTCTGGTGTTTTGGTCTTTAAGCTAAGATCATAACTCCAGCATGACTTAGATTATATTCAGTACTGGCTCTGCTCAAACCTGCTCCATCTAAATGCCACAAATCTGTCCCCTGACGTTTGGAACTAAACAGAGACTAGCAAGGCATCAACACACCCTTGTCCCCTCTGGATGGCAATCTTCTAGCAGAGGCACCCCACTTCAAGTACTTAGGGGTGTGGCTGAACCAAAACCCCAGCTTTTCCACCCACAATGACACTATGTAAAACAAACTTTGACCTAAGATTGGTATGCTGTATAGCAGCAAACCCATCATTCCTCTTGTAGTCTGCCGAGACATCCTCCTAAAGATGATCTTGCCTGTTCTTGACTGCATAGATGCAGTCTAGAGTGCTGCCCCAAAGTCTAGGCTTGACAGGCAAGACCCCCTTTTTTATTCATTCTGCCATGCTCCCCTTAGTACTCTATCTCTGACTCATCATCACTGCTGTCAGCTGATCTCTCTTTCCCTTCCCAGGAGATCAAACATCTATCATACTGTTTCTTCCTCCTAGCCAAATACTGGCTTGCCACTGTTTCCACTTAATTTCTCTCCTTAATCCTGTCATCTGTTCCTCCTACGACCCCCTCCAATCATCCACTGATCATTCCATTCATGTCCTCCACAATAAATCTGTAGCAGATCAGTCTGCTTTCTCTCTGTCAGTTGCAATACTGTGAAACAGTCACCCTTTTCCCATCCACCTCTCATCCACCATGCACTCTCTTAAACCCCTCTTACTGTTACACTTCTCAAAAACATGCACCTGCAGCTAACCTCTTTCCTCTTCTCTTCACATTACAACAACCCATAACATATCTAACTCCAGCTATTTAACCATTTTGCCTCTTACCATAGTGCATGGCTTAAAACTCAGTGCATTCTGTAATTTGAATTTTACGCTGCTGTGATTCTATTTCAAATCTTGTCATATGTTGGCAGTACAATACCATCATGTCTACATATACATAGACAATAAGGGCTGAAAAAGGCCTCTCAGCCCATCCAGTTTGACTACCCTAACTACTCTGCACTGTTCCTAGTGTCTATCCCTTCCCTTTGTTTCTACATCACTTTTCTAAGTAACCTCATATGCCTGCCTCAACCTTGCTTGAAGCTGTTCACCGATTTGGTCCGTACCATGTCCTCCAGCTACTTGTTCCACTTGTACACCACTCTTTCCACAAAAAAGTGCATATGGACATCCCTTTTGAGTCTCCCCAAGTAAGCTCAAGTGAGTTCCTTTCTGTCCCTGTATTTGAACTCAAGGAGAAATGTTTCTTGGCGTCCGCCCTATTTATCCCATGCAGGTGCTGGTATGTCTCAATCATGTCACTTCTTTCCTTCCTTTTCTCAAGGATGGATATTTTTATGTTCTGCAGCCCTTCTTCGTATGTCATGCCCCAGCCATGCATCATCTTGGTTGCCCTGCAATGTATTTCTTCCACCTTGTCACAGTCTCTCCTCAGGTGTGATCTCCAGCCTTGTGTAGTATTTCTGGTGTGGTCATGCCCGTGAAATGTATGATGGGAGGATCGCCTCCCAAATTCTACTGCTTATTTCCATCCCTATACATCCTGTTTGCATTGTCCATGGCTCCTTTACAATGTGCTGTTATTTTTAGGCTCTCCCTAGGTTGGTTTCCTTCATTGTGCTTTCCAGAACACCCCCATTTTATATTGCATTCTTGGGTTACAGGAAGGGGGGCTATAAACAAACAAAATCTATTCCTCATCCTCCTCCTGCTCCTCTTCTCAATGTGCATCATTTTTTTTTTTTTTTTTGCATTGAAGCCTACCTCAGTAAAGGAAGATGGTATTCACTGGTGAAACCAGTGCAATTTTGAATAAATGTATTCAGGAATTATTAATTTAGGCTTGGCCACCCAGACATCCCAACAGTTTTGCTGACTCTTACAAACTTTATTAAGGCTAGGTGTGTAGTGCCCCAATGTTGAGGGGCACCACAAAAAGATGGATACCCTTCCCCCATGCCTAAAAATGTAACTTATTTTTCTTTTCTCATCCCTCCCCCCCTTGCCTACTATGTCCTCCAACCCCACCCCAGCCTTTGTTCAATTCCGCTCCTTTGGCGTAGCAGGGAGGCTGAGGGCAGAACATACCCCTTCTGAAAAGGCCCAAGCCCCTGATGACTAGTTCAGACTTCCCCTGCCCTACAAAAGGGCCTGGGGAGAGGCATACTGGGGAATTCTTGGCTCAGCTGGCAGGATGGAGGATGCTGAGAGCATGGATGTAACAAGCATATACCTGGGTGAGGGTCCATGGCTCCCCCAGCAACACTCCCCTCCAGTGTGGGTGTGGCGTGGTGCAGCAGCAGTTGGGTGGCTGCAGCTGCTCCCCAACATGATCAGCTCCCTGATGCAGTTCTCGGGTTCCAGGTGGTGGCAATGATGACAGTTTTTCTGGGATGGAACACAGTGTGTGGCAGTGTTTTGAGTCCCCGGACTCAGCAGTTCCACTGCCAGCCACCAGAGCAGCAGCACAAGAAGCTGGGTGGGAGCATTGCTCCCCAACCACCTTTCCAGAACCTCCAACAAACCAAGGCAGTCTCAGGCCATGGTTGTGAGTGAGCAGTGTGCCCACAGTGGGTTTACTTGCACTACAGGTGCTGGGGAGTGGGGGGAACAAAAAGGGAGAAAGGGGCTGACGGCTCTGCATCAAAAAAGTTTCTTAAAGTCCAAAACAGTAGAGAATTTAAATATTATATATTACAAGGATAATAAACAGCACATCGTCAAACAGAATAGAGTATGCATCACTAATTAACTATACTTTTACCAGAAGGTTAACGACAGCTTAAACAATAATATACCGGTAGATGTGCTCTTTTTAGACTTCCAGAAAGCTTTCGATAAGGCCCCACATAACATATTATTGGAAAAGTTAGTTAAACTGGGAGTTGACAGTAGGCTGGTCACCTGGATCAGGAATTGGTTAAATAAAAGAACACAAAAAGTTAGGGTAAGGGGTTTGTATTCAAATAGCGGCAATGGTCCTGGGCACAGTATTGTTCACACTATCCACTGGTGATCTGCATCGTGATATTGAAAGTTGGCTAGTAAAATTCACCAACGATGTGAAGTTAGGTGGACCTGTAGATACATTAGACAATATTACCAAGCTAATATCTGACTTAGAAAAAGTGGAAAGACGGGCCAAGGATAATGGTATGATGTGCAGCGTAGAAAAGTGCTCAATACTACACATTGGAAAAAACAATACTAAACACAATTACTACCTTTATGCTACTGTTTTAAACAAGGTCTAATCTGAAAAGGATTTGGGGGTATTTGTAGACAATGATCTGAGTTTCAATGTGCATTGCACCAAATTAATACAGAGAACTAATTATATGATTAGTAACGTCAAGCGAGCATTTATAAACCGATCCTCAACCTGTCTGCTTCCCTTATATAGATCATTTATTAGACCTCATCTTGACTATGGCTCTCCATTGTGCAGCCATATTTGAAAGAATCAAAAGAATTATGTGAAGGGTTACAAAAATGATGGGAGTGATGAAGGGATTACACTATGACAATAGGCTGAAGAAATTGGGACTATATAGTCTAGAACAAAGAAGGATCAGGGGTGACCTCCTACTGATGTACACATTTATGAAAGATGATTATTTATGAAAAGAACTAGGTATACAAATCTAGGATAAACCTAAGGGTCTGAGAGGACACAAACAGATAAGGTTGGAAAATGTAGTTAACAAAGGAAGATATCATTGTTTTATGCAACGAACAGGCAGGATTTGGAATCAGCTTCTGAAAGAAATAGTGGAAATACAAAATATGAACATATTCAAAACCAGACTCGATAACTTTTTGCTGGAGGGAGGAATCAGTTGGACCCGCTGTTGTGGGTGGACAGATATAATGGGCATTTATGCCTTCTTTGTCCACTACCCAGTGTGAATCAAGGGAGGGGGGGGAAGAAAGGCAGGGGAGCAGACCGAGAGCCCCAGTCTGAAGCTGCAGGCCAGGTGGCCAAGGGAAGAGGAGCCCAAAAAGGAAAGGAGTTAAAGCACCAGAGCCCAGATTAAATCAAAGGGACATAGTTGGTTCCAGGAGTGGGCATAGCCCACAGATTTATTTCATTTTAGTTATTTTAAAAGTATCACCAGGAAAGACATACTGAGCTGAATAGCAGCTCATCTCCAGATTACCAAAAGGAGAGGGGTTGCCGCAACTTAGAAGCCCCATGGAGGGGGAGAACAGGAGAAAGTGGGCTTAAAGTCTCTTTGTCTCCTTTGGTGCCATTTTTTACGCCGGGGCAGAGACCATTATTAATATTCATTAAGGGGGCAGACCTAAGCCAGACCCAGCCTAAGGCAGGACTGAAGGCCCCTAATTAATATTCATGAGGGAGGTGGGGCAGAAAAGTGAATCCCATACAACCCAGTATAGAGGTGGGTATTAATATTAATATTAATGAAGGGTGTTGGCTTGGCAGGGACATCCAGAGAAAGGAAGATTCTTAAAGGTGCAGCATCCTTCTGAAAGAGGGGGATTATCTGATGGCCTTAGGTTGTCCATGAAGTTATGTGGATGTATCCTGAACCCCACCTGAACCTAACTGTGCTGTAGCTTGCTTGGCACCTCCTAGAGATCGAACCCTTTTCCAAGAACAGAAGTGTTTGCCTAAGGTCAGAACTGTTGCTTGTAACTTGAACTGTGTTATTGGATTGTGTTCCCCACATACCTGATGTCCAGCTTTGTCTCCGTTGCCAGGATCAGTTTCTCCAGCACTTGAGGCCGACTTAGGGAGGTCCTCGGACCATCCTCCATCTGCTGCAGAACTGTTTCCAGTGATGTCAAGCCCACTTCAAAGCTCTGCCATAGTGTTCCAGCATCAGTCCTATGATGGTAAGTTGTAGAGAGCTGCTAATGAGGCATACAGAAATGAGTCAGCTTAGGGGCCACCTGGCTCAAGAGTTAGGGATCACGGTTAGTGTCATGCATGACCTTCTTTTTATATTGTCACCCATTTGCAAGGGCATGTGTACCATTGCTGCTCCTCAGAGGCTGTGCCAAGGATCGCATCGCCAGTTGTCTTCTTGTTGGGAGGTGGACTGGGTGCCGGCAACCTACCAGAGGTCTCATCCAGAGAACCATCTGCTCTACCAGGGGACTTTAGCTTCTTGCCAAGGGTCACAGGGGATGGCAGAGTTCTTCATCATCCAGCTAGCAGTGTTCTTTGATTTCTGTTCATCTGGGCTATGCCCTGTTATGGCTGGTTTATAAAAAGTGCTGATCAGCCAATGCATCGCAAAGCCCAAGCTTGGTTCATCAGTTGTTTTGTCATCTCAACCAAGTGCATGCAGGACTTGGGCTGAAAGGGGTTAACCCCGGGTTCCTGTTTCAACCAATTGTTGGCCCTGATCTCATTGTAATGTTGCTTGTTCTATTATCTTGTAATATTGTAGAAAAACAGTTATCTTGTTTTCCTCATCCCTTGTAAATAAACCTTTTGCATCTTGGTCCGTGAGTAAGCTTTTCACCTCTCCTTCCAGATTCATCTGGCCGATCCTGGAATTGTTAGGGAGTCATGAATCCTATTCCACCAGAACCTTCAGCTCCTACAGGTGGTCCTAAGGTAAAAGAAAAAGAGGTATGCTAAGTATTCATATAATTATTACAAAAGTGCATTAGCAGGTACTTACTGAAACTAGCCCCACAATATTTCATACAGTTCATTGTTTAACATCAGTAGACGGTAATGTGCAAGCTCACCAGTTGTATTCTGGCTAAATTACTATCACTTTCTGCATTGCCAGTGGAACACATAAGGCTATGTGTGCTGACAGGAACAACCGCCAAAGAAGTGCACTGTTGTGGCAGCATGTTCCTGGCTCCCTTTAAAAGAGTGTTGCTACCACTAGATGTGTCACGATGTCATCCATGGGAATGATGTCAGAGGATGCAAAACCATGCTCAAGAGAGTGTGGGGATGCTGGCCTGGTGGCACTGAGGGTTGAGGCGCTGGATGCCACACTTCTCGTCACATCGGTGACCCGGGTTCAGGAGTGAGCTTGGCTTGTCAGGGGTTGGCAGGGGACAGAGAGGATGGAGCATCCATAGGACAGCTCTCCTCTCCTTGGGAGGATGGGTGGATGATTCTCCAGCGTGAGCAGCTCCTAGCAGAGGCTGGGAGTGCCACAGTCCAGGGATCATGCTAGAGGCAAGGGGAGGAGCTTCGGCAGCCAATCGCGGACTGGGTGCGGGAGTGCACCAGACAGCACTGAATGGCACTGCACATCCAGGCTCCTAGGGGGAGCTCCAGAACAGGAAAAACACCCACTGGCTGGGGGGCAGACGTCACCTGCCCCCACCTCCACTGCTGGATCCTGCCCACTGCAACCTAGTCCCAATGCCACCTCCTCCCATGCAGCCCCAGAAGAAAGCACTGAGGAGCAGAAGGTGGTCCCACCCTGGGGGGGTGTATTCTGGGGGGAGGATGGCTCCATTGGGGTGTGGTGGGCTAGTCGAGAAAGCAGGTGCAGATGGGAGGATCTCAGGCCAGAGGGGATAAGGTAGGTCGACCGAAGAAGCCCCAGTCGGTGGTGACCAGAGGGAAAGAAAGTTGAAAAAAAAAGAGAGTGTGGGTGCTGGGTTACCCAAGCAACCAGCCTGGACAACACCCTCCCAGAACCCAGGCTGAGAAGGATAGAATAGTTAAAAATTAACTTCAAAAAACTTTCTTCTTTCAAATATTTAATAAATATTACTTAAAAAATATCCAAAAGTATATATGTTTAATACAAGTTCAAAAAAGTACTATAAATGAAAAACTTACCTCTGGGTGGGTAGGAGGTCAACCTTGTTGTGTAAGGTCATCTCTGCCTATTCTCAAAAGAGGTTTGAACTAGATGCCTGTCTGTTGGATAGCTGGATGGAACCTTCTTTTTAAGGAACGTCCGTATTCTACATTTTCAATTATTACCCTTCGTTTGCATTGAAATCTAGCTGCCACATCTTTGATCAGCTCTCCAACCTGCCCAGATCCTCCCTGAGCTCCCTTAACCCTTCCTCTGTGTCCACACTTGTGCAGATCTTTGTGTCATCTGTGAATTGGCAGCTGATGCCTTCCCCTGTGTCACACATGAATATATTGAAAAGGACCATGCCTAGCATCAACCCCTGAGGTACTCCACTTTTTACTTGTCTTACCCCTGCAGACTCCCCATTAACTACTACTCTTTGTATCCTTCCTCTCAGCTATTCTCTACCCAAGTTACCATCCCCCCCCCCACTCCAGGTCCTTTATCTTTTTGACCAGCCTCCAGTGGGGGACTTAGTCAAAGGCCTTGCTGAAATCCAAGTATACCACATCTACTGCCTGCGCTTGATCTGATGCCCTGGTCACCCAGTCGAAGAAGTCAGCTAGATTTATCTAGCAAGACTTTCTCCTTGTGACCCCCTATTGTCTGGGTCCTGAAGCCCATTTCCCTCTAGAAAGTCCCCCAGTTCCTCTCTTAGTAAAGACTCCACAATTTTCCCCACTATAGACATCAAATTGACTGGTCTGTTGACCCCTGGCTCATCTTTCCTTTCACTCACGTGTAAAGCAACCATGTCTGCTGCTCTCCATAGTCACTGTACTTGTACACTCTTCATACGTTGTACACTATTTACATTTTTTTCTTTTTGTGGGATTCATTACTTGCTTTTATTGTTCACGTACATGCACCATTTGTTGTCCCTTTATTTGTTATGCTGTTTAACTCCCTGCTGTATCCCTTTCTTTGGGTCATGCTTGGGAAAATGCCCCAGCTCAGCATGCCAATTCTGGTCACCAATAAAGAAATTAGAGGTTAGGTATGTTCAGCCCAGACAAATTTCCCATCCTGCTAGCTGAAGATTTCAACATCACTTTGGAATATACACGGGACTGCAGTTCTGGACATTTGGAAATTAATACAAGAACAGTGGTATCTCTTAGACAACTTGTGAGTGAGCACTCCCTAGAAAATGTGTGGTGCCTCCTGCACCCTGGAGACAGAGATTACACTTTGTTCTTAACCTTAAATTCTCATTTAGCTGGCTCAATCTATGGCCTGCTTCCCCCACCTGATACATAATACTGTGAATCCATTATTATTTCAGACTATGTTCTGGTATCCCTTATGGTGCTCTGGGGACTCCCTAGTCCCAAATAATCCACCTGAAAGCTTGATTCCTCACACATGCATGATAATCAATACAAAAACCCAGTTAAAGGAGAACAGTTATTTGATCCATGCTAACAGGCAAGCACCTGAAGTTTCTGCCTACGAGATTCACAAAAAAAAAAAAACAACATTTTTTTGGTTGCTTACCTAAATGGAAAATAAATATATTTTAAACATATTTATTACTGTATACTTGAAATATGTGTGCAATTAAATTTGAAAATATATTGTTATCATATGTCTGAAGTAAATCTAAAATATTTCAAATTAGCTTAGTTGAAATATCCAATTTATATGCAAAATGCAGGTATTAAATATATTTAACATATATTATACATATATAGCCAGGATATGTTTATTATAGGTGCACAATATATGTTTTATATATCTGCTGATACATCTTGAATATTTACATTTATATGTTAGCATTCCTCCTTTTCAGTACTTCTGTATAGTCTGCTCACTTTATTGAATGTAATCAAACTGTATATCTATGTTGTGTACCAAATCTCTGTATACTATCATCATGTTCCCCAACCCCCTAGCCACACGGGGAGCAACTTGTTGCTCAAGCGTGACTTCATTGTGAAACATTTCAATAAATAAATAAAATAAATTTAATAGATATACTTTTTCTTGAGTTGACATATATCTAAAATATATATATATATATATAATATATATATATATATATATATATATATATATATATATATAAAATATTTATTAAATATATACACTGTAAAAATATCTTAAAATGCCCATACAAATAAGATGATGAATTAATTCTGATACAATGTATCTTCATCTATACATTTGGAATTCATTTTGTTAGCAGCCATACAGATATAAAATACTAAAACTATCATTTGTTAATGCACTTTAAATCAGGCATACAGATTACACATTTAAAGGGATACTGTCAACCCCCTTAGGCCTCATAATGTCCCAATCTAAAAAAACACGTTTTATAATTGCCAACATTCTGTAAAGATTGCTGAAGTAGCTGATAGTTTGATTCTGATTCCTTTTTTTCTTTTATAAAATGAAAAGCAGACTGTCCATCATACTGGTGTTATCACACAACAACAACATGTTTGTTTACTTTCCTTGATCATCTCCAACTGCATGTTTCCTGTACTTGGGGACATCCCCAAAATAGTCTAGCCACTCATGCTGCAGTGGGAGTTTAGTATGCTATTACAGCATAAGTGACTGCACTGTTTTAAGGTGTTCTAACGTTCAAGAAGTATTCAATAAGATAAGTTACAGGACTATAAACAAAACAAAGTTGTTTATAAATATACATTGCCATGCATTTCAGTTCTATTAAACAAGAAAACAGACAAAACAAACAGCAAAATCAATGAATTTCAAAGAAGGTAAGCAATTATAAAATGTGGAGTTTTAACTAGAAATAATATGATGCAAAACAGGTTAATAGTGTCCCTTTAAATTAAACACAGGATTTACCTCTCAGTCTCATATTTATTAAAGGCTTAGACTGGAATTTATACCACCTCTGTTTGGTTCCCTTTTAAGTCAGGGTGAGCTCCTACTGTATGTGTACTTGGTTTATACCCTTTTACTTTCCCTCTGGTCCGTAAGCTAATGTTGTCAATTCAAAATTATTTAAAAATTATAAATGACCATGATTTTGATTCATAAGAATAAATTGTACTTTTGAAATACGTGAATTAGTTATGCAAATATGTACACAGTACCAACATTAGTATTACGAAAAGTATGTTTAACATATACTGTATAAATTAAATATATTCTCCATATATTTTACACATACTGTATCTTATATATAAACAAGACACCTATTTTACTACAAGCTTGTAAGCAGAAATAATGCATTCAATATATATTCAAAGAATGTAGTCTACATATGTTTTAAAGGTGTATGTAAAATATATATCAAACATATTTATTTACTATGTAAAATTTTAATTAAATGACCCTTATGCAAAAAAAAAATGCACAAGTGGCACGTTGGCAAGCGCGCAGCTCTGTACCCATGGGGGTTCAGCACGTGGGCTGTATGCACCAACGCTGGGCTCTATGTGGCCCCCTTATGAGGCCCTGCCCCAGGCATGCAGGATCCCTGGGGGCAGCCAGGTGTGGAGCAGAGGACCAGGGCATGTGGCCAATCTGCTGGCCACCTGGGTCCCCGCAGTCGATCACATGTGCCCATGGGGCACCATGATTTCAGCCGGTGCACAGTGCACTGGCTGCACCAGAGGGGGCTTGTGCCCCATTCGCTACCCCCCCACAGAGGTGTATCCCAATGCCAGGGGCATCCCTAGCTGGGGTTCGCAGATCTCCGCCATCACCGTCACACCTAGCGGCTGCAACTCAGAGGACACATTCCAGGGCTATGACTGCCTGTACTTGGCATAGCCACTGGCCCCCCATGCATGGCACTCTGCACATTTGTACATGCCACGGAGTGCTGGCACACACACCCACCCCACCCTCCAGTCCCCCCACATGCAGAGCTCCACGATCATCTGGAGGATCAAGTGTTTGGGGAGGGCTTACATATTTTGTGACTGCTGCTGTGGGGGCATAGTGGGCATGGCAGGTGCAGTGTGGGCTACATGCTGGAGTTATGTGGCGCATACCCACTCCGCACATTTGTGCATATGGTCTAATATTTATTATCAGCACACCATGGGGATAGATACTGTAGCACATATATGTCAGATATTTACAGATGTATGCAAAGCCAAAAACCTGTTTTAACCATACATAAAACATATCTCAGAATATGTATCTCTAATACATTGAAAGTATGTTTGTTAATATACACTTTTTTTAGGAATTATAGAGTAAAATTACACTTGTATACAAATACAAGAATTTTCTATTAAAGAGTACATTAAAACATTAAAAAGCAGAACAAAATAAAAAACAACTAGTTCTGATAGTATAGATATATATATATGTAAAATGTATATGTGTCTGGTATAAGACATATCTAATTTAATTCTGCAAATATCTAACATATATCTGGAAAAATTAATATATATATATTTGAAATATGTTTGTGATATACTGTATTTAGGTATATTCATAGTTTATATAGTAACAAAGTATAGTTCTTTTTCATGTGGCTACTTTATTACAAACTGTCATTTTAATCTGGTTGATCCTGCCAACTGCCTTCCATTATTACTGTCAATAAGGCACCCAGGGTGCCATGCTGATGAGCGCTTTGATAATGTGCATGATTGGTTCAGTATTGGGAAATCTCTATGTGTCATAAGGAAATTATCTTATCAAAAATTAATATGAAAGCACATTTTCATGCTAAATTGTTTATACCGATCATGCTCTCCAGTCCTGTATAAAGAGATCAGTACCAGCAGAATCAGCATGAAAATGCGCTTTTATTTACTTTATGAGAACACAACTTTGTTTTGGCACATAGATGGTATACCTGTATTCCCTGACAAACCTCATCCATCAGGCTAAGGGAATCCCCATGCCAGCAGTAGTACTGGCAGTTGACTTCAAAAAGGCCTTTAATTCATTGGAGTATGGATACCTCTTTTAGGTTCTCATCGCTATGTGGGTTAGGCCAATCTATATAAAATTGGCACAAACATTAAATACCTCCCCCTGCCCCCATCTCTTTACTAATATTATCCTTTTATCCCCATTCTGACTCCATAAAGGTACTGGGCAGGGGTGTCCCTTCTCCCTGTTTGTGCTGGCATTAGAGCCTTTGACAATCACACTCAGATATCACACTGACATTATTGGTATTAATGTGGGCTCCTAGGGTTGTCAAATCAAACTCAAGGCTGATTATCTCCTCGGTACCGGGTATTTACCACGCTGCAAAAACAGTGCAGCAATAACGGTGCTATGTAAAGCACGCCTGCATTTAGAGCAACAAGGGTATAATGGCGGTAGGGAATTACCACTACCCCTGTCACCCTGAACTTACACTGTGAAGGGCTCAAGTATCCATGTGTTTGGTACCTGGTGGAGCTGCTCCCATGGTGGAGTGGCTAAGAAACCAGCACACAGCAGAGTAGGAGACCTGGGACTGTGGTTCGGGTCCTCCCAGGTCTCCTGGTATTGCAACATTTTGCTCTTTTTTTTTCTTAAGAAAATAAAATTTTCCCCCTCCCAAGTTTCTCCCCATCCCTGAAGTTCACACACCTTATGAGTTAGTTATTTAAAATTTAGGGGGCTTGGGGGGGGCAAAGTCCTTCCAATTCGTTGGGTGTGGGAGGCAAAGCCCCCCGCAAAAGAAGAAAAAGTACCATTATTTCCAATGGGGCACGCTGTTTGTATTGTGGTCGGTGTATTTTCTGACCCTATTTCGGCACATGCTGTGTTGCTTGAGGCATTTATTGCCACGTTGTTTTTGCAAGTAACATCTTGACTCTGTGCTGATCTGCTCACATTACTAACAGAACCCACAAGCAGTGTCCATGTGCTTCTTGAAGTCCTCCACCAAAGCAATCAGAAAGTCCCACCTGAGAGTTAACTGGAGAAGAAGGGTTCTTCCGCTAAACTCTGCCTGCATGGCTGAGCCTTTCACCACATGTTTTGAAATGAGCAACTACTGGTATCACATACTTGCATAACAAAATGGTTAAAGATCTACCCTTCCTTTCTTCCTTTAACATCATTACTCTCCTGTGGTACATAATCTACAAGAAGAGTGTAATCACTGGAAACTTCTCAATCTCTCCTTCACAGGCAAGCTGGAGGTGCTATAGGTGGTACTTACCCCTAAGCTAATGTACTGCAAGGGGCACCTTCTGGAAACAGTTCCTTTAGTGTGGTTTGCAAAGCTAAGTAGCTTGTTTGGAACTTTTTGTGGGAGGGCAAGGCAACCCAGTCCATGGAATTAAACTCAGAGCTCAATGAAAGAATGGGGCTTGGGGAACTTATGAGTGATGTGTTATCATTTGACCTTTTAAGGGACCCAAACACTACACAGGTTCTCCTTAACTGACAAGCAGTCTCCATTATGGTTGCATGTAGGAGCTGAAATGCCGGGTGGGATGCTCTGCAGGGATATATATGTATTCATCCATGCTGAGAACAGCACTGCTTCACCCTACTGTGAAGCCTTCAGTTAAAGGATGTGAACTTTGTGAAACACAGTTAAAACTGATCTCAACCCAATGATCTGGACCCTCTATGGGAGAACCCACTGTTTAATTATAAGAAATAGTGATGCACTGGCAGAAATGGAAGGATAAAGGTGCAAACAGTGTTGAGGGTCTCCTAATACCCATACAACTCATCTGAGACTCCTCTGACTCCCTGAAATACCTGGAAGTTCATATAGCTGCATAGCATGCTGCACCACTGTCTGTCTCATAATCACAAGGTCATCATAGCAGAAGGTTTCTCCCTCCTCTGTAGTTGCATTAAACACAAGGAAGGTTCAGCACGATATATATAGTCCAGCATCAGACTCGCTCACACATTATATCACTGAGGCATGAAAGCAATGGGTGGCACAAGCTGGGGTGTTTACTCCAAAGAGGAATAAATCACCTGCTGGCAATAGAGCACATTTAGGTTGCAGAGACAATTGTAACAGGCTGATACAAAATAAAGGGCTACTTAGGGTGTACAGGACACTCTGGACATTGCATTCTTTGGGAGGACCTGGATAATGACAATTGTTGCTGGAGATGTGGCAAACTTGGTGAGACTCTATCACATATACTCTGGTCCTGCCCCTACTCAGGGTATCTAGAAGCCCTGCCGAAGGGTGGCTGGGGTCACAGTCCCTCTACATTGTTCTATAGTCACCATAGGGCATGCCTTACAAATATATCATTGCTTAATCCTTCATGGAATAACTAGACTAGGTGGTAGTAGTTAACATAGAAGCCAAATGGCTCATTCTTTGCAAGATTCCATGGCACTTCTTGAAAAGAGTAGGGGATATTTTTATTAAAAGACATAGGAGGACAAAGAAACAATAACAAAACCGTGAGCAGACTGACCTCTTTCAATTTTAGCCAATCTGAATGGAGGAGGTAATTGATTCTAGTGAACAATGGGCTTTTGTGGAAGGTACCTCCATCCACTCTGTGTCTAGCAGCAACAGCCATCAACACTAAGCACAGAGGATATAATGGAAATAAAATAAGAGAGTCATAGTAAACTTTCTTGTTTGTTATGACTGTCTTTCTTGTCTAAAACTGACAATTAAAATCCCTTTCCAGAATTACATTCTTGGTAGTGAACAAATACGAGTGGGTAGCTTTAAAGATCTTTTCTCCCTGTCTTAGTTTTGGGGGAATAAATTCAGATAATCCTTAAATTTACACCATTACAGTCAATACCCAAGAGCATGGCCCTGCCAGTCAATAGTTCTACAAGGGACTGGACCGGAACTACGAAAGATGAAAATAACACCCCCAGCCTAGAACACTTATCCTCCCTGGTGGACCAGAAAAGGGCCCTATTGATCATAATTTTTTATTTCAGCAACATCTGCTAGGGAGCATATTCTAGTGTCCTGTAGGCATATTATATTTGATTGTAATGGCTGCCACAGAGCCATTGCTGTTAAATGTTTTCTGTGGCTTAAAACACTGTTGATATTGAGGGATGTGATACAAAAATCAGTTCCTGGACCAACAGCCATCATAAAGGAAACAAGAAAGAAATGTGACATAAACCTAGGTCTCCCAACATTCCTTCCTCAAGACCTAGCGGCAGTTTTCCAATTTTTAGAAAAGAGTAGGGGAATTATTTTTGGGGGGAAAGGGTTGTAAAATAACAAGACAAATCAAATTATAACACGTCAATGTACAAACATATACAACATCAGACTAGTAATTTCCATTATTTCAAGTCTAGACATAGATATGTATACCAAAAAACAATTTCAACATTCTTATATACAAAAATTCTTATTTTACATCCTCAAAAGGTATACAATTATTAAGAGTGCAGTACAGTATAACAAGGTTTCCATAGTGCCTGTAATTGTGACTTTGATTCTTTCTTTGCATCCTCCTGATATATTTTATGTAAAAAAAAATTATATTTTGCAGAATTCCCTCTGGAGCAATGCATTGTTGCTGCAATACCCCTTTTACAGTGGGCCTGCCATATACAGTATTTTATAACAGCGAAAATAATCTGTAAAGTACCATTATGGAATCTTTTCCATTTTTATGGGTAGATACCAAGGATGATGGTTTCATAATCAAGGTTGGAAAATAAGGTTGTATGCTACTGTGAGGTCAAAAATAGATGCCCTTGTGTTTCTGGGATTTGATTACATTCTGGCCTTAGGCAGTACCTTTCTACAACTGGTTTGTGCTTCTTATTGTTTTTGACATTTAGGCAGCCATAACAGAGCCCATGTATATGTAGGCGTTCTAATATTGTGTAACTGTGAGAGTGCCAGTTTGTTGTGCACTGCTGGACATTGTAGAATACTTACTGTAGTTCAGTAGTACAGATAGCTCCTAGTAAAGCATCATAAATCCCTGTTCTGGAGTTTACCATCATAGTCAGGTATGGTACTTTCCATTTAATGCATTTTTGAAACAGAGGCCTAACATAATCGGGAATTATTCAGGGTCACAGTCAAAAGTCTGCTTTTGTTTTGGGACCATGCTTGTTTGCATACACTTGCCCATTCTAGTACCATGGCCACCCATGGCTTGTTCCCAGGGTTTTCAAGCAGTATTACATTGTAGAATAAAAAAGTACTATAAAAAAGGGCAATGGGATTTATCATTCCCAAGCCACCTTCTCGAATGGTTCTGTAAGTTGTTTACCACTTTATGGGGTTCAAATGATTGCCCCAGAGGGCTTGAAAATATTTACTATAGATCCTAGTTTCCAACCAGAAGTGCAGAAACAAATAACTCACTTATAAAAACAAGCATTTGTCAATGCCAAATGTTGTCTTGCTGCCATTTGCAGTGCAGGAGTTAGAGAGACGCAGCGTAGGAGTGGCAGTCAAGTATTGAACTGATGCCAACCCAACCCCACCCTACAGAGAGTGAGAGGCATTAGGGTATCCCTGTGGGTGTTAGTGCAGTGCGGGAAAACATGCTGGGCAGGATGTGAAAAATGACAGCTGCACAGTTCATAAGAAGGTGTAATTAAATGGCAGTGCTGAAAATGTGGCATACAAATATCACGAAAGTTGCGGAGTTGCAGGGTGCGTGGCAAATATGCAAAACACGCTTGCAGCACTGGCAGTTTGTGGGCATTCGGGACCGAATTTTCAACATAGGCATTTTAGCACCTCTGCTCATGTACAGTGTCACTGTCATTTCCTCAAAGTGTCCCAAGAAATGATTTCGCACAGCGACCATGCTATTCTGCGCCGGAAGTGTGGAAACACATTTTGGGCAGGATATGTGAAGTGATAGCTGTACTGTTCATCAAGAGGTGTGTAAAAATGGCAATGGTGAAAATCCAGAGTGAAAATATCACAAATGCACGACAGTACGAGCATGTGTGCAATCTGCCAACGCACGCTCATAACACAGTCATTTTATGGAGTATCAGCTCCAAATTTTCAACATAGGCATTCTAGGAGATCTGCTCATGAACTGTGTCACTGACATTTTCATAATCTGGCCCAAACACTGATTTCCCACAGTGACTGCGCAATTGTGCGCCGGAAGTGCGGAAACACATTTCGGGAAGGATGTGGGAAATGACAGCTGTACTGTTCCAAGGAGGTGCAGAAAAATGCCAATGCTGAAAATATTGCGTTAAAATATTGCGATGCGGCGAGAGTTACGAGCCTGCATAGCAACTGCGCATGCATGCTCGTAAAACAGGCATTTCTTGGATTTTTTCCACCAAATTTGGAACATAGGCTTTTTGAGAGGCCACCTCATGAACACTGGCACTGTCATTTCGTTATTGGGTCCCGAAAGGTGATTTCGCGCAGTGACTGTGAAATCACCTTCCAAAGCCTATTAACGCCATGACAGTGACAGAATTCATGAGGAGGGGTCCCAAAAACCCCATGTTGAAAATTTGGTGACAAAATTCCAAGAAATGCCTGAGATATGCAACAAAGTTGAAAAAACCCTATTCATTGCATTATACAGCTTACGGCATTTCCTCAGTTCGGTTGGCTTTGAAGAGTGCAGGCGTGTTCCCAGTCCACTGAAGATCATCGCGCCAGAGTCTGAAGGTAATTATGGGGTGGGGGTGAGGGAGGCAGGGTGCACAGTGGGTAGGTGCAGGTGGGGGATCTAGACTACGAGGGACGGTTTTCATTTTTCTAGGAAAAAAAAAATAATAAAATGTTGAGGACAGTTTTCTGATTGCAGGGCATTTGCACGCTGGGGTGGGCTCCCAGCATGCCACCTAAGTGTGTTTTTTTGGGGATCAGTAGCCAACGGGGAATTGGGCACCCTCGGCGGCACACAACACGGAGCGGGTAATGCCGCCGGGGGATTGGGCACCCCTGCCAGCAAACAAAGTCGGGGGGGACCGTGAGCCGAGGGGGATTAGGCACCACCCTCAGCATTCAACAGTTGGGGGGTGATGCCGATGGGGAGTGGGCTCCCCCGTCGGCGTGCAATGCAAGCGGGGAGGGCTCGAGCCGAGGGGGATTGGGCACCCTCCTCAGCATTCCACATTTACAGGGGGGATGCCAATGGGGAGTGGGCTCCCCCATCAGCACACAAACACAGGGGGGTTGCCGACAGGGGGATTGGGCACCCCCAATGTTGACAGAGGGGAGGCGGCCGCCCGCTCACTGACCATGGCCATAATGGCGGCGAGCACGTCAAGCAAAGGACCGCTGCGTATGACGATTGCAGTGGACCTTTGCTTTGATGTGCTCACCCCATTATGTATGCATGGTGTGGCGGTGGCATGCAGGCTGACTGGGGAATGAGGGACGCACCTACTGATGCGTTCCCTGCATTCGCCCAACAGCAGCCGCGAGCCCCCCAGACCCGCACTGTGGCAAGAGGTTTCTTGCGCATGCGCGCAAGACAACATAAAAATTGAAAAAAATAATAAGGTTTTTATAAGTAGAACTCTCTTTAGTTTGGAGATTTCCCTATTTTTCCACAGCATTATTCATTGTTAAGCTTTCTGAATATATACTTCCCAGTTTAAGCTGGCCAGATTTCTTTCACCAAATTGTATATCTAAAATAGGTATTGGTTCATTTGTGACTTTTATGTTCGCAAATGTGGGTGCAGTGGGGAGGATACCTCTTCCTAACAGTATACTGTACATTTGCTTTTTTCAAAATTTATTTTAGACCATGATACAGATGCAAAAACTGCTAGTTATTCTATTACTCTTTTTACCTCTGTCCCCTTTTTTGAGGATCACTACCACGTTATCAGTATAGGCCAAAGTTTGTATTGGAAGACCTGCCTGTTTCAGTGTTTTGCCTTCTATTTGTCTATCCCTTTGAATATTCCTTAGCAGTAGATCAATGCAATAGACGTATAGCAAAGGGCTAATGGGACAGCCCTGTCATACTCCATTGTGGAGTTCTAGTATATTCCCTTTCCAACTGTTCACCACCAGTATTACCTTAGCTGCAGTATACATGCTTTTAATCCAAGCTATGAATTCAATAGGTAAGTTAAAATTATGTAATATGGAAAATAAATACTCATGGGGAAACTGCATCAAATGCTTTTTCCTGGTCTAAACTCAGTAAAATAGCTTCATCTGTGCCTTGTTGGCATTTCTTAAAAAGTTCCCGTAATGTAATTAGGTTAACTTGTATACATCTAGTTGGAACAGAGCATATCTGTACCTCGCTAATTAACATGTTAGAAACGATGGCTACTCTTTTGGCTAATATTTTTCCAAAAATGTTATAGTCTGTATTTAGCAGACTAATAGGTCTCCCAGTTGACTAGATTGTACTTATTCTCTTTCTTAAATATGAAAATTAGAAATACCATTGTCATAGAAGTGGGTAAAGGTTGGTATCCAAAATGTCATTGTATAGCAGTACCAATGCTGGAACAAGGTCATCCTCATAGCGTTTATAAAATTCAGTAGTCAAACCATCAGTCCCTGGAGCGGTATTGTTACCCAAGGCCTGTATTGCTACCATAACTTCCTCTTTTGTTATATCTTTGACTAAGTCCTTTTTCTGTGTCTCAGATAGTGCTGGGATAGGTAAATCCTTATAATAATGAGTATCTTCTTTTATTATCGGTGCCATACCAAAGGTTTTTTAACATAATGGTTTATTATTCCCATAATCTTTTGCTTGGTGCTGTGCGCATTTCCAAATTTGTCCTCTAAGGTACTCACAATTCTATGTTCTGTCCTTTGTTTACATTCCTTATAGGGGTTAAAGGTGTGTTTTTTACTTTGAGTGCCAAACTTTATTTCTTGTTGTAAATTGTTTGCCCTATTATACTGCTGTTTGAACATGTTTTTATTGCACTAATCTGTGAACTACAATTTAATTTATTTTATTTATTTATTTAGCTTTTGTTTACTAGGTAAGCACACTAGACAGACAAGTGCCTATTTTCAGGTGCAACCCAGGAGAATTACATAGGTACAGGCAATAATTCAGAGGCACGGTAACGGCAAAAACAACAAGGTATAGTCAGGTACATTCAGAGAACTCGGGCAATAACAATTTCAGAGACTAGTTAATAGCGAACAACAAGGCACAGACAAACAACAAGGTACTGACAGGAATAGGCAGGTAGCTACAGTCAGAGTACAGGCAGAGAGCAAATAAGGCAAGTGCTGTGTTAAGGCATGGCAACCATGGGAGGCAGTCAGGGAGGCAGACATGTATCAGCAGGACATTCTAGAAGTGAGCACTTAAGAGTTTCTGCCTTAGAGATTAGCAATTGTAACTGCTTTCTTAAACCCAAAGATTCAAAATATTTTGTTGGTGCGTTTCTTCCAGCCTGTTTTTGAAATAAAGTCCTGAAGTTCTTTTTTGGAATCCTCCCACCATTCAGATACTGAATCATACATACAGAGCACAGAGTTACAGGCTATCCATAATTTGTGCCCTTCTTGTTGAATTTCCTTGTTTTCTAATAATTCAGTATTAAGATGCCAAGGGCCTTTATTACATGTAGGGTTTTCCCCCCAGGCTATATCAAAAAGTATCGCCCTCTAGTCTGAAAAGGCCACATCTTTAGTCTTGGCTGTACGAACATCTAAGGCCTGTGATATTAATAGAAAGACTATCCAGGTAGCTCTTACACAGTATAAGCATTTTCTCCTGTTGGGTGCACTGTTCTATATGCATCTTTCAACTTTGTGGTGGTAATTATGTCTTTTAAAGCGCTAGAATCACAAAATAATTTATTTGTCTTTAAACCCCTATTCGACTGATGTAAGCCACAATTAAAGTCACCTGCCCATAGGACCTGCCTGGATGTATGTAGAAAGTGCTGCATTTCCCTGAAAAGTTCAATTTTTGGGGTTTTAATCTGCGGGGCATAAATATTCACTAGTATGAGCCTTGTTGACCTACACTGAATATCTAAAATCAGAGCTCTACCTGGGTCCAGATCAATTAGTCAAGTACTTTCAGTGTATTATTGGAAAAAAGGATCCCCAGTCCATCACATGTGTTGTCTTCCGTGGACCAAAAGGTGGCGCCATAATCCTATAGTTTGGATGCCTGTGAGATTTCTTGCAGAGTCTGGCGTCTGGTATCCTGAAGATACATGATGTCTGCTTTATAGTGGGGTAAATTCTGATAGTACCGTTAATCTCCTTTTACTGTTTTAATACTGTTAAGGGTGAGTATGGTTAAAGATGTCATATTAAGAGGAAAAAATTAAGAAATACTGCCTCAGGTGATTTTGGATCTTGTGTTTCCTTTTTTCTTCACCTGGTTTCTCCTGCTGGTATCCTCTAGCCCTAAAGATTGGTCCTGGGTGGAAGAGGCTACAGAGGAGGAGTCAGATTCCTCATCTTCCCCATTCGTGTCCCCCCATAGTTTTTTTTTTTTGGACTTTCTTTTATCTGTGCCCCCACGGAACTCTCTTGGGCAGACCACACTTGCCTCAACCGCTTTACCACTTGTCTCATCCTCGCCCCGTCAGGAAATTGGGGACAGACACTCCCCACCCACCTCGATCCAATGACCCCTGCTCAGCACACTGGACCCAAGGCAAGGTAGGGGATCAAGAGAGCCGGTGAAATGCATCTGGCATTGGGTGTGTGGCAGTGGGCACTGGAGATTGCTGTCACCTATCCGTGGGACCAGCACTTTTTCTGCTGTTGTGAGTGTTCCCCAGAGCATGGACGTGCAATGATGCCCTGCATGTGATGGGTGCACACCTGCATGTAAGGCGCCTGTCACCACTCCAACTCTGGAAGGGCATGCCACAAGGTGCACCACCCCAGTCACCACTAGGAGATGCCAGCACCATGGCAGGCATCTCCACCCACCCCCAGGAAAGAAGACCAGTCCTCTGGACCCTCAATCCTTTCCTGCCCCTGCCAACCCCCAATGGCCCAAGCTCACTTCCGAACCTGGGTCACTGTTGTGGCATGAGGTGTGGCATCTAGCGCCTCAGCGCCACCAGGCTGGCTACCCCCATACTTTTTTTGATTGTAAGATTGCAGATCTGTTATCTGATGGGAGCACATTCTTTTTCCTCTCTTTTCCCTTAGGTTCTTTCCACTTCCCCAACTTATTCCATGGCCTTTTTTCTGTTTCACCAGTTTATATGTAACATCTTCTTGGGGTGGAGGTGTAGGGAGTTGGAGGGGCATCTTATCCTGTTCTAGCTGGGTGGTTTCTGGCATTGATGCAATGCCTGGGGGCACCTCTACCTTGACAGTTTGGTTGATGGGCAAGTCTTGGTCCATGGGGGTTGAATCTAAGAGAGGTGGGTTAGGTTCTAAAAGTGTATTGCTTGTGTCCAAAGCAGTAAGAACTGTATCTAAAGATAGAGCTCCAGTATATGCTTGTAATCCCTGCTCTTTTTCCTTATGTAATGCAGCCATTCTTCATTCCGAGGCCTGGGCACATCCCTTTTTCTGAGCTTGGGTTATTAGTGGTTCATGTGAAACACCTTCGCTATTATGCGAAGCCCAAGGGCACCTTACATAGGAGTGGCCTCTCTCCTCACACAGGTTGTACCTAAACAAATTTGCACAAGTTGCTGCTAGGCGGGTAAACTCTAAACAGTGTGTACACCTAGGGGTGTCACAAGCATTACTTAAGTGCAATCTAGAGCCACACTTGTGACATGATTTCAGTTGTCCTGGGTAAAACGATGAACCCCTATCTATCCCTAGATAAAAACAACCAGGCAAGTGCATTACACCATTGCTGGACATGATTAGCTTAACTTTCACCCTCCATCCCCCAGTCCAGATTTGTTCAGAGTCGATAATCGGTGTTGGGTGTTCCAAAACTTCACATCTCTTTTTCAATCAGAAAAAATGTCTGAAATATTCACTCTCTCATTTTAGAGCAGAATTGTAATAGTTTGGACAGCCGGTTTTGTAAAAGGGATTGCCAGAAATGGTACCCAAAGTGGGGTGTCTTTCATAGCATTGTATTTGGTCCAGAATCTATGCAAAGCTTCCACTGTTTTGAAACTAATGCCATAGTTTTAGTTGTCAGTATGTATGAGAGCAAAAACTACTGAAGAGTAAAATTGTAATGACTTTTTTAATAAGGTCCTTGCAATATACACCCTGTCAGTGGATGTATCTAAGCCACCTTTATACAACAAATGGATGTCATTTTTCCTAGGGGCAGGTTCAGCATAGTTTTTAAATAAATCCGGTATCCTAAGTAATGGTTTCATGAAAGCCCTTTTGGCTGGATCCTTCAGGAAGTGGCAGACTTCGTCATCGATATGGCATTCGAGTCACCCAGATTGATGGTTCTGGGTGACTTCAATGCCTGGGTTGACGATGAACTCTCGCAATTTGGTCAACACTTCCTCCAGTTAATGACAATGCTGGGCCTTTCACAGGTGGTTTCCTCTGCTACACAAAAATGTGGACACTCTTTGGACCTAATTTTCCTTCTAGGGGTCGGGGCATCTAATGTGGGGGTGGAACCCATCAGGTGGTCAGATCATTACACCGTGGGGTTTAGTTTTTGTTCCCCTTCTAGAAGGCCTGCCCCTATAGAGTTAGTTAGGTACCTCCCTTTGCGGGATATAGATCCCCAAGGCCTTGTGGCAGTGCTTGACCTCATCCAATCACAGGGCAGGATCCAGATGCCTCGTGTCGGCCTATAACACAGCCATTGCAGGGGCTCTGGATTTCATTGCTCCAGTTCATGTTTGCCCCCTCTCCCTTCTCCCCAAGTCCCCTTGGTTTGATGGGATGTTGAGGGAGATGCGGAGACGGGGTGAAGGTTAGAGCGTTGTTGGCAAAAGTCTGCCATTGATGCCGACCACCTTAGATTGATGGATCATTATTTGGTCTATCAACCTGCAATCACCTGTAAGAAGGCAGAGTTCCTGTCCAGGAAGATTGCGGTTGCTCGGAATCGACCAGCTCAGCTGTTTAGAACTGTGACAGACTGTGCAACCCAGCCTGTCTTCAAGTTCAAAAAGGTTTTTTGCAAGTGGAGTGCAATGAGCTTGCTCAGTTCTTTGTAAATAAGGTGGCTGACATTAAGGCTGAGCTGCTGCCATCATGCTCTATGGAGGTTGCCATGAACTGGGGTGAGATCATGGTACCTCAGTTTTCCTGGAGTTCCTTCGGTCAGCTGGAGTTCATTGATGTCATGAGGATCATCCAACATATGCACCCTGTGTGCTGTAGTTTGGACCCTGGACCAACCTCCCAAATTTTGGGTTGTATTGACATCATTCATCCAGTCCTTATGCAGACAGTCAGGTGCTCCCTGGAATCTGGTGAGTTTCCCAGATCCCTGAAAGAGGCGGTGGTGACACCCCTCTTGAAGCAAGCCACTGCAGACCCTGACTGTCTTGAAAACTACAGACCTATCTCTAACCTTCCCTTTGTTGGGAAGGTGACTTAGAAAGTAGTGGCTGCACAACTGGAAGACCATTTGACCATCCATGATGTCTATGAACCCCTCCAGTCCGGTTTTTGTAAAAGACATAGTACCGAGACAGCGCTGGTTCGGGTGCTCAATGATCTCTTGATGGCTAGAGGTCATAAGAGTCATTCATTTTGGTTCTCCTCGACCTTTCTTCAGCTTTTGACACCGTAGATCACATGGTGTTGATAGAACACCAGAGGCTGTTTTGTGGAATATCTGGAACCATCTTAAGATGGTTCACATCATTCCTGACGGAGATCACAAAGAGTTGTATCCGGGTTTTTTTCCTCGGATTCAACAGCTTTGTCTTGTGAGGTGCCTCAGGGTTCAGTATTGTCACCCATGTTATTTGCGATGTATATGCTACACATCGGAGACATTTTAAGGAGGTATGGGCTGAGGTTTCACTGTTATGCAGATGATACCCAGCTCTACCCTTCTTTTGCCCCCGACCAGGAGGGAGCTATCTCGGTCTTTAATAGCTGTCTAGCGGAAATCCAGGAGTGGATGAATTCTAGCTGGCCAAGGTTGAACTCTGATAAGACTGAGGTACTGGTTGTGGACCTGGGTCAACAGATAGGGGGGCGGGTGCTGGTGTGTCTTCTGGAATTTTTTTTGTAGGCGTTTCTCTCCCGACCTCTGAACGGGTGCGAAACCTGGAGGTAGTTCTTGACAACGGGCTGACACTGCATTCGTAGGTGTCGGTAGTCATCAAGACTTCCTTTTACCATCTTAGGAACATCACCAGGATCCGGCATCTTGTTCCGTCTGCCGACCTGCCAACATTAGTCCATGCTTTCGTGTCCTCACGCTTGGATTACCGCAACTCCCTTTATCTAGGGCTTTCTAGGGACAAAATCCGTCACCTGCAGCTAGTGCAGAACGCTGCAGCCTGGCTTTTGATGAGTTCTAGTAGATCCTGTCACATTACTCTGGTGCTGTGCGAACTGCACTGGCTGCTAATTCAGTGGCGGATCACCTTTAAAGTCGGATCATTGACTTTCAAAGCTCTACATGATCTGGGCCCAATGTATCTGAAAGATCTAGTTCCTTACCGCCCTAATCGATCACTCTGCTCGGCTGACAAGGGGTTGCTAGAGGTTTCAAGGGTATATTTGAAATCTTCGGGCACTCGGGCTTTTGCGTATGTGGCCCCCACCCTTTGGAGCTCTATACATTGTCGGTTGTGGGAGTGCACTTCTGTGGAGGGCTTCAAGAGAGGTTTGAAGACTTTTTTATGGGAAACTGCATTTTTAGAACATTGATTATAATGACTGTTTTGATCCAATTGTATTTTTTAATGATTTTTACTGTTTTGATTTGTTATTTATGTACGGCGCCTTGGCAATTGAAAGGCGCCTTATTAATAAAATTATTATTATTATCCTGCAACACATTCACCCAGCCCCACTGGCAAGGTTGAATCCTCATGACAACTTTAAAGCTGCAGGTAATGGTGGCATATACTTTTTAGAGGCACCTTCAAGTGGTGTATCTGGGGTTCCAGTTTTCTTTATTTCATCTGTGCTAATATTGTAGTGAGTATCTGTGTTGGTTGAAAGAGGTATACTTTCAATATGCTTTTTACATGCATCAGGACCAGTGTCATTTATATGTACAGGCAAGCTTGTATTAATCGCCATGTTCATTTCTTGGTCATTCTTTGTAACTGGCTCAGGGTCTTGTGTGGTTACAATTGTAGCAGTGTGTTGTTAAGTTGGGATAGGCATAGTTTTATTATATTCCTGGACGCTAAGGTCCGTAGGATCTGGGATCCAAACTCCAACTGTATTTTGAATCCAGCCAGCTCCCGCTAAAGCCAACGGGATCAATCATGTAGAAGGTACAGTTTCATTGCCTGTTTTGTTTCCTTTGATAGACTTAGGATTTTGTTTCAGACATAGAGTTTTCCTTTGGGCCAAAGCTGTTGGGACAGGTGAAGGTAATGTAGGGACGGAAGTAGAAGGCGGGTCAGCCATACTGTCTAAATCCACAGCTGCAGCACGTTTCAGTTTGGCAGCAGCTGCAGCTTTCTTAAGTTCATCTAGTTTTAACTTTTCAGTTGCCTGACAAAAATTCTATTCTTCCTCCTCTATTTGTTTCAGTAATCAAGGCTTTTTCTCTTTCAGTGCTTTACACGAAATGCTTTCAATCGCGATTTGAAGAGTATGTCCTGATGAATTAGATACCTCCGTTCCAATTGCAGTTGGATTTAAAATCTCCGTAGGTCCAATTCACTTGTCCTGAATTCTGGCTCCTTCCTTTGGTTCTGTAGCATGCTCCATCATTGTAGTAACCTCTAATTCATGCAAAACTTCCATCATGTTCATTTCAGTTTCAGGGTCGGTTAGCAGACTTGAACCCTCAAGTGGTGAAAAGATGGTAATAATCCCTCATCTTCATCATCTGCAGTGTCAGCCATTGTGGCTGACTGCCAGAGAAATGAGCAGCGGCTCCCTCTACCCAAGAGTAGGGTTATCAGTGTTGCTAGGTCAGATGGCTCAAGAAAGGGCTTGGTCCGGGAGATGTTCCGAAGATGATAAAAGCCACTGTAGACAACAGCCAGTTTTCGGTGTTCTACTGTCAACTTGGAGTCCACAATGACCTCGCAATTCCTTACCCTATCTACAGCTTCAAGAGCAACACCATCCAAAGATGTTAAAAAGGTATTGCAACTCAAGGCTGATGAACTGGGCCATCTCGGCTCAACCACTAGCACCTCCATAGTCAAAGAATTTAACCTAAGCCAGCTGGCCACTATTCAGTCCTGAATACCCCTGAGGCACTCAGTCAATTCCTGTACCGCTGGCCTGTCATCAGGTCACAAGACACATACAGCTGGGCATAACAATGAAACCCCAAGCTATATCAGCTAATGATCTCCCCCAATTGCAACGTACACAGCAAACAACACTGGAGCTAAGATTGATCCCTGAGGTACACCACAGCAGAGCACGGTACTACCCTAGATGAAAGAGCCAAGTGCTACCTGCTGCACTCTGCTGGATAAGTAGGACTTGAACCATCATAACATCATTCCTGTGAGTCCTACATAGTACCCCAGATGGGCCAACAACACCCCATGGTCCATAGTGTCGAAGGCCAAAGAAAGATCAAGAAGAACCAAGATGGAACTACATCTGTTATCCCTTGCAAGGAGTAGATCATGGTGCACCTTGACCAGGGCAGTTTCTGTACTATGACAAGGCTGGAATCTGGACTGGTAAGGCTCATAGATGTCATATTTCTCCAGGTGCTGTTCCAATTGCACTGCCACCCCTTCTTGATCAACCTTCAGTTCAGGCCTATAATTTGACAGAACATAAGGGTCCATAGATGGTTTCTTAATAAGGGGCCTCACCACTGCCCTTTTCAAGTCATTGGGAAAAATCCCCTCTTCAAGTGAACACCTGACTATCCCCACAAAAATTGGACTGAGCATTTCCCAGAAACCCAAAACAAGGTGGCTTGGCCCAGGATCCAATGTACAGTGTGTGGAGTGCAGTCTAGAAGCTACCCAGAGGGCATTCTGTGCCAGCTCCATCTCAAACTCCTCCCATGAAGACAGAGTGCACCATTTGAGGTCCAGACACCGTTAGTTGATGACAGGTTGCTTGAGGATATCCCAGCACTTAGAGAGGACACCTTGTCCAGGAAAAGCTGATTAAACTCAGCACACTTTTCTGTGGGAAATGCTGTACAGTACTGGAGACCGATAGAATTTAGTAATCTGTCCACATTGCTGAAGAGCCAAGCTGGTCGGTTCTTTCCAGCAGAAATCACCCGTGACAGGAACACTGACTTTTTTCAGAGTGACTGCCCACTGGTACTCATTGTAATAAATCCTCAGCACCAGTTCATCCTCCTCTGAGCAGAATCTCCCACAGTCATGCTCCAACCTCCACCCCTTAGTCTTCAACCTCCTCAGGTCACTATTGCACCACAGTGACCTGCAGTAGGAACTCAAGGGGTGCAAACAGAGAGGTGCTAGGGAGTCAACAGCTGCATCAAGAGCCACATTGTAGCTCTCCACCACTGCCATCACTCCCATTGCACAAGCTGTCTTCATGCTCAAGATGCCCAGTGCTGCCAGGAAACCCTGAGGGTCTAGATTATTAAAAGAGCTGCAAATGACCATCTCCACAGGAGAGGTTTAACGGGAAGCCCCACAGAGAAACTACATGGCATGATGGTCTGACCAACTAACCAGACCAACCTTGATATTACAAATAACAAGACCCAGTGAGAAGACCTGGTCCAAGGCTTGGCTGTCAAGAACAGGAAAAGCTGCACTCACAGTGAAGACTGGGTGCTCTAAAAACAGTAGGCAGACTTAGTTGACAAAAACTACACTGACACTACTTAAAACTATAACTGAAATTAACCCATGTAGTCCATTCTTTAACATCCAACAACTTCAACAAAGAAAGGCTGAAACAATATAATGTAAACAAATGAAATGCTCATAGCCCAAAGTTTAGTGAGTTAAGGATAAGTAAAATCAGTACTCTCCCTCACTCACCAGGAAGGAACAATCATACTCACAGAAGGTAACCAAGTCGAAGGAGTCCAGTGCTTAATTTCCTTCTCCTTTTCCAGCTCTCAAACGAGAATGGGGAGGAACCCAGGTAATGCAGCTGAAAAATCTGGACAGTATTCACCCTTCAACAAAGAGCTCTGGCAAAATATTGGCATGGTGTGGAGAAAACAGGTAGAGATACCTGAAAAGGCTGGGCAGACAGGGGCAGTGATTCACACATTCCAAAACATTATAAATAAAACAAAAGTATAAAAATGTTAACAGATATAACAAAAAATAACTCTTTCTTGATTAAAATCACTAACAATCAAAGGCTTGAGAAAAAAAGCCAAGTTTTCAAAGCATATGGTGACCGGTGCAGCCCTCCTCACACCTTCTTGGCCGGCAACCATATATACAGGCAGGGAGCACACTTCTTATTTATAGGACAGGGTGACACTACCTGACCTATAAATAAGAGGTTCGCTCCCTGCCTATACATACGGCGGCTGGCCAAGGAGGTGCGATGAGGGCTAAGCCAGTCACCGTATGCTCCCACGGTACCATGGATAATGCTAAGGTGAGTGTGGGGGTTATGCTTAGTGCCATGGAGGAAACACTGGACAGCAAGGAGTTTTTTTTGTACTTCTTGTCTGGTGATCAGAGGGAGGGACCACTGGCACAAGGGAGTCTCTTGTTGTCATGGAAGGGCTGGCAATCAGAGGGAAGGGGGACTACTAGCACCACGGATAATAAT
Organism: Neoceratodus forsteri; assembly: GCA_016271365.2. NCBI lineage: Eukaryota > Metazoa > Chordata > Ceratodontiformes > Ceratodontidae > Neoceratodus > Neoceratodus forsteri. Next base: position 138,279,297 of record CM057453.1, read on the forward strand.
ATTTCCATTGGGCTGGCAATCGAGGGGTGACCATTAGCAACAGGGATAATAGGTTTTACGTCTGGACTGGCGATTGGAGGTTGGGGACCACTACCACCAGGGATAATAATTTTATGTCGCAACTGGGGATGGGGGGGACCACTAGCACCAGGGATAATAATATTTATGTCAGGGCTGGCAGGGATATTATTTCATACAGAATGGTCCAGCAATGAGGGGGGACCACTAGCACCAGGGATATATTTTTTTACAGAATGGGCTGGCAATCAGCAGGGGGGAATACTAGCACTAGGGATTTCTACACATCTGGGACCAGGCAATTGGGGAGATGGCACCACACTATCTTGTCTCACTACCCATGCAAATGAGCCCATAATGGGCATGCAAATGGCCCCTTAGTACCTTTCATTCCCAATAGGCTTATCAGCATGGGTCTCTGACAATTTCAAATAGCACTCCAGTGCTATCCATTCTGGCGTTGTACTTCAGGAGCCTTGTCAGGGTAGTACGAAGTGGCTTGGCACTGGGCCAACATGTCCCCATATTCAGTCAAATAGTGCCGGTGCACTATTCAAATAAATATTGCATCTTGGGACACCCAGGCAATCGCAAGGCACAGTGCAAATGTTTGTGCTCCGCTTTGTGAAAATTTGACTATCAGGCCCCAGATGTCACAACTTTAGACAAGGATTTAAAGTAATCCATCTGTGCACTAAATATGCAGGAAGACAGATAGGAAGCAAACCATCTCACAGCAGACTCAGACAACCCAACAGAAGAAAGATGATTATCTGATGGTCAATGGTGTATAAAGTTGCTGTAGGATCAAAAATAATCCAAAAGGTGCAACCACCCGAATTACTTGACATAAGACTGTTATTTCTAGCCTTTATCAGTGCAGATTCTTTTTTTATATATATACTTTTTTTGGTTATTTTTTTTCCCCATTTTTGCCTGTCTCCATTCTCAACAGGGGATATGCGCATGGGCATGCACATGCCATGGCTCAAGACACCATCCCCTCCTGCCTACACCCAGTGGCAGCGTAACTATGGGGGGTGATTACCACTCCGAGAGAGGACAGCTGCCCTATGGCTACTCAATCCAGCTCTCACCTCCCCCCATGCTGGCTCCCTGACAACACAAGTCTGTTCCTGAACCTGGGTCGCCGACATGATGAGAGGTAAAGCATCCAGTGCCTCAGCCCTCTGCACCATCGGGCTGGCCAGTCAGTGAGGATTCAATAGATTCCATCATGTCATCTCCTCGCAATTGATACCTTTTGAAATATGTTGTTTTTTGTTTGCTCAGTATTTGTTGAAAACTTCAGTAAAACATTTAATCACAAAAAGACAGTGTCGAAGTTATGTTAAGGTCAATACTTTGAGCATATCTTGAAACCCTAGAGACACCACACCACACATTCCGCAATATTCAGTAGAAATTTTATTTTCCTTACTTTTGCAGTGTTGTTCTGCAACCCAAACATTCTTAAAATGTGCTTTTTGTTACAACTAATGTAGCTATACAGGTAGATATAATACCTGTATCATTTAATGGTGCTAATATAATTTAGATGTGTTTGTTGATGATGCATCTAGAGTGAGAATACAGTAAGTGCAGTATTCTCACTCTACAGCATTCCTGTTCTCTTTATTACAATCTACTTTCCCCTGCTTTTATCTTATATCTTTCTTCTCATCCTGTTTTTCTCTTCCCTTTTTTTCTTGTCTGTAATTGTCTTGTGTTTAATGCCTTTATTTCAACTTACACATCCAGTCTGCTATTTTAACTGCGTCATCATCTATGACTGTGTTCTGCCAGCAGGGAAAACTGAAGTAAGGTGCCTGCCTGGTGCCATGGCTTGGAGGGACAGGAAGCGCATCCTCAGGATCACGAGAACAGCTGCAAGGGAGTCTGAGCTGGAAGTCATTGTCCACCTAGGGACAAATGACTTGGCTCAACATGAGATTAGAGCAGTGCAGGAGGACATTGTAGAGTTGGGGAAGGGCCTAAGACAAGTAGCACACACAGTATCCTTCTCAGAGGTGCTGCCTGTCAATGGCATGGGGGAGGCAAGGGTAATTAGCACCATGCAGTTTTATGAATGGTTGAAAAAATGGTGTGGAGCACAGGGGTTTGGCTTCATTGGGGACTGGGGTTCCACATGGAGGGACACCAGCCTATATGGGCAGGATGGTCTGCATCTGTCCAGGAAGGGAACAAGTCTTTTGAGCAATCGGTTTAAATGCTTCATTGGCAAGCTTTTAAACTAGTCAATGGGGGAGGCACTAATAAGCAGCAGAAAAATCCCAGCTTCTCCCTACAAAACAGGGTACTAAATGAGAAAAAGACCGAGGTAGACAGGTCAGTGGGGGATGCTGCAACAGAAGGTAAAGCCATCAAAAAATGGAGATCAATGAGTACCAATGCCCATAGTCTGGGTAACAAGTTTCCTGAATTAGTGGCCTTGATGGAGGAGGAACATCTGGATATCGTGGCAGTCACAGAAACATGGTGCACACAAAATCATGACTGGGACGTAAACATACCAGGATACACTATCTACAGGAGGGACAGGGAGGGTAAAAGAGGAGGAGGAGTAGCTCTTTACAGAAGGGAAGGAATAAAAGCAACAGAACAAAAGGGTAAACAGGGAGGAGAAGAAGCACTGTGGGTAAATTTGGAGACAGGCAATGGCACCACAATCCGCACAGGGGTTGTATACAGACCCCCTTCTCAGGGGGAGGAAATGGACAAGGAAATGATAGAAAGTATACTTAGAATGGCAGAAAAAGGGGAGATATTGCTGATGGGTGATTTGAATATGCCCGATGTTAACTGGAGTGCAGTTGCAGCAGCCACTTCGAAGAGTGGGGTTATTCTAGATGCCCTACAGGGGGCATGCCTTAGACAACTAGTATTGGAGCCCACTCGAGAGGGAGCAATCTTAGACCTGGTTCTCTCAAATGGAGAAGGAGAGAGGATCACAGATGTAGAAGTGGGTAGCCATCTGGGAACTAGCAACCATCGAACAGTATGGTTCACAATAAACACAGCAATAGAGTCAAGCCATACAAAGGCAAAAGTACTGGACTTTAGGAGGGCTGACTTTGCCAAAATGGGTGAGTGCCTAAGGAATGTACTAGCAAATGGGCAGGAAGGAAGGGTGGAAGAACAATGGGGAATAATAAAAACTGCCATCACAGAGGTAATGAGCCTTTGTGTGAAGCAAATAAACAAAACAAAACGATGTAAGAAACCACTATGGTTCTCAAAGAAAGTGGCAGTGAAGGTTCAAGAGAAAAAGAAAGCATTCAGGAAGTACAAGGAATCGCAGAAGGAGCAGGACAGAGAACTGTTTCAGTTAAAGCAAAAGGAGTCTGGGAAGGCAGTCAGAACAGCAAAGGCCCAAACCGAGGAAAAGATAGCCAACTCAGTTAAGAAGGGGGATAAAACCTTTTATAGTTCAAGTTCAAGTTTATTGCAGGAAAACTCCATTGAGCAAGCTCATTCACAAGGAGGTCCTGTGACATAAACACTTAAAGTACAAACACAGATAGGTAATAACAGTATATACATGAAATGCACGTTACATGATACAGGCTGGATATACATACAAGGGTACCACATAGGGTGACCCTAGGTGTAAACACTGATATGAGACAGGAAGCGACTTACAGGTTGCATACTGATAAATGAAACATGATGACTGGTGTGTGTAATATATACAGTATTTTGGCAGCTAGAACAAACAACAGTCTACAACTGATATGGGGGAGGAGTGATTTGATAGAGTAGCAGTGGGCGTAAGCAAAGATAAAGCCAGGAGTAGAAGGGAAGGAAAGCAGTTAATATGACAAATCAATTATACCTTACCAGTGGATAAATCGGCACACATGGGGAAGGAAGAGACTTAATGACAGTTACAGGTGTCTTTTATTTTGCTGAACTTAGCGATTTGTAGAAGTTTATTGAAACTGTGCTAGTTAGTTTCATGCGGTTTGTAATTGGTTCCAAATGGAGGGAAGGGCATATGCAAAGCACGTTTACCAAAGGAAGTCCGCGTCCTTGGTATGTCAAGCATAATAAAGTCAGATTTTCTTAACAGTATGCACTATGTGAGATACTAATAAGGAAGAGAGATAGCTTGGCAATTTCTGCAGAAGCAGTTTAAGAGTCCATAGCCCAGCATGGAGCAGGCGTCTAGTAGTAAGGGATGTCCAACCAACAGCTGCATATAAGTACATCAGGGAGCGAAGGAAGACCAAGGGAGGGATAGTGAGACTTAATAAAGGGGAGGGAGGGTGGACAGAGGGAGACTGTGAAAAGGCAGAGATACTAAACAAATATTTTTGCTCAGTATTTACAAATGAAGAGGGCGAGGTACCTAAAACAAACAGTAGAAACACTCTGGATACAGAAGTTGATACCAGCCCATTTACAGAAGAAAGGGTTCAGAAAGAACTCTTAAAACTGAAGGTGAACAAAGCAATATGGCCTGATGGGATTCATCCCAGAATTCTAAAAGAACTAAGGGTAGAACTAGTGACAGCACTGACTACCCTCTTTAACAAATCATGGGAGGATGGGGTGGTACCCGAGGACTGGAGGAGGGCAGATGTGATTCCCCTTCACAAAAGTGGGAGCAAGGCAGAAGCAGGAAACTACAGACCTGTTAGTTTAACCTCAGTGATAGGTAAAATGATGGAATCACTTCTGAAGGAAAGAATTGTCGAGTATCTAGAGGCCAGAGGGGCACAGGACCCAAGGCAGCATGGATTCACAGCGGGAAGATCATGCCAGACAAATCTGATAGATTTCTTTGACTAGGTGACCAAAGTAGTAGATCAGGGAGGGGCTGTGGACATGGCCTACCTAGACTTTAGCAAGGCATTTGACACAGGCTCACACAAAAAATTAATATACAAGTTAGCCAGCCTGGGAGTGGGTCCCAAGATGACAGCCTGGGTAAAGAATTGGCTGGAGAATAGGACATAGAAAGTAATAGTAAGTTGAGTCCATTCTGAAGAAAGGGGGGCTACTAGTGGAGTACCGCAGGGTTCAGTATTAGGACCGATCCTCTTCAATGTCTTTATAAGTGACATTGCAGAGGGACTGGAAGGAAAAGTATGCCTCTTTGCAGATGACACAAAGATGTGCAACAGAGTTGATGCACAGGGTGGGGTGGAAAGGATGAGAAGGGACTTCGCAAGGTTAGATGAATGGTCAAATGTATGGCAGCTTAGATTCAATGCTAAGAAGTGCAGGGTAATGCACCTGAGAAACAAAAACCCAGGGGAAGAGTACACAATGGGGGATGAGATACTAACAACAACAAAAATGGAAAGGGACCTGTGGGTAGTCATATTAGATGACCTAAAGGTGGGCAAGCGATGTGAGAGGGCAGCAAGGAGGGCTGGGGGGATACTGGGATGCATAGGGAGAGGCATCACCAGTAGAAAACAGAAAGTTATTATCCCTCTGTACAGACAGCTGGTGAGACCCCATCTGGAGTACTGCGTGCAGTTCTGGAGACCCAGTCTCCACAAAGGCATAGACAGGATGGAAGCTGTCCAGAGAAGGGCAACTAAAATGGTGCAGGGTCTGCACCGGAAGACATATGAAGAGAGACTTAAGGAGCTTAATATGTATAGCCTCGAGGAAAGGAGTGAGAGGGGGGGATGATAGAAACATTCAAGTACCTCAAGGGAATCAACAAAGTCCAAGAGGGTACCATCTTTCAAAAAGAGAGGTGTGCAAGAACAAGGGGCACAATTTGAAGATAGAGGGGGCGGCTCAGAGGTAATTTAAGGAAGTATTTTTTCACAGAGAGTGTTGTGGATGCATGGAACGGCCTTCCGGAGGAGGTTGTGGAGTCAAAAACAGTGGTGGAATTCAAGCATGCATGGGACAGACATAAGGTCGTTCTAGGGGGTGGGGGTAGAAAGAAGTAGGCTGCTGGTTAACTAGGATCTGCAGCTTATCCAGTAGGTAGGGAAATGGGAAGACTGGGTGGGCCAAGCGGTCCTTATCTGCCGTCAAATTCTCTGTTTCTATGTTTCTCCATAAGCAAGCATAGTACAGCTCACCCCGTGTAGAAATGGGAATGTAGTTTTTTGACATAGGTAGATGCATTGATGGTGGCATTCAATGGAAGCCCACTTAGCCTGGGGCCAACTGGGGTTTTCCCCAATACCTTTGCAGATCAATGTGAACCAGACCCAGCCCTCAACAGTTACAACATTCAGCAATGTCTCTCAACTGCAACAATTGCAGATGTGTCCCAACACTCACAACACTGCCCCACGACCTCCTAGCAGTCACAGCATTGATCAATCACCCATCATCACTCACAGCACTGCCCCACGACCTCCCAGCAGATGCAACACTAATCAATAACCCACCATCAGTGACAGCACTGCCTCAACAGTCACAGCACTGCCTCACTAACAATCACAATGCTACACACACACCATAGCAGTCACAAGCACTGCCCCAACACTCACAGCACTGCCCCCTTCCTTCAGTACCGTAGAAAGGGCAGGGCGGGTGGTGCTCCAGCACTGGGCGCAAGTCTCCAACAGGAGCAATTTTCAATGGAAGCTTGCATATTTATTCATTGCGGTACCACTTTAAATTTTATTTGCTCACTTAGACTGTAATTATAACTGGCTGTCAGCAGGGGTGCATCTGCCAAAGATCAGCAAGTTTGGGAGGGGTACATGAGCTGCAAGCAAATAGTCATGTGGTGGTGTGTAGTACAGCGAGTGAGAAAGAAAGAGAAACTGTAGGCGGGTCAGCAACGCACATTATAAAAGGTACGAGCGAGTGGTTGACACTAAGACTGAGAGTACAGCCAGACAGACATATATTATTGTGATACTTGTGAGAGTAGAGAGAACGAGGTGTGAGAGACGAGAGATCCATTAGTGAGGTCCTGTCCAGACCATCTTGGAATTTTAATTGTAAGCACAAGCAGATTAGTAATAAGTCTGTCATCCTGTCTCCTGTGTGTGATCCCCCAAAAGCCCAATTACATATTGTTTAAAAATCAAATTTGTGTCCTGTTTGCTGTTTAGTTTTGTGCAAACTGCCTAAGTGAGTCTGAACTCTAGTCTGATTTCTGAAATGAGTGCATCTACAGCATGGCAGTGCCGGCCGCGGCCGGCGGGGGTAATTTTCTCGATTTGAAAAAATGGAATTGGAATTTGAATTGGAACTCGTGTACTGATCTGATCCAGATACTGCACTGATCTCATCATCAGGAGGAGGAATGGGAAAGAAATCTAGCCAGTTGCTGGCTCTCATCCATGCCAGAAGACTGCCAGGCCCAGGCTGCGGGCCCAATCTGATTGGGCCCACAGCCTGGCCTGGCAGGTGGGTGGTGTAGTGACCAGCTGCTGTAGTAGTAGTTCACGGTACTCTGACTGAGACAGTGAGATGGGAGTGAAGAAGTTGCCAGTTGCCGCCCACCACCCGCCCCCTCTTTGGCTCTTCAGCCAAGTTTGGCAGACTGACTGCCATGGTGCAAGCAGGCCGCGTGGCACCATCCCTCCCACCCTGTCGTTTTCTCTCCTTCTCTTGCCCCGCGTCCCTTGCACACCTAGTGATGCATTCCACATCATGCAGGCTCCCCCGTGCTGCTTTTCCCCATCCTAGTACTCCAGGCAGGTGGCGCTGCTGACCTCGGGGAGTCAGCATATTAATTTCCTCTGTCTCACATTCTCAGTGCACTACATAAACAACACTATTCAAAAAAAGTTCAAGCAATTCTAGTTATCAATTTAAAATAAATTCTGTTTTTTGTGTTGAGACAAGAATATCAGAGTAGATTGAGACTCGAGAATAAGATGTTGCTTACTTGCTTTAATAATTAGTCAGTCAGGACCCTTCAGCTCTGAAGATGTTACATTCCTTCTCTGCTTTAAAATCATTTCAAAACAGAGAAAGAAAAAGAGTAAAATCAAGACATGGAAAGTTTGGAAACTTCTGAATATTTAAATTGTTCCATTCCTGAGTCCACTCCTGAATAAAATGATTGATTAATTAGGCTTTTCCTGTACTGTACAAGTATGAATTTTCTTCAGGGTAAGGGTAATTTAAAAAGCAGAAATCCATTCCCAAAAGGATGTGAGGCTACTTAGTGATAACTTTACACAGGAGTAGATTCCTTATAGTACATAAGAGCTTTGTGGGTGGTTACGTAGTTGTCTGTATCTCCACTGATTGAAATGAACTACTGTACCTACCTACAGAAAGGTAAAATCAACCGCTGTGGTGGAGGTAACAGATTTACTTGTTTGTGCAATTTGCAGCGCACTCCTTCACTGTGAAGGAGTACAAATTGTCCAAGCAAGTAAATCAGCTTCACTCCTCATTATTCGGTGCATCACAGCAGTCTGTTTTTTTTTTAACCTCAGGGTCTCAATTTTCAGTAACTATGGTGGGTAACAGCACTTCATGGGTGGAAACTGGCTGCACCATTGTGCATCCACGATTGTGCCATACTGTACACAATGCTGGGTGAATTATTCCTCTAGTTGTTAGAGGGTATAAACACAGGCTGGATTGCACTTGGGACCCAGTCACAAACTGGAATTTCACTAATCTCAGTGAATGCCATTCTGTGAAATGGGTGTAATGGTCAGTGCAGGGGCATCCAACCTGAAAAGCATCCTCCTTCTAAACCTATAATCCTCGAACAGAGGGCCCTTGTGGGTCACTAATTCCAGATCCTTCATGCCCTAGTGGCTTCACTCCCTGGTGACCCAATGTCAACCCCTATTTACAAGAAACCGAGACCGATTGTGGAAGGGCTGCCACATTTATGTGAATGGTACTGTGGCCCTTTTATGTGGTAGCCCCACCCACCCACACTATCCTGAAGTGTCTCAGCCATTCAGGAAGGGGTCCAGATTCCAGCTGAATTTAGCCAAGACTTGGACCAAGAGGGTTACATTTTTGTTGCTTATGCTAAAGGGTCACACACTAACTTGGCTGTATCAAGTAGAGACTGAGACTGAGCCTTGCCCCCCATATATGCAGCCATTAGGATTTTAATTCCTGTTCATGTGTTTGAGAGTAGGGGTAGAGACTTATTGCTTTGGTGATGTTGCCAGCCTGGATCCAGTCTCCTAGTACTATTACTCAGTACCAGACTCGCTGCTACTTCATGAAGAATCAGCTGCAGCACTAAGGACAGCCAGCCATGCACTGTGCAGAAGCAGCACTGGCATGGGTTGTATTTAAGCATATGTGTGTGTGTCTATATACAGAATATATATACAGTATATATATATATATATATATACACACACATTACACACATTACAATAGTGATTCCGAGTAGTAAAATACTCAAAATAATATGTTTTCTAGAACTGCTCTAGTCTTCTCAGCAATTGTACAGTGTGAATGTACTGTTTCCTCCTGATTTACCAGCTTATTATGTTATATTTTAATGCATCTACTTTTAAATTAGTGGTCTGCAGTCTGTTGTGGAGTCTGTCTGGATTCTGGAAAAGGCAGAATCAAGGTGGTTCAAATAATTAATTTGAACCATCTTGCTTCTGCCCTCTGTTCTATCCAGAGTCTGTCCACACCAGACTATCATAGTTACATTATAACATAATAAACTGAAATCAGGATAAAGGTACATACATCATTCTTTTGAAAAGCACAATTACAGTTATGAGCACACCTAAGAAATATACAGATTGTATAAGTTATGGTGATAATATTTATGAGATGCCATGGTACAAAAGGGAAGATTTAAGAGGTTGGGGAAGATTCAGAAAAAAACAAGATCCAACTGTGCAACTTCAGGGGTAGGGAACATGTAACAGAAGTGTTTTTTTTTCTTCAAGAAAAGCCCCAAAACTCACCACAGAGCATGTAAAACCCTCAGAGCTTCTGGGGGACTTGCAACCCCCAGACCCCCCGGCTCTTTTCGGGGGGGGCGGGCGCAAAATTAGTCTCTTGCCCAAAGCACCAAAATGCCTTCCTATAGCTCTGCCTTCCTTAATAATTGAAGCTCTGCCACCAGAGCACAGGCTCTGCAATAGAGTATCAGTGAGATAAGTAACAGCTGGGTATGGCTTCTGCTAGTTCATTTAAGAAGGGCAAATGCAAGTGAAAGTCCCAACCCCATCAACATTTCACTTGCCTCACTGGTGTTCTATTGCAGGGATTAACTAGATGTTGCCAGTATGGCAACCAATTCCTACCCAAAAGCAAATTCCTGGACTCACTGTTGAGCTGAAGAGTTACAACATATCATGGTGTCTCTAAACAGTAAGGAATGGGGTTGTAAGGATGTTAGACAGCTGTGTTTATAGGGAGGGTAGCGGCAGAATACCAGATACCACTCCATAATACCAAGTTGAGCACAAGAGTAAGCGTCATGCAGACACAACATGCTTGTGCTCATCTTGCAGAAAATAGGTTGCATCAGGACAATAGGCATCAAACCTTTGGTGCATAAAAATCATTAAAAGTCAAAGACCATCAAGTTCAACAAACCATATTCTGCATGATTGCAAATACGTCTAGATTGCACATATTAAACCCAGCCCTACAAGTGAGTAGATCTTTGAGGAAAGTGAGAAAACATCAATCTGGGATGATTGTAAAGCCTGGCAAAGAGAATTGGACTCGCTGAGCTGGAAAATGAAAGAACCAAATAATAAAACAGGACTAAAGGGCTTCCCCCATTTAACAAGGAATGCAGTAATATCATACTGCCAGATATAGCAGGAAGGTAGATCAAGATGAGAATGTAACATCTCAAGAAAACAAAATGGGAGAAATGGATCTCATTTAACTACCATATATAACACTGCTTGGTAAAATAAAGAAGAATGAAAAAATGAATGGGATATTTAATCTAAGAAAAATGCTTAATTAACTGTGAAAAATATACTGTACTTGCAGTTAAGGTAATGTACAGTAAAATAGATCTGAGTGCATATTTGAGGTGAGTAATCCTCTAATAAAATGATGCGTATGGGGACAACAAGAGAATGAAAAAGAAACAAAAAAGGCTAAAACGTGTAAGAACCAATATTCTGAAGTCATAGACTGGTAATTTGATAATCTGATTTTACTTGATAGAAATTGTTTAAGAAACCTACTAGGGAAGAAATAAGAGAGATCTGCTTAGTTTCTTACATTGTCCCCAGATCCCCCCAATGAAGACTCGGATAAATGATGTGTGGATGCTCAGTTCGGCAATTAATTTACTCAATTCTTTATCCACAATTCCAATCCACATTGCAAGTATTTACATATGTACACCTTACAAGATTCAAGAAATACATATTCAGCAATCCTCTCATTATATTTACACTTTATCAATGTTCAATTCCATGATTTGTCTTTTCTTCTTCTCCCCCAGATGTACATCTGGGGTTGCTTTCTTTTCCACTTTCTCCCCTCCATCTCCCTGGACTGTCCTGCAGTCTTTTCTTACTTTCCCCCTTCCCCCTTCCCCCCATCCTATCCTCTCCCCTCCTTTATTTTCTTTTAACCTTCAAATTCCCCTGCTGTCCACCTTTGTCAGTCCACAGGTACTGTGCTCCACCCCCTGCAGTAACCCTCATGTTCTCCTTCTTTCCATTATGGGAGGGAGGAGGTGGGAAAACTTCAGAAAAGCAAAATGATGAGCTCCCTCACTCAGTACATCACCTTATATACCCTTTTGCTCAACCCTCTCTCTCCTTTTTCCTAGCCAATCACTCTACACCACCTCATTGTCTGTGTCCTCCTACTCCCTCCCCCTCTCATGATGTCACCTAGCTCCTCCCCTACCCTCTCCCTTCCTCCATTCTGTTTAGCCTAATTCTGAGGCCCCATACCCATTGGTCCTGGCCTGTTGACAATGGAGTCTGCCCCTTAATGGGGGCAAACCACTTTATCTAGCCCAATTGGCATTCCCCCTCTTCTTTTGCAGCCTGACCTTGTAAGAAGTTTGTTTTTTTCTCCCAGTGCAGGTTTGTAACCAAATTTGCAACTGTTTATGGTAGCCAGTGATCTACCCAACTGGCCCATGGCCCATCATTTGTGTGCTAGAGAACTACATCATTCTTAATAAACAAAAAAAAAATTCCCATTGCTTGTCATACATGAACCACTTCCTGTAACTACTGTATATATTAATTGCAATATAGAGCATAATGCATGGGGTGGAGTTCTTTACAAGAATTTAATTCACACCCAAGGTGCGTGATGCTACATATGCTCTCTGGGTTTATAACAGCATCACATACCAAGGGTGTGTATTCAATTCGAGTAAGCACTCCACCCCACGTGTTATTTTTTATAATTACAGGGCATCAATTTTTTACTACTTGTTTCAGTGATTTTTTTCAGTTTTGTTACAATTGAAAGTGAACAAGCCTTTTTTTACCAGCACCTCCCTGTGTTAAGAAAATGGGAGAAAACACTGAAGTGTGCTGAAATAGTATTTATTGTAGAAAAGAAATACATTTGTTTGGCTTCACTTCATGCAGTAAGGTGGAGGAACAGATCGCTAGTAACAATTTTTGGGAGGCAGCAAGTAGTGCTTGGTGAGCTGATGATCAGAAGCCTGACACCACATACACTACACTGGGGTAAATCTCTTTTTTTTTTCAGGATCGGGAACTAGAAGTCAGGGTGTCAAGAATGTACTGACAGTACTTTTTTTCCACAAATGTTTGTTTGCTGGGAAGATTTTGGTGGGTAGAGAATCTTTGGTAAAGAGAGTGTCAGCATCTAGTAGAAAATGGGAAAGAGCCACTCGACTATGTCTTGTACTGACCGTAAACAGTAAACAGGAGCGCAAATGCCGTAATATTTGGTCGGTTATTACAGCAAATAACTGAGCGTCACCATTGAAAAAAATTGATGGCCAGTTATTATATAGAGAATAATGTCTGCATAATCATGCACAATCACCCTGTGCTGCCACACAGGGGTTCCAGTTACATCAGAACTAGAGACTGAAGCTCGAGAAGGCCGACATAATCAGTAACTTGAGGTGGCAGCACAGGCTAGTTGGGCATGTGTTTGCCCCATCAGTATTTTTTATAGTGTATATTTGTTTTGTTTTAGTGTTTCATTTTTTTTAAGCAAACGTAGTCTCGGAGCACTCTACGGCAGCAGCAAACATGTCAATGGTTTTAGTTCAAAAGTGAAACTGATTCCTGTATGCACAGCAGCACGTTATAAAACACCAGGTGCCACAAGGATTTCTGATCAACTGGAATTTTTTTGTACCACAGAAGCGTACAGTAATGCTCCATGGCCTTTGAACTGTGGTACAACAATATTTTGGCAGAGATAGAAATCCATACAAAACATGGGCCATCTTACACTGTATAAAGTTTGTAGTAATTAGGATATGATTCAATTAATCTGTAGTGTAAGGTGACACTCCATTTGGTGCCATAACAAAGCAATAAACTTAAAGTTATATAAAATCATGCCTCTGTGTTCTTCAGCCTGAAAATGGGCTGCTGCCTAGAGATCATATCCCATTACCAACACTTAAACAAACACATGAATAAATATAGTTTAAGCTTGAGTAATTTATACATTTATTCTACCATTGCATTTTTTGTTTAGTTGTTGCTGATTTGTGGTCCCTTCTTGTTGTACGTGTTTGTGATTCCTAGAAATGTCTGCCAAACCAACAAGTAAGAAGGCCACAGACTGCCATACTTGTGCGAAAGAAACCCTCCAGTGAAATTCTGACTGCAATATATGAAGATGGAGGGAAAAAAATGAAAAAAAACTGTAGTAACCATGTTTAGAAAGCAGAAAAGTGAACATGAATTAACATGAAAACAGCAGACTGTCACAGCACAGCCTGCAACGGTCACAACACTGCTCTCATGCCCGACAATCACTGCAGTACCCCACCGCCAGCAGCTTCAGCATTGCCCCCTACATCTTCAATCAGCATAATAAGGCCTGAGGCAAATACAAGGCCTTCCATGACAACTGAGACTGGGATCTGTACAGACAACAAAGGACTTGGGTGGTCACTATGATCAGAAGGGCAAAGACAGATTATAATGCTGGATACTGGGAGATGAATACTGTAACAGCAAGCCTAGGAACCTGTTGTCTGGTACTGCAAGTAAGTAAAAATGTATTTCTTGAGCACCCAATCCTGGAGGCTCTGAGCACTTGTCAAAGAGGTGCAACAGAATTAAAATACAGTACATTTTACAACAATTAAAATCAGAGTCAGTTAACTAAAACCAATACTAATCAATAAATAATAAAGCTATTGGCTTCCTGTTAGGTTCTACAAAGGTTTCCTTTACCCTGATGTATTTTTTAATGGGTCAAATTACATATAATAGAAGTAATAAGAATAACTAATGAGTAGCTGGGGAAAAACACCTTGCCCACTAGGGTGAAAGCACCTGGCTTAGATTATCTTGTACAATGTGTATATAATTAATAAACCAAATATGTTACTTTACTTCATGACACAGTCTGACCCCACAAGGGGTGAGTTTTTATGGTGGGCTCTTAGAAGGTCTATCAAGTTATTTTTTAATTATTAAGTGTGCTGTTTTATTAGTCTACATACATTATAATGGCATTACCAGTTGGGCTTACATATTTAGGCTCTGAGCCTCCACTTCCCCACTGGTGTTCTTAAGTAGCTCCAGATGGGCTCTAGACCTATGGGGGCCCTGCTCTCTTCACGGTGGCCGCTGACTCGCTTCAGTCCTTCTGCCTGTGTCGGAGGGGGGCCAAGGTCTGGTTGTGAGTTCAGCACCTCCAGGTGCTAGGGGAGTCCTACAACGGTTCCAGGAGCTACTACAAAGCCGGGACTGAAAAGTAAACAAAAACCATATGGCGGCCCATGCTTCTCCATGCATGTGCAGCCACCCAGTAGGAATTTTTTTTTTTTGGAAATTCAACTTTATTAATTTTTTTTATTTTTTCCAACTAGGACAGAGACAAAATAAAGTCATTCACAAGACAAAAAAGGATATAAGACTATAACAACATACAAGACAATCAAATAAAATGTACCCTTACAAAATCCTCCCCACCCCCACCCCTACCCATCACCCTTGGCAGTGCACATTTTAAGCAGCACACTTTTAGAGACTGAATAGAGATACACAGATTCCCATCTTTCTTTGTATCGATGTATACAATTATGTAGACTCACAGTCATTTTTTCTACTCTTAAGTTAGCTAACAATTCCTGAAGCCATTCCAAATAAGAGATGTCTATATCCTCCTTCCAGTGATGGAGAACCAGGGCCTTAAAAGAGAGGGCAATCATGGCCATATGAAATCTTCATTGCTTAACCTCAACAACGGTGAAGTCGCCCAGCAGACAGATTTCTGGGGAAAATAAATTTTCTAGTCCCAGAAGGGGGCCTGCTCTCTGTTTTATGGTCTCCCAGAGTGCTGCAAAAGAAGGGCAGTGCCAGAAAATATGATATAGAGTACCTTCTGCCTGACCACAGCAGCTACAAGTTGAAGAGGGGAGTGTACCCATTTTGTGTAACTTCAGTGGTGTCAAGTAAATATTTTGGAGATAACCCAGTAGAAAATTTAAAGGATCCCAGAGGAAAGAAGTGCAGGAGAGACTGCTGAAGGGTGACCCTGTCCAAATCCGGCATTCTGGACGTCATGGCCTGTTTAACCTAGCATCCTGAAGGCCTCAAGACACTTTGTTCATTCAGCTGCACAGATAAGAGAGACTGCAGAGTTGGGCAGCTTAAGAGGTTTTGCTGCAGCTAGATAGAAAGAGAGAAATGAGAGACACCCAGAGAAAGAAGCCAGAGTACTGCTGCTGAGAGCAGAGACTGCAAGAGCACTGTCCAAAGTATATGCGCTGCAGCTGGGGAATAAGGACTGAGCCACTGTGTTTCCCCCTCAGTGCGGGCAAGTTTTGTAAGATTTGTCTGTGCTGCAAGCTAAAGACTGTGTGTGCTGAGGGTAGAGACTGAGCAAGAGCCCAGACACTTCTGAGAATAGTGAACCTGAAATGGAAGAGTGATGGGGCAAGAGACTGAGCCAAAGCTCAGCTACTTACTGTGCTTAAAGAAGGGTGTGCAATAGAGGGATGAAGGGAACCAAGCCCCTAGACTGAAGATGAAGAAGATCAGCAGGGGAAGATGTCAGCCAGGCCTGCCTAGTGAACACTGCCTACAAAGGCCTCAGAGACAAAGATTGGAAAGGCCAGGTAGCTGAAGACTAGCATTCTTCAACTTCTTCGGTCAGTCCTGCTGCTGCTGCTGTGGTGCTCCAACATCCTGATACCTACACAGAACAGTCAAAGCCAGATTATTGAACCCTCCTTTGAACTGCTGAACTGTAAGTACCCCAAGCTGTGGCTTTGGGGAGTCTTTATTTAGCTAGCTAGCTAGGCTGAAATTAAGGGGTTAGGTCCTCAGCTGGGCTTTGCCAGAAAACTGTGCCAAGCTCGAATTTACAGCAAAGATGTGTTCAGCAGTATTGTGCCCCAATGAGGGATCCCTATGGTGACATCAGCACTGCGGTGAGGTACCCACTGACAGGACTGTATAGACGTTCTGGGCAACTGCCAGGGGAAAGATTGGGTGTACCCACAGATGGGAAGCAGGGATTATTTGAGGCAGAATTGTTAGCCAGTTATCATTGCTGCTGATGTTTTATCTCCCCTTTTTTCCCTGCCCCCCAAAAATAAAATAGTGTTATTGTTTATGTTAACTGCTGTCATAGTGGATCATTGCAGAAAAGGGGGGTGCTGTCATTGTATGTGGGGAATCACATTGGGGGTCAGATTATGTATTTTCTGGGGGTTAGTGACCTGCTATTTGTCTATAGGTATTACCTGCCATTTCCCTAGGTGGAGGCACCATGCTATCCTTCCATCATACCCCTAAATCCAGGCCAGCACCCTCTAGAGTGAGCTCATAGGTACTGGAACAGGGTGACCACTTTGGCCATGGCTGTATCGGTTTTTGCAATCATGGTACTGCAGAACTAGAGAGGACTGTGCATGTAAAATTGAGCATGCACAGTAAACCAGGTTACTTACTTATCACTCCCTTTGTGACGTGCAGGATGTCAGTAGAATTTTGTAAAATGAAGACCTGAGTAGTGTTGATGGTAGAGGATGGGGCCATGGCTTACTGAGTTAAGGCAAAGTGTTCCAACTTTAGAAATGAAAATGAATGGCCAGACTTTCTGGGTGGGGCATCAGTACCCTAGGCACAGAGAGATGCTGTCAGTTAATAAGTGGGGGTCACCTTTTATGGGGGCATCAAGGCTGTAGGCACAGGGAGTTGCTATCCATTGGTGGGGGGGTTACTGAACATATAACAAATGTATCCAAGAAACGTAAGGGTGTTGGTGAACCCATGCAGTGGGGGTGGGGGAGATTTACACCTTACTTCCTTTGACAGACCACTTTTCAGACCCTTCCACCACCTATGAGTGAGACTGAAAAAAGAAAATATATGGGTACATTTTAAATAAATTAAAAAATATATATTTTAGAATAAGATAATTGTTTTGCTGTTAAAAAAATAAGAAAATTGACAAAAAACAGCCCCCAAAACTCCATGCAGGCACCAGGGAAGATTAACTATTTCTACTCAATTTTTTGCATTTTTTGCTGAGGGTTTGGGTGACAGGGTGTTTTGGAGATGTCGAGCTGTTCACAGCCTAATACACACTGGAAATATAACACACACCACAAATGCCTCAGTGACTCAACATTTAACTTACTGTATATTCCCTGGACCTGCAACTTGGTAAGGACTGCCTCCAGTGTCCCTTCCACACATGTAGTGCCTTGCCACAAATCTACCACATCCCGCTGCAATGCAATGACAACCAGGTCAAGGAGGCCACTTAACAGCCAGTTGTGGCAGTAGGGGAACCTGTGCTGTGACTGGATGTGGGGGCCCACCAGTTGCTCCTCTGGCTGAATTCTGACTTACCTCCCAAAGTCCACTCCTCTGTTTTCTTGCTGCAGTGCATCTGTGTTTGGTGGGTGAGGGTGACAAGTCTGACACCACTCTTGGCCTCTTCACTCTTTTCCTGTCTTTTTTTTTTGACATGTTGTTTTATTTTGGGGAGCTTCTGAGATGACCACTTGAAGACCCTGGTTGCTTCCCATCTCCTATGTGTGTATATATACATATATATATATATATATATATAAATATATATATATGTATAGAGAGAGAGAAAGAGAGAGGCAGAAAAAGACTGCAGTAATTACATCAGAAGCATGTTGTGTCTCTTTCTCTCTCTCCTTCTCTCTCTCTCATTACCAGATTATAAGTACATTAATCCTGATTTTAACAATGGCATCAGAAATGCTGCTTCCTGATTGGCTGTCAGCATTCTGAAAGTCTGACTGTAAAATGATTTGGAAGTTAATACGTTTATAGAGAATGCCTCCTCTGTGGGAAAGTTTACAGAAGTAAAAACTTACCTGATAATTTTTTTATGCCCACTGTTCATATGGGAAGGGATCTTTTTTTTTTGCCCAGCTGATCTCTTCCCTTACTGGTGGTTGCCATTGGCTGGGGCTGGCATGTGCATTCTTCCAAACCAACTGTCATTGTTTTCTGATGATGGATTCTATGTAATCCGAAATCTCAAGCACCTTTTCTTTTGTAACATCTATGTTGGTTCATTAAAAGATAACAAATCTCTTTTTTTCTGGATCTTTTGTCACAAGGAGTAATACAGCAACAAAACTAATTTTCTGTGCCTACAGTTGCAAATGAACACAATAAAATCTGCAGCAAGAACTTGCATCATTGACTATAATGGAGTACACCGTCATGCACCTTAAGGTGTATATGTCACAGTGCATGTCAGCCGTGGCACAGGGCGAGCACCAGAAAGGGAAGGGATCAGCTGGACGGCCACTCAGGGCAAAAATACAATCCATTCCCACAGGAGCAGTGGGCAGAAAAAAAATCATCAAACACTTCTACTTATGTTTTTGCCATTGTAACATTCCTCACAGAGGAACACATAATGAAACTTGTTAAAACACTTCAATCTCTTATAAAAAGGGTCTGAGAAATTGAGCTTTCTGATTGGTTGTAGACATTCTATCAGCCCTATGCTAATCTTTGATTAACATACATGTACAGCCTAATCATATGCTGAACAAGGTATAACACTATTTAAAAAACATTTTTATTATCAGACCATTAACATAACCTCTGGTCACACCTTATTGTTTAATTACACTGTCATGTACAGCCTGTTTACCATGGTGCATGAATTTTTCCTGTCAGCATTCCATTCTCTAACACTGTTAAATGACTGGAATGATGCACTCTGATTCTGAAGAAGCATTATTACACAGTTGGTGGATGAACTCATTTTGTTAAAAATCTCTCTCAATGAGGAAAGCATGCAAAAGGTGCACTGCTAAAATTTTTTCCTTGAAATCTTTTTTTATAATAGCAATAAGGTACTCTGAGGAGTTAGATTATCATTCTGTTGAGCTCCCCTACCACACACCTAATATGCTGGTTCCAATTGCAGTGCCAACGGTGCTTGCCCAAGTGAGGTTACTGAAGGGAAACCAGGCACCCTCCCCTCCGTGGTGAGACAAGCATCTACTGGGATGCTCCACCATCCTCCTCTGACTGCTTCAGTGACCCAGGCTCATTCCATAGACTGGATCATTTCTACCATAGGACACAGAGCCACATTTGCAACATCAGAACGGCATTGGACATCAGTGAACTGCAGAATAAAAAAGTAACTTATCATTTTCTGGAATGTCAGCTATCCCTATAGCTCCCGGCTCTGCCTCTTTAGGGCAATGCTCTGTTATGTGAACTAGCAGAAGCATATAAAGTACATTAGAAAATACAGTAGAGTTATTTTTGATCACATCTGAATACATCACATTTTCAGTGTTTCATTTTTTGAACCCCCCCCAAAAATTATTTTATTTGTTGCTATACACCACACTTGAACAGAAGAATGCAATTAGCTGCACTATTAATGGTGTGTGAAATTTTCAGATTCCAGTGGAATTAAATTTTTGTGGAATTTTGCAAAATTCTGCTGAATTTCATTGGAGGTGTAACAGCGGAATCCCATGGTGGAATAATATGGAATGAGTTTTCAGTTACTTTTCAATGGAATTAAAATTCTGCCAGTCTTGATATATTTACCAAGATGGTGGCCAAGCTGGGCCAGCCGTCAATGTGTGGTAGCTTGTGTTAAACTACTTCTTGTTTTTTATGGTTTTATTTGCTTTGTTTTTATTTATTTGATTTCCTGTTTTTTTTTCCTTTGTTTTCACTTCATTTGTTGTTTATTTTTTTACTGATTTTGTTTTATTTCCATTTATATTTTAGTAGCAGTTAGATTAGGGCAAGTGAGTGAGGTAATTAGGTTAGGTGCATGCTGGGGACTTTGTTTGCATTGTCCTCCTGTCCTTTTCTGCAATACCTGGGTGGACGCAGTGCCGTGTTGCTGGAGAGTTGAGTCGAGGAGCCAGCCTTGTATTCTGTGGTGGGAGCTGGACGCCAGACTGCCAGTTGCGCTCCTGAGGCAGGTGCTGGGCGTTGGACTTGATGCCGTGTTTCGCTGTTTGCTGCTCCTGATTGTTGGAAGAGTTGCCGTCGGAGAAGCTGCTTTTACTGTTGAAGGAGTTTGAGCAAGAGAGAGTGTGGAGATATTGGGTCCCGCCACAACTGTGGGATTATTTTGTGGGAACTTGTGCAAGGACACCGGCTGAACTTTGCTGGGCTGCTTGCAAAAGGTCTCGGGGAAGGCTCTCGGTCCTCTACCCTGGGGGTGGCTGTTTCCTGACTGTGCCTGGGACAGGGGCAGGACAGCCCACACCTGGCCACTGAAAGTCGTTGTGTTTTCCTAAGTTGCCTGGGGGGAGGTGCGTGACTGGCTGGTGATCCCTTTGAGCTACTGTGGCTGCTGGTCACCGGGTTGGGAGGGAGCAGCGGAATCCCCAGTGGGGTGGTCGAGGGCAGTTGGATTTTCACCACTCTTTATGCTTTCTGGGCTGTTACTGCTGGCTCTCCCCTGTAGGCTGCGGTGCTGACCTATGGGATAGTTTCAGCCAATGTGGAAGTTGGATGTGAGGAAGAGCTCGTCTGAGAATTTTGGAGCCTTTTGCTGACAGCGGTTGCCTCGTGGAAGACTGCTCCCGTTTTCATCAAAAGGACCTGAAGGCTCTTGTCCACAATTTCCCTATCTCCACACCTCTTTTGACTGGCCATGTATTTTTCAAGAACTGTGGCCCTGGGCTCCGTTGCCCATCTCCTACTTTGATCCTACAGACTTTGGAGGGTTGGTGAGAGTACCCTGCACTTTATCCTACTTTAACTCTTAAGTTTTGTTCATTTCTCTCCCCACTACCTGGGAGGTGGTGTTGGGACTGAAGTTTATTTGGTCATTTATCTGGAGTGGTGGGAGCTCTCCAGGTTCAGACTGCACTTTACTTTGCAACATACTGTGACTGATAGTTTCTCCTCAACCTGCTTCCACTAATTGTTTGCAGTTTTATGGACCGGCAGTTTGTTTGTTTGTTTGTTTGGGTGTTTATTTTGTAATTATTTGGGGAGGGTGGGGTGGGATTGAGTTGACTGTATTAACTTTTCATTTTTATTTTATTGTCTTGTAGTTCCTGGCTGCTATTAGGATGTGCTGGCAGTTTGCTCTCCTGGTCAGGCGCTACTTCACCTCTGAGTTTTGGGGCCTACACCCCTTTAATTGCCCTCCACTGCCAGTCGCAGTTTATGGGCAGAGTAGGGCTCTGGGAATAGTGAGTAGGAGGCGAAGGGGGGCTGGGCACTCTGAACCTTGGGGGAGGGGTGAGCTGGGGGGTCAGATTAGGGTAGTCAGGTCCAGGAGATTCCCTGGGGCAAAATGGGCTCCAGATTGTGGGTTTCTATGTCTGGCCCCCATACCCAAAGGTTCCTGTGTTTCAGGGATGGCAGCCTGGCTGGCTCTGGAGTCTCGTCCATCTCGAGTGGTGTTATGTAATGCCAGGTCTATAAAGAACAAGACAGCCATTATTGCTGATCTTGTTGGGACAGCAGACCTGGCATGCATCACCGAGACCTGGCTGGATCATAATGCCAGCCCAATTTTGGAGACGGCCATTTCTGCTGGGTTCTCGGTGATACATCACTTGAGATTGGACTGCAGGGGTGGGGGTGTAGCCATTTGTTTTAAATCAGAATTGGGCCTTGCAGAGGTTCCAGTTGAGGCACCCAGCTCATTTGAGTGTACCGTGGCTGTAGGTGTGGGGTGCAGGATCATTCTCATTTATCATCCACCCAAGGGTGAGAAACTGTTCCTGCAGGAGGTCACTGACTTTGTTGCCGACATGGCATTGGAGTCACCCAGGCTGATGGTCCTGGGCAATTTCAATGCCTGGGTCAATGACAAACTCTTGTAGTTTGGTCAGGACTTTCTCCAGCTTATGAATTCATTGGGCTTCACATAGGTAGTTGCCTCTGCAACCCATAATCAGGGTCACTCACTTGACCTGGTTTTTCTCCTGGGGATGGAGGTCTCTGACCTGGTGGTGAAACCGGTTGGATGGTCTGACCATCACACTGTAAGGTTCAATTTCTGGGCCCCCCCCCCATAGGTCTGCCCCTGTGGAGATGGTCGGATATCGCCCTTTGAGGGCTGTTACTCCTGCTGGCCTCTTGGTGGTATTGGACCTATCGGGATTGCCAGATGCTAGCAAGGGTCCAGAGAACCTGGTCCAGGTCTATAATAAGGCCGTGGTGGGTGCTCTGGACTCTATCGCTCCTGTCCGTGTTCATCCTCTCACTCTCTGCCCTCGGTTCCCCTGGTTCAATGGGACCTTGAGGGAGCAGAGATGAGTTGGATGAAGGCTAGAACAGCACTGGCAGAAATCTGCCCTGGATGCCAACTGCCTTAGATTGATGGAACATTATCATGTTTTGGAACATTATCACGTTTATCAATCAGCAATCTCCCATAAGAAGGCAGAGTTCCTGTCCAGGGAGATTGCTGTAGCTCAGAACCGAACGGCTCAGCTCTTTTGAACTGTGGACAGATTGTGCCATCCAACCTGTTTACAAGTCCGAAGAGCATTTTCACAGGAGAAGTGTGATGAGTTTGCTCAACTCTTTGCTAATAAGGTGGCTGACATCAAAGCTGAGATCTGATCAGCATGCTGTATGGGGTCTGTCAGCAGTCGGTGCTTGGTAACTACTCCTCGGTCTTCCTGGGCATACTTCGACCAGCCCTTGATGTTGTGCAGATTGACCAAACCATGCTGCCGACTTGCTGTAGTTTGGACCCGGACCCTATGCACCTCTTATTGGGGTGCATTGATACCATCGATCCTGTCCTGGCAGAGATAGTTTGGTGCTCTTTAGAGTCGGGTGAGTTCCCCAGCTCTCTGAAGGAGGCTGTGGGCTGTGGTGACATCACTCCTTTAAAAAATCTTCTCTGGACTCAAACTGCTCTGCTAACTACAGACCAATCTTTAACCTTCCCTCTGTTGAGAAAGTGACTGAGAAATAGTCGGCCTGCAGCTGGAGAACCATTTGACCATCCATGACTTCTACGATCCCCTCCAATCTGGTTTTTGGAAGAGGCACAGTACTGAAACTACTCTAGTTCATGTGCTCAATGATCTCCTGATTGCGAGAGATCAGAAGTGCCATTAAATCTTGGTCCTTCTAGATCGCTCTTCAGCCTTTGACACTGTGGACCATGGGGTGCTGCTTGAGTGCCTGAGAGACATTTGTGGTCTGTCTGGTACTGTCCTCAGATGGATTCAGTTCTTCCTCACTGGCAGGTCTCAGATGGTGATGTCCGGGATTTATTCCTTGGCCTCATTCTCCCTGACATGTGGGGTTCCTCAGTGCTCTGTGCTGTCCGCAATGCTGCTCATGGTGTATGTGCTGCCACTGGGAGACATTATGAGATGTATGGATGGAGGTTTCATGGTTCTATGTGACAACAGTGAAAGCCTAAAGGCGATCACTGTTATCGTATAGTGAGAGTTCCGAAAACATTTTCAGCATTCTGACACCCCGGCACACAGGACAATGGCACCAGGGACATAAATGTCAGTGCTTTCTGTGAGGGGCTGTGCCTACCACACCCCCCATGTGGGGCCACCCCATGCGCCCCCCCCCGTACTAAAGGATTCTCAGCTCCGGGGGGGTGCATGTTGGGTGGGGTGAAAACATGTAAAATTAAAGGTCCAGGCTGGGCACAATAAAATCACACCAGTGCCCAGACCCAAACCCGGTACCTCACCCACCCCAACCACAGACCAACTCCTGACACCATGATGCAGCTTGGCAACACACCACAGCACCACCCCATACAGCTCCTCCACCCCCTCCCAGCCCATGCTCGCCGTGTTTGCCCCCCCACAGGCTTACATTTAGCAACATCCTGTTGCCCATTTTGCCCACCCCCCCATCCAGTCGCTCTACCCTCCCTTCACCATGAGGGATTCAGCAGGGAATGACTCACCATTATGGATGGCACCCTTCCTTATTCACCCTCCTCACAGGATACCAGGTTTCACAGATGACACCCAGCTCTACCTGTCTTTTGTGCCTGACCAGGATAGTACGATCTCAATCTTTAATAACTGCCTCGCAGAAATCCAGGATTGGGTGCAGGCCAGCTGGTTGAAGTTGAATCCAGATAAGACTGAGGTGTCGGTCGTGGATCTAGGTAGCAGGATAGAGAGGGTTGGATCAGTATCTCCCGCTGGGCTTTGACTTGGAGGGAGCCAGTTGCTTCCCTCTGAACAGGTGCAGAATCTGGGGGTGATCCTTGATGACAGACTGACACTACGTTGGCAGGTGTCGGAAGTAGTCAAGTCCTCTTTTCATCATCTGAGGAACATCGCCCAGATTAAGCATCTTGTTCCATCCAGCAAACTTCCAACATTGATCCACACCTTTGTGACCTCGTGCCTTGACTACTGCAATTCCCTTTACCTAGGGCTTCCGGGGGTTCATAGCCACCGCTTGCAGCAGGTGCAGAACACGGCAGCCAGGCTATTGACAGGGGTCTCCCACGTGAATCACATCTTGCCTGTGCTGTGTAATCTGCACTGGCTGCCCATTCAGTGGTAGATCACCTTCAAGGTCGGTTTACTGACCTGCAAGGCCATACACAGCCAGGGTCCAGGCTACCTGCAAGAGCTCCTGGTTCCCTACTGCCCCCTCAAACCTCTCCACTTAGCCAACAAGGGATTGTTAGAGGTTCCCAGGGTATGACTGAAAACTTCAGGGGCACAAGCTTTTGTGTATGTGGCCCCTACCCTGTGGAACTCTCTACCTCATCGGAATCAAGAGTGCCAGACTGTGGAGAGGTTAAGAACGCCTTAAAGACCTACTTGCTCCATCTTGCCTTTGGTGATTTTACATGATGTCATTATTTATTGTTAACCAGTGTATAAGCTGGATTGCACTGTGATTTTATTGTTTTATCTATTTGCCTTACTGTTTTTATCTGTACAGTGCGTTAATAATTTGAATTGCACTATATAAATAAAGAATATTATATTATTAATATTATATTATTATTCTGCAGAAATGGTCATGGAATGATTTTCCAGTATACTGTGGGTATAGTGACCGAATATGGGTGCCACGTCAAAACGGCGACTTGTATTGGGCGCTATACTCATGGGCTACCCTGCAAGGGTAGCAACTGTACACAACTGCTGTGTTAGTGTATGGTGACAGGAAGGGGTGACAGTGAGGGGAAGAGAAGGGATAGGGAACAGATTTTGAGGAATGGGTGTACCTGCTACTGCCGAGCTAGCAGTGTGGTGTGATGGTGTCAGTGGCTAGCTCAGGTGCGGCAGGTACAGGGTTTGGGACTGGATGTAGGAAAATTTTACCATTTCCTACAGCTGTGGCATAATTTTTTTAGGTCTAGGGATCCCCAACATGCAGCCCCTGGGTTGAGAATCTAATTCAGGAGTGTGAGGGGCAAAGGAAGGGGTGCTGGGAGGCACAGCCCCCTGCAAAAATACTTTTAAAATTCTGGATGTCAAGTTGCCTGAAAGTGTATATCGACGATTTGCTTTCCAGTGACATACATTCACCATAATAGCGATTGCTATTTTGCAATCGCTATTATGACATGGAACTGATTTTTCAAGGGAGAAGGTTGTTCTGTGCAATATAATTCTACCAATCACAGCAGGCAGAATTCTTCAGAATGATCAATAAAATACTGACAGAAATTATGCTGGTGGAATGGTTATTCCACACTAACTCTGACGGCAGAATGTTGCATTCCACAGTGGATAGTGTGATCTCCCCATCCACTGATTGCTGCAGAGGCTCAGACCCCACAATGTGCTAAACACATCAAGCCACCTGTTTGGGCCACGTACCTTGGACTGTCCTATAAGCGTGCAACCACCTCTTTCATTCAGATGGTGGCCATCTGAGGGGTGACTAAGCAGAGAATGAATTAAAGTGCTATGATTATATTTCAACTGGCTAATGAGTAATCACCTCATTTTAAGACACAAACAGTAACACAGTTTTACAGGGTAGTTCAGATTTATTCTACATCCAAATACAGTGCCTTGAGGCTGTGCATGTGAGTCTCCAACATTATGCCCTATTGTGGCATGCTTTTGGTGATGGTGAGAAACAGAAAGGCATCTTGTGGAGGGCAATTAGAGCTAGTGATGCAACAGTCTTGCAGGATTGTTAGAATAAAAATTGAATCTAATACAAAAATACTGTGGATAATAAATAATGTTAACATTCTTCACCTACAGTACATACTGTTTCAGTGGCAGCAGCGTCTCCCTCCTTACTGGTCTCTTCAGACACGCCTTGGGCTCAGGCCCTACTACACTGCACCTTTGTTACCATGCACTAGCTGTCTTGGTCCCACCTGTGCATGTTGATGAAGTTCTTTTTCAGTTGGGTGAGGTTGCATTCAACCTTCATTGCCTTTTTCCAGTGCTTCAGGATTTTCATCCAGATCTCCTCCTGGTCGCAGATGAGAATGGCACCAACTCGTAAAAATGTTGTTTTGTACTTTAATAAAAGGCAAAAAAAAAAAAAAAAAGCAGTTTCTCTGTGGCTACATTTGGGGCTTTTCATTCTGGAAGTGAAAGGAAACCACACACCCCATAAAATGATAAAGTGCTTCACACATTCCCCCTCCAAAAAGAAATACACACACACATACTTTGAAACATATACTGGAAGTGCACCTTTTCTGAAAAATACAATTTGAAAAAAGTTAACTTTTTTAAATTGCACAATTTTGGATTTTGAATAAAGTGCAATCCCAAATCATAATCATGAATTTTTACAAACTGCATCTGGCAAATTTATACCAAATTATTGTGCATTTTTGCGAAAATTGCATGAAATCTGCAAATTTGTACAGTTTTGGAAGAGTAGTAGAAATTTCGTACAGCACTAACATACACTTGCAAGTGCCATTTTCCATTAATATTATGTATTATACAAGGTACATCCCTTCCAAAGGCCAGTGTATACCAACAGGCGGGCCAGTTGCTGTCCACATTCATACCAATTTGAGGATTCAACACATGACGTGTAAAAATCTACTTCATTTCAGTCTTATCAAGTATTTTAACAAAACTGCTCCCTTTATCTAGTTTGTGAATGATTTCTAGTCCCCAAAACCTAACAGATGCCCGTTGGTGCCAGGGATTTACCTTGAACAATACATGATGTTCATGGAAAACGGCAGTTGCAAGCATGCATTGAATAAAGCTATGTTCATACCTATTATAATGGTAATATCATTGCAATGTTATAGAGACTAATAAAATAGCCAGATAATAATAAAAAAAAAACTCAGCAGACCTGCTAAGTATACCCCCCATAAAAACTATCCACCCCCTCTTTTGGATAGTACACTGTGTCACAAGGCAAAGCGACATATTTGGTTTATTAATTATATAAACATAAAAGATGATGTAAGCCAGGTAGTTTTACCCTAGCGGGTAATGTGCTCTTTCCACCACTACTCATTAGTTATTATTAATATTTACTTTTAATTTGACTCATTATAAATACATCAGGGCAAAGGAACCTTCTGTAGAACCAAAATTCTTTGGGGTACATTGTAAAGGCATCAGCAAAATAGAGTTATCTAAATATTGCAGCAAATGTCAAAGAATGAAGCTAACAGGCATTCCATACAACAACATCCTACAGTGTTTTTTCACCCTGACACACCAGTGTCATTGAACCCATATGCCTCTCTCCATTTAGTCCGCATCCACCATAGACTTAGAGTGTACAGCTGCTTAGCAGCTGAATACCTGGCATGCAAAAGCATGCAACATACGTCAATGTGACATAATGCATCACTTAGACATCCAAAGGACATACAGGTTCAAGTGGGGATGGGAAGCCAACACCATTCTCTCAGAAGACACCATTCCAAATCAGGATTAGGTGAGTGCTAGACGCTTTTTTTTACAGGCAAAGTAAACTAGCTGAACACTTATCAAGAAAGGGGCTAATGTTGCATTATCTTCACTTCTAGCACAACCCAGCAACTGCAAACAGCAGGGAATAAGAGCCTAAGGGAGTAAGCATATTTAGATGGCAATTTACACTGTGGAGAGGTAAATCTAATACATTAAAATACATTAAAAAACCACAGCAGCAGCACAGCATTGTCTAAAACCTACACATTATAATTGAAGTAATGTGAGGTATGTTTAGGAGACATACTGCAGCACTCTGTTGTATTGAAATACTGTAGCTTATATAATAAGGGAATGGAAGTACCATTCTGTAAGATATGATAAAAACCACTATCAGGATGAACTGCCATAAGCAAGTAGTTAAAAAAGAATGAAACAGGAGAAGTTTAGAAAATAAATGAATCAGCAACAATGTTAACAAACTGGAACTGCCCAAGCAACCCGATGAACGTGAATATGGTAATTAGCAAAATTCAAGCACTGGTGGGTGATGGGCTCAGTGCGTGTAAATATTATTTAAATGCAGTGAACTGTTTATTAAATAGAAACTTTGGCCCAGATATTTAAAGCTTTGCACAGTGCACAAACCGTTTGCATGGATTTAGCACGGAATTAGCATGGGTCTACTATATTCAAAAGGCTAAATAGTGCACGCAAACCGTATTAGCGCTGGGCAAGCCATAATATATGCAAGGGGCAAACTGAACATGAATACAGGTGCTATGAGATATTCAGCAACTAGCACCGTGCTAAGGTGTTTAGCACGACTTAGCACGACCCTTTGTGCAGTAAAAATTTCCACCCAGGAAAAGCTGGTCTTAACTCTGGGCAAACAGCTTTGCGTGACATTGTGGCCTTGCACAGCATTAGCGCAGCCTTGTTTGACCCTAACATATGACTATGACACTGAGAAAAAGCTAGACATGGAGGAAACATGCTGCTCACTGATGGCACCACAATGATGCCAACTGCTGCCTCCAGTCCCAGTCATGCCAGGCAGTATGTGGTGATCTGGCCCCTGGGGGCCACCATGGTATTTTGGCCATACAGCACACACCTGCAGACCATACATCTGTGGTGACCAACAGATGCCAGCACACACTTGCAGCACTGTGGGCATGGTGGGTGTTGAGGGGAGGGTGTACAGGTGGCCAGGCCTCAACACAGACTGGGTACAGCCACAAGACTGGGACACAGCATGCACTGCACCTGGGCCAGTATTGGGACTACCCCAATACCAGTGTGCCTGTCTGATCGTACATCCCCCCAGTCACATACTGCACAGCTGTACATACACCACAGCACACACAGCTAGCCATGTCTACGTCACTATGAGCATCCCATGCCAGAGGTGCAGCATCTGTGGGTAACACAACAGTGTGACAGTACTGTCCACTGGCAGTACACACCTGCAAGGTGGGCCTGTCACTGTGTACAGTGCAGTGGTCATCACTACCCTACACACCATAGGCATTGCTGTGTCCCTCATACTACTGGCCCCCTTGCTACTGTGGTGTCTGCTGTGCACTGTAGCATACCCTGCAGTGTGACAGTTGCATTCATCACCACCACCACCTGTGCCTATGCTGTGTTGTCCTCTGGGGTACACACTGTTATGCTGTACTGCATACATGTAGCCTGCAGCTACCACCATGCACTGTGAGACTGACCTACTTCCAGACTGACCTACAATTGGAGCTGTGGGACCCTGCAACAACGCTAGGCAAACTGCATGCAAATCAGGGCATAATGAGATGCTAATCTAAATGTTTGCCCAGAGACTACCTACATAGGCTCATTTGCATGTCACTTTTGAATATGGCAAAGTTTTGTACCAGGCAAATGTGTTTGCACCGGCCAAATGGATTAGCTCCACGCTAAAGCTGCACAAATGTGTTAGCGCGGTGCTAACGGTTTGGGGAACATTATACATTTTTGAACACTGTTCATTCACATCTGCTGCTGCCTGCAGCTTTACTGGGTCCATGCATGTGCTGGCATACACATTGGCCACATAGATCACCTCTACTTACCTTCACGTCACTGTGCACTGTGTTGGTGTTGTGGTTTGCACTTCCTGGTTGCTGTATTCAGAGCTGTCTTATTCCAGGGCTACATTTGCCCTGCACTCCCAGCCCAGTTTGCCCAGCCTCATTCCCATGCTATATTCAGAAGCAGTTTGCCCCAGGCTATTTCTTTTGAATACAGCTTGCTTTGTGCTCCGAGCTAAGTTTGCCCGCCGGGCAGGCTACTTTAGCCCCGGGGCAAAGTTTTGAATATCTGGCACTGTACGTTTTAAATTAAGCACCACTATTGTGTAGTTAACAGGGCCACTGCAACATTAAGGTACATATGTAAAATAATAAAAGAATATGATGTATTTCTAAAATACATTTGAGAGTGCTACCTCTTAAGCGCCATTACAAAATATTTAATGTATGTTATTTGTTTTTGACATTGCAGATTGCAAATAAATTTCCTCTTGAAAATCCTTATTACAAAGGGTGAAACACTGGGGTTCTAAAGAATAATTCTTTAAAAAGGAAAGCACTTGGGATCATGTGATGTCTGTCAGCTAGATAGACACACGGCGCCCTCGCTCCCACCTCAGCTCCAATACTTATCTTTATTTCTGCTAAATTAAGTGAGACATTCTACTCAGCTCTATAATTCTGGACCTCTAAAGCTCTATGGAGGTCGCTGATCGCTGATTTACAAGGCAGCTGCAAAAATATCTCCTCTGAATAGAAGCCGAGATAAAGCCAGCCCCTCCTGCACATACACCACCCAAACACCAGAGAAGAGTTCAAAGTGCTCCAAGAACCAGAGTGCCACAACAGGGAAGAGCAGCCAACCTACTAGTGCGGTGACACTTTTTTCAGAGGATAAATTCTTAACAGAGTTGGCACCGCCTAAAAATGCCTTCCTAGAATTCTCTGATGACCACAAAATAATAAAAGTTGATCATAAGGATACCAACAGAAAGCATACAGATATATTGGCTCGTATCTCTTCTTTGGAATCCTGGCAATCGAGAGTGGATCCAGAGCTTACCTCACTGAGCCAAAAACTCTCCAAAATGAAATTGAAATTGGAGGACTTAGAGGGCCGAAGTAGGCAAAACAATTTAGTGATTTTTGGCCTTCCTGAGGAAGCAGAAGGCTCATCACCCATTCTGTTTGCTCAAAAGTACTTGCCAAAATTGCAGGCCCTCCTACCCAATCTCCAACCTATATCATGGAGAGGGCTCATAGGTCGTTAAAGCCCAGACCACCGCCAGGTGCCCAACTGAGACCTTTTATTCTCCGCCTGCTAAACTACCTAGATAGGCAGCACATTCTATCTAAAGTAAAAGATCTCCAAACAATCCAATGGGAGAGCTCAACACTCAGGATCACCCAAGACCTTCCAGCTGCAGTTTGCCAAAAATGAGCCGCCTACCACAATTCAGCTACAAAGCTCATTTCAGGCAGTATCAAGTTTTTAATGCTTTACCCCATTAGGTTGTCAGTCCTACACCAAGGCACATGGAAATCCTTTGAGAATGCAGACCAAGCGGCTAAGGATCTCCTTACGTTTTTTCCCCCCGACCTTTTTAATCTATGCTGAAATATAGTGGATTAGTATGGGGGGACCCTCAGGATAACAGCTAATCATTCAGTCTGTGTAAAAAAGCATTGTCCATCTTATGCAAGACTTATGGGGACTACCTACTAATGGTGCCACAGAGTACATAACATCAAAGATGCCCCAGGATTTCTTTCTTAACTGGCTCCTTCAGTCCTGCCACCCCAATGACTGTTCTGGCTTCTAGATGCAATCTTCCATTTCGTGATTGTGCGCACCATTGCACCCGCTTGTTGGTGCGAACTGTCTCCATCCTTGCAAAGGTGCACACGCTGGATTGTTCCTGCGAGAAGACCAACTAGACCAGTTTCTCACAGTTTCATCCTTGGACATTGTACCTGGTCTCTCAAGGTCCTTGCTGCATTCTAATGGCGAGAGAGACTGATGCTGACAGAAGGTGTAAAACTGGCGTTTAACCTACAAACCCTTTTTTGCTTGCTTGTTTGTTTTGTGTAGCTCAGATCAGAGACTTGTGGAAGGACTCAGATTTAAATTATTCCTTCTTTTACCTGCTACTCCTCAACCTCTATGGTCCTATATGAAGTCATAATGCAGGCCTAAGCAACGTAAGCCTTAATCGTATTTGTCCTTCTTGTTTTAGCTCACATATAAATCAGGCATGCTATGGCCTGACATATATACATTTAAGTCAGCCCTCAGGTAGTATATAGCAGCTGTTCTCTTTTTTGCTGCAATCTTTGTTGGACTCCCTTTTTGCACCCTTTAGCAGATTAAATGATATTGAGACCTAAATGCAGGCTTGCAGTGGAAAGACAGTCCCACCTCATTTTAGTTTTACATGCAGTTCTTTTGGTTCATGCGCTATAAACATAATAGTGCTATCCTTGCCTCAGTTACTACTATACCTTTAATTTTATACTGTACTTATGTGGTTAGTACTAACTGCTGCAAACAGGCATTTCCTTTGTAGCCACCTCATCCAGTGCCCTATATAGGTCCATAGATGACTTGAGGCAGGATACAGGGTTTAAAAATGTGTTCTGTTCTTTCCAGTCCCAGTCTAAACATAAGGGGCCTATATGACTATACAATATAAGCCTTGGTGATTGGTGATTTGTTTGCATTTGATTTCTTTATCATAGCACATAAATCGGTCATGCCATGGCCTGACACATATTTAAGATAGCCCCAGAGTGGCACATAACAGCCAGTTATTTCCTGCCATACAGTTGGGTCCCTTTCTTATTCTCCGTTTTGACTTCCCCATGCAACTTTAAGGATATAGAGGTTCAGTTACAAATTTTAAAGAGAGGGCAAGTCTTACTGACATTACTTTTCAATGATACCGTTTACTTGTTTTATTAACCTGCATCAGTACGTAGTCAATGTTTCTTGGTTCCTATTTATGAGACAGTTACAGTGCTCTACTTTATTTGTGTAAGTGCACATATTAAATGTTATAATCACATTATACTGTTCTGGTATGTTACAATTGTTATATTGTTAAATTGGATAGTTAATGTTGATAAGTTGGAGGGGGTGAGAGTGGAGTGCGGGGGCGACTAGTAGGTGATCAGTCATGCACCAGCTATTGGA
Organism: Neoceratodus forsteri; assembly: GCA_016271365.2. Taxonomy (NCBI): domain Eukaryota; kingdom Metazoa; phylum Chordata; order Ceratodontiformes; family Ceratodontidae; genus Neoceratodus; species Neoceratodus forsteri. The sequence goes on from CM057453.1 coordinate 138,312,955, forward strand.
ACAGGGACCTCAATTAGGGCCAAGCTCTAGGGATCTGCATCACTGTTACCAAACTACGGTTGCCTATAAGGTCCCTGTTGGGAGGGAAGGTATTTTATCAGTCACGCCAATTCAAGGTCATATTTTGTATAGTATCGGGGGATGGTATGGGGAAGTTAAGGGTATAATAAGGGCTTGGGTGGGGGTGCAGGGTTTTCCACTGGAGGCCAGGGTTTGAGCTTTATCAGCTTTCTTTTTTCTCCTGTCTCTTATTGGGTATGCTGAGCCCCACCATGACTATTTCATTCATAATATTAGAATTTAGCCAGACTTATAGCTGCCTATAACTTTTGTTCCTGGAACTTCAAAGGAGGACAGTCACCCAACAAAAGGATGAAGGTGTTGTTTCACCTACAAAAATTGCAAATAGATATTGCATTCCTGCAAGAGACTCATCTGCTGCCATCCCAAGTCCTTCAGCTACAGAGGACCTGGATGGGGCAAGTATACAGTTCGGCTATAGACTCAGAAAAAAGAGGGGTGGCCATTATAATTGCACAAAGGCTACCAATTCATTTACTACAGGAAGTAGCAGACCCATCAGACTGATATATCCTGCTCCGAGCACTTCTGGGCCACCTAGAAATAGTGTCAGCTCCATTTATGGCCCAAATAGTGATGGCCCATCTTTTTTTTTCCACCAAGATGGCAACATTTTCATCCTGGTCCTCCCTACCCATGGTACTAAGGGGGGGATTGGAACATGGTTCTGAATAATCACCTAGATAGATCAGGTTGCTTGAGGCAACTCCCAACCCCAGGCCAATAGGCATTAAGGGAATTCATGCACCACTTAGGTTTAATTGAACTTCAGAGAACTCTAAACCCGAATGGTGCAACCTACTCTTTTTACTCCATACCTCACTGTACTTACTCCAGGATTGATTATTTCCTGATGGGAGTGAATCATCATCAGGGTATAGACTCCTGTTCCTATTCACCAATGGTCATATCAGACCATCACCCTGTACAAGTTAGAATCAGTCTAGCTCCCTCACAAGTTAAAGATAGGATTTGGAGACTTAATAACCAACTCCTGAACTCCAAGGACTTTCATGACCACCTCAATATTTGTATAACATCGTTTATGGAAAATAATGCACCTTCTATGGCCAAGTTAGATTTCTTATGGGGATCTTTAAAATGTAGGCTTAGAGGGGAACTCATCCGTTGGGCCACAAAACACAAAAAGCAGTTGGGAGCCTCCATTTCCTCTCTACTAGAGACTATCCAGGAAAAATAATCAAATTTATCCCTCTCTTCACCACTAGAGGATTGGGAATACTTAGAACCCTTGAGAGCTCATTGTAATAGGCTCATTGGTGAAAAACCAGAATATTTAATACTCTGTTCTAAAATCACATATTTCGACCAAGGTGAATGAGCAGGAAAATTATTAGCCTTGAGGCTCCACTCCCAGGAAGTGGACAGAATAGTCCCCTCTATCTTGACGGTGGGGGGGGGCAATGCTGTACTTCCCCCAGGACATCGTTGAAACCTTTAGACAATATTATCAAGCTCTGTATGCCCCACCCCAAACTCCCTTTTCTGCCACGCAATTGGACATATTTCTCCAGGATGTCAACCTTCTGCAGCTTTCTGACTCTCAAGCAGCCATACTACAGGCCCCTCTTGCTCTCAACGAAATCCATGCAGCCATTGATTCACTGCCTATAGATAAATCCCCAGGCCCAGACGGTTTCACATTCAACTTTTACAAAGAATTTAAGGACCAACTTGCACCTATCCTGTTGGATACCTTTCAATACATATTTACAGCAGGGATTTTGGATCACTCACTAATGACTGCAATTATTATTGTACTTCCTAAACCTGGTCGGGATCCACTAAAAGCAGTTAACTATAGACCAATCTCACTCATTAATGGTGATATTAAGATCTTAGCCAAATTTTAGTGTACCGTTTAAACCTGGTTTGGGACTCCCTGATTGGTATAGAGCAGGTGGGGGTTGTCCGAGGTAGGCTATCAGCAGACCACTTTAGGAAACCATCCTACCTTTTCTCTGCATCTAGGGATTCCTCAGTCCCTGCTGCTGTGGTTTCCCTGGATGCAGAGAAAGCGTTTGATAGGGTCTCTCCTGGGACTACTTATTTACTATTTTACCTAAATACTGTATCCCCCAAGCATTTATTCGCTGGGTGCAAGTGCTTTACTCTTCACCAACAGCAAGAGTTTCCTGTAATGGCTCCCTGTCTTCATCATTTTCCCTGTATCAAGAGACCAGGCACAGCTGTCCACTTTCTCCATACCTATTCAATTTGTTCTTACAGCCTCTCATTCGGAAGCTCAATTGCTTCACGAACATTTCTGGCATACGAATAGGTGAGAGAGAATATAAACTGTCTGTCTATGCGGACGACATACTGATGCACATTTTTTCCCCTGCTACATCAATTCCTGCGACCCTACAGTTAATTTCCCAGATTAGTGTGATCTCCAATTATAAATTAAATTTGCAGAAAACTGAAGTGATGCCCCTCAATAAATATACTAATAAAGCTGACCTGCAACATTTGGGTTTCATCTGGGTAAAGGACAACTTGAAGTATCTGAGCATAACTCTCAAAACCTACCCCCGGAAGCTTAGACAGAACAACCTGGACTCGGTGGCAGCCACAATAAAATGATATATAAATAGATGGAAAACGTTACCTTTGACACTGTGGGGAAGGCTCAGTATTGTTAAAATGAATATTTTACCCCACTTGTTATACCCCCTTCAAATTGTTAATAGGTGTTTACCCCAAAGTTGGTTCACCCAAATAAATAAACTGATTGCCAAAGGAAGTTGGTTATGAAGTCGGTTGAGTAAGAAATCCAGAAGGGCTTACACCACGCTAACGCATCATAAATGGGATGGGGGACTTCAAGCCCCCAACTTATACCTGTACTACTTGCCGATACATGTAGCAAGGGCTCTCCACTGGTGCCAGCATTCTCAAGAACATGCAGTAGAGTTCTATACCCCCTTTTGAGTAGATATCAAAACCACATTATGCTCCACTCATGGAATAGTAGTTGGGGCTCTACCCTTCACTCTGAAAAAAAGTTACCCACCCAGCTACAGAATACCTTGTTAAGAGACTCCCTCATGTCCCAAGCTCAGTTAAGTAAGTTGCTAAATGTACATTCAACACGAGATAGCTCTCAGCCAATATTTGGGAATCCCAATTTTCAGATATCAGGTAAGATTCTCTCCAGGGACAAATTCTGGGCCAGCATGAAAGTGAGTAGGGTGGATGATTTGATACTTCACCAACAATTAATGAAATTCTAGGAAGCCAGTCACACTTATGGTTGGCATACAGGTTCCATTTTTAAATACTTTCAGATCACACATATGCTTTATGCGATTCTGCGTAAAGGTCCATGGGGCTCATCTCTTCAAAATGCGATTTCCCCCTACCTGCACTCGCTTCCCAAAACCAATTTGATTTCATACTCATATCATTACCTACAGTCATTTTTTGACCCAGAAGATGCACTACGTTTCTATGGGTGGGATAGAACCCTTCACTCGACTTGCCTTCAAGGAACTGGACCCGAATATGAAAGCATCTATACAGTATGATACTTTGGGACCGGTATAGGTACATGCAGTTTTATGTCAATCATGATTTGTATTACAGCCCCTTCAGATGACATCAAATGGGTTGTTTATCATCGAACCTCTGTACCAAATGTGGGAAAGAACCCGGCACATTACTACATAAGCTATGGCATGTGAGAATATTTCCCCTTTTTGGGCTACTATTCAAAACAGATTAGACCCCTTGCTCGGCTTGTCACAAAAATTTGACCCTGGAGTCTGTATAATTGGAGATTACACAGACAACCTGATAGGCAATCAGTGCCCATATATGGCTCTGATATCAGCCTGTGCCAAGGAGATAATACTTCAGCACTGGAAAGATCAGTTTGCTCCAAGTTCCATACAGTGGTTTAAAGAAATAATGTTTGCTTTACAGGTGGAGAGAACACTAGCTAATATATCTAACAACTTATCGAAGTACAGTCAGGTCTGGGAACCCTTATGCACCCTCTTAATGATTCAGTAATTTATTGAGAAAACAATATAATCCACAAGTACTCCCCCCACAATTGTAAAATACCCATCTCTTACATTATGAGTCAAAATATTCATGCTGGGTGGCTGTACTAAGCCATGAAAAGAACGTATACTCTTCTCTTCCTTTTTCTTTCTTCTTTTCTCTCTTCTCACTGACTCATACAGATGACTCTGGTGGAAATAGGGGAGGGGAAGGTGGTGGAGGGGGAAGGGTTGGGGGTTGGGGGATAGGGTTTCGAGTTTCATACTTACAGTTATAAAATGTTCAATGTATAAAATATGCCATGGACCACATATCTATATTTCATGATGACTGGGAAAATTGTATGTCCTGTCCTTATCTAATGTGTTTTAATAAAGTACACTAAATGGCAAAAAAAAAAGGAAAGCACTTGTGAGCAGCTACATTTTGAGAAGGGGTCACAGACAACCCACACCAGATGGCGGTATAGCGCAGTGGTTTAAGACTTTGAGCTGCAAACCTGGAGACCTGGGTTTGAATCCCACAGCCCCCACTTGCATACTGTGTGACTCTGAGTAAATCACTTAACTTCATTGTGCTCCCAGGTTGCACCCTTTTTTGGGAAATACAGTGATCACCACTTCCCTCAGTGTTGGGGGGAAACACCCCAGCAGCCAGGACCTCTCTGTAGACTGAACAGAGAACAGGAGAAATTTCGGGGGATAGGGTCTGCCACAGCTCTATAGGGTATCCATCCCCTCCTGTGGATTTCCCTTTGTTTTGATCCTGAATTGCCAGCTTAATCTACTCCTCTGTGATTGGGGAGTCCAGGGCTATGATCTGCTGCTCTGTCAGTCTCAGGACCTGAATGGATGTTAGGGAAATTGTCTAAGGACTGTTTGTCCAGTTTCCTTGAGGAGGTGTATAAGGTGGCATAAATATTGGTCATAATTTTACTTATGTCTTTTGTTTTGGTTAGGACCTGTCCATTCCCATCTGATAGGCTGCAGATAATTTTTTCTGCCTGCTGTTTACGGAGCCTATAGATCATGACCTTCCCCCTTTTTCCCCTCCTTCTCAGTACTTATGCCTGAGTCTAAGGATTGCTATTTCTGCCTTCCTTGAGAGGAGCTCATTTATTTCTGAGCGTAGGCCCAGAATAGTGCACTCTAGGGGGGGGAGTAATGTTTAATGTGGGGGACAGCCTTAAATTCGGTTTCTGCATTTAGCAGGTCATGTTCCAGTTGTGAAAGACATTGCTCCCTCTTTTTCCTGTGAGCTGCTGCATAGCCTATTATTTCCCCCCCTGAGTGTGGTTTTGTATGCCTCCCATGTATTCCCCTGGTGACATCTCCTCTAGGGGATTCTCTGCAAAGAACTGTACAGTTTCTGCCTTTACCCATTTTAGGAAGTCCAAGTCCCTTAAGAAGAGAGGGTCTAGGTGCCATGAGGTAGATCTATGGGGTTGGGGCCCCCATATGAGGAGTAGCTGTACCAGTGCATGATCTGAGAGTAGTACTGGGAGTATTTTAACTTCCATAGTTGCTTGTGTAAGTGAGGGGGAGGTGAGCCAGTAGTCCAACCTGCTATGGGTGCTGTGAACTGGTGAGTAAAAAGTGTAATCCCTTTCCCGGCGGTGGTGTAACCTCCATATATCTTCCAGGCCTGTGTCCTTCATCAACTGTCCTAGGGCCTGTAGACCTCTGGGGTGGGATTCAGTGGCTGACCTTGAGCGGTTCATTGTTGTTATTAAGGTGATGTTGAAATCCCCACCTAGTAGGATGGGTGAAACTTCCTCTGTGAGGGTTCCAATTTCTTAAGCTATAGTGTGAAAGAACACTGGGTCATCTTCGTTTGGGCCATACACATTCCCTAGAAGTATACGACCACTGGGGATGTTCATTAAGGCCAGCACCCACCTGCCTTGTGTATCCCTAACGATTTTTGCTATTATCCATTGGAGGGCCCTATGTACCAATATCACCACACCTCTCTTTCGGGTCTGGACAATGCACAGAGCACTTGGCCTACCCACTCCCTTTTCATTTTCATATGGTCATCTCTGGTCAGTTTAGTTTCTTGCAGAAAGGCCAGGCCTGCTCGCAGCTTCTTCAGATGGAAGAGTACTTGCATACATTTAATTGTGGTGTTAAGTTCCCTTACATTCCATGTGTATAGGTTTAAATCACCCATTATCTTTTAAGGTGACCTTATGTGTGGCATATAAGTGTGAATCTGAGAGCCCGACCTGCCCCCTCCACCCTGTCCTGTACCTTTGATGTAACAGAGGACTGTAATTACTGTGCCCCATGCCCCAGTCCCCTAGTGCTCCTTCAGTTGTCGTCCATTTCCCAGAATGCATGTTCCCAGTCCATACTTCATAAACACTGTAGCTATATGTCTCTATATTTACATATACATGTTCCCTATTGGACCGGCCAATGAAACTTATAGCCGGAGGCAAATGCCACACAAGGCCAGTTCCCTTACCCTGGGGCATATCTTCTCTCTTTGCAATAGTATCTTAGCTGGCGTAATCACCGCTCTTGCGGTTTGTACCAACATCGGCCCACAGAGAGTGGAAAGATGGCCCCTTTATTCTCCATACCCCTTCGAGGTCATTGGCGCCTCCTGATCTTCTGTGCTGGCTGCCACCTGTCCTGTCACTTGCTAGCACCTTTCTTTAATGCTTAGACCCCGTACCCCATCCTTCTTTTTGGAAGTAGGGGAGTCCAGTGGGGGGAAGGGGGTTTAGGCGCTAGCCCAGTAGCCAGGCGGAGTGTTAGAGGAGTAAGGAGAAGAGAACACCTCATAGGCAGCTCACTAGATTGCTATTGTAACCCCTAGGTGGCGCTATCTCAAGGGCTACTACCCCTGCCTGTTTGACTACGGATGGGTTGAGGGGCCTAGGTCCTATGGCGGGTGCCTCCACCCAGAGGTCAGGGTTTATAGTGGTTAGACTAGCTTGGTCACAGCCCTCTGGGACACTGAGACCCTCTTTTATTCCCTCTAGTGGCTCACACAGTACATCGGAGTTACAGCCTGAATACTCCACGTATACACACTGTTCACTCATACAGATACCACTTACCCTCGAGACTGATTCTGCAGCATGTTTCTGAGGACTTCCTGTAAAGTAAGGTTAAACAACATACACAGCAAAACACAATACTGTTTCCATAAGTACCAACACCACAGACAGTATATAGTATAACAACAACAAATCTGATTTATTTAGGGGACAGTAACAAGGAGTGGGGCAATCAGGTTGATTTGGCTTGGGGTTACACTATATAAATGCATACTATTTGGCAGCTATTATAGGCATGGGTAGACTCCTCCTCCTCCTCTATAGCTTGTTTGCTATTTAAACTATCTAGAGTCTGTTGGTTACCTGGCTGCCATTTACCAGCATGGTGCTTTCAAGCATTGACACATTAAATACCCCCTGCAGTGCTGGCGTTTACTCAAGTTGTGCAGGTGTTTTTTTTTATTAAACAAGGTCTGCGCTCTTGCTCATGCTTACCAGGGTTTAGTAGAGGGGAAGGGGGAACCAAAGAGTTCCAGACCTGCAAGTAGTGGCAAGGGGGGCCACCTTGTATCTTAGTTCCCCTCATGTGGCAGTGTGACCGTGGGGATGTAGTGGAGTGGCGCATTAAGGCACAGCCCCCTACAAGTCTAGCGCTTCCCTCCCTCCTTATGTAAAACCCTCCTCCATAACCCAGTTGCACTTATCTGATAACTCCTTGTCAGCAGTCCAGCTCCAGTGGGTTGATCCTCCGGCATCTCCTCTGCAGTGTTCTCTGGCAGGGTGGGATGCTGCTCCAGTTCATCAGGAAGGCCCAGCTCCTCTGCTGTGTCTCTGGCTATCCACAATTTGGGAGCACAGATCTTCAGTATTAAAAGGACAGTAACCGTTCACACTGCTACAATTGCTGACATCAGTTACAGGGCCAGGAAACAAGACCGAATCATCCGCACACTGATGGACAAGCTGGAAGACCTAGAGAACCCAGAGCAGAAGAAACAACCTCCTTGTAGTAGCTGTTACACTTCCCAGTCAGAGCAATCTGTAGGGCTAAATGTCTTTACTCCAAGTGTGTTACTAACCCATCTGGTTTGTGTTTAGATCGATTAGTTTACAATCTATTATTCTGTTCTCATAAAGAGTTGGTTATTTGTGTTTCAGTGGGTAACTGAAGTGGTATAAATGAATGTTTGTGAGAACTCTCCCGTCTGTAGCAAAGCTGAGTTCTTTCACATCAAAACTCTGCATTGTTTTTTGGCTATATAAATCCAGGGTCGTTTAATGGATATATTCTTTGCATTGAATCTAAGCTGTCATACTTTTGACCATTCCTCCAACTTTCCCAATTTTCTTCTCATCCTTTCCACTGCCCCCCCCCCCCCTTTTTGTATCAACCCTGGTGCAGATCTTTGTGTTATCTGCAAGAAGACATACTTTTCCTTCCTGTCCCTCTGCAATGTCACCTATAAACACATGAATGAGGATCAGTCCCAGTACTGAACCCCTGTGGTACCCCACTAGTAACTCCATTTTCTTCAGAGTGGACTCCGTTTACTATTATCTTCTGCATCCTGTTGTCCAGCCAATTGTTTACCCAGACTACCACCCTGGGACCCACTCCCAGGCTGGCTAACTTGTTTATTAATATTTTGTGCGGGACTGTGTTAAATGCCTTGCTAAAGTCTAGGTAGACCATGTCCACAGCCCCTCCCTGGTCTATTACTTTGGTCACCCAGTAAAAGAAATTGATTATATTCATCTGACATGACCTTCCCGCTTTGAACTCATGCTGCCTTGGGTCCTGTGCCCCATTGGCCTCTAGCTACTTAAAAATTCTTTCTTTCAGAAATTATTTCATTATTTTCCCTACACTGAGGTCAAACTAACAGGTCAGTAGTTTCCTGCCTCAGCCTTGTTCCCACTTTTGTGAAGAGAAATCACATCCGCCTTCCTCCAGTCCTCAGGTACCACACCATCCTCCCATGATTTGTTAAAAAGGGTAGTCAGTGGTGTCACTAGTTCTCCCCATTCTTTTAGAATTCTGGGATGAATTCCATCAGGCCCCATTGCCTTATCCACCTTGAGTTTTAGGAGTTCTTTCAGGACCCTTTATTCTGTGAATGGACTGGTATTGACCTTCCTATCCAGAGTTAATAAAAAAAAAAACAAGGACATGTAGTCTCATAGAATTCTTCACACATCAAAAACCTCAGCTGCTGAAGGGACACTATCAACCCCCTTAGGCCTCAAAGTGTCTCTAGCTAAAAAAGAAAATGTTATGATTACTCACGTTTTGGAGAGAATGCTGTAGCAGCTGGTAGTTTGATTCTGATTCCTTTTTCTTTTTAAAAGTGAAAGGCAGACTGCCCACCATACTGGTGTTACCACACAAAAACATGTTTGTTTACAGTCATTGATCAACTTCCATTGCATCCTTCCTAGATTTGGGTTCACCCACAACACAGTCTAGTCACTCATGTGGCAGTGGAAGGAGAGGAGACTATTGCACCATGAGTGACTACACTGTTTGGGAATGTTCCTCTTGTGCAGAAAGTATGCAATAACAGTAGAAATAAGGTTGGGTATAACTATATCGTTAGCATGCATTTCAGTTCTACTAAAAAAGGAAACAGATAAAACAACCAGCAGCATCAATGAATTTAGAGAAGGTAAGCAATCATAAAATTTGTTTATATTCAACTAGACATAATATGACGTAAAAAGGGTTGACAGTGTCCCTTTAAGTGATACCCACCCCTCAGCTCAAAGAAGAAGCTGATGATGGAACATACCATATGATTACAGCACTGTATGTTAATATGTCCCCTGGAGCCACTCTTTGCTATATAAGAGTGGTTTCACACATGCATTTGGCTTGAGCGAGAACAGCGAAGCTGAGCTGTTCTGGCTCAAGCTGAAGGCAAGTGAAACCACTCTGATACAGCAAAGAGTGGTGATGGAGGACATATTAGTATATTATTTATTGAGCATGATCAATAATATAAATTTTTTTTTACAAACCATTCTCCAAATGTGCCAATTTCCAGGGTACCTGCCAATGAGATGCTCTTCACAGAACAAGACTGTTTCACATGCGGAGGAAAGGAGCACTCCAATTGGTCAGGAGTGCTCCCTCAGTCTATAATGGGATTCATCCCTGACTCTTAGGAGATACTGTATCTTCCACAGAGAACCACCAGATGACCTCTCAAGTAGCTGATTGAGGAAATATAATGTTAGGGATAACCTTAAAGGTGACTCTCTGGTGGATCCTCTTTGAAAAGAAAACATTTCTGTTGGTCTTCGTATGTAATTTATACATTTGGACTCTTTGAAATGCATTAATCTGTACTGTAATACTTTAAAGAAAATGTGAATCTTCATTTCACAGTTGTTACTGAAATTCAAAATTGGGCCTGTATGAAGCATCTTTAAAGAGCAATATGTGAAGAAGACCCACACCTTAGTTTGCAGCTCCCCTAAATACCATTTTATGTGTTAAAGATAATGATTTGCATATGTGGTTATTTAGGTATTTTCTACATACCTGGTTGATCCTGCCATCCTCAGGCTGACACAATGTGTAGCCACCAATCTCCCACAGCTCATCTTATGACTGGGGATCAGCCCCTAGATGACTAAATTAGCACCTGTATTTATAGAAGCTATAGCGGTTCATAGCTCCATTTTGCTGGCCACCAGGTACAAGCCATACTTAATCCCACAAGACAGTAGAACGGCCAGCTGGCAAAATGGAGGTATTAATAGTTCTGATTGAACAGTTCTGGGCAGACAGAAAGAGTCATTCACAGACTGGATAGACCCGTGGTCTTTAGTTGCCAGCAATGCTTATGTTTCTATGGTAGTTACAAGAATTAAGTCAATATCTATAGCCGATCCCCTACTGCGACATCAGCCATGGAAGATTCTGCAATGCCGTTTATACTGGTGTCGCCCCATAATGCTGACCTGGGGATTGCAAGATTACCAGATCTGAATAAACATAGCTAAAGAACTATATATTCAAAACATTTAACACTTAAAGTGCTAATCAGTGGAAGCCTCAGGTATACCATCACTAGATCAACACCGGCACACCGAAACACCCACAGCGAAACACCCACTGTGCCTATATCAGCAGCAATGGTGGTTTCACTTCAATCAACTGTTCGGTGATGGGGGTACATATCTAACTCCACTGTCTGTGCAGCATGGAGTTAGATATCTATAGTAGAGAGAGTGCTTGAGGGTGGCACAATATATGCTTGTTACTGTGTTGCTGGTCATTCCAGGGATGTGTCGGGGTCAGGGGTGTTGATGGGTTCCTGGTGTGGTCAAGGATATTGGTGTATCTGTTATCATGGATGTGGAGCCTCAGAGGAAGGTGTGGCACTTTTTCATATGAATATTCCTTTTAATCTCACTGATGTATTATTTTGTGTTTTATTTTGAAATAACACTATTTTTTCTTATTTAGGGCTCATTATTGCTGCTTTTTCCCTACCATTATTAAATAGTTTAATTACTTATCAGTTCCAGAACCAAGTAACATCAGCTGAATAGAAAGCTGCAGGGGAAAGATTCTTGCTGGACTTAAATTCAGCTGATACAGTATATGTGGGTTCTAAAACTAAAACTAATAAATGAAAAAAAAAAAAAACTAATGCTGGGCCTGAAAAAAGGCAGCAATAAATCAGGGAAAAAAACAAGATTTTAATAAAAAAGATAAGGAATATTATGTATTGAGGAAGTTAAAAGGAAAAGATTAAATGGATTACATATATGCTCTTTTTTAGTGCCCTATTCTGTATTTCCATGTATTGTTTTCCCAATATGTATCACCTAAAATGTGTGGTCAAGTAAATTCTCATGCTAGTGTTAAAGCAAACTGCACAATCATAGCTAGATAACTGAATCACTGAACTACAGCGGTAACCTGAGCTAAGTCCCATTATATCTAGATAATGATTATCACCCCTTACCCACCCACCCCTGGAAATAATTCCTTTATACCTGGGGTTCTGACATAATTTCCTCAAGAGCGCAAGGTGCATATCACTGTCATATCCTCTCTAGCACGCTGCACTGACAATATAAGCATACACATTGTATAATATATATATATTTCTATATAACAAACCAATCATACACACACAAAAAAAAAAAGAAAAGTAGATAAACATATGGGGAGTAGTGCAATTAAATGGCTGTGGGGCAGCAGTCTTCCGGGAGTCTTTCTGGAGACTGAGATGCTGCCCTATTTGCAGACAACTCTCTGCCCTGAGGGAGAAAGTTGCCCGTCTTCAGGCCACACTGGACCGTAGTAAGGGAACCTTCCCCCAGGCCACACTGGACAGTAGTAAGGGAACCTCCCCCATCCAGGGAGCACCAGAGCCACCACCACTACCTCAGAGGTTGCGAAGAAAGCACAGCAGTTGGACCACAGTGGGCTCAGGGAGGGTGAGGATGGAGGAACAGAGGCACACCCAGTCAGTTGTTCCACTCCATAATCCATACACAATTCTGGGGAGCATAGTTCCCCTATGGATACACCTGCAGAGGAGACTAAGGAGGTTGAGGACAACTGTCACAAGGGAGGCCCACAGGAAGGAGGCAGAGGACACCACAGGGAAAGAAAGCAGCTCCTGGTGGGGGGCTCAATTATTAGGGGGATAGAACTGGGGGAAGCAGGGAAAACTGAAGTAAGGTGCCTGCCTGGTGCCATGGCTTGGAAGGACAGGAAGCGCACCCTCAGGATCACGAGAACAGCTGCACGGGAGTCTGAGCTGGACATCATTGTCCATCTAGGGACAAATGACTTCATCATGAGATTAGAGCAGTGCAGGATGACTTTGTAGAGTTGGGGAGGTGCCTAAGACAAGTAGCACACACAGTATCCTTCTCAGAGGTGCTGCTTGTCAATGGCATGGGTGAGGCAAGGGTACTTTGCACCATGCAGTTTAATGAATGGTTGAAAAAGTGGTGTGGAGCACAGGGGTTTGGCTTCACTGGGGACTGGGGTCCACCTGGAGGGACACCAGCCTATACTGGCAGGATGGTCTGCATCTGTCCAGTAAGGGAACAAGTATTTTGAGCAATCAGTTTAAATGCTTCATTGGCAAGCTTTTCAACTAGCCAAGGGGGGGCACTAATAAGCAGCAGGAAAACCCCAGCCTCTCCCTACAAAACAGGGTACTAAATGAGAAAAAGACAGAGGTAGAAAGGTCAGAGGGGGATGCTGCCACAGAAGGTAAAGCCATCAAAAAATGGAGAGCAATGATGCCCTACAGGGGGCATGCCTCAGACAGATAGTATTGGAACCCACTCAGGAGGGAGCAATCTTAGACCTGGTACTTTCAAATGGGGATGGAGAAAGAATCTCAGATTTAGAAGTGGGTAGCCATCTGGGAACAAGCGACCACCAAACAGTGTGGTTCACGATAAACACAGCCATACAATCAAGCCATACAAAAGCAGAGTAGTAGACTTTAGGAGGGCTGACTTTGGGAAAATGAGAGAGTGCCTCAGAAAAGCACTAGCAAACAGGCAAGAAGGAGGGGTGGAGGAACAATGGGGAGTGATCAAAACAGCCATCACAGAGGCAACAAGCCTTCGTGTAAAGCAAATCAATAAAACACAACGAAGGAAAAAAACGCTATGGTTCACAAAAGAGGTGGCAGGGAAGATTAAGGAGAAAAGGACAGCATTCAGGAAATATAAGGAAACACAGAAGGAGCAGGACAGAGAACTTTATCAGTTAAAACAGAAAGAGGCTGGGAAGATAGTCAGAATAGCAAAGGCCCAAACGGAGGAAAGGATAGCCAATTCTGTTAAGAAGGGGGATAAGATCTTTTATAGGTACATTAGGGAGTGAAGAAAGACCAAAGGAGGAATACTGAAGCTTAGTAAAGGGGTTGGAATGTGGGTAGAGGGTGACAGTGAAAAAGCAGGGATACTGAATGAATATTCTGCTCAGTATTCACAAAGGAAGAAGAGAGGGAGTTACCTAAACCAAACAAGAGAAACACTCTGAAGACGGGGGTCGATACCAGTCCATTTACAGAAGAAAGGGTTCTGAAAGAAATAATAAAATTGAAGGTGGACAAAGCAATGGGGCCTGATGGGATTCACCCAAGAATTCTAAAAGAACTAAGGGTAGAACTAGTGACACCGCTGACTGCTCTCTTTAACAAATCATGGGAGGATGGGGTGGTACCCGAGGACTGGAGGAGGGAAGATGTGATTCCTCTTCACAAAAATGGAAGCAGGACAGAGGCAGGAAACTACAGACCAGTTAGTTTGACCTCAGTGGTAGGGAAAATGATGGAATCACTTCTGAAGGAAAGAATTGTTGAGTACCTAGAGGCCAGTGGGGCACGGGACCCAAGGCAGCATGGATTCACGATGGGAAAGTCGTGTCAGACGAATGTAATAGATTTCTTTAACTGGGTGACCAAAGTAGTAGACCAGGGAGGGGCTGTGGACATGGTCTACCTAGATTTTAGCAAGGCATTTGATACAGTCCCACACAAAAGATTAATACACAAGATAGCCAGCCTTGGAGTGGGTCCCAAGGTGGTAGCCTGGATAAAAAATTGGCTAGACAACAGGACACAAAGGGTAGTAGTAAATGGAGTCCACAGTGAAGAAAGGAGGGTTACTAGCGGGGTACCGCAGGGTTCAGTACTGGAACCGGTCCTTTTTAATGTCTTTATAAGTGACATTGCAGAGGAACTGGAAGGAAAAGTATGTCTCTTTGCAGATGACACAAAGATCTGCAACAGGGTTGATACACAAGATGGAGTGGAAAGGATGAGAAGGGACTTGACAAGGTTGGAGGAATGGTCAAATATATGGCAGCTCAGATTCAATGCAAAGAAGTGCAAAGTAATGCACATGGCAAACAAAAACCCAAGGGAAGCGTACACAATGGGGGGTGAGATACTGACAACAGTAAAAATAGAAAGGGACCTGGGAGTAATTATAACAGATGACCTAAAGGTGGGCAAGCAATGTGAGAAGGCAGTAAGGAAGGCTGGGGGATACTGGGATGCATAGGAAGAGGCATCAATAGTAGAAAACAGGAAGTTGTTATCCCTCTGTACAGACAGTTGGTGAGACCCCATCTGGAGTACTGTGTGCAGTTCTGGAGACCCCATCTCGCAAAGACATAGACAGAGTGGAGGCTGTCCAGAGGTGGGCAACCAAAATGGTGCAGGGTCTGCACCAGAAGACATATGAAGAAAGACTAAAGGAGCTTAATATGTGTACTCTTGAGGAAAGAAGGGAGAGAGGGGACATGATAGAAACTTCCAAGTACCTCAAGGGAATTCACAAAGTCCAAGAGGGTAGCATCTTCCAGAAGAAGAGATGTGCAAGAACAAGGGGGCCCAATTTGAAGATAGAGGGGGGAAGGCTCAGGGGTAATGTGAGGAAGTATTTTTTCACTGAGAGGGTTGTGGATGCATGGAACAGCCTCCTGAGGAGGTTGTGGAGTCAAGAACAATGGGGACTTCAAGAATGCATGGGACAGGCATAAGACAGTCCTAGTGGCGGGTAAGGAGAAGTAGGCTGTTGGTTAACTAGGATCTGCAGCTTATCTGTTAGGTAGGAAAATGGGCAGACTGGGTGGGCCAAGTGGTCCTTATCTGCCATCAAATTCTATGTTTCTATGTTTCAATGAGTACCAATGCCTGCAGCCTGGGTACAAGATTCCTGAATTAGTGGCCTTGATGGAAGAGGAACATCTGTATATCGTGGCAGTCACAGAAACATGGTACACACAAAACCATGACTGGGATGTAAACATACCAGGATACACTATCTATAGGAGGGACAGGGAGGGTAAAAGAGGAGGAGTAGCTCTTTACATAAGGGAAGGAATCAAAGCAACAGAACAAAAGGATAAACAGGGAGGAGGAGAAGAAGCTATTTGGGTCAATATGGAGACAGACAATGGCACCACATTCTGCACAGGGGTTGTATACAGACCCCCGGGAGGAAATGGACAAGGAAATGATAGAAAGTATACTTAGAATGGCAGAAAAAGGGGAGATATTGCTGATGGGTGATCTGAATATGCCAGATATTAACTGGAGTGCAGTTGCAGCAGCCACTTCTAAGAGTGGGCTTATTCTAGATGTCCTACAGGGGCATGCCTTAGATGACTAGTATTGGAACCCACTCAAGAGGGAGCATTCTTAGACCTGGTTCTCTCAAATGGAGATGGAGAGAGGATCACAGATGTAGAAGTGGGTAGCCATCTGGGAACTAGCGACCATAGAACAGTATGGTTCACAATAAAAACAGCAATAGAGTCAAGCCATACAAAGGCAAAAGTACTGGACTTCAGGAGGGCTGACTTTACCAAAATGAGTGAGTGCCTAAGGAATGCACTAGCAAATGGGCAGGAAGGAGGGGTGAAAGAACAATGGGGAATAATAAAAACTGCCATCACAGAGGTAACAAGCCTTTGTGTGAAGCAAATAAACAAAACAAAATGATGTAAGAAACCACTGTGGTTCTCAAAGGAAATGGCAGTGAAGGTTCAAGAGAAAAAAAAAGCATTCAGGAAGTACAAGGAATCATAGAAGGATCAGGACAAAGAATTGTATCAGTTAAAGCAAAAGGAAGCTGGGAAGGCAGTCAGAACAGCAAAGGCCAAACCGAGGAAAAGATAGCCAACTCAGTTAAGAAGGGGGATAAAACCTTTTATAGGTACATCAGGGAGTGAAGGAAGACCAAGGGAGGGACAGTGAGGCTTAAAAAATGGGAGGGAGGTGGGCAGAGGGTGACTGTGAAAAGGCAGAGATACTAAACAAATATTTTTGCTCAGTATTTACAAATGAAGAGGGGGAGGTACCTAAAATAAACAATAGAAACACTCTGGATACAGAAGTTGATACCAGCCCATTTACAGAAGAAAGGGTTCTGAAAGAACTCTTAAAACTGTAGGTGGACAAAGCAATGGGGCCTGATGGAATTCATCCCAGAATTCTAAAAGAACTAAGGGTAGAACTAGTGACACCACTGACTACCCTCTTTAACAAATCATGGAAGGATGGGGTGGTACCTGAGGACTGGAGGAGGGCAGATGTGATTCCCCTTCACAAAAGTAAGGGGCAGGGCAGAAGCAGGAAACTACAGACCTGTTAGTTTAACCTCAGTGATAGGGAAAATGATGGAATCTCTTCTGAAGGAAAGAATTGTAAAGTATCTAGAGGCCATAGGGGCACAGGACCCAAGGCAGCATGGATTCACAGCAGGAAGGTCATGCCAGATGAATCTAATAGATTTCTTTGACTGGGTAACCAAAGTAATAGATCAGGGAGGGGTTGTGGACATGGCCTACGTAGACTTTAGCAAGGCATTTGACACAGTCCCACACAAAAGATTAATATACAAGTTAGCCAGCCTGGGAGTGGGTCCCAAGATGACAGCCTGGGTAAAGAATTGGCTGGAGAATAGGACACAGAGAGTAATAGTAAATGGAGTCCACTCTGAAGAAAGGGGGGTTACTAGTGGGGTACTGCAGGGTTCAGTATTAGGACTGGTCCTCTTCAATGTCTTTATAAGCAACATTGCAGAGGGACTGGAAGGAAAAGTATGTCTCTTTGCAGATGACACAAAGATCTGCAACAGAGTTGATGCACAAGGTGGGGTGGAAAGGACTTGGCAAGGTTAGAGGAATGGTCAAATGTATGGCAGCTTGGATTCAAAGCTAAGAAGTCCAAGGTAATGCACCTGGGAAACAAAAACCCAGGGGAAGAGTACACAGTGTGGGGTGAGATACTAACAACAACAAAAATGCAAAGGGACCTGGGGGTAGTCATATCAGATGACCTAAAGGTGAGCAAGCAATGTGAGAGTGCAGCAAGGAGGGCTGGGGGGATACTGGGATGCATAGGGAGAGGCATCACCAGTAGAAAACAAGAAGTTGTTATCCCTCTGTTCAGACAGCTGGTGAGACCCCATCTGGAGTACTGCATGCAGTTCTGGAGACCCAATCTCCGCAAATATATAGACAGGATGGAAGCTGTCTAAAAAGAAGGCAACTAAAATGGTGCAGGGCCTGCACCAGAAGACATATGAAGAGAGACTTAAGGAGCTTAATATGTATAGCCTCAAGGAAAGGAGGGAAAGGTGGGACATGATAGAAACTTTCAAGTACCTCAAAGGAATAAACAAAGTCCAAGAGGGTAGCATCCTTCAAAAAAAAAGAGGCGTGCAAGAACAAGGGGGCACAATTTGAAGATGGGGCGGTGGCTCAGAGGTAATGTAAGGAAGTATTTTTTCATAGACAGGGTTGTGGATGCATGGAACGGCCTTACTGGGGAGGTTGTGGAGTCAAAAACAGTGGTGGAATTCAAACATGCATGGGACAGTCATAAGGCAATTCTATGGGGTGGGGGTAGGAAGAAGTAGGCTACTGGTTAACTAGGATCTGCAGCTTATCCATTAGGTAGGGAAATGAGCAGACTAGGTGGGCCAAGCGGTCCTTATCTACCATCAAATTCTATGTTTCTATGTTTCACAGGAACTCCGTATTCATTTCAATGGGATTCCCTGTGATACATCCGGATATCTCTAGATATTTAGTGGATATTCAGTACATCCTCTGGCTGCATAACTGAACAACAGTGTCTGGTTATCTCTTAACTTGAAATGTTCAAACTGGTTAATATCTTATTTTTAGGAAAAAAAAAGACAGGGCTGCAAAGTAGCAGTGAGCATATCAAAGACAACCCCCTGTTTGCCCCAGTTTCAAATATGCATGTGACTTGCCAGTCATGATGTTACAAGAGTGTCAGCATATTAGTGTGGAGGGTAACCATCAAAGTGGGCAAGTCACAGTGTAACCTAAACACACATGCCCAAAGCCTGCCTGATACAACCTGCGTCTTGTCATGCTGTCATTTCTATAGGCATAACACTTCACCTGGATGATCTGCAAACCCCATCTTACTCAAACCCAAAAAATAAAGGCAAAAGCAGGTGTACAGCTCAGAATGATTTGACAATACTGTGGAGCTGTAAGGTGTTACCAGTTTGTATGTGCTTATCAGTTAACCATGCTATACCTCCAGTAACTGCATACACTGTTGAAGGGTGCCAACATGGTAGAAATGGCAGTACAGCAAACTTTACATTTTGATAATGTTATACAAATTTTGGCATTCTTTTTTGCCACATTTGTAGCTAATATTTTTAAGGTGTGCATAGCTTTTACTGTAAAACACGTTTAAAACTGATTCTGAAGTAAACTCCAGGGCAAGGAAGGATGATTTCTCCCACCTCAAAATATGTTATTAAATTGCACATTTATCATTAGTGACTCACCTTCCAGTAAGTCTTAGGCCCCAGCCTATGCCTAGGTCAATTGTTTCACCTTGGTTTTCCCAGATGAGTCAGACTCCAGTTCTCTTTTGGCCACTTTCCAGATCCATATGCATAGTACAGTTTACAGTACTTTCTGCATGTCTCCAATATTGAGACAGAGCCATGTTACATATAAACATAGAAACATAGACTTTGACAGCAGATAAGGACCGCTTGGCCCACCCAGTCTGCCCGTTTCCCTACCTGATGGATAAGCTGCAGATTCTAGTTAATCAACAGCTTACTTCCTCCTACCCCCACTAAAATTATTTAAAAAAGAATTCCCTCTGTATTAATTCATTAACCTTTTTCTTATTTAAAAGTTGCATAACAATGTAACACATTAACACCCAATAATATTACAAAACAGAATGTCAACTTAGACAGTACAATTTTATATCGCCTCTTTTATACCAATATATCACACTACAAAAATGGTAATACCATGCTGAAGAAAGGCTTCTCTCAGGTTACTGAGCTGACTGTCTTGTATGTAAAGCAGTGGCTGATTTGATCACCATGCCAGGTTATGTCTCTCTGGCTACCGTTCCATATGCAGCACTGAAAACTGACAATATTTTATCAAGTACAACTATCCCCCCTTTTGTGTCAGTTTTTGCATGCTGGTAATCAGAGCAAATGTTCAAAGCAAACATGTATTTTGAAAAATATTTGTTTTGTGAGTGTCGCGTTTATATAGTAAATATCAACTTTGGAACTTGTCATGATGACAAATGGGGAGGGGTGTTTAGAAATAGAAAAACATTTGACCCTTTGTATATTTTTAGAAACTGTTGTAAATGTGATAGAAGGAGCTCAATAGTTCCATATTTTTTCCCCATTTCCTCCTCAAATCATTTAATCTCTTCTCATTACTCTCAAATAATTGTCCCTGAAGCACAACATTTTTCAGAATTCCCAGTTTGCTTACATCCTCGTGCAACTATTACTCCTCTCTCTCTCTCTCTCTCTCTCTCTCTCTCTCTCTCTCTACTATCGGCTATATCCATTAGGGGAGGGGCTACAAAGCCAGACCCTGCCTTCCTCCAATGGATGCCACCTCGAGGGTCTCACTCTACAACAAAGGACTGAGATGGTTCCAACAGCTCCTCGGCCCTCTGCCTCTTCCCTCCCCAAATCATGCAGTAGCTGGAGCTCCTCACTTTCCATAAATTGTGCACTACACAAGCCAGTCTGGTGGCACTGAGGGTTGAGGCACTGGACACCAAACCTCATGCCATGTCATTGTTTTATGACATAGATCATTATGCACCCATGAGGGATATCATTATGTTAGGTGATTTCAAACTAAACTGGCTACAGCATGAATGCCATGGGCTTCTTTTTTTTAATTTTTTAATTCAATAAGCTTTATTTTACTACATCTTTTCTTTTTAAAACAGAGTCTTTACAAGAAGTTGGGTGACAAATGGGTAACCAGGAGGGTCACCCCCATAGCAAAGTGTACAGTATCATAGATTAAATATCAGTCTTATAATTTCCAGTTAACACAAAAATGTCAAGTAACAGGTGCTGGAGGTAAAACCTTCAGCCCCCCCACCCCCCCCTCCAATTCCCTCCCTGATAAACCCTCCCTAGCCTGCCCAACACCAAGTGTGATCTTACTGGATCAACCTTATCATAGTTACAAACAATAGTTGTCCAATTTAATCATCTAAGGTTTCCACACAGACAACAAAGCATCACATGATCACCAGTTAGATTGTATTTAACCTATTGCCCATGGATGCAATATGTTTCTCCAATTGGGGTGCAAGTAGGGTTTCTTTATGCCATTCCAAGATAGAGAAAGGTGTACTATATTTCCAATGTCTCAAGATAATTAACTTGACAGTGGTGGAAATCAATGCCAGGTGTGCTTTTCTAGTTCTAGGGGTACCTTGTGGAAAGTCATATAGTAAGCAGGCTTCTGGAGTAAAAAGGGGGTCAAGACCCAAGAGAGGATCTAGGGATTGTTGAAGTCTGCCAGTAAGACTGTACTTTCGCGCAGGTCCTCAGCATATGGTATAATGTTCCAGGGAGATTACCACACCGTGAGCAGTCAGGCAAGGGTACACGACCCAATTTGTAGAGTTTGACTGGGTAAAATAAAGGCTGTGCATAATGTTAAATTGAATTAATCATAATCTATCTTGCTTGATAAATTGATATAGGGTTTTCCATATGTAACCCCTAGATGGCGCTATCCCAGGGGCTACTACCCCTGCCTGATTTGCCACTAACAGGTTGAGGGGCCTGGATCCAATGGCGGGTGCCTCCACCCAGAGGTCAGGGTTTGCAATAGTTAAACTTACTTGGTCACAGCCCTCTGGGACACTGCAACCCCCCTTTCTTCCCACTAGTGGCCCACACAATATATCAGAATTACCTTCACAGTATACACTTACCCCCAGGACTAGTTCCGGCACTGGGACCTCCTGTGAAATAAGATACAGTGCAACAATCACAGTACAGTACTTTAACATAGACAAATACCTCAGGAAGTATAACTTTGCTGAAACAAGCAGCTCTGATTTATTTAGGGGGATATAACAAGGACAGGGGGAAATCAGGTTAATTAGCTTATCACTTTACTATCTACCTATGGCTCTGTGCAAGCCTATCCTTACCAGCTACTGTCCCTGGCTACCCAAGCCCTAGTGGCTAGTCCAAACCGTGGCAGCTGGTAGGGGCCCTTTCACACAGTGAAAAGAAAAATTAGTTTAAACAGTCAGCAGTACAGTGATTCCATTTGGATTTAATGTGGCAATTCAACAGGAGCGACCTGAATTAGTACTCACGACCTCCAAACAAGATAGGGTCCTTCAACGTCAGCAGGGCTACTCTTGAGCTCCAAGAGACTCCTCACACATTTATATGGTAAAAAGAAAGTACTATACCAGGCAGGCTGCTTCTCTATCCCGATCGCAATTACTGCACAATACCCGGAGAACACACAGCAGATTCAGTTCCTGACAGATCGAGTGCATTCAACAATTTCTCCAGTCTTCTACAGGGTGAGCCTGGTTTCTACTCTTCAGAGATCCTTTGATTCTTTTCACAGGCCGGATTCAGTCCTAACAAGCAGTTACACAAGCTGCAGACCGAACTCTGGGCCTTACACACGTTTTGACTGAAACTGTGCACTGAAGGAGCACAGGGTTTCTTTTCCCTTCACTGCCAGATCTAAACTGAAACTCCAACAGACAAAACCTGGCACTTCCTTGAGTTCCTCCCAGTTCTTGACTGGATTGGCTGTCACTCACAATAGACTGCTGCTGTTGGTCCAAAAGGCGCAAGTCTAAACTACATCTCCCAGAGTCACTGCCCATACAATCCTCTTGTGGCTGGCTCAGATTATGAGTCCAAGTTCTGATTCGTCCAAGGCACCATTTTAGAGCTAGCTTACCCACACTGATTGGTCCAGTTCAGCAGTTCAAAACCAGAATGGGGAACTAGGCAGACACAGTTCTGACTGCAAAGAAAGCAGGTTAGACAAACTGTAATTTCATTATTACTGTAAATGATTTCTGGCAACAGTTACATCTTTCAGATAGGTTCCCTTTGCACCCTAGTGACTGCAAAATGGAGTGAATTGGCAGCAGCTCGAGTGGTACTCAAACAGAGAAGCACACAGTCCCATACAACTAATTATGTCTGCAAGCAGACAGCTCTTAAAGAGACAGTACCAGAGGCTCTAAAAACACTCACTGATAAATGGCTTAAACGCCAAACACCATTTAGGCTTGGAGCATTCAAGCAAGCTCCTGAAAGTCTTTTGGGAACCCCCATTTGCAGGGGGGTTACACATATTTTCCTCCAGAACCCAACCTCGCTAGTGATTGATAGTACCTGAGACCAGTAGTAACATATTCCTTGAGGCAGGTTGGTGTCAAGCGATTGTACTATCTTTTAAACTTTAGAGACCCCTTGAGGTTTCCTGGCCAGCTGTAGGATCAAAGAGAGATTATTCATGGGCAGTGAAAGCACCAAACCCCGGCCCAGATGAGCTGTAATGGTTTCCTTGAGTTGCCTGTATTTAAAGGCGGAATTAGCAGGGGTGTTAATCCTAAGTTGGAATGTAGGGAAAGGAATAATTGTGCCATCTACAAACAAGTCAGAGACTTTTTTATAGAGTAAAAGGGGGAAAAATGAGGCAGGAATGGGCTTTAGGTCTATTCTAAAATGAGGATTGCCCAGGACTGGTTGGTCCAAGGAGGAGTGCCAGCTATGGGAAATGTGTGTTTGTAGCTGATGAAAAGCTTTAATAGACCAACCTATTATGGTATTTTGCAATGGTTTAGGAAGGGCACTGGGGGCCGCATATATCAAAGCAGGGATGGTACAATGGAATTGAGCTGATCTAAGCCTTTCAATGTCTAACCAGAGGGGAACATAGCTCTGTAGCCCATCTTCTGGAGTCTCAGCTACCCAATGTGCAAGGTGTGTAAGGCGTTGGCAGCAGTAATAGGTGAAAAAGGAGGGAAGTGATAGACCACCCTACAATTTAGGTGCAGAGAGCTTGGCATAGGACCATCTGACTCCTCTACCCTTCCAGATAAATGCAGTGAGTATGGTTTGAAGTTTAGAAAACCATTTTTTAGGGAGAAAAAAACAAGCATCCCAAGAGGGTACAGCAAGCGGGGTAAAACATTCATTTTAACCATATTTATTCTCCCCCACAGAGAGAGACAAACCACTCCATCTGTTAAGGTCGATTTTGATGATGCTCAAAAGATCTGAGAGGTTAGATTTAAGCATAGAGGGTAAGTCTCTAGTAATTTTGATTCCCAGATAGGTAAGGGAGGTAGGTTCCAATGAAAGTTCAGAGTGGGCAATCACCATTTGGGAGGTTCTGTTGTTTAAAGGGAAAACTTTAGTTTTGGAGGGATTTAGTTTATAGTGAGATACCACAGAAAATGTGTTAACTTCATCCAGGAGAGAAGGGATACCCTTCTGAGGATTCTCAAGGTGTAAGAGGAGATCATCTGCATATGCAGAAAGGGTATATCATAGGTCTCCGACTTTAATCTCTAGGAGCCTCGGGGAAGTTACCAGTTTCCTGATGAAAGGCTCTAGGTATATATTAAACAGGAGGGGGGATAAGGGACATCCTTGACGGGTGCCCTGGTGAAGTGGGAAGGGGTCTGAAAGTATTTCATTGCACCAGATTTGTGCTGAAGGGGAGGAATATAGCAATTTCACCCAGTTGAGAAAACTAGGAGGGAGGCCCACATGGGCCATAGTAGCAAAAATAATGTCCCAAGAGACCCTGTCAAATGCTTTCTCAGCATCCAGAGACACAAGAGCTGCAGGCAATGGTGAGTCCCTGGACGCTGATAACAAATGCAGCAGTTTACGCATATGGTCCATTGAAGATCTACCCACCATGAAATCAATTTGTTCTGTACTGATAAGGGAAGCCAAATGGAATCCTAACCTATTAGCCAATATTTGGGCAAGAATTTTCACATCAGTATTAATCAATGATATAGGCTGGTAACTTTTGGGGTATAAGGGGTCTTTGCCCTGTTTAGGAATGATTAGATCATTAAGCATTAGAGCATTAAGAAAGAGCATTAATTAGAGCATTTAGAAAGCTCGTCTCCGAAAGTCCCTTGGCATATCAAATATTATAAACCTCAGTTAGGAGAGGGCCCGGTTCGGAAAGGCATGCTTTGCATAGATTGTTTGTCAGGCCATCAGGACCAGGGGACTTATCTGAAGGGAGCTGTTCAACTGCAAACTTTACTTACTGAATGTTGATAGGCATGCCAAGGGGGTCGGCCAGAAGGGGGGGAAGCTTAGGGAGATCAATTGAGTTGAGATATTTAGTAATTTCGGAATTGGTGGGTCAGTCAGAACCAACTTTGGAGTAGAGATTCTTGTAGTAGGATCTTAACACAGCTACAATATCTCTGGGAGATTTGACCATCAGGCTATCTTTATCGGGCTTAATGCTTGAGATAAAACAAGAAGTTTCAGCTTGTCTAAGCCGAATTGTTAATAACTTACTAGCTTTCTCTCCTGTGTCAAGATATTTAACTTTTTTACATTTCAATGATAGTTCAGCTTTCTGGAACATCAGAGTTGAATATTGGGTTTGCAGCTCTTGTAGGTTAGTCCAGTCAACATCTGGGAATAACGGCTGAGAGTGCATTCCAGTTGGTGGATAGCACTAAGCAGGCTATCTTGGTGTTGTTTAAACTGTCAGGATTTAGTAGTAGACAGCCGGAGACATTCCCACCTTAGGGAGCGTTTCAGAGCTGCCCAGACGACATCTAGTCTGGTCACAGATCCTAGGTTATTAATTAGAAAATTAGTAACATATTCTTTGATCTGCTGTAAGGAGTCTGTCTTTTGGAGCAGTTGGATATTTAACTGGCAGAGGGCATCCCTTGTAATTCCAGGACCGAGGCGGTATGTAAGGGATACCGATGAGTGGTCAGATATGACCCTCGCATGTATATGTGCATTAATTATACCAGGAAGGGCGAAGGAACTTAATAACAGAAAGTCAGTTCTAGAGAATGACTTGTGTGGGGGTGAAAAGAAAGAGTATTGGCATTCCTCAGGGTATAGTAGTCTCCATGCATCAATGAGGTTGGCACTCCTCATTAAATCATGAAAGGCCCTTTGAGAAGGAGATAACCTGCATTTCCGGGAGTCAGACCTATCTAAATGTGGGTACGGGGCTACATTCCAATCTCCACCTAAAATAGTGAGTATTAGAGGGTTGGTGACAACAAGGTTTAACAACTGACTGAAAAATTGAAGGGAGCCTTGGTTAGGTCCATATATAGCACCTAGTATAATTAGTTGCGTTTCAAGGAGGCCATGAAGGAGAATATATTGACCATTGGGGTCCCAGATTTCCTGCTCCAATTTAAAGGGGAATTTTTTCTCTAAAAGAATAGGTACTCCCCCACTGTTAGTAGATTTCCTGGCTCCATATGCCTGTCCTACTCAGGTCCGACACAGCAGGGGTACATCTTCACGTCGAAGATGTGTCTCTAAAGACATGCAGTCCGTGCCCTTAAGTGATAAAGGTGCCAAAGAATGACTTGCCTCTTGCATCTGTCTTGGGCACCTTTTGCATTCCAACTTATAATATTATAAGGTCCACTCAGAATAATTGGCTCGAGGGTGAAACACTAACTTACCTGAGTCATCCAGGTTGCTATTGGACAAGATACAGGACTGTTGATCTAACTGTTTTTTCCAAGAAAAATTAACTGTTCTGACACACTTGGCATCCCCTACCCACAAACCAGTCTAATAAAACTGAAAAAAGAAACCTGCTCACCTTAAAACTTATTCCCTATTCCCCTTCCCTTAGTGAACAAAACCCTAATAGAAGATACCCTACTTACTAATCCTAACCCCAGTTCAAATTAACTGCACCACAAAATATGCCTGGTGCGTGATGTTGTTGCGCAACTTAGAGTCACATCAGAAGAAGCCCCTCAAGTCCTCGCCCAACCCCTAATAAACACATAACGATTCTTAAATCCAAGCAGTGTAAATCCAATAAAACATTGTTATGAATCAAAAAGCCTCAAAAAAGAAAAAGGCAGTAGGAAAAGCAACACCTTCTGCTAAGTGTCATACAAAAGTTTACTTCGCTGTGCCAAAAAAAAAAAAGGCACGAAATGAAAGTGGTCCCAAGACCGAAGAAATAGTCTTTATTGGGAGTAGCCCCATTATTTTTAACTAAAATGTTGTCCCATGAGTGGAAAAAGTTCAAGGAACCATGGCATGCATTTGCCGCATCAGTCTAATATCCGACTAATGTCCAAAGGAGGTTAAAATAAAATAAATATCGCGTTCTAGCTTAATCAAAGCCATTCTGGAAGACCATAGTCTTTTAGCAAGCTCTGTCGAGTAGTAAAATGGGTAACAGTCTAGTAAGCGTTCTAGTATGGCAGACTAGAGTGGTTGAAAAGAAAAGCGGGAGACCAACCTGACATGAAAGGATAGAATCTAACTCGAGCGTCATGATAAGCTCCTAGCTTAGAGGCCTCAGCATAGGGTTAACTGCAAGGATCAGGCCACCATGGCAATACATAACACAGGGTCTCAGCTGAAAGTAAATAAAGCAGTGGCCAACATAAACCACAGCCTGACCATCAGTCAGCAAATCGCCACCTCAGGAAAATCAGCAGAGTTCCCCAAAGTCGCAACATATTCAGACCCCTTAAAGAACAAAATAGTCACCTACCGCTAAGGGTTTCATCACTTGAAGAGATCTGACATTAGATTTTTGAGTTCTTGTACTGCTTGTTCATGCGAGTCATAAGAGAGCCATTGATCATCAGATTTTATCTGAAGCATCGCCAGGTAGTGCATACGGAATGGTGTGCCAGCAGCAATTAGCTTCAAAACAATCGGGTGCATCTCTTGCCTCTTGACCCTGACCAACTTAGGAAGGTCTTGGGTAATTCAGATTCTGCACCCTTCCCATAGGACATCCTGCAGTTCTCTAACCTTGGCAAGGATATGTTGCTTATCTGAGAAGTTTAACAATTTGAAAATGAGAGGCTGAGGTGGGGAGCCAGGAGGTGGGAGAGGGCAAAGGCCGTGGTGCGCTCGCTCGATGACGTATGTTACGCCATTCGGGAAAGGCCCTACAATTTTCTCACATAGTTTCTGAAGAAATAAAATACGAGCTTTTCCTTCTTCTTTTTCTGGTATTCCAATAACAAGGAGATTGTTCCTCCTGTTTCTCCCCTTCAGATTTTCTAGTTTCTCAAGTCTTTTAAATCTGCGGCCGAGTTGTACGGTTGCTTGATCGTTTTTATCCTGCTTTTTCTCTGAAGAGGTCAGCTTAGCTTCTGAGTCACCCACATGAATTGTCAGGGATTGTACTGATGTTTTAATTTGCTGTAAGTCCTCAGAAATGTTGGCTATTTTCTCCTGTAGTGGGTGCATAATCTCTAAAAATCTTTCCTCCGAGAGAGCAGCTGATGTAGTGGGGAGCTTAGACAAGCTGGCAGGCTGGTGTTTAGGGTGCTTAGTGGTCTTGTCTTTCTCTGGGGTTGGCAGAGGAGAGTGCCTTGGAGGCACCTTCTTCATGTAAACTTCCATATTGTTTGGTACCATTAGAACCCAGAGGTGTTCGGGAATCAGTTGGTGTGGTTTACGAATCACTACGATGTGTGAAAACAGAATGAGAAGACTGAAATTGATTGCAGAGGCACGGAGCTGTGGAGGGCTATGACTGTTCCACAAGCTGCCATCATGTGACCCCCATGCCATGGGCCTCTAAAAAAAGCTAAACCTCTCTCAACTTATTACTACCCCCACCTACTTAAACCACAGGACCTTGAAACACCCCCTGCTTGACTTGATCCTTACCAACTGTGAGGACAGGGTACTTCATGTGGGAGTCCTATCTGATTCCTTCAGTGACCACTCTCCTACCTTTTGCATTTGGCCCCTGCAAGCACCTACATCCTCCCCCCAAGTCCCTGTCCTTTAGGGACTTCTCCAAGGGTGACTTCTCCTGTTTATTCTCTGACTTTAATACTGTTGAATTGTCAGTACTTTGATCCTTGACTGACATTAACTCAGCCCAGGGCTTCTTCACCACTGCCATATCTTCCATCCAGGAGAAGCATGTCCCACTAACTACATTGAAAGTGCATGGTGGTAAGACAGGGTGTCTCTCTAAAGATCTAGTTAGGAAAATTAAGCTTAAGGACGCATTGTGGTCAGCCTACAGATCCAGTCCCTTGCCTTCCTCCTGGAATGAGTTATGCAGACTCTGCAACATTTACAAGTGTGAGGTCAAAGCCCTTAGGGCTGACTATCTCAAAGACCAACAAACACAAAATCTGGGCAACCCCAAAAATTTATAGACTGCAGTCAACTCTCTCTCTCTCTCTTTAAGCCTGGGAACAGGGAAAACACTAACAAGCTGGTAACAGACACTGGATCCTGCCTGACCCTCTCCAAGTTGCAAAGGCTCTCAATACTAAATTTACTGATCTATCCAACCCACCCCACCCAGGGATTCCAACCTTACCAACCACAGTCAGATCACTGAGGGTCCCTGCATACCCCTATTCCATTTCAAGGCCACTTTCTCCCCAACTAGGGTGGGGCTGGCAGTGATGGCCTTTGTGTTTTCTTGAATTATCTGCCACTATATCTGCTAAACCACTTGCCACAATTTTCAACCTTTCACCACCCTCCTTGACTATCCCTTTAATCTGGAAACAGATGAGGTGGTCTTAATTTTCATATCTCAAGACCCTTCACTCCTTGACAACTATTGTCACATCTCTATTCTGTCTTACCTGAGCAAGATCCTTGAAAAAATAATCTTCCTACAAATATCTGATTATTTGTTCAAGTACAACCTCCTCTCTCCCCATTAACATGATTTTAGAAAAGGCCACAGTACCACTACTGCATTGGTCTGTTTTACTGACCATGTCACTAAGGATATGGACAAAGGCAAGCTCACTTGGGTTGTTTCTGTGGATTTGACAAAGGCCTTTGATCTGGCAGACCACAACTTCCTCTTGCATAAACTGACTCACCTTGGGTTCTCCACTGACTGAGACAATGTCCTGGTTTCTCAATCACCTCCCAGGGGAAGGCAAGTGGCCTCCTCCAGAAAGACCACTTCCAAATTGTTGGGCATTATCATGCAGTGTCTCCCAGGGGTCCATCCTCCGACCCATTTTGTTCTCCTTATTTATATAGTCTATTCCCAAGGACTGTAAGCAATACCAGATGCTTTTCTATGCTAATGACTGGATTCTTTTTCATAGTGCCAAGTCCCTTCCTGAAATATCCTTCATCCTTATGGAGGAATTCAGCCCTGCCCAGAGGTGGTTCCTAACTAATAGCCTTTTGATAAATACTGAAAAGACCAAGGCCATGCTGCTTGATTCCACATTGGGATCATGATTAATTGCATCAACCAACTGGGGATTGGTTTTAGACTAAAGGACCATATGACTCCCGGAGTTTGGTTGGCCATCGCCAAGGGTAAGTTACTCTCCCTGCTGGACTACTGCTTTCCCATCTACATGTATACTTCCTCCACTAAGCTGTCTAGGCTGAACACTATATATAACAATAGTTAAAGGTTTGCTCTGATGGCCCCTTACTCCACTCACCACTGCTGTCTTTAACAGTCCCTTGGCTGGATTTCCCCCTCATGCCCATTTGGGAATACCTGCTTAGCTATCTAACTAATAAATCCCTTGGGGACTTCAAGGCCTTCCCTTTGAATTATCTTCTCGAGCCCAAACCATGTCACTGCAGCCCCAGGTCCACATCATGTCAACACCTGGAACATCCTCAGATGACTACCTGTATGGGTCAATGGGCCTTTTTTCTTACTGACTCCTTTCACTGGAACAGCCTACCAACCTCACTCTGCTCAATGGGGACAAACCCTCCATTCAAAACCCACTATGAGGTGGCTGTCATGTCTGTTTCCACCTGCAAGTGCCACAACTGATATTAGCCAGATGTTTCCTGTGATTTGATCACTTCACACGTTTGGTCATTTCCTATTATTTGTGCCTTGCAAAGACATCACTTTTGTTGTATGTTTTGTGTAAGTTTTGTCCATACCAATCTGTATAGCATGTCCACAAGGAGCTTGTCCAGCTCCTCACCATCTAGATGGCGAATAGCTTCATATTCCTTGAGGAGGTTCAGGCATCTGACTCTGCTCAGGGGGTCTTCAAGACAATCCATGGGAAAGGGAGAGACAACATGTTGGCACCCAAGGGGAGAAAGTCTTCCTGGAGAGTCTTAGTGGTGGGGGACTCAGTGACTGTGAGTTAGCATGGGTGGTGGTTGGGATGGATGGGAAAGGGATGGTTCAGTGCCTTCCTGGGGCATCTCCCTTCTGGGGTTTAGACAGGGCAGGGAGGATGGTGGAAGGTAGCAGGGGAAGCTAGGGGTGCTAGTACATCTTGGTACCAATGATCTGGTGAACCAGTCAGTGGAGATGGTGAACCAGAACTTTCATAGACTGAGGAATAGATTGGCATCATACTCAGCCTCCCTGGCCTTTTCCAAAATCCTCCCTGTGTGGGGCAGGGAGGGGAAGCATAACAGGATAAGGAGGAGGTAATAGATGAGTTCAATGGAAGACTTAAGGGATGGTGTAAGGATAAGGGTACCATTTGTGGGGGCGGGGGCTTCTGGGACAGGAGACTCTTCAAGAGTGAAGGACTTCACCTGATGAGAGAAGGGGCCTGCACACTGGGGCAGAAGTTTGATGTCTAGATTGGGCATTTAAATTGACTGTGGAGGGACTGGATCTATGGGAACTTCAAGGGCAGGGAAGAGGAAAGGGATCCTAACTAGTACTCCCGCACATCTGGGGGCGTGTAGCAGCATGGCAGGTACAAAGACGTTGATTTTGGAGAGGGGGAATGCAAAGAGTGCAAGCACCAAGAAAATCATGAGGATGAGAGGACATGTGAAGCACAATGGTAGTAGCAAAGCAGGATAATGGATCAGATGGAAGGGGGTAAGCCTTAATGCCAGGAGCCTAGGTAAATCAGCAAGCTCCAGGTGCTGATGGCAGACAATGAGGTAGACATTGTGGCCATAACAAAAACATGAGCTTCGGAAAATAACAACTGGGAACTGATGGTCCCTGGGTACTCAATGTTCAGGAGGGATAGAGGAAGAGGTAAAGGGGGAGGAGTAGCTCTTTATGTCAAGGGGGGCATAGAGGTGATGCAACATGGGTGCATCGGGGTAGTAATATGGAGACTGAGTCGCTGTGGCTGCAACTCATGACAGCCTCAGGCAAGAAACTGTACTTGAGGTTGATCTACAGACCACCAGGGCAAGGCAAGGAGAGGGACAGAGAGCTCAGGAAAGAACTAGAAATAGGTGTGGCTAAGGGTGAAGTAGTGGTGGTGGTGGGTGATCTGAACCTGCCAGACATCAACAGGGCTGTTTCAGTGGCCAGGAGCTCCAGAAACCAGGTCTTGTTGGACACGTTCCAGGATTGTCTGATGGTACAATTAGTTAAGGAGCCCATCCAGGACTGTCTGATGGTACAGTTAGTTAAGGAGCCCATCCAGGACTGTCTGATGGTACAGTTAGTTAAGGAGCCCACCAGGAAGACCACAATTCTCCATCTAGTGCTCACCAACTTGGAGGTGATAGGAGCTTTGGGAGTAGGGGAGCCATTAGGGAACAGTGACTGTAACTCTGTTTGGTTCAAACTGGCCCTCAGGTCTGGTAAACTCCAACTGAGCACTGAAGTCCTTGATTTTAGAAGGGCAGACTTCAATAGGCTGAAGGAGCTGGTCAGGGATAAGTTAGTGGGGGTGGACAACATAGATGGGGTGGAAGAGAGATGAGAGCAACTAAGGGGGACATTCTCAGGGTATCTAAGGTATGCTTAAGAACAATAACCAAAAAGAACAGAACAGGTTCAAGAGACCACTATGGCTCTCGACAAGAGTCAGGGAAGTGGCAAGGACTAAGAAAAGGCCTTCTACAAATTTAAAGCAAACCAGGGGGAGGAGGAATGGGAAGAACATTTGCTGAAAAATAAGGAGGTAAAGAGGATGGTTAAGGTGGCAAAAGGAGACACAGAGCTGGATATTGTGGAGGGGTCAGGAGCAGCAAAAAACAGTGCTTCAGGTATATTAGTGAAAAAAGGAAGAAAGGAGAGGAAATTGTGAGGCTAATTTAGGGATAAGGTGATTGAGTTGGACAGGCAAAAGGCTGTCATCCTTAATGATTACTTTTGCTCAATTTTCATGAGGCAGGATGGTGGGCCCTTGCTAGGAAGTGGCATCAGGGCCATTTTTTTTTATTCTTTTCTTTTTAGGGAGCTGGCAGGTGGCTCCGGCCCCTCCCATGGAGGAGCTCATCTCTCCAGTCCCAGAGTAGAGGCAGCCAGGCCATCATGGAGCCTGCCAGCTCTGTTTTTCCGATGTTTTCCCCTGGGCCCACAATCGTGTAATGGGTGGAGTGGCTGGGCTCCACCTCCATGGAGGCAGCCTTATGCCCTGAACATGGGCCCTCCCCATTCTGGCAGCATGCCTGTGCCGACACCAAGTCACTGCTGGGTGTCGGGCAACAGCACACTGCGCTAACCCCTCTCCCCTGAGGAAGGAGAGTTGTCTGCAGACACTTGATCCTTCCTCACCCCTGCTGACCCCCAAGCAACCCAAATCCGTTCCAGAACTCGGTTCACCAACGTGGCGCAATGCGTGGCATCCAGCACCTCATCCCTCAATGCCACTGGGCTGGCCGATGGTATCAGGGCCATTAAGGAAGTCCCATAGATGAGGAATCCAGCATTTACTAGTGAAAGGATCCTGAAAGGGCCAAAGATTGATAAGGCCTCAGGACCAGATGGGTTGCATCTGAGGATTCTCAGGAAATTGAAAGCAGAACTGACTGGATCCCCTGGGAGGTCCATTCAACAGCTCTCTAAGGACAGGGGTGGTTCTGAAGGCCTGGAGAGTGGCAGATGTAGTTCTGCTCCATAAGGGGGAACAAGCAGGGTACTACAGACCTGTCAATCGTACCTCTGTTGTAGGAAAACTGATGGAGTCACTGGTCAAAGAGAATCTCATGGACTACTTGGGGAGCAACGTTCTCCAGGATAGTAAGCAGCATGGGTTCATGGCAGAGAGGTTTAGTCTGACTAACCTGATAATTTTCTTTAACTGGTTGATGGAGGAATTGGATAGGGGCCATGCTGTGGATTTGCTCTACTTTGACTTCAGCAAGGCTTTTGACTTGGTGCTCCACAGACAGTTGCTGAAGAAGATGGAGGATCTGGATGTGGCTAAGGTCATAGTAAACTGAGTAGGTAACTGGCTAAAGGAGAGGCAGATGAGGTTAGTGGTCAATGGGGTTAAATCAGAAGAGTGGGAGGTCATGAGTGGGGTTCCACAGGGATCTGTCCTGGGTCTGGTCCTCTTCAATATTTTCATCAACAACATTGGTGAGGGGGGTCAAGGGCAGGCTGTGTCTCTTCACAGATTACACTAAGTTATGTGAGAAGGTGGATAGTGGTTAGGAAATAAAGAAAATGCAGAAAGGCTTGTAAAAACTGGGGGGTGGTCAAGGTTTTGGCAGTTGAAATTCAACACCAAAAAGTTTAAGGTGATGCACCTAGGGAACAAGAACCCAAGGGTAGAGTACTGGAAGGGAGGGATGAGAATCAGTACCATGACTGAGGAACGAGACCTTGGAGTTATTATAAGGGACTCCCAAAAGCAATCGAGTCAGTGCAACAAGGCTTATAGCAAGGCAAACAGGATGCTTGGATGTATTGGGAGGAGATAGCAGAAAAGGGGATACTGTCCCTGTATAGATCTTTGATTAGGCCACACCTGGAGTACTGCAGCCAGTTCTGGGGTCCTCTCCTCAGGAAGGATAAGGATAGGCTTAAGACTGTGCAGCACAGGTTAACAAAAAATATTCAGGGCCAGTGGGGCATGTCCTATGAAGGGTGCCTCAAGGTATAGAATATGTACTCACTGGAGACCAGAAGGGAGTTGGGAGCTACAATAGAGACCTTCAAATTCCTAAAGGAGTTGACAAGGTAAATTGCAGTGACCTATTTTACTTGAATACCAGCTCGTTGTTACGCAGTCATGAGAGGAAACTAACAGGAGGAAGGTTCAGGATGGACATGAGGAAATATTGTTTTACAGAAAGGGTGGTGGAGCCATGGAATAGGCTGCCAGCAGAGGTGGTGGATGCAGAAACTGTTAGTGGTTTTAAGTATGGCTGGGACAGAATGAAGGGTACAGTGGTTGCTCAGGGCATCAGAGTCAGGGAGGAGAATGGATGGGGAAGGGAGGGCTAAGACCCTGGAGGAACAGCAGGCCTCAGGGATAAGGAACTCAGGCAGACTGAATGGACATTTGATCTTTTTCCTGCTTTTCATAGTCTGTGTTTCTATAGTGATGGATCTATTTTTTAGTCTTTGTTTTCACCTGAATAGTTTGTATTTTGTACCACGTTGTGTACATTTTTTTACTCTTTTGACATAGTTTTCACTGTCTTTGGATTGTGTAGTATTTTCCAATGCATCTTGCCCTGCATATGTCATTCACCTTGCCTGAATGCACTTTTACCAAAACCCATTATGTACCATCTTGATGGCCTGCACCATACCTGAAAATGGTCCCTGGACTTATTTATTTGTTAACCAGGTAGGTGCATTGGTCCAATGCACCTACCTGGTTAACAAATAAATAAGTCCAGTTAAAATGGCTGATCCTGTGGATCATTTCATCTGCACACTCTTCAGAATAACAGGTGCTTAAAACTGCTTCTTTTGTTCAAAACTTTATTTTTAAATTGAAGCTGTGTGACAACCTTCATCATTACATATAGAATAATGACTGGGTAGGTGGTTACAATAAGCATTTTACACACCCGAGGTGTGGGATGCCACATAAACCCCAAGAGTTAAGCTTGGGGGGTTTGTAAAGGCATCCCACACCCAGGGTGTGTGTGTAAAATTGAAGTTTTACACATCAACCCAGACTTTATTTTACATAATTGCTGGGGATAATTTTTTTTCCTCAGCAATTATATAAAATAAACTTCTATCCCTTTGGAGCCATGGACTAGTAGTATTTCAGCGAGGTCTGTGCTCGGAAACAGGTCATGAAAGAAACTTTTTCTTTTAGCAGCCCAGTTTAAAAGTAAAGTTTTTTTTTAGCCTAGTTAGTTTTATTTATTTTTTAAAATGTGCTTACCGCCTACTCCAAGTGGCAGTCAGCTGTTCAACGCTGAGGAAGGCCGTGTGGTCAAGAGGAAAGAAAGAGCAGCAGCTGGTGCATGTGCAATAGAAGGGAGACCCAGTGCATGTTCGCTGATATAACCCACTGGTTATAACAGGGAAATTATATCTGGGTTTCCCTTAGGGAAAAAATAAGCACCAGTTATTGTAACAGTGTTGATGCAGAGAATCATGAGCAAAAAATCGCAGAGAAACATGTACACATTCATTAGTGCAAAACTTTGGTGCAAACTGGCAAAAAAACAGTTTTTGTCCGGCCTCTGCTGCTTATTCCCAAGTCAGATGTGAACAAGAACAGTTTTCTTTTTCTTGGCTCAATTGCCTAAATCCAATATTTCCTGAAAGAACATATGTCTGTATTTCTTTTGAAGCAATTGGCTTTCCTTGCTTAGAGCAGTCTCCTTCTACTTCTTGTTGCTGCCGCTGCCGACCTCAACACACTCACTCCCTTGGCTGGGGGCAACTTGAATGAACAGTGAGCTTACGTTTCAGAGCAAATGACTCCATATCCAGAGCTGCCCACCCTATTGTCCATTATATTCTTATAGTAATTATTACCATGGCAGCCGGGTGGTTTAATTAAGCAACCATTGCAACCACATTCTTGGAGTCTCAAGGCAATAGGCATCAGCTTGGGATGGACAGTGAGTGGATGTGAACATAAAAACCACCTACAAACCACATGCCAGGTGTAAAAACATTATTCTCTTACTGCTATATACAAATCTATCTGAGTGACACAATGGGCTGGATATTCAAAAAGGTTGTGCCATGCGCAATAGGGTTGCACCTGCGAAAGTCCAAAATTGTGCCATTCTGCCATATTCAGCAGGAGGCAGTTGCGCCCCCCAAGTCATGATGAGCAACAGCGCAATGCTAATGAAGGCATGCTCAACCAGAGGGGGAGGAACCATGCATAAACTGCACAGCCCGATATTCAACCAGGCTGTGCAGAGTTGTGCAGGCACAACCCCAACCTGCACCTGCACAACTTTGAGCAAAAAAAAGGAGTAAGTCGGGGGTCACCCACAGGTGAGCTGCCGCATTGCAGGGTGCAACACAGCAGCTGCCACCTGTGGGTGGCCTCCACCTCTTCCTGTGCCCCCCCGCAGCCCGATCGCGGGCATAATAGTAACCTCCACTGGCCCGATCGCAGGCAAAACTGTAGTAATCCCCGACTGGCCCGATTCGGGCAAAACAGTAGTAATTCCCACTCCCCACTAGCCCCATTGTGGGCAAAACAGTAGTAATTCCCACCCCCATTAGCTTTGCGCGGGCAAACAGTAGTAATTCCCCCACTAACCCAATCGCTGGGCAGAACGAGTTCAACCCCGCCCAAGAACAAAATCCCTGGTGATCCAGTGGACCGTGAAGCCGATCAGACATTAAGTCAACCCCCAGTCCAAGTACCCTGGTGATCTAGCTTCACCTCACCCACCATGGACGCCACCACCCTCCCCCATCAGCCGGGCAGAATCACCCCACCCACCTGCCACCCGCCGCTCACTGACTGCCGGTGGGGCTGCATGCCCATTGTTCAGAGAGCAATGGGTGCGCCCATACCGCACAAGGCAGTCCAGATATGAAATTCATTCGATATGTGGACTGCTCAGATGGTATGGGCTGCATGCCCATTGGCTCTGCTCTGAACCAATAGGGCGGCAGCCTTCACTGAGCAGTCAGTCGGGTGGGGCGCGGGTGGCAGGTGGTGGTGCTGCCACCCGCCGCTGACGGTTGGGGAGTGGGGTGGGGGCTTCAGGTGGTGGGTGGGGACCACTAGATCACCAGGGTACTTGGACCTTGGGGGGGGTTGACTTTAATGCCCACGATCGGGCTTCACGGTCCATTGGACCACCAGGGATTTTGTTCTTGGTGGGGTTGAACTCTGTTCTGCCCACGATCGGGCTAGTGGGGGATGGGAATTACTACTGTTTTGCCCGTGATCAGGCTAGTGGGGGGTTGGAATTACTACTGTTTTGCCCACGATTGGGCCAATCGAGGGGGGGATTACTGCAGTTTTGCCCGTGATGGGGCCAGTCGGGGGGGATTTACTTCATGCCCACGATTGGGCTGCAGGAGGCGTCAGTCCCCGACGGCTGCTGCCTGGCAGGGTGCCAGGTGCAAGTCATCGGGGATCGGTGCACCTGCATGCTAATGGCATGCAAATGGGGCCATAGGTAGATGCAAATGGACCCCCCTTTGCCTTGCATGAATTATGGCCCCATTTGCATGTCACCTTTTGAATATCGGAAATTTGCACTTGGTGCAATGGAACTTGCGCCACCGCATCTTGAATGCTCCACTCTGACCACTTGCAGTGGCACAAGTTCCACTGTGCCATGCACAGTGGCTGTGGCTGGGGGGTAATATTCAAAGGAGTTGCTCAATAGCACAGCTCTGTTGAATATCGCCCCGGGCACACCCCAGTGCAACTGTTTTGAGCAGCGCAAGGGCTTGCGCCACAGAATGGCGCAGTTTGAATATCCAGCCCAATATGTTTATGTCAAACATATGATTTAAAATATTTATAATTCACATCACAAAGCTTTTTAATATCACACAGCATTTAAAAAAAAAACTTTGTGATGTGAATTGATCCCATTTGGGAATAAACAGTAGAGACTGGACAAAAACAGGATTTGTGCACGTTTGCACAACAGTTTTGCAGTTATAAATGTGTAAATGTTTCTCTGTGATTTTTTGCACATGAATCTCTTCATTACGACTGTTGTTATGGTGGAGGTTTGCCATACAGCTTCAAATAAATTAAAAATAAAGTTGTGAATAAAGGAAGCAGTTTTAAGCACCTATTATTCTGAAGGGTGTGCAGATGAAATGATTCACAGGACCACCCATTTTAACTAGGCTTTACTCTGCATCCTGCACCTTAGTATCTATGGTGACAGACACCTTTAGTCCTTCGTCCTGAGTGAACTTTCTTCTTTTCAAATAAATAAGTCCATCTCAACTTTACAGGTCAGATTTACTAGTAACATATTCCAAGTATAAAACAATTATTTCTGATACTTTCTGAGTGAGAGAGTTCCATAGCTGCATTTCAGCAGCATTACTTGATCTAGAGAGTGGTGCTGTTCTAGCTCAGTACTCACAAGGTGTGTGTCATATTGCATTGAATTCAGTGCTGCTCAGAATATCTCCCAAAACTGCAAAATATTAGCTTGCCCCTAAACTGAGCATGTGCTATTGTTGTACCAAGGGGTGCTTATACATACAGCAGTATTTTGTCTCTGAAGAGCCTGA
Organism: Neoceratodus forsteri; assembly: GCA_016271365.2. Taxonomy (NCBI): domain Eukaryota; kingdom Metazoa; phylum Chordata; order Ceratodontiformes; family Ceratodontidae; genus Neoceratodus; species Neoceratodus forsteri. The sequence goes on from CM057453.1 coordinate 138,352,485, forward strand.
TGTGTCGAGCTCCCTTCTCCTCTGACCTGGTAATAGTTGAGATATTAAAGTAGTCTTGCAGTGATTTTGCTTGACACAAGCCAAACAGGTGGGAAAACTGGGGTTTAAAAAATGTACCAAAAGTTATTAGCCTCACTGTAAGTGAGAAAATATTGCAGTCTCATTGGTTCAGTCCTTGGCAGTGCTGAGAGGTACTACGACATTACATTTTTCACAGAGTTCTGTAGAATTCTGCGAGAGGCAGAATAGGCTTTTTCTAATCTGAAAAATATAGAAGATATGGAATTTCATCAACTGATGTGCAATTCCTCCAAAAACAGCAAAATTCCAGTTTCCGGTTTTTTTGCAGAATATGTTCCCATGACTGAACAAAAAAAAAAAAAGAATGTGGTATACATTCAAAACCCACAATTTACTTTAAAATGTGACCGTTCACCATGAAATCCTCACAAGGTTAATGGAAGCACAATTGCATTTCTGTCTGCTGTGATTGAATTGGTGGGATTCTTCATGCTGCATAGGACTACTCAAATTCACAGTCATTAACCCTCAAGCAGTGACATAATAGGTAGTAGTAAGTAAATTGTAAAATATTTTATCCATAAAACTATGAACAAGGATTAACTCGATTGAGCCAAGGCTCATTTACCATGAGGTCCCACAGCACAAGGGAGTATCATGCTACAATTCCATATTGCATAAAACAGTAAGAAACAGACATCAAATTCACACTCTGCAATACAATAATTAAAAAAAACAATTATGACTAAAGTGAAAAATAGAAATAATTTAGCACAGTGTTATTATATCATACAGCATATACAAGATTCTTCTGCCTTACTGTCCAACCATGTTTTTATTTCACTCCAGCTATTCCTCCCTGTTAGTGACCTCAAAGTATGGGGCATTTTTTCCAGGCAATTGACCCTAAATAAAAGTCTGTACTTCTTCCTATTTCTAGAATACATTCACAAACCACTAGATCCAAGCCTGTTGCAGATCTTAACAAAGTTTTTTTGACCTATAGACAAATTTAGTGGATGTGTAATTTGGCAGCTGCCCTCTAATCCCTTTATATATAAATGCTAGAAGATGCTCATGTCTACTATCATTCAATCTATGGCAACCAAGGTTTGCATACAGCTGGCAACTATGTACCATATGGGGACCCCAAGAATGACTCTGGCGAGTCTGCCATAAGAAACATTAAGCCTTGCTAGGTCCCTGTTAGTTCTAGCTGAGTATAAAATATCCCCATAGTCACAAAATGGCAAGATCATGGTATTTATTACCCTCTTTCTAGTCTCTTGGGGCCAATACTGGACACCCAAATGTTTACCAGTACTTTTTAGCAAATAATCGATGTGCACATCCAGTCTCAGGTAGCTGTCTAGCCATATACCTAAATATCTATGCTCTTGAACCTGTTTAATCATGGCACCCTCCAATGCAATAATGTCCAAAGTAATTTCTTCTGTTCTTTTATTATTTCCAGTGAATACCATAGCTTCAGTCTTTTTTTGGATTAAGCACTAATTCATGGTTTTCAAAAAAATGTTTGTAATTCATTAAATGCCTGCTGTAATTTATGTTGTGTTTTATATGGAGAAGTAGCAGATGTATAGATGATTGTATTATCTGTATAAAGGTAATACAAAATTGAAGGGTCCTTGAAACGCATGTCATTTTCAGAGATATTAAACAACAAAGGTCCTAATACTGAGCCCTGAGGGACTCCAGAAATAACAGGTGCCAGTTTAGATGTGTAGTTTCCTATTAAAACTAGTTATTGCATTCCCTTAAGATTGGAACAGGGCCATCCAATGATATCCCCAACATACCAGTTGAGACCAGTCTGGACAGGAGCACATCATCATCCAAAGTTTCAAAAGCTTTGTAAAGATCCACAAAAATGGCATTCTTTGATGTCCTCCTGCCCAGGGCTGTCTGGATGTCACTTATACCTTTACTAAGGCAGAGGTGGTACTGTGGTGCTGTGTAAAGTCTAATTAAAAAACATAAATCTTTTTTGTGATTCCAAGTGTCATTTTAATTGAGCTGCAATTAGTATTGCCAAGATTTTTGAGACTTGGGATAAAAGAGATATCAGTCGATAGTTCCCTGGTTCTGTTTTTTCGACCTGCTCTATATATAGTCACCACCTTTGATTGCTTCCAAGCCTCTGCATATTCTCATGTCCTAAGTGAAAAATTAAATATGTAAGTTAAAGGGAAGGCTATTACTGGTGAGGCGTACTTTAGGAGCTTAGGTGCTATATTATCAAGTCCAATGGTCTTGGTGGTATCTAGCGTCAACAGCTCTGCTCGTACTGTTTCCACACTAATACTGGAGAAAGAAAACTAATCTACCTGTATTAAGTCAACTTTGTATTCATCATCTTTATATTCTTTACAGTGGCCCAAAGCTTCACTCCCCAATTTGATAAAGAAGTTATTAAATTTGCCTGCTACATCTTGGGACAGTGGGACCAACTGGCCATCTATATTGAAGATGTTTGCAGTATCTTGACCACTACCCTTCAGAAGGTTTGACATCAATTTCCAAAAATCTCTTGACATTTGAGAGTGGTTCTTATCATGTTTTTGCATATAGTAAATGCGTTTAACTTTTTAAATTTCCTTCACATATTGGTTACATAACTGTATGTACTTATCCCAGCCAGATTTAGTGTTCCTTTTTTTGGCTCTATACCATGCTTTATCCCTTTTTTCCTAAAATCCATTAGATCCCACATATACCAAGGTGCATTATTTTTAGGTAAATGGGTACTCTTTAGAAAGCTTGAGCATGGCAGCTGGCACTGATTCTAATGCTGGGCAGAATGTAGAATTCCACTGATGGAATAAATTCAGAATGACAATTCTGCTGGCAAAATGCATTGTACAAATTTTGGGTGGTATTCTGCAGATTCTTCTGCTAGCATAGTTAATTCAAAATGACAATTCTGCTGGTAGAATGCACTGTACAATTTTTGGGGGCATTCTGCAGACTTTCAAAAACTATCTGCAGGTTCATTATTGAAGCAATGGAATGGAATTCTGGGGTTTGTTATTAATTCATGAGGTGTATTTTATGGGAACGGCAGCATAGTGTTCGATCGTTCAACACTAATTCCACTGATACATTCTGCGAGCACTGTATACAGCTTCCACGGAAGCGAGTGATATTGGCAATGTACCCACTTACTTCCCAGTGACCCTGGCATACCTACCTAGTGGTCCTTAAAAATGTCTTTATGACTGGCAGTCTCTTGAAAGCATGCCTGAATTCTGCCATCTATTTATTTAATTTCTGTTGACCATGAAATGAGGGCTAGAATATTCTGCCTATTTTCAGCCTCAGTCTGGTTGGGGGAGGGAAAGATGCAGATGCAGACTGACATATTCATTTACACTGACTCAATGTCGTAATTCACAGAACACTATTCTGCCCCTTTCTATGGAAGTGCCCTGGAATCCACAGAGCACCACACCCATTGTACAATTTATGGGGCCTAATACATGATTTATGTATGACTCACAAGGGCAGCAAACAAACACGTGTTTGAAAACACAGCTTTCATTCTGCTACAGCTGTGCTAAAACTAAGTCCATCTGTGAAAATGTGCAAAAGTGTTTTCTGCAGCTGAACAAAGTGAATCTGCAAAAACAAAACTGTTGCAGTGATCCAACTGCACAAAAAACTATGTCCATTTGTGAAAATGTGGCAAAGGTGCTTTTTCAGGTAAACAAACTCCATCTGCAAAAATAATCTATTGTGTCACTATAATCACAACCTCTGTACCACTTGTTTTTAGTAAATTTGACTGGACTTAAATATTTATCTGAATTTTAAATTAAGAATGGTGTGATGTGTCATTTTTGGTTTTTTCACACTTACTTATGTTTGTATTTACACTTGCACTTTATTAAAAATGTAACCCTCCGTTGTCATCCTTATTATGAGTTATAAAAATATGTGGACATCAGGGGGCATAATTTTTCTCTTGACAAAGTGTACAAGTGTGAAATGTTGGGATGCTGTGCGCTTGACCGTTTGTCTCTATTTTGTTATAATTAAAAGAAACCTTAAGCTTCATTTCATGGGCTTCTATTTATATTTGAAGTGTGTGCGAGGTTTTCTGGTTCTCCAGGATTTAGGACCCTCAGGCTTTCACCTTTTCTAATCAGTCATTTTTATTAGAACATAGTTTTGTTATTTTTGTTTCTTTCGGTTGGCACTATCCCCCTCGATGACACTGGGGCTGCCATGGTTACACCCTTCGGGGAGGGCAGGTGAGCAGCAATCTTCACAGTGTGCTCCATTGTCACTCCTCTGTCATTCAGTAGGTAATGCCTGCTCAGTCCTTCCCCAGGAGCAGAGGTGTGTGAAGGTGTGGAAATGTACGCTGTGAAGTACTTCAGGAAGTTACTTTGGGCCATGTACATTGCAGAGTTTCCACGCAGCAAAGAGCCCACCTTCACCCAGTCAATGGTACGCATACAGTAATGGCACTTCACTGACAAAAATGTGGGTCAAGTGCCTCTTTGCATAGTTTTTGCCAGGTGAAGGAGAACAAGAAAACCAGCCTGCACTGAAGTGAGACATACTCTTCAGTGTCCTGTTCTGCTGTAGAATAAATGAACAATGATGCCTTCACCTATAGTAGCTCTTGACTGACTGACAAGTAGCTGTCAGATCTTACTATAGATGAGGATGCATCTCCATCCACTCTGTAGCAGGACACTGATGAGCATGTCTCACTCCAGTACTGGATGGTTTCCTTTTGTTTTACAGGCCATGTATCCTCTAATCCCCATTCATTGTCCTAATTTGGGGCTTGAGGAGGAGCAAGCTGTGTGCTAGAGGATTCACTACTACTTTTATGACTCTGGGGGACGGGCGTATGGTAGGGGAGATAGGTGGTGTGTTTTACTGGCATGGCATGAGTCGGGGGAAGCGATCTATTACAGTATAATAAAAACTTCACCAGGACTGTTGGGGGGGGTACTGGGTGTGGGTGGGAAGGTGGTAGAAACAGTATGTCATAGTGGGTGAGGGATGAGTTATACATGTGCCAACAGTTTCTTTTTTTGTTAAAGAAAGTACTTCACTGCATGAAGTTGAGGCGAAGTCGGGAAACTTTGCCCTATTACACGTATCACAAAGCTCCCAATTTGCACAGCTGTCACTGGTGAAGTTTATTTTCACTTTATCTCTGTCCCAGAGCCAAGTGCCTCATCTATGAAACATGCCTTGCTCCTAGGGGTAATATAAGGTGGCTAATGGCAAATTCAGTTTGGCTTCAGTTTTTCTTCAGGTAGACTTAGGGAATTTGTATGAAAACCTTCAGTTTATAATATCATAATTGGTACGGAGGTTAATCAGACTACATGTGAGGAAGGTATAATAAGCCATGTAGTTAGCAATAAATATTTACTACTCTAGCTTCCTTGTGGAAGGTGCCCACAGCAGTTCTGGGGATTGCTGTGTTTCTGGTGGTGTACTGGAGCCTGTAGTCAACTAACCACAGTGCTAAAAGTGGCCATGGGTGGCCTGGTCCGGTGGCCCCATTGAATTTCAAATTATATATAATACACCAAAAAAAATGCATCAACATACAAAACAAAGTAAATTTAGAGCAAATTCATTGCCTTCGACTGTATTTAGTACTTAAAAAAATACTAATATTGTAGCATTAATGCAGTACATTTTTTCTATATTTTACATACTGTGTACAATAGTTTTTGTTATTTTTTATGTAAAACAAACTGGCAAATGAAGAGGAGGGGGAGGTATATAGGCTACAATAATGATAGATTCTCTATTCATGATGACTTTATATTCTGGACAAACAATGTAGCTGCACAGGAAAGGACTAGTTTTTTTTTTTATTCTCTTCACTGCTCAGTGACAGTATGTGATTAGAATTGGTGACTTTGAAAGCTGGCAGCCACTTATTCTACAATGGCCTCTTCAAATCTTGGAGGATGTCTTGTGAGAGATCTCACACAACTGGATTTGTTGCTCACCAGGTAAACCTCCAGTTCACTGCTGTTGTGTGCCAGGAACATCCTGAATATCCAATCAGCAACCAATGCTTCAATGCCAAGAAATGCAAAGTTATGCATATTGGAACCAAGAATCCCAGGACAGAGTACTACCTGGGTGGAGTCCGAGTATCTGCATCAGAGGAGGAAAAGAACCTGGAAATGATGATCACTAGTGTCCTGAAGCACTCCACGCAGTGCAAGAAAGCAGCAGCAAAGGCAAACAAGATGCCTGGATGCCTAGCTAGGGGGATCAGTTGTAGGAGAGAGGAGGTTATACTGCCCTTGTATAGGTCACTGGTAAGGCCACATCTAGAGTATGGAATTCAGTACTAGTGCCCACACCTCAAAAAGGACATTAACCTGCTGGAGAAGGTCCACAGGAGGGCTACAAAGATGACAGTGGTTCAGCAGGGTAAGGCATATGAGGAGAGGTGGAGGGCACTGAACATATACTCCCTAGAAAACAGGAGGGAGAGAGGGGACATGATTGGGACCTTCAGGTACTTGAAAAGGATAAATAAGGTTGATAAGGAGAGTCTCTTTAAGCTGAGTGGAAACCATAGCATGAGGGGGCACAGTCTCAAACTGGAGGGTAGGAGGTTTAGGAGGGAGGTCAGGAAGCACTTCTTCACAGACAGGGTGGTGGACACATGGAATGTGCTGCCAGATGAGGTAATCTCATTGAAGACAGTGGGAAGCTTTAAGGGAGGCTGGGATAGGCATAAGGGGAAGGTAAGGATCATGGGAAGGGAGGATGGGAGGAGTGGGGAGGGAGGGAGGGCAGAGACAGTAGCTCAAGCTGTGGACCTGCAATATGAGCAGACTAGATAGACCAAATGGCCTTCTTCTGCTGGCTTCTTCATATGTTTGTAAGTATGTATGTAATTACTGATACCATAACTAATGTTTGGCATCACGAATTGCAGGATCTGACTTTTGAATCTCTGTGATGCACCCACTTTGTTGTCAATACTACATCTCGGCAATTATCATCCTTATACAGGGACAACCACCCAATGTCCCACATTAAAAACCCATGTGTTATGCCAGGAATTGTTATGACTGCTTGTATGTTCTTACCTTGATGTATATGCTTATTTGATCATCCTGTACTTGTTTATTTGTTTCACCCTGTTCAATGTCTGTATTTCACTATGTTGTAATTTTTCTCATCTTGCTTGTAAACCCACTGTTGTAATCTCCTGGGTCACACCTGAAAATAGGCATTCCTTGTCTAGTGTGCTTATCCAGTAAATAAAAGCTAATAAATAAATAAATACCTCCGGCTTGATGTTTCTTTTTGTTTTGTGTTTTACTTTTGATCATCTTAATATAAGTAGTGATTTAAATCCCTCCCCGCTGCAGCTCCCTGTTTCTAGCCATTTCTGAAGCTGCAAGAACTTGAGGTCTGAGAGGCTGAATGGCATGCCCAAGGGACACACAATGAGTATTTAAAGTGACTGTCAATCCTTCTTGTATCGTATTATTTCTAGTTAAAACCCCACATTTATGATGGCTTATCATCCGAAAAATTCATTGATGTTGTTGGTTGTTTTAGCTGCCTCCTTGCTTCATAGAACTGAAATGCATACTAATGTATAGTTATACCCAAACTTGTTTTGTTTCAAATCCTTGTTCTACTCCTACTGCATACTTCATGAACATTGGACACACCTCCAAACACTGCAGACACTCATGATGCAATACTCTACTGCTTATAATTAGTGGATAGACTGTGTAGGGGTGTTTCTAAGTTCAGCAAAGATGCAGTGAGAGTTTATCAAGGAATGTAAACAAACATGTTTTTGTGTGGTAACACCAGTATGCTGGGCAGTCTGTTTTTCACTTTTTAAAAGAAAATAATAATCAGAATCAAATTACCAGCTACATCAGTAGTCTCTACAGAATGTGACTAATCATTACATGTTTTTTTTAACTAGGGACTCTGAGACCTAAGGGGGTTGGCAATGTCCCTTTAACACTGTTTGGCTCTAGCAGGGTCTTTACCACCACTAGGCCACACTGCCTCCACAAGCTGTTTGAGCGTTTGCCTCAGTATTAGCAGCACAGACAGACTGAGGAAGAGCCTACTATATGCATTCAGCCTCCCCTGTAATGGCCAGCTGTCAGTAAAATAACAAACTCTGGCCAGAGCCAGCAGGACTGTAATGAGCTGCCAAGTGGGCAAAGTTACACGTGTGTGTAGAAATTATTGAATGCCTGGATGTAACTTGGCCATTTTTTGGAAGTGTTGTATCAAATTTTCAACATGGCCTTTTTGGGACTCCTCCTCATGAAGAGTGCCAGTGTCATTTTGTTCACTTGTCCTGAAAGATGATTTTGCAGAGCAACTGTTCCATTTTGTACCACAGGTGTGAAAACATATTTTGGGCAGGATAGGATAAATGACAGCTGTACTGGTAAAAAGGAGGTGTGCAAAAATGGCAATGTTGAAAATGAGTGAAAATATTAAAACTTGCCAAAATTAGGAGCGTGCGTAGAAACTGCAAAATGCACACTTGTAACACAATAATTTTTTGGAATTTTTTCACCAAATTTACAACATGGGCTTTTCGGGATCACACCTCATTAACAGTGTCACTGTCATTTCATGAATCGGTCCTGAAAGGTGATTCTGCACAGCGACCGCGAAATCACCTTTCGGGATCGAGTAGTGAAATGACAGTGAAAGCTTTCATGAGATGGGGTCCCAAGAACCACATGCTGAAAATTTGGGGCAAAATTCTGAAAAATGGCTAATTTATCAACATACTGTAACTTGAAAACCCCACTGAATGGCATTATAGCATGCTTAGCTTTGATTCTTCAGTTTTCAGTTCGGCTTTGAAATTGCAGACGTGTCCTGGTCCAGAGAAGATGACAGTGCCAACCTCCAAAGGTAAGTATAGGGTGGGTGGGGTGCAGGGAGGTGGGTGCTCAGTGGATGGGTGAGAATGGGGCAGGGGGACTGGGGCGATGATGAAGGACCATTTTCTTTTTTACAAATAACAAAAAACACATTGGGGGATGGTTTTCTTTATTTATTCATTTATTTACTTTATTTACCAGATAAGTAAACTGAGACAAAGCCCATTTTCAGAAATGACCTAGATTTACAGGAGACAACAACAACAAAAAAAAACAGACATTTGGGCGCACTGGGATAGGCTCCCAGTGTGCCACATGAGTGGGGGGGGCTACATAATGCCGACATGGGGATTGGGGACCCCAATGTCAGTGCAGAGATGGGAACAGAGGGAGTGGGGAGGACAACAGCAGTGGGAGGGTGTGAGGTAGTTTTTTTTGTTGCCGGTGCTGGCAGTGGCAACACAACTGCACATGACACGCAGTTGTGGTGAATAGCAGTTTTGCCATTCACAACATGACAGTGCCAGCAGAACTGCACATGCGCATGAGTCGCGCATGGACAGTTCATGTCCTGGAATGCAGAAGTTGCATCTGAAATAGTGCAGCTGTTATTCCATAGCAGTCGATCATGGTGGAGGGATTCAAGCTCTGTTGGACTTTCTGAAGGATGCTTCCAAAAGTCCAATGGACGGTTCTACAATCATTCGTTTCTAGAGTTATGATCGATCGAAAAATGGATGTGGGCTCTGCCCACAGCCCTAAAAATTCTTAAAGGCACAGAATGAGCATCATAAAGAATGTGCCATAGGTTTGTCAACATAACCTAATTTATTACAATTTTCAAATGGCAACCACCATAACCAACAGTATAGGTCACAGTGATGTATCCTATGATCTTTATCCAGGAGAAACCTACAAACATTATTACGAAGAGCATGCACCCTTGTCAATACAGTGTGAGTAGCAGCACTGTAAATGATGCCATAGCCAACCAGGGAGATCACAAATCACTTAACAGTTACTTTCCTGGACTCCACAGTCAAACGGCAACATATTTTATATAATATATCCAAATTGCAACATGCAGTTTTAATTAAAAATAGCAACATGATCACTAAATGTTAGGCAATTGAACAATATAAATCCTGAGTATTTAAAGCCTGAAACCCTTTGGAGGCAGTATGGCATAGTGGTCAAAGGGACTGTACTGCAAACCTGCATTTCTATCCCACCAGCTCTCACTTGCATACTGTGTGACCCTAAGCAAGTCACTTAACCTCCTTGTGCTTCCTTGTCACACCTGGAAACAAGCTTCATCTTAATGTGCCTTTCCTGGTTAAACAATTTCCACTCTCCCCTTTCCATTTATGTAATAGATTGATCCAATGTTCTGCTATGCAGGGGCAAAGCATTAAATGTCACTAAAAATACCATCAACAGCTTAAAATCTGGTTCAATTATAGTCGGCATCCATTTATATCCCCCTCCCCCGGGACAAGGCTGAAAATAGGCAAAACACTGTCTAGTCCTCCTTCCCAGTCAACAAAAACTAAAAGAAAGAATTCAGCTTTTTTTTTCCTTTGACTCATCAACAACATTACTTTGTTTTCCTTGTGTTCAAAATTACATGCAGCAAAAATGGGTCACTTCTTGTGAGGTGGGGTATGTAAAAGTTGGTATAGGAGAAAGAGAAGGCTAGCATACTTTTGTAATCTGTTGTCCTAACAGTGCATTCATGGCTATGTAAACAAATTCTGGCCAGAGCCGATAGGGCTGCAGGAGAAGAATCTGGGTTAAATATATTCTAAATTATTTTTCTTTTTATATTTGTACACCTACTTTTCAACACAGTCTTGTGATGAACCTGCCTCATCCCAACCCCAGCAAGATCCCCGACAACCTGAAGTGGTTTCCGGACCTGGGTCACTGGCATGACACGAAGTAAGGCTAGATGCCTCAACCTTCTGTGCCACCAGGCTGGCAGGTGATGGCCTTTTAAACTGACCTGCCAATATAGACCATGAACATGAAGACAGTAGAGCAGTTCCCAGTGTTGCCCATCACTTAGCTTTTGCCAGCACTGAGCAGATATGGCTGTGGAGAGCTTTTAGGAGTGGCAAGAGCATTCAAAAGAATATGAGGCACTCTCACTGCACCGGAGTCAGATGTAACTGATACTGCTGCTATTACAGAACTGCGCATGAGTGATACTCGCACATGCACAGTGTACCTCATAGTCAGCCATAACATGGCAGTGCTGACATGATTACATATGTGCCATACTCATATATGCATAATTTAAGTCAGCACTGGTAAAAGTAAGACCCCACTGAAAATGAGACACTGCATCTTAGCCAGTTGAATGTGTTTCAGTACATTGTAGAAGTGGGTAAAATTTGGACCCCTCTGAAAATGAGATCCTGCATCTCATCAAAGCTATCCTGTGTCAGTACATTGCCAAAATGGCTAAAAGTATGACCCAATGAATATGACATACTGCATCTCAGTCAGGGTATCGGCTGTGTCAGTACATTGTAACAATGCTGTAATACCATCAAGAGGTTCTAGAGACATGCCAACATTGAGAGCAAAGCTTGAGAAATTTCAACATTTTTCCAGAGCCTCTGTGATATGTTGCAGGTGTGTTTTACCATTTAAAATAAATAACAAGAGCCTTAACATTCTGAAGAAGATACATTTTAGTCCTGAAACATACATCAACATAAAAATAATGAAAAGGGCATGGCTATTCTTACAGTGAAGATGTACATGTAAAATAATGTGGAAAAAGGAAAATATAATATGGAATAAAACAGAAATTGTGGAAGAAAAATCACTGTGCTAATTTTTCTACTCAGTATTCTAGGAGGTAGAGAAGTCCTATGACAAGTATAGTGGTGGTTACATGTATTGATTTGAGCATAAAGAAAAATGTACAGGAGTTTTGTCCTAGTTTTACATGAAAAATACAGGGGAAAGGAGGGCGCCCTACAGGGAAATGCTTTGTTCAATCTGGGAATACTGCAGTTGACACCGCTATCATTCTTTGTAATTCCCTCCCTAAAACATTAGCTGCCTAGTATTTAAAACCCTTCCTACATCCAATGCCACTAATTAGGTCCAGAAGGGTTAACATCAATCAACTATTCAGAGGAAATGCTGTAAATCTTTCACACACACACACACACACACACACACACACACACACACACACACGGAGAGTTGACTAAGACTGTAATTTGACACTACACTGTAGTTAGATGCTGTTAAAGGAATAATGCATGATAGAGTGTGTGTTGCGCTGAGATAACGCCATGCCTGGGAGAGTTGGGCATGAGGCCGCAGGCCAAGTGCATCCAATGCCCCAGGCATGGTGTTATCCCAGCATGACACACAACCTGGAGTGCACTATTCCTATTCTACAATGGCTTGTTGTTATATATAAAATAAAAAAAATAATTTTAAAGAATGTTTTTATTAGTGTGGAAAAATATTTTTGTTTCTTAAGAGCAGATGCAAAAAAGAGAGTGCCAAATGGTCATCTACATTGGTTCACAGTGTTGAGTGGAATTATGCTGTGATAACCCCATGGGTCCTGCCCCAAACTGACCAATCACAGTCCAAGATTATTTCTTGCCATTGTATAATATCTGTCGAATGCCATGTCAGTAAATTATTAGTCTCCAAAGATAGAAAGTCACATTGCAATAAAAAAAAGAAATATAATATATCTATTAAACTGTGCTGGACAGATGATAGAAACAGTAGTTTAAAAAGTGTTTTTTGTTAATATCCTGAGAAGTTCTGAGGCACAGTACAGGTGCATCCCCCCTTCCTTCAGATGCCTTTAACATAGAGCAGCAAATAGCAAAAATCAGAGGGGGCGTGCACTACTTTGCAGCTGTGGAGGAATACTTTCAAATGTCTAAAAAGGGAGTTCCAGGAAAAGCCATTTTAGAGCTACAATCTGATCGATGACAGAAGGGCTGTAGGCTCCGCCCACAGCCCTAAAAATGAACTACTGTAAGAAATCAGAGATGCAAAAATCCATCTTGCCTGCCCTGCAATCCTCATGCAGAAGGCAGGACCTCTTCAGAAACTCCAGCAAAGGGGGCTGCACAGATCACTCTGAGGATCAGATCCAGAAGCACATAATGAGTTCTGTAATTTATTTGTTAACAAAAAAAAAAAATTGGGGGATGAACTGTAGGGCATTCCCACATACAGTAGATTCTCCTCTACCAGGTTCATGCTGAAAATGCCACAGACAGGTACAATGAAAACAGATCATGTTCTTTAGCATTGCTGAATGACTGCTTCCAGTCATGTGACTTTCACAGAGCTCAGTTTGCTGTGCGATGTGATATTCTGACAAAGTGATGCCAAAAAATTGGGGCCATTTTGCTGGCTGAAAAATGATCAATTGCAGCTATTCTCCCAAAGTCCACTTCAGTTTTGACTCACCCCTCCTTGCTCCCTATGGGCTCTAGAATAGAATTTTAGGGATTACCACCAGGCAGTCATTAATTGCCAGAAAATGTCAGCACACTATTATGTCTTGCTCAAAGTAAATCTGCACCTTACAGACGCTCTGAGTTATGCATGTCAGAACTTTATTGATACAATATAACAAACATCATATCAAAGATGTTAACATAAGCACAATCCCCTGACATGACAGAGCTTTTACTACTCCTTTGAAATGGGTTTAAGTCATTTTTTCCTCATGGAAAATGTGATCAGAGCTTTAACTGCAGTTCAGCTGTAGCCATGCCTCAGTAGAAGCTTATGATTTGGTGTCACTGTTGCACACTTGAGGAAGATGCATTCCTAAACAAGATGGGGGTAAAAAGGTCTGCAGAACTTCTCTCACTGGTGACTGTATATTTATAGCCATTAGGTTTGATTGGTTCATTTCTGCTTTCCTCATTCTACTTTGATCATGAACTGGGAGAAATGCAAGTGCAACAGCTGAAAGTTTCACTGCCCACTGGGTCCAATCGCATCCTAGATCTCCATTCATAACCAGCAAGGGTGTTCATGTTAATCCGGTTACCAAAGACTAAAATAAAAGAAAAAAAACTTTGCAAGATATTCAAAAGTAAGCACTTTAAGGAGGGTATGGTATACATTAACATGTAGCACTCCACATAATGATCAAAAGAAAAATCTTTCCTTAAACTACCAGAGTGTCCCCGAATTACATTATGGTGCAGTGTTAGCAGTTACAGTACATCAGCCCGAACGGACTATAGAACTATAGAACTAGAGAGAGTAGACTCAGCAACATTTTCAGCACCTCTGGTTGCAGAACTCTGCTGGATATAATGTCTACATCAAGAAGCTGACAGAACGAAGCTAACTGGTGTGAAAAAAACACTCCTTCTGAAGCAGCTTCTAAATACCAGTTGTCTAAATCTATCGATAAGCACGGATGCATTATTAATGAAGCCTGCGGCCTGCCTGGTGCTGCTCAGATGGTTCAAGCGCTTAATAGGAAATATTTCTGTGAAGTGTTGCATGGAGAAATGACAGTGTCTGTCTAAAATCGAACAAATGACTATAGCAAGCTCTGGGGAGGCTCAGAGCAAGCAGATGCTTTCCAAATGAAAGGCAGTGGGTGTACCACCTGCTGTAGGCACACAGCAGACAGGAGCCGTTCACTGAATATTGACTGCTTAATAATTTAATAAGCAACAGGAACCCTGAGCCTTTTCAAGCATAACCCAACCCCCATGTCTGTCTTTCCCCTCACCTTAATCAGAAGATTCAATACATAAATGCTGGAAGGTGTGCTTAGTGCCCTGAATATTTAAATTCTTGTCCATTTGTAATGTCACATCTTAAAATGAAAAATCTTTATTTGAGAATCTGGAATTGCCTGACCTTGCAATTGTTTAATGGAGGGTTTCACCCATGGTAACTTGCAGACATATATACAGTAACCATGTTAATTTTGTGGGTTGATGAAGTTCATCACATTTTATACCTTTATCGATTTATGTATTTACTAATCTATTAGTCAGTGCAGAAGGATCCTGGAATAAATGCTTACTAAGATAGTCTCTTTTCAGTGAGGTTTCAGGGAAAGAGGCAATACAAAAAAAGGCATAAATATTGTTGAAAGATAAACTGCATACATGCATAAATACAGTATATGTGTATAAAAACAATAACAAAACCATTCAAGTTCAAAAACTGGACAGAAGAGCACTCTGAAAGAAGCAATAACACACTGTGATGTGTAATTTAGGCTGCAGTAACTGTCCACTCTGGGAGGCAGGTTGGGAACAACCCAGAAATTGCGGTTCTTACAATATAATTATACCCTGGAGTGTGTTATTCCACTAATAAAATGGAACATGTAACAGAAAATAACAAAAGACCTTTTTGTTAATGCCTTTTGCCTTAGCATTCTGGCTGGGCCTTCATATTGGCTCTGCCCCCCCCCCCACCAGCCCCATCCCTCCAGCATTCCTGGCACTTATTATCCAGCTCTTGCTTCCACATGGCTCCACCCACACCCATGAAGGGGATGGTCCTAGGGCCATGGGACGGGTCCTCAGTGCGAGTGCCATGCCACATTGCTGGGTGTGGGACCTGTGAATGGTCAGACCACCACAGTCACCCAGCAAGAGCCTCTTGCTCTACCTGATTTTTTGTCCCAAGGAGAAGCAAACATGCAGTGCCATCCAAGATAGTCCTGCACACACTCCCGCATGCAGGACATTGATGGTCACCTCTCCTTCTCTCTCCAGTATTGCAGACCTTGACTGCCTTGCCCCAAGCCACTGCTAGGGGCCAGGCATACAAGTACCATATCCCTTCCTCCTTCTCCTCAGAAAGCAGTCCAGTGAATGTTTGATCCTCCTGCCCTAGTCTGACCAGAACCTGGGTAGTCAGCACCATATATGGTAGTGCTTCCACTGCACAGGTAAGTAGACTACTGAAAAGACATTTTAACTGACCTGTGTGGTTATACTTCAACTGCATGGTCATGTGACTGGATTCCACCAATCAATGCACAAGATTTTTCTTTCCCATTTTATAACATTCTTGAAATGTATGGAGTTTTGTCATGAATAGTCAGACATTGGGAAAGTGCATAATGCTATAAGGGAGTGCATTCTAGGCTAATGGGTCAAAGACATGAAAAGATCAAGAGCTGAGTTTTGTTCTGGTTCAAGGCATTTCTAGGTGGCCATGGTCAACTCTATTGAGAGATTATCAAGGGGAAACAGGATATACAGAGTATACACAATGGCTTGACTCAAAATACATGATTTATCTCCAAGTATGTGTGATGCTGCCAAGAGTGAGTTATTAAAGTCCTGCCTCCTTACAAGAGAAGATAAATTGTAGAAAATAGACCAAAAGGTCCATGTAGCCCCCACATGGGGCCTATCTGTTCTGGCCGCTCAGGGTCCCAACCCCAACACCAGCTCTATCTTTACTTTCCCCCTATCCAGGGATTTTTCAGATGTAGGGGGACAGGGGGAAGCAACAACAGGTGGTCTTCAGTCCAGGAGGCCCCAAATTTCTCTGCCACCAGCAAGCCACAGAAGTTCATGCTCCTGACTCCAGGAATAGTAGTGGGACTGGGACCAGGAAGGATCCACACCATTGTGCACTGTGTCATTAGCTCCCAGGCCTGGGGCAGGATGTGTGACCTGGAGCTGGAACAAAAGGTGTTGGAGTGTGCCAGTAAAAAAAGAAACTTGAAAGCATGCATGGGGTGGGGGGTAGAGAAGAGAATTACTCCCAGAACACCTGCATAAGCAGGAAGGTCTTAAGACTCATTCTAAAGCCTTCCACCCAAGAAACCTCCCTCAGGGCCCTAAGGAGTGAGTTCCACAACACAGGGCCAGCTACCATAAAGGCCTGCTCTCCTGAGGTTTTCATCCTAGCCCTGAGTACCTCAAAGAGGCCCTCCTCAGTGGAGCAGAGAGAGCACAAGGACACATAAGGGCGCAGGAGGTCTGTCAGACAGCCTGGGCTCAACCCATGTAGGGCCTTGTAAGTTAGCAAGCAAACTTTAAAAGAGCTATGCCACTTTACTGGCAGCCAGTGCAGATCACAGTGCACCAGGAAGACATGACTCAACCTTAAAAGGCTGGTCAGCAACCTAGCAGCTGCATTCTGAACCAACTATAGTAACTGAATACGGCAGCTTCCATGCTTCCAGAAGCCCTTTTATCCCACATGACTGCTAGGGAAAGGGCAGAGACTACAAAATGTGCTTGCCCAGGAGTTTAAGCCAACAGAGAGTTCAAGTTGCAGAGACTTGCATGCAGCCTGGCTTTGAGAAGATATATTATGCATTCCCTGTGAATTTCCAGCCAGTCAGCATTCAACATAAGGACATTTTAAGAAGCAGTGGAGCCTGACATCTGGGCTGTCCATTGTTCAGTGCACTAAGACTTGGAGTGCTGCTGTGAGACTATAAGCTACAGTCTGCAGAGTAGGACAGGCTACCAGTGCTCTGTGGAGACTGATAGGTCCTGAGAGTGTACTTTTCTTTGGAATTTACCAGGAAGATGGTGTTCCAGCCCAGAGTACAGACACAGAGAAAGAGGTGAGAGGTTGGAAAAGGAATGCTTGTCATGAGGATTTTTGTGCCACCTGGCATATTATCCAGCCAGCAGGAAAGAGACAGATTAAGGGCAGCACTTGAGAAAGCAGGGCATTGCTTCAGAAAGAAATGGGATCAACTCCATACACAATATTCATTTTTAAACTTATTTATTCCTAAGTCAGTACAACTGGGTGGGCTATGTTTCATGGCAACACTACTTCATCAGGCCCACTGTATTCAAAGCCTATTATTAAACTCAGAAAACAATATTCAGTACAATACACCCATTATATTCTTTTACAACAACACCTCTGTGCAACGAATGCCCAACAAACCATGCTACGGCACTCCATATAGTCACAATTAATATATCCATATCTCTTAGTCATTTATGTGCTCCACTCCCTTATGCCTTAGTGTATATCCTGTAGTTTATACATATTAATAATTCTCACAATCAAGTCCATATCCGCTATCAGTATTTAGGACCTATTGCATGTTAACTTACATTTGTTTATGAACAGTTATGTCCTATTAGTGCATTATGTTGTCTATTTCTAATAAATTATCTCTAAGTGCTTTCACTTTTACATTTTTCTTCTTGTAAACAACCAGTCCCTCTTCAAACAGGATTTACTGTCTATTACAAAGAAGAAATAAACAAAACCACAATCCTTAGTATATAACAAAAACAATATATTACAGTTCTATGGATTGTGTTAAAGTTCCATACCTTAACAGGCAATCACTTTGCTTAGCTAAACGGTCCCATCCTTATCCCACAATTTGTGCAAGTCACTTGAGTCTACAAAACTCTGTTCCTCTCCTGTCAGGTGTAAAAAGCATCTATCAGCCTCATGACTAAGTACACAACTTTTCTTTGTATGAGTAGCAAACTAGAAAGTTATCACTCATATTAGGGCACCTGGGAGCTCTCTATGCCATCCATCCATCTCCTGCAGTGTTTAGGAGCGGACGGCTCAGCGAGCATGCATGTTTTTTATACTGCAATGTGGAGGAGGGATCATGATGTCACTAGTGATGTCACAGCGGGACCACCTCCCTCTGCTGCTACAGGAGCCTTCAGTATGTGACTTCTGTAGGCACCTGTAGTATGGGGGTTGGAGGCTGTTCTGTGGCTTCTCTCAGCTCAAAGGTGTTCTGCAAAGTGCAGTGGTTCACCCACCTCCCTGGGCTTTTCCCCAGTTCCATGTCAAGATGGTGACTAAAAAATAGTGACCATAAAAAGGGCACATGGATAATGCTGAATGGGAAATTCGGCGATGTCTTTTTCTGCGGGGGGCTGTGCCCCCACATGCACCCTTGATAAATATACCAACTCCAGGGGGAGTGCAGCTTGGAGAAGGGGTACAGAGACTTCACCGAATTTCCCTTTCAGTATTATCCATTCACCCGTTTGACGTTTGCCATTATTTAGTCACCGTCTTCACATGATACCCTTTTCCCCAAAACCTACAATAACTATTTTAATGTCTTGTGTAATGCTGTATTTCATGCAGTAGCAGCTATTATGTAGTGAAATCTTATTTTACTTTTGAACTACCAATAAGAACATGCCTTTCACAGTGGAGACATAAAGAGGCACTGTTGTTTGTTACACATGTTAATGGCAATAACGTACTACATATATGTTTTTAACAGGACCCCATACATGTGCATCTTTCAACATCACAAGGATACTGTATAGTGCATGAAAGAGCGTGATTCTTAGTGGGATTCAATGAATTCCTAGGGTTGTTGTACCATCTTAGTCACATCAAACTGCTGTTGTACAATTTTGAGTATACCACTACAACAGTACAACAACATTTTATTTATTTATTTAGTTTTTGTTGACCGGGTAGGTGCACTAGACAAATGAATGTCTATTTCCATGCACGAATCAGGAGAATTACACCATACTAATAGAATGAGTGTTGTATAACAATAAAACACCAACAGATACAATGAGTGCAGTATAACAGTAAAACAACACAATTAGGTGTACAGATCAGTGTACAAACCAGCAGTACAGAGTATCAGAATAAAAGGTAACAGACAGTAACAACGATCAAATATGCATTCCAGTATTATTAATTAGAAGATATCAAACTTTCCCGCAAAACATAAGGTAGTCACAAAACATCAGATTAGAAAACAGACTGCCTGATTCTCAAAGCACTTAGAATGACGTAAGGTGCCTTCATCAAAGATGAAAGATGCAAATGGCACCTTGTGTCAAAAAATGCACCCGCAGCTATTCTCAAAAGCAGCTTGCGTCAAACGCAGGCTGCTTGCTCTAAAGGGTGTGTGCTACAGCCTTGCGCCACAAAATGGGTTACAAACATATGAACATATGAATTTGCCAGCAGAAACAGGCCATTATGGTCTATCAAGTCTGCTCGAGTATGCAACTCTATTTAGTTCACTGGAGCTGCCCCCCACTCCCCCTGGAGTCAACTATCCCTCCCCTAGTACTCTCCCCCTTCCCTATACCAGGAACACCCACCCTAATTTTCTTCTTCACCTCTTCCCACCCTCGAAATTAGCCACTGTATTTAACGCAACCACCTCCTCTGGCAACTCATTTCACCCCGACACCACCCTTTTAATGAAAAAGTGTGTCCTCATTTCCTTCTTAAATCTACCCCTACTAGCTTCAGACCATGTCCCCTTGTTGTACCCTCCTTTCTTAAGTTAAAGATGCCCTCCAATCTTACCCTGTTTTTTTTTTCCCCTTAAGGTACTTAAAGGTCTCTATCATGTCCCCCCTCTCTCTCCTATCCTCCAGGAAGTACATGTTTAGCTCACTCAGCCTCTGCTCACATGTTTTGTACCCCATACCCTGGGTCATCCTGGCCACCCTCCTCTGGACCACATCCAGTAGCTTGATATCCTTCTTCTGATATGGGCACCAGAACTGCACACAGTATTCCAGGTGCAGCCTCACCAGTGACCTGTACAGTGTCAAGATAACTTCCTCCCTCCTAAAGGTTATTCCCTTAGTGATGCATCCTCGCATTTTATTTGCTTTGGATGCTGCCTTGCAGCACTGTGCTGAATGCTGCATGTTACCTCTGACCATCACTCCAAGGTCCTTTTCCTCCTCTGAGACTGACACCTGTACTCCCCCCAGCCAGTAGCTAGCCCCTGTGTTCCTGGCACCCAGGTGCATGACCTTGCATTTCTTGGCATTCAAATCCAACTGCCAGATGCCTGACCATTTCTCCAGCCTAGTCAGATCATCCCTTAATTCCTGTCTACCCTTCACTATGTCCACCCTCCCACAGAGCTTGGTATCATCTGCAAAGAGACTGATCTTGCTTTTGACCAGTAAAGATGTTGAACAGCACTGGTCCAAGTACTGAGCCCTGTGGGACCCCGCTGGTTACAGGCCCCAGTTTGGATAGTTCTCCACCACCACTCTCTGATTCTTATCCTGCAGCCAGATCTTGACCCACCCCAGCAGTTTGTCTCCAATCCCAAGTCCCTCAGCTTGCTGATTGGCCTGCCATGTGGCACTGAATCAAATAGTTTACTAGTTTGCTGAAATCCAGTTACAGGACGTCCACTGCCTGTCCCCTGTCCAATGACCTCATAACCCAATCTAAAAAGTCAATCATGTTGGTTTGACAAGATCTCCTCCTGACAAACCCATGCTGCCTGTCATTCTGGAGACCAATTTCCTCAAGGAAGGATAACAGTCTTTCCTTTAGAATGGTATCCATTATCTTCCACACTATGGAGACCAGGCTAACTGGCCTGTAGTTACTCAGTTCATCCCCAGGACTGCTCTTGTGGAGTGGAACCATGTGAGCTGTTCTCCACTCATGTGGAACACACCTTTCCTCCAGTGAGGTGTTAAACAGGTCCATCAGTGGAGCTGCTAGTACCCCCACCAATTCCCTCAGGACCCTCGGGTGTAAACCATCTGGTCCCTGTGCTTTGTCCACCCGCAGTTCACCTAGTCCCCTTAAGACCCTGTCCACCCCAGTGTCCCATTCGTACTCCCCCCCCCGGGCTTCACCCATTCCTCCCATGTGGTTTCTGACCTTCCGCCTCCTTAGTGAAGACAGAGCAAAAGTATTCATTTAAAGTCTCCGCTTGATCTTCCTCCTTCCCTCTTTATCCTTATAATCCCACCCATTCTGCTTCTTTTTTTTCTATATGTATTTTGTAGGTTTACCCCCGTTTTTTTCCTCCCACCCCATCTCTGGTACGTGTGCACATGTGGAGGCACACGCAACCCATGCATTGAGACACCCTCCCTTCGTGTTGCCCCCTCTGCCAACACCAGACCTGCACCCGGTGGCAGTGGGACTACGAGAGGATGACCACCTCCCCCAGGACAGAAGAGTGCCATAAGGCTGCTCGATCTTGCTCCTCCCTCCCTCCCCCTGTGCTGGTGCCCTGATGATCTGAGGTCATTCCCGAACCCAGGTTACCGGCATAGCCCACGGCCAGTGTCTTTAATGTAAGCATGCATCTTGGTCACCTCTAGCTGTGCATAAAAGGTACAGTTGCATACTTAGATAAAGGCTCTAGGACCAAGTCTAGGCCTGATACTAAGGGTAGTCTCAATGATTTCTGAGCATCCTTATGTAGGACATAAACAAGCATTTGTCAATGCTGAATGTTGGCTTGCTGGCATTGGCATTGGTAGTGCAGGAGTTAGAGAGATGCATATTAGGAATGGCAGTTAAGTATTGAACTGATGCCAACCCACCCCCACACTGCAGAGACTTGACAGGCATTGGGGTGTCCCTTTGGGCGTTGGCCATAGTGCTCATGCCATTTCACCTCTCCTTATCCTGCAGACACCGACGTTACAAGGGTGCATGGGAAATATGCAACGCATGCTTGGAACACTGCCATTTTATGGGTGTTCGGCACCAAATTTTCAACATAGGCATTTTAGCACCTCTGCTCATGTACAATGTCACTGTTATTTCCTCAAAGTGTCCCGAGAAGTGATTTCACACAGCGACCACGCTATTCTGTGCCGAAGTGCGACACACATTTTGGGCAGGATATGTGAAATGGCGGCTGTACTGTTCATGAAGAGGTGTGGAAAAATGGCAATGGTGAAAATCAGAGTGAAAATATCATAAATGCACAATGAGTAGGCATGTATGTGCAATCCTTAGCATGCGCTGTGCTTACAATCATTTTATGGAGTATCATCACCAAATTTTCAACATAGGCATTTTAAGACCTCTGCTCATGAACTGTGTCACTGTCATTTTCATAACCTGGCCCAAACACTGATTTCCCACAGCGACTGCGCTATTGTGCGCCAGAAGTGCGGAAACACCTTTCAGGCAGGATGTGGAAAATGACAACTGTACTGTTCACAAGGAGGTGTACAAAAATGGCAATGCTGAAAATCCAGCGTTAAAATATTGCGAATGTGCAAAGTTATGAGCCTGCATAGCAACTGCGCAATGCATGGTCGTAAAACAGGCATTTGTTGGATTTTTTCACCAAATTTGGAACATAGGCTTTTTGAGAGGCCACCTCATGAACACTGGCACTGTCATTTTGTTAATGGGTCCCAAAAGGATGATTTCACGCAGTGACTGCGAAATCACCTTTTGAGGCTGATTAACACCATGACAGTGATAGAATTCATGAGGAGGGGTCCCAAAAACCCCATGTTGAAAATTTGGTGCCAAAATTCCAACAAATGCCTGAGGTAAGCAGAAAAGTTGAAAAAACCCTATTCATTCCATTATACAGCCTACCGGCATTTCCTCAGTTCACGGTCGGCTTTGAAGAGTGCAGACATGTTCTTGGTCCACCAAGATCATCGACCGGACTGGAGGTGTGGCATGGGGTGAGGGGTGAGGGGTGTGGGGAGGCAGGGTGTGCAGTGGGTGGGTGTGGGTGGGGGCAGGAGACTACGAGGGACCTATTTTTGTTACAGGGTTGAAAAAAACTAACATTGCGGGACAGTTTTCCTTTTCAGGGAACTTAGCACACTGGGGTGGGCTCCCAGTGTGCCACCTAACTTTTTTTGGGGGGTTGCTGCAGCTGACAGGGGTGGGCACCCTCATCGGCAGACAATGGGGGTTACTGCAGCCGATGGGGGATTGGGCACCCTCTGGCAGACAATGGGGGGTAAACCATGCCGACGGGGATTGGTCACCCCCATCGGCACACAATGACAGTGGGGAGAGGCAAGAGCTGAGGGGGATTGGGCACCCCATTGGCATATAAGAAATGTGGGGGTGGATTTATGCCAATGGGGAGTGAGCCCCCACGGGCACACACAATGGAAGCGGGGGGGAGGCAAGAACCGAGGGGCACTGGGCACCCATTTGGCATATCGGAAATGGGGGGGCTCCTGTATGCCGACAGGGAGTGGGCTCCCCCATCTGCAAATTTCAGTGGCCACAGAAAGCCGGCTGGGGGATTAGGCACCCCCAAAGTCGGCCGTTGGGTGGTCGCCCGCCATGCTGCTAATGTGGCAGCACACAGGAAGTGTCCGCTGTGTCTGACGTGCTTTGCTTGGATTGCAGCGGACCTTTCCTTAGATGTGCTTGCTACATTAGCATGCATGGTGTGGTGCCGGCATGCAGGCTGATTGGTAAATGACGGGCGCACCTACTGATGTGTGCTCTGCATTTGCCCAACAGCAGCCGCGCCTCCAAATCTGCACTCTCCCAAGATGTTGACTTGTGTGCAAGCCAACATAAAAACAGGACATCTTGGGTTGTGGCTATATAACATCTACTTCTTATCTTCAGTAATCCACCCCATGCCCATTCTAAGGTCCAAAATGTCCATTATCTCTGTCTGAATGTCAGTAGTTGGGTCCTGTTCTAACTTTTGGTACCAGGTGTTATCATTAAGCTGTCTCAGACACTCTGGCTTGCATTTCTCATATTCCCAAATGAAAATCCCTCCTCCTTGTCTGCTGAGTTAATGATCACTGTGTTATCACTCTCTAAATTCTTTAATGTTTCCCTTTCCTGTTTTGATGTGTTCTGTCTGTGTGGTGATTTCTACATTTACAGGAGTTCCTTTATATCTCTCTCCATTAGTTGGTTGTAGGTTTTCCCAGCCTTGAGCCCTCTGGGGGATTAAACTTTGATTTCACCCCCAAAGCCTGTTTCAGGGCCTGTTTTCTGGTTGTTGGATTAGGTGGTTTGTCAGTAAACCAGTCAGTAGGTCTTAGTTTTACAAAGAAATTGTGTAAGTCTATAGTTAAGTCAAAGGTGCTCATCTCCGTAGTGGGGGCAAAAGAAAGCTCTTCCCTTAGGATACTTTCTTCTATTTCTGTCAAATCACTATTGCCAAGATTAACAAGACTGTCCAGAGTCAACAGGGCTGCAGGAGAGGAATCTGGAGTAAAAATATTGAAAACAGTTTTTTTTATTTGTTTACACACAATTTTCAACATAGCCTTCTTATGACCCTTCCTCATTAAGAAAGGCAGAGCAAATGTACAACTCCAGGCCTAAAAGTGATGTCATGCAGGGACTGCAAAATCAACTTTCAGGATGCAAAAACACATTTTGGGCAGGAGTTGAAAAATGACAGCTATCACATTCATGAGGTGCTGTACAGAAATAGCTATGTTGAAAATTTGGTGTAAAAATATTGAATATTACCAAAGTTATGAGCCTGCATTTGCAAAATTCAACATTGCCTCATAACTTTGTTTTTCGTAAAATATTTTTACACCAAAGTTAAAACATAGCCTTCTTATGATCCCGCTTCATGAATAAGGCCAGAAAAAATGTTCAACTCCTGTCCGCAAGGTGATTTCGTGCAGGGACCACAAAATCACCTTTTGAGATGTAAAAACAAACATTTTGGCCAGGATTTAAAAAAATTACAGCTGTCACATTCATGAGGTGCTGTAAACATATGGCTATGTTGTAGATTTGGGGTAAATATATTGAAAATTACCAAAGTTACAGACCTGCATTCGCAAAATTAAATGTAGGTTCATAACTTTATAATTTTTAATATTTTTACACAAAATTTACAACATAGCCTTCTTATGTCCCCACCTCATGAACAAGGGCAGAGAAAATTTTCAACTCCTGCCCAAGGTGATTTTGAGGACATCAAAATTACCTTTATGCGTAAAAACATTTTGTCAGGATGTGAAAATGACAGCTGTCATATTCATGATGTGCTGTAAAGATATGACTATTTTGTAAATTTGGGGTTAAAATATTGAAAATTACCAAAGTTACGAGCTTAAGGAGCGGAGCCTACAAGTGCAATAGTGGCAGTGTAATTTTCACAGCACCCATCCACGGAGAACATCCTGTCAATCATCTGACTGTCCAGACAATAGGTGGTGATTTAAACACCGGGTATAATAAAGCCAACGTCTCCCACAGCAGTCTGACTCCAAGAACAGTGGCTCTGGATGTTCCCAGTGGCTATATTCTACATCGAGAAGGCAGCATAGCTCCACAAGGTATCGGCCCTGCCAGATAGTTAGGCTAAATTACAGCTACCCCTCGAGGAGCTCCAAGGGACTCAGCAGTGTCATCAGCTCCCAAATGAGGGTCCCACCCACCGCACCAGGCAAATCATCAGATTTCTGAGTTGGGCGCTATCATGAACAAACTGGATTAAATCCTATTAGACAATAATAACCTACAAAAAGTGGCTAATAAAACCAACGCGGATCTAGTCGCATTAGCCACCTGGGTAGCCCTCACTGAACAGTCCACCAAGCACCTTGAGGCTACAATTTAAACATACCAGGGAACCCTTCTAGACCAGAACAATAAACTTCAATACCTGTTGAATAAGGTAGACAACATGGAAAACCATGCCAAGAGAAAAATTATTAAGATTGTGAGGGTCCCAGAGGTAGTGGAGGGCAGGGACATGTACATTTTTCTGCGCATCCTCCTACCAGACCTGCTTGATGACAATAACTGTACAACCCCAATGATTGAGAGGGCCCATCGATCCTTAGTCCTTCACCCACAACCAGGAGATAACCTAGGCCCATCCTCTGTAAATTCCTCCTATATCCTGAGAAAGAATATTTCTTCAGAGGGCATGGGAACAAGGCTCCTTTCAATGGCATGGCCACTGGATACAAATGTACCAGGATTTTTCGCAGGATTTAACTATGGAGAAGGGCTTACACTGGGGTCAAACAACAATTTTACAAACTGAATATCCAGATCTCACTGAGATACCCAGCAACCATGTGAATCAACTTCAGTGGGGAGTACATTACCTTCAATTGTCCAGCCGATACTGAAAAATTCTTCCAAGACCACTGCTTATCTGTCTGCTTACTGACTCATTATTTGTCCCTCTTTTAGTAAATTGCAGCTGTTTTGTCTCTGTGCTATCTTAGTTTTACTCCCACCCCTTTGGATTGCTATAAATCCCTGTTCTGTCCCTTTTCCAACAGGCGTCCTTGTAGCCCACTGGGCTACCTACTGCACCCGCAGTTCACGTCCTGCATGCCTGGACACCACTCTGCACCTCTCTCAGCACCAAGGAGCCTGCTGCCACCAGCCCCTGGAATCAAGCATCAGGTACGGCCTATAAAAGCGCAGCCTCGCTGGCTGCTGCTCCTGCTGCCAAATGTTTCACCACCCCGTCCCCTCCCAGGCCACCCTTAAATACACTTAAGCTCCTCCCTCCCCTACCCCATCCTGCCTCATTGACTTCTAGTGCTAGTGCTCTAAGTGTAAAGCTTTCTGTCTCCCCATCCCCTTTGTTGATCTTTGTTGATCCTGCCCTCCTCTTTAAGGTATCCTTACTATAAGACACTTTCTCCTTAAAGCCCTGCTCTGTTTCCCTGGCTATGGTTTTACAGCTCTAGATAGTACTGTTTCATTAGCTATTGTAATAAATCCAAGAGATGGCTTCTGCAGACCCCTTCTCCTTATTGACTACATCCTCCTCCTTCTGACAGTGGAGCCATATTTGGACCCCAGGAAAGACTCATCCTGCCCGAATACTCCTATAGAACTGGAAATAAGCCCAACAGTGTCTGCCAACCAGTTAACTTCCTCCAAAGGCAGTAATCCTTACACATTTCCAACCCTTCATACCTCCTACTGCCCAACATTCTCTAAGCAGACTCCCCTTACCCTCTCTGTTAGGGTAGTATTATTTGCTCTAATCAACTTCCGCTGCCCACCAAACTCCTGCTCCGCTGCCCTTGATAGTGTCCAAGGCAAACAACCAAACAAAGCCTTTCTAAGATTCCTAGTAAGATGTCTCAGGAAATTCTTAGTACTACTGCTACTCTGTGCAGGCAGTGTGGAAATAAACCCGGCCCCCCCTACTGCTAACTGCCCTGGGGGAACTCCCACAGCTAAAGGGTCTGAGCTTCCTGCATATGAACGTATGCAGCCTTGCCAACAAACTTGACTAAGTCCACGCCTGGGTACTACATGCCAAGCCTGATGTAGCAATGCACTCGGAAACCTGGCTGAAAAATACTTTACCTGACAAAACATTTAACATACCGGGATACAACTTGATCAGGTGTGACAGGATGACCAGAGGTGGTGGTGTTGCCATATATATTAAAGATAAATTCCTAACCACCGATATTGTCCGCACATCGATGCCCAAAGAATTTGAATGTCTTGCCTTCAAAATTACCTTCTCGCCTGTGGTATAGCTTTATTGGTAGCTGCATGCTATAGACCTCCTGCAGCAGGCCTGTGTATACTGCCCCATATTCACTCTCTCCTGGAAAAAGAAAACATGGAATGCATTATTGTGGGTGACCTTAACCTTAATTGGAACGATGCTAGCGCAAACAAGCTTAAGGACTTCTGCGATGAGCACAGTCTCACTCAGATTATCTCTGACGTTACATGATCTAACAAGAAAAATCCCAACTGAAGTTCACTTCTGGACCTTATACTTGTCAACAAGTCATATAATATCTCTCATGCAGGGGTCTTCCACGATGATCTGAGTGATCACTGAGCAGTCACCTGCGTTAGGTGCTCCCCACACCTCCCCTCCACTCTACTTTCAAGCTTAAGTGTAACCTAAAATACTTCAGTCTCCCGGCCTTCCTGACAGATCTTGGGAACATAAAGTGGCAGGATTTCTACCTTACACCCTCTGTGTCTGAAGCATTCGGTATCTTCCATGATCTGCTAGTAATCATTCTCAACCAACACGCACCCTTAAGGAAAATGAAATCCAGGAAATGCGCACCTGATTGGTTTAGCCCACTACTTAAGAGGGCCTTACAGCACAGAGGCACCCTTTAGAAAAGGGCTAGGAAGTTGCAGTCTGACTCAGACTGGCTCGCCTTCAGGGTAGCCAGAAATGTCTGCACCAAACTGGTAAGACTGGAATAACAACGGTTCCTCCAGTCAGCCTTGGAGGCAAACAAAAACTGTTCCACCAATTTTTGGCAGACACTGATAGAGGCTGAGGGACATTCCCCTGCCACCCTGCTACCAGCCAAAATTGTGGCAAATAACACCTCCTACACAAATAGGTCTGAGATCCTCAATCAGCTCAATAACCACTTCGCCACTGTGGGCCTCTCATTCAACATGTCACCTGTTAGTAAACTGAGCACCACAAGCACCAACAGCATAGCTACTAGACAAACCATAGCCCCCCTACCGACTGCCCCTTCTTCAAGTTCCAGCCAGTCTCCTTCAAACAGGTGGAGGACCTGCTCCTCTTGCTGGACAGCAAAAAGAGCACCAGTGCCAATTCGCTTGAACCCTTCTTCTTAAAAATAAGCTATTATTATCTGACAGCTCCAGTTGCCCATCTCTTTAACAGCTCATTATCCCAAGGGGAATTGCCGCCTAGTTGGAAAACCGCACACATTATTCCCCTGTTCAAGTCAGGAGACCCCACTGACTTGAACAACTATAGGCCTATTTTCTTGCTTCCTGTTTTATCCAAGCTACTTGAAAAAATTGCAAACTCTCGATTAAGGGAGTACTTGGATTGTGAGAAAATCCTCAATCCAGTCCAATTAGGTTTCAACCAAGCACAGTACCATGTCTGCTCTTGCCAAAGTGTCAAATGACTGGCTAAAAGCCCTGGACAATAAACAGCACATCTATGCACTCTTCCTTGACCTCAGCAAAGCATTTGATACGGTTGATCATTCCATACTTCTTGATTCCCTGAGTAGCATCAGACTAACCTCTGCTGCAGTAAAGTGGTTCCGCTGCTATCTCACAAATCATAAACAGCAAATTAAAGCCCAAGGGGAATTCTCCCCATTAAAATTACTGCCCCGAGGCATTCCACAAGGTTCCATTTTGGGACCTATCCTCCTCACCCTTTACATCAACCGCAATGACTCTGGCCTAGTTGCTGGAAATGTTCATCTCTTTGTAGACGACACAGTCCTCTACATGACCAACCCCTCCTTGAACATTGCGTACAAGGAGCTACAGCAGAATTTTATCAACCTCCAGCACAACCTGCTGAATCTATAGCTCTTGTTAAATGCAAAAAAAACAAAAACAAAAGCTGTGATTATCTCTTCATCCCACAATATGGGGATACCTGGGACCCCACAGATTATTACCCTCCTTAATGAACCACTAGAGCTAGTGGATAACTTTAAATATCTGGGAGTCTGGTTGGATAACAAACTCACCTTCAGTGTACATCTAAGCGAGTTAACAAAAAAGCTAAGGCAGTGCCTCGGTATTTTCTACCGCATAAGATGCCTATTCACCCTGGAAGCTAGAAAGCAGCTGGTTCAAACAACCTTTCTTCCCCTGATTGACTATGCCGACTTCCTATACAGCCATTGCCCTCAGTATGCGCTCCAAAAGCTGGATACACTTTATCATCATGCATTGAGATTTGTTCTTGACTTGCCCTTGCAGACTCATCACTGCTCATTGTACCAAGCATTAGATTGGCTGTCCCTCTCCACGAGAAGGCAAATAAACACCCTCATGTAGCTATTCCGGGCTTTGTCCAACAAACTACCACCCTATATCTGTGACCTGTTTGAATGTTCAAAGGGTGCCTACGGACTAAGGAACTCCTCCTTTGTCCTCCTTAAGCTACCACGAACAAGGACATGTCTTGGCTCAACTGTCATTAGCTCCTTTTTACCAGCGTTTTGGAATAACATTCAAAAATTACTTAAAATCTCCCTGCTGCCCAGCCATTTTATAGTTAGGGGGCTGCTCTACAGATGCCTGAAAATGGTGTGTGATTGTTTCAGGTAAAGCCTTACCCTGATCAACTGAATCCCTTAACCTCTGTAATCCTGGGCTGCCTATTTCCCGTGTCGGCCAGCATCCCTTTAGGGCAACCACCTCCCCCCTCTCATCAATTAGCTTCACAGAGAGCCTTATTCTATTATGTTGCCCTATTTTCCCCTCTCTACTGTGTGTCTGATACCCTTTCTTCCCACTGTCCTTCTTTATGTCCTTCCTTCCTCTCCTCACTTGTACTCTATGAGTTGCAACCTGTATATGCTGCACTTTAAATGCATATTTGCACTTGCTTTACTTTTCTGATTCATCCAAGTACTGATTTTGTATATTGTAACTGCCTGTACCGATGTCTACTTTTGTATGAAGTGTTGTCTGCTGTAAGCAAAAGTGTCCTCTGTGTCCAGGACCATCTTGAAAATGAGCTTGCTCAATGATGTAACTACCTGGTTAAATAAAGATTGATTGTCTTAGGCATAGGGTTGGGTCAGTCTCAATCCACAGCCTTAATGTATGTGGATGATTTACTGGTGATACTGGAAGATGGTACAAAATCTATCCCCCACCCTGCTAAAACAATTTTCGGATATCTCCGGCTCAAAATTAATCAAGCCACAACAGAGATTCTCCCGCTTAACTCTAATTGTCTCCCCCATAGCATGTCACGTTTTACTCTAAAATGGTCACAGCACTACATTACCTATCTGGGCATTAAAGTAGGAGCCAATCTTGGAAAATGGTGAGATAACAACCTAGGCCCCCAATATCCAAAAGCAAAATAGAATTAGACCGAATATCTTGCCTCAATCTCATGCTGGCCGGACAAATTGCGGCCTTTAAGAAGACTATTGCTCCCAGGTTTTTTCACATACTATCTCATATCCCCCTACTTCTCTCCAAACCATGGTTCCTTAAAATGGACAAAATGATTGGCTTCTTTCTATGGGGCAAGGACAAACCTCATTTTGGGAAGAACTTACTTCGAGTCTACTGGAAACAAGGGGGCTGGGGTCTCCCCTGGATGGAGAGTTAATATAAAATGGTTTCAACCCCACTCTAAAGACTCCCCCCAGTGGCTACTGATTGAACAAACATTTAGTGGTTCTCCTACGGCAGCTACCATGTTATGGTCCAGGTCATCACAGGACTTCCTATCACACCACATTATTGGCCTCTCAACTAAATACTGGAGATCATGTCACAAAAAACTTAAGATTACTGATCTCCCC
The DNA here is from genome assembly GCA_016271365.2 of Neoceratodus forsteri. Taxonomy (NCBI): domain Eukaryota; kingdom Metazoa; phylum Chordata; order Ceratodontiformes; family Ceratodontidae; genus Neoceratodus; species Neoceratodus forsteri. Next base: position 138,384,382 of record CM057453.1, read on the forward strand.
CTTTTATACACCCCACTATGGAACAACCCCACTATCACCATAGATGCTCTTCCCTTAAACTGGATCAAATGGCATGGCAGAGGCATTCTATTCTTAAAAGATGTATTAATGGAAAACTCCTTAGTGGTGGACAACTTTCGGCAACTGCAGCACAAATGGCAGTTACCCACCTCTGATTTCTGGAAATTTCTCCTGCTCAGAGATGCTCTAAAGCCAATGTTACGAAAAGGAGATCCTTTAACTGACCTAACATCCCCAATATATACATGGCTTAATCTCCAAAAAGGTCTGGTCGGTAAACTATATGCCCCATTAAGGGACTCTCTGCCCTCCCCACTCTCTCTTCCAAGTCCAAATGGGAAAAGGTTTTGAAAATATCAATTACAGAATGACAATGGAGACAATGTTGGCAGGTAGGCCAAACTGCTTATGCAGATGCCCGTAGCAGACTCATTCACAATAAAATATTACACTCATGGTACAGAACCCCTACCATGCTTAAGAAGATGAAACTACTCCCTATGACAAACGTTGGAGAAGTCTCCAATCCGGAGGAGACCTTTACCATATACTTTGGCTATGTCCTCTGATTTCAGAAATCTGGAAATCCACTCTTCAAACAGCAAACTATGTTTTGCATTGTAACATTCCCCGCAGTGCTCCACTTTTGCTACTAGGCTTGAAATCTGAAGTCTCTAACTTAAACTCCCTCGAGTTTAGATGGTTAATGTTACTCGGTATGCAAATGAAATGAATCCTCCTTAAAAATTGGAGAAGCCCTACTATGTCCAATGCGACCGAAATACTATCTATGCTTACAAGCGTATATGAAATGGATAGGCGCTCCTTTTTGGCAAAAGGACAATTACCATATTTTCATCTTTGCTGGGCCCAATATATGACGTATCTGACTGAGAGAGCAGGTGTTGGTTGAACTGTCTCCACTGTTTCTAATTGATCATTTTCATGCCAATATTTCTGCTTAAGTTTGTATTTACACATAAATGTAATACTGATATCAAGTTACTGTATAATCTCTGTTCTAAGTATAGGTTTACACAGTTGTACAGTATATAGTTTAGTACTAGTACAGTTTAATTTTTGTCATCACTAGAGATAGGCTATACTATTCCTTTAGTACCGTATGCTAAATTTAATATGGTCAGTTCTACATTTTCACTTTACTTCACAGCTATAGACAAGGCCAATTATGAGTGAGGAAGAACATTTTAGTACTTTACCACTTATAAATATTATGACCTCTTAGTTACTTTATGGTACCATTTACTCATATTTCTTCAGGCACTCCCTTGAATCAGCCATTGGAAGGTACATCTACCAAATTGTATGAAGCCTTGTCTGATCAACAGTGTTACCTCCTTATGGCCTGGTATTCTTCGTCACAGCTCAGGTAAGTGCCTACACTAAGATTAGTTATAATCACTTTGACTATTATACGTATGTACTTTCTGGCAAAACTAGTAGGCCTATGTATTATATGGCTACCACTAATAAGCTGGTACAATCCGTCTGTTGTATTCAATGCCTATCTCTGATTTCTGTTTTCGTTTTCTCTGTTATTTGCTGAAACAATAAAACATTTAACTGAAAAAAAAAATAAAGATTTATTGATTGATTGAATGATTGCTTGATTGATTGTAGGCCTGCAGCATCTCCATCGCACAGCTGTTTTCCATAAGGCAGCTCGTCTTCAAAAATGGAAGTGAGCCATGAGGTGCCATGGCCAGAGACACACCAGAAAGCTCGAGATGTAGAGGGCAAAGCACCTTGGCAACCCACCACAAGAGGCCGCCTCAAGAAGAAGCCCAGAGAGAACACACCAAGGAAGCCCCAACCCAGAAGAGAGCACTCCTGAAGCTATCAAAGAAGATTTCTTCCTTCCTATGCCAGCAGCTGCTCTCCAGGAGTGACAGACATTAAAACCAGCAACTGCTACGAACTCCTGAGAGAGTTAACCCCAGCCCCTTTGGACTTGAGGGCTGGACATCTGGACTTATCCACACAAGAAGGAACTGTAATAGCTGCCTCAGTGGAATGGTCCCCACTACCGGATGACTGGGCAGACTGTGTGTAGCATGAAGGGTCTGAGGATGAAAACTCCTTAGACAAACTGGAGGCACTGCTTAATGTCTCAGACAATACTTACCCAGCGGGCTGATTCTTAGACTGACTGAGGTTTTGTTTAGCACCTTATCTCTGAGAGCAGCCAGGGTTCGGGTAACATTTTCTTTCTTTCACTGCTGTGATGTTTGGAGGAGGGGAAATGCATTTCTAGCACTGTTAATGCTCAGTCGCCAGTTGAGTCTGTTTAAAGGTGGGCCAATTCCCCACTCACATCCATGCTGCTTGATTGACTTAGCCCACCATCAGTGGAACTAAGGGGTAAATAGCGCTTTATTTCCCCACGACTGCACTTGACTTCTGCCTTGATTTAGTAAAGGGCAGGTTCGGTTATGGATAGCGTCTACTTATTTTGCTGAAATGTATTGCAGCTGAAATTCCACAGAGGGTACTCTGGGCAGCATCTTGTGTGTGTTTCTGCTACACAGGAAAGAAGGAGGGAGTAGATACTGCATGATCCCTATGACCATCCAGAAAAAATGCACCGAAACATCACTCTGATCCCCTCCCACCCCCTTAGGGTTCACGCCTCGGGACCCCCACCCAAGACCCTCCGTTATAATCTCTGCTGAGCATCCCTCTGTCCTGAACATAATTCAGGGAGCCAGCTGTAGTAGGGATGAATACTATCACCCCTGCCCCCCCAGGGCCTTGGAGTCAATTCCCATTATTTGGACATTTAAGGTGCTACTGGTCGCTGGATGCATGCACTGGCCTGAGAAAGTAGGGCTCAGCTCTCTCTCCATGGAGGATGATCCTCCACAACCAAATGCTAGGATGACTCACCTGCAGTATAATAGCCTTCCCCCAGAGGGGGCTCTGGGAACATAGGGTTCCACAATGTTGGTCAGGAACCCGATTCCGTAGTCGGAGCCTTGCCTCTACTTCAGCTGAAATGTTGCTTTGTTTTAATTTTTTATAACATGTTGTTGATGGATGTTTTCTGTATATTTAGAATATGTTTCAAGTATTGCATGATTGGCAACAAACAGGTATGCTCACAGGAGCCAGCAATAGGCTCCTTAAAAAAGGGATGGGGGGAATCGAACACACAGTTCAGGTAAAATACACAACACACAGTTATGTTACAGCTGCCACCGACACCTCAGATACACACCTTGAATGGGATTATGCCCCTCCACCTGACTCAACTAGGGTACTCAGGACGAAAGGACCTAAATCTTTGACCAGGGACAGGCAGTTAGTGATCTTCTGCAAAGGAAGTGTTCTCCTGACCAGGGACTATGAACAGTTTATTAGACATTACTTTACTCTCCTGAAACATCAGGGCGTTGAATTCCCCAATTAAATGGAAAAAATTATTGGCCCAATTAAAGACCCATAAATGCCACATAGCCTTCCTCCAAGAGACTAAACTAAGCAACCAGGAGGCCCGTAACATGACAAGGGAATGGATGGGCCAGGAATATCACAGCACTTCAGGTAAATATAACAAACGGGTCTTCATCCTGCTCCATGAGAAACTGCAGTGGAAAGAGATTCACCATGAAGCTGATGCTGAGGGACACTGGGTTTTAGTCAAGTTAGCCACCCCAATGGACCCAATACCTACTCGCCAAATGAGGATGACCCCACCTTCTTCAATGCCCTTTCCCCAAAAATACTGGACCAATCTCTGGATAACCCTGGAATTCTGGTGGGGGAAGACCTCAGTTTGGCACTAGACTTCTTGCTGGACAGGTGCAACACCAGACCAGAACCCCACACCAACTCGCACAGAACCCTCAGGGATCTGCTCACCCTGCACCAGCTGGCTGATGTGTGGAGACTACATCACCCATCTGTTAAAGACTTCACATATTTCTCAGCAGGCCAAGCAATGGCCAGCAGCCTAGACTATTGAATGACTTCAGGGGGGCGGAGTTGCACCAAAGGTGGCTAATACTTATATTGCCCCCTTATACCTATCGAACCACACCCCGCTGGTGCTCACACTGTCAGGCGACCCATCTAGTAAACAAAAATCAACATTGTGGAGGCTAGACCCACTGCTCTTACATTACACTGATTTTCAAGACATGGTTAGGACAGAATCGGTCAAATTCTTCCAGAATAACCCCCCAGACTCTGCCTCAGCTGCCATGATTTGGGAGGCTTACAAGGTCACTCTTAGAGGTCTAATTATTAGCTTTGCTTCATACAGGAGGAAGCAGAGGGAGAGGGAAAAGGCACAGTTAAAAGCTCAGCTAAAAACTAAGGAGGCAGACTATAAAGCATTGCCCCACAGGCTTAAGGACCCCAAACTAATCTCAGATCTGACTAGATTCAGAATCCAACTCAACACTCTAGCAACTAGACAGGCTGAGCTACAAATAAGAAGGACCCAACATAAATACTGGACTGAAGGTGAAAAAGCTGGGAAGTTACTAGTCTTCAGGCACAAAAAAGACAGGCAGACAGGCATATCCAGGGACTAATGAGCCCAAAAGGCCAAATGGTGTATGATAATGGGAAATTAATGAGACCATGTCAGGTTTATACCAAACCCTCTATTATTCCCACACAAACTGGAATAAAGCCAAATTCATGACCTTCACAGACCAGCTATCTCTCCTGGTCCTGACAGAAGTCAAGAAACACACACTAGTTATGCCAGTCACTGCCTCAGAAATCAGCAAAGCTATATTAAGCATGGCACAGCATAAAGCCTCCAGTAGTGATGGTTATCCCACAGATTTCTACAGACTGGTATACTCTGAGGTGACCGCCCCCATGCTGAAGATGTTGCAGGAAGCCCACTTGGAGGAGGAACTACCTCCCACACTAATAGAAGCTATGATTATCATTCTTCCCAAAGAAGGGAAAGACCACACAAACCCTGGGAGTTATAGGCCCATTTAATTAATAAATGCTAACGCCAAAATCTTGGCTAAGGTTCTGGCAGCCAGACTGGAGAAACTTCTGCCCCAAATTATTAATCCCTCCCAAGTGGGCTTTGTAAAGGGGAAACACAGCTCAGATCATCTACGTACCCTCATTACCTTGATGCAAAAGGCAGCAGGTCTCCCCTCTCCCGCAGCAATGGTCACCATATACTTTGAAAAAAGTTTTTGCTTCGGTAGAGTGGGAGTACCTGCATGCAGTCCTGGAACTCTACAACATAGGGCCCTACTTTTCCTCCTGGATCTGAACCCTATATAGTAAACCCATTGGTAGAGTTATTACCAATGCTACCCTATCCACAGCTTTTTAATTACACAGGGGTACAGGGCAAGGCTATCCCCTATCCCCATTGCTTTTTGTGTTAGCCATGGAACCCCTGTCCACAGCTATCTGCACTAACCCAGGGATCCAGGGAATACAGGTGGGAGACAAGCACTACCATGCCAAGCTGTTTGCGGATGATTGTTTGATAGTGACAAAGAATATTGAAAGCAGTATACAACCTATTCTGAGTACTTTAAAGGCATCTGGGGATATATCTGGCCTGAGAATCAATATATCCAAATCAGAGGTACTCCCCCAAACGCTCTTGCAACACCCAGTATGGTAAAATCTATGGGTCTCAACTGGTCCCACTCAGAAATCAGATACCTAGGGGTTAAGCTCTCCCCTGACCTATTGAGCCTGGCTGACAGGAATTATGCTGTGGTGTGGGTCCATCTGTCCAAAGAAGTACTAAGATGGGAACATTTACATTTGTCCCTGGCAGGGAAGATAGCTGCAGTAAAAATGATGATGGCCCCCAGTATATATTATTTGGTCTCTCATTTACCACTAACACTCCCTGAGATGTGGGCATGGAAATTCCGCTCTCTAATGAGCAGATTCCTGTAAGGACTTAACAAACCTAGATTTAGTAGAGCTAAACTTAGGGCCTCCTGGAAAAGAGGGGAGTGGAATCTCCCTAATTTCTCCAAATACTCCTATGCCTTCCTTGCTGCCAAGATATGTAGTGGTCTGGACACAAGGGCTTGCCCACCCCTGATGTGGTTAGAAATAGAAACCGCAGTTCTGAGTGGTATCTCCCCATTTAGTTACCTGGGCTCCTTACTACCAAAACAAGCTCAAATGTGGTTGACCATCAAGGTGAGTCACCAGGTCTGGGTTAAAATGGGAAAAGGGGCTCACAAATGACTAGGCCTTGGCCTCCTGACTCCCCTGTGGAACAATCTGCACCTCTGCCTAGAGCATCATCCCATCTGGTGGGACACTTGGATCAAGGCCCAGATTCACACCTTTCACAATTTGGTACAGGAGCATAATAACACCTTTGTCTCCTTTCAAAACCTGAAAGAAAACAGTCACTTACCCAACGAGAGTTTTTGGAAATCTCTTCAACTTGGAAGCCTGTACTATAGCTGGAGGAGAGAGAGTGTCTTTGTCCCACATGTGTCAAATCTCCCAACTCCCCCACAGCTAAACTACCTCTCTTAGCCTGGTCCAAGAAAAATAAAGGTTTGGCAGAGACTATACAAGGCTGGATGGGAGATTGTGCCCCAGACCCCTCTGCGTCTGCGAAGGCCAGGAGGGCGACTCACAAAATCAAACTTTTGCTTTCATTTTCTTCCTTCTAATTACTCTGACCAGGTTATAAACCCAGCAACTTATCTGGAATGGATATCATTAACTGCAGGTACTGCGGAACACTTTTCAGAAGGACAGTTTTACAGGATTTAGGACACTGTCCTACATGCTGGGCCACTGGATATCTTAGGGCTCAGCTCCAGGCAGCATGGGCAGAGATTGCACGCCTCAAGTTTCATATTCAAGAGGAAATACATTATAACAACCACCAGCCATTTCCCCAACGTCCAACAGAAGAACCTCTACCGCAGAGGGTAGTTGGTCTGGGAGGTTGGCAGGTGGTTAGGCCGGGCAAATGGGGTACCCCATCACTCGGTGCTCTCCAACACATTACCTCCACAAACCATATAAAAACTACAAACATGTATCTACTTCTATCTCTGAAATCAAACAAAGGGGTAGAGGATACTGCAGAGCAGGACACTGCAGCACAGGAGCTAGCACAACAAAACTCACCCAAAACAGGAACCAAAACAAAAAAGTAAAAAGGAAATCCAAAAAACTTCTGATCATAAGAGATTCCATTAATCATGGAGTTGATACCTATCTCCAGCCAGGGGTAATGGTCAGATGTCTCCCAGGTACATCAGCAAGGAGAGACACTGGCCGCATTGATAAAATTGTTCAGGAAGCAGGAGAAAACATTGACGTCCTGGTACACATAAGGACTAATGACCTTGCCAGCCGGCCAGTTGTGGAGACCAAGGAACACCTGAACAGGCTGGGTGACAAACTATCATCTATTTCATCCGACATCTCCTTCTCTGACATCCAGCCAGTCTGAAAGAGGGGGGAAGATGGTCAGAAGGTCAGAGAAGGGGAGATAGGGGAGCTAAACATGTGGCTCATGGGCTGGTGCCAGGAAAAAGGACACAAATTTGTAGGGAACTGGCAACAGTTTTGGAAGCAAAAGTTCTTTAAATTTCATGGACTGCATTTGACTAAGGAGGGAGTCAGTGCATTGGGGCAGAAGTTTGATGTCTTTGTAGAATATTTAAACTAGCAAATGGGGAGAGGGGTACAGCACCCCATACGTCGAATGGGAAGAACACTGCTCCCCCCTCAGCTAGTGGTCAAATAGGAGTTCAGCATGTTTGCAGTTCATTTGCATAGCCAGGTAAGGAAAAAGATCCTGCTCCCCGTATGACACACAGGGGAAACGCCAGACCCCACCCAACAACTAACACACCGAAATCTGGCCAATGGTAAATCATGCTCGCAGTCTGGGAAACAAGATCCCAGACCTGCAGGCATTAGTGACAGAGGATAAACTGGACAGAGTAGCAATTAGCAAGACGTGGTTTACCAGTAACCACACTTGGGAGACTTCAGTACCTGGCTATGTACTGTTCAGAAGAGACCGAGGTGCAAAAAGGGGGGGGGGTGGAGTGGCCTTGTATGTCAATGAAAATGTCAAAGCTACAGAAATTCAGAATACACATAAGGAGCCAGAAGAACTGTGGGTCACCCTGGAAACAGGAAATGGGACAGCCATAAGAACTGGGATTGTCTACAGGCCCCCAGACCAGGGGGAGGACACAGACACATTACTGTTAGAAGATATACAAAACATGACAGCTAAAGGGGAGGTTCTGATAATGGTAGACTTCAACTTACCAAATACAGACTGGTCAATACCAGCAGGAACATCTGCCAGAACTAGACACATGGTGGATTCCCTACAGGGGGAGGGCCTCAAACAACTGGTACAACAACCCACAAGAGACAGGGCTATCCTAGATCTAGTACTGACTAACAGGGAAAGGATCACAGATCTACAGGTACAAGGTCACCTGGGGGCCAATGACCATCACATGGTGTGGTTCAATCTGACCACTACAACTAAATCACCCCATTCCAAGGCAAAAATATGGGACTTCAGAGGAGCTGACTTTGATAAGATGGTCAACAGAGTTAAGCTAGCCCTAGCAAAAAGAAATACAGTTGAGGAAGTACGGGCAAAGTGGACAAGCATTAAGGATGCAATTCTTGAAGCAACATCCCATTGTGTTAGAAAAGGAAGTGCAAAAGAAGAAGGAAACCACTTTGGTTCTCACAAACAGCAGCAGAAAAGGTCAGAGCCAAAAATCTGGCCTTCAGGCAATATAAGGGAATGCAGCGGGATGAAGATAGGGAGGCAAACCAAACTTCCCTAAGGGAAGCAGTGAAGGCGGTAAGGCAGGCAAGGCCCAAACCAAGGAAACACTAGCACAAACAGTGAAAGAAGGTGACAAGACTTTCTATAGATACATTAGTGAAAGGAGACAGTCCAGAGGGGGAATTGCTAACATCAAAGGAGATAAGGGGGCGTGTGAGGAGGAGGACCATGTAAAAGCATCTATCCTAAATAGATGCTTCTGCTCAGTATTTACTGAAGAGAAGGTAGGGTAGGGCCCACAGCTCAGGACCATGGACACAGGGGGGAGGGAGGTGAGTACTAGTCCCTTCACAAAAGAAAGGTTCATACAAGAGCTTGATAAGCTCAGGGTGGACAAGGCAATGGGACCTGATGGCATACATCCCAGGGTACTAAAGGAGCTAAGGCTGGAACTAGCATAGCCATTATCAGAACTGTTTAGTGAGTCTGTAAGCACAGGAGAGGTCCCAGAAGACTGGAGAAGGGCTCATGTGATCCCACTCCACAAGAGTGGTAGCAGGGAGGAGGCAGGGACCTATAGACCAGTCAGTCTTACCTCAGTAGTGGGCAAGATTATGGAGGCACTCCTTAAGGAAAGGATAGAGCAACATTTGGAATCCATAGGAGCACAGGATCCAAGACAGCATGGGTTTACAAAAGGAAGGTCCTGTCAAACTAATCTCATAGATTTCTTTGACTGGATAACTAGAGTGTTGGACCAAGGGGGAGCAGTTGATGTCGCCTACATTGACTTCAGCAAAGCTTTCGATAATGTTCCACATAAAAGACTGATTAATAAGCTGGGTAGGCTCGGGGTGGGTCAGAAGTTGGTCAACTGGGTGGCAAACTGGTTGACAGGCAGCAAACAGAGAGTGGTGGTAAATGGTATATAGTCAGAAGAGATGCAAGCCACAAGTGGGGTACCTCAGGGATCAGTCCTGGGGCGAGTCCTCTTCAACATCTTCATCAGTGACATTGCAGATGGACTGGAGGGCAAGGTTTGTCTGTTTGCAGATGACACCAAGATCTGCAACAGAGTAGATGATCCAGATGGGGTGGGCAGAATGAGAAGAGATAGAAACATAGAAACATAGACTTTGACGGCAGATAAGAACCGCTTGGCCCACTGCAGATCCTATTTAACCAACAGCCTATTTCTTCCTATCCCCCACAAAAATTGCCTTATGTCTGTCTCATGCATTTTTGAATTCTCCCACAGTTTTAGACCCCACAACCTCCTCAGGAAGGCTGTTCCATGTGTCCACCACCTTATATGTGAAAAAATACTTCCTCACATTACCCCTGAGCCATCCCCCCTCTATCTTCAAATTGTGGTTCCTTGTTCTTGCACATCTCTTTTTCTAAAAGATGCTACCCTCTTGGACTTTGTTGATTCCACTGAGGTACTTAAAAGTTTCTATCATGTCCCCCCTCTCCCTCCTTTCCTCAAGGGTATACATATTAAGCTCCTTTAGTCTCTCCTCATATGGCTTCTCTTGCAGACCCTGCACCATTTTAGTTGCCCTCCTCTGAACTGCCTCCATCCTGTCTATGTCCTTGTGGACATGGGGTCTCCAGAACTGGACACAGTACTCCAGATGGGGTCTCACCAACTGTCTGTATAGGGGGATAACAACTTCCTGTTTTCTGCTGGTGATGCCTCTCCCTATACATCCCAGTATCTCCCCAGCCCTCCCCACCACCTTCTCACATTACTTGCCAACCTTAAGGTCATCTGATATGATTACCCCCAGGTCCCTTTCCATTTTTGTTGTTGTTACTACCTCCGACCCATTGTGTAATCTTCCCCTGGGTTTTTGTTTCCCAGATGCATTACTTTGCACTTCTTTGCATTGAATCCAAGCTGCCATACTTCTGACCATTCCTCCAACCTTGCTAAGTTCCTTCTCATCCTTTCCACACCTCCTTGTGTATCAACCATGTTGCAGATCTTTGTGTCATCTACAAAGAGGCATACTTTTCCTTCCAGTCCCTCTGCAATGTCACTTATAAAGACATTAAAAAGGACTGGACCCAATACTGAACCCTGCGGTATCCCACTAGTAACCCCTCTTTCTTCAGAGTGGACTCCATTTACAATTACCTTCTATGTCCTGTTGTTCAGCCAATGTTTTACCCAGGCTACCACCCTGGGACCCACTCCCAGGCTGGTTAATTTGACTGCTAATCTTTTGTGTGGGACTGTGTCAAATGCCTTGCTAAAGTCTAGGTAGGCCATGTCCACAGCTCCTCCCTGGTCTACTACTTTGGTCACCCAGTCAAAGAAATCAATTAGATTCATCTGACATGACCTTCCCACTGTGAATCCATGCTGCCTTGGGTCCTGTGCCCCACTGGCCTCTAGGTACTCAACAATTCTTTCTTTCAGAAGTGATTCCATCACTTTCCCTACCACAGAGGTCAAACTGACAGGTCTATAGTTTCCTGCCTCTGTCTTGGTCCCACTTTTGTGAAGGGGAATCACATTAGCCTTCTTCCAGTCCTCAGGTCCCACACTATCCTTCCATGATTTGTTAAAAAAGGGTGGTCAGTGGTGTCACTAGTTCTCTGCTTAATTCTTTTAGAATTCTGGGGTGAATTCCATCTGGCCCCATTGCTTTGTCCACCTTCAGTTTTGGGAGTTCTTTCAGAAACCTTTCTTCCGTGAAAGGACTGGGATCGACCCCCCTCTCCAGAGTGCTTCTGTTAATTGAATTAGGCACCTCTTCCACTTCTTCTTTTGTGAATACTGAACAGAGGTATTCATTCAGTATCCCTGCTTTTTCACTGTCACTCTCTGCCCACCCCACCATCCATTCTATTCAGCCTCACTAACCCTCTCTTTGTCTTTCTACACTTCCTGATATACCTATAAAAGGTTTTATCCCCCTTCTTAACTGAGTTGGCTATCTTTTCCTCAGTTTGTGACTTTGCTATTCTGACTACCCTCCTTGCTTCCTTCTGCCTTAACTGGTACAGTTCTCTGTCCTGCTCCTTCTGTGTTTCCTCATACTTCTTAAATGCTATCTTTTTCTCCCTAACCTTCACTGCCAACTCTTTTGAGAACCATAGTGGATCATTCTTTCATTTTGATTTATTTGCTTCACACAAAGGCTTGTTGCCTCTGTGATGGCAGTTTTGATATTTCCCCATTGTTGCTCCACCCCTCCTTCTAGCCTGCTTGCTAGTGCTTTTCTAAGGCACTCTCCCATCTTGCCAAAGTCATCCCTCCTGAAGTCCAGAACCCTCACTTTTGTATGGTTTGGCTCTGTAGCTGAGTTTATCGTGAACCACACTGTTTGGTGGTCACTTGTTCCCAAATGGCTACCCACTTCTAGATCTGAGATCCTCTCACTGTCCGTCCCCATTTGAGAGTATGAGGTCCAAGAATGCTCCCTCACGAGTAGGTTCCAAAACTAGCTGTCTGATGCATGCCACCTGAAGGGTATCAAGAATGGCCCTGCTTTTGGATGTGGCTGCAGCAAAGGTGCTCCAGTTAACATCTGGCATATTAAGGCCCCCCATCAACAGTATATCCCCTTTTTCTGCCATCCTACAGTAGTAGCCACAGACATTGCAAGCTATTTCCTGAAACTTATGTGATATTTCTAGAGAAATCTCCTGCTTTCTGCATTATCACTGTAGGGGCAGCAGAGAGAAACTCTTTAGAAATTTCACAAAATATCTGGAAATAGCTGGCAATGTCTGTGACTACTGCTATAAGTATGCCTTCTATCATATCCTGGATAAATTAGCAAAATTGTCAAAAGAGTGGCAACTGGGGTTTAATGCAAAGAACTGCAAGATCATGCACATAGGGAAGAGAAACCCTGAAGCCACCTATAAGCTGGGAGGGGGGTTGCTGGCAGTCACAAGGGAGGAAAGAGACTTGGGTATCATCATCATCAATGACCTGAAATCATCCAAGCAGACCACTAAAGCATTAGGTAAGACTAGGGGGATGTTAGGGTGTATTAGTAGGGGTATCACAAGCCATAAGAGGGAGGTAATAATCCCTCCTTACAAGACACTGGTTAGGCCCCATCTGGAGTACTGCATGCAGTACTGGAGGCCACACCTTCACAAGGACATTAACCAAATTGAGGCAGTCTAGAGAAGGGCAACCAAAATGGTGCAGGGACTGCATCAGAAAACATAGGAGGACAGATTAATGAAGCTCAATATGTATACCCTAGAGCAAAGGAGGGAGAGAGGTGATATGACTGAAACATTCAAACACCTTGAGGGCATTAACAAGGTAAAAGAGTATAACATGTTTCAATATACAAAAAAAAGTAGGACAAGAGGACACAGCATGAGATTAGAGGGAGGCTGATTAAGGGGTAATGTGAGGAAGTTCTTTTTCACAGAAAGGGTGGTGGATGCATGGAATGGCCTACCTCAGGAAGTGGTGGATATGAATACAGTGCAGAGCTTCAAACAGGCATGGGATAGGCACAAGGGAGCAATACAGATGAATATGAATAGATAGGCCATTGACAGAGCAAAGGCCGATGGCAGATTTATAAGGTAGAAAAAGAAATGGGCAGACTGGATGGGTCTTGCAGTCCTTATCTGCTGTCAACTTCTATGTTTCTATGTTTCTATGTTGCAGGCCAAGAAAGGAACAGGCATTGGAAAACTACACCTGCAGCTTGTATGGACCATCATAGCCTTCTAATTAGAAATAAGGTTCTAGCCCAGCCCAGTGGTGCAGAGGGCTGAGGCGCTGGATGCCACACCTTGAACCACACCGCAACTCGGGTTCAGGAATGGACTCGGGTTGTTGGGGGCTGGCTGGGGAAGGAGAGGATTGTGCATCTGGAGGACTGCACTCCTCTCCTCTCCTGGGTGGGTTGGTAGGGTAGGCAGCTCCGCTCTTGTAGCGGCCTCCAGTGGAGACCAGGGGCACTACTATGCAGCGGTGCAGGAGGTACAACCAAAGAAAAGTGGAAAACAACTTTGGTGGCCGCTGAATGATGGCTTCCGCATTCTCCACACTCCCTGGAACCTCCGGGAGCCTGCCCTTCCACAGCAGTGCCCCTGAGTCAAGTAAAGATAATAGCATGCTGGGGTTTCCCCCTTCCCCGGTGCCTTCCCTCTCAGAGGAGGGGGACCCAGCCAGAGATGGGTTACTCTGGGATGACTCGGAGGTTTGGCTGTGATATGTGGTGGGTCAGCAGTGCTCGGGAATAGGATGGCCGGGAAGTGGAGAAGGTTAGGAGAGTCTGAAGGAGAGGCAGACACTGGAGCACTGTAGGAGGAGAAAAAAGATCACACAAAAAGAAATAAGGTTCTGTATTTTGTGGTACCTCACTCCATTCCAACTTAAAAAAAATGGGTTTGTTAACACAAGATGCATGCTGGAGATGCAATGCTCCCACTGCAGACCTGCTCCATATTCTATAGCACTGTGGATTAGTGCAACCGATTTGGGCTAGGGTAATTCACTTCTGCTCCAGAATCCTTGGTTTGATACTTCCCACCAACCTGGGATTTGGGCTACTTGGCCTCTTCTCAGAGGGGGATTGACTGAGAGATAAGAATAGGTTATGGCTTGCCCAGGCCTCTGTAGAACTTGTTAGACTAATTCTAAGATGATGGAGGACTCCAGATGTTCCTTTATATGGGAGTGGTACCAAGCCATGGAATCCCTGGCATCCCAAACAAGGTTAGCCCATTTTGCAAAAAAACACCTGTCAAGCATACCAAGAAATTTGGGTCCCATACATTAAGGCTTTTACCCCGCCATGCCTCACCACCAAAAGCTATGAGCTCTAAAGATCTACTGAAACCCCCTTGAACCATATTTGAGCTTAGGATGGATTTTTGTATTGCATTTGATGAACTGAGTGTTTGTGTGTCTAATATATTTCAAGTTATAATACGCTGCTTTCAAAAACCTGCATAGACAACCTGCATGTACAAATTTATTTATTTAGTTTTTGTTTACCGGTTAGGGACACTAGCCAGAATGACTATTTTCAGCCACGACCCGGGAGTGTACAGAGACAAACTTCAAAAAGGAGCATCATGATACATAATGCAACTTACATATAAACAGTAGTAATTTTTACAACGAATTGAGGTAGTAAGACCAAATACACCAAAATACAACAGTTTGGTTACATAAGACAATACAATTAGGTAAAATTTAAAGCATCCAGACACTGATTTGAAAATGAAGGATTAAGTGCTGGGAGAGTGAATACCAGTCAGGCAGAAAATAGATGAACGAGGAGCTAGAGAAGGTGGAGGGAGTAGAGAGACAATAGGTATGAGGAGGTAGTAAAATGGCTTAAGTAAGGGTACAGACTACCCAGAGGGTACTGCAAGTAATGGAAGATAAGAGCTATAGAGTTTGATAGGAGGAAGCAGCAGGTATGGAGCAGAAAAGAGAAGAGGAAATAGAGGATGAAAGTGTTGAAAATAAGGAAGTGAAACTGAGAGGAAGTGCTCCATTGTGGGGGTGGACCCCCAGGCACCCAGGTGCAATCAGAGAGGGGGTGGAGTAAGAGAGTAAGGGGTAGGGTGGTTTAAAGCAGGAACATGCTTATGAGGAGGAGAGATAGAGTCTAAGTTCTCTCTTAAAGGAGATGTGGGAAGCTGATTGGTGGAGTGTTAGAGGGAGTGAATTCCAGAAATGCGGAGCAAGACAGGCAAAGGCATGACTACCTTTTTTGGTACGATGTCTCGGGATAAGGACAGGGGCATTTTCAACAGAGCATAGCGCATAATTGGTTTTCTGGTAGGGAAGGAGGCAGGCCAGTGGTTTGGGAATATGGGATCTGATAATATTATCAGTGATAGACCCGAGTGCATAGGACCTTAGTTCATTAGGTGGAAGCCATCCTAAATCTGTGTAGAGAAGACAGTGATGTTTCAGCCGTGGGGAGCTAGATGCAAAATGACAGATGTTATCATAAGCAACGTCCCACTTATGAAGACTCGAGTTGCAGGCAGTAGCATATGTAGCAACCCTGTAAGTTAGAGAGGGAAGTAATATCCCACGGGCAATAGCAAGTCTAGCTGAGAGAGTGAATGCATAACTTGTCCAGTAGGTGATCCCAAGCTTGGAGTTTACCTGCTCACAGGTCGATTGAATGTGGAGGTCAAAACTCAAGGATGGGTCAAGAGTGGCACCCAGATATTTAAATGAGTTTACCACGTCAACTGATGAGCCATCAAGGGAGGAGACATTAAAATGAGTTTGGGAGTGCCTGAGTTTGAGACTGGAACCAAATAGCATAGCTTGGGTGTTTGATTTATTTAGGACAAGTTTGTGATTAGTTAGCCATTGTTGGATAAGCTGATAATCACTGTAGAGTTTAGAGTTAATGTCCTCAATATTATTTGAACTAGTGTACAGTACAATATCGTCCATGTATAGTAGGGAGGATGTACTAAGGAGATTAGTGGTACTACTATTGATGAAAATAGAGAAAAGCAGAGGACCTAAGAGAGATCCTTGAGGCACACCAATATTGATGGTGACCTTGTCAGAGAGGGTGGTATTAAATTTCACGTATTGAGACCTGTCTGTCAGATAGCTATCAAACCAATTGACGTTTGGTGATAAGCCTACAGAGTTTAGGGTAGTAGCTAGGATGGAATGGTCAACAAGATCGAACGACTTGGTCATGTCTATGAAAACGGCCCCCATGAGCCTGCCAGAGTCTATGGCCACTGGATTGTCAGACGCGAGTTTGAGTAGGGCAGTTGTGGTACCGTATCCTTTGCGGAAACCATGTTGGGCATCAGTTAGGAGGTCATGTTTCAGGAGAAAGTTGGTAGTTTGGGATGCAACTAGTTTCTCAAGTATTTTACTGAGAACAGATAAAATGGCAATGGGTCTATAATTTGATGGGTCAAGCGGGTCACCTTTCTTAAATACAGGGGTAATTCTAGCCATCTTCCAGATATCTAGGACAGTGCAGTGACATAGCGAGAGGGTAAAAAGCTTAGCAAGGGGAGCAGCTATGTGAGGGGCAGGCAATTTTAAGAGCTTGGGTTCCATGTTATCAGACCCAACAGCTGTATGCTCAGAGATGTTTCTTAGAAGACTGAGAACCTCACTCTTTAGGATAGACTTGAAATGAAAAGTAGGTCTGGTGGAGCTTGCTGGAGAGATATGGTTAGATGGGGTAGGGAAGGTGGAGGTGTATTGAGTGAGGTCAGCAAATTGCTTGTAAAAGAAGTTATCAATTGTGAGGGGATTGTTACAATGGATGCCTTTTAGAGACATGTCATTCAGAGTGGAGGACTGGCTTGATTCTAGGAAGAACTTAATATTGGACCAGATTTTTTTATGGTCAGAAATCCGTAGGTATTAATGTCTGCTAGAGAGCCAGTTTTCTTGTAATGAAGCCAGATTTTGTCCCTCTGTTGCAATTTAGATAGTAGGTCAGCTTTTAGCCATCGGGTCTTCCTATTTCTAACCCGCCTGGTAACGAGTTGACAGTGGTTTTCCTGTAATGTTAGGAATCTGGATAGAAATATATTTAGAGTGGTCTGAACATCTGATGAGCGATAGAGAGAGGACCAGTCTATGAGAGCGACGTCAGACAAGAAGTCCTGTGGGTCAAAGTCTGCATAATTACAGAAAGTAATGAAGCGTGGCTTCATCGGATCAGGCCTACCTTTACCCCAGATGCAAAAGGTGGGGGAGTGGTCTATGATGGCATCTGATAGGACACCTGCATCAACAATGTTTTCAGGGTGATTTGTCATGATCCAGTCCAACAAGTGCTAGTATTGGAATGAGACGCAGTCCTAGTGGGTACAGAGATGAGCTGATGTAGGCTGAAACTCTGGAATCTAGTCAGTGTTGTCATAAGTGTATTTCCCAGCCAATTTATATTAATGTCGCCTAATACAAGAACTTCATTATTTCCTGAGTGGATAGCATATTGGTCCAGTAGTTCATTCAGACCTTTTAGGCCATAGGTAGGGGGATTATAAGCACAGACAATATTCAATTTATTTGTGCCAAAGGTGAGGAGAACATGGAGTGTCTCACAGTGGTTTAAGGGGTGGAGATGATTACTGAGAGTTGGAGGTGTGATTTGAAATAAATAGGTGTGCCCCCCCCCTTTTAGGGGCTGGTCAGTCATTCCTCAGGAGATTATAGGATGGTAGGGAGTACCATGAGTCTGGGGTGGATGGCTTCAGCCAAGTTTCATTGAGGCACAATATGTCAGGTTTGTAAAGTGCAGTCCAGGATTCAAGTTCCACAAAATTTCACTCAAGGCTCCTGATATTATGGTGGGCTATAAGCAGGCCTTTGGCATTTAGAATAGGAGCAGTAGTAGGAGTTTTGGGCCATGGATTAGGCTGTATATCCCCAGAGAGCAGAATGGCCAGTAGGAGGAGGTACCAGAGCTTACGATGCAGGAAGAGTGATGGTGTATGAGTTTGCAGTGAGCTACATTTGTGTGCATAGGGCAACCAGATAGAGCCAGGCCTTGTTTAGGAGTAACGGAGTGGGATTACACTGTGTTGCAGGTGTCACTAGTAGATTTGAGAAAGTAAAACCATATTTTAGAGGATGTGGGAGAGCAGTTTCAGCATGGGGACAACAAGAAATGATAGGTGTAACAGAGGTAAGGTGGATATGAGAAGCAATAGCAGCAACTGATTATTCATTTTATTTAGCCCTGAAAATAGAGATTCAGTGGGGAAAGACTAAAAGGGGGTCAGCAGATGTGAGGGTGAGAGAGAAACAGAGACCAGTCAGTTTCCAAAAGATATTTTAGTCAGATAGGAGCTTGGGTGCCTGAAAGGGGGAGGAGAAAAATCTGGGCAGGTCTGAGGCAGAAATAGTCCAGTCAACTAGTGAGGGTAGGACAGAAAATGAAAGATTACTAGCAGTCAAACAAGGGCAGTATAGAACAGCTAAATTTCAAATAGGCAGTACTCTGGAGGAACTGAGGTGATCCAAGGTAGTAAGTTCCTGGGTCACACATGGAAATAAGAGGAGAAGCCCAATGTAAGGGGTGGTATTCAAAAGGAATGTAGTGCGATTAATATTTAAATGAAACAATTTCCTCGTGGTGGGGGGTGGGAGGACTACGTGAGCAATTAGGGTGAGAGCAAGCTGAGAGTTTGCTGTACTTTTTCTGTGTGTAATTGTGTGTGCAATTTGTAAAACCTTACTCTTCGATAAAAAGATTAACTGCAAAAAATAAATAAATAAATATGTCCAGGATCTCTATACTCCACACTTAACCTCATCATCAGACAAATCCAGAAATAACACTTGCATTCTCAGTCCATAAATATTCTGCACCAACCTTGAGCCAACAAACCAATCCAAGCAAAAGATTTTGCCATTGCCACCCCACCACCTGGAATACATTGCCAGAAAGTGTAAAGAACCTCAACAACCTATGACCCATCAAGAAGGCATTGTTCCAACACCTATAATACAAAACCCTTGTAACTACTAACTCATACCCATCCTCCATCCTCTCCAGACTGATACCCCCTTCCTCTCTCTATCCACAACTAACCCATCACATTTTCTTATCTCCTGCCACAGAATACCGCTTCATATCATGACATGACTTACAGTAAATTTATTACAATCAAGAACATACTTATGTTATTACATAAATATGTACTGCTTTTTAATTGTATGTTTTATAACTTTATCATGAGATATACTGTATTCGAAACCTTCACATTTGTAACCTGCATGTAGCATCTTGGTTGCTGTAAGTGTCTCCCAGGACCCTCTTGACAAATCCAGTATGCTTCTAACCTACGTTGCAGCCACTGACATGTCAGGATATTACTAAAATTTCTGGGTTATTCCTGCATGTTTATAGTACCACTGAAGGGCCACCAGAAATATTCTTGTAGAAATATTGCAAAATATCTGGAACTATCCAGACAACTTGATGGCTACCACTATAAATGAGGCTATCTTGGTGTGAAACCCCTAACTAACTAAATTAATGCACACTCTGCAGCTTCAGATGATTTGGTGCACAAGACCTGCTCTGAGATCAGTTTTCAAAAGTGAGCAACTATTCTTGCTTGCACTTAACACCCTTTTGTGCATGGTGTAAATTAGTTTGCGGAACTTGATTAGCAGTGATTATTAGTCAAAACATTTAGCATGTCTTGTGCCTTATTATGCACCTGGGCATGCATTAGCCCCAGACAACTGAGCCCTGACATGTCTTATTGCTTACAGATTGATATACTGTATATCAACTATATCTCGATATGCATTTTTCCCTATGACATTATTTTAAAAAAATTTCCCATGAAGGTTTTAAAAATATATATTGATACTTCACAATATAAAGCACTATATATCGATGATGTATCGATGTGTTGGAGATGTAGCACTGACTCCAAGCTTCCGTTAAAAAAAATAAAGTTCCAAAGTCATACCTTTTTATAAAATACACTCTTTATGCACCCTACACTGGTATGACCCCCCCCCCACTTCTCTAGTTAGGCACAGCACCATCCTCCCATGTCTCTAGTGCTTATCTCCTCCTTGCCCCTTCCACTGAACCCTAAGGTGGGGCCTGGCCACAGGCAGGCAATATTGCCTGCTGCTGTTTGGAGCTGAGAGCAGGCAAAACTATGGGGAAGGGGTGGACAGTGGCAGGAGATTAGACCTGAGCACAGTATGAGTTATCCTGCATGCATTAGGCCTTTTTCTATTAGTTCCTCTCCTGTCCCTCAGGACACCAGCATGTATGGAACTCCAATAAAACACAAAATTAGCAGCTCACCTCTAGCTCATTCATAAGCTTTAAATGGCTTTTTCCTTAGGGGTGCTACTGCTTTATGGCATGCAACAGTTAAAACAGAATTCAGAGTACACCTTCCCCCACCTGTGGCGAATCTTAAAAATATAATATTCTTTCTGCCTGAATTGGCCACTTATATTTTATCACCAACAGGAGTATGGGGCCTTTTGGTGTTCACATATGGGCCCTGCTGTGAAGTTGCCCAACCACCAGACATCAAGACAGACAACCCATCAGCTGGGTCCCTATTCTAAAATGTAGCTGCCTGAATTGGCTTCTTTTATATAAGGTGCACTGACTAAATTGGCTTCCTTTAATTAAAGCACAGTTCTCCTACCAAAATTGCGAATTGGTTGGGGGTTGCACTTTATTAAAGGAAGTCAATTTAGTCAGTGCACCTTATATAAAAGAAAACAATTCAGGCTGTTACATTTTAGAATAGGGACCCAGCTGATGTGTTGTCTGTCTTGATGTCTGGTGGTTGGGCAACTTCACAACAGGGCCCATATATGAGCAAGAGACCCCCTACTCCTGTTGGTGATAAAATAAGTAAGTGGCCAATTCAGGAAGGAAGAAAGAATATTATATTTGTAAGATTAGCCGTGAAGGGGTGAGAGTGTTCACTGAATTCTCTGTTTTAACTGCATGGAGCTCCAAGCATTCCCTTGTAAGTGTGCCATGTGGAATCCAGCCAGTGTCCTCCCACCCACTATTCCTCCCCACCACCCGTGATCACCCAGGTGGCAGTATAGCAGCGGAAGATGGCATTCTCCCCCAAAGGAAGAGAGCATCCTCTGGAGTGCTCAGTCCTTCTTCCACTCGCAGTTACATTTAGTTCCGAGCTCGAAAGGTTCTGACGTAATACATTTTTAATGGTATATACTTCAAGAAGTGATAACTTGGGAACTGTCTGAACTAGTTTAACACTTGGAGCCAGCACAGCCTACAACTTGGTATATCACTAAATATTGTATTAGTATACGTCAAATATATAGGTACACATGTATTTCCATGATATTATTAAAAAACCTCCCTTGGCAGTTTTAAAAATGCTGATCAATACATTCCAATATGTTGTGCTATTTTTCAATATGCTGGACCATGTTGTATTGACTACAAGCTTTCAAAAAAAAATAAGTTTCTAGCCCTAATGTATACCTTTGTAATTACTTTAAGAAGTGATTACTCTGGGCTTGGAACTTGTTTGTAATTAAAGCTGGGAGTCAACACTACAACTCAGTATATCACTATATATTACACATCCAACGTATATCAATATACTGCATGGTCATTACAAGATCTAATAGGGTATTTCCCCAGGCCATCTTCTCTACATTCTTGAAACCACCATTACTACAAGTTCTCTTCCTGGTCTAGTTGTTGCATAGCATATCGCTGGGTGCATAAAATCCTCTATTAGCAACAGATTCCCTTTGACATTTTCCCAGTATAATGTATCATTATTCCATCTTGTTGCTCTCCTTGGTTTGTTTCTTTCAAGACCCCTAGATGTGTGAACACACTGATGACATCAGCACTCAACTGGCTAAATTCCCCTAGCTGTTTGGCAAACACAAGCTTCCAATCTGACAGCACTAGTGGTTCTTATTGTCCACTTTCTGTCCATGTGGGCATCTAAATTATGTCTTATTTACATTTCATGACTGCCCTATGCTAAAAACCGGCCACTCCACTTAGTCCTAGGGGTAGAATGGTTTGATCTTTTGCCAGCCTACTATAGGATTGTCACATTTAGAATACCAAATATCTGGCCAGAATATACCTACATTCTGCAGGGGACTCCAAATACAGCATCCTCCAAAAAGGTTTTAAGAGAGCTGCAAGTTCAGCTCTGCCAGAGAACTGAACACCTTGAATTTCAGGTGTTCGATTCAAGTGAACCCTCATGACCTTTCAGGACTAAATCTGAACTTTTGATTAGCCTGGAGTGAACCAGTCAAACTACAGTAGTTATTAGTGAGCCCTCCCTCCAACCCATTCTCTGTACACACACACAAACACACACACATATGCATGCACACGCGTGCGCGCACACACACACACACCATTTAAAAAACAAAATGTCAACTCTTGGTACTATGCCAGGAGACAACAACATCCTCTTATACAGTATAATTCCTTTTCCCAGGCCACCCTAGAAAATTCTCAAAATACAATTGTTTTACAGTTGCTCCCTCACCCCCGAATCCATGAATGGGGGAGCAAAGTCAAATACCAGGCATTAGCTCATTCATGCCCCTTCCCTTTTCCTCCCATACATTGTTTTAAAACAAATGTGGGAGCCACTTTAGCCCACCCCAAAGTCCCCAGCATACCTTCATTTTAGGTAAGGACCCTCCTCTTGACCCAGCATTTTTGGGAAGAGGGCTAATAATAGAAAATAATAGCTAAGGTGCCTTAGTCAGGTCATAGTTCCCCCAAGCCTTGGTTCATGCTACTACTCTCATTCAGATATTCAGCACTTACCTGGAAGGATAGGAGAGAGCAGGGCCAGTAGTCATCATTGGTGATGCTAGGCAGACTGATTGGCCCTTTGCACATTATTTTATTTATTTATTTATTTTTAACCAGGAGAGCCACATTAAGCTGTAGCTTGTTTACAGGTGCAACCAGGGAGCACAAGGAAGTTAAGTGACTTGCTCAGGGTCACACAGTATGCAAGTGGGGTTGTGGGATTCAAATCCAGGTCTCCAGGTTTGCAGTTCAGAGTCTTACACCACTGTGCTATACTGCCTCCTAAACAATAAGTAGGTCATCATAACCCCTGTTTTGACAGCTGGGTTATATACAGAAAGAGGCAAATCCAAAGGATCAATGCAGTTGTGTTTTTTCATGGTGTAGTCAAAACAGGTGGCACATTAGGCAACTCTACAGTACGTTTGCACCTTCTGCAGCTAGTTTAGTGCCCCATTTTACATCCACATTGCTTTCCCAACATACCTATTGAAGGCCTCTGGAGCTAAGCAAGTCAGACGCTGAAATATGTTTTCAAACCACTGTAGATCCCATAATATACCGCATAGCACACAGTGTGCCCCTCCCCATATCTACCCCCACCAATGCCCTATGGGCAAACAAAGGCCTTCAGCCATGCCAGCTTTTTTAAAAAATAAATGGTGCTGGTGTGATTGATGCAGGGGCAATAACATTACTCCATCTGATCATGGCCACCAATGTATACCACAGCCAGCACTATGGTGACAAGCAGTGAGATGCCCTGTCGGCACACTGGTTCTCCAGATTCATGCCCTGAGCCCAAAATAACTGTAGTGGTGTCTGACAGGGAGAGGGTGAAGGGGCAGTCCCATGAGCAGTCCTCTCTGGTGGAGGGTCTGGTGGGCACCACTCCTAGAGCAGCTTGTGGTATCACAAGCAAAATAATGGAGGTCATAATTCCACTATACAGGATGTTAGTGAGGCTGTACCTCGAGTACTGTGTTCAGTTCTGGAGGCCTCATCTACATAAGGACATAGATAGGGTGGAGGTGGTTCAGAAGAGGAAAACCAAAATGATGTTGGGACTACATTACAAACCTTATGAGGAGAGGCTGAAGGAATTCAGTATGTACTCCCTGGAGGAGGGGAGGAAGTGGGGGAATATGATTAAGACTTTTAAGTACTGTACCTCATAGGGAAAAACAAGGTGCAGGGGAATACTAGTTTTCAAAGAAAAAGATGCTCAAGAACAAGGGGGCACAAGATGAAACTGGAGGGAGGGAGGTTCAAAGGGAAGTTGAGGAAGTACTTCTTCTCAGAGAGGGTGGTGAACAAGTGGAACATCCTGCCAGCAGAGGTGGTGGGGGCAGAAATGATTATAGGTTTCAAAAATGCTTGGGAATGGCATAGAAGATTACTGGTACTCAGGGGAGGGGTAAAACCTAATTCAATCAGTGCATGAGGGAGGAAAGTTGCTAGGGGTAATGGGGCAGACTAGGTGGGCAAAAGGCCCTTATCTGCCAACTATTTCTGTGTTTCTGTGGTAGTGACCCATCAGAGCTGCACTTTGCAGCATGAAGTAGTACACTCTTCCCAAAACACCATAACAGGCTAATCCCTGTGGGAGGTGGGTTGAGGGAGGAAGGGAGGAAGTATAGGAAAATAACTTGCTCCAGTATGCTGTATCATGGCCCTTGCATCTCCCCATGTCTGACGACCTCTCAGTTCACCAGCCCAACTCCTCTGTCCATCATCTCAAAGACTCAAGGTATTTCCTCCCTGGTGGCTGCAGGGGGCTCCATGGCATGGATAAGGCAGATACTAAGGGACAACAGAGCACCCATGAAACCAGTCAGTGGAAGATTGAAAGGAATACAGTGAGTCTGTCTGGCAGCAGGAATGCTGAAAGGCCTGAAGGACTGAGGTGCTAATGGAAAAAAAATAATGTTTACCAGCCAAATAACACTAGTCATGTCTGTATTCAACCCCTTTTGTGTGTACAGGATTGCTACATCACATATTTGGGTCAGAGGAGAGGGAAAGAATACTGAAGGCTTCAGTAGGCTTACCTCACCAGTTCCCCATCCAGGAGCACAACCACAGCCTGCACAGCTTGATACAAGCCCGTTCTTTACAGCTGCAACCCCCACCGGGCATTCCTGCTCTCCCAGCCCCAAGGAATTACAGTAGGAGCATCACAGAGAGGTGGCATTTGCTTTCTTTGTGCACCTGTCTGATGAATAAGGGACCAGATTAAAAAAGGTTAAAAGTTGTTTCCCTACCATAAGTCAGCAGCAGCCAGTCTGATAATACCGCCACACTAGAGTGGAGCAGGAGCACATGTGAACACTCCATGGATTCTTTTTGCCACCCCTGTGGACACAGAAAGGGGAGTGGGGCACCTCAATTGGCATTAGATGTTTGTTGGCAGCAGGGGGCACCATTACACAGCCAGAAACTATGCCAAGGGACTGTTTAAAAAGATAACATTACCCTTAGGTATGGTGAGTGTTTTTTTGTCTGCCTTTGATCCCAAAGGACCGCTGCAGGGGTCAGTGGGCACCAGGCAACCAGGAGATTTCTAAAGCCTAATGTGACAGTGGTAGCCTATCAGAGTTCAGTGGGCAAGATGGAGACCATGTAAAGCTTACCTCTTAGCCTTTCAGCATCAAAATGCATAGCACTGGCCATCAAAATGCAGAATAAATGGTCAAAATGTGCAGTACTTTCTTATTTTAAAATATAACAAGTATAAGAATAGTTGGGCTCATATGTTTATTGTTAATAAATGTTTTTAGCAAGTTAATTTAATTTTTTGAAATAATTTGTGTATACATAAATACAGTGACTCAAACATTATGAGGTAGATCAGTAAATCTTTGTGGACCAAGGGTAAATATGAGTGTAAAGGGCAGTCCCATGGATGCATAGTGATGTAGTTCATTGGGCCAAAGCCCACACAAACTGACCAATTGGAAGACTCCTGTATCCCCATATGACTTTTTCAGCCAAATGGCACTGTAGCTTGGTGGCTGGGATGTCTGCAGCTTCCATCGTGGCCACTTGAATGGCCTCCTTTGCCCATAGACTCCATGTCAACCCTTTCCACTCTGCTGGACAGCATTCTTGGAGGTTACACTTGCCTGCCTTAAATCAGCTGGTGACTGCTTTTGCTGTGGTGGCACCTCAGTTCTTGAACTCATTGCTACCTTATATTCACTGCAACTTCTTGGCGGAGGATTTTAACAAGGCATAAAAATCGTACCTCTTTACCCTGACTTTTAGGATGTTTAATTATGTTGTATGATTTTATTGTTGATAACTATTTTACGTCACTTCTTGGTGGATGTCCACCACTGTTTGCATGATATTTGTGTGTACAGCGTCAATCCCCTGGGAAGAAGTTCTATATAAAATACAAATGACATTACGTTTCACCAGCAGCCTCAGATCTGCCTAAAAGGGAAAGACAGAGGACCTAATTTCTTCTGCTGAGCCTCAGGGGTGAGAAATGCCAGCATAATTCCAGTCTGTGACTCAGAAAGCATTTCTGAGTCTGTGGACTGAAGTGCCTGCTCTGGATTTCAACATTCGAATTAGGGGGTTGCCTTACAAAACTCTGATTCTGTGAGAGAGAGGCCCGCATGCCTATGTAACACTTCTGCTTCAGGAATTCACCTCTGTAGAGGCCTTGTCGCCATAGCCCTGAGTGACTGTCTGCCTTGGAGAAGGTGAAGAAAAGATCTCCATGGTGTGAGGAGGGCCAGGAGCTTTCAGAATTCATCACAGCCTGCACCCATTGCCACCGGAGGGACACTGAGCTGCCACACATTTAACCCAGCCTGTTACAGAATCCACATGAAAGACATCCTACAGAGATTGCTGCACAGCTGCATGGTAAAGGTTGTGAGTACTGACCAAGGCCTTACCCTGCATCATTTTGTAGCTAATGTAGTTATGGAGTTCGATAAACAGGTTGGGCAACACCTGCATGATGTTATTATTGCCGTGCACGCACAGGATAATTCTGCCTAAGAGACTTTGTGTTTGAACTCTTACTTGTTTAATATTGAGATAGGTATTCAGGACCCATGTCCCCTGCTAATATCTTCATGGGTACTGAACTGTTCTCGACAATCAGGTCTGCAAATTGTGCACACATACACTGTAGGAGCTTCCGTATGGGGTGCTGAGATACCGTATTTCATCAGACTGAAGCTGTGGCTTCTATTTGAATGTCTTGTTTTCAGCCATAGACTCAATTCGGGGGCAGCTTCAAATTGAAGGTAGCTTCTGTAAGGAGACCTTCTGCTGCATCTCCATCTGACTGTAATTTGATCAACTGTTCTCAGCTGATTGCTAGATGACTGATCACATTGGAAGCAGTCCTTTGAAGTAAATATCATTTGTAAGCTGCCTGTGTGTTAGTGTCGATCAGAAAATTGCACACTCTAAGATGCCCCAAAAAGAAAGTGCTATAATATCTACTTTAAGCTTGCTGTTGTCAAATGAGCAGAGACCAAAGGAAATCGCCCTGTTGCTCAGTTTCTCCATCTTGACAAAAAGCAAGTTAGTTACTGGAGGAAAAACAAAGCCAAACTAGAGGCTCTTCTGTCAGAAGCTAGAACATCTAAGGCAAATAAAAGATGGTGCCAACTTGACGGGGCTGGCAGAAAGGCCTCTTATCCCAACAAAGAGGCTAATATTGCAGCATGGATTGCTCCCTGAGAGAACAGCACTTGAGAGTGACTTGCAAATCAGTTTCTAGCAAGGTTATTTTTCTTATCCACAACCCAGAGTTTCAGGCCAGCTGTGGCTGGACAGTCTGCTTCTTGTCGCCTTGGAGGTTTACTGTCAGACAGTGCACCACTGTGTGACAATGTTTCCCTAAGAATTTCCTGCCAAAAATGACTGACTTCGTGTACTTTTGTGCTAAGCAACTAACGACCCATAATATCAGATTTTCAGGAATTAGGGGCATGAATAAAACAGCTCTCTGGGCAGACATTCTAGGTGAAAAACAACTGATTTAATTGGTGGCAAATATGTCCTCCTTCCAATTACAGAAAACAAGAAGCAGCACATCACAGTGTGCTTGGCTGTGATGGCAGACGGGTGAAAATTGACCCCATTTATTGTGTTAAAAGGTAAACAAATGCCCAAAGAAGTCTCTGGTATGCCTGTAGTAGTGACTGCAATGGCAGATAACCGGAGGATGAATGAGGAGCTTACCATGATGTGGTTTGATATGGTCTGGGGGCAGCACTCATTCACAAAAGGCTCTTGGTCTGAGACAGCTTCAGGCATCACATATCTCATACAGTCAAAGTACGCATGAAAAAAAAACACAGTTATGGCTGCAATTCCAGGAGGGTGCACTAAGTTGTTACAGCTGGCAGATATTTCCTGGAATATCCCTTTAAAGCATGGTACAGAGAGTGCTATGACCACTGGCTTGCCACGGAGGCGCACAAAAAGACAGCAGAAGGAAACTCATATGTCCCCTCACACCTGAAGATGTTAGAATGTTTGAAAGAGGACTGGGTGCAATAACCAAAGAGAACACCATGCACTCATTTCAAGTGTGTGGTAGAACAAACACTGACTTGGATATGATCCGTTGCACTCGACCTGACGGTGTGGCTTTTGAAGCTTGGGACCAGATCAGATCAGATCACAGTTTTTAGATAGTATTACGGTTTAACATGATAATGTGAATAAAAGCCATAAAATATCATTTGCTATCAATTATTGTTATTTTTAGTGCAGTAACAGCTCTAGGGTCTAGAGCACAGAATGACTTTATCCCTGATACTAGCAGCAGTTCAGATCCAAACATTAATCCCGAAGGCGAGGATGAGCTATACTACAACAGTTTAAACTTTACTTTTTTGTTTATTGATTGAGTTTGGTTACCTTTTTAACTTGTTTGCAGCCAAGTTAATAATAATGCATTTTTTCATAACATTTTGTATAATCCATCTTATGAATGCCAAATGAACGCTGTAAACCATGTGGCAGTTTACTGTATTTCATCGCATTGAGGCCGAGGCTTCAATATGAGGTGGCTTTTATTAATGACCCTTGAAAGTGATGCAGCTTCAATTCTATGAAATATTGTATCTGGTACACCAGAGGAGGGGGTTTGTGACACTGAGCTGTTTGGGATTGTGTTTGGGTATCGTTGCTTGGAGGTTGTGGGATCCACACATGTGTTTGTCTGACTATAAACAGGGAGCACTGCCTAGACTTGGCCAATGTTTAGTCTGGTGGGTCTAAGGTAGGGGCTGAGTAGACTTGATGGATCATGGATCTTTTTCTGTCTGTAAATTCTTTTTTTCTGCTACCTGTCTTAACCCATTGTCCCTTCTGGATCCCCAAACCCATGTTCCTCTTCTTCCCAATAAATGTCATCTAGGGTTAGGAAAACCAGTTTAGATCAGTTCAGAACCACCCAAAACCTAAGCCATTTCCTGTATAAGAACCTTATCAGAACCATTTTTCAGGTTCTGATAAGGTTCTGATACTTTTTACGACATAATTTTGGAGCTTAATGCACTCCCCTAGCAGATCTTTATCTAGTATGAAGGCTGGTGGTGGTGGTAGAAAAACTCAACACAAGGCTGGAGGTACTGTAGTACCACTCCATATTGTTTATAGATTTTTTTTTCTCTTCAGTGACAATAGCTTAAGGGTGGACAATGATGGTTTAAACACTTTTTACACTTTAAACCTGCTGCACTTTGATTGCTCCACGGAAACTGCTGCATGGTTCCATAGTTATCGATCTGACAGCTCCCAGTCTGTTATAATAGGTAAACATTCCTCTGCTACCCTACCTATCCACACTGGAGTCCCCCAGGGTTCCATACTTGGCCTTCTACTATTTTTGATGTTCATAAATGCACTCCCTGCAGAAAGCCTCAATTGTAAGGCACTCCTCTATGCTGATGACTCAGTCCTCTACCATAGTGACAAATCCTCTGGAATCAATCTCATCCACCCTCTTGCTAAAGTATAGCTCCACACACAATTGATTCCTATCCAGTAAACTCCTAGTTAATGAGAGGAAGACTAAAGCTATGCTCTTTGGCTCTAAACCCTTCATTATCAAAGTCACCAAATTCAACTCCTCTTTCCTTGTACTCACCCCAGCAGGTCCCCCTTGAGAATGTCCCCGGTATCCTGTGATATGGAGCACTAGCAAGTAGGCACCTGCCAAAACAGTGACCCAAGTTTCGGCTAGTGCCCCAACAACAGAGGTGTGAGGTAGGCAACCGGATGGGGGTTGTCACGAAAAGGCAATAGGATATTGCTCGGGTGTACACCTGCAGGGGGTGGGAGCAAGCTCGATGGATGTGGGGTGGGACGGTATGTGAGGGATGGTGCCACAGGATTCTGGTGAGAAAGCATTATCGCATGGTGGGATATGTGCCGGTTTGGGGTGGTGGTGGGGATACAGGGTTGGGACTGGGCTCGGTGATTTTGTTGTGCCTGGCCGAGACAGTGATTTTTATTTTTTTCAACTTGCACCCCGACATACCCCAGTTGAGAATCCTAAAAGCGGGGGGTGGGCAAACCCACTGCATACAAAATAAAATGTTTTTGTGCACCGGGTTTGGTTTGACTGGGATCCCACATCGCTGAAATTGAATTTCAGTGATGTAGGGTTGCCATAAAGATGTTCAGCATGCCGAATTCACCCTTATGACATGGTACCAATGTCCCCACCTTCAAATATCTTGGTGTTACCCTTGATCCATCCCTCACTTTCAATGAACATATAAATAACACTGTGAGGAAAATTCACCAAAAACTATGTACTGCCTGTCACAAACACACTCCACAGGTCAGGTCCTCTGCTCCCACAGTGCCAACCTCAGAGTGCAATAGTGTGAACATGTAACAGACAGGGTAACCCTCCTGTCTGCTTTGGGTCTGAATCACCTGTTAGACACAAGTTCTGGGGGAATTCAAACTGTGAACCTTATGCTAGCATACCCAAGTAACAGGCTCGGATACATACCCTCTTTGGGGGAGATGTGGTACAACCCTTCACCCAGGGGCACCTAGCCAGGTCTCCAAAATGAACCCTTAAAACTCTATAAGAGACCTTGGGTATATTCTTACCTTTCCCAAGCTTAGTAACACCATTCAGCCTTTTTAAACAGTTGTCAGACTTAAAATACAGGCACTTCACATGCAAAACAAGAAACTGGGAAGACTCAGGCAGTATTTCCAAAAAAAATGGTTATTTACTAAAAAATTGAAAAATAAGTACAATAAAATACAGAACAAATAGCATGAGCTCACAGTCACAAAAGAAAATAGGAAAATTACAGGACAAAACTCCTACCACAATACTTTTAGATCTTTGCTATCTAAGTACAGTATTACCTTTTGCAAGTGCTGATTTTAGTTAGAGAGAACTTTGTTCTTCAGAGCCCCAAGATGACATCAACTCTATTTCCCATATATTGGATCATTTTCAGGGGGCATCTCCCCTCCCCTCCCCTTCTGTGAGGTCAGTTAGACCCTCCCTTAGTGTTAATTCACATAATTTCTACCAGGAGGTATTTTAATAAATATGAACATCAGCAAAAAGTAATTTCTTACATATGACAGTCTTTCATCAAACATTTCTTTGAACTGGTTATGGTCCCTGTTCCCAAGGCAGATCAAAGGTTGCATGGCTTGTAACACAATGTTGTTATCAATAGGTTCCTCTGGGAAATCATACAAGTTTATGAGGCCTATCCTCTGGCAGATGGCCAGAGTCTTAATTAAGAACAGAACAGGAAACTCTAGGTTTTCCCTTCACTAGTCAATTTCACACACCCTCTGCTCAGTTTAAATATCCTGAAGCTTCACTGAAACCCGTGTGGGGGGGGCACCCATGGAAGCATAGGCTGACTTATGTGAGACAATCACATATCATATTTTCATATTACAAATATCATACATAATAATATTAGAGAGTTTTTCACATGACACTGCCTGCTGTATCGAAACAACTTCTGTCTCCTGAAGCTCGCCTAGTTATTGCGCAAGGTAATCTTCTGTCCATCCTTGACTACTGCTCCCCTTACTGCTCCTTCCAGTCCTCTTCTCTTCTTTCTCACCTAGACACAACTTAGAACTCCATCTGTCACTTTGCTGTCCTTGTCCCCTACTCCACCCACCACTGCTCACTCTACCAGTCACTAGGATGACTCCCTCTCCAGGGTCACTTCGGCTACTCCTTGGGTTGTTTAGTAGATAATGCACTCAGAAACAACCACCTGTCCCCCTACTCTGGTCTACTTACTGATAGGGTGGTTTCTAGGAATCTCAGGGAATCCTCTGTCCCCCCTCTAAAAGTTCCACCCACCTCTTCGGTAATGGGCAGTAAAGCTTTCTTTGTCGCCGCTCCCACCTTATGGAACAGCCTTCCATCATCCATCTGTTTGCCCCCTCCCACTGGTCCTTCAACACTAACCTAACAGCCTGGCTCTTGTCTGAGTCCGCCTGCAGCTGTTTCCGTGGACAGCACCAGGGCCCATAAACCGCCTGCCCTGGGAAGGGCTATGGCTGCCTGCCCTCTCTCCCACCCCTGCTTTTCTCTTCTCTAATTTTCTCATGTCTCTAAATCCCTAGCATATTATGTACTCCTGTGTATTCAGATTATTTCCACATGTCCTTAGCTCCTAGTTAACCTGAACTGTACAGTTTTTTGTTTTCTTTATGTCCAGGTGCTGTTTGTTAGCTTAGACCACTGCTACCCCTACCAAGTCTGTAAAAATGTGTCTCTACCTCTGCCTTTTGGGTTCAATTGATTTCTGTGCCTTATGTGCATATTCAAACTTTTGTTATTACCATTGCATGCCCACATACAACAAGGTCTGCTCGGTTACTATTTTCTTTGTACTGTATTACTTCTGTGTTTTTGCTTATTTGTCACTTTGTGGCCCAGGTCATGACTGAAAATGGTCCTTTGGATCAGCGCGCTAACCCCCTTATCTAAGACATACATAAATAAATTAATTAAAAAAAAAACCAAAAACTAAAAGGTACTGAAAGTTTGGATAAGGCTCAGATAACTGTCAGACCCTTTATGGATTATCAGAACCTTTTAGAAACCCAAAACCAGGGGAGTCACGTGATGGCATTCATCTGAGCAGCAGCTGAGATCCTGAGCCCCCCCCTCTGGTCGCCTATTTTGTTATTTAAAGTGCATTTTGACGGGGTTTTTCGACGAAATCACTTAATAGACCAGTTTCTCAACAACCAATGATCGATAAGGCGTCTCGATCTGGGATTTTTAGCCCTTGCTGGATCGCGATGGAGGTGGATCCGAAGCAGGCCTTCACTAAGCACACCCCTCCTGCATCCCCTGAGAAGGCTGCAAAGAAACAGAGGAACCAGGCCCCAGCTAGGCTGGATCGTAGTAGTGAGAAAATGGGGCAGCCTACACCTCTATCGGAAGACAAATTTCTCCAAGAGCTTGGCCCTGTGAAGGAGCTCCTGGTGGGTTTGACAGGAGAAATTAAATCCCTGAGTTGACCTCTCTGATGTTACCAGGAAGGCTTGGATGTTGAGGTAAAGGTCGCTTCTGTTGAGAATTGGAGAACCAGGGCCGAGGCAGAAATAACAGAGCTAAAGCAGCAAGTGAAGAGGCTTCAAACTAAAACCGAGGACCTCAAGGGGCGAAGTCGCCATAACAATTTGTTAATAATGGGCCTTCCAGAGCTAGAAGAAGGCCCAGACCTCATGGCTTTCCTACAAAAGTTCTTGGTGAAAGTGGTGGGCCCATCACCTATTAATGCCTCCTATCACCTTGAGAGGGCCCACCATTCGCTACGTCCTCGACCTACAGCTGGTTCCCCCCCTCGCCCGATCATTATTAAATTTTTGAGTTACCTGGACAGACAGCATGTCCTTGTGAAGGCTCGGGAACTCAAGGAAATTTTGTGGGGTGTTTCAAGGATCCGGATTACCCAAGACCTCCCCAAGGAGATCCGAGAAAAGAGGGCAGCATATCACCACATTGTTCAAAAGCTTATAGCAGCTGCAATACCATTTAGGATGATTTATCCTGCCACCTTAAAAGTAACTGTTGGAGGCATGGCCATGAGCTTTGACACCCCCGAAGCAGCTCTTAAAGAACTGGCTGGCAGACTGCCTGATCTTTTCAAGGGATCCGGCTGAACAAATAACTTTGGACTTTCTGATGTTGTATCTGCCTGACTGTGTGTTTTTTATGTGGTTATCAGAGTCTGTGTTGTTTTGTTGGTGATGGTGATGGCGTCCCCCCCTGACCCTTTGTTCCTGTCCTGTGCCTCCCTGCCCCTCCTGTCACATACCTTGGTTGGTGTTGTCTGGATGTGCTCTCCGTTGTCTGGTCTGGTGTTTAAGCACTTCCTTTGGTCTTTCGGGTGGGTGGGTGGCAGGGATCGCGGAGTGGGGGGCGGTGTTGGTCTAGGCCCCGGTCGGCGCGACGAATCCCGGCCTTTCCTTTTTATGGGGCCTGTTTCTGGCGGCGGAATGCTGGTTTCAGTCGTGGTTTCCTGGGGGAACTTCCAGGAGTGTAGCACAATCTGGGTCCAGCTGCATTTAGGGTCCCCCCGAAACGGCAACCGCAATAGGAGCTCTCGGCGATTCTTCCCTCTGCCTCTGATATGGGTGTAACGGCTAGGTTTGGTCTCCTGAGCTGGAATGGTGGTGGCATCGGTAAGTGGCTCATTTAATTCTGTCCAGCTGTATGACTCTGGAGGCACAGGAATGAATTTTGGGGGTTCACGGGGCTGAGGAGGCCTAGGAGGCTCTATGTAGCAGGGGTTCTTTTCCTTCCCTTCAGGTGTTGGTTTTCTCTTTTCCCCCATTCTCTGCTCTGTCTAATTTTTTGGCCTTAGTGTTTATGGGTACACGGGGGACTGGGAATTGGGGGCAGCTGGGGGGAGATTAGGCGAGCTTGCGAGTTGGATGTGGGATCGTGAGCTGTGTGGTGGGGGTTGCTAATCTCTGCCCAGGGCCTAGTTGCTGCAATCGTTGGTGGGTAGCTGTCAGGGTCTGTACTTGGCGGTGGGAGGTATGGGTCTCTATAATATATGGCTACTGGGTTTTGGCTCTGGGAGTTCGGAGATTCGCATGGGGATCCTGGGGATTCGTAACCCGGCATAAAGACTGTATCTGGGATTACGGATATTTGGGCCTCCTTCTGTATATAGTTTTTGGGGGGTGGGTGTGGTGGAGTGTTTTGGGGAGGGAGGGTTTTCCTCTTCTCGGTTACAGATTTTGGTTTCATTGCCTTGTCTGGGGAGGGTTCCTGCTTGTTTGTTACAGAATCTGGGGTTGGATGGGGGTGGGGTATGGGGTCACGATATGCTGTTTCATGTTATCTTTATAGGGACTGGGCTCTCTTTGCAAGGGGGTGGGGAGGAGTTCTAAATGGGATTGGCTGTTTGGGAGGTGCACCCTGCTATAAGTGGTTGGATTTATGTTATCTGGATATCCATTTATTGTAAGTTTTTTTGAAATGGCTAAAATATAGTCAATATTGTGTCCTGGAATGTGAGAGGGCTCAGGGATCGGGGTAAAAGGCTGCAGGTTTTTAATCACTGTTCCTTGCTTGGCACAGATATCCTTTTTTTGCAAGAAACACACTTAGGCCGGGATGAAGCCAATCTCCTCTCTCGGTCTGGGTTCTCTCAAGTTTATCTTGCTGGGAACTCTCATTTTAGTAGAGGGGTGTCAATTTTAGTTAATAAACACGTCTTGTTTATCAAGGATTCGGTTTGCTCAGACCGGAAGGAGATTCATCCTAGTTAAGGGCAACTTAAATGGAGAAGAGCGTGGTATTGGGATCGATTATCGGACGGTGGAGGTAACTCCAGACTTTTATGATGTTGACAGACAAGCTGGCTGGTTTTTGCCAACTCAATATGTGTTAGGAGGGACTGGAATGTACCTTTCCCTCATTATTGGATAGGGATCCCCAAGATAGCGAGCACCCTCTCGGCACAAAAGCCCTCTGTGAGATGGTTTCGTTGTTAGGTCTCGGTGACCCGTGGCGCGTTGCTAACCCTTCTTTTAGGGCTTTTTCCTTTCAATCGCAGTCGCACGGCACTAAATCAAGACTGGATATGATTTTAGTTAGTGTCTCCTCTCTCCCGAGTGTCTCTCTCTCTGGTATAGAACCGATCATTGTGTCGGATCATGCTTTGGTTTGGGTACACTTGTCTCTTAGCCCTGATTTTTCTCGTGACTCCATGTGGAGGCTAAACACTCAACTATTGAAGGACCATCACTGTGTTTCGGAGATTAGCTCGAGAATATCTTTGTTTTTGGCAGACAATTTGGACTCTACCCCTAGGGTGGACATGGTATGGGAAGCATTAAAGTATTATCTTAGGGGGGATTTTATTCAGATGGCTTCCCTTAGGAAGAAAGCACGGCTGGCTAGAGCGTTAGAGTTGGTGGGCAGGATTAGGGATTTGGAAGGTAAGTATTCACTATCCTCTTCGGTCTCAGATCTTAAAGAACTTCTTTCAGTTAAGAATGATTACTCGGATCTTCTGAAAGAAAAGACTGAGTACTATCTGGTCAAAACCCAGGCTAAGTATATTGATCTCGGTGAAAAATCCGGGAAATTGCTGGCTTTGCGTCTCAGAGCGCTTGAAAGTTCGAGGATTATTCCCCTCTCTGGTTTCTTCATCTGGTGCTAGGGTTTCTTCGCCCAGAGAGATTGCTCGGGTTCTTCGGGAATACTATTCCAGTCTTTATAGTCCCCCTCCAACATCCCACTCTGTAGCTGATCTCAAGAGTTACTTAAGAGGAATGGCTCTTCCAAGTATACCAGAATCTCAACAGGCATGCCTATTGGCGCCTATCTCAGTTGAGGAGATCCAGAGCACTATTGCTTCCCTTGCCCCAGACAAAACACCGGGCCCAGACGGATTCCCAGCGAACTTTTACAAGGTCTTTCTAAGACTTGACCCCTATCCTGCTTAAATTATATAATTACTTTCAGGTTGCTTTGGAACTTGACCAGCCTTGTCTGAGGCCACCACAGTCTTAATTCCTAAAGCAGAAAGAGTCCTCGGACCCAGCTAGCTACCGTCCTATCTCTCTGCAGAACTATGATATTAAAATACTAGCTAAAATACTCGCGGAGAGGATTAAAAAGATCTGGATGGAGCTTTTGAGCCCTGAACAGGCAGGTTTTGTCCCAGGGAGATCAGCTGCTGATCATCTGAGGACATTGTCCCATATTTCACAGTGCCCGGTCTGCTTCAGAACCAATTGTTCTGGTCTCTCTAGATGCTGAAAAAGCATTTGACTGGGTTGACTGGTCCTTTTATGGGCCATCTTGGAAGAAATGGGCTTCCGTCCTCCTTTTAAGGCTGATTCAGGTACTTTATAAGTGCCCTTCTGCAAAATCTATTGCAATGGGGTATTACCCTCCTTTCAGTCTCTTCGCAGGCACTAGACAGGGTTGCCCCTTTCTCCTTTATTGTTTAACTTGTACTTGGAACCTCTACTGATTCAGCTTAAATCCGCTCTCGGGTGAAAGGGTCAGGTTTTTAGGAGGAGCTTGTTCTTTCTGTGTATGCGGATGATGTTCTGTTACATCTGTCTGATCCGGTAGCATCGTTAGAAGCAGCTCTGGATATTATTAGGCAGTTTAGTTCCCTTTCTGGTTATAAGTTAAACACATCAAAGTGTGAGATTTTCCCTTTTAAATAATTACATTTTCAAGAGTTGTTTCCTTCCCTTTGGAATGAGATGGACTTCCAGTTCTCTTAAGTACCTGGGGATTCACTTTTCCACTGACCCATTTCTGCTCAAGAAATTAAACCTTAATAAGATTAGAGATTCAGTCAGTCAAGACTTGCAACGTTGGGCATCTCTTCCTATCTCCTTGATGGGCAGAATCAGTATCATTAAAATGAATGTTCTCCCCCGGATTTTTTATCCACTGAACCTTACCAATCTCTGGCTTCCTCTTTCCTTTTTCCAACAGCTCCACAGTATGTTCTCTACCTTTATCTGGAAAGGAAAGAGTACGCTGCTCTTATGCTCCTTTCGCTTCCCAAAGAAAGGGAGGCCTGAGACTTCCAATTTTCAGCTCTATTATTGGGCTGCCCACCTATCCAAGTTGGGATGGTGGTTCATGCAAAACCTGAGAATTCCTCCCCAATATGGCTTCAGTTAGAATCGACCTTTCTTTCTGAGCTTAAATTTGACATAACTACTTTACCCTATCTTACTCCAAGCTTACTTTCGCAACTGATTTCTAATAATACGGTGGCAGTTTCTCTTAAGGTGTGGGCCCAATGTCTTAGGTTTTTCCGGATCTCCAATCATACAGATTTTGGACAGCCAATTACCTTTAATCCCAACCTTACTATAGGTGACTCGAAGGTAGGAGTAACTTGGCTCTCACAACTCAAGGACTCCAGAGTAGAACATTTGTATAGTCAAACTTCTCTTCTCATGTCAGGTGATATCCTTGCCAAATTTGGCATTCCAAGTAGAGACTTTCAAAGTGTTTCAACTCCGACACTTGGTTTGTAATAAGTTGGGGTCGTGTTTAAACCGTCTGTGTACACCCCTTCTCTGTAACATCATTATGCTGGCATCTCAACCCCATTCCATTTCACAGATCTACTCCTATCTTTTGACTTTTAATTTGGGGATGAGGTAGGTGGTCCTTGATCTGGACGCATCTTTCCCGGAAGAGGTACCATTGTGGAGAACCCTATGGCCTAACTTGCACAAATATCACACTCAGGATAGGTTCCAGTTAGTGCAATATAATATTGTCAATAATTTATATTATACTCCAGTCAAGCTTTTTCAACGTAAGATGATCTCTTCCCCACGGTGTTTCCGTTGCCTCCAAGATGAGGGTAACTTGATTCATGTTTTCTGGGAGTGTGCTAAAGTGGCCCCGTTGTGGTCTTCTATTAAAGATAATTTAGATCCCCTTCTGGGTCTGAGCAGGTTTTTCGCTCCAGGTATCTGTGTACTGGGTGATTTTTCTCAGATAGACTCGTGGGCGTAAATTTTTCATGGCTCTGATATCGATGGCAGTCAAAAAGTTGGTTTTAAGGCACTGGAAAGACCAATTAGTTTTATCCTTTGTGGATTGGTTAAAAGAATTGATGTCATACCTCCAGTCCGATAGTTTGATTGCCAGCTATAAGAATCGTATGGACCTATTTTATAAAAGGTGGGGTAAACTTCAGTCTTCTTACCTACCAGGAGGTTAAGGTTTGTGGTCTGATCCCTGGACCCTCATTCTATGTAACTTAATTGCTGCCACTCTAATATAAGACTTTAAAGTGATATAGTCCTGTCTCTCTCAGTGTATTTAGGCTTATTGGTCCGGCCAGTAGATAGATGGTTTGTTAATGTGGATATCCAGGCTTTGGAAG
Organism: Neoceratodus forsteri; assembly: GCA_016271365.2. Lineage (NCBI taxonomy): Eukaryota > Metazoa > Chordata > Ceratodontiformes > Ceratodontidae > Neoceratodus > Neoceratodus forsteri. Next base: position 138,423,855 of record CM057453.1, read on the forward strand.
TTGTTAACTTTGTTTGGCGGGTGCACCTTGGGGAGGGTTGTGGGATTTGTTTTTCTGGGGTTTCTCGACTGACAGATAATTATGTTAAGATGTCTTTTCTGACTCCAATATGTCTGTTATTTACTATTTGTATAGTTGGGGGGGGGGGCCTGTTTTAGGCTTATTGATTGGTCTCCTAAACACTATGGTTATGGTTGTATTATTTCTGTGGAAAATAATAAACTTAAATTTCAAAAAAAAAAAAAAGGAAAAAGAAACCCCAAACCATTTGTGGTTCTCCCATCCCTAAGGACATCACTGTTTGAACTGTTAATTTGCATCAAATTGCCTCATTCTATTAGTGTGTAAATTGTTTGGGGGTTATTGCACACAGTTACTGTTATCTGGCAAGGATGGGTATGGCTGTTACGATTATTAACTTCCTCATGGACAGCACCTTGGCCGACATTTGTCAGAAGTATTCTATCAGGTGGTGCACTGCGCTACTTGGATACACACATACCAAACTCCAGAAACCATCCAAGACCACAGGTCCATCTGCCCTAGGACATTAAAGGACCAGCCATACTTTAACATCCACCAGGCTGTGCCAATCATCAGGAGCAGGGTTACATGCATGTTATAGTTTTGAGTCTGACAACATTGTATTAGATTTTTTGGGTGGTGCCAGGTGGGCTGGCTTATTAAACAGCAAGGTGTGACCAATGGTTAAACACTTCTGTTTAAAGAGCCAATCCTTGCACAAGCTCTCAAATCCAACACAGAAAAGAGTATTTACAAACCTTTATTTTTTGAATTAATATTGCTTCAGTTTGTGTCAATTCACAGATTCATAAATAAATGAAAAACATTATGTTTCCTAGCCCTGAACCCACAAGGGTAAAAGTGACTTGCCTGTATTGTTTGGTATTGTCCTATAATTACTAGTCAGGATCGATAACAACCTGAAACCAGTGACTGCTGTTCAATGTTATACACCCCTCATTACACCTTAGTAGGTGTAAAACAAATATGCATGCTTTCTGCAGCTACAGCACATCCCCCCCCCAAATCTAAACACACAGAATCAGCTGTATATGAGTCACGGGCAACAGATTTTCCTTTCTCTCAATGCGGTTCTTATAATGTTTATGATCAGAGGTAAGAAGAAACAAAAATACAATAATTACATAAAATAAACTATGGGTTGCAGCATGGTAACTCATTTATTGATACACCCATGGTGTGTAATGCCCATATAAACCACTCTGTCTTCTGTCTATCTTAAGTCAGGGGTTTATGTGGTATGACACACCTTAGGTGTGTAAACAAAACTTGTTACAAGTTGTAACTCCTACATTATTCTCCATTTCTCATCTGTATCCCCCAGAGTGGTACATAAAACAACCTACTTCTCCATGTGCCTTTCCCAGGAAATCATTTGTGACTAAATGAATCAACATTTAAGGAATAATGTTGTTTTTTTAAAGCTACTGCTTGGCTACTCCTCTCTGGGATAGACACCACTCTATGCTACATAGATACATAGACAGTGTCGGCAGATAAGGGCCTATGGCCCACCCAGTCTGCTCATTTGAGCTTGTAAGTTCAGTTTATGTTTTCCAAGAAGTCTGTTACCCCTTACTCCTGACCTCCAGAATTCCTTTATGTCTATCCCATGCATTCTTAAATCCCGTGATTGTTTCAGCCCCCACCACTTCCTCTGGCAGGGTGTTCCACTTGTCCACCACCCGTTCTGTGAAGAATTCTTCCTCACGTTTCCTCTGAATCATCCTCCTCCAGCTTCATCCCATGCCCTCTAGTTCTGGAACATCTTTTTCGCTTAAAAATAGTGTATTCCTGCACCCTGTTCCTCCTTGTAAGATACTTGTATGTCTCTATCATATCCCTCTCTCCCTCCTCTCCTCCAGGGAGTACATGTTCAGTTCCTTCAATCTGTCCTCATAGGACTTGTGATGCAATCCATGCACCATCTTTGTTGTCCTCCTCTGAACCTTCTCTACCCTGTCTATGTCCTTACGTAGGTAAGGTCTCCAGAACTGTACAAGTACTCAGGTGGCGCCTCACTAGTGTCTTGTATAGTGGAATAATGACCTCCTTTTCCTGTTGGTGATGCCCTGCCTATGCATCCCAGCATCCCTATTGCTTTACCTGCTGCCTTGTCACACTGTTTCCCTGCCTTGAGGTCATCAGAGATGATAACCCCAAGATCCCTTTCCTGCTTGGTGCATGCTATATCCTCACCCCCAACTGATATATTGCGCCAGGGTTTTTGTGCCCCATATGCATTATCTTGCACTTCCTTGCATTGAATTTCAACTGCCAAACCCTGACCATTCTTCAAGTTTCTGCAGGTCCCTTCTCATTCTGTCTACACCCTCTGGTGTGTCTACTCTATTACAGAGCTTTGTGTCATCAGCGAACAGTGAAATTCTGCCATCTAGGTCCTGCGCAGATGTCACTGATGAAGATATTGAATAGGACCAGTCCAGCACTGATCCCTGTGGTACCCACTGGTCACTCTTCCCTCTGTGAGTGACAGCCATTCACCACCACCCTCTGTGTTCTGCCCCCAGCCAGTTACCCCACCACACTACTGTCCTGCCCACCCATATTCCCCAGTTTGTGTAATAGTCTTCTATGTGGCACAGTGTCAAAGGCCTTGCTGAAGTCCAGAAAGGCCATGTCCACTGCCCTCCCCTGATCCACCTCCCTAGTCACCCAGTCAAAAAATTCAATGAGGTTGGTCTGACATGATTGACCTCCCCCTGGTGAAACCATGCTGCCTTGGGTCCTGTAGTCCATTGACAACCAAATGTTCCACCAATCTCTCCTTCAGTAATACTTCCATGATCTTCCCCACTACCGAGGTGAGGCTGACTGGTCTGTAGTTCCCCACTTCCTCTTTGTTCCCACTTTTGTATAAGGGGACTACATCTGCTATCCTCCAGTCTTTGGGTACCTCCCCTGTTTCCAGTGATCGGCTAAACAGGATAGCCAGAGATTCAGCCACCACCTCTCTTAGTTCTTTAAGGACCCTGGCGTACACCCCATCTGGCCCCATTGCTTTATCAACTCTTATTACTTCCAGTTCCTTCAGCACCCTTTCTCATGTAAAGGGACCTGTGTCCATTTCTGCACCATTCTCACCCTTTGTACTCCGTTCAGACCCATTACCCTCCTCTTCCTCAGTAAAGACTGAGCAGAAATACCTGTTCAGTATGTCAGCTTTACTGTTGTCATCCTCCACGTGGCCCCCATCCTCCCCCTTCGGTCTCACTAGCCCTCCCTTTACCTTTCTTTTTTCCCTTATGTACCTGTAAAAGGTTTTGTCCCTTTTACCCACTGATTTTGCAATGTGTTCTTCTGTCTGAGCTTTGGCTTCCCTTACTGACCTCCCTGCCTCCCTTTGCTTCTCCTGGTACTTCTCCCTATCCCCTTCTGCCTGTGTCTTTTTGTATTGCCTGAATGCAATCTTTTTGGCTTTCACTTTCTTTGCTACCTCTTTGCTGAAGTGAAAGATGCCTCATGCATTGCATTGCAGCCTCCTGATTAGGGAGGTACAGTTCCCTGGCTAACTGTACTGTATATAACAGCAGTGGAGTGCTACAGAGGGACTTTATTAATCATAAGCCATCAGAAACTGGCTGATTTCCATTTGAAACAAGTTGATTTCAGCTAACCTTGCAGCTGCACTTCAGACTCAGGTAATTGGAACCGGTCTTATGATATAAACTGTGTGGACTGAGAGACATGAATCTACACACAAAATCCATTTTCTAGAAGCACTGCTGCAGCCCTTTACTTCAAAACTATCATTTTGTAATTGGAACTCCAATGACCTAGCTCGTTTAACCATTGGGAAACTGGCATAACACAGGCTGCCTGTGACACACAAAGTAGCCACAGTATTACATACCATAAAAGGGGACTTTGTTTTACCACTGAGATGGGTTATTCCAGATTAAATATTTACAAATGTTTCTGTTAAAGCAGGAATGTGACAAAAATCAGAACAAATAGTTTTGCAAGTTACCAGCTAAACAAATTAAGAAAAATACTAACCTCGCCATTGCATTTACCTCCAAGGTGCAAAGACTCTAGTGCAGTGGGATATGTTTGTTGACGATAAAGGTCACATTCTTAAGAGCTATGTTCCACAACTGGGCTGCCGGAGTCAGAGGGGGGAGGTACAAACTTCCAACTCCCTTATGTCATGCCTGCACTCTTCTGCAGACATCCCACTTAGAGAGTATTTTATGTAATGAGGTCAGTAATAAATATGTTGTATGCAAAATTATAAACTGAATAGTTTTATGTCTTATTGATTTGGGGCCTTATTCACAAAAGGTCCAGGTGCCTTGCATGGCCGCATACAGTAGCTCATGTGCATAAGCAGTCCCATGCCAAAGCAGTAGAAGTCAGCTGGACACCAATTTACAGTGCACACCACGTGCCACGTGGAAGTGAACAGAACAGAACACAAATCCAAACTACATAGCACGCCACTCTGTGGGCATTCCCAGATATACACAAGATTCAAATGTGCAGATGCTAGTTCACAGCATGGATCACAGGCCCCAAAGCTACACTACAAGGATTGAGGCAGCAGTACCGATGGCATATCCTCTTTGCAAATGTGTGCAGCAAATACAAATAGGTGACATAATGCACACGAGGGTGCAAACATGCACCCCATACCCATGACTACTGATCATAATGTACAGTATACCACAATCAGACATTACACGTGGCACACACACACCAATATATACAATGACACAGTTCAGCCAATACAGGACTACAGTGTATTATGCACTTTGTAACAATGGTCTGGCCTGCTTGTGGTACTAGAGCAGCACAAACGTTGCTGTTAGCATGAAGGATGGCTAACATGGACACCAGGAGAGACAACTGCTGAGCTTTATTTGTAGAACTTTAGTTGGAGTTATTGAAGAAGTCCTGAGCAGTTATTAGAGCAACAGTACTAAAAAAAGGAATACATCACAAGATACTATAAACGCAGATAAGAGGCAGAATACAACCAACCTGAAGAAGTAGCGTAGCCATGAAATGTTATGCATGCATGTGGTGGAAGACACAATTTTACAAAAGAAATAGACTGGTCTATAGGGGCTGAACCCTCAGTATTACACATTTGGAACTAGGCCAGCACACCATGGATTTTTGGCCCATCCCCTGGGAGGTGTCACACCTGTGCCTACACCCCTGGCTCAGAGACAGTGCTACCAGTGGATTGTGTGCTAGCCTCAGTGACAGTGATGCACCTGACCGTGGGCTCCACCAACCATGTAGCAACAGAGCCCTACTGCTGGGTTTGGAATACCATACACCCACAGCCACTTGTGATCCCTCCTCTGCTGCACCTCCAGCCAACACTCCACACAAGGAACCTTTTTCTCCACAATGATACACTCCTCACAGGTCTCTGTACCTAATGGCAGCCACCTACATCCTCTGGAGCTCATCTTTCTTCCTGTGCTTCCAGTCCTTACTCTCCCCTTCCATGCAGCATTGCAATGGATGAGGCAGCTACCTGTTCTAGCAATTACAGCATTCCCAGTAGAGGTAGTGGTGTGTGCATCCCTGGGTGATGCATCTGTCACCAGTCTGTATCACAGTCACTGTATGGGGTAACACTTTTACTGTGGCCTTTACTGATCCTGGAAGTTCAGTGAATTTTACACCCAGTTTTTAGAATACAGTATCCCTACTGTTACCCCATGGCAATTGTGGAGTATATGTATGGCAGGAGTGTGCCACAACAATCCTCTTCTGTGTTGCAAAGGTGGCTGCTGCATATCTCCAGGCTTCAGAGCACCCACCCTAACCTATTAAGGGCCAAATATCTGCTGGCTGTATGCAGCAAACACCCCTATACAATTGGAGGGCAGTGCTGTGCTCTGTAAGTAGAACCCACATAATGTATACTCTGTTTAAAAGCTTACTTTGGAGAGCTCATGTTATTATTGTTTGGACTTGCACTCTATCTACACTTGTGCTAGCAGAGTAGAAATATTGTCATCATGATGGGCTTATGTGAGGTGCCAGGGGTTCGCCAACCACCAACTGATGATGGAAGATAGCGTGCCCATCCCACACTACCTGACTATCACCCCTGATAGGGAGAGGTATAGGGACTCATACAACAGCATGTGGTCCATCATAGGGACCTTTGTAAGTCCATCTTCTCACTACAATGTTGTTGGCTGAGTACAGTGAATTGTACATGAGCAACAGTTTGCACTGGCAGGTACCAACTCTGAATAGCTTTATCCATTTGTGTCTCGCAGGGGAATAACGAAGGACACAGAGTGTAGACTCTCACACTGAGGGGGGAATCCATAGACTTAGAAGGAGCGACCCTTTTGTCTCACACCCCCATGATCTACCCATTCCATATGTTTATCTCCCCTGCCTTGCACATCATATCACCATTACAGTGATTTTTCTGGATCTGTAATGGCTGCTTGTCTATTTTTGGTCTCTTGAACTGTATGCAGCACAGTGTCCTCCTGCTGTCTGTCCATGAGAATGTGACCAGAGAAGTGTCCTGATGCATGATGGGGTCTGTTACAGCTGGCATGTGTTGTGGGTTCTATTGGATGTGTCTGTCAAAGCAGTGGGTGCTCAGTGTGCTTGCTGTGCTTGTAGTAGGCAGAACAGGATGGTGTTTGTTCTAGCTTGGTGCTTTGGTATATGTTAAAGCTACAGTGGAGTCACCAAACTCTGAAGATGAATGGAGGTTTTAAATTCTGGTGAACTGAAGGTAATACAGAGGAAGAAGGAGCACACCAAATCATGTACAGAGCACAGCTCACTAAATGAATAAAGTAAAGATCCCCAAGCTGATCAGCTGTCCCATGTTCTGTAGTATTTAAATGGCTCTATATTTAATACTTTAAATTCTTAGTTCACCTCAATAACTTGTAATTCTGGTATTCATAAGTTGCTCTAATATCTAGCACTCTTTTATAAACATTAAAGCAAAAAGCAGTCATGCACGCAGTCAGTAAACTTAACCAGTCTGAGTTAACCTATATAGAGCAGCAAGTGACATGAGAAAGTCTTGGAGCATCAAGGCTTTCAAGCAAGAAGAATGCGATAAAGATGATGTTGTACTCTGAAAATAGCTCTATAGTTTCTGGATTTCTTAGGAAATTTAAAGAATTTTTCTTTAAGACAAGGAGCTGAACACAGATTGTTAGGGTCACTCTGAATTCTCAGACAAATCTCCTTTAGGGATTCAGAACTCAGATGAAGAGCTAAGCACAGAGCGTTTAGGTCACTCTGGATTCTCGGGCAAATTTCTTTCATGGATATGCATATACCTCCTAGTATAGCCTGCCTTGCTGCTGACTCGACTACCCCTCCACACACACACATACACACACCCCCCCCCAGGGGTTGCTACCTGCGTTGGCTCTCAAGGGTGTTACACAACCCATTTCTATTTAACCAGTCAACTATGGTGGCCTTGATACTGGGGACCTGCACAATCATGATGGGGCATCAGAAAGAAGCAGCAAGCAAAAAGCAATGCTCTCTCCTTTAGGTAGGGTCAAGTAGTGGGTTTTATGCTACCACAAGATGGTGCACAGTCAAATGTTTTGCACCACTGGGGGCTGCAGGTGCAGAAAGCACAAAGGGTACAAAGTCCATCACACTGTACACAAAGTTCAAGTGGGTCCCTGAATTAGGAGTCAAGCAAAAGTCTCTTTGCCTATCCATGGGAGACTTCAGTCTGCTAGACGTGGATTGGAGCCTCCCTGCTGCAGCAAAGACCAGGCATAAGGGACATCCCTGCAGGAGGTGTTCCTCAGGCAACTGGTTAAGGAATTCACTCATGAGGGTTCATTGCTGGACCTAGTACTGATAATGGGGACAGCATTGCTGACGTCACAGTGGGGGACCACCTGGGGACCAGTGATCACCGGGCGGTGTGGTTTAAAGCAAGAACAGGGCCAGCCTCAAACCACACAAAGATGAGGGTCCTGGACTTAAGGAAGGCAAATTTTAAGAAAATGGGAGAATGCCTCAGGGATGCCCTGGTAGGGATAGGGGAAACTAGTGGAAATAGAAGAACAATAGGATACAATCAGAGAGGGAATTAAAAAAACTACTAAGTTCTATGTCAAGCATGTCAGTAAGGGCAAGATTAAAAAGAGACTGCTATGGTTTTCTAGACAGGTAGTGGAAAAAGTAAGAGCAAAAAACTAGCCTTCACAAAATATGAAAGAACACAGAAGAAGTATGGCTATGGAGAGTTATCAGGAGAAACAAAGAGAGGCAGGAGAGGCAACTAGGAGCACAAAAGCAAAATCAGAGGAACATATAGCCAAATCAGTAAAAAAAGGGGGATAAAACATTTTTAGATACAGTAAAAAGAGGAAGTCCAAGGGAGGGCAAGTAAGACTGAAATGGGAAGGGGGTTTCTGTAGAAGAGGATCAGCAAAAAGCAGACATGCTAAACAAATACTTTTGTTCAGTATTCACGTAGGAGAGGGTAGGAAATGAGCCTTTGTTACAAGACAAGGGCATAAAGGGTTTGAAGGTGGAAACTAGCACTATGGAGTGGAGACTTGGGGGTACAGTCAAAAATAAACATAGAAGTACGTTTAGATAAATTTTATAAAAAACAATTAGGATTACTGAATGGAACTCCATCTGCGCTAGTAAGAGCAGAATTAGGCCAAGTACCAGTAGAATGCCAAATTAAACAAAGGATAGTTAATTATTGGCTTAAGGTTTAATGGAAGAAAAAAGGCTTCCCAGAAAATGTATTGAAGAAGTGATTAACTGACTAAGACAAGATCAAATTTCTCCAGTATTTTTATAGTAGACAATATTATTAAACTCTTTGGAGTGTTAGATTGTGTAACAGATATGTTCAGGATACCGAGCTTTTGTGTTGCAAATGAAGTAAGATGAAGTATGAGAGATATAAACATTCAAAAAGACATGGAAACGTGTAAACAGTAAAAAGTAAGTAAATGGATGGTTAGAAAAAAAGAGATCATAAACTAGAACCTTACCTAATGGAAATAAATAACTCCAGTAGTAGGAAGTTTATCACAAGATTTAGATTTGAATGTTTTACAAGTAACTGGAAAAGTTAAGTATTTAAGAAGGGAAAAGAAAAGGGTAAACATAAAAGTAGGTGCAAATGTAAACTGGGTAAGAAGGATCTGGTCCACCTTATGATACTGTGCCCTTTGTATGAAAATGATCGAACAAATATACTTGGGGACCTTTTGAAAAGTCTAGAAGATGAACCACATCATCTAGTAACATACAGTATATTGTATATTGAAGTCAAAAAACAAACAGGTGTTAAACCCTGTGGCCTCCCTCCTAAGGATAATAGAGGGGAAAAAGTTACATATGGTGGAAGAGAAACTGTTGTAATCATGTATAATAACATAATTAAACTCTCTGAATATTTAGTAAAGGTTGTACAATAGTCCATCTTACTTTTAAGTCTGAATGGACATCAATCCAATTTAGGAACAGGGAGTACAGATTAAAATACACTGTAGGAAATATACCGTAGGTAACCAGACCCGAATCCGATAGAGTTCTGTTTACACTTGGATAGTAATCACGTTAGCTAAGTAATATGGACTCTTGCATGATGCAGTAAAATCAATGGGGAAATAACCTATTAGTGCAATATTTAAGGTTTTAATATTTTGTAAAGAAAACATCTATATGAAATAATTGATGTATGGTAATGTGTCTGTTGCTTGGTTTTCTTTTTTGTGTCATGACATATTGTAATGACTTTTTATAAGTTGATCAATAAAAAATCTAGAACGTGAACTTGAAGATGGAAACTAGCCCTTTCACAGTGAAAGAGTCCTAAAGGAGTTGCCAAAGTTAAATGTAAAAAAAGCAATGGGTCCAGATGCATTGCATCCCAGGTTGCTGAGGGAGCTCAGGGAGGAGCTGGCTGCACCTCTGACAGCCCTGTTCAACCTGTCACTAGAAATAGAAGCGGTACCAGAGGACTGGAGGAGGGCTGATGTCCCACTCCACAAAAGTGAAAATAGGGAGGAGGCAGAAAATAGCCTGACTTTCATAGTGGGCAAAGTAATGGACTCACTACTGAAGGAAAGTATTGGAGAAAACCATGTTACCAGTGGTCTGCAGGATCTGAGGCAACATGGATTCATGGGGGGAGGTCCTGCCAGAAAAATCTGATTAAGTTTATTGACTGAGTAACAAAGGAAGTGGACCAGGGAGGGGCTGTTGATGTGGCCTATCTGGATTTCAGCAAGGCCTTTGTCACCGTTCCACATAGAAGGCTGTTAAACAAACTGAGTAGCCTAAGAATAGGTCCTAAAATAATAAAATGGGTGGAGAGTTGGTTTAGTGGTAGGAGCCAAAGAGTAGTGGTAAATGGGGTACACTCTGGGGAAGGCAAGATGACTAGCAGGGTGCTGCAGGGGTCAGTATTAGGCCCGGTCCCCTTCAATGTCTTTATTAGTGATATTGCAGAAGGACTGGAGGGGAAGGTATGCCTATTTGTGGATGACACAAAAATCTGCAACAGAGTAGACACACCGGGGACTTGAAAGAATGAGGGAGGCTCTACAGAAGTTAGAAGAATGGTCACGAGTTTGGCAGCTAAGATTCAACACAAAAAAGTGCAAACATCATGCACTTAGGGTACAGATACCCTGGGACAACATACCAACTCAGGGGAGAAGCATTAACAAAACAGGAAAGAGACCTGGGGGTTATCATTTCTGATGACCTGAAGGTAGCTAAACAGTGTGACAAGGCAGTGGGAAAGGCTAGCAGAATGCTCGGATGCATAGGGAGTGGTATCACCAGCAGAAGGAGGGAGGTAATAATACCCTTGTATAGATCACTGTTGAGACCCCACCTCAAGTACTGTGTACAGTTCTGGAGGCCCCATCTCCAAAAGGACATAGATAGGGTGGAGGTGGGGCAAAGGACGGCAGCCAAAATGGTGCAGGGTCAGTATCAGAAGCCCTACAAAGAAAGGCTTAAGGATTTAAATATGAATGCCCTAGAAGACAGGAGGAAATGGGGGGATATGATAGAGACATTCAAATATCTCACAAGAATAAACAAGGTACAGGAAGGGAGCATTTTCCAAAGAAAAAGATGCTCTAGGACAAGGGGTCACAATATGAAGCTGGGGGCTCAGAGGAAATGTGAGGAAGTACTTCTTCTTGGAGAGGGTGGTGGATACTTGAAACAGACTCCCAGCAGAAGTGGTGGGGGGCTAGAATGGTCACAGGATTTAAGAATGCATGGGACAGACACAAAGGAATCTTAGAAGCAAGAGAGGGGCGTAAGCCAGAATCCAAGTAGGGTTTCTGGTGGCACTATAGGTAGGGAATTTAGGGAAGACTAGGTGGGCCAAGTGGTCCTTATCTGCTGACAACTTCTATGTTTCTATGTTGCACTGGATCAGAGCCAGGACAGAACATGTCCCTACAGGATTTGAACAACTTTGGGTTCATCAAACACATCTTTCCTCACAGGCAGAAACACTTTAGGGGCATCTAGTGTCCCTTATTAACACGCACTTAACTTGTTTTGCTAGAAAACAGAACACTTTTTGGGGACAGTTGGGGTCCTTACTTGCAGACACACACTACTTTCTTGTCAGAGCTACAGCACTTTAGGGACAGATTATGTCCTTTACTAGAAAAAACATTTCTGTGACATGTACAAACTTTGTAATATGGGAGCTACTCCCCATTTTCTGGTCAGAAGCAGTATCCCATTTTCCAGTCAAGGTGATCCACTCCATCTCCTACAGAAACTGAGCCAGGGAGGCATGACTTGGGCTGTTATCTTTTAAACATCCCATCAGACAAACTGGAATGTAATCCCTCCACCTCAAAGGCATTCGCACTGGGGTCATCTTGGAGGAGTCAGCTCTGGGCTGTATCACAAAGAAAAGCTTTTCCCAGTTCAGGGAAGTTTCACACATTTTACTCATGGTTCCCATAACCAGATGTCTTAAAAGTCCTTCATCCCACATTGAGGCACATCACAGGAGAAGGCCACCACTGCTACTCAACACTCGGCTACTCCAGGACCAAACTAAGAATTGAAAGGAGAGAGCTGGTACCTCTTCTGAAGCTTTCTTCAGTAAGACCGACTCAATGCTTTTAGTGAGCAACTGACTTCCACTACAACATTCCACTGTGGCTTATGATGCTGCAAGGCCCCTCCCTCTTGGAGCTTCTGTCTAGATGACTGACAGGGGTTTCAGGGGAGATCTGAAAATTCACCATTTGCTGCCCAGAGTGACCAAGTGCAAAACCTAATACACTACATAGGATTCTAGAACCATTCTAAACATTTTTTAAACACTGTAGTAAACACGTTAGTAACCCAGAGGTGGCACTGGAGTTACATACAGAACTTGGACAAAAAACTGAATATGGAGCATTTAGGTCATTCTGGCTCTTCAGGCAAATCTTCAAGGATATGTAACTCAGACAAGAAAAACACAAGGCATCTGTGTCACGTCAGATCCTTAGTCAAATCTCCCACAAAGAGAGGAGCTCAAATAAAAAAAATGAACACAGAACATCTCGGTCAGTCTGGATCCTCAGGCAAATCTCCTTCAAGGATATGGAACTCAGACAAAGAACTGAACACAAAGCATCTGGATCTCACTCTAAATCCTCAGCTGAACCTTTAAGGATATGTAACGTGGACAAAGACATGAACGTGGTGCATCTGGACCACTTGGGATCGTCATACAAATCTCCTTCAAGGATAGGAAACTCAGACAAAGAACTCAACACAAAGCCTCTGGGTGTCACTCTTGCTCATCAGGCAAATCTACTATAAGGTTACAGAGCTTGGGAATAGAACAGGACCCATAAGGAAAGATGACCCATATCCACTTTATGACTGTATGACCTCTTTAATGAAGCTGGGCTGTTGCTAAGCTTACTAACTCACTTCTGGGCTTAGATGGAAATACCAGAGCTTCAAAGCAGGTTGCTGCAGAACACCCCATGCTATCACACTGATATCCTACATTAACTGAATGACTGGGCCATTGGTTTGGAAAATATAGCTTTCTAGTCAGGCGTGCAGTGAAGAAAACTTTGGGATGTCACTCACTCATGCAAGGATTAGAATTCAGTGCATGTACTGGACTGAAATACATAGTACTTTGAAAGTCTAGTGAATGGGAGCATGCAATGGAATTAAATATACGTTCACTTTAAGGCAATCTCTGGTTGGCTGGATGCAGGCAATTAAACAGCTAGTGCACTGTCTGGAATTTAAAGTAACTTTCAAAAATAGCCAGCCAGCTATCACTACTTATATCTAAAGTATTTTTTTTTCTGTTTTGCTAATTAGACATTCTACCTATGTATGCACTAGGTATGATGTGTGGAACATGACTGTACATGGAGGTTGACATAATCAGTTCTGTTTCTCCCTATATACCATTATTGTGACCTCACTGACTGTAAAATCACTAGTAACCAAGACACAATCTCCTGCTGCTTGATTGGTAACATATGACACAGACCTCCTCCAACTGATGTGTTCATTGGGCCTGACACAAGTAGTTACCTCTGCAATCCATGTGCATGGCCGCTCTCTGGACCTCATCTTCTCATTGGGATTGGAGGTCACTGACCTTATCGTGTAACCAGTTATATCGTCAGACCACCATACTGTGAAATTCTCATTTGAAGCTCCCTCAAATAGACCCTCCCCTACAGAGATGGTCCAGTGCCACCCTTTGAGGGGTTTCACCCCATGGGGTCTGATGGTGGTGCTTGACCTGTCAGGTATTCAGGCATGATGAGTGTTTGCGAGGAGCTGGAAATGTTGGTTATGATCTATAAAAGGGTTGTGACCAAAGCCCTTGACTCTATCGCACCTGTCTGTGTTTGACCCCTCACTTCACACCAGAGACCCTCTTAGTTTGATGGGACTCTCAGGGAGTTGAAGATGAAGGGTCGAAGGTTGGAATGATGTTGGCAGAGATCCTGATCTGGGGAAGACAAGCTTATATTGATGTCTCATTACAGAGCCTATCAATCAGCAATCTCCTGTAAGAAAGCAGCGTTCCCATCCAGGGAGACTGCTGCAGCAACTAATAGACCAGCTCAGGTCTTTTGAACTGTTGATAGGCTGTGTAATCCTGCATGTCTTCAGTCTGGGGGAGCTTTTTCACAAAGAAGGTGTGATGAGTTTGCTCTGTTCTTTGCTGATAAGATTGCCTCCATCAGGTCAGGGATCCGGTCAATGCCCTCTAATGGGGCATGCAGTGATGGGCTGGGGGTTGCGGGGGCCTTTGATCTGTCTGGTTCAACTTTGATCAGAGGGCAGTCATGGATGTCATGAAGGTCATCCAGGAGTTGAGGTTAACCTGCTGTAGTTTGGACCTGGGTCCAACATGTATTTTAGTGGGCTGTGTTGAGATCATCGAGCTGGCCCTGGCTAGGATAGTCCAGTGTTCTTTGGTGACAGGGGTCTTTCTTGTTCCCCTGAAGGAGGCAGTTGTAAGACCATTTCTAAAGAAACCATCACTGGATCCGGACTGCCTAACTAACTATAGACCGGTCTCTAGCTATCCCTTTGTGGGAAAGATTATCGAGAAGGTGGCTGCCTTTTAACTGGAGACTCATTTGTCAACTCACAATATCTATGACCCTCTCCAGTCAGGTTTCAGCAAAAGGCACAGCACTGAGACTGCCCTGGTTCAGGCACTTAATGATCTCCTGGTGGTGAGGGATATACAAAGGCATTCCATCCTTATCCTCCCTGACCTCTCAGCAGCAACTGACACCGTGGACCATGGGATGTTGTTGGAGTGCCTGCAAGTTTGTTGTGGACTGGCTGGTACAGTCCTCAACTGGTTTCAATCATTCCTCACTGGTAGGATGCAGCAGGTAGTGTCAGGGATCTTTTCTTTGGCATCCCTGCCCCTGCTGTGTATGGTCCCGGAAGGCTCCATTTAATCCCCCATGTTGTTTACAGTATATATGCTACCACTAGGGGACATTATAAGACAGTATAGGCTGAGTTTTTACTGCTATGCAGATGATACTCCGCTATATCTGTCTTTTGCACCTGACCAGCAGGAGGTGGTCTCGGTGTTCAATCAGTGCCTTGCTCAGATCCAAGACTGGTTGAGGGAAAACTGACTGAGGTTGAATCCAGATAAGACTGAAGTACTAGTGGCAGAATGGTTGCCCGGGGCAAATGGGCAAACTGGACGAGTCTCCGGGCTTAGGCTGGGGGACTTCCAGCTGCTCATGTCAGTTGGGGTGAGAGATCTTGGCGTTGTCCTGTACTGCAGTCTGACACTTAAGTCTCAGGTGTTGGCCATGGTTCAGAGTGCCTTTTACCATTTGAGGAACATCACCAGGATTAAACACCTTATACACCTGGGTGATCTGCCATCACTGGTGCATGCTTCCATGATGTCACGGCTTGATTACTGCAATGCCCTTTACCTGGGGCTATCAAAGGTTGATCTCCACCACCTGCAGCTAGTGCAGAATGTGGCAGCCAGGTTGTTGGCTGGTCTGCTGAGATCATGTCACATTGCACCTGTGCTACACTTTCTGCACTGGCTGCCTGTTAGGTGGTGGATCACCTTCAAGGTCAGCTTGTTGACCTATAAAGCCCTACATGGACAGAGGCCTGGCTACCTGTAAGACTTCCTGAGGCCCTCCCACCCCTTCCATCCCCTCCACTCAGCTAAAGAGGGACTCTTAGAAGTTCTGAGGGAGCACTTAGCAACATTGGGTGCCCATGCCTTCTCTTACATGGCACCAACCCTTTGGAACTCTCTCCTTCGTTCAATGAGAGAGATTACAACATTAGAAACCTTCAAGAGGGAACTGAAGACACTGCTATTCAGGCAAGCTTTTCAGCTTGATTAGAGTTAGCCAATCCAATATTAATCTACCAGCAGAGTGTGTTATTGTTTCCTTCACTGCTTATATGCTAATTTTAACTGTTTTGTTTCACTTGTTAAAGCACCTTGAATCACAATGAAAAAGAGTGCCGTATTAAATGAAGATTGATTGATTGATTGATGTTACCAATCAGGCAGGAGGGTATGTGATGCAACAGTGAGTGAGGTCACATGATGATGACGTAGTGGGAGGCATAGAATTAGATATCTGCTTCCAGACAAAGCATTGCTTTTCACATGACACCCAATACTATTAGGTAGAACACCATCTAATGAGCACACACAAAAAGAAAACACTTCATAAATAAAACTAATATGAGACGACCCTTAAAAATTGCTAAACTTTTCTGCCTGGTATTTTTGGCACTAATATCGCTTTAAATAATGTACAGTCATATTAACATAGTCCATTGGCTGGATGTATGCATTTCAATAAAGTGTGCAGGCATTTTAGGCAGTTCAATAAATATGTGCTCTCACTTTAAAAATTAATATGCGCTCTCACTTTGAAAGAATATATCTTCCTTCAAAAACTTTCAGTCTTTTATTATTATTTTCAGTAACTTATATAAGCAGGCCCACCTTGTGATTGCCAAGGTACCCCTGTGCCTGATGGAATGGTCTCTGGAAGAAAATATATATTATGTAATTAGTTTTATCTGCCTATCCTACTGTCTTCCCATGCCTCATTGGGACCCACTGCATATACTGTATACATAAACTACAGTTATGGCCTATGCTGCTGTGAGATCCCCCCATGCTGCATTAAATAATTTAAAAAGTCCTACCTTTGCTTGGCTTGGGGCAGCTCCCTGTATCAGTCAAGCACCAACAGTTATTGAGAAATCAAAGGCAGAAGGCACCTGGATACTGTGCAGCCGCCTTCACTCATCATTGCCACCGTGAACTGTTGGAGTAGCTGGAGGCAATCTTCAACACCTGTTTCTCCTTTGTTGTTAGTGAGCAAATCAGGACCTCTACCCCACCCTCTCCCTCTTGACAGGTAAGACACTTGACTGTTGTTACTGTCTCACCTTTCGAAACCACCCTGTCTGAACCAGAGCTTTCACCACCAGAATTTCACCACCATGGCCACACCAGAGACACCAGGATACAGGGAGAAAGTGAGGGAAGGAGCCAGGTGCATCATTTAGGGGTAACTAGGGGTTACAGTTGAGACCCTTAGCAACCCTTAGAAACCTGTAACACATGGTTACCCTGGTATTTATTTATATAAAATGTGGTGACAGAGGAGCTTTGCAACCACCATGATTCTGGTCAAATGACGCTACTGGAAGGACTGCAGGATTCACTGGGCTATCAATAAAACAGGTAAAACTTTTATGTTTTCCTCAGCTGGTATTCTGTGTCTTCACTTCTTCTGATCCTGCCACCAAATGTTACTTTTTCTCTGTTGGACCAAACCCAATGTTGCATCTCGAATGCTTAGACAGCATCCCTAGAAACCAGTTCTGCCACCCAGCGGCCTCCCAATAAGTCCAAAAGAACTCTAATTATTTTAAAAAAATACAGCTGCCCATGCACTGGAGCAGCAGCCAAAGATCTAGGCACATGGCATGGGGGATGAAATTATATTTTTGTGGATACCCAGATTGGGCTGCACAGGAAACTGCAATTACGAAAAACAGCAACTGTAATTCTCTGTTTAGGCAATGCCCATAAAACAACCTCTGGTCACCCTTTTTTCTTTTCCTAATGTGACCTAAGGTATACAGGAACTTCTGGGATAACTGCTCTCTAACTGGTGGAACTGGAGACAGGATAGGCACTGGGTCAGCATAACACTGGGGCATTACATGCTGTGCTGTGCATCAGTGAGTAATGCGGGACATCAGTAGGGGAGATCACAAAGGCCACCACAGTATGCATATCTACTGACTACCCTATCATACAAACACTAAGTATGCGGTCCACTTCTTATGACTGCCACATGCCTGCTTAAGAGTTGTTATTGATTGGTCTTCTTTAAAGCTTTGTACTCATAAACTTTTCCTCTTTAGATGCAGCATCTTATTGTTTGAGTATCAAGGGACTGTACAGTATAGGATCCATGACAGTCGGTCGACAAATTCGTTGTTGACCGACATTACAGCGACACCTTTATGTCGACCACATTTGGACAGTGTTTTCTTCAATGTGCTTTGCCCCCTGCAACCCCCATAACTAAAGTAATCAACTCTGAGTCTGAGTTGATTCAGGGGGTGGAGCAAGACCCTCAGAAAGCAGTGCTGGGGTCCCACGCCAGCACTGCAGCAACCTGGTACTGTTGTCGCTATAGTGTCGGTCGCGGTAAACTTGTCACTGTAGTGACGGCATACCATACAGTATGTGTGTGGTGGTAGAAGTGTTGGTGGTGGTGATGATGCAGAATTACAGCAAAAAACATCACATTATTACTGAGCTGACCTGCTCTTACACAATTCTTACCACAATAATATTTGTGTATTCAGTGTTTTTCTTCTTGGTTTTATTATTTTCATTATAAAATGTTTTTATATGAACCCCATGCTGCTGGCTGTTTGCTTTTATATTTTGGGGGTGCAATCTATGAGTACTGTACAGTGTTTTGAGAAATAAGTTGTGTAAAAGACACAGTGCAAAATAGCATTTGTATTGTGTTGTGCTGTAGGAATCATATAGCCTGTCCCAGGATTTTTCTGCTGTTTTTTTTTTTTGCTAATTATATAAAAAAATTAAAGGTGTCTATAAATGAAACACCACTCATTTTGTAGACATTTTTGTGCTGGACAAACTTTATGCTCATAGTACCATGCTATCATTTTTTGTTTTAAAGTTATTTGCATTTGTTTGTTGAAAAAAAAAAAAATAATGTTCTTCTGTTTTTTTTTTTTTTGCTAATAATAAGAAATCTAAAAGGTATCTATAAATGAAACACCACTTATATTGTAAATATTTCAGTGCTGAATAACTTTCATGCTCACAGTACCATGCTATCATTTTTCATTTTTAAGTTATTTGCATTTGAATATGGCTAGTACTGCTACTTAGATTGAACATTCTAGATGAGTTCTGAGTGCTTGACAGCTTGCATTTATCACACATATGTGTGATACATTTTGGGTTCTGAAAATCACATATGTGGAAATTAATGGATTTATCACATGGCTTTTGGGTCCACACCTATTGCATAAATAAATTGCCAAAAACTGTGTAATGCTCTGGTTAGGGATAAAGTCACACAAGTTAGGAAATGTGGCATTAGGGTTTTCAAAGCTAACACCATACACACACCAACAGGTGTTGGGGGTGTGCCTTGGGGTCATCGATCCTAACGTTCACCCATTCCATAAGTAAATAAGCTGAGATGGCTACAGTGTAGGAGAATGGGGTGAGTGTTAGGGCCGACGAGCCAAGACACCCCCCCCTACACTTGTTGGTATGTGCAGGGTGGGTGTGGGGCGTTAGCTTTGAAAACTCTAACACCTCATTTCCCAACTTTTGTGGCCCTAACTATAGCATTAACACAGTTTTTTGCAATTAATTTCCTTACTTTTTGAGCTAGCATAATCATATCCTTATTTGCCTGTGGGGAGGGCCCTGCACTTCCATTTATAAGACAACAGTGACCAAATTGTCAGCATAGCCAACTTATCACCCCACCTCATGTACCCAGCACAGAAAATTTTCAAATCCCTGCCAAAGCATAATTCTACACAACTGCAGCATCATTCTGTGCTAAAGGTGCAAAAACACATTTTGTACAGGATTTGAAAAATGGCAGCTGTGGGGTAATAAGATGGCTATGTTGAAAAATCTGGGGTGAAAATATTGAAAATTTCCAAAGTTACGAGTGTGCATAGCGAAATTACAATGAATGGTCATAACTATGTAATGTTGACATATTTTAACACCAAGTTGTCAGCATAGCTATCTTATTACCCAACCTCATGTACCCAGTGCAGAAAAGTTTTGAATCTCTGCTAAAACATAATTCTGAACAACTGCAATGCCATTTTGTGCCACAAGTGCAAAAACACATTTTGGGTAGGATTTGAAAAATAACAGCTGTGACAAACATGAGGTGGGGTAATAAGAAGGCTATGTTGAAAATCTGAGGTTAAAATAATAAACATGTCCAAAGTTTATGAGCAGGTATAGTGAAATTGCAACAAATGGTCATAACGTTGGCATTTTTTCATATTTTGACCACACATTTTCAACATAGCCTTCTTATGACCTCACCTCATAAACCTCATAGCTGAAAATTTTCAAATCCATGCCAAAATGTCATTTTGTGCCACAGGTGTGGAAACACATTTAGACAGAATATGAAAAATGACAGCTGCACTGTCCATGACGTTGAGCTTAAGGAATGGGCCAAGGTATGGCAGCTGAGGTTCAATGCAAAGAAGTGCAAAATAATGCACCTGGGACAAAGGAACCCTGGGGAGAGCTACAGGATGGGTGAGGAGCTGCTGACGATCACCAAGGAAGAAAGGGATCTGGGAGCTGTCATTTCAAATGACCTTAAAGTGTCTAAGCAGAGTACAAAGACTGCAGGGAGGGCTAGTGGTATGCTGGGGTGCATAGGCAGACATATCATTAGCAGGAGGAGGGGGTGATGATGCCATTGTATACAACATTGGTGAGGCCACAACTGGAGTACTGTGTGCAATTCTAGAGGCCACATCTTCATAAGGACATTGACTAGGCCAAGGCAGTCCAGAGAAGGATAACCAAGGTGTTACAGGGCTTGCACCAAAAAACATATGAGGAGAGATTAAGGGACCTCAACATGCATTCACTGGAGGAGAGGAGGGATCAGACATATGACAGAAACATTCAAATACCTTAAAGACATAAACAAGGTGCAGAGGGCAACATCTTCTAATATATGAGGACTACAGGAACGAGGGGTCATGATATGAAATTGGAAGATAGCAGTTTGGAGGGTAATGTGAGGAAGTTCTTCTTAATGGAAAGAGTGGTGGATGCATGGAATGGTCCACCACAGAAGGTGGTAGGAGCAAGCACAGTGGAGGGTTTTAAACATGCATGGGACAAACATAAGGGAACCCTAGAAGTGGGAAGAAGAGGAGAAAGCCATTGATCAGGTAGGGTCAGAGGCCATAAGCAAGGATAGAGCTTACGGGCAGACTCGATGGGCCTAGCAGTCCTTATCTGCTGTCAATTTCTATGTCTCTATGTTTTATGAGGTGATGTGAAAAACTGGCTATGTTAAAAATTTGCAGTCAAAATTTTTAAAATTAACAAAGTTATGCATGTGCAGAGGAAAATTTCAAAGAGCATACCTAACATGGCCATTTTTAGGAATTTGTTCACAAAATTTTCAACATGGCCTTTTTGGGACCCCACCTCATGAACACTGGCAGTGAAATTTCATTATTCACTCCCAAAAGGTGATTTTGTGCAGTGACCGCAAAAATCCCCTTCCGGGCCCGATTAACGAAATGACAGTTGCAGTGTTTATGAGGTGGGGTCCCAAAAAGGCCATGTTGAAAATTTGGTGAAAAAGTCCTAAAAATGGCAAAGTTATGAAAATAAGCTCAAAATGCCATTGAAATACATTATACAGCACTTACCTTAATTCCTCAGTTCGCGGTTTGGCTTTGAAGAGTGCAGACGTTTCCTGGTCCATAGAAGATGACAGGGTTCAACCTGCGGTGGTAAGTATATGGTAAGGGGGGTGTGCTCAGTGAGAGGTTCTGGATGAGGGAGTGAGATAGCCGGGACAATGAGAGACTGTTTTCTTTTTTCAGCTATGAAAAAAAAGACGTCAGGGGACTGTTTTCTTTTTTCGCAGGATATAAAAGTTAGAATAAATATTTTGAGACACTGGGAGTGGGTTCCCCAGTGTCCCACACTACTGGGGGAAGGCATGTAAAGCTGGCATGGGGATTGGCCCCCCCCGATGTAGGCTCTATAAATTAAGCAATGGGTTGCTGGGCGGGAGAGCAGGATACAGCAATCAGAGGGTGGTGTGCCACTAGACACCAGAGACAGAGATCGGAAGGTGGGGTCTGCCACTAGGCACCAGGGGAAGTGATCAGAGGGTGGGGAGTGCCACTAGACACAAGGGATAGTGATCAGTTGGTGCAGGTGCCACTAGACACCAGGGGAAAAGGGTGGATCACAGCTGAATCTGCAGCCGGCAGCACGAGTTCCACCTGCGGCTGCAAATGTCAAGAAAATTCTGCTGTTCTCATATAGAGAATGCGGAGAAGTACTCCTCTTACTAAGCTGGACACCTGGCATTTTGGGTACCCAGTAAACATATATGTCTGCAGCATATTCAAAAACAAACATCAGAATCTAGCTAAACGGGTCCTGTTTAGCTAGGTTTTGATGTTTGTGTTTTGAAATCAGGGCAATTGTATGTATTTTACACACTTGTCAGTTTGTGGAAATAATCAACAAGATGGTGGCTGACACAGCACAGAAAAAATGTTTGGAGCCATGCCAAATAAGTGGCCCGAAAGCAAAACGGGCTTTTGTGGCATCAAAATTCTCTTTTGCCACAAAACGTTATCTCAAAATCCCTACTGCACATGTGCAACTCAGAAAACACTAACATTTAAAGCTTTATAACTCTGGAATCCTTTTTAAATTTTTCACCAGACCTGTCAAAGGCACTACCTTGGGACATGACACATGTCTCCTGCAAGTTTGGTGCAACAGTTCGTTTCCATGTAGGCTGTAGGTGAGAGTAAAAAAAAAATGTTAAGCATAGGAAAAAAGTGAGTTTTTTTTTAAATGACACATGTGTATCTCAGAAATTGCACAAGCTGTCATCACAAAAAATATCCATACATCAAGACCTTGCTTCATGGACAACACATGCAAAATTTCAGCTCATTTTGTCAAAGGGAGCCAAAAATATTAATGTTCAAATTTTTAGATTTAACATTAAACAGGCTACTCAACCCTAACTGCACCCCTATAATATTAGTACTACTGCTGCCAAGGCCACTCTTACAGTTGTGTGAGTGGTCTCACTTACATCCTTAGGGTATTACAACCGTTCACCTTCAGTTCAGAGTTCTCATACCCTACGAATACATATGAGACCACGCTTACAACTGTAAGAGTGGTATCTGTGGCATTATTAACATGCACACACCTTTCCACTTTCCAAACAAAAACACTGGCAATATCTACAACTATGCCATGCCCTGCACCCAATTCTAGGCCCATGATATAAACTCCTTCATCTGTAAGTCCTACACAAGATATTACTGCCCACTCATGGCAAGCCACCACAGGCAGCCACAATATACAGCAGACTATTGTCCCTCAGACAGCAACCACTAGAATCACTGCACATCAAATGGAGTGCTGAGCTGGGCCTGAAAATACTCCCTGACATGTGGAACCAATGCTGGAGCAACCTTAAAGAAGCAGCCAGAGATACTAGAAGCCATTTCACTCAGTTCAACATCCTCCACCCCTGGCATCAAAGCCCCAGCCATTACAGAAGTGGAGATTATTAAGCTCTGACCACTGCTGGTGATGCAACCAAGAAACTGGCACCATCACACACCTTATTAGGGGTTGAACCATTCTATGGCCCTTTTGGGACATTGGTCAGTCCACACTGAGCAACCTGCTCCTACAGACCATCCATCTCAGTCCCCCCATGGTCATTTTAGGCACAACTGATGCAACTGATAATCCCGTTCAAATCAAATCAAATCAAATCTTACTGTATCTCACCTGGTTCTCACCCAGCCTGAAGAAAGTGCTCAGACAAAGGGATGCCTGTTGGAAAAGAGTGAGGAAATCTCAACAGGAAGATGATTGGCTTGTTTTCCACATCTCCAGAAATGCCTGCACTAAATTAATTAGGTCCGAAAAAGCCAGATACTTCCAGGCAAAACTTGAAGTCAACAAAAACAACTCTGCCAAATTCTGGAGTATTCTCAAGGAAACTGAAGATCAACAATCGGCTGCCTCTCTCCCAGCCAGAATCGTGACCAATGGAGTCACATATACAGATAGAGCTGCTATTTTAGAGCAGTTCAATGACCATTTCTCCACGGCAGGACTTGCCTTCAATACCTCGCCCGTCAGTAAGCTTAGCCATGCGGGTGATAGCTCAATTAATGCAAATGCTACTCCTCATCCGCACCAACCAAACCCTCCTGTATTCAGCTTTTCTACAATTTCATTTAAGCAAGTACAGGACCTCCTTTTGGCATTGGACACAAAAAAAAAGTGCCGGCACGGATAACATTGCACCATTCTTCTTAAAGCTTGGCTACTTCTGCAGTACCTGACCGCTCCTATCACCCATCTATTTAACATCTCCTTGAGTCAAGGTGAATTACCTGCGATGTGGAAGACTGCCCATATTCTACCTCTCTTTAAGTCAGGAGACCCTTGTGACCTGAATAACTATCGGGCCTATTTCTATACTCTCCATTCTCTCAAAAATCCTGCAAAAGGTTGTCAATACTCAAATCAGAGATCACTTGGACCAGCACAATCTCCTAAACCCTGCACAGTCTGGGTTTCAGGCAAAACACAGCACCATTTCTGCTCTTGCAAAAGTAACTACAGAGTGGCAAATTGCCTTAGACTCTAAAAAACATGTAGTTGCTCTATTTCTCGACTTCAGCAAGGCCTTCGACACCGTGGATCACAACATCATGCTTACATCACTGAGAAATATCAGCCTAGACATCCCTGCCATCAACTGGTTCTCTAGCTACCTTTCTAACAGATTGCAACAAGTTAAATCAGCAGGCAACCTGTCTCCTCAGAAATTCCTATTGCGAGGGGTCCCCCAAGGCTCCATTCTGGGACCTGTTCTATTCGCTACTTATATCAACAACCTGGACTCTCACCTACAAGTAGCAAACGTGCATCTATTTGCCAATGACATGGTACTCTATGCCTCAAACTCCTCACTTCTCATGGCCTATGAAGACCTACAACGAGACTTTACCTCCTTACAACATAGTCTCATCAAGCATAAGCTCCTTCTCAATGCCAAAAAGACTAAATCTATGATTCTCTCTCCCAAAGCAGCCCCTTGGCACCTCACCCATCCCACCATTATTAATGCTTATGGGTGAACCCCTAGACTCAGTAGATACCTTTAAATACCTAGGGTTCTGGCTGGACAACAAACTTAACTTCCTATGCCACCTAAATAAAGTCTTGAAAAAGTTAAGACAGCGACTCGGCCTTTTCAATCGTATCAAATATGCGCTTACCACAGAATCTAGAAAGAGACTAGTACAAACCACTTTTCTACCCGTACTTGATTATGCTGATTCCCTCTACAATCACTGCCCTCTCACAGCGCTTAATAAACTTGACACCCTATATCACCGAGCTCTAAGATTCATCTTTAACCTGCCTTTTCACACCCATCATTGTCTTCTGTACCAAATGGCAGGCTGGCCATCACTGTCATCAAGGAGAAAAAGAAATACGCTCACTTGGTTCTATAGAGCTCTCACTGACAAGCTCCCTGCATATATTTCTAGTCTGTTCAAACATGCCCATGACTCCAATGGTCTCAGACGTTATGCAACTCTTTGTTTCCAAGTGCCTAAAATGAAAACTAACCTTGGACTGACCGCAATTACTTCTTCACTCCCTTCACGTTGGAACACTATGCAAAGCACACTCAAGCTTACCTGACTGCCGAGCCCCCTCTCCTTCAAATCTTTGCTAGTAGAGTATTTGCGGGAACCTTGTAGCTGCTATAGGTAATTTGTCCTTTCAGTTTATTGGTGTCTCTGCTCTAATTAATTGTTATTATGTCATCTCCCATCGTCCATCGGGATTCCATTACACACACTCCCCCTCCCTCTTTTCGACTCTCACTCCTCCGTCTTTACTTATCCACTTGCAGGCCCCTGCCTGTTTTACTTATCCACCTGCAGGCCCCAGTCAATTTTCAAGTTTTCTACCCTACCTTCCCCTTTCCCCTTTCTTATTTTTCATTGTTTCTTCGGATAATACCTCAGTGGGAGTTCCCCTTACAGACTCAAGTATCTTGCAACCGACCATGTACCACACTTTGCTGATGCCACTATTTTTGTATTACCTTGTCTTTGTTTTGTATTGTTCCTTGTCCAGGACCACTTTGAAAATGAGCTTGCTCAATGGTGTTGATGCCTGGTTAAATAAAGTTTGATTTGATTTGATTTGATTTTGATTTATCTGCTGTCAACTTATATGTTTCTACGTAGAAAACAGAAAGTTGTTATCCCTCGTTACAGATAGTTGGTGAGACCCCATCTGGAATATTGTGTGCAGTTCTGGAAACCTCATCTCCACAAGTACATAGACAGGATGGAGGCAGACCAGGGGAGGGCAACTAAAATGGTGCAGGGCCTGCACCAGAAGCCATACAAGGAGAGACTAAAGGACCATAATATATATACCCTCGAGGAAAGGACGGAGAGGGGGGACACGATAGAAACATTCGAGTACCTCAAGGGAATCAGGAAAGTCCAAGAGGGTAGCATCTTTCAGAAAAAGAGATGCTCAAGAAGAAGAGGGGAAAATTTGAAGATAGAGGGGGGACAGCTCAGGGGTAATATAAGGAAGTATTTTTTCACAGAGATGGTAGTGGATGCATGGAGCAGCCTTCCTGAGGAGGTTGTGGGGTCAAAAACAATGGGGGAATTCAAGAATGCATGGGACAGACATAAAGCAATTCTTGTGTGGGTAGAAGGAAGTAGGCTGTTGGTTAACAAGAATCCACAGCTTATCCAATAGGTAGGGAAATGGGCAGACTGGGTGGGCCATGCGGTCTTTATCTACTGACAAAGTCTATGTTTTTATGTTTCCTGACTATTTAAAAAAAGTGCCATTCACACTCTGGGGAATGGCAACAAGGGCTCCCTGCACATGGCAGTAGGCCTCTGTCTCTCACTCTCTCTAGGACCGCTTGGGGGAAGGTTGTCTACAGCATAATATAAAATAAAAAGCAACACCAAAAAAACTCTTCCCCCATGGGGCTCAAGGAAGAAGTACATGAACTGGAGCAATGGGAAGGGCACCAGACTGGGCAGTAAGGAGAATGGGACTCTAAACCCAGAGCTCCACTGACCCAGAGCGTGGCGTCATAATTAAATTTGACCCTGGGTCTCTCTGTGGCATTGCAGTGCATTACAAGCCAATGACACCAGGCCAGCTTCTTAGTATTTTGAAAGAGGAAAATATAGATTAGGAGCTGACTCATGTTTGTAACTACTTTTTCTTCTCTGTGTTGACTACAATGTAGAGGAAGCTCTGAAGCATAATCAAAATGTCAAATGTTCTCTCTTGTTAAGGTACCAGAGAACATAAAGGCAAGGCCTATTTCAAAGCCCAAGCTTATGTATTAGCAATTTCCCAGCATGCCCTGGGGCACCAATTTCCCATGATAATGTAGTGTGTGCATTTTATTTTTGTTGTAATGAAGTTTATTGCATTTTGTGAAAAAAAAAACAATACAATTAAACCAGCTAACAAGTATTCCTTGGTTATAAGTATAACCAGGCTGGGAATAATCCCTTGGAGATACAGCTCTAAAGAGAATTTCCAAACTACAGATGAAAAACAAACTTTCTAGACTGAGCGTTCTAAAGTAGATGGATGATACAAATACAGCTGGTGAATAGTTTTAAAGTAATGTATTACAACTTCTATGCATTAGTTCAAAGGGACAAAGAGAGTTCCAAAGGAATTCCATAGCACTCTAGAAGAACATATACACGGCAATTATTCACACCTACAGCTGATGAGGGAGGTCGGTCTGGTCAGAGGATGGGCACAAGTGTTGGGCTTCTACGTAGTGATGGCTCATGTGGTTTCTGCTCCCATCCATGAGTACTGTGGCATGTAACAGCCCCGTGGGATGTTGCAATGGGTGGATTGCAAGTATGGCCCCCATAGCTCCATATAGGTGCCTAACCTGTTGAGCAAACTATATTGCACAAGTTAGAAACTGGCCAGTTTGTCAAGTTCTAGCAGTCATTCAGAGGCTTTGGGTGAGGTTTTGTCTTTCCAGTGATGGAGAATGATGTATTTGGCCATGATAAGAACCCTTGCACCCACCTTTTAGTAGAGGGTGACCCAATAATGGGATTATCAGTTGCATCAGTTGTGAGATCAGGTGAGATAAGGACAGCAGGCCCATCCAGTCTGCCCATTTTTTCTACCTTATGAATGTGCCATAGACTTTTACCCTGTCAATGGCCTATCTATTCATATTCACCTGTATTGCTCCCTTATGATTATCCCATGCCTGTCTGAAGCCCTGTACTGTATTCCTATCCACCACTTCCTGAGGTAGGTTGCTCTATGCATCCACCATCCTTTCTGTGAAAAAGAACTTCCTCACATTACCCCTTAATCGGCCTTCCTCTATTCTCATGCTGTGTCCTCTTGTCCTGCTGTTTTTCTTATATTGAAACATATTAGACTCTTTCACCTTGTTAGTGCCCTTAAGATGTTTGAATGTTTCGATCATATCACCTCTCTCCCTCCTTTCCTCTAGGATATACATATTGAGCTCCGTTAATCTATCCTCATATGTTTTCTGATGCAGTCCCTGCATCATTTTGTTTGCCCTTCCCTGGACTGCCTCCATTTTGTTAATGACCTTGTGCAGGTGCGGCCTCCAGTACTACACACAGTACTCCAGATGGGGTCTAACCAGTGTCTTGTAAAGAGGGATTATTACCGTCCTCATACGATTTGCGATACCCCTACTAATAAACCCCAACATCTCACTAGCCTTATCTACTGCTTTAGTGGTCTACTTGGATTATTTCAGGTCATCTGTGATGATGATGCCCAAGTCTCATTCTCCCCTTGTGACTGCCAGCAACTTCCCTCCCAACCTATAGGTGGCTTCAGGGTTTTTCTTCCCTCTGTGCATGATCTTGCACTTCTTTGCGTTAAACCCCAGTTGCCACTCTTCCGACCATTTTGCCAGTTTATCCAGATCTCTTCTCATTCTGCCAACCCCATCTGGATCATCTACTGTGTTGAAGATCTTGGTGTCATCTGCAAACAGACAAACCTTACCCTCCAGTCCATCTGCATTGCTGCCTGAATGGTTTGAAAGGTGGTAGGACCAAAGATGTAAGAGGTAAATTCTCCCCTATTAAATACATTAACATAGAAACATAGACTTTGATGGCAGATAAGGACCGCTTGGCCCACCTAGTCTGCCCATTTCCCTACCTACAGGATAAGGTGCAGATCCTAGTTAACCAACAGCCTATTTCTTCCTACCCCTCACAAGAATTGCCTTATGTCTGTCCCATGCATTCTTGAATTCTCCCACAGTTTTAGACCCCACAACCTCCTCAGGAAGGCTGTTCCATGTGTCCACCACCCTCTCTGTAAAAAAATACTTCCTCATGTTGCTCCTGAACCATCCCCCCTCTGTCTTCAAATTGTGTCCCCTTGTTCTTGCACATCTCTTTTTCTGAACTATGCTACCCTCTTGGACTTTGTTGATTCCACTGAGATACTTAAAAGTTTCTATCATGTCCCTCCTCTCCCTCCTTTCCTCAAGGGTATACATATTAAGCTCCTTTAGTCTCTCCTCATATGGCTTCTCTTGCGGTCTCTGCACCATTTTAGTTGCCTCCTCTGGACTGCCTCCATCCTGTCTTTGTCCTTATGGAGATGGGGTCTCCAGAACTGGATGCAGTACTCCAGATCATGTCTCACCAACTGTCTGTACAGAGGGATAACAACTTCCTCTTTTCTGCTGATGATGCCTCTCCCTATACATCCCAGTATCCCCCCAGCCCTCCCTACTGCCTTCTCACATTGCTTGCTAACCTTAAGGTCATCTGATATGATTACCCCCAGGTCCCTTTCCATTTTTGTCATTGTTACTACCCCCCCATTGTGTAATCTTTCCCTGGGTTTTTGTTTTCCAGGTGCATTTTTCACTTCTTTGCATTGAATCCAAGCTGCCATACTTCTGACCATTCCTCCAACCTTACTAAGTCCCTTCTCATCCCTTCCACACCTCCTTGTGTATCAACCCTGTTGCAGATCTTTGTGTCATCTGCAAAGAGGCATACTTTTCCTTCCAGTCCCTCTGCAATGTCACTTATAAAGACATTAAAAAGGACTGGACCCAGTACTGAACCCTGCGGTACCCCACCAGTAACCCCTCTTTCTTCACAGTGGACTCCATTTACCCACTCCCAGGCTGATTAATTTGATTATTAATCTTTTGTGTGGCACTGTGTCAAATGCCTTGATAAAGTCTAGGTAGGCCATGTCCACAGCCCCTCCCTGGTCTACTGCTTTGGTCACCCAGTCAAAGAAATCAATTAGATTCATCTGACATGACCTTCCCGTGTGTGAACCCATGCTGCCTTGGGTCCTGTGCCCCACTGGCCTCTAGGTACTCAACAATTCTTTCCTTCAGAAGTGACTCCATCACTTTCCCTGCCACAGAGGTCAAACTGACAGGTCTGTAGTTTCTTGCCCCTGTCTTGCTCCCCCCTTTTGCGAAGGGGAATCACATCTACCTTTCTCCAGTCCTCAGGTACCACACCATCCTCTCATGATTTGTTAAAAAGGGTAGTCAGTGACGTCACTAGTTCTCCCCTTAATTCTTTTAGAATTCTGGGGTGAATTCCATCCGGCCCCATTGCTTTGTCCACCTTCAGTTTTAGGAGTTCTTTCAGAACCCTTTCTTCTGTGAAAGGACTGGGATCAACCCCCTATCCAGAGTGCTTCTGTTAATTGGATTAGGCACCTCTCCCTCCTTCTGTTTTGTGAATACTGAGCAGAAGTATTTGTTCGGTATCCCTGCTTTTTCACTGTCTCTGTCTGCCCACCCACCGTCCATTCTATTCAGCCTCACTATCCCCCCTTTGTCTTTCTACACTCCCTGATGTACCTATAAAAGGTTGTATCCCTTTCTTAACCGAGTCGGCTATCTTTTCCTTAGTTTGGGCCTTTGCTATTCTGACTTTCCTCCCTGCTTCCTTCTGCCTTAACTGGTACAGTTCTCTGTCCTGCTCCTTCTGTGTTTCCTTATACTTCCTAAATACTATCTTTTTCTCCCTAACTTTTCCTCTTTTGAGAACCATGGTGGCTTTTTCATTCATTTTGATTTGTTTATTTGCTTCACACAAA
Organism: Neoceratodus forsteri; assembly: GCA_016271365.2. NCBI lineage: Eukaryota > Metazoa > Chordata > Ceratodontiformes > Ceratodontidae > Neoceratodus > Neoceratodus forsteri. The sequence goes on from CM057453.1 coordinate 138,454,948, forward strand.
GGCTTGTTGCCTCTGTGATGGCAGTTTTGATGTTTCCCCATTATTGCTCCACCCCTCCTTCTAGCCTATTTGCTAGTGCTTTTGTAAGGCACTCTCCCATCTTGCCAAAGTCAGCTCTCCTGAAGTTCAGTCCCCTCGCTTTTGTATGGCTTGACTCTGTAGCTGAGTTTATCATGAACCACACTGTTTGGTGGTCACTTGTTCCCAGATGGCTACCCACTTCTAGATCTGAGATCCTCTCACTGTCCCCATTTGAGAGTATGAGGCCTAAAATTGCTCCCTCATGAATGGGTTCCAAAACTAGCTGTCTGAGGCCTGCCATCTGTAGGGCATGGAGAATGGCCCTGCTCTTGGATGTGGCTGCAGCAAAGATGCTCCAGTTAACATCTGTCATATTCAGGTCCCCCATCAACAGTTTCTCCCCTTTCTCTGCCATCCTAAGGATGTCTTCTATCATATCCTTGTCCATTCCCTCCCCCTGACATGGGGGTCTGTATACAACCCCTGTGTGGATTATGGTGCCATTTCCAGTCTCTAAGGTGACCCACAGTATCTCCGCTCCTCCCTGTTTACTCTTTTGTTCTGTTGCTTTTATCCCTTCCCTTACATAGAGAGCTACTCTTCCACCTCTTCTACCATCCCTTTCTCTCCTGTAGGTTGTGTACCCTGGTATGTTAACATCCCAGTCATGGTTCCCTGTGTACTATATGTCTGTGACTACTATGATATCCAGGCATCCCTCTTCCATCAAGGCCACCAGTTCAGGGAGCATGTTGCCCAGACTACAGACATTGGTACTCATTACCCTCCAATTCTTGATGGCCTTACCCCTTTTTGCCCCATCCCTGTCCTTATTGCCTTTGTCATTTTCTCCATTTACCCCTGCCTTTCTCCCTATCGACATTTCTATCTTGGTGTTTACTTCACTTACTGCCCTGATTTTTTTGAGGGGGCTAGGGTTTCCCTGCTCCTTTCCAGTGCCTCCCCCCTTGACTAGTTTAAATGCTTGCCAATGAAGCATTTAAACCTATTACCTAGGATCATGGTTCCCCTCCTGGACAGAACATGATTGCAAAAACTGATAGGGCCACTTATGAAAGTGGTAGGGCCATGGCCCTAGTGACCCCCACCATTCTGGCAGCTATGTCCATCTACAATGTCACTGATGAAGATATTGATGAGGACTGGCCCCAGGACTGATCCCTGAGGTACCTCACTTGTGACTTGCATCTCCTCTGACTGTATACAGTTTACCATCACTCTCTATTTTCTGCACGCCAACCAGTTTGCCACCCAATTGACCAACTTCTGACCCATCCTGAGCCTACCCAGCTTCTTAATCAATCTTCTATGTGGAACAGTATCGAAAGCTTTGCTGAAGTCAAAGTAGGAGACATCAACTGCACCCCCTTGGTCCACCACTCTGGTTACCCAGTCAAAGAAATCTGTGAGATTAGTTTGACAGGATCTTCTTGTTGTAAACCCATGCTGTTTTGGATCCTGTGCTCCTATGGATTCCAGGTGTTGCACTGTCCTTTTGTTAAGGAGAGCCTCCATAATCTTGCCCACTACTGAGGTAAGACTGACTGGTCTGTAGTTCTCTGCCTCCTCCCTGCTACCACTCTAGTGGAGCAGGATCACATGAGACCTTCTCCAGTCTTCTGGGACCTCTCCTGTGCTCGGAGACTTACTAAACAGTTCTGCTAATGTCTCTGCTAGTTCCACCCTTAGCTCCTTTAGTACCCTGGGATGTATGCCATCAAGTCCCATTGTCTTGTCCACCATAAGCTTAGCAAGCTCTTGTAGGAACCTTTCTTTTGTGAAGGGACTAGTGCACACCTCCCTCCCCCTGTGTCCATGGTACTGAGCTGTGGACCCTGCCCTACCTTCTCCCCAGTAAATACTGAGCAGAAGTATTTATTTAAGAAAGATGCTTTTCCTTGGTCCTCCTCCACACATTTCCCCTTATCCCCTTTGATCTTATCTATAGAAAGTCTTGTCCCCTTCTTTTACTGTTCATGCTAGTGTTTCCCCAGTTTGGAATTTTGCCTGCCTTACTGCCTTCCCTGCTTCCCTTAGGGAAGTTTGGTATGCCTCCCTATCTTCTTCCCGCTGCATTCCCTTATATTTCCTGAAGACCAGCCTTTTGGCTCTGACCTTTTCTGCTACTGTTTTTGAGAACCAAAGTGATTTCCTCCTTCTTTTGCTCTTGCTTTTCTCTCTCTAACACAATGGGTTGTTGCTTCAAGTATTGCATCCTTAATGCTTGCCCACTTTGTCTGAACCCCTTCTGTATTTCTTCTTGCCAGGGCTAGCTTAACTATGTTGGCCATCTTATCAAAGTCAGCTCCTCTGAAGTCCCATATTTTTGCCTTGGAATGGGATGATTTAGTTCTAGTGGCCAAACTGAATCTTACCATGTGATGGTCACTGGCCCCCAGGTGACCTTCTACCTGGAGATCTGTGATCCTTTCCCTATTAGTCATTAGTAGATCTAGTATAGCCCTGTCTCTTGTGGGTTGTTGTACCAGTTGTTTGAGGCCTTCCCCCTGCAGGGAATCCACCATGTGTCTAGTTCTGGTGGATGTTCCTGCTGATATTGACCAATCTGTATCTGGCATGTTGAAGTCTCCCATTATCAGAACCTCCCTTTAGCTGCCGTGTTTTCTATATATTCTAAAAGTAATGTGTCTATGTCCTCCCCCTGGTCTGGAGGCCTGTAGACAACCCCAGTTTGTATGGCTGTCCCATTCCCTGTTTCCAGGGTGACCCACAGTTATTCTGGCTCTTTATGTGTATTCTGAATTTCTGTTATCTTTGAAATCTTCATTGACATAAAGGGCCACTCCACCACCCCCCCCCCCCTTTTTGCACCTCAGTCTCTTCTGAACAGTACATGGTTGGGTACTGAAGTCTCCCAAGTGTGGTTACTGGTGAACCATGTCTTGCTAATGGCTACTATGTCCAGTTTAGCCTCTGTCATTGTTGCCTGCAGGTCTTGGATGTTGTTTCCCAGACTGTGGCCATTTGTGTAAATGAGTTTCCACTGTGCGTTGTATGGGGAGCTGGACCATTTTCCATACCTGATGATGCAAATGAACTATAAGCATGCTGAACTCCTGTTTCATCACTAGCTGAGAGGGGAAGGGTGTTCTTCCTGTTCGATGCATCGGGTGGTGCACCTCTCTCCCCATTTGCTAGTTTAAATATTCTGCAAAGATGTCAAACTTCTGCCCCAATGCACTGACTCTCTCCTTAGTCAGATGCAGTCCATTGAATTTAAAGAACTTTTGCTCCCAATACTGTTGCCAGTTACCTACAAATTTGTGTCCTTTTTCCCGGCACCAGCCCTTAAACCACAAATTTAGCTCCCATGTCTCCCTTCTCTGACCTTCCGTCTGTCTGCCCCCCCTCCCAGATGGGCAGGATCTCAGAGAAGCAGATGCTGAAAGAAATGGATGACAGTGTGTCTCCCAGCCTGGCCAGGTGTTCCTTGGTCTCCACAACTGACCGACTAGTGAGATCATTAGTCCCTATGTGTACCAGGATGTCTATGTTTTCTCCTGCTTCCTGCACAATTTTAGCAATGTGGTCAGTGTCTCTTTACGCTGATGTACCTGGAAGACATCTGACCATTACCCTCAGCTGGAGGTAGGTAGCAGCTCCCTGAATCATGGAGTCTCCTATGATCAGAAGTGCTTTAGATTTCCTTTTTGCTTTACTTGTTTTGGTCCCTGTTTTGGGTAAGTTTTGTTGCGTTAGCTCCTGTGCAGCAGTATGGTACTCTGCAGTGTCCTCTGCCCCTTTGTTTGATTTGGAGAAGGAGGCAGATACCTGTTTGTAGTTTTTATATGCTTTGTGGAGGTGATACGTTGGAGAGCACTGAGTGATGGGGCAACCAATTTGCCCCTCCTAACCACCTGTCAACCACCTGGACAAACTACCCTCTGCGGTTGAGGTGCTTCAGTTGGATATTGGGGAAATGGTGGGTGGTTCTTATAATTTATTTCCTCCTGAATATGCGATTTGATGTGCACAATCTCTGACCATGCTACCTGGAGCTAAGCCCTTAGATCTCCAGTGGTCCAGCATGTAGGACAGCATCCTAAATCCTGTATAACTGCCCTTTTGAAAAGTGTCCAGTAGTACCAGCAGTTAATAATATCCATTCCATATGAGTTGCTGGGTTTATAACATGGTCCGAGTAATTAGGAGGAAAATGAAGGCAAAGTTTGATTTAGTGTTTTGTTTGTTTGTTTTTGTATAACTTGTTATAACAAGTTAAATTACTTGTGCCCCTGTAAGTGAGGTCACTGTGTGGACACCCCTCTGATCCTCCCCTTCCTGCTTTGCTACAGGAAATGTCATGATTATGCTACCCTATTAAAGGAGTGTAGAATGGGGTGCTTTGGGATGGGTGTGGGTGGTTGTGCCCTTCCCTGCCAAAAAAGAAGAACCACAGATGAAAGAAATAAGGAGGTAAGAGCAGAAACAATCAATCAATAACAAATGCAGTAGCCCTGAAAGCTTAGCCTAATGATAGATAAAACTGTAAAATCTGTAAAGCACCACCCCCAGTTACACACCTAATCCCCTGGAAGAGCTGTGGGAGAAAAGCAATTAGCTCCTTCAATGTGAGAAGGAGAGTCTAACGCCTTTGAGACCAAACCAAAAACCTTTCAGCAAAAATAAATTAATAAAATAGAAGCAAACAGTAATTTTGCTTAGACTAATGATAGATAAAAAAGTTACAAAAATGTAAGCACCACCTGTAATAATTTCACAGAAGATATATCCTGCAAAAAACACTTTGCTACTGAGAAAAAAAAGCAGTAACAGAAGATATACCTTGCAAAAAACACTTTGAATCAGAAAAGATTACAGCAGTAATCTGTAAGCACAAAACAGTAACAAACCTGTAGGCATACCCTGTAATAATGCAGTAGAAAGTATACCCTGCAACAACAATTTGAATCAGAGAACAATAAAGCAGTAAAATGTTAGCAAAATACAGTAACAAACTCTGTGAGTACAAAAGAAAATAGTATCACACAGTAAATCTGCCTAGCCAAAAGAAGCCTTCATCTTTTTCCTTGCTCTGATAATGTTCTCTGCTCTGTCCTTACCAGCAAACCTAGAAGAAAAGAGTTCAGGTGAAGCTAGGTGCCTTTGCCAGCAAACCTAGTCTACTGGTGATGCCTCTCCCTATACACTCCAGTATCCCTCCAGCCCTCCTTACTACCTTCTCACATTGCTTGCCTACCTTTGTCATCTGATATGACTACCCCCAGGTCTCTTTCCATTTTTATTGCTGTTAGTACCTTCCCCCACATTGTGAACTCTTCCCCTGGGTTTTTGTTTCTCAGGTGCATTACTTTGCACTTCTTTGAATTGAATCTAAGCTGCCATACTTTTGACCATTCCTCCAACCTTGCCAAGTCCCTTCTCATCCTTTCCACCCCATCTTGTGTATCAATCCTGTTGCAGACCTTTGTGTCATCTGCAAAGAGGCATACTTTCCCTTCCAGTCCCACTGTACTGTCACCCATTAAGACATTCAAGTTCAAGTTTATTATTGCAGGAATTACTCCATTGAGCAAGCTCATTCACAAGGAGGTCCTGGAGATTTCAAACAATACAATGATGAACATGATCTTATACAAAACAGATTTGGATAGCACAAGTAAACAGCAATGGCAATGATAAGGTACAACTTGGATTGTTGCAAATAACTGATACATTACATACAAAAAACTAACTGCACTAATGTGCACGTAAATGATACACACATAGTGAGACAAGTCTTCACTGGGGGCAGAAGGAAAAGGAAAAAAGAAAAAGTGAAAACATAGGGCTGTAGATGACATCAGAGAGGAGGATGGTAGGTTCAGAGGGACAGGAATACTGTGCACTGAGATGGGGTACAGGGAGGGGGTCTAGGTGAGGATGGTGACTGGGCAGGGGTAGGAGGGGTAGGGGGAAGGGGAGGGTGGTAGGTTCAGCAGGACAGGAATATTGTGCACAGAGATGGGGTACAGAGATGGGGTCTAGAGGAGGGAGGTGACTTGGGGGTAGGGAGGAGGGGGTAGGGAGACATGGAGGCAGAGGAAGGGAAGAAGTGCTAGGTGGCAGAATGGGTAAAGGAGGGTTGGGGTAGGAATGTAGGGGTAGGGGAGGGGGGTAGGGAGACAGGGAGACAGGGAGGTGGAGGAAGGAAAGAAGTGCTAGGAGGCAAAATGGATAAAGGGGTTGGGGTAAGAATAAAGGGAGGGTGGAGCAGATGGGTGAGAGGTTAGGCTGGGTGGTTGGTGGGGAGACAGGGATAGGGTGACAAGCAGAAGGGACGAGGAGAATTCATATATTAGCTTAGCATGAAAAGCAGTGGCAGACCACTTCAAATGCTTTCTTGGCTAGGGACTTAAAGCAATTTAATGTTACTATCTCAGTTAGCTTCATGGTTTTTTGCAGCTGGTTTCATGTAGATGGGAGGACAAAATTAATGGCACCTCTGTCCTGATTAGTACATGTCCTGGGAATGTCTAGGAGCACAAAGTCTGAGATGTGCAGTGCATACACATTGTGAGACCTGTACACTAGGGAGCATATGTACTGAGGTAACTAGCCAGTCAGCAGTTTTAGAGTCCACTGCCCAATATGGAACATACACCTGGTTGGTGGTGAGGTCCAGGTCAAAGAAGAGTAGAGGGTACAATGGTGTATCCTGGCCTGAGCATTTAGTATGAAACATGATGCACGATGGTACAGGACATCAAGTTTGGGAGTGTGAGTTCATGCACTGCAATTGTAAATGAAATCCCCGTAGTCAAGGAGTGGTAGGAATGTGGCCTGGACCAGTCTTCTTCTGCAGTCAAGTGTAAATAGGGATCTATTCCTGAAGAAGAACCCCAACCTGGCTTTAACTTGTTGACAAAACAGCTGATATGAGCACTAAAAGTTAATTTACTGTCTAGCTGTATTCCAAGATACTTGAATTGATCCACAACCTCGAGGATGACCCCGAATATAGTAGTGATGGGTGGTGAGGTACTCTGAGTACTGAGAGTAGAGGGCATATGGTTTGATGAAAAAAAACATCACCGTTGTCTTCTTTGCGTTTAGGAAAAGTTTTGAATCGGCCAGGTTGAACTGTAGCTGATTGAAATCAGATTGTAACTCGGCACAGGCTTCATGCAATGAAGGCCTAGAGATGTAGAGGACCGTGTCATCGGCAAAAAAGTGCAGCTTGGATTGTTGAATATTTTTGTCCAATGAGTTGATGTAAATAGTGAAGAGGAGGGGCCCTAAAATGGATCTCTAAGGGACTCCCCTCGTGATGGACATCGTGTCTGACATGGCTCCATCAGACTTGATTCTTTGCAGCCTATCTGAGAGGTAACTAGAACCATCTTACCATAGTGTCATGAAATCCCAGGGATGTTAGGCAGTGCAGGAGGAGGATATGGACCACTGTGACGAACGCCTTGCTTAAGTCAATGAAAATGGCACAAGTAGACTGTTTGTTGTCAATGGCAGAGAACCAGTCATTAGTTACCTTTGCCAGGGCTGAGATGGTACTGTGATTCTGTCTGAACCCTGATTGAAGTGGGTTAAGTAGGCTGAAGTTCTCTAAATATTGTTTTGTTTGAACATGTATTCATTTTCCCATTAGCTTGGACAGGACCAGTAGAATGGAAATTGGTCTGTAGTTGTTGAGGTCGCTCTGGTCTCAAGTCTTGAATAGTGGGACGATATGTGCAGTTTTCCAGCTGGAGGGAACAGTAGTCATGGAGATGGAAAGGTTAAATATGTGCATGATGGGTGCAGTTAATAGATGACTCCCTATTTTTAGAAAAAATGCTTCAATTCCGTCAGCACCTGCCCCTTTCCTAGTATCCAACTTGATTAGAAGTTGCTCAACTTCCTTGAATGTGACCAGAGGGAGCTGGAAGGAGGTGTGTGGTGGTGAGGACTCAAGGTAGTATGGAATGGAGGGGCTGGGGGGCAGCTCTGCAGCTGGTGCAGTGTTGAAGGCCATACCAGCTGTGGCGAAGTGGGCATTTAGAAGATCTAATATGGCGCATTGCTCAGTGACCAATGTACCTTTAGAGGTGACATTTTGTGGGAGAGATTGGGGGTATTGTGGCCTTCGGTAGTCTTGAAGGTGCACCATATTTTTGCTGAGCTGCCTTTAGCTTCTTCTAAGGCATGTATGTCCCAAGTAGAAAATCCAAGTTATTGGGAGCTGAGCCAGGTAGGGATGATGGGTACAGGGCTATAATTATCAGTAGGATAACCTGCCAGCACATGGAGTAAACCATGGCCCTGGCAGTAATTTACATAAGGATCTAAGAAAGCCTAAGATTAACACTACTCTAGAAAAATGCTAGGACTAAAGGGCTGATTAAGATAAGGCAGTCAGCAATGTTTGTTAAATTTGAGCACGAGAGAGGATCACCCCTTTAAAAAGTTGCAGGAAAAGACTGGTCCCAGTACTGAACCCTGCAGTACCCTACTAGTAACCCCCCTTTCTTCGGTGTGGACTCCATTTACTATTACCCCCTGTGTCTTGTTGTCCAGCCAATGTTTTACCCAGGCTACAACCCTGGGACCCACTCCAAGGTTGGCTAGCTTGTTTATTAATCTTTTGTGTTTGGTCTGCATCAAATGCCTTGCTAAAGTCTAGTTAGGCCATGTCCACAGACCCTCTTTGGTCTACTACTTTGGTCACCCAGTCAAAGAAATCAATTAGATTCATCTTACATGACCTTCCTGACATTCCCGCTGTGAATCCATGCTGCCTTGGGTCCCATGCCCCACTGGCCTCTAGGAACTCAACAATTCTTTCCTTCAGAAGTGATTCCATCATTTTCCCAACCACTGAGGTCAAACTAACAGGTCTGTAGTTTCCTGCCTTTGTCTTGCTCCCACTTTTGTGAAGGTGAATCACATTCGCCCTCCTCCAGTCCTCAGGTACCACACCATTCTAACATGATTTGTTGAAAAGGGTAATCAGTAGTGTCACTAGTTCTCCCCTTAGTTCTTTTAGAATTCTAGGGTGAATTCCGTCAGGCCCCATTGCTTTGTCCACCTTCAGTTTTAGGAGTTCTTTCAGGACCCTTTTTTCTGTGAATGGACTGCATCAACCCCCCTATCAAGAGTGCTTCTATTCTTTGGTTTAGGTACCTCCCCCTCTTCTTTTGTGAATACTGAACAGAAGTATTAATTCAGTATCCCTACTTTTTCACTTTCACCCTCTGCAAACCCTTCCTTCCCTTTATTACGCCTCACTATCCCTCCCTTTGTCTTTCTTCACTCCCTAATGTACATACAAAAGGTTTTATCCCCCTTCCTAACTGACTTGGCTATCTTTTCCTCAATTTGGCCCTTTACTATTCTGACTGCCTTTCCTGCTTCCTTCTGCTTTAACTGGTACAGTTCTCTGTTCTGCTCCTTCTGTGTTTTCTTAAACTTCCTGGCCCAGATATTCAAAAGGGTTGCGCCTTACAAACAACAGGGTTGCGATGCTCAAGTCCCACATTGCGCCATCTCTGCGATATTCAGCAGGAGGCAGTTGCGCCACTGAAAACAGGTTGAGCAACAGCGCAATGCAAATGAATGCATGCTCAACAGGAGGGAGGAACCATGCATAAACTGCACAGCCCGATATTCAATCGGTTGTGCGAGTTATGCGAGCACAACCCCAACCTGTGCCTGCACAACTTTGAGCCAAAAAGAGGATCAAGTTGAGGGCCACCCACAGGTGAGCTGCTATATTGCAGGCGCAACACAGCAGCTGCCACCTGTGGCTGGCTAACTCGATCCCACCTGCCCCCCCACCAGCCCGATTGCGGGCATCAGTATAGCCCCCCTCCACGTTCACATCCCTGGTGGTCCAGTGGACCCCTAATGCCCGATCGTGGGCAGGGTAATATAATAACACCCCCCAGTGCCCGATCGCGGGCAGACGTAACAACCCCCCCAAACATCTCCCTAATGTCCGATCACAGGCAGAATGTAAAAGACCCCCAACCCGAATATCTCCCTGGTGGTCCAGTGGACGTAATGCCCGATTGTGGGCAGAATGTACAGTGACAACCCCCAAACATCTCCCTGGTGTCTAGTATTACCCACACCCACCACCCGAAGACCCACCACCCCGCTCCCCGGTAGCGTCAGGCGGCAGCATCCCACCCGCCTGCCGCCCCGCCCGCCGACCCGACTGTCCGGTGGGGCTGCCGCCCGGTAGTGTACAGCGCTGCGCAATGCAAGCCATATCGTTCATGACAGTCCAGATTTGTGAATGAACATCACAAATCTGGACTGTCATATGCGATATGGGCTACATGCCCATTCGACTCTGGCTCTGCACAATGGGCGTGCAGCCCTACTGGACCAATCGGCGGTAGCGGCTGGGCGAGGTGCTGCCGCCCGCTACGAGGCGGTGAAAACGCCGATGGTGGTGGCTGCGCGAAGTGTTGAGGTACACTGACGTCGGCTGACCCACTGAACCACCAAGCCGGTTGAAAGATGCTACATTCTGCGATCGGCATTGAAGTGAGCCTCGCGTTCTCAGCGATCAGCGACAAAATGTTTGGGGGGTTGTTTCACGATCTGCCTGTGATCGGAGCTGCAGTCAAGCGCCGGTCCCCGATGGCTGCTGCCTGGCAGGGCGGCCAGGCCCAAGTCCTCGGGATCGGGCGCACCTACATGACTAATGGCATGCAAATGGGCCATAATCAGATGCAAATGGCCCCGCGCCTTGCATGAATTATGGCCCATTTGCCTGTCACCTTTTGAATATCGAAATTTGCGCGTGGCACAATGGTACTTGCGCCACCGCAAGTTGAATGCTCCACTTGACAACTTGTGGTGGCGCAAGTTCCACTGCGCCATGCACAGTGGCTGTGGTTAAGATATTCGAAAGATGCTCAACAGCGCAACTCCTTTGAATATCGCCCGCCACACCCTCAGCAGAACTATTTGAGCAGCGCAAGGGCTTGCACCTCAGAATGGCGCAGTTTGAATATCCGGCCCCTGAATGCTACCTTTTCCTACTTAACCTTCCCACCACTCTTTTGAGAAACATAGTGTTTTTTCCTTCATTTTGTTTTGTTGATTTGCTTCACAGAAACGCTTGTTGCCTCTAGTAGCTGTTTTGATTTTCCCCATTGTTCCTCCACCCTCCTTCTTGCCTGTTTGCTAGTGCTTTCTGAGGCAATCTCATTTTCCCAAAGTCAGCTCTCCTAATGTCCAATACTCTTGCTTTTGTGTGGCTTGACTCTATGGCTGTATTTATCATGAACCACATTGTTTGGTGGTCACTTGTTCCCAGATTGCTACCCACTTCTAAATCCGAGATCCTTTCTCCATCCCTGTTTGAGAGTACCAGGTCTAAGACTGTTCCCTCCCGAGTGGGTTCCAACACTAGCTGTCTGAGGCATGCACCCTGTAGGGCATCAAGAATGACTCTGCTCTTGGATGTGGCTGCAGCAAAAGTGCTCCAGTTAACATCTGGCATATTCAGGTCTCCCAGCAACAATATCTCCTTTTTCTGCCATTCTAAGGATGCCTTCTATCATTTCCTTGTCCATTACCTCCCCCTGAGAAGGGGGGTCTGTATACTACCCCTGCACACTGGTGCCATTTCTGTCTCAGGGTGACCCACAGTGCCTCCTCTACTCCCTGTTTACTCTTTAGTTCCATTGCTTTGATCCCTTCCCTCATACATAGCTACTCCTCCCTTTTTACCCTCTCTGTCCTCCCATAGATTATGTACCTGGTATATTGACATCCCTGTCATGGGTCTCTGTACCATGTTTCCATGACTGCCATGATATTCAGGCATCCTTCTTCCATCAAGGCCACTAGTTCAGGGAGCTAGTTACACAGACTACAGGCATTGGTACTCATCACCCTCCATTTCTTGATGGCCTTACCTTTGCCCATCCCTGTCCTTACTGCCTTTGCCTTTTTCTGCATTTACCCCTGTCCTGCTCCCTATTGACTTATCTACCTTGGTGTTTACCTCACTAACTACTGTATTTTGTGGTGAGAGGCTGGGATTTCTCTGCTCTTTTTCAGTGCCTACCCCCTTGGCTAGTTCAAATGCTTGCCAATGAAGCATTTAAACCTATCACTTAGAATCCTGGTTCCACTCCCAGACAGATGCAGACCATCGCACCAGTATAGGCCTGTATCCCTTCAGGTTGATCTCCAGTCCCCACTGAAGCCTAAACCCTGAGCTCCACACCAGTTTTTCAAACATTCATTGAATCCCATGGTGCGGAGTACCCTAGCATCACCCTTGCCATAGACAGGCAGCACCTCCAAGAAGGTTGCAGTACGTGCTACTTGTCTATGGCCCCTCCCCTACTCTACAAACTCCTCTTGCACTGCTTTGATCCCATTCCCAGACAGGTCTTTTGTCCCTAGGTGGACAATAACATCCAGCTCCCTCCCTTGTGAAGTTGCTCCTGTGATCCTAAGGATTCACTTTCTGTCCTTCCAAGCCATGGTGCAAGGCAGGCATCTTACCTCCCTCTCCCATTCCACCCCCAATTATACCTCCCCTAATGATCAAGTCCCCCCAGTAGTTGCTTTCTTCCCCTGTAGGGTCACATACCACATTCCTGTGGGCCTCCTTTGTGGAGGTTCCATTCATCCTCCTTGGTCTTCACTGCAGGTGCCTCCATAGAGGAACCACTCTCCACCAGAACAGAATATGAATTGTGGAGAGGTACAGCTGGAGGGATGCACCTCTGTTCCACCACCTTCTCCCTTTCTGAGTCCACCTTGGTCCAACCGCTCCTCTTTCTTGGCAAACTCTGAGGTAGCAGTGGTGGCCCTGGTGGTCCCTTGGTAGGGGAGGAGGTTTCACGAATCCTAGCCAGGTCAGCCTGGAAACAGGCAACCTTCTCCCTCAGACCAGAGAGGTGCCTGCAAATAGGGCAGCATTGCAGGCTCCAGAATGTCTCCCAGAAGACCGCTGCCCCACAGCGCTTGCACTGCACCACACCAATTGTGTCTTATTTTGTGGCCCCTCTCCTGTTGCTTTGTATACTTACTCTCTGCTCCCTCTATTGATTTTTCCACCTACTTTCCTACTGCCCATGTACCCTTACAGCTCTCACCCTTCCTGTTCCAGAACAGGAAATTCCTGTATTCTTTGGTAGTCTCCTTCTTCCTTGCTCAAAGTCAGATGTCCAGCAGCTGGGGGGGGGAAGGAGAGTTACTCTTTTCCTTCAAGGATGATGAAACTAATGTGTTTCAGTGATCTTTCCCTATTTACTGCCACACAGAATGTTCCTGTTGTCAGTCAAATCCAGTGCTTATAAATGCAGAACTGGCTCAGGGAGGGAGGGTGGAGGGGAGGAAAGGAGTGCAATTAGTAAGAAAAGTTCTAGCTTTTAGTCAGCTGCTACTTGCTCTGAAAGCAAGATTCCTGTCTGCCAAAAGCTAGCAGCAGGAAACTGTAATTGTAGCCACCTGGTTCCTACTGCCTAAACTGCATCCCCAATTAACTTCTCTCCTCCCCTGCTGATTTAGAAAACTAAGAAGTTGATACAGTCCCCTTTCCCCAACACAGAAAAACACACTGACTTTCTTTTTTTACCCTAAATAACACCCCCCACTTCTAATAAAGTATCTGATTGCTTAATCCCAATAGGTACTGACTCCTGATGAAATAGAGGTGTTCTATTAGTAAGAACCATTCCACCTTTTTAGTCAGCTGCTCCTTTCTCTGAAAGCAAGATATCTGTCTTCCAAAAGTTAGCAGCAGGAAACTGTAATCGGAGACACCTGGTTTTCTACTGCCTAAGCCACACCTCCAATTAAACTTATCTCCTCCCCTCCTGATTTAGCAAACTAAGAAGTTGATACAGTCCCCTTTCCCCACGTAGGAAAACACACTGACTTTCCTTTTATTTTACCCTAAATGGGACCTGACCCTCCCCACCAAACATACACTTCTAATAAAGTATCTGTTTGCTTAATCCCAGCAGGGAACTGACTCCCTGCTGACACAGAAGATGCTCTAATAGTAAGAAAAGTTCTAGCTTTGGTTGTTGCTCCTTGCTCTGGAAGCAAGATTCCTGTCTGCTAAAAGCTAGCAGCAGGAAACTAATTGGAGACACCTGGTTTTCTACTACCTAAGCCACACCCCAATTAACTTCTCTCTCCCCCTCCTGATTTAGCAAACTGAGAAGTTGATACAGTCCCTTTCTCTCTAACACAGAAAAGCACACTGGCTTTCTTTTTTTACCCTAATGAGACCCCCCAAACACAACTTCATATAAAGTATATGTTTGCTTAATCCCAACAGGTACTGACTCCTGTTGATATATAAGTATTCTATTAGTAAGAAAAGTTCTAGTTTTTGGTCAGCTACTCCTTGCTGTGAAAGCAAGATTCCTGTCTGTCAAAGGCTAGCAGCAGGAAACTATAATTGGAGACACCTGGTTTTCAACTCCTAAGCCACACCCTAATTAACCTCTTTCCTACCCTCCTGATTTAGCAAACTAAGAAGTTGATACAGTCCCCATTCCCCAAAAAAACAGAAAACACACTGACTTTCTTTTTTACCCTAAATGAGACCACCCCACACACTCTAATAAAGTATCTGTTTGCTTAATCTCAACAGACACCGACTCCAGCTGACATAGAAGTGTTCTATTAGTAAGAAAAGTTCTAGCTTTTTAGTCAGTTGCTCCTTGCTCTGAAAAGAAGATTCCTGTTTGCACAAAAGCCATGCTGTAGGAAACTGTAATTGGAGACACCTGGTTTTCTACTGCCAAAGCCACACCACCAATTAACTCTCTCCTCCACTCCTGATTTAGAAACCAAGACAGTTGATACAATCCCTTTCCCAAACACAGAAAAACACACTGACTTTATTTTTTAACCCTAGAAGAGACCACACACACAAAACAACTTCTAATAACGTATATGTTTGCTTAATCCCAACAGGCACTTGACTCTGCTGAGACAGAAGTAGTCTATTAATAAGAAAAGATCTAGCTTTAAAGTCAGCTGCTCCATGCTCCAGAAAGCAAGATTCCTGTCTGCCAAAAAGCTAGTAGCAGGAAACCGTAATTGGAGACATCTGGTTTCTACTACCCAGGCCATACCCCAATAAACCTCTCCCATCCCCTCCTGATTTGGCAAACAAAGAAGTTGATAAAGTCCCTCCCCAACACAGAAAACACATTGTCTTTCTTTTTTACCTAAATAGAGACACCCTATACAACACTTTTAATAAAGCATCTGCACATTTAATCTGAACAAGCAAAGAGGCCTGCTGAGATAGAAGTGTTCTAATATAAGAAAGTTCTAGCTTTTTAGTCAGCTGCCCTCATTGCTAAAAAACAAGAGTCCCATCTCCAAAAGCTAGTAGAAGGAAACTGTAATTGGAGACCTGCTGCCGCCGCCGCCGGGGAGCGGGTGGGGGCTGGGTGGTGGGTGGGGACACTAGACACCAGGGAGATGTCTGGGGGTTCTCTATTGTACATTCTGCCCACGATCGGGCATTACGGTCCACTGGACCACCAAGGAGATATTCGTTGGGGGTTCTTTTACATTCTGCCCGCTGACCGGGCATTAGAGAGATGTTTGTGGGTTGTTTAACGTTCTGCCCGCGATCGGGCATTAGGGAGATGTTTGGGGGTTGTTTCAATGCTCTGTCTGTGATCGAAGGTAGGCAAGGGGCCGGTCCTCGATGGCTGCTGCTCTGGCAGGCGGCCAGGCGTAAGTCCCGAGCGTACCCACATGCTAATGGCATGCAATGAAAGAATCAGATGCAATGGCCTCTCACTTTTGCATGAATTATGGCCCATTTTGCCTGTCACCTTTGAATATCGGAAATTTGCGCAGCGGTACAATGGTACTTGCGCCACCGCAAGTTGAATGCTCCACTTGACAACTTGTGGTGGCGCAAGTTCCACTGCGCCATGCACAGTGGCTGTGGCTGGGGGGTGATATTCAAAGGAGTTGCTCAATAGCGCAACTCCTTTGAATATCGCCCCGGCCACACCCCTGCGCAACTATTTTGAGCAGCGCAAGGGCTTGCACCTCAGAATGGCGCAGTTTGAATATCCGGGCCCCTGAATGCTACCTTTTTCCTACTTAACCTTCCCCACCACCTCTTTTGAGAAACATAGTGTTTTTTTCCTTCATTTTGTTTTGTTGATTTGCTTCACAGAAACGCTTGTTGCCTCTGTGATAGCTGTTTTGATTTTTCCCCATTGTTCCTCCACCCCTCCTTCTTGCCTGTTTGCTAGTGCTTTTCCGAGGCAATCTCTCATTTTCCCAAAGTCAGCTCTCCTAATGTCCAATACTCTTGCTTTTGTGTGGCTTGACTCTATGGCTGTATTTATCATGAACCACATTGTTTGGTGGTCACTTGTTCCCAGATTGCTACCCACTTCTAAATCCGAGATCCTTTCTCCATCCCTGTTTGAGAGTACCAGGTCTAAGACTGTTCCTCCCGAGTGGGTTCCAACACTAGCTGTCTGAGTATGCACCCTGTAGGGCATCAAGAATGACTCTGCTTTTGGATGTGGCTGCAGCAAAAGTGCTCCAGTTAACATCTGGCATATTCAGGTCTCCCAGCAACAATATCTCCCTTTTTCTGCCATTCTAAGGATGCCTTCTATCATTTCCTTGTCCATTACCTCCCCCTGAGAAGGGGGGTCTGTATACTACCCCCGTGCACACTGTGGTGCCATTTTCTGTCTCCAGGGTGACCCACAGTGCCTCCTCTACTCCCTGTTTACTCTTTAGTTCCATTGCTTTGATCCCTTCCCTTACATAGAAAGCTACTCCTCCCCTTTTTTTACCCTCTCTGTCCCTCCCATAGATTATGTACCCTGGTATATTGACATCCCTGTCATGGGTCTCTGTGTACCATGTTTCCATGACTGCCATGATATTCAGGCATCCTTCTTCCATCAAGGCCACTAGTTCAGGGAGCTAGTTACACAGACTACAGGCATTGGTACTCATCACCCTCCATTTCTTGATGGCCTTACCCCTTTTAGCCCCATCCCTGTCCTTACTGCCTTTGCCTTTTTCTGCATTTACCCCTGTCCTGCTCCCTATTGACTTATCTACCTTGGTGTTTACCTCACTAACTACTGTATTTTGTGGTGAGAGGCTGGGGATTTCTCTGCTCTTTTCAGTGCTACCCTTTGTTAGTTCAAATGCTTGCCAATGAAGCATTTAAACCTATCACTTAGAATCCTGGTTCCACTCCCAGACAGATGCAGACCATCGCACCAGTATAGGCCTGTATCCCTTCAGGTTGATCTCCAGTCCCCACTGAAGCCTAAACCCTGAGCTCCACACCAGTTTTTCAAACATTCATTGAATCCCATGGTGCGGAGTACCCTAGCATCACCCTTGCCATAGACAGGCAGCACCTCCAAGAAGGTTGCAGTACGTGCTACTTGTCTATGGCCCCTCCCCTACTCTACAAACTCCTCTTGCACTGCTTTGATCCCATTCCCAGACAGGTCTTTTGTC
The DNA here is from genome assembly GCA_016271365.2 of Neoceratodus forsteri. Lineage (NCBI taxonomy): Eukaryota > Metazoa > Chordata > Ceratodontiformes > Ceratodontidae > Neoceratodus > Neoceratodus forsteri. The sequence goes on from CM057453.1 coordinate 138,472,468, forward strand.
CCTAGGTGACACAACATCCAGCCCCTCCTGTGAAGTTGCTCCTGTGATCCTAAGGATTCACTTTCTGTCCTTCCAAGCATGGTAAGGCAGGCATCTTACCTCCCTCCCATTCCACTCCCAATTATACCTCCCCTAATGATCAAGTCCCCCCAGTAGTTGCTTTCTTCCCCTGTAGGGTCACATACCACATTCCTGTGGGCCTCTTGTGGAGGTTCCATTCATCCTCCTTGGTCTTCACTGCAGGTGCCTCCATAGAGGAACCACTCTCCACCAGAACAGAATATGAATTGTGGAGAGGTACAGCTGGAAGGATGCACCTCTGTTCCACCACCTTCTCCCTTTCTGAGTCCACCTTGGTCCAACCGCTCCTCTTTCTTGGCAAACTCTGAGGTAGCAGTGGTGGCCCTGGTGGTCCCTTGGTAGGGGAGGAGGTTTCACGAATCCTAGCCAGGTCAGCCTGGAAACAGGCAACCTTCTCCCTCAGACCAGAGAGGTGCCTGCAAATAGGGCAGCATTGCAGGCTCCAGAATGTCTCCCAGAAGACCGCTGCCCCACAGCGCTTGCACTGCACCACACCAATTGTGTCTATTTTGTGGCCCTCTCCTGTTGCTTTGTATACTTACTACTCTGCCTCTATTGATTTTTTCCACCTACTTTCCTACTGCCCATGTACCCTCATAGCTCTCCCCTTCCTGTTCCAGAACAGGAAATTCTGTATTCTTTGGTAGTCTCCTTCTTCCCTTGCTCAAAGTCAGATGTCCAGCAGCTGGGGAGGGAGAGTTACTTTTCCTTCAAGGATGATGAAACTAATGTGTTTCAGTGATCTTTTCCTTATTTACTGCCACACAGAATGTTCCTGTTGTCAGTCAAATCCAGTGCTTATAAATGCAGAACTGGCTCAGGGAGGGAAGGTGGAGGGGAGGAAAGGAGTGCAATTAGTAAGAAAAGTTCTAGCTTTTAGTCAGCTGCTACTTGCTCTGAAAGCAAGATTCCTGTCTGCCAAAAGCTAGCAGCAGGAAACTGTAATTGTAGCCACCTGGTTCCTACTGCCTAAACTGCATCCCCAATTAACTTCTCTCCTCCCCTGCTGATTTAGAAAACTAAGAAGTTGATACAGTCCCCTTTCCCCAACACAGAAAAACACACTGACTTTCTTTTTTTACCCTAAATAACACCCCCCACTTCTAATAAAGTATCTGATTGCTTAATCCCAATAGGTACTGACTCCTGATGAAATAGAGGTGTTCTATTAGTAAGAACCATTCCACCTTTTTAGTCAGCTGCTCCTTTCTCTGAAAGCAAGATATCTGTCTTCCAAAGTTAGCAGCAGGAAACTGTAATCGAGACACCTGGTTTTCTACTGCCTAAGCCACACCTCCAATTAAACTTATCTCCTCCCCTCCTGATTTAGCAAACTAAGAAGTTGATACAGTCCCCTTTCCCCACGTAGAAAAACACACTGACTTTCCTTTTATTTTACCCTAAATGGGACCTGACCCTTCCCACCAAACATACACTTCTAATAAAGTATCTGTTTGCTTAATCCCAGCAGGAACTGACTCCTGCTGACACAGAAGTGCTCTAATAGTAAGAAAAGTTCTAGCTTTTTAGTTGCTGCTCCTTGCTCTGGAAGCAAGATTCCTGTCTGCTAAAAGCTAGCAGCAGGAAACTATAATTGGAGACACCTGGTTTTCTACTACCTAAGCCACACCCCAATTAACTTCTCTCCTCCCCTCCTGATTTAGCAAACTGAGAAGTTGATACAGTCCCCTTTCCCTAACACAGAAAAGCACACTGGCTTTCTTTTTTTTACCCTAAATGAGACCCCCCCAAACACACACTTCTTATAAAGTATATGTTTGCTTAATCCCAACAGGTACTGACTCCTGTTGATATATAAGTATTCTATTAGTAAGAAAAGTTCTAGTTTTTGGTCAGCTACTCCTTGCTGTGAAAGCAAGATTCCTGTCTGTCAAAGGCTAGCAGCAGGAAACTATAATTGGAGACACCTGGTTTTCAACTCCTAAGCCACACCCTAATTAACTTCTTTCCTACCCTCCTGATTTAGCAAACTAAGAAGTTGATACAGTCCCCATTCCCCAAAACAGAAAAACACACTGACTTTCTTTTTTTACCCTAAATGAGACCACCCCACACAAACTTCTAATAAAGTATCTGTTTGCTTAATCTCAACAGACACCGACTCCAGCTGACATAGAAGTGTTCTATTAGTAAGAAAAGTTCTAGCTTTTTAGTCAGTTGCTCCTTGCTCTGAAAGCAAGATTCCTGTTTGCCAAAAGCTAGCTGTAGGAAACTGTAATTGGAGACACCTGGTTTTCTACTGCCAAAGCCACACCACCAATTAACTTCTCTCCTCCACTCCTGATTTAGCAAACTAAGAAGTTGATACAATCCCCTTTCCCCAACACAGAAAAACACACTGACTTTATTTTTTTAACCCTAGAAGAGACCACACACACACAAACACACTTCTAATAACGTATATGTTTGCTTAATCCCAACAGGCACTGACTCCTGCTGAGACAGAAGTAGTCTATTAATAAGAAAAGATCTAGCTTTAAAGTCAGCTGCTCCATGCTCTGAAAGCAAGATTCCTGTCTGCCAAAAGCTAGTAGCAGGAAACTGTAATTGGAGACATCTGGTTTTCTACTACCTAGGCCATACCCCCAATAAACCTCTCCCATCCCCTCCTGATTTGGCAAACAAAGAAGTTGATAAAGTCCCCTTCCCCAACACAGAAAAACACATTGTCTTTCTTTTTTTTTACCCTAAATGAGACACCCTATACACACACTTTTAATAAAGCATCTGTTTATTTAATCTGAACAAGCAAAGAGGCCTGCTGAGATAGAAGTGTTCTAATAGTAAGAAAAGTTCTAGCTTTTTAGTCAGCTGCTCCTTGCTCTGAAAATAAGAGTCCCATCTCCCAAAAGCTAGTAGAAGGAAACTGTAATTGGAGACATGTGGTTTTCTACTGCATAAGCCACACCCCCAATTAACTTCTCTTCTCCTCTCCTGATTTAGCAAACTAAGAAGTTGATACAGCCCCCTTTCCCTAAAACAGAAAAACACAATGAGTTTCCTTTTTTTATCCTAAATGAGACACGACCCCCCCCACACACATCTAATAAAGTATATGTTTGTTTAATCCCAATAGGCATTGACTCCTGCTGAAACAGACGTGTTCTATTAGTAAGAAAAGTTCTAGCTTTTTAGCCAGTTGTTCCTTGCTCTGAAAGCAAGATTCCTACCTACCAAAGCTAGCAACAGGAAACTGTAGTTGGAGACACCTGGATATATACTGCCTAAGCCACACCCCCAATTAACTTCTCTCCTAGCATCCTGATTTAGCAAACTAAGAAGTTGATACAGTCTCCTTTCCCAAACACAGAAAAACTCACTGTCTTTCTTTCTTTTCCCCTATTGAGACCCCCACACACACTTCTAATAAAGCATCTGTTTGCTTAATCCCAACAGGCACTGCATCCTGCTGAGACAGAAGAGTTCTATTAGTAATAAAAGTTCTTGCTTTTTGGTTCAGCTGCTCCTTGCTCTGAAAACAAGATTCCTGTCTGTTAAAAGCTAGCAGCAGGAAACTGTTATTGGAGATACCTGGTTTTCTACTGCCAAAGTTGCACCCCCAATTAAGTTCTTTCCTCCCCTCCTGATTTAGCAAACTAAGAAGTTGATACAGTACCCATTCCCCAGCACAGAAAATCACAATGACTTTCTTTTTTTTTTACACTAAATGAGACCACCCCACACACATCTAATAAAGTATCTGTTTGCTTAATCCCAAAAGGGCACTGACTCCTGCTAAGATAGAAGGGTTCTATTACTAAGAAAAGATCTAGCTTTTTAGTCCGCTGCGACTTGTTCTGTAAGCAAGATTCCTGTTTGCCAAAAGCTTGCAGCAGGAAACTGTAATTGGAGACAACTTGTTTTCTACTGCCTCAGCTCCCCCCCATTTACTTCTCTCCTCCCCTCCTGATTTAGCAAACAAAGAAGTTGATACAGACCCCTTTCCCCAACACTGAAAATAACACTGACTTTCTTTTTTTACCCTACATGAGACCCCACACACACACACTTCCAATAAAGAATCTGTTTGTTTTATCCAAAACAAGCACTAATTCCTGCTAAGATAGAAGTATTCTATTAGTAAGAAAAGTTCTACCTTTTTAGTCAGCTGCTCCTTGCTCTGAAAACAAGAGTCCTGTCTGCCAAATGCTAGAAGCAGGAAACTGTAATTTGAGACATCTGGTTTTCTAACTGTCTAAGCCACACCCCTAATTAACTTCTCTTCTCCCCTCCTGATTTATCAATCTAAGAAGTTGATTCAGTTCCCATTCCCCAGCATGGAAAAACACACTGACTTTCTTTCTATTACCCTCAATAAGACCACCCCACACACACTTCTAATAAAGTATCTGTCTGCTTAATCCCAACAGGCACTAACTCCTGCTGAGCTAGAAGTATTCTATTAGTAAGAAAAGATCTAGCTTTTTAGTCAGCTGCTCCTTGTTCTGAAAGCAAGCTTCCTGTTTGCCAAAAGCTAGCAGCAGGAAACTGTAATTGGAGACACCTGGTTTTCTACTGCCTAAGCCCCCCATTAACTTCTCTCCTTCCCTTCTGATTTAGCGAACAAAGAAGTTGATAGAGACCTCTTTCCCCAACACAGAAAAACACACTGACTTTCTTTTTTTACCCTAAATGAGACCCACGCACACACACACACACACACACACTTCTAATAAAGTATGTTTGCTTAATCCCAACAAGCACTAACTCCTGCTAAGAAATAAGTTTTCTACTAGTAAGAAAAGTTCTAGCTTTTTAGTGAACTTCTCCTTGCTCTTAAAACAAGAGTCCTGTCTGCCAAACGCTAAAAACAGGAAACTGTAGTTTGAGACATCTGGTTTTCTAACTGGCTATGCCACACCCCAATTAAATTATCTTCTCCCCATCAGATTTAGTAACCTAAGAAGTTGATTCAGTCCCCATTCCCCAACACAGAAAAACACACTTTCTTTTTTTTACCCTAAATAAGACCACCCACACACACCTAATAAATATCTGTTTGCTTAATCAGAAAAGGCACTAACTCCTGCTGAGATAGAAGTATTCTATTAGTAAGAAAATATCTAGCTTTTTAGTCAGCTGCTCTTTGCTCTGAAAGCTAAGATTTCTGGCTGCCAAAAGACAGTAGCAGGAAACTGAAGTCAGAGACACCTGATTATGTATTGCCTAAGCCACACACCCCAATTAACTTCACTTCACCCATCCTGATTTAGCAAATTAAGAAGCTGATACAGTCCCAATTCCCAAGCACAAAAAAACACACTCTTTCTTTTCCCCTATTGAGACCCTCCCACACACACACACACACTTCTAATAAAGTATCTGTTTGCTTAATCCCAACAGGCACTAACTCCTGCTGCGATAGAAGAATTCTATTAGTAATAAAAGTTCTAGCTTTTTAGTTAGCTGCTGCTTGCTCTGAAAACAAGATTCCTGTCTGTCAAAAGCTAGCAGCAGGAAATTGTAATTGGAGACACCTGGTTTTCTACTGCTAAAGTTGCACCCCCCCCAATTAACTTCTCTATTCCCCTCCTGATTTAGCAAACTAAGACGTTGATACAGTACCCATTCCCCAGCACAGAAAAACACAATCACTTTCTTTTTTTTACCATAAATCAGACCACCCCACACACATCTCATAACGGATCTGTTTGCTTAATCCCAAAAGGGTACTGACTCCTGCTAAGATAGAAGTGTTCCATTACTAGGAAAAGTTCTAGTTTTTTATTCAGCTGCTCCTTGCTCTGAAAGCAAGATTCCTGTTTGCCAAAAGCTAGCAGTAGGAAACTGTAATTGGAGACACCTGTTTTTCTACTGCCTAAGCTAAACCCCAATAACTTCTCTCCTCCCCTCCTGATTTAGCAAATAAAGAAGTTTATACAGACCCCTTTCCCCAAAACAGAAAAACACACTGACTTTCTTTTTTTACCATAAATGAGACCCCCACACACACTTCTAATAAAGTATCTGTTTGTTTAATCCAAACAAGCACTAATTCCTGCTAAAATAGAAGTATCCTATCAGTAAGAAAAGTTCTACCTTTTTAGTCAGCTGCTCCTTGCTCTGCCAACAAGAATCCTGTCTGTCAAATGCTAGAAGCAGGAAACTGTAAATAGAGACATCTGGTTTTCTAACTGTCTAAGTCACACCCCTAATTAACTTCTCTTCTCCCCTCCTGATTTAGCAACCTAAGAAGTTGATTCAGTCCCCATTCCCCACCACAGAAAAACACACTGACTTTCTTTTTTTTACCCTAAATAAGACCACCCCACACACGTTTAATAAAGTATCTGTTTGCTTAATCCCAACAGGCACTATCTCCTGCTGAGATAGAAGTATTCTATTAGTAAGAAAGGATCTAGCTTTTTAGTCAGCTGATATTTGCTCTGAAAACAAGATATCTGTCTGCCAAAAGACAGCAGCAGGAAACTGTAATTGGAGATACCTGGTTTTCTACTGCCTAAGTCACACCCCCAATTAACTTCTCTCCTCCCATCCTGATTTAGCAATCTAAGAAGTTGATACAGTCTCCTTTCCCAAACACAGAAAAACTCACTGTCTTTCTTTCTTTTCCCCTATTGAGACCCCCCACACACACACTTCTAATACAGTATTGGTTTGCTTAATCCCAACAGGCACTGCATCCTGCTGAGATAGAAGAGTTCTATTAGTAATAAAAGTTCTTGCTTTTTAGTCAGCTGCTCCTTGCTCTGCAAACAAGATTCCTGTCTGTCAAAAGCTAGCAGCAGGAAATTGTAATTGGAGATACCTGGTTTTCTACTGCCAAAGTCGCAACCCCAATTAACTTCTCCCCTCTCCTCCTGATTTAGGACACTAAGAAGTTGATACAGTATCCATTCCCCAGCACAGAAAAACACAATGACTTTCTTTTTTTTACCCGAAATGAGACCACCCCACACACATCTAATAAAGTATCTGTTTGCTTAATCCCAAAAGGGCACTGACTCCTGCTAAGATAGAAGGGTTCTATTACTAAGAAAGGATCTAGCTTTTTACTCAGCTGCTCCTTGATCTGCAAGCAAGATTCCTCTTTGCCAAAAGTTAGCAGCAGGAAACTGTAATTGGAGACACCTGCTTTTCTATTGCCTAAGCCCCCCATTAACTTCTCTTCTCCCCTTCTGATTTAGCAACCTAAGAAGTTGATTCAGTCCCCATTCCCCAGCACAGAAAAACACACTGACCTTCTTTTTTTAGCCTAAATAAGACCACCCCACAAACACTTCTAATAAAGTATCTGTTTGCTTAATCCCAACAGGCACTAACTCCTGTTGAGATAGAAGTATTCTATTAGTAAGAAAAGATCTAGCTTTCTAGTCAGCTGCTCCTTGCTCTGAACTCAAGATTTCTGTCTGCCAACAGACAGAAGCAGGAAACTGTAATTGGAGACGTGTGGTTTTCTACTGCCTAAGTTACAAGCCCAATTAAATTCTCCCCTTCCCTCCTGATTTATCAAACTAAGAACTTGATACAGCCCCCTTTCCCCAACACAGAAAAACACACTAGATTTCTTTTTTACCCTAAATGAGACCCCTCCACGTGCACACACACACACACACACACACTTTTAAAAAAGTATCTGTTTGCTTAATAAGAACAGGCACTGAGATCTGCTGAGATAGAAGTGTTCAATTAGTAAGAAAAGGTCTAGCTTTAGGTCTAACTTTTTAGTCAGCTCCTGATTGTTCTGAAAGGAAAATTCCTGTCTGCCAAAAGCAAGCAGCAGGAAACTGTAATTGGAGACGCCTGGTTTTCTACTACCTAAGCCACACCCCCAATTAACTTATCTCCTCCCCTCCTGATTTAGAAAGCTAAGAAGTTGATACAGTCCATTTCCTAAACACAGCAAAACACACTGACTTTCTTTTTTCCCCTAATGAGACCACCCCACACACTTCTAATAAAGTATATGTTTGCTTAATCCCAACAGACACCGAGTCCTGCTGAGATAGAAGTGTTCTATTAGTAGTAAAAGTTCTATCTTTTTAGTCAGCTGCTCCGTGCTCTGAAAGGAAGATTCCTGTTTGCCAAAAGTTAGCAGCAGGAAATTGTAACTGGAGACACCAGGATTTCTACTGCCTAACCCACACCCCATTAACTTCTCTCCCCCCTCCAGATTTAGCAAACTCAGTTGATACATTCCCCATTACCCAACACAGAAAAACACACTGACTTTCTTTTTTTACCCTACGTGAGACCCCCCACACACACACATTTCTAATAAAGTATCTATTTGCTTAATCCAAACAGGCACTAACTCCTACTGAGATAGTAGTATTCTATTAGTAAGAAAAGTTCTAGCTTTTTAGCCAGCTGCTCCTTGCTCTGAAAATATGAATCCTGTCTGTCAAAAGCTAGAAGCAGGAAACTGTAGTTGGAGACATCCGTTTTTTTCTAACTGCCTAAGCCACACTTCTAATTAACTTCTCTTTTCCCCTCCTGATTTAGCAACCTAAGAAGTTGATACAGTCCCTGTTCCCCAACACAGAAAAACTCACTGACTTTCCCTTTTTTACCCTAAATAGACCTGCCCCCCACACACACGTCTAATAAATTATCTGTTTGCTTAATCCAAAAAGGGCAATGACTCCTGCTGAGACAGAAGTGTTCTATTAGTAAGAAAAGTTCTAGCTTTTTAGCCAGCTGCTCCTCGCTCTGAAAATATGAATCCTGTTTGTCAAAAGCTAGAAGCAGGAAACTGTAATTGGAGACATCTGTTTTTTTCTAACTGCCTAAGCCACACTTCTAATTAACTTCTCTTTTCCCCTCCTGATTTAGCAACCTAAGAAGTTGATACAGTCCCTGTTCCTCAACACAGAAAAACTCACTGACTTTCCTTTTTTTACCCTAAATAGACCTGCCCCAACACACATGTCTAATAAATTATCTGTTTGCTTAATCCCAAAAGGGCAATGACTCCTGCTGAGACAGAAGTGTTCTATTAGTAAGAAAAGTTCTAGCTTTTTAGTCAGTTGCTCCTTACTCTGAAAGCAAGATTCCTGTCTGCCAAAAGCCAGCAGCAGGAAACTGTAATTGGAGACACCTGGTTTTCTACTGCCTAAGCCACACCCCCTATTAACTTCTCTCCTCCCCTTCTGATTTACCAAAATAAGAAGTTGATACACTCCCCCATTCACCAACACAGAAAAACACGCCGACATTGATTTTTTTACCCTAAATGGGACCACCCCACACACACACTTCTAATAAAGTATCTATTTGCCAAATCCCAAAAGGGCAATGACTCCCACTGAGATAGAAGTGTTATATTAGTAAGAAGAGTTCTAGCTTTTTAGTCAGCTACTCCTTGCTCTGAAAGCAAGATTCCTGTTAGCCAAAAGCGAGCTGCAGGAAACTGTAATTGGAGACCCCTGGTTTTATTCTACATAAGCCAGACTGCCAATTAACTTCTACCCTGCCCTCCTGATTTAGGAAACTAAGAAGTTGATACAGTCCCCTTTCCCAAACACAGAAAAACACACTGACTTTCATTTTTTTAACCCTAAATGAGACCCCCCCCCACACACACACTCTTCTAATAAAGTATCTGTTAATCCCAACAGGCACTGACTCCTGCTGAGATAGAAGTGTTCTATCAGTAAGAACAGTTCTAGCTTTTTAGTCAGCTGCTCCTTGGTCTGAAAGCAAGATTCATGTCTGCCAAAAGCTACCAGTGGGAAATTGTAATTGAAGACACCTGGTTTTCTACTGCCAAACCCACACTCCCAATTAACTTCTCTCCTCCCATCCTGATTTAGAAAACTAAGAAGTTGATACAGTTCCCAGTCCCCAACACAGAAAAACACACTGGCTTTCCTTTTTTTTACCCTAACTGAGACCTGTCCCCCCATACACTTCTAATAAAGTATCTGTTTGCTTAATCCCAACAGGTGCAGAGTCCTGCTGAGATAGAAGTGTTTGACTAATAAGATAAGTTCTAGTTTTTTAGTCAGCTGCGCCTTGCTCTAAAAACAAGATTCCTGTCTGTCAAAAGCTAGCAGCAGGAAACTGTAATTGGAGACACATGGTTTTCAACTGCCTAAGCTACACCCCCAATTAACTTCTCTCCTCCCCTCCTGATTTGGCAACTTAAGAAGTTGATACAGTACCCATTCCACAGCACAGAAAAACACATTGACATTATTTTTTTTACCCTAAATCAAACCACCCCACACACACTTCTAATAAAGTATCTGTTTGCTTAATCCCAACAGGCACTGAGTCCTGCTGAGATAGAAGTGTTTGACTAGTAAGAACAAGTTCTAGCTTTTTAGTCAGCTGCTCCTTGCTCTGAAAGCAAGATTCCTGTTTGCCAAAAGCTAGCAGCAGGAAACTGTAACTGGGGACATCTGGTTTTCTACTGCCTAAATCACACACCCCCATTAACTTCTCTCCTCCCCTCCTGATTTAGCAAACTAAGAAGTTGATATAGTCATCTCTCCCTAACACAGAAAAGCACACTGTCTTTCTTTTTTTACCCTAAATGAGATCCCCATGTGCAAACACACAAACACACACACTTCTAATAAAGTATCTGTTTGTTTAATCCATAAAGACACTAACTCCTGACAAGATAGAAGTATTCTATTAGTAAGAAAAGTTCTAGCTTTTTTAGTCAGCTGCTCCTTGCTCTGAAAACAAGAATCCTGTCTGCCAAAAGCTAGCAGCAGGAAACTGTAATTGGAGATATCTGGTTTTCTAACTACCTAAGCCACACTCTCAACTAACTTCTCTTCTCCACCCCTGATTTAGCAACCTAAGAAGTTGATGCAGTCCCCGTTCCCCAACACAGAGAAACACACTGACTCTCCTTTTTTCCCTAAATGAGACCCGCCATACCCCCACGACCACTTCTAATAAAGTATCTGTTTGCTTAATCCTAACAGACACTAACTCCTGCTGAGACAGAAGTTTTCTAATAGTATGAAAAGTTCTAACTTTTTAGTAGCTCCGTCTTGCTCTGAAAGCAAGATTCTTGTCTGCCAAAAGCTAGCAGCAGGAAACTGTAATTGCAGACACCTGGTTTTCTATTGCATAAGCCACTACCCTATTAACTTCTCTCCTCCCCTTCCCTCCTGATTTACCAAACTAAGAAGTTGATACACTCCCCATTAACCAACAGAGAAAGCCATACCACCAATTAACTTCTCTCCTCCACTCCTAATTTAGCAAACTAAGAGGTTGTTGCAATCCCATTTCCCAACACGGAAAAAGACACTGACTTTCTTTCTTTTTTTCCACAAAATGAGATGACACACTCACACACACACACTTCTAATAAAGTATATGTTTGCTTAATCCCAACTGGCACCGACTCCTGCTGAAACAGAAGTGTTCTATTAGTAACTATAGTTCTAGTCGTTTAGCCAGCTACTCCTTGCTCTGAAAGCAAGATTCCTGTCTGTCAAAAGTTAGCGGCAGGAAACTGTAATTGGAGACAGATGGTTATATACTGCCAAAGCCACACCCCCAATTAACTTCATTCCTCCCATCCTGATTTAGTAAACTAAGAAGTTGATAGAGTCCCCTTTTCCAAACACAGAAAAACACACTGTCTTTCTTTCTTTTCCCTTAATGAGACCCCCAAATGCACACACTTCTAGTAAAGTAACTGTTTGCTTAATCCCAACAGGCACTCAGTCCTGCTGAGATAGAAGAGTTCTATTAGTAATAAAAGTTCTAGCTTTTTAGTCTGCTTCACCTTGCTCTGAAAACAAGATTCCTGTCTGTCAAAAGCTAGCAGCAGGAAACTGTCATTGTATATACCTGGTTTTCTACTGCCAAAGCTGCACCCCCAATTAACTTCTCTTCTCCCCATCTGATTTAGCAACCTATGACGTTGATTCAGTCCTCATTCCCCAACACAGAAAAACACACTGACTTTCTTTCTTTCACCCTAAATAAGACCACCCCACACACACTTCTAATAAAGTATCTGTTTGCTTAATCCCAAAAGGCACTGACTCCTGCTGAGATAGAAGTATTGTATTAGTAAGAAAAGATCTAGTTTTTAGTCAGCTGCTCCTTGCTCTGAAAGCCAAGATTTCTGGCTGCCAAAAGACAGCAGCACTAACCTGTAATCAAAGATAGCTGATTATATACTGCCTAAGCCATACCCCCAATTAACTTCTCTCCTCCCATCCTGATTTAGCAAACAAAGAAGTTGATACAGTCCCCTTTCCCAATCACAGAAAAACATACCGTCTTCCTTTCTTTTCCCTTACTGAGACCCTCCCACACATACACATAATTCTAACAAAGTATCTATTTGCTTAATCCCAACAGGCACTGCTTCCTGCTGAGATGGAAGAGTTATATTAGTAATAAAAGTTCTAGCTTTTTAGTCAGCTGCTTCTTGCTCTGAAAACAAGATTCCTGTCTGTCAGAAGCTGGCAGCAGGAAATTGTAATTGGAGACACCTAGTTTTCTACTGCCAAAGCCGCACCACCAATTAACTTCTCTCCTCCCCTCCTGATTTAGCAAACTAAGAAGTTGATATGGTACCCATTAGCCAGCACAGAAAAACACAATGACTTTCTTTTTTTCACCATAAATGAGATCACCCCACACACACATCTAATAAAGTATCTGTTTGCTTAATCCCAAAAGGGCACTGACTCCTGCTAAGATAGAAGTGTTCTTTTACTAAGAAAAGTTCTAGCTTTTTACTCAGCCGCTCCTTGCTCTGAAAGCAAGATTCCTCTTTGCCAAAAGCTTGCAACAGGAAACTGTAATTGAAGACACCTGCTTTTCTACTGCCAAAGCCCCCCATTAACTTCTCTCCTTCCCTCCTGATTTAGCAAACAAAGAAGTTGATATAGACCCCTTTCCCCAACACAGAAAAAACACATTGACTTTCTTTTTTACCCTAAATGAGACCCCCACACAAACACACTTCTAATAAAGTATCTGTTTGTTTAATCCCAACAAGCACTAACTGCTGCTGAGATAGAAGTATTCTATTATTAAGAAAAGTTCTAGTTTTTATTTAGCTGATCCTTGCTCTGAAAACAAGAGTCCTCTCTGCCAAATGCTAGAAGCAGGAAACTGTAATTTGAGACATCTGGTTTTCTAACTGTCTAAGCCACACCACTAATTAACCTCTCTTCTCCCCTCCTGATTTAGCAACCTAAGAAGTTGATTCAGTCCTATTTCCCAACACAGAAAAACACACTGACTTTCATTTTTTACCCTAAATAAGACCACCCCACAAACACTTCTAATAAAGTATCTGTTTGCTTAATCCCAACAGGCACTAACTCCTGCTGAGATAGAAGTATTCTATTAGTAAGAAATTATCTAGCTTTTTAGTCAGCTGCTCCTTGTTCTGAAAGCAAGATTTCTGTCTGCCAAAAAACTGAAGTAAGAAACTGTAATTGGAGATGTGGTTTTCTATTGCCTAAGCTACAAGCCCAATTAAATTCTCCCCTCCCCTCCTGATTTATCAAACTAAGAAGTTAACACAGTCCAATTTCCGCAACACAGAAAAACACCCTGGCTTTCTTTTTTTTACCCTAAATGAGACCCCCCCACACACACACACTTTTAATAATGTATCTGTTTGCATAATATGAACAGGCACTGAGACCAGCTGAGATAGAAGTGTTCAATTAGTAAGAAAAGGTCTAGCTTTTTAGTCAGCTCCTCCTTGCTCCAAAAGGAAAATTCCTGTCTGCCAAAAGCTAGCAGCAGGAAACTATAATTGGAGACAGCTGGTTTTCTACTGCCTAAGCCACACCCCCAATTAACTTCTCTCCTCCCCTCCTGATTTAGAAAGCTAAGAAGTTGATACTGTCCATTTCCCAAACACAGTAAAACACACTGACTTTCTTTTTTCCACTATTGGGACCACCCCCACACACTTCTAATAAAGTATCTGTTTGCTTAATCCCAACAGACACAGAGTCCTGCTGAGATAGAAGTGTTCTATTAATAATGAAAGTTCTATCATTTCAGTCAGCTGCTGCTTACTCTGAAAGCAAGATTCCTGGTTGTCAAAAGTTAGCAGCAGGAAACTGTAACTGGAGACAATAGGTTTTCTACTGCCTAAACCACCGCCCCATTAACTTCTCTCCTCCCCCTCCTGATTTAGCAAACTCAGATGTTGATACAGTTCCAATTCCTCAACACAGAAAAACACACTGACTTTCTAGGTTTTTACCGTAAATGAGACCCCCCACGCACACACACTTTTAATAAAGTATCTGTTTGCTTAATAAGGACAGGCTGAGACAGAAGTGTTAAATTAGTAAGAAAAGGTCTAGCTTTTTAGTCAGCTCCTCCTTGCTCTGAAAGGAAAATTCCCGTCTGCCAAAAGCTAGCAGAGGAAACTGTAATTGGAGACACCTGGTTTTCTACTGCCTAAGCCACACCCCCAATTTACTTCTCTCTTCTTCCCCTCCTGATTTAGAAAGCTAAGAAGTTGATACAGTCCATTTCTCAAACACAGCAAAACACACTGACTTTCTTTTTTCCCCTAATGAAACCACCCTCTCACACACTTCTAATAAAGTATATGTTTGCTTAATCTCAACAGGCACTGACTCCTGCTGAGATAGAAGTGTTGTATCATTAAGAACAGTTCTAGCTTTTAAGTCAGCTGCTCCTTGGTCTGAAAGCAAGATTCATGTCTGCCAAAAGTTAACAGCAGGAAATTGTATTTGAAGACACCTGGTTTTCTACTGCCTAAGACACACCCCCAATTAATTTCTCTCCTCCCATCCTGATTTAGAAAACTAAGATGTTGATACAGTTCTCAATGCCCAACACAGAAAAACACACTGGCTTTTTTTTTACCCTAAATGAGACCCATCCCCCCCACACACTTCTAATAAAGTTTCTGTTTGCTTAATCCCAACAGGCACTGAGTCCTGCTGAGATAGAAGTGTTTGACTTGTAAGAAAACTTCAAGTTTTTTAGTCAGCTGCTCCTTGTTCTAAAAACAAGATTCCTGTCTGTCAAAAGCTAGCAGCAGGAAACTGTAATTGGAGACACATGGTTTTCAACTGCCAGAGCCACACCCCCAATTAACTTCTCTCCTTCCCTCCTGATTTAACAAAATAAGAAGCTGATACAGTACCCATTCCCCAGCGCAGAAAAACACACTGACTTTCTTATTTTTTTACCCTAAATGAGACCACTCCACACACACTTCTAATAAAATATATCTTTGCTTAATCCCAAAAGGGCACTGACTCCTGCTTGGATAGAAGTGTTCTATTAGTAAGAAAACTTCTAGCTTTTTAGTCAGCTGCTCCTTGCTCTTAAAGCAAGATTCCTGTCTTCCAAAAGCTAGTGGCAGGAAACTGTAATTGGAAACACCTGGTTTTCTACTGCCTAAGCCACACCCACAATTCACTTCTCTCCTACCCTGTTGATTTAGCAAACTAATTAGTTGATGCAGTCCCTTTCCCCATCACAGAAAAACACATTGACTTTCCTTTTTTGCCCTAAATGAGACCCCAACCACTCACACACTTCTAATAAAGTAACTGTTTGCTTAATCCCAACAGGCACTGACTCCTGCTGAGACAGAAGTATTCTCTTGGTAAGTAAAGGATTTTTCTTCCCTATGTGCATGATCTTGCACTTCTTTGCAATAAATCCCAGTTGCCACTCTTCTGACCATTTTGCTAGTTTATCCAGATCTCTTCTCATTCTGCCCACCCCATCTGGATCATCTACTCTGTTGCAGATCTTGGTGTCATCTGCAAACAGACAAGCCTTACCCTCTAGTCCATCTGCAATGTCACTAATGAAGATATTGAAGAGGACTGGCCCCAGGACTGATCCCTGAGGTACCCCACTTGTGACTTGCATCTCTTCTTACTGTAAACCACTTACCACCACTCTCTGTTTTCTGCCCGTCAACCAGTTTGCCACCCAGTTGACCAACTTCTGACCCACTCTGAGCCTATCCAGCTTATTTATCAATCTTCTATGTGGAACAGTGTTGAAAGCTCTGCTGAAGTCAAGGTAGGTGACATCAACTGCTCCCCCTTGGTCCACCACTCTGGTTACTCAGCCAAAGAAATCTATGAGATTAGTTTGACAGGACCTTCCTTTTGTAAACCCATGCTGTCTTGGATCCTGTGCCTCTATGGATTCCAGGTGTTGCACTATCCTTTCCTTAAGGAGTGCCTCCATAATCTTGCCCACTACTGAGGTAAGACTGAGTGGTCTGTAGTTCCCTGCCTCCTCCCTGCTACCACTCTTGTGGAGCGGGATCACATGAGCCCTTCTCCAGTCTTGTGGGACCTCTCCTGTGCTCAGAGACTCACTAAACAGTTCTGCTAATGGCTCTGCTAGTTCCACCCTTAGCTCCTTAAGTATGCTGGGATGTATGCCATCAGGTCCCATTGCCTTGTCCACCCTGAGCTTAGTGAGCTCTTGTAGGACCCT
Source organism: Neoceratodus forsteri (assembly GCA_016271365.2). Classification (NCBI taxonomy): domain Eukaryota; kingdom Metazoa; phylum Chordata; order Ceratodontiformes; family Ceratodontidae; genus Neoceratodus; species Neoceratodus forsteri. The sequence continues at coordinate 138,488,989 of CM057453.1, forward strand.
TTCTTTTGTGAAGGGAGTAGTGCTCACCTCCCTCCCCCCTGTGTCCATGGTGCTGAGCTGTGCGCCCTGCCATACCTTCTCTTCAGTAAATACTGAGCAAAAGTATCTAGTTAGAATAGATGCTTTTACAGGGTCCTCCTCCTCACATGTCCCCTTTTCTCCTTTGAGCTTAGCAATACCTCCTCTGGACTTTCTCCTTTCACTAATGTATCCATAGAAAGTCTTGTCACCTTCTTGCCAAATTGTTTAGCCCCTAGCTCATACCAGTGCAATTGAGAAGTCTTGTGTTTGCCTGGCCAAGGATAAAGCAGTAGCAACAGAAAATAGCAACTTTTTTGAGGAGCAAGAAAAAAGGACTTACCAGCAGTTGGGGTCCCTAGGTGTGACTCCTCCCCTTGATGGCATTCCTGTAAGGTGTCCCCTCCCAGCAGTGATCCCCAGTAGCAGAGGTGGAGGTGATTAAAGTGGCAGCACCGAGCTTGATGCCAACCACCAATTTCATTATCTGTGCCTGTTGGTATATCAGGTAGCCCACAGGGGCAAGAAGGAAATTCCACCCAGTTGGAGCAGAATAAGACTAAGTTGTTTCCAATTGGAAGCAGCTCTCTGTGGCAGCAACTACCTCTATTGTCCTGTCACCAGGCAGGGAAGCAGAGAACAACAGCCTGTCAAGTCAGGGCAAGGACAAGAAGGAGCCAGCTTATATTGATGTGGCTCCAGGAAGTGGCACCTGTCACATTAGTTCCCTCCCAATGGAGGAGTAAACAACCATGTTAGACTGCTTAGTAGGGGTGGAGTTTACAGAGGCTGACATCCAGTTCAGGCAGAACTCCAAAATGAAGCACAAGCCTCAGTGGTCCCTCTCGAAGTAGGAGTGGGATCTGACTTTTTTTTGTTATTTACTGTCTGTAAGGCCATGTAGGCCTGGCATCCCTCCAAACTGACTCAGGAGGAAAAACAGCAAAAACATATTGGACAAAGCTAATCCCAATGTCAGTGGCACAAACTACAAGTAGAGTCTCAAACCACCTGTTGTTCAGTTCAAATTAGTTAAATAAAAAGCTTACCTCACTTCAGTGTGAAGCTAAAACACTTTATTGTATAAAACAGCATGGATGAGAAATCCTGTAGCTATAAAAATTTAAACTATTTAATTATGGTGACAGTACTGCAGATGAACAGAAGGTAAAACAAACATCCATTGGCACTAAACATTGTGCTTCCATAGTAAAAACTCTTGGCCAGGTGGTTGAAAATGCAGCAAGCATAAAGGAAAGTGTACACACATATGCTGACATTTTCACATAAGCCTTTCTCAGAGATGATTGGTCCATGTATCTCCACCTCATAAATAATCAAGAATCATGAATATTAATGAGATATGCAATACTATGTAGTGACCAGCTCACAAGTGTGTAAACCAGCATAACTGTTAACACAAATCATAACTGTCAAAGATATAATAAAGATATTGAGGAAATTAAAACCCAGCAAATCTGGTGGTATTGATGGGGTGGAGACAAGGGGCCAGATTTTCAAAACTCCAAGAATGCCACAAGCCTTTGATGCAGCGAACATATGGTACACAGGCCATGCAGCATTCTCTTGGCTGGCGATCAGGATTTTCCATTTTGTGTGCTAATTGCCACAAGCTAGATCAACTTTTTTTGGTCTAGCTTGAGGCAGTCCTGAAGGTCTTTATTATGGAGTTTGCACTAGATATTTGGCACAATGTAGCAACTGCACCTGAGATTGTAAAATTGGGCACATTTGAGGCAAAGAGGTTTGGTGTACTGCCAGAACCTAAGTGTGCTGGTGCAGGGCTTGAAGAAAACCTTGCACCACCCTTTGAAAATCTGAGCCAATGTTTTTAAAAGATCCTGCGGAGGTTATTGTGCCCATTTTCACCAAGTTATTTAATTGGAGCTTGATGGAGGAAATATGCCCAGAAACCTGGAAAAAATGTTAAAACTGTGCCTGTCTTCAAAAATGGTGAACAGACATTACCATTAAATTATCGGCCAGCTGCCTTCCTGCCAGTGGTATTAAAGATCTTTGAGAGACTGGTACATACACAGTTGCATAACTATCTCAAAAAATATAAACTCATTACCAAATACCAATCAGACTTTAGAAAAGGTCACTCCACAGGCAATGTGCTCACTGACTTCTTGGACTTGCTTTCCAACCCTTTGAGTGAGGATGGAGTGGTAGGCATTGTGTTTGTGGACTTGATCAAAGCCTTCAACTTGGTAAATCATCAAATACTGTTAAAAAGATTGGAAAATGTAAACATTTCTGAGGATGCCCTTAAGTGGTTCTCATCCTATACAGTACAATCCAGCTAAATGGGACGTGGATAAGTGGGACGGACGCTTAAATGGGACCTTTACTAGGGAACCGATTTTGTTGCATGAATAGCCCAGGACACAGAAAATGTTTTAGCGGGACATCAATTTAACTAACAGCTGCTTAAGTGGGACAGTGCAGGCAACTATTCTGACCTTTAATCACCTGTTAATCGCCTGTTGATGCTTACGATGATCACTGTAATCACTGTAATCCCCATCAAACTCCCCTGTTCTTGTGTTTTCTTGCATTTCTCTGTTGCTGTGCTCAAGTACTGTAGTGCTGCTGTAGTCTCTACCCCAAAATGAACTTACCTTGGCTGACAGAGTGCGAGTGCTGGAAGTGCTGAGTAGCCCGAATGGCTCACTATCCTCGGTTGTGGCCAAGTTTAAAATATCAAAGAGCCAGGCTGGAAGAATCTTCAAGAACAGGGAAGCCATCCTGGCACAATGGTGATCCAACAGCAACCCAACCAGAAAAAGAAAGTGCGAGGGGAAGGACAGTGAGGTGGAGGATGCACTGATGCTGTGGTTTACACAGGCACTGGACAAAGGTGCTCATCTTTGTGGTCCAATGCTCAAAGCAAAAGCTGCCAAGTTAGCTTCACAGATGGGACACAGTAACTTTTAAGCAACTGATGGCTGGCTGTCCAGATGGAAGCTGAGGCATCAGATTGTTTTTGATTGCGAACATTGTGAAAAACAGGATGCTGACACAGCAGCAGCCCAGACTTGGGTAACAGAAGTGGTTCCAGGGATTCTGTCAAGGTACCCACCAGCTGATGTTTTCAACGCTGATGAAGCAGACTTATTTTACCATGGGTACTCTGACAGAGGACATGCTCTGAAACACCAAGAGCTTACTGGTGGGGAAAAAAGCAAAGGACCACATATCTGTCCTCTGCTGTGCAAACCAGATGGGAACTGAAAAAAATAAACTTTTGGTTATCAGAAAAAGCCAGCGTCCCACGTGCTTTCCCAAAGATGTGCGAGTGCTGCCTGTAATCTACAAAGCTTCAAGCAATGTCTGGATGACCAGTGCTACTTTCCAGGACTGGCTCCTAACTTGGGAATCTGAGCTCAGAAAGAGCAGAAGAAAAATCTTGTTGTTCCTAGACAACTGCTCTGCTCATCCCCACAAGTTTGACCACTGACTACAGTTCATCAAGCTAGTCTTTTTTCTCTCCCAACACTACATCCATTTTGCAGCCACTAGATATGGACGTGATTAAGAACCTGAAAGGGCACTATTGCTTCTATGTGGCAGGTAAAATTCTGAGCAGCATTGATGAAGGTGAGATGGTTCATGCTGCAGAAATTGTACACAAGGTGAACTTGCTGGACTCTATTTACATGATGCATCGTGCATGGGGAGCTGTGAAAGCAACCACAATTGTGAACTGTTTTGCAAAAGCAGGGTTTGGCGCTAACACATTCAGCAACCCTGCATTGGACTCTGCCTTGGAAGATGTTGCTGTCCCCACCTTTATGGATCCCACTACATTGGCCGAGTTTGTAGGCATGGACGATGAAGAGTCTATTGTCGGCGACCTAACAGATGAAGAGCTGGTAAAGGCAGTTGTTCAAAGCACAGCTCAAGAGGACAAAAGCATCTATGATGATGCAGACAGTCAAGAGGTCTGAACAGTGTCGACAATGGATGTGCTGAGAGGGCTAAGAATGGCAATGGAGTAGTGCCAGCCAGTCAAATGCGGACATGGGAGCAGCTATTTGAAATTGAACACTCCATCCAAGCTCATTCACTGAACGAGAAGAGGCAGAGTACAATAACGGACTTCTTCCAACAAGTCACATCACCTTCACCTGCTGCATCAACAGCGACTTTGGCTACCTTCCTCGAATCTACACCATCTACATTGACATCGCACTCATACCTTACTGAGGCTAGTGCGATATTGCTGGCAGAAGAAGAAGAACCGAGGGTGTACATTGACTTGTAATGCAAACTGAAATGTGAATCAAACTAAAGTGAAACACAAAGCACAAGCATATATAGAAAAAAACCAAAAAGCACCTCCCCGCACTAACCCCTTATCCCCTTATCGATTCACCTACTAAAATACACCTCAGTAGCTCATGAAAAAAAAAACAAGATGAAAAACAACAATGCCATGAATAAATTATGAATTTCTAACACTTTGTTTTACAGAGATGCTCCGTTTGACTGGAAGACTTACTTTCCACCAGCCCATCCCGTTAAAGCGGTTTCTACTGTATTACAAATAGATCACAAAGGGTGTGTATTGAAGGTCATTTATCCAGGTTAACTAAAGTATATAGAGGAGTACCACAGGGCTCAATATTGGACCCACTACTATTTTTGGTACACATGAATGAACTACTAAATTTCATTAAAAGACTCATCTATACGCCGATGACATGGTACTAGCTGCAGCCAGTACTGATTACAGACATGTAGAAGAAAAATGACAAACAGATTATTGTGGTTTGCACACATGGTTTGAAAATTCATGTTTAATATTAAACAGAAAAAAATCTCTCTCAAGTTATGGCCTTCCATACTGGCAACACTGGTGGGAGGGAAGGTGACCTGAGACTTAAAATATTTATAAAGTATGGTACCGAAGTAGCACAAGTAACCAAATACAAATACCAAATATATACGTGGACATGCAAATGTAACAAATTTAAAAAAGTGGAAGTCACTTATAACAATCTGGCTAGGTTTATATTACATTGTGATTATAGGACTCATCACTGTACAATGTATGAAAAGTTGGGTTTGTTAACTTTGGAAAGCAGGAGGAAACTGCTTTGGACGGGTTTGATCAATACCATGCTGAATCAAAAAAAACAGGGAAAATGCAAAATCATTTAAAGAATAGATGTGGGGTAATGACATTTACACAACCAGTGGAAGAAGTTTGAAATAACATCAATCCAGAAATCAAGAAATTGGCCTCTAAACCAAGGATTTTCTTAACAGTGATGAAACAAGAAATCAGTATATGGTGCACTTGTATAATATAAAATATTAAAGACCTTCTAGTGTAAGTTTAATTATATTGTATTGTACTTATATTGCTGCAATGTCTGTTCTCTATGTTATATCATATTCCTCCTTGTACAAATATGAAACTTTGATCATACCCTTGAAGAAAGGAGGGACAGGAGGACATTATAGAAACTTTCAAGTACCTCAAGGGAATCAACAAAGTCCAAGAGGGTAGCATCTTTCAGAAAAAGAGGTGTGCAAGAACAAGGGGGCACAATTTGAAGATAGAAGGGGGATGGATCAGAGGTAATGTGAGGAAGTATTTTTTCATGAAGAGGGTTGTGGATGCATGGAACAGTCTTCCTGAAGAGTTTGTGGAGTCAAAAACAGTGGGGGAATTCAAGAATGCATGGGACAGACATAAGGCCATTCTAGGGGGTGGGGGTAGGAGGAAGTAGGCTGTTGGTTAACTAGGATCTGCAGCTTATCCATTAGGTAGGGATATGGGCAGACTGGGTGGGCCAACTAGTCCTTATCTGCCATCAAATTCTATGTTTCTATGTTACAGGACTCCCTTGTAAATAGGGCTTCATTTTCCCTAATGGTGTTTTTTGTACCAACATGTTTTACCTGTATAAAAATGAAACTTACTACTACTACTACCAAATGGAAACAACTCTAAAAATGAAATCTCAGTACTATAACACACAGCATATCTATACAAACAGTAAGAAGGTATAAAAATTATATGTAACAGTTAGCAATCCAAACTGAATAAAAACACACAAAACATATCCACATGAAACAGGACATCAGCACCATAGCACAGAGGAAGCATGCACACTAAGGACTTCCATATGTGACAGCCAGCGGCTCCCAATAGAGTCACTTACATACACAACACATACAACATGGAACAGAACATCGGCACCATAGTACAGTACAGTACAGCATAGACAGCCACATATGGAAGCACACATGCTAAGAACTTCTGTATAGGACAGCTAACAACTTCCAATAGATTCACTTACATACACAAGCAGTACACAAAAAGGAAACCATAGCCCAATAAATATCCTCTTACTGAGCCTAACAGATAAATTCCCAATAACAAATGTACACACAGAAAGTACAAACCCCAATAGAGTCACTACATACATGTACAAACAAGTCTGCACTGCCCAATAAACATCCAACCATTTACACTGACAAATAAAGCTTCAGATATCAGTATAGAATAGTAAAAAGGTGACCACTATAAGTGAATAATAAATGACAAATAAAAACACATATGTCATCCCCCCACTCCCAGTGTCTAGGGGTATGCCAGATGGTATCTTGGTGGGAAGGGGCGGCTATACAGGCTGAAAACACAGTCCAGGAATACAATAAGAAAACAGTACCTGGATTCTGTTGGGTGGTGCAGGCGATGGATTGGCTCCATTAGGGTGCCCTCGGACCTTAAGAGTGATGAAATTGAACACTGGAGGGGATAAAGAACATTGACTCTTCACCTGCTTGGCCTTACCAACTTTGCCTGCAAGCCTTTGTAGACTGTATTCACCAGGCAGACTTCTTGACGTCTTCCTCGATGGTGTGTGGGTTCTTTGGGATTGCACCCTGGAACACACACCCTGGGAACCAGCTGTGGAGGCAAATTTATTTTGGCAGGAAAACAGTTCATCCATAAAACAGGAGGCAAACACCAAAACTTCAGAATCAGGGGATCCCATCTAATGAACAGTTGACAAAACAGGAGCAGTCATTCCATGGAGCAGTAAAACACAAACAGATCACTCTGGACTGTGTGGTCACATTAGAAGCTCAACATGATGCAGGACTGAGAAGGTCACATCGAAGCTAAGGGTGGTCTGGACCATGGAGGCCAAAACATGAGCAAGTCAGTTCAGGTGACTACCTATAGCCTAGGCAGCTACAGTCCAAATGCAGGCAGCAAAACTTGTGGCCAAATCAGGCCTTTTCATGCTGGCAGCAACACAACTTTCCTCTAGTTTCTTTCCCAACTTCCAGCGAGGAGCACAGACCTCCAAGGTATGGCCAACCCTACCAAGGCCAACCTCTTCATCCGCTCCTTCTTCCATGTCCACTGAGCTCAACCTTCTGAGAGACGGCTGCACAGACTCACAGCCACCCCCTGAGCAAGCTCATTCAGGCCCAGAGCCCAGAAATAAGCAGTCCCAAAAAGAGGGGCAGACGAGGACCAGGGATGTCCAGGACCCCTGGCTCCCTACTAACCCCCCTCACCTCATGTCTTTGCCTCCTCCATGTGTGCTCCCTTGCAAGCAGCACTCTTTTCCTTCTGTACCTTCTGAGGGACTAGCTGTGCAGGCTAGCCCAGGACAGGGCTCACTCATCAACAGCCACCACCAGATCCTGTTTCCTGACTGAATGGACATCAAAACAAAAACAAACATAAGGTCACATGGTCGAGTGTGCGAGCAACCCACTCTGACCTCCTCCTTAACTGTCTCCCTCTCAAATCTCCCCTTGAATCACCTGTCTTTCCCTTTTATCTTCTCACAATCCCTGGTGTCGAAATCCTGAGGTTCAATCCCAGACCAGCCAAAAGGCACCAAACCAACCCCCTCCCCACCCCGATTGCCCTGCAGGACTTATAGTCCCAATACAGCTATTTACATTATCCACCACAGAGCCAGCATGGCACAAAAACTACTTCCTCCCAGTAGTAAAGGAGCAGCTCCCTTGAATTCCATTCAGCCGGTGGCCACACATACTAGTGTGTTGGTTCGTTATTTTTATCTACAAGTTTTACAACCAGGAGAGGTCCTGAGCCCAGCCATCCCCCAAACTGGACCACTCCCTCAAACACTGGAGGCACAGCACATATTCAGATGCTCAGCCCGAGCCTGAAAATGCGAAGGCACCAGGAAAAAATGTCCACAGCCGGAAGCTGCACCACCAGGGGGTTGCAAGATGCGACTCTCACCAGGAGCCACAGACGACCAGCACCGCGGAAAAGCACTGGAGCCATGGGGCTCTACAGGTAAGCCCATTTGGGAGGCTTACATATAAAAGGTTGCAAACTATAGTGAAAAGAGTAGGATAAGGAGAGGGGAAGGCATAGGGAAGAAGGGGTGGGGGGAATGGATGGGGAGCAAAAAAAGGAAGGAGAGAGAGAGGAACCCAAAGGCAGCACTGCAAAATAATTGTTGAGAGGTAGTTTGTCATTTAGTCCCGTGGGACTCAGTGTCTATAATGTGTGGATCCAATAACATTCCTAATGGGATATTTTTCTTGCTAGTTCTCCTCCTCCTCTTGGTCCCAACATCACCTTCTCAATCCCGATAAACTTGAAATTTGCTGGTGAACCATGTTGTCTCTCCACAGTGTCTAGTCATGTAATTTGCCCAAACACAGTTTTTAGTAATGGAATAATGCCCAACAGGGTGGGTGTTATGCTGGGATAATATCCAGCTTCAGGTGGTTGGGTCCGAGGATGCAGGCCGAGGACATCCAATACCCAAGAAGGGATGCTAACCCAGCATAACACCCACCCTGGAGGACATTATTCCTATTATACAATGACTCATACCTCAGAAAAAAAGGAGACAGTAAAAAAAATGCAGTTTAAGCCGTTTTTAATGAGGAAAAAATAGAAATATCCTTCCACCAGATAAAGTAGTTTGTAACTGTAACTCTAAATAGGTATAGGTTTTTGTATTGCTTTGTTTTTCCCAGTGTAGGTATACGTTTTTGTATTGCTTTGTTTTGCCCAGTAGGTGTAGTTGCTGTCATGGTATTGTGGCTCTGCTGTGCCTTTTGTTTTGTTTATGGTCACTTGTCATCATACCTCTCAACCTCCTGCCTCATAGATCAGGGACAAAGCTTAAAAAACTCAGGGACAAATGACCAAAATCAGGGACACATCTTTAAAATTAGAGATATCCACCCAAAAAGCTGGTAGCATATGGGGCTTAGTGCAAAATGCATTTTCTACAGAAGAACAAGTCTGTAACTTTAATGCTTGACAGTATTTTGTATTCACAATCCCTACTGTTTAGCCATGGAAACACATATTTTAGGAGGGACAGAGTAAAATTTTGGAGCAAAATCAGGGACTTCCCTGAAAATCAGGGACAGTTGAGATGTATGCTTGTCATTGCTCAACACTCCTCGGTATTTTGTTGCTGTGCTGTCTCTCCTCCCCCCCGTCCCAAGTTATTTCTCTGTTGTTTTTTTTCTTGCTCTACTGTTTCCCACTTTCCTGTGTTGTTCATGTGTGCACTGTGTTTTCTGCTCCACACTCTCCCATTTGCGTTTGTAGGTCAGTGCCATCCCTCTCACGCATGGTAACGGTGTTTCGTTTTTATCCCCATTGCAATGTGTTTACTGCTGCAAGACCAAGGAAGATGGAAGAAACAAATGTGGCTGGTAAGTGAAGGTGTATGACAGGCAGTATCCCACTATTGGAGAGCAGAGACATAGGCTGAACGTGATCGCCGTTTCAGCAGCATGGGCAGTCCCAAAAGTGAAATTAGTACTGGCAGGATTTAAAAGGGCTTTGTTTAATTTTTTTTATTTGGCAGCAGTGTCCCACTCTTGGAGAGTGGAGACAGAGACTGAACGAGGGCGGAGGGGCTGGGAGAGCCAAGTTCACTTTCACTGGGAGCGGGAAATGATGAAGTGCTGCGGACTGATTTTTATTTTTACTTTTAATGTGGTCACGATTGTGGTGGGAGTCGAGCCGGGATGTTATGCTGGGATAACATTGTGGCTCCAGTTCTAGTCTGACCAAACAGGGTGTAGCATTCTTTCTTGCCATTGTACAATAAAGGAATAATGCACGACAGGGTGTGTGTCGTGCTGGGATAATGCCCCCAGGCGTGGCATTTTCCCAAACGACACACACCCTGGAGTGCATTATTCCTATTATACAATGGCTCGTTGTTATACAGAATAAAAAAAATAATTTTAAAGATGTTTTTGTGTGGAAAAATATGTTTTTGGTTTTAAGAGAAGATGAAACAATCAATCAAAAGCTCCATAAAATGCTCATCTACAGGTTCACAGTGAGGCTGAGACTAGACCCGTGGCGTCATGCTGGGATAATGCCATGGATCCAGCCCCAAACTGACCAAGCACAGTCCAAGATTCTTTCTTGCCACTGTATAATTACTGATTTATATTCACAGATACACTATTAACTGCCCTTTGGTCTGTCCAATGTATTCCAGTCAACAGGGACATATGAGTAAATAGATCACTGATGGGTATGAGCAGTCAATAAAAGACTTAATTTCAAACACCTTGCCAGAATGGGGGTGCCTAAATTTCTTAGTATCATTGGTGTTATTACAACTGGCACAGTGTCCACACCTGTAGTAGACCACAAGCATATCTGGAAGTCATGTGCAAGGCTGTTGCACATTATGTTGTAAACTGTGCACTAAACAGTCTCTCAGATTTAGTCTGGGACAGTCATACTGCTTGTTTCTAAATTCAGTGTCAGTTTTTAGTGCATGTTGGTGTTTTCTAATGATTCCAGCTATCAAGCTGGCTTTATTACAGTATAATAACTGGTCAGCAGTTTCTCTCACTGTACTGACCAGGTTGATATTTTCCATAACAACCGGCTGGTTGTTATGACATTCATGAGCCATGCCAGTCAAACTGTGCTGCTGCCTCATTGGCCAACATTCTGTATGTGGGCGGGGCCAAACAGTCTCACAAACTGCTGGAGAAAAATTGCTGGTCTGTTATTATAAAAAATAAAAGATGGGTAGGGTGTTTCCTATGAGAATTTAATGCACACCCTCGTTGTGGGATGCTTTGATAAACCCCTCAGGCTTTGCCCTCGGGGTTTATGTAGCATCCTACAGCTCGGGTGTGCATTAAATTCTCATCTCAAACCCTTCCCCATCCATTATTCTCTATATATTGTCACAAATGTAAGGGGTTGTGCTGTTTGATCATTTTTTACTTTAGGCTTTAACAAAGTAGGTCTATCCACATTTGCTGCTCTCTCTAAGCCCTTTTAAATAATTTCAGGTGTGTACCCCAGCTGGACAAATCTTTGTGTCATTATCTTAGATTGTTTGGCATATTCTTGTTCTGTCCCACACAGCCTTTTCAATCTCTGCATCTGACCAACCGAAATATTATTAATCAGTGATCTTTGATGATTACTAGAGAAATGTAGTAAGGTATTTCTCTCTGTAGGTTTACAATATAAGGTAATGTTCAGATGGTTGCCTTGTTTGTGGATAGTATTGTCTAAAAAGTCCACAATTTCCAGCTGGCTCATTGGTATAGAGGCATGGCTGCCGTCTGTGGTGCCGATGACTCGGGTTCGGGAACGGATCAAGGAGTCAGAGGGCCAGCCAGGGGGAGTAGGATAGAACGTCCGCTGGACTGCTCTCCTACTCTGGAGGGAGGTGGGGTTGAGTGTTCAATGCAATGTGGACCCCTAGCAGAGGCCAGGGGTACCACAGCAACCTGTGCCAGCATGTACAGGGGGTCAAGGTGAACATGGGCCATCATTGCACCCCACCCCCAAGAAAATCACAGCACCAAAAAATGCTGGCCCTGCTAATGAGCTGGCTCCAGTGCCGTCCCCTCTGGCCACCGAAGTCTGCCGCTGGTGGCCCCACTTGGGGGGGGCAAGCCCCGATTATGAGGGAGCAGATTGCCAGACCCTGGTGAGCCCATTCGTAAGGCTAGGGGATGCCCGGCAACAAAAAAATATAAATTAAAAAAAAAGTCCACCATTTCCAAACTACTATAACAAGTAAATCTTAAGTTTGAGTCTGTGCTGTTAATATATAGTTTGAATTGCTCAAGATCATGTTCCATACCCCCCCCACAACAAAAAGCAATCATTAAGGTATCATCTCCACAACCAGATGTTACTCCTAAATACATTATCATTGTAAATGAACCTCTCCTCCCATCTCCCAACATAGAGATTTACCAGGCTAGGCACAAAGGTGCAGTTCCATTGCACTGCATGTATAATCTCCCTTTGTGCATAAAATAGATTTTAAAACTAGATCAGCTATATCCACCAGAAACTCTGTTGTGGATTCAGCAGTTTCACCTCTAGTGTCTAGATAGTATCAGATAGCTTCTACCCCCCCCCCCCTTCATTCATGGGTAATATTGGAGCACAGACACTCAGTATCTAGTGTGACTAGCAAGGTGTCTCTGTTCACTGATATTTATTGCATTATCCTTATGGCATCACTTCTATGAAGGATATAAGATGCTAATTTATTCACCAACGATCTCAAGAAACAATCAACAAACTGAGAGAAAATTTCCATGGAGGATCTTATGCTGGAAACAATTGGATGACCTGGTGGATTAGATGCATTTTTGTGAATTTTAGGCAGTAAATAAAAATATGATTTTATTAGATATTCCACTCTAAAGTACCTGTATTCTTGTTCTTTTAGTTCTCCATTTAACTAGCCTTGATTAATCAAATTAAAGGCCATTTTTTTTTAACAACTCTGTTGGGTCCTGTGGTATTCTTTTGTAACACTGAGTATCACTTAATTGTCTCTCCGTCTCTGCTTCATATTTATTAATGCCCCACAACAGAAAGCTCCTCCCTTATCTGCTGCTTTGATAATTAGATCTTGATTTGCTTGTAATTCCTTCAACGCTTTACATTCCCCACAGTCAAATGATATTGGGATGTAGATTTCTGCCCGAGCATCTTTTCCATATCCTGATCCACCAATGCAGAGAAAGTGGTTACTACATGATGCCCTGCAGTCGGGGATAAAAGAAGGACATTTTCTTTAAGATACTTGTCTCAGGGTGTGTCTCACATAAAACATCTTTGAATATTCTGGGGTCCAGAAAAAAATGAGGTGAGATGGAGTTGCCTGTAAAATTTGTACAAATCAACTCACAGCTGAAAGGGGTTCACGGGGGCAGTGGGAACAATGGTAAGCCCTTTTGTAATACTGAGACTTGCTCCTTGGGGAGCTGTTTTCAAGTTAGATTTATGACCAACATTTCTTTGGACGTATTGATCTCCTCACAGGTTGAATATATTGCCAGTAATTTCTTCCTGTGCCTCTTCCTCTATTTCCTCCCTTGCCCCCTCCTTGTTCTTCTTCTTTCCTGATTTCTTGATGTTGAGGTTGAGGGTACTGGGGTGTAGCTGGGGTCAGTAGTCTTGTTTGGTCCCCCTTGTTTACTAAGAAAACCTCATTTGTACTTTGTGCTCCTTCTACATTACTCTTAATTGATGACTCAAAATTGGGAACTCAAAACCTCTGCCTAGCTCTACTGCGATATGGTTCCCTCCTCTGATTGCCTTGCCAATTACAGACAGTCCCTTAGACACAGTCCATTGCATCATGCTCATGTTTGCTTTGCTTGTATTTTTTTTTAATTCTTCATAGAATTTGTTCAAATTAGTTGATATCCTAGAAAACAAGACTGGTCAACCAATGGGCGTATACTGTATACTGCACTCCTGTTCAGTTCAGTCATCTGCTGGCCATGGTGGTGTGGGTGGGCTGTGCCAGTCACCAGCTACAGTTGGGTTGGGGGGAAGGAGGTGCTGGGTCACTGCCTAACAGGGTGGGGGCTAGGGGACCACTTAACTACCAGGGAATGGGGACATTTCTATCATTATACGGATCAGGGCTCGGGGAAGGAGGAACCACTAGACTGCCAGGGAAACAGGAATGGGATGGTTCTTCTTATTCTGACAGTGATCAGGGCTGGGGGTGACCACTAGACTACCAGGGATTTGGAGATGGGGGGTTCTTCCTATTCTGATGGTGATTGGGTCCAGGGGGCCACTAGACTAACAGGAATATGGGGATTGGACACTAGACTACCAGGGATATGGGGATCAGGAGGGATTTAAATATTATTACAGTGATTGGGGCTGAGGAAGGGGAACCCACTAGACTACCAGGAATACAGGGAGTGGGAGGGGGTGTTACTATTATCACAGTGCTTGAAGCTAGATAGGGATCGCTGTTCCATCAGGGTTCCCTGCCCTTAACAGTGGGCAGCTGGGTCTACACACTAGGTAGGGTAGGGTTTTAGAAGCATAAATCTGTGCCACTGCTGGGGACGATTTTGTGCTTCTAAAACAGTTCAGTATTGTGCTGCACCGCATATGGATTGGGGACCCCTCATTTGCATAGGCACAGAATAATATTGCATGTATTGGCGCTGTTAGGGGTGCACCATGCATCTGTACCCTTTGAATATGGACACGGCCCCGATAGCGGTCGTATTTCCCGGTTGCGCAGTGCATCCCGGGTTGCAACCACACATCCCCTTTAAAAATGGGATCCTCAATATATAAAGTGAACCTAGACTTTGATGGATTGTTTTGACCATTAGGTTTATATACTGTTCAGAGGTAAGAAAATTGTCCACTGTGAGACCAAGATATTTAAAAGTCCTAACTTGTTCAATATTCACATCCCTTAAAATACGTAAGGAAAGAGCTGGTTCATCAATCAGCTTCTTTCTGTGATTATGGAATACCATGGACGTGATTTCCTTCTCCTTCAAAACCAATTGGATTGGCTCTGGCCTTCATACCAGAGTCCAATGTCAGTGAATCCCATACGCCTTCAGTGTACTAGTACTCTTGGTACCTGATAGCCAATTGGCTGGTGATCCAGATCTATGACCCCAGTTCAAACATTAGAGGGTAAATGTGTCCATGAGCTTTGTTTAAATTTGCATGTTGTTGCTTGCTCAAAAAATCTGTCCACATCCCCACTGCTTGCCTTAAAGTCCATTTGCGCATTCCAGACTCTTGAAGCAGTCAGGCTGTCAGTCCTGCAGCTGAGCTGTTAAATAAAAGCATCCTGTATCCTTCTGCATTGTATGACAATGTAATCCATTGCACTGTATGCAGTCAAAGTCACAACTACTTAAAGGAGCAAATAAGTTAATTCCATATGGGGTTATGTGTGGATATTCTGGTGTAAGAAATTCTAAATAAAAAATAAAACCATAAAATCATGGCCTTGTACATCATGTTTGCTACCAGGAGATGGGGTGCTATGGTGGGGCCATGACCCTGAAGACCCATGTCTCTCTCCATGGTTCTGGCTTGTTTTTGTGTTAGTGCAGAGTGTATGTTTGCATGTTGCATGCTTGTCCCTGCAGCAACAGGACTTTAGGGGCCCGATTCACAAAAAGTCATAAAAAGCAGTGCAAAAGTTTGCACTGTGCTTTGCATTTGCCCAGGTGTCTAAGGTTTCTACTCTCAGTAGGACAGCACACCTGCATTATCTGGCTGAGAACAAAGCCAGGTAGAGTCAACACTAACCACAATAGCGCAAACGGTAACCCTACTAGTAATGCTCTGACATGAACCCAGGAGTATGGCTCCGCAATGAACAATGCAGGAGCACTATTTCCAGTTCACAAAAGCAGCCATGTAAATGAACTCATTGGGCATGCAAGGTGCTATGTGGCCCTTTGCATGTCCATTATGAGACCATTTACATAGGCCACGCAGGAGCATAGCACACCCCCAGTTCCTGCCCCATATGCACCCCTGTTTCCCTGGTGTCTAGTGGTCATACCCACACACTATCCCATGTCTGGCATATATAACCTTTTCTCTAGTGTCCAGTGGTCCCTCCCCCATTTATTCCCCATCCCCATAAGGAGGAAATCCCTCCTCAGTGTGATTTCCCTTCCTGGAAATCACCAGCCTAATGTGCATATTTAACTTTCCCTGGTGGCTTGTGGACCCCCTGCCGATCGCCGGCACAATGTGATGATTTAACTTTCCCTGGTGTCTGGTGGTTCCCCCCCACCAATTGCCGGCCCAATGTGCAGATTTAATTTTCCCTGGTGGCTAGTGTTCCGTCCTGCTGATTGTTGGCCTGATGTGATGATTTTACTTTTTCTGGCATCTAGTGGTCCCTCCTCCACCCACACCCATGCCCGATCTTTAATAATATGACCTAAAGTCCAGTGGCCGCCCCAACCCAATACCCTGTAATTTCAAATAACAGCATTCCCTGGTGTCCAGTGTTCCCCCCATTCACGATCCCCATACAATACATTGATACCATTCCCTGGTAGCTAGTGGATCCTCCACCCCTGCAGGTAATGCCACACCACCCCACTTCTCCAGCCTGACCCCAAGCCATTGAC
The DNA here is from genome assembly GCA_016271365.2 of Neoceratodus forsteri. NCBI lineage: Eukaryota > Metazoa > Chordata > Ceratodontiformes > Ceratodontidae > Neoceratodus > Neoceratodus forsteri. Next base: position 138,505,456 of record CM057453.1, read on the forward strand.
CTGCACAATCCTCTGCACTCCACCATGGCTGGTCACCAACTGAGTTGTCAATGAGTGCGTACTGTAACAGTACGTGCTCATTGACAGCTCAGTCAGTGGCCGGACTTAGTGGAGAGTGGAGGGCTGTGCCAGTCACTGGCTTGGAGTCAGAATGGGGGAGTGAGGTGGTGGAACACTACCTGTCAGGGTGGGGGGTCCACTAGGCATCAAGGAATGGTATCATATTATTGTATAGGGGATCAGCATGGGGAGGAACACTGAATACCAGGGAATGGTGCTATTTAATATTATGGGGGATCAGGTTGGGGGCCACTGGACACCATGGAAAGTTAAATCTGAACATCAGGCCAGCAATCAGCAGGGGGAGAATGTCACACTAGGGAGGGATTTCACTCTTACTGGAATGGGGAATGGCAGGGGAAGGGACCACTGGACACCAGGGAATATTAATTAAACATTTGGCATGGGTGTGGGTGGGCGGAGGGACTATTAGCCACAAGGGAAAGTGAAATCATCACATAGGGTGAGCAATCCTTGGGGGGGACCTCATCACATGGCCAGCGATTGGTGGGGGGACCACTAGCCACCAGGGAAAGTTAAATCTGCACATCGGGCCAGCGATCAATGGGGGGGTCACACCTGTGAGGGATTTCACCCTTACGGGATAGGGAACGGATGGGGGTGGGACCACTGGACACCAGGGAAACTCTTTCTGCATGGGGTGAGAGATCAGGAGGGTGGAGAGACCAGTGGACACCAGGGCCTATTATGCTGAGGGTTGAGCAGGGGGATTGCCCCAGTACCTCCACCAACCACTAGGTTTGTGCAGGATTAAGGGAAGATCTACGGTATTTTCTCCTTGCAAGGGGGCCATGCAAAGGGCCCTTGTGTGGAGCAAAATCTCTGAATTGGATTGCGCCGATGTTCAGGTCCCCTCTCCATCATTTGTATTGTTCCCCTGTTCACACTTTGCCTGAGCACAAACCCAGTTTTAGTACGCAAACTGGGCTTCTGTGACTAGCAACTTGGTGTAAAACCTAGTTTGCTCATGTAAAACTGGGTTTGTGCCTGGGCAAAGTTTTGCGAATACGGGCCTAGATGGTTCCATTTAAGTAATGCTCTTCTTAAAAATGTACTGTTATAATTGAGGTTTGGTGGATACTAGGGCTGTGTGAGTAGTTAATATTTATTTCAGAATAACCCATATAATGAGGTACTTAATATCTTTCTGAACTCAATGGTATTCGAGAAACAACCCTCTGGGGCATTAAGAAACCTTATTCCTCCCAGGTGGCCTGGACTAGCCCTTTGGCCACTCCTTCTCCCTGACTTACTGTTTACCACTCTCCACCTCTTCTCTGTCCTCCTGATGTAAGACTGGAGGGGCAGTTATTCTCATTCCAAGCAAGAGCAGTTCTCCCTGGTTTGCCATCACCCTCTTAGTCTGTGTCAGCTGAGTTTGATAAAACATGGTCGTTGCAAATGTGGGTGTCGTGGTGGGGGGAGGGCAGAGCAGTGCATCACTGATGATGTCAGGCAGACTGCAGAAATACACTATGGATGACAACCCCATATAGGTAGGCACTGAAAATGTAAAAAGTGAAACGGCCTGACAAAAATAAACTTTCAGTGAGGCATGGTGTGAGATCAAAGATAATAAGAAATATTCTTCATTTATATAAGGGAAAATTGCATTTACTCAAAAAGTGAGGCTTCTTAGCACAGAATCTCGGGAAGGGAAAACATCAGATGATGCCTTGGCAGCATAAAGGCTAAATGAATATTTTACTTCAATACTTACTGCAGAGGTGTAGAAAGCATTGTTACCAAAGAATATGATATTTAAAGGCTTGGCAGTAGATGTCTGCAGCATAATATACAGTGTATCTCTGTTACAGTAGCCTAGTTGCTGCACAACTATATAAGCTGAACATGAATACAGACCAAGACCAGATGGCATGTACTGGAGGATACTCAAGGAGCTAGAGGCAGTACTAGCAGGTACTCTGTCAATGATTTTCCAGAAGTTATTGGAAACTGTTGAGGTGCCCAGGGACTGGAGGAGGGAAAATGTAGCAAACAAAAAAGGCAAAAACATGCTGCAGAAGTTGTTATGTGGTGCCTCTTGTCAAGTCAGAACATAGTCACCTCCAGAGAAAAGAAAAAGACAGAGGCACACATGGAAGAGAAAGCTAGTCTATAGAGGGACTTCAATGTCCAGGAGGAGGAAGAGACAATGAATGGCAAATTAAATTTAGTGTGCGTAAGTGTAAGGTCCTTTACTTAGCCCAAAGAATTCATGTCAGAGATACTGACTGAACAACTATCTACCATGGAAGATAGAAAGAGCTGGGGGCCAGCACTAATGGGAAGCTAACCTGGGGTCAACAAAGATGGGAAGCTAAATCGACATGTACAGGCGGTAAGTATAAAAATTGATCTTCTTCAAGGATCTCTCTCATCAGGCCACACTTTTGGAACATCTAGCCACCAGGCAGTAAGACAACATGGAAACTTTTGCAAGCAGTCTGCCGGGGCCACCCATGATGACATCAGGCATCAGTGTATACATGAGTGGTTCCTCCTCTCCTCAGTTCTTTTCCCACCATCAAGCAGACTCGTCAGACCACTGTAGGAAACAGTGCTGCTATTGCTACAATTTTATTTCTTTTACATCCTAAAGTAATCACTTTTATGGTTATTTTCAATGACCTGCATGTTGACAAAGGAACCATCTATATTTTTCCGGTACTGTGAGTGCAGAGAAAAGATCTACACCAGAGACTCCCACGAAGTTTGTGTCTGCTGCTTAAGCCTAGACCACAACATGAAAGCTGTGAAATCTGCCAGGAGGTTAATTCTGCAATCGGGCAATGCAGAAAGAGAGCTTTGGAGAAATGTTTACTCCAAAAGACTGTAGAGAGAATGGAGAAGCAGCTCTAAGAGAAATCCATAACACTGGCTCTGTTGACTGAATCACGATCATCCAAATTCCAGGAGAAAATTTCAGAGAGTCACAAGCACAAGCAGTGGGACAAGGAGAAGTCTTCCCCAGCGTGTAACAGGTTACCCCTGTGTCAAAGGGTATGGGTGCAATGATGGACACTGAGACCACAGTAAGATGGCAATGCTTAACGTTACCAAGCCAGATCTTTTATTAAGTAGAGACAAGTAAATAACCAAATAAAACCTGTGAACTTGCGACGTCAAAAGAAATACAAAAAATATAAAAAACAAAACAATACTCCAGTCTTCCAAGGACTATTCCAGCAATGAGCCATCCTGGATTCAAAGAGAGACTTAATCTGAAGAGGTGCAGACTAACGCTTTGGACCAGCACCTACTGATCCTCCAACGAAATCTGAATGTTCCACAGGATGAGTTCCCTTTTATACTAGGAACCCATCAGGCGACCACATCAGACTCCACCCCTTTTAAACCCTAAACATATTTTTTTTAATATACCTTTCTTTTGTTAGGTCAAAAGTGTGCACACATTACCTTACATATTTATACATCTAACATATTCCTAGAATCAAAAAGAAGTAAGCCTGGACAATTTTAACATCATTATCTCTGGACTAGCCCCTTCCTCGACTTACACACAGCATAAAAATGGAGTGGAGAGGACCAGCTGGCTCCTAGCAGAACAAAGCAGGGATCTGAACACGTCTCAAACAGACCCACCTCTGTTACCAAGCTTGGATTTCTCATTATTTGGGTAAGAACTGCTTACTTCATGTATTAGAAGTGAGACTAAACACTTGTTACTAAGGCAGGACACTTTTACACATTTTCTCAACATGTTTGAACTTCTGTTTACAATTGTTGTCTGAATTTCTAACTTGAACTAGTAAAGAGGGCAGGGCAAGGCTAGCAAGTAGCATACACAGCAGTTGTTACATGGCTCACTCAGCCTCAGTCACAATATATTAATTTACATTATTAAAGAAAATACTTAATGCTGCATTTGTTTGTTTATTAGCATTGCTATGAAAAGCACTGGACTTAGCAGCAAAACATTTTTGGATTGGACAACCAACCTAGTCTGTTACTAAACTATTAGTGCACTACATCTTATACCTTCTTTCTTTATAGAAACAAGAAAGAATATAAACAAACAGGAAAAACAAAAACAAAATAGCAGCAGACATTCCTGTGCCTCAATAAATAAATGTTTTAAGGCTGCAGACTGCTGCACCAGCACTATTTATGGTTTGTTGCTTGGGGGAAGGGGTCGAGCACCATAGTTCCACATCTGCAGAAAGACAGTGAAGGATTTAGCAAGAAAGGAGATGTCCCACTCCAGGTGGCCAGTCTGAAATAAGGAACGAGGGATAGAACAGAAAGAAAAAGAATAGCATGGTCACACACATATGCTACTGCAGTAGGCTTCATACATACAAAGAGAGCAGAATTATGGAAGGGTACTAGTGCTCTCTCACACTCCTCCCCACCTAAGAGGAAACTATACCCTTAGTGTACTAATCCTTTATAGTTTCCAGTTTTGATGAAATATATGCACAATCGTCAGATCTCTCTCCAAGGAGGGAGAGATGGAGCTTTAGCCCACCCACTCCCAAAGCTCCACCTCGGGGACCCTTTGAAACAAAATAAACAACAAATGAAAGGCTATAATGAACCTTGCATTTTCCCCGAGGTCTGACTGTGCACTTTGATCTGCCCCATAATGGGACATGAAATCTGCATTCTTATTAGCAGTACCAGGTCGGTGGTATACAGTGAATTTATATGGCTGTAAGGCCAAATACCACCGCATTGTTCTGGGGTTCTTATCTTTCATTACATGGAGCCAGCAGAGTGGGTCGTGATCTGTTAATACTTCAAACTCCGCTCCCCATAAATAGAATTTAAGGGCCTCGATTGCCCACTTGATGGCAAGGCATTCTTTTTCTATAGCTGAATAGCGTGTTTCTCTTTCATGCAGTTTTCGGCTTAAATAGATGATGGGATGTTCTTCTCCATTTACCATCTGGGACAAAACAGCTCCTATCCCCGAGTCTGAAGCATCTGTCTGTACCATAAAAGGCTGAGTAAAATCAGGACTTCTCAGTACGAGGACTGCACACAGGTATGCCTTTATGGTACAGAAGGTCTTCTCACAGTCAGGGGTCCATTTTACATTAGTGGGACTGTGTTTCTTCATAAGATTGGTTAGAGGGGTGGCTATTGTGGCAAAGTTGGGGACAAACCTATGGTAATACCCCGCTAACCCCAGAAATGACCTAACATGTTTCTTAGTCAGGGGTCTAGGGCATTGAGCCACTGCAGCAACCTTTTCAATTTCTGGTTTGACTTGCCCATTACCTATAATGAAGCCACGATATTTGGTTTCCTGCATTGCTATACTGCATTTGGATGGATTGATTGTCAAACCCACTTTTGTCAGAGAGTCTAGAACAGCAGTGAGGTGTTGTAAATGGGCCTCCCATGTAGGACTGTACACCACCACAACATCTAAATAAGCAGTGCAATAGGATTCATGTTGATGTAAAGTCTGATCCATTAGGTGCTGAAATGTGCCTGGGGTACCATGTAGCCCAAATGGTATGGTAACGAAATGATACAGCCCTATGGGAGTGCTGAATGCTGTCTTCTCTTTAGAGGCCTCATCCAAAGGGATCTGCCAATACCCCTTCGTAAGATCAAATGTGGTGATGTATCTTGCGTTGCCCATTCTGTCCATAATGTCATCGATCCTAGGCATGGGGTAGGCATCAAATTTGGAGATAGCATTTAGGCATCTAAAATCAAGGCAGAGGTGTATGCCACCTTCCTTTTTCTCCACCACTACAACTGGGAATGCCCACTCACTATCAGAGGGTTTTATCACCCCAAACTCTTGCATTTTTCTTACTTCCTTTATTACCTCCCCTCTCACTTTCTCTGGTAGGCGATAAGGTTTCTGCCTGATAGAGCTATTGGTAGTGACCTCTATATGGTGCCTAATGCTATGTACTAACCCAGGCCTAGAGGTAAAGGACTGTAAATACTTAGCAAGAAGGAGGTCCAGCTCTGATCTCTGTTGTTCAGTCAGAGTGGCGTTAATGGTTAGATCACTCACTTCTCCTTTGCTTTCTAGCCTGTCATAGGCTACCTGCATTTCACTGGTGTGAGTCTCAGGGCAAATAAAATACCCAGGGTTTGGTCTTTCCACCCATTTCTTTAGAAGGTTTATATGATATATACCTTTCCTCTGCTTTCTATCAGGTAAGTCGAGCTCGTAGGTAACAGGACCTGTTTGCCTCAAGATGGTATAGGGACCCTGCCAGTTCATCATAAGCTTCTCCGTAGTAGAAGGAAATAACAGTAGAACCTTATTCCCATCTTGGAATGATTTGGTACCTACTCCTTGGTCATAATACCCCTTCTGTACACTTTGTTGGTGCAAATTGTGGAGATGTACCATCTGGGTAAACTTCAGCAACTTTGCATAGAAGCTATCAAGTAATCAAGGGTAGTACTTGAGTTCTCTTTGTTCTCCCCCCATTGTTCCCTTACAATATCCAGGGACACCTTGGATTTCTTCCATATAATAATTCGAAGGGGGCAAATCCTGTGGAGGCTTGTGGTACCTCCCTGTATGCAAATAAAAGGAGCAGTAGGTATAAATCCCACCTTTTTCCTTCATCCTCTACATATTTCTTCAGCATTTTTTTCAGGGTCTGGTTGAATTGCTCAACCAGACCATCTGTCTGAGGATGATAGTGTGTGGTATGTACAGTATGGCCTCCACTCCTAATGTCTCATACAGCCAGGCTAACATCCTAGAACAGAAAGTTGCTCCCTCTGTCTGTCAGTATTTCCCTGGGTATCCCGACCCGACTGAATAGCTTGATTAACTCATCTGCAACTTTCTCTGCTGTCACAGTTCAGAGGGGGATAGCCTCAGGATACTTTGTGCAATAACACATATTACCAATATGAACCTGTTTCCTTTTGAGCTTTTCAGTAAAGGTCCTACCACATCTATGGCGATGCGGCTAAAAGGGGTGGTAATAAGGGGCAATGGTTGGAGGGGGACCATATCTTTTCGTGTCACAGGAGCCACTTTCTGACAAACTGGGCAACTTCAACAGTAGTCAGCTACTTGATCGTATATACCTGCCCAATAGAATCTTAATAGTAGCCTCTGCAAGGTGCAGTCCCTACCCAAAATGACCCGCTAATGGGATTTTATGTGCCATATGCAGTAGTTTCTCTCTATACTTACTGGGCACTACCAATTGGTCTATTTGCTCACCCGTGGTGGGGTGTATGCATCTTCTATATGACAAGTCATCTTTCATGACATAGGATGGTCCATTTCCTTTCACTGGTACCCCTACCAACTGCATAAATGGTGTCAGGGAACTATCATTTTTTTGTTCTTCACAAAACCCATCAGTTTTAATATCAGACAATACATCACTATCATTTGTCACATTCACAGTTTTAGTGTGTCTCTGAGTCCACTTATATTTTGCTTTCTTCCTTTCTCGTCGAGACTTTGGTGTTTTTCCAGGCTCCCCATACACCTCATCATCGAATGGGAATAGTTGTGCCCATTGCTGCTCCTGTTTAGTCTGGGCGCGGGTTGATAGGGCACACACACTTTCTTCGGGATGGATTAAGCAAGAAAAGTCTGGATAATCGTGTCCAATAATGACAGGAACAGGTAAAAGGGGAACCAATCCGACAGTCATGTTATGACTTCTCCCTTGTACCTGTAAATCAAGGTCAGTCACAGGTTAATGATGTATGTCCCCATGGATGCAAATTACTGCTGTACGGGACCCCTTTTCACCAGCTTGTTGAACCAAATCTGCTCTTACCAGGGTTTGTCTGCTTCCTGAGTCTATGAGCCCAGTAACCTCCCGATTTCCAATTTTGATGGGTGTGACAAATTGTCCCCAATTGGCAAGGGCTAACTGCGTGACTGTAACTTTTCTTCAAGGGAAAAATCTAGCTATGTGCCCCTTCCCCTGGCATTCCCTGCAGATTATGTTGGGGTTATAGGGTCTATTAGCTGGGACAGTTTTAGTACACCCTTCAGTTACAGACGAAGCAATAGAAAAAGAAACAGGCCTTACCGTGGGTGGGGTTGCACTGGGTCCAGGATGTCCACATTGACGATTGGGATGAGCCGTAAGGTAGTCCTCAGCTAGCATGATGGCTTTTTCTGCAGCATTTGGCCGGTGTTCCCTCACCCATACCTGAACATCTGAGGGCAGGATATGAACAAACTGTTCCAGAATTATTATTTCCAGGATATGTTCCATGGTCTTCATCCCTGGTTGTAGCCATTTCTGACACAAGTCCTTTAACCGGGTATAGGCCTCTCAGGGAGTGTCCATATTATGGAATTTGAAAGTCCTAAAGCACTGTTGATAGGTCTTGGGGCTGATGTCGTACCTTTGTAGGATGGCTTGTTTAACAGCATCATAGTTCTCTGCCTGGGTACTGTCCATGTGGCTGTATGCCAGCTGGGCTTTCCCAGATAGGTAAGGCACTAAGCAGATGACCCATTGGGTTTGGGGCCACCCACAAGCCTGAGCTATTCACTCAAATGTTGTCATGTACGCCTCGATGTCATTGGTTGCACCCAGTTTAGTCAACTTAATGACTTTAGGGGTTTCTGCTGGTGGTGGATTATGTACCCCAATATCTCGGATGGCTCGCAGGGTATCATTCCACCGTGCCTCAACCCTTTGTAGGCCCATCTCTCTTTGCTTGTCCATAGCAATTTGTTTTACACATAGCCAACGCAACAGGCTGTGTATATCTTCTGGTGGTTCTTCAATGGTCTGTTCTGAGCTATCCTTGCCCTCCTCCTCCAGCTCTCCTTCCTTTTGGCTGTTTTCTGTTGAACATCCGGTCCCAGACCAGGCAAAGGGATCTCTCCATACTTGGCAGCCATAGTCCGTGTGAGAACTCCGCTGGGCTTACTGAGGGTCTGCTCCATTGTCTCCACCTGCATTCAGTGTCCACTGACTGGAAGGTACCAGTAACACCAGAGAATCCCACTTCTCACACCAATGTCAAAGGGTGTGGGTGCAATGATGGACACTGAGACCACAGTAAGGTGGCAAGGCTTAATGTTACCAAGCCAGATCTTTTATTAAGTAGAGACAAGTAAATAAACAAATAAAACTTGTGAACTTACAACGTCAAAAGAAATACAAAAAATACAAAAAACAAAACAATACTCCAGTCTTCCAAGGACTATTCCAGCAATGAAAAAGAAGTAAGCCTGAACAATTTTAACATCATTATCTCTGGACTAGCTCCTCCCTCGACTTACACACAGCATAAAAATGGAGTGGAGAGGGCCGGCTGGCTCCTAGCAGAACATAGTAGGGATCTGAACAGGTATCAAACAGACCCACCTCTGTTACCAAGCTTGGATTTCTCATTATTTGGGTAAGAACTGCTTACTTCATGTATTAGAAGTGAGACTAAACACTTGTTACTAAGGCAGGACACTTTTACACATTTTCTCAACATGTTTGAACTTCTGTTTACAATTGTTGTCTGAATTTCTAACTTGAACTAGTAAAGAGGGCAGGGCAAGGCTAGCAAGTAGCATACACAGCAGTTGTTACATGGCTCACTCAGCCTCAGTCACAATATATTAATTTACATTATTAAAGAAAATACTTAATGTTGCATTTGTTTGTTTATTAGCATTGCTATGAAAAGCACTGGACTCAGCAGCAAAACATTTTTGGTTTGGACAACCAACCTAGTCTGTTACTAAACTGTTAGTGTACTACATCTTATACCTTCTTTCTTTATAGAAACAAGAAAGAATATAAACAAACAGGAAAAACAAAAACATAATAGCAGCAGACATTCCTGTGCCTCGATAAATAAATGTTTTAAGGCTGCAGACTGCTGCACCAGCACTATTTATGGTTTGTTGCTTTGGGGGGTTGGGGTCGAGCACCACAGTTCCACATCTGCAGAAAGACAGTGAAGGATTTAGCAAGAAAGGAGATGTCCCATTCTAGTTGGCCAGTCTGAAATAAGGAACGAGGGATAGAACAGAAAGAAAAAGAATAGCATGGTCACACACATATGCTACTGCAGTAGGCTTCATACATACAAAGAGAGCAGAATTATGGAAGGGTACTAGTGCTCTCTCACACCCTGCTCTCTACAGGTACGACCGTGATTCAACGTCATCTGCTCTGGCAGCAATGTAGACTGTCCCCCCAACCATCAACACGATACCAAGGTTGGGGCTTGGCATGGGTGCAACCAGGCTTATTACAGCGGGTACATTGTTATCAATGACAGGGACCCAACCTCCTTCGTCAACTCCTCCAGTTATGCACACTAACCTGAGCAGTGCTGACTCTCAGGCAGTCCTTCTCTGCTGTTCAGACATAATAAGTTGCATGCTGCCTGGTCTCCCTCTTTCTGAGAGCCCATCAGCAGGGTTTTCTATACCCGATGCCTCGATGATGCAAAGTACTCACTTGCCACAAAATCTGCTGATGCTGCTGCCGTCGATGACATGGTCTCTCATTCCAATTGACACAGTCGACAATGAATATGAGAATAATCCTGATCTGATGATGCAGGAAAAGGAGGAAGAAGCAGAAGACCAATATGAACATGGCATCAGCTCTACAGTCTCTACTTGCAGTGAGAACTCTGTGGTGAACAGACCATGGTCCCCTTCAGAGGACCCCTCATTTTTCATCATGATGCAGCAGATGCAAGCTGCCATGGGCTTTGATCTAGAAAAGCAGGATACTACTAAAAAGAACTTGTCAGAGTTCCTGGAGCTGCCAGAGTCTCCCTCTATTGCGGTGCCTGCTCTACTTCCAGCCTTACAGGATACCACCTATGCAGCTTGGTACAGACCCAACAATATACCAGCTGTCCCCAGAAAGGCTGGCAAAATGTATTCTACCCCATCTGGGAAGACTTTTTCTGCTACACAACCTGATACTGACTCAGTGGTGATAAGTGCTGTCCATGACAGGTCAAAGACACCTAAACACCTGAGCTCCCGCACTCTTTACAAAGAATCAAGAAGGTTGAATGTCCCAGGCAAATGGACATATGCCTCTGCCTCATTGGGCCTTCTTATTGCTAACTACCAGGCCCACATGATAAAGTATCAGAACACCCTCTGAAGAAAGGCAAATGCTGCTGTACAGGCATTGTCTGTGGGCTCCTCAAAACAGGAGTTAATGAAAACTCTGGCTGCTGGGGCTGATGTGGGCAAGCATTTGCACCACACAGTGATGATGTTTCTGATGCTTCTGCCATGGCTGTGGCCTCTGGCATCTGTCTCAGGAGATATTCTTGGCTCAGAGCAGCAGGCTTTGCTACAGACGTATAATCAATAATTCTTAATGTCCCATTCAGAGGGTAAAAGTTATTTGATCATGAGGTATAAGAGATTCTAAGATCTCCAAGTCTCAGGCATGACTTTGAAATCAGTGCATTCCCTCTACCATACCCAACCCAGGAGTAGGACCAGGAGTGCATTTTGCCCCACTGGTGTTAGCTGGTATTGGGGAAAGCACCCAACCCCCAGACAGCAGGACAGGGGCAAAGGAGTAGGGGACTTGCCAGTCCCCAGCAGTATCCAAGGTGCCTATTCAAAAGCATGCAAAGGTGAAGGAGCCAGTAGAGCTGCCCCTGCCAGCTCAGCCTGACTTCCTATACACCCTCAACCACCTTTACCTCCAGGAATGGTTGTAGGGGGTTGCCTCTCCCTCTACTTAGCCCAATGGTGGGAGGTGACTACAGATGCATGGGCTCTGGAGATCATAGAAAAGGGTCATGCTCTGGAACTTCTGGACAACTCTCCAGATCATCCTCCCATTGTGTCAGTATACTCTTCAGGGCACCTGCCCTGGCTGCGGGAAGAAGTAATGAATCTGCTGCAAAAACAGGCCATAGAAACTGTTCCTCTACAACAGAGGAACACAGGTTTTTACTCCCCATACTTCCTTGTCCCAAAATGGACAGCAAACCTGAGGCCTATTCTGGATCTACAGGATCTAAACTTCTTCATAGAATACAAGAAGTTCAGAATGATCACTTTGCATGGTCTCTTTCCATTACTGCAAACAGGGGATTTGATATGCTGTCTGGATATGAAAGATGCGTACCTCCAAATCAAGAGCCAGAAACCTCACAGAAAATACCTGAGGTTCCTGTTTCAGGGGGAGCATTACCAGTTCAGGGTGTTGTCCTTTGGCTTGTCTTCTGCACCACGGGTCTTTACTAAAAGCTTGGCAGTGGTGGTAGTAGGCCTTTGCAGGGAAGGTCTATGTTTTCTCTTTCCTGGACGATTGGCTATTAAAAGCCCACTTTAGGGACCAGCTGTTGAAGACCTTAGCTCAAACCAGACAGATGTTTGATGCTCTGGAGGTGCCAGTCAACATACCAAAATCAGTGTTGACACCCTGACAATGACTGCAGTATATAGGGGCAGTCCTGGACATAGCCCAGGGCTCAGCTTTCCTGCATCTACACAGAACCAATGGTCTGATTGCTCAAGTACACTTAGTGCACAACAGCCATTATGTCTCATCAAAGAAATTTTTATGCCTTCTGGTACTCATGGCAGCAGCCATTGTTACAGTAACACTGGCTAGGCTGCACATGCAGATTCCTCAGTGGGCCTTATGAGTCCAGTGGGACCAGCTCACAGATGATCTAGAACAGATGGCTCTAGTTAGGGTTGTCAGAACTAGTTCGAGCAAGATTCGAACCCATCTCGAACCCTGGTGTTCGAGTTCTAATTTAGGACTCGAACACTAGAGGGTTCGCAAAAGGGTTTGAATCTTTGTAAAAAAATGTTATTTTTCAGTTTTCTGGTAAGCGCAGCCCTTCCATGTCCCGAATGCAAAACTTATTTGATTGAAAAAATCTTACTCGAGTAAAGTTTTGCTTCCGTGTTCCATTCCCACATTCCGATGCAGTTACTGACACTGTTCTTGTGGGGGGACATTGTGAGATCGCACCTGCGTAGTGCATACCCTTGATCCCAGACTGGCAGCCAGTCACCGTCATCACCACCACCTGACCAACTGCTCTGCGGTCATGTGGTGCTCATACCAGCACGGTATTTAAGTCGCGCGTGAGTGACTGCGTTCACTGTTCATTAAAGGAGTTGCATCATTCTGCTGTGCCTGATTGCGTTGCGACAGGTCCGACTACGAGTTCGAGATGAATCTCGTGGGCTGGCATTTAAAAAAAAAAGTGACAACTTGCTTTCCCTCCAGCTATTCAGTAAAACAAAATAAAAAATCTAAAGTGTGGGTGGTGGACAGTGGACACTGGGTGAAAAGGAAAGCAAGGGAGGGTAGGAAAAAACGGTGGGGTGAGGATCTCTCTCGCTGTGTGCCATGTGGGTGGTCGGGGGCTGGCATTTAAAAAAAAAAGTGACGACTTGCTTTCCCTCCAGCTACTCAGTAAAACAAAATAAAAAATCTAAAGTGTGGGTGGTGGACAGTGGACACTGGGTGAAAAGGAAAGCAAGGGAGGGTAGGAAAAACGGTGGGTGAGGGTCTCTCTCGCTGTGTGCCATGTGGGATATCTACTAGCTGACTGCCTGCATTGGAATGTTTAGTCTCTAGTTGCCAAACTACTATATTTGATGAATTTTCTGATCCTCCTGATCTGTTTAAGATTAACTACTCAATATCTCTGTCTAGTGGGATTTGTTGTGGAGACAGAGCACCCTGGCTGGGGGAAGGGTGAAGAAAATCAGATTTTGAGAGAAAACAAAGTTAAATGAGTGAATGTGAACAGTGAACTTTTATTGAATTGAATTGTTTAAAGTCAAGTCCTACAACCAAGTATCGAGAGGGATGACACTGCTGCTGTGTTCCCTTCCCTTTGACTGCACTATACCCTAGTTATTACAGTGTGTGTTTTGTGGTGGTATTATCCTTAAATACATTTGTTTACTGTTGGGAGGAGAGACAGAACATCTCCTGTGATCAGGCCATCACCCTGCTGCTGTGTGCCCTTTGACTGCACTTTGCCCTAGTACCCAATGTGTGTTATCGTGAGAGACCCAGTGGCTAGTTTTCTGGTGGCATTATTCTTAAATACATGACAAGTTGTCAACGAAGCCTAAAAATATATTTCCTGTTGGGAGGAAGACAGAAGCCCAGTGGCCAGTTTTGTAGTGGCGTTGTCCTAAAATACATGACAGAAGCCTAAAAATATATTTCCCTTTTGGGATGAGAGACAGAAGAATCTATTTCCTGGGTTTGTGTATGTAGCTCCGTCTCTTGTGGTCAGCCCATCACCATGCTGCTGTGTGCCCCTTGACTGCACTGTACCCTAGTACCCAGTGTGTGTTATCGTGAGAGACCCAGTGGCTAGTTTTCTGGTGGCATTATTCTTAAATACATGACAAGTTGTCAACGAAGCCTAAAAATATATTTCCCTGTTGGGAGGAAAACAGAAGTCCAGTGGCCAGTTTTCTAGTGGCATTGTCCTTAAATACATGACAGAAGCCTAAAAATATATTTCCCTTTTGGGATGAGAGACAGAAAAATCTATTTCCTGGGTTTGTGTATGTAGCTCCGTCTCTTGTGGTCAGCCCATCACCATGCTGCTGTGTGCCCCTTGACTGCACTGTACACTAGTACCCAGTGTGTGTTATCGTGAGAGACCCAGTGGCTAGTTTTCTGGTGGCATTATTCTTAAATACATGACAAGTTGTCAACAAAGCCTAAAAATATATTTCCCTGTTGGGAGGAAGACAGAAGCCCAGTGGGCAGTTCTGTGGTGACATTATCCTTAAATACACAACAGAAGTCAAAAAATATATTTCCCTGTTGGGAGAAGAGACAGAAAAATCTCTTTCCTCGATTTGTGTGTGTAACTCCGTCTCTTGTGGTCATTCCATCACCCTGCTGCTGTGCACCCCTTGACTGCTATGCTTATGCCTTTGCCCAGCAGCCCAATCATTCTGTAAGCCTTGAACCTTTAGTTGCAAACTGTCATATTCTTCAATTACTTTCAGTCCACTGCATCACAGTGTCACATAGCCAAAATACAATTTTGGAGTTGTAGCCAGTGATCATAGATCACATTGCTTTCTTACACAGGAATTGTGTGGGTGTATTCCTGCAGTATACTGGTTCTGTTATGGCTGACACCAACATAGATGAAGCATCTAGTGCTGGTGTTGGAGCAGGTGTTGGTGGTAGTGGTAATCCTGGTGCTAGCAAAAATAAGCAAAATGTTTCACGTGACAAAAATTCAACAAACAGCAAAAGAGCAACAGAGAAGTGTGGTAAAGGGGGACCTTTTAAGAAAACCTGTACAGCTGCTGGGGTCACACGGAGAGGCACCATAAGGTATGCCATTCATGCTGTTAAGATCCCTGTGACTAGCAGCAATAATGCAAGTGACAGTGAGTCCCTCTCTGACTCAGACAGTAGCTCTTTGTCTCAGTCCGACACTGTTGTGTCTCGTGACGAATCTTTACTTCCTCAACAAAGTGAAATGAGCAAGTCTGCTGACAATGAATCAGGTAGTGCACTTGCAAATACATCCAGCACTGTTGGCAATGAAAAGGACATATCCATTGAATCCACCACTTCTGTGTTGGCCAGCAATGAAAATCCATCAGAGTCTTCTGCCCACTCTTCTAGCACCAAGGAGCATGTCCCACTCCCAGGTTCTGTTAGGACAGGTGAAAAGACACAAACAGTCTTTAGCTATCTTCCTAGCACTCAAACAAAATCTGTCACATCTGAGGTGTGGAATTATTTCTCTGTCAGTAAAACTGATCCATGCAGAGCAATTTGTTCCCTGTGTAAACAGAGTGTAAGCCGTGGTAAAGTTGTGTCATGCCTTGGCACTACAGCTCTTAAACGCCATCTGAAAAAGCATTTAGTTTTGCTTGATCATCCAAAACCCATGTCCTCCATCTTCCAGACCACACGTGAGAAGGGTCAGGAATCTGAAATGGATACTGAATTGTCTGAACTTGATGCGGGCAGAACCACTCCCAGCCCTAGGATCACTGTTACCACCAATGCCAGCACCATTAGTACCAGTTGCACATCCAGTGATGGCACTGAATGTATAAGTCCTAGTCCACCATCTCCGCGTCCATCTGCCCATCGAAGCACGGTGTATAATAAACCAGCAGGGACATGTTGTAAACAGCTAACACTGTCTCAGGCATTTGAAAGGAAGAATACCTTTACTAGAAATCATCCAAAGACCCTTCATCTTAATCACCGAATTGGTGAACTGTTAGCGAGCCCTTCTCCATACTCTTAGGTAGATCATGACGATTTTAGGGAGCTCATGACATTAGAAGAACCTTGTTACAATGTTCCTCATCAAAGTACTTTTCCTATGTTGAAATACAAACATTTATCAGGCTTTAAAAGTGACAGTGATGCTTGCACTTAAAACTACGAAGGATTGGGGTTATTCATGTCACAACAGATATGTGGACCAGCACTCAAAACATAGATTACATGTCCCTTACCGCTCATTGGGTCACATTTTCTTGTGCTTCTTCAAAACAAAGACACCCCAAAGATAGCGCTTGCTGCATATAAAGAAGTTTGGGCAAGTCATACTGCTGCAAACATCTTGCAGGAACTAAATGACCTCCTTGATGAATGGGTTTATTCTCACGGTCTAAAATGTGGCTTCATAGTAAGTGACAATGGAGCCAACATCTTGAAAGCAGTACAGGATGGAGGATTTCTGCATGCTTCTTGCTTTGCACATTGCTTACACTTAATTGTCACGGATTTCTCAGCAACAAAACACAAGTGGATGGTATGATTGCTGTTTGCAAAAAAATTGTGACTCACTTTTCACATTCAACCAAGGCTATACGGACATTGTCCGAACTGCAAAAAAAACACAAGCTGCCCCAGCAAAAGCTGATTCAAAATGTTTCCACTCGTTGGAACTCAACGCTTTATATGCTGCAGTGCTCTTGGGGCAAAAGCAAGCTGTACATGAGTTTTGCTCCAGTTACATTTTGGAGATGGCATTATGCTGTCTGAGCTGCAGTGGAAATTAATGGAGACAGTGTGCTGTATCCTAGCTCCTTTGAGACAGCTACAAGGGACATGTCTACTGAAGGCGATCTGTGAGTCAGTTATCCCACTCATAATGCTCATTTCACATCATCTTAGTGTTCTAAATCTACAAATAGAAAAGACAGATCTGAAGCGCAGACAACATGTCGCCTGTATCATGGGAATCTCAGAAAGAGAATGAGCGAGCACTTCAAAACCAAGACAAATTAGCTGCAATGACGAAATCAAAACACTACATCCTTGCAACTCTCTAGATCCCAGGTTCAAGGCTATACATCTTCCAAAAACAGATGATATAGAGCAGTACAAATGTATGTTGCTAGATGAGCTGCAGCACTCACAGGAGTCAAACACAGACACGCCACAGTACCCTCAGGTTGTCATCACCACAACATGCAGGTTCATTTCTCAAAGGGATATAGAACTGGAAAAGTCACCAAACATTAACAGTAGTTGTTCCACAACTGCCACTTCTTCAACCCTTAGTAGCAAGCTAAATCTGTGGCAAAACCTTTTCCCAAATTGCTGCCATACAAGCTTATTCTGATTCCTCTTCTGAGCGGTCTCTGTCCATCATGGTAGACAGTTACCTGCAAGAACTGCCTATTCCTATTGATGCATGCCCTTTTGAATACTGGAGATCAAAAAAGTCAATTTGGACAGAGCTGTATGATGAAGCCTGTAAATATCTTGGTTGTCCTGCAACAAGTGTCCCTTCAGAACGCATGTTTAGTACAGCTGGCAATATTGTGACAGACACCAGAAATAGGTTGCTGCCAGAAAATGTACACATGTTAACTTTTATTAAAGTTAATAAGTCAAGATTTTCGTATCCCTACAAGAGTATACAAACTGATCCTGAAGTGATTGATGTTGTGGATGTTGATGGTGATGACAACTCAGATGGTGGTGGCTGGTAAATACTGTGTGGGACGTGAGTCTCTGCACCAAAATGAAATTTTTCAGAATGTGATGACTTTGGTTGTCGCTCTCTCCTTTCTCGATCTACTACCTTGGACTATACCTCCAAAACTTTCACCATTTCATGGCAAACTGCTTTGTAGCTAGGGTCTAAACTAAAGTCAACAAGTTTTATATACAGGGCAATTTTAACATCAGAGGAACAGGCCCAAATTTGACATAAAAGGGACACTGTCACGTCAGTCCTTTCTGTATCATATTATTTATAGTTAAAGTGCAAACATATATTTTGGATTTACCTTCTGTGACTTTGTGGTGCATCAGTATGGTCTGGGACAGGAGACGGTCTATTTTCAATTTTAAAGAGGACAAAACAATGAGTTGTAATTGGTAGCTGTTTATTATTTTTTCAATTACAGAAATGTTAGCCATAAACTGAAAAATGGATGCTAGTACATGGGCGAGGGTTGTGGGGTTGGTTTTAACATGGGTGTAATGGTGGCATGGTGCTACTGCACAGATGAGGGTGGTGGAAGAAAAGTGGAATGGGTGATGGGGTGAAAGGTGGGTGTTGTTTTAGTTCTTTCATTTACAGATTCGTGATCAGCTGGGGATGGTGAGGAAAAAATGACAGACCGAACCTACTGTACACATAATATATATTCTTATTAAATACATTGCAAACTGCTGCCACCTAGCACAATTGTCCTGTCCCCTTTAAAAAAAGAATAAAGGAATCAGAAATAAAAGAAAATCTGCATCAGCAGTTTTCACAGAATGTGACGTATCATAGTGTTTTTGCTTTATAAGTAGTGATAATTTGATACATAATGGGGTTGACAGACGCTGTCCCTTAAACATCACATGCCAACTGCTGCAGCTACATTAAATGTTCCTTAGTATGTGGTGAGGAAACCACTTTTTATTATTGTGACTGAAATACAGATTTTATTGAAGTATCAGCTGCAAAATGCATCATCTTAGAATTTTTTGTATGTATTACTTCAGTTTGCCAACAAAAATGTTGGTATATGTATGCATTACCTTAGAAAATTGCATGCATTTTGCCAGCAACAATGACTGGCATATTTTTTTTATTCAAATGTCTTGACTGACTATGTTATGACATAATATGTTTTGCAACAGTTCCACATGTTGCTGCTGTAGTACTTGGCTTGACTTTGTTATAAAAGCTTTCTTTTAAACACAGCAACTTTTGATTCACTCATTTAAAACAGAAAGCAGCAAATAGCTGAAATTAGGTAATATCAGTTATTTTTCCTCCTAATTCATGACGATGAGTATATATAGCTGAGTACATAAATGGCTAATGTGCCTCTTTCTTTCACTAAGGAACTATGATGCAGCTGCAGCAGGAAAACTTTTAACATATGGGTGGGTGGGTGGGCCTGTTACGTATTAAGTTGCTGGCTTTAGCAAACAGAAGAAACCATAGATAAACCTAGTTGTATTCCTATCAATGTCACACAAGATAATTTCTCTCCCCTTATATTGAACAGTTTTTCCTTTACATGTATTTTATTACTATCTTCGTTACTGGCAGCACAATAAAAAAATAGGGTTCGAGTTCTAAAAAGTTCTAAAAAAGATTAGAACCCTAGAACTTTTTCCAAAGTTCTAGACTAGAACTAGAACCCAGAACTTCAGAGGGTTCTGACAACCCTAGCTCTAGTCACATCCCCTGTGAGCAAAGTGCTCAAGTGGTGGATGGAACACAGCAACCTGCTCAAGGGGGTTCCATTCCTGATCCCTTCCCCTCTTCAGATCCTCACCATGGATGCTTTGGGGCTGGACTGGGGAGCTCACATGGGCCCTCACCAGACACAGGACATGTGGACCCGAGTGAATCGCACTTTGCACATCAGTGTTCTGGAAATGCAGGAAGTCCTATACAGACTCCAGGCATTCCAGAACCACTTGTCCCCAGGTCCTCTGTTAATACAGATGAACAATGCCAGTGTGATGCATTACATCAACAAGCAAGGGGTGACTCATTGCTATTTGCTGTGCAGTGAAGCAATGAGGATTTGGTACTGGGCTCTGGAACACAGTCTAGAACTATCAGCAGTACATGTTCCAGGCATCCAAAATGTCTTGACAGACAAGCTTGCAGGTCACAGTCCAGGTTGAATGAGTGAGTGGGAATTGCTGACCTCAGTGGTAGACAACCTCTTCAAAAGAAGGGGTCATCCAGAATTGGACCTTTTTGCATCCCCACACAATGCAAAACTGCCACTTGTCTGCTTGCTTGCTCCAAGGCCTGGAGTTTTTTGGTGAGATGGGTTGTCCCCTTCTTGCCTTTCCTCCTTTTCTGCTAATTCAGAGAGTACTATTGAGTTGCAAATGGAGGGGGCAACCCTGATACTCATTGCTCCCTTAGAACCTCAACAGATATGGCTCCCCATGCTGCAACAGCTGGCAGTGGAACCCCCAATACATCTGACCCTGTGCAAGGGTCCACTGTCACAGGAACAGAGAACCCCAAGGTCCATCCAGACCTGAAATCTCTTCATCTGTATGCATGGCTCCTGAAGACATAGCCATAGGTTGCTTTGGGGTTCCCCAAAAAGTGGCAGATGTTCTGGTGGCTGCTAGAAAACCATCCACCAGTCAAACTTACTCCATGAAGTGGAAGCAGTTTGCTTTATGGACCACTTCCTGTAACCTGGATCTGTTTACCTGCCCCATTAATCAGGTTGTAGAATACCTGCTGTCCTTATCAGATTCAGGCCTGCAGTATTCCTCACTCAATGTGCACCTGGCTGCCATAGCAGCTGTCCTTGTGCCTATTGATGGCTGTACAGTTGCTCAGCTGGAGGTAGCCTGTACTTTTCTGAGAGGCATTTTACACATAAAGCTTCCCATCTGCAATCCAGTCCCGACTTGGGACTTAAATTTTGTTTTGGAGAAGTTGACTATGGCTCCTTTTGAGCCAGCCGCAACTTGTGGCTTATTCTGTCTTTCTTGGAAAGTGTAATTTTTGTTGCAGTCACTTCTGCTTGAAGGATTTCAGAGCTACAGGCTCTAATGAGTGAGCCTCCTTGTTTGATTTTCCTCAAATACAGAGTGTCTTTGCCTACTAATCCTAAGTTTCTACCAAAGGTGGTCTCTGAATTTACTTTAAATCAAACCATCCACCTACCAGTCTATTATCCAGGGCATGCCAATCCAGGGAAAGCATTGCTCCATTCCATACCTTAGATGTGCATAGAATACTCAGGTACTATACACACCACACGAAGGACTGCAGAAAGTCTTCACAGCTTTTTATTTTGTTCACCCCGGGAAAAGTACATTCCAGTTTCTAAACAGTGCTCATCCAAATGGCTGTCAAACTGTATTACATTGTGTTTTAGGAAGTATGGTAAACCTGGGCAGTAAAGAACTTCCTGGTGTGGTTCGTGGTCATTCCACCAGAGGTGTGGCCACCTCTGTTGCTTGTTTCAGGAATGTTTCCAATGCAAAGATCTGCGCAGCTGCTACCTGGAGTACTGTCCACACCTTCACTAAACACTACATTCTGGACATTGTCTCTTATAGATGAACTGGCTTTGGTATAGCTGTGCTGCAAGGCCTACTTTCATAAGCCTATAGGCTCCAGCCACCCCAAAATGTTAGCTTTTGGTACTGCTGGTGCTCATTCCAAAAGTGTGGCCTAATGAAAGAAATAGCCTCAAAGAAAGTAGAACAGTTACGTACTTACCATAATAGTAGATCTTCAAAAGAATCTCTTTTATCGGGCCATGCCATCCCACTCCCCTTCCCCCTTTTTGGGTCTGCAACAATGGATTCTAGTGCTGCTGTCTCCATTTCTACATTTTCCAGCCCTCTGTCTCGCATGATGTGTGGAGTGCTGGGTTCTCTTCTGGATCCCTAGAGGGAGGTCCTCTGAGCATGATCTCCGGCAGGAAACTGAGGAGAGATGGGGACACTTACATTTACGTATATGCTGATGCCTGACATTGTCATTGGTGTCCCCTGGCAGACTGCTTGGAAATGTTTCCATGTGGTCCTAGTGCCTGGCGGCTATAAGTTCCAAAGGTTCTAGAGCAAAGAAGAGCATGCACAAGGATTTGTGGTGCTCAACAGAACAAAAAACACAAGGCTGTAAAAACTGTGACACTCACACCCAAGGTAACAGAGGCACCGGAGCTCTAGAAAACTGATTTTATTATTAAAAGACTACAACAAAACAGCCTGACACGTTTCAGACAAATATCCTTTATCAAAGTTCCAAAGGTATAGCCTGATGAAAGATATTCTTTTGTAGATCTACTATTATGGTGAGTATGTAACTGTTCTTTTTAGGTAGTAAAGGGTTGGACTCCTGCAAAGCATAATTCCTAATTGGATGCTCTGCCATATCTCTGCCCTCCCACTAATAGAAACTTCTACAACTTGCCTGTGCTCTTTTCTCTCTCCATGTTGTAGGGATTAACTGTGTTGCTGTGCCCATTGAAACTGTAATATGATTTTGCCACTGTAGAGGACACTGGTAAGGTCACACGTGGAACACTGTCTGTGGTTCTAGTTACCACAGCATGAAAAGGATAATGCAGCAATTGAGAGGTGCTCTGTGGGTGGTAGCTTGGATTCTTGGTATAGGCATACACAGGGTATTGGTCTGAATAGCAAGTGGTGCTTCCACCCAAGGTCGGTCCTTTCAAGGCAAGGTCATTTTATTTTTAGAGTGCAGAACCGAAAAAGGCTTAAGACACTTTACAAAAGAATAATACTTTATAGCCATAATACCATAGTGGTCTGGGTTTATGAGGTAATAACCAGACCAGGGTTATTAACTTCCCTTCTCTGGTTATTACTAAGAAAACCCAGATCACTATCGATGTTATTACTATTCTATTGACTAAATAAAAAAAAATTAAAACTGCCAAATTTGTTCCTCACACCTTAGAACATCTGTGAGAAAGCAGGAACTGTTTCTCACAGACACACTGCAGTATTACTAAATGTCTTGATTCACTGCTGTGTGTTGAAGTGGGAGGCCAAACTGGACTTACAGTCTTTTTGGCTAAGTGCACACGCAGCAGCCAATCAGAATGCAGAGTCACTGCCTCATTACTCAGTTTTCTGTCTGGTTATTGCAGAATAACTGGATCACAACTCTGCATTCTGATTGGCTAAGAACCTTTTTCAGTATAATAAACAATATACATACTGTATAATCATAAACTTCAATAAAATAACACATAACAGATTAAAATATCAGAGGTGTAAAATCACATATCAATTTCAGTACCAAATGCAAGTGAAAAAAGATGACCTGGTTTTTAACCCCTTTTTACACACCTTGACTGAGAGGGAACTCCTTTTGATGGTATGGCAAGGAGTCTGAGATGGGTGGGGCGGCGCAAGAAAGCTCAATCCCCTGATTGTTATAAATGCAGCAGAGCATAATATGGTCTTAGTATGGTGATCCAAAGATCAGCCTAACTGCAGTATTCTGCAGCAGCTATAGCCCATGCTCCAACCCCCTGATAGCTCTAGGTACACCACAGGATTACAGTAATCGAGTCTTGAAGTTACAAAAGAGTGTATTATATTCACCAGGTTCTCCTGCATCAGCTAGGACTTTATCCCAGAAATATTCCGAAGTTAGAAGAATCCACTGTGGACCATGGTTGACACGTGGTGTTTAAGAGTCAGCCTATAATCCATAATGATTCCCAGATATTTCACCCTATCCACAGATGTCATGGCAGTGCTTTTTAATTATGACAAGACAATAGGTCCCATCTTGCTGCCAACCAATGAGGACCTAGTTCCACCAATAGTAAGTCCATCTTGGACAGATAGATGCCATCCAGTCTGTGATTTCTAGAAGGCATTGTTCCAGCATTGAGATTGCTCCTCGCCCATCTGATGTAAAGGACAAGTGTAGCAAAGCATCATCTGTATAGCATAAAAACACACACTATACCACCGAATGACCTGCCCCAATGGTAGCATATCGATAGCAAAAAAGCATGGAGGATATAATCGACCCCTGGGGAACTCCACAGCTGACCACCATAGTCTGTGGTGAGAAATGACTCATCATGACCCATTGCAATCTGCCAGACAGGAAGGACTCAAACCACTTCAGTGTTCTCCCACTGAGTCCCTGGTATTTCCCAATACATTTCATCCATACTCCATAATCCACCATGTCAGAGTGGCCCCAAAACATTCACTAACTTTCTCATCGCAGACTTGTGCTCACCAACTCACAAGATCCTGACCATTCTGCCAGGCACCACACACAGTCAAGTTTGAGGGCATGCCAGGGTGATTAAGTAAGCAATAACACACAACAGGGAATGCAGTTATTGAGTAATTACTGCATGCACTCCCCCCCCAACTGTGTGGGTTGGAGTCATGATGAGGCATTAGTCGAATGCCCCTCAACCACAGGATTGGGGGGAAGTGTGGCAATTACCCAATACCTGCAAGCCCTGAATTGTGTTACTGTGTTTATACAATGGCACCAAAATAATAAAAAAAATGCAAGACTAAATAAATCTTTTAAATTAAGAATAAATAAATCTTTGTCATTGGTAAATTGGTTCTCATACCAAACAACTAGGTTTGCCTCATCAGAGAGGTCAAACTGGCTGGCAGGTAAGTCTCTCATGTTTATTAGCTGAACCTTGTTTTTCCCAACTGTCACAGTTACTAAGAATTCTGAAGCAGTGTAGTTCCAAGACTTACAAAGCACTTCCTGACCCGTGCAGTTATTGGTCAATTACTGCACAGGTCTGTACAGCTATTGACCAATCAGAGTACTGAATTTTTCTTGCTCATTTTATAACCACCTAACATGGCATGCACAGTGCCATGTATACTTGACTGAGGATACCTGGGGGTTGTATAACTTACTCTGGCTGCTTCAGCTATGAATTCCTCCATACACCATTACCACCCCATCTCCTGGGGCCATGCCAGCCCACAAAGGACAGTTCTGGTCATGCCCTAGTATCCCCATTACTGCCAGGGTACAGTCCAGCTGGTGACTTATATTTTAACTTTTATTTACACATACATCTCCTGTTGGTAGGGTATATGGCAGTCTCTTCTGTATCCTGCTGTATCCTATACAGCAGGAGATCCACTCAGTGGCCCGACTGGATTCCTGATTCAAATCCTGTATCTGTCACAAGTCTGTTTCATGGGCGGTCCTTCCCCTTGCTTGAGTGACACACCTGTGTATTGAGCCCACCAGGGATATTGCATACTGGCCTTGTGTATTTGCTGCTCATCCATTACTTGCCCTTTCTGGCATTTAGCTGGCCCATTCATAATTAGGGCCCAAGGATTTGGAGTTGATTCTTATCGCTGGTAAAACAATATTCAGATGCCAAACATTTGGCAATGACACTACTGTACTTGGATGAGAATCAGTGTTCAATTCCCAAGCATGGCTGGTTTAAAGGAAAAGGAACTACCAGGTGTAAAACCACCCAGGCCATGCAGTACAGCAGCATACAGAACTTGAATGACCATGCAGTAAGTGTCTATGGTAGTAGAAGAAAATAATTGCTTGCATATTGCACAAGCAAAAATTGCTATATAGAGGTTGCCCTCAACTCATGATGCTGTGGTTTGGATCAGTGGAAGACGTCATGGGAGGATAATAATGACAAAAACCCAATTAGACACAGTGAATGGTGTGTTGTGAGACATAAGCTTTGCCACCCTCAAAGAAAATAATGGTAAGACTGAAACTGAAGAAACAACACTCAAAACAAATGGAAAAGTCAGTGTTGGAAAAAGTGAAAAAAGCTGGCCACTCATAAAATCCTAAAACTGGTTTGAGACAAAAACTAAAATTCTAAAGACTAAGGGAGATATTCACAAAGATTTGCACTCAGTGCATCTCAGTTGCGCCGGCTCAAATGAGATGCGCTGAGCCCAAACTTTAGTATTCACAGAAGATGTTCCATGAGATGCTCCCGGAGCATCCTCTCTGTGAATACCAGAGATGTGCCCAACCTGAGATGCGCAGGCACATCTCCCAGGTCGGGCTGGGAAACTGATGGGCCAGCACATCTCCAGATGCACTGTGCCCACGGTTTGGATTCACAGCCCAAGTCACGCAAATGAGGCCATTAGGCATGTAAGGTACAATGGAGCCATTTGTATGTCATTATGGTCCCATTTGTATGACCCTTGCATGGATGCACCTGGCAGAATGTGCCAGACTCCCTGCAAGGGCTGTGAGTGGTAAACACATAAAATGAACCCCTGGTAGCCTAGCAGCACCCCCCCCCACCCATATCCCTGTAAAGACAAAAATGCTCTCCAATAATCCCTGGTAGGCCAGTGGAACTCCCTCCTGCTCGACCTGATGCATTACCATATGAAACCCTAAAGTCTCCCTAGTGGTTCAGTTGACCCCCACACCCATTCAGATACCCCCACCCCAATCCCCCATCCCAGCAGGTGCAGAAGGTCTGCAGGTAGCACAACCCACCCGCAAACCACCATGGCTGCTTGCTGACTGACTGCACACCCCCTGTACGCCCCCTCCAGATGGACTGAATACCATTATAAATGGTGTTCAGTGCATCAAAGATGGGCCAGCACATCTGGGATGCATCAGTGCATCTCTGCTCCTTGAGAATCATACTCGGGCGCAACTCAGGGATGCACTGGTGCATCTCAGACACGCTGGGCACATCTGTTTTGTAAATCTCCCCCACATACTAAAGTGCACAAGCAGGATGGCATCATAAAACTATAAAATATGATTTTTAGTCAGTTAGATGAAAAAAACATTAAAAGAAGAAATATATAGCATGAAATAAGCCTGTTGTTCTGTTCAAGATTAAACAAGATAATTTGTCTTGATATTAAACTATTCTCTTAACAAATAAGAAAAAAATTCTAGAGAAATCTTAGGGATTAAAAATCAAGATTTTTGTTAGTGAAATAAGATATTTAAACTTGTCACTATATTAAAATGTATTTATTTCTTTTTTTGCAGCGTGATGAAAAGAAACTGCTAATGCTGACAAGAGACTCATGGAAGTTTAAAGAAAACACTGGATTCTCTTTTTGACAAAGCTTAAAAAAGAGAGTGCAGCGTTTTCTTTCAAAGCTGAACATGATTCCTGTCAGCAGAAACAGTTTACTATTTTTAGCTTCACTGCAGCTGTTAAGACTAGGTATGCTCAGGTAAGTAATAAGAGCCATTAGATACTCCAGAAAATAACAAAGTGTGTCTAGATTTACAGTCTAATATATGGGATATTATCAGACCACAACATATGGGATATCTGCTCAACTTAACAGTTAGCTAGGCATATCTATACTGATTCAGATTCTGAAGGAATGTTCTGTGGTTTGGGGTTAGATACAATACTTCACTGTCCACACTGTACATATTCTAGTAATTGGAGGCCTTGTGAGGCTGTGACATCAAACCAAACCCCTTCCTTTCTTTCAAATGGATTCCTCAAGAAAGACTACCACCACACTATTCAGTGTTTTTTTTTCATTATAGATACTGATTTGGAAAATCTAAACTAGAAATCTAGTCATTGGAACACAGTGGTACCCTTTGAAATGATCAGTTTAGGGACTGCCACAGATTCCAGTTAGCAGTGTCCATACAAAACTGGAGACAATTCACTGACTCTTAATTTGTTACCATGATGCAAGGGGTGCTGCTTGTATGGAACATGGAATGGCTGTGTTCAAAATGGGGTCAGTATGAAAATAGGGTTATGGCAACATCCGCCTTTCTACGCTAGGAACTGAAAGCAGCAGCAGACGCAAAAGCCTTTTCAAAATTTAGTCATGTATGCATGATTCACAGTTTGTGGCCCTGTAGATTATCTTCAACATACCAATAGACTACTTTGAAAATGTGCTGTAAACTCTTCATATGAGTCCTGCTCTGTGATCTCTGCTGGGATAATTACCAGTTATGTATTGATTCAAGAGCTGCTGCAGTATCTGATTAAAAAAGCATATGTTGTTTAACCTTGAATGAAGATACTGTGCAGGAAAAAAAATCTGAATAGTATTATACACAGTTCCATTAGTAGGAAATGAAATATATTAGTTTTGACTAAAAAACATTGAACAGGTAAGCACACATTCATTTACTATATTAGGCATTGCTTTAGGTAAATATATTGGTCTACATACAAATATATGGGTGACAGCTCAAATATGCAAGTCTGATTGCACATTGACTTAAGTTAAAATACTGAATGCTGGTTTAAGCAAATGCGTTTATATGGGCTCTGTGAGTAATGGACAGTATTTCACAAGTACCACCAATAATGGTCAAGTCATTCATCAGATTCCAAATTATGAACATTAGTCTTATTCAGGGTAGTCATACACTGAATCTTTACAAAATAAGAAATAAAGCATTTTCCCTCCTCCCACAGGTGGCCAGAGCTAACCCCATGGCCACCCTCACCCTCTTGAGGGTTTTTTTGCGCCCCACAGCATTCCTGGTCCCCCATTAGTTAGAAAAATACGGTATCTTGCTAGCATTTGCCCCTACCTGACACTGCCTTTTAAATAGTTCACAGCAGCTGGTATACTACCCAACCTTTCAAGTGATCATACTGTCACCTACTGTGTAAGACAGAAACTGCATAACCATGGCCCCCTAAACTGAGCAAATTCAGGTCTTAAAAGAACTTTGACTTCCTCAGCTTTACGTGTGATTTGTCAGTCATCCCTTGGAGCAGGTTAGAGCTTATACCTGACCTGACTTGGATGACGCTTAGTCTTTGTTTGTCCAGGAACACCTGGAGATTTGCAACAAGCATGTCCCCCTCAGGTGTTGCAAGGTAAGGTTAAACTCTTCGATCAGTCCACCACCTCAGTGCTCTGAAGTGCTGAAGTTTATTTGGTAAAACTGTAACAGGACAGTGTTGCAAGCTCGTTAGAAACTGAATATTTCTGTGAATTTTCAGTGAAGTATTCATCTAAGAATTACGTTGTGAGTTCCTGCTGAATTTTTATTTAGAATGTGAAGTAAAAAGTTATTATCTGCTGCACACAACTGTGTGGAGTGCTTTACTGCTTTGAAGGTTTAAGGCTAAACCCTTCCCCTTCTGTCTCCCCTGACCTACACAGGCTCAGGATAGTAAAAACAAAGCCTAGAACAAAGCTCTGTTCTCCAAGCCAATCTGACTGGAAGCTACACAGGGACAACAGAAAAAGATAAGTAAGTCTTGTCAGAGCAACCAAGAGAGCCTTTATTGCTAATGAACACTCCAACATCACCAACAACCTCAAACATTTCTGGAAAACTGTCACTGCTTTGAAGGGACTGAAAATGCGTAACATCCCCAAGAATCAATCTTTCGGGTGCCTGGCTGCTATTTGCCTTCCGACATGGCCAAATGCTTAAATACCCACTTTGCCATCACTGCCAACATTCCTAATGTGAACAACCTAAATGACAAAGGAAATCCACTGAATAATCGGAACATCCACACCACCTTACTGGCTCCCTCTGCCTGAGCTGTCCCAGCAAGCAGAGGACCCTCTCCCCCTTTTCATTCTGTAAAATTGAGACCTCAGAAGTCCTGGACCAACTGCTCCACTTAAAAGGCAAGGAAAAATAAGGTCCAGATGGTCTGGACACCAAAGTGATGGAACTTGCTGCCCCACAAATTTTCAGACCTCTGACTTACGTTTTCAATTGCTTCTTAAAGCTATCTGATGCTCCTTCTGGCTGGAAGACTGCCAGCATTGTGCCCATCCATAAAGGAGGTGACCTGGACAACCTAAACTTCAGAGCTATCGCCCTACTTCCTGTGGTCTACACAACCAAATCATCAAATTCCTAAATGAAACCTCAATGATCTATGAATGCCAGTCAGGTTTTAGAACAGGCCACAGCACAGTCATTGCTGCAATCAGGGTACTCAGTGATATTAGTTTGGCCATAAACAGAGGGAAATACATTAGAGTTATCTTCTTCAACCTATTAAAGGTCTTCAACAGAGTGGACAACAGAATACTAGTGACCAGACTAACTGAGTTGCACATAAGTTCAGAGGCTGCCAACTGGTTTGTCAGCTATCTAACCACAGACAGAGCATCAGGATACATCACTCTGAGACTGGCCCCCTCCATGTCATTAAACATGTACCACAAGGCTCACTATTAGAGATGTGGAGAGTTGTTTGTAACCGTATTGGTCCTTGTACAAAAAGATGAACAATGTGGGTGATTTGATACCATTTATTGGACCAAAAAGAGGTTTACAAAACACAAGGTTTCAACTACAAAGAGCCTTATATCAGGCATAGCAGCCAGGTGCTACAGAAAATAAGATTCTTCACTTAGGATAGAAAAATCTACTGGTAAATAAATGTTTACACATGGGTGTAACAGTTCTTTTGATAAATAAGTACCATATGCAGAGACAATAAAAAACAGTCTTTGACTAGGTGGTTGTAGTGGCTGGAGGCTTGACTGCACAGCTGCATGCTAAACTGGAATGCTAAAGCGTTGTGAATGACAGTAGAAGCAGGAGCTCCAAGAGGCTTGCCCATTTCTACAAAAAGGTAAAACACTGTTACCATACCTGAGAAACAGAGGCTGTGTCTGCTGAGACCAGCTTGATCCTTGGGGGTCTTTCCAGGCTTTCTTGTGCTGCAGTTTTTTCACTGAATACCCGCTTTTAGTACCTGATGCTTTTTTCTGGTACTTAGAGTTTGAGTGGTGATGAAGCCCTCACCGGAGCAAGGCATTGAGGCAGCCCTGCGAAGGGTTATTCTCTATAAGGAGCTTTCAGTGCTCTAATAGCTAAAAAGCTGTATAATTTTATGGAAGACCTTCTCACTTGCTTTCTTGCATTTTAAGAAGACATTACAGAATAGGACATCGGTTTCTGAAATTTGAAAAACACTAATCCTTTTGTATTTTTTTTTTTATGACCATAATATGTGTTCTTACACAAAATTTTAAACAAAAATTTTAGTAAAGGACT
Organism: Neoceratodus forsteri; assembly: GCA_016271365.2. NCBI lineage: Eukaryota > Metazoa > Chordata > Ceratodontiformes > Ceratodontidae > Neoceratodus > Neoceratodus forsteri. Next base: position 138,536,431 of record CM057453.1, read on the forward strand.
ATTATCATGCTTAAGGTTTTTATGTTGTAATTTATGCACTTGCATTTCCAACTAGAGCATTATCCTTTTTAACATTGTGGTAGTTGTAGGATTTGTAATATTCCTGATATCTGTGATATCTGTGATATTCTGTAATATCTGAAACGTTCTTTTCTGGCTGCAGCAGTAAGGCGATGAGTTAATACTTCATTGAATAACGCTACTTGATTTTATTTAACGTCACCAAACCCTCCCAAAACAAAACATATGCATATAGCTATTAGACTTTCATTTATTTTATTTATTGCTTCTGCATCTTTACACTTTTGTACTTGTTCTTTCCGAATTTTGAAACCTGTTTGTTTGATTAATGACATACACTATCAATATTCTGAAAACCTGGAAGATTTTAACATATCTACCTATCTGCTAATTTTTCCTAATTTTCTGAATAATTGTGGGAGACTCAGAGTACTTTCTGTTAGTTCTAAGGGACCTGTAGAATTCTTGAGGTAGATACGAAGAAGAGCCAAATTAGTAAATTGGTACCAAGCACTTGTATGAAAGTCAGGTGCTGCAGTTGACTCTATCTATATGATCAGTATCAGATTAAACAGGAATTACTATTATTCATTCTAAATATTCTTAATCAGGACCCATCAGGACAAATTAAGACCAATCATCTAGGCTAACTTGTGGGGCACACTGATAAGAGTCCTGATCGGTTCATGTGATCTCTGATGAAAATTCAAACTGGGCACCATACAGGGTATTTAATTTCAAGCTGCAGGAGTTCACTCACTGTATTCTATTCCTCTGTACTATACAGATGGCCATGCTTGTTATTTTTTGAACTGTGGCTGCTTATAACCTTAAGATCAAAAAGCAGCAGTTACTATACTTCGGCGTTTCAGTATCTCTCATCTACAAAATAACAGTTCAGCTGGTCTAAGATTTTGATTTTATACGTAGTAAAGAGAGTTGGAAAACGTGGAATGACGAATATTCTTCTAATTTTACCTTGATAGTCCCGAACTTGAGGTGGTCTGGTGCCACAAGTGTTTTAAGTTATGCACTGGGACTACAACTTTGCAATTTTGCATAGATTTGGACAGCTTTGGCTTCTGGAAAAAACACTGCTATTCCTGCTGAGCCTCAGTGGCATGGAGTTTTGGAACTGCAAGTATGCAGGTATAAAAGCAACATTTTGTTGTACAAAGATATACAGTATGGCCCGGATATTCAAACTGCGCCATTCAAAGGCTCAAGTCCTTGCGCTGCACAAAATAGACGAGCTGGGGTGTGTCCCGTGTGATATTCAAAGGAGTTGCGCTATTGAGCAACTCCTTTGAATATCGCTCCCCAGCCATAGCCACTGTGCATGGCGCAGTGGAACTTGAGCAAGCGCAAGTTGACAGAGTGGAGCAGTCAACTTGTGGTGGCGCCAAGTACCATTGCGCCATCGCCAAAATCGCTATATTCAAAGGTGACATGCAAATGGGGCCATAATACATGCAAGGCTTAGGGGGCCATTTGCATGTCATTATAGCCCATTGTAGCCATTAGACAGGGTAGCCGATCCCCGAGGACTTGTGCCTGGCACCCTGCCAGGCAGCAGCCATCGGGACCGACGCGCCGCATCCTGCAGCCCGATCTCAGGCAGCAATGTGGCTCCCACCTCCTCCCAACATCTCCCTGGTGGTCCAGTGGACCGAAATGCCCAATCGCGGGCAGAAAGTATACAGAACCCCCACATCCCATGTGCCCGATCCACGCGGCAGAAAGTATACAGAACCCCCCACATCCCATGTGCCCAATCGCGGGCAGAAAGTATACAGAACCCCCTCCACATCCCATGTGCCCGATCACGGGCAGAAAGTACAGAACCCCACATCCCATGTGCCCATATCGCAGGCAGAAAGTATACAGAACCCCTCCATCCCATGTGCCCGATCCGGGCAGAAAGAAAAGCAGAACATCCCCACATCCCTGTGCCTGATCCTGAGCAGTAGTATAGATTGCCCCAAAACATCTCCTGGTGTCTAGTGTGGCCCCCACCCACCCACCCATGAGCCCCACCACCCCGCTCCCCGGCAGCTGGCGGGCGGCAGCATCCCACCCGCCCGCCACCACCGCCCGCCAGAGCTGACTGGCTGGAGGGCTGCACGCCCATTGGTGCAGGGCTAGAGCCAATGGGCATGCAGCCCATACTGTACATGACAGTCCAGGCCAGTCGGTCGGCGGTGATGGGGCGGCAGGCGGTGGGATGCTGCTCACGCTGCTGGGGGAGCGGGGTGGTGGGGCTTCGTGGGTGGGTGGGGTCACACTAGACACCAGGGAGATGTTTTGGGGGCATTACTTACTGCCCGCAATCGGCACATGGGATGTGGGGGGTTCTGTATTCTTCTGCCCGCGATCGAATTTTGGTCCACTGGACCACCAGGGATGTGAATGGGGGAGGGGGAGCCACATTGATGCCCGCGATCGCTGGGGGGCACAGGGACTGGGTTGGGGGCCAGCCACAGGTGGCAGCTGCTGTGTTGCGCCTGCAATGCAGCAGCTCACCTGTGGGTGGCCCTCAACAAGCCTTTTTTTTGGCTCAAGGTTGTGCAAGCGCGGGTTGGGGTTGCGCCTGCACAACTCTGCACAGCCCGACTGAATATCGGCTGTGCAGTTTATGCATGGTTCCTCCCCTCCTGTTGAGCATGCATTCATTTGCATTGCACTGTTGCTCAGCCTGTTTTCTGTGGCGCAACTGCCTCCTGCTGAATATCGCAGAATGGAGCAAGTTTGGACTTGAGCATGCGCAACCCTGTTGCGCATGGCGCAACCCTTTTGAATATCCGGGCCTATAGATATAAGGATTATAATTGACTATACTAAATTAAATCTTCACTTTAAAGCAGCATAAAACTGCTTGTCCCTTTTTATAACATAAAGTGCATGGTTAGTATTTAAGCCTTTTAAGCTTTTAGCTGGACAGTACCACAATATCTCTGATACTGACAAAAAATTAATTAATAGGGAACTTGGCATATTTGCTTGACATATTTGATGTATTTGTCTGACAAACAAGTAGATTATTTGCTATAAAAAAAGGGGGACAATTGGAAATTGAAGGACGGGTGGGGGTGCTTTTTATTATACAGTTTTACCTCCACCTTTGCTCTTCCCTGTAACTTTACAGCTCAAGCTACCTGATTTTGATATTGGGAGAAGTGAGAGTGCACAGTGGAGCTGGAAGCAGTTTGGCCTTCAAAGGACCTGGTGGAAAAGCTATAACCTGTGTCTTGCTTGTGCTGACCTCAGATATCAAGCTACAGAGGGTTTTTTTCAGCCTGCTTACATTGACTTATCTACCTCGGAAGTACCACCTATTAGGAAAATGAATATTTACTATTCTAATTGGAGGGCAAAGAAGAAATCGGAGAGACTTGTGATTTTTGGTGAACTTTTAAATTACAAACTCCTAAATATGCATATGTATATTTTAGAACTGTGATATTTTTGATTATACTTTTGACTATGCTGTATTTTGGGTATATTCCCCCTGCTGTTTAGTGTGGTGTTCAAATGAGAACAAGAAGTAAAAAATGAATGGGGACTGAATCCCCCTCTATTCAGTCTATAGACTTTGGGGATAAGATGGAATTAAGCTTCAATGGCAAAATAAGCAGACTGAAAAGGTAATGCCAGCTATAAAACAAATATACATAAGTAATAATAAAACAAATGAAAAGAAGGAGAAAAGTTAAAAACAAGGAAAGGGAAAGAAAGTTTCTGATCAAACTTTGATCACTAATAATTTACAAAAGATAGCACAAATGCAATTGAGAAATACCTCAACACCTACAGTATGATATATTTAATGGAGGAGTCATTTAGAGAAGGGATGGGGAACATTGTTTAGCCAGGATTAGCACACTAAGTTGAATCTTGTTTCCAGATGCGACCTGGGAGCACAAGTGACTTGTTCAGGATGACACAGTATGCACCTAGGCAGTTGTGGGATTCAAACCCAGGTCTCCAGATCTGCAGCTCAGAGCCTTAACCCACTGCACGAAAAACAAAAAACAATGTTAATTCATATGAAAAGTCTCCTAATTTTCTCCTAATTGCTATGACATCTGGGTTTTGTAGTCCATGCTCAAGTGAGGGACTACAACCAGAATGTTGGACAACTGCTGGGATACTGTTCATTATTGCACCTGGGTTTCAGGAGCTAGATAAAGACCTCAGGGACTACACCTAGGCACTCTATGTCAATTTTAAACTATTTTTAATATTTTTGTAACCGGAGTGTGAGCGGTCACGTGACCCGCTTATGTCCAGGTTCTCTGGGTTTAAAACTTGCCCCAGAGCAGGAGGTGACCGCTTATGTAAAGCTCCTTGCATGAAAGGAATGTGTTGTGCTTGTTAAATGCTATATGTAACTTGTGTGCAGACACTTCATATCTGTTTTGAGTAATTCAACCAGGGGCAACATAGGAAACCTTGCTCTGATGTTTGGGTTTGTAGTCCATGCTCAATTGAGGAACTACAACCAGAACTTTGGACAACTGCTGGGCTACTATTCACTGCTGCACCTGGATTTTAGGAGTTAGATAAAGACCTCAGGGACCACACACCTAGGCACTCCATGTCAATTTAAACTATTGTTAATACTTTTGTGACTGGAGTGCAAGTGGTCATGTGACCCACTTACTTCCGGGTTCTCTGGGTTTAAAACTCACCCTGGAGCAAGTGGGGCAAGCTCAAGCAGGTGCGAGCATGTGTTCCTTGCGCTGAGACACACACAGAGACACACGAATTCTGCACGTGTCACATGTGTCAAGAGTGGAAAGAGGGAAAAAGGCCCAATTACTATCTAATAAGTAAGTGCATAAATTACAAACTTGTGGATCTGGGTAATGCTCAGGTAGGAACTTAACAGATTATTACTGTTTATTATTATCTGGGTGCTATAAATCATAAAATAAACCCTGTTAAGCCTGTCTGGTTATTCTTATGTTTGTTTGTTTTCAATATGAGTGACCTAATTACCCTAAATGTTCCTTTGCCCCCCCCAAGTGAATACCTCTATCCCTCCCTCCTTAATTATGAGGGATACCATCATGATGTTAGATGGTACTCTGGGGCTTAATTGCACTAACTGCCATATGTACAAACTTGTCGATAAACTACCCTCTACCCCATCTATATCTGTGAAAAATGTGTGAATAATAGTGTCCTTAGGGAAGATATCACAAACTTCTATAGAAAACTAGACATACTTGAAAAATAACAGGCACTGATGCAGGACAAATTGAAATTAAAATACGTAAATAAAGTACCACTCACAAATGAAACTAATAATCCTACATTTGCACAGTGCTCTGCCCAAACAACGGTTGTGACCGTTGAGGTCACTAAATAAAAGGAAATGTCCTAATAAGGACAATAGGATAGTGCACAAGGATGATACGGAGTGGACAGAAATAAACAAAAGAAGAAAGGCAAAAAATAAATGCAGAGCAAATAGAAATGTGGTGGAAGTAGGTAATAGATTTCAGCTACTCATTAACCCAATGGACAGGGAAATGTATGAGGAAGCCCAATCCCTTGTCCAAAAATCAAGAATGACTATATGAGGGAGACACTAAATCCTAATCACCCAGACAACTTAACTTATTTAGAGGCTGGTAGAAGCCCATCCCCCACCCCCAGTGCCAGTGGAATCACATCTTTATCTATAGAGGGAAATGAGTCAAGTGGCATAGCTCCTTGTAAAACTCATACTCAGAGTATCTCTCACTCTATACTCAAGCCAAAACCTAATCCCCTACCCACAAGGAATGACAAAGATATCATTCCCGACATCATAGATACTAGTGAACCACCTAGGCCTCCCAGACAATATTTTGTACTGGGTAACTCTCTAGTTAAATATGTGGTCAAAATTGTATGTAGAAGGGACAAACATAATATCACATGTAATTCATTTAGGTGGGCAGGCTTAAAGGATATCCATAAAATGACTGCAAATATACTAAAACATTCTGGACAAAAAACACTTGTAATAATCCACTCAGGTACAAATGATATAAAGAAACTGTCCCTCGAGGAAATCAAGAAAGAGTTCATTGAGCTAGGGGAAACATTACAGAAACTGGATTGTGAAATCTATTTCTCCAAAATGTTACCTGTCCCCAGAGGTAATTTTAACGAAGAAAATAAAATAAAATCTGTTATCGAGTGGTTAAGAAAGTGGGCATTGCAAAAAGGGTACAATACAGTAACACACTGGGAAATATTCAATAGCGATAATACACTATACTGTTGGGATGACGTGCATCTGAGCAAACGGGGAGGGTACAAGCTGGGAAAATCCTTCGAGGAAATAATTACATTTACTTTAAACTAGAGGAGAAGGGTGACAAGAGTGAAACTATTGTCCAACAATTACATAAAACTAAACAGTGTACACTATTAAATATCAATGCTAGAAGTTTAAATCAGGCAAAGTTAGCTGAACTAGGCATCTATATGAAAGACAACAATATAGATATAGCATAAATAACTAAAACCTGGTGGGACAATGCTAGCAACTGGTGTAATACCATCCTGGGTTACCAGTTGTTTTATAAAAATAGAGTCAACAAAAGGGGAGGTGACATTTGCTGTTATATTGCTAATCATATCCAGTATTCTGAAATATGTTTTTCAGACAAACACAGTATGAATGCACAGAGAAGAAGAACTAAATGAGGATGTAGCAGAAAGATATGAAAGGAAGGGGATCAGTGAATGGAAGGGAACTCCCCCAACATCAGACTAAAGGAAACAGGCATGGCCATGAGCAAGGAGTGGCCATAGGTAAAAAAGGAGGGATCTCATGTAAAGTACAGGAGGGGCAGACTCAGAATAAAGGGGATGGTACAGGAGTTATAGCAGAGGGGGGAGACCGTGATTGGAAGGCTACATGCATGAATGCCCGCAGTCTGGGTAACAAAATCTCAGAACTTGTGGCCTTAATGACCTCTGAGAACCTGGATATCATGGCAGTCACAGAGACATGGTCCAACAGCAACCATGCCTGGGAGCTAGCCATTCCAGGGTACACGCTGCATGGATGGGACAGGGAAAGCAAGAAGGGGGAGGGGTGGCATTGTATGTCAAGGAAGGGATAAAAACGACAGTCCCACAAGACAAGGGGGGGAAAGCAGAGGCACTGTGGGTAGCCCTGAAAGTGGGGAGGGGAACAGTACTTAGAACAGGAGTGATACACAGGCCCCCAGGGCAGGCAGAAGATGTAGACAGAGAACTGCTGGAGACTATATAGACCATAGCAACAAAAGTTGAATTACTGCTGATGGGTGACTTCAACTAGCCAGATGTGGACCGGAGCATCCTGGCAGCAGCCCCAGCTAGGAGTAAGGTATTCCTGCAATCCCTGCAAGGGGCAGGTCTCACACAGCTGGTGTGGGAGCCTACGAGGGAGAATGCAATTCTGAATCTTGTCCTAAGCAATGGGGACAGGATAAAGGAAGTCACAGTGGGGGAGACCCTAGGGACTAGTGATCACAGAGCTGTGGGGTTCACCATAAGGACATCACAGGAGGCTAGCCACACAAGGACTAGAATCCTGGACTTCGGGAGGACAGATTTCGATAAGATGAAGGATGAATTCAGGAAGGCTATGCAGGGATATGATGACTTAAGCTGAGTAGTGGAACAGTGGGATAAGATAAGGGAAGCCCTGCACCTGGTAGGAAACCATTGTGCCAGGCCCTACAGCAAGAGCAAAAGAAAGAGGAAACCACTGTGGATCTCAAGGGGAGTAGCAGAGCTAGTAAGAAGAAAAAAGATGACATTTCTGAGGTACAAGGCAACACAAAGCAAGGAGGACAGGCAAGAATACCTGGAAAAATGAAAGGAGGCGAACAAAGCAGTAAGGGCAGCAAAGACTGAAACTGAGGAAAAGCTAGCTAAATCAATGAAGGAAGGAGGGAAGGCATTCTTCAGGTATATTAGTGAGAACAGGAAGACAGGGGGAAGGATTGTGAGACTTAGGGAAGAGGGAGGCAGGGTAGTGGAGAAATACATTGACAAGGTGATCATCCTAAACAAATACTTCTGCTCCATATTCATGGAAGAAGACAATCGGGATGGTTCCCCATTAATGGAGAAGGGCAAATGGGGAGAAGAGGTGGACATTAGACCTTTTTCAGAGGACAGAGTAAAAAGAGCACTCGAACCACTTAGGGTGGATAAAGTTATGGGGCCCGATGGGATACACCCGAGGATCCTAAAGGAGCTCTAGGAGAAACTGGCTAAACCTCTAGCTAAGCTGTTCAGTGGATCACTAGAAACAAGTGTGGTTCCAGAGGAGTGGAGAAGGGCATAAGTGGTACCCCTGCACAAAAGTGGTAGCAAGGACAAGGCAGGAAACTACTGCCCAGTCAGTTTGACCTCGATAGTAGGTAAAATGATGCAAACTGGTGGACTACCTAGAGACAAGAGGACTGCTAGACCCAAGGCAACATGGATTCACTGCAGGGAGGTCATGCCAGACCAACTTGATTGATTTCTTTGAGTGGGTAATGAAGGAAATAGACCAGGACAGAGCAGTAGATGTGGCCTATCTGGACTTCAGGAAGGCCTTCGACACAGTCCCACATGGAAGACTAATCCACAAGCTGGCAAATCTAGGGGTGGGGACAGAGGTGGTCATGTGGGTTAAAAACTGGTTGAGTAACAGAACACAAAGAGTGGTGACAAACAGGGTTAGTTCGCAGGAGGGATGGGTAACAAGTGGTATACCCCAGGGATCAGTGTTGGGACCAGTGCTCTTCATGTCTTCATAAGTGATATTACAGGGGTCTAGAAGGGAGGGTTAGCCTGTTTGCAGATGATACAAAGCTATGTAACAGGATAGATACATAGGAAGGTATAGAAAAAATGTGGAGGGATCTGAAGAGGCTAGAAAACTGATCCAAAGAATTGCAGTTGGGTTTCAGTGCAAAAAAGTGCTAGATTATGCACCAAGGGAGAAGTAATCCTAGGGCTGAGTATGAACTAGATGGGATAACACTGGAGGCCACCACAGAGAAATGGGATCTAGGGAAAGTCATAAAAGACAACCTCAAAGTGGATAAACAGCACGACAAAGCAGTTAGAAGGGCTAACGGAAAGCTGGGGTGCATAGGGAGGGGTGTAACAAGTAGAAGGAGGGAAGTGCTGGTACCATTGTACAACTCCTTAGTAAGGCCTCATCTGGAGTACTGTGTTCAGTTCTGGAGGCCCCTTCTCCAAAAAGACATGGACAGGATGGAGACGGTACAGAGGAGGGCAACAAAAATGGTGTCGAGGATGTAGCATAAGTCATATGAGGAGAGACTCAGAGCTCTAAATATGTGCTCCCTGAAGGAAAGGAGAGAGAGGGGCGACATGATCGAGACCTTCAAATATCTAAAGGAGATCAACAGGGTACTAGAAGGGAGCATCTTTCACATGAGGGGAAATAGTAGAACAAGGGGGCACAGCATGAGACTAAAAGGTGAAAAACTTAGAGGGAACTTGAGGAAATTCTACTTCACTGAAAGGGTGGTAAAGATGGAGCAGTCTCCCCATGAAATGGTAGGGATGGCCACAGTTCAGGGATTCAAGAATGCGAGGGATAGGCACATGGGAACTATCAAGCTAGGGTGAAGGGGGAACTTGTAGAATCTAGGGTACCTTAAGCATTAGAAAGAGTGATAGTGCAGACTGGATGGGCCACAAGGCCCTTATCTGCTGACAACATCTATGTATCTATGAATGTAGAATCACTCTGGGTGAATCTGCTTTTTTCCCACGCACCTAAATTAGTTCTAGGTATTTGTTATAAACCACCTACTAGCAACAATAACTATAATAATGCCATCTTACATGAAATCGAGCTAGTGGCAGAACTTGGTGATATGCTCCTAGTAGGGGATTTTAATGCTCCTGGCATAAATTGGAATACATTAACAGGACAAAATGAATTTGAAAGAGACTTCTTGGGTACTTTGTCATCAAATGGATGTGATCAATTTATTATTGAGCCAACCAGAGGAGCTAATGTATTAGATCTAATTATTTCAAATAATCTGAAAGAGTTACTGATCCAAGAGTTTTGGCACATTTGGGTTCTAGTGACCACAATATTACTAAAATTACTATACTAGACTGTAAAATCAAAGTATGTGACTCTACTACTGTAGGATCCCTGACTATAACAAAGCTGAGTGGACCATTCATTTCAAAAAAATTGGGTAATGTCTCTTGGGATACAATTTTTAATGGTTTACAGTCCGATCAAACATGGGACAAAATGAAATGCTACTTATTGGATGCAATATACCAACATGTTCCTATGCGCTTGAAATACAACAACAAGGGGACAGTCCCTTTATGTTTCAACAAGTTAATTAAACATCAGATTCATAGGAAAAATAAAGTATTCCAAAAATATAAAAAAATACCCTATCAGCAACAACTTGTGGCTATATAAACAAGAACAATTCAAGCTAAAGAAAATGATAAGGAGAGAGAAAATCATATTGGAAATTCGATTGTCTCAAAAAAAATACAACAAAAGTTTCTATGCTTACATTAACAAGAACAAGCATTGTACCAATAAAATCACTACTCTAATTAAAGATGGTGAAGTTATTACAGATAATAGGGAGCTGGCCAAAAAACTTAACGAATACTTTACATCTGTATTTAGCGAAAAATCTCATACAAAATTCATGTCTCCTGTACAGTCACACCCGAAAATTGTGTTTCTTGAAAATGAGGTATTAACTGAGTTAAAAAAATTAAGAACCAGTTCCTTCTCCAGACCTGATGACATCCCCCCAATTATGTTAAAAGAACTTGCAAATGTTCTAGCCCATCCGCTCACCCTGCTATTTAATAAATCCACATCAACAGGACAAGTGCCTGCTGACTGGAGAAAGGCATCGATCATACTCATACATAAAAAGGGCAGCAGGACAAATATGACTAATTATAGGCCAATAAGCCTAACGTCTATTTGTTCTTAATTAATGGAGAGGATGATTAAAATAGAAATGAACAAAAAGACCCTTAGATTAGGCCTGGAGGATCAAACTCAACATGGGTTTCAGAAGGGATTATCATATGTAACAAATCTTGTCTCTTTTTATGAGTTTGTCAGCAAAGAAAACTGATGAAGGTATTCCAGTAGACATGATTTTACTGGATATTGGCAAAGCATTTGACACTGTACCACATGACCTTTTAGACAAGAAACTTGTAACTTTGGGCTTTAACAACTATTTGATACGATGGATCAACAACTGGCTAACAAATCAAATACAATCTGTTAGAATAAACAGTACTATGTCAGGTGAGGGAACAGTTACCAGCGGGGTGCCTCAAGGATCCGTACTTGGCCAGTATTATTTGATCTGTATATTAGTGATATGGGGTCTGGTTTAATTAGTTTGGTGTCTAAATTTTGAGATGACACAAAGGTAGCTGGGGAAGTAAGTTCACAGGAAAATTACTATTCCTTGTGTCAGGATATAAGGAAAAACAGAAAACTGGGGACTGAAAAATAATATGAAATGTAATACAGTCAAGTGTTCAGTTGTGCATTTTGGATTCAAAAACCTGGGGTTTAAATATGAACTTAATGGGGCAACCCTTAAATTTTCTAGTAAAGAAAAAGATTTAGGAATTTGGTTAAATAATGGCCTTTCATCCATTGACCATTGTAGATATGTATCACAGACTATCACCAGATTAATCCACAACATAAAAAAGGCATTTATCACAAGGAATAGTGGTTTTAAGCTGGCCTGGTGGCACTGAGGGTTGAGGCACTGGACTCCACACCACACTCCACGCTGGCAACCCGGGTTTGGGAATGGGACAGGTCATCTGGGATTGGCTGGGGAGGGAAAGGATTGAGCATCTGTATGACTGCTCTCCTTTCCCTGGGGAGGGTCTTGGGCATCCATCATGCTGCAGCAGCCCTCGATGGAGATTGGGGGCACTACAGGAAGTGGGGATACTTGGGGAGATGTGCAGCGGATGTCGGCACATTGTTCCTTTGACATCATTGCACATCCGCATTCTCAGGGGACAAAAAAAACGGGAGGAAAATGGCAGACGACCGAGGTAGCTTGATGGCCACACTTCAGCAACCAGGGGGCCTGTCATGGAATTGCACTGCGGTATTGGTTCCTGGCCCGGCTCGAGGGACTGAGGGGGGATCCCTCCAGTGGGTGCAGCGTTTTGTCAGCTGGTATGTGAGTGAGCCTGTGGGCTGATCAGAGATGTAGGCAGAGGCTGGATGTAGGCAGGTTGGGCTGCAGGAGTATAAAGTGTGATATGATAAAAAAGAAGGAATAGTGGCTGTATAATGAAATTATATAAAACTTATACAATCCCCCACTTGGATTATGGTTCCCCAATTTGGAGTCCTTATCTAAGATGGGATGTAAAGTTGATTGAAAAAAATGAAAGAAAAATAACAAAGTCCATTAGAGGGTTAAACACCCAAAGTTATACAGATCATAATACATCCCTATTATGCTTTCCTTTGACTATTAGAGGAAAAAGAGGTGACTTGTTACTACTGTACAAGATTCTGGAAGATAACGTACTCTTGAACCAATAGACACAACATAAAGCCAATCAGTCTTAGATGTCATCCAAGACAAGTGTTTATTCCTAAAACAAAAACTGTTGAAAGATAAAATGTTTATACAGTAAGAACTGCAAAGGTTTGGAATACCTTACCAGGACATATAGTCCAAGCACCAACTTTTGAGTCTTTTAAAAATAGGTTGGATGTCTATCTGGTTCAAAATAAACTTACTTAATACACCCACTAAGAGTGGGAAACAATTTAATAGGCTTTCAACCTACTTTGTCTTTTAATACCAAGTAATACCAAGCAAGAATCAAGCAAGAGAGGTTCCAGTAGAGCTTGCCAGACTATTTATGATACACAACCTCTGAACCTCTCTATGCAAAATGACCTAATCAGACTGGGGACACTACATGTGACCTCATAAATTGATTTGACTCAGAGGTTGATGGCTTTCAACACTTACCTAATACTAGTCCTTCTCTTGATACATCTAAGAGAAATATAGTAACCCCTACCACCAATATAGAGAAGGAAATTAATGAGATCAGGACTGAACTGCACAAAACCATAACCGGTCTAAAAGAGCTGGCAGAGAAGGAACACAAAACAGAAGAAAATGAGGGAAAACTATTTACCTACTCACCTTTCCTGGATGCAGAATTAATAGAGGTCCTAAAATATCCACATATAGCAAGCATTGCCATAATGGAGCAACTTATCATTCTCAAAAATGACATTTTTCAGTTGAGGGGAGAAGTTGTCATAAATGTTGCATGTTTTGAAGACATTTTAGACTATAAATAAAAACTGAAAAAGAATGAGCTAAACCACTGTCTTTCAGTGACTTATGGTCTTATTTATCTAGACACAAATGAGGAAATAAACATGGATACCTAGTCCAAGGACTGTCTCCATGCAGAGAGTAACTGTAATAAATCATTGAATAAATTTGGAAATAACACGAAAACTAAAACTAAGGAAAAAATTAAATAAAAAAGGTCAAAACAATAAAAAGAATATAATGAGCCAGACAGAAGAGCAGGAAATTGAAGACCCTTGCCCTGGGATTAAAACAATAAAACAAATCCTGAAAGACCAGTGAAACAAGTGAGGGGAAAACAACTAAAATGCAACAAAATGAAATACGGGGAATGCAACAAGAACAGATATATGCAACTCAGAAGCAAGTAAACATCCTGGAAAATGAACAGAGTGTTGGCATTAAGGGAGGTAGATAGGGATGATATTGAAAACCCACATGTCCTGAAGATATTAGAACAGATGATATGTACTGAGTGTTTGGGACTTGACCTTTTGCCTGATGATATCCTGGATGCAATAAAAGCAAATGACTGTTATGGAAACTAATTGATATTCTTGTTCTTTAAACATGAAAGAGTGGCACATTGTGTTTGGCTAAACTCTATTTACAGACATTTGATTTAAGTCTGGATTTTCCAGTTTTAACTTCTACTTTGATTAACAAAGGTATACAAACTAAAGCAGAATTAATTAATAAACTGGCCTTGGTACATACTTTACACGATATAACAGCACAATATGATGACAATATTGATTTGCCAGACATAATCTTATCTGTTTTTGGAATTAATTATCTGGGCTTTGAGTCTCACCCAAAGTTAAAGTCAATTATTACACAACTAATGGGTAACTTTTGGGGTATTGAATTCTACGATAATGATATAGTGCATGTGCAAAAGACATAAAAACTGGGAAGATGGAAATCAAATTGATCTAGTTCTAAACACTACAATACTAGCTAAAAAAATATCATCAATGCCAGCTCTAAATTGGACAAACTGGGCATTCTGATTGCTGATTTAACCAAGAAAACAAGAAAACTGTACTACTCAAAACAATTATACAAATAAACTAAGAACTGGGGATCGATTAAATACAATATACAATTTGGAGACTTCAAACAGGTTTCACCTACTTACAGAACAAAATGATTGCATCCCAACAAATGAAATACCTACTAACAAAGCTGTCGCTCTGTGTCCTTTGACTTGGATCCTCAAATAAATGAATCTCTAGGGAACACTTTAAATCTTTATTTAAATAGAAATGCTAAACAGTTAGGAATTTTAACATGGAAACATAGCAGGACTCATCACAAAATTTGTAGATCTGGGGCCAGATATTCAAAAGAGTTGAGTCATGTGCAATAGGGTTGCGCCTGCGCAAGTCCAAAAATGCGCCATTCTGCGATATTCGGCAGGAGGCAGTTGTGCCCCCCCAAATCACGCTGAGCAACAGTGCAATGATAATGAATGTATGCGTAACTGAAGGGGGATGAACCATGCATAAATGGCACAGTGCAATATTCAACAACATGCGCCATGCGTAGTAGGGGAGCCAGCGGAAGTTGCACCATAGTGGAAATTAGCCAAAATAAAAGGGAGCAAGGGAGAGGCACACGAACGCTACAGGGAAGGCACATGAGGCTGAACTCTAGCAAGAGAAACTGGGCAGCAGGGACACACAGGGCAGGCCAGGAAAGGGCACCTGGAACTCACAGGCTCAGGGAAGGTGTGGGGAGCCACAGTGCAGAAGGGAGTACTTGCCACACACAGCAGTGAGGCCAGTACAGTCAGGTTCCCAGTGCAGGGAAGTAGCAGCAGGACAGCGGGGGAATACAGAAACAGCTGCCAGGGGGGGTTTACGCAAGCCAGGGACATGGCCAGTGCCACCATCCAGATGGAGGCAGTAATGAGGGGGGTGAGAAGGTGGGCAGCAGGGGGGTGTGGCCGTGGAAGTGCCCATTGGCGGTATGCCCCCAACAGGCAGTACTAAGCCGCACCAGCTTCGAGCTGTATAGTGATACGGAGATCATGGGCCGGTACCACCTAAATTGGGCAATTCTGAGGCAACTCTGTGAGCTGTGCAGTGATGTGATGCAGGCACCCACACGACGGAGGCATGCTCTGTCAGTGGAGACGAAAGTGACAGCTTGCATGTGCTTGCACGCCATGGGTACCTTCCAGAGACCAACTGGGGACACCACAGGCATAACACAGTCAGCCACGTCATGCCACCTCATCCAATTCCTCAGCGCACTGCTGCCACATGCTGCGGAGTACATCCATTTCCCCAGCACACTGGCGGAGTGCACAGCAAACATACAGGAGTTCCACAGGGTAGCATGTATGCCTGGCATGCTAGGGGCAACATACTGCACCCATGTGGCCATCCACACACCACCTGGTCCCGAGGGGGCTGCATATATAAATCGCAAGGGCTATGCCAGCATGTGCGATGCCAGGGGGCGCATAATCAATGTCTGTGCCATGCACCCTGGGGGAGCACACGATGCCTTCATCTGGCACCAGTCAGCACTGTGCCACAAATTCAAGAGTGGGGATATCCCCACTGGCCACCTAGTGGGTGAGTATGCAAACCACATGGACAATCATAGGGCCTGGGGGGCATGGTCAGAGGTGACAGGGGCAGTGGCCTACATGGCTCAGGGCAGGGTGATGCTGAACACCAAACTAACCTCCATCCTCTACACACAGGTGACAGTGGATACCCACTCTGTCCCTGGCTGCTCACACCCTACTGGTGGCCTACAAACCCATCACAGCAATGCTACAATGAGGCACATGCCACCACATGTAATGTCATCGAGCGGGTGTTCGGGATGCTGAAGGCACGTTTCCATTGCCTGGATACCTCCGGCGGTGCCCTACAGTACAGCCCCTCAAAGGCCTGCAGGTTATTCCTGGCCTGTTGCATCCTGCACAACATGGCCAATGAATGTGGGATAGCCATACAGGTCAAAGAGGGGGACAGCGATGAGGACGCTGGAGCCAATGGTGATGGGCAGCCCCCCCCTTGGGTGACGGGACCCCTGACTGCTCCAGCTGGCACAGCTGCACTGGGACACCATCACAGAGGAGGACTTCAGCCAACCCAGGTAAGTCATGGGGCCATGTGCAACCACCAGTGGCTAAGGCACAACATACAAACACGCATGGACACACATCAGGGGTGCATGCCATCAAGGGAACTGGCCGGGCATGGAACCACACACACAACCAGGGATGGGTGAGGTCTAACATGCCACGTGGACACACACACACACACAACACACCAGACATGCACAAAGGGTAGGAGGCACACCGACCCAGAATGCCACCCCTAGCCACACACACGTCCACAGACCACCACGCCCACTGCCTGTCATTACGCGATGTCAGATGCTGAGCACCATTGCACACTGGTGTACAGCACAATGTAGCATCATCATGCACACACAACTGCGGACAGCAGCCGGGAGGGTGTGACTGGATCTGTGTGTTCAGGTGCAGGGCTGGGTACCCACCCGTGCATTGCCCGCTGAATGACACAATGCACACAGGGCAGCACCAGACAGTAGCCACATTGGGAGACAGGTCAGTCACACGCCACAGTGCCCCGGCTGCCAGGGATACGTGGGCGGCCCCGCTGAGACCTGCCATCACTGACAGGCTGACCACTGGCCTCATGGGGTGACACCGATGGTCCCGCAGGGGTTCCACTGCGTGAACGTGACCATGCTCGTGCAGGGGTCTGCAGCACACCAAACATGCCTGCGCCAGGTGTGCTCGGGATGCCCACAGCTGAACCCGGTGTCAACAAGGATGGTGTCGCATGATGCCGGGAACGGGGGCAGACAATGCACTGTGTGGTGTCTGCGACACATGGGCAAATAACTGTGTGCCCATTGTGGCTATGACAGCAGTGAACACCAGTGTCTGCCTGTCAATGACAGTGGTCCCATCCTCCCGCAACTGGTCCATCCCTGCCAGGATCAGAGTGGTGTCTCTGCTGTGATGCTCCTCTGCCTGCTCCAGAGCCACACGCAGTGCATCCACTGATGTCGCAAGCCGCATCTGCTGGTTGACTGATGCTTGCAGTATGTGGGTGTGCTCATCCAAGAGGTCATCTGCCTCCTCGGCATCCTGTCCCTCGGGGCGCTGCACACCAGTACCAGGTCTGGGCATGTCCACAGGCAGCGCACTGACGCTGCCCCCTGACACTGTACCCCCAAGCCCGTTGGCCGACTGCTGATGCTGCCCTCCAGCTGCCGCTCCCCATGGCTAACTGGTGCCACTGCAGTGGCCGCAACAGTCCCACTGTCCTGTACATACACCAGTGCTGCCCCACTGGTGCTGACAGGCACAGGCTGGGATTGTGATGACATGCAGGCCTCCATGGCGGCACCACCCACAGCCATGGCCACGATGTTACCTGCTGTGTGGCCTTCCCATGGCACACACGTGTCACTGCCCATGGCATTAAAGACATCATCATCAGTGATGGACCCGGCACCAGCTCAAGTCACAGCATGCTGGCATCCATGGACACTGGCATGCTGGAACACGGGCAGGGCCTCCTCCGCACCTTTTCCAACAACATCAGTGTGGACAGCCAAGCAGGCCCACTGTTGCACTGAGCTGCATATACCTGTGGAGGTGGATGGGTCCTCCTCCATCTCCATCTGATTGGCCTCAGTGGACAGGCCCACCACCACTGACCCATGCAGATGCTCAGGATCTGTAAGGGAAAACAAAGTCGCATTACTGCATGTGACCTCCCCTGCCCCCCCAATAGACAGACCATGACCTACTATGCAGTGACAGGCTACCACCTGTCTGGAAGCCACCACCCGGCACACCCTCAATGGCACAACACTGCATGCTGCCAGCAACCCTCTCCTCCTGTGGGGTCAGGCGTAGCACCTCCGGCTGTCCCCTACCTGTCGCAGCTCATGCTGCCCTGATGGCAGCCACCTTCTCCTTTATCCTCCTCCTGTCTGTGCCCATCTTCTTCTTGCACTCCTGCACGGAGCACTGGTAGCTGCCATGCAGGTTCACTGCATGCGACACATCTTCCCATGCAGCAGCACGGGCCTGTGGTGTTCCCTGCCATCCGCTGAGAAGCGGCTCCTGATCCAGGTAGGTCTCAAACAGGGCATCCATCTCAGCCTTGGTGAAAATTAGGCCTCATCCCACCACTCTGTTCCTCCTCTCCCACAACTCACTCAGTCATGATTTAGCCTGTGAAAATGAAAGTTGTTACCTGTGACTGTGCAGTCCCATGCATGTCCCAAAATCCACAGTCCACATTCCCAAACAGCATGCAACTCACCAATAGACCGCAGTAACCGACTATGACCAGTGAAGCCCAATGTCGCACTTTTACAGCGCAACCCATGCAAATGAAGCGAGGCGCAACTTTAAGTGGATGCAAATTGCAGTGCTTCTCCATTGAATGGCTGATTAGCTGATTTGCATATGACGGTTAAATATCGTGCTGTTGCGCTTTGCGCAATTGTGTTGCAAGTGCTGATCCAAGTGCACAGTTCTGTGACATGCGCAGTACACACCTAACTGCGCATGCCCGGGTTGCTGACACAGGCGCCTGCCACACTGCTGATGTACTGTGTGCAGGAGGCAATCCAGGGCATGGCCACCATTGTGCCAGTGGCACTACAGCGATGTTCACCTATTTGGTGCTGTGGCACTGGGGCATCGTAGGCGCACTGGGGCAACAGCACAGTAGGCCGCTACTGGAGGTAGCACACAGGCACCCAATTGTGCTACACGCATTGGGTTCAAATCACGCTGTGCCTGTCCATGCGCCAGAGACCCTTGACCCTGTGCCCAACCTTTGCCCCCTAGGCGCCATGCATCAGGTATGGGTACACCACTATCGCACTGTTCTGTGACAGCGCAGTAGGGAATGGCAGCGCTGTACCATGCAGCATCTGCAAGTGGTGGAACCGCGCTGCAGAGCACCATTTTGAACCTACTGAGAAAGAGAGATGGCATGGAGGAGAGCTGCCCAGTGGAGCCAGATCGAAATGGCAAACCTGGTTGCCATTGTTGAGCCACTTTATGGCCCACTGTTTGGGGAGGCACCACTGTACAGGTCCAGGAGCCAGGTGTGGCAGGAGGTGGCCGACGCCCTGGAGAAGGCCACAGGAATGGGGTGGATGGCGGAGCAGTGCTGCCACAGGTATGGGGACCTGAGGCGGAGGGACCCAGACCTGCTTGCCCACCTGCGGGCACGTGCCAGGAGGGGCACAGTGCCATGGCCAGGTAGGTGTAATGTCCACACACTTTTATCTTCCATATGGGTATCACGGTTGCATGTGTCTGGAACATGGGGGAGGGACCATCTGGTGTTGGCTGTGGTGGTGTTATCAGGGTGTGGGGTGGATTAGTCTGGCTGGGTGGGATTGCACACACATGGAGGCAGGGGGACTTTGCTACAGGATTGTACTGATGTTCCTCTCTCCATGTTTGCACCTTAGGGCCAGAAGAGAGATGGCTGGCCAGGGAGCAGAGGTGCCAGCAAGAAGACAGGGCCAATAGGAGGGGCGAAGGTCCACAGTGCCAGAGGGACCGGCCTGATGATGGTGAGTGCCATACCTCCATGATTACTATTGCATGCTGTGTAACAGGGTGGGTAGTGGGGCATGACCACCATCCATTGACACCACTGCCATGCATGCAACTTGTTACTGTCAGCACTGTCCAGTGGCACTGCATGTCTGGGAGTGCATCAATGGTGGTCCATGCGTGCACCGGGTACATGGCTGTGCCACTGCCTTCGCATCACATAGCCATGTCACTAAACAGCCATGGTGGTGCTGTGCAGGACTTGGCCGGTGGGTGTGTGCAGCAGTCTGCACGGCTGTATGCACCTGGGTGGGTAGGTCTTGTGGACGTGATCACTGTGGGTGGTCACACACCATCACAGAGGCATGTCCCATGGCTGTATGCCATGCACAGTGGGTGGGCTGTATGGGGCTGTGCACTCACACCTATTGACTGTGCTCCCTTGTCCTAGGTGTCCACCAGCTGCAGGAAATCTGGGAGGCACTGCAGGAAATACTGACCATGGTGAGGGCATCATTGGACATCCTGCGAAGGATTGAGCGGCTGCGGGTCCAGTGGAGACATGGGAGGCAGAGCAGCCAGAGCGGGGATCAGGGCTCCCACTGACCATCTATATGCCCCTGATTTCCCCTACCCCCCTGGACCCCCCCTCACACCCCTCCTTTCCTGTCCCATTTATTCACCCTTGCCTCTTACCCACCCCCACCTTTTTTGTGGCCCTCCCCCACACATTTGTACATAGTTGTAAATAGTTTTGTTTGATATTTTTTATTACAATTCTTTTGATATGAATACTGTGGTGGTCTCTGATTTGCAGTGGGCTATAGGTGCTCAGCTGCAGTGGTGTGCATGGCGTCAGGGGTGGTGCAGTCATGGGTATGTGTGTGTGCCTGTGGGGAAGTGACTATGGTGTGGGAGTAGCTATCAGTCAGTGTCTGTGGTGTGTGTGTTGTTCTCTGTGCACTGGGTGACTGTGTGCAGTGGTCCATGGTGCATGCTCTGTGTCCATGGTGCACCTGTCAGCCCATCCATGGCTTGTGCAGCTGACACCCTTGCATGTCTGTGACCTGCACGGTCTGCTGGCATGTCAGGGGTGGCTGTCCATGCAGGGCAGCCACTGTACCTGTCACAATGCTGGATTGCCTCCTGTCACTGGTGTGGTGCATGTCTGCCTTGGGTGACACTGTGGCCTCTGTGGTTGTTGCCCCACCTCCATGCTGTGGCTTGTGTGTGTTGCAGGGGATATGCACCACTGTCTGTGACTTGTGCTCCAGGCAAATGATGGTGGTGTACAGGTCCACAGTGCCTTTGCAGGGTGGCTGGCACTCCTGAGCCATGGAGGATTGCTGGCCATGTGTACACAGTTTCCATGGGCCCACGCTGGGGGCTTGGTTGACCCGCTACTGCATCCCTGTGTTGTTGTGCCCTTGGGTATGGGTGGGTGTTTGTCCATGCACTGTGTTGCATCCAGTGTGGTGCATGCTTCCACACACCACTGTGGGTGTCTGCGCTGGCTGTTGTGGCCAGTGCTGGGTCAGGGTATGTCCTTGGTAGGGTGTGCAAGGTGCTGTACCACTGGTGGTGGGTCCAGGGAATGCCCTGTCATGTGAGGGGTACCTCATGTGCCGACGCATGGTTGGTCTCTCAGCTGTACCTCGAGGGGGCTGTGCGTGGTGACACTGTGCATGCCATCGTTGCATCGCTGTGTGCTGCCACCCACTGATGGGTGCTCATGGTGGGGCTGCCTTGCATGGTTCTGTGGTGCACAGGGTTGCATTGCCACAGTGGGGGTGGTGGCATGCATGGGGTATCCTGCAGTGGTGGATGCTGCTCCTGAACAGGGTGTCTGGGGGTCACAGTGCAGGGTGTGCTCTGCATTGGGGGGATGGTGTGGCATGGAGTGGCTGGCCCTCCTTATGTGCTGGTCACAGCTTGCCAGGGGGTGTGATGGGGCACCATGGCCCAGCTGTGGGTTGGTTGCTTGTCTCCATGGGCCAGTGGTTATTCCAGCCCTCCCCCATTTGTGCAGTGCATGGGGTGTAGGGGGATGTTGTCTGTTCTGCTGTGTGTTCCTCTGCCCATCTGTGGCATGGGTGGTGGGCCCCTGCATCCCTGGTTGTGCAGTTGCATTGCTGCCCTGCTGCTGGGTGGCATCCCTGGTTGCGCTATGGTGCCTCTGGACTGCTCAGCTGAACCTCCCTAGTTGCGCTATGGCACAGGTGGTGCGATATTCAGTCATCAGCTGTAGGCGCATCTTGGCTGGCTCAGTTTTTGAATATCACGCCTCTTGCACTTGGGCACAATGGACTTGCGTTTGCTGCTGCTATTGCTCACTTTTTGGGTGCAGTTTGAATATCTGGGCCCTGGAGTTTATTGTCTTTCTTAATAGAACTGATATTATTCCTATGCTGGAAACCTGGCATGGATTGGAGTCTGAGGACAGTATAAAATTAAACGGGTACATCAATAATCACTCTCCAGTACAAAAAAAAATGAGAAGGCATATGGGAGGACTAGTAACATATATTAAAATAACAGACTATTTAAAAGTGCTCAAAACAATGGTAAATCAAAATTACCTTCTTAGTTTGCTTAAAATCTGTGATGAATTCATTGTGTTGGGAAATGTTTATAATACACCATCCAACTCTGCATTATATGATAAAAAAATAACTGAAAACATTGTACAGGATACAAAAAAGCTAACAGCAGGAATTTAATGCTCTGATATACTAATAATTGGAGATTTTAATATCAGATATTTCAAGAGCATAAAAAGTAACAACAAGAAAACAATACTAGAGAGTTTAAATATTCCATTTAGGAAAACCCAGGACAAAAAGACCACTGATAAACATAAACAACTGGAAAACTTGTTAGATGCTTTACAACTGATAATCTTAAATGGAAGGTTACCTGCAGATAGCGAAGGAAAAACAACATGCACAAACGCAAGAGTCTCCACTAGTACTGACTACATTTGGGCTTCAATATTCAAATTCAATAAATATATTGGGCTGGATATTCAAACTGCACCCAAAATGTGCGCAATAGCAGGAGCAAGCACAAGTCCATTGTGCACATGCGCAATAGACGCGATATTCAAACATGGAGCAAGGCAAATTGTGCAACCAGCCAATGTCTGAACACTTTAAATCTTTATTTAAATAGAAATGCTAAACAGTTAGGAATTTTAACATGGAAACATAGCAGGACTCATCACAAAATCTGTGGATCTGGGGCCAGATATTCAAAAGAGTTGAGTCATGTGCAATAGGGTTGCGCCTGCGCAAGTCCAAAAATGCACCATTCTGCAATATTCGGCAGGAGGCAGTTGTGCCCCCCAAATCACGCTGAGCAACAGTGCAATGATAATGAATGTATGCGCAACTGAAGGGGGATGAACCATGCATAAATGGCACAGTGCAATATTCAACAACATGCGCCATGTGCAGTAGGGGAGCCAGCGGAAGTTGCACCATAGTGGAAATTAGCCAAAATAAAAGGGAGCAAGGGAGAGGCACACGAACGCTACAGGGAAGGCACATGAGGCTGAACTCTAGCAAGAGAAACTGGGACATAAAGCATTACAAGACCGATATTGCCCCAGATTTGGATATGAATTGCATATAGAAACAATGACACATTTATATTTTCAGTGTCCGTATGCGATCAGCTTTTGGGACATTTTGAAAGAATATTGGAAACTGGACTTTGATGTTCCGCCTTCTGTGGGCCTTTTATTTTTTGGTATTCCCACAAATGCATTTGGAAAAGAAGTACCTAGTACTCTTCGAGTTATTCACGTTCATTTGCTATATTGGCTTTGGATTAGTAGATGTCATCTGGTGCTGCAGCAACAGTTAATATCAGAAGTGGAATTATTTCATGTGATACATTCTGATTTACAATCTCTTAAACAGAAAGAATCTGTACAACTGGCTTTACAGACGTCGACAACCCTATGGGTTTATTTTCCCTATATATGAATTTTATTTTAGAACATATATGATCTCTTTTTTCTTTTTTTTTGAAGTATTGTATATTCTATGGGAAAAAAAAGGTGGGGTGTTTTTGTGCACAGTATGATGAAATACTTATTTATGTTTCTGAATTTTCATTATCAAGAGTTATTATAACATAGTATATTTTTGTATACAATTTGTTTCTTGTGTTTAAATAAAAAGATTCCCCTACTCTTTTGAGAAGTGCCATAATATCTTTAACATCCACCTGAACAGGCAGACAGAAAAGACAGGAGCACTCCACCCCCATGCTTCAGTACAGTGTCAGTACTGGGATTTAAAGAGCTAGTGGAACCAAATCAGTCCGACAGGAAAATAATATAAATTTTAAGAAGTAGTCAGATATAACATTTTATATCTGAAGTACCTTTATTTTACCTTTTGCCCATCAGAGAGTCTTCTGTGTCAGAATGTGGTGGTGGATGTGTGGAACAGCTCTTAGCATAGCAGCTGACATATCTAGCTCTACTATCCCCACTACATCATCAGCATTGTGATTTCACTGACAGTGAAATCACATGTGAATGACCTGGTAGTCACTGAATTGCTGTTCCTAAGTAGCAGTTATATTACAGTCAATGAGGTCACAATGTTGGTGATGTAGTGGGGGCAGTATAGCTAGCTATGTCAGCTGCCACACAGAGTACTGTTCCACACATCACACGTAATAGCATCAGGTAAACAATCTTCTAATTAAAGAAAGGCAAAAGATAAAGTACCTCAAATATAAAAGGTAATGGTTGACTGCTTTTAAAATCTAATATCAGTTTTAGGCAGTACACAAGCTCTTTAACCCACATGCTTAGTGTGGGGATACATCATATTCTAAAATGAGAAAAACAAGCCTGCTGTTTCCACTCATTGCCTGCAGCCTATGCTGTGGAAAAGAATGTCAGCAGCTAGCAATCTGCATTCCACAGCATGTACTGTAATTTGACACTGAGTCTACAGATGTCTTTCGTTTACACAAAAACCACGAAAAAATTAGTCCCGTAGATGTTAGATTGAGCTGGACAGATAATAGAAACAGCACTTTAAAAAAGTGTTTTTTGTTAATATCCTGAGAAGTTCTGAGGTACAGTACAGTAGCACCCCCTCCCCCTTCCGATGCCTTTAACATAGGGCAACAAATAGCAAAAATCAGAGAGGGAGTGCACTACTTTGCAGCTGTGGAGGAATACATGAAAATGTCCAAAATGGAAGTTCTAAGAAAAGCTGTTTTTAAGTTATGGATGACAGAAGGGCTGTAGGCTCTGCCCACAGCCCTAAAAAGAGATCCCTTATGGATTCTTCTAATTATAGACCTATCAACTTATTAGACAATCTATCTAAAATATATACAGAAGTTTTACTTAATCAATTATCAAGCTGGTTGGAGCAATATCAAATAATTTCAAGCTTACAAGCATGATTTACAAAAAATAAAGTAACCATCACTCAAATTTTTCTTTTAAATAACCTGACTGAGAAATATTGTAAAATCAGAAAACAAACACTGTTTGTGGCATTTGTAAACTTTTTTTCTGCTTTCGATGCTATACTTAGACCCTTTTTATGGGACAAAATGCAGCGGCTTGGTATCAATTATAACCTCTTAGTTTAAAAAGATAAAAAGCCTGTATACCAATACATAGACAAAAATCAAATACTCAAAAACAGGAGCTCACACAAATAAGTTTGATACCAACATGGAGTCTGTCAGGGCTGTAAGTTGACCCCAACCTATTCAATATATATATATATATATATATATATATATATATATATATATATATATATATATATATGACATTATAAATGCTATGGATGATTTACTACATCATTCTCTGAAAATAGGTAATAAACGGGTGCCTGTATTGGCATACAGTGGCGTGAAAAAGTATTTGCCCCCTTCCTGATTTTCTCTATTATTGCATATTTGTCACACTGGATGTTTTCAGGTCTTTAGAGAAAATGTAATATTAGATAAAGGGAACCTGAGTGAACAAATAACACTTGTTTTTTTTTTTATTTCACTTATTTAATGAAAAAAAGTTAACCAACACCAACTGGCACTGTGTGAAAAAGTAATTGCCCCCTTACACTTAATAACTGGTTATGCCACATTTAGCTGCAATGACTGCAACCAAACTCTTCCTATAATTCAATATCAGTCTTTCACATCGCTGTGGAGGAATTTTAACCCACTCTTCCTCGCAGAACTGCTTTAATTCAGTAACATTTGGTAGGTTTTCGAGCATGAACTGCTCGTTTCAGGTCCTGCCACAGCATCTCTATTGGGTTTAAGTCTGGACTTTGACTAGGCCACTCCAAAACTTTAATTTTACTTCTTTTTAGCCATTCTGATGTGGACTTGCTTTTGTGTTTTGGATCATTGTCTTGCTGCATGACCCAACTACGCTTCAGCTTCAGCTGACGGAAGGATGACTGGACATTCTCCTTAAGAATTTTCTGGTACAGAGCAGAATTCATGGTTCCTTTAATTATGGCAAGTCTTCCAGGTCCTTAGGCAGCAAAGCATCCCCACACCATCACAGTACCACCACCATGTTTGACTGTTGGTATGGTGTTCTTACTGTGGAATGCTGTGTTTGCTTTACGCGAGACATTATGGGATCCATGTTGTCCAAAAGTTCCACTTTGGACTCATCTGTCCATAGAACATTTTCCCAAAAGGCTTGTGGATCATCCAGGTGCTTCTTGGCAAATGAGAGATGAGCATTTATGTTCTTCTTGGTTAGCAGTGGTTCTCCTTCTACTCTCACATGAAGCCCATTTTTGCCCAGTCTCTTTCTGATTGTGGAGTCATGAACACTGACCTTAGCTGAGGCAAGAGTAGCCTGCAGTTCTTTGGATGTTGTTTTAGGATCCTTTGAGACTTCTTGGATGATTTTACACTGTGTCCTTGGAGTAATTTTGGCAGGCCACCCACTCCTGGGAAGGTTCACTACTGTTCCAAGTGTTCTCCATTTGGAGATTATGGCTCTCACTGTGGTTCGATGGAGTTCCAGAAATAGCTTTGTAACCCTTTCCAGACTGATAGAGGGCAACAAATTTTTTTCTGATCTTTTCAGGAACTTCCTTTGATCATGGCATAATGTGCTTGTTGAATCTTTGTGCTGGCAACGTGACTCTGATGGTAAGGGCCAAAATAAGTGAGGTTTATATTGAGCAGGGCTGGCTGTAATCAAGCCTGGCTGTATTCAATCAGCTGACTCTAATTATCCCTTTAATTGGGTTGATTTAACTAGAGGCAATTACTTTTTCACACAGTGCCAGTTGGTGTTGGTTAACTTTTTTCATTAAATAAATGAAATAAGTAAAAAAAAAAGTGTTATTTGTTCACTCAGGTTCCCTTTATCTAATATTATATTTTGTCTAAAGACCTGAAAACATCCAGTGTGACAAATATGCAATAATAGAGAAAATCAGGAAGGGGCAAATACTTTTTCACGCCACTGTAGGCTGATGACCTCAGTAGCAATAATTTCAACCAGCAGGATGAGTCTTCAAAGAGCATTACAGAAATTGGATACTTTATGTGATAAACACAATCTTAAATCAAATACAAAAAAATGCTGGTCTTTGGGAGGAACGAACGGTATAGGAAACTTACTCTAGCCAAAAATAAACTGGAATTTGTAAAGGAATTTCCATATTTAGGGGGTTTCTTTTCAAGCAATCTAAGCTGGAACAAACATATTAGTAACACTGCAAAAAAATTACAAACTATGGTGAAAGCACTGAAAAGGTGTTTTTTTTTTGTATCGGGAAGGACAGTAATACCAATGTTAAAAACAATTAATGCAAAAGCAATAAATCAAGCCCTCTATGCAGCACATGTCTGAGGTACAGGCAAATGTACAAAGGTAGAAACAATTTCAAACATTGCCTATAATAAGCTTCTGAGAGTACCACTTAGTACTCCAAATAATCTAGTCAGATCCCAGATAAGCCAACCTAGTTTTAGACACACATTGGATGGAAGGATGATTAACTTTTGGGTTAAGGCAACAGCCAAAAAGAGGGACTCTATGATAAGTATTTGCATTCAAGGAAAGGACATGCTACTGATATATAATGGACGGAACTGGTTAAATAGAATAAGAAATCTGCTAGAGGAAAATGGACTTTCCCCTCCTAAAAACTTGGGTTGACCACAATATATGCTTAAACTCAGTATACATGAGGTTTACAACAAAGAAACTACATGAAAAATCAAAACAAACTGACTTAAATGAGATAAAAAAGTAAAAATAGCAAAAAATAACAAACACTCTCTAAAGCCATATTTGAACATTATAAAAACTACTTAACATAGAACTATATTAACCAAGTTCAGATTTGAAACTTTTCTGAGCAATGTATCAAGATTTAATAAAAACAAAATGATATCTACTCAATGTTACTGTACATGGCTGGCCCGGTGGCACTGACAGTTAAGGCACTGGACGCCATACCTCACGCCATACCGGTGACCCAGGTTCAGGAATGGACTCGGGTCATAGGGGGTCAGCTGAGGAGGGAGAGGATTGAGCATCTGGAGGACTGCTCTCCTCTCCTTTTCCGGGGTGGGTAGAAGGCTTGCACCGCATACCAGTGCCCCCGGTGGAGATCAGGGAGCACTGCAGCTCGTGGTGCTGAACATAGGGGTTGGAGTGTCAGTGGGCATCAGCATGTCCTGTGCATACTCACCACTGCATGTCCACACTCCAGGGGAGGAAAACACGGAAATACCCCTGCTTCCTGGATAGGTGACAGCACTCTCCCTTGCCCACTGCCACACACCCAATGCCAGGCTCAACCCACTGGCTCACCCAATCCCCCTGTGCTGCCTTGGTCTGGTGATTGTGGAGCCTGGTTGATGGATCAGGTAGGTGGGGGAGTGTCTGCACCTGATATCCCAGTGGTGAGAGCTTCAAGCAGGCAGTGGCATGCTGGTGGCCAGTGAGGGACACTAGAGAGAGTTCCAGGGCAGCAGGTGAGAAAAAGAGTTAAAAAAAAGTTACTGTACACTGCACGAGGAGGAGGACCTCAAACATGCAGTACTGAGATGCCCATGATACAGTTCCCAGAGGGAGAAATATCTAGGCAACTACATTGGATACCTGAATAGACCCCGAAGATTTATGTTGGACTTCTTGTTCAATGCTGAAAATGAAGACATACAGAAGAATCCAGCACTGTATCTAATAAAAATCAGCAGAATTCAGAAAAAACAGGCAAATATGCCAAGACTTTTCATGGACATCTGAAGCCCTGCATGATTAAAAGAGGCCGTCCCACTCAACCAGTAAAATATGACTTTAGTTTCCGGGGAAAAGGAAATAAAGAAAACAATTATTATTAGGATTGCTGTATTCTTTTAAAATAAATACTAGACCACTCTTTCATGTAACAGTCTCATACTGATACGAAGAAACTTGTATAATATTATTGGGGCACAAATACAATAAACAGTATGTTTTTGTAGTAGGAGCATGTATAAGAATTGTAATAGATTGTAAATTTTTACATGAATGCAACGTGGAAAACTCCACAGGTTTTTAAAAGTCACATTGTATTTACCTGGAGATGCACTGCTCAGTGTATGTCTTTGTCTTTTTTGTGATGGCAAATTGCCGAGCAATAAACTATTGAATTGAATTGAATTGAATAGGTGATTGCAAATCAGATAAGTAATGCAAACTCCTCTCCCAAAATGAAATGTGACAACTCCTCTTCCAAAATGAAATGAGACAGCAGGAGGCCTATAAATTGTGAGATGTTTATATTCAAAGAGCCTCCCAAAATACAGTGTATGTGTGTGTGTGTGTGTGTGAGCGCGCATGTGAACACATGGGCATGCGCACACGTGCATGTGTGGGAGAGAGACACTACAATATAAATAAAATGTTAATATAGTGTATAAGGCACACTAACAGTATGTATACAATGCAGGTATGGATTCCACTACTTACTGTAAATAAATGCATTATTTTCTCAAGACTCTGATCCAAGTAAAAGATAAACAATGTTATTCACCCAATGGATAAATACATTATTTATTTTTCACTTGCCTACATCACAGTTAACTTGATTGACAGTCCATTCTGCCAATCCCACAATGAATCTGCCCTTGTCACACAGAACACAGACATTGTATACACAGAACATACAATGGACTGTGTTCAAATATGTTATCAATTTCCATTCGTGAGGTGGCAGGACTTTCATATCTCACTCATGGCTTTGCCACTCGTGAGTTATGGTCCCACCCCCTCACTCATGGAAATAAATGGTATATCTGAACACAGGCCATTGTATATCCTATATATAGCACATGTAAGAGATAATGTACATAAATAAAGCATCTATTATAAGCACAGGAAATGCATATATACCTGAACCAAGAAGAAGTCAATTGTCAGTTGAAATTTGTAATGGGTCATGAAACCAAAGGTCTATATTCAGCCCATTATTTTCAGTATCAAGCAAGTGAATAAGTTTGAGCTCATAAGCCCACCTTTCCTGTGTACTTTTGAAGTGTCCTTTGAGAACCACTTTTTTCATCTATTAGAGAAGCACAAAGTCTGGAAACTTCACTTTGCAAAATTTTTCACAAAGTTTCCTGACTTTGCAAAATGGGAAGTACAAGCTAAGAAATATAGAAACATGGATTCTGTTAGCAGAAAGAGACTGATGGTCCATCAAGTCTTCCCTTACTATACTACTCACCTAATCAACCTATTGTTCTGGTGGGTTGTTGCCCCTTCCCCTGATCCCCTAATCCCCTACCCCTTACCCCCTGGTGCCTCTGTAGTGACTGAGTCCTTTGTCCTGTCCTACCAGTGTTCAAACCTATTTAAGGTACCTTCCCTCCACCACATCCACTGGTAGTCAGTCCCACTGCTCCACCACCATCTCCATGAAATAAAACTTCCTCACATCCCTCCTGAACTTGAACCCCAACAATCTCCAGTCATACCGTCTTGAGACTGCATCTATATTTCAAGCTAACAAGTCCTTGCTGTTCACACTGTTTATATCCCTGTAGGAACAAAACCTAATTTGTAAAATATTTTTAATAATCATAGGAATCATAGGAAAATACAAGTCATAAGCTGTTAGCCATAGAGACTTGACCGTTTGTCCCTAGAATCCCACAAACCCTACTCTTTGTCTTGCTCTCATATGTATATCCGGTAGTCTTTTGAACTGATCTTTGCTTGTACTCTGCATCACCTCCACTGGAAGGTTGTTCCACTCTGAGACTACCTTCTGGTTAAACCACTGCCACCTGCCATTCCCCCTGAGTCTTTCTTCATCAAGTTTCATCTGGTGTCCCCTAAAATATCTTTCCATTTCTTTTCTTGATATACCCAAGCATTCCCATGTATCTGTGTTGTTAAATGCTTTATAAACCAGGCACAGGTTGCCTCTTAACCTCCTATGCTGTAATGAAAACATATTCAGCTCTCTCAATCTTTCCTCGTAAGTCAGCCCTTTTTCCCCATACACCATCCTCATTGCCCTCGTCTGTAGTCCCTCCAGCCACAGGATAGATCTCCTACTGTGTGGTGCCCAGAACTGCACACAGTACTCTACATGGGGCCTGACCAGGGATTCATACAGAGACAACAGCACCTGCCTGTCCAGGCTCTTGATATTTCTCCCAATACAACCCAGCATTCTATTGCCTTTGTTCAGTACTTTCCCACAGTGGATATCAAACTTTAGATTATTACTGATGGTCACTCCAGGTCTCTTTGTTGTTCAGTTATTCATAACTCTACTCCATTTAAATAATAGTAGTTAGCCTTTAAGTTACCTGTACCAAAATGCATAATTTTGCATTTATCGATGTTAAAGAATACTTTCCTAGAATTGGCCCACCTTGCCAATCCAACAATATCTTTTTGAAATCTTGTGGCTTCTTCTCTTGAGCTAACCAATGCCCCCATCTGAACATGGTCAGCAAATTTGCTTAGCAATGCATTTTGACTACAATCCAACGATGCTACAATAATGTTGAAGAGTAGGGGGCCCAGTACCAAGTCCTGTGGCACTCCACTCATGACCTCCACTCAGTATGAATATAATAACCTTTAACTGTGACACATTGCTTTCTAGTACTCAGACAGTCTCCAATCCAATTCAAGAGATGTATACCTATTCCAACTTCTTCCAGTGTTAATAATAATTCTGTAAGGGACACTGAATCAAAGGCCTTTGAGAAGTCCATATAAAGGACATCCACCAGGACTCCTTGGTCTAATGTCCTGCTTACTGGCTCAAAAATGTTTCTCAAGCCAGTGAAGCATGACCAGCCTTCCTTAAATGTGTGCTGATGAATATCAACCTGCCCTGTGTCTTTCAAAAATTATTCAATATTTTCTTTAATTATTGATTCTAACATTTTACCAAGAATAGGGGTTATACTGACTGGCCTGTAATTGCTCATCTGTCCTATATACCCTTTCTTGAATATTGGGATCACATATGCCAACCTCCAGTCATCCACCACCTCTCCCAGGTCAAAGGAACTCTAAAAATGTCAAAGACAGGGAGAACTATTAAATCTGCTAATTGTCTGACAAATCCAGAGTGTAACCCATCTGAGCCCTCTGATTTATTTAGGTCTAGATTTCTAATTCTCTTCATAATATCCTGTTGTGTTCACTTACTTCCCTCTTTCGGGCTTTCCAGTAGATCGAACACCTCATCTCTGGGCTCGTTCACACTCATAAAGTATTTGTTTAGTTCATTTTCCATAACACCACAGTCTGAAGTCATTGAACCATTCACCAAAAGAGACCCTACCTGAACCTTTTCTTTTCTCATACACCCAATATAGTTAAAATAATTCCTTCTTGTTATCAGTAGTCTTATTTGCCAGTTTCAACTCAAACTTACTTTTCACTCACTTGATTTGCTTTTTACAATCCCTGACTTTGGCCCTATAATTATCCCATGCTACACGTGTGTCCCTTAATCTAGCAAGGTTGTAAGCCTGTCTTTTTATCTTTGTGGCTTTTTAAATATTCTTTGATAACTAGATGGGTATCCTACTCTTATTGTTGTATTTCCTTCTGTTAGGAATAAACAGGTTCACACAAATGTCGAGTTTGAATTTGAAATGGTCCCACATCTGTTGAAGGGTTTTACCCTCAAACTCAGTTTTCCAGTCCCAATGTTCCAAGTCATGTTTAATAGAGTTATAGTCAGCCTTGTTATAACAACTAATGGTTGTTGCACCACCCTTTCTAAAGCTATTAAATGAAATATTGAATTAAACTATATTGTGGTCCCTTCCCAAAAGTTGTTCTCTGATCAGACAAGCACCTATCTCCTCCTCTATGTCTGATAAAACTAAATCGAGGATTGTACCTGCCCTTGTGGTACTGGTTACGTAATTTTTAAGTCCTAAGTCTTCAACCATATCTAAAATGTACGACTCAATGTGAGCATCTGTTGTTTTGGTAGTCCAGTTTATCCCAAGAAGACTGAAGTCTCCTAGTAAAATCAGCTTGTTGCAATCACTTTGATCCTTAATAGTTTTAAAGAACTGAATACATTCCTCTGCTGTTAGGGATGGTGCCCTGTAGCAAAGTCTCAGTGAGATCTTTTCAGTGTTGGATGGAATCAAGTCTATCCACAGTTGTACCTGCATGCCTAAGTCATCATTTGATATTACTCTGGCTTCAGGACCCTTTTTTACAAATATTGCCAACACCTTGCCTTTTTTATTAACTCTGTCTTTGTGAAACAGCTGATAACCTGCTATCTGTTTATCCCAATCGTGACTATCCCACCAGGTCTCTGTCATGGCACACAATACTATATCCTCATAATGTAAAATGTGTTCCAGTGCATGTTTTTTTATTTCTCAGACTTCTTGAATTTAATAGTAGTGCCCTCCATATGTGTTTTTTGGTTTTGTTGTTAAGTTTTTTGTAGGGATAATTCTGCTGTTTTACCTTACCACCTCCCCTGTGCTGGAGTTAAAACACTCCAAAATTAATTGTGTTGTTAATTCTTTGAGCCAATAACCTTGTGCCTGACCTACTTAAGTGTAACCAATCCTGTCTGTAGATGTGTTCTCTTTGTGAAAAATGATCACAATTGTCCAAAAAATGTAAGTGTTCACCACTACACCATCTTTTCTTCCAACTGTTACATCTAGTTATTTCCAAATTTCTAGCTCTGCCTGCTCTTGGGACTGGCAATATTCCTGAAACAATTAAATCACTGTTTTTTTCTTGATTTTCATACCCAGTTTCTCATATGTAGTTTGAATTTCCAAGATGCTGTGCCTCCCTATGTCATTTGTACCTATGTGTAGAACAACAAGGGGATATTTGGTATTACTCAAATGACCATAATAATATTACTGTTCTTCTGCATTATTATTATACTTTTAATCATAAACAAGCGGCAGAGAGAATGGCAACTAAACTGATCAGCCAAGCTGCAAAATGTGAACTTGTACTCACACACACAAAGAAACAGAGCACAGGTCATCCCCGGAGAAAAGGATTCCACACTATAGAATGTCTCTTACTAACGCTGCATTTATTCGTTAAAAAATGCTGAACCAAACACCTGGTACTGCCAAACATTTTTGAGCCCCACTGAACTCTTTATCAAGGCATAGCACGCATGAGCAAATACACCATTTAGAATGGGAATTCCTTAAAGTGACAGTGCTACAATTAGCCAGCTCCTCTGCTCACACCATGCTAAAGCACACATAACAAGACATGTATATAAATACATAAATAAGTACATAATACCACTTGTGTAAAACCTCAAAAATTTGTTATAACACAATGTGAAAAAACAGGAAGGAGGGAAGAGAATGGGGGGGAAGAAGAGAGGGAGGTAAAAGGGTACTTAAGTTCATAACATCTGGAAATCCATGCGACCAATGAGTACAGTTAGCATATAAATATAAACAGCATGCTAAAAATAAATATACCAGTCTTTAAGATTAGAAAAAATCAAATTGTACATCTAACAGTGAATGTAAAACTAATAACAAATATGTACACTACACAGTCTCCAGTACACAGAACATTATTGCAGATGATAATAATAACTTTCTTAATGTGAGTGAAAAAATATATGCAGTGGCACCCCCTCAGAATGACTGCATCAGAAAACATATGAGGACAGATTAACAGAGCTCAATATGTATACCCTAGAGCAAAGGAGGGAGGAAGAGAGGTGATATGATTGAAACATTCAAACACCTTAAGGGCATTAACAAGGTGAAAGAGTCTTACATGTTTCAATACAAGAAAAATAGCAGGACAAGAGGACACAGCATAAGATTAGAGGGAGACCGGTTAAGGGGTAATCTGAAGAAGTTCTTTTTCACAGAAAGGGTAGAGGATGCATGGAACAGCCTACCTCAGGAAGTGGTGGATATGAATACGGTGCAGGGCTTCAAACAGGCATGGGACAGGCATAAGGGAGCAATACAGATGCATATGAATAGCTAGGCCATTGACAGAGCAAAGGCCAATGGCACATTTATAAGGCAGAAAAAGAAATGGGCAGACTGGATGGGCCTTGCAGTCCTTATCTGCCATCAACTTCTATGTTTCTATGTTTATTTCTTTTCTGAAACCTTTCTTGTTTTGCATTTATGCTGCTTTGACTGTGTTTACAACGTTTTATTATATATGCAAAAGATATTAGTAATTAGTTGTACTGTACAGGGACAAATAAAATCTATTTTTTATATACTACCAAAGGTTGTTCCGGAAATGTTATTCTATTTATCTAGAAATTTACAGTAGGTTGTAAAGTAAGAATTGAGCCAGTCTTACATGGTTTATATGGTTTTATGCATATTTTATGACACAAGGCTGAAGGTCCAGCTAAGCGCCCATAATAAGAAATTAATATTCTAGCCTATTGTTCTGACATCCCTCAGAAAATTATGTTTCTGACATGTCTCCCCTGTTGGGTCAGGCTTCCAGTGAGTACCTGTTTAGGATCACCAGCCATTCCTAACAGGATCTGCCTTGCTGGCCTTTTATCACTGTGGTTACCCTTCTCTGTACCAAATCCAGCCTACGTCCTTTCTCAGAAGTGGACTCCAGAACTGCGAACTGTACTCTAGATGAGGTCTCACCAGATATCTCTCTACAGTAGGGTCAGTATCACTTAGCTTTTCCTACTTTCAAAACTCCTCTTGATACACCCCAGCATCCTCAATGCTTTACTGTATGCCTTGTAACATTGACTGGTTTGCTTGAGGGAGTCAGTGGTGATGACCCCATGATCCCTCTCTTCTGTTGTAGTGGCCAACCTAACTGCTCCCATCCAGTACTCTGTGCACAAGTTTCATTCCCCTAAGTACATCACCCTGTAGTTCTTGGAGTTATATCTTAACTGTCAGATCTTAGACCACCTCTCCACATTTTCTTCATCTTTCTGCAGCTCCCACACCCCTTTCTTTCAGTCTAACCTGCTGCATAGCTTTGTGTTTTCAGAAAAGAAACACATCTTGCACTTGATACCATCCTCTATGTCACTACATCACAGTGTCTGTGGGAAGTGCTTCAACTTTGCTTAAGAAAGGAGCCATCATGAGAAAAGGAGCCAAATTCAAACTGCAGGGTTGTCCACTGCACCCACCCTTTTCCTGGGTGAATTATAAAGACACTAGCCCCACCCAGGGCAGCCAGGATTGGCAGATACAGGTCTGAGGGAGGAGTCTCTGGAAGGATAGGGGGTGTCAGTTGAACCAAGCATATGGAGAGTGCTCTGACATGAAATAAAATGCTAGTACTGTAATGTTATGCCATAATGCAGAGTTGATGTGTAGGGCAGTTGATTTTTCCAAGCTGTGGTTCGAGGCCATTCAGGGGGCTCTTTTAAGGCTTTGGGCAGGGTCGCACCAGCAAAAAGTTGCAAAAAGGCATCATCAAAGGTGGGGCATAATCCGTAGAACAGCAGCTGGTCAGGGACACACCAGTAAAAAGTGGGCCAAGTGGTGTTAACATAGGAAGAATTGTGGGATGCAATGTGTATGGGGCAGCAGTATGGATGACTGTATTGTGGAGGCTGGGGGGATGCCCAATATGTCACAGATTAAACAGGCTGGAGGAGGAGGAGGAGGTGAGGATGATTAGGAGGGGACTCAAAGGAGGGGCGACTGGAGGACAGAATCGGAGACAGGGGAACATGGGCATATTACACAGACATGGCATAAGGGGACAAAGGGTCTGGGGAAGGGGGAAACAATGAGTCAGGGAAAGGGGGAATGTGTGGCAGGCATCATTAGGGACAGGCAGTCCAGCAATGAGGGATGGACGAAGGTCGGGTCTACCAAGAATGTAAGAACGCAGGGAAGGAGAGCAGAGAGTCTACAAGCCAAAAAAGAAAGGGGGAACAGGTTTGATGTGCTGTTGACACTGGATGGGGAGGAGGAGAGGGAGGGAGGAAGGAAGAGATGCAGGAGGGGGGAGGGTACAAGGGGAATGTGTGGTGGGAGGCCAAAGGGCTATAAAGGTGGGAAAAGCCATGAGGGTGAGGAGGGAGGCACAGCAGCAGCAGGGCAGGGGCACAGGGGGATGGAGGAGGGGGCTGCAAGGGGAGGGTGAATGGGGTATCTGAAAGCATGAACAGAGATATTGAAGAAAGAGAGTCCAGGAACGGAGACATGTGCGGAAGGGGTGACTTAAATGTAGCAAGGGAGGAAGGGGGTGTGTTAGTGGTGGAGGACTCCATACTTAAGGGGAACAGATGAGGCAGTAGAGTAGAATGGCATAGTCGCATGTGGGTGGAAGCCATACCAGGTCTAAAGGCGGATAGTGCAGGACAAGCAACTCTAAGGTGCGTGAGAAATGGAAGGGGGAGACCGCACATAGTGGTGCATGTGGGGACAAATGACCTGGTGGGGGGAGTCTGTGGAGGTGGTGAAGGAGAGGTTTTAGGGAACTGGGAATACTGTGCAAGGAGCTAGGGGAGACAGTCACCTTTTCGGAGGTGCTCCCAGTACCCTGTGCGAGCACAATGGGGAAGGAGAGGATTAAGGAATTCAATGTTTGGCTGGAAGAGTGGTGTAGATCACAAGGGTATGGGTGGGTGGGGATGGGGTCAGACCTGGGACAATGATGAACTATATGCAGGGGATAGGCTGCACCTAAGTGGGGAGGGAAATGGAGTTTTTAAAGAAGAAGCTGCAGAGGTTTATAGCAACAAATGTGTGTTTAAACTAGGTGGCGGGGGGGAGACAGATGGTAGGCAAGGTACCCGGGGACCATGTGAGCCTACCCCCCAAAGCTAGTAGGAAAGTACCAGGAGATTTAGTATGGAAGGGGTAATGTAGGGAAGGGGATCTGGAAATGGAGATGAGGGTGATGGAGTGGAAGGTGGCCTCTGTGAATGCAAGAAGCCTAGGCAACAAGGCAGCAGAGCTAAAGATGCTCTTGGTTGTGGGAGGGTGGACATCGCGGCCATCACTGAAACATGGGCCACAGAGCACCAGGACTGGGATCTGACAAGCCCAGGGTTTAGAATGTACAGGAAGGACCACGAGGAGGGGAGGGGGGGTGGCTGTCTATGTGAGGGAGGGGATCAAATGTACAAGGGATGAAGGGAAAGAGAGGGGAATGGAGGCAACGTGGTTACAGCCCCTGGATTCCAGGGGAAGGAAGTTGAGGTTTGGGGTCATGTATAGGTCACCATCCCAGACAGTGGAAAGGGACAGGGAACTGGGGGAACAAATTAGTAGGGTATGTAGGTGGTGGAAGGTGGTCATGGTGGGCAATTTCAACCTGCCGGAGGTGGACTGGACCATACCGGTCACCTCCAGCACTAGGGAGAGGGTCCTCCTGGATGCGTTTCGGGGGGGGGTTCCTTACACAGCTGGTTGCTGAACCCACCTGACTAGGGAATACGCTGGACCTGGTACTATCCAAAAGTGAGGCAGTGAGAGACATTAGGGTGGAGGACCCCTTAGCTGACAGCGATCATCAAACAGTGTGGTTTAACATCACAATGAGCAGGGAGCCAGAGGGATCAGTAACAAAGGTGGTGGATTTCAGGAAAGCAGACTTCAGGAGAATGAGGGATTTGCTGAAGGGGAGATTTGAGGGAATAAAGCGGGTGATGGGGACAGCGCAGAAATGGGACATAATAAGGCAAGGAATCAGGGGTGTGACAGACATGTGCACCAGGCTAAGGAGTAAGAAGTGTAGAGTAAAGAGACCATGCTGGCTGAATAGGGAGGTGATAGAGGGGATGAGGGCAAAAAGAGCGACGTACCTGAAGTTCCGAAGGACAGGGAGGGAGGAGGACAGAGATGAGTACACCAAATGGTCTAAAAAGGTGACCAAGAGAGTAAGGGATGTGAAAGCCACAAAAGGACTCAAATTAGCACAAGGAAGAAAAGGGGTGAGAAAGACTTTTTTAGATACGTCAAGGAGAAAAAGAAGTGCAAGGACAGTATAGTGAGGATAAAAAGGGGGGGATGAGTGGTTAGAAAAGGGGAAGGAACAAGTGGAAGCACTAAATGAGTACTTCTGCTTAGTGTTCACAAGGGAAGAAAGGGGTCCATTACCACCCTGGTTAGGAGCGCAGGGGGGTTGGGGGGAGGTAACGGATGGCAGGATAGAGAGTGGCAGAGTTTTGGAAGGGTTGAGGGTGCTGAAAGTGAATAAAGCACCAGGGCCAGATGGTATTCACCGCATGGTGCTGCGGGAGATGACAGAGGTTCTAGCGGAACCATTGGTAGACCTGCTCAGTACCTCTTTGGAAATGGGGAAGGTGCCTCAGGACTGAAGGATGGCCCATGTGGTACTGTTACATAAAAGCGGCCCAAGGGATGAGCCAGGGAACTATAGGCCAGTCAATTTGATGTCCATAGTGGGAAAGCTCATGGAGATGATACTAAAAGAAAGGCTGATGGCATTTCTGAAGGGCAATAACCTGCAGGACGGGAGGCAGCATGGGTTCATCTCAAGGAGATCCTGTCAAACCAATCTTATACAGTACTATGACTGGGTGACGAGGGAGCTGGATGGGGGCCATGCTGTGGATGTGCTATACTGTCCTTATACTGTACTATGACTGGGTGACGAGGGAGCTGGATGGGGGCCATGCTGTGGATGTGCTATACTGTCCTTATACAGTACTATGACTGGGTGATGAGGGAGTTGGATGGGGCCATGCTGTGGATGTGCTATACTGTACTTATACAGTACTATGACTGGGTGATGAGGGAGTTGGATGGGGCCATGCTGTGGATGTGCTATACTGTCCTTATACTGTACTATGACTGGGTGATGAGGGAGTTGGATGGGGGCCATGCTGTGGATGTGCTATACTGTACTTATACAGTACTATGACTGGGTGATGAGGGAGTTGGATGGGGGCCATGCTGTGGATGTGCTGTACTTGGATTTCAGCAAGGTCTTCGATTCAGTGCCTCATGGATGACTAGAGGCAAAGTTGGCCAGGGCAGGGGTGGGGATAAAGATGGCATGTTGGATCTCAAACTGGCTATGAGTTAGGCTACAGAGAGTGGTGGTGGTGGTGGTGGAGTCTTGGAGACTAAACCTGTGAAGAGCGGGGTGTCGCAGGGCTCGGTGTTGGGTCCAGTGCTGTTCGGGCTACTCATCTCAGACATTGTACATGGGGTGGGAGTAGGATTAGCCTGTTCGCTGACTATACCAAAATGGGTGCAGTAGTAGTCAAAGAGGAAGGATGGATACAACTACAGAGGGACTTGACCAAGCTGGAGGAATGGTCTGGGAAGTGGCAGCTGGGGCTCAACACAAAGAAATGCAAGGTGTTGCATTTTGGGACTAGGAACCTAAGAAGAGCATACTGGCTAGGGGGATCAGGCTGGAAATCACCGAGGAGGAAAAGGACCTGGGGGTATTGATAAGAGTGAGCATGAACAATACTGCCCAGTGTGGAAAGCAGCGGCAAAAGCAAACAAGATTCTTGGGTGCATAGCACAGGCATTCACATCTGGGGCAGGGAGGTGATCTTGCCCCTCTACAGGGCGCTGGTCAGGCCACACTTGGAGTACTGTGTGCAGTTCTGGAGGCCATACCTGAGGAGGGATGTCAAGTTGCTGGAGGGAGTGCAGAGGAGGGTGACGAGGATGATTCAGGGGATGGAGGGAATGGACTACTAGATGAGGCTGAAGGAACTGAATATGTACGCACTGGAGGAGAGGTGGGAGAGGGGTAACGTGATCGAGACCTTCAATTACCTGAAGGGTATCAACAAGGGGGGTGGAGGGAGTGCTGAAACTAAGGAGCAGGAGGGAAACTAAGGGGCACAGGCTAAGAATAGAGGGAGGGAGATTCAGGAGGGAGATGAGGAGGCATTACTTAACAGAGAGAGTAGTTGTGAGGTGGAACATACCACCAGAAGGGGTGACAGCAAGCAAAAATGTGGCTGGCATTAAGAACGCTTGGAACAGGGTACATGGGTGGGTAAGGGTGGGTGAGGGGACAACAATGGGAGGTCAAGGGGGTGTGGGAGGGGCAGCTGCCTGCTAGGTAGTTAGCTGCACAATCGAGCAGACTTTGATAGATCAGTAGGTCTGGTCTGCTGGCACCTTCATATGTTCGTATGTTCATAAATAGAACAGGTCCCAGGACTTATCTCTGTGGCTCCCTTCTCATGACCTCTCTGTCCCTCCAACTTGGCTCTGTTTTCTTCTACCCTCTGTTACCACCCCTGTAGCCAGTTTCCTACTACCTAACTAAAGCCTACTCTACTCCCAAGTTCTCCATGTTTTTCAGCAGCCTCCTGTGTAGTACCAAATCAAAGACTTTGCTGAAGTTGAAGTGCAGCAAATCTACCACCTGTCCACTATCTATCACCCTACTGACCCAGTCACAAAATAGTGTCAGTTTGCTCTGGCATGACCTCCCTGATCCTTGTTGTTTTGCTGTCCTGCAGCACACTGTCTTCTAAGTAGGTCACCAAACTTTCCTTAGCTATAGTCTCCATCAGCTTACCTAAAGCAGAGGTAAGACTGACAGGCCTGTAGTTGCCCAGGTCCTACCTTCCCCCTCCTTGCAGAATATTCCTACATCAATGGACCTCCAATCTCTTGGCACTACATCAGACTTCAGCGAATTCCTAAATAGCTGGGTTAATTCTGATGCCTTCCATTCAGTTACCTAAGCACCCTTTGGTGTAGGCCATCTGAGCCTGGTGATTTCTGCACCCTGAGGGCATCCAGTCTATTGCTCACTTGTCATGCCATGATCACTACCCTCCCCATTTCCTGTACCCCTCTGTGCTAGCCTTGATCCTGCTCTCTGGTAGAGGCCCATCATCCTCTACCGTGAATACTGAGCAGAAGTAATTATTCAGAATATTTGCCTTCTGTTTGTAATGTTCAACCATTCTCCCTCCTTTGCTAGCCTGAAGGCACCTACCTGTTTTCTTTTCTCCTTTCCATACCTAAAAAAATATATTTTTCTACCTTTTACATCCTTGGCAATTCATAGTTCCATGTCTGCCTTTGCTCTTCTGACTATCACCTTTGCCTCTTTTTGAGTTTGCGCATGCTCGATGAACTCCTTGGGATAGTAGACTTTGAGGGGGTGTGACACTGTCTGTCCAATGCGGAGTGCTCTGCATGGGGCTCGACAGTATTACACCAATCCTCAGCCAGGCTGGTCCTGATGCTGTTTTGCCTGCAGTGGTCTGCACTTGAAAAGAAAAAGCAGCACCAATCAGGAGGTGGCTTTTTCCTTTCATCTGCAGGTCACCACAGAGCAAACAGCTGTTTGTGTTGTGACATCTCCGCCACATCCTGCTGTTTCCCATTCTAAAGTTTCTCCCACCCATGCGGAGCAGGCCACAGCCTAAGCTTTGTACAGGCTGGGAGTATTGAGTGCCTGAAGGCACTTTTACTGTAAGCACGATCGATCACGCTGGCTGGAAGGAGGTGCTTTCATCACCGGCCCCCTCCACTTCCCACTGTCTCTTTGATCACGCTGGATGACCCCCTCCCCACCTGCCAACATCAGGGTGCTCAATCCCCATGTGGCTTGTATGCCCCCATTCTTTAATGTGGCACACCGGGAGCCCTCCCCAATGTGCCAAAACCTGCAGTGGTATTTCCGACACCAGGATGCCCACTCCCCGTGTTAGATGCACCCCACATATCCTCCGACCTCGGGGTGCCCAATCCCCCGGTCGGCATTTATTTATTTATTGATTTCTTTATTTAAGTATCGGATTTACAGACCTTTGAGTCAAGGACTCATTTACAAAGGCATCTCATCAGGAGAGACAA
Organism: Neoceratodus forsteri; assembly: GCA_016271365.2. Taxonomy (NCBI): domain Eukaryota; kingdom Metazoa; phylum Chordata; order Ceratodontiformes; family Ceratodontidae; genus Neoceratodus; species Neoceratodus forsteri. The sequence goes on from CM057453.1 coordinate 138,579,751, forward strand.
AACAACAATAGAATACAGTAATACATTTGAGCTTAGTTACCAGTGTTACAATCATTCACTGATGGTACAAAGGTTTCAATGGTGAAAAACAAGCTGGCATATCATAGGTACACGGGTACCACATCAGGTGAAGAGAGACAGACAAACTTTGTTACAGTAATCAGTGGCAAAAAAATTGTTTTTATTTTTTTTTTTAATCACAGGATTCGGAGCGAAACCCACACATAAATCCCATGAAGGCTGAGGTAGCTTGGGATATCTTTCCATGCACAGGGGTCATTAGTCCTGAGGGGATGGGAGCTACCTGCAATTGCAGCAGTGGGAGTTGATCAGGTGGCTTTGGAGGGCAGTCTTTAATGGGCCTAGTTTGGCACAATCAGCTATATTGTCTGGGAGTGTATTGAACCAGGAGGGGGCTCTGTAGCTGAAAGCTCTCTGGGCCAAAGTTGTCCTGACCCCTGGGACATAGAGCGAGGTTTTATCTGTGCTATGGGTGGACACTGAGTGGGATGTCTGTTGGAGGGAGGCAAATACCCCAAGGGGGGAGATTCTGAGCAGTGTCTTTTTTACAAGGAGTCAGGTTTGATAGTGGAGCCTTTCTTCTAGGTTGAGTAGGTCAGTGGAGGAGTATAATAGACAGGTGTGGGTGCATGTTGGGGCCCCTGTAAGGAGCTGGCAGGCCTTATTTATGGAGAGCTGGATATTTGTAAGGGCAGTATTGTCAGTAGCAGCATAGATAAGCAGACCATCGTCAACTAGTGACAGGACTGATGAGGTAATTGCTAGTCTGAGAGCATCTTGTGGAACGCAGTCCCGATGCCGGTATAACAACCCTATCCGAACATTGGCAGCTGTAGACAGGGCGCTGATGTGGGAGTGAAAGGTGAGGGCTGAGTCAAAGGTGACACCTAGGTACTTGTAGGAAGAGACCTGTTCTATGGGGTGTAGAGTGTTAGGAAGGATCATGAGGGGGGCCCCACTGGCTTTACTTTGGCCGTGTGTGAAAAGCATGGCCTTGGTCTTTTTTAGGTTTAGTACCAGTCTTTGGGTGAACCAGTGTTCTACCTTCTGAAATGCGTGTTGGAGAGTAGCCTGGAGTGCGGTGGGGTTGGGGTCTGATACGAATAGCACTGCATCATCCACATAAAGGAGGATTTTGCTAGGGCATACGGATGGGAGTGAGTTAAGATATAGGCTAAAGAGGAGGGGGCCTAAAATGGAGCACTGGGGAACCCCAGAAAGGACAGGGTGTGTGCCAGATCAGGTGCTGTTGATTGCATTGATCTCCCCTTGAACCCCCCAGTACTCTGGCACACTGGGAGCCTACCTGTAAAAAAAGAAAACAGACCCACCATGTCTTTTTTTTTTAAACCTGAAAAAGAAAACAGTCCCTCAACATTGCCACAGGCTCCCCTTCCCCAACCTGCACCCTCTCTATGCACACCCCACCTCCCTACACAGCCCCTCACCCATACTTACCTCCGGAGGTTGGAAGCAGTGATCTTCAGTGGACCCTGAACACACCTGCACTCTTCAAAAGTTGACCGCAAACTGAAGAAATGACGGTAAGTCCTATAATGGCAGTGAATGGGGGGGGAGTTAATTTAGGTTGATAACTCAGCAATTTTGGGGAATTTTGGTCACAAATTTTCAACATATGGTTCTTGGGACACCATCTCATTAAAATAGTCACTGTAATTTTGTTTCTCTGTCCCCAGAGGTGATTTCATGGTCACTGTGTGGAATCACCTTTTGGGACCAATTAATGAAATGACAATGCCACTGTTCATGAGGTGGGGTCCCAAAAAGCCTTTGTTGCAAATCTGGTGAAAAAAATCCCAAAAATGACTGCATCCATTGCGCAGTTTCTATGCACGCTCATAATGCCATCAGTTTTTAACATTTTCACTCCAAATTTCCAACATTGCCATTTTTTCACACCCCCCCTTATGAACAGTACAACTGTCATTTTTTGTATCCTTCACAAAATTTGTTTTTGCACCTGTGGCGTAGAATGGCGCGGTCGCTCTCTGAAATCAACTTTTGGGACAGATTAATAAAATTCCAGTGCCACCATTCATGAGGGGAGGTACCAAAAAGGCCATGTTGAAAATCTGGAGAAAACATTCCAAAAAGTGACTGCGTTACGAGAGTGCATTGAGCAGTTTCTATGCACACTCGTAACTTTGCCACTTTTTCATATTTTCACTCTAGATTTTCAACATTGCCAGTTCTTCACACCTCTTCATGAACAGTACAGCTGTCATTTTTCACATCCTGCCCGAAATGTGTTTTTGCACCTGTGGTGCCGAATGGTAGACTCGCTGAGCGAAATCTCCTTTTGGGACTGAGTAACAAAATGATACTGGCACAGTTCATGAGATGGTGTTCCAAAAAGTCCATGTTGAAAATTTGGAGCAAAAATACCAACAAACACCCAGGGTGTTAGGGTTTCCAACCATAATGCCCACCCTTAAAATGTAAGACAGAGGAATATACAAAGAAATATATTTTATTTAGTTGTTGTTGACCGAGTAAGTGCACTAGATAAATCCTGCCTGTTTTCAGGCATGAGCCGGGGAAGGGGGATACAGATGAATGCCAACAGATCTTGAACCAGATTAAGCTGCTGGTGGTATTTTTCGTGAATGAGGGAAATTTGGCCAGGGCACTGGGGAAGTTCCCCTGCTCTTTTCGAGAAGTGCCATGGGATCTTTAACATCCACCAGAACAGGCAGATGGGACCTCAGTTTAACGTCTCATCCAAAAGACGGCACCTCAGGAGTGTAGCACCTCTCTCATGCTGCACTGCAGTGTCAGTACTGGGATATTAACCCAAGTGCCTGGTGTGGGGATAGAACCCACAGCCTACTGATCTCCTGACCTCAGAGGTGAGTGTGCTACCTACTGAGCCACTGAAACTTGCTGTAAATGTAATATGGGAGGCATGTACAAGAGCAATACCAACAGTGAACTCTCGGCATTGACAAATGCTTGTTTTTATCTAGTCTATTTATTCACCCAGGTACCCAGGTACGGATGTACCTCTATATCACCCCCTTGATCCCACCCCACTTGGTATTCCCCTGAGCGTCCGAGACTGGAAGGCCCACAGCTTATCCACTGCAGCAGGGCTCCCCAAGGGGAGAGACTGAGATCTACCTTGAATCCCCAGATGAGGCTTACATCAAGGCATCATTTGGGAGGGAAACCAGGGAACTTCATGCCACTCTGCTCCCAGAGTTTTTCTTTGTAGGTTCCCCCATGGAGGTGCAGTAGTGCAATCACACCCAAGACACAACCAAGCATGCTCCTACATTTAGTGCGTCAGTTTCTTCTGTCGCTTTCTGCCCCAGAGCTGGCCACAGTTCTCCTAGCCTCCACTGCGAGTCAGCTGGATACTGGGTGCCACTTCCCACCCACCCCAGGGGAGGGAGAGCCACCCATCTGATGCTCGTCCTACCTCCTTCTGTCTGGCCTTCTGGTGCTCTGGGCTCATTCCTGAACCAGGGTCACTAACATCACAAGCGGTAGCACTACTACTGCACCATTGGGTTGGCCCCACCCTTGCCTCTTTGAGCCTAGCATGGTATTCCTGCCATTAGACCCCGGAGTCAGTTGAAAAAACAATTATGACTGACTTACCACACGTTATGACTGATTTTTTCAGTTAGTTTGAAATTTCTGACTTCAACTAACTGAAGAAAAGCCAACCAATTTTTTTCAACTTTCACCATCGTTGAATTTTATTATGTAGTAGTTTGTCATACTTTTTAAACTTTGAATCTTTTTTTTTTTTAATTGTGACTATAAAAGTTAATAAAATGTATGGAAAAGTCCCCCTCCCTACAAATCAATGGGGCACGCACACACACAGCCTTCACCTTCTGACATCACAAAATGGGTCTACATGTGCTTACGTGGGGGCATGTTGGTGGGCTAAGGTCAGGAAGCAACTCCATTTTTAGTATTTGGGATTTAGAAGCATTATAACATCATAAATGGTCAGAAACAAAAGGAATTCTTTATGCCCCTCAACTCTGGGGTAGGTGAGGTATTGTATATGTTGGAGGGAGCAGCAACTAGTCAGCAGCAGCTAAGAAGCTGGCTGCTCTTTAAAATGCAAATACAAAGTGCAGTGAAACAAATCTACTCACAGTAGGGACCCACTAAAGCACAATAACCAGTCAAAACAACAACAAAATATGCTAAGTCCCTGAAAGTAACAAGTTGAAGCAGGGCAGTAAAACAGTATACGGTATAGAAAAATAAGCAGCAGTAATACTAGTTATTTAGAAAAAGAACAGTGAGTCTAAAATACAGTATAGGTAGGGCCTCTTAAACACCCCACAGAAGCTAGAAGATACCCTTTTTCAAACAGAACTAACCATCAATATATGTTAGTTTACTAATAGTCGTAGAATCTGTGAGACTAAAAACAGTTTATGGGAGGTCCCCTAGAAATACCTCCTGTAGCGCATACTGGTATGCCACCCTTAAGGTGACACCAATCCAGCGAAATACATACCTGTCAGCAAAATCAACACTTTACCGACAGTTCGCTGTGTTGGTGTGCCTGAGACAGGGGCATGCTGTCTCCTGGTCCTGCACCTCCACCTCGAATCAACTCCGACTGGAGTTGAGAATCCAAATGATGGGGGGGGCCGGGGCAGAGCCCCCATATGGGGGGTTGGAGAGCTAAGAGCCCTGATTAAAAAAAAGGACCGGGAGACACAGAGGAATCATGTAGACTGCAACTTGTGGTCAACTTGATTCCTGTCGGAGTAATGCCAGTTGACATAAAGAATGTCGAACCAGCATGGTAGAGCCAGGTATACCAGAACTGAGATGTATATATAGCTTACATTTAAAGGTAAAAAAATTCATGCATATTAAAAAAACATTTTCTGACACAGTTTCTGAACTTGTCTTGGCTTTCAGCATGTACACTAATGTGTTGCCATGAGGACTTTAATATTTAGTCTATCTGATTCCTACAGTGGCAATCAAGAAACATTTTGTCCATTGAACACGACCAACCATGCTCCATGCTTCAGCCTTCTATGGGTCTGGGAACTCCCCAACAGACCACCTGCACCTGGCCTGCTCCATGACCTCGTGGGGAGTCTGAGTTTTTCACAATGCCACCACAGTCAGAGAGTCCAGCCGAGCTGCCAGCAGTAGATTGATGATGATCAATCACCTTGGCTTTTCAGGTTCGGCCCCCGTGCCCCCAAGCCCTCAACCAGCCAGACAAGCCAGCCTAACAAGCAGCAGACACACAGACAGACTGAGTAGTCTATGAGAGTCCATTCTCCTCTTTCCTACTGTGCACTATCCAGCCCTGGTGGGCCTTACATACACATCTCATACAGTACCTTGCTCACTGTAGTAGCCTGTTGCCAGTTTGGTCAGGTGTTGGCTGATGATTCAGCGGCAGGTGGCTCCATGGCTCAGGCTACCACTGCTGCTCTACTCGGTGGTGGTGCTGGTGCTCTTTTGAGCTGTGTGCTCCCTCCTCCCAACCTACACTGTTGGTCCCCAACCCAGACCCACGTCCCCACTCCGGCACTCCGCACAGTGGAACTAATGCACCTACCACTCCTCCTCCTTGCCAACTCTGAAAACTTGACCAAGGCTGAGTGGGAGTTGCGCAATGGGCCCAGCTGATTGGGTCACAGGCTGATCCCAACCATGACCAGACCACTGACTTGCTGCCTTTACATGATTGCTGCTTGACTTTGCTGGAGGACTGACTGGGACCTGCACAGCCACACACTAGTCTCTCTCCAGGCACCGGACACATCAGGACAGTGGACACAGTTAACTTATTTTTAAATTAATGGTCAAACAACCAAACTTCATCCATGCAGAAAAATGCTGCTCGCTCTATTGCCCACACACCAACACAGATGCCTCTTCTCCTGACAGTCTCCTCTCCTACCTAGGCATGCCCTCCCTGCCATCTCATGCAGCCAGTCACAGACATGCTCAAGCTCCTCTCTCCTCCTTCTATCTCTCCTAATTGGTGGAAGTTTCATGTTCAGGAGCCAGGGGTGCATTTTATTGGCTGTAAGGCTCAGTGCTGGCAGTTGAGAACTGTTAGATATTCGCTGTCCCCTCAGCCCCATTCTCCCCTGGAAAGAAAAAAAGAGAAAACACACTGCAGTGTACCACAAAAAACAAACCTGGATGGGTCATGGAATCATCAACTGCAGTGTATTTCAACTCACCCATTTTATGACTGCAATCCAATGCAATTGCAACTGATTGTAACTGCCTTGTATTGCAACTGACTATTTCAACTGCCGATGACTGCTCCGGGGTCTACCTGCCATTATTTCACCCTCTTCTTCCCCTGGTACCGTGTGAAGACCCATCTTTTTGCCCGCACAGCCTCTCTCACTACCTTTGAGAACCAGATCGGCCTTTTGTGCTTCTTTCTTGTGGTGACCTTCCTTGCACAAGATTTGTTGACCTACACAATGTCCCCTTTGATACTACCTCACTTTTTCTCTACTACCTCAATCTAGTCTATACAACCAAGCTATCCCTAACCAGATCTCACATATGGAAAGAAATCAGCTTGTTTCAGGTCCAACACCAAAGTCCTCAATGGGGTCCAATGTTTCCCACTGCCAGTTCAAACTACATAGAATTGTGACCCCAATGATTCCCAGACTGCTACCACAAACAACTTCTGAATTGGTGAGTATCAAGTAGAGAAATGGTGTCTTGCCATGTGTGATCCCTGACCAGCTGTACCAGTAAACAGTCATACAAAATGTTCAGCAGTGCCTGACCTCAGGTGCTCCTTTCTGCAGGGATATCCCAGTCTACTGTATGTCAGGCAGGTTCAGGTCCCCCACTATCACTAGATTTATATTTGTTGCTCTCGTCCTGATTTCTTCCCCAATTCCTTATCCCTCCTTCTCTTTTTGCCCCGGTAGCCTGTAGACCACAACCAATCTAATCTTCTTTCTAACAGCTGAATTCAACTGTACCTAGATTGACTCTACTCCCCCTGTCTGCCTAGCTCTTTATACAGTGAAGTGTCTATTTCACCTAGCAAGGAATTACACATAGTGGCACTTTGCCAGTAAAGTTACTGGTAAAGTAACATTATGCATATAGTAGTTTTTGCTGGGTGAAGTAGCACTTCACCCACAAACATCTATGCAATGTTAACCCCAGAAGTTTGATTTACTCATGAAAAAAGAAAATACCCCAGCCCCTACACTCTTGGTCATATACCCCCACCCCTTCCACCATTCCCACCATGCACAAATATGTACAATTACATGCCCAACCAATCCTCCCCAGGTCCCAACTTACCTCCTCCCTCCCACACACATGCTACAATGGTCTTTGTAAAAGACCATTTCCCTCCCCCTGCTGATTCCAAAATAAGTTCCCCAACCTCCCCCCACACATCACATAAAATTATTACTTCAACCCCTACCATTCACTACCCTCTTGCCAATAAACTCCACTTCTCCCCCGATGTGCACTGCAAAAGTTCTTTGTAAGACGCTAAATAAAATAGTAATGTGGGTAATTTCCCTTCCCTTTGTCCTCACCAAAATCACTTCCCCACACCTCCCTAACCCCATCCCACAAATGCCTAACTTAAACACCCACTCTGCACCACCCTCTTGCCAACAAACCCTCCTCTTTCCCTGAAGGAGGGGATGGGGGAGTGATTTTGGCATGACCAGGTGGGGGAAGGGAAATTGTCATTTATAAAGAACTTCACAAGTTGCAAAGGGGAAGGAGCAGACAGAACAAGGAGCCCATGCTATGTCCTCCAAAGGTTCTGAAGTCAAAACAAGGGCGCTCCAGACATAAGATAAAAAAACTGTACACTTATCAAGATCAGGATAACCAGCTTTATTTCATAAGAGGGCCAAGTTCAAAACAGCAATGGCCTGGCTAACAACCTTCTGTATCACCTCGCATAGGAGGCTTCACCAGGGGGCATAGTCAGCACATTTCTCTAGCTCTTAAATACCCCAACTAATCTGCATATACAACATGTGATTAGTGAGAACACAAAGAAATGATTCAAGTCCAAAGGCAATGTAAAGTGCATAGGGTTCAAGATCCCACAATACCAATTATAAATATTGAGGCCCAGATATTCAAAGGGGTTGCGCATGGCACAACAGGGTTGCACCATGAGCAACCCCTAATCTTGACACGATATTCAAAGGGGCAGGTTGCGTTGCAACCTCCGATGCGCTAGGTGGCATTGGTAATGTGTATGTGCAGATGTAGGGGGCATGCCCATGCATATGCGACACATCCTGATATTCAGCCCAGGATGTGCAGTACATATGCTGGCGCAACCCCTACGCGTGCCGCACACTGGTGCTCAAAGTTGCACCGTAAATAATAGGCTCAAATGCTGGCCACCAACAGGTGGGCGGCTGTATTGAAAGGTGCAACACAACAGCTGTCAGCTGTGGGTGGACACCTGCCCAGCAGAAACATCGTCCACAAGCACCCAGACCCCCTTGGTAGTCAGTGGACGCCCCTCCCTCCCCGTATGCCAATTGCGGGCTGTAGCAATAAGAATGATAAACCTGGTGGGCTAGTGGACCCCCTCCCCATATGCCTGATCGTGGGCTGTAGCAATAAGAATGATACACCTGGTGGGCTAGTGGACCCCCCTCCCTCCCTCCCCATATGCCCGATCGCAGGCTGTAGCAATAAGAAAGATAAAACTGGTGGGTTAGTTAATCTCCCTCCACCGCATATGCCGATCGCGGGCTGTGGTTAAGTGATGATAACCTGGTGGTCCAGCGGTACCCCCCTCCCCACCCACCCACAGAGGCCCCTGGCCACCCAGCAACCCCGTCATCAGCGGGCGGCAGCACCCACCCGCCACTGCCTGGCAGGCCGCGAATGACAGTTTACAGTATGATCTGTACTCCCTATTGGGCCACAGTGTGGAGCAATGGACGCAGACCATACTGTACTACAGAACCAGATATGTGCATGAACACGTTCATTCACATATCTGGTCCTGTGAGTATAGTAGGTCTGCAAACCCCAGTCACACTGTAATATCGCTCTGAATCATACTGTCTGCTAATCATTCAGCGCAGGCGGCTGGGCGGTATCAGGGTGCTGCCACCCGCGGGCGATGGGGGAAAGGGGTGCTGGGTGGCCGGGGCCTCTGTGGATGGGTAGGGAAGGGGATATGGCTGGACCACCAGGTTATCATCTCTTATAACTACAGTCCGTGATCGGGCATATGGAGGGTCCATAGCCCACCAGGTTTATCATTCTTAGGGCTACAGCCTGTGATCAGGCATATGGGAAGAAACTCAATTAGCCCACCAGGGGCCAACCTGATGACAGCAGCTGGCAGGCACATTTCACCAGAATGCCAGCGGCGCGGGAAAATTGGGCCATAATGACATGCAAATGGCCCCATTTGCACCTTGCATAGATTATGGCCTCATTTGCATGCCCCTGGCTGAATAACATGGGTGATGTACCTAGTGCAATGGCCCTTGTGCTGGTGCATCCCCGTGCTCCCTCTCTGTGGCTCGAGCTGGCACAGTGCCACTGCGCCAGGTGCAATATATGTGCCTGCCCTGCCATATTCAATGGTGCTGCACCATGGTGTATCACCATTGAATATCGCCTGGTCCTGGCCCCGACGCAGCCCAGTTGCACTGCACCCAGGTTTGCGCCACTGACTGGTACAATTTGAATATCTGGGCCTGAATATACAAAAATAGCAATATGACCTATTTTACATTGCACATGAACTTAATTGCACTGTTTTCCCATAATAAGTATAGGAACAACATTAAAATGTAAGATAATTTATTGGCCAGTTGGTCACAATTGCTTGTTTTGGAAAAACTGTACTAAGAAAGATCTGAACTAAAAAAGAGCAGAAAGGAATCGTTTTCACTAAATGAACATTTTTTGTGTTTTATCGATAAGTGCTATGATTGCTATGTGGTTCTAGTGGAAAAAGCAAAGGAAAAAGGGGAGGAGGGGGAGGTAATGGGAAAAGAAAAACACTACCCCAAGTTTTTAAACTGTTAACAACTCTTTTAGAATAGGACAAGTAATCAAATGTTCAAATTAAGCAGACTACCCAGCCGACAGAGAAATTTAAATTTCAAACTCATAGTTGCACACTACCTAAGAGCATGGTGTTTGCTGAAATAGTCAACAGTAAAAGTAAGGGTGTCATAATCATTGAGAAAAACAATTCCGTTTACATAGAAACGTATGTACCAATTTCATACTTTCACAACCTTTTTGATAATATACCATGGCAAAAAAACAAACAGTAAACACGCTAAGCCCTGACACCAGGAGAAAGGACTGCTGTGTGACTGGACTTCTCTGCTGGGACTAAAGTAGAAGAACTTTTGTACTTGGACCTTTAATTTAGGTAAAAAGAAACTAAAATACATAAAAAAAAAGTGTGTGTTTGGGTTAACTGAAATGAATGGGTATCTGAAGAGTTATCTCAGGTGATTGAAAGGACTTAACTGCTGTGAGGTTTAAATTATTTGTAGAAAGATCTGGTAAGTAGGGGGGAGTGGCTCAGCTAGCAGGAAGCTACATTTAAAGACTGCCTTAGAAAGATTCTGCTAATAGCTTGGCAGAAGACACCAGGAGAAAGGACTGCTGTGGACTGGACTTCTCTGCTGGGACTATATTGCCCTCCTTCCTCCTCCACCCCAACCTAAGCTAGTTCTATTTTTATAGGCACAGGATTTGACTAACAGGAACTTCCTGTTTGGGGGCAGAAGTGAGTGATCACAGAACCACCAAGGACCCACCATCCTAGAAGGGCAAGAGTAGCTCTCCGGCCCCTCTAGCTGCTGGAGGTCTGCCTCTGAGCAAGTAAGTGGTCTATTGAGAAATATAGGATATTCTTGTCTCAGAACAGGACAATCAGGAGCTTAAAGGGCACACAGGCAGAGAAAGTAAGGAAAGAGAAAAAAACCAGAGGAAAGAGTAAGGATTGCAAACAGTTAAGGGGCCAGAAATAAGACATGATTGGAGTGGTGCAGTGCAGTGGCTGTGGAGCAGCAGTCTTCCGGGAGATGTTCTGGAGGATGCGGTGTTGTCCCATCTGCAGGCACCTCTCTGGGCTGAGGGAGGAGGTTGCTCATCTCCAGGCTGAGTTGGCCAGGATTTGTGGGACCTCCTCTTCCATCCAGAGACCACCAGTGCCACTGCCTCAGAGGTTGCCAAGAAAGAGGAGCGGTTGGACCACAGTGGGCTCAGGGAGGGTGAGGGTGGTGGAACAGAGGCACATCCCTCCAGTTGTACCTCTTCATAATTCCTATGCCATTCTGGCAAAGTGTGGTTCCTCTATGGAGGCACCTGCAGTGGAGACCAAGGAGGATGCTGGAACCTCCACAAAGGAGACCCACAGGAGGGTGGCAGGGGACCCTGCAGGGGAAGGAAACAACTCCTGGTGGGGGACTCCATTGTTAGGAAGGTAGAACTGGGGGAGGAAGGGGAGAGGGAGGTAAGGTGCCTGCCTGGCGCCATGGCTTGGAAGGACAGGGAGCGAATCCTCAGGATTGCCGAGCAGCTGCACAGGGAGGAGCTGGATGTCATTGTCCACCTAGGGACAAATGACCTGGCTAAGAAAGGGATTAGAAAGTGCAGGAAGAGTTTGTGAAATTGGGGAGGGCCTTGGTCAAGTAGCACGCCACGGTAACCTTGGGAGGTGCTACCATCTATTGCATAGGAGAGGCTAGGGTGTTCCGCACCATGGGATTCAATCAGTGGTTGAAAACTGGTGTGGAGCTCAGGGATTGCTTCATTGGGGACTGGGGGTCCACCTGGGTGATGCAAGCCTATACTGGCATGATGGGCTGCATCTGTCCGGGAGGGGAACCAGGATCCTAGGTGATAGGTTTAAATGCTTCATTGGCAAGCTTTTAAACTAGCCAGGGAGGCACTGGAAAGGACCAGGAAAATCCTAGCCCCCCCCAAATAATCATGATAGTAAGTGCGGCAAACACCAACATAGAGGTGTCGATAGGGAGAAGGGCAGGGGTAAATGGAGAAAGTGACAAAGGCAAGAAGGACAGGGATGGGGCAAAAGGGAGTAAGGCCATCAGGAAATGGAGGGTAATGAGTACAATGCCCGTGAGTCTGGGCAACAAGCTCCTGAGCTGGAGGCCTTGATGGAAGAGGGATGCCTTGGATATCGTAGCAGTCACAGAAACATGGTACACAGAGAACCATGACTGGGATGTTAACATACCAGGGCACATAACCTACAGGAGAGACAGGCAGGGGAGAAGGGAGGAGTAGCTCTCTATGTAAAGGAAGGGATAAAAGCAACTGAACAAAAGAGTAAACAGGGAGGAGAGGAGGCACTGTGGGTCACCTTGGAGACTGGAAAGGGCACCACAATCCACACAGGGGTTATGTACAGACCCCATGTCAGGGGGAAGGAATGGACAAGGATATGATAGAAGGCATTCTTAGAATGGCAGAGAAAGGGGAGATACTGTTGATGGGAGACCTGAATATGCCAGATGTTAACTGGAGCACATTTGCTGCAGCCACATCCAAGAGCAGGGCCATTCTTGATGCCCTACAGGTGGCAGGCATTAGACAGCTAGTTTCAGAACCCACTCGTGAGGGAGCAATCTTAGACCTCGTACTGTCAAATGGGGGCAGTGAGAGGATCTCAGATCTAGAAGTGGGTTGCCATCTGAGGACAAGTGACCATCAAACAGTGTGGTTCACGTAAACTCAGCTACAGAGTCAAGCCATACAAAAGTGAGGGTACTGGACTTTAGGGAGCTGACTTTGGCAAGATGGGAGAGTGCCTCAGAAAAGCACTAGCAAACAGGCTAGAAGGAGGTGTGGAGCAACAATGGGGAATTATCAAAACTGCCATCACAGAGGCAACAAGCCTTTGTGTGAAGCAAATAAATAAATCAAAATGAAAGAAAAAGCCACTATGGTTCTCAAAAGAGGTGGCTGTGAAAGTCAGGAAGAAAAAGATAGCATTCCGGAAGTATAAGGAAACACAGAAGAAGCGGGACAGAGAGCTGTACCAGTTAAGGCAGAAGGAAGCAGGGAGGGAAGTCAGAATAGCAAAGGCCCAGACTGAGGAAAAGATAGCCAACTCAGTTAAGAAGGGGGATAAAACCTTTTATAGGTACATCAGCGAGCATAGAAAGACAAAGGGAGGGATAGTAAGGCTGAATAGAATGAACAGTGGGTGGGCAGAGGGGGACAGTGAAAAAGCAGGAATACTGAATGAATATTTCTGCTCAGTATTCACAAAAGAGGAGGAAGTGCCTAATCCAATTAACAGAAGCACTCTTGATAGGGGTTGATTCCAGTCCTTTCACAGAAGAAAGGGTTCTGCAAGAACTCCTAAAACTGAAGGTGGACAAAGCAATGGGTCCTGATGGAATTCACCCCAGAATTCTAAAAAATTAAGGAGGAACTAGTGAAACCACTGGCTACTCTTTTAATAAATCATGGGAGGATGGTGTGGTACCGAGGACTGGAGGAAGGTGGATGTGATTCCCCTTCACAAGAGTGGGACCAAGACAGAGGCAGAAACTACAGACTGTCAGTCTGACCTCTGTGGTAGGGAAAGGATGGAGTCACTTCTGAAGGAAAGAATAGTTGAGTACCTAGAAGCCAGTGGTGCACAGGACCCAAGGCAGCATGGGTTCACAGTGGGAAGGTCATGTCAGACAAATCTAATAGATTTCTTTGACTGGGTGACCAAAGTAGTAGACCAGGGAGGGCTGTGGACATGGCCTACCTAGACTTTAGCAAGGCATTTGAACAGTCCCACACAAAGATTACTAGTCAAATTAACCAGCCTGGGAGTGGGTCCCAGGGTGGTAGCCTGGAATAAAACATTGGCTGGACAACAGGACACAGAGGGTTGTGTAAATGGAGTCCACTCTGAAGAAAGGGGTTACTAGTGGGGGTACCACGAGGTTCAGTATTGGGTCCAGTCCTTTTCAATGTCTTCATCAGTGACATTGCAGAGGGACTGGAAGGAAAAAGTATGCCTTTTGCAGATGACACAGATCTGCAACAGGGTTGATACACAAGGAGGCGTGGAAGGATGAAAAGGACTTGGCAAGGTTGTAGGAATGGTCAGAAGTATGACAGCTAGGATTCAATGCAAGTGAAAAATAATGCACCTGGGAAACAAGAACCCAGGGGAAGAATACATAATGGGTGGGGAGGTAGTAACAACAACAAAAAAGGAAAGGGACCTGGGGTAATCATATCAGATGACCTTAAGGTTAGCAAGCAATGTGAGAAGGCAGTAGGGAGGGCTGGGGGTATACTGGGATGTATAGGGAGAGGCATCATCAGCAGAAAACAGGAAGTTGTTATCCCTCTGTACAGACAGTTGGTGAGACCCCATCTGGAGTACTGTGTCCAGTTCTGGAGACCCCATCTCCGCAAGGACATAGACAGGATAGAGGTAGTCCAAAGGAGGACAACTAAAATGGTGCAGGGTCTGCAAGAGAAGCCGTATGAGGAGAGACTAAAGGAGCTTAATATGTATACCCTTGAGGAAAGAAGGGAGAGGGGGGACATGATAGAAACTTTTAAGTACCTCAGTGGAATCAACAAAGTCCAAGAGGGTAGCATCTTTCAGAAAAAGAGACTTGCAAGAACAAGGGGACACAATTTAAAGATAGAAGAAGGGCAGTTCAGGGGCAATGTGAGGAAGTATTATTTCACAGAGAGGGTAGTGGATGCATGGAACAGTCTTCCTGAGGAGGTTGTGGGGTCTAAAACTGTGGGTGAATTCAAGAATGCATGGGACAGACATAAGGCAATTCTTGTGGGGGGTAGGAAGAAATAGGCTGTTGGTTAACTAGGATCTGCGGCCTATCCTGTAGGTAGGGTAATGGGCAGACTAGATGGGCCTAGCGGTCCTTATCTGCCATCAAAGTCTATGTTTCTATGTTTCTATGTATGCAATAACAGAGAGGTCTTGAAAGCTAACTGGTGATTCAGTCCATCAGATATGAGAGTTCCTAGTTTGGAGATCCATTTGCATGAGAGTAGGAGGGAAGCAGGATCTAGAGGTAAGATAGGTGAGGGGATATAATTATAAACATTCATGCATGGTGGGAGGGAATGGGGAATATGACCCAGAGGGTGGGGTGAGAGTCTTTCTTTTTTAACCTTTTTTAATTAAGAAAACTGACATCAAACTTGGTGTGAGGTTGGGATCTTTGTGAAGCTGCTCGAAATGCAGTTACCAAACTTCACACCAACTTTGCTAGCAAATTATAAATTTGCTGCATCTCTACACAGAACATGGCCCGTAACTGTTCTTTTTATACATTAAATACCTGAGTCTGCATGTCAGAGGGGTGAACTCTCAGCTGTATGCAAATGATACTGTGCTGTATGCCTCTGGAACCAACATCCCTGCTGTGCAGAGTGCTCTCCAAAAGGGATTTCATGCCTTTCCTGCAAGCCTTTCTCCTTGACTCAAAACTGCCTTAAAAAAGTATTTTGGTCTGCCTCACAGTTCAAGAGCTATACTGGCTCTGCCCTCTGGTCACTGCTTCCACAGATGGATCTCCCCTGGAAGTTGTTAGTGAATACAAATATTTGGGTTTCTGGGTCAACTCACTCCTCACAGGGTACACCCACATTGATAAACTCATAAAAAGCCTAGACTGAAAGATTGGCTTCCTGTTCAGAATAAAAATCCTTGCTGCCCCAGGACTGTAAAGAAGGAATAATCTAAGCTATGATACCACTTCTTTTGACTATGTGGACAACTTCCTTCACGGTGCTTCCAAGTCCAGACTGGCCAAATTAGAAGTGCTTGACAACAGACTAGCCAGACTGAAACTCTACTACCCTTACAAAAACATCTTGTCATCTTTGTTCCAAGTTGTAAAATTGCACAACACCAGAGAAAGAAAGTGTACCCAAGGGAAAACAACAGGCCCAGCCATGTGAGCCTATAGCTTAATGGTTAGAGCACTGGAACGGTAGTTGTGGGTCCTGGGTTCAATTCCCAGTAGGTCACATTTCTTTCTTTCTCACTACAATTTGTGAACACTCACCATTATAAACTCTACTGGTTGTCTCTGGGTGACAGGGGGCATTGCAGTTCATTCTGTTGTCCCTGAAGTGTGTCAAAGGCATTTTCCCCTTATTTGCACTCAAGGCTTACCCACAACTTCTGTTCTCAATCCCTGCACTCCACTGGAACTCTTGAGCTGATGGCTCACCACATAAATACAACTTCTGAGTCCCTCCCCTTCAGTCACAGTTGCCAGACTGTGTGGAACTCCTTGCCAGAATTCCTATACCTGGTAAACCACCCCTTGACTTCCAGTACAAAAGTCAGAAAAAAGGTTCATTTTGATCTCTCTAGGTATAAACCTTACTGGCATAATTCCAGGGGTGTAACATAAGTAGCAACAACCATGATTCTCCATCCCTACACCCCTGCACTGGACCTTACCTTCCACTTCAGACTTTGTTATGCTCATGTAAACAAACAATGTCTTGTAAGTTGTACACTCTGGCCCAGATATTCAAAGTGGTTGCTCCTGGCGCAACCCCGCATTGCACCCCAGTGGGATATTGAAAGGGCTGCCTGGCGCAGCCCAAATCCCGATGCCCCGGGGCGCAATGTAATTGTATACAGCGCAGATGCAGGGGGTGTGCCCATGCATATGCGTCACATCCCGATATTCAGCCTGGGATGTGTGGCGCATATGCTGGTGCAACCCTGCAGTGAGCCACATGGGGGGGCTCAAAGTTGAGCCCCAGAAAAGAGGAAACAAATGCCAGCCACCCAAAGGTGGGCTGCTGTATTGCATGGCGCAACACAGCAGTCACCAGATGTGGGTGGCCACCTGCCCACCCAGTACACTGTCCACAAGCACCCACAGCTCCCTGGTGGTTGAGTGGCATCCAACCTCCCTCTTGATCACTGGTAAATGGCAAATGAAGCAACCCCTGGTGTTCTAGTGGACCCCCCCAATCGCCCGATCGCCGGTTATTGTAGAAAGTCCCTGGTGGTCTAGTGGAACCCCCCACCCTCCCGTGTCCCCGATCACCAGTGATCCACTGTATTACATGTCCCTGGTAGTCGGTGGTACCCCCCCGCCGGTGCCATGATCATGGTAAAACCCCATAATATGAATCCCTGTGATCCAGTGGCACCCCACCCCTCCCACCCACACAGACCCCTTGCCCACCCATTCACCAATATGACTTCATTCACATATTTAGGTCTGTCTAGTACAGTATGCCCTGCAAGCCCATTGATCCACACTGGAGACCCATGTGGGCTTACTGCCTGTACTGTAACTGTCATTCGGCAGGTGGCTGGTCGGTATGTAGGTGGGTTGCAGCCACCGCCAATGACAGGTGGGGAGTGGGGTGGGCAAGGGTCTCTGTGGGTGGGAGGGGTGGGGGTGCCACTGGATCACCAGGGCATTTCATTACGGGGTTTTACCACGATCACGGCAACAGGCGGGGGGGGGTTCCACTAGACCACCAGGGATGATAATTATGACATAGATCGGGGAATCGGGGACTCGGATGGGAGGCAGGACCTCAAGACCACCAGGGATGGTCATGTCTTTTAAATATTGGGGACTCGAGGACTAGAGGAGGGGCCATAGACTACCAGGGATATATCATTCAACATATACCATGCGATCAAGTCTATGGGGTGGGGGATGCCCCGGGATCCCCACTGCCCATGTCATACTGTGCAGGACACCAGGCACAAGTCACAGGACTGCCCTGTGTGCAAGGCATGAAAATGGGGCCATAATGGCACACAAATGGCCCCATTTGTGCCTTGCATATATTATGACCTAATTTGCATGCCCTTGGCTTAATATCGCAGGTGATGCACCTAGCGCAACTGCACTTGCGATGGCGCATCCCCGTGCTCCCTATCTGTGGCTTGTGCTGGTGCAGTGCCACTGCGCCATGTACAGTATGTGCGCCAACCTTGCCATATTCAACAGTTCTGCGCCATGACACATCACCATTGAATATCACCTGGTCCTGGCCCCAGTGCATCCCAGTTGCGCTGCGCCCAGGCTTGCACCACCGCCCAGCACAGTCTGAATATCTGGGCCTGTATCTAGGACTATTTATGTCTGTAACATGTTCACGTGTCAGCAAACATTTTGCCTTAACAGGTCACACCTTTGTAAATTAACTCTGCTCAATGGTTTTTATCCTGAATACAACTGAATAAAGTTGAATTGAAATAAAATAGGAACCTCTTCTCTAACTTGACCTCTACCAGTCCTCTAATCACTTGGGGCAACTAGCCCAATAACTGGGTAATCACATCACTTTGCCCTCCCTGATCCATTATGGGGTAATGCCCCTATGGTCTGTGATGGCTGCCACCCAGCAACTACCACACTCTCCCCAGACCACATCTTGTTCATTGTTCCTCTTCCCTAGCCCAACGTCTTCCCCCAGCCTCTGTACCTAATTGATTAAAAGCTCAAAAATCTTCTGTTTTGGCTTGCAAATGAAATCCATGATTGGAGTAGTAGAGACAGCTGTAATTCTGTCTATCTGGGTCCCCTTCCCAGCATGAACTGTATACTTGCACTAATAGTTAAGTACAGCTTCAGCGTACTGCAGAGTGAGGGAACATCATTCACTGATGCACAGAGAAGACTAATAGATGAAAACATTGTAGCTCTTTGTTATATGTGTGTGTGTGGGGGGGTAGGGACTAGTCCTGGTCACCTGGAGAAGGGGGTAAAACATTTGTAAGGTCGTTTTTATTTTTAACTTATTTTTCCACATGTAACAACATTTTTTTATTATGAATATTCAGCCAAATATGAAGCTTAACGTATTTGCACACCACTATTGTGTGTAAAATATATTATGCTAGGGTTGAGTTAGTGTTTGTTCCAAAATGGGGGGGTTGACAGTTTATATCTTGGCCATATAAACCCCTAGAACTAAGAAATGTGGTGTGCTCAATGTTAGTCCTAGGTGCTACTTTTTGACAAAATTCACCAAAATTTGTTTAGCGCAGTTTATTAGTTATTAGTTTCTGAATGCATAGAAATCCTTGATTTGCTTCTTTTTAGTTGCCACTGACAGAAAAAAAAATACTTAGAGATAAATAATGAAACTTTCAATTTTTTTAGAGTTCATTTCGAGGAAATGCCTTTGGGGGTTTTAAAACAAAATTTTATTTTGTTTTTAAGTTATAAGATTCTATGGTTTGTCTATGCATGTACCACTTGTGAAAAATTGCTGAAAAAAGCAACCTTTTTTAGAGCTAAAGCTTGACATGAACAAAAATATTAAAAACTGCAAATTAAAAAAAATACCTGTAAAGGTTGACAGTTATGTGGTTTGTCAGAAGGCAGTCTAACAAGACATCTGAGCTGACTTTTAAAACAAATTAATTAGACTTGGTATTTTAATTAGGAAAAAAATAGTGGTTGTCTCTAAAAAATGTCGAGACAGACTTTAGCCAACTCAGCATGTGCGTAATATTAATCAATCAATCAATCAATATCTTTATTTATCCAGGCGGGCACCATTAAGCAAGCTCATTTACAAGGTGGGCCTGTGGTCCTACAGTAATAATACAGAAAGACAAGTTACAATAGTACAAACAGTAAAAATAGCTGCTATTATAGTAAAAATGCACATTTACAGGTAATATACATTGAACATAGAACTACAAGGAGTCATGGATAATGAACTTGTGCTGGATCCAAGCCCAAAAACTGTGCATTTTGTAGTGGGAAATGTTAGGGAGAGGGTAAGCATACCAGATAGAAGATATCAAGCACATAATGTAGGGAGAGGAGGGGAATAGGGGCGCAAGCAAAGAGGACCAAATTGTTAGAGCAGAGTGAGAGATTGGGAGGGCGGAGGACTGTACGAAAGGCGACAAAGTGATTTTTGCCCCAAAACGTGGCGACATATGAAGGAGAAAAGCTGCCGTTGTACTAAGTGCAAGAGGAGGAATATAGTAGCAGAGGCA
This sequence comes from Neoceratodus forsteri, assembly GCA_016271365.2. Lineage (NCBI taxonomy): Eukaryota > Metazoa > Chordata > Ceratodontiformes > Ceratodontidae > Neoceratodus > Neoceratodus forsteri. The sequence continues at coordinate 138,599,774 of CM057453.1, forward strand.
TAACTGGGAGGGTCCTGGAGCTTGGGGCAGAGGGAAGTGTTGGATGGACGAAGGACCGAATATTTTTTGGGGCCAAAGATGATAATTATCCCCAAGTGCGGTAGCATGTGCTAGAATCAGGCTGCAGCTGTTCAGAGCATCAAAGAATAAGATATGGGAGTTCGACAATAAATTCTGTGGATCTGTTGATGGGCATGCTAGAGGCAGAGGTGCACATTTCAGTTGGGGGGGGCCGCCGTTTGAGGGAGGGAGGTTAGTTAGTGTCTAGTAAAGCAGTTGCAAATTTCCGTAATGCCATCACGGTAAAGCCTTTTGAACAAAAGGGTACTTACTGGGGTTTTCAGCTTAAGTATTTTTTGGGTTTTATTCCGTATTGATAGGAGTGAGAATCCAAAGGCTGCTCTCCTGACTTGTGTGAGTGCCCTGGGTATATTTAGCAAGAGCTGTGAGTAGCTTCTAAGGGAATAATTCCTGGGCACAATCAGAGACAGACAGTCAACGATGTATTGAGGGAGTTTGCCACTGAGGGCTCTAAGTGTCCAGAGTGCTGCATTAAAGTTGAGCCTATAGTGAAGTGAGGTCCAGCCCGTGGCAGCATATAGTGCACAATGATGGATAGAGAAGGGGAAGTCAGTGATGAAGTGTATAGCTCTGTGGTAGAGAGTATACAATTTTCCAAGATAGGAAGCTGCACAGCTACTGTATATGAAGTCTGCGTAGTCAATTAAGGACAGGAACATAGCGTGGACTAGTCATTTCTTTGCATCTGCTGTAAGAAGTCTTCATATCCTGTAAAAAAGGCCAAGTCTTTGCCTTAAGTTTTTCAGCAAGTCTTCCAGGTGGACAGTGAAGGAGAGTTTACAGTCGATCCAGACCCCAAGATATCTGAATTTCGGAACGTACTCTAAGCACTCTCCCAGCATTGTGGTTATTAGGGGGAGAGAGAGTCAGTAGCGCTTGTGTAGTTTGCAGGGGAAAATAACATGGCTTTAGTTTTCTTAGCATTTAATAGCAATTTTTTATTGATTAGTTGGAGTTGCAGGAGGTTGAAATCTTTTTGTAGATCAGTTCAAGCTTCTTTTGGTGTGGGACGACTCAGGTACAGCACTGTGTCATCCGCGAATAAGTGAATACTTGCATCCTTGATTCCCTCATCAATGTTGTTGATATACACTGTGAAGAGAAGGGGACCTAATATGGATCCCTGAGGGACACCTCTTTGTAAGAGTTTTAGGGCAGATAGTTCGCCATCCACTTTCACCTGCTGGTATCTGTCTGTCAGGTATTCAGAGAACCAGTTTAGAGAAATAACATCCAGTCCTAGTGTTTTTAGAGAGTCGAGGAGCAGGTCATGGTCGACTGTGTCGAATACTTTGCTGAGGTCAAGAAACACAGCACATACTGACTTTTTATGCTCCAACTCCAGTTGCCAGTCATTGGTTACTTTAGCTAATGCAGAGACTGTACTGTGGTTGGCTCTGAATCCAGATTGAAGGGGGTTTAGTAATTTTTCTCTGTCGATGAAGGATCTTAGTTGGCCATTTGCTATTTTTTCCAGTAGCTTCGAGAGTGTGGGTAGGAGAGAAATTGGCCTAACTATAGTTATTAAGGTCGCAAGGGTCTCCAGATTCAAATAGCGGGATAACGTGTGCGATCTTCCATATTTGAGGGAGGGTACCTTGTGTTAGGGACAGGTTGAATAAATGAGTAATAGGCACTGCCAATATTTGGCATGACTGTTGACTAATGGAGCCAACATTTGGTGGGGTCATGCCAAGTTGGGTGCGCAGGCTACATGCAGGTGAGTTATCGAAGGCTAAGCCTGCTGTGGCGAAGTGCGTGTTAAATGCCTGCAGTACCTCTTTTTTGTCATTGATTACTGTATTGTCAGAGGTAATTTTTGTAGTGAGCATATTTTGTGATGTGGCTTCCACCAGTTCTTTGATTGTAGCTCAGAATTTGGAGGGACAATTGGCTGCAGTATCTAGTTCTGCTTGGTAATAGCAGGCTTTAGCTTCCCTAATCAGTTTGGTGCAGCGATTTCTGGCTGTTCTAAAGAGGCGCCACTCTTCATTTTTTGGGGATTTGAGGGCAGTTTTCCAGAGTTTACCCCTGGACAGTAGTGCAGCCTTGAGATCTTGAGCGAACCAACGGCATTTCCTAGCCTTTATGCATATTTTTGACAGAGGCATGTAGATTCATGGCGTGAGGTAATGATTTCATGTAGTATAGAATATGCAGTTTCCACTGTTTTAGCAAGGTAAAACTCTGCCACAAGGGAGTTTTTAGATCAAATAGGTATGCCTTTGGGTTGAATGACCTGGTTGACCTTTTGGTGGAGAATTTGGCTGTAGTTGACACTTTGTTGGCTGCCCAAACCCACTATTAGGCAATGGTCACTAATATCCAAGTCAAAGTTCAAGTGGGAGAAGGAATGGGGTTTATTCACAAGCAGGACATCCAGAAGGATACTTTTGGCTGTATTCTTTGGTTGATCTGGTGGGCTCTTCGTTGAGTAGGGTGAAACCAAGGGAGTCGCAGAAAGATTTAAGCAGGTGACCGGCTTCCGACAGCCAATCGTAGTTTAGATCCCCAAGGATAATTGTTTCTAGGGGGCTAGTGTCCAAGATAGTTGTAAGATAGAACAAGAGCTGAGTACCGGCGGATGGTGGTCTGTAGCATCCTGTGACTTGGGGTGCTAACGATGGGGATAGGTTGATTTTTATGCCCAGGCACTCAAATCCCGCTACCAGTGAGTTAGAATTAAGCGTTGATGCCACAAATCTATCTTTGATGTAGATGGTGACCCCACCTCCTCTGGATTGTATATCGCATCTAAAGACCTGATAGTTAGGTGTATTAATCATGTTATTTGGCGTAGAGGGCCATAGCCAGGACTCTGAGATAACAAACACATCTGGCATTGTACAGGCGGTCCAAGCCTGGATAAGGGTGAATTTTTTCAGCAGGCTGCACACGTTAATGTGCATAAAACTAATACCTTTAAGAGATAGTGACTCAGAAGGGGAGGTAAGTTTATGTATGGGCCCTGGATTAAGCTCGACATTGCCAGAGCAGAGTAAGAGGAGGAGTAGCAATTTTTTCAGGGATTCAAGTGAAAGGCAATGAGCTCGAGGCTTTTTCCAGCTTGGCATGGAGGAGGAACCAGGGTGCCAAGCTTTGTTTTTTAATTTATGCAAGCCTAAGGACTCTGAGGCTAATACTCTGGCTGTGTAACACCAGTGGAAGTAACTCAAATTAATTAGAAATAAGGAAGGAGGCGTAGACAAACCTGCAATAGTTGCTCTTCGAGGAAGGTAGTCCACCTAGATCAGTTGGCAAGGAGCCTTGGCATAACATGTGATGTGTAGAGTCAGATTGGGTGAACAGTCTTCAGGATGAGGATGTGGTGTACCCCCAGTCTCAAATTTTTCAGATAATAAGCCAGTAAGGGGTATGATACACAGTGCAGTCAGGAGGAGGAATTACCATGAGGCTGCCATAATTGCAGTTTTTGGGTAAATGAGGAAATTTTGATAACAAGAGTAGCTCGCTGGCTGCTGGTTGCAGGATTCCCCTGGTGGAACCCTGGCAGTAACAAATTGTTTTAGTAAGAAAGAGAGGCAGGAGATTTGTCAGGGACTGGGAGTGAGCGGTGGCGGGTCTATATAATAACACACACAGGAGGGATGAGCAGGTGGGCGAAATTGCAGGTTGCGTACCTCTCAAGCGGTGGAGTCCGATGAGGAGGTCTCGGGTGGTGGCTTCGAAAGCGCCAACCTCCCGGTGTCCGTGGTCCACGCGGAGGGCATCAGAGCTGGGATCCCTAGTGGGTTCTCGGCTAGAGAAAGGAGAGAGGAGCTCAAATTAATAGTGGGGCAACACAAAGTCTAGCAGTCTGAGTGAAAACAGCTCAATTAGCAACTGAAAAGCTAGCGATTTCCTTGGCACCTTGCAGTCTGAAGAGAGCTACAAAGTCACAAAGGGGCTGTACCACTTGGTTGCTGGGAAAATTTTTAGACAATAAACACAGTTTTTTGGCAAATCAGTCACAGTTCGGTAATTTGTAGTACAATTTTCAAGTAAAACAGTGCCTTAGCAGGACAGGATATGCTAGTCAGCAATAAGCAAACCTAAAGTACCAAAATGGTATGCCTCAGCAAGACAGAATGAGATAAAGCTGCTAGAATGCTTAGTTGCAAAAAGGGGATGGGAGGAATTGCAGTTGTTGACAATAAGTAACCAATAAATTGAAACATCAGATAGGAGTGGGCGGAGACTGTGTGCATTTAAAGGAGGCCTGGGAGGGGGAAGGGGTGGGACAAAAAATCAAGGGGAAGTTTGAAGAGCTAGCACTGAATCAGTGCACATACAGTTGGAGAGAACCTGCAGCAGTGGGGGAGTGATAAGTTACTTTACACAGGCCAAGCAGAACAGGCTAAATTAAAATATATAAATTAGAAGCCGAGTACAGGGATGCAGGCTTACATTAAGCCACACATCTCGGGTGCTCCTGTCTCAGGTGAGTGAGACCAGCCAATCAGGGAGCTCTACACAGATGTGGAGCCAATAGCACTACCCTGAGAAGGTGCTGAAATTGAAAACAGCAAATTGCAAGTGATGATCCTGCACATCCTGTGATTCACACAGCCCAGAGAAATCGTGGTAATTTTTCAAGCGTATCCTCGCAGTTGGTAGCACACAAATAAAAAAAAACTGGAACGAAAATAGTCACACACATGTGATGGTTATTGGCAGGGCCCTGCAGGAGGCAAGTTACGACTCATCTCCTGCTCCATACAAGGCTGGCATGTACTGCTTGTGTACCATTCATGAGTGAAGCAAGTTATTACTTCATGCAGAGCTTTCCAGCAAAGCAAGCTATATGTCCGTCACTATGTTTTCTCAAAAAGTAAGAGAATTAATTAAAAGAAAACTACATCATTGTGTACATTAGGATTATAAAGCAACAAAAAGAGGGAAATATGAAGAAGCCAGCAGAAGAAGGCCATTTGGTCTATCAAGACTGCTCGTATTGCAGGGTCCACAGCTTGAGCTAATGTCCCTGCCCTCCATCCCCACTCCTCCCATCCTCCTGACCCATGATCCTTACTTTCCTCCATGCCAATCCCAGCAACTCTTAAAGCTACCCACTGTCTTCAATGAGAAGACCTCTTCTGGCAGCACTTTCCAAGTGTCCACCACCCTCTCTGTGAAGAAATGCTTCCTGACCTCCCTCCTAAACCTTCCACCCTCTAGCTTAAGACTATGCCCCCTCGAGTTATGGTTGCCACTCAGCTTGAAGAGACTCTCCTTATCAACCTTATTTATCCCTTTCAAGTACTTGAAGATCCCAATCCTGTCCCTTCTCTCTCTCTCTCTCTCTCTCTCTCCTGTCTTCTAGGGACTACATGTTCAGTGCCCTCAATCTCTCCTTGTATGCCTTGCCCTGCTGACCTATCATCTTTGTAGCCCTCCTCGTGACCTTCTCCAGCAGGTTAATGTCCTTTTAGAGGTATGGGCACCAGTACTGAACTCCATACTCCAGATGTGGCCTTATCAGTGACCTGTACAAGGGCCGTATAACCTCCTCTCTCCTAGTACTGATTCCCCTGGATATGCATCCCAGAATCTTGTTTGCCTTTGCTGCTGCTTTCTTGCACTGTGTGGAGTGCTTCAGGTCACTAATGATCATCACTTCTAGGTCCTTCTCCTCCTCTGATGCAGATAATCAGACTCCACCCAGGTAGTACTCTGTCCTGAGATTCCTGGCTCCAATATGCATAACTTTGCATTTCTTGGCATTGAAGCCAAGCTGCCAGATCCTGGACCACTTCCACTGCTTTTTCAGATCTTCCTGCAGGTCCTGTATCCCTTCAGCTGTGTTCACTCTCCCACAGAGCTTGGTGTCATCTGCGAATAGGCACATTTTGCCCTTAATGCCATCTCCAATGCCATTGATGAAGACATTGAACAACACTGGCCCCAGCACCGAGCCCTGCGGGACCCCACTGGTTACCTCTCTGGTGCCAGATAACTCTAAATATAAATGTAACTATAGGCTTTTTTAACCAAATGCCCATCCCTCCTCCATCCACTACCTTTGTGACCCAAGGCCAAGCTACAGGTCCCTGGTAATGCCAAAAGGATCTGCTACTTCAAGTTACAGGTCTGGGGCCATGTCTTACATATGAGCTGCATCAAGTTCATTCATGTATTTGTTGATCGGATGAGTACACTGGAATACATTCCTTTTTCAGGTACGACCTGAGGTTATGTTATATAAAATACAATACACTGCAACACAATAATAGAAACTATAATGCTCCACATCAAGTCAATCACAATAAAAATGTTACTACACAAGGATTAAAAGCACTTGCATACACATGATCATTTGAGGTAAAACAACAGTGCCATTGAAAAGGCACTGAAAGGAGGCAAACACTTAATCGGAGATGGTATATGGAGGCTGCAGAAAATACAAATGTGCATTGTGCACTTTGAGCATGGATGAAAGGAACTCTGAAAAAAGTAAGTTCTCTGAAGAACAGGAAGCAAAGCTGGGCTTATACTCCTTCAAATATTTATGTAAACTAGGTGGAGTACTTGCCTTTCTGATCTTATAAACAAAACGTGACAAAATCAATTTAAAATTTAGAAAGGCAGAAAGCCACCCCAGTCTTCTAAGAATTTCACAGTGGTGTGTCCTATTTGGAGCCATTAGTGCAAACTTTCCTATTCTGTGTATTAGGACTGATTTCTTGGATAAAGTACTTAGCAGAGCAGAATCTGTAACTACCAAAGCATAATTCACTAACGACATTAGGTTTTGATTAGCAATAGCTAGATTCTGATGTTAAGTAATTTCAAATGCTATGTAACATTACAATTTTTGCACAAATTTTCAATGTAATTACTTCCATATGGGGCCAAAACTAAAAGTAGGGTCTAAGATGACCCCTAGGTATTTGAAAGTGTTAACATTCTCATATATTGTTCCATCTAAAGCTACCACCTTTAGTCTACTACCATAGTCTCTTAGTCTAGGGTGGGTTCCAAAGACCATTGCCTTCATCCTTAGTGTGTCAAAGGATACCTAAACCCATTCCTTATTAGTTGGCTTTTTCGAAGTATCTGTGAGTTCCCCCAATTAAGTACTGTGTTTTGTACTCACTGTGAATGGTTTTCAGCCCAGTTTTCAGCCCAATTGTCTAAATTCTTGCTTTTACAGAAGCCACGCCACATATTCAGATTTTCTTATTGCCCCAAGCTCACGACCCAATTTCCTTGTTCCTGTGACATCGATGAAAACATGGACTTTTCTGCCTCTCATTGATGTTTCATGCAAACTTCCAATGTTTGCCTGTATGTCCAAAGGGTTTCTGAGTGAAATGTCAATATACTTTAAATAGTTATTCCACTCCTCAGTATGTTTATGTGACAGATATCACTGCAAATTACATATATTACAGTTAGTGAGCTTAAATGAACAGCATTTAGCCACGGTGCAGAGTTAATTTGTTCAAGAAATAAATATTGGTCCTGCCATCATCCGTAAATATAAGCTAGACTATTTACATGCATTTTCGGTAAGCTCCTGATACTAATTTTGTTCAGAATTACACATTGCATCAAATTGCTGTAAATTGCAATGTGGAACAATACCAGTATTGGGGTGCTGCTGAAAATGTATGTGAATAGTGCAAGCAAGAGAAGCACACAGGGATGATGGCATGACCAGTGCTCATTTCTTAAACAAATGAACTCTGTACTACAGCTAAATGCTGTCCTTATAAGCTCAGTCACTGTAATATAAGCCAATCACTGTGACATCTGTCACATAAACATACTGAGGAGCTGAATAAAATAATTGTTATCCATGCAGTCACGCGCGCACACACACACAGACACACACACACACACACACACACACACACAGACACACACACACACACACACACCAAGCCATAGATGCTTATTAGTCAGTGGTGCTGTACTTGCTGTCACTGTGCCTTTCAGCTGACAGCTACAGCTGTAGTGTGTCTCATCTCCTAATAGCTTTTGCAGTATGTATGAAGCATATGAAAATGTAATAGAGGGTAAGCAAAACTGCATTTATTGCAGCGTATGTACTCAGTTTGCACTGACAAGTGACTGCAGTACTGCCCACTGTGACATCAGGATCATGGCTTATCCCCCTTTTTTTCTGTCTTTATTTGATGTATAATTTTTATAATAAAGACATTACTGTTATTCAATAGAAAAACTGTATATTGTGGTTTGTTTAATAATAAAATGTGTTTCTTTTTCAATAAATAATATTTTATGTGATGTCATGTGTATCATTAGTGCCATGTGATTCTGTGGTGGGAAAATCAGTGTTTAGTACTCTGCCAGCATACCTGTGAAGTAGGAGGTAGTATTCATGTTGAGCGATATTTTCTGTAGTAAAAAAAACATTTTTGCCTCAATACTCACATGTTGTAAGGGGTGTGCTTAGTTATAATTAACTGTTTGGTAGATTTGTTCTTTCAGTGTAATTTGAAGAGTCATAGTTTCAATAATGCCATACTGTGCAGTGTATGCTTATGAAAATAAAAGCAGAAAATGTGCAGGAATTCAATTATTTAAGTTTCCTGAAAAAAACCCTGCTTGAAAGACATGGATTCATTTTTACTGTCACAAGGACGTCAAGCCCTCCCAACACAGTCGCATTTGTTCAGTTCATTTTGACCGTACCTGGCACGAGTGTGATCCAGTTCGACTTGCTGAGTTTGGGTGGCTGAATGCCAAGCCTAAGTTGAAGTTTGATGCAGTACCCTCGATTTTCCATCCCACCAGAGGTGACACACATCAGTCTTTGAGGAAGCAAAGATCTGCTGTTCATAAGTGGTATCATTTGAAGGTACAGTGTTTACACTTGTTCCAGATTATTTATTATAATTGTTACTCCCCTATTTGGGTTTTAAATTTTTTTTATGTTCCTCAATTAAAGAGCCATATGCACATGGTTGACAAACCGCCCCTCCAACCCCCCCCACACACCACCCTACCCCCATCCCCTACCCCCATGGTGGTGAGGGTACACATTCAGTAGTTGAATATATCACATGGCTTCTATGTGACTTGACTGATACCTTCCAAGGATAATGTGTCATGTGCTGTCTAACTGAATGTGAGGTCACGGTGCAGGGTGCACTCCTGCATGACAGTCATTCCCACCTATGTTTGTATGTCACACCCAGTAAGGCCATGTAATTGTGTAGTGATTGACACAGTCATCATGAATAATCACAGCACCAACACGATCAACACCATGTGGTCTCTCCCTGTGCAGAATGTGTGATCGTAACACCACGGGTTGATGCATTTGGGGTGGGGAGGGTGGGTTTTCACCAATGTGAGCACTCCATTACCCAAATGACTGTATTTTTGAGAGAGCAGACAAAATAGAAATTGGTCTATAACTAGCAAAGTCAGAAAGAGGTCTTGACTTGTGAACAGGTACAACATAGAAATTCTTCAATAAATCTGGAATTTGTCCCAAGGACAAGGACAGGTTAACAGGGTTTGCAATCTTGGCTGCAGACATTTTCAATAACTTTGGAGCAAGATTGTCATATTCAATTGATTTATCTGGTTTTAACTTATTCAACAGTTTGAGCACTCAGCCCTTGTAACAGTTCTCGAATAAAAGTAGGGTCTAGTCATAGATATATCCATATACATATCAAATAGAGAGTCTTTCAAATTTTGTTGATAAATGTCCAAGTTGGAAAACTGAGAGTTAAACTCATTTGCAATAGACTAAGGGCATGTTAACACCTCATCACCTTTGTTCATAGTCAATTTCACTCATGGTGATGGGTTAACAAGGGAATGAATGGATTTCCAGAATTTCTTAGAATCAGCCAGACATTCTGTTTGCTGTTTTTTTTTTACATAGAAGTCAGCCTTGGCTGAATTTAGTTTAGTTTTACAATGATTTCTCAAGTAACGATAATGTTGTGTATCAGTGGAAGAATTACATTTCTTGTACCTTAACCAAGGTTTGTCATGCTCTTTCATTAATTTAAATAATGCTGGTGTTAACCACCTGGAATCCCTACCATTAATATGTCTTTTAATGAAATGGGCATGTATATTTGAGACCCTGGTAAATTCATTTATAAAGTAGTCCAAGGTGCAATTAATATCATGGGTTAATTTAAGATAGGACCAGTCAATCTCCAAAAGACTTCTACAGAACTGAGATAAGTTGAACCTGGAGAAGTCCCTGAACTCAAGTATCTTAGGTGGACATTTTTTGTTGTTTGAATGTTTCCATGTGCAAAACATAGAGTGATGATCACTTAAAGAATCTCCCATCAAATCTCAATTAAGAATGTGCACAGGCCTATTAGTTAAAAGCCAATCAAGAACAGTGTGTTTTTGAATTATTTAAATTTAACCTAGTGGGGATATTAACTGTTGTAAGTTAGTATCCAAAAGAATATTTCTGTAGTTTAAAATGGCATTTCCAGACCAATTCAAATTAAAATCACCCAAGACTATTAATTCACCAACATTATAAGATGTAATTAGACTGGTGAAATCTTGTAGCCCCAAGATACTGGACTTTGGAACATTATAAGTACAGCAAATTGTCCAGTTCTTTATATTACCCAATCTGAGTTGTATTGCCAAAAATTCACAGTGACATGTAATAAGGCAATTAAAATCATATTCTTCTGTAACAAGTGTATCATTGACATAAAACATAACTCCACTACCCCTTCTGTGTGACCTGTCCTTCCTGATTATATAATATCTAGGCAAAGATATTTCTCTATTGAAAGTCATTGGTCACAGCCAAATCTCACTAATAAACATAAATAAAACATCAGGGTTACAACTTGAAGTCCATGATTCAATTTTTTTGAAATTTAGACATTAAATTTAGACAATAAACTATGAGCATTAAAGTGGACTATACACAAGCCTTGTTTCAAGGTCTTGAAATATTCAATATCAGCCAAAAGATTGGGGGGGGGGGCTTGGATTAATCGTGATGTCACCTGCTATCAATATTAAAAAAAATTGCACTAACTATGGCAGCAGGCTTTAACATCATGACAATTCTGATTCTGCCCCAACAGTATATCCCAAAATGTATCCTAATAACTTATTAACAGTTACCAATATTTGAAGTTGTGACAAATTATATTTGCTTACAATGTAGTTCATATCTGGTGCCATGCCATATGGATCTGCTTCTTAGATACAGTTCTTGGACTATGCTGCATGGGTGTACTGCTTTGTGTAGGGCAGACAAGCTATACACACAGTGCTGTGCCCCACAGCTCTGCTCCTTTATATAGATCCCACAGGGCCCTTCAAGAAACAAGTTACAGGCCCTGGAGTGTGCCTCATAAGTCTGTTGCTTCACCTATGGCTTGAAGGTTTTGGTCCATGCACAGTCGGTCTGCTCCTTTGACCATCAAAGCAAGTTACTTGTCTGGGGCTATGCTTAATGAGTCTGCTTCTTTGTGTACAGCCTTATATCAAATAAGACACATATGGGACACCTGTGGGGCACAGCCCCAGACCTATGGCTTGAAGCAACATAGGGGATGGGAGAGGACAAGATTTTCCTCCTTTTGAAGCTTTGCAATCTGAACATATGCAGTAACACAGTTTTTTGCAATTATATAATTATATATTATACTGGCATGTCCACACCTGTATTGTTAGGGTTGAGTAGGGCATTTAATGTTAAACACAAATTTTTGCACCTTAATAACATTGGTGGTGTTTGATGAAATAGCAAAACTTTTGGCACGCATGGTCTGGCTGACAGAGTTTCAAGATGTGAAAAGTTTCATTACAGCATATTGTAGGATTTCCAAGATATGCAACATCAATTTTTGATAAAGTGTGTGTGGAGGGGAAGGGGAGGGTTTCCTACATTTACTACAAGTTTTTGTTTTATTTTTTTTCTTTTGTTCTCACATGCAGCCTAGACAGTATGGAACTGTTTCACAAACTTTTCAGGGTGGAAGTGGCCTGTGCCGAGGTAGTGCCATTCGACAGTTTAATAAATAATATTAAATGGTTTAGAATTATAAGAATTTGAAGGGTTTTTTTTCTGAGCATGCTTAGTAGGGTTTTGAGTTAACCCTCTGATAGGAGCCATACATTTTCAGTTCATAAGAGCATTTTCAGTTCACATCACTAAGTTGTCACAAACTAAAAACAGCTCTTAAAAATCAAAACACTTTCTGAGGGGGTTTATAACAGCCACCATCTATGATTTTCTTTTCAACAAAAAAATGAAAAATACCTAAAAATTATGTATATAAAATTAAAACTGAACCTAGCTAAATGGGACCCATTTAGCTAGATTCTTGTGTTTATTTTTTAATATGATGCTGGAAATAAGGTTTCTGAGTACCCAAAAATCCTGGGGGACCAGATAAGCAAGAGGAGCTGTTCACCCGCATTCTCTATATGAGACCAGTGGCACTTTATTGATTTCTGCTGCTGCAGATGGAGTGCTGCTGCTAGCTTGAGTGCCAGCAGTAAGCCATCGATTTCTCAGTCTTGATCTTTCTCTGTCTGTCTATCTATCTATCTATCTATCTATCTATCTATCTATCTAGCCATCTATCTACTTTAATTTTTTATTTCCTCCCCTCCAAGCCCAGCCAGCCCCCTTTGTCCTACTCATACTATTTGCCAGCAGATTAGGCCTTATGGTCTATCGAGTCTGCTCGAATCTAGATCCTTAGTTGGGTGCCGAGACCCTCCCATCCCTTGTTCTCTAGAAACCCCTATCATCCATCCCCACCCCACCCTGGGACAGGCCATCATCTGATACATCCACTTTCTGTGTCTGTCCCACCCTCTCTTGAAGCCCTCTACAGTGGATCTCTGAACCAGCTCACCAGGCAGTGCATTCCAAGGGTCCACCACCCTCTCGGTGAAAAACCTCCTCCTCTTTTCCCCCCTCACCCTTCCACCTTCCAACTTCAAACCATGCCCTCTGGTGATACCTCCCTGCTTTAGTCTAAAGATCCCCTCCATGTTTACTCCTATTTATTCCCTTGAGGTACTTGAAGACCTCAATCATGTCCCCTGTCTCTCCTCTCCTCTCCTCCAATGAAAACAGGCAGAGCTCCTCAAGTCTGTCCTCATAAGTCAAATCCCTAGCCCTCGTATCATCTTTGTTGCCCTCCTGTACCCTCTCCAGGAGTGCATGTCCCTCTTCAAATGTGGTCTCCAGTACTGTACACAGTACTCAAGGTGTGGTCTAACCAGTCCATTGTACAGTGGCAGAATCACTCTCCTTGCTCCTAGAGGTGATCCCCTTATGATGCATCCCAACATCCTGTTTGCCTTGCTAGCTGCTCTCCTGCACTGCTCAGAGTTATTCATACATGTATCCACCATGACCCCTAGGTCTTTTTCCCTATTGAGGCCTCCAGCCTCCTCCCAGGTGTGTACCTGTGTTTAGGAGCTTCTGCACCAAGATGCAACACCTGCACTTGGTGATATTGAAATGCACTCCATGTGTGAGCCCAGCTTTCCAGGGTGTCCAGGTCCCTTGCAGGGCCACCTCCTCTTTCTCCCTCAACTACTGCTCCCATCTTGGAGTCATCCATGAAGAGACTCATTTCACACCTATACCCTCCCTGATGTCCGATATGTATGCATTAAACAGGATCGACCCAGGACCGAGCCCTGTGGTACCCCACTACCAACCTCTCTAGGGTTCGAGAGCTCCCCACAGACCACTACTCTCTGAGTGCGCCCAGCTAGCCAGTTTTCAATCCATCTGACCATCAAAGGGCCTACTCCTAACCCCATCAGTTTCTCCACCAGACCATTGTGGGAGACAGAGTCAAACACCTTGCTGAAGTCCAAGAATAATACATCCACAGGCTTACCCCTGTCCAGTTCTGATGTTACCCATTCATAGAACTCCACAAGGTTGGTTTGACATGATCTACCTGGCACAAACCCATGTTGCCGACCATGCACTTGCTTACAAAAGCAGACCAAAGTGCCCACCCCAAGTACAAGTTATCCAACCCCCTTCCCTCCAGGTCATCTGTCCCATGCATAGGTGGTGACAAAGCAGGGTGCCCACACCCATTGCCACCATACAGTAAAGGCCAGCACTGGGGTGCCCAGTCCCAAGTGTCAGATCCAGAACATAAGTAATCCATTGAAGGGAGGTAGTCCTGATGGCCTTGACCCTAAACTTCTCCTTCTCTTGACACGTGACATTGCTCTGCCCATTACTTTACTTCTAAATCCTTCGTTTCCTTTTGCTACTGTTCCTAATCTCTGGAAACATGCTATTGTCATGCCTATACACAAAGGCGGTGATCCCACTTCTCCTGGTAACTTCCTTCCAATATCTCTCCTTCCTACCCTGGCTAAGTTACAGGAAAAGACTGTTCTATGTCAGCTAACTTCCTTTCTTGATAACTCCTCCTTTTTCATTCCCTTCCAGTCTGGTTTTAGGAAATCTCACTCCACTTCCACCTCCCTCCCTCCCTCATCTTATTGACTCTGCACTTACAGGTATGGATCCAGATCTGATGACTTCTGCCACTTTTGTTGATGTTGCCAAAGGTTTTGACACTGTGGCTCATCCCCGCCTTCTGGACAAACTTAGAGCTGCAGGCCTCTCTAACTTTTCAGTAAGCTGGTTTTGTTCTTACATTGAAGGCAGGTCTCAAGCTGTCCAGATAGGAAAATGCATTTCACCTTCACTTCCCATTAGCTCAAGTGTCCCTCAAGGGCTGTCCTGGGTCTTATTCTCTTTTTCATTTTCCTTAGTAACCTATCCACTGTCTGTTCATCTGCGCCCATTCAAATGTAGCTGATGTTACAGTTCTTTTTGTATCTGGCTCTTCTACCTGTGACTTTAACTCCCAGCTACAGTTGGATTTTGACAACATTCAGCATTGGTTCAAGTCTAACCAGTTGTCCTTTAATGCTTAAAAAACAGTCTCAGTGACTTTTGGCACCCGTCAGAGACTTGCCAAGCTTACTTTGTCCCATTATTTAATACTCTTGATGGTGCTAAGATTGAAGATGTTTCCTCCTTTAAGTACCTTGGGGTCTGCCTTGACCAGCACCTTGCTTTCTCAGTACATATTGATGCAAGCTTCATCCTAAGTTAGGTGCTTTGTACAGGAATAAAGTAAGTATTCCACTCCCTGCCCACCAGGAAATCATATTAAAAATTATCCTTTTTTTCTATGGTGATTTAGTCTAAAGTAGTGCCCCTAATCCTCCCTTGCCAGCTGGATCCCCTTTTTCATTCTTTCTGTTGCTTTGCTTTAGATTGCTCATCCCATACTCACCACTGTTCTTTTTATTCTACCCTTTCTCTCCCCTCTCTGGATGCTAGGCACCTTTCCCATTATGTCTAATTTTTTATCCAAATTCTGATTCGGTACTCTTCCCTCATATCTCACATCCCTCCTATTCCCTCCTTATCCCCTCCTCCTTCTTCCTCCTTCCCTCTCTGTGAAAAACGACTTCCCATTCTCTTTCTCTTCCTTCTAGAAAATCTACGTCGTTCAATCTGCTTTTTCTTACCGCTTTCCTAAACTTTGGTCCTCACTTCCCTTTCTGTTCATAAAGTCTCTTCTTCATGACTTTTGTTATCCTTCCTGCAACTGTCTATGACCCTTTCCTCTTTTACTCACTCATTACTTGCTACTGGTTGTCCTATGCTTACTCCCCTTCTCTAGTTTTGCCCTGTTCATGCTGTTTCATTATTTTTCCCCTTCTTACATATACAGATTATTATATTTTTCTAGTTGAATTTCATTACTAAATTGCCTTTGTGTTTATGTTTCTCCTTGTAATTCTAAATAACTGTATGTGACTTCTTGTATTTTTAGTAATTTTATTGTTTAGCTGTCTCCTTTATCCCCTTTCCCCCGGATACATCTGGAAATGAGCTGTTACAAGCTCAGTATTTATTTCCTGGTTAAACTTTTTTTTTTAATAAATAAATAACTAATACAAGCTGAAATGAAGAAAACAGTCCCTCATTGTCATTTTTGTTTTCTTTTAATAACCTGTAAATAAGAAAATGGTCCCTTGCTGTGACCCAGCCACACCTCCACCCACCCCACCCCGACCCCGACTCAGCACCCACCACCTCACACACCTTAATCACCTTAAAATGTCCTCAGTGTAGATGTGCTCTCCAATTGAAAACACATCTTGCTGCTGGAGCAACTACTCTGATATGAGAAAAACAGGTATGTCCCTTTAATGTATTTCAATGTTTTGATTGTTTACTTTTTTACAGTTTTCAACATAGCTTTTTGGGACCTCCACCTCATGACCAAGGTAGGTGAAAATTTTCAAATCAACCCTGAAAGGTGATTTCATGGTCACTGCACCTATCGGGTTCATGAAGTGTGGTCATAAGAAGGCTATGTTGAAAATGTGGTGAAATAAATATGGTTCTGGGTGGAGATATTCAAGAAGACAGGAAGTCCATAGGCTAGCTTAGGAAGTAGAATATACCTGGCTACAAGCTTGTGAGCAGAAGGGGTGAGATTATGATTGGCACAATATGCAAATCCCAACCTAGAATTAACTTCTCTGCAGATAGTGTTTACATGAAGGGAAAAATCAAGGGAAGGGTCCAAAGTGATCCCAAGGTATTTAAATCAGCAGTGCATGATAGCAGTGAACATTTTGACCTATTCTTTTTTGTTCTGTTTTGGATTGCCCCTTGTCTCCTGACTTGTATGATACCCTTCCTTCCTCATTTTGAGTCTGCTTTAATACTTTTTACACATTTGAAAGAATAAAAGGAATGCTTCTTTTAATATGGCTTGGACCAGGTTTTCATCAGTATTCTCAACTGCTTTTTCACACCTGTTGTCCCATAGGATGAGTCAGTTGTGTAAATCACTTCTGTTGTGACAAAATGAACTATCGTGCAGCAGGCAGTGCTCCATGGCCTTATGGGATGATAGGAGTTGGAAAAACCGCTGAGAATACTAATACAATCAGGGCTGGAGAGCAGGACTGAGCAATGGACATGGTTGGCTGGAGTGGCATCTTCCTCCCAGCCAGTGTTTTTTTTTTCTGTTTCTTTGGTTCCCTCTCCCGAAGGTGTAGATGTGCAATGAAGTCCACCGAGGGATGGGCACACTCCTACACCCTCCCACAGGACATCCACTATCACCTTCCCTCTTGCCTAATGTGATCCCATCTAGTCTACCCTCTGTCTCCACAGGGAGTCACTAGAAGCCAGGAGTCACAGCCCACCCTCCCCAGGAGAAAAGAGTAGACCACTGGATGCTCAATCCTCTCCTCTCTGGCCAACCCCTGATGGCCCAAGCTCACTCCTGACCCTGGGTCGATGGAGTGGTAAGAGGTAAGGCACTTTAGGTGCCTCAGCCCTCTGAACCACTGGGCTGGCTATGTCATGTTAATAAGGGGGAGTCATAAAATGACTCTATTGAAAATATGGGGTCAAAATCTAAAAACAACAAAATTATTAAGAAATGTGTGTAGTGCCAGCCTTTTCTCCACTGGGTATTACTTTGTGATCCCATGCAAGTGAGCTGAATTCAGAAGTGAGCTCAGTAAGCCAGCTAGATGGGCCCGGGGGATGGCACTGTCAAGTGACACCATCCCCCCAGCCTGGTACAGGGTTGCTAGCATGGCCCCAAAAGTATCATATAGTGAAGAGAACTCTTCTCTTGGCATAGGCCCTGCACCTCTACACCCATGGGTGCCAGATGGCCCTCTGCTGTGGCTGAGAAATGGGCTGTTTGTCCTGTTCACCTGTCTCTGCAGCCATATGGAAGTGGAGAGCCTTGTACTATTACAGCCCACCAGACAGTCCCATGAAATTCTTGACATCCATTGCTGCACAGAAGTGCAAGGCCCACAGGGCCCTGGTCTTCCATAGGTGAATGGAGTCTTTCCTTGATGCAGTGCCCAGAAGATCCTTTGCATCTGCATCTGCTCATGCAGATACTAAAGGGACATGAATGAATGAGGATATGATTCCACTGTCTCCAGAGCAAAGGAAATTATTTGCAAAAAACTGTGTTATTGCACCAATTATGGTTCAACTTAATGCCACAATAGTACGATAATGTGTCATTAAGGTTTCCAACCTGAACTCTCTCCCCAAGCAGCAAAAGGACAAGACCACACAAGCAAACAGAGACAGCCATCATCAGGTAAGACGAAGAACATATAATTGTTTCCGTATGACACAAATGCAGTAGCACTAATGTGCTACCTTTGTGGATTTTTATATGTTGCTGCATAAGGGCCTGTGCTGATACAGATGAATCTGTGTCTGTATGTCATATAGCATGCATGAGTACATGTGGCTGCAGAAGCACAGGCCTCATGTGGGCCTGCAGACAAAAGGCCACATGGGGCCTGTGGCTCTGCAGCAAGAGGTAGTCATGCCCACTGCATGAGGTACTTTACTAGATAGCAAGATCCACTAGTGCATGGTTTTCTATATGCAGCTGCAAAACTGAAAAACTGCTACCCCTTGAACAGTTTCTAGATTCACTGCTGACATCATGATACCCACATTGCAGCAGCACTCCCAGCTGCATGACTGCAGGCCTGGGCCTGCCCTTCTGGAGCCAAATTTTGATGTGTATGTCTTAAACCTGTGGCTGAAAGGGCCTGCGCATCTGCAAAGAGAAATACTGTTGCAGTTTTGGTATCATGGATTTTGTGTTGCCTGTGCTTCTGCAGTCAGAAGTCAGTGTGTATGTCATACACCTGTGGCTGCAGAAGTACAGGTCCATCAAGTGTGTGCATGTCTTACAGTGTAGATGAGTTCCTGAAGTGCCTAGATTAGTAAACTCAACAAACTTAATATCAGCAGTTTTCTGGTTAAATGGATTAATAACTGGCTGCAAGATCGGTCCCAACAGGTCATCATTAGTGGGTTTAAATCAATAAGAGGCAATGTGACTAGCTGGGTGCCTCAGAGTTCTGTTCTGGGCCCTTGCCTTTTTCAGGCATTTGTAGCAGATTTAACAAAGAACTGTTTGTCCTTCACCACTAAATATGCAAATGATGTTAAGATTGGTGGATCTTGCGAGTCTGCTGCACAAGCTATAACTATCCAGAATGATTTAGATTGCATTTCCTCATGAGTAAATGAGTGGGGTATGACATTGAATGTTTCCAAATGTAAAGTGATGCATTTGGGTGCTAAAAACTTGCAGTTTACTTATTCCCTGGCAGGTTTTTACTGGAAAAAAACAATGAACGAAAGGGACTTAGGTATTACTATTTCAGAAGATCTGTCACATAGTAAACATGTGCATGGTACCATTAATAAAACCAACAAAGTAGTATGGTCTATCTTGTGAAACATCAGGTCCAGGAACCATAAGATATTGCTGCCACTGTATAGAGCATATGCCAGACCTCATCTGAAATATGCTTCCCAGCTTTGGTGTCCTTATAAAAAAATAGAAGGACATCTGTTAGAAAAAGTTCAAAGAAAATTCACTAAAAAAATCTCTGTGCTTGAAAATGTACCTTATGACAGCAGACTGGATTCTTTAAAACTTATGCCCCTTTCCACTCGTCTTCTTAGGGGTGACTTAATGTTCTTGTATGATATTATTCAAGACCCATACCTCATGTGTGAATTGGATCTGTTTTTTAAAACATATGTACATGATATCAGAGGTCATCCTCTGCAGCAGGGAAGGAAGTCATTTATTCATATCAAATGTAAACATTTTTTACCCTCCAGGTCATTGGTCCATGAAATAAACTGCCACTTCATGTGGTTATAAGTGAGACCAAAAGTATGTTCAAGTATCGATTAGATTTTGTCTTATTATTTAGTGGTTTAGCATAAGAGCACTATGGGCCTCTGGCCTTCTGGCACTTGAATTTACCTTAGTATGAACCCCTTAGTATGAAGATACAGAAGTGCTCTGCAAACAAGAGCACTCTTGTAATTTGGGTATTGTGGATTTGTATCAGTGGCTGCAGAGGGCTGTACTTCTGCACACAGAGGCAGTGTTGTGATTTGAGTATCATGGATTTCTGTCTGTAGCAACAAGAGAATGTGTATGTCTTGTGGTGTGCATGCTGCAGATACAAATCCACTAAGGCTGCATATCAGTACTACTGCATTTGTGTCATCTGAAAATTGTTGGGTATGTTCATGAAAATGGTGTATCAAAGTGTAACATGAAGGTAAAATTTTTAATTCCAAAATACATCAAATTTGAAATGTATTTTAAGATACCATGATCAAACCAGTAAAAAGAGGGCATGTTGTAAGATAATTGCTTTAAAGATGCTCGAGAAAAATAATTCTCACCATGGCATGTGTACTGGTGGACACCGAATGGTCATGATGCGTGTACAAAGGACACCAAACCGCTGCTGTAAGTTAAAAAAAATTTACTAATAATCATCAAATTGATAAAATAGTATGGCAAACCTTAAAAAAGTAGCATACATTTACAAGGATAGAATAAACTTTGAGCAATAGATTGATCTTTCTTCCATAAAGTAAGATGCACAAAATTTAGTGATTTGATACCTTTTATTAGACCAACAGAGATTTACAGAAAATACAAACTTTTAAACCTACAGGATTCCTCTTCAAAAGGAAAAAAAGAACCCTGCTGGTCCAATAAAAGGTATCAAAAATAAATAAATAAAAGGTATCACATCACCTGTTTTGCGCAACTTATACAAGGACCAACACGGCAACAGTCATTTTTTTTCCTTAAAATAAGCAATTCTAAATGTTACTGCACAGAATCCTTAACATTTTGGCCCCCAAAATTTGCAGCCTTCTAACCCAATACTAACTATCATTCTGTATCCTGACAGATGTAATGAACCCATAATCTATTAACAGCATGTCATATCATGAAATAGCACACGCTGAAGTGCTCTTGGTGTCCTCTGTAGTTTCCATCACAAATCACAGTATGCTATTTTCACAACTTGGTGGTAAGCGCGTGGGTCAGTAATGAGTTGCATATATGCACAGCATAACAAGGCATGATAGTGTAATATCCAAAAATATGTAGCCCAGACTGCCCGATTTCGATTCCAAAGTAGCCTGCAATATTTAATTCCACCTTTGTCTCAGTGTCTCATATTTTTCAAGGATTGTCTGCAATTCTTCAGGTAGGAGCTTAAAAGGTGGCTTGTCAGGTGTGTTTATTGGTCCATGGAAAATTTGCCTTTTCCATATGTTATCATGGTCATCATATCGGGGCCACATGAAGACATCGTCCCCCCGCTGATGGAGAAAACTGAATTCAAATCTTTCCTTTTCATTAATTGATTTTATTTGTCCTATGGAAAAAGTCTTTTGAATAGTACACAGCATAGAAGTACTCTAAGTTTGTATCCAATTGTTTGCTGGCTTTTTCTGTTCTCATCCAGGGGTGGAGTCTATAGAAGAGGATACATTGTTTAGAGCCATGGTGATGGGCTGTGTGTTGACAGGAGCACTTTCTGAAATGTTTTCCAGTGCAGTGTTGATCTGTGTACGGGCATTATCCATTTCTGCAGCTGAAATACAGTATTCTTTTCTGGCATGTTGCTGTTATATGTAATGGGACTGTCATGATCAGTTTCTGCAGCTGAAGCATTCTTTTCCAGTATGTTGCTGGCACGTGTACTAGGACAGGCAAGAGCAGACGCTGATGGCACATTGTTGTCCAGCTTCTTCTTATACAAAGGACCAGGGAAATCCTTCAGCTTTTTATAATGCAAGCATTCAAATGACTGGAATTTTCATACAGTCCATCACCCTTCTGACAAGCTATGCAAAAGCAGCTAGTTACATTGGTTGCAATCACACCATTGGTGACAGACCTAACACTTTGGGCTCTATGCATCAAAGGGAGTAAGTACGTGCCAATGTCACATACCATGCCTGTGCAGCTCCCCACCCCTGGACAGGAGCACACCAGCCAGTATTCACCATCACTGGCCACCTGTCTGCAACCCTGCCCCGCCTGGTGTGTAGGTTCCCAGAAGGCAGATGGGTGCAGAACTGTGGACCTGGGCAGGCATCAAGTTAGATGCCCATCCTGGGTCCTAGAGTGGACCCCTTGCACTGTGGGAGGAGGGGAGAGTGGGAGGCACAGATCAGAAAATTATAGCAAAGATGGGCACACACTTGAACGGCTGTCCCCTAGCCCTCCCCACCTGCCTGGTGGGCTGGGGCAACATGGAGGCTTGAATCCTGATCCCTCCATGGCCAGTGGTTATCATCCATGGGGGCACACATTGGGTTATGGCAGGGTCCTGGCTGCCATATCCTGCACCTCCCCCCGTGCCTGGCACTACATGCCTTAGTAAATGGCACGAAATGCAGGCACGCCCCTGACACTTCCTCCTGATCATCTGTAGCATGTAGGTGCCCATGTGGCTGGGGGAACCAGTGTGCAACTGGCATGCGCTCCAATCATGAATGTCTTCAGAGGTCTGCTGTGCAGCTTTCATACTTAGGGTTGCCTATGCACCTCAAATATGCAGTGTGTTGACTATCCACAGCATCTCCTGTACTGTTTTGAGAAAGGATCCTTTCTCACCTTCTTATTTCATTGTCAGTCACCCCACAAGAATGTTCTTTTGAAATGGTTGCAACCATCAGCAGTAGGTTCTCATGTCAGGTTTTCTTTGCAGTATTTAAAGAGGTCTTTAGCTGAGGCAATGACTGCTAGCCTGGACTGCACAGCCCTAGTTGCCATAGACTTGAAGGCTGCTCTGTCACCATCAGAGATGCCTTTTCCATGGCGGGTTCCAAAAAACGCATGTTCAACTGGAAAGCCATATTTGGTGTGTGCTACTGAAATTTCATAGAAAGCCCACTTTGATTTGTACTGGCTCCCACAGCCATCAGTGAACTGCACCTCCTTAGTGATGTTAATTGAGCGGACTTTTTGAAAGGGAGTATTTAACTTTTTAGCAAAATACCACACAGCACTGCGGTCATGCTTCAAGTTACTTGAAATAAAAACCAATGATTCTGTGACAGTGTGTGCACAGTGTGCTCACACCAATAGTAAGAAACCACTGGGTGAACAGTGGCCTGCATGTGATGCCAGTGACACGATTGTAATTCATCTTGGTACAGGCAGGCTGTCATCGAGGCACAGGTCAGGAAGCATAGGAAAATCAGGAGCAGTTTCAAAATTCGCAAATATTGTTTTATTATTAATAACAGCAAAATAAAAAAAATTAAAACTGTTCAATTAAAGGAACCATCAGTATAACTATTTACAATGACAGTACAAACATAGAAAACAGAGTCATTTTTCTAAGTTTTTTCTTCTCAATTTCAAACCTCAGTCTGTCTCTGTCTGGCACAAGCATTGCTGCTCTTTTTATAAGTCTGTGCATGGGAAACTCGTTAAGAAAACAGCATGCTTTTCACACAATGTTCTTGTAAGTTTCCAATGTTCTTGCAGGTGCAGCAAAAAGAACATAATGACCCAGAACTGACCTCTTGTAGCCAGCTCAGCAGAGATTCTGCATCCAGCATTCTCAGGTTAACCCCTTGAGTTCCAAATAGCTTTGCAATCATTTCAACAGTATAACTATATACATTTTTAAACAAAGGGATCTCAGTATCTGTTACATTTCCACAAAATGATTCACATATATTTTTACATCCACAGATGCACGGGAGGAGAAAAGACAGAAATAGCAAGTGAAGGCAGAGAGATAGCGAGAGGCAGAGAATTGTGAAACCATCAGAGTTATCAGCTCCTAGGTCTCACAAGAAAATTTGGTTGCACAACCACACACAAGAGACAGAAAAGGAGAGTGTAGAACAGACCCTTGCATTTAAACTCTTTCTGCATAACAAATGGGGCAGGGCCTTATTCAGCCCTGTCACACAGGCATAATTTTCCACAAAGTCCAAACCCATCAGGACCCATCCCTCAAGTATACTGTCTTTTAATGTGGTAAACTGGTGTTGCTGCCATGATGCCACATGCAGGTAGTGCCCCAGAAACTTGAAGTCTTCTTTTGAGATTTCCACCAGCTGGTAGAGTGTTGATTTCTTTGTTTTCATGACTTTCCTTGATTTTGTTTGCCTATTGCTGACATAAATTTTATGGTGCCCCCCTGTTTCCACATCACCATTTCATTGCCATGCCCATTCAGTAGTTCGGCAACTTTATCCTCAATAGCACTGGGGCTACAATTTTCATGGATTTTCTCAACACAGTAATTTTGGAAAATTTTTTGTCCAGGTAACTTGCTGCATACGGTAAGTTCCACCATGTTGTAAATATTCGTCACTTTACAGTGTGATGCCTTATGCGCATCAGTAGCTTGCTTTAATACTGCATTGGTGCAGTACTCACACAGGCACTGCTCCAGCTTCTGTCCCTATGCATGTTTGATGTCCTGTGGCCGCAAAGTATTGAGCTTGATTCTTCCCAGTGATACTTGTGGATTTTACTTGCAGAACTCTGCATGCAGCACACTAAGGGGGGTTTTCAAGGAATGCTTTGGTTTTCATGTTCTTTTTGAGAATGCCTTCTTGTGAGGCAGTGGCGTGGTTACCTCTTCATAGAAGTCCTTCACCTGCTGGACAGTTTCGGCTGTCAATGTAGATTTGTGGTTTGCTTGCTTAGGAATCTTTTTCTAAGTTATCCCCAGTGTATGGCTTCTTGCAGCCTAAAGCAACCAGTATTTTCTTTACAATTGTCAAAGCACTTGTTAATTCTTGTCTCCTGTTCTTTTGGAGCATTTCAGAGAATTCAGTTTGTCTCTCATGGCTTCGACCAGCTTTTCCTGCAGGTTTGTTTCAACAGGTCAGGTTTATATGTTTCACCAATGCTGCCTTCTTGGCTGGTGATGCAGAAGAGATAATTTGGGCAGTCATAGTAGCAAAGTATGATGGTGATCAAGGTAACCCTGCTCGTGCCCTTTGCACCATTTTCCTGATGGTACTTTTTGAATGGGGATCAGGTGTGTCAGGGTTATTCATGGTCTGTGGTGTCACTGTTGGTGCATCTGTGGGGGTGCTGGTGGTGTCAACTTGAGCCGTTTTTGCTGCACACCTCTAAGTCAGGCTAGCCCAAGGTCGGGCATCCCATGCTCAGCGGCCACAGCTGGAACCGCCACCAGTCACTCCTCACTCCTTTGCTTGCTGCCAAGCCTCCAAGTTGGGTAAGAAGCTCACTCACCCCCAGGAGCACTTTCAGGGACTCCGATTGGCTGCAGCTTAGACTGGCTGCTCCTGATTCACTGTAGCTCTTATGGCTTTCCCGCTGATTGGCTACAGCTCTCCTGGGACTCCTGCTTGAATTTCTGACTGCTTTTCTGCCTTTTGTGAAGTCTACTAGGGTTTTTTTTGGCCCTCTCCCACCACTCCCTCCTCTTGCCTTAATTACATACACCTTAGCCCCTCCTCCTCCTGCCCCTAAACCTCTTCACGATTGGCCACCAGCGTTCTGCCTATTGGCCCCTCCTTCAACACCCAAATCTCTACCCATTTGGTCTTTGGTGCCAAGCCAGAGAGATCTAGCTGGCTCCCATTGCTCAGTACTCCTCAATTAGTGTATTTTCACTCCTGTCCTCCCTCCCCCTTCCACCTCATAGGCCCTAAGTTGCCTTGTTCAATGGTATACGTAGATTCTGCTAGTACACACCTTATCTCTGAAGAAATGTGGCCCTTATTGCTCATAGGCCTTATGGCCAATTTTATGCCTTTTTTGCTAGCTCCCTGCATAGGGACTCATCCTTCATTTGGGAATGCCCCACCATGTAATGATGTCCCCTTTACTGATTCTTTCATGTACTCATTATTGGCCTACCCTTTTCTGCTGCCATGGCAAACTGGGACTTCATCACAGATGTTTAATATGTGCATTGGACTTAGCAAATCCCAACAGCTACACCTTTCCCACCCTACAGCACCAGGCCAGGGTACTTCTACATGCAACCTTGGGAGCACTTGGCATCCACTTAAACTACAATATGCCGTGCCCACCTCATCAGAACAAACGGGTTTGGGCATGGTCCATTAAGCTTGTGTTAAGAACCCTTAAAATGATACTATTCACACTTCTGCTCTGTTCTGGCAGTGTCGAACTGAACCCAGGCTCCCCTCTTCCTATCTCTACTCCTTGCGACCTTATCCACCTAAAAGGTCTAAGTATCCTCCATATTAATGTGTGCAACCTCCTAAGTAAGTCAGATGCCATTCAGGCTTGGATTACACACACAAAACCTGACATCCAGGTGGTTTCTGAGACCTGGCTCAAGCCCTCTACCCTGGATTCTGAGGTCAACTTACCTGAATACAATATCTTTCATGTAGACAGATGAACTAGAGGTGGGGGGGGTTGCCATCTACAAATTTGAAAAATATGTTTCTATTACTGATGCCTCATCATTGCTGAAAGAGTTTGAAAGCCTCATGATCAAAGTCCAGCTCTCAACCACCTTGGCTTTCCACATCATAGGATGCTACAGGCCTCCCTCTGCAGGGCTTCAACTGTTAAGTCACCCTTCCCACTATCTTAGTGTGCTACAGTCAGAAGTCATAATCCTGGGTGACTGTAACCTGGATTGGCTTTTGGACTCCTCCAAACCCTTAAAAACTCTGTATGACTCATTCAGACTTACTCAGATTGTCTCAGAAGTGACCCTTCCAAGTAAAAAGAACCCAAATAAAAGCTCTCTACTAGACATTATTCTAGTAAACAAGCTGCACCTCTTCTCTCATTATGGAGTCTTCTTCACTTATCTCAGTGACCACTACTTTATTGCTTGCATAAGAGCTGCACCCAAGCCTATTTCTAATTCCAGGTTCACAATCAGGAGATGTTTACATAATTTAGTGCCACAAGCCTTCCTTTCGGACTTACTCCTTGCTATGTCAGGACTTCTACCTAGCCAAGACAGTAGAGGCAGCATATGAGACCTTCCATACTATTGTCCGTGGAGCTATTGACAGACATGCTCCCTTGATCAAAGCATATTGCCCTTGACTTAAAGAATCATGTATGCGTAGTATTCCTTGACTTAAGCAAGGCCTTCAATGCCATCAACCATGCATTGCTCTTAGTTACTCTCCACAACATTGGTCTGGATGCACCTTCCCTAAAATGGTTCTCATGCTACCTGGTAGAGCAGATGCAGCAAGTAAAAGCAGTAGAAGATCTCTCCACTCTAAAACAGATCAGCAGAGGCGTACCTCAAGGCTCCATCTTGGGGCCCTTACTTTTCTCACTTTATATCAACAACACTGACCGTGGAATCAAAATTTCCAGTGTACATCTCTTTGCAGATGACATGGTCCTTTACACTGCCAGGCCTACTCCCGAAAGTGCCTGCTCGGACTTGCAAGTAGATTTCCTTATGCTGCAACAAAACCTCCTGAGTCAAAAGTTCCTATTGAATGCCAAAAAGACCAAGTCTATAAACTGCCTTAAGCAAGACAATATTCCCACTATTGCCACCCTGCTTGGCGGGTCACTTGACTATGTGACCAAGTTCAAGTACCTAGGTATGTGGATTGACGACAGACTTTCTTTTGCTGATTATACAGACGAGCTCTCAAAAAAGCTTAGACAGAGGCTTGGACTTTTTTTTAGAATCAAGCATCAGCTTACCCAGGAGGCCAGAAAAAGCTTAGTACAAATCACGTTCCTAGCTACCTTGGACTATGCAGACTTCCTGTATGACCAAGTCCCAAAAACTGCCCTATCTAAGCTTGATACCCTTCCTTACATTTCATCTCAGGTGTGGCATATAATACCCATCACTGTGTACTCTATTCCATGGTAGGATGGACCTCACTTATGTTCAGGAGGCAAAGGAATGCTACCCTATGGATCTATAGATCTATATCCAAGATGTTACCCTCCTACATTTCTGACTGTCTGCCCTCCTTCACCTTACACAACTATGCCTTGAGAAGCCTTTTGTACATCTCACTAGCTGTGCCTAAAGTCTTTTCCCATTTTGGCAGAGCCACCTTCAGCTATGTGCTGCCCCAGCTGTGGAACAACATTCAGAAATCCAAAAAATTGGTGCATCCTATTGGTTTTGCCGAATACAAGTCACTGTATTTGAGATACTTCTCGGAGCCTTGTCAGTGCCCTTCCTGTCACTAAACTGTAGCCATACTTTGCTATTCTTACAGTCAGCTCTCTACCCTTTCTATCCTCTCGTTATAATTACCCTAAGCCATGTTCCTGGATTCATCCTTGCTTTCTACTTGCTGCTGAGCCCCCAGCTTGCACTGTCACTAGCATCAACTCTGCTCTACTAGAGCTATCAGTGTCTAAAATCACTGGTTCAGCACATTGGTGCTGACTTGCTTCCACCTCTCTGCTCTACTGTTTACTGGGATGAGGCTTCACCTTACAACCGGGCCTCATTGATTATCCTTGTATGTTGTTTTTATTGCTATGTATTTTATTACTATGCCCATTTGTGCTATATGTTCTATTGTGCTATTGTATTATTTATTCTGTACCTACCAGGCCCTCCTTGAAAATGAGCTTGCTCAATGGAGTTTCAGCTGGCTAAATAAAAAGATTGAGTGATACTTTGCACATCTGATCTCATTGCTATGTCTTCTTTTCTGTGCAGATATTGATTCATGCTGCTCTCTTTTCTGTTTCCTCCATTGTTCTCATTGTTCCATTTTTTTTTGTTCATTGGCCCTGGTGGATCTTTTGACTGGCACAGTGGATTTTACACTGTCTGATGCCCGTTTTTTTTTCTTTTGCCTCTGTCTATACTGCCTCAATAGCTCTTTTTCTTTCTCTCAACAGATAGTAAGCCTTTTCTTATCCATATTCTCCCTGTATGCCTGTGAATGGGCCTTGGATTTCCTTTTATATTCTTCATTATGTTTTGGATCTGTCTTCAACTTTTTTCTGTAATGGCGAGATGTT
This sequence comes from Neoceratodus forsteri, assembly GCA_016271365.2. Classification (NCBI taxonomy): domain Eukaryota; kingdom Metazoa; phylum Chordata; order Ceratodontiformes; family Ceratodontidae; genus Neoceratodus; species Neoceratodus forsteri. The sequence continues at coordinate 138,628,714 of CM057453.1, forward strand.
TCCTTTTCTGACAATGGGCAGTAAATCACTGCAGCTTTCAACAGTGTGTTTGCAAACACACATGGTCTTCTTCTCTGGTTGTTCATTTCTTAAAATAAAAGAAAGTTGAAGACAAGAATAAGTCTGCAGATCTGAGGAAACAGCTGAATCAAATGCATTCCACCTCCACTGACTTAGGAACAATACGCTGGGGAGCAAGAAATGTATCAACATCAGACAAATGGACTGTGGTAGAGAGGCTGCACATGTACACAATTCAATGAAGTGAAGGAGAAAGGCTGCACAACACACAATACGATGTACTGAAGGAGCTGCACAGTTCCACTGGATACGGTGTACCTAGGAGGCTGCACATTCTGCACAATATAACGGACTGCAGTAGAGAGGCTGTACATGGTACACAATAGAATGAAGTGAAGGAGAGAGGTTGCACAGCATTCAGTATGGCATACTGAAGAAGCTACACTTTTCACTGGATACGGTGTACCTAGGAGGCTGCACATCCAGCACAATACGACAGACTGTGGTAGAGAGGTTGCACATGGTACATAATAAGAGGAAGTGAAGGAGAGAGGCCACACAACACTCAATACAGTAATAATAGTTTTAGTAAATCCCAACAATCAACGACTTAGTTCCCATTTCTGTCACAACAGCATACTGAAGGAGCTGGGCATTCCACTGGATATGCTGTACCTAGGAGGCTGCACATCCTGCACAACACAACAGACTGTGGCAAAGAGGCTGCACATGGCATACAATACGATGAAGTGAAGGAGAGAGGTGGCTCATGATACAGAAAATTGATGGACTGAGGATGAAAAGAGAGGATGTATCCAAACAGCATTAAAAAAACAAACACAGAACCACTGCAACCACCCCCAAACAAAGACCACATGGTGCACAAAATGGCCAAACATCTCTGACCAAACACGCTAGGACAAAGAGTGGCAGAGACAGAATTGTTTATTCAAAATTAATTTGTTCAGACGTGCTTGGCCAGCTATGGTTGGACACAGTGTTGGCATTGTAACAATGAAGGATATCAACATCAGACAAATGGACTGCAGTAGCGAGGCTGCACATGGTACACAATACGATGAAGTGAAGGACAGAGGATGCACAACACACAATACGGCATACTGAAGGAGCTGCACATTCCACTGGATACAGTGTGCCTGAGAAGCTGCACGTCCTGCACAACACAATGAACTGAGGTAGACAGGCTGCACATGGTGCACAATACAACGAAGTGAAGGAGAGAGGCCACAGAACACTCAGTACGACTGTGACAACCCTCTCTTTTGGCTGTGACTGCCTTAGAGAGTTGTCTATTTTTTTATTCTTAGCTGCCACCAACCTGAGTCAAACCCAGGATTTCAATTCTTCCCTGCACAGAGCCAGGGAGGTCAACACAGGTTACAGTTTAACTCAGATAGAATGCTCTTATGATGACGGATGCCAAGTTTCCCTTAGCCAGAGGAAATAAATCGCTACCTTGCAATTAAGACACAGTCACGACTGCTAAGTAACTAAAACAATTTTACTTTGGAAGTCCAGATGCAACTTCAGGATGTCAATAGTATACATGAAAGGAAAACACTTTTACAGGAAAAATAAACAAATGTTCTTTTAAATAACAGGAGTCAGAAGGAAAACACTCAGACTGCATTAATCTACCATACAGAAGTCCTCACCTTTCTATGCTGACAAAGAAACTGCAATCAAAGCTCTCTGTACCCCTACATGAAGCTTAATTGAAGACCAGCTCTCTTATCTTTCCAGACAGTGTCAGGCAAAAAAGCCCTGCTCGAATGTAATTCTCTAAATTGATAGCTTACATTTGAAACTCTGGACTGGATTTTCAACCATGGGTGTAAGCTGTGACGAACAGCAGCTTGTGTCAAAGTTGGGTGTGCCTGGGACCCTGCACCAGATTTTGGTACAGGAGGGGTCCCAGCTTCAAAGTTTCTGAAGGTGCAGCAACCGCTCCCATGTGGCAAACAACTGGTGCACAGGTGAACAATGACAGAGGCTGCTGTGAACCCCTGTCAGAGGGATGGCTGCATCACAGATAGCTGGGACTGCATTGTGGCTGCATAGCATATAGGGCTGGTGGAGCAATGTGGTCTGCTCTGGCAAGGCAGTCCTATTATGTGTATACATATGCACACAGCAGCTGCACTGTTCAGTCTGGAACATGCATGTAGGAATACATTTGGGAATAAATATATTTATATACATATACCTACTGACTGTCGGTTGGAATGACATAAGCTATAGATAGCAGGATGGCAGGGGTCATAGGAAACTATTAACTATTCATGAACCCTATAGCACTATTGCATCGCAGTCTGTGTTGTTATGATATTGCTGTCCTCTTCAATCCAATAGTGCTAGTTAAAGTACAACAGACAGTTCTGCAGTGCACAGATCATTAGTGCACTGGTTGTTGGACCACCTCTGCCTGGTCTAAGGGTTAATCATTCTTGCAACTTTAGGGGGCCTTCAAAAATCCCAACTTAGGGGATACTGCAGCACTCCTGGTGGTGCAAGCCCCTGCTTGCTATGCCATAGCCCTGTGTTCGGTGCATGCCTGGAGCAAGCCCCACTGGTGCAGGTGGTCCACACTTGGATGCAGGCTGTGCTGGAAAATTGGGAATGATGCAAGGGGAGGCACAGTGAGTTCCTTGCTTCATTCCTGAGTATTTGAAAATCCTGCCCACTGTGATGGGTCATCCCTTGAATTGACCAACCATTTTAAATTCCATACAAATTTGAATTCCCTTGCCCCAATCAACTTAAAACCTATAGATTTCAAATAAAGATTCATTTGACAACCAGTTTATATTTGAGTGGTCCAATCCTTTTAAACTCTGTGTGTATGTGAGAGTGTATGTCCAGTCCCGAGATTTATTACCAATCTAATTACCTTGTGTGCAGTGGAATCCCAGTGCTTTTTAAGTTCACTTGCGCGCATGCGCAAGGAACGTTTTGGGAGAGTAGCACACTTTGGAGGTGTGCCTCTCCCTTTCAATCCACTGCTCCATTGAGCAGGCGTGGTGGTCCTGCACCAATGGGTGTGGAAGCTGTGTATGACAGTGGTGGTCTTCGCTTCAAATAAAACCACCACTGTCATACAGAGCACCACGTCACGCCACCCCCCCCCGCGTCACGCCACCCCCCCAAATCTTTGCTGCCATGCTGGGAGCCCACCCCAGCATGGCAAACATCCAGCGTTGTTTGCCGACAGGGTGCCCAATCCCCGTCGGCTCCTCTACCCCAGCCATCCTTCTGCCATGCTGGGGAGCCACCCCAGCGTGGCAAACGTCCCACGTAGTCTTTTTTTTTTTACCTAGAAGCAAAAACGTCCCACCGCGCTTCTCCCACTCCCTCCCACAACCCGCACCCACCCACTGCGCGCACTCCAGCTTCCACACCCCTCACCCCATACTTACCTCCGGAGCTCGCTGGCGATCTTCTTCGCGGATCGGGAACACGCCCGCACTCTTCAAAGCCGACCGCGAACTGAGGAAATGCCGTAAGCTGTATAATGGGCTGATAGGGGTTTTCAACAACTTTGCATATCTCAGGTATTTTTGGAATTTTGCACCAAATTTTCAACATGGGGTTTTGGGACCCCATCTCATGAGTGATGTCACTGTCATGGCATTATTCGGGCCCAAAGGGTGATTGCAGTCACTGCATGAAATCACCCTTCGGGCCTGAATAACCACCATGACAGTGACATCAATCATGAAGGGTCCCAAAACCCTGATGGTGATAAAAATTCAAAAGACTGTTTTATGAGCGTGTGTTGCGCAGTTCCTACGCACGCTCGTAAGTTTGTGAATTTTCAATATTTTCACTCCAGGTTTTCAACATTGCCATTTTACCACACCTCCTCATGAGCAGTATAGCTGTCATTTTTCACATCCTGCCCAAAACATGTTTACGCCCATATAGCGCACAATGGCGCTGTCGGTGTGCGAACTCAATGTATGGGACACATTAAGAAAATCACAGTGACACTGTTCATGAGCAGAGGTCTTAAAATGGCTGTGTTTAAAATTTGGTGAAAAAATTCCTAAAAATGACTGTTTTACGAGTGTTCATTGTGCAGCTCCTATGCACGCTCGTAAGTTTGTGAATTTTCAATATTTTCACTCCACATTTTCAACATTGCCATTTTACCACACCTCCTTATGAGCAGTGCAGCTGTCATTTTTCACATCTTGCCCAAAACGTGTTTCCACCCATGTAGCGCACAATGGCACAGTCGCTGTCGTGAACTCAGTGTATGGGACACATTAAGAAAATCACAGTGTCACTGTTCATGAGCAGAGATCTTAAATGGCTATGTTGAAAATTTGGTGAACAAATTCCTAAAATAACTGTTTCTGACGTCGTTGTGCAGTTCCTCATGCGCTCGTAAGTTTGCAATTTCAATATTTTCACTCCAGATTTTCAACATTGCCATTTTACCACACCTCCTTATGAGCAGTATAGCTGTCATTTTTCACAACCTGCCCAAAACATGTTTCTGCCCATGTAGTGCACAATGGCGCAGTCGGTGTGCGAAATCAATGTATGGGACACAGTAAGAAAATCACAGTGACACTGTTCATTAGCAGAGGTTTTAAAATGCCAATGTTGAAAATTTGGTGAAAACATTCCTAACAATGACTGTTTTATGAGCGTGCATTGCACAGTTCCCACGCACGCTCGAAGGTTTGCGAATTTTCAATATTTCCACTCCAGATTTTCAACATTGCCATTTTACCACACTTTCTTATGAGCAGTACAGCTGTCATTTTTCACATCCTGCCCAAAATGTGTTTCCGCCTCTGTAGCGCACAATGGGGGTAACAAAAAGGTCATGCTGAAAATTTATTGTGCAAATACCAGCAATCGCACAGGGCATTAGGGTCAAGCACCATACGTGACAAACACCACTGCAAATACCTGCAAGCTAACGTTCGGCATTGACAAATGCTTGTTATTGTTTATTAGCATGCCAAGGAAAGTCTTCTGATGAGATTCAGAACACCAGAAAATAGTTTTAGTAAATCCCAACACTTAACTACTTAGTTCCCATTTCTGAAGAAGCTGTGCATTCCACTAGATACAGTGTACCTGGGAGGCTGCACATCCTGCACAACATGACAAACTGTGGTAGAGAGGCTGCACATGGTACACAATATGATGAAGTGAAGGAGAGAGGCTGCACAACATGCAATACGGCATACTGAAGGAGCTGCACAATTCCACTAGATATGGTGTACCTGGGAGGCTGCACATCCTGCACAACATGACGAACTGTGGTGGAAAGGTTGCAAATGGTATACAATATGATGACGTGAAGGAGAGAGGATGCACAACACCCAATAAAGCATACTGAAGGAGCTGTACATTCCAATGGATATGATGTACATGGGAGGCTGCACATCCTGCTCAACATGATGGACTGTGGTTGAGAGGCTGCACATGGTACACAATACAACGAAGTGAAGGAGGGGGCTGCACAACACACAATATGGCATACTGAAGGAGCTATGCATTCCACTCGACAAGGTGTACCTGGGATGCTGCACATCCTGCACAACACAATGAACTGTGGTAGAGAGGGTACACATGGTACACAATATGACGAAGTGAAGGAGAGAGGTAGCTCATGATACAGAAAAATGACGGACTGATGATAAAAAGAGAGGATACATCCAAACAGCATTAAAAAAACAAACAAACACAGAACCACTGCAACCCCCCAAACAAAGACTGCACGGTGCACAAAATCACATATCTGACCAAACACACCTGGACAAAGAGTGGCAGTGACAGTGTTGTTTTGCACACAAATGAATTTGTCCAGAAGTGCTTGTCCAGCTATGGTCAGACATAATATTGGCAATTATACAATGGCAAGAAACAATCAGTTAATCTGATTGGCTCTCTCCCCTTGGCAACAGTGAGATTATCTCAGCACAACCTCACTGGATCAAGAGCTGACAGCCATATGACCTCACCACATTTGCATAAATAAATTCCTACTCACCACAGACAGCTTCTTTCATGAGCTTCCCCACAGCAAACTTCAGACTTTTCACAGAGCAGCTCATTGAAAAAATGTTCAGCCCTCATGAAGAAACACCTTCAACTTCTTCAAACCCATTAAGTGTGAAATCTAAAGAAAACAAGCATTTGTCAATGCCGAATATTGCTTGCTTGTATGTGCTGTTTAGGTATTTGGAAGTGATAGTTCCATGCCTTCCTCCCAAGACATGCACTGTGTCTTTCCGTTCAGTATTCACAGAAGAGTGGGAGGGGCAAGGGCCACAGCAGTACAGCAGTTGCCAAGGGGGTGAAGAGGTGGACAATAGTCCATTCAAAGGTAAAAGAGTCCTGCAGGAGCTCACTAAATTGAAGGTGGAGGAAGCGATGGAACCAGATGGCATACACCCAAGGATATTAAGAAAATTGCAAAGGGAGATAGCAGTACCTCTGGCAGCCATGTTCACTGAGTCATTCAATATGCGAGTGAATTGGAGGAGGGCACATGTGGTCCCTCTACACAAGTCCGGCAGCAGGTAGAAGGCGGGGAACAATAGGCCGTTCAGCCTCACCTCAGTAGTGAGGAGGAGCATGGAGACATTGCTTAAAGAAAGGATAGTGGGGCATCTAGAAGCCATCGGAGCATAGACAACATGGATTCACAGTGGGGACATCATGTCAGACAAATCTGGTTGATTTCTTTGACTGGGTGACAAAGGAAGTGAATCAGGGTGGGGCAGTGGACAACGCTTACTTTGATTTCAGCAAAGCCTTTGACACCATCCCACATAGGAGGCTGATAAACTAGCTGGGCAGGCTGGGCATGGGGGAAAGGCTGGTAAACTGGGTTAGAAACTGGCTAACAGACAGGAGGCAGAGAGTGGTGGTAAATGGGGTGCAGTCTAGGGAGAGGGGGTGACCAGTGGGGTGCTGCAGGGATCGGTCCTGGGGCCAGTCCTGTTCAATGTCTTCATTAGTAACATTACAGAATGGCTGAAGGGAATTTTTTCACCAAATTTTCAACATAGCCATTTTAAGACCTCTGCTCCTGAACAGTGTCACTGTGATTTTCTTAATCTGTCCCAAACATTGATTGCGCACACCGACTGCGCCATTGTGCGCTTCATGCACAGAAACACATTTTGGGAGACATGAAAAATGACAACTGTTCTGCTCATAAGAAGGTGTGGTAAAATGGCAATGTTGAAAATCTGGAGTGAAAATATTGAAAATTCACAAACTTACGAGCGTGTGTAGGAACTGCGCAACGCACGCTCGTAAAACAGTCATTTGTAGGAACTTTTCACCACCTTCAACATAGCCATTTTAAGACCTCTGCTAGTAAACAGTGTCACTGTGATTTTCTTAATGTGTCCCTTGCGACTGATTTAGCACACCGACTGCGCCATTTATGCTTCATGAAGTAGGCTCTGATTACCAGGCAGGATATGAAAAATGACAGCTGTACTGCTCATAAGGAGGTGTGGTAAAAATGGCAATGTTGAAAATCTGGAGTGAAATATTGAAATTCGTGACCTTACGAGCGCCGTGGAACTGCTCAACGACGCTAGAAACAATCATTTTAGAGATTTTCCACCAAAATTTAAAAATAGGCTTTTTGAGAGCCCACCTTATGAACACTGGCAGTGTCGTTTCGTTAATCATTCCGGAAAGGTGATTTCACACAGTGACTGCGAAATCACCCTTCAGGCCCGAATAACGCCATGACAATAACAGCATTCATGAGAAGGGGCCCCAAAAACCCCATGTTGAAAATTTGGTGCAAAAATTCCAAAAAATGCCTGAGATATGCAATAAAGTTGATAAAACCCTATCTATCCCATTATACAGCTTACCGGCATTTCCTCAGTTCGCAGTCGGCTTTGAAGAGTGCAGACGTGTTCCCGGTCTACCGATGATAAAATCCGTGCCAAGCTCGGAGTAGAAGTATGCGGGTGAGGGGGTGTGGGAGGCAGAGTGCGCAGTGGGTGGGTGCGGGTTGTGGGAGGGGGTGGAGAGACAGCGATGGAATGTTTTCTTATTTACAGGTTGTTTTTTTTTTACTTCAGACGACGCGGGACGTTTGCCACACTGGCGTGGGCTCCCAGCGTGGCAGCAGGGAAAGCTGTTTGCGGGGACATGGAGCTGACAGGGGATTGGGCACCCCCGTCGGCCAAAACAAGATTTGCCGTGCTGGGGTGGGCTCCCAGCATGGCACCAAAGCTTGGGGGGGGGAATCGTGCAGAACGGCCAGGACAGCAACAGCGGTGGTTTTCTTTGAACTGAACACCACCGCTGTCATACACAGCACCCACATCCATTGGTGCAGGACCGCCATGCCTGCTCAATGGAGCAGTGGATTGCACAGGAGAGTCACACCTCCAAAGTGTGCTATTCTTCCAAGACGTTCCTTGCGCATGCGCGTAAGCTAACGTAAAAATAGTCCCTTTAAAAATAGTTTAAACTGGTTAAAAGTGAGTTGAAATGCATTTGTTTGTGTTTTTTTTTAGTAACACATAACAGTTAAGGCAACTTTTAATGAAACTTTTAAAACTGTTCAATTAAAACGTTTTGAAATTTATAAAGTCAATTTTCAATGCTTTTAAACAATAAATGCTTACACCATTTCAACTGTTGTCAAGGCAACTGTGTCTTCACTTCTGGGAGATTTCATTTGCTGTAAAAATTGAACACACACACATCGAGTTGCCTTGAATAACCATAGATTTATCAGACTGTTCCATGGTGTAGCTTGTTCTGTTGCTGTGGTGGCTTGAGGTTGGCACTGGTTGATTATGTTCGGAACTGAAGGCGAGATGTTCATTCTCATGGTTTTCCATGGCATCTTCAGTGGTTCCGGTTCATCAGAGCTTCCTGCTTGTTTCCATGTCATGTTGCATTTCATTCGAGGAGGATAGGATGGAGCTCCACTGTTTTCTTTCTGTGAGTTTGGCTCCCCAGTAACTTTTTAAGGAGGATTCGCTGCGATGCCCGGTTACTGCCATTATTTGGAGGGACTGCAAACTGGCATCTGACAGCATTTGTACAGCCATAGCTTGGAGGCTGTGATTTGTGTATGTTTGTGGCGAGTTGGCTAGTTTGCAGATCTTGGGTAACATTCTCACTAGAAAATTCACCCCCATAGGTTCAGCTGTATACCAAACTGGTTCGTTGAGTTGTTCCTGAGGTTTCTTTCGAGTGTGCATGAACAGTGCTGAAGCTCCTGGCGGCAGTTTAGAGACATACTTTTGAAAACAGTGGACGAGGCAGAGTGGATGACCCAACATTTTGAACTTCACTCCTCGTAGCTGGCACCTTTCTCTCTCAGTGTGACTGGGGTGATTTTTAGTCTTTTCATTGTACAACATGGTCACATATTTTAGGCCTTGCTCATCTGTGATTGTGGTAAATGAGTCGGGCATTAGGAAGCGCTGTCCTTCACAGCCTCAATGGGCAAAATGAAGCTGTAATTCCAGCCACACTCGTCTGACAAGTCTGGGGGCTGTGTTGGTACTCAGGGCTTCACTTTGCCGAAGAGTTTGGAGGTGGGCTGCTGTTATGAATGGGTGATGTTTTGTCTTGTCCTGCCCCTGTCTTCTTAGATTTTTTAGGTGTCCAAGAAAGACATTGTTTGCACTTTGAAAGTCTGTGTCCTGTATTAAATTGAAACAGCGGCTCAGTGGCAGCTCATTCAAATATCTATTCAGCCCTGCTCTTAGACTGACGAAACTTGATATACTGTACAGATTTCCATCACTGTTCCTGACTGTGCCATAAAACTCTTGTAGTGTTTTATTTAATTCAGTAACTGACACTGTTTCAAAATCGATCTGCTGATTTTTCTGTCAGCCAGTCTGACAGAACTCGTATAGCCCAGTTAGTTAATTTCCTGGTGCTGGCTTTATTCTGGTCAATTTCTAATTTGTCTAACTGCTGATCTGTGAGGTTTAAGTGCCGTTTTTTATGTTGCTTGCACGCGTGTGCAAGAAACATAGTGCCATCATTCGAGTTTTCGGAGATATGGCAGCCTTCTTCCAATTCAGTCAGTGTGTTTGCAGGTGCAGCCGCAGTTCTCCAATCAATACTGTAGCTGTTTATGACAGCAGTTGAAAATGCAGTGGTTGTACAGTTGAAAGGGAGAGCTACGCTTCAGTGAGCAGCGATAAGACTGCATGCTCATGCGAACCCCCCCCACACACACACATGCGCTTACGCTGCTGCGTGCCGTGCTCCCATGCACACACTGTATAGCCGACGGGGTGCCCAATCCCCGCCTGCTGTGCTGCGGACCCCCTGCCAACAGAGTTCTAAGTGCCACACCAGAAGCTCACCCCAGCATGGCAGCAGTCTGTATGGCCGACGGGGGTGCCCAATTCCAGCATGGCAAATGTCCCGCGTAGTCCAAGTTATAAAAAAAAAAAACCTGAAAGAAAAATCCTTCCCTTGCTGCTGTCTTGACCCCCCTCTCCCACCCGCGCCCACCTACTGTGCACCCTGCCTCCCCACACCCCCACCTCACCCCATACTTACCTCTGGAGTCCAGCGTGATGATCTTCGGTGGACCGGGAACACATCTGCACTCTTCAAAGCTGACCGCGAACTGAGGAAATGCCGATAAGCTGTATAATGGAATAATTAGGGTATTTTCAACTTTACTGCATATCTCGGGCATTTTGGGGAATTTTTCCCCAAATTTTCAACATGGGGTTTTTGGGATCCCACCTCATGAATTCTGTCACTGTCATGGCGTTAATCGGCCCAAAAGGAGATTTCGCAGTCACTGTATGGAACCACCTTTCGGGACTGATTTATGAAACGACAGTGTCACAGTTCATGAGGTAGGCCCCAAAAACCCTATGTTGAAAATCTGGTGAAAAAATTCCCAAAAATTACTTTTATGAGCATGCATTGCGCTGTTCCTATGCACGCTCATAAGTTTTCAATATTTGCACTCCAATAACTTCCAAATACCTAAACAGCACATAGAAGCAAGCAACATTTGGCATTGACAAATGCTTGTACTTCTTTGTCACTGATTTTTTTAAGCCATGTCCAAGTGCCAAATACCACTGCAAATACCTGCAAGTGAACGTTCGGCATTGACAAATGCTTGTATGTATTTAAAACATAAATTAACTTGTTCTGACCATTTTAAACCAGTAAAAACGTTATCTTCAACACAATTTGACTCCATCTCATCATTTCACAGAAAGGGCCATTGTATAATAGCAATAATGCATGACAGGGTGTGGGTTGTGCTGGGATAACCTCACTTCTGGGGGTGCCCAACCACCCCAGGCGTGACGTTATCCCAGCACAACCCACACCCTGTCGTGCATTATTGCTTAGTAACATTAGAAAATAAAATTTTAGCAAAAATACAGAGAACCAGTGCAAATCCCCCCCCCTCCAGCACCACAAACAGAGACCAAAAGGTGCACAAAATTTCGGAATGTCTGAGACCAAACTCACCTGAACAAAGAACATACAAACATACATACGAACATACAAAGAAACCAGCAGAAGAAGGCCATTTGGTCTATCTAATCTGCTCATATTGCAGGGTCCACAGCTTGAGCTTCTGCCCCTGCCCTCCCTCCACACTCCTCCCATCCTCCCTACCCATGATCCTTCACTCAGGGCCTTGTGTTTACTGTGGCAAAGTGAACCTACATTCTGTGGCAGGACCTCATACTTTCTGTGGCATAACAACTGCTGAATCTGCAGCCATTCTGCAGCAGATAAATTATGCTTAAATAGCAAACCTTCAAGGGGAGTAAGTCTTAGTTAACCCTTTGACTGGCTTCGTGCAACCACTCCGCTACACTGAAAGTGGAACAGCAGGCCATATAACAGTATGTAGTTTTCTTATCACAAATATTAAACTGCAATAACCCAAATCTGGTGCAGCCATGGGCATCAGTGTTCTACTTTAATGACTTTTCCCTCCCACCCTGAATTTGAAGGCTCATCTGTTCCTCTTCTGGAAATTAATGGCCTTTGCTGTTCTTCTAGGTTATATTCGGAGGACATACACACTCAGCTGAAACTACACAGAAGGCAAAACCTGCTTGGATTTCTTCTGGTTTATATTTACAGTTAGCAGATATGAAGAGAGAGACTCCAACTTGAAAGCCATATTAATTTTTTTTTCTGATTTTGATCAACATTGTTTTGGAATTTATTTTAAACTAGGAATACGTCAACTGCCTTGCAACAAACATGTTGTGTGCGGTGTGCAATTCTGTGTGTTGTGGGGGGGGGAGTGGGGATTGTCTTCCTATAATAGTTAAGGAGGGTGTAACTTGAAGTATCTGTAGGATTTTTTGACTCCTGATTTTCTTCTGGGACACATACTAAACAATGCACTAAAAAATGCAAGCCAGTTATTCTTATTAAGTTGGAGTAACCTTGGTTAGCATGTTCTCTTCTCCCAGCAACTCAGGGGGTGGTGGTGTTCTACAATCAGTGACCCTCATTTCATTTATGTGTAGCAGCAATCAATACAACTCTTCATTCCTATTTGTTTCGTAACCTGCTTGCTCCAGTTCTAGTATACCCTGGTCCCCAACTCTGCTGCAGCTGGGCAACTTGACCCCCTGTTAGAACTGAGCTTGATGTCACGACTTAGGCTGCAGGATCAAATCTGCCAAGAAATTATTGTCACACTTGCAGATACAGATCTGTGGCCCACAAATCAAAACTGTGACTGATGTGTGATGTCCACCAGTGGGGAATGAGTCCTCTGCTCAGTCTGCTGCCAGCAACATGATTCTGCAATCAGCTCCTCCTCCAGTACCTGCCACCACACGGAGATTGATGCCACCTCAATAGGCACCATTGACTCTTTTCCCTTCTTGACTACATCTCACCTTCCATTTCTTCCTTCCAAATTCATCTTCTAGGGATTCAACATGCACCATGAGCAGCCCCATAATGAAAAATTAACATGGCTGAGCAAGCCATCCCTACACCTACACAGCAGAAAATCATAACTGCTGTGGACCTAATCAAGCTCTGCTACTCTTACTGCAGTCTTCTCCCCACAAAACTGGCTGGATGGAGTTACGTAACAAGAGCCAGCATGAGTCAAGATGCCATGTGGCCACTAGCTTTTTGGCCTTGTAGCGGGCGGCATCAGTTTGTTGCCCCTTCTAATGAGTATGTATGCCATGGCATACTTAACATATCAGTAGCTATGCCCTTGCCTTTTGTAAACGCATAGCATAGTTAGCATTTCTGTGGCTGCGTGGCTTGTTTTCCTGATTTCTGCAGCCAGCACTGATTTCTGCGGTCAGCCATGATTTCTGTGGCCACTGCTGCACCCGTAGAATTGCAGTAAACATGGAGCCCTGTCCTTACTTTCCCCTATGCCTATCTCAGCCTCTCCTAAAGCTTCCTACTGTCTTCAATGAGATCACCTCTTCCAGCAGCTCATTCTGAGTGTCCACAACCCTCTCTATGAAGAAGTGCTTCCTGACCTCCCTCCTAAACCTCCCACCCTCCAGCTTAAGACAGTGCCTCCTCGTGTTATGTTTGCCACTCAGCTTAAAGAGACTCTCCTTATCAACCTTATTTATCCCTTTCAGGTACTTATAGGTCCCAATCGTGTCCCCTCTCTCTCTCACTCCTATCTTCCAGGGCGTACATGTTCAGTGCCCTCAACCTCTCCTCATATGCTTTACCCTGCTGACCCACTGTCATCTTTGTAGCCCTCCCCTGGGCATTCTCCAGCAGGTTAATGTCCTTTTTGAGGTGTAGGCACCAGTACTGAACTCCATACTCTAGATGTGGCCTTACCAGTGACCTGTACAAGAGCAGTATAACCTCCTCTCTCCTGCTACTGGTCCCCTAGATATGCATACCAACATCTTGTTTGCCTTTCCTGCTGCTTTTGTGCACTGTGTAGAGTGATTCAGGTCACTAGTGATCATCACTGCTGGGTCCTTCTCCTCCTCTGATGCAGATACTCGGACTCCACTCAGGTAGTACTCTGTCCTGGGATTCTTGGCTCCAGTATGCATAACTTTGCATTTCTTGGCATTGAAGCCAATCTGCCAGATCCTGGACCACCTCCATAGCTTTTTCAGATCATCCTGTAGGTCCTGTATCCCTTCAGCTGGCTTTGTGCAGAGACAGAATTTACACACTGTGCTTTTAAAAAATGTGTACTGGTGTGCCTGGCCAGCTACGGTCTGACGTAATGTTGGCAGGTAATATCGAAAAATAACATTTCAGCAAAAACATAGAGGACCAGTGCAACCTCCCCCAACAAGGACCACATGGTGCAAAAATGGCCAGACATCTCTGACCAAACACACCTGGACAAAGAGTGGCAGGGACAGCATCATTACGCACAAATTAATTTGTGCAGGTGTGCTTGCCCAGCTAAGGTCAGATATAATATTGGCAGGTAACATTGCTAAACAACATTTCAGCAAAAATACAAAGGACCAGTACAACCCCCACCACAAACAAAGACTGCATGGTGCACAAAATGGCTGAACGTCCCTGATCAAACACACCTGGACAAAGACTGGCAGGGACAGAATCTCACTTCGCAGTTGTATTTAGAGAAATCATAAGTTATTGAAATTCAAGTAATAAAATGCATAACTATTAAAGCTGTGTGTTCATATGTTGAAACCATGTGTTCATATTGTAAATGTTATGCATTCATATGACTTAGCAATGCAAATACTGGAAAAATGATCAAACCACTGCTCCTTGAAAAATACTAAATATGTAAAATTGTTGTCCTTGATAGTGTGTCTTTGCCTTTAAAAGTAAGTAATGTTTTTTCAGTCCTTTTTACAGTGTTAGTTTTATTTAGGGAAATCAAAAATTGTTGAAATTCAAGTAATACTAACACATAACTATTAAAACCATGTGTTCGTATGTTGAAGTCATGTGTTTTGTATGGTAAAAGTTATGCTTTCATATGATTTAGCAATGCAAATGCAGGAACAATGATCAAACCATTGCTCCTTGAAAAACTATTAAATGTGTAAAATTGTTTTTCCTGATAGCATGTGTTTGTCTTTAAAAGTTTTAAGTAGTGTGCTTTTGAGTCCTTTTTAAAGGTTTCTTGGTTGTATTTAGAGAAATCAGAAATAGTCAAAATTCAAGTAATATGAACATATAACTATTAAAGTCATGTATTCATATGTTTAAACCGTGTGTGTGTATTGTAAAAGTTATGCATTTGTATGACTTTGCAATGCAAATGCAGGAAGAATGGTCAAACCATTGCTCCTTGAAACCATAGTAAACGTATCGGGTCATAATGTTGCACGTTTAATAGCGTACAGCATTATGGCAAAACCTGGACCTGTGCGCTCCCCGAGTTTAACCCCCCACTGGAGTTGAGAATCTTTAGTGGGGGAGATCCGGGGGTGCAGCCCCCCCCATGACGGGGGGGTGAGGGGCGGAGTCCCCCACAGAAGAAAGACGTGATGCCTCATGACATTAATCGCACAGCGTGATAGTGCCATGAGGCATTATGTAGTGTGACATAATAATCCTGTGCCAATAGTAAATATGTAAAATTGTTTTCCCTGATAGCATGTGTTTGCCTATAAAAGTTTTAGTTAGTGTGCTTTTGAGTCCTTTTTACAGTGTTAGTCTTATGTAGAGAAATGGGAAATTGTAATTTAAGTAATACAAATGCATAAATATTAAAGCCAAGTGTTTTTATTTTGAAAACATGTGTTCATAGGAAATTTTTTTGCATTTGTATTAAGTCATATGAACACAGAAAAAGTATTTTTAAGTGGTGGATATCTTATTTTTGAGATCATTATTTTTAATCCTCATATACAATCTCACACTATAGGTGTGGGGGGGGGGGGATGGCAGATGGGCCGTGGTGCATTCTGGAAGCCAACCCCCTTCCTTTTAGCAATGGTGAATGGGATGATTACCACTAAGGCCATGTGAGGGGTGAGGTGAGGGTTGGGGACCATCCCCACCTCCTGCAACCCTCCCATCTATATTATAGCAACAGTAAATGAACAGATAACTACTGAGAGGATGTGATGTGTGGAGTGTGGGATGGGGCAAGGCCCATTCTCACGTCTCTTCTCCCCATTGTAGCAACAGTCAGTGTACAGACAACCACTACCATGATCCTTTCCCACCCACATTACAGCAACAATAAATGAACAGATGACCACTGAGGAGACGTGTTTGCATGGGGGGATGGGCCAAAGAATAGCATTGGCCCATCTCATTCTCGCATCTCTTCCCCACCACTCCACTGCAGCCACAGTCGATGTTCAGACAACCATTAAGATGATGTGAAGGTGTGGTGCGGGTGGGAGGGATGGGCTGAGATGCAGCCTTGAACCATCCCATTCTTGCATCTCTCCCCCATCCCCCAACGCACTGCGGTAACAGTGAAGGGGAAAACAACTATTGATGTGACATGGAGGTGGGTGGGGGTGGAGGCTCTTCCCCACATTGCAGCAACAGTGAGTGAACAGATGACCACTGAGGAGCTGTGAAGGCTGGGTGCTTGAGTGTGTCTGTGTGTAGTGGATGGGGCTATAGGATAGAACAGTATAACTTATTTTATGTTTTTTTCTATTTTGTTAGCTGGGTGTTGAAGCAGGGCTAGAAATGTTTCCACTATTCCGTTTATTTAATTTCACACAGGTCTCAAAGGAACCTGCAAGAATGAGGATACAATTCCACTTTCACATAAAGAAGGGAAGTTCATTTTAAAAAAAACTATGTTCATGCAAAAATTAGGGTTAAAGAATATAAAATGCAGAAGGTAGGAAAATGAAAAAACATTAGGGTTTTGGGTCTTCAGAGACTTGGTGAATCAGTGGTGGGGTGTTTCTTTGGGTTATTAACCCTGATGCCCACCTCCTTAGCAAACAAAGTCAAACATAATCTGGGCCGTATGTGAAGAAAGCTGTGATTGATTTTTGTGGGCAACATGTGGTGACCAATACCAGTTAGGGTTCAAGTTAATACCACAAAAGTAGGGCAATGTGGTGTTAGGGTTTCCAACCCTAACTCCCCACCACAACCCACAAGCAACAAAAAGGAGACACATTAGAGTTTGGGGTCTCTGGAGTCTTAGCAAATCTGTGGTGAGGTCTTCTTTGGGGTTGTCAATCCTAATGGTCTCCCCTTCCCCCAGCCCATAGCCTCTTGATCAAACCACAAGGTACATTACAAAGCCAGTGCCTCCTTGTGATACTCTCTTCAAAGTAGGGAAGTATTTATCATCACATGTTACCAGTACAATCTGTTGTAGCTTTCTTCATCCAGGGCTCACAAAGGAGATCATGTCTTACTTTGTTTGCCCAGGGAATGGGGGTGAGCATTTAAGTAGACAATCCCAAGAAGACCCAACAACTAATTTGTCAAGACTCCAGAGACCCCAAATCCTAATTTTTTTCCTTTTGCTGTTTAGGGGTTGGGGGTGGGAAGTAAGGGTTGGAAACCCTAACACCATTTCCCTTTTTTTGTGGTGTTAACTTGAACCCTAACTTGTGCATTAACACAATTTCTTGCAAAGAATTTCCTTTCTTTTTGAGATAGTGGAATTGTATCCTCATTCATGCAGGTCCCTTTGAGACCTGTATGAATACATACAGATACACAAGGCCCAAGGGAAAAAAGGGAAGACTCTGTCCACCTATGGAAGTTCATGACAGATGCCAAGACTTCATAGGGCTGTCCGGGTGGGCTGCAGAAGCACAGGGCCCTTTGTTACATACGCTTCCCTGTGGCCACAGATACAGATGCACAGCTCAAAGAGTTCATTTGTCAGCTAATGCACAGAGCCCACTGCCATGCAAAGGTGCAGATGTGCAGTGCCCTATGCCAAGAGAAGAATTGTCTTCACTAATGGTACCAGCCCTAGTATGGACAACACTGCAGCTTTCATTTCCTGATTGGGGAGATGTTGCTGAACAGCACCATCCACCACCCTCACCCCATCCAGCAGGGTCACAGAGCTTGCCCCCCCAAACTCAGATTACCAGGATGGTACATCAGAGCATACCCGCTTGAGTCAAGACTGGCACTACAAACACATTTTCTTAATAATTATTTGTTTTAATTTTGACCCCAAATTTTCAAGATAGTTGTTTTATGACTCCCCTTATAAGCATGACATGTGGCATTTGCTAAAACATCATTTCACAACAGAAGTGAAAAAAAAAACGAAAAACTTCTGTCCAGAATTCAAAAAGTGACACCTCTCACGTTTATAAGGGGATATGAAAAAATGGCTATGTTAAAAGTTTGGAGTCAAACTATTGAAAATTACCAAAGTTATGAGTGAACCTTGAAATATTTTAATGGTTCACTAATAACTTGGTCATTTTACCATATCTGTACACCACATTTTCAGCATAGCCTTCTTATGACCCTACCTCATGAACCTGGTAGGTGAAAATCTTTGAATCCCAGCTGAAACATCATTCCACACCACAGGTGTGATAACACATTTTGGCCAGGATTTGAAAACAACATCAGTCACATTCATGAGGTAGAAAAACCTGGGGTCAAATACTGAAAATTACCCAAGTTATGAGATAGCATAAACAATTTAAATGTATGCTCATAACTTTGTTGTTTTTTAATATCTTGACCCCAGATTTTCAGCACAGCCTTTTTATGACCACACCTCATGAACAAGGGCAGTGAAAATGTTCCAATCCCACCAAAAAAAGTGATTTCACAAGGCAACCATGAAATAAACAAAGTCCTGCATGTGTGGTATGGTTTTTTTCAGACTCCTTTTTTGGTATGTGAGATGTTGGGCTTTAGAGTTTACGCATGGGTTTCAGTATTGATTATTCTGAATGAAACTGCAAGTGCTAGTCATGATATAGAATATTGACAAGATTGTGGGACCTTTATTTTTATTCAGCATGCAATTAAGATGTTGTTATAAAGGACCCCAGTCTTAGATTCTTCTCCAGAAGATCCCCTTTACTATGTGAACCAATTACTAGCAACTGCAGGTGCATCAAATCCCACATTGTCAAAAAATTATTCAAGCAGAGGTACTACGAGCAATGAAGGAGCACACATGTTGTATGAACCTTTGGTAAGTTTGGAGAGATTAACTCATAAAACCTGAAGGACTGGAATAAAACTGGAATAAAACTAGTCTAGAGGCATATTTACAGGTGTCTAGTATCCCTAAAGGCTTGAGAATATTACAAAACCACTCATACTATATGTATATGAAGAAGTAGAATTTATGAGACAGTCAGAGTTGATATTAACAGAGGCAAGTAATAAGTTGATGAAATTGATAATTAATGCAGCAAAGAAAAAGATGCAGCATTAGGAGAAGAAATTAAAGCTAAAGAACTTGAAGTCCTGAAACTGAAAAATCATAGGGAATATGATATTTTAAATCAAAAATTAAAGGGCTCAATTCAAAAATTGGCTGATGAACTCAAAGCTTTAAAACAAAAAGAGTTTAGTAGAGACAAGGGAGATTATGAAAGTGACAGAGTGTGTACCTGGAAAACAGAAAAGGGGGTATCCTGAAATGTAAAAGAACTATGTCTTAATTTAAGTACAGATGCTAGTGAATCAGAGAAAAATGAAAATAATAGCACAAGGCCTTTTTTTAGAGATAGACTGGTCATTGGCAGACCCACCACTACCACCACTAGAACCCCACACATGCACAAGGAGAAATATATATTGAGGTCCCCGCATACAAACAATAGGAAGAGTATGAGGGGGAAGAGATGGAGGTCAAAGGGAGTACCAAGGTCAAACCTGGAAAAGGCAACAGCATTAGTAGTTCCAACAGTATGGGAACAGGAGGAAGTATTGAAGACCAGCCCAGCACAATCAAATGTAATTAACCTTTCCAATTATACACTTATGGAGGCTGAGGAATCACTGTTGAATAAAGGCCTCAGTGTTATAACTACTGTTTTTATAGACAAATTTCAGACATATATTGATACTAATATTGCCTACCAAAATTTGGGGATGAATTTTTTTTTTTTTTTAAATAACAAAAGAAAAGAAACAAATAGTAATGATATGAAAGACTTGCTTAGTCAAAAAGATGAACAGACATGGTTGACATACAGGTGACATGGTACCTAAAGAAATCTACATTTTGCCCACTGTCCAGTGTGGCAATAACCATGTTTCAGGATTTAGTGGAAAAATATTTGAATGATTTATTTGATAACATGCTTCAATTAAATATGACAATTTGACAAAATCTGAAAGACGGGCTTTAATGACACTTCAGTGTAAATCTGAATTAGTTATCAAAGCCACTGGCAAAGGGGGGGGGGAAGTGCCATTGTAATGGAGAGAATGGCTTATGAAAATGAAGTAAAGATACAATTGCAAAACAGAGACGTTTATATTAACCTGAGTTCAGATCCTACCAGAGAGTATAAATGGTCAACTGATGAAAATATTACAGTGACCTATCAAAATGGACATGCTGCTAAAAGGACTAAAGACTTTTTGATTACTGAGTCACCAATAAGAGCTACATTCTGTATTTTACCCAACGTCCACAATTCACTTTGAAATCCACCAGGAAGAGCAATAGTCAGTGGAATCAGTTCTCTAACCCAATTATTATCAGAATATGTGGACACTTTTTTGAGACCCTTGTGGAAACTTTGAGATCATATCGTGAAGATACAAAACAAGTATTACAAATCATGAGAGATATTTTTGAGCACAGGGACTCATATCTTGACACTATGGATATTGACTCCCTGCACACTAGTATCCCTCATGAAGGAGCTTTAGATGTGATCGCAGTTTATTTGAATAAACGGCATCTGAGTGAAAATCCACCAACAGAGTTTTTGCTGAAATTGACCAAGTATGTTCTTAAAAATACCATATTTATGTTTTCTAATATTTTTATCTACAAGCAAAAGTGATGGCAATGTGGGCAACTTTAGCATCTCCCTGGTTCATTTATATGTAGGTTGGTGGAAACAGAATGTTATCTATGATCAAACACACTTTTTGTAAAAAGAAATACCACTTTGGAAATGTTTTAGAGATGATGTAATAATGGTGTGGCATGGGGACTTATTGGAGCAGGAGAGATTTATTGAGTATTTACATTTAGCTAATCCTAACCTTAAATTTACATATACAGCTAGCAGAGACACAGTTAATTTTTTTAGATTTGAAACTGAGAAAGCAATCAGATGGTACTATTTTAACAGATATTTATCAAAAGGAAATAGACCAAAATACTCTGCTACAAGCTGCAAGATGTCACCCACGCCACACCATTCATAACATACCTAAGGAGCAATTCTTAAGGCTGAGACAGAATTGTGGCACAGAAGAGAATTATGAACATGGAGCTTTAGAAATAGAAAAACATTTTAAGAAATGGTGATATAGCCAACTTTCCATAAATCAGAGTAGAGAGTAGGCTAATCAAAGGGATAGAAATGAATTATTGAGGGAGAAGACACGAAAGGATGGAGAAGAACTACATTTCAATTGTGTAACTACTTTTTCTGTCCATGTGAAATAAGAAGATATTATTAAAAAACTTTGCCATGTTCTGAATGCAGATAAAGGGCTGAAAGAGACTGCAGACAAGCCACCAAGAATGACATTTAGAAAAACCGACACACTGAAAGATAAAGTTGTACATCGCTATCATGCCCCTATAAGACAAGAAACCTGGACAAGTAAAAACGTTAAAAGGTGTTTTCCTTGTAAAAGATGCCTTTGTTGTCAACATATAAGGCAAAGAAATACTTTTGAATTACAACATCTGGGGAAATCATATGAAATTTGCCATTCAATTACATGTGATTCAGCAAGTGTTATATATGTAGCAGTGCATAAGTGCAGTTTTTTATGTAGGAAAAACTAAAAGGAATTTTAAAATTTGAGTGGGAGAACACTGTAGAGTCACTGAGAATGGCAAGTTAACATATGCTACAGTCCTACAGACACATGTGATGAACAATCAAACAGAACATGCATTTCAATTTATGGCTATTGATAAAATACATCCGTGTTCCAGAGGGGGACATTTTAATAAATTAATTTTAAAAAGAGAAGGGTTCTAGATATTTACTTTAAAGGCAACTAAATATCTAGATCTAAACACTGGTTTTGACCTGGTGTCTTATTTAAATTAACGAGTGGGGTAATATAAGGTCAGTGAAAAGAAAAAAGATATATTTGAAAAGTTATAATGTAGATGTTTTATTTATTTACATCACTGTTTCCCACTCCCTAGTTTTACTCCTGTTCTTCTCTCTGGTTTAATTTCCCCTTTTAAATCTCCTTTATGTGTTAAGTTTATTTCAAATTTAACAGATATTCCATTCCCTTCATAGTATAGATTGATATTACATTTTTATAATTTATAACCTTGACATGGTAGAATATGTCAGATAAAAGATTCATACTAGTAGGATCTGTGAGAATTTTTATTAGTGTTATTTAAGTGGACAGTCTATTTTCTGTAAATAATTGTATATAATGTATATTTGTGTATATGAGGCATGCATTTTTGTTGATGATTATGCTTTGAGTAAAGAGAATGTGTGTGGAGAGAATGTGGTTTTATGCCCATGATTGTTAAATATTTCTTAAAAAATTATATGACATAATGAGTGAGATCATCACAGATTACTTATAAAAAGATATGAATGGATTGGAGGAGTGCCTTTGATAAAGGGTCATTTAGATCCGAAATGCATCAGATGCAGTATTGGTCCATGACACCTAATCATAATGCTAATTTTAATCTAATAAAATGAGGCTTTGATAGAGAAGTTTCTGTGGCTGCTTTTAAAGGAAAACTGTACAAATCGGGCGGCTCCTGCCCCCGTAACGCTTACGCTTATCCTCATGCTTAGATTTAGCCCACAAAAGCAGCATTTTTCTTGTGCTGCAATGGAGTTTATTATATTTTCTAAAAGTCCATGAACTGGAAGTATGGTGCTGCACTGCTCCGCTCCCTTCAATACAAGTGAGCGGAGCAGTATCTTATGGGGGCAGGAGCTGCCCAATTTGTACAGTTTCCCTTTACAATACAATGGTGAGTGACCAATTTGTGTGTGTTAGTTTCTTTCAGACTGAGTTCTTTTAAGCATGCTTTTTAGATTAGCAATCAGTAATGTGAGACTGAAGCAGAAAACAGTAACTGGCTGACATGGGGGAGGTTTGTGCCAGTCACCCACTGTGGGACCAGACAATAAGTAGGTATCAGGGTGAACATAGGGGAAGGAGGCTGAAAAAGTGGCAGAGGGTGTTTGAGAGTGAGGGGTTCTTTAAACATGAGTGCAGGGGTGAAGAGTGGCAAGGATGCTAGAGCGTAAGTGGGGTAGGGGGTTGTTTGTTTTTATTTTACTTTTTGTACAGGCTAGTGGATGATGGACATCAAGACTGGGTGAAGGGACAGCTGTGTTAGTCACCCAGTATGGGACCACAGAAACATATTTTGCACTGGGATGCTAGTGGGGTGGGAGGTGGGTAAGTGTGCTAGAGAGTGGGTGAGAGTGTGTGTTTCTATAATTTTTTTTTTACAAGTTTGTGATCGGTGGTGGTGGATGGATATAGAGATAGTAACTGACTGAGGTGGAAGGAGAGTGGCATGGGACACAGAGGGTCAGTGAGGGTGGGGGTATATTTCAAACTTAGAGAGACGAGACAGTCAAAGTGAACCATTGGTGTTGGGCATATGATGGCCACAAATGTAAAGTGTAGTTTTGTGTAGTTTTTTTAATCAACTGAAAGGACATCTGACACCACACCACCAATTCTCCATGGCTCCTTAGACTCCAAACTCTAATGTGCTTCCTTTCCTTACTTTGCTTGCTTTCCATTCTTCAACCCTAATGTCTACATTGATGTACTTTTATTTGCAATGAATTTCCTTTTTTTTGTGATAGTGAAAATGTATCCTCACTCATGTAGGTTCTGAACAGATGCAGATGAGCAGGGGCCTCCAGACCCTGCACCAAGAGAAGAGTCCGTCTGGCTGCAATGTGTATGGCCTCTGGGCCATGCACTTCCCTTTGGCTATGGATGCAAAGAATCTGTGGGGCTGTCTGTGAGGCTTCAGAAGTGCAACTTTCTTTGGTGCAAGTGGTTTGTAGGCTGTTCAGCAGCACCAGGGGTGGGTACCCCATGTTGCCATCTATGGACGTGGGGTTGGGCCACCCTGGAATCGAGGGGGGACATCATGTACAACATTGGAGGAGGACACTCAAATATGCTAGTGATACAGAGGGGGGATCTTATACATTTGTCTAACTTGATGATGGCTGTCTGTGGTTGTTTTTGAGATCTTGTCCTTTTGCTGCTTGGGTGGTGTTATGGTTAGAACCCCTCATACCACATTTCCTTATTTTGGGACATTAAGTTGAGCACTAACTGGTAAATTAATGCAGTTTTCTACAATGAATTTCCTTTCTTTTTAAGAAAGTTAATAAACTAAAATTACAACAGTGTTTCTGCAGCCAGAGACACATATTCACACTGCAAGACAAACACAGTGACTTCTGGCTACAGATAGAAATCCAAAATACCCAAAGCACAACCCATTACTGGTTGAAGATGTGCAGCCCCAGTCATGTGTGATATGGCTATATGAATCCTATATGGCCCTTTGGGCCTTATGCAAATACCATTTATTTTGTTAGTTTTTGTTGGCCAGGCAAGAAGCCTGGGGAATAAGGCAGCAGACATACAGGCTCTGTTGGCGGTGGAGAGGTAGACATTGCAGTGATCACAGAAACCTGGGCCACCCAGTACCAGGATTGGGACATGATGATACCTGGGGTTAGGATATACAGAAAAGACAGGACTAGGGTGAGAGGAAAGGGGGTGGTGATGTATGTAAGGGAAGGGATAAAGTGCATAGGGGAGGAGAGGGAAGAAGGGAGGACAGAAGCCCTGTGAATGCAGTTTGGGGATGCAAAAAACAGAGCAGTGAGGCCAGGGGTGGTGTACAGGCCACCCGACCGGGGGAGTGACCTGGATAGGGAATTGGCTGACCAAATCAGGAGGATCTGCAAGATGGGGAGCATGGTGGTGGTTGGGGATTTTAACCTACCGGGGGTGGAGTGGGGAACACCGTCCACCACGAGTGCAAGAGAACTGGTCCTGTTGGAGGCTCTTGAGGAAAGCTGCCTTACGCAGCTGGTACAGGAACCAACTCAGATAGGGAGGACCCTGGACCTTGTACTGGATAATGGGGAGTCAGTTAGAGATCTGGTGGTGGGAGATCCACTGGCTGGAGTGACCACTGTTCAGTGTGGTTTAAGCTCAACATGGGGAGGAGTACAGGAGAAACAGCCACAAGGGTGATTGGTTTTAAGGGGGTGGACTTTGGGAAAATGGGGGTAATTCTTGGAAGGTACCTAGCAGGTATGCAACTGAACATGGATGCAGACCAGAAATGGGGGGATTATAAAGAATGGGTTGCTAGTGGCTATGGTAGCATGCATGAGAAAGAAAAGTAAGAAAGGAAGGGCAAAGAAACCAAGCTGGCTGTTGCAGGGGGTCATGGAAGGGCTGAGGGCCAAGAGGGCAACATTTAGACAGTATACAAAATCAGGGAGGGAGGAAAATAAGGATAAGTATGCAGAGAAGTCCAGGGAGGTTACAAGCATGGTCAGGGTGGCTAAGGCAGCCAGGGAGCTGCAGCTGGCGAAAGGTATCAAGACTGGACAGAAAGACTTCTTCCAGAGCATTGGAGAGAGAAGGAGGAATGATGACCAGCTGGTGAGGATAAAAAAGGATGGTGGGTGAGTGGAGAGGGGGGATGAGAAGGCAGAAGTACTCAATGAGTACTTCTGCTCATTATTCACCCAGGAGAAGGAGGGAAGATTCCTAGGGCGATGGTGGGGGAAAAAGGGGGGAATTGATAACAGATGTAGCAATTACAGAGGGCAGGGCACTGGAAGGGTTAAAAGCTCTAAGAGTGGACAAAGAACCAGGACCAGATGGCATGCATCCAAGGGTGCTAAGGGAGCTAGCAGAGGTCCTGGCAAGGCCACTGGCCAACCTGTTCAACACCTCTCTGGACACGGGATGTGTACCGCAGGACTGGAGGGTGGCACATGTGGTACCCATCCATAAAAGTGGCCCAAAGGATGAACCAGCAAACTATCGACCAGTGAGCCTCACATCAATCATGGGGAAGCTCATGAAGTACATCCTCAAGGAGAGAATGGTGAGCTTTCTGGAGAACAATAGCCTCCAGGATCAGAAGCAGCATGGGTTTGTAGTGGGAAGATCATGCTAAACCAACCTCATAAAATACTATGACTGGGTGAAATGGGAACTGGAAAAAGGCCATGTAGTGGATGTCCTGTATCTGGACATCAGCAAGGCCTTTGATTCACTACCACATGGGAGGTTGGGGGGAAGCTGGAATATGTAGGTGCGGGGCCAAAATTAGCAAATTGGATCACAAACTGGCTGAGGGGGAGGCAACAAAGGGTGGTAGTGGGGACAAACTCTCATTACTGACAGCGGTGACAAGTGGGGTTCCACAGGGATCTGTACTGGGACCAGTGCTGTTTGGAATATATACAACTGATATTTTGCATGGGATCAGGAGCAAGATCAGCCTGTTCATGGATGATATCAAAATGGGAACCATGGTTGATGACAGTGAGGGGTGGAAGGGGCTTCAGGAGAACCTGACTAAACTGCAGGAGTAGGCAGAAACATGGCAGCTGGGTTTCAATGCCAAGAAGTGCAAGGTGTTTCACTTTGGACAAAGAACCAGAGGAGAGACTATCACTTGAATGGAGAGCAGTTGGGAAGTACCACAAAGGAAAAGAACCTAGGAGTAATCATAACCGGGAGCATGAACAACTCCGCCCAGTGCAGGAAGGCGGCAGCACAGGCCAACAAAACACTGGGGTGTATAGCAAGGGGGATCTCTTCTAGAAGGAGTGAGGTTATACTGCCCCAGTACAGATCATTGGTCAGGCCCCACCTGGAGTACTGTGTTCAATTCTGGCACCCGTTCCTGAAAAGAGACATAAGGTTATTGGAGGGGGTGCAATGCAGGGCCATAAAGATAATGCAGGGTTTGGGGGACAGGCCTTATGAGGACTGATTGAGAGAGTTGAAAATGTACCCGCTGGAAGAGAGGAGGGATGGGGGATATGACAGAGAGATTTAAGTATCTGAAAGGGATTAACAAGACTAACACAGAAGGGATCTTTCAGCTGAGGAGAGGGAGGGACACAAGAGGGCATGGACTGAGATTAGAGGGGGGGAAGGTTTAGGAGGGAGGTAAGGAGACACTTTTTCACAGAAAGGGTAGTGGACAAATGGAATACTCTACCAGAAGACCTGATGTCCTGTAAGACGGTGGGCAGTTTCAAAAGTGGGTGGGACAGAGTAAGGGGAAGGGATACAGTGATGGGGGGTGGGAGGAGTAGCTGCAAGATGAAGTGCTAGCTGCACACTCGGGCAGACTTGATAGACCAGGTGGCCTGTTTCTGCTGGCAATTTCATATGTTCTTACATTCCTAGGTAAGTGCAGTAGACAATAAAATACCTATTTTCAGGCACAACCTGGGAGATTACAGGGTAATGAGAAAAATACAAAAACAGCAAGGTTTGCAAACAAATACAGTGAAATAGTTGAAACAAAGTAGAATTATACAAAATAATGTCAAGTAGAGATCAACAAATCAGCACAGGCAGAAAACAATAAGAATGGTACAACATAATTGATACAGACAAATAACAATTACCAGGGGAATAAGGCATAAAAGCAAAATGAACAGACAAAATAAGAAGAAAGAAATAACTATTAGTAGAATCAGGAGCAGTAATGAATCAGTGACCTACAGAAAACAATAAGAATGGTATGTCATGTTGATACAGGCAAAAACACCAATAACCAGGGGTAAGGCCATAAAAGCAGAAATGAAACAAACAAAAATGACAAAAAATAATAAGCCATTATTGGATTCAGGAGCAGGAACAAATATTTTTGCTCAGTATTTACAAAGGAAGAGGGGGGAGGTACATAAAACAAACAGTAGTAACACTCTGGATACAGAAGTTGATACTGGCCCAGTTACAGAACAAAGGGTTCTGAAAGAACTCTTAAAACTGAAGGTGGACAAAGCAATGGGGCCTGATGGGATTCATCCCAGAATTCTAAAAGAACTAAGGGTAGAACTAGTGACACCACTGACTACTCTTTTTAACAAATCATGGGAGGATGGGGTGGTACCCGAGGACTGGAGGAGGGCAGATGTGATTCCCCTTCACAAAAGTGGGAGCAAGGCAGAAGCAGGAAACTATAGACCTGTTAGTTTAACCTCAGTGATAGGAAAATGATGGAATCACTTCTAAAGGAAAGAATTGTCAGTATCTAGAGGCCAGAGGGCACAGGACCCTAGGCAGCAGGATTCTACAGCGGAAGGTCATGCCAGACGAATCTGATAGATTTCTTTGACTGGGTAACCAAAGTAGTAGATCAGGGAGGGGCTGTGGACATGGCCTACCTAGACTTTAGCAAGGCATTTGACACAGTCCCACACAAAAGATTAATATGCAAGTTAGCCAGCCTGGGAGTGGGTCCCAAGATGACAGCCTGGGTAAACAATTGGCTGGAGAATAGGACACAGAGAGTAACAGCAAATGGAGTCCACTCAGAAGAAAGGAGGGTTACTAGTGGGGTACCGCAAGGTTCAGTAATTAGGACTGATCCTCTTCAATGTCTTTATAAGCGACATTGCAGAAGGACTGGAAGAAAAGTATGTCTCTTTGCAGATGACACTAAGATCTGCAACAGAGTTGATGCACAGGGTGGGGTGGAAAAGGATGAGAAGGACTTGGCAAGGTTAGAGGAATGGTCAAATGTATGGCAGCTTAGATTCAATGCTAAGAAGTGCAAGGTAATGCACCTGGAAACAAAAACCCAGGGAAGAGTACACAATGGGGGTGAGATACTAATAACAACAAAATGGAAAGGGACCTGGGGGTAGTACATCAGATGACCTAAAGATGGGCAAGCAATGTGAGAGGGCAGCAAGGAGGGTTGGGGGATACTGGGATGCATAGGGAGAGGCATCACCAGTAGAAAACAGGAAGTTATTATCCCTCTGTACAGACAGCTGGTGAGACCCCATCTGGAATATTGTGTGCAGTTCTGGAGACCCAATCTCAGCAAAGACATAGACAGGATGGAAGCTGTCCAGAGGAGGGCAACTAAAATGGTGCAGGGTCTGCACCAGAAGACATATGAAGAGAGACTTAAGGAGCTTAATATGTATAGCCTCGAGGAAAGGAAGGAGAGGGGGGACATGATAGAAACCTTCAAGTACCTCAAGGGAATCAACAAAGTCCAAGAGGGTAGCATCTTTCAAAAAAGAGTGTGCAAGAACAAGAGGGCACAATTTGAAGATAGAGGGGGGGCGGCTCAGAGGTAATTTAAGGAAGTATTTTTTCACAGAGAGGGTTGTGGATGCATGGAACGGCCTTCCGGAGGAGGTGGTGGAGTCAAAATCAGTGGTGGAATTCAAGCATGCATGGGATAGTCATAAGGCAGTTCTGGGGGGTTGGGGTAGGAAGAAGTAGGCTGCTGGTTAACTAGGATCTGCAGCTTATCCAGTAGGTAGGGAAATGGGCAGACTGGGTGGGCCAAGCGGTCCTTACCTGCCGTCAAATTCTATGTTTCTATGTTTCTATGTAGGAACAAATGTCAGAGTAGCAATGAGAATGAGTCTGTTCATTTTGATTTTATGCCTTATTATATGCCTACGGCCCACAGATCCTGTAGTCCGACATTACATGCATATGAGCACAATCGTACCACAAAAAAGTTCCATTTTTCAATATACAGTATACGTCCTAAATTCTCAGAACTTATATTTTAATCCTCTGTGACATCCACAGGAGTAATGGACTTGCAGTCTAACTTTTTTGAGTATATTTTTGTTGAAATACATGCAAGAAGTTTCACTACAAACATTACATCACAACAGAATATACTGTACACCTTGCAAGAGACAAACACGGGTCAGAAAAAAAAAACAATTCATTCTGCAGCACACCAGGTTATCAGTAAGGTCATTCATGCTCATAGTACTTTTGAAATAGATCTCTAGTATGAGTTGATCAGGGGTGAGGTAAGCTTGTGTTGGGAATTGTCATGGGCTGCTTGCCACCACAGGTTCTGTAAAGTGGTGACCCATATCTTCAAGCATGTACAAGAGGTCAAAGTGCAGCACTGCCACCTCATCTGGAGGTAAGGAATCAATGTATTTCCCCAATGTTCTGAGGAACAGCTACTCACTCCCTCCCCTTCAGTGTGTAAGTCACTCTCCGTAGCCAAGGCCTGAAGGCTCAATGTCTTCCACTGGGTAACCATGGGCATTACAAAGGAGACCCAAGTATTTTGGATACACTGTCTCGCTAAAGTGAGAAGCACCCATATCTATCTCGGATATGGCTCCCAGACCTCCTCTCCCATATCCTCCATGCCCAGTGGCATTAAAAAGGGCTACACTGAAAAGGGCAACCTGGCAGTGTGGTTATAGTCTAGGCAATATGACCTTTTAAAGGGCTTTTAAGGTGCTACAACATAAAACACATTTATAAGTAAATGTTAAAAAAGGCTGAATTATGAGTAAGTTGATTTGGGGTACAAAGTCCACATTTTTATGTTATCAGCCTGTATTCTTTGGGCATGCCTTTTGATGATCTAAAAATTCTTGGTTTGCAACATAAAATTAATAACTGACACTAAGTACAAGTTTTTGTGTCACAAGCTAAGAATTATGTTTGCCATGTTGTGACAACCTAAAATTCTTTGTTTCCAACATAAAGAATTCAAATTTTCAAGAATTTCTAATTTTTATGTTGTGAACCAAGCATTCTTTGTTTACACTTTCTCCTGACCTAAAAATTCTCGGCTTATGACACACAAATTGGAGAACTTGCTAAGTCAGTGAACTACAATCTATGGGGTGCCCAAAAATATATTTGTAGGTCATTTTTCATCAAACAAATTCAAGAATTAGCTAGGTTCAGGTGTCTATATTTAGAAAAGCTATAATTTTTATGGGTTTCTTGAATTTATTTTTCCCCAAAATCAAAAAACAAGATGGTAGTGCTCATGACCTAAAATTTTTCTGCCAAACATAATAAACATTTTCTAATGAAATAAAAATCTGCTCGCAACCATAAATGATTTGGTTCTACCAGAGAGCTACACTAAAAACTCTACTGAGTATGCTCAGAAGCCACATTTTAAAACCTTATAACTTCAGAACCAATTAATATATTTTCATGAAACCTTCCAAAGGCATACCCTAGGGCCAAGCTGTTTTTTCCAAACTGTTTTTACTCTACAGCTGAGGGCAAAAAATGGCCAAAAGGTGCATTTGTACAGGCTTTTTCACTTTCTGTATCTCAGAATCTGGACAAGAAACCATCACAAAAATTGACAAGTTATACGATCTTGCCACAATGATCGCACCTGCAAAATTTCATGCAGGTTGATCAAACAGTGCCAGAGTTATTAAGGTGCATGAATTTGGGTTTAATGTCAAACAATCTGCTCAACTTTAACTATACAGGCACTATTGTGCCTGTCTAATTATATATACACACACACAATGTGTGTATATATATATATATATATAACACACACACAGTACATATACATATACATATATATACAGTTTATATGCATATACATATATACATATATATATATATATATATATATATATATATATATATACATATTCTTTGCAAAATACTGTGTTAATGCACCAGTTTAGGTTCAATTTAACACCACAAAGGAAGGAAAATGTGGTGTTAGAGTTACCAGCCGTAACTCTCCACCTCTACCTCCCAATCAGTAAAAGGGCAAGACCACACAAGCAACCACAGACAGCCACCATCAGGTAAAACAAACAACATACAACTGTTTCCAGATGACACAAATGCAGTAGCACTGATGTGCTACCTTTGTGGATTTGTAGCTGCATGCACACCACAAGATATACACTCTCTTGTTGCTGCAGCTAGAAATCCATGATACTCAGACCACAACACTGCTTAGAAACATAGAAACATAGACTTTGACGGCAGATAAGAACCGCTTGGCCCATCTAGTCTGCCCATTTCCCTACCTACAGGATAGGCTGCAGATCCTACTTAACCAACAACCTATTTCTTCCTACCCCCCACAAGAATTGCCTTATGTCTGTCCCATGCATTCTTGAATTCTCCCACAGTTTTAGACCCCACAACCTCCTCAGGAAGGCTGTTCCATGCATCCACTACCATCTCTGTAGCACAGAGCCCCAGCAGCCAGATACAAATCCACAATATCCAAATTACAGGAGTTATTTTGTCTACAGAAGCACTGGCCCCTATTGGGCCTGAGCTTCTAAAGCCATATGTATGCAAGGACATTGTAAGACATACACACAATTGATTGGCCTGCACTTCTGCTGTCATTGGTGTAAGACATACACACTGGTCTCTGGCTGCAGAAGTGCAAGCATCACAAATTCCATGATACAAAAATTACAACAGTAATTCTGTTCACAGAAGCACAGGCCCCTGAGGGGTCTGCACCTCTTCAGCCACAGATGTAAAACATATACACCAACTTCTGGCTTCAGAAGGTCATATGCAGCTAGAAATAATGTTGCAATGTGGGTATCATGGTTTCAGCAGTGGATATATAACTTTTATAAAGGGTAGCAGTTTTTCAGTTATGCAGCTGCATATAGAAAACAATGCACAGCGGATCATGCTATCTAGCGTAGTAGCCTCATGTAGCATGCATAAGTACCTCTGACTGCAGAAGTGCAGGCCCATAGGACCTGCATTTCTGCAGCCATACATTCTCATGCACACTGTATGATGTATACACACAGCTGTGGCTGTGGGGCTTGTGCTTATGCAGTCACAGATACATATCCACGAAAGCAGCACATCAGTACTACTGCATTTGTGTCATCTGGAAACAGTTGTATGTTGTTTGTCTTAGCTGATGATTGCAGTCTATGGTTGCTTGTGTAGCCTTGTCCTTTTGCTACTTGGGGGTGGGAGTTAGGGTTGTAAACCCAAATACCACATTTCCCTGCTTTTGTGTCATTAATTTGAACCCTGATTGGTGCAGCTTTTTCACAAAGAATTTCCTTTCTTTTTGAGATAGTGGAATTGTATCCTCATTCACACAGGTCCCCTATGAACAGATGCAAATGCATAGGGCCCTCTGGAATCTGCACCAAAGGAAGACTCCATCCACCTACGGAAGTGCAAAAACAAATGTCAAGCATTCATGAGGCTGTCTGGTGGGCTTCAGAAGCTTACATCTATGATACTGAGGGAAAATTCCCAAGAACGTTCTTCTAACTTACAAGCATAGAAGCAATATGGGAAGATCAATAAAACATATATTCTAGTGCATCTTAAAAATGCTGATAATAATTCTAGTGGAGTGGGAACCATAAAGAAAGATGAACATTATAAACAATATGTTTTAAAGTTTCTGAAATGTACTGATGAACATGAGACTTCCCAGCAGACAAGTTCTGAGTGCATCTTTAGGCCATCACTGCCAGTGGGCTTTATGAAATGCAGAAATGTATGGACATCAATGTATTCCTGTGTGATGTTAATGTTTATATGGTTGTTAAAGGCATCCACTTTCTGTCATATATTTCTTAGCAGTTTTAATTTATTTTGGTTACTTATTAATGCAGCTGAGTGTGCCTCACATTCACACTATTTCCTGTTTATTTATTCATAAGTCTGTGCTGCAGTGGGTTGTTTTTTTTTTTGGGGGGGGGACAATTATTATGTCAGTTCTCACTGTTCTACTCTGATTACTTAGCAATTTGGAAAGTGTAAACTAATGTCATGAACTCCTGAACACCTTTACAAACAGATATAATCACCAATGAGGCAACATGCAAAGCACACTTTGCAGAAGTAAAAGGAAATTAATTCATTGGAGAGAAAAAATAAAACAGCTAAAATATATCAGAAGACTGAACATGATTTAAAAAACTATGAATCATCTGAATAGGCAAACACATCACATTTGTTTCAAGCATATTAACTGTTGCAGAGCTGACAACTTACAGTAACCCACAGTCACTTATGAGAAAATATTGGATAGCCATTGGAACACATGCAACTTAACAGATGATTTTGAAACACAGGGCATACTGTACAGCCTGCAGCTTGTGCTTAAGTCCTAAGTCACTTGTAATATTAAGCAGTACTGATGTTAAATGAGTTTTGCCTCTGTCTCCCTCCCCCCTCAATCTTTCTCTCACACCCACACATGTATTTGACATATAGTCATGCAAAGCCACACATTCAAACAAATGGACCCAGCAGAAATATACACAGAGATATAAATACAAATATTGTCAATACTGTTGGTTACAGAAATATTGTGAAATATACACATACAGAAATACACATTCATAATACCAAGTGATAGATGAACATAGACACACAGGCACAAACACACACACACACACACACACACACACACACACACACACACATATGCATATATTTTATATTAGGCACAGGCACATACATTTTCAAACATAGATGCAACATGCACCGATAGAAATACTGTACACATGCGTAACACACATACGTAAGAAAATATTTTTCAGGATTTAGCTTGTTATAAAAAAAGAAGAGTTAGTCTCTCTTAATGTGCAGACTAGTGGG
This sequence comes from Neoceratodus forsteri, assembly GCA_016271365.2. Taxonomy (NCBI): domain Eukaryota; kingdom Metazoa; phylum Chordata; order Ceratodontiformes; family Ceratodontidae; genus Neoceratodus; species Neoceratodus forsteri. The sequence goes on from CM057453.1 coordinate 138,663,478, forward strand.
GAAACAAGCCAGTTTGCAAGGGATATGTCTGCTAATGACAGAGTTATTTTTCTTTCTTTTAAATGGTTACTATAAGGGAATCAAATAGCTTTACTGCCATATGGAGGGGTCTATTTACTGAGGAGTTATTGAAACAAGTAAAGTACAACAAGTAAACTTTTAAAAATGATTATACAATGCCTTTTAAAATCTCACTATCTGATTGGCTGACCGGCACCTCACAGCCGTGGTAAATTTTGACATTACCCACAGGAAGAGGTGCCAGTCAGATGCATTTTAAAAATCACTCCAACCACCAAAACTGGAAGCGAGAAACCTTCATATTGGCTCACTACTAACTTCGTGAATTTAAACAGACTTATGAGTATTTTTTTTTTTACTGCAAGCAGTCCCCAAGTACAGTAGAGGATCAAATTTATTTTTCAAATAAAGCTGCAACTGCCACAGTAATTCAGATCACGGCTCTCTCCGGACTCAGTGCCATGCCTTGTATTACAAGCTCCTGCCTGCTCGCTCTCCATGCTTCTGCGGCCGGTCTTCAGAAGTGCGAGGAAGTTGGACAACTGTTTGGATACCTGTCACCTCCTAGCACAAGTCCACTATCTCGTCACCTCCATAAAGTAAGCGCCTTACCAACAAGTGCCACTCATGCATATTCATAAGCGCATGTCCAATTTCACAACTCCACTATTCAGACAGGTTTTCAAAAACATTCAACACTCAGTTTTAAAACTCTTTTCCCAGTTTAGCAATCATCAAAGTAATAAAATATTTGTTTAGCTGAACTGGGATGCTGGCAGGCAAGCAAGAGGGTCCTAGTGTTTATCGCTGTGGGAGGCAGTATGGTGTCACTGTCATTGGGATAACACTAAATAAACTGAATATAGTGTAGCTGTGACCCACTCACTGAGTTGCAGAGAAAGTGGGGGAAGAGTGATAAAAAAAAAAAGAAAATTAACCTTGGTCCCTCACATGCTTTTTCTCTTTTGCTGAGACCTGGGTGGGTAATTACTCTAACTAGCAATAGAGAACTATTTTTTGTGGTGCAAGAATAAATACTATAAAAAATGTTTAAAATGGAGAAACATAATGTAATTTTCTTAATTTTTTTTGTGGGGGGACATTGTATAATCACAATAAACCACTCCAGGGTGTGGGTGATGCTAGGATTTACCCACGCCTGGCGAGGTTTGGTCACTCAGTCTGCGGCTTCATCACCAAACCATGCTAGGCATGAGTAAACCCAGCATCACCCACACCCTGTCATGGTTTATTGCTTAAATCACTGTCATAAATAAAACAGGACTCAAATTAAACTGCTCCAATCCTCTCCTTCGAGATCTTATAGGTACAGCCTCCCTATCCCACCCAATCTCGAAGTATTATGACATGTTACAGTCTCTCTATCCCAATAGACTGTGGGGCATATGTTTTTATTGGAAACAGGAGCTAGATATAATAGTGGATGATGGGACATGGTAACAACTCTGGATCAACTTATATAAATATCTTAAACAGGACCGGCTGTGGTTTCTAAAATTTCGGGTCCTGCATAACTTGCAATTTTCTCCTTCTAGATTGCATGGGATAGGTAAAACTGAATCCCCATTATGTATTAGGTGTGGGAAGTCAGAAGGAACTCTCAAACATATCCTCTGGAACTGTACTCTTGTGGCCCCCTTCTGGCAATCTATCAGGAGGGCGGTGAACCCCACGATAGGCCTGGATTCTTTTTCAATCCGCAAGTCTGCCTGGTTGGCCTGTTTCCCAATTACATGATTGACTGTCGGAAAGCTTTCATGTCTCTGATTTCTGCGGTAGCTAAACTTATTATCACTCACCACTGGCTTGACTAATCCAGCCCCTCCCTAAGTGAATGGCATGCGGAAATTCTCCAGGCTTTGCAACTCAAAAAACACATAGCTTCCCGGCAGAATCACTTGGAAATATTTAACATGAGGTGGAATCCATTGCTGGCCCTCCTGTCAACCATGAACTGTACCCCTTCGACTTAAACTGATGATGGATTTGGTGACTCCCTAGTTCTTCCCTGATGGGGGACCCATACAGAGTATGTTCCAGTCTCTGCCTGCATGGCCTGCACCCGATGTATCAGGGCAAGTCATGTAGCTTTGATAAGCAAAATGGTAGAGGCTCAGGGGTTGGAGGGGGGGTCTGGGGGAGGAGGGTGGGTTTGGTAGGGTTTGGTTTAGACCTCCAACTAAACCTGTTTACTGTGAAGCATGTATGGCCAACTATCAGGCCTACGTAAATCATGGTTGGCGGCCTTCCTAGGTGATTATTATATATTTAACGAGTGCATTTAATGGGGGGGAAGTTGCTGTTATTTGTGATTTACACTTTCAGTCGATGTATTTTATTGTTCAAAGGAAAAAGTTAATAAAGTATACTAATTTGAAAAAAAAACAGGACTCGAACTAAAAAGTTTTTTTTTTGAAACAGCGAGTAAATGTAACCTGTTACAGACAGTAATTATTGAAGCTATAGGGCCTCATATTTAGAGCCCGCTGGCTCTGCAGGCAAAAGTGTGCACCACACAAAAAAATGGTCCGGACGGCTATGGCGCCATATTCAAACAGATTGCGCAATCTGAACAGACTGTGCAATCTGTTTGAATATTGGACCCTGGATGCGCAGCGCACAGTAGGGGGGTCACCATGTTCCAGACAGCACAATCAGGATGCAGGGCTGATGATCACCCATAGGAGTACTGCATGTCACACACTGGTGTACGCCTCAGCCCTAATGTGCAATATTCAGCTCAAATAATCAGATGAGCCCATTGGGTATGCACAGCACAATGGGGTCATTTGCATGCCCATTATGGGCTCATCTGCATGCATACGCTGCCAAGGAATGCGCTGGGCCTGTCTCCCCCAGTCTCAATCACATGTATAATAAAAACATACCCCCTATCCCCATAACTCTGGTAGTCTAGTGGTCCCCCCACCCCAGCCTAGATCAATGTTAAAATAAAACCATGTCTCCGATCCTCTTATCCCTGGTAGTCTAGTGGTTCCCCCCACCCCAGTCCCAATCAATGTTAAAATAATGTACATCTCCCATTCTCCCTGGTTGTCTAGAGGTCCCCTTTCCCCAATCCCTGATCAGTGTTAAAAAAATGTAATCCCCTGTTCTTCTTGGTAGTCTAGTGGTCCCTCCAGCCTGATCCCTGATCTGTGTTACAATAAATTAAATCCCCAATTCTCCCTGGTAGTTTAGTGGTCCCCCTCCCTGATTTGTGTTAAAATAAATTAAATCCCCCATATCCTTGGTAGTCTAGTGGGTCCCCCTCCCCAGCCCTGATCCATATATGAATTAATATGTCCCCAGTCCCTGGTAGTCAAGTGCCCCCCCCTACCCAGTTAGGCAGTGACCCACCACCCTGCTCCCTCCCAACCCGACCGGAGCCGGCGACTGGCACAGCCCTCTTCACACCACCATGGCCAACTGCTGACTGAACTATCAATGAGCTTGTACAGTCATAGTACGCATTCACTGATTGACTGGTCAGCCAATGAGTGCATACTATGTACTGTACATGCTCACTGACAATTCAGTCAGTGTCTGGTTGTCGTGGTGTGAGAAGGGCTGTGCCAGTTACTGGCTCCAGTCAGGTTGGGGGCAGAGCGGGGTGGTGGGTCACTGCCTAATGGGATGGGGGGGCCACTTGACTACCAGAGGACCTGGGACATAGTAATTCATATATGAATCAATGCTGGAGAGGGGGGACCCACTAGACTACCAGGGATACAGGGGATTTAATGTATTTTAACACAGATCAGGGATCGGGGAGAGAGCATCACTAGATGACCAGGGAGAATGGGGGATTTACATTGTTTTAACATTGATCGGGGCTGGGGGGGGACTGCTGTACCACCAGGGTTCCCTGCCCCTAACAGTGGGCAGCCAGGTCTGTGCACTAGTTAATGCAGGGTTTTAGAAGCGTAATTCTGCACTGCTGCTGGGGGCTGATTTGCTCTTCTGAAATGTTTCAGTATTGTACTGTGCCGCATATGCATGGGGGACCCCACATTTGCAAGGGCACAAATCCATGCCCTTTAAATATGGGCATGCTCCTGACAGCTGGTACATTTCCAGGTATGCGCGGTGCATCTTGGGTTATACCCACACATCCACTTTGAATATGGAGGCCATGCTGTCTAGTTTCTGATTTGTCAAAAAGTTTCTTGCAGATAGACATATCACCAACCCTGGGCAATAAATAAATTAGACTACATACAGTACCAAGGTACATCTGAGGTTTTATACCATTCCACATAAGAAATGAGATAGGAAAGGAGAGTGAAAGAAAAATACCTCTGCTGATTTTTTTTTATATGAATCCATTTTTCTTACAAAGGAAAGGGCAATGTTAAAGAAACACAAGCCACAAACTGAGATTTACCAGAATTCTGGTTGCAATGCCAATTTGTTCTCGTGATCCAAAGACCTAGGAAAATGGAACTGGATTCACTCCAGGATGGGACCCAACAGTTGTGCACTGCAAATTGTGAACAAATTCAGATCAGATGAAAAGTTTTCCTTAGTGCTAAACTGCGAGGCCAAATCAATGGTTTTGGTCACTGAATTCACAAACCACCAACATTTACATTCCTTTTAGTAGTAAATTTCTTTTAGCAAGGATGTTGGCCTGAAAGTTCTGAAATGTGTTAGGTAGTTATAAGAATGGTGCCATGGGGAAAAAAATGCCTGGATAAGATGATGTTTCAGCAGCTTTACTTGGTGCAAAATAATGTAACTGATTTTAATTGCATTTTAAAAGAAATTGAATGTCTTATACAATAAGGATTGTTTATCAGATTTTCAAATAGTTGAATTACTAAATGGTGGACAACTTTGAAGCCCCCCCCCCCTCTAACTAGTACATCTCATAAGTATAGTGTTTGGCATGGTAAACAGTTACATAACTTTTAAATGCCCCCCCACCATGTTTCACATTTACACGATTTTCAGTATAAGTATACATATACAGTGTAAGTACACAGTTACTGTAGTATATTTAGCATTATTATACAGGTAGATACATATTCCTGGGGACTAGATGGAACTCAAGTCTTTTTTAACAGATGCCAAAGATCTGTCCTGTCTGTGCAATCTGTCTGCCACCAGGTTATATACTATAATACACATTTGTAAATTGCACGAGGACCTAAACAATCCCCCAAACACATTTATTAAGTTTGGACTTGGAGAACTAAGTAGATTTTCCTAATCTGCTTTGTAACTTTTGGATGTGGAGCAGATCAAGCCCTCCTAAAAACTTGTGCTTATGGGGAGTCTCAGTCTACTGTAAAGGAGGGTTGTCAGATGAAATAAAAATGATTCCATGTTTAGAAAAAACTCATTTAAGATTGATTCTCATATTCTGTTACAGAAAGTTTTTGTTTTGTACATTGCATAGGTGTAAACATAATATGATGGCAATATTTTAAGCTCCAAGCATCATGAGCACATTATATCAAGTAAAAATAGCTGCATGCTATACACTGTTATCCATTTGTGTATTGCACTGTGAAAGAAAAAAAAACACGTGAACGTATTGTTGCAAGAATAGCCCAAATCAGTGCATTGTTCCCATTATAATAAATATTGGGCTAACTCCATACAGCTGTACAGAAATTGCTATACAGAGGATCAGCCACTATTGACCCCCACACACCTCTGAGAAAGTCATGGCCCTGGACCTACAAATACGTGGTAATGGAGGTCACTAGGTCATGGACATGTAATTGGAATGGACAACTTAAAAACCATGTGGTGGGGTATGTCTGACCATACAAAATAAGTATCATAGTTAAACCATAAGGCACTAAGATGGCTTTGGCTAAGGACCGAGGAAATTATTCTAACAGAAAAAATATAGGGTAATGGAAGTCACCAGGTCATTAGCATATAACTGGAATAGATAAAGCGGAATACATGTGGCGGGATACGTCTAAACCATAAAAAAATGAGTATACCTGCTAAGTCAGCATGAGAGACTTGTTGTAAGTAAAACAGCTGAAAAAATAAATACCATATGGTATGCTGCTTGAATAAATGGATTCTATAGATGGGAGTCAATATACTGTATACATATATACAATAAAAGATGTGCATTTCAGTGTTAACCAGAACAAAGGTATTAATTACATGTTTAATCTTTGAACAAGCGTTAGAACAATTCATATTACTTTTTCTTTGTTGAGCCAGAAGATGAAAAAGCAGCCCTCATAATTAAGCAATAAGGCATGATAGGGTGTGTATTATTGTGGGAAAATGGCACACCTCAAGAAGTGAAGCCCGGGGCAAAGCTGAGTGCTTTATGCACCCAAGAAGTGCCATTATCCCTCAATTATGCACATCCTGGAATGCCTTATTGCGATTATAAAATGGGTTTCCTAATTTTTTTTATTTTAGGACCAAGTAATGAGGTTCAGAAAGTTCAGCATTTCTGACCTGTGCTGTTGTGCTGGGATATCAGCATGGTCACATGGCTGGATTCCACCAATCATAGTACAGTATTACCATGTTAAAAAGGCCAGGTTTGTAGTCATGGTCTAACTCTATACAGCAGTGGTTTTAATATATTAACTCACAGAAGAGCAGTAGTAGTAAACATCCTGTACTGAAGCTTAAGTAGCAAGAATGCACTTACTCTCATTATAATTCTGAGTTCATTGGGTCACATGCATATAAATACAATTTCAAATATAGGTTGCTATGAATATGCATAATTCAAGGATATTATTACTCAGTGCCATGAATGAATCTAGATTGATGACCTATTCCTTTCATACAAAACTGTCATAGTATAAACTTGGAGTAGCCAATTGTTAATATTGACAACATTAGTATGGGGGACAAAGGTCGTGAACACATATCCAGTGAAAATCTCTGTAGACTATGCAATAGTATATCCATCTGTGTATTTTCACACTGAACACCCAAAAAACACATGAACATATTATTGCATGAATTGCCTAAACAATACATTGTATCCATGATAATAAATGCTGGGCTGGCTCCAAGTGTCATGATCACATGATATCAAGTGACAATAGCTGCATGCTATGCATTATTATCCATTGTAACATGGCTCTGGACCCAGCAGTGAAATGGAACATACCGATTGGTCAAAATGGGTCAGGTGAGCAAGTCCTAGTGGTGATTAAGCCAGGAGTAGAGCCTGCTAGGTTAGTACCCACAGTGTCCACAGAAAGCAGCACTCATTAGAGCCCGCCAGAGTAGTACCGAGAGTCTCCATTAGCCAGAGGGTGCAGCACTGGGACGAGAATCAAGAGGGTACACATGCCATTGTTCCGTGGGAGCTGGGCTGCATCGGGATCATGCACAACCAGAAGCCTGCACATAGCGTCATTCATGAACCAGCAACGAAATCGTCAATGGAGTCCCGCACGGTGAGCCCCCCCCCGCAACTCAGAGCATCTGAGAGACAGCAGGGCACATATTTAACTGTGGCAGCAAGGGAAAGAAATGTTCAGCATGCAGATAACATGGCACAGAAAGACACAAGGCACAGAAGCACAGGAAATGCATAGTACGTGTCTCAATATTAGATACTCGCAGTGAAAAGTTTTCCAGTACTGCTCTGCTTGCATGGGGGATCGGTATGTGACGTCAAACGACAATTTATAGAACACCTCGCTACGAATTCAAAAATTGTAATGTTCTTCTCTCTTACACACAGTAATCTTCTGCTGTTGTTGGGTGAGAAATAGGCACCACTATATAAAAGGTTGTCTAGCGTGCATCGTGAACGCGCATGCTGTCAGATCATCACACTGAGTGGAATGCAACGAAAACTAGCATACCATAGCAAGCACCAGTAATAGTTTTGGCAAGTGTTCTCTATTTGCGACTGCCTGTATTTCTCACACAATATCCCCGTCGCGCTTGCCACGTTACAAGCACATGAATCACCTCCAGCGTCGGGCTCTACTGAGGATTAATGCCTGCTGGGTGGTTGGAAGCCCTTGGCCTTTGGCCTCGTGCACCAACCCCCCCCCAGCAGGGCATTACTCCACCAGTACAGCCCTACTCTGTCGGTGATTAATGCTTACTTTGTGTTAGATGTGCTCAGTAACACAAAATCTGATTTGACCAGACCGTGTCAGATAGTTAAGAAATCCAAAATCCAACCTGAAATCCAATCTGAGGTTGGTTCAGATTTTGGATCATGGATATTCAGATTCCATCTGACTAATCTGGGACAGTTTCCTCCTTCCAGGCATTCAGTGGCACCCTGTCCCTCTCCCCCAGTGATCTGTCTGTTGTTTTTTCCATTATTTGTGTTACCAGTACTCACGCTTTTAGCAGATACTACTAGATACTGACCAGATCAGTCCTGCTTATTCACTTTCTATTATTTTTTCTCCATGTCCAACAGTCGGCTTCTTTCAGAATCATTGATTTTTGGCAAGGGCTCTATCAGTGATACATGTAAGGATTCAGTGGTTTTATTTTTTTATAATATTTATTTCTAGTTTCACCTTAATTCAAAGTCTAACAAAATTACTTTTCTGAGATGCAGTAAATTAACAGGTACTTCACTGGTAGAAAAAATAAACACAATAATCAGAGGGAATCAATGCTGGCTTTTCTTAACTTAGACAAGACGGAAAAAGAAAGAGTGGTTTTCTTTTTTCTTTTTTTGTATACTCATATAGTGCACCCAAAGTGAGTTAAAGGAATGATGAAGTAGCAAATAGTAGGTCTGATTTTACAAATAAGCTCATACATGAAGCGCTGGGTATCAGGGTCATAACTGCTAGCGTGCGCGTGTGTGTGTGTGTGTGTGTGGTCGTCTCTAATAAAAGTTTATAAAACCTACTATTTGCTACTGCATTATTTGTTTCTTTTTTTCAAACTTTCAATACTATTTTATTGAAGATTTTTAATAAAGAGAACATTATTTTTATTTTTTATTTTATTAAACTCTAGGATTACAAATACCTTTGAGCAAGAACTGCTCATTTACAAAGGTTCCACGTCAAAGGATGTAGGGTAACATACATACAAAGGTCAGCAATGGTTACAGTCTTAAAAACACAAAGATGTCTAAGCATTTATTATATAGCCAAATATGGAGAGAGAGAGACAACAGAAGCCAGCTTCAGACAAGTTTCAGGGTGAAAGGATATAGTTAGTATAGGGTAGGAGGGAGTCAGGAAGAAGTAGGCAGGCTAAAGGGCCATTGTCGGCGAGTAGAGGTGGGTGGCAAAGTGCAAGGTGGATGGGCTGGAGGGCCCCATATCTGAAAGTGCCATTAGAGGGGAGGTTTGGATGAGACAGTGTGGTGTGGGAGGGAGTAAGGGTGAGGAGGTGGAAACTGGTGCCAAAAAAGTGGAGCTCTAAGGGAGGTTACAGGTTACCTTCGACTAGGGTAAAATGAGGAGGCAGTTACTTAGGACAGGCAGTCACACTGAGTGGTAGAGGCCAGGAATAGTTGGAGTTGCCTTTTAATGGGACCAAGTGTCACAGTTGTAAGTGTTTCTTTGTTAAGGGTATTGTACCACTGAGGAGCCCTGTGCATGAAACGACCTCTGACTTATTGTGGTCCAGCATCTGGGGACCTGGAAGGTTTGATATAGAGCACTGCGTGTAAGCTGGGTACTGCTGTTGGTAGTAAGGAGCTTTGCCACTCCTGGTGGCATGAGCCCGAGAACATTTTGGTTAACAAGCAGGTCTGGTATTGTATTCTACTAAGGAATAGTAGCCATCCGGCCTGGGTGTACAGGTCACAGGTGTGTGTTAGGCGGGCGGCACCCGTTAGAAGCCTACAGGCCTTGTTGAGTGTCACTGATATCCTCCAGAGGGCAGTAGGGGAAGCAGAGCCATAGATGACTAGACCGTTAGTCGATGATGGAGGTGATGGAGCTGTAGATGGCCAGTCTAAGGGCATCAGTGGTCATGCAGTTTTTGTGCTTGTGGAGCAGGTCAATCCATATGTTGGTGGCCTTAGCTACATTGCCAATGTGCCACATGTAAGAAACAGAACTGTCCAAGGTGATGCCAAGATATTTAAACTCATGAACATGTTCAAGTGAAGTCCCCACATGGTTCTTGATGGTGAGGGACAGAGGTTTATACTTGCTCCATGCATTGCAGAATGTCATGACCTTAGTTTTGCTGAGTTTATGTGAGCTAAACCACTCTTCAACATGCCTGAAATCATATTGCAACAGACTCTCAAGTTGTTTAGAGTCTTGGTTGCTAGTAAACAGTACTGCATCATCCGCATAGAGTAATATTCTCTGTTGGCAGATGCTAGGGAGACTGTTCAGGAAGAGAGAAAAGAGTAATGGCCCCAGTATAGACCCCTGCGGGACACCTGAGAGGACTGTTTTTTCATCAGAGGTGACGCCAGAAATCCTAACACGTTGGACCCTTCCCCCGGGGTAGCTAGCAAACCAGGGCAGTGCATCCTTGGAGTGCCCGAGAGTGGTCAGTTGCCTAAGTAGGAGTGGGTGGTTCACAGTATCAAAGGCCTTTGTCAAGTCAATGAATACTGCCCCCCCCCCAGATTCCTTGGTCGAGGGTGTCATGGATAAATCCGGAAAATTCCAGCAGTGCCGTGGTGGTACTATGCCCTTTTCGGAAGCCATGCTGTTCTGGGCACTGGATTTCATATTTGTCCAGGAACTCAACAAGCTGGTCCGAGGCTATTCGTTCCGGAGCTTTAGATAAGGGGGGAGGATGGAGATGGGCCTGTAGTTGGTGTGCAGTGACTTGTCTCCACTTCTGTGTACAGGTGTGACAGTCACCTGTTTCCAGAGTGATGGGAATTGACCCAATCTTAGGGAAAGGTTGAAGATCTTTGTCAGGGGTTCAAGGATTTCATCTAGGACTAGTACAAGCAACTTCAGGTCGAGTGAGTCACCACTGTAACCAGATTTGTGGCTGGCCTTGCATATATAGGTTCTGGCTAAGTGCATTGGGATCTCTGAAAAAGAACTGAGGAGCTGTGTATACTTGGGATGCAGCATCAAAGGGGGAATTGGTGGTGGGGGCGTTGAAAAAATCAGGTGGAAGGACACTGCCAAGGTTGGAGAACGCATTGTTGAACGTACTGGAGATGGTACCCAGGTCTAGTGTAGGTGTTCCATCAGTGTTGAGCATGGTGGGTGGTGCCTTAGTATCCTTGCCTGTGAGGTCCTTCAAGTTATTCCAAAATTTTTTCCATCACCCCAGGAGTTGGAGAGTACCTCCCTAAAATATTTGCTTTTAGCCTTTCATATAGCTCGGGTACAGCCATTTCTTGCAGATTTGTATTTTTGAATGTCCCCTTGCGCTGCTGTGGCTTGAGTGAGAGGTGGTCCCTTTGTTTGAGTCGTGCTACAAGCTCGGAGTTTATCCATGGGTTAGACCTGCCTTTAACCTTCATCTTTTTAAGTGGCGCATGGATATTACAGGCCACCGTAAAGCTGCTGATGAACAGTTCCAAGGCTTTGTTTGCATCATTAAATTAGTCAATTATCAACCAGTCCAGCCTGCTTAGATGTGATTTTAGCAGCTGAAGGTGCCCCTGCTTGAGTACCCTGGCGTGTATTATTTTAGGAGGGGGCTTGGTGAATTTGTTAGCCCAAGAGCAGATTACAGGTGAGTGGTCACTTAAAGCATCAGGGAGTACAGACACCTTAGAGATTCTTTTGGGGCAGTTTGACAGTATCCAATCAAGTGGAGTGTAGGTCTCCATCCTATAGTTGCACCTAGTGGGGATGGGGACAAGCTGTGTGAGGTGTTGTGCTGTGACAGCATCCTTGTAGGTACAGGCCTCAGGTGAAAGCCAGTTTATGTTAAAATCACCCAGAATTATGGTCTCCGAATTATGGTGTAGTCCCATGAGGAATTCCATGATGCTGTTGAAATTACTGGTCTGGTCCTTTGGGGGTATGTATACAGAGGCTATGGTAAGATTTTTATTATGGGCCCCTAGGAGAATTTTGATGGTGAGGACCTGAGATGGTGATCCCGGGTTAGAAAATGGGATGACATGTCCCATGAGGGTATCTGTCAGGTAGATGGCACAGCCACCACCCCGTTCTGAAATCCTGTCCTGCCTGAAGATAGAGTATACAGAAATTGCGACCACAGTGTCAGGGATCTTAGGGTTTAGCCAAGTTTCAACAACAGAGAGGATGTCAGGATTGTGTTGTTGAATCCAGGTTTGGAGGTTATCAAGTTTACTGAGGAGGCTACAGACATTGATTGATGCCAATGTGAGGGACTCCACCCTCCTATTCTGGGGGTGTGCAGTCGGCCCAACTGGTCCTGGGTTGGGGTGTACATTTCTGGAGAGCAGAAGGAGCATAAAAAGAATTCTCAGGAGAGATGTTTTAAGTATTTTGAAAGCTTGCTTGTTTGTTAGGCGTCTGTGCACTTTGGTGCTACGGTACTGGGTTTGTCCAGCATTGTTGCAGAGAACTGCTAATACTTATAGGTTCCTCGGAAGGTTGAACACTTGTAGCTTCAGAAGGTAACCAGCACGCCAGATAGGGGTGCAGTGGGCCATGGTATCATTGTGTTGGATCCCCGTGGTCATACCCAGTGCATAATGCAGGGCAGAGGGTGGCATTCACTAGCAGGTAGATTGAGAGGAGGTGACCTCAGGAGAAATGGAACAGTGCAGCACTATCATCACCACTACTAGCAATGTGGAATGCAGGTTTAAAGCAGCCATGATTTGGTTTCAGAAAGGAGACACAGTTTGGCTGAGAGTGGGCACTGTTAAAGGCTAAAAAAATAGCAGTTTGTCAATTGAGTGATACCTGGTGGTTAAGTCAAAAGCCAAAAGAAATGATCAACAGCTGAGGTCCAGAGTCACAGAATGTGTTAAAATTCCTGAAGGTGATTAACTGTGCCTGCGCATATGCAGGATGTGATATCCTTTTGTCTGTATGCTTCTTTGTCATTCAAAGAGGTTGCTGAAAAACCCACATACAGATCATGGAACAGGTCAGATGAAAATGTGGATTCAAGCAGGACCCAGAGTCACTGAGTTTGTCAGATTTAGTTGCTTCACTTATGTTTTGCTTGCCATAGCTTCCAAAAAGTTGATTTTAAAATGAGAATGCAGATGATAATGTTTGGCAGAAATCCAGTCCAGGAGACTTTCATGGATGTAGTGAGCAAGAATGGTGTAGTTACTCCAAAAAAACCCATGTAAAATCCACAAAAACTAAGCTACAAAGACAAACACAAGAAGCCACTACACAGACCCAGGAGGCATGGCTAACATTAGAGTACCATTGCATTCATACAGTTACAGTGTATACATTAGCCAACATGTCTTCAAAATCTAGAAATATTCTGAAACTGTGAGCACAGTTCTTTCGATGTATAACAGAGGGGAATGGTTCAGATATGGGATCATTTGGGGTCTACTTTACAAAGGGGGGGAAGATATATACGGGGCCCACCTATCGTAATAATGGTGTAGAGTGCCCTTCACTATATGAGACATTCTGGAGAGTATTGCAACTTGTTAGACAGAGTGGAGCCACTCCTGAGGCACATCTGTGGTTTACCATCACTTACGAAGCAAGCATGATTCCTACACCCTAGCCTGAATGTTCCAGCATACCAGAGGGTCCATATAGCAGATGCAAGAGGGGAGTATACTCAGCAATAGTAGTTGTGGCGTTAGTGGGACAGACTTCCCCACTACTGATTTGCAGGTGGCTAGTACCTCTTTCCAAAGCATTTGAATGGATGGGAAGCTCCAAGGGATATGAAAAAGATCACCACCTAAGGAGTTACAGCACCAGCATAAGCCCTGAGGGAGGAGACCAATAGTGCACAGTTTAACAGGTGTTCGGTACACCTTCTGGAGGATCTTGTTTTGTATAAGCAGGCTTCTGCTATCCATGGAAGTGATGTGAGCCGCTCGCCAGGAGGTTTCCCATTCCTGAGAATTGATGGAGGAGCCTAGGGCAGATGTCCAGTAATTCTGAGCTTTCTGACTTTGGATCTGGGATGAATTTACAAAGCTTGGAGTACAGCTCATTTGCTCAACCCCTGGTTTTCGTTAGCCAGGACTGAATGTCTAATTCAGGTGTTTGTGAGTCCTGCCAGTGGGGAGGTTTGAGAAGGTGGAACAGTGCACTTCTCATTTGTAAGAACCTCCAAAAATCTTGTTTAGGGAGTAAGTGTTGGGATTGTAGGTTGGTAAAGGTGTTGAGTGTTAAGGTGCCTGGGATCGTGTGTTATACCTCTTTGTAGCCAGGTAGACCAATGTACAGTCTGGCAGATTATCCCAAAAAGGAAACCAGGCCTTTGGGGTAAGAGAGTATTTGGTAGTTTTGGACAGCCACTACCATGCTTGTATGGAGGCCCAAAATAGTGTTCCATTGATGCAGATGGCAAGGGAGGAAAGTGTATAAATAAGTGAGCGGTGGGGTAAGTGAAATTAGTAGGGTTTCTATGTTGAGCCAGGCTGGTGGAGGGCTGGTGGAAGGGGAGAATCATTGACATGTTTGTGCTCCTAAAAAAGTTTTATGATACTCTTGAATCCAGGGGACATTCCAACACCCTTTTGTCCAGTGGAACCGTAGTTTGGCTCTACTAAGTCTCGGCATTGTCCCAGCCCATAAAAAGGAGCCTATTAATGTGTACGTTTTGGCAAACCAGGATGTGGACAGACTGAGAGGCAGGTGGGAAAGGCAATGAAAGATTTCGAGGGTGGCCATCATTTTAACCACAGAAATATTGCCAGCTAAAGAGAGATGCAGTTTTTGCCAATGGTCAAAGTCTTCTTTTAGTTTCTAAAGCAGTGGGGTAAGATTAAGAATTGGGAGTTTAGATAGTTCTGCTGATAGGTAAATGCCTAGATATTTAGTGGAGGATGGGGACCACCTGAGGCCTGCTTGTACAAATGGAGCAGGTGTACATTTAGTATTCAGAGGTAAGACCTCTGTTTTCCCTTGGTTCACTTTTAAGCCCAAAAATGATGTAAAAGTGCTAAGAAGGGAAAGGAGATGAGATAGACCCAAAGGGGCTTCAGACAGCAATACCAAGATGTTGTCTGCATACAAGCTAGTTTGTAGGTCTACTCCTGCAATGGGAATACCATACAGATTAGTGTGTTCCCAGATGGCAATAGCCAGGGGTTTATAGCCAGAAAAAAATAACATCGAGATGGGGGGGCATCCTTGTTGAGTACCTTTTTGTAACAAAAAGGGAGCTGACAGAGTGGAATTGGTGAGGACCCATGCCACAGGGCCCTGATATAAGGTTTGCACCCAGGCAGAGAAATTGGGTCTAAAGCCCATATACTGAAGGACCTTTAGAAGGTACCTGCGCGCCATGGAATCAAAGGTTTTTGCAAACTTGATTGTGATGGCAGCCACAGGAGAGGAGCTCTGATTGGCAGCTGTGATAATGGATGTAAGAGAGTGGGTGTGGTCAGAGGTTAGTCATCCTGCTTGAGCTGTGTGCATAAGTGCGGGAAGTATCTGGTCCATGCAGAGCACCAGGGTCTGACGGGGAAGTGAGGGTCCTTGCCCTCTTTGAGTAAGACCATCATTATGGCTTCTCTGAGGGTTGGGGGAAGGGATCTGGACATATGTGAGTCCAAGAACATTCTTTGGAGGACCGGGCTTATAATAGGGTTGAGATGTGCGTAGAGATCTACCATACCATCATCCCCTGGAGATTTATTTTTATTCAGGGCATAGATGGCCTTCTGAATCTCAGATAAAGTAAGTGGGGATTCTGAGATATCCCTGTGCTGGGAGAAAGTTGAGTGAGGGGTAGTTTGGACAGAAAGTTATCAGTTTGGGGGTTCTGTTCCATTGCAGAGGAACCATACAGTGTTTCATAAAATTAGGACATTACATCGTTGATAGTTGTTGGTTTGTGGAGGAGGGGTTCCCATATTATCATGGAGTTTGGATATGTGGTGAGCAGCTTGCTGTTTTCTCAATCAGTGGAATAATAGGTGCCCTGTCCCCCCTTCCTAATATCTATGTCTGGTACAGAAAAGGACTAGTTCCACTTGGTGAGAAAGCAACGAGTTCAGCTGAAGGTGGATGCCCATCACTTCTGCTAGGAGGGCTTTTGCTTGTATCAGGGTGGAAGTGGATTTGTATTGTCAGTTTTTGTGGGCTCGAGCTGCCTCTAGAGATATGAGTTATGGATGCTCTTTCTTGTCTGTGTGTGGATGCATAGCCCATGAGGCTGTCCCTAAGGGTAGCTTTAAAGACATTCCAGACAGTAGCTGTGGATGCTTCCCGTGTCATTTTCTTGAAAGTACCTAGTGCCTCTTCAGTGACCCATGTACAAAAGGACTTATCCCTCAAGAGGAGAGGATCTAGTCTCCATTGTAAGGATCTAGGGGCTTCAGGACCCCAAATAACCATTGAGGAGACCAGAGCATGATCTGATATGACTAAGAGTTCTGTGTCACAAGTTGGCACCATCTGAACAAGGGGAAGTGATCGCAGGAGCATATCCAGTCTGTTGGCTGGCCCATGGACAGGGGAAATACAGGTAAAATCTTTGGCCATGGGGTTGAGGGATCTCTATATGTCAGTAAGGGAAAGTTCCGCCATCATACTTAGCGGGGCTTTGGCTGCCCTGGGGTGTGGTTCAATGGTTTGCAAGGATCTTTCAAGGTCCAGGAGATGGTTGTATTAAAGTCCCCTCCTATCAGGCAGGGCATTGAAGGGATAGCAAATTCCTGGAGTGCTTGGCAGAACATATGGAAGAAACTTAGGGAGTCAGAGTTTGGTCCATGAACGGAGCCCAGGATTAGGGGGTAGTAAGTTGTATAAGTATCTGGTGCCCTTCAACATCCTGCTCTTGTTCTTCTGTAGTCCAATTTAAGGATTTATGGATTAGTATAGTGACCTCCTTTTTGGTCATAGGGTCACAACTGTTTGCTTCAAGGCCTACCCAGTCTTTGCATAGTTTAGCGGCTTCCAAAGGGACCAATTTGGTCTCTTGTAAAACCAGAAAGAAAAGCAGAGGAGCACACATCAACTGTCCTAAAGGTGCTCCAGTAGGTACATAAATATAATAGCAGAAGAAACTGGGCACACACCAGAAAAAGTTGGAGCAATAAAACTCAGTTTTTATTTGTTACAAAGCATAACTGGAAACAGAGCTAACACCCCTACGTATTGACCCAGTCACATGAGTCGTTCTCAGGGGGCGGAGTTACCCAACAATCACACAATTTAAATATCCCACATTTAACAACTACCCAAGTGAAACAACTTAATCAATGGAGATGATTATCAGGAAAAACTTGTGCTCAAAGACATACGGAATATGCGGGAGGTGCCTGTGGGATAAGGAAGTTATTTG
Organism: Neoceratodus forsteri; assembly: GCA_016271365.2. Lineage (NCBI taxonomy): Eukaryota > Metazoa > Chordata > Ceratodontiformes > Ceratodontidae > Neoceratodus > Neoceratodus forsteri. The sequence goes on from CM057453.1 coordinate 138,680,833, forward strand.
TACAGTTGCCTGTGACCTCGAGTAACCTCATGAGTGGCAAAGCCACGAGTGAGGGTTACAAGTGATCACTGACAACTGCACAAATAACTTCCTTATCCCACAGGCCCCCCCACCACATATTTCATTTATGCAACAGGCAGGTGGTTGTGTGACTATTTTGTTCTTTTATTTATTTGTTTTTAATTGATAATTGTTGTGGAACTTCTTTAAATAGTAGTGTGTGTCTGAGCTGGCAAAGTCATGGACACGCCACCATGATGCTGACACTGGTGCTACAGTTTACAGCTGATTGGCTAAAGTACTGGATCTGTTTAAAAAAAAAGAAGGAAAGATGGCAGCAGGGTTTAGCGAGAGAGAGTGGAGGTGTGTTGCTACTGGCATTCATTCTATTTGTTTGGGACCTGGCAGTGAAAGTGTCACTGTTGTTTTATTTTAAATATGTGTATGTACCCTCCGTTGTTTCGGGGAAGAAATTTAAACTGGGGAAGATCACCGAGGATATGCGTGACCATGAGTGGTGAGTACGTGGTGAGAAAATTTAAGCTACACTTTTAGTTTTTTTCCTGGGATGCATAGCTAGGGGGATCAGTAGTAGGAGAGAGGAGGTTATACTGCCCTTGTACAGGTCACTGGTAAGGCCGCATCTAGAGTATGGAGTTCAGTACTGGTGCCCACACCTCAAAAAGGACACTAACCTGCTGAAGAAGGTACAGAGGAGGGCTACAAAGATGATAGCCGGTCAGAAGGGCAAGGCATACGAGGAGAGGTTGAGGGCACTGAACATGTACTCCCTGGAAGACAGGAGAGAAAGGGGACATGATTGGGACATTCAAGTACTTGAAAGGGATAAATAAGGTTGATAAGGGGAGTCTCTTTAAGCTGAGTGGCAACCATATCACAAGGGGACACAGTCTTAAGCTGGAGGGTGGGAGGTTTAGGAGGGAGGTCAGGAAGCACTTCTTCACAGAGAAGGTGGTGGATACTCGGAATGCACTGCCGGAAGAGGTCATCTCATTGAAGACAGTGGGCAGCTTTAAGAGAGGCTGGGATAGGCATGGGGGAAGGTAAGAATCATGGGTAGGGAGGATGGGAGGAGTGGGGAGGGAGGGCAGAGACATTAGCTCAAGCTGTGGACCCTGCAATACGAGCAGACTTGATAGACCAAATGGCCTTCTTCTGCTGGCTTCTTCGTATGTTCGTATGTAAACTTTGTCATGTTCTGCGGTGAGGTAAGCTGCAACGTCAGAAGCAAGAGCGGCAAGTCAAGAAAGTAGGAGCTGGGGGGGATGGTGCAGGGTAAAATGGAAGTTTTGGAAAGTGAAAGTGGGTGGCAGTAGTGCCGGCTGTCCGTCCAGCTGGGGGGGGGGGGAGACATAGTCACTGTGTGGATGAATGGGTGATGAGGTAATCACTATGGGAATAACCTGAAGTTATTCTTATAGTGATTACGTCATTCTCATTTATCCACACAGTGACTCAGATAAACGTGTTTGTCTGGCACCCTTTATCCTGACACTTGTTGCATAAATACTAATATGTATCCAACAATTCTCTTAGTGCAAATAAATTCATCCTTAACTCATTTAGTTTATAAAGAATGTTTTTCTTTTTTTATAAAATGTTTTTTATCCTTTAATACACAATTGATGGACACATATGATCAAATTTCAGTGAAAAGCAACGCAATAAAAAATCTTTACAAATTTTTAACAAGAAGATCATGAAAAGTGCAAAAGGTCACATATACCAATATCAAATATCTTGACAATGCAATGTCAGAGCAAACAAAGGCTATATCAGTGCAGTACTTTTAACATGAAGAATTATATATAAATGAATCACATTTGTGTTTTTCATGTCCATGAATCATCACTAGATTAAAACCCCCGACATCATTGCTCTGACACTGCACTGTTCAACTGAAAATAGATTTTAACATGACCTCGGGTTAACGTAAACACTTAATTCATTCAGTATTCTGTATGTTTCAAAAAGTCAATCAAAGTCATAACTCTTCTACTTAAGTACATATACACAATGACTAACAAAACCATAGTTATTGTAAGCTGCTACATTTCCATAAAAGAATATTCAGTGCAGAACTTTTGTCAGTTACAGATATGATATATAATCAGTCTGATCATTCAAACCCAAAAGTATAAGGGTACCAAGTTTTGATATCCATTTGGTTTCACATTGGTTTAACAAGTTCTCCTTGTCACCAACTCGGGATAACACTGGTACTGTATCTATTGCTCTAAAATGAATGCCACAGAGCTTTCAGTCATGGGCTTCAAAAAATTCTGCACCTAAAGCATTTTCTAATTTCACATTATTTATAGCTCGAACATGTGCCTGAATCCACATTTTAAGTGGCCATATGGTTCTTCTTACATAATGTTTTTTACATGAGCACCAGGCAGCATATACAGAGAATGGGCTTTGGCAATCCAAATATGTATGCAATTTATAAGACTGGCCTGTGTTTGCATGTACAAATTCGCCACCAGTTTCTGCATAACAGCAGATGTTACATCGTCTGCATCTATAAAATCCTTTCCTTAAGGTGGCTTGATTTTTATTCTCGGGATTTACATAATGACTCGTTGTTAGCAAATCCTTAAGATTTGATCCTCTACAGTATGAAATAAGGGGCTCCTCCCCCAGAATTAGGCCCACAACTTCAACTGCTCGAACAAGTGACCATATATCCCTAATAATTTTTGTAATATTTCCAGAATTATGGTTGTAATTGGTCACAAATACAATCTTATTTTGTACTGCATTAATGGTTTCTTTGGGCTTAGGTACCATCAAGTGTCATCTATTTAATTCTCTGACTTTATCCACACCATGCATAACTGTATCTGAGCTGTAGCCCCAGTCTTTAAACTGGTTGCACAGCACTGCAGCTTCTTTTTCAAAGTCTGAATCTAGGGTTCAGTTCCTGCGAATATGCAGGAACTGTCCAAATGGAATGCTGTGCACTAATGATCATGGATGGCAACTTTCAGCCCTTAATAGTGTATTCCCTGATATAGGTTTTCTACAATTTCTACTAATAACTTTATTGTTTTCCACTACAAGAGTAACATCAAGGAAATCCATTTGACTCAAGTTGCTTCGAAATGTACAAGAAATGTTCAAATCATTACAATTCAGCCACTGCATAAACTCATTTATTTTATCAGGACCCCCACTACAGACACATATGATATTGCCAATAAAACAGTACCATACAATAATGTGCCCGAGGTGGGGGTTAGAGTCCCCAAATACCACATGCTGCTCCCACCAGAAAGGAAAAGATTAGCATATGATGGTGCAAGAGATGCACCCACCGTAGTGCCTTGCAGTTGGTGACAAAACCTGTTATCGAACATGAAAAAAACTGTGCTCCAACATAAATTGCAGCAATTACATAATAAATTCCCTGGGTACACTGCCAAATCTCTTATTCTGATACAAATATTCCTCAAATGCTTTCAGTCTGTCACAGTGTCTAATACTCATATATAAGGAACGTATGTCTGTTGCTAGCCAGTGATAGTTCTCATTCCATTCCAGATTTTCAATTTTGCTCAACAGATCAGTAGTATCTCTTATATAATGTTTTGTTTCTACTACAAGTTGTTTGAGAAAGTGATCAACAAATTTAGACAGACCCTCATTGAGAGACCCGATGCCTGAGACCATCTGCCTCCCAGGAGGGCCCTGTAAGCTTTTATGGATTTTCAGTAATGCGTATAGGGTAGGACATACCGGGAAGTCACGACATGAAAACATTTTTTCATCATCATCAATCCAGCCCCTCAATAAAAGCATCATCAACTAGATTATATAGCTAATTTTTAAAAGGGGCTGTTGGATTGAAATTTAAAGGCCGATAGCACTGTGTGTCGAATAGTTGCCTTTTAATTTCAGCTACATATTTTGCGATGTCCTGAACCACCACGGCTCTTCCCTTATCCGCAGATTTTATAGTTATCTCACTTTTATTCTTTAATTCATTTAAAGCAGTCCATTGTTCTGCAGTAAGGTTATTAACGCCTTGGCGTCCAGGACACCATAAAACATCCTACAAATCTTTTTTAACCATTGATTCAAACAGTTTCACAGTGTTGTGTCTAGGGCCTGTATTACACAACTTACTCTTCTTCTTATATCCTGTGCTGGTTTTTTAGATCAATTGGTTGTTCCAGATACCTAAGTATCAAATCTAAATCTTCCCCTTCAGTTTCATCAAGTATGGTACCCCCACTGATAATAACTGGCAGGCCTCACTAAAATTGTTCACAACTTCCAGTTCTGTAGAAATATTTAATGACTCATATAAATCTAATCCCACAACATTGACATCATTTTCAAAAAGCATTTGGTCATGAAAATAAACCTTCAAGTGCATCTTTCTCAGCAACTTGAATAAATCAACCTCTAGATCAAATGAGTCAAATTTTGTTGCAGGGACAAACATCAGCCCTTTAGAGAGTACTTTAATCTGTGACTCTGTAAGTTCAATACTAGAAATGTTTATCACCTGTTGGACAATCTCTCCATTTAAGTCTGGATTGTGCTCCGTAGCTCCATCCCTATACCATTTTCTCTTCCTCCCCCTCCTTGTTTTACCATGCCTCTTCCTCGTCCTGCTTGTGACACCAGCCCCACAACTGAATTCTGTCCTTCCTGATTGGGCTGATTGGTTTGGTTGATTTGGTTTTAGGGTTCCTTGTTGGGTAAAAAAGTTACTTGTTTATTACTTTGTGATCTGTCTCTCCTATAATTAGATCTATTTCTTGATTTGCTCCGACCTCTGGATTGTGACCTGTTTTTCCAATTAATGACACCTCCAGCCTCATAGTCTCTCTTATCTCTTTCCAATTTATGTTTTTTTCTTTGTGCAATCTTTTGTTCTGCTTTATAAATTTTCTTTTGAAGTTGTTCATCCAGAACTTTAAAATCAGAGTTATTTCGATAATTGTCCAGCTAATATTTTTAATTCTTTTAGCTCATCTGTTACTTTCTTATGATTACATTTATCCTGTTTTATTAGGATCCCAACCAGTTCTAAGGAGCAAGTAGACAGAGAGTTTTCCCAACGTTTAGTTAAATCTTCATCCAGTTCACCTGAAGCAGGTGCCTTAAATACTTTTAAGCCCCTTGGAACCCTATGATCTTCTCTGTACTTTTCTAAAGTTATTTTGTCAAACCAAATATTGACCTCTTCCAAACTAAGTTTTTCAAACTTTGAGAACATGCTTTTTAAGTCATTACTTTCATCTGTATCTGGCATACCTTCAGCACACAGGTGGTCCTTGATGTTACACCTTCTTGCACTTTCCACTGGATTTTTTTTCCAAAAGCTGTGGCACACATCCATCCCAATAAAATGAAACACAGAGTTACTAAAAAAACTCTTTTATTTCACCAACACCAAACCACTTGATGTGTTTCGGACACCCAGTCCTTTATCAAAAGTGAAACATGCAATCAAAAAACGTTAGTTAAATACTCTTTCAAGCATGACATCATAATGACTTGTCCACAGTTCATTGGTCATCGTGGAATGTTACATACATCTAAATATCTCAAATGTTAAATACGTTACTAAAAAATTCTAACAATATAATCTCCAAATTTTATTAAATAATATGACAGAACTATATTCCAAATATTTAAAAACTTTTAATTTCATGAAATATCTACTCTAAACATGGCTTCAATTCCAAACTTGCATTTATGCCAGGTTTTTTATGTGCCTTTAATCTAAGAATCCACCCATTTTCTTTTTTCATAATCTTATTACGATAGTTACCACCCCTTTGGTCAAAAAATACTTTTTCAATCCCCATGAATTTAAAAATATGTGTCTCATTTTTATTGTCTGAAACATGTGCAGCTGTTGCATATGTAATATCTTGTCTTTCTATTGCTCAAGTATGTTCCAATACTCTCACTTTAAAGGCCATTTCTGTTTTCTCCACAACTGCATTTCGCTAGGTAAATGACCCCTTGAGTATTACATGTTATCAATTGCCTCATTTCAAAAATCTTCCCTTCATTCATGAAGAATTCTTTTCCTTGCACCACATGTCTACAGGCTACACAGTTTTTATACTGTACACATCCTTTGCTCTTATTAAGCCAATTTTTGGTGTGTCCCACATCAGGAAAAACATGTGCTCAAAGATATATTAATATGAATCCAACAATTTTCTCAGTGCAAATAAATTCATTCTTAACTCATTTAGTTTATACAGAATGTTTTTCTTTTTTTTAGAAAACATTTTTTTATCCTTTAGTACACAACTGATGGACACATATGATCAAATTTCAGTGCAAAATCAACCCAATAAAAAAATCTTTATAAATTTTTAACAAGAAGGTCACAACAAGTGCAAGAGGTCACATATACCAATATCAAATTTCTTGACAAGGCAATGCCAGAGCAAAATAAAGGCTGTATCAGTGCAGTACTTTTAACATGAAGAATTATACATAAATGAATCACATTTGTGTTTTTCATGTCCATAAACCACCACTAGATTAAAACCCCTGACATCATTGCTCTAACACTGCACTATTCAACTGAAAATAGATTTTAATATGACCTCAGGTTACCTTAAACACTTAATTCATTCAGTATTTTTTATGTTTCAAAATATCGACTGAAGTCATAACTCTTCTACTTAAGCACATATACGCAAAGACTAACAAAACCATAGTTATTGCAAGCTGCTATGTTTCCATGAAAGAATATTCAGAGCAGAGCTTTTGTCAGTTACAGATATTTATTTTATTTTATTTATTTATTAATGTAATCAGTTTACAACCTTTGAGCCAACGGCTCATTTACAAAGGTACCTCGTCAACAATGGTAGATAATACAGTTAAAATAGAAAGCAGAGTACATACAAAGAAGAGCATCAGTATAAACAGACACGCATTAATGGCACCTGGTTACAGCAAACATTGGTAGTGTAATACAGAGCAAAAAATGGTATAATTGACAGCAGTAGCTGGGTAGTAAGTAAGTTATAGGTAGCATAGGGAATGCAACGTGGTTCTACCCATCAGTAGTGACACAGTTGGTAGAGGGAAAACAATTGAAGTAGTGAGGTTGTTAGGAATAAGGAGGTGAGGGGATGGAGCAGCCCAGAGGGCATTGTCAGGGAGGAGGGGGTGGGGTTAGGGCATCCTTTAGGCACAGGAGCAGCAGCGCTTGCTGAATAGCTCACTTTTGAGGGCATTTTTGAAAGTGGAGATGGTGGGGGTATCAGTGACGTCCCGGGGAAGATTGTTGTACCATGCAGGGGCTCTATGGCAGAACAATCTCTGACCAAGTGAGGTCCTAGCACGAGGAACCAGGAAGGTGGCTTTGCAGGAGGTCCGGGTGCTGACAAGGGGCTGTGCTGGAAGGAGGGAGGAAGTCAGCCCGGGGGGAGAAAGTCCAAGTAAGGTTTTTTTTGAAATGATGCACGTTTGGTATAGTAGGCGTTCATCGAGGTCAAGCATTGTTGCAAGGTCATAGAGTTGGCAGGTATGAGTGAGCTTAGGGCCCTGTGATAAGCCTGCAAGCCTTATTTAGGAGGAGGTGAATTTTGTTGAGGGCCGTCCTGTTGGCAGCCCCATAGACAGGCAGTCCATAGTCCACCAGGAGAGTATGGAGGAAGAACCGCGTCGGAGGCATCAGGGGGAGACAGTTTTTAACGGTGCAGGATACCGAGATGGATATTGGTTACAGAGGCGAAAGGCTAATGTGGGTATGGAAGGAGAGTGCTGAGTCAAATAAGATCCCTAAGTACTTATAGGATTGGACTTGTTCAAGTTGTAGTCCGGAGCTGGAAAGGATACGGAGAGGGGGAGTTGGATGATTTATTTTGAGGGTGGGCGAAGAGCATGGTTTTCGATTTTTTAAGATTTATGACCAATCTATGCTCTTTAAGCCAAGCCTCAGTGCCGTCAAAGGCCCTTTGTAGGGAAACCTGGAGGGATGTGGGGTTACGGTCAGTGGCAAAGAGGATGGTATCGTCTGCGTACAGCAGCATTTTCCCAGGGCATGCACTGGGCAGGGTGTTAAGGTAAAGCGAGAAGAGAAGGGGCCCCAGGATGGAGCCCTGTGGAACCCCTGAGAGGATCAAACGTGGGTCAGAAAGAGTCCCACCAATTTTGACTCATTGGGAGCGAGCGGAAAGGTAGCTGGAGCACCAAGCCAGTGGTCCAGAGGCAAAACCAGTGTGACAGAGGGCTTCCAGTAGTAGGGGGTGGGAGACCGTGTCAAAGGCCTTTGATAGGTCAAGGAACACAGCCCCCGCCAGGGAGCCAGTATCCAATGAGGAGTGAAGGAAGGAGGCGAATTCAATAAGAGCAGTGCTAGTACTGTGTCCTGCGTGGAAGCTGTGCTGTTCAGGGCAGAGGATGTTGTATTTGGTCAGGTATTCAGTTATTTGTGCAGCAACTAGTTTTTCCAGTGCCTTGGAAAGGGGAAGGAGAATGGAGATCGGTCGATAGTTCCCAGCTAAGGACCTGTCACCCCCTTTATGGATCGGAGTAACCGTTGCAGTTTTCCAGGAGGAGGGGAATTGTCCCAGGCAGAGGGATTTGTTAAGAAGGCAGGTGAGTGGGGTGAGGACTTGATCCAGGACCAACCGGAGAATTTTGTGGTCCAAGGAGACGCCACTGGGACTGTTGCCTTTTAGAGCACGAGTCAGGTGCAGTCTGGCTTCCTGGGTAGTAACCCTAGATATGATTTATAATCAGTCTGATCATTCAGACCCAAAGGTGTATGTGTACCAAGTTTTGATAGCCATTTGGTTTCACATTGGTTTAACAAGTTCTCCCTAACACCACCTCGGGGTAACACTGGTACTGTATCTATTGCTCTAAAACAAAGGCCATGGGGTTTGCAGTTATGGGCTTCAGAAAAATGTGCACCTAAAGCATTTTCTAATTTTGCATTAATTATAGCTTGAACATACACCTGAATCCACTTTTAAGTGGCTGTATGGTTCTCCCTACATAAAGTTTTTTTACATGAGCACCAGGCAGCATATACAGTGGTCTCTTGTAAGAAGGCTATGTTTGTATGCAGTTTCTTGAGATGTGAGAGGAACTGTTTATGTTTGATAGGGGAGTTTAGCCCTTGTACATTCCAGGTCACACATTTCAGGTCAGCCTTGGGGTTGAAGATTTAGGATTGTGGAAGTGTACAGGTATGCGTAAATATGTCTGCCATTTAATGAGGGCATAAAACCTAAGGAGTAAGGGGGCAAGATGTTGAGGAGGCCCTACAGCCTGTATACGGTACATGGTCATATGCTGCCAACAGGTCATAAAGCAGTTCACTGAGTATATTGTGCAAGGTACAACAAATATAACTCACAGAAATGGTCTACTATTTAACAACAAACTAATACAGAACAATGTGAATGCAGCAGTAAGTAGGATCAAAAAATGTGTAAACATATTTGTACCTCTCCCTAATCATAGAGGTAGGGATGTATTCGCGTATAGTAAATCACAATGGGAATAGAGCCCTATAAGGCCAGCTACCATCAGGGAGCCAGTGGGCCAGGGATTCAAATCCTGGACGATGGCCATATTTGAGTTTGAGTATGGCAAGTTGAAGAACAGAGGCAGAATTTCTATTATTGACATTATGTAGGGGTGGGAGGGTCGAAACATAAAATATGGATCTGAAAACATATCAGTAAGATCAGAATAGATTGATCCATTAATGCAAGGGTGTGAAGGGGGAGGGGGAGAAGTAGTAGCCCTTGACTGTGTTGGGTAGTTCCCTTTGGGGGGGGATATAGAGGGCAGGAGTAGTATGACATAATGAATATGGGGGAGGGGGCAGGGGAGGGAGTATCACCCTTCAGAGTATATGACGTATAGTAGGAGGTTAAGGTAGGAGGGGATGTTTCTGTCAAAGTACTGGGCTGTGACCCTGTGGTTGTTTTTGCTGTAACCCACCAGGACATAAGAGTAGTGTGGAGGAGGAGGGGTCTGGGGAACCAGTAGAAGAGATGGAGAGGAGGTACCTGGAAAAAAAAGAACACTTTAAAGAAACAGTTTTAACATATAAAGTTTGCACCCCCTCTCATCATCAGGGTTACTTTATAAACAGTGTTCAGTTTAACAAGAGTAGATGCCATCAAAAACTGTTAGGCACACAAAAGCTTATGCTGGAGGAGGAAATCCATTAGTGGGGGTAAACTCATAAAATTGGTGCCAGACATTAGGAGAGTAAACATCAGGGTGTTTGTAGTAGGACAGAAAAAAGGCTTCTGAAAACAGTCAATGGACTGTTCCTGCAAGTTGGGACCAAGTTTTAAACATCAGGCACCAGTAGACATAGCAGTAGTAGATGACGGTTCTCTGCTGCTGTGGCCCAGTTATGAATTCCACAGGACTATAGCAAGATTGTCTATTTCTTTACATTTAGTACTGCAAGAAGATTCCCCAGAAGGCTTGAGGGGTTGTCTAAGAGCACAAAGTGATGACAGAAGGCGAGTCCCTAAAATGAAGCAGGTTCCACAAAATGTATTTTGCAGCAGTATCAAAATGCAGGTATCCTACCTGCTTGTATGACAGCCAGGAAAATTAGGGCTCTGTCTCAGAGGATATAGGAGCCCCCGGGGGGGGGGGTATGGAGGTCTGGAAGTTGGTAGCAATTAAAGTCGGCACTCTGGGTAGAAACATACTGACAGCTGAGTGCCTTTTAAACCAAAAGAAGAAAAGAATGCCAGGTCAACGGTTTCTCTTGTTGCAGAAACCCAGACAGGGCCAAGAAAACATGCTGCATCTATCAATTTTTAAAATGGGAACCATATGAAAGGGTAGGCAGCAAACATACAAACTTTACTCCAGGTTCTCCGGGCCAAGAATAGGGCCATTGAAACATAGAAACATAGACTTTGACGGCAGATAAGGACCACTTGGCCCACCCAGTCTGCCCATTTTCCTACCTACTGGATAAGCTGCAGATTCTAGTTAACCAACAGCCTACTTCCTGCCACCCCCCACTACAACTGCCTTGTGTCTGTCCCATGCATGTTTGAATTACCCCACTGTTTTAGCCCCAACAGCCTCCCCAGGAAGGCAGTTCCACACATCCACCACTCTCTCCGTGAAAAAAGATTTCCTCACATTACCCCTGAGCCGTCCCCCCTCTATCTTTAAATTGTGTCCCCTTGTTCTTACACATCTCTTTTTCTGAAAGATGCTACCCTCCTGGACTTTGTTGATTCATTGGAACTGGTAGGAATTCTTGGAGTAAAACCAGTCCCCACAAGATGTGTTCTGCATCTGTTTTACATTGCAGGTAATCCTCCTGCCTGTGTGACAGCCAGGAAAAGCAGTGCTCTGTCACAAAGGTGGTGAGGGTTCCACCAAGCCAGATTGACAATCAAGTTGTCAAAATTCGGCACAGCGGCAGTAACAATGTCCACATGCGAAATTTCGCCTGTCCGACATTAGGTGTTTTTTTTTGCCAGGGGCTGTGACCCTCCACACAGGGGGCTTTGCCTCCCGCACCCCACTTCCTAAAGATAACAAACTCCAGGTTGGAGTTCATTTGAAGGGGGGGAAGAAGTGTTCAAAATCGGTGAAATTTTGCCATTGGGTCCATTACAGTGACAACCTCAAAGTTGTTGCTGTAATGGATTTTGATGTCAAAATTTCAACATCGTAATGGTATACAGGTGGTGAGAACCCCTTGAGAGTATTGAGTATACTGAAAGCTGGTAGCTTTGAGGCCCACACTGTAGGTGAGAGCGTCTTGGCAGTGGAATGCCTGTTAATGTGCAGACAGAGTAACAATGCCAGAACAGCATCTCATCCCACTGCAGAGATCCAAGTCAGGCTAAAACATGCTACATCAAACAGTTATAAACAGTATCAACATATAAGTCTATGCAGCAAGAAAAAAGCTGTGCCCTTGAATCTCCAGGCTGAAGATGGGTCCATCGGAGCTGTGGTGTCAGCAGGACAGAAATCAGATTACATAGAACTTACTCACCAGGATTAGGCAAGCTGGATCAGCAATTTGGGTCCTTTATTTGACGGGAATCTGCATCTTCTGTTCCCGATGAGGTAAGCAAAGGAAGAGGGGTAGTTACTAGTATGTTAAACCCCAAATTTTGTACTTTTATAGCTTTGCAACTGTTCAACAGATTTGCACAAAATTTTACATGCCTGGTCTTGGGGGCAAGGTCTCTTAATGTGCTTCTATGCATTTTGTTCCAGTTGAATGTGCAGATTCTGAGATACAGATAGCTAAAAAAATGAAAATAATTGTTTTTTTTTGCTTTTTTTTGTCAGCACGTGGCACCCAGATGGTTTGGAATTTTGCTCTGAATTTTTTATGGTAGAAAGGGTTTTGTCCACAGTGCTGCCTTTCGCTGGTTTGAAAAAATATGAATCCATTCCAAAGTTATAAGATTGTAAAATGTTGGTTCTAAGCATGCTCAATAGGGTCTTTTGGATAGCTGCTTGGAATGAAAAAAGAATTTGGTTCATATGAAAAAGGATCTCTTTTTGTATGGGGTAATCCTCTATTGTGAGGAAAAATTCCTTTTTGTATGGCCGCCATCTTGTTACTGTTTTTTCAGAAATAAAATTTTGAAAACTCATAAAAATGAAATCCTGCAGATATGTCAACATATGTATCTTGCTAATGAGACACCAATAGGTGGATTCTGCAGTTACTTTTTTGAAAAATGACCCAGAAATGTGTTTTTACACATTTTAAAATCTTTTTTTGTGACTCAGTTTCCTTTTTTCGTAAGACCATATGAAAAAGGCATGCAAAAAAGGATCCTGTCATGTGAAACAGAATGCCACCGGAGGATAGAGTCAGCGGACAGTGCTGATTGACTCCAGCACTCAGGGAGATCAGCAATGAGTAGTAAGATTACCTGCAGATTCAGCTGCTGCATGTAGTTAGTTATTTCACTTATTTCATTTATGTTACTTGGCAGGTGAACAACGGGGGACTCAGGAAGTTGGCAGAGGAGCCCCAGCACTACAGGTGCACCAGCAAGGAAGGCAGCCAATCAGAGGGCTAAACTCCAGGGGTGCAAGGATTCAAATCAGTGGGGAGCTTTAAACTGGACTCGCAGATGCCACCAGAGGATAGCGTCAGCGGACAGTGCTGATTGGCTCCAGCACTAAGGAAGATCAGCAAGTTTACCAGCAGATTCAGCTGCTGCTTGTAGTTATTTCACTTGACAGGAGACCAGTGGGTGAGAGAAGGAGGAAACAGGAGGTTGCAGGCAGAGTTGTCCTCCCACCCACGCCTCCACCCACCCAACCGTGCCTTGTCCAATTATGTAGGCACTGTAATTTGACTGACATTGGGAACTTCCTGTTCAGAAAAAGGAAGGGTAGGAATACCAGATCACATTTAAAGGTGCCTCGAAAATTGATAGACACACAGCTCAGTAGGAGAAGAAGGGAAAAAAATATTTTACAGAGCAAAGCAAGGACAGACAGTGAAGCAGAGAAGATGCTGGAGTAGTGCAATGCAGTGCATGTGGAATGGCAGTCTTCAAGAATACCTTCTTGATGCTGCAGTGCTGCCCCATCTGCAGGCACCTCTCTGGGCTGAGGGTGGAAGTTGCCAGTCTCCAGGCTGAGTTGTCTAGGATTCAAGGAACCTCCTCCTCCACCAAGGGACCACCGAGTCTGCCATCACTTCCTCAAAGGTTGCCTAGCAGGAGGAACGGATGGACTATGGTGGGCTCATCCCCCATCTACAACTACAGAACTCCTATGCTGTCTTGGCTGAGCAGGAAAGTTTCACGATGACACCCAAAGTAGTGCCAAGGGAGGATACGTGGGTCCTCCATGAAGGAGCCCCAAGGGTGGGCAGCAGGAGACCCCAGAAGAGGAGGATGAAGCAAATCCTGGTGGGAGACTTCATCATTAGAGGAATAGATTTGGGACAGGCAGTGGGGGAGAGGGAAGTTAAGTGCCTACAAGGAGACACAGCTCAGAAGGATGGTGAGTGGATCCTGAGGATCACCAGGGCACTAGCAAGGAAGGGAGAGTTGGATATCATTGTCCACTTGGGGATGAATGACCTGCCTAGGGAAGAGGAAGGAAAGGGAACAGTGAAGGATGAGTTTAGAGAGTTGGGGACAGGCCTTAGGCAGGTAGCATTCTCAGAGGTTCTGCCTATCTATGGCAGGGGGGAGGCTAGGAAACTCCATAACAGGGTTTTCAATGCATGGTTGAAGGAATGGTGCAGAGAGGAGGGTTTTGGTTCCATTGAAGACTGGAGTCCCACCTGCAGGGATTAGGGCCTGTACAGAGGCACTGGCCTGCATCTATCCAGAGGGGGAAATGAGGTCCTTAGTGAATGGTTTAAATGCTTCCTTGGCAAGCATTTAAACTAGCCAAGGGGGGAGGCAGAAGTTGGCAGGGAAATAAAAACTGCCCCCCCAACAAGTGCAGGAGGAAAATGACGAGAATACTGACGGAGAGACAACCCATAATGGAATAAATAACAGGGAATGCCACAGGGTAGAGTGCAAGAATAAAACTAAAAAATCTAATGGATGCAATAAGAGACAGCAAAAGGTAAAAAGGGTAGAGGGTGGCAACATAAACTGGAGAGCCATGTGTGCAAATGCTCAAAGTCTGTGCAACAAGATTGTAGACCAAGCAGTTACTATGGCGGAAGCCAACCTGGACATAGTTGCCATCACAGAGACCTGGTGCAATGCAAATCAAGACTGGGAGGTAGCCTTGCCAGGACATACTCTGTTCAGGAAGGACAGGATAGGTAGGAAAGGGGGAGGAGTGGCTCTTTATGTAAGGGATAACATAAAAGCCATGGAAATACAGGGAGAACAGGGAGGAGAAGAGATACTGCAGGTCACTCTGGAGAGAAGGAAAGGGGCACTTATTAGAACAGGAGTGATCTACAGACCTCCAACATGGGGGAAGATGTATAAGAAAATGATGGAAGCAATCCTGAGGATGGCTTGCAAGGGGTAGGTATTGTTAGAAGGAGACTTCAGTCTACTGGACGTGGATTGGAGCCTCCCCACCGCAATGAAAGCCAGGAGTAGAAACATCCTGGATACCTTGCAAAGGGTATTCCTTAGGCAGCTAGTATTGGAACCCTCTTCAGTGGAGGCATTACTGGACCTAATACTGACAAACAGGGACAGTGTGACTGCTGTAACAGTGGTGGACCACCTGGGGACCAGTGATCACCCCATACAGTGTGGTTTGATGTAAGATCTGGGCCAGAACAGAATCACGCAAGGGCGAGGGTACTGGACTTCAGAAGGGCTGATTTTAAGAAAATGAAAAAATGCTTCAGGAATGCCCTAGCAGGATAGGCAAACTGGGGGGAGTCGAGGAACAGTGGACTACTATAAAGGGTGCATTGAACAAGCAACGAACCTCTGTGTCAGACAGGTTAGCAAGGATAAGAGGAAAAAGGAGACCACTATCTTTCTCTAAGGAGGTAGCAGAAAAAGTGAGAGCAAAAAAGATGGCATCTAGAAGGTACAAAAACTGCAGAAGGAGGGAGATAGGAAGACTTATCAAGAGAAGCAAAGGGAGGCAGGGAAGGCAGTTAGGAGCGCAAATGGAAGAAAGGATTGCCAAATTAGTGTCAAGGGGGGATAGAACATTTTTTAGATACATAAGTGAAAAAAGAAAGCCAAAGGGAGGGACAATAAGGCTCAGGGAATGCATGGAGGAAGACCACCAAAAAGCAGATTTATTGAATAAATACTTCTGCTCAGTATTTAAGGAGGAGGAGGAGGATGGAAATGGGCCAAAGATAAAAGACAGGAGTATAATGGGGTGGGAGGTGGACACAAGTCCTTTTACAGAAGAGTGAGTGCTTAAAGAACTATCAATGTTAAAAGTAGACAAGGCAATGGGGCCAGACGGGATACACCCCAGGATCCTGAGTGAACTGAAAGAGGAGCTGGCTACACCTCTGATGGCCCTTTTCAACCTGTCATTGTAAACAGGGAAAGCACCAGAGGACTGGAGGAGGGTAGATGTAATCCCATTCCACAAAAGTGGAAATAAAGAGGAGGCAAGAAATTATAGGCCTGTCAGCCTGACGTCGGTGGTGGGCAAGGTAATGGAAGCACTATTGAAGGAAAGGATTAGGGAATACCTTGATACCAATGGGCTACAGTATCCGAGACAACATGGTTCCACAGGTGGGAGGTCTTGCCAGAAAAACCTGATTGAGTTGTTTAATTGGGTGACCAAAGAGGTGGATCAAGGTGGGGGAGGACATGGCCTACCTGGATTTCAGCAAGGATTTTGACACTGTTCCACATAGGAGGCCGATAAGCAAGCTAGGGAGTCTAGGAGTAGGGCCTAAAGTAGCGAAATCGGTAGAAAGTTAGCTGTGCAATAGGAGCCAGAGGGTGGTGGTAAATGGCACCAATTCTAGAATAGGCAAGGTGACCAGTGGGGTGCTACAAGGATCAGTACTAAGGCCAGTCCTCTTCAATGTCTTTATTAGTGACTTTACAGGAGGTCTGGAAGGGAAAGTCTGAGTGTTCGTAGATGACACTAAACATTGCAACAGAGTAGACACACTAAAAGTGACAAAAGTAGAGAAATGTAGTGTTAGGGTTCCCAACCCTAACACTTCACCCACACCCTACAGGCAGCAAAAGGAAAAACCATTATAGTTTCACCTCTCCTGAGTCTTCACAAATCAAGTCTAGGGTGTTCCTTGGGGTTGTTAACCCTAACATTCACCTCATTCTCATATAGTCTGCACATCTCAGCTATTTTACATATTTAATGGGGTAAACGTTAGAGTTGACAACCCTAGGGTGGGGTAGAAAGAACAAGGGACAATTTGAAAAAAAATGAAAGAATGGTCTCAGGTTTGACAGTTGAGTTCTAATGCACAAAAAGTGCACAATCATACACCTGGGACACAAAAACTCAGGGGTAACATACAAACTGGGAGGAGAGGTATTAACATCACAAAGCAGGAAAGAGACCTTGGGGTCATCATTTCTGATGACATGAAGGTATCCAGTGTGACAAGGCAGTGGGTAAGGCTAGCAGAATGCTCTGATGCATATGGAGGGGGTATCACCAGCAGAAGGGGGGAGGTAATAATACCGTTTAGATCGCTGGTCAGACCCCACCTTGAGTACTGTGTACAGTTCCAGAGGCCCCATCTCTGTAAGGACCTAGACAAGGTGGAGGCAGTGCAAAGGAGGGCAACCAAAATGGTGCAGGGTCTACATCAAAAGCCCTACGAGGAGAGGCTTAAAGATTTAAACATGTACTCCCTGGAAGACAGGAGGGAATGGGGAGATATTTTTATTTATTTATTTATTAAAGAATCAGAATTACAAATCTTTGAGCTAAGATAGGAGATATCATAGAGATATTCAAGTACCTCACAGTAGAAGGAAGTAAATGTGGTGATATTGCTGTAGGCTTTTATCCAGGCACATGACCTAATGTTGTTACAGTGGCTAGGACTCTTAGTTCACATAAATAGTGAATATTTACTTCCTTCTACTAGTTGTCTGTGGTTGGATTACATACTGTCACATTTTTAAATTCTGTACATATTAAGATGTATATCTCATTTACTTGGGGGTTCATGAAAGGTTTAATTTCTTTGGATAAATATTGCAATGATTGATGTGAATGATGGTGTATTAGGACTCTTGTACATATATCTCCTAACTAATTATCTTTCCCTGGGAAAGGGGGGGGGGGCTGGAGGATTTAATTCCTATGAGTTTTTATTCAGATTCCTTAGACTGTTTCTATACATGTTTGTTATACACTGACACTGACTGCACTAAAATCTGAACATATCAGGCCCATGGTCTTAATTTCTTGGTGGTCCTTGACAAGTAGTTTTTTTATTGGCACTTACACTTACAATTTATATTATCATGTATTACATCCTGTTACAACACTGAAGGCCTCAAGATTTATGGAATGTATTAACTGGTTGGGAGTATAGTTGGGAAAATGTCTCAAACTCAGTTCTATATTACATTATGTGTGAACAATTTGCTCACTTTGAGTAAACTTCACTTTGAACCCTCTGTATGCCATATATATATATATATAATTTCTGTTTATTTTAATTTTGGGGCTTATTTTTTAACTTGCAACTAGGCAGTTTAGCATGTATTTATTATCCACAGGTTTGCCTTTCATTGACTGTGTTCTTCACAGAAGGACACTTGCAATTAAAGTTGCAAGCCCTCATCTTACATGTAATTAGGGAGAATAGTATCCTAAGGTTTTGTTATCATTAGACTGTTTTCTTGAAACATACTGAGACATTTTAAAATTTATGTGAGAAGAACTCTCTGCTTGTAGCTATCTTCTGATAACCTTTAACCTTCAGGGGCTTCCCGGGCTAAAAGCATGCTGGTGTTAATTAGCTTCTCTGACGTAATCTTCTGTCATGTTTCAAATGAGTATGTTAAACCATTGAGAATTATTTCTGTTTTTTATGCATTATCTGGGTGTTAATAGTATGGGATTTTCTAAATAACTGTCATAAAGCTTCTGAAGAAGGACTTGGTTGGTCCAAAAGCTACAGCACTTTGTTCTTTTGTTGTAACATCTATGTTGGTTCAATAAAAGGTATTAGACCATTTGCTTCTGGATCTGTTCATACAAAAAAAGAATGTGTACTTCGTCTTTTTTCCCCACATTCCAACTTCAATGAGCGAGAACTCCATCAATATACGCACTTATGGAACAATCTATATATCAAAAAAAAAGATCTTAATGAGTACTATAAGAAGAATACATAATACCCACCTCAAAAAATAAATTAGCAGCCATATAAAAAAATATCAAAATTAAAACATCAAAATTCCCATAGGATAACACTGGAAGTCTAACAAGCCATTTGCTTTTTGGGAGAAATGAAAGGACAGGGCCAAGAGGGCCCTGCGCTTCCACACAAACATGAATGTATGCATCTATGGAGAGATGGAAGCACAGGGCCCAGAAGGCCTTGCATTTCCATAGGCAAATGGAAATGTTCACGCAGGTCCAATGAGGATATGATTATACTATTTCAAAAAGTAAGGAATTTCTTTGCAAAAAACTTTGTGAATGCACCAGTTAGGGTTCAGATTAAAGTGACAAAAGTAGAGAAATGTAGTGTTAGGGTTCCGAACCCTAACACTTCACCCCCAACCTGCGGGTAGCAAAAGGAAAAACCATCACAGTTTCACCTCTCCTGAGTCTTCACAAATCAAGTCTAGGGTGTTCCTTGGGGTTGTTAACCCTAACGTTCATATAGTCTGCACATCTCAGCTATTTTATATATTTAATGGGGTAAACGTTAGAGTTAACAACCCTGAACAAATGCACATGCTCACAGCTATGTGGGCCATGTGCCAAGAGAAGACTCCATCAACCTATGGAAGTGCAGAGCCCTGCTGACCCTACCCTTCTATGAAATGTCGGATGTCAAAAATTACCACAGCTATGAATGTGCATAGGAAAATGTCAATGTACTTTCAAAATTGTGTTGTTTTTTATATTTTGACACCAAATTTTCAACACAACCTTGATACAAACCCACCTGAAGAACCCAGTAGGTGAAAATTTTCAAATTTCAGCCAAAACATCATTTCATGGCACAGGTGTGAAAACACATTTCAGCCAGGTTTTGAAAAATGACAGTTGTCATGTTCTTCAAGTGAAGTGAAAAAACGGCTATGAGAGTGCATTGCAAAATTTCAATGTACATTCATAATTTTGCTATTTTTAAGTATTTTGACCCCACTTTTTCAACATAGCCTTATTATGACCCCACCTCATGAATAAGAGCAGTGAAATTTTTCAAATCTTGCCCAAAAGGTGATTTTGCCAAGTGATCGTGAAAACACCTTTTGCCTGATTGAATAATTCTACCACCATTGGTCATGAGGTGGGGTCCCAAAAAGGCCTTGTTCAAAATCTGGGGTAAAAATATGTAAAAAATGATGAAGTTTTGCATCAAAGTTCAAAACCCCATTGAAATGCATTACACCACACTTACTTTAGTTTCTCACATTGCATTCGGTGGTTCCAGCAGCAAAGTGTGTCTTCAGTCAGAGAGTGTATCCCTTCAGGTGAGAGATGGTATGTGGGGTGTGTGTGGAGGTGTGGGGTGGTGGGTGCTGAGTGGGAGGCTGGGATGAGGAAGTGTCTGTGGGGGGGCAGATCAGCGAGGAACCATTTTCTGTTTTGCAGGTTAACACAAATCACTGAGGGACAGTTTTCTTTATTTCAGGTTAAAGTCCGACACTGGGATTAGGCACCCCAGTGTCAGACTACTGTACAAAAAAGGGGTCAGCAACCTGGAGGGGAAGTCCAGAGAAATGGTGCCAGGTATGGGCACCCTGGTCCACTTACATATATTTATTCGGAAGGGAGGATGGCATACCTAGAGAGAAGGGGAAGAAAGAAGCGGTACTGGGGGTGGGCACCCCAATCCGCTGATGATAGATAGATAGATAGATAGACAGACAGACAAGCAGACAGACAGACCAAGGGATTGGTGGCTCACTTCTCTCAATGTAGCTGGACTCCACCTGCAACTGCAAAATTTAACAAAGCCCTGCTGTTCTCATACAGAGAAGACAGGCGAATGGCTCCTCTCTTCAAGTTGGATTGAACAGATCCCATTTTGCTAGGTTCAGGTGTTTTTTTTTTAATTACACTATTTTATGTATTGTCCATGTTTTTTTTATTTTGAGGGGGAAAGAAACAAGATGGTTGCTCTCATGGAACAAAAAAATTTTTCTCGCTGCTGTGAGAAGTAAGTGGTGAGAAACCAAAAACTGTCTTATAACACAGAATTGTTGGTGTTTTGTATCAGAATGTTATCCCAAGAACCCTACTGAGTATGCTCAGAATAGAAAAACACAAAACTTTAAAGCCTTATAACTCTGGAACCATTTAATTTTTTTTTTTTTCATGAAGCCTTTCAAAGGCACTACATTAGGACATCTTGCCTGTACTCTGAAAGTTTGGGTACAAAAATGCCATTCCATGTAGGCTGTAAGTGACAGAAAAAAAATCCCATATTAAGTATAGAAAAAAATTAGACAGCTACAGAAAAATGGGATATGTGGATCTCAGAAACCACCAAGCTGCCATCACAAAACTTTCCACAGATTTAGATCTTGGGCCAGATATTCAGAACTGCACCAAAGGCTGGCACAAGTCCAGCGCAGTGCAAATCCAATGCACCATGGTGCAACAAGTGCCATATTCAGAGGTTGCGCATGCCGAACTGCACCAGCGCAACCTGGCTGATTATGGCAGCAATGTGCCATTGCAGAACCAGACTTGCACCATGGCACAACCAGACATGCACCATGGCACAAACAGACCTGTGCCATGGTGCAGAAAGAGTTGCCCCAGGCAACTGCGGGAGCACAGCAGCAGAGCAATAAAGGGGGGCAAGGCACAGGAACAGACCCAGGGACAGTGCCAGGGAAGCACAGCGGCAGGCCACAGGTGGCCACCACCAGCACAGCACACACAGGAACCCAGACACCCCCACCCCGGAAAACAACAGTGGCACAGAAAGCAGGCAACAGGTGGCACCAATGGCCAATGGAGGGCCACCAATGGAGTCCCCCCCGGCCGCATGCTGTGCCCCCACCTACCCAGACCCCAGCAAACCACACCCAGGACCATGCTGCCAAGCACAAACATGCCACACTCCCCTGACAGTCACCCCATGGATACCACAAGGCAGAGCCACCAACCAAGGGGCAGGACTCCACCACTGTGGGACACACCACAGCACACGGCAGTGCACCGCAGATGCATGACACATGCATCGACACATGCACACCACACAGACAGACACCATGCCACTGCAGCATGGCTCCTCACACCAGCTGCAAAGCAGACACCAACACAGGCAGGTATGTCAAAAAATATATATTGAACAGAACTATTTACAAGAGCAAGAGGGTGAGAAAGGGTAGGAAAGCAAGGGAAGGGGACAGGGAACAGGGACTGTACAGTGGGAAGGGGACATATGGGGGAGGTAGAGCAGGGGAAACAGGGAAAAGCTGAGGCTTGAACTAAGGGTGGCCATGCCCTGCTGCTTCTTGGCACCGCCTCTGTCGCTGTTCAGCCAGCAAAAGCCAGCACACCTGACAGACCATCTCCATGGTGGTGGAGGTGATGAGGATTATCTGGCGCAGCAGCCGACAGTATAGGGTCAGCCTGCTCATCCGCTGGGTACATATGACAAGGGACAGGACAGGTGATCAGTGCAAGGTCCCAAGGTACCATGCCCACCCACTGTGCGCAATGAGCAGTGGGAACACATATCCCTGTAGTGGTGCCCTGGCCACTCACGGGGGGGTGGGCCAATGCCTGCCAGCAACCTGGCACACCATAACAGTGCTCAGAGGTGGTCACCGCTGCCCAAAGACCATCCAACTGCATAACAACAGTCACATGGCACAGGGCACCAGCAACACCACAGCAACACCAGTGGCAGCTGGGCACAGACCCACCCCACCAACAGCAGGCACACATGTGCAATGGCCACCCCACAGTGGCATGCACCACACACAGTGCAACACACACAGCTGCCACAGCACATGGCACAGGTGGCCATGGCTAAACCGACTCCTCCAACGACCCTTCCTGTACTGTGCGCAGGACCAAAACAGTGCCTACCTGCTCTCTGTGGCCCTGCTGGTGCCAGTCCTGCTGCTGCACCACCTCCATGGCCTGCCACAGCCTGCTGGGCTGTCCCCGGCACTCTTGCCACCCTTGCTCTGTGGCAATTCTCAGGTCCTGGGAATGGAACAAAGACAGGTACACATCAGAAAACATCCACAGATTGTGCTCACCACCCCCACCCCTGTGCACAGTGTGTGCCCCTGACCAACATGTCCTGCAAGGCTGTATTGCAACACAAGATGCAGCTGGCAATGCCACACTGCAATGCGCATGATGACAGTGTACCCCTCTGCAGGACATGCCAGGCAGCCAAGCCATCACCACAAAACAGCACTAGGGCACACATGCAGAATGGGATTACTTACCTGGCTGTGGCATGGGCCCCTTGCTGGATGCATGCCTGCAGCCATCACAGGCACTCTGGGTCCCACCACATGAGGTCACCATACCAGTGGCGGCATTGCTCCCCACTTCTGGCCTCCCCAGTAGCTGCTGTCTAACAGCAATCCCCTGCCAGACATCAGTCCATGGCTGTGGCAGGGGCATCTGGCCAAAGAGCTTTTGGGCATGGGGCTGCACACAGGCCACCAGGTTCACCAGCTCCACATTGTTCCAATTATGGGCCCAGCGAACTCCTCACTGCGCCACTGTGTGAACCGCAATGTGTTGAGGCAAAGTGACTGCCAGAGGCACATGTACGCACAACGTGCATGAGATGCATGCCTCGTGGAGACATGCACTGTATCTTCCCATCGTGCAATGCCGGAGATATGCGAGACATGGTGTGGCCAGACTGGCACACTAGAGGTCAGGGTAGGCCTGGACACTGGGTAGTGTGCAATAGCTTGTATGGTGCACCGTAAGCGCCATAGTCCCTATTGTACAGTGGGTACACAGTGCGCAAAAGACTGAAGCACACCAACTTGCACATGCGCACTGCAGTCCTGCACAGTGCGCATGCCTGGACATTGCGCCATGACTTGCTCCAGCGCAATTCCATTGCACACAGAGCAAGTATGCGATATTCAGTCACCACATGCAAATGAGCTCATCAGCCAATGCGCGGTGCACTGGGGAAATTAGCATGTCATTACTGTTGCGCCAGTGCTCATTTGCATGCATTGCACTATAAAAGCACCACAGACCAGCACAGGCCGTGGACCAGTATTGCAACCATCTGAAGTAAGTTGCGCATGCTGCTGAGCCCAGCCAGCACAGCAGGGGGGATGGGATGGGCTGCTGCTGACACTGACACACCTGTCCATGTCCACAGGTAGCACAATGTTGGTACGTGAAGAAGTTGAGGAGCGTGGACCTGCTCACAAATGCAGGCCCAACTTCATAAAGGCTGAGGCAGATGCCCTGTGTGAGGCCTACCTCAGGGAGCCATTGCTGAGTGGTGTCACGGGCACACCACAGGCCAGGGCTGAGGCCTTGGAGGAGGTGGCGGCATGTGTCAACCAGCAGGGCAGCCACCAGCGGTCTGCACAGGAGTGCCACAAGAAGGTGGGCATTGATAAGAGGTGCATCAAAGAGAAGGTGGCAGCCATCCATGCAGCCTGGACTGCCACCAGAGGGGGCCTGCTGATGCGCCACAGCTCACAGTTCAGGAGGAGTTGGTGGCAGCCACCATGTGCAGCAGCACTGTGGAGGGTGTGCCAGGTGTAGGATTTCAGATGGGTGGAAGCCCATCACTGCATGGTACGTATGTTGGGCACACACAGCATGCGGTGGTGGGAGGGGAGAATGGGGGCCTTGCATCACTGACACATCTGTTTTCCCTTTCAGCACCAGCATGCCTGCATGCAGAGGAAGGGGCACCAGCAGCAGCTATGGAGGCAGGCCCAGCCCCAGACGCCCAGCCATCCACCTCTAAGGGCATCCAGGGGCCTGATCGGCTGCAGCAGACCACCACTGTCCAGCTGGATGCCCTGGGTATGGGGTCGGAAGAGGCCCTGGATGGGTTTCTGCAGGATGCCAGCCACAGCATCCTTTGTGTGGAGACACAGATTGGGGCAGGGTCCGACTCCAATGATGACCTGACCATGATCCTGGACAGCTTGGGTGGTGTTGTGGGGTAGAAGCCCATACCAGGTACCATCACAGGCAGCACACCCAGTGACCTGACAGTGGTGGGACAGCTACCCACAGCCACTGTGGGTGCTGCTGTGTGCACTGCCACTGCAGTTCCATGTGGTGGTGGTGGTGCGGCTGCTCAGGCGCTGGGTAGCGTTCAGCAGCCAGTTGGGCAGCAGCGGCAGGCAGCAGGGGTCACAGGGCAGCCTGATATGGGGTTCACTGCTGGGGCACCTGATAGGGACTTATCCCATGGGGACTCCACTGTTCAGCATCCACCTGAGCGAGGGCTGTGCAGCATGGTTGTTCACCACAGGAGGGTCGGCACCCCATCAAGGTTCCCCTGGGCACCAACCCATTGGCAGAGCACACCCGTTTGCTGTGGACCTCCGTGGAGCAACAGGTGCTGCTTGCAGCTGGGGTGCATGCACTGCACGCAGAGGTGTGCCAGGAGGCCGAGCAGCATGAGAGGCTCACTGTGCAGCTCCTGGTGGCTATACAGCACTTGCAGGAGGACATAATCGCATCCCAGGATGGCATAGCCAATGCGATCACAGATGGCCTTGCACTGCTGGCCACCACAGGTCATGGCCAGTCACCATGGTCACCACGTAGTGCACTGTCCACCCCACGATCTCGGTCTTCCTGCTAGTTATTCCACTGGCTATGCAGCCCAACATTCTGTTTGCTTTGGTTGCTGCCCTCCTTCACTTTTTCAGGTCATTTCTTGTGATCACCCCAAAATCTGTCTCCTCTTCTGACTTAATAACCTGCACACCACCTGGATTATATTCAGACTTTGGGTTCTCTGCCCCCAAATGCACGGCTTTGCATTTCTTGGCATTGGACCCCAGTTGCTAAATACCTGACCACCTCTCAAGTCTGGCTAGATCTTCCTTGAGATCCTGTATTCTCTCCTCAGTGTTCACCCTCCCACAGAGTTTGCTGCCATCTGCAAACAGGCAGATCTTACTCTTTACTTAAACCGCTATGTTAATAATAAATGGATCGAGCACTGAATTCTGAAGTACCCTGCTAGTGACTGCTCTAGCACCTGAAATTCCCCCCTCCCTGGCAATTACCCTCTGACTCCTATCCTGCAACCAGTATTTTACCAAGATCTTTAGGTGCACTCCTACCCTGAGATCCTCCAGCTTTCTGATTAATCTCCTGTTGGGAACAGTATCAAAGGCCTTACTAAAATCTAGATACAGGATGTCCACAGCCTGGCCTTTATCCATTGTTATGTTCATCCAATCAAAGAAATCAATCGGGTTTGTTTGGCAGGATCCCCCACTACAAACCTATGTTGCCCCCATCCTGGAGCCCATTATCCTTAAGAAAGCACACCATTCTTTCCTTTAGTATGGCCTCCATAAGCTTTCCTACTATTGAGGTCAGACTGACTGGGTTTGTAATTGCCAGTGTCATCCCTCGGACCACTTTGGTGGAGCATCACTGAGTGCACTGTTCTCCAGTCTAAAGGTGCCTCCCAGATACCAGTGAGCTGTTAAATAGGTCCATCAGGGGACCTGTTAACACATCTATCAATGCCCTCAGCACCCTAGGATGAACACCATCTGGGCCCAGGAGCTTGTTCTTTTTCAAAATCCCCAAACCCTTACTTATCCCTTCCATACCAATATCCCTGTCAGTGTCACTCTGCCCCACTGCCTGCTCCTTTTTAGGGCTGCAGTGGATGGAGCCCTGCAGACCTCTTGCTTTCAGAAGAGGACTCTGCATTCCTTGCATTCTTTGTAACTGAACAACATATTGGAGTTGCACTACAGTTGCCTTTGTGTCAGTGGAGCACTCCACTCGCACTGCATTATTTTTTACATGAGAAAAAAATCGGCAGTCCTGATCATGATACAAGGAAATTGTGCACCCCCAGTGTCACTCTTATGCTTCTGGGGGGGCTGAGAGGGAAGATCAGGTGGGGGGGATATTTCTAATTTAAAAAAAGCAAATAAATAGCGGTCATAGCAGAACATGGCATACTCCGCCATGTCTAAGATGGCCGCCACACTCTACTACACATGTGCAACCACTAGTGCATACACAGAGTAGTGCCGTGGCAATCTTGGTCATGGCAGAGTGTGCTATATCCCACCATGACAGCTGATTTCTTTTTTTTTTAATTATGCATATCTTCCCATCCAACCCTCCCTCCCTCCCTGTCTCTCAGCACCCACCACCCCAATACCTCCCCCAGAAACATAGAATGACACTGGGGGTGCCCCCAATCCCCAGTGTCACAATCATGTTCCATGGCCCCTTTTTTTAATACATATTTTTTTATCCCCCACCCGACCCTCCATCTCAGCACCCACCGCCCAACCTCCCCCAAAACCATAACAATGACACTGGGGGTTCCCAATCCCCGAGTGCCGTGATGACAATTTTTATGTCCTTTTTGTTTTGATTTTACCCTGTAAAATGAAAAACTGTCCATCGATGTCTTTTGTGCCGTTACCATCCCCCCACCTGACCCTCCCACTCAACACCCACCACCCCACATCCTTCAAGCCCTTACTTACCAATTGGGGATCCAACACCATAATCCTTTCTGAGCCACAGACATGTCTTCGCTCTTCAAAGCTAGACTATGAATTGAAGA
Organism: Neoceratodus forsteri; assembly: GCA_016271365.2. NCBI lineage: Eukaryota > Metazoa > Chordata > Ceratodontiformes > Ceratodontidae > Neoceratodus > Neoceratodus forsteri. The sequence continues at coordinate 138,708,224 of CM057453.1, forward strand.
AACAGGTATGCAGTTCAATGTATTTCACTGGGGTTTTGAATTTAGTGGCATAACTTAGGCATTTTTGTATATTTTTGGCCTAAGTTGTGATGTCAACATGCTTTCTTTGGGACCCTGTCTCATGAACAATGGCCCTGTCATTAGGCAGATCTGTCCCAAAAGGTGATTTTGCAGTCCTTGCACAAAATCACCTGTTGGGCAGGAGCTGAAAATTTTCGCTGCCCTTGTTCATGAGGTGGGCTCATAAGAAGGCCATGTTGAAAATTTGCTGTGAAAATATTAGAAAAGCAACAACGTTATGAGCCTACATTGAATTTTGCAAATGTAGGCTCATAACTTTGGTAATTTTCAATATTTGTAACCCAAATTTACAACATAGCCATATCTTTACAGCACCTCATGAATGTGAAAGCTGTAATTTTTAAAATTCTGGTCAAAATGTGTTTTTTTTTACATCCTGAAAGCGGATTTCACGGTCCCTGCTCAAAATCACCTTTAGGGCAGGAGTCGAACATTTTCTCTGACATTGTTCATGAGGTGAGGTCATAAGAAGGCTATGTTCTAAATTTGGTGTAAAAATATTAAAAAAAAATTATGAGGCTGTGTTGAATTTTGCAAATCTGAATATGGTATATTGAATCTTGTATTACTCCAAATTTTCATCATTTCTTTCTTTACAGCACCTCATGAATGTGACAGCTGTCACTTTTCAACTCCTGCCCAAAATGTGTTTTTGCATCCCGAAACTTGATTTTGCAGTCCCTGCATGAAATCACCTTTCGGGCAGGAGTAGAACATTTGCTCTGCCCTTCTTCATGATACAGGGTCCTAACAAGGCTATGTTGAAAATTTGGTGTAAAAATATTACAAAAACAATAAATGTATGAGCCTATATTACATTTTGCTAACACATACTCATATCTTTGGTCATTTTCAGTATGTTTACTCCAAATTCCTCCTCTGCAATCCTATTGGCTCTGGCAAGAGTTTGTTTCCTTTGATGCATCAGACTGTCCTTCTCCCTGGTAAAGACTGAGCAAAACTACTTACTGAGTACTTCTGCCTTCTCTTCACTACCTTACACCCACCCCCCTCCTTGTTTAACTTGCCAGTCCCCTCCTTTGTATCCCTTTTCTCCCTGACATATTGAAAGAACGCTTTCTCCCCCTTTCTCACCCCCTCTGCCAGTTGCAGCTCCTCTCTGGCTTTGATCAACTGGAGTTCTCTGCCCACCAACCTATCCTTATGTACTCCTCTCTGTCTTCCTCCTTCTGGATCCTCTTGAGTTTGTTGAAGGCTGACCTTTTGTCTTCACTGCCTAAGCTACCTGCCTATCAAAGCAGCTGGACTTTTTGGCTTTAGACATTTTACTTAAAAGTTTTGCACACTCAGTAGTGGCTGCCACCAGCTCCCCACCCCCCCAACTGTGGCCTATTTCTGGTCCAAACCCATCTCTTCTCTGATACTAGAAATGTGCAGAAACCAAAAAAGCCAAAGCACTCACCCTCCATAGCTGGAAACTTCAAAAAGATGGTGATCATTCCCAAAACGTCACACAAAAGCTTTATTCATATAAACATGCAATGAGAGTCCAATTGGACTAAAAGGTAGGTGTAAATAGTGAGTGGGGCCAACCCCAACATTTTTCACCTGTGCATGGTGCTTTTTTAAGGGGATATGCCTACGAGGTAGTACCCCCCCTTATATACGGGGGCGGGTATACGTAGATACAAAGACAATGACAGTAGAAAGAGACAGACAGTCCATTGAGTCTGCCCATGAGAAACCCAAGACCTATTATAGATCCTGAGATCTACCCCTCCCAGATTTTTCCATTTGTACCTGTTATAATACCCCTTAGTTGAACTCTGTACCTGTTCCACCCCTGCTTGAAACACATCACAGTTCCTGCTCCCACTATCTCTGCTGGCAAGTTGTTCCATGGCTCCAACCACCCTTTCTGTGAAGAAGTGCTTGCTTAGATCTCTCCTGAAGTTCCTCCCTCTCAGTTTCCACTCACATCCCCTAGTCATTGAGCCAGTGATCCTATGGAATAGCTCCTTGGAATCTGGCACCTTGTGTTTGCCTTTCAGGAACTCAAACATGTCTCCTCTCTCCTCCTTGTTGCCAGCGAGTACCTATTTAATGATGCCAGTCGATCCTCATAGACTAGTCCCTGTAGACCATGGATCATTTTTGTCACTCTCCTCTGCAGTGCTTCCAGTCTGTCCTTGTCTTTCCTCAGGTGTGACCTCCATAACTGAACTCAGTACTCCAGGGGCAGTCTTACCAGAGATCTGTAGAGGGGGATGATAACCTTTTCATTCCTACTATCAATCCCTCTGCCTATACATCCCAGCATTCTAGTCACCTTGCTGTATACCTTAGTGCATTGGCTTGTCTGTTTCATGGTGCCAGTGACCAGTATCAATGACCAGTTACCATGGGACATGTGGTCTAAGACAGCCAATGAGAGTAAGGTGTACCATAACCCAAGTGAGTAGTGAAAGTGCACAGTGCAAGTAAAAAATATTAAATTACAAGCATTTAAAAACACAAAGAAGCTACAATCCTACTAATATCAAAAGTTGCTAAATCTCAGCTGATGACATAAAATTGTTCTACAACAGATCACATGATACAGTGTTGTTCTGTTTGATACAGAATACAGACTACTGCAACTAAGTCCCTTAGAACAAGTCCATTCATATCGATGAGGAATGCTGCCTTCCGCAACAATTTCAAGATGACGGCTTCTTGGAGCATGCAATAGGGCTTTGTAGATATGGCCATCACAGGTCTGCAGTTTCCAAACTCTTTTGTTCTAATTAGCAAATAGGACATTACTAAGGGCACTAGCAAAATGCCCATTTAGAATCTTTACCATCATCAAGTAGTCTGCCTTCTGAACATCTAATATTCTGGCATTGGTGTTATTTTTCTCCCTCCCAATGTCAAGATGCATCCACACTGTATTGCAGTCACTCCCACTTAGGCATTCCCCCACCATCACTTCCTGAACATGTGCTCCATTTGTCAGCACCAGGTCTGGGATGGCACTCTGCTGGTGGGTTCCATAACACACTGTGTTAGGAACCCACTCTGAAATGCATCCAGCATCACCTGGGACCTCATATAGGAAGAAGGCAGGATCATCCAGTCCACACTAGGCAGATTGAAGTCCCCCATAATCACCACCTCCCCCTTGCTCGCTATCTTCATTATTTTGGATCCCAGCTCCCTGTCCATCTCCTCCTCCAGGTTTGGCAGTCTGTTTTCTATCCTCAACCTTAGTTTTCTCTCTTTTGAGGAATGTACCTGCATCCACAACACTTTAGTCTTACCCCCAATTTTTCCTCCCTTGCATAGATGATTTGCTTCCTTATATACAGTGCAAATCCCCCACCTCTCCCTACGTCCCTGTCCCTTCTATATAGTTTGTACCCAGGCGTGGACAGGTATAAGTCATGGTTCAGTGTGGCCCAAGTCTCCGTGATGGTGCCATATCCACCTCCCCCTTAGCCATCAGCACTTGTAACTCAGTCATTTTGTTCCCCAGGCTCTGTGTGTTCAGCGATACCACTTTCCACCATGACTGTTTCCTTTCTGCTCCCCTAGTCTGTATGTCCCTCTGTCTGTTCTCAGATTCCTGGACCCCAATTTAATTGCGAGCATTTTCAACAGGGGCATTTACTGACCTCAGTGGAGAGCTAGCCCCGATTTCCTTCAGCCCTCTAGTGACTGTAACCACTCCCATGAAAGCATGTTCACACCAGGGTCCATCCCCCCTTTCTACCTTAGTATCATCTCACCAACAAAAGCTGCAAAATACCTCCAGAAAGCACTCAGTAAATCAAGAACCAGCAGAGATACGCTCAGCCTCAAGCTGGTCAAGCTCACCCTCGATATTCTCCTAGTCCTCCTCACCAAAATACTAAACCTTTCACTTACAACGGATAGTTTTCCAAGACTCTGGAAAGTGGCCATGGTTACCCCTATCCACAAAAGTGGAGATAGAGCCAACCGCGCTAATTATCGCCCCATATCCATTCTTCCTCCACATTCAAAGGTGCTCAGACGGATTGTAGCTTACCAGCTAACAGACTATTTAAACAAGTACCAGCTGCAATGTCATCAGCAACACAGTTTTCAGAAGCAACATAGCACCACTACTGCTCTTATCGAATTTAGGGAATTTATACATAGCAAGCTTGACCAGGGGCTATTGGTGGAGGCTACCTATATAGACCTCACCAAGGCCTTTGATACCGTGAACCATGAATTGCTCCTGAACCAATAGCCTGCTATGGGTCTCTCCAAAGAATCTGTCACCTGGTTTAGGAGCTACCTTTCTGGAAGAACTCAGAAGGTGAAAATCCTAGACACACTCTCAGAAAGTTGGCCTGTCCCTACAGGCGTACCCCAAGGCTCCATTCTCAGTCCTTTACTCTTTAGTCTGTTTCTCAACCACCTCCCCCTAGCAGTTCAGAACAATGTATTATTGTACGCAGATGATGCTGTACTGTACTCATCCCATTCCGACCCCCCTGCTCTTGAAACTCAAATGCAGTACAGTTTCTCATCTGTGGAAAATTGGTTCCTCAAATATAAACTGCTACTAAATTATAAGAAAACAAAGACCATGATCTTCACATCTATCCACAACAGACATAGGACCTATCAGCTCCAGACAGTCAGCACCCTGAATTCACCTCTGGAAATGGTCAATAGCTTTAAATACTTAGGAATTACCTTGGATAGTGCGCTATCCTACTCTTTCCATACTGACCTGATTGCAAGGACAGCTAATGCCAAGCTGGGCCTGCTCTTTAGAAATAAACATTGCCTTACTAAAGAAGCACTAAAAGCTGCAGTCTCCTCCAGCTCTGTGCTATCTGTCATAGACTATGGTCTAGCAGTATATGGTGCAGCAACTCAATTGGCCCTTAAATGATTAAAAAACACACTGAACAAGGCATGCAGACTTGTTCTGGATGCTAACCGAATGACCCACACCTGTGAGCTGTATGCACAGTCAGGCTGGCTTAATCTGGACTGTAGAATACAGTACCAAGTCTGTCTTCTTGCCAAAAAATCAATGCTTGGGCTCACCCTCACAGGAGTGGCTAACCTCTTCAGTCTACCAAGTGCCTCCAGATGCACTATGGGCTAAAAAACAAACACTCAAAGTCTCCTTCCATAGGACCTTGCAAGGACAACACTCCTATGAATACTGTGCACCTCTATGGCTCAACACCCTTGGGGTAGAAGTTCAGAAAGAGCTTAAGTTGGAGCCTTTTAAATCAAAACTATGTACGATGTTGGCATCCACTAGTGACTGTGACTGCATGACCTAATCCCACTGCACCACTTGGCAATGCCCTTTCCTTTGAGCCCCGCCCTATCTCCTCATCCTTTCACTGCCTTAGGTTTGGTCCCCATCTCCCTCCTTCTATTTTCCCTACATTCCCTGCCCCCAATCCTACTTTCCCATTAAATTAGTTACATCCCTGCTCCCTTTCTCTCCCTTAGCCACCCCCTCCCACCCCACCTTTTCAGCTAGCACTTCTACTTTCTGCACTGTCCTTCCTCTGCCATAGCTCACCATCCCTACTCTATGTTCTCCTTTAGATTCACCACTGCTCTCTCTGCCACTTCTCAAAGACAGCAACTCCCTTCTCTACTCCTCCTGCTCCTCCCCCCTGCACATCCACCCTTATCACTTTTCTCAGTATTTACCCTCCATGTATATGGATTCCACCCCCTCATTCTACTCCTGGGCTACTTATCCTCTCCCCACTTCATAAGATCTCCTTTCCCCCTCTTCGCTAGCAAATCCTAATCTCTAGCTAATCCTCTCCCCCTACCCCCAGAAGCAGACCACTCCTTATACTTACTCCCAGCACTTTGACAAAATATACTGACTCTATAATCATATTTTGCTTCTATTTGATCCTGGTTTTAACCATAGCTGTAAATATTGTACCTATGTTGTTTTGTTCCAGTACCACTCTGTATGTAACCTTATTTCCATAGTATGTGTTATATGATGATGTTGTATGAAACCTGTGTTTCTGTCTGTTTTCACTGATGTGGAACTTCTGTAAATGAGCCCCTGGCTCAATGGTATTTTCTGAATAATAATAATAATAAATAAAAGTAAAAAATATCCTTCACCACTCTTCCCATCATACCCCCTATCCCACCTCCTACATCCCCATCATCCTTCCTCTGTCCCCCCTCCTCATCTTTCCCTTCCCTCCTTCCCACAAGGAACCCCCCACCGCAACTGTTAGTGCCACTCCCCACCCCATAAACTAATGCCACTAAAACCTTCACTGACTGGGAGGGGCTGTTGGTCCCCACCTCCTGGTGACTAAAGGTGCTATGATCCTTACTACCCCCACTTGTCAGTTTAAATTAAGGGCACTATTTATATAATCCCCCCAATTTTCTCTTTAGTACCTTGGTACCCTCCCTACAAAGATGCAGCCTAACTGGTGCATACAGTGCCTTATTTTCCTAGGTTGCCTCACAACTACCTGTAGAACCATTACCCTCCTCACTGCACCACTCTCTCAGCCATACACTGAAGTCTGCAGTCCTTCTTTTCCTGGCAGTTCTAGCCCTGGGTACTGGCAGCACTTCAGAGAAGGCCACAGATCAAGTCACACCTCTACATTTTTCCCCACCTCCTTAAATCTTTCTTGTACCATCCTCACCTTGCATCCGGCAAGGTTGCTCATCCCTAAGTAGACAATTACATGAGGCTTTCTCTCTGCTCCCTGTGTATGCTTACTTATCAGTGGGCATACCCACTCTGCTGTCATCACACATACTAATGCATTTGCTTTACACAGATGGGATTCCCAACCAGTTGTTGAATTTCTGTGTAACGATTTAAGTTTTATAGTCCTTTGCCTTGGAACAGTTAACATTATCCAAATCTCACCTCTGCTTTCCTGAACAGGAATGATTAGAAAAGAAATATGTTAAGCCTGGAAAGAAGGAAAATTAGAGGTGATCACCTCCAATTATTTAACATCATAAGGGACAGTGATCTCATGGCAAGTTGGAATTTGCAATGTATGATACTTATCCAATCTTTAAGAAGTATATCACAGGCAACTTAAGAGAAATTGTTTTACAATGGAGAAAACAAAGTTATTTTTCACTCACAGAGTGGTCAGTCTATGGAATTCGTTACCATCAGAAATAACTACTGTATATGTGAAAATAAGGCAATGTTCAAGGTAGCAATGGGTAGATATATTTTTTATAGGTATATGGTCAGTGGCAATATTAATGAGTGTTACCATGGAGCAGTTGGGGGGTTAGTCTTGAGTCATATGACTTTTTTCTACCACAAGGGGCCTTAGTAGGAACTATCACTTAAAGTTGCTTCCATTCACGATGCCATTGTTCAACCATACTGTACATCTAAACACCTCGCTATCATTCACCCTCACCTCCAGTCTCCATGCTGTCATTCATCCTCACCTCCAGGCTCCACACCATTACTGACACCCTATTCAATGTATCATGCAATTATTCACCCTCACCTCTAGACTCCTTGCTGTAATTCACCCTCACCTCTAAGCACCATGCTAATACTGACCCCCTATTCAAGGCATCATGCTGTCATTCACCCTCACTTGTAGGCAACACGCTATTACTGACCTCTTACTCAAAGCATCATGTTATCATTCATCCTCACCTCCAAACTCCATGCTATCATTCACCTTTACATACAGACACCATGCTATCATGGACCTCCTACTCAAGGCATCATGCTACCATTCACCCTCACCTCCAGGCAGCACGTTTTTAGTCACCCCACATTCAGGCACCATGCTATCACTCACTCTCACCTCCAAGCATCACGTTATCTCTTACTGACACTCCCAGGTACCACACTGTCAATGACTGCTGCCTGCATGCATCACAAAATCAATTAAAATATGTTTATTTAAAAAACAAGAAGCTGGCAAAACCATTGAGTGAACACTTATTTACAATGGTGTCCTGCGTTACTGCAACTCCCAGGCACAGCACTAACCCCTACCTCCACCTCTAGGGTAACACTATATCCCTCCAACATACCTGAATCTTCAGTGTATTTAACTCACCAAAACCCACTGTTGCCTTAGAATGAACATTGTTCTTTATCTTTATTTTTATGTAATTAAACCTGGGTCACCTCTAAAAAAGGGACTTTTAGTGTCAGTGGACCCACCCAGTCAACAAAACTAAAAAAATAAACAGAGAACTATCACTTAGCCCACTACAAACACTAGACAAACACTGCCAAGTAAATGTCACAGTCTCGCACTCACCACCTCGAAGAAAAGTAGCCCACACCATCTGTTCATGTGCATACAATCCTTTATTAAGGTGACGTGTTTCAGATTGAACCTTTTTTTAAAAGCATAAGGAAATTCAGTTAATGATGTGTCTTAAGTAGGCAAGTATGATGTCATCAGGGAAGGACAAAACAGGACGTGTATGTAACAAAATAAAGTGCTATGGAAAGGTGTGACAATGCAAAATATATATATATATTTACATAGATAAAATATACACTACAATAGTTGACATGTTAAAAAACTGGTGCATATCAACTATGTACATAGACTTATCACTACACTCGAGTTGTAAAAAATCACCAAAAAATCCTGAGAGTATCCTGATTTTGTATAGACTATAAAGTCTTGTGAGTACACAAAGACGTGCAAACAGAGGGATCCACTCTAAGATTTTTTCTCTCTTCATTGGCCTGGAGAGTAAATGCCTGGAAAAGATCTAACAGAGGAAAACATAAATATATGTACAATGACTAAACACTAATAAATAAACCACACATACCTAAAGTCCTGTACAAGAATAAGTATGCTTAGAGTAGAATGCAAAAATCAATTTAAACTCCCTATATGGATTAAAAAACATATTATAAGATACATTAACTATAACTTCAATTTCTGAAGGTATTTTTATCTTTGCAAATAAGGGGACAATCAAATCTGGAAGACTTTCAAAGTGTATATCCAGTACCCTTCTGTCTTTAAAATCAAATTGTCATAGTCACCACCACGGGGCTGGGGGGACACTTTTTCTATACCTTTAAAGATAAAGCCAGGCTCTGTATTATTCCTGACCTGCTGCATATGTAAAGCAGTAGCATATGTCACATCGTTATTCGCAATGGCTCTCCTATGTTTCCCCACCCTTATCTTAAACTGTCTCTTCATTTTACTGACATAGAAGGACTTAGGTCCCTTACGGAACCCCTTTCACAGTATGCCGATTTCCACATCAGACCTTTTGTCTCTAGTTTGGGGTCCTATACCAGGGACACAACAGATATCCTACATACACATAGGGATATTCAGGTGGACAGGGACTCATATCTCATTACAATGGATATTGAGTTCCTGTACATAAATATCCCCCAAGAAGATGTCTTAGACAGCATGGCATTTTTTCTTAACACCAGAGAAAATGAGACTGAATCTCCTACAGAGTTTCTCCCCAAACTAGCAGAGTTTGTAGTGAAATGTAATGTCTTCACTTTTTGGATGAAATTTTTTCTATAGGTTTTGGGTACTGCAATGAGTGCCACTTTTGCACCAAATGTGGCAAATGTGTATGTTGGGAGGTGTGAAAATGAAGTAATTAGAGATCCCGAGGTCAATCCTTTTTTTTCACATATTAATTTGTACTGACGTTTCATAGAGGATGTGATTATCATTTGGGACAGTTCACTGAAAATGTCTGAGAAATTTGTTGATTACATACGTGCCTCCAATCCCAACCTGCATTTCACCTATACTGCCAGCCAGTGGGAGGTCAAATATCTTGACCTCCACATCCAGAAGGACACACATGGTAATATCTGTACAGATATTTACAGAAAAGAGTGTAAGCACAACACCTTACTTTTATCCTCTAGCTGCCACCCTCAACATATAGTGCAAAATATTCCTAAAGGACAATTCCTAAGGCTTAGGAGGAATTGTAGCACCTAGGAGGCTCATGATAGAGCAGCTACTACTCTCAGTCAGAGATTCCAAGAAAGGGAATATAACATGGAAAAAGTAGTGGAGATGTCTCAGACAGTGAGGGGATTGACAGGACTGAAGTTTTACAACTCCAACAGCAGAGGGTGCACACACTCAATGACCAGTTGAACTTCATCACAACATACAATGTACACTCACATAGAGCGAGACAAATTATTTCAAACAGTTGGAACATTTTGAAAGGTGACACAGGCTTAAGGGTTTATCATGATCATGTACAGAGATTCACTTACAGACGTGCTGCAAACTTGAAGGACTTATTGGTACATAGTAGGCAGACAAAACCCACACAGAAAACATGAGGTAGAAGACTTGGTTTGCTGGCCAAGGCACCTAGCTTCACCTGAGCTCTTTCCTTCTAAGACTGCTTGAAAGGCAGAGTAGAGAAACTTACCAGAGCAAGGGGAGAAGGATTAAGACTTAGTTTGGCTAAGCAGATTTACTGTGTGGTGGTGTTTTTATTTTTTACTCACAGGGATTGCTACTGTTTGTTGCTAACATTTCATTGCTTTATTTTTTTTTCTCTGATTCAAATTGTTGTTGCTGGTATACCTTCTTCTGCATTATTACAAGGTGTGCCTACAGGTGTGTGTGCTAACAGATTACTGCTGTAATCTTCTGATTCAAATTGTCTTTTGCAAGGTATATCTTCTGTTACTGCTTTATTTTTCTCTGGAGCAAAGTGTTTCTTACAGGGTATATCTTCTCTGAAATTATTACAGGTGGTGCTTTACAGGTTTTACAGTTTTATCTAACATTAGGTTAAGCTTTCAGGGTTACTGCATTTGTTGTTGACTGATTGTTTCTGCTCTTACCTCCTTGTTCTTTCGTCCGTGGTTCTTCTTTTTAGGCAGGGGAAGGGCCCAGCCACCCACCCCCATCCCCAACCACCCCACGCTACACTCCATTTATAGGGTACCACAGTTGTGACATTTCCTGTGGCAGAGCAGGAAGGGGCGGATCAGTGGGGCCTCCACAAGGTGATCTCATTTACAGGGCACTAGTAATTTAACTTGTTATAACAAGTTAAACAAAGCACAATTAAACCATTACTTGCATTTTTTTCCTTCTAATTACTCTGACTAGGTTACAAACCCAGCAACTTATTTGGAATGGATTTCATTAACTGCAGGTACTGTGGAACAATTTTCAGTAGGACATTCTTACAGGATTTAGGACACTGTCCTACATGCTGGGCCTTTGGAGATCTTAGGTCTCAGCTCCGGGCAGCATGGGCAGAGATTGCATGCCTCAAATTTCATATTGAAGAGGAAATACATTATAAGAACCACCCGCCATTTCCCCAGCATCCAACAGAAAAACCTCAACCGCAGAGGGTAGTTGGTCCAGGAGGTTGGCAGGTGGTTAGGAGGAGCAAATCAGGTGCCCCATCACTCTCTGCTCTCCAACACATTACCTCAAAACCATATAAACACTACAAACAGGTATCTGCCTCTATCTCTGAAATCAAATAAAGAGGCAGAAGACACTGCAGAGCAGGACACTGCGGCACAGGAGCTAACACAACAATACTCACCCAAATCAGGAACCAAAACTAAACAAGCACAAAGGAAATCCAAAAACTTCTGATCATAGGAGACTCCATGATTCGGGGAGTTGATACCCATCTCCAGCCAGGGTGATGGTCAGATGTCTCCAGGTACATCAGCATGGAGAGACACTGACCGCATTGCTAAATGTTCACAAAGCAGGAGAAAACATTGATGTCTAGTACACATAGGGACTAATGATCTCGCCAGCCGGTCAGTTGTGGAGACCAAGGAACACCTGACTAGGCTGGGTGACAAACTATCATCTATTTCGTCCGGCATCTCCTTCTCTGAGATCCTGCCAGTCTGGGAGAAGGAGCAGATGGACGGAAGGTCAGAGAAGGGAGATAGGGAGCTAAACACATGGCTCAAGGACTGGTGCCAGGAAAAAGGACACAGATTTGTAGGGAACTGGCAACAGTTCTGGGAGCGAAAGTTCTTTAAATTTGATGGACTGCATCTGACTAAAGAGGAGTCAGTGCATTAGGGCAGAAGTTTGCGTCTTTGCAGAATATTTAAACTAGCAAATGGGGAGAGGGTGCAGCACCCCATACGTTGAATGGGAAGAACCCCCTCCCCTCAGCTAGTGGTCAAACTGGAATTGTGTGTTTGCCGTTATTTGCATCACCAGGTAAGAAAAAGGTTTGTCTCCCCATACGATGCACAGGGTAATGCCAAACCTCACCCAACAACTAACACACCAAAATCTGGCCAATGGAAAATCATGTACACAAATGCTCACAGCCTGGGAAATAAGATCCCAGACCTGCAGGCAATAATGTCAGAGGCTAAACTGGACATAGTAGCAATTAGTGAGACGTGGTTTACCAGTAACCACACTGGGAGACTTCAGTACCTGGCTATGTATTGTTCAGAAGAGACCGAGGTGCAAAAGGGGAGGAGTGGCCCTGTATGTTAATGAAAATATCAAAGCTACAGAAATTCAGAATACACATAAGAAGCCAGAAGAACTGGGTCACCCTGGAAACAGGAAATGGGACAGCCATAAGAACTGGGGTTGTCTACAGGCCCCAGACCAGAGGAGGACATAGACACATTACTGTTAGAAGATATACAAAACATGACAGCTAAAGGGAGGTTCTGATAATGGGAGACTTCAACATGCCAGATACAGATTGGTCAATACCAGCAGGAACATCTGCCAGAACTAGACTCATAGTGGATTCCTGCAGGGGAGGCCTCAAACAACTGGTACAGCAACCCACAAGAGACAGGGCTATCCTAGATCTAGTACTGACTAACAAAGAAGGGATCACAGATCTCAGGTAGAAGGTCACCTGGGGCCAGTGACCATCACATGGTATGGTTCAATTTGGCTACTACATCTAAATCATCCCATTCCAAGGCAAAAATATGGGACTTCAGAGGAGCGGACTTTGATAAGATGGCCAACAGAGTTAAGCTAGCCTGGCAAAAAAAACACAGGTGAGGAGGTACAGGCAAAGTGGGCAAGCATTAAGGATACAATACTTGAAGCAACATCCCATTGTGTTAGACAGAAAAGGAAGTGCAAAAAGAAGGAAACCACTTTGGTTCTCAAATACAGTAGCAGAAAGGTCAGAGCCAAAGGCTGGCCTTCAGAAAATATAAGGAACACAGCGGGATGAAGATAGGGGGCATACCAAACTGCCCTAAGGGAAGCAGGTAAGGCAGTAAGGCAGGCAAAGTCCCAAACTGAGGAAACACTAGCACAAACAGTAAAAGAAGGTGACAAGACTTTCTATAGATACATTAGTGAAAGGAGAAAGTCCAGAGGGGTATTGCTGTTAATGGAGAAAAGGGAGCATGTGAGGAGGAGGACCCTGTAAAGGCATCTATCCTAAATAGATACTTTGCTCAGTATTCACTGAAGAGAAGGTAGGGCAGGGCCCACAGCTCAGCATCATGGACACAGGGGAGGAGGTGGCACTACTCCCTTCACAAAAGAAAGGGTCCTACAAGAGCTTGCTAGCTCAGGGTGGATAAGGCAATGGGACCTGATGGCATACATCCCAGGGTACTTAAGGAGCTAAAGGAGGAACAGCAGAGCCATTAGCAGAATTGTTTAGTGAGTCTCTGAGCACAGGAGAGGTCCCAGAAGACTGGAGAAGGGCTCATGATGATCCTACTCCACAAGAGTGGCAGCAGGGAGGAGGAGGGAACTACAGAACGTCAGTCTTACCTCAGTAGTGGGCAAGATTATGGAAGCACTCCTTAAGGAAAGGATAGTGCAACACCTGGAATCCATAGGGCACAGGATCCAAGACAGCATGGGTTTACAAAGGAAGGTCCTGTCAAACTAATCTCATAGATTTCTTTGACTGGGTAACCAGAGTGGTGGACCAAGGGGCAGTTGATGTCGCCTACCTTGACTTCAGCAAAGCTGACACTGTTCCACATAGAAGATTGATAAATAACTAGGTAGGCTCGGGTGGGTCAGAAGTTGGTCAACTGGGTGGCAAAACTGGTTGACTGGCAGAAAACAGAGAGTGGTGGTAAATGGTATACAGTCAGAAGAGATGCAAGTCACAAGTGGGGTACCTCAGGGATCAGTCCTGGGGCCAGTCCTATTCAACATCTTCATTAGTGACCTAGCAGATGGACTAGAGGTAAGGCTTGTCTGTTTGCAGATGACACCAAGATCTGCAACAGAGTAGATGATCCAGATGGGGTGGGCAGAATGAGAAGAGATCTGGATAAACTAGCAGAATGGTCAGAAGAGTGGCAACTGGATTTAATGCAAAGAAATTGCAAATCATGCACATAGGGAAGAGAAACCCTGAAGCCACTTATAGGCTGGAGGGAGTTGCTAGCAGTCACAAAGGAAGAAAGAGACTTGGGCATCATCATCACTGATGACCTGAAATCATCAAGCAGACCTCTAAAGCAGTAGGTAAGGCTAGGGGGTGTTAGGGTGTATTAGTAGGGGTATCTGAAGTCGTAAGAGGAGGTAATAATCCTCTGTACAAGACATTGGTTAGGCCCCATCTGGAGTACTGCGTGCAGTATTGAGGCCACACCTTCACAAGGACATTAACCAAATTGAGGCAGTCCAGAGAAGGGCAACCAAAATGGTGCAGGGACTGCATCAGAAGACATATGAGGACAGATTAACGGAGCTCAATATGTATACCCTTGAGCAAAGGAGGGAGAGAGGTGATATGATCAGACATTTAAACACCTTAAGGGCATAAACAAGGTGAAAGAGTCTAACATGTTTAAATATAAGAAAATAGCAGGACAAGAGGACACAGCATGAGATTAGAGGAGGCCGATTAAGGGGAATGTGAGAAATTCTTTTCACAGAAAAGGGGTGGTAGATGCATGGAATGGCTTACCACAAGAAGTAGTGGCTATGAATACAGTGCAGGGCTTCAAACAGGCATGGGATAGGCATAAGGGAGCAATACAAATGACTATGAATAGATAGGTCACTGACATAGCAAAGGACGATGGCACATTTATAAGGTAGAAAAAGAAATGGGCAGACTGGATGGGCCTTGAGGTCCTTATCTGCCGTCAACTTCTATGTTTCTATGTTTCTATGTTTCTATGGCTTACAAACAGATACACAGGGTGTTTTAAAAAATGTCAAAACTGCATAAACTGTCAGATTATTAAACAAGACAAGGAATTTACAAGTCCAAATGTATAGAAAATGTTCTGTATCTAGCAACTCATTACATATGACACCTCTGGTGTTACTTACCAAGCCGATTGTAAACGTGGGGCCTTCTATTTCGGTAAAATGAACAGACAGTTTAAGATATGGGTGGGGAAACATAGGAGAGCCATTGCGAATAACGATGTGACATATGCTACTGCTTTACATATGCAGCAGGTCAGGAATAATACAGAGCATGGCTTTATCTTTAAAGTTATAGAAAAAGTGTCCCCTCAGCCCCATGGTGGTGACTATGACAATTTGATTTTAAAGAGAAAGGGGTACTAGATATACACTTTGAAAGCCTTCCAGTACCCAGGTTTGAATGACAGATTTGATTTGTTCCCTTATTTACATAGATAAAAATACTTGCAGAAATTTAAGTGATATTTAAAGTATCTTATAATATGTTTTTGAATCCATATAGGGAGCTTAAATACTTATTCTTGTACAGGACTTTGTATATGTGTGGTTTATTTATTTATTAGTGTTAAGTCATTATACATTTATTTATTTTTTCTTCTGTTATATCTTTTCCAGACAATTACTCTCCAGGCCAGTGAAGAGAGAAAAAATCTTAGAGTGGATCCCCCTGTTTGCATGTCTTTGTGTATTCACGAGACTTTGTAGTCTATGCAAAATCAGGATACTCTCAGGATTTTTTGGTGATTTTTTACAACTCGAGTGTAGTGATAAGTCTGTGTACATAATTGATATGCACCAGTTTTTTAACGTCAGCTATTGTAGTGTATATTTTGTCTATGTAAATATATATATATTTTGCATTAATGTTGCACCTTTCCATAGCACTTTATTTTGTTACACACACATCCTGTTTTGTCCTTCCCTGATGACATCATACTTGCCTACTTAAGACACATCATTAACTGAATTTCCTTATGCTTTTTGAAAAAGGTTCAATCCGAAATGTGTCAATGCGTGAGGAGTGGTGTTTTTTATTGCACTTTAATAAAGGATTGTATGCACATGAACAGATGGTGTGGGCTACTTTACTTCGAGGTGGTGAGTGCGAGACTGATATTTACTTTGATTCTGCTGCTTTGTCTCTGCACCCCAGCCAGGCGTGGCTGTTTCTTCTGATTCTATCATCCACTGCCCCTGCAGGCATCACACTACTCAGAGACCTTAGTTTACAGCAGAATGGGTTGTCTTAAGTGGATTTGGTTTTCTCATTTGCATTTCTTATCACAGAATTTCATTAGGGAATTTCTAGAGGTCACTGCAACTGGATTGATTCAAGTGGGCAATAAAAGATCACACAGGGATACTCACCAAAATGAAGCAGGGACAGAATGGCAGAAGGCTACTTGGGAGGATCATACTGTATTTTACCAGGTAAGAAAACAGAGTCAACAGGTCAGTCTTGGGCTGTAGAGAGGTTCACTGCAGTTAGACAGAGGGAGCAAATAAGTAAAAGTCAGGTGGATGTTGCCTCTCGAAACCACTATCAACAAACTGTTACTCCACTGCCAGCCAGCCATGTTATCATTCACCCTCACCCCAGGCACCACACTATCACTAATCTCGATCCTGTACACCATGCTGCCCCATACACCTGGCTCAGGTACCATGCAATTATTAACCCTACCCCAAAGCAACATGCTTTCACCTCCAGTACTAAGGCACCATGCAATTTATTCCTTACCCATACCTGTGGCACCATGCTATCATGAACCCCACCATAAAGTAACATGCTATCTTCCCCATCCCCACCACCCCAGGTGAGACAATAGCACTTTTCAACCACCATCAGGCACCAAGCTGTCACTAATCCCCGCTCTCCTAAGCATCACACTGTCCTTCACTACACACCAAAAGGCACCATGCAATCCCTCTCCCCCATCACCAGGCACCATGCTATCCTTCACTGCTACCTCCAGAAATCAGTCTCAGTCAGGAGCCATAATTTCACTAATCCCCAGAATCTGGCACCATGTTTTTTTTTTGTTTTGTTTTTTTTTGTTAATCAGGTAAGGCCCACTAGGTACTAGTGCCTGTTTTGCAGGGGTGACCCAAGAGCTTATAGTAGTTACGTGACTTGTTCAGAGTCATACAGCATGCAAGTGAACCATAGAAACATAGAAACTGATGTCAGATAAGGGTCACTTAGCTCATCTAGTCTGCCCATTTTCATTGTGATTGATTTTGCTGCAGACTCTCCTTGGTCTATGGTACTGTCTCTTCCAGTCCATTCCTTTCCTGTATGATTCCCTTGTGCCTATCCCAGGTGTTTTTGAATCCCACCACTGTTTTTGGCCCCCTCTGCCTCCACTGGAAGACTGTTCCAGGCATCCACCACCCTTTCTGTGAAGAATTATTTCCTCACATCTCTCCTGAACCTAACCCTCTTCAGTTTATATCATGACCCCTTGTTCTACAGCACCCTTTTCTTTGCAAAATACCTCCCACCTGTACCTTATGCACCCCCGTGAGGTATTTAAAGGTCTCAATCCTATCACCCCCATCCCTTCTCTCCTCCAGGGTGTACATATTGAGTTCCTTTAGCCTCGCCTCATAGGGCTTTTGATGCAGACACCGCACCATCTTGGTAGCCCTCCTCTGGACTGCCTATACTCTGTCTGTGTCTTTCCTAAGATGTGGTCTCCAAAACTGGACATGGTACGCCAGGTGGTATCTTACCAATGACTTAAATAGGGGCAACACCACTTCTCTCTTCCTGCTGGTGATACCCCAACCTATACATTCCAGCATCCCACAAGCTCTCACAATCACTTTGTCACATTGTCTGACCAACTTTATGTTATCTGATATGATTACCCCTAGGTTCCTTTCCATCTTGGTCATTGCAAATACCTCTCCCCCATTCTGTACTCAGCCCCTGGGCTTCTGTGACCCAAGTGCATTATGTTGCACTTTTTTGCATTAAACCTTAGCTGCCAAACTTTTGACCACTCCTCCAGCTATTTTAAATCTCTGACCACCCTTTGCA
Source organism: Neoceratodus forsteri (assembly GCA_016271365.2). Lineage (NCBI taxonomy): Eukaryota > Metazoa > Chordata > Ceratodontiformes > Ceratodontidae > Neoceratodus > Neoceratodus forsteri. The sequence goes on from CM057453.1 coordinate 138,726,488, forward strand.
TCCCCTCCAAGTATCCACTCTGTTGCAGATCTTGGTGTCATCTGCAAAGAGGCAGACCTTCCCTTCCAGCTCCTACCTCCACTATGTCTCCAATGAAGACATTAAAGAGGACTAGTCCCAGTACTGACTCCTGCGGTACCTCACCAGTCACTATCCCCTCCTCAGAGCAAACTCCATTTACCACCACCCTCTGGCTCCTATCCCCTAACCAGTTTCTTACCCAGGTTACCACCTTACTGCCCACCCCCATGCTACCCAACTTGTTTACCAGTCTCCTGTGTAGAATGGTGTGGAAGGCCTTGCTGAAGTCTAGGTAGGCCACATTCACTGCCCATCCCTGATCCTAGCCAAAAAAATGTATCAGATTTGTTTGGCATGACCTTCCCTCTGTGAAACCATGCTGTCTCAGGTTCTGCAATCCACTGGATTCCAGGTATTCCATAGTCCTTTCCTTTAATAGAGTTTCTATTAATTTCCCTACCACCTCTCCCACTATCTTTCTTCCAGAAGATACACTCTCTCATCTCTGGCTTTTTATGGTTACATAAACAACCCAGAAAATCCTTTATTAAACTGAGTCTCCCCAAAGCATCAGGGGGTCTCTGCCTCCCTAAATTTCTTATTTATTATTGGGCGAGCCACTTCTCTAGGATCAGGAAATGGCTTACGGACCCCATAGATGAAGCCTCTCCTATTTGGCTGCAAATAGAAACCCAGATCTTATAACAACACCACTAGCATTCCCCTGCCATTTACTATATTCCCCTGAAGAAGTTGCCTGACCCAATCGGCCACTCAGTAATTGGAACCTCCCTGAAAGGTTTTTCTCAATTTTGCTCCTCTTACAAATTTTCACCTCGTTAAGACTTCGCACAACCTCTCATTTTCAACCCCAACATTAAGGTAGGTGGCACTCTCCTCACGCACATTTGGTTACCCCCTCTACAAAATGCTAAAGTAACAAATCTCTACTCCTCCTCCTCGTCTCTTCTCTTCTTTTCCAAAATCTGACATAAATTTGGCCTATATGCTTCTCATAATTTTAAGATCTTCCAGTTGAAACACCTAATAGCACAAGTATTTGGTACTGCTTCCCTAGAATCTAAGCTTCAACCTATATTGGAAGGCTACCATGCTCTATCTTCCAAGCCACACTGCTTTTCCCTCTTATACCACTATATCCTCTCCATTGGACACACTGATACTGTACCCGGTTCCAAAATCTGGTCCTCTCTCCTTCCAGGAACAGTCATTGAATGGTCAAAAGTCTGGCAAGATTTATATACATACATCTCCCAAGATAAACTGCGACTTACCCAATACCATATACTACATAACCTATATTACACACCAGTAAAATTAGCCAAAATTGGACACCTGCCCAACTCTAATTGCTCCAGATGCGATAAAGGTGAAGGAAATTTAGTACATATATTCTGGGACTGTGCTAAAATTGCCCCTTTGTGGTTGTCAATTCAATCCAAATTGGACCCAATACTTGGTCTAGGGGACCTCTTCACTCTGGAGATCTACATCCTAGGGATTTATACCACTATCTGGATTAAAGAATGGAAATATCACATGGCACTAATTTACAATGGTGGTAAAGAAACTAGTGCTTAAACACTGGTTGGATCAATTAACTATCTTCTATAATGAATGGCTAAATGACCTCTCAGCCTACTTCAGGATAGAGTGCTTTATTGCTGGCTCCTGTAATAATCTGGCACCATTTGATAAAAAATGGGGCACATTGTATGCCTTATATCTGCACTGAGGTTATTAACATTTAATTTTTCCAAGTCCGTCTCAAGATGTTTCTATGTACCAAATATTTCATTCAAGTATTGTACTATATGTATTGGCACACTCCAGGGGGGGCTTCGGGAAGGAGGGAGGGAGAATGGGATGGGGGGAAGGGTTTCTTTTCTCTTTTTCATCGGCTTTCCATAATATACGCTAAGTGGATGATTGCATCTATGTATCATACCTGTTATGAATACTAATATGTTTATAATTTAAAACCAGTAAAGAAGTTGAATTGAAAAAAAAAAAAAAATTCCCTAGCACCGAAGTCAGGCTGACAGGCCTATAATTGCCCACCTCCTCCTTGCTGCCACTTTTGTGAAGTTGAACTACACCCACTTTTCTCCAGTCCTCCAGGATCACGCCAGCCTCCAGTGAACTGTTAAACAAGTCTGCCAGGGCTGCAGTCAGGACCTCCCTGAGTTCTTTCAGCAATCTTGGATGTACCCCATCTGGCCCCATGGCTTTGTCCACCCTCAGATTAGTGAGTGATTTCCTGATCCTCTCCTCAAAAAAGGGACTGGTGTCCACTTTCCCTCTCCTCAAAGCTCTCGGTGCCTCTTCATGGACCCTCCCCTTCCTCTTCTACTGAAGTATTTGTTTAAGATGTTTGCCTTTTCTTGGTAATCTTTCCTACAGTCCTCCCCCCTTTAACTGTACAATCCCTCCCTTTGTCTCCTTTTTTTCACTAACATACCTGAAAAATGTATTGTCCCCTTTTAATACTGCCTGGGCTATTCTTTTCTCAGTTTGCACCTTTGCTCTCCATACTGCTTTGCCTGCCTCCCTCCATTTCCCCAGATGTACTTCCCTATGCTCCTCTTTCTGGGTCTTCTTATACCTTCTGAATGCCACTCTATTTGTCTTTACCTTTTCTGCCACCTCCCTCAAAAACTATAATGAGCTCCTCTTTCTTCTGCTTTTGCATACTTGCTTGATGTATAGGACTGTTGCCTTTACTATGTTCTCTTTTAGTCTGGCCCATTTGCCCTCCACCCCACCCAGGACATCTTCTCACACCAGATCCTTTCGGAGATATTCTCCCATCTTTGTAAAGTCAGCCCTTCTGAAACCCAGGACCCTTGCCCTTGTATGGTTGGATTCCACTGCTATTCTTTTTCTTTATTTAAAGTTTTTATTAGGTTTAACAAAGCATAAGAACAGATTCCATTACATATTCAGCAACAGTGCAAGATAGAAATACACCGCATGGTACAAGCAGATTTAACGTGAGCTCACACAGTTTGTACTAGGTAGCGCTGGCTTTAAGCATTGCTCATAAAATAAACTCCTTGAGTGCTGCACTGCAGGACAGAGGAGCATAATTTCATGGGTCAGTTGAGAGAAAGTCCTTTTTGGTAATCCAGGGATGGTCTTCTGGGTTGAGTTACTGCTGAGACCCCATTATCTTAAACTCATGGTCTTAGCTTATCATCTAAAGCATCACTATGCATCTGTATACATTCAGAGACTGAGTTAACTGAATTTGTAACACAGAAGATACCAGATGATAGAAGAAAGTAGATTGGTAATCAGGGGGGAAACAGTTCTTCGGAAAGAGAAGATTAGAACAAGGAAAAGAAATGCATGAGGGGAGGTAGATCCGGTCCTACAGAATAAAGTCTGAATAATAGTCTAACTGATATAATACCAATTTACACCATGTGATTTCAAAGGAAGGGATGTGATTCGTGATCCTGGCAGATATCCTCTCCCATGTATATATGTCAACTGTAAGCTCCCTTCAGGTCATGAAGGTGGGTATTTTCCTGGTGCACCAGTATCTAATTATAGCTTTTTAGGCCACTAGTATCAGTAAAATGGCCAGTTTTATGCAGGGTTTACTGAGTGTGTAGTGGTCTGAGTAGTATGGCTGCCAGGACAAAGGAAGGGATGATCACACCAGAGCAGCCAAAGCTGTTTGCAATCTCATGAACCAGTGTCTGCCAATAGGAGTGGGATATGGACATGCCCACAGAATATGTGATTGATCGGCCCATAGAGTTCCCCAGTTATGCCAGCAACTGCCAGCGTGAGGGCCTAGAAATTTAGCTATCACTGCTGGGGTACGGAAGTATCGTAGATGGCACTTCCAGGCATATTTCCTCCAATAGGAAACTGTCATGGTCCTGTGTGCTAAGGGGGTAAATTTGTGCCATTTCTCTATCGAGTGAATAGTGTCTAGTTCGATGTTCCACCTATGTAAGATGGAATCCATGGATATGGTAGAGGTGGCTTGTAAGGCTTTATATACCAAACTTATAAGGTGTGTAAATGGATGAGTGGAGTAGGTTTATCCACTATGCTGGCCAGTCTGTCTTCCCTAATCTGTATGTAGGAGCACAACTGTATGTATTTATTGAAATCTGTTGTCAGGAGATGAAACAAGGTTTGTAGGGTCACAAAAGGTAAGGTCCCTGTTGAAGTGATAAGTTGAAATACATATATAGAGCCATATGTTTGCCACATCAAGAAGGCTTTATCTAATGTGTTGGAGGGAAAGGCAGAGTCATGGGTTATGGCCTATAGGTAGAGCTGTTCAGTAGGAGTAAGAGCATGTTTTCTTAAAAGTAGCCATCACCAACATGTTTCTGCTGCATATCTGTAAAATTTGTGAAGAGGGGTACATGTAGGGGGGTTAGCAAAGAGATCTCGAGCATGGTTAGAGGTGTCATTTAATGTATGTTTAGTCGTCTTCCAGTTGGCATGATATGACGGTGCAATCCATAAGCATATTATACAAAGGTGAGATGCATGGGCATACCAGGTAAAGTTAGGGAGGTTGACTCCCCCCTTATTTCTAGGGAGCTAAAGAGGGCATAGCAGATCTCAGAAGGTTTATCCTGCCAGATGAAGTGAGATATTGCAATTGTTCCATGCCCAAAAATAGATTTTGTCTGGCATAACTGGAAAGGTCTGGAGAAAATATAGAATTCAAGGTAGGATACTTTGTTGTATAACCTCTAGTAGGTTGAACAACCCAAGGGTGAGAGTAGTCCAGGTTCATAGTTGAGAAGTTCGAGATGGTCTAGGTTTTTGGTGATTTTAATGCCTAGATATCTGATTGCCAATTTGTGTCACTTAAAGTGAAAGTCTGTCTTCAACTGTGGTGAGGGACAGTAATTATAGAGGAGTACTTCTGTTTTTAAAGTGTTCAACTTACTGTATATCTGTCCAGATCACCAAATTCTCATAGAAGGTGCCAGACTTGCAGAATGGAGTCCTCTAGGGCAGTCAGTGTGTTAAAAGAACAGTATCAGCAAACAATGAAATGTTATACTGTCTGCCTCCCAGGGGTAGACCCTCCACATTCAGGTCATGTTGTATTGTTTTCACCAGGGGTTCTAGATTTAAAGCGAGCAAAAGCAGGGACAGTAGGTATCCCTGGTGGGCAGGGGAGTAGCCAAGCCATAGCCTGAAGGCCTAGGCCTTCAATTGGATTAAAAACTTTATAACTAAATCTGCCTGAAATTAGCTGCCCAGGGATACCAACCTGCTTTACACAGCATGTACTGATGCTTGGGGCATCAGATTTTGAAATCCTGGCTACTCCACTGGTGGGTGCCTCAGGTTAAGGAAAATGGATGAGATAGAGATCCGTCCAATTTGAGATAGGCATGGGAAGGTCCATATATAGTCTTGAGCATCTGTATAAATTCCTCTGGCATGCCAAAGTGACACAGGGTGGCACATAGGAAAGCCAAGGCCACCCTGTCAAATCTGCTGCTGTTCTTGTATTAAACCACACTGTGCAATGATCACGTGTCCACAGATAACTTCCCACCCTCATGTCTGCAATACTATCCCTGTTAGTAAGCATCAGGTTCAGTATTGCCTCACCCTCAGTGGGTTCAACAACTATATGCCTGAGGAATGACCCCTACAGGGAGTCCAGGATCTCTCTACTTCTAGCTAATGCTGCAGCAGGGAGGCTCCAACCCACACCTGGCAGATTAAAGTCCCCCACCAGCACTACCTTCCCCTTTTCAGCCATTTTGCCAATAGCTTCCAACATTTCTTTATCTCAGTTCGTCCCCTGTGATGGAAGCCTGTAGACCATGACTATCCAAACAGTGGCTCCATTTCCTGACTCAAGGATGACTCACAACACCTCTGCCCACCTTGAATTTTCTGTACCTCCATTGCTTTTATGTTTTATTTAACATAAAGCACCAAACACCAGTCTACTGGCTGTACCAGGCTCATTCCAGCTCAATACTCTAACCTCTTGGCTATACTGCCAGCCCATCTGTGATATTAAAAGTTTTCAAAATTTTACACAATATTTAGTACCTGTACTTTAGCAACAGAAAAAGTGAGAAAATGGTGAAATAACCTGGTTTAACAACATATGTTAAAAGGAAATGATATTCATACATCAGAAGGCTCAATCTAATAAAACAAAACAAAATCTATGTTTACTAAATCAACAAAGAAAAAGTTACAATAACATCTTTAAAAAGGAAAAATTCCAAGTATCAGCAGAATTTATGGGAAAAATTTAATAATGCATTGTTACAAAAGAAGAACTTTCTTCATACTTACCTTAATTTCCTTTTCTGTTAGCTCCAACATTGTCAATGGGATTTACCACAAATGGGTAAATGTGCACCCCTACTCAGGAAATGGCACAGCCCAATGCTGTAATCAGCATAGAATCCTGGGCAAATGAACATTCTGGACAGCAGCAACTGTACAGTTACTTCTGTCCACACAGTGCCTGTAAATATGTGACAATAGATCCATTTAGATCATACCATTCAACTTGTGACAAAACACATATAAATTGCCTACATGGAAATAATTTTAGCCAGAATGAGATACAGGAAAGAGTTCTCAACCTCATCAGGTGAGTGAGGCGACAGAACAAGGCTTGTTTTCCAATTCTACTGGTATGGAAATTCCATGCGGTACCGAGCCAACTAGAAGAGGGTTGTCAGCCCTAACGCTCACCCCATTCCATGTGTAAGGAAGGTAAGATGTTAAAGTGTAGGAGTATGGGGTGAGCATTAGGGCTAACAACCCTAAGTCACACCCCCGATGCCTGTTGGTATGTGGAGGGTGGGGGTGGGGTGTTAGGGTTGGAAACCCTAACATCACAGTTCCCAACTTTTGATGGTGGGAACCCTAACTGATGAATTAATAAAGTTTTTTTGCAAGGAATTTCATACTTTTTCAGATAGTATAATCATATCCTTATTTGTCTGTGGGAGCGCAAGGTCCAATCCCTCCATAGATGCATATATGTATATAGCCATGGAAGCACAGGGCCCTCCATGCCCTGCAGTTCCATTTATAGGACAACTGTAACCAAATTGTCAGCATAGCCATCTTATTACCGCACCTCATGTGCCCCAGCACAGAAAATGTTCAAATCCACGCTAAAATGTAATTATGCGCAACTGCAATGCCATTCCATGACACAGGTGCGAAAATACAGGCAGGATTTGAAATATTACAGCTATGACATACATGAGGTCAGGTAATAAGAAGGCTCTGACAAAAATCTGGGGTCAAAATATTTAAAATTTCATAAGTTATGAGCGGTCATTCCAAAATTGCAACGCATGGTCATAACATTTGCATTTTTTCATATTTTTACCCCAAATTTTGAACATAGTCTTCTTATGACCCCACCTCATAAAGAAAAACATAGAGCTGGGCAGGTCCCTTTTCCAAGTCTGTTTATCTCTTGTAAAGTTGGGGCTGGTAGTGCAAAAGATCCATAGGAAATAAAGTATAGCTAGCCACACATGCTATGTTTCCAAAACAATCTAATTTCTTTATTTTTCAAATAAGTTCCTCCTGTGCCCAATGTTTCACCCATAGTGCTTCCTCAGGGGAGAGGATCTCATTGAAGTATTCTCTGTCATATACTTCCTTGGCAGTCAGGGAGAACTGCGTAGTTCACCCTGACTGCCAAGGAAATTATTTTCATTTATTTATTCAGTACAAATCGGGTTTACAACCTTTGAGTCAGAGACTCATTTACAAAGGCACCTTGTCGCGGGGTGGGGAGCAGACGTCAAGACAGTTATTACAGTGCAGATTAAAACAGAGGATAACATTACAGGTGCAGTAAAGGAACATTTAACATAGATACACTTAGGTTACATAATGTAGTAGTTTGTTTGTTACTTAGGTTACATAATGTTACAAAATTGGTATTGGTAAATGATACTATGTATTTGATGCAAAAAGAACTGAACAAGCCAGTGAAAAGGCTTACAGGAACATGGAAGTAACTAAAAGAGAAACATAAAATACACTGAGGGCAAATCTATGTCTGAAAAAAGAAAATAAAACAGACAGGAGATATATAACAGAGAATACTTCAAGGAGATCCTCTCCCCTGAGGAAGCCCCTGCACACACCAACAGGCTTCAGGGGGGTGCCTTGTAGTCATTAGCCCTAACGCTTTAATAACTTTGGAACCATTCAATAGATTTGCACAAAATGTGGCATGCATAACATCTAGGTGTAGGTCTCTTGCTGTGGCAGATTTTGTGTGAATATGTTGAATGATTCCAAAGTTCTTAAAGTTCACACATCCCTAAATTTACGTGTTTTTTTGCCATTTTTTGTCCACCTGTATCTCAGAAACAGTTTTAGCTTGTGGTCTGAAATTTTCCTCACAGATGTGCCTTTTGAATGTTTGGTGAAAAAATATTAATCTGTTCAAAAGTTATTCAATTTTCAAATTATTATGTTTGCTTGCACGCATGCGCAAGAAACATTATGTGGCAGCTTAGGGGAGAAGTGGGTTGTGGAGGTGCGGCACTGTTGTAGCCAACGCCGGCACTGCATTTGTGGGCTTGGCACTGTTTACCCAATGCAGGCCCAGTGTCCTGAGGACACTGGTTCTGCAGAAGTGCCACCAACCTGAAATGGTTTGGCCGCTGCAATGAGGGGCCGCCTTGACATTGCAGTGCCAGCCATTCCACTGCAAGGAGGGAGCGACCTGTCATTGCAGGGTGGTACCTTGCCTTGTGTAACGTTTCCCTAAACATGGCAGTGGCTTATGCCGCTGCCTCAGTGCCCCATGAAAGCTGACTTATGGGAGTGCCCAATCCCCCTGTCGGCATGCCCTGACCCAGTTCATTTGCTGACAGGGGAGCCCACTCCTCATTGGCATAATGTTCCACCCCAATGCGTTGTGTGCCAAGGGGGGTGCCCAATCCCTCTTGGCTCTTGCCCCCACAACACTTGGTATGTGTTGACAGGGGTGCCTAATTCCTGTTGGTTACAGCCCCCCCAAAAAAACACTCAGGTGACATGCTGGGAGCCCACCTCAGCATGCCAAAAGTCCCTGTAAATAAGAAAACCTTCCCGCAACATTATAAAAATGTTTTTAAACCTGTTAACTACAAAACGGTCCCTCATTGAGTCTTCCCCAACCCGCGCCCACCCACTGTGCACCCCACCTCTTCACACCCCCCTCCACCCCATACTTACCTCCGCAGTCCAGTGCGATGCTCTTTGGTGGACCAGGAACACGTCTGCACTCTCCAAAGCCAACCACAAACTGAAGAAATACCGGTAAGCTGTAAAATGGCGTAAATGGGGTTTTTACAACTTATGTGGATATCTTGGGCAGTTTGGGGACTTTTGGCACCAAATTTTCAAAATGGGGTTATTGGGACCCCTCCTCATGAATTCAGTCACTGTCATGGCATTATTCAGTCCCAAAAGGTGATTTCGCGGTCACTGCGTGGAATCACCTTTTGGGACCAATTAATGAAATGACAGTGCTACTGTTAATGAGGTGGGCTCTCAAAAAGCCTATGTTGAAAATTTGGTGAAAAAAATGCAGCAAATTACTGTTTTACGAGCGTGCAATGCGCAGTTTCCATGCACACTCGTAACTTCACGAATGTGTAATATTTTCACTCTCAATTTTCAACATTGCCATTTTTCCACACCTCCTTGTGAATAGTGTAGCTGTCATTTTACACATCCTGGCCAAAATGTGTTTTCGCACTTCCGGCGCAGATTAGCATGGTCACTGTGGAAAATCAGGGTTTGGTACAGATTAAGAAAATTGCAGTGCCTCTGTTCAAGAGCAGAGGTCCTAAAATGCCCATGTTGAAAATTTGGTGACAAACGTCCATAAAATGACTGTGTTACGAGCATGCATTTTGCAGTTTCTACGCACCCCCGTAACTTCGCAAATTTGTAGTATTTTCACTCCAGATTTTCAACATTGGCATTTTTTCAGACCTCCTTATGAACAATACATCTGTCATTTTTCACAACCTGGCCAAAATGTGTTTTTGCACTTCCGCCACACAATAGCGCAATCGCTGCAGGAAGTCAGTGTTTGGGACAGATTCAGAAAATCACAGTGACAGTGTTCATGAGCAGAGATGCTAAAATGCCTGTGTTGAAATTTAGTGACTAAAGTCCATAAAATTACTGTGTTATGAGCTTACGTTGCACAGTTTCCACGTACCCTTGTAATTTCACACATAGTAATATTTTCACTCCAGATTTTCAACATTGGCATTTTTTCACACCTCCTTATGAACAGTACAGCTGTCATTTTTCATATCCTGCCCAAAATATGCATTTACACATCTGGTGCAAAATAGCGCAGTTGCTGTGGGAAATCAATGTTCAGGACAGATTAAGAAAATCATAGTGACAGTGTTCATGAGCAGAGGTCACAAAATGCCTATGTTGAAAATTTGGTGAAATAATTTTACTAAATGACTGTGTTACGCACATGCATTGCACAGTTGCCATGTACGCTCAGAAGTTCGAGCATTTTTAATATTTTCACTACAGATTTTCAACATTGCCATCTCTTCACACCTCCCTATGAATGGTAGAGCTGTCATTCTTCACATCCTGCCTGATCTGTGTTTTTGTACATCTGGCACAGAATGGCATGGTCGCTGTGGGAAATCAACGTTTGGGACACATTAACAAAATCACAGTGCCAAATGCTTTCATGAGGTGGGGGGTCACAAAAAGGATGTGTTGAAAATTTGTAGTGTAAATACCAACAAACACCCAGGGCATTAAGGTTTCTAACCATAGTGTCCCACCCTGTACAGACTGACAGGCATCAGGGGTGTGCCTTTGGATTGCCGACTGTAATGATCATGCCATTCCACCCCACCCCCACCCCTGCAGCCAGTGACAGGCATCAAGGTGTGCCTTGGACTCTTCAGACCCAGAGTTCACCCCATTCTCCTATACTGCAGCCATTTCAGCGTAAGTCCTTATGGAATGGGGTGACTGTAAAAGCCGAACACCCCAAGGCACACTTCAACACTTGTTGGTGTCTGCAGGATAGGGTGGGGTGAAATGGTATGAACGTTATGGACAACGACGCAAATGCATAGCCCAATGCCTGTCCGTCTCTGCAGGGTGGAGGTGGGGTTGGCGTGAAGTTCAATACTTCACTGCCATTCCTATTCTGCATCTGTCTAACTCCTGCATTTCCAATGCTAATACCAGCAAGCAAACATTCGGCATTGGCAAATGCTTGTTTCCTATGGGAAAGTTAGATGTCCCACACGAAAATACTTGTGTTTTCCCAGGAGCTGTGATATTTTTGCATGGAAGGTCACATAGTGTGCTTTATTTTCACAGGAGCTGTTGTATTTTTGTGTGCAGGGTCACATGGAGCTTAATGTATTTTTGCAGAGCCATTCTTTGTTTTTGCAGAGCTCTGCTGTGTCTGCCATTTTGCTTTCTTCTTAGTGAGACAGAAAACAAAGAAAAAGTAAAAATGAATGTAATACCAAAAAAAAAATATCAGAACTTAGCTAAACAGGACCCATTTAGCTACATTCTGATGTTTTTTGCTTTTTTTGTGTGGCCAGAAGCACCTTTTGTGGGCACCCGAAATCCCGGGTCCCGAGGTTAGCGAGAGAACCAGTTCTTCTGCATTCTCTGTATGTGAACAGTGGAATTTTTCTTATTTTTGCAGCCACAGCTGGAACTCATGCTGCCAGCTGCTCACTCAAGTGTGAGCTGCTGTTTCCCCAGTGTGTACCGAGTCCCCCCCAGGAGCCTGTCCAAAAATATGGGCTCCCTGCAACACTGTATGACAGTGTGTGCAAATATTCTATTGTAATGGCACCCCCTCCTTATGTTTCCCTGGTGTCTTGTGGCCCCCCATCCTATGACTGTCATTAATATTTTTTTTTGTATGTATTAATATAATCTGACACCAGAATGCCCACCCCCAATGTCAGATGTCCTGTCCTTCCCCCTCCCCGCGGTTCCTTCTTTTTATTATTTAATTGCCAACATCGAGGGTCCCAATCCCTGTGTTAGCACTGGAAGACCCCCAACAGTGTAGCATACTGAGGAGCCCACTCCCAGTGTCCCCATATAATTATGTGTTTCCTGTAAAGAAGAAAACCATGCCTCAATGTATTTTTTTGTCCCTGAGAAAGAGAAAGAGAAAATGGTCCACTGTTGTCCCCACCATCCCCCCTCCCCATCCCAACCCTTCCACTGAGCACCCACCACCCCACACCCCTTTACCTTATACTTACCTCCTGAGGTTGTCCGCTGTCATGTTCTGTGGAGCGGGACACGTCTGCTCTCTTCAAAGCCAAACCGCAAACTGAGGAATCAAGTTAAGTGCTGTATAATGTATTTCAATGGTGTTTTGAACTTATGTTCATAACTTTGCAATTTTTAGATATTTTTCACCAAATTTTCACCATGGGCTTTTTGAGACACCACCTCATGAACACTGTCTATGTCATTTCAGTAATCAGGCCTGAAAGGTGATTTCATGGCCGCTGCATGACATCATCATTCGGGACTGATTTATAAAATGACAGTGCCCGTGTTCATGAGGTGGGATCCCAAAAAGGCCATGTTGAGAATTTGATGAAAATATTCCTAAACATGGCTGATTTACACGTTCATTTAGATTTTTCTATGCAGGTGTGTAACTTTGCTAATTTCTAATATTTTGACTCCAAATTTTCAGCACAGCCATTTTTTCACATCACCTCATGAACAGTACAGCTGTCATTTTTCACATCCTGCATGAAATGTGTTTTTGTACCTGTGGCATGAAATGGCATTTTGGCACAGAGTTTAACATTTGCACCTACAGGGTTTGTGAGGTGGAGTCATACAAAGACTATGTTCAAAATTTGGGGTAAAAAAATGAAAGAAAATGCCAAAGTTATGACCATTCATTCCAATTATGCTACACCAGCTCATAACTTCAGAAATGTTACATTTTTTTACCCCAGATTTTCAACATAGCCTTCTTATTACACCACCTCATGTATGTTACATCTGTCATTTTTTGGAATCCTGCCCAACGTGTTTTTGCACCTGTGGTGTGGAATGGTATTGCAGTTGTGCATAATTATGTTTTGACCTGTATTTGAAAATGTTCTTGAGGTGGGGTAATAAGATAGCTATGCTGACAATTTGATCACTGTTATACTACAAATGGAAGCACCAAGTCCTTTGGCCCCTGTAATTCCATGGTTATATCCATATACATATCTATGGAGTGATGGGCGTGTAGGACCCTCCCACAGACAAATAAAGATATGATCACACTATCTCAAAGAGTAAGGAAATTCATTGCAAAAATCTTTGTTAATGCATCACTTAGGGTTATTACTAAAGTGACAAAAGCAGGGAAATGTGGTGTTAGGGTTTCCAACCCTAACACCTCACCCCCACCCTGCAGACACTGAGAGGTGTTGGGGGCGTGCCTTGAGGTCATCGGCCAAAACGCTCACCCATTCTCCTATACTGTACCCCTCTCAGCTTATTTAGTTATGGAATGGGGTGAGTGTTAGGGCTGATGACCCCAAGGAACACTCCCTGACACATTTCAGTGTCTGCAGGGTGGGGTGGGAGTAGGGTGTTAGGTTGAAACCCTAACAACACATTTCCCTGCTTTTGCCACTTTAGTAACAACCCTAATTGATGCCCTGAATATGGTTTTTTGCAATGACTATATATTATACTGGCACGGTTGTGCCAGTATAGTTAGGGTTGCCTGGCCACTTTTGTGTTAAACCCTGAAATTTGCACTTTAATAACTTTGTCACTGTACAATGGATTTGCCTGAAATTTTGCATGTGTGGTGGGGCAACATAAATCTCTGGATTTGGCAAGTTGCGTTATGGTGCGATGAGTAGTTGTGGAGCTGCAGAACAGCAAACAAAGTACAAAAATTGGGTTTTGCGTATTTCTTTGCTCGTGGCTACAGCCCATATGCTCTATCCATTTGGTCTGGAATCTTCAAGGAAGATGCAGTCTGGGTCACTGATGTGCGGCTGCAGAACCCATACACTTGGTGGACTGTGACAATATCCTCTGTCTTCTGGAATGTTTACAGACCTGTCTGTCACTGTTGTTACCTGATCCTGCTTGTCCCTGGTTGCTTGTCTTGCCTTGCCCCTTGCCTTGCCTGCAGGTGTGTGTATGTGGGGGGGTTGGGGGAATGTGGAGTTAGGGTTTTGAGAACGGGGTGTGGAGGTTGGCTTGGTGGGGTGGTAACCCTAACGTGGAATTTCCACACTTGTATCAATGTGGAAACAACCCTAACTGATGTATTAACAAAGTTTTTGCAAAGAATTTCCTTTCTTTTTTTAAAAGTGTAATGTAAGTAGTAAATGGAATGTCTTGGTGGGAGCACGGGGCCCTTTGTGCCCCACGCTCCCGCCAAGCTACCCAGTTGTGAATAGTGATATGTGTTTGTGGGAGCGCGGGCCCTCTAGGCCCTGCACTCCCACTTACACATAAGCTTGGAGCCATACAGCAGCCTTATAAGGCAAGGAGGCCTTGTGACAGTAATCTGTCCATATCTCGGGAACCATAGCAGGTAGAAAAAAAAATTCAAGTATGGTTGTAATCATGACAGTGAGTACTTTTCGCATCATAAGTCGAGCGAATCTATGCATCGCATTGTTTCTGAGATATGGGCACCAAAACACAATGTGAGTGCTAAGTCTGAGGTCATAATTGTGGACTACAGCCATGAAAATGAGCAACTGGAACAGTAATTTGAAAATATCTCAGGAACCGTACTAGCTAGGAAAAAAAATTCTAATTTCAGGGGTTTCATGGCTTTGTAACCTAGTTCTGTACTTAGTCCACCTTTGGGAGGGACTAAGAAAGTTTGCGAAGAAAAGTCCGTATCTCAAACCATTTTCGAGATGCGGGCCCCGGAAGGCACGACAGGTGCCACAATGTTATCCTATAGGAAAATTTCCAAACTTTGTAGTGCTGTAACTATGGCCATGTTCAATGGTTCCGTACCAATACACCAAAAGGCACACCTGTAGGGCTAGGGCTTTGCACCCTGGAAAGGTCAGACCAGTAGCGCAATTTACATTACCACAATGAAAGGACAAAGAAAACAAGCGCTGCAATGTTATCATATGTGGACATTTCCGAAATTTGGAATGCCATAGGTCTGGGCCTTTTTAAATTTTCCACTCCAAACAAGTGAAAGTCACATTCTTGGCACCAGGGCTTCGTACCCTGAAAATTTCAGGCCAATCGCACAACCCACCTTGCTACAAATCAAGTGACAAAGAAAAGGAACACATAGCAACATTCTCTGATCTTTATTTATTTTGTTTTTGTTAACCAGGTAGGTGCACTAGACAACAGATTTTGCCTATTTTCAGGCACGACCCAGGAGGGTTACACATCAGAAACAGCAGTATAGTGTCCACAACAGAATACAAAACATCTAGTTGGAAGGAAAATACAGTAACACATGACAATTTAGAATACATGGCACATTCAGGAACAACAAGTAGAATATACATAGCATGAGGATAAACAGTAATCACAGTTACATAAACTTTTATAGAATTTAGAAAACAGTATAATTGACTAAAGAAATACATATACAGCAAACACTGGGGGTACATAAGTGCTGAGAGGAAGTACCGCTCTCAAGGTGGAAGATCAGTGGTAATAGCAGTAGTGCAAGTGAGTGGAGACAAGCAAGAGGTAGAGCAGAAGCAGAGACCTGAGCTCATAAGGTGAGTTCTTAAACTTTTTTGAAAGGCCCGGTGAGTAGCCGATTGTTTAACATAGAGTGGAAGGGTGTTCCACATTCTGGAAGCAGATACGGCAAATGCAAGTTCACCCTTCTTGGTGAGACATCTAGGCATAACAAAGGAAGCATTTTCAGTAGATCTCAGTGTATAGAGCAAGTCAGGTTGTTTTAGCAGAGTTACAAGGGACCTTGTAGTACTAGTCTGGGTTAATTTATCGACCAGACAACCAGCTGTGTACAGACGATAGGAGGACGGGGGTGAGCCAATTGAGAGAAGAACAGAGCTGACAGCAATATGTTAGTTTAGGAGCCGCAAGGACGAAACGGCAGATACTATTATAACAAGTGATCCATTTCTAGATTACTTGCTTGCTAGCATTAAGGTAGACTATAGAGCCTTAGTTGAGGCAAGGTCGAAGAATTCCTTGAGCAATGGCCAGCCTGGCTGTCGAATTTAGGGAGGATATTACCTTGTAATCCAGGCCAAGTTTACTGTTCACTGCCTTACAAGTGGCTGCAACATGAAGATTAAAGTCCAGTGAGGGGTCAAGAGTCATCCCAAGGTATCTGAAGGATGTGACTGTATCCAGGGTTAGGCCAACAGGACCACGAAGGGAAAGTCCCATATGACAAGCTTTTAGCCTAGGGGAAGTCCCAAAGAGCATTGAGACCATTTTGCTAATGTTAAGTAGGAGCTTATTTTGTTTTAGCCAAGCCGAGAAGCAGTCAAAATCAGATTGAAGGGAGGTACGAATTGCAGAAATGTCATTAGTGGCAGAGTAGATAACCATATCATCCACATAGAAGAGAGACAAAGTCAATCCAGACAGGGGGGAGGATTATTTATAAAGAAACAGAAAAGGAGGGGACCAAGAATAGAACCTTGGGGAACACCAACTGAGGTAGAGACAAGATCGGATGCGATGTTCCCTATTTGAACAAATTGTTGCCTACCCAGAAGATAACTGCCAAACCAGGCCGTGGCAGAATTTGTGAAACCAAGAGAGGATAGTTTGGAGATCAGAAGAGAGTGATCAACCAAGTCAAAGGCCTTTGTGAGGTCGATAAAAATGGCCCCAGTGAGTTTTCCTTTGTTCATGTTAAGCAGCACATCATTAGTAAATTGTAATAGTGCTGTAGTTGTGCTGTGGCCGGACCTAAAGCCATGCTGGGCTGGGAATAATAGATTATTTTTATGCAGATACTCCGTGACCTGAGAAGATACAGCCATCTCAAGGATTTTATCCGAGACAGATAAGATGACAATTGGTTGGTAATTACTCATCTTTCTAGAGTCTCCTTTCTTATGCACTGGAACAACATGTGTAATTTTCCAGATGGATGGCACTGTCCTGGCCATAATAGATAAGTTGAGTATTCTCGCAACAGGGGCTGCAATGTCAGCAGCAATAACATTAAGGAACTTAGGTAATAGTCCATCGGACCCAGGACAGCCATGTTCAGGAATGGCTCTCACAAGCCTTAATACATCAATAGTCGAGACTGGTTTAATGCTAAACTGGGTCGATAAAGATTCAGTAGAGTTTATGATTTCCTCAAAGGGTAAAACAGAGTTAACCAGGAAATCCAAGAGATCAGAGAAGTGCACATTAAGTGAAGTATCAAGCATGCTTTGGTTATTGCAGTTAGCATCATTTATAGTCATTTCAGTCAGAGGCGGGGATGGGCCTTTCCCTTAAAAACATTTAACATGGTTCCAGAAATCCCTAGCATCGCCACAGGATTTTTGAAGAAGCATACCACAGTATGCTGTTTTTGCTGCTCGGATGTCTTTCTTACATGTTTTTCTCATGGATCGGTACTTAGACCAGTCATCAGGTTGGTTAGACTTTTTGGCAGCAACCCATGCTTTATCTCTACTCTTCATTGCTGAGAGGAGATTCTTATGCAAACATCTAGTTTTAGCACCCCTAATTCTCCTTCTTTTGAGAGGCACATACTTATTTTGGAAGGTGAGGAGATCTGATAGTAAGTAATCGAGAGCTCTATCAACATTAGTTGTGTGGTATAACGGGGACCAATCAATGCATCTTACTTCCAACAGAAGTGCTGCAATATTTAATTTAGAGAAATCCCGGAACTGTATGATCTTAGGAAGTAGCTTAGGACAGTTGGCATTCCAGACACAGAAAGTGGGTGAGTGGTCACTGATTGAGTCAGGCAAGGTACCATAATGGAAATGTGATCGTGATCAAAAAAATGTTGCTGCAATCATATCTAAAGTTGTCGCAAATGTTTTTATGGCATAAAAAATGTTGTCTCAATTGAAAAAATTAAAAAAGTTGGAAAACATATTTCCAGGCCACCTAGACACAAACTAATGCCACAGGAATGTTCCTCGGGGCCCGGGTAGGTAAACCCAATGATTGATGTGCTCACAAGTGCAGTATTTTTTGAGTTATAACATTTTTTTCTCCGTTGCTAACTGAAAACAAGATGGTGGCAGCATGACAACATTTTAGGGCAAGCTCAATCATAAAATGTGATCACGATTGTTTTTGTAGTGCACATATAATTTTCCATAGGCTATAATGGGACACTAAAAATGCTATAACTTTTGAACGGAACAAGATTTTTTCACAATACCTTCGAAGGGCACCACTCCTAGCCAGGACCCATGCAGCCAACCCAATCTGAACACAGTCAAATGCATTCTTCATGCATTATGGGTGGACAAAGAAAATGTAATGTTGGGGTTTTTTCACTTTTTGAGTGTGCTACGATTCCACAACTGTAAAGCCAATCAACACACATATGTCCAGATCTGGAGATCTATGATCAATCTTTTTACATTCCAAATTTTAGGCAAATCGGATAAACAGTTCAAAAGTTATTAAAGTACAAACTTTGAGGTTTAATATAGAAATGGCTATAGAACAATGAACATCCAAGTGCTGGCATACCGGAAAATATCCTCTCGCAGGATCAAGGCTCCTGGGCAGGCCCCATTGACAATGTTAGAGCTAACAGAAAAGGAAATTACAGTAAGTATGAAGAAATTTCTTCTTTCTGTAGTGCTCTACATTGTCAATGGGATTCATTGTGAATGGATTCTAAGAAGCAGTATCCATGGAAAACCGGGTGGGGGAGAATACTGCCCCATACGACAACTGCAAAAAAAGAGAAAAAGGAATTTGCCTGCTAACTGCTATCTGCAAAGCTCTGCGACCAAAGGCAGAATCAGCAGAACTTTGAACATCCAATCTGTAGTGCTTTGTGAATGTGTGGATAGAGGACCACGTAGCTGTCTTGTACAATTCTAAGACAGATGTTTCACCTTTCTCCTCCCAGGCGGTCACCATAGCTGTGGTGGATTGAGACTTGATGAGAGCCAGAGGCCTCTTCTTTACTGCGACATAAGGCTTGGCAATGCATGCCTTTACCCACCTCATCAGGGTGGCCTTGGAGGCTTTTACTCCTTTCCTGGCTGCTTTGAATAGTATGAATAACCTATCTGATTTCCAGAACTCTACAGTCCATCTAAGGTATGTTCTAACTGCCCTGTGCAAATCCAACTTGTGTAACTCATTCTCTTTTGGATGAGTTGGCTGCTGACAGAAGAATAAGAGACACATTTTCAGGTTCACATGAAAAGCCATAGTGACCTTCAAAATGAAAGACTGAACCATTCTGAGAAGCACCATGTCCCTATGCATGCCAAAGTAAGGTTCTTTGTGGGACAAAGCCTCGAGCTCTCCAATCATCATAACTGAACATATTGCAACTAAAAAACACACCTTGTAGGAGAGCACATCCAATGGTACTGACAAAAGCAGTTCGAAGGTTTCTTTACAAAGTGCATTCAGGACCTGATTCAGATCCCATGGAGGAACAAGGGATCAGAACAGAGGTTGCCTCCTGCTGACAGCTTGCAGAAAATGAATAACCTCCCAGTTAGTCCCTAAGGACAACCTCAAGAAGGCTTCAAGGGCCAATACCTGACCTCTCAAGGTGCTCAATGCCAAATCTTTTTCCCACTCCTTCCTGCAGAAAATCCCAGATCTGCAGAACCATGGCTTTAGAAGGTCAGGCATTGTTCTCTCTGGCCCAAGCCGAAAAGGTGGTCCATATGCGCACATAAGCTGCCAACATGGAAATCTTTCTGGCAATCATCAGGATGTCCACTACTTTTTTAGAGAAACCATCTTTTAGGAGTCTCTTCCTTTCAGGAGCCAGACCGAGAGCTGCATCGCCTCATGGTTTGGATGCAGAATGGGACCTTGGGAGAGAAGGGCCCTCCATATTGGGAATGGGTTCACTAAGTCCAAAAACCATGGTCTTCTGGGCCAATTAAGGGTTATTAGGAGAAAGGTTCCTCTTGAATGCTTTATTTTGTGTATAACCTTGGGGAGGAGCAGCAGAGGAGGAAAAGCATATGTTCTGCCAAAATTCCATACCTGTGACAGAGCGTCCACGGCCTCCACCTGTGAACACTGGTAGCAGCTGAAGAACCACTGCACTGGAGCATTCTGCTGGAGGCAAACAGGCTCATCTGTGGATGGCTAAATCTTCTGCACAGAAGGTTGAACATTCTGGATTCAGCATCCATTGCCCTGGATGGATATTCTCTTAGCTTAGCCCACCAGCCTGAATGTTCAACTCCCTCACCAAGTGAACTGCTGACAAGGGAAGAAGGTTCTCCTCTGCCCAGAGCAGAAGACTGGTTGCTTCCTTCAGCATCTCTCTGCTTTTGGTGCCCCTTGATTGTTTATGTTAGCCAACTGTCCCAATTCTGAAAATGAAGGACAGTGAGGAGTACATCCCTCATTTCCAGGATATTGACATGTAGTTGCTGTTCCTGCACAGACCAAGTCCCCTGAATTGGAATGTGGGTCCAGCACTGCTCTCCAACCTGACCGACTTGCATCAGTTATCAGAATCAACTGTAACCCCCCTGTTACCCGGGGTTACTAGAATCTCAGTAAGACCTAGTGGTAGGCAGGGAAGGCAGCTTGTGAAACTCCAGTTAAATGGATTTCACACTGTCTCACTCTGTTCTCAGTCTCAGCTGAGACTGAGGGATGACATCACCACAGAACTCTCACAGCTGCATGAGCCACACTGGAGTGCTGCAGTCGGAAGTTAGGATAGAATGTTAGGGAATTTTAAACAGAGTGTGTGTGCAGTCTTGGAGAGAGGAGCAACACAGCAGTCTGGTTGCAGGCTCTCAGAGCCTTAAGCTCTGTTTAGAGCTACTGTAATGGAGGTGAGTGTTTCCAACGAAAGAGGAACACAGTAAGCTGTTTGTGAAGTGGTGGAGACCGCTGTTGCTGGTCCTGAGGGGATGGGGGTGAAAAGGTTTGCCTGTCTTCCAGGGGAAACCCTCCTGGTTCCGGCTAAGGAAGAAGCTGCCTTATTTCAAGTTGTGCTGCGGCACCAAAAGCTGTGGGAGAGAAATTCCTGTGAGGAATCGCCTGAGGGGCACCTGCAACCAAAGGGTGAGTTCGCTCTGACAGAGGGCCTGTGTTTTCACCTGAACTGTTGGAACATGGGGATTGGACTACTTAATTTGTAGGAGGTCTAGTGTAATAGACATTGCCAGTTAATTCAAGTAGGTTCAAGTCCAGCACAAAGAGTGAAGTAACGTGGGGATTGGACTACTTAATTTGTAGGAGGTCTAGTGTAATAGACATTGCCGGTTAATTCAAGTAGGTTCAAGTCCAGTACAAAGAGTAAAGTAAAGTGGGGATTGGACTGCTTAATCAGTGGGAGGCCTACAGCAATGGGCTAAGCCAAATAAAAGTATGTTCAAGTCCAGCACAATGGGAAAGCAAGACAAGTAGAGGAAATGTGACATACATTTAGCCTTAATCTACATTGCCAAGCTTTACAGAATGAGATGTTTAATGTCCATAAAAATGGCCGGGTATGAATTGTGGAAGCGAGAGGTGGGAGACCCCCCATCAGTAGTAACCAAATTCACCTCTACGGATTTGCTCTGTGGCACCTTTATTTCTCTCAGGTACTTGGCCAGTGCCTGAGGAAAGTACCTAGACGGGATTAAAAGGAAGTTTCCTGATAGAGCTGAGGTGCTCTTAGGTGGTTTAGGGAGCCACCAGCAAAAGTTTCCATGACATATGGAAGGTGTCCGAGTGGCCGGCAAGGGAGCTGAGCCTGGGAAATCCCAGAACAGTGTACAAGTTCAGGCTGTGTACCCAAAGCAGTGTGCAAGTCTGGGCTGTGTGCCTGTGGGTTCAGAGCCTGAGGGCTGAAGTGTTAAAGAAGGGTTCTTGTTTCTCTTAATCTGCATTACCAGAAGTATAGCCCCGTGGGGGTCTGTCTATGCTTTGTTTGTTCTGTTTGGATGTGAATAAAGCCACAATTTAGAATCCCACTAATGATATTGGACATTACAGTTATTGCTTCCTGTGTTCAGAATTACTTGGGTGCCCCTGTGCAGAGTAGCCAAACCTAGCCCTTGTGCCGAGTAACCTATTCCTCCCCGAACCCATCCCACCTGGTACTGCTGTCAGATTCAAACAGCATACCACCTGTCATGTGCAAAAAGGCAGGGGGGTGGGGTTACACAACTCTGGGGGATTTCCAAGGGAAACCCCTTTCCTTGATTGTATAAACTCACCCACCAATTTAGGGACAGCCACAGGAGTGGGGAAATTGGAATCCTGAACACTTAATAGCACAAAACTAGCACACTAGTGGACAAATGAATGAGGATCAGCTGCAAACCGACAAACAAACTGGCACAAAACAACAAACTGCAGCGTTACACTCAAATGGAGACAACTTATGAAAAAGTGTTTTATTGTGAGGACATCTGAAAAGTTTCACACTGCGCTTTGAGGGAACAATCCTCTTCATAAGGGAAGGAGTCACCAGATTCATTACACAACATATATATATATATATATATATATATATATATATATATATGAATGCAAACTAGTTTGATAACAGTTAAAACATATTTCAAAAAATGCTTAAACTGAATATGAAGTTCCCTACAAACTGATATGCATGCCTGTGGCATGTATATCGTTTAACTTACTACAGTGTGGATCTGCTACTGTATATGCGATCAACAAATTGCATGAAGAGATGCCAACATAATACATGCAAGGAAGTAAATTAAAGGGGGGAGGGAGAGATGAGGTGTTGGTTGTATAATTTTAATTTAATTTAATTTTACATTTACAATATCAACTAACTTTCAAATAGTAAAATGGTTTCTAGATAAACTTCAAACTTTTTAACTTTAATTACAATAGAAAAACACCTAGCAGACAAAAACAGAAACAGACTTTTATAGTACCTAAATTCAATAGTAAACATGGAAGGTCACTCTGAGTAGCAAAAGGTCAAGTTTCAGAAAGTTAATTGAAATAGCAGACCCTTGTCAAAACAAGGAGCCATTACAGGAACAAAAGCAATAACATACGTCTATGATACTTAAAGTTGATGATATGCACAGAATGTCAATCCTAACTGCGAAAGGTCAATTCTGTAAAAATGATGTATATAACAGTTCCCTTAGGATGCATCAAAACCACTACAATAAATACACAATAAACATTAGAAATAACAAAGAAAGGTTTGAAGTTTATCTAGAAATTATTTTACTATTTGAAAGTTAGTCGATATTGTAAATGTAAAATTAAATTAAATGGAGAACATGCCTTGTATAAAGATACAAAGTGATTCAGATCCGGCTCTAAGGAAGACCCACTTCAGGGTTGAAGCACAGGGCTTGGTCTGTTCAGGCGGCTTGTCAAAAATAAATCTTGCACTGGTGCAATTTCAGTTATTGTGTGCCTAGTTTTTTCGTCTATGTTTATATTTGAGTTGGCAAAACTCTACTAGAGCACCACCAATTCCCATGAGCGTATGATATTTCTTTTTTCTTGATTAATTTTTTGCTTATCAGTGCAGCCGGGAAAAACACTAGGGCCCAGATATTCAAAAGGGTTGTGCATGGTGCAACAGTGTTGTACCATGTACAACCCACTGATGTGCCCCGGCGCGGTATTCAAACATGAATTGTGCCTCGAGACAAACTCGGCGTTGAGCGCATCAGTAATGTATGCAGTGCAGGTGGGGGGCATGCCCATGGCTACCTGCACATCCTGATATTCAGCCCAGGATGCTACGAAGTCCATGCAAGCAACCCCACTCGGCAAGCAGACAATTGATCCAAAAAAGGAACAATGGCTGGCCACCCACAGGTAAGCTGTCGGACAGCAGGGCGTACATGGCAGCTGCCACGTGTGGGTGGCCAACCAAGTCTCGACTGCACCTGGTGGCACCCCCATGCCAGCTCATGGACATTTGTAAAATATAATAACTTCTGATATCCCTGGTGGTCCAGTGGACTGCTGTCAGCCCGATCATGGGCTTAGGTATAAATAAAGTAAGTAATCAATATCTCTGGTAGTCCAGTGGACACTGTCAGCCAATCACGGGCATTTGTATAAGAAAAGTATGTCCAATATCCCTGGTGGTCCAGCAGACCCCTTCCCACCACCCACTGAGCTCATGCCCCGCCTCCCCAGTCAGCAGCGGATGGCAGCACCCCCCGCCTGCTGCCTCGCCGCCCACTGACTGACACCATAGGTAGTCTGCATGCCCATTGGTCCACAGCGTGAGCCAATGGGCATGTGAGCTCAGGCAGACAGACATTCCAGATATGTGAATGGATCCATTCACATATCTGAATGTGTAGATGGAGAAGTTGCACACCCATTGGCTCACGCCAGGACCAATGGGTGTGCAGCCCTACCTATGGTGTCAGTCAGCAGGTGGTGGTGTGGCAGATGGGTGAGGTGTTGCCACCACCGCTGACCAGGGGAGCGAGTGGGGATCAGTGGGTGGGTGGGGGGTCCACTGGACCACCAGGGATATTGACATACTTTTCTTATACAAATGCCCACGATTGGCTGGATAGTGGTCTACTGGACCACCAGGGATATAGGTGTTATTTCATTTTACAAATGCCCGTGATTGGGCTGTGGGACACATTGCCGTGCTGTGCAGGGGGCGTTGGTTCCCGATGGCTACTGCCTGGCAGGGCACCAGGCGTAAGTCACCAGGGATCGGCTCACCTGCAAGCAAGGGGACATAATGACATGCAAATGGCCTCATTTGTGCCTTGCATACATTATGGCCCCATTTGCATGTGCACTTTTGAACTTGCACTAGCGCATCCCCCTGCTCCACTCTGGTCACTTGCGCTGGCACAGTGCCATTGCACCATGTGCACTGTGGATGGCCAGGGTGTGATATTCAACAATGCTGTGCCATGGTGCAGCTCCACTGAATATCGCCCAGTCAACGCTCCTGCACAGCCAAGTTGCACTGCCGCCTGGCTTGCACCACAGCCTGGCACAGTTTGAATATTCAGGCCTAAGTGTTTATTTGGGACATTGCATTTAAGTAGCTTTCTTTCGGCAATAGAATAATTTTTGGCTTCTATAATTTCTATGGAGAGCGGCTGGAGTAGTATTCATTAAAAGAGAATATATATTCAATTCTGACAAATCTTAGTGCAACACCAAATTTGATTTTTGAAGAAGAAAACTTGAATGCTTCAACTGATAGCTCCAAGGAGGAAGCCAAATTTCTGGACTGCCTGGAAGATCCTGAGGACCTTTACAAATGAAGGGAGAGGAATCAAACTGCTATTTTCACACTGGGAAATACTGAAGATAATAACCCGACTTTAAAAGATCTTTTTCAAAAACTAGAAAAACTACGGGTAAGAGAACCCAGTCTTTATCATAATAGAATCACATTCAAGAGATACTTGGAACTGAAAATTACACCTCGTGGTTTAAGAATAGATAAAACACCAAGCTCAGGTTTTGATGATGATGAGCTGAAAACAGCCTAGGAAGAAGCCATAACTATATGTATAAAAAGCTGGCTTAAAGTGTTAATTAAAAGAGATTTGCAACTATAGTTGGAAACTAATACAGAAATTAAGAAGATACAAAATCGTTTACAAGTACTTAAAAACAAAAAGGACTTTGTTGGGTTAAATAAATTTTATTCAAAGAAAATTAACAAACATGAGAAAGATTTAATAACAAGAAAACAAACTAAAATTAATAGAGACCTGGGTGACTATTCAAGGAAGGAAGGAAGTCTTCATTTGGGAATGAAGAGACCATTTAAAAAGCAGAGGACGGTCAAGATCAAGTACCCAGAATTGGAATAGAAGTCGAAATAGAGGTCTCTATAAATCAAGAAAATCATCACTTTTGATGAAGAAAGGCATATTTCGGATATTGGTAAAGAAATAACATCGGGTGCCCTAAAACATACAGATAAAGTTTTTTTACAGGAAGAGGAACAGAGATTGAGAGAAATAGAAAGGAGAACACAGGGAGCAATTCCCAAAAACCAAAAAGGCAACACCAAAAAAATGCGCAGGGGAAGGAGAGGTCGAAAGAAATCAACCTACACAACAGAGATCATTGAGGACCAAGGAACCGAGATTGTAAACTTAACTGATATTGAGTTAAAAAACTCTCAAATACAGGTCCTACAAAAAGGTTTAACTTTTGTTCCTACGAGTCAACCAGATAAATTCAAAACTAGAGTGGATATATTCAAATTCATTAGAAAACTCAAATTAAAGTATTTCTTTGGAAAAAAGACTTTGGATGTCAAAATGAATGGGACTGAAAGTAAATCAATTAACATGGAAGATATATCATCATCTTCAGAAGAACATGATTTGTTGAATTTTCCAGATTCAATTACTGCTAATTGGAATTAATTAGATTGGGACTTTAATCTGATTGATAAAATCAATGTTACTGCTTTACTTGAGGATGCAACTGACGTGAGTAGAGATAATGTAGCCCAGTATTCTGGGTGTTCTACTTTTAAACCTAAATCAATCTTTTATCCCCAAATATTTAATCCAGCTATTTCTGTTATCAAAAAAATGCTTATTGTCAGATGTTGATAAGATGTATAATGGTTTGCATACTGGATTTTGCAGTAACATGAGTGCCGTTGAGTTTCAGGCACTGAAAGAACTAGACAGACTAGAAAATGTAGTAATCAAAAAATCAGATAAGGGCAGTAATGTGGTACTACTGACTGAGACATTTTATAAAAGTAAATGTTTAGAACTTTTGGAAAATCACACTATTTAAAGTTGAAAAAAGATCCAACTTTGAAGTTTCAGTCCAAAATTTGTGAATTTCTCGATTAGGGATTACACTGTTGATGGTTAACTAAATCAGAAGTTGATTTTATTAAACCGGACCACCCAGTGATTCCAACATTCTATATTTTACCAAAAATCCACAAGGATATAAATAACCCCCCTGGGAGGTCAATTATTTTGGACATAGGATCTCTTACATATAACCTTGGCTTGTTTATTGATAATTTTTTACAGCCTAAAGTTTTGCAATTAGATTCCTACATAAGAGATAGCATTGATTTGTTAGATAAACTTAAAGACAAAATTTGGAATGCTAACTATAGTTGGATCACAATCGATGCATGTAGTCTTTATACCTCTATAAAACACAATTTTGGAATTTCAGTAATAGAGCTTTTCTTTGGTAATCAAAATGAGACATCCACACATTTTTTGCATTGGGCAATAGACTTTGCTCTAAACCATAATTATTTTATTTTCAACAGTGAGTATTATTTACAGATTTGTGGGACTGCGATGGGAGCAGCTTTTGCCCCATCATATGCAAACCTATTTATAGGTTATTTTGAACACAAATTTATTAACAATGCATAAAATAGATTTATTCCATTTTTGGACACATGGTTTAGATTTATTGATGATGCAATAGTTGTGTGGAATGGTCCAGAAAGTGAAATTTCAGAGTTCATGATATATCTAAATGTAGAAGAAGAAGAAGAAGAATCAGCATTTATATAGCACTTTTCATACATCCAAAGCGCTTTACAAGCAATGCTAGACTGGTAGTGAAGTGACTGAATGTGTGGTGGCAGCCATATCGCACATCATCACCCACACACAGCCTGGATAACTGCATGAACCTTGTTACCCGGGGTTACTAGAATCCCAGTAAGACCTAGTGGTAGGCAGGGAAGGCAGCTTGTGAAACTCCAGTTAAATGGATTTCACACTGTCTCACTCTGTTCTCAGTCTTAGCTGAGACTGAGGGATGACATCACCAATAGAACTATCGCAGCTGCATGAGCCACAATGGAATCTGCAGCAAGGGAGTTGGAATAGAATGTTGGGAGGTTTGAACAGTAGTCTGTGGTCAGTTGGAGTTGGGAGCTTGCTGTGAGAGCAGCACAGCAGCTCAGTGTAGGCTCTTGGAGCCTCAGCCCTGACAGAGGGCTACTTTTAGGTAAAAAGGGTGTGGGTCTTCACCAAAAGAGAGACACAGAATATAATTGAAGTGGTGGAGACTGCTGTTTCGGGTCTCAGTGCCCCCTTCCTCCGGGGAAGGGGGCAAGAAAGGGTTCCCTGCATATTCCTGGGGCAACCTCCCTCGTTCTGCTACTAATGGAGAAGCTGCCTATTTGTTCCAGAGTTTTTTGGGAGAACAAGAAGACTTGTGAATCGCCTGTGGGGCACCTGCAACCGGAGGGTGAATGTCTGCTCTTCCTGAAAGAGCCTATGTTTTTCACCCTGGGACTTGTGTGACATGTGGGGATTGGACTACTGAAATAGTGGGAGGCCTAGAGTAATAGGCTTAGCCAAAAAGTAAAAGTATGTTCAAGTCCAGCACTTATGGGAATTCAAGATATGTAGAGGAGATGTGAAATACGTCTACCCAGGAATCTACATTGCAAGCTTTCAGTAAAGGAATTGTTTAGTTTCCAGAGAAATGGCCAGGTACGGATTGTGGGAGCTGGAGGTGGGAGACCCCCCCCATCTTTAGTGACCAGGTCCACCTCTACGGATTTGCTCTGTGGATTTCTATTTTGCCTCATGCATTTGGCCAGTGATGAGGGAAGTACCCAGATGTGGGATTGGAAGGAAAATTCCCTCTAGGAATCGAAGGCTGTAGTGTGGTTTGGGGAGCCACAACAGTATAATTGGTTCATTTCCCAAAATGGACCATGGATCAAGTGGCTGGTGGGGGAGCCGGGCCAGTGGGGAAAACCCAAGTAGTGTACAAGTCGGGCTGTATACCCAAAGCTGCATGCAAATCCGGGCTGTGTGTCTGGTGGGTCAGAGCCTGAGGGCTGGAAATAGTGAAAAAGTGTTCTGTTGTCTCTAATCTGCATTACCAGGAATGTAGCCCCGTGGGGGTCCGTCTATGCTTTGTTTGTTCAGCTTGGATGTGAATAAAAGCCACACTGAAGAATCCCATTCCTGGTTCTGGACATTACAGTTATTGCTTCCTGTGTTCGGATTTATTTGGGTTCCTGTGCAGAGTAGCCAGACCTAGCCCCTGTGCTGAGTAACCTCATCCTCCCTGAACCCAGTCCCCACCAGGTACTGCTGTCAGCTTCAACAGCATGCCACCTGTCATTTTGCTAAAAAGATAGGGGTGAGGGGTTACATAAATCAAAATGATCTAGGTTTAACATTTACACATCTTCATGATAAAGAAAAAGTGAAGTGTCTGGATTTAGAGCTTGAAGGGAAAGTTGGATAAAAAATCATTACGATAGGATTTAGAAAAAGTACAGCAGCTAACAATATTCTGCATGCTCAGAGTTCACACCCTAAAAAACTTGTCGAGTCTATACCTTACTGGGAATTTATTAGATTAAAACGAAACTGTTCTTTTGAACCAGACTTTGAAAACCAAGCATCAGAATTAAAATCTAGACTTAACAAAAGAAGTTATTCTATGGAAAAACTGACAGAAGTTCATCAGAGAGTACGGATGTTAGATAGAAATGAGTTGTTGAAACCAAAAAGTGAAAGATTTATGCCTAAAAATGAAGTTCAGAGTAAAGTTGTGACATTCACCACGGAATTCAATCCAGTAGCAGGAAGAGCAGGAACATTGATTCATAAACATTGGCCGATTATACTCTTAAGACCCAATACTTCAAAATGAGGTCTCAACAAAACCTAGGGTTTCATTCTCCAAAGGGAGAAATATTGGTGAAAGAATTATACATAGCCATTATATAGAATCAAATAATTCATATACATAGTCAAAATCTGATAAGGGATAAACCAAATTTTTTTTTAAATGTGGAAGGCGTAACATTTGTAAATATGCTCAGATAGGTAATACCTTCACTAAAGGAGAGAGGAAATTAGAATCAAACAGTTCATTACATGTGTAACATCTTTTGTGATTTATGCTGCTGGTGTAGTTGCTCTAAATATTACGTGCGGAGAACAACTACATTAACTAAGCAAACAATTCAAGAGCATGCAAGAGCAATTATCAATGGCAATACTTGTAATTCAACAGGAGCTCATTTTTTGGAATGTCACCAGGGTAATCCTGGGTGTTTTCACTTCACAGTTTTGGAGCATGTTCCTAAACATCCCAGAGGGGGAATAGAATCCTTACTCTGTTGCAAAAAGAAACAAAGTAGATTGTAGATTTAAACACAGCAGTTCCATTTGGACTGAACAAAGAAGTGGACTTCACACCTTTTCTTTAAACAAATTGTGAATCATGTAGGGAAACTGAATTGTTGATTTCAGGGCTCCCATATCTACAGGGATTCCTGTATTTTACAGGGATTTTGAGGCATCTACAGGAAAACTCTTCCCATAGACTTGCATTGGTTATACAGGAAAACAGGGCAATTCAGCTTCCATAGGAAATAATGTAATCTACAGGAAAACACAGGAATATTACCCTGGAGTTACAGGGAAAATGTCTAAACAATATGGGAGCACTGTGATTTATATGGATTTGAAGTGAACTGTCCATAGTCTCTTTGTAATTTCACTTCCCCATTTTGTTTGTTTGAACTTTATTTTCAGATGTGCTATAAGCATATTTCAATTATGATAATTCCAAAATAACTTTTCCAGATTTCTTTTACTTTGGTCTCTCATTTTATATTCTATTTTTTTAAGAGAAAGGTGTATCTTATTTTGTTGTTTAAACTTCGAAATATTTTTGAACTTAAAATAATAATTATGTGTACATGACACTATGGATATCCTTTACTATATGGGATTCCTTATAGTTCATTTAAATCTTTTGTAGTTATAAAACACACATTTTGAAATTTAGGTCAACATAATACTTTGAAAAATTAAATTTATTTGTTTAATAATGTTAGAGAGTTTGAAAATATAATAAAATAACTTGATTTAAAACTTGTCAGTTATTTGACCTTTAGCAAACAGCACTGACCTTACTTTGCATAAATTTAAAATAATGCTCCCCCCCCACACACTTTCTTTGTTATTTCTAATGTTTATTGTGTATTTATTGTAGTGGTTTTGATGCATCCTAAGGGAACTGTTATATACATCATTTTTACAGAATTGACCTTTTACAGTTAGGATGGACCTTCTGTGCATATCATCAAATTTAAGTATCATAGATGTATGTTATTGCTTTTGTTCCTATAATGGTCCCTTGTTTTGACAAGGGTCAGCTATTTCAATTAACTTTCTGAAACTTGACCTTTTGCAACTCAGAGTGACCTTCCATGTTTACTATTGAATTTAGGTACTATAAAAGTCTGTTTCTGTTTTTGTCCCATAGGTGTTTTTCTATTGTAATTAAAGTTAAAAAGTTTGAAGTTTATCTAGAAACCATTTTACTATTTGAAAGTTAGTTGATATTGTAAATGTAAAAATAAATTAAATGGAGAACATGCCTTGTATAAAGATACAAAGTGTTTATAATATAATATATAATAGCTATTTAACATTTTTTAGTTATTTTCTTTCTTTACATGTTCATATGTATGTATTTCTTTAGTTGATTGTTCATATAATTAATTAGGGTTTAATGTGTATAAAAGAGTTCACGTTTGTGGATGATTCAGATCCGCCCCTAAGGAAGACTCACTTCAGGGTTGAAGCGCAGGGCTTGGTCTGTTCAGGCGGCTTGTCGAAAATAAATCTTGCACTGGTGCAATTTCAGTTATTGTGTGCCTAGTGTTTTCTTCAATGTTTATATCTGAGTTGGCAAAACTCTACTAGAACACCACCAATTCCCATGAGTGCGTGATATTTCTTTTTTCTTGATCCATCATCAATAGGCTGCATTGTTAGGGTTTTTTTGCAGTATTTAAAGAGTTCTTTTGCCAAGGATATGACTGCTAGCCTTGATGTCACTGCTTTAGTTCCTGTTGATTTGATGACCCCACTCTCACCGTCAGAGGGGCCTTTTCCTTGGCGGTATCCAAAAAAGGCGCATTCAATAGGGAAATCATGTTTTGTGTGCGCTTGTGAAATGTCATAGAAGGCAGACTTAGATTTATACTGGATATCACAACCATCTGTGAATTGTACCTCCTTAGTGATGGTGATGGCCCAAACTGTTTGAAGGTGTGTGTTTGCCAGTTTGACAAAATGACGCATGGCACTGTGGTCATGTTTCAAGTCACTTGAAATGAAAACCAAGGATTCTCTGACAGTGTTTGCACTAGTAGTAGGAAATCACTAGGTTTACAGTGGCCTGCTCGTGATGCCAGTAACATGATTGCACTTCATCTTGATACTTGCAGGCATAATTTTCAGTGAAGTCCAAAACCATTAAGACCCATCCCTCAGGCATAATTTTGGACAACGTTTTGAATTAGTGTTGCTGCCATGATGCCACATGCAGGTGGCACCCAGGAATGCGACATCTTCCTTCATGATTCCTACAAAATTAGAAAGTGCTGTTTTCTTTGTTTTCAGTATTTTACAGGACTTAATTTGCCCATTGTTGAGAGTCACTTTTATGGTCTCCCACTGCTGCTACCTCACTGTATCCTGTCCATGCCATTTCAGGAGGTCAGAAAATCTGTCCTCAAGAGCACTGGTGCTACAATTGCCACAGTTTTTTTCAACACATTCTTTTCTGTAAAATTTTTGTCCCAGTACCCTTCTGCACATGATAATTGCCACCACGTCATAAATATTTGGCACTTGACAGTCCAGTGTATGATGCGTAATGGCCACACGGTTCAATGAACGAAGCTTTAATACTGCATTTGCACAGTATTCGCAGAGGCTTTGCTCCAGCATCTGTTCCTTTGCAAGTTTTATGTGCTGTGGCCATGAAGTATTAAACTTACTTCTTCCAATTGATGCTTCCAGATGTTCTATGCAGAACTTTGCATGCAGCACAGATAGGGTTTTTTTCCAGGAATGACTTTGTTTTGCCCGTTCGTTTGGAGAATTCTTTCTTGTGAGACAGTAGCGTGGCTACCCCTTCGTAGAAGTCCCTCACTTGCTGGACAGTTTCACCAGGCAATGCAGATTTGTGTGAGACTTTTTTAATGCTCCTTGATATGGGCATCATCCTAGTCCAACTGATGCCCAAGGTATCGTTTGCAGTTCATAGCAAACAATATTTTTTCAGAATTGACAATTAATTTATTAATTCTCATCTTAATTGTCTTCCCTCAGGTTTTTTGGTGCATTTTAGAGTGAGGTTCTGTTTTGCCAATGCTGCCTTCTTTGCTAGAGATGCAAAATGGACAAGGTGGGCAACTGTGGCAGCAAAGCAGGATGGTGATCGTGGTAACCCTCCATGTGCCCTTTGCACTGCTTTCCTGATAGCATTTGCTGAACGGGGATCAGTTGCGACAGGGTTGAAACCTGGCTATGGAGTCAATGTTGGTGTCTCTGTGGGGGTGCTGGTGGTGACATCATTTTCAGGCATTTCTGTTGCATGCCTCGCATTGTATTTTCATGCCTTCTTTTGTTTATCTGTCTTCTTTTCTGTGCCATCATTGCCACATCCTGCTCTTTCTTCTGCTCCCTCCATTTTTCATGCACCCACTTCTTTTTGTCCTTTCTTGGCTCTGGTGGTTCTTTTGGCTGGCTCTGGTGACTATACACTTTCCAAGGCCTTCTTTTCCTTAAGCTTCAGTTGGTACTGCCTAAGGCACTCTTTATCTCTTGATGGATAGCACGCTGCTCTTCATTCATGTCCTCCCTATAGGCCTTTGTCGGGAAACAGATTTCTGCTCATATTCTTCATAATGACTGGCATCAGCCTTCATCTTCTCTCTATAATGGGGTGATCTTTCTTTTATGCAAAGAGGGCTTGAAATTACTACAGCTTTCAGCAGTGTGTTTACAGACACACATGGCCTTCTCTTTTGGTTGTTAATGGCTTAAAATAAAAGAAAGTTGAAGAAAATCAGTGTTCAGATCCCAGGAAACAGCAGAACATGAGTATTCCATGCAAATTGAGTAATACTGCAGCAAATAAGAAGGGTGCTGAAAAGGTTTCATACACAGTAGGCCAAGCTGAAAAAAAAAAGAGGCAAGACGAAGTACTGATGGAGCTGCGCATTCCATAGGATACAGTGTACCTGGGAGAGCTGCACATGATACACAGTATGACAGACTGCACTAAAAAGGTTTCACACACAGTAGAACGAGCTGAAGAAAAGAGGCAAGATGGCGTACTGACTGAGCTGTGCATTCCACTGGATACGGTGTACCTGGGTTGCTGCACATGCCACACATTATGATGGACTGCGCCGAAAAGGTCACACATGGTACACAGGATGATGAACTGAAGAAAAAATACTAGACAGTGTACTGATGGAGCTGCGCATTCCACTGGATACGGTGTACCTGGGAGGCTTCACATGCTACACAATATGACGGACTGTGCCAAAAAGATCACACGTGGTACACAGGATGATGAACTGAAGAAAAATACTAGATGACATACTGACGGAGCTGCACATGCAACATAATATGATGAACTGCATTGAAAAGGTTTCACACACAGTATGAAAAGAGGATGAACCAAGGCCATATGGTGCACAAGATGGTTGAGCGTCTATGACTAAACACACCTGGAAAAAGAGTGGCAGGCCCATACTTTTTTTTTTTTTAATTTAGCAAAAAACTAAGCTGTTACATTTGCCCAGGTGTGCTTGGTCATCGACAGTCTGACATCATGCTGGCTGATAACATTCAAAATCAACGTTTCAGCAACAAAACAACCACGGCAAACAGTGCATCCCCCCATCTACACACGCCAAGGCTGCATGGTGCACAAGATGGCCGAGCGTCTATGACCAAACACACCTGGACAAAGAACCACAACTTACAGACTGTTTTTAAATTAATTTGCCCTGGTGTTCTTGCCTGGCAACAGCTGGACATCCACACTGCTAAGTTAACATCAAAAATCAACCCTTTCAGCCACAAAACAAAGCAAGCAGTATGATCCACCCCCCCACACACACACACACACACACACACACACACACACACACACACACAAGCTAAGGC
This sequence comes from Neoceratodus forsteri, assembly GCA_016271365.2. Lineage (NCBI taxonomy): Eukaryota > Metazoa > Chordata > Ceratodontiformes > Ceratodontidae > Neoceratodus > Neoceratodus forsteri. The sequence continues at coordinate 138,761,653 of CM057453.1, forward strand.
CGCATGGTGCACAAGATGGTCGAGCATCTCTGAGCAAACTCACCTGGACAAAGAACCAGAATTTGCAGACTGCACTTTTAAATTACTTTGTCTGGGTGTGCTTGCCCATCGACAGTTGGACATAATGTTGGCAAGTACCATCAAAATAAACAAAAAATAACAAAACAGAGGCAAACAGGACAATACAGCCCCCCCAAACCAAGGCCGTATGGTGCACAACGTGGCCTAGTGTCTCTGAGCAAACATACCTGGACAAAGAGTGGTATGCCAATATTTTTTTTTTCCTTTTTAATTTAATACAAAACTAAGCTGTTAAATTTGCCCGGGTGTGCTTGGCCATTGACAGTCAGACATTATCCTGGCTGATAACATCCAAAATCAACATTTCAGCAACAAACCAACCACAGCAAATAGTGCATCCCCCACACCCCACAAGCCAAGGCTGCATGGCGTACAAGATTTCTAAGCATCTATGATGAAACACACCTGGAGAAAGTTTTTTGTTTGTTTGTTTGGTACCCCAGGTGTGCTTGCCCAGCAATCGTCAGACATCCGCACTTCAAGTTAAAACCAAAAATCTAAATTTCAGCCACAGAACAAGGCAAGCAGTACAATCCACCCCCCCCACACACACACACACTGTCACACACAAGCTAACGCCACATGGTGCACAAGATGGCCAATTGTCTCTGAGCAAATACACCTGGACAAAAAGACACAATTTACAGACTGCACTTTTAAATTATTTTGCCCAGGTGTGCTTGCCCATCAATGGTCAGACAAGTACCATCAGAATAAACAAAACAGAGGCAAGCAGTACAATCCAGCCCCCCCCACCTTCATGCCAAGGCCGCATGGTGCACAAGATGGCTGAGCATCTATGACCAAACATACCTGGACAAAGAGTGGCAGGCCCATATTTTTTTCCTTTTAATCTAAAACAAAACTAAGCTATTATATTTCCCCAGGTGTACTTGGCCATCGACAGTTGGACATCATGCTGACTGATAACATTTAAAATCAATATTTTGGCAACAAAACAACCACCACAAGCAGTGATCCCGCCCCCACAAGCCAAGGCCGCATGGTGCACAAGATGGCCGAGACTCTCTGAGCAAACACACCTGGACAAAGAACCAGAATTTGCAGACTGCATTTTTAAATTACTTTGTCCAGGTGTGCTTGCCCACTAACAGTTGGGACATCATGCTGTCAAGCAACATCAAAATAAACATTTAAACAACAAAACACACAAATCAATATTTTTGCAACAAAACAAGGGAAAGCAGTGCACCCCCCACCCCCACAAGCCAAGTCAAATTAATTTAGCACAGAAAAGGTACAGAATCATGGTTTGCTTAACAATTCTGATTTGAGCTCCACATTAGCACAATAGCACACAAAATCAGAGTTTGCACACTTTAATCTGACTGGTAGCCCCACATTAGCTCAATAGCACATAGAAAGTATAACAGCACAGAGGGTACACAGTAACAACAAAAAACTGTTAATTTTTGTTCAAATGCACAAATAGTACCCTCTGTGCTGTGGTGGATGTGGCATATGTACACAGACACCAAGCTCACCTGGTGGTGCATGTACAAAGACACTACAGCGCTTGGTGTCTGTTTCCACAAGTTTTCTAATTTTACCCAAAAGAAAATAATTTTTTTGCACAAACTTACCCTAGCTGCACTTATAATGAGGAGGAGAAATCAGCTGGAAGCTCCCTTGGGTATCTCTGGATTCACTAAAACAGTGCTGGCAGAAGAACACCAAAACAACATGGCATTCGCCCAAATGCTGAGAATGTGGTGTTTGTACTGTGGGCTCAATCGTTGGGCACGCTTGAGGATCACTCCAGGAGTTCCGACACAAGAAGGGGTGCTGACCAGTAAATCAGGGTTTCTAAATGAACCCCAGAGCCCGCCCTAATGCATCACAGTGTGGGATTCATGGAAACACCAAGCGTGGATACCGTCTCCCAGACATGGTATTTGTACGTCAGCCTGAGCAAGACACCACGGTAGGTCAAAGGTCGAGCCTGGAGAGTCAGAGGATGGGCTCACAAACATTAAAGGAACCCAAGCCTGAAGTTGGGAGTCAGTTGGAGGGGTTGGGTGTGTGTGCAATGAATCAGTTCAAATAAGAGGTCTACAGCACACTAAATAAGGAAAATTAAATAAAGGACACCACAAAGTACAAATGTCACAGTGCTGGAAGCACACATTGTTGTACAGTGTGTGCAATGTGTGATGCAGAAACACAAATTAAAATGTAAACACTATAATGGTGTCATAACATGATCACTTTATTTCATGATAAAGACATACAATTACTGGCAAACAAAAGTAAAGATGACTTGGTACCCTATGTCACATTTCAGCCCAGCAAAAATGTAAAGTTTAGGGTACTGTAATACATTTTTTTTTTTTAAAAAAGGGCTTGTGCAGGTAATTTCATGTTACGTTTGATATCTCTGCACAGGACAACCAACAAAATAAAATAAAAAAATCTGATATGCTCTTTTGCTAGAGTTTACAAGATGCTGCAAACTGGTAAGTATCTTGGTGCTCCATTTCTATGGACACACCCAGATATATGTACAATTCATGAAATTTAGGCACTTACAAAAGCTAATGTTTTTTTCTGTGAAGACACTTGAATACTGCATGGATGTTTTTGTTTATTTATTCTGAACCAATATGGTATACAATAATAGTAATAATAGACAGTGATTATAAAGCGATACACTTCCATGCTATTTGTATTCATTGTGCAATCATTGTATTATGGTTATTTTTAACTCACTTCATTTTCAAACACTTTGTTAGTTCATTGTTTTTTAGCACTAGTGCACTTTGGTGAGTGAATTTTTATTATATGCTTGAAATGCAGTCATGTGATTATAGGTCACGATTTTTAAAATTATGTCATGTGACCTTTTCATATATGTGTAATGAATTTGGTGACTCCACCCCCTGATGAAGAGGGATTGTTCCCTCGATGCTCCAGGGAAAACTTGTCAGATGTCCTCACAATAAAGCACGTTTTCATAGTTTGTCTCCATTTGAGTGTATCACTGCAGTTTGTTGTTTTGTACCAAATTGGATTCCTGGCCTGATAATCCTCTAAGGTCAGATCCCAGGCTGACAACAATGTGATCTGGACAGTGAACCCATGGAACCAACTGTATTGTCACTGTCATGAAGCCCAGTATTTGCAGTATGCTGTGAGCTGAAGCCGAAGATTGGCTCTTCACCCACTGAATCTCTGTCCACAAGGTCTCCTTCCTAGCTGATGAGAGGAAGATCTCCCCCTCGTCTGTCTTGAACACCACTCCTAGCTGCTCCAGGGTCTGTGACAGTTCGAGAGCGCTCATCTCCCAATTTACTACCCAGCCATGGGACTCCAAAACCTCCAGAGTTCTGGTCACTCATTTTCTCACAGTGCCTGAATGAGCAAGTCATCCAGATAAGGATAGACATAATGACCCTCCAGTCAGAGTTGAGCCCCAAGGACTATGGGCACCTTTGGGAACACTCTGAGGGCTGCTGCCAGCCCAAATGGGATTGCCCTGTACTGAACGTGTTGCCCCAAGACTGTGAACCTGAGAAATCTCTGATGAGACTGCCAGATGGGAATGTGGAGATATGCATCCTTCAGGTCTTTGGATGCTAGATAACCCCCGTTTGGACAGCCCAGGTGCTTGATTGTAAGGACTCCATCTTGAAGGTTGTGTGGTGAACAAATTGGTTTAGGTGTTTCAGATCCAGCATAGGACTTAAACCCCCAACTTCTTGGGAACAAGTTGGAGTGTATACTCTACAAGGCATCCAAGATGGCAGCTATGTTGGGCTGCTTGGAGTGAGGGGGGAGCTTTGTCATAAATTTTAACATATTTAATTTTAAGTTACTAAGTTTTATGATAATTTGTTAGTTAGTTGATGAGTTTAGGTTTGGGAGAGTAGTTTGGGCTACTAATGAGTTAGAGCTAGGAGCCTAGATTTGTTGTTTTTTAGTTAGAGAAAAGAAGGTTTGTGGGGCGTATTCATACCTGATTTGGGCCAGTGTAGAGGAGTTTTGCAGTTGCAAGATGCCAAAAACCCTGATTACCCAGTTTCTTCAGAGCTCTGAAGAGTGACGTTCCACAGCCATCTTTTCATCTCTGTGACGGTAGATGCTAGAGTGTTGTGCGATCCGGGAGAGGAGAAGACGCTGACTGGTTCCTGGGTGGCCGTTGAGGTCTGTGTATGGGAGCCATCAATGGGCATCTGGTATTGTGTCCTGGTCTGCAAGCAGGAGAAGGAGGAAAGGAGGAATGCCAATGACCTGGAAGTGGTTCGGACAGCGGAGTTGCCCTGGGTTATATGGACCGACTGGAAATGGTGTGGACTTGGCTCCTTGAGTAGGAGAGGTAGAGAACTTGTGACCGAAGGGCAACCTGGGCAGTGGTTATAGTCCTAGTACTGCTGGCAGGTTGGTAACAACATGGACTTGACTTTCTGTGGTCACTGGGGGTGGTGAAAGCCTACTGCATCTGGCAGTGAGTGTGGACGGTAGTTGGACTTTCCAATCATGGTGGATGCAGTGAGAGGTCCCCCTACTGAAGGTGAGAGCTGGGTGGGGGGAGAAAGCACTGCATTGTAATAAACTGCTATAAAGTATTTTCCTTTTGAAAGACTTGTGCTCACTGCGTTGGCGGTGAGCTACTGTGCTGGACTGAGCTCAGAATGTGTAAACTCTGTGGCTAAGACTATATCAGGCCTGAAATTTCCATCTAAACACTTTGGGGCAGACAGTGGTGAGAGCCTGGACTGTTGGAGATCTGCAGGTCCTGCTTGGCCTTGAATTGGGATTGTGGCAGACTGTTTCTTCATATGACTCTAAACTGACCCAAAAAGTGCAGAGCACTAGCTTATTTTCTCCTGTGAGAGAGGAGAGAAATTTTGCCTGTGCTGTAATTTAAACTAAGTTTATTGAGTTTGCCTCATAGTTTTTGGACTTTTCTTCCCCAAAAATGAAATAAAACTGATTACTTTAGTCTTTTAAAGTGGGCTGGTGGGGTTGTTTTGAAGCTGTCTTGGATAAGGGTGGGTTATGGGATTATGTTGGAATATAGGGTTGAATGGTTGTATGTTTGATTTGGATGTGAAAGTGTGATTGTGTGGGTTTTTAGATATTGGTTTGGTTATTTGGGATAAAGTATGTGCCTGGGACAGAGCCCGATAAGGTGCAGCTACTCGGCAGCACTACTCTGGGGCCTTCACCCCTTCGAGCTCCTGTCACTCTCTGTGGGGACTTATAAGAGGGGTCTGACATTAGGAATTGCTTGGGGGGGTCCGCTCGAGTGGTTGCCAGGGAGTCATGGATTCAGGTGGTGAGACCAAGGAGATGCCCTGAGGCAAAATGGTTATTAGAGAGGGGTCCTCCCAGTCTGGTTCCCATAACCAAGGGCTCCACTGAGGTAAGTGGGCAGATTGCTGATCCAGCAGTCTCCCCTCATCCTACTTGGGCTGTGTTATGCAATGCCAGTTCAATGAGGAACAAGACTGCCATAATAGCAGACTTGGTTGCCTTGGTAGTTGTGACTTGCATCACGAAGACCTGGCTGGATGAAACCTGCTCCCATTCTGGAGGCAGCAGTACCAGCCAGGCACTCCATGATACACACTCCATGGAAGGACTGCAGAGGTGGGGGGGTGGCCATTTGTTTTAAATCTAGCCTGGGCCTCACGGTGCTACCTATGGTCCCACTGAGTCTTTTGAGTGTGTAGCTATGCAGGAGGGTCCTGGCACAGACTACAGAATCCTCCTTCTCTATCGCTCAGCCAGGTGCAGAGGGTGAATTTTTGAGGGAGATTGAAGAGCTTGTCAACAGCCTGGTGTTGGAGTCCCCCAGATGGTTAGTTCTGGGGGACTTCAATGCCTGGGTCGACGATGAGCTCTTGTCATGTGGGTGCGATCTCCTAAGGAGCATGGAGGCACTGGGCCTGATGCAAAGTGTTACCTCAGCGATCCACTCATGTGACCACACACTGGACCTGGTGTTTTCGTTAGGCCTTGAGGTCACTGACCTTAGTGTAGATCTGGTACCTTGGTCAGATCACAGCACCATGGAGTTCAGGTTTGGGGCCCCCCTGAAGGTCCAGCCTCTGTGGAGATGGTCCAGTCCAGTATCACACTTTATGGGGATTGTCCCCAATAGGACTACGGGTGGTGCTGGACCTATCGAGTGTGGAAGCTGCATATGCAGTTGGAAAGGAGGAGGCAGTGGTGGCCTATAAAGGGACCATCACTGCTGCCTTTGATTCAATCACACCCGCTCATGTCCGACCCTTATCTACTCACTGGAGAACTCCCTGGTTTGATGGGGAACTCAGGGAGTTAAAGATTAAGGGTCAGAGGTTAGAGAGATATTGGAGGAGTTCGGGCCTGATGGAGGACAAATTGGCCCTGAGGTCCCATTATAGGGATTATCAGAGGGCAATCTGCTGAAGAAGGCAAATTTTTTGTCAAGGGAGATTGCTGCGGCAAGAAATAGACCAGCTTAGCTCTTCTGCATGGTAGATGGACTATTACATCCAGCCTGGTTCAGTGTGGTAGGAGCAGGTTCAAGCACAAGGTGCAAAGAGTTTGCTCTGTTGTTTGCTGACAAAGTATCCTTTATCAGAGCAGAGACCTCCACCATCACTCATAGGGATTGCAGGGTTCACTCTGAGACATGTCAGAACACTCCTCCTGTGTGGGCTGTGTTTGACCCAGTTGGAGTGGAGGAGGTGGCAAAAATTGTCTTGAGGCTGCAACCAACACATTGTGATCTGGACCCAGGTCCAACCCGACTTTTGGTCAGATGTTTGGACTTGATTGGATCTGTTCTGGCCAAGATCATCCAGAGCTCCTTGAGGAATGGGGTCTTCCCATTGGCTTTGAAAGAGGCCCTGGTTAGACCTCTATTAATGAAACCCTCATTGGACCTGGACTGTCTCGGCAACTACAGACCAGTATCTAACCTCCCATTTTTAGGGTAGGTTATTGAAAAAATGATGGCCATCCAGCTCGAGGAGTGACTTGCCTCCTCCTCCTCCACTTATGAGGTCTTCCAGTCTGGGTTTAGGGCTGGGCATAGTATGGAGACCACCTTGGTGAAAGTGCTTAATGATCTACTGACAGCAAGAGACAGGAGACAGCATGTCATCCTGATCCTCCTGGATCTCTCAGCGGTGTTTGACACCGTGGACCACGGGGTGCTGCTTGACCGACTACAGTACTGGTGTGGTCTGGCTGGAAATGTCATCAAATGGTTCAGGTCATATTTGACAGGTAGAGTACAGAGAGTGACGATGGGGTAGCCTCATCTAGCCCGAAGCATCTGACCTATGGAGTTCCACAGGGATTGGTCTTGTCGTCCTTATTGTTTACGGTGTATATGCTGCCGTTGGGAGACATTATCAGGCAGCATGGGCTGGGTCTTCACTGCTATGCAGATGATACCCAGCTATTCTTGTCCTGTGCACCTGGTCACCAGATGGCAGACACTGTATTTAACAACTGCCTGGAGGAAATCCAGATTTGGATGACTTGTAACTGGTTAAAACTCAGTCCAGACAAGACTGAGGTGCTGGTGGTGGATTCAGTTGTCATGGTGGGAAGGGGAGTTTGCGAGATCTTGTATTTTCTTGAGTCATGTACACAATCAGTTGAATGAGAAAAATTATTTCTCTGAGGTTTATTTTTATTCTCAGGATAATATAACCTTTTGATATTACAGAACATTTAAAAACTGATCATGAATAATTTTTCATGTCTCTTTCTTTATATTTCATGTTGCATGAAGTCTTGTTTGCAATTAATCAGACAAAATGAAATAAGGCCCTGGTTAGACCCTAATAAGATTGTGGCAGATCTTTTTTTAAAATATTATCAGAGTTGGTGGGCTCGCTATTGTATTTTCTCTTCAATCGCATGATTCAATATAACATTTTTCTCTTAACCTGTGCAGGCAATCTGATATACCCAATCCATAAAAAGTACACTTTGAATGAACCTAAAATGTACTAGCCCATCAGTCTTACTGATACTATGGAAAAATATTTTCACATATAATCCTGGGCAGGCAATAAAATCACTGATGCATCACTAAACGGCCTTAGGAAATCATGCTTTACTGTCCAGCATTGCATGGTTCTATTGCACTTGATTCGTAAGTATGTAAGAATAAAGGAAAGCAGACTATTATGCTGTTTTATAGACCTTCAGCAGTGTTATGTGTAAAACATTAGAGCATACCCTTTATCAGACCAGAACTGGCAAATTTCTACTGGACATCATAATACATTTTTATGGAAGTATATGGTCCAGAGTATGGTATAATGGTCAGGGCCATTTAACAGATGTAATTTTTTTCCAATATGGATGTTTGCTAAGTCTGTATTATTGCCCCATTATGGTTTAATCTATATCTAAATAATATCATATTTCATACTTATGATTCTGATTTTCAGTCTCCAGAGTTACCGAATATGCTTATTAGCTTTCGCAGACAAAGTCATCCTTATTTCTTCATCATTACTGGTTCTCCAGAGAAAGGTTAATAGATTTGTGGAACTATGTGCTAGGAAACATCTTAGAATAAATACAAACAAAATCAAGTTAGTATATTTTGGTAGTTCATACAGGGAAACTAAAACTATAAATTATACATAATTGGAGTTGCATTAGCAATGGTAACTACATATGATTGTCTGGATATTCGATTTGCAAACAACATGAAATGGAATAAGCATTTTGATTATGTTAAACATAAATGAATCAAATCAATAAGTGGTATGAAAAGGTTCACAAACACATTTGTGGGTAGAAGGTTCACTCACTGTGTTAAATGAAAAAATAGCAACAGCAATCTTATATGCCTGCAAAATGTGGGGCCTGTCGAATATTTCTTCTCTTGAAATAAATTTGAATAAGCTTTATAGATTCATCTTGAATGTTCCTGTGTTCCTGCACATATACTTTGTGCAGAACTGGGTCGATAGTCTTTGTCCACTATAACTGATAAACATGTGATAATCTTTTTAACAGAATTGCAACAATTGCCAGAAGCTTGTCTTCCAAAAATCTGCATAGAAGAGCAGATTGAACACTCAAGTAAAGGGTTTTCTTTTACCTAAATGGAATTTATAAAAAATAAAATCTACCCACTTGGCTTGGGTTACGATCTGACTGATGTCTATAGAACTGTAAGAGAAGAATTAATGATGTCAATCAAATAAAGATGTAGAGATGAGACTGCACAAAACAATCTAGCAAAAATAACAAATGCACAAATACATTTAGCTTACAAAACATTAAAAAACAATCTCCCAAATAGAATACTATTTTCCTCATGTTAAAAAAAGAAGGGCAAGAACATTATTTAGCTGAATTCTGCTGGCCTCTCAGCTCCCACTGTCAACTGGTACTACTTTTACATCATGGGCCGTCTACAGTCAGTACAGGTTGGTTGCACAATGTCACTTCCTTTTCCCATCCAGACCAGGGACTCACAGGGCTCTATCTTGGGTCCCATACTCTTCTCCATTTTTCTTAATGACCTCCCCTCTGCCTGTGTCAACTCGCATATTTACATGTATGCAGACAACACAGCCATCTATACCTCCTGTTCCTCTGCTACAGCAGTAGAAGGTCTGCTCCAGCAAGACCTTCACAACATCCTGTACTGGCTCCAATCCAACCAACTCTGGGTCAACTCAAAGAAAACTGTGGCCATGACTCTTGGCGCCAGGCAGAAACTGGCCAGAATTCCTACTCTGCTGGTCTTCTCCATGTTAGATGGCTCTCCAGTAGAAGTGGTTCAATCCTTCAAGAACCTTGGTATGTGGCTGGACAGCAAGCTTAACTTCTCTGCCCACATTGATACCATTCATGCCAAGCTCCTCCCTAAACTTCGTGCCGCAATAAAGGTTGTTTGTCTCTGCAGGTCCGCCAAAAGCTTGTTACCAAAATGGTGTTTTTGACCATGCGGATGTGGTGTATGGCACCACCCCTTCCCCTTCCTGACCAGACTGGATACCCTGGGCAACTCCTTCTGCTGCTTTGCTACTAACTCTCCCTCTCGTACTTAGCAGTGCTCACTTTACTCCTTCTTATCCATTCTCCTCCCCTCTACATGTCACCAGATCCAGTGTACCTCGTTCATATCCAAATACTGGTTTGGGGCCTTCCCTCTTACTTTTCATCATTCCTCTCCCTCATCCCCTCTGTTTCCAGCTCCTTCCACTTCAGGGATCCTTGCACTTTCACCTTTCTCCTTATCCCAACTCCCCTGCTGGGCAGTCAGCCTTTCCCTATCGTCTTCCCACACCTTGGAGCCAGCTCCCTATATCTCTCCCCTTCACTGCCTGCCTTGGGTCTCTCAAGTATCACCTGAAACTCAGATACCTCCTCCCGCAACCCTTTTTCCTCTCCATGACATTTCACCTGCAACTGCTATGCTACCATAGCATAGGTGTGGCTGAGGTGCTTAACTGTTGTTTTTGTTTTTTTTTTGCCTATTCATTCTGCACTTATACTTGTATTTATCATATTATTCGATTGCACTTTATTGTTACTGCAAATTGTGCCTGTGCAAAATGTTTTGTATCCCCTGTCCCCTTATCCTGGGTCATACCTGGAAACAAGCCTCAGTTCAGCATGCTTTTACTGGTCACCAATTTTCAAGTAAATAAAGAAAATAATAAACTTACTTACTGTATTTTAGATTAGAGCTTTATATAAGTAATAACCTCCTTTTAAAACAGAGAAGGGATAGTTGTATTTCATCTTTATATGCATGTGCATTAGGAATGCCTAATGATCTTAAGCATATGATTCTCCACTGTCCGCTTTATAAAGTCCACAGAGAGTGCTGGTTAAAAGACTTGCTTCGTGCAATGTACTTGTATCTGAAGAAATCACTGTTTCAGTTTTTTTCATCTCATGATGCAACAACTCTCAGGACAATTACTGGCTGTCTGGTATCGCTACATTTAAGATAAATCCCATATGATCAAACCTTTACATTTTATAGTACCTTAGTAGGTGTCTTTTCTTAAAATTGAGATTACCCATGTTACATCATGGAAGTGTAGGTAACCAGGCCCCAACCCCAATGCACTGGGTTTCATACTCGAAGAAATCTGACTGTTAGTGAACATACAATTGCATTTTGCATCACCTTACAGCATCCCCCATCCATTACCTCTGGGTTACGTCCACCTCATAGGCTGTAGATGCACATGTGACAAGATGTTGAAATCTGATCTGCTTAGGTCCTCTCCCTTACCACAGGTCCCCAGTTCCTTTATGTGCATCGCAGAGGCTGCAAGCATTTTTTTGTACCAGTACTAAGGTAGGAATTTTCTCTAAAATGAATGTATCATAATATATGGAATCCAACCACAGGGGTGTAGAGTAGTTACTGCTGCAGTGGCTACTCTGCGATGCAACTTTTATTCAGTTTGTATGCAGATGTGACTTGTCCTAGTTAGCATTTTGTTTGGTACAACTTGATTGTTGTCTGCAGGGGAAGGTTCCCATTAGCCTACACTCAATTGATTTAGTCTAGGCTGATACCTGCTAGAGATCCTTGTTTATGTTAGCATAGACCTGGCTGCCAGTTATTTAGTTTTTCAATCAAGACTGGTCTAAAGTCATGAGTCAGTATAGAATAATCTATCAGAGTTGGTTGCTATGTATGGGTCTCAGCTCTTCAGTGCTTAGCACTTGTTGTTTCATTTTAGCTTTGATTGTGGTCTTAGCATGACGCATTTGCACCTGGTTAGTTAGTTTTTTTTTCAGCATGCAAATGTCATTGTGGTATGCTCCTAAGCATTCTCTATATGCCTAGCGATTAAAATATGGTGCCACTACTTAAGCCGCTCCCCCCATCGGGACTTCTCCCTGTATGGATCTCCCTTATGAGTCTGGTACTGTAAATAAGCTGATCTAGCTTATACTTGTGCTGTGGACACATCCTCTCTCACTCCTTTGCCTAAATTGTTAGTGAATGCATGGACCGAGAGCCTCTTGCGAGCACCCTGGTCTTCCCAGCGCAGGTCGGGTCCCCTTCCGAGCAGACCCCGCTAATGCACAGGGTTCTGATGCCAGGATTTTTCACACAGTTGTGCCACTTGTCCCTTAACTTGGCCTCTCACCTGTATCACCCATTCCAGTCGCAGCCCCCCAGCCACGAGTGCCAATTTCAAGTTTTTCTGCATGCTGCTCTTCCCTTCCTGTAAGTCTTCTTGGTCGCTCAGCCATACTGGCCCTGAAGCATTACCTCTACAGACCCTGTCACCATATTGTCTCTCCTGACCACATCAATCTCTGGCGCAGGGTCCACTCGCACATGTGCACTACCTCAGCATGCAGCCATATTGGGATGGGCCATGGTTGGATGGCAGTCCATCCAGTAATCCTGCGTGCATGCGCATAAGAGCCTGAAATCCAGCCTACCATTTTGGACTACCATGTCCACCATCTTGTGAAGGGCGGACAAGCTAGGCTCAATAATAAAGGGGCAATTGGCTGATTAGTATATGGCACAGATACATTTCAAGGCAGTGCAATATCTCGCACAGGCATATTCAGGGAACCTTCCCCCTCCTATCAGGAGCTGCCAAGTCATCATAAGACTTCTTAAATAAAATATAAAATAAAATATAAATAAATAAATAAACAACATACTGGCATAATATGTGAGACATTGCCTTAAAGGTCACTACCTGATACAGCCACATGTGGGCAATAAGGGTGATATAGAGATGTTAATCAACACAAGTGGCTCCTATTGTTATTATCACATACCAATTGATATATATATATATATATATATATATATATATATATATATATATATATATATGTGTATATTTCTTGATAAGTACCTCCCTTGCTACTCGGTAGCTCTAGGTGGATTAACATTATCAGGGCATTTTACATGTTTTTCTAGCATGGAGGATCTCCTGTTTGACATACCAACCCCCCATTTTTGCTTTTATCACATGTCATCTTCAGATAATAAATATGGTGAAGACAAGAAAATGGATATCCTGTCAGATCACCCTGCTAGGCAATCAGACAGGCCCCCTTTGACCCATGTGCTCTCAGCAGCAGAACAACCAGGAAATAGCAAGCAAGGCATAAGTAGAAATGGAGCAAGAAACACGGTCAGAAGATACCGCGGCAGGTGTACTGCACTCCATGGTGCAGGAATTTTTCAAAACGCAACAGGCTTTGATGCTGAAAATCCTAGAAAGAATGGAAGAACTGGCTATGATAAACAAAGGCGGCCAAAATAATAATACCACAAAACCAAAGAATTCTGGAAATAAAAGTCAACCAGACTCCAGACACATGGACGGTACCGAGCAGATGGCTCAACTAATGTGGAGTCGGACAATGAAAAGACTGAAGCAGAAGAAGATGATTAGCTCATGCTGACAAGAAAACTTATAGCAGTGAACGCCCTTCCAGAAATTATATGGTCAGTAAAGGAAACTACAGGCTTCAAAGTCCAAGAACCACCACAGCAGTCCAAACTTAATCCACTCATCAAGATGAAACAAAAGAAAGATGAGGTATCTCCCTATTTGCAAGTCCCTGACAGAGGTCATCAATAAGGAATGGGAGTCACCTGACCCTTCTAGAATATCCGATAGACGCATCTCTGATGGATTTTATCCAACCCAGGAAGACATAAACAAAACATGGTGCACTCCTTCCACCGTTGACCACCAGGTCACAGGCCTATGCAGGAAGATGGTCCTCCCCTCGGAGACCACTATACCACTTCGCGACTTTACAGACAAGAAAATGGAGGAATTCATGAAGAAATGCTTTGAGATAATGGGCCTGGCCTGTAGGGCCAACACTGCAGTGACCTACACATCAAGAGCACTAGTCACATGGCTCAAGGAACTGGTATCATCCCTAGATCCAAAATCTAAACAAGCTGACCTAGCGGAGTATGTAATCCAGGTGGCAAAATACACAGCCGACACGTACATAGACACATTCCAAATGTCAGCAAGACTAGCCACACTAACAAACAGAGCTAGGCAACTCATCTGGTTGAAAATCTGGAATGCAGATTCAGAATCTAAGGCCATGTTAAATAAACTTCCATTTAAAGGCAATTTAGTGTTCGGTGAGGGGGCTAGAAAAATACGTGAAGCAGAAGGGCAATGGGACGGGCTTGGGTAAGGACAAGTCTTCCAGAAACACATATCCACCAGCCTTTCACAGCGGATTTCATCCCTACAGAGGCAAACAGGACGTGAGACAAACGACTCAATACTCCAAGGGAAAACTTACGGATTCAAACCCTCCTACTTCAACAACGCCAACCGTGGCAGAGCCTGCGGCAAAGGACAAAGGGGCAGATATAACACAACCTTCACACAAGGCTGATCCAATTCTAATTGACTACCAATCTTATGTGTCAGACAACCAGGACAACCAGACTGGATAGAACTGCCTACTCCACCCTCCAATAGGCACCAGACTCCTTCAATTCTCTCACATATGGAACCAGACTACATCGGAAAAATTAGTTCTAGAGGTGGTATCTCAGGGGATACTCCATAGCATTCGAACAAAATCCAGTCTAAAAACAGGACAGTGGTATCTCCAGTAATTCTTCATCCAGTAAAACTCCAGGCAGTAAGGACCACGCTCTACAACCTTTTGTCCAACAAAGCGATAGTGGCAGTACCACCAGACCAAGTAGGTCAGGGAATCTACTCCATCTTTTTCCTCATGCCCAAAAAGACAGGAGATATGAGACCCATTCTAGACCTAAAGTTTGTCAACTGCTTCATACAATACAAAAAGTTCAAAATAGAGACACTGCAATCGACCCTACCGTCCATAAAGCCAGGAGACTTCCTCACCTCCATCGACTTGAAGGACGCCTGTCTCCACATTCCAATCAGGCAAGTTCACTACAAATTTCTGAGATTCAAGATTCTGGGTCAGCACTTCCAGTATCAGACCCTCCCTTTCGGTCTAGCACCAGCCCCATGCGTGTTCACCAAAGTTTCAGTCACCCCTCGCCACCAGACTAAGGCAACAGGAAGTCCACATCATCCCATATCTTGATGACTGGCTGATATGGGCCAGAACCCTACTAAAGGCTCAACAGAACACTGAGATGGTGGTACACATGCTATAGTCACAGAGCAGTCTAATACCCTATACAACATCTGCAGTCCACCATAGATACGGCAGATGGGAAGGTGAGACCCTCACAGAAGAGAGCAGACAGGGTCTTAATGCAAGCACAGGCTCTGAGTGCCACTCCAAATCCCACCCTGCAGGTGGTCCAACAGACGCTAGGCTTCATGGCCTCTTGCACCGGCCTAGTCCCTTGGGCACTCTGGAATATGTGCCCATTACAGACCCTAGTTATACAAGCAGGACAAAAGCCACAATACGACCTGTCTAAATCACTTCAATTAGATCCTCCTGCCACAAAATCACTAGCAAGGTGGTCCAACAAAAGCAATATCATCAGGGGAGCAGAACTACAAATACAGCACGGTGTAGCAATAGACACAGACACAAGCCTAAAAGGCTGGGGAGCCACGCTGAATCACATCGGCCCAGGACAAGTGATCAGCCTTAAAGTCATGAATGCAAATAAACCTGCAGGAGATGAGGGCCATTTACCATTCACTACATCATTTTCAAGCATTCATCAGACAACAGAGAGTACTCATACAGTCAGACAACCGAGAAATGATGGCCTACATATCGAATCAGGGAGGAACAAGGACAGCTCGACTACTCCCGAGAAACAAGAAAAGTAATGGACTGGGTGCAGACACACCTGAAATCCATCACAGGACTTCCAGTGATGTCACTGTCAGCATGGCTGCCTGATTTTACAGTACCCGATGGTATAATCCGTGATAATCGGCCTCCTTATCCAAAGAAAAGTATCTATTGTGGACTGCCACTGATAAACTGAGCCCTTCTGTGAATGCCTACCAGAAAAAACACAAGAAGGGGGAACCCCGAGCCACCAAAAATGCAGCAAGAAAAACCGCAACCCAGAGACAGGAGTCCATCCGCTTCCTATGCTTCATCATATACAGCGGGCTCAGGAGAGAACGACGATGACTTGGGCTCGGAGACGGCGTCGATGGAATGTCGGGCCGATGCCAGAGCAATAATGAGAATACTGCATACAATCGATAACAAAGTAACCGGAATAAAGAATAATCTCCAGAAACTTGAACAACATACCTCCTGTGTGGAAAATCATGTGGATGCACTGCAATCGGAGCATATGGCCTTCGGTTGTTCCTTGCTGTACCTATGTAGAAGAGAAAGAGAACTGTCAGCCTGAGCGGAGGATGCTGAAGCCCATTTGAGGTGAAACAATCTTTGGATATTTGGCGTGCCTGAGGGACTGGAGCAAGATGATACCACCAGTTTTATGGCATGGTGGTTCCAAAAGGAATTAGACCTCTCAGCTGACTCAGAACTTGGCACAGAAAGAGGGCATAGGGCCTTAGTATCGAAACCAAAACCAGGAGCCCCTCCAAGGTCTATCATAGTTACATTTCTGAGCTACCCAGTAAAGGAGAAAGTGATGCAGCTGGCTTGGGCAAAAAAGAAGCTTAATTTGGACAGACAGCATACCTATGTTGACCAGAACTATCCCCCTCTGTTACTGGCCAAATGGAAAAAAGTTTTACAAGTGGTGAAGCAGCTGAAGGGAAAGGCGGTGAAAGCGCAAATAAGGTAATTGTGGGTTCAGGACAAGGATACTACTCACACTTTTGAGGACCTGGTAGCTGCCTCCTCCTTTTTGCAGTCTATGGGAACTGTGCCAGTGGATCTGAAGGAAGAGATGGCCGAAAGAGAAATTAAGGACTTGATGTGCGAGGTGACGTCTCAACCTACAACCAAAGAGAAAACAAAGCCTGGTGGTCTTCTTTCACTAAACGCTGACTTAACCCAATGGCTCAAAAAACCTAAACCAGTTGCTACCAGAGCAGAGCCAGAAATGAAAATGGTAATATTTTAATCTGCTTGTGGTCTGAGGGAAGGGGAGACTGTGCTCGCATAAGCGAGAACTGCGGGCCGCAAAGACTGAAACTACACAATAGATTGATATGCCTGTGTTAAGTTAAACTAGGAGACATTGACATAACAGGAACGATGTACCAGGGGTTGGTAGTTTCTACCGGATATTTTGAAAACAGGAACTGCAGGATTGTATGACTGATTATATTCCCTAACAATCCTCGAGATCAACGAGAAGCAAAGACAGCAAGAGCGCGTGTATGAAGATAACAAAATGGAATATAGAGCTTTGAGATAATATACTAATGCAGGTTTTGTTTGTTTTCAGGTATTGAAGCTAAGAAAGTTATTTCAGGAAGGCTGTACATCAATTACTTCATCTGTTTGGGTGATTAGGGTAGCTATTCCTTGAGAGGGATTAACATTAGTGCAGGGGTGAAAATACAATAGAAGGTATAGCAGCATATTAATAAATTGTTCTTATCCCCCCCCCCTTTTTTTTTGGTGGTCTGCAATGATATTAGGGTTGAACTAGTTAAAGAATTTGGGGGACAAACCTGATATGTGTAGCAGATTAGGAGGGAGTTACTCCCATCAGACATATACATTCAATAGGAATACTATGACAGAGAATAATGGAGCAGGGAGGAGGTGTGCTATGAGGCATGAGGACGTGGGGGAGGGGAATTGCTGTGTTATCCCCAGTCCACATAACGATGCATTATATAAGTTAAAGGTTGTCACATCCCTCTCCTTTATATATATATATATATATATATATATATATATATATATATATATTTTTTTTTAAGTGATACTGACAAGGAAGAGGGGGCACTGGGATCCCAGAAGTCCACTTGAGGGAAGAGAGAAGAAGGGGTAAAAACTGCTTTGCATCTCTATACCCTACATTTAGGGTGCTCCCTCGAGGTAAATCTTTTTCTTAGGCAGTAGATATCGCTGCACAAAGACAAGGTGTCTTTGGTGTTTTCTAAATGTTAGATATGTGTTATCTACTCAAGTTATGAATAAGTTGTTCGAATGAGTGATGTTTTATTGTTTTTCTGCTGGCAAAGATGTTTTTGTTTTATTTCTGAATTCAGTGTGGGTTTGGTAGCACTTGGGAGTAGGGTGAGGGGGCAGGGAGTGGGGTTAGAGGGAAGAAAGAATGGGGTGCGGGTGTGGATCCTTGTCAAACTAAGTTATGGAAAACATAATCATTGCTACATGGAACATAAAAGGGCTTAATAATGTGGTTAAAAGGGCCAGGGTATTGCAGGAACTGCAGCGGGCTAAATGTGATGCAGTCTGTCTACAAGAAACAAAACTATAGGCCGCAGAACATTTAAAACTAAGGCGGATGTGGGTAGGGAATGTCTATGCAGAGTCAGACCCTGCTGCGAAAAAGGCAGGAGTGGTGATCTTGGTGCGCAGAGTGTTGCCCGTTTGGATTACCCAAGTGCAGGGATTTGGCAGATCGGTCTTGGTGTAGTGAGCTTTACGGGGTCACGATATACATATAGCCCTGGTGTATGCACCCACCCTCCCTTGGGAGAATTTTTCAGACTAGTATTTCGGTTTTTGTCCTCCCTTCCTGATGGGCAGGTCATCTGTATGGGGGACTGGAACAGTGTAGAAGATGCAGTGTTAGACAGAAACCCTATCCAGGGCAAGGGACACAAGGCTTGTTCCAAATTATTTAAAGTATTACAAACAGAGGGAGGATGGGTTGACCCATGGAGGCTTCAAAACCCAAAAGGAAAGGAGTTCACATTCTATTCCCCAGCTATTAACTCATACTCCTATCTAGACAGAATGTGTACTCAAAAGAAATGGTATTTTATGGTCCATGATATCAGCACCAAGGCCATCCCACTGTCGAATCATGCCCTAGTGGTTTGTGAAATTTGTTGGGGTTCAGGGCATGTGAGAGGAGGATGGAGGCTTAGCATCAGTCTGCTGCAAGATGAGGTATTTGTTTTAATCACTAAAGAGATTATCACTAATTACATAAGGGAAAATCGGGGTACAGATACATCTATTAAATATATCTGGGATTGTCTCAAAGCGGTGGTGAGGAAACATGCCATCTCGCATGCTGCCTATAAACAAAAGTTACATCAAACCTTGTTGACTAGAGTGGAAGAGGATCTGTCACACATAGAATCAGAGCACAAAAAGACACAAGCTACAGCTCTCATATCTAAGGTAAAGCAGGCCAGAGGAAAAAATTAAATAAATTACTGTTACGAAGAATGGAAAATGGATAAATAATCTATATAGGTCACCTACAGTCCAAGTTAAGGTTCACAGGGTGACAGCTGGACCCTTTGCAATAGGAAGCGGTACAAGACAGGGGTGCCCTCTATCCCCACTTTTATTTATTTATTAGTATGGAGCCCTTAGCGGTGATGATTCGTCAATCTCAAGAATATAAAGGTATTAGGGTAGGTGGTGAAGAACTACGTATTTCATTGTATGCAGAAAGCACACTTCTGTATACCATTGATCCAGTCAAGATGGTTCCCATAATATTGAAATTATTAAGAGAATTTGGGGCGGTATCGGGGTTTAAAGTGAATGAAACTAAAACTGAAGTGTTACCAATTGGCACCTATCCGGGACCATTACCACCCGATTTAGCGGGGTTTAAATGGGCTACCTCAGGGTTTAGATACTTAGAAATATGGATACCTAGAGATATCTCAAAGCTATACCAGACAAATCATTGGAAATTACTAAAGGAGGTACAGGTGGATTGCAAAAGACAGAGAGAACTCCCCTTATCTCTTTTTGGTAAAACAGAAACAGTTCGTATGAACTTACTTCCCAGATTTCTGTTTCTTTTTTCATCTATTCTGTTACATCCTCCTGGTAGGTTTTGGAAAACAATTAGATCTATCCTTACCAAATTTATTTGGGGGGGTAGGAAATCTAGAGTTAAATGGTCTATATTGACAGCCCCTAAAAGCAAGGGAGGACTTGCCCTTCCCGACATTGAAACATATTATGGGGCAGCACAATTACAATGGTTCATTCCACACTTATATACAAAAGGGATGCATTTGTGGGTTCTTTTGGAAAAACCTCTTGGGGATTACCAAACATGGGAGATATGATATATATGGACAGAACTAACATTAAATTATGATCCTCAGGAAATATATGGGCTACAGACTTACAAAAAACATGTGTGGAGGTCAGTAACAAGTATAAAATCCCTTTACTGGTAGAGAGGGATACTCCTTTGGGGGTCTGCCTAAACTTCTTCCTTTTTATATTGGAAGGAGGGTATAGGGTGTGGGAGAGGCAAGGGCTAATGATGCTGGGGCAGTTCTTTATGGGGGAAGGGATCAAATCCTTCCAGCAGCTTATTCTGGAATTCCACCTACCTCAGAGGGATTTTTTCCATTTCTTGCAATTTCAGCACTATTTAGAGGATGAGATTTATAGATCACAAATTAATGGACCGCCTAATCCTATAAAGGCACTTTTGGTTTCATTAGCAGCCTCCCCTAATAGCAAGGGAAGGATTTTACAGATTGTGGGGATGTTATTGGATATAGAAATGGTCTCAGCTGGAACTATTCAAGATAAATGGCACCAGGAGGCCCAGATGCAACTCACTGAGGCGGAGTGGGTGATGGTCTGGAGGGAGGTGTTTTCCACTTCAGCATCACCCTCCTGGAGGGACTTCAGATGGCGGGTAGTGGCATGATATTTCTGCACCCCTGTAATCACAAAACACTACAGAGCCTGCCTATCAGACAAGTGTTGGAGGGGATGTGGCGAAGTTGTTAGCCATACACATATTTTGGGGGGCATGTCCTTTGCTTCAGCAACATTGGAAGGAGGTAAATCAAACAGCTGAAAACATTTTTGAAGTAAATATCCCCTTAAATATCCAGACATGGGTCTTGGGTCTGCCCCCAAACACTTTGCGCACTAAGGCACAGATATATGTTTTTAATATCTGTGTGACTGCAGCCTTAAAAACCATTACTCAATGATGGCTGCAATCTGGGGTGCCCACACAACCAGGGTGGGTAGATAAATGTCTACAAATAATGGAAATGAAGTGTCTTACAGCTAAGCTGAGACTACAGAAAGATAAATACATTAGTCAATGGCTTCCATTTTTCCACTTCCTGGCTGAACAGCAGAACAAAACTACACTTGAGATTCTGGCTGACCAGGCCTAGGGGGAGATCCACAGAGACATGGAATATAAAGGGGTGATTTGTGGGCCAACCCTTGAGTCCATAAATGAAGTACCATTGACCTGGGGGGGATGCCATTCATTAACAGCTTGTAGGTCTTTCTTCACCTGTCTCCCCTTCCTTCTCCCAGGTAACAATGAAGAATTGTATAACTACTCTCCTTCCACAGTATATAAAGGAAAACATAGAACTGAAGAAATAGATAAGGAGTGGGGAAAAATTAAATTTTCCTTTGAGTGCTATTAACGATCATACCTTATGAATTCAGTCATTTACTGCCAGTGATGTTCATCTATGTTTAGTGTGTATTGTCCAAGTTATTTTTTATTTTTCTTATGTTTGTTTTATAGTCTTTATGGACTTGTAAATAGTTGAAAGGTTGTAAATGTGTTTGTTTTGTATCTTAACAATGAAAAAAGTCTTACTAAACAGTTATTTAAAAAAAAAAAAAGAAATCCATCACAGCTGTTCATCTAGTGAGCAAACTAAATATAAAGATGGATTGGCTCAGTTGACAGGAAATAGCACCCGGGGAGTGGTCACTGCACCCTCTCGTATTACAACTAAACCAAAGGTGGGGACCCTTGGAAGTCGACCTCATGGCGTCCACAAGAAATACTCATCTCCTGAAATATTACTCCAGATACAGAGAGTCTGGTTCCTGGGAACAGATGCCCTGTCACAGGCTTGGCACTTCAGGAGAGCGTACTTATTTTCTCCGCTTCCTCTCATTCGGCAGGTCTTGAACAAAATACAACAGATGAAATCCACAGAGGTAATGGTGACCCCAAACTGGCCCTGAAGACACTGGTTCATGACTCTAGTATCAATGTCAATAGACACACCATGGACACTGCCACTTCAACTGGACCTAGTGCCACAAGGACCAATCAGCCACCCGAACCTGCATCCTCTGCATCTCACTGCCTGGTTACTGAGAGGAAGAGACAGCTAGAAAAAGGCTATAGCCAAAAGGTGGTGGACACTATGCTACAATCTAGGCACACATCCACTACCACCATCTATAAAAGACACTAGTTCATCTTCGAGAAATGGCGCTCCAACAATGGAGTAGAGAAGCAACCAATCTCTACCTCTCAGATTTTGCTTTTCTTACAGCATGGAGTGGATAAAGGTTTCTCAGCCTCATCGTTAGAAGTTCAAGCCACTGCTATTGGAGCAGGTGCAGGTCTAAAGGAAGGATATTCCCCAGGATCACATCCAGATGTGCTCAGATTCTTAAAGGTGGTTACCAATATTCACCCCAAGCACAAACCGACACTATCACCTTGGGATCTGAACACAGTATTAGATGCATTAGCCGCTACGCCTTTCGAACCAATGACTACCACGGACATTAAATGGGTATTCTTTAAAACAGCATTTCTTCTAGCTATTTGCTCAGCAAGATGAATAAGTAAGATTAGAGCACTCTCCTGTAAGCCTCCCTTTCTGATTATAAACAACAAGGGGGTAACACTAAGAACCAACCCAGCCTTTATTCTGAAGGTGGCCACACCCTTCCATATGTCTCAAATTATCAAGCTGCCTGCATGGTCTGCACAATCGGATCAAGGACAAGGCAGAGAGGCAAAACATTGGGACTTGAAAAGAGTGATCACTGAATATCTAAACAGAATAAGGGACTTCAGACAATCTGACAATCTATTTGTGGTACCGGGTGGACCGAGGAAAGGTCAGGCAGCAGCTACATCTATGCTAGCCAGCTGGATTAAACATACCATCACTGAGGCATGCAAGTTGCAGGGTCTAGCCCCGCCTCAAGGCATCAAGGTGCATTCTACCAGAGCAGTGGCAACATCCTGGGCCAAGCATAATGAGGCCTCCATACAAGACATTTGTGCAGCAGCAACTTGGTCCTCAATACACACCTTCACCAGACCCTGTAGACTTGATGTAGCAAATGCCGAAAAAACAAACTTTGTAGAAAGGTGCTGCTTAATTATACTGGACCTTACCTGGTACATCATCTGACCCACCCAAACATACTACTTACTGCTTCTTAGAACCCAGAGGTAATGGATGGGGGATGCTGTAAGGTGATGCAATATGCAATGGTAGTTTACTCACCTGGTAAAGGTGATTGCATGAGCATCACCTTTACAGCATCCCTGTTCCCACCCGAGTATCAGTCAGATGACTATCCAGCTAACGTGGTGTTAACCTCGATCATTAATATTATTTTTTCAGCTAGTAGTCTATATTGTAGTTCTTGAATTTCCAGCATGCTGTACGGGCTGGCCAACACTAGTATGTAGCTAACAGGAAATAAATAGATTGCATAATGCACCTTTTACTCATGGAATGTTTTCCCTAATTTTATGCATTCAGACGTATATCTATAATTCCTTAGACATCCCTGTGTACAATTTTCTCTTCATGTCATAACAGTTTTCTTACCACAGTAACTCTACAGATCACACAGCATTGGAAGAATCAAATTGGAGACCTGTGGTAAGGGAGAGGACCTAGGCAGATCAGATTTCAACATCTGGTCACGTGCATCTGCAGCCTATGAGGTGGATGTAACCCAGAGGTAATGGATGCAAAGTGGGATGCTGTAAGGTGATGCTCAGGCAATCACCTTTGCCAGGTGAGTAAACTACCAGCTTTTTCACATGCAATACAAATGACCAATATTTTATTCATGGTGTATATTATCAGCTTGTTTGTCTTGTCTGGATCCCCAAGAAATAAATGTTCTTAACTACACTCTTAGGCCTCTATTTTTAATTACATTATGTAACATGGAATAGGAAGTCTTTTCCAGTAAACCAGGATGTTGTGTATATAAGTTTATTATATTGTCTGTTTTAGACATCTTAAACATCATGAACAGCCTTTTTTTTTGTCTTTCTGTTTATTAACCAGCAAATGTTATGTGTTGCAATGTATGTAAAATGTTTGTACTGTGATGTCATAAAAGCCTTGAAAGCTGATTGATAAATAAAGAAACTGAAACTGGTTGCACATCATTTCTGCCGATACTGGGATATGAGGGATGATAAGGCTACCACCTATGCTGTGGCGGGCATGCCCAATGCCGTAGGTGCCATAGACTGTATATATGTGCCAATAATGGCCCAAAACAGGCAGAGAAGACATACAGGAACCACAAGGCATACCACAACATGAACATGCAGGTTGTGTGTGATGCTACAGGTGTACCCAGACTCAAAACATGATTTGTATATACACCACAGAACTCTGGACTGTGGCCATTTCTGTGTGCCCTGCCTGCTGGACAGGGCGTGCTCATCAGTAACTGCTCATGGGCAGAGGTGATGTATGCTAAAAGGGCACAGATGTGTACATCACACAAAATTATTTCCCTACCACACATAGGTGGCAGTGGATACCTTTTATGCACATTCCCGATGACACTGTTTCTGCAGTTACAGATTGATGACTCCCCCTTTGGAAGATCATTTGGTCAAGGCGCTAGGGGTTGCGGCTTGTCAGCTTGTCTTTCATGTTCACACCATCCTGTGAATAACACTTATTTGCTGGAACTGCTGGAGCACTGGATTTTCTTTTTATAGTTTGCTTAGTTTGCTCCAATCATTCAGCACTTTGAGCAACTTTTCTGGACGCAGTATTGTTTCTTCACTAAACATGTACCTCAGCATACTTGCCATGCACCATCTTTCTCCTGCTCCTCTGTTCTGTGTAGCATGTTCATTGGTGCCCTTCCAGGGATCTGTGTATGAGGATGGTACTCCTGTTGCCCCTTGTGTACCCCATGAAGTACTATGTGTGTGCACACCGAGGACTGTGCCTTGGCTGGTTCAAGTGTAGAAGTGTCGAGTGCACATGGCAGAGTGGGTGATGTTGTATCCTGTATGTTCATGCTTAGTGGTGTCTGTACTGTACTGTATTATTTGTGTTGGTCTGCAGATGGTTTGGGGGGGGGGGGAGTCCTGTGTGTTCTGGGGCATATTCATCTTGTGCATACTGTGTGTTGTGCCTGTGGTACTGCTGCCATCCTGTTTTCTATCCATGGTGAGGTCAGTGTTGTCCTGGGTACCCTTGGACACAATTGGTTCTGTACTTGTGGGAGGGATAGATGTTGGGGTTACTGTAGCAGCTAGCATATGGTACTGCATGCCTGCGAGTAGGTGTGTGTTGCCCACTGCTTATGGCTTACATGTGGCATACCAACCCAATTCCTGTGTTTCATTGTCCTCAGTGTCACTGCTATCATCCCAGGCAGATTTTGATGGACATGCATCTGTGGAAGATGTGCATAGTATTAGCACTGTACACATGCATGGTATGGTCACAGTGTACCATCATAACAGTACACACTCTCCAGTGTATTGAATTAATCCTACTCGGCACCAATTGCCTGCTGCCTGAAGGTGTTCAGCAGCATGTCCTCAATGGGCATCATCTTGGAGTTTTCATCTGGGCTACCACCACCCATCTTCAGCTGTGCCCACCTCCATTGTGCAAGTTTCCTCTTCACAACACCATGCAAGTCATGACACTTGTGTTTTTATGGCCATGATTATGCTGAGAGTATTCCCTGTGGCATTGATGGCTTCCAGTATGCCAATCCACATGAGGTGCTTATGGGATGGCATGCCCTTCAGTGCCTTGGCACTGTAGAGGGTGGGGTAGTTCATACACCTTAGTGGCAATGATTGTAGTCTCCTTTGCCATGAACGTTGGCATCCATGGCCTGCATTGGTAGCCACCAATGCCTCCAGTGTCTACTCCCCCCTATCCCAGGCATGCACCCTGGCTGGGTCAGCTTGTCCCACTGTCAGACGCTGTGTGGTGGCATTCCCACACAGACCAGTAGCCATAGTATAGTGCTCCATGCCCATGGCCTCCACAACTGACATTTTCACATTACAGTCCAGGGGGTGTGACATCTTTTCATGCAGGGTCATGGGGCATTCCATGGGTGTGTGCCACTCTCTGTGAATCCCTGCCCCATTCCTTGTGCACATTTCCACAGCTTTTGCATACCATGGGAGTGCACTCCCACTTTTGCATGGTTCAGGGTGCATTTGTGTTTTTTCTGTGGATCAAGTTCTGAAACATTATATTCAGGGCTGCAATGTCATTTAGGCATAAATAGTGTCCCTGCAGTCATTTATCAGTGATTCAATGATTGATGGATGAGTTAAGGGCAAAAAGCAAAGCAGAGTCCGGACAGAGGCATGAGGGTGGACCAGTGTGAATCCACTTACACTTCAGCCACTTGTGCCACACTTGCCATGTGAGGACTTTAGTTTCCAACACTGCCATTTGGGCATCTTTCTCAAGCACTCAAAAATGTGCCATGAAAATTGTAGAGAGTATGAATTACAAAAAGAAAATTAGTTTTTGTTATTGCCAAAGTGGGCTGAAGTTTAAGCTCCCAAGCAATGGGAAGAGTGACTGTAAACCAGGCAGATAAAGTGGGGATTTTACTGAAGCTGCTGGGGGAGGTATATGGTGGAGTTTGTGTCCCAGGTGCCACTTTTCAACTAAGTTATCTTTACATTATCTACACTGTTTATGTTAGTCTGTGCATGTATAACTCTGTCTACATAAGATACCAACTCCAGCGGTTCAATCTAAAATGCTTCAGGGTTCACAGACTCGGAGACAAGAAGCCAGTTTTGTTTACATGGCCACATCACTGCAAAATGGGGAAGATAAGGACTTGTTACACTCTGATGTTGTAAAGCATTATAGAATGTCATGTCTCTGTTAGCCCAAGGTAAGCAGCGGGGGTACAGCTGGATTTATTATATTGATTTTAAACAATTGGGGTCACTTACATTTCACACTGTTGAAATTCAAGCCCTTTCTCCAGTTGAACAAGCCCATGACTGATGCATAGTCTGTCCTACGGCACTGGCAGTCAAGAGATTAGCCCCTTTGGTAGAGATCTGATACCCTTCAGAGAGCCTGTGGTAGTGGCTGTCACTCTCTGCCACATTCAGAGACTGCTATTTTATTGTCCCTGTCAGATAGCAGCCCAAGGTTACTGCCAGCTCGCAGTCAGCTCTTTGATTTCTGTCAGCCATGACCAGGTCCTTTTAGTTATCTGCTATCTTTTCAGTTCTCTTCCAGCCTGGGCTGTATTCCTCGACTAATTAGCTCTTTGGAGATTTCCCTTTTTAAAACTTGCTATCACAGAGGACAGGAACTGTTCAAAAGTTTGTGCTTCATAGAAATTCTGTACTCATACAGGCCCTGTACAGCTGTGATTTCAAATTAAAAGTGACAGGTCAGGCCAATTTAAGTTAAATAAAGTAATATTTGCATGGTCAATAGAAATGTAGAAAGGTGACATCAGTTCCTTGATCAAATATGTAGATGAAGGGTACTGAGAATGTTTTTGTATAATCAAAATTACCAGACTATGCACATTTGTAAAAATGTGTGTGATCCTACATAACAGACTCTTGAATTTTCTTCATCTTCTGGTGTGCAAATATTGTGCTTGCTGAATATAAAAGCAGCACAACTTTAGGGTACAAAAACACACTGAAAAAACATCAAGAGCTGGTCTTACATCAAGGAGGGCCCTGAGGATGTCTTTGTTGTCAACTTCAGAAGAAAAGAGAGGAACAGAGGAGGAAACTGGCAGAAGGAATAGATGCCAAACAGAACTCAAAGGATTAGGTCTGGGTAAGGTGATCGGTATTCGAAAGCAGTCCGCCTTCTAGCTCTGATCTGAGGGAATAGGCTGGCAGCAAAGCCAGAGGGCATAACAGCACAAACACACCTTCAGCACACTGCTAGAGGCTTGCCCGAGTGCCTGCAAAAATGCGCTCGCAATTAGCAAGGAAAAGTATGCTCTAAGAATAGGCAGAAATTGCTAGGCTGAAGGAAAGAAATTATATTTCTGGCATGAGACACTTTGATCTGGTCATATCCAGGATTTTGTCACAAATTACATTTCACTACAAAAGCTTAACTTGCAAAATAGTCTGAGACGGGTTCTTGGGGATAGTGACAAATTGTTACTTCTCAACTAGAGAATGAAATGCAAAATCTGAATGAATACATTAGTGCTGGATCCATTTACAAAAATAGATAGCTTACTTTTCTTTGCTAGCTTGTATCTTTCAAGAGGCACTGTTAATGCTGAAGTCTTTTACGTTAGACAGCTGAATAGATAAAATGTAGAAACAAAACTTGCACAAGTGATGAGAAATCACTGCTGAGCCTTAATTCGACTCATATCATGTGTGCATCATGGTAACCACTTACAGAAGGCTTATAAAATCTGTAATGAACCCAACATAAATATTTGGATCTAGCTCACAGTCGCTATCAGTTCATCACACTGTTCTTCAAATGCAGACTGAATAAAGCTAGTTGTAATTATTAAGACCTCATGTATTTCCCCATGCTGGAGCACTAGGTGATTTAGGCAATTATTAGCATTTATGTCAGTTTTTTGCATGCTTGCAGTATTGAAAAAATAACATCAAGAGAGCTTTGAAATGTTATTTTGTTGAATGCAATTTCTTTCAGCTTTCATTTCACATACTGTATCTTGTTGAGTAGTACAGCAGCTGACTTTAAGGCAGACGTATGCCAACCTGCATACTGCAGCTAGTGTTAATTAAACCAGCCCTCTTGCCAACCATCCTTGGTATATACAGTATCACAAGATGTTTATGGAATGGAACAATTTGATGACTGTGTGTGAGGGATATTATTACAGTGTCTCAAGATGTGGCGCAGTAATGTTACACCATATCATGCATGTACTGATAACACAGAAGGGTGCCTTAAGTACATAAGCATGAAGGGAGAGGTGATTTTCAAAAACTTGGATGCAAGCAAGAGCCCATAAGTGGGGCTCAATTTTCAGAGGGCTGAAGAATCCCACCTACACTGCAGATAAACAGTGCATCAAGGCTGCCAATGCACTCCCATAGTTCCCACCCCCACATGTACACAGTTTTCAAAGAAACTGCATTTTGTAACCTTTTACCTACTTTATTCTTGTTTGCACTACAATTTTGGGATGGGCAGGTGTTTCTTCTGTACACCGGTAAGTTGTGTTGCCCCATCCCTCTCAATATTGGACCACTTCTCCAATGTACCCGAGGCTTGCTTGGTTATATTGGAGCTACTTTCAAGGATACATCCCAGCTAATTCCACAAATGGCAGCCAAATCTGGACACAACCTGCCAAAACTGAGATGCAGTTTTTTTTCCCTACAATTTGTTTATCTACATAGCCCAGCTGAGATGCAATATCTTGTTTCCAATGGGTCTTACTTCAATATATTTCTGCAGCTGGGTGGACTGAAGCACTAAGAAGTTAAGTCACATGCCCATGGTCACACCATGGGTATTTTGGCTCTAGTGGGGTTTGAACCTGTGATCTCCCAAGGCTGGATTTTCTATTCTCCAGAATTGCCACGAGCCCCCTGTGTGCCAAAGATATGGCATAGTGGGCTTGCAGCAATCTAAAGGGATTCTCTATTGTTTCTAACAAAGTGATGATTGCTAGACCATCTTGTTGTGCTCTAGCTTGCATCTTAACAAGGACTCTTTACATACAGCTTGCGGCCGAGGTTTGGCACAAGCTGTCATAAAGCGAGTCAATTGTTGACAACTGTACCTGAGATTATAAAATTGGATGCAGAACACAGCAGTCATCAATGCCACAGCTGCGTTGGTACTAGAATTTGACACAGGGCTTGACTGAAACCCTGTATTCAACTTCTAAAGTTCAGCCCCTAGTTCCTAATCCCATGCTGTATCCATTAGCCTACGTTGCCTCCAAGGGTTAGACCAAGCTAAACTTTATGTCTGGAAGCAAATGCGTCCAGATCTTTAGAACTAGGATGACGTAAAAAATGTCAGACATAGAGTGAACATAGTAGTAACACACACACACACACACAAACACACACACACGTAGTTGCATCTACCCATCCTGACCAGAATTCTGTTTGCAGGAGTGCAATCTTTACAGATGTCAGTCTAAAATGCAAATTGCATTGACTTCTAAATTGCACGATTTATCAGAACTTGTGAAAAACGTCATATATGATGAAGACTTCTTTTTTGGAAGGGGGAAGAAAAAGCTGTTGTTTTCTTTTTCTCAAATAGAAATTGAATTTTAATTACAGAAAAGTCAAAGTCCCAAGGCATGGCTAGCTTCCGTACCTTGGGCAAGCAGGTCTCCTGTAAAATAAATGCAAACATAAGATAAATTGCAACGCCCTTGGAGGGTAATAATTTACACCTGTCACTGCAGTTTCCCTGCTGGAACTGCTCTGCTGTCAGTTTTTCACTTCAGCTGGGTCTCGTTAACATGACTTCATGTGTTCCTGTGGGAGAACTGCTATTATGCACTATTGACAATAGTTATCTGATCATTAGTCCATACTTAACCATAGTTCTCATGCTGCAGTATTGTTTACAGGTCAAAAACTCGACAGTTCGGTCCCTCTGGACCTCCGTCAGGACTTGCTGCACAGACAGAAACAAATTACAGTACTGTGTTAGTAACACTAAAGATTTCCTGATTGAAGGCGAGCTACTCGCCGTCATTTTTCTGCCCAAGGACATTTGAGAATTACAGGGGCCTAGTTTTCAGAACAAATGGTTTGAAACATGCTTGCCTGTGTTAGTGGTCTAAAGTTAGCTCTCTACTTTTCTAAACAATGTATTTGTTTTGGGGGGGTATGCCTAATTGAGTAATCATACACACCATCATAGTCTATATCAAAAAAACTCACTTGTTTAAATTAGCATATCCTGAACTCAGCTACAGTTCATGCTTGACCTTGGTTTATTAACATACAAACATAGATTTTGGCGGCAGATAAGGACTGCTTGGCCCACCCAGTCTGTCTATATCCCTACTTATTGGATAAACTGCAGTTCCTAGTTACCCCACAGCCTGCTTCCTCCTACCCCCAACAAGAATTGCCTTATGTCTGTCCCATGCATTCTTGAATTCACCCACTGTTTTTGACCCCATGACCTCTTCCAGAAGGTCATTCCATGTGTCCACCACCCTCTTTATGAAAAAATACTTCTTCATGTTGCCCCTGAGCCATCCCCCCTCTCTCTTCAAATTGTGCCCCCTTGTTCTTGCTCATCTTTTTTCTGTAATATGCTACCCTCTTGGACTTTGTTGATTCCCTTGAGGTACTTGAAAGTTTCTATCATGTCCCCCCTCTACCTCCTTTCCTCAAGGGTATACAGTACATATTAAGCTCCTTTAGTCTCCCTTCGCATGGCTTCTGGTGCAGACCCTACACCATTTTAGTTGCTCTCCTCTAGACTGCCTCCATCTTGTCTATGTCATTATGTAGATGGGGTCTCCAGAACTGCACACAGTACTCCAGATGAGGTCTCACCAACTGTCTGTACAGAGGGATACCAACGTCCTGTTTTCTACTGGTGATGTCTCTCCCTATACATCCCAGTATCCCCCCAGCCATTCTTACTGCCTTCTCACACTGTTTGCCTATCTTTAGGTCATCTGATATGACTACCCCAGGTCCCTTTCCGTTTTTGTTGTTGTTAGTACCTCCCCCCTCCCACTGTGTACACTTCCCCTGGGTTTATGTTTCCCAGGTGCATTACTTTGCACTTATTGTTTGTCAATTGTATCCTGTTTATCCTGTTTATGTTATTTTCTGTTGGTTTGTTTTCATGTATTTGTATAGTGCTGTGATCTTCTTGGAACAGTGTTTTTAAATAAAGTTGGCTTGACTCGTGGTGTCCCTAAAGTTTCTAATATGGCTGTTTTCTCCCAGAGAAAGGCCCAGGCCAGATGTTCCAAACATTTTCATTTGTACTGTGGTTACCCCAGCAAATTGTAAAACACTTTTCTGGGACAAGAAAATGGCAACTCAGAATTTCTAGGGACCCCACAAGACATCACAAATGTATGTTTTGAGGCTCTTCCTAGAAATTCTGTGCAGACATTTCTCTTTCAAAAAAAAGGCATGTGAACATTTGTAGAAGCAACCAAATTGCATGTGCAACTACAAGGCCCAGAAAAGATATAGGATAGTGTATGGCCTCCCATCCACAACAAGACAATTTTTCACCCGAGTGTTTGAAGGGCAGACAGCAAGGAGAACCAGGGATAAATGACAACCAAGGAAGGGGCTGGAGTAGAACAGTGAAGCAGTCTAGGGAGGTCAAATCATGGAAAGCCATGTGTGCAAATGCCAGGAGCCTTAGCAACAAGATGGAAGATCTGGAGGCTGTCATGGTACAGTCAGACCTGGACATTGTGGCCATCACTGAAACCTGGTGTAATGATAACCATGACTGGGAGATGGCCATACCTGGCTACAACATATTCAGAAGAGACAGAGCAGGCAGGAAGGGAGGAGGAGGGCACTGTATGTGATAAATGACATAAGGGCCACACAGATCCAGGAGGAACAAAATGGGGAGAGATACTGTGGGTTAAGCTGGAAAGGAAAATGGGGCCAGCCATCCGCACAGGTGTGGTCTATAGACCACCAGCCCAGGAGGAAGAAACAGATAGGAGTTGATGCTAGCCATCCAAAGGATGGCAACAAGGGTGAGGTAGTACTGGTTGGAGACTTCAATATACCAGACGTGGACTGGAGCATCCCAGCAGCAGCATCAACTAGGAGCAGATTTATCCTGGACCCTTCAGGGTGCCTTCCTCAAGCAACTGGTCATGGAACCAACTCGGCAGAAGGCAATACTGGACCTTGTGCTCACAAACAGGGACAGTGTGATGGGGGTAACAGTGGGGAGCACCTGGGTAACAGTGACCACCAGTCATTGTGGTTTGAAATCACAGAAAGAGCAGAACCAAACCACACAAAACACGATCCTGGATTTTAGGGGGTCAGACTTTGGGAAAATGGGGAGATGCTTGAAAGAGGCATTAAGGGGAATGGGACAGGAATCGGGGATTGAGGAACAGTGGGCAGTATTTAAAATGGGGATTACAAGAACAACAGGATTATGCATTAAGCAGGTTAGCAAGAGGAAAAGAAAGAGGAGACCGTTATGGTTTTCCAAAGAGGTAGCAAAGAAAGTGAAAGCCAAAAAGATTGCATTCAGGCAATACAAAAAGACACAGGCAGAAGGGGATAGGGAGAAGTACCAGGAGAAACAAAGGGAGGCAGGGAAGTCAGTAAGGGAAGCCAAAGCTCAGACAGAAGAACACATTGCAAAATCAGTGGTTAAAGGGGACAAAACCTTTTACAGGTACATAAGTGAAAAAAGAAGGACAAAGGGAGGGATAGTGAGACTGAAGGGGGAGGATGGGAGCCGCGTGGAGGATGACAACAGTAAAGCTGACATATTGAACAGGTATTTCTGCTCAGTCTTTACTAAGGAAGAGGGGGGTAATGGGTCTGAAGGGAGTACAAGGGTGAGAATGGTGCAGAAATGGACACAAGTCCCTTTACACGAGAAAGGGTCCTGAAGGAACTGGAAGTAATAAGAGCTGATAAAGCAATGGGGCCAGATGGGTGCACCCAGGGTCCTAAAGAACTAAGAGAGGTGGTGGCTGAACCTCTGGCTATCCTGTTCAGCCAATCACTGGAAACAGGGAGGTACCCAAAGACTGGAGGACAGCAGATGTAGTCCCCTTATACAAAAGTGGGAACAAAGAGGAAGCAGGGAACTACAGACCAGTCAGCCTCACCTCGGTAGTGGGAAAGATCATGGAAGCACTACTGAAGGAGAGATTGGTGGAACATCTGGTTGTCAATGGACTACAGGACCCAAGGCAGCATGGTTTCACCAGGGGAGGTCATGTCAGACCAACCTCATTGAATTTTTTGACTGGGTGACTAGGGAGGTGGATCAGGGAGGGCAGTGGACATGGCCTATCTGGACTTCAGCAAGGCCTTTGACACTGTGCCACATAGAAGACTATTACACAAACTGGGGAATATGGGTGTGGGCAGGACAGTAGTGTGGTGGGTAGGTAACTGGCTGGGTGGCAGGACACAGAGGGTGGTGGTAAATGGCTGTCACTCCACAGAGGGAAGAGTGACCAGTGGGGTACCACAGGGATCAGTGCTGGGACTGGTCCTATTCAACATCTTCATCAGTGACATTGCACAGGATCTAGAAGGCAGAATTTCACTGTTCGCTGATGACACAAAGCTCTGTAACAGAGTAGACACCAGAGGGTGTAGACAGAATGAGAAGGGACCTGCAGAAACTTGAAGAATGGTCAAGGGTTTGGCAGTTGAAATTCAATGCAAAGAAGTGCAAGATAATGCATATGGGGCACAAAAACCCTGGCACAATATATCAGTTGGGGGGTGAGGATATAGCATGCACCAAGCAGGAAAGGGATCTTGGGGTTGTCATCTCTGATGACCTCAAGGTAGGAAACAGTGTGACAAGGCATCAGGTAAAGCAAATAGGATGCTGGGATGTATAGGCAGGGGCATCACCAGCAGGAAAGGGAGGTCATAATTCCCTATACAAGACACTAGTGAGGCCCCACCTGGAGTACAGTGTACAGTTCTGGAGACCATACCTACGTAAGGACATAGACAGGGTAGAGAAGGTTCAGAGGAGGGCAACAAAGATTGTGCATGGGTTGCATCACAAGTCCTATGAAGACAGGTTGAAGGAACTGAACATGTACTCCCTGGAGGAGAGGAGGGAGAGAGGGGATATGATAGAGACATACAAGTATCTTACAGGGAGGAACAGGGTGCAGGAAAACACTATTTTAAGCGAAAAAGATGTTTCAGGACTAGAGGCATGGGATGAAGTTGGAGGAGGGCGATTCAGAGGAAACATGAGAAAGAATTTCTTCACAGAACGGGTGGTGGACAAGTGGAACACCCTGCCAGAGGAAGTGGTGGGAGCTGAAACAATCACGGGATTTAAGAATGCATGGGATAGACATAAAGGAATTCTAGAGGTCAGGGGTAAGGGGAAATAGACTTCTAGGAAAACAAACTGAACTTACAAGCTCAAATGGGCAGACTAGGTGGGCCATAGGCCCTTATCTGCCGACACTGTCTATGTATCTATGTATCTATGTTTTCTATGATGGCTGATGACCTCGAGAGCGAAGCTCGAGTGGTCCCTCTGCTATCATGGAAAACGTGAGGGGGAAGAGTTGCGAGTTGTTTCGGAGGCCATGCACTATTCTGTATAGTGTATGGTACCCCAAAACAGGATCACTTACATTTTTTAGCCAGCATCTGCAGCTGGAGACCCACACTCCTGGTCTCTAGCCCACTGGCCAGCTCATGCGCAGGAGTCGCCAACCACCCCCTGTCCTATCAACGGCGCTGGTGGGGGGTGGTTGCATTGTGACATCCTCACTAACGCAGAATGAAAAGTTGTTCTGCATTAGTGAGGCCATCACTACTGAAGTAGAATGCTTTTTGTGGTGAATGGATTTCCATAGACATCCACATTCCACCATACACTATAAAAACATCTCACAGCCCACCTTATTCCAGAAGAACAACTCCTAGCCATGTACATCCATTTTGCAACAGAAAGAAAAGAACTACCCAAATGCACCATCTCAGATACTGCGATACTGATTTTTAAAGTTCTAAGGTTTAATCGTTCATTCCATCTTACATCTTCATTCATCACAGACAGACAATGGCAAAGGTGGCTAAAACTGAATCAAGTGTAGTTTGTGCCAAACTTCTATTCCTTCCAAATGAGCTAATCCAAACAGGACTGAACAAACACAGGCACTATTGTTTTTGTGTCAGAGGACTCCATCCTTAGAGTCCTGTGATTCTGTTTTAGCCACCTTTGCTGTGGTCTGTCTGTGATGAATGTAGAGGCATGATGGAGAAAGGAATACATTTATAATCTCATGTGGATACCACATGTGATCCACATATAGTGTATCATGCACACCCTCCCACTGTGTGATGCAAAGGCACATCCAGGGGAAATGACAGTCATTATGTTTGCTTGCCCGCATATGCAAGAAACATAGTGCCATCATCCGAGTCTCTGGAGGTGTGGCACCCCCTCTTCCAATTCCCTTCTTGTGTTTGCAGGCGCGGCTACAGTTACCCAACGCATGCTGCAGCTGTCTATGACAGCACTCGAGAATGCAGTGGCTTACAGTTGAAAGGGAGAAAGCCGCTTCAGTGAGCATGATCAGATAAGGGAAGTGCTCACTGAAGTGCTCTCCCCCTCTCCCTCAAACAGTTTTCCAGGTGCCACGCTGGGAGCCCACCCCAGTGTGGCAACAATGTGTTTGGCTGACTGGGGTGCCCAATCCCCAGTCGGCTCCACAGTCCCCCCCCAAGAGATTCCCGAGTGCCACGCTGGGAGCCCACCCCAGCGTGGCAACAGTCGGAATGGCAGACGGGGCTGCCCAATCCCCGTCGGCTCCACTGCCCCCCCAAAGCTTTCCAGCTGCCATGCTGGGAGCCCACCCCAGTGTGGCAAACATCCTGCGTCATGTAATTGCCATGCTGGGAGCCCACACCAGCATGGCAAACGTCCCGAGCCGTAATTAAAAAAAAAAAAACCTGAAAACACAAAAACGGTCCCTCGCAGTCTCCCTGCCCCCTTCCCCACCCACGCCCAGCCTCTGCGCACCCTCCTTCCCCACACCCCCACCTCACCCCATACTTATCTCCGGAGCTCGGCACGGTGATCTTCGGTGGACCAGGAACACGTCTGCACTCTTCAGAGCCGATCGCGAACTGAGGAAATGCTGTATAATGTAATGAATAGGGTTTTTTTCAACTTTGCTGCATATCTCAGGCATTTTTTGGAATTTTGGTACCAAATTTTCAACATGGGGTTTTTGGGACCCCTCCTCATGAATTCTTCCACTGTCATGGCGTTAATCGGGCCCGAAGGGTGATTTCATGGTCACTGCACGAAATCACCTTTTGGGACCGAGTAATGAAACGACAGTGCCAGTGTTCATAAGGTGGGCTCTCAAAAAGCCTATGTTGAAAATTTGGTGAAAAAATTCCCAAAAATGACTATTTTACGAGCATGCGTTGCGCTGTTCCTACGCACGCTCATAAGTTCGCAAATTTTCAATATTTTCACCCAGATTTTCAACATTGCCATTTTACCACACCTCCTTATGAGCAGTACAAGCTGTCATTTTCACATCTTGCTCGAAACATGCTTCCGCCATGTGTAGCGCACAATGGCGCAGTTGGTGTCTTGAGAATCAATGTATGGGACACATTAAGAAAATACAGTGACACTGTTCATGAGCAGAGGTCTTAAAATGACTGCGTTACGAGTGAGCATTGTGCAGTTTCCATGCACCCTTGTAAGTTCATGAATTTGTAATATGTTCAGTCCAGATTTTCACCAGTGGCATTTTTCCACACTTCCTTATGAACAGTACAGCTGTCATTTTTCACAACATGGCCGAAATGTGTTTATGGGTGCACGTTGCACAATTTCAACGCACACTCATGACTTTGCCAGCTTTTTAATATTTTTACTGCAGATTTGCAACATGGCCATTTTTTACACCTCCCCATGAACAGTACAGCTGTCATTTTTCACATCCTGTTCAGAACGTGTTTTTGCACCTGTGGTGACAAATGCCATAGTAGCTGTGCAAAAACAGCTTTCAGCTAACAAACTGATATTGCCACTGTTCATGAGGTGGGGGTCACAAAAAACCCATTTTGAAAATTTGGAGTGAAAATACCAACGAATGCCTGAGGTGTTAGGGTTTCCGACCATAGCACCCCACCCTGTAGAGAATGACAAGCATCAGGGCTGTGACTTGGGATTGTGACTTGCAATGCTCATACTATTCCACCCCCCACCACACCCTGCAGCCACTGAGAGGCATCGAGGTGTGCCTTGGACTCTTCGGCCCCAAAGTTCACCCCATTCTCCTATACCGCACCCATCTCACAATATTTTCTGATGGAATGGGGTGCGTAAGGACCAAAGACCCCAAGGCACAATCGTGACACTGTCGGTGTCTGCATGGTAGGGTGTGGTGAAATGGCGTGGCCGTTATGCCTGATGACCCAAAAGCACAGCCCAATGCCTGCCATTATCTGCAGGGTGGTGATGGGGTTGGCTTCAGTTCAATACTTCACTGCCATTCCTATTATGCAGCTCTGTAACTCCTACACTACCAATGCCAGCAAGCAAACATTCAGCATTGACAAATGCTTGTTTTTGTATTATTTTTAAACCTAACATGAGCCAAAATGACTTACAACATTTTACAGATTTCATAATACTTAAAGAGGGAGTCTGGTAAACATTTCTAGCATCAATAAATTCAGAATTTGGATAAGTGTATCCCCAATCAGCCTCATGCCAAAAATGAGATTTCTGTATTACTTTGTTTAAAAATTACAGGTAATTTTGTAACCCTAATTTTACTGCCTGCTCAAAAAAAGCCAGTTTGGGGGCTGGGCTGACAGCACAGCAGTAGAGCTATCATTTGCGACGCCAGTGACCTGATTTCGGCAGTAAGCTCAGAGCGTCAGAGGGCCAGCCAGAGAGAAGAGCATCCTGAGGACTGCCCTCCTCCTCTGAGTGGGGGGATTAACTGGACCCAGTGCCTGTCTGACCCCTAGCAGAAGCTAGAGGGAAGGTGTCCGGGGCTGCCTAGGGAGGCTGGAGGGGCATGGCAGGGGCCAACATGTGGTGTACGGGAACACACAGCACACATTATGGTGCCATTGCATGCCATGCCACCCAGGGGAGAAAACAGAAATAGCACCATCCAGTAGGATGACACTGGTCTGCCACAGGCCCAACACCCAGCCATCAGGTGCCATCTGTGCAAACTGTATCTTGGTTCCGGTGGGAACTGAGCATCCTACTCACCCCATTGGGGGGGCAAGCCCTGAGGAAAGAGCTGAATGAAGATAAGTCCTGAGGATGCCAGGGTGACAAGGCTGTGGGGACCAGTGGAAGGGGGCCGGTCGGTAATGAGGAGGGAAAAAAGTCAGATTCAGTGAAGAGCTACTGATGTCATAACAAGAACTCACACCCTTGTCCTCCTTGCAGATTACTTGATAGGATGATACATAAAACTGAGATTGTACTAAACATTTGAAAAAGGAAAGCTGACACTGGGTGGATACAGGGATGCATTTCCATAATGTGCAGATGCAGGGTACATAAAATGTGACAGGTGGTGGGCTTGGAATGCAGGGGCAATTTTTAGATTTTTTAGAATACTGCAGGGATGAGATTTCATAATGACAACAAACTGCAGTTGTGGAATGCAGCAATGATGCAGTCTTAGTAAGTAGCTGGGGCACACAATTTTGGAATGTGGCAGGGACACTGAAATTAAGAAAGTGTCAGTGTGCTAAAGTTTTAGAATGTGGCAGAGATATGCAATTTATAGGTGTGCAGTGTTGCTGAAATTCATTCCACAAAAATATATGTAAAATATGGCAAATTCTCATTGCTAAAAACTGCAATTCAAGTTGTTATTTGCTAAGCGGATTGGCCAAATTCGTATACTGAATGGCCAATTTGCAGGCAAATTCCAAGGCAAATTGGGTTGTGTGCTACAACCCACACCTAAAACATAGAAATCATGATAACCCCCTCCCACCTCCTCCCCGCTGGCACCCTCCTCCCCTCTGCCCCAGTGAAAATCATGCTACTGTCCGTGGCTGTGGGCTGTGGCTGCTACAAAACGTAATCCCTTCCCCTCACCCATGTGCCAAAAACACTCCACTTACCTCCTGCCACCCAAATCCCACTGTCTTTATGAAGTACACTCAGTCTCCTATCCAATCCCTCTGGTCCCCACCACCCTTCTCCCCCAACCAGCACCCACAAAAATCAACCTATTCTATTCCAGTTCACATTTCTGATGGCAACCATTATGTTAATGTACTGTAATCAAACTTTTCAAAGGCCTGATACAGAATAAACCCATGTGGTGCATATTTTTTTTTACCTTTTTCTTGTTGCAGTATGTCACAGGTGGTCAGAAATGGAGTCTGCAAAGATTCCCAGGAGGAAGACTGGCCTGGCTTACTAGTCCAGATTGAATCTAGTAATATAGAAGCCACTGGTTTCTTTAAATTAATTCTGGCTGGTTCCTTAATTAACTGGGAGTCCCAGATCGGTACTTGTGTCAGCAAGATCAGGTGATCTAGAATCTAAATTCCAGTCTAGATTAAAATCATCCATTAGTACCAGGTCATAGGAATTAACAAATGGTCTCAGTACTGCTTCAGGTTCAAACAGGGCTTCTGTGTTAGAGTTTGGGGGTGATAACATCCCCCTAGGCATATTGGATTACAGCCTGCCACCTTCATTTTGACCATAATCATTTCCACACAGTCCTGTCCCAAGTTAACAAGGAGTGCTTTATCATTTATTTAAATAAAAGATAAGGACCCCACCCCTCTTTATTTCCTTTCCGTATGCCTGCAGCTGTATCCATTTAATGTAATCATGGCCTCAGGTACCTTGTTAGTAAGCCATATTTTAATTATTACTAAAACACAAAGCAGGTGTGCAAAAAAATCAAGCATACCAAAATGTGGATACTAAGGTGCTTTTAATGGAATCGGGTGCAAACAGTGTACAAAATCACATTCACTCCCAGTGCTTCGGATCACACTGATCCTTCCTCAAGGGGGTGAGGGAACTCATAACAGCATATAATTTTATAGTTTCATTCACAGGTGTTTGGTGTTTGTCTGCGCTAATACACATGGAGTACCTCTCCTAAATCAGTCATCAACAGAGTGCATCCAATAAGCTAAATGGCTATAATTACATCACTACTAACCCCAAAGTGCATGCTTAATTTAAAGTGCTGAATATCTTATACAAACAATTTAAAGTGCTTAATTGTGGATTAAGAAGGAACCTCTAAACAGGAGAAAAAAGCTGCCAGCATTTTTAAATTCGACATTAGGTAGGTAACATATTCAATTTATCACAATAAGCATCCAGGCTTCATCTTATTCCTGTCAAATTTCAAAAAAGGCAGTTTCTTGAGGCCAAGCGGGTCCTCTGTGGCAGCAGGAGGAAGACATGCATGCCATTAAGAGCAAATACAGAGACATCTCATCAGTAATATAATATCTCAACATTTTATAGACTAAAGATTATTTGTTGCTTTTATTTTACATTCATCATACCCATTAGGCATAATAACATTGTTTTATTCATTTAGATCTAATATATAAAATATTTATAACCATGTTTCAACAAGATGGTTCATGTAGCAGTACATATGCCAAATGAAGTTCAGATCTTTCTGTATAGCAATGAAGACAGAGCGAAGTAAACGAAGGGGGATAGAAGGGAAGGAAAAAGAGGGCCAGAGGAGAGGAAAAAGGCGGATTGGGGTGATTTATAGGATGTAATATACATCCTATCTATAAGTTTTAACAACTATTTATTAATGAATAGAAAAAAATATAAAAAAAAAACCTTTTTATGGCCAGCTTAGAAAATGAAAGGGGGTATGGAGAAGAACTAATTAATATCCAGGACAAAATATACAGTAACATTTAAAGATAAGGTTGAAGGTCCCAATCATCGTTCAATCCCCCTGCTGTACATCCCCCAACTTGAAAATCAATCTTCTTTCCAATTGTGGCAACATATTGACTCCATCTCCCCTGCGGATTTGCAGTGGGGCATGGTCAATACCCATAAAATGAAAATCGGAATGTTCACAGTTGTGTTTCATGTGGTAATGTTTACCCACTGGAATGTCACTATCAGGCTTAATCTATCAGGCATTATTTGTTCCTTGCCTGCGCCCTGAGTGTGGTTTTGAAGTCGTTGTGCAAGAAAGATGAGCTGTAAACCATTGCTGGCCCCAGCATTTTGAGTTTCACAAGTTTGTGAAACTCAAAGTGCTGAAGCCAGCAATGGTTTACAGCTCATCCTGCACATTCATTTGGAGCATTGTTTATAAATAAAAGCTTCTATTTCACAATAATTCCAAAGGACTGGTGCTTCTGCTTAAGTCTCTGTGAGTGCAGTTTCTTTTCCTGCTACCAGATTATAATGACTACTTTCCAAAGCTTAGTTAAAATAAAGCATTTATAAGCTCTCTAAAGAGGCACACCAATCATATAACCAGTCCTCTTAATGAGATTAAAAAACGTATGTAAATATTTTTGAATTTCATGAAGTGTTGCTTATTTTTACCAAGATTCTGTCAATGTTGATAGTAATCAATTTGCTATTAATATATCCACTAAGATCACTAACCAATTTATTATAGTATTTGAGAGCCACTCTTCAGTAGGCATTCAAAATCATTAAAAATAAATGCCTTAATACCCTAGAAACTGTGGCTTCAAACCCATTATCTGGGATCAGCCCAAATGAAAAGTCCATCAGAATATATATATGCAAAACATTACTTCTGCAGAACTTACGCTGCTCACTTCTGACACCCTTCATATATGAGCAATACTTAAAGTTTCCCAAGGTATTATATTTAATATATCACAATTGCTATTATGCCAAATTAAGTTTAAACTGCACCTGGATTGTTTTTCTAAAACAATTGCAACCAAAAATCTACTATAAAATGTTATTTCTTAAAACAATTAAACTGGTCTGGAGGAAGTCAATTTAATAAAGACAGGTTTACTTCAAACCTGCATCTAATATTTGCATAAACAAATATCCAAACAGCATCACAAATCAATGAAGCCTTATACAAGGTACTGTACAGTATGTCTTTTGTTGCAAATGTTTTGTTTTTATTTTTCACAAAGGGCTCTTGTGATGCCTCCTGCTTGTGATTCTCGATGAGAACTCATGTCACTCCTGCAAGAGTCACTCAAGTGCAGATCTGCTACATGGAGTGCCACTGAATTGGTTCCTCTTTTAAATCTCCCACCCTGTGTCCTGGGGATATCAACTTCCTCCATGCCCAGCCTCCAATCTGTCCCTCTGCAAACCATACCCTGAGGTACCATGCTGGCGCAGTTAGTAGTTCAGGGAAAGAGTATGGTTAACAGCTAGCATGACTGCAGGCAGTTTAATGGAATGAAAACCCTCAGACACTGGAAGGAAAAGACATCCGTGCTGGCAATGAAAGAGGCTCTACTTTTAAATCTCCCACCTTGCCCCCTGATGAAGTCAACCTCCTCCATACCCTCACTCTGTCCCCCAGCAAACCAAACCCTAGGATATCAGGCTGAGGCAGTAATTAGTTCAGGGAGGAAGGATAGTGAATAGATAGTGTGGCTGCAGGCAGTTCAGTGGAATGAAAACACTCAGATGCTGGCTGTAATAGTTGGTAGTAGTTTTTGAGTTTCAGGTTCCGTGCCAAGATAACAGTTCCAAAGATTTTATGTTGTTTTATTGTGTTGCAATGGGTCAGTAGTTATTGCCCTGTAGTTACAGAGCTGGTACAGGCATGAATTTTCATGATTTAATGGGGGTGACTATACATACATATGCTGAAAATGTCATTATGATCAGTTTGCAGTTTTTGAGCAATGGTCCCCATATTGAAAGCAGATGTGCGGCGCATAGTGGAGATGTGCAGTGCAAACCCCAAAAAGTGTGATGGAGCAATATTCAGCCAGTGAGAATGCACCACGCATGTATGAATGTATAGTTGTGCAGATATAATGTATGCCATGCAGATAAAGAAGACATACACCCACATATGCTGTGCAAGTGCATATTCAATTGTAATGTGCCAGAGAAATGCGCTGTGCAAAGATAGACATAAAAGAGGCAACCATAAATCAGCAAGCCACCCAGAGGAAGGCATCTGAACTACAAAAACAATGGCAGGACTAATTTTTGGCATGGCTGCCATGATAGCTGATGTGAGGAGACTGAGGGAACAGCAAACTGGCCGACAGAGGGCCCATAGGTGATATTCCCAACAGAGACAGTACCATCCCCACGTCACATTTGAACAGCTGATGGACATGAAGATCATGGGACAGTATTGGCTCAACTAGGCACTTCTGAGACAGCTCTTTGAGCTGCTTCATGATGAGCTGAAGGCATCCACACACAGAAGCCATGCAATGGCAGTGGAGACAAAAGTCATAATGGTGCTATGCCTGCTTGCTACGGGAACCTTCCAGATACTGGTGGGTGACACCACCAGTATCACTCAGTCAGCCACATCTCATCTTCTCACACAGTTCCTAGATGCTCTACTGCCCCATGCTAGTGAGTTCATCCAATTCCCTAGGACACCAGTGGAGCGGAAAGCAACAAAAGCAGGGCTTCTACAGGGTAGCACACCTACTGGGAGTGCTTGGCACAATAGATTGCACCCATATGGCACTAAGAGCACCACCTGGCAGTGAGAAAGACCTGTATGTGCTTAGGAAGGGATATCACTCCATCAACTGCTAGGTGGTGTGCGATGCCACAGGGCACATGACAAATGTGTTTGCCAGATACCCTGTGAGTACACATGATGCCTTCATCTGGTACCAGTCATCCCCGTGCCACAGCTGTGAGTCCA
Source organism: Neoceratodus forsteri (assembly GCA_016271365.2). Taxonomy (NCBI): domain Eukaryota; kingdom Metazoa; phylum Chordata; order Ceratodontiformes; family Ceratodontidae; genus Neoceratodus; species Neoceratodus forsteri. The sequence continues at coordinate 138,806,353 of CM057453.1, forward strand.
GGAACATAACCGGGGGCCATTTAGTGGGTGAGTTCCACTTCAGCCACACAACAGGTGTACACAGGGTAACAAGGGTGCAGCTATGGCAGACATACATGTGGCACAACAGGATGACATGTCGACTGGATGGCAGACACCCATGTGACCTGGGGGGGAGGGAACAGTGCTTGCTGGAAAGGACCGACAATGACATGCCATAGCCTGATAGCATGGGAGGGACAACATGTGATGTTGAGTACATGACACGGGACACAGGGACCATGGCAGACATGATGTGATGGTAACAACACGGGGATGACAGGGCCTAACACCACAGAGGGAAGCATGAGTGACAGGTGGCACACACATCCAATGGATGTGCCATGTCCCACAGATGGTATGGTGTGCAGGAGGTGAGGGTGGTGACAGTGGATGTATATCTGTGTGGAACACACCAACTATGGGAGGCAGCAGTAATGGAACTGTAACCCTGTGGGAGGGCACAGGTGCAGGACAAGCATCAAGACAGACACAGGACCATGGGCAGGGCAGGATGTACATTCATAGAATGGTGTAATAACATATATCCATCTCTTACACAGGTGACAGAGCATACCCTCGCTGTCCATGGATGCTCACCCCAATACTGCTGCCCACATCCGAGGTGGAGGAGTGTTACAGTGAGGCACACATGACAACCAGGAACATCATAGAGTGAGTGTTTGACATGCTTAAGATGCACTTTAGATGCCTGGACCATTCCAGGGGTGCCCTACAGTATAGCCCACAGAAGGTCTGTGACATATTCCTGGCATGTTGTATACTACACAACATGGCCTTTGACCATGAAATAATGGTTCAGGACCTTAAGGGTGACAGTGCTGAGGACATAGAACCCATGGATGATGGTGAGCAGCTACAGTACGAGAGAGGTAACCCATGAATGGCCATGATGGGACTGCGGCACAGGGACACCATTGTGCAGGAACACTTCGATAATGAAAGGTGAGTATAGGTAGTGGATTTGACGGTGCAGCAATGTATGCATGTACAGCATATGTGAGTGGACTGGGCTGCCATGGTCATGGTGAGTATGTAGCATAGAATGCAGCAAGGCATGTCCACAGATAAGAGGACATGGCCTGAACACATGGCCCCAGAAGACACAATAGCAACAAGGATGCACAGAGATAATGCAATGTAGTTGGCATGGGTCAGATAAATACCACTGGCACATACCTACAGTGGTATACCATAACTGCACTCATCACACCCCTGCCATGCCCACAACAACAGGTACCTCAACCATGTGCCCCACGCCAGCCATGCAAGTTGACATTGCAACATGGGGTGTGGTGTGGGTGTTGAGGTGAGGTGGCACACACTGTACAACAGAAGGTAGTACAGGTAACAGTGTGCCCTACCAGTGGCCTGGAGGCATCATGTGTGTGCAGCAGATAAACAGGACATGTTACATGGCATGTGTGCGGCCTCCAGAAACATGTATGGAGCCCCTGTGTGAAGGCGTACACCATAGCACTGGGGAACAGTGTGTCACCCGTGGCAAGGGCTGCACCTGTGCAGGTGTAGTGGTACATGTTCTGGGGAAGCAACAAGAGACTGCAACAGTGAAGATCCCGACGTCCCCGACAGTGATGACACAGTACAGACACCGGTATTGTGCCCTCACAACAGACTGTGTTTTTTGCGGGGGCTATGACCCCCACACACCCCCACGTGGGGGGCTCTTCCCCCTGCACCTCCCACATTTATTGATTAAGAACTCCAGGTTGGAGCTGATTCAGGGAGGGGGCAGGACACCAAGAAAGCGCAACGTTGAAAACAGTAATTACAGTGAATGTCGCTGTAATGGTCTGTTTTTGAGTTTCATTGTGGGGGAGTTGAGCTCGAGTGGGCCACCAGTGTTCAGGAACTCCCATGGCAAGGATTGCACCTGTGAAGGTAAATTGGTATGTGATCCAGAACCCCCATGGTACTGGGAAGGTCCCTCGTGGCAAAGGTTGCATCCATGTGGGTGTAGAGCATTGTGAACCAGAGTCCCCATGGGACTATGCTGTTACATGGAACAGAATACCATAGTCTGCAGTGGATGGATGTGGAGGGGGAGCAGTTAGGGACAGGGGTGGGCTGCCAAAACTGTGTGTTGTTTGTACAGGGGTGCTGAGGTTGCTACAAGGTGTAAAGGAGGGGTTGCTGAGTGCAAAACCCACAGCCTGAGATGCTGTGTGTTCATGTATAGCTACTGTAAAGCTATATTCCCCCAGACCTGCACTAATGTCCTCACAGATCACTGTGAGAGCCCTCATGACCTCAGCATGGTGGACCGTAGCTGCTCCTCCTGGAGGAGCATCGGTATCCACAACCTCACCACAGCATCATGGAGTTGCTTCTGGGCCTCCATGGCAGCCTTCAGCAGTTGCAAATGGTCAGTAATTTGTGGGTCCTGGGGTGGCTGTTCTGGGGCTGGGTCCTAGTGCTGACCCGGGGGGGCCTGGAGTGGTCCACATGTATCACTGGCATCTAGTGGGCTCCCCCTACTATGGCACCAGCCACCTACCCTTCCAACCCCACCCCCCTCACAGAAATTGTTGGTGCCGCAAGAGCTCATATGGCAACCAACACAGCCTTCTTCTCATCTCCTCGGCCAGTTGCCGTATTAATAGGCAGAGAGCATGTATCCTATGTATAGTACAGAGTGTGCATTCTCTGTACAGTACAGTACAGAGGATGCATGCCACTGTACACAGGATGCGTGCTCCCTGCCTGTTCGTATGGCGACTGGCTGAGGACGTGACAGGAGGGCTGTGCCACTTGCTTTATTGGCTCCAGCAGCACCAACGATTCTGGTAAGGGGTTTGGCAGGGAAGGTTGTTGGTGCCATGGTGGGTGGGGCCCGCTAGATGCCAGGGATTACCTAACTGACATGGGGGGAATGGAGCTCGGAGGGTTGGGGGGGTACCACAGGACACAAGAGAATATACTGGCTTCTTTTTTGCAATGCATCATACATTGTCCTCATAGTTGTGACATACTGTACACAGGCCAGGATGTTGTCTTTTGTATAGGGCCAGGGATCAGAGACCAGGCAGGGGAACACTGGCCACTGAGGAGTATCATACCTGTCATGGGACCAGGGATTGGAAACCTGCGTGGTGAAGGACACACTGGCCACTGGAGAGTGTCGTACTTTTCATAGGGCCGAGGATCAGATACTGGGGAAAACTCTAGCCACTGGGGAGTATCATACTTGTCACAGGGCCAGGGATCAAAGAGCAAGGGAAACACACTGGCCTTTGGGGAGCATCATACTTATAACAGAGCCGGAGATCAGTGACCGGGGAGGAACACTAGATGCCAGATACATCATGTGTGGTCTCGGGGCCAGGATTCACAGCCCGGGGGGAGGGGGACCATTACATGCCAGTGATACAGTATTTCACAGATGGACCAGCAATTGGGGGGGGGGGGAATCACTAGGCACAAGGGATGACATTTTCTACTACCAGGATGGTGACCACAGGGTAGGGGAGGACCACTGGGCAACAAGGGTGACATCTTCTACTACTGGGATAGCCATTGGAGGTTGGAGGGACCACTGAGCACCAGAAATAACATTTACAACTAGTGGGTTGGCAAATAGAAGTGGGGCCACTGAGCGCCAGGGACTTCTCTTTCTTGTTGGGGACTGAACAATCAAGGTGGGGGTGGCACTGGGCAAACCTGCTGCCACTACCCATGCAAATGAGCCCATAATGCCTTGCATGCCCAATAGGCTCATTTGCAAGGGTCCCTCTGAATATTGCACCTAACACTCCAGTGCTATCGGATCTGGTGGCGCTATTCTCTGTACTGCAGGGATCCATGTTGGGGCAGCGCTACTTAACTTAGCACTGCACTGGCATGCCCCTACGTTCAGTCGGATAGCACCAGGGTGCTATCCACCTCAATACAGCATCCTCAAACTCCTGGGCAAGGGCAAAACGCAGTGCAAAACATTGTGCTCTGCTTTGCCCATTTTTGAATATCGGGCCCATGTTGTTTTCATGTATTACAATGGATAAGAAAGTAGTTACTGATCTGTAGTTATAGAACCAGTTCACATACTGGGCTGTAGTTTGTATAGCTGCATAGCAGAGCTATGCTGGTGTATTATGAACAGAGGAGGGGAGGGGAGAGAGAGAGAGAGAGAGGACTGCTGTCAAAAATCATGTTTTCCCTCTGCAGTGGAATCTCATCAAATGATTGGTATGCATGAGATCACTGCACTCTTCTCTGTCTTTCTCCTTCTTGACCCTCCTGTACTTTTTTCTTTCTGCAGCTTTCTCTCTCATTTAGTGGCCCTGTCCCTGTCCCTGATTGTAGTTCCTGGTGTCTAGTGGCACCCCTCCCCTAGCCCCAATCATAGCAGGCCCAGTGCTCATCTCAGGCCCACCAGCTCCAGATCCACATTACCCCCTTCCCCGCGCAAACATCCCAGATTCCCACCCTTCTGATCACTTCCTGTTCCCCAAACTTACTTTACCCGTCCCTCCCAAACCTACTTTACTTCTTTACTTTCAGGAGCAACTCCAACATCTTGCCTACTCCACCATACATCCCCCCTCCACCCACATCATGATCAGTTCCCTTGCGTGACACTGCCAACACAAAATATGAATAAAACACAGTCCCACCCATGCTGTACATCCTATCCGCCTTCTCAGTGGTTCCCAGTGTGGGTACCACTGCCATTGGCTGATGGAAAATGTTGAGGGGCCCGGGGCAGGTTTTGCCTCTTAACCCTTAGACTGCCAACAGAATTAGAATGTATTGGAGTTCTGGACAGATACTGTATATCCGTCTGCGGCCCTGTAAGGGTTAAGATTCCCGAATGGGATTCAATTATTGTGCTGGCAGATTTTGCACACCAAATCCTCAGTGCTTCACAATCTCCCCCTTGCCTCCCCTGTAGCCACCATTTTTGTCACCTCTCACTGCTTGGAGCAAAGCAGCTATTCCACAGAGGCAGGAGGAGTTCCAAGGGCAAGTGTCACCTCAGTCTCCCCACAGCTTCCCCCTCTGTTCAACTGTCCTGCCATCTTTCACTGCCAACAGCAGGGTTGCCAGGCAGCAGTGGCAGGAGGAGTTCCACAGGTAGGTTGGTGCTTCTGGATCCATGCAAGAGAAAATCCAGCTCCTACCTACGTTTGTCTTAAACGCTGAATGCTGGTATCAGCATTTCACCAAAACAGCCTTTCTGCCTGGCCTTCTGGAGCACTTCAGTCCTTACAGACTAGGAGAGCAGGTGGCTTGTACTAATGCCAAACTCTTCAGTGAAACTCAGGCCTGCTGGTCTATTAAGGGCACTGGCAGTGTCAATTTAAATAAGTTGACGCCCCTGATCTGCAATGCCATCCTGCAGTAACTATTTGATGTTTTCTGTGTAAGGAGCATGAGCACTTTGTCTCACCTTTCTGTAGCAACCTGGTGTCCTCTCTAACTAGTGCTTTGACAAAGCAAAACCCTATGCTAAATGCGCCCAGTTTAGGTGCATGTCTAAAATTATCAGCTGATAGATACCAGTATTTCAGTGTGTAAAGTAATCATTTCCATTTCTAAAGGATTAGAAGGAAATTTGCAGTGTTGTAAGATGAGACTCTCAGTCTACTGATGATTTCATTAGTTACGTACAATAGCCCAGCTGAAATGTACTATCTCACTTTCAGTGAAATCAAACTTTTCATCCATCATTTTACAGCTGGGTCACTTAGTGAGTAAGTGGCTGTGATGGGAAGTGAACCTGGATCTGGTTCCCTAGGCTATGTTCTAGTCAATAGATTGCACTGCTATGCAAATGGCCCAAAGGACCATTCAAAGCGCATAATATCCTGTGCTGGCTTGTTCTCACACCTGCTATGCCTGCTGGCATTTATTGCCACTATATGCATGCATTAATGATGCAGCAGTCAGTCTGTATTTGGAGGACCAGCCCACCTGAGAATTATGAGGATCTTTGTTAAAACGGGGGGAATGCTGGCCACCTCTGTGCAGAATAAACAGGTCAGTGGGAGGGGGGAACCACTGGGAGAACACAAGTTTGCACTGGGGGGAGAAACCAGTGAGCAATCAGGGAACTGTTGATGACGCCGGGATAAAACTGCTCTGTCACGTGTGTGGTACCTGGTGTGAAAATGAGGAAAACTTTGAGCATTGTAGTATGTGCTGGGTGCATGTCACAATGCTAGGGTGTGCTGCTTCTTAGCTACACAACAGGATGATGACAGTTGCAGCCGCTAATATATGGAACAGCAGTTGGCATTGTGCTAGACTTAAACAGGGGACTTTACTTAATCTGTGATTTGCAGTGGTCTTTGAGTGCTGCAGTTTCAGGTGATAGCACAACAGTGAGGGTATAAACAATCCGATTAGCACTACCTCGACTTTGATTCAAAAAAAAAAAGAGTAATTTATGCTGCTGTTGTATTCCTTTAAAGATGGGAGGGGGCAAATTGAGCTGAAACAGTAGTAACTCCTGTAGAGTCATGTATGAAGAGGGCTGCACTCTGGCTGAGCACCATCCTGGGTAAGGGAAGCCTCTAAAATCAAATTTATTTGTACTGATACAAGATAAGACTATTGGATGTGGTCCCATTTTCCCCTGCTTTAAAGTTGCAGTTCACATGGAATGTCCTCAGTCTTTCTTCCCCATTTGTTCCCTTTCCATCTCCCAAGGGTCACCACACAGGGTCAAGACTGGTGTTATGCTACCAGCCAAATACTGTTAGATTTTGTTGCATGCTCGCAATAATGTTGTTTAACTAGCCCTGCTGCCAGTGCTAGAGGAGGTTACATTGAGTTAGTACAACACTTCATCTGATGCAATGTGTGGTGCCAGTGGCTTTACCCATCCATAGGCCTTGCTGCTTAGTGGATACAAAAATGAAATTCTCCACTTGCCACAGCAGCACAACTCCGCAGTGCATTTTGTTGTGCTCCATGGTCAGTGATCAGTCCTCAGATCAGGCTTCTCTGTACCTGGTAGTGGCCCCTTGGTTTCTCCTGAAGCCTCCTACCTCCCCCTGGTAATTCCTGCAGTAGTCCTCGTCCAATGCAGTGGTTCTCAGTGTATGCACACCCCCATGTGAGAGAGCAAGCTCCCCAGCCCCCATGATGGGTCACTGGATCGGCAGAACCCATCAACAGCCCTCTTTGCCTGGGAAGCGCTGCTATCAGCAGAACTCTCCCTGCTTGACCATCTACTCCAAGTGCCCAGAGTCCATTTCTAGGTCACCAGTATGAGAGTGCAAGCCATTGTGCCAATTGGAGGCCTTCAGCACTATACTTTAGGGGAGCAAGTAGCAGAAGCTTGGGACTCAACTTTTTTGAGTCCACACTGTGGAGGGGAAAATAATAGTAAGGTAGTAGCTGCTGCACAGATAGAGTGATGCATTGTGGCTCAAGTGCTTGCCTGGTTCAAGGAAGCCTCTCCCCTGCTTTAAAGTTGCAGTCATTTTTCTTGCTTTCCCCAATCTTTTCACTCCAATAGACAGACAATTGAATATCCCGCCTCAATTGACAACCCACCCACCCCAACTGACAACCCACCCACCCCAACTGACAACAACAACCCACACCAGCACTTGGAAATTGCTCAGATCTGGAAGAACTTTTCTTTCATAAGTCTGGTGTCTAAAGGGAGACAGCATGCGTCAAGCTCTGGAGCTCCTTTCTTCACTAGAAATAGTGTTGGCTGTCTACCGTTGATAATCTTAAGTAAATAACTTGCCTCCCTACATTTTCTGTAGCACCATTTAGGCTTTGTTTAGGGTCAGGGCTGATTAATTACATGCAAGTAATAAATTATCTTCCCGCTCATGGGGCACTAGTTATTTATTTAGGATCTGCATACTCCAGGACAGCCTCATTTAGGTGAACCGTTACAATTATAAACTAAAATATTATACTGACAAGTGCAAAGACGTATGTACTTTTCCAGTTCAGACATTACTAGCAATGTGTACATGAACATCAATGGAAAAAGAAAATGCACATCCACAACCATAACTAAATGATCCTGTAAATATAGGAAGTCATGTCATCTAGTGGTTAGAGGACAGACCTGTAGCCAAGCTGTCGCAGGGTGAAATTGTTCCATAACTATATACTCGCTTTGTGGCCTTCAGCAGCTACTGTAGGCCAATGTTTCCATTTTCAAAAACAGCCAGTTCAGTTTGGCAAATTTTTAAAATCTGTTTTTTTTCCTGCCCCCCCAAACTGAGAGCAAATCAGCATGTGTTTCCCAAAAATGGGGTCAAAATGGTGAGTTTTGCACAAATAACATGTGAAGTGGGGTTGTTTGCATTATAAAGTAGTGCAAATAGAGGTTTTGCATGAAAAATTGACTTTCAACTGCTGGTTTTAAAAAAATGACAGATTCTGTGTTTGTTTGTTTTTTCACTTTATCTTTTTATTGAAATTCGAGTATATAAGAAAGCACACATCTAATACAATAGAAGACTATCCTCCATGTAAGGTATAAAATATCAGTTAACAAAACACAGTATTTAGGGTAAACATATTGGAGAAGCCTTATATACATGTATTGATAATAAAACACAAACCTAGATAGGATGTAAGTGGAGAGCAGAAGGGTTACAATCAATAGGGTATTATAGGATCAGAAATAGCAACCATGTACGAAATACATGCTAGGGCAGGTTATGGCAAAGCATTCAGTAAACTGCAAAAAGTGATAAATGTGGTATTATGAACAATGTTCAGTAATGGAGAGGTGAAGAAAAGAGAAATCTGTTTTTTTTTTTGTTTGTTTGTTTTACCCTTGATTGAAGTTGGAAAATCATTGGTCCAAGAAGGAGTTGTTTGGTTTTCCTGTGCTTCTGTCTTCCTATTTATATAATTTGAGTTGAAGGTGGGCCAGACTATAAATAAGATGATACACCTCACTTGGGCAAACAATGTGTTTCGTAAATCAGGCTTCGCCCAGTGTTAGTGTGGGGGAGTGCACTGCGCTTCCATGCTGGAGGCCCAGGTTTGTGTTATGACCTGTACTCGTTCACCCAGCTGGAGGAGCCTAAGATATGCAGGCAGCACATCCTGATGCCAGGGCAAGGGAGATGCACCCCTCACTGCCTGAGCACCTGCTTCAGTGGGATAAAGTGCGACATTAGTGCAGTGTTGGTCATTGAGCCAACAACATCAGCCCTCCTCTAGCAACGGCCAGCTGAAGCACAGACAGCGCCATGTATGGGTGGGCCTACTGTGGAACATAATCCAAAATAATGGAATAGTAGTTTCAGGTATGAAAATGCTAATGAACTCTAAAAATGCATAATACCCGAGCACAGACTGTTTACTGAAATTAAAGGAGGCAGCTGTCATTGCATGCCTGCTTGGAAAATCAACTTCTCTGCACAGTACCCTGCAGATACATAGAAACGTAGAATTTGTCAGCAGAACAGGATGCTTGGTTCACCTAGTCTGCACACATGTTTCCTGCCTACTCTGTCTCTGCTGAACCTAACGGATCTTCGGTGACCCTCCTTCTTCCCTGTCTGTTTTCTAATACACCCCTATGTCTATGTCCACAAATGCTTGATGCCCCCCACTGTTTTTTCCACCATCACATCTGCTGGCAGTCTGTTCTTCCAGGCATCTACCACCCTTTCAGTGAAGAACTATTTCCTCACATCTCTCTTAATCCCCCCCCCAGCTTTATTGCATGCCACTGATCCTAGTGCTCTTTCTTATTTTAAAGAAATTTCCCACCTGCACCCTGTTCACACCTGTGAGATACCTTTCTATCATGTCACCTCCCTCTCTCCTCTCTTCCAGGGTGTACATGTTGAGATTCCTCAGTCTCTCCTTGTAGGGCTTCTCGTGCAATTTCTGCAGCATTTTAGTTGCCCTCCTCTGGATTGCTTCCACCCTACCCTGTGCATGTCCTTTCTGAGGTGCGGTCTTCAAAACTGGTCACAGTACTCCAGGTGGTATCTCACCAGCAAGCGATACGGTGACAACACCATTTGCCTCCTCCTGCTGGAGATACCCCTCCCTATTCACCCCAGCATCATATTAACCCTACCCACTGTTTTATCACACTGCCCTGCCACTTTGAGGCCATTAGATATGATGACCCCAAGGTCCCTTTCCTGTTTAGTGACTGTTAGTACCTCCCCCCATCCTACACACACCACCAGGGTTCCTATGCCCTTGATGCATGATTTTGCTCTTTTTGGCATTGGACCCCAACTGCCATGTTCTGTACCACTCTTCAAGTTTCCTAAGACCCCTGCACATTCTCCCTACCTCCTCATGAGTGTCCACTCTATTGCAGATTTTGGTATTGTCTGCAACATGCATACCTTCCCTTCCAGTTCCTCAGCATGTCACTTATGAAGACATTGAAGAGGATCGGTCCCAGTACTGAGCCCTGAGGCACCCTACTGGTCACCCTCCTGTCAGTAGAGTGAAAGTTGTTTAAATCCACCCTCTGTCTCCTATTCATTAACCAGTTTCTAACCCAGTTCACCACACTGGATCCCACCCCTAGGCTGCTCAGTTTCTTTATCAGCACCCTATGCAGCACAGCTTCAAAGGCCTTACTGAAGTACTGATAAGTCACATCCACTGCTCTCCTTTTTTCTATTTCCCTGGTCACCCAGTTAAATAATAATACTAATAATATTTCTTTATATAGCACTCTTCACAATGTGTCAGAGTGTTGCACAATAAACAACAATTAAAAACATAAAATATTAAAATACATTATTCAATAAAGAAATCTATCAGATTTGTTTGGCATGAAGCCCGTGATCCCATCCCCATAAATCCATGCTGCCTGTGGTCTTGCAGCCCACTGGACTCAAGATACTTTACCAGCCTTTCCTTTAGCAGGGTTTTCATTAATTTCCCCACCACTGAAGTAAGACTGACTGGCCTATAGTTGCTAGCCTCCTCTCTGCTGCCACTGTTATGCAGAGGGACCACATTGGTTCTTCTCCAGTCCTCCAGAACCATAACTGTTTCCAGTGAGCTGTTGAATAAGGCTATAAGTGGTGCAACTAGCACCTCCCCAAGTTCTTTTAGAATGCCGGGGTGTATCCGGTCCATTCTCATAGCTTTATCTGCCTTCAGAGCTGCAAGTTCCTTCTGTACTCCTTCCTCTGAAAACTTGATTTGCATCTGCCTCTCCCCAACTAGGGATGTCACGATATAAAATTTTTAGTATCATGATAGTTGTGTTAAAAATACCATAATATGTTGATTATCATAATAGTCTTTAACATTTCAAATTTTAGGAAACATAGTAAGAATCTGATTGGAGGAAGGTGGGAACTGAGAATCAAGACACTTTATCACAGTACTGTATATTGTGCTGCATGATAGTCACGGTATTTTATTTGTTTTTTACAATGATAAATTATCGTCAGTAGTAATTGTCATGATATATCACCATATCTTGTTATCATGATGTCCCTAATCCCCCCCCCCGCTCCTGTTCCTACTACTTCTTGGTGGTCCGTCTCCCCCTCCCTCCATTGTGAAGACTGAGCATAAGTACCTTTTTAGGATGTCTGCTTTTTCTTGTTCCTCTCTGCACATTCTCCTCCCTCTGCCCATCTAATCCTCACTATTCATCCCTGCTTTTCTCTTCACACTTCTGAATCTGAAAAAAGTCTTATCATTTTTAGTTACCCCTTGGGCAATTCTTTCTTCTGTCTGCACCTTTGCTCCCCTTACCATCTTGCTTGCTTCCCTCTGCTTTACTAGGTATACCTCCCTGTCCTCCTCACTCTGTGTGTTTCTTTTTACCTCCTGATTGAAAGGGCATACGCAACTTACTAAGGAGTTATACTTGTGCAATGTTGTTGATAGTCTGAAGGTATTTGAATGAATGTGTTGTTGACTGTCATACATGGATACTTTGGTCATTCACACCCTCTGTTCTATGGGGAACTACCACCCTGTCGGGGTACCGTGAAGGCAAAGAAACCCTCTTGCAGAGGGTTCCATCCCTAAAGGTGCTGCAGGAACATAATTCTTGTAGGTTAAAGGTACCTTAGGAAAGAGCCCCGAGTAGAGAGACATGTTGATGGTGGAAGAGGGGAGGTAAGCAGTGCAAGGAAATAATACTGCTGAGTGAAACTGGAGGAAGCTGGTTTACATAACTAGGAGGTGGGGGGTGACTGGTAGCTCCCACCCATTGAACTGCAGACATAGCCTTTGAATTGAATGGGCATACAAAACTTAGTGAGAAGTTATACTTGTGGAACATTGTTGATAGCCTGTAGGTATTTGAATGAATGCGTTGTTAACTGTCATATGTGGATACTTTGGTCATTCACACTGTCTGTCCCATGGGAAGCTACCACTCTGTCAGGGTACCATGAGGGCAAATGAACCCACTTGAGGAAGGTTTAACCATTAGAGGTGCCATGGGAACATCATTCCTTTAGGCTAAAGTACAGTAGGAAGAAGCACAAAAGTACTGCACAGCAGGTGTGAACACAAAGACTGAGTGAGGACAGACTGACAGCAACTAGTGATGACTGATAACAGACAGGGACTGAACTGAGTAATGACTAACAGTAATTGGTAATTGACAGCAGACAGAAGCATGACTTCTGTAAGGAGAGAGGGAATGGCAGGATAGATAAGAGGGCTGCCATCCAACCCCAACTCACGGCGGAAACTTGCTAGAATAAAGGCTGTACTAATTTGGATATACTACATTATGGACCACCTCCTACAGAGACTACCTAACTTTTTATAACCTTTAGCACAGAAGAGAGGAAATACCCCCCCCCCGAGGAGGAGGTAACCGCTGGGGATCCAAGGCCTTGGTCACCTTCCCTCCAGGCTAGGGATAAACTTAGTGATGGCTCAGCAACCACACTGGCTCAGCAACCACAATTTAGAGACCCAATTCAAGGGAAAGTTTTAGAGGAAGGTCCCTCAAGCTATGCCTCCAATGGCAATGCCATGGGTGTGCCACAAGCCAATCTCTGCAGCTAAAAGAGCCTCCATGTGAAGCTGTCCTACCATCCAAGGTGGGAGAAGGAGAGCAACAACCACTGAAGGTCACTCACCTGGCCTCCACCAAGGGGAGGCCTAGAAAGTAAGCTGAACCCTTAAGGAGTAAGGCATATGAGTTGGGCCCTTGAGGGGCCAGGACTTACATAATTGTATGACCTTCCCTCTTGAGAGGCAGAGGAAGGAAAGTAGGCAGAGACCAGCTGAACTTTAGGTGGCCGTAAGGGGGGAATAGCTTTCAAAGGTGCTACCAACGTGATGCACACTGCTAAAGGAGCTCCTGTGGAGCTGAAGTCTTAAATGCTACATTAAGAGGAGGTGACATCAAGTTGATCTGCAGAGCCAAAGCTTTCCCCAGAGCACAGGTCATTCTCACCTGAAGGGAGAGAAAGAAGGACCCCGCCTGAGTTGAGGGACCCACCCTCAAGATGCAGACTTCAAGGGAGCAAGACCATTTGTGTAGACAGCAGGGAGCCCTGGAAGTCAAGCTATCATCATGGCTGGCATGGGTCTGAGTACAGGAGTAGTGGAAGGCTGATAGCAAAGCCTGATGGCCATGAACACAAGGTGGAAACAAAATGTAGGCAAGGCTAAATGACTAACTAAGACATCAAATGACAACTAAGGCATGGTTGAAAACTGAATGATGCATATCTGGACTGAATAGTGAAGGCATGCCAACCAATTCCATAAGGGAGGACAGTGTTAGATGCAGAGGTACTGCAGGCCAGGTAGGCTGAAGCAGTAGAGAACAACAAAGGAAACTGTAGGGGAAAACAGGAACATATCAGAACTGGAAACTAGGAAGCAGCATGCTGCTGAACTGAGTAGACAAATTCAACCACCAGAACTAATGATGCTTGGATAGTGCTTTTGTGGTTCCAACTATCCTCCCTTGGATAGTGGTGGTATCCAACCTAGAACCAGTCAATGGATCCAAGGTTGGATCCACTGGATCCAACCTCAGATAGTTGGATCTGGTGGGCAGATCCAAAGGATGCAACCTTGGATAGTTGGATCCAATGGTTGGATCCATCTGATCCAGGTCAGATCCATGGATACCGCAGATACTTACAGTAGATCCTTGGTCGGATGTCTGTGCCATCCGAGGCTATCTGATATCCAACTAAAATGATGTTATCTGATAGTATCCAACCTGGTAGGATACTATCCAAGCAACACTGACCAAAACACAACTGGGAGTCTATGCCTTGCTAAGAAGCCAAGGAAAAACAATTAAAGACTTTAGTTGAAATGGGAGATTACAAATGATCTGGAAAAAAACAGCAAAATGGGAAGCCTGAGATAGCACAATTCAAAGCAAAGAACAAAAAAGTCAGGACACTGTGAAAACTAGTAAGTACACAGGAACCAAAACAGAAAGAAACACAGGAGTCACATCATGAGAACAGGAGTACAGCAGAAATAGTTGACTAAGAGAATCACAAACTGCAGCCAGGAAGGTAGAAAAGCAAAATAATGACCTAGAAAGCTGCTGAAGGCACAAACAAAGCAGAAATCCCAAAAGCAGAAAGAAAAAGCAGAGACAAATGGAGAGAAACAGTGGAGGCTATGGGGAGAAAGGAAACTGGCTTACATAGCTCAGGAAGAGGGGCGTGGCTGGTCGCTCCCATCCACTGAACTGCAGGCATAGCCTTTGAGAAATGTCACCCTTTTCTCTTTCACCACCCATGTGACTTCCTTAGAGAACTACAACAATCTCTTTTTTCCTTCTGGTTTTATTTACTTTCCTTCATGCAGTGGTTGGTTGCATAATTACATCCTCCTTTATTTTTCCTTATTGTGTCCCCACCCCTCCCTGGCAACATCGCCCCCCAGGCAGTTTCTCTGTCCTCCAAAAGTCCAGGATCCTCATACTCATGTAGTCAGCCTCTGTTCTTGTCTTAATGATAAACCAGATATAAAGCAAACATGATTAAAATCTGTTCTTACTCCCATCAGTGCCTTGCAGGTTGTGACTCACAAAGTCTAAAATTCTATTGTACTGTATATAACCTTTAATTACATACATATGAACATATGAAGAAGTCAGCAGAAGAAAGCCATTTGGTCTATCAAGTCTGCTGGTATTGCAGGGTACACAGCTTGAGCTAATGTCCCTGCCCTCCCTCTCCACTCCTCCCATCCTCCCTACCCATGATCCTTACCTTCCCCTATGCCTGTCACATCCTCTCTTAAAGCTGCTCACTGTCTTTAATGAGATGACCTCTTCCAGCAGTGCATTCCAAGTTTCCACCACCCTCTCTCTGAAGAAGTGCTTCCTGACCTCCATCCTAAACCTCCCACCCTCCAGCTTAAGACAGTGCCCCCTCGTGTTATGGTTGCCACTCAGCTTAAAGAGACTCTCCTTATCAACCTTATTTATCCCTTTCAAGTACCTGAAGGTCCCAATCATGTCCCCTCTCTCTCACTCCTGTCATCCAGAGAGTACATATTCAGTGCCTTCAACCTCTCCTCATATGCCTTACTTGAAATTGAAAAGTTAAGCCATTATAGATTCATAACCTTACCTAAATTCTTAATAGTGATTAAGTTTCTTTTTTAATTTAAAGCTATTGTTGCATTCTTGGTGATGTTTTAGTACTCTGACTTTTCTGAAAAGTGCTTATTAAACAGCCTTATAGTAGATTGTATTCCCCATCAGAACTTTTGCTAACTCCACAGTAAAGGTCCAATGACTAAGGTTGTGCACAGTGTTTCAGATAACTTGGGCAGGTAAGAAAAATGTAATCCCCTTTTTGGAGTTAGATGATTAAAACATATGTTTGTTGAGTAAAATGGATTCAAAATCTGAAGAATGCTGCTTCCCTTAATGCAACCAAGGAGAAGGGAGGGGTTTGTCCATGGACAATGTGTGGTGTGTAGATCCAGAAATACTGTACAACAGTAAGTGCAAGAAGGCCTTGCACTCGTACTCTACCAGGCAAACAAACACATACACAAACCAAAAAGACTGAGATGTAAAATATTTCTTTTACTTATATCTACTTTGTAAAGGTGCTGGGCATATCGCCCACAGGTGCAGCTCCATGGCTAAAAAATATCACCCAATGCTTTTCTTTCTCCCACACAGCACTTTTTCAAGTGTGCATGTCTTTCTTTGCATGGTAGAGTGTGAGTGTGAGGCCTTCTTGGGCTTTCCTTGATGCACCAACATGCTGCAAAGCATATCTTTTTAGGTCTGGGGCATTTCATGTGATGGAGTATCGATACTTGGAATTTTTTTTTCTTCAGTTTTATTCTTTATTCCTTACCTTGACATTGTCACTACAAAGCCTCCTTCTTCTGGATGCTACTGCCCTCACAGCTACCTGTCAAGACCTTTATCCTGACTGCCCCAGTTTCAGAACAGGAGACACCACCGTGGAAGTGCCCCATGAAGAACCCTCTCATGGCAGGGTACAGACAAAGCCTGCCACCCTGGTGTAGGAAATGCATGTTTGTAAAATCCGTGAAGGCAGAGGGAGCCAGATGTGGAGCCTCATGATGAATGTATGTGGATGGTCATTAACACAGCCAGGCAATGTTTTCCCATTTTTCTCCCAGACCCACCCTCCACCCCTGTTGCTAAACATCAATCCACTGGCTTGTTTGAGGGGTAGCCAATGTCATGTAATCATCCATGACATTAGTACTTCCCACTGGCTACAGGGTGCGCCCAAGCAGTGGGAAGGTAGATGAAACCCTCTGCCGCATCCCCAGGGGTCCACTGGCTCAGGATGGGGGAACAGAGTTGCAATGCAAATCCTATTACCCGCATGGGAGCACAACATACTCTGCCAGTGAGCCAAGCAAAAAATAAATTGACTGTATACATGAACATTAACTCCAGCATTCACACCATTTTAAATTGGTTTCATAACATAATTCAGCAGTCTCTCATGGTATTGCATGGCACATTACTGAATCTCATTAGCAAATCAATGCACAGTGGGGTTAACGCTGAAGTTCATGATCCTGTATTAAGTCTGGAATTTCCTTAAAAGAAATGATGAGTACCATAGGCTGTTACTCATCTGATCTGGAACACTGCTTGTTTGGATATTGCACTGTTTAATCCCCCAAGATTTCCGAAAGCTCAGATTGGGCAAGATCTTGTCCCAATCAGTGGATCATTTACATGGTCTAAACTGAATGTGTAGAATTCACACAACCCTACCCATGATACCTTAGTTCTGCCTGAGGCTTTTGAGCACAAGAACATTAAGTGCAATGAGGCACTGGTTTTTTTTTTCTCATTCAGATTTTGAACTTAGGTATCATACTCACCATGCAAAAAAAACCCTATATTTTGCCGCAATGAAACTCTTAAAAATGTGTTTCGAACCCTTGTAAATCTGTGTGTGTGTGTGTGTGTGTAGGGATCTGGTCTCTTGGCTGCAACAACAGTTAATCTGCAGAAGTCTGGTTACTGATTTCTTATTTTCAAAAATTTGCCAGTTCAGTTTGACCATATCTTACAGTCTTTTTTCATTTTTGTTCATTTCATTTTTATTGGTTATATTGGAAAGGCATGTGAGCATTGCTGCCCATTTACACAAGCGTCCAGTTACATACAACAATTATGAGACAGGCTAAAACATTTAACTAACAGTGAGGATTAATAAAATGGTACATAAAATTAGGATAATATAGACTAAAGGGCAAACCATGAACTAGCCTTGGTGAATTAACAAATGCAAGGTGACATTAAGCATTCAGTGAGGGATAAACAATAATATAATATAACAGTGGGAAATAAAAAATGTAAGTGCAATCTAAAAACTAGCCTAGGTGGATTAACAGTACTACAAGTGCTAGAAAGAGAGGGTAAGTGCCTGAGGTGGATAACCAGAGAGTGAGGGGAAAAAAGTGCAGAAGGGGAGCCAGATTAGGGCTGTGAACAGGTGCAGATGAGAGAGAAATTTCTCCTGATGTTGTGTTTGAAGGCATTTGTGGAGGGACAGAATTTTAGTTCCGGAGGAAGAGAGTTGAAGAGCTTGGGTCCCATAAAAGAGAGTGTTTTCTGACCATGAGTGGTCCAGCAGAAAGGAACAGTGAAAGAAAGAGTGGAGGACAGTCTAGTGGTCATGGTGGTGGTGGCTGTCTGGAAGAGAGAAATGAGGCAATCAGGGAGCAGTCCACGGGAGCAGTTGAAGAAGAAGGTGGCCATCTTGCAGTTGAGACAGGCCTCAAGGGAGGGCTGACTGATGAGCTTATAAAGGTCACAGTGGTATGTGAGTTTAGGGAGACCAGAGGCAAAGTAGATAGCGTTGTAGTAGGAGCTTCGAGGTCTGGAGAAATTTTTGATGGAGAGATGGAGGAGGGAAGACAAGTGAACCATAGTCGAAGACAGGAAGAAGGAAGCTGGAGACTAAGAGTGATTTGGATTTCCTGTTAAGATAATGCTTGGTTCTGTGGAGGATGCCAAGGCATTGGTGGGCTTTTTTGATTGTGAGGCTAGTGTGAGCATCGAAACTGAGGTGGCTATCCAGGACTAAGCCAAGGTACCTGACTTCACTGACTCTTTTAATGGAGTTACCAAGGTTGTCATAGAGGGAAAGATCAAAGCCAAGGGGTTTGAGGGGGCTGGAGAAAACCATGAACTTAGTGTTTTTGGACTTGAGTACAAGACCTTTGGACATGAACTAGGTATGAAGTCTGCTGAAATCAAATTGGAATTTGTTAATGACAGCATTGGAGTTTTTGTCTTGACAGAAAAGGGCTGCATCATCAGCATAGAGAATGAGTTCAGAGGTGGTGCAAATGTCAGGCAGGGAGTTAATGACCAGAGAGAAGAGAAGAGAGCCCAGGATGGACCCTTGGGGGATGCCGTATTTGATGGGGCAGGATTCAGAGAGGACACCGCCAATAATGGTGTGAAGGGATCTGCCAGTTAGGTAATCCCTGAACCAGAAGCAGACCTCAGGTGAGAAATGGAGGCAAGCCAGGGTATAGAGGAGGACTTCATGATCAATGAGGTTGAAGGCTTTGGTGAGGTCTATGAACACAACACTTATATAGAGGCCTTCATTGTTAACTTTGTCTATGGAGTGGGTGAACTTGATGAGGGCAGCTTCAGTATTGTGTCGAGCATGGAACCCATGCTGGGCCTCTGTGAACAGGTTGTATTTGGAGAGGAATTCCGTGGTTTGCCTGTGGACCACTTTCTCTAAAATTTTGGAGAGAGAGGCAAGGAGGGAGATGGGATGGTAGTTGGATACTAGATCCTTGGAACCAGATTTGTGAAGAGGTTTAATAATGGTGCACTTCCAAGCTTTTGGGAAGGACCCCATGCAGAGGGAGTGGTTGAGGATGTTAGTAAGAGGGATGGCCAGGGAGTCACAGACAAGACGGAGAACTCTGAAGTCAATGTTGTCAGTGCCCTAGGATGGTCTTGGGTCGTTTGTTCTGATTAACATGACCACTTCACCAGGGATTAGGTACCTGAAATGGAACTTAGGGTGGGAGACTGGGAGGGGTGTGGGGGTAAACAGGGTAGGAGTGGAGCTGGGATTGTACTGGTTGAGGTCACCAAAGTATTTATTGAAAAGGGAGGCTATTTCGCTTTACTCGGTGGTGGTTGTCTCTTCGAAGGTAAGACAAATATGTTCTTCACAAATTCCCCTACCAATAAGGTTGTTAAGAATGTTCCAGGTCCTCCTGGGGTTCCCCTTGGCTGCACGTTGTTTTTCCAGGATGAAGGAGGATTCAGCAGATCTTGTGGAAGATTTGCACCTGTTACTGAGGGTTTTGAAATGTTGGAGGAGTTGGGGGGTTTTGTGTTTTCTGTACAAATTCCAGGCTCAGTCCCTATCTCTCATTAGTTTGCAAAGCTCAGGGTGACCCATTCTTGGCTAGAACCCTTAACCCAGATTTTTTTAAGTGGGATGAAATGGTCGCAGAAGGCAAGGAACTTATTGCTAAAGGCTTCAAGCACTTTGCAGATATCAGAAATGTTTTCAGTGAAGGACCAGTCTTGGGCTAGGATGGCTTTGGAATCCAGCTTCTTCAATTGCCTGGTTTAGATGAATTTGTGTAGGTGGGGGGGGTGTTTTTGTGGACCATTGGCAGAAAACAGCACAGTGGTTACTGATTGGGTCAGGAAGAACTCCAGAGGTGGTGACATGGGAGGGGTGTGAGACCAGGACCCAATCAATGAGGGACTGTGATCCAGTTTTGTAGTTGGTTCTGGTAGGTTCAGTGATGATCTGGTGTAGGCCAAGGCCAAGTATGGATTTCTTGGTGGAGTCACAGTGAGGGGACAGCCAGTTTAGGTTGAAATCCCCAAGGATGATCCAATCTCTTCCTTGGGGGAGGGAGGTCTTGATATCGAGGAAGAGGTCGAGATCATGGGGTGAAGAAGAGGGTGGCAGGTACACCACGCTGACTGTGACCATTTTATCCACTCCAAGGAGGAGGTTAATCAAGATGGTCTCTAGGGAGTTTCAGTGAGAGCAATGACATCAAAAGTGTTAGCCATCACCCGGGACACGATTAAATTTTTTTTGCCAAAAGGCTTTGCACGTTAAGGTGAGCAAAAGTTAGCTGTTTAGTGGGTTTGGGAGAGGAGTGAGGGGTGAAATTAGTAGACAGTGTGGGGCCGGGGTTGGGGTGAATGGAGCCTGAGATAAGGAGTAGGAGGAGGAGGAGCCTAAAGTGTCTGCAGTTAACAAGCGAAGATAGCTTGGTGGAGTATAGCCTAGTGTAATGGTGGGTGAAAAAGATATGGCTGTGGTAGGAAGGAGATAACTCATGGAACAGGCAAAGGCTGATGAAGGGGCTCATGGGGAGGGGCAGAGATAGAGTTGGAAGGCAAGTGGGATGGGGAAGGAGGAGGCGGGAAGGAGGGGAGAGAGAGAAATGAGGAGGATCTGAGAAGGATTTGGGGCAAACTGGTAGGGAGGGGATGGGAGGGAGGGAGGGAGGGAGGGGCAGGGTGAAGGGAGTTGAGCAGAGAGTGGCAAAGGGGAAGAACAAAGAGTGAGAGTAAGTAGGGAAGGTGGAACCACCGAGGGCACTCCATGGTGGTGGCAAGAAAGAGAGAAGGTGACAGGACAGTAATCAATGAAGGAACAGGGAAGTGGGGTACAAAGTTGAGTGTGGTAGAAGAAACTATGCCCATGGGTAGAGCAGTGGTAAAGCACTGGTAGTTGGAGGCTGTTGGAAAGAGCATGTAATTAAGATAGGGCAGTCAGCAGTGTTTGTCAAATTTGAGCATGAGAGAGGACAGCCCCTTTAAGAAGTTGCAGGAAAGGAGATCTCCTTTAGGAAGTTGCTGTAATTGACAAGTATGTGGCCTCAGGAGGTGGGGATCACTGGGGAAGTGTATTTAATAAAGGAGGGGTGTGGGGGTGGGCAAAAAAAACCTGTCCAGAGAGTAGTGGAGCAAGGCAGTGGCTGAGCTGTGATTTGAAAAAGGCGCCTTGAACGCTTGCTTTCTTAATGGGGATCTGCAGCGTCCAATTGGGAAGCAGCCACAGTCCTCAGGAGCCAGTTAAATTATGGGAATTGAAGCCTGGCAGCTCCGGGCTAGGAGCTGACTGATAGTACCTGCTTTTCTTGTTCGGGGGTGGGCGGGCTGGATGCAGAGGTCCAGCCAATGGCAGGGATCAGTCTATTTTTCCTATTCAAGCTGAGTTCATACCCAATATATTTTATCCTGTTGCATGTTTTTCCTTCAAAAATAGCCAATTCAGTTTTTCAATTTCCATAGAAATTTTATATTTATGCAGAATTCTGTTATCTAGGAAAGAGACTGAACTGCAAGCAACTTGTTGCCAGAAGACTCCTGGGGTGTAGATACATAGAACAAAAAGAACAATTCAGTGTGCAGCGTGACCATAATAGGGTATAGTAAAAAAATACATAGAAAAGTTAAAATATAGTATACTGTTTTAAAAACATTAAGTACAGTTATAGGAAATTATGTTCTAGCAGAGACTGGGCAATTTTTGGCGGTATCCAGGGAAGCAGAGTGACAGAATAATATACTGTTGTATATGGTTAGGGTGTGTTGTGCATGGAGTTCCATCCCAACTGAACACAGAAACACAGACAATGTCATCAAGAAAAAAAAAACATTTGGTCCATCCAGTCTGCCCTGTTATAAACTGTGTTTCCCTGAAACCTGTTATCTAAACAGGGCTTTTACATTCACTCCCCCCTCCCACCACACACACACACTTTCATTACTGTTACCCGCCTGAGTAATTACCAAGCCCTTAAATGTGCCCCAACTATGCTTGAAACCATTGTTTTTTTGCACACACTACCTCTGCTGGTAGGCTGTTCCACAGCTCAACCACTATTTTTGTAAACTAAAACTTTCTCACGTCCTTCATGACTCGATCGATAAACTCAAGTGGTGCCATCATTATTGCTCCTAATTACATATTCCTAATATGTCATAGTAGCAGAGCAGCAGTACAGTGGTTGGGAGGGGGCCTGTGTTTCATTCCCAATGGGGAACATTTTTTCCTTTCTCAATATAGTTTATGTTGTTAGCATGCATCTCTGTCTAGAATCCTTTTGTGCCACTAAGTGGAATGATATCACAGTGGCAGAGCACCAATACAGTGTTTGATTTCTGACTTTCAGAACATTGGAGTGTTAGTTCTATGTTGAAGTTAATTTATTCAGTTCTTGTGGAGGCTTGTCTGGGTTTCAATGCAGTTTGGTAAGAAACATTACCTCTAGCTGGCAGACAATTCATAACTAAACCCCACTGCAGCTGTGTATGAGGGTATCTGCACTCAGTGCAGGATATGCTTTACTATATCATGCAACTCTGTTTTGAAACCCTCTGTCCCACCATGTGGAAGGATAGCACAGTCACAGAGCAGCTGGGCAGTAGTTGACAGGGGGCCTGGGTTCTATTTCCAGTGGTGAACTTTTTGCCTTTGGCACTACAATTTTTGTTGTTAGCATGCATCTGTGTCTAGAAACCTTACGCCCCACCATGTGGAATGATAACACAGTGACAGAATACCAGGATAGTAGGTGGGGGGCTGAGTTCAGTTCTCAATTGGGGACATTTTTTTCTTTCTCACTATAATTCATGTTGTTAGCATGCATCTGTGTCTAGAAACCTTCCAGACCATGATATGGAACAATAGCACAGTGACAGAGCACCAGAGCAGTAGTTGGGAGTGGGTCTGGGTTCAGATTTTGACTTTCAGAACATTGAATTGTTGGTTATATGTTGCAGTTAACTTAATTGGTTCTGGCTGCAGCATTGAGGTCTGTTTTGGTTTGAGTGCAACTTGCTGGGAAATATTACTTCCACCTTGCAGGCAGTTTATAATTAAATCCCACTGCAGCTGTGTGAGGGACATCTGCACTCAGTGCAGGATGTGCTTTAATGTAGCATGCTTCTCTGTTTAGAAACCTTCTGCCCCATCATGTGGAAAGATAGTACAGTGGCACAGTACCAGGACAGCACTTGAAAGAGGGCATTGGTTTGATTCCCTGTGGGGAAATGTTTTGTTTTTGTCACTGCAATTTATGTTCTTAACATGTATTTGTGTCTAGAAAACTTACATCTCACCATCTGGAATGATAACACAGTGGTAGAGCACCAGAACAGTCATGGGGGGGGGGCGGCATTGGTTCGATTCTCAGTCAGGAACATATTTTCTTTCTCTAGCATGCTCACTGGCAAAGCACCAAGACAGTAGTTGGGAGGAGGTCTGGGTTTGATACCCAATGGGAAACAGCTTTTCTTTCTCACTGCAATTTATGCTGTTAGAATGCATCTCCTGTAAAAGAGAAATTGTTAGATATTATTGATGATACCAGTGGTAGGGCTTTCAGGTCGTGGAGTAGGTTTTCAGACCATGGAACTGTGTTTGACCCAGGAATGAAGAACATGTAAAATGTAACTGTTCCCACTCTGTTGAGATTAATCCATCACAAGAGGGAGTAATAGAGGCTTTTTATGAGACTTTTTTTTTTTGTATGAAAGAAAGATCATGCTAGCTCCAGAGGCCCTAGTGCAGAAACTGATCAGGTAAAACATTCAGAATTTCTATATTGTGTGGGGGTAGCATGTACAGTGGAGCCAGCCACAGTGCAACACAGTAACTTGCAGTCAATGACATCACAAAATACTGAAGTAAAAAAGGATTAATTGCCATTGAACTACACTGTTCCCTGCAGTATATTGCAGCATTTTGTTATGTACTGCAGCAGTACTGAGTTACATCCTGGCTGCCACCGCTGTATTGTGTATGTGTCTTTTACTATACAAACAGGACACATCCATACTCTGAAACCCTCAGTACCATCGGTACTTAGACTTTTATCTGTTTCATTTCTTAGTAGAACTGAAACTTGTGCTAATGGTGTAATTATACCCAGCCTTGCTTTGTTTCAAATCCTTGATCTACTTTTACTGCATACTTCCTGAACATTAAGAGCACCCCTAAGCAGTGCAGCCAATCATGATGCAATTGTCTCCTCTCCTCTCACTGCATCATGTGTGGCTAGACTCTGCTGGGTGTATTAATAATATAATAATAATAATAATTCTTTATTTTTAATGTGCCTTTCTAAAATCAAGGCACCTTAACAGCAAACGTCACATAAAAATAATAAAATAAACACAAATACAATAAATACTGAATTCATAAAATACAATAAAATCATCATCAGGGATATGCCATCAACCATAAATGGGTCTTTAACGCCTGACTAAATTCCTCCTTGGATGTACACCCCTAAGCGGGTGGGGTAGAGAATTCCAGAGGGTTGGGGCCACATACATAAAAGCACAGGTCCCCAAAGATTTTAAAGAAACCCTTGGAATCTCTAGCAATCCCTCGTCCACAGAGGGAACAATTGCCTAGGGCTTTAGGGTACCAGGAGCTCTTTCAAGTAGCCTGGGCCAACTCTGCGTAGGGCTTTATAAGTCAGATCAACTTTAAAGTTGATCCACCACTGTATTGACAGCCAGTGCAGTTTGCGCAGCACTGAAGAAATATGACAGGTATGAGAAGTACCTGTCAATAACTGGGTCGCAGCATTCTGGACAAGCTGCAAGTGGCGGATATCAACCCCCTGGTAGCCCTAGTTACAGACAGTTGCAATAATCAAGGCATGAGGTCACAAAGGCGTGGACCAATGTAGATAGGTCACCGGACCGATCTAGGTACTTAATCCTGGAGATGTTCCTTAAATGGTAAAAGGATGATTTGACGATTGCTGACACCTGCGATCGCAGTGTCAGCCCATCATCAAAAATCATCCCCCGGTTCCACACCCATTCAGAGGTAGGGAGTTGGGAGCCACCCAGAAAAAGTCCTGAGGGCAAACCTGCTCCCATCCCCTCTATCTGGTGACCCGGGTCCACAACCATCACCTCCGTCTTCTCCAAGTTCAACTTCAGCCAGCTCGAATTCATCCAGTTCTGGATTTCAGTGAGGCAGTTGTTAAATACCGAGAGAGCTCTATCCTGGTTGGGTGCAAAAGATAGGTACAGCTGGGTATCATCAGTATAGCAGTGAAACCTCGGCCCATACCTTCTTACAATGACTCTGAGAGGCAGCATATACACTGTGAACAACATGGGGGAACAACATCAAACCCTGAGGAACCCCACATGACAGAGAGACTGGGCTGGAAGAATTAATCCCTGACACCACCTTCTGAGTTCTGCCCATGAGGAAGGATCTAAACCACCCGAGGACTGTACTAGACAGGCCACAGATGAACTTCAGGCATTCAAGAAGTACCCCATGGTCCACAGTGTCAAACGCTGAAGAGAGATTGAGAAGGACCTGGACAGACTCTCACTTTCTATCTCTTGCCATCAAGAGATCATTGAGCACCCGAACCAGCGCAGTCTCTGTACTATGCCTCTTTCAGAAACCAGACTGGAGTGGTTCATAAATGTCATGCATGGTCAAGTGGTTCTCCAACTGTACGGCCGGTACTTTCTCAATCACTTTCCCCACAAAGGGAAGGTTAGAGATTGGTCTGTAGTTGGCATGGCAGTCTGGGTCCAGAGAAGCCTTCTTCAGGAGGGGCATCACCACCGCCTCCTTCAGGGAGCTAGGAGACTCACCCGTCTCTAAGGAACACCAAACTATCCATGCTAGGACTGGGCCGATAGTGCCACAACAACCCTTTATCAGGGAAGTTGGGCCCGGATCCAAACTACAGCATGTAGGGCGCATACCCTGGACAATCTGCATGACATCAGTGAACTCCGGCCAGTCAAAGGAACACCAGGAGAGCCTAGGGACAGTGACTGGGTGCCGATCTACAGTTTCTCTCATAGAGGATGCAGGTTGGAGTGCAGCCCTGATGTCGGCCACCTTAGCCGCAAAGAAGCGAGCAAGCTCTTCACACTCTACTTGTGAAAAGGCTCCTCGAACCTGCAGGCAGGCTGGGTTGCACAGTCTGTCTGCAGTTCGAAAGAGCTGAGCTGGTTGGCTCTGAGCAGCTGCAATCTCCCTGGACAGGAACTCTGCCTTCTTACGGGAGATCGCGGAATGATAGACTTGATAATGTTCCATCAGTCTAAGATGGTCGGCATCAAGGGCGGATCTCCGACAGCAACACTCTAATCTTCGTCCTTGTCACTGCATCTTCTTCAAAGTCCCATCAAACCATGGGGACCGAGGGCAAAGGGGGAAAGGACAAACTTGGACAGGAGCAATGATATCCAGAGCCGAGGAGATGGCTTTATTATAGGCCAAAACCAAGGCATCTGGGTCATTGCTCACTCCTGAAAGCTCCGATAGATCAAGCACTGCCGCCAGGCCCTCAGAGCTTACCTCTTGCAAAGGGCAGTACCTGACCATCTCCACAGGGGTAGGCCTACGAAGGGGGGCATAAACACTGAACCTCACGGTGTAATGATCGGACCATCCAACAGGTTCCACCCCCAAATCAAAAGCTTCGATCCCCAGGAGGAAAACTAAGTCTCAAGTCCAAGAAAGATGCAGTGGGAGTTGATCAAGGGCTAAAAACAAATGTTTTCTGTAGAAACACCAGTATGGTGGGCAATCCGTTTTTGACTTTTAAAAAGAAAAAAATAATCTGAATGAAACTACCAGCTACATTATCAAATGGCAATCAGAGGGCGGGTACCACTAGCAGCAGGGATGCTATACATTATGCCAGAGATGGCAATCAGAGGGAGGAGTACCACTAGAACCAGGGATGCTATACATTCTGCCAGAGATGGCAATCAGAGGAAGGAGTACCACTAGAACCAGGGATGCTATACATTCTGCCGGGGATGGCAATCCAAGGGAAGGGGTACCATTAGCATCAGGGATCAGTTTCTATTAAAGAACCATCTGGCGATCAGCCGGTGGGGTTTCCACTAGCACCAGAGATCCTTTTTTTTTAATGAATGGGCTTGCAATCTGCCAGGGAGGGTTCCACAAGTACCAGGAATCTTTTCTTTGAATGAGTAGGCAAGTGATCAGCTTGGGTGGGGGACCACTAGCAGCATGGATCTGTATACATGGCTGGGACTGGGCAATTGAGGGGTGGTGCCTTGCTAACCAGCCTCACTACCCATGCAAATGAGCCCATAATGGGCATGCAAATGGCCCCTTAACACCTTGCATGCCCAATAGGCTAATTTGCATGGATCCCTTTGAAAATTGGAAATAGTGCTCTGGCGCTATCCATTCTGGTGGTGTACTTTGGGAGGCCTGTCGGGGCAGTACTAAGTGGCTTAGAGCTGGGCTGACATGACCCTATATTCAATCGAATAGCGCTGCTGCGTTACTCCACTGAATATAGCATCTTCAGACACCCAAGCAAGTGCAAGACATAGTACAAATGTTTGTGCTGTGCTTTGTGCGTATTTGAATATCAGGCCCCCTATAACATCAACATCATTCCATGCTATTCCTCTGAACGGCCTGGAATGGTGTTGTTGATGTCACAGAATGTTCAGGCTGTATGAGAGGAGACAGCAGCAACTGCTGAGGAGAGAGAGATTCAGGGTAATTAAAAGGCAGCAAAATTAGATTATTACTTTAACAAAAAAGGTCAAAAACTTAGACACTAAAGAGACAACAGGAGGGCAGCCAGAGGTGTAAAAAAACTATTTCCAACCGCCTGTGAGCAGAGCAGCGGATCGAGATGTAAGCCTTATCTGTAAGTATAAATGTGTAATCTGTATGCTTCAGTTAATAAAGGTGCATTATAAAATTATAATGTCAGTATAGATATCTAAATGGTTGATAAAAAAGTGAATTCAAATTGTACAGATAAATATTTGTGACATCATAATTAATTCATTATCTTTTTGTCTGGATATTTTAAGATATCTTTAGATTAATATATTTACAAAATATTTTACATATATGTCAACTACACAAAATGTATATCTATTAAGTATTTAAGATATGTCAGCGGATATATAAAACATATTGTTCACCTATAATAAATATATCATGGGAATATATGTATAATACATATTAAATATATGTATCACAAATATTTGCACATACGTCAGATATTTCAAATCAGGCAAGTTGAGATATTTTGCATATACTTCAGACATATAATGAAAATATATTTTAAAATGCAATTACACATATATTTGAAATATACATTTATATATATTTAAAATATGTTTTTTTTCCCTATGGGAAACCAGGAAGGGGCAAACTCAGTAGGTGACTGCAGAGTCCTATCCTGTGCAGGAAAAAACAGCAATGCGGGACAGTAAATCACTAGAAAAGGATAAGGCAATGTATGGGCAAAAAAGAGGAGGGCTCAAATCATAAGCTGCAGTAGATCTGGTACAGTAGTCTTCCTGGGGGCACTCTGGGATGTGGAAGGTGCATGGTCTGAAGGAGCCTGGGGTTTATGATGGCAGAGATGAACCTGCTCAATGCAGAACTTAGCCATCTGATGGGTGCACAAAGGGCATCAGTGTCCTGGACACCCCTGCTGCAAAAGCCCTAAAGGATCATACAAATATATGAAGAAGCCAGCAGAAGAAAGCCATTTGGTCTATCTAGTCTTGCTCGTATTGCATGGTCCACAGCTTGAGCTACTGTCCCTCCCTCCCCACTCCTCCCATCCTCCCTACCCATGATCTTTATCTTCCCCCTATGCCTATCCCAGCATCTCTTAAAGCTGCCCACTGTCTTCAATGAGATGACCCCTTCTGGCAGCACAGTCCAAGTGTCCACCACCCTCTCTGTGAAGAAGTGCTTCCTTACCTTGCTCCTAAACCTCCCACCCTCTAGCTTAAGACTGTGCCCCCTTGGTGTTATGGTTGCCATTCAGTTTAAAGAGACTCTCCTAATCCACCTTATTTATCCCTTTCAAGTACTTGAAGGTCCCAATCATGTCCCCTCTCTGTCTCCTGTCTTTCAGGGAGTACATTTTCAGTGCCCTCAACCTCTACTCGTATGCCTACTATATGCCCACTAGGACATGTTGAAGCAAACTGGGGGGGCAGGGTGTGGAATCAATGCAGCCGAAGGAATAGTAATACAGAACCACTACCAGATCCTTGTAGGGCTGGGTGAAATTAGTAAATTCCAGTTTTGTGGAAATTTTGCAAAATTCTATGAAATTTCTCAAAACTCTGCAAAATTTTGCAGTTTTCTGAAATTCTTTAATTGGTCATACCTCAGTTAATATTATAGCTACATATCTATATATATATATATATATATAGAATGAGACTAGTACAAACTACATTCCTACCTATACTGGACTACGCTGACTTCCTTTACAGTCATTGCCCATCAACGATGCTAAACAAACTGGACACCCTTTACCACTGGGCTTTAAGATTTATCTTAAATCTACCCCATAGTTCACATCACTGTCGTCTATACCAGGTTTCGGGATGGACCTCACTCTCAAATAGAAGAAAAAGGAATGCTCTCCTCTGGTTTTTTAGAGCATTATCTGATAACCTCCATGCATACATCTCGAACATCTTCAAATGGGCTAAAGGTTCCTACGGCCTGAGACACTTCTCCTTAATCTGCTTCCAGATTCCTAGAGTGAAAACTACCCTTGGCTCAGCAGCAATCAACTTCTCACTTCCATGACTTTGGAACACTATGCAAGACTCATTAAAATTATTCTCACTTCCAAGCATTTTCACATTCAAAGCTCTGTTAATGGATTATCTGAAGGAATCATGCAACTGTTTCAGATGCCGATGACCCCTAAGCCTCTGGTGCCACTCTCAAATCCTGCGCCTAAGTATCTCATCCACCCCACTTTCCCAACAACAGAAACCTAGGACCTACAAGCCTAGTTCCCTTAATCCAAGATGACCCTGCCTATTCTCTACCTTTTACCTATTCTGGCCTCCCTTTTGGCTGTCTACTCTTTCACCCCAATTTCTACCCTGTTCCTTAATACCTACTTATTTTTTATCATTTAGGTATGAGCTCTTACTCAGGGGAGACTATATGAGATTGTTGTCTCTTCTCATTTCAGTAAAGCTTATCATTATGTACCTTTGCATGTTAATTATGTTGACCGGTATGTATAGGCCCATATTGACCGGCACCTTCACAATGGTTTTTCCTTTTTTTGCACCATAGTCCACCATAATTGTAATCTTATGAAGTGTACTGTATTGTATTTATGCCCAGGGCCACCTTGAAAATGAGCTTGCTCAATGGTGTTTATGCCTGGTTAAATAAAGTGATTGATTGATTGATTGATATCTGCAATTTGGCATGCACACTGTTTGCAAGAGGCTCTAAAAATGCAAAGTTTCATGTATTTGAATTGGGGGCAAGGAAGTTAAAGGGGTTCTAGAATTTATTATTCATGTGAACATTTCTGAAAATATGTCTGCTTACTTCTTAGCTACCTTTGGAGCAAGATAATTGAAAATGTATATGTGTACAGTCTTGAAAGAGTCACTGAAACTGTTAAATACAGGTAATTGGTTGTATAAATTGTACATTACAGGGTTATTGCCCCACTGCTATTACAAGTGTACACTCAAGAGTTGGCATGCCTGTTAAAGTAAATATGTCCTGGAATCTTATTAAGCTAGATAAATGAGGTTAACATTTATTGTGGATACTTTAGAAATTACTAATTGGCAACATTTGCTCAAACATTCAAGGAAACATGATAGGTAATGCCACTAGAATTCCACTTGTGGAATTTAACTTTCACAAAGTACTTATCACCACTGAATCCCTTTGCTTACACTAGCCTCATGGCCCTGTAATACCCCTCTAAGACCCCTGTGACAGTGATACCCAGCATCATGCTCCATCATGACGACAGATATCCAGATACTTCTGTTGTAATGACCTAAGTCACAACTAGTTGTAAGACTTGACGTCACTTGGTGCCACTGTTTTCAAATAGTAAAAATATACATTTTATCTACAGGTTAGTTAAAAAGTCAAGCAGATGGCATTGTACAGAAACAATGCTGCATGTGCATGTGCTTCCACAAGTCATTAAGTCAGTGAGCTCTAGTGGTTATCTGGCGTATTGCAAGAATTCAGGCTAGTGCACAGTGATGTCTATGAGTGACTATTCTTCGTGGTTCATCACTCAAGATAGTGACCTGACACTTGGCACCACTATACTTCCACTATGAATGCTAACTTATTGCCACTTTACCCAGCTTTTACCTTCCTCTACAACAGCAACTCAAGTGTATGACTGGGAAAATGTATGTACGTGGCTTCAACAAAAGTATCATAACGTTCCACCACAATTTCACAAAAGCTCATGAAATTCAACTTTAACTACTGATGTTATGTTGGAATCTTTGGCTGCTTATAACTTGGCCAGCCTTTGAGCAAGAGATTAAAAAGCTGACACACACAGCCTCTTTAGTTTCCATATTTTGTTTCACCCAGCTGGCAGCTCATCTTTCAGAGATATACCCTGAACACAGGGTTATACCCTGATCAGGCTGAAACCAGCCATCATTCAGTTGGCTACCAGGTTTTTCTCCAACTTGTTTTCCCTCCGATCTCCCCAGGTGGGGGTAGTGACTCTGTCAGTCTTGTACAGCTACAGCTTCCCTTGTGGAAGGAGAAAGTTCCCTGGCCCAGCCTCAGGGGTCACTGTGTTGGTGGAACACACTGCCACCCCTCCAGTCGAGATGCACTGCCTAGTGACAGCTGTCTCCACCATGGCCTGCCTCTCGATGTGCCTCCCCTGGCTTGCTTCCGAACCTGGGTCATCAGCATAGCAGCACAATGTTCTGCTGTTGGGACATAGGGGTGGCCTCAAAGCCTGATAATTAGGGTCAATGAACCTAACAAAATGTATGATATTCTGTTCTCTAGTTTTAAAGTTGATGGGGCTTAAAATTCTGTAGTTTGCATAATTATTAAATTTAATTTTCAAATTTGTGAATGTTTGGGGGCTTGTAACTCAGTCCCCTTTTAAGATAGAGCACTGAAACATTGTACATTTCTGCATGAACATTGGTAAAGTCATCCTACCAAATATGGTGCAACCTTAACAAATGCTTTTGTAAATTAGACAGAAATAACGGAAATCACAATTGTGGCATAATTTCAAAAAATGTTTACAGAAATTTCATGAAATTAAGTGGAAGCGAAATCAGAATTTTGCTGGCTGAAGATAAAATTTGCCCAGCCCTAGAACCTTGAGTCCCCAGGAAGAGACAACACCAATGGGCACCAACTAGATATGGTGGGGTGTACAGGAGCAGTAGAGAAGGAGAAATACCAGTTAGTGAAGGGTAACAAAAAGAAGGGTAGTATAGGTCTGGTCCAGGCTATACAGGAACAGACAGCATGGGGAAGTGGGGGACAAGGGGTAAAAGGGAGCAATGAGATGTGGAGGGGGTAAGAGGGGAAAGGCAAACAACCTGCTCAGGGGAGGCTGCAGGGTGTACAGAGTAGTCACGTGAAGGCTAGGTCAGAAGTAAGGAATGCAGAATTACAGGGAAAATCATTAGCGATGGGGTGAGTTAAAGACAAGGCAACAAAAAGGAAGGGGAGAAAGGAGACCTGGCCAGGCAGAACGGGAGTCCTGAGGTCAGCGATAGGGAGGGAAGGCAGTTCACCTGGAAAGGAATGAAGGAGGAGAAAAGCAATGGTGGAAAGCCAAACCCCTCTGGAAAAGGAGGTAATGGGTAGATGAAGAGAGAGGTTAAATGAGGCAGAAGTAGAGGAGATTTAGAGGGCAGGTTGGGGCTGCAAAATCAGGCCAAGTGTAGTTGGGCTTTAAACATGAGGGGAAGAAATAGAGTCCGTGTGGTAGGAGACTATATTTGGGTGGATGGAGTGACAGATGGGCAGGAATGAGCCCCACAAGAGGAATGTGGTGTGCATCCTGGGTATGACAGCAGAAAAAAGCCTACTGATGCTACACTCCCTAACCAAAGGTGAAGGGGAACACCATGTGGTGGTCCACCTGGGTACTAATGACCTGGCATGGTGCAGGGTGGAAGTGGAGCCTGTGGAAAATAATGGTGGCCCTCAAGGTCCTGACGATGGAGGGCTGCTTGGATCTCATGGCAACCACCAAGACTGGGATTTCAGCAACCCAGGTGTTCAGTCTCAACAGAAAGGATAGAGCAAGAGAAAAGGGAGGTGGGGTGGCCCTCTGTGTTAGGGAAGGGGTTACAGTCAAGAGGGAGAACATAACTGGGGTGAGCACATAGACACTTTGGGCTCAGGTTCAAACAAAAGCAGGATGGTGGATTAAACTCAGGAAAGTCCTCAGAGCACCAGATCAGAACAAGGGTCTAGACTTCAAACTAGAAAAAGGAGATTTGGAAAGAATCACTGCAGGGGCAGGTAGTAATAGTGGGTGACTTTGATATACCTTCCAAACAGTGACACCAATACAGCGAACTACATCGATGCCAACAACATCAACAGTTCACTGTATTGATGTGCCAGAGACCCGTCCACACTGTCTCCCAGTCCTGCACTCCCTCCCCAAATCAACTCCTACTTGGAGTTGATTATATTTAGAACGGGGAGTGTGGGGGCCAGAGCCCCCTATTGGGG
This sequence comes from Neoceratodus forsteri, assembly GCA_016271365.2. Lineage (NCBI taxonomy): Eukaryota > Metazoa > Chordata > Ceratodontiformes > Ceratodontidae > Neoceratodus > Neoceratodus forsteri. The sequence goes on from CM057453.1 coordinate 138,840,360, forward strand.
GGTTCGGGGGGGGCAAAACCACCTGATAGAAAAACAGACTTGGAGTCCTTCAGGATTTATGTCATCCACAACTTGCAATTGACGATAATTCCGTCACTGTGATGCCGGTTGATTAATGAATATTAACCGGGCGTCAGAGAGCCGTGACTTTAACCTATCTGATGTGGAGGCTGAAGCATTGCAGTAGTAGAAGTCAATCATTCCTAGGCACAGTCCAGAATGGTTTCTTAATCCAGGGAGTCAGAGATTCAACAAGAGATTGTGCGATCCTGGGGCTGGTGCTGACAAACAGCTGAGCCCCTGGGTAATAGCGATCACATTTCAGTATGGTTTTGACTTGATGTGGCGAAGAAACTCCTGAACACTAAAATTCTTTGATTTCAAGAAGGCATGTTTTGGCACAATGGGAGTGCAGTTAGGTGCACATCTGGCTGAACTCAGGGGAGCAAGGGAAGTGGGAGAATAGTGGTCCACAGTATGGAAGGAACCTCATATAGTCCAAAACACATGCCTCATGCAAAAAAAACAAGCACAGGAATTCCTTCTGGTACTCAGGGAAGGTAGTGAAAGTGGTAAGAGAGAGAAAAGAGTTTCTTTTAAAAAGTACAAGAATCCAGTCCGGTGACGCTGAGAGTTGAGGTGCCAGCTGCCACACCTCGTGCCACACCAGTGACTCGGGGTTAGAAGTGACCTCAGGTGCTGGAGGGTCGACTGGGGGGGGATGAGCATTGAGTGTCCCAGGGACTGCTGTCCTCCTCTGGGGAGGGTGGGAAGGGACTACCATGAATGCACTGGCACCTGGTGGCAGCTGGGGATCAGTGCATTGCATGGTCAGCTATGGGGTCTGTGTGGGCCGACGTCAGACTTACCATGAATGGATGCACACATGGCAGTGTCCTTGGCATCATTGCATGCCCGCACCATGGGGACCACATACGAGAAACCTCTGTGTGCACAGTGAGAGCAGATCCATTATTAGTCGTCAGGCCGCGCAAGTCAGCTCCCCAGTGCACGCCCCTGGTTTCCGGAGTGTGCGGGGTAAGTACCACCATGATGTGGCTGGGGGCAGGACATAGGGGTCAGAGAGCTCTCACTGCGGCTGGGGTGGGGCCGAGGAGACATCTGAATGGGGGGGAACCATAGGTACAAGCCCCCTAGCTGAGGAGAATAAACAAAATAACTAAAAAAAAAAAAGTACAAGAATCTCAGAAAGAAGAGGACAGAGCGGACTATCTAGACAAACTCAGATCAGGTAGCAGAGAAATTTGTGGGGCCAAAATGGGAGCTGAACTCAGAATAGCTGATGGAATCAAAAAAAGGATATAAGAACAGCATTCAAGACATCCAGGAAAAAAGGGGAAAAGAAGGAAGGTATTGTCAAACTATGTCAAGAGATGGAGTGGGTGGAGGACAGCAGAAAAAGTGTTGAAGTCTTAAATGAATACTTCAGCTAACTATTCACTAAAGAGCAGGAAGGACCAAAAGGGATTACTGTTCCTGAAAGTAAATATATTTCCTGTGCCAGATGGTAGGCACCCCAGGATACTGAGGGAACTGGCATCAATATTGGCAGTCTTACTAGCTGGCCTGTATGACAGCTCCCTTGATTCAGGCATATTGCCCCAAAATTGGAGAACCACTGATGTGGTGCACTTGCATAAGAGCGGGACCAGGGACAAGTCAGGAAGCTACAGACCATCGGCTTGACATTGATCATCGGTTGAGTTTCTTGAGGGAAATGGCTACATGTTGACAGACAGCATGGGTTTCTGACATGGAGGTCATGCCAAATTAACTTAATACATTTTATCAACTGGGTCACAGGGGTAGTGTGCAAGGGCCAGGCAGTAGACATACTGTACCTGGACTTCAGCAAGGCCTTTGGCTCTATCTCCCATAAAAGATTGTTCAGGAAATTGGATGGTCTAGAGGTAGGGGACAAAATGTCTAGGTGCATGGCGAACTGGTTCGGGGAGAACCCAGAGAGCTGTGGTCAGGGGGAACACATGGGAATGCAGGTGTTTACCTGTGGGGTACCATAGGGTCTGCACTTAGGCCAGTGCAGGTCAACATGTTCATAAACATTGGAAATGGCATAAAGGGTAAAATTTAACTTTTTGCAGATGGCAGCAAACTCTGTGGGGGTGTGGATACAGAAGAGTGGATCAGGGACATGAGAGAGGACCTGGATGGACTGGCGCGATCATATGGAATATGGCAGCTGGGCTTCAGCGTCAAGAAGTATAAAGTCATGCACGTGGGGAGAAAGGACCCAGGGGTAGATTACAGACAGAGGGAGGTGACTGTCACAGTGACAGACAAAGAAATGGATATAGAGATTGCAGTTACAAGTACCCAGATGCCCTCTACACAATGCAGTAAAGTAACTGGGAAGGCAAACAAGATACTGGGTTGCATAAGCAGGATGTCCACAAGTACAAGATAAAAGGTCATACTGCCTCTGTACAGATCCCTGGTGCACCCGCACCTGGAATGTTGTGTACAGTTCTGGAACCCCTATCACAGAAAGAACAAAAATCAGCTGGAGGTAATACAAAGAAGGACCACCAAAATTGTTCAGGTGCAGCAGGAGCACTCACATGAATAGAGGCAGGAGAACCTAAGCATATACTTATTGGTGGGAGGAAGGGACTGGGGAGGGACGTGACAGAGACAACTTCAAATATCTGAAGGACATCAATAGGGTAGACCCCAATGAATTATTCCAGACTAGTGACAATAAAAATGTGTGAATGAAAACACCTGCAAATTGGCTGGGGGCAAATGCAGTCAGGACAGCAAAAGGATATTGCTTCAAGCAGAGAGTAGTGGAGGGGGGAGACTACCAAAGGTGGAAGTAAGTATTAAATCTTTGGACAGAGGCTGGGTAATGGCATCTGCGGGGGAGCAGAGCAGTATGTAACACATGGTATATGTGCTCCGTTTTCAGCAGACTTGATAGACTGCAAGACCTTTTTTCTCCTAGCAAAACTGATATGTCTCTATGTCTGTATACCTAGATTACAACTGTAAAGATTTGACATCCTGATGTATTGCAAATTATTTTGCAGTTATAGTCCTGTACTTACTGATGCTGTCCATGCATAAGGCTGGTATTTTCGGGAGCTAGTGTTGGTGATATAATCTACAACCCCTGAAGTTTTGGTCATGATCTGCTCAGAGGATTTTGAGCTACAGGTTTTATGTAAGCAATGACATGACCAGGTGTTGGCAGTAGTGATGTGCAAAGTTGGAAAACTGCGCTCCATGGATTAATTTGCAAATTGGCATCATTTTACACTGATGTACAAAGTCCAAATTTGTGGAAAACTGATAACTCTGCAAAACGCAAAGTTGGCAGCTCCACCAGCAGATATACTTCTCAGCCTCTCAGCATTAAAAATCATAGCACTGGCCTTTAAAAATCATAGCAAAGGGCCAGAATGTGTAGCACTTTCTTATTTTAAACAATAATATGTCTACAGATAGTGGGCTCCATATAGTTAGTGATAAGGAATGTTTATATCAACTTAGTTCAATGATTTAATAGTTTGTGTGTCCAGAAATAGCTCTAACATTATGAGGAACATCAGTAAACCTATGCGGAGCAAGGGTAAATTTGAGTGTGAAAATCATAGTGCTATGTGAAAAACATAGCAGTTGAGAGTTCGCCACTGAGGCGAATGCCGCAAAATGCAAAGTTGACAACTCTGCTAACAGAGTTTGCCACTGAGGTGAACCTTGCAATGTGCAACGGCAAAGTTTGATGCAGAGAAGTTTGCAATGTACTATGGAACTGGAAGTCACATGTTGCTGAAACAAGCTGTATTGCATAAGGAGGCTGTCTTCAGTGCAGTGTTCTGAAGACAGAGAAGGAGAGAAGTCTGTGTGTGCTTGTCTGAGGAAAACAACTTTGAAAATACATATCAAAACTGAGCTTTTTTAATCCAAATTGCTCACAGATTGTTCTAGTGGGCCTTGTGCTGCCAGATTTGTGTGTTCTTTTGTTTATTTGGTCGGTAATTATTTACTTTAAAGTAGTGGTTTCTGTTTTGTAAGTCTATTAAGCGGTGGGGGAGGGTAAGTGTACTCTGTAAGGCAAGGCAGGCCGGAAAGATCCAGAGTCTTTTTGTGTAAGCAGGAGATTTCTGTTATACTTTGGTTTTCTCAGTCTTTGTCATCCATCATTTTTTATCTGTAGTGAGTAATTTCTCATTTTAATTTCTGTGGTTTAGTTTGGTGTGTTTAAGGAAAGTATTTTGTCAGTGTCTTTCCGTAGCAGTTTTAGTGAATTTTTACTTCTATTTTACTTAAAGTGATGGTGTTCTGTCACTTTTGTTATACTTAATAGTAAATTACCCATTACCCCTGTTGTTTTTAACCTTGTTCTGTTGTTAAAAAAAAAAGAAAAAAAAAAAAATAACTTTTTGGGTTGTTTTTAGTAGTAGTTTTTCAGATCACACTACTGATCCCTGATTCTCTAAGGCGAGGTGTTGTCTGGCCCTGGTACTTATTTGTACTGCAGAATTTGTTTTACATTTCATAATTTTTCATCTAAAATCAAGTTACATTTAGCATATAAGAATGACCGGGAAGAGATGGTCTGCTAAATGGAGAGGTGCTGGGGAGCAGCAGCAAAGAAGTGTTCAAAATATGTGAGGCAAAATAGTGTTGCAGTTAAAAAGACTATGTCTGCGGCAGTGTGTTCTGTGGGCTGCAGGACTTGTAGTAGTGAAGGAGCAGTTGGTGGCAGTGGCATTAGTGTAGCCAAATTTTTCTTTGCCTCATCTGTGGCAGCCACGAAGGTGACAAGAGAAGCAGCAGAAAAGAAGGTACAGTGGTCAAAGAGGAGGTTGTTGGTGTCCCCATGGCTGGTAGTGGTGGTAAAGCTGAGCCTGACAGCATGGCGCTTGAGTCAGTGGTTGAGGTGGGAGATCTGGAAAATGTGCATCATGCTTAGACTCCTGATGATGACAGGATCAGAGAGCCTAGAGACTCCTGTTACGCTGGCGTCAACACCAGAAGGAAATGAGTGCCGGGGGGGTCCCTGTCCTTCATCATCATCATTAGGCAAGAAGTGACATGGCAATAGACCAGGCAGATGGAGGGGTGAATGAGGAAGACTACAGAAAGCAGGATGAGGATTCTGTGGGTCTGCCTAGTAGTGGGCATAGCAGCAGTTATGGGTTGAGTAGTACCACTCAGAGTTCTGTTTTCTTTTTCGTTCACACTTCCCACCAAGAAACAGGAATCAGCACCATCTCTCAATTAAAACAACAAAAAAGAAACAAAAAAATGGACCTTGTCAGTTGCAAAAACTGTGGTGTACTGTACAATAGGATCTACAAACGGCATCGAGGACCCTGCCGTGCATGTTGCACCATAGCAGATCTTGCAGCCCAACAACATGATGCTTGGACTATAATATATGACCTCCAATACAGGGAACTCTATAGCACACTTCCTCAACCCCCCCACCACCACCAGTACCAGCATGTCAGCCTGGGGCCAGGACTCAAGGCAGGGCCCAGAGACTGGCAGGTGGTAAGGAAAAAGATGCATCATAGGAGGGCCAGGAAGGAAGCCAAAAACCAGGAGCATTTCATGGCCATCCAAACAAAAAACAGGTTCACTCCACTGCTACTAACCACAGACAAAGTAATACAAGGTAAAGAAATCAAACCACCAAAAAAGCTAACACACCAATTAAAATCAATACAAACTACGATAAAAACCAAAATACAGATACTCAAAATATAACCAAAAGCAATACCAAAACCAAATACAATAACAACAAAAATACTAAAATTCAAAATAAGAATTACACAAATATAAACAAAAGCAAAATTCTCATAATCGGGGATTCCATGATCCGAGGAGTGGAACACCACCTAACACAAATTGTTAAAAGCGACATTATAGTAAAGTGTCTACCAGGAGCCTCTGCAAGTAGGGACATTAACTGCATAAAGATAATTGTGCAGGAATCAGGGGATGTTATACATATAACAATACACCTTGTTACCAATGACTTGGCAAATGACACAGTTCAGGAGGCTAAGAAACACATAGAGGATCTGGTCAACAAACTTTCTTCCCTTCCATCCAAATTAGCCTTATCAGAAGTGCTGCCAGTGTGGAAAAAAGAAAAAGCACCAAGTGAGTCAGAGAGATTGAAGCAGGCAAATTCAACTCATGGCTGCATGATTGGTGCCAAGACAAAGGATACCATTACTTAGGGAACAGGCATAACTTTAAGGAAAGAGCTTTTTTTAAATATGACAGATTGTACCTAAACAGAGAAGGTGTGCGAGCACTCAGACAAAACATTGATGTCTATACAGGTAGTTTAAACTAAATAAAGGGGAGTATGACACAGCTCACACCCCTGCTGTCTATGGGCTGGTCATCACTCCCCAAAATGCCAAATGCACACATACACCCTCAGAAAACAAATCAGAACCATCAGCCCAAACCAACACCCTCCATAAACTCTTGGCTGGAAAGAGCAAACTGGAACAGTCCAGGAAGAGGGTACAACCTTGCACCAAAGAGAATGTATATACATAGAAGGCAATGGTTGCAAATACTAGAAGCCCAACCAACAAACTTCCCGAACTCACAGCCATCTTGGAAACAGAAAGGTTGGACTGGGTGGCTGTAACAGAAACATGGTTCACGGAAAACCATAGATGGGATACAGCCATTCCCGGTTACAATCTATACAGGAAAGATAGGCAGGGCAAAATAAGAGTGGGGGGGCATAGCCATTTACATTCAGGAGGAAATAAAAGCCACAGAAGTAAAATGGCAACCTGGGGACTTTGAGTCTCTGTGGCTAACAGTAGACATGGACAAGGGAAAACCCTTCAGAATCGGTGTTGTGTACAGGCTCCCAAATCAAGGAGATAAAGGAGACAAAGACCTAATAGAGGAAATCCACAAAATGTCTGATAAAGGCAAGGAAATACTGGTAGGGGACTTCAACCTACCAGATATTAACTGGAGCACACTAACGACAGCAACAAGAAGTAGGGACTTCTTATTTTCACTACAAGGCACAAGACTGTGCCACCTTGTTAAAATCCCAACAAGGGGAGATGCCATTCTTGATCTTGTCCTCACAAACTCAGAAAGGATCAAGGACATTGAAGTGGGATGCCATATGGGCAACAGCGACCATCTCATGGTAAGCTTTAAGGTAAACATAACACAGGACACCAGCCACTCAAAGATAAAGGTGCTAGATTTCAGGAAGGCTGACTTCTAAAAAATGAGGAACAACATAAGTAGCCAGTTAATGGAAACAGAGGCTGAGGAGGTGGAGGTCATGTGGGGAGACTCAAGAGAGCAATAAAGATGGCCACAGATCAATGTGCCAGATAGGTCAGCAAAGCAAAAGGAAAAAAAAATCCTCTATGGTTTTCCAAGGAAGTGGCTACCACAGTCAAAGAAAAAAAGAAGGCATACAGCATATACCAGGAAACCAAAACAGAGAAAGACTGGGAGTCGTACAAGGAAAAAATGAGAGAGTCTAACAAACAATCAGAAAGACAAAAGCCCAGACAGAGGAAAAGATAGCAGAAGGGGCAAATAGAGGAGACAAATCATTTTTTAGATACATTAGGGAATGTAGGAAGACAAAAGGAGGGATAGTAAAGATTGCTACTGAAGAAGGGAAATGCACCAAACATGACCCAGAGAAAGCCGAAATCTTCAACAAATACTTCTGCTCTGTGTTTACCAAAGAGGACCCAGGGGATGGGCCAGCCCTGAAAAAATGCAACACCCCAAGACCACGGGTAGACACGAGTCTCTTTACAGAAGTTGAAGTATGGGAGACGCTGAATAAACTAAAAGCAGACAAAGCCATGGGACCAGATGAGATACACGCCAGAATCCTTAAGGAACTGGGGGCCAAATTAGCAGCCCCTCTGGCACTTCTAGTCACAAAATCTTTGAAGAGTGGTGTGGTACCCGAAGACTGAAAAAGGCAATAGTGGTTCCACTTCACAAATCAGGCAGTTGCCAAGAGGCTAGTAATTACAGACCAGTGAGACTCACCTCTATAGTAAGAAAAATAATGGAGACACTACTCAAGCAGAGGATCATAGCATTCCTCGAAACTAGCAGCCAACAAGACCCCAAACAGCACAGTTTCTCAGCAGGTAGGTCATGCCAGACAAATCTGCTTGAGTTTTTTGACTATGCTACAAAAATAGTGGATGATGGTGGGGCAGTAGATATGGTCTACCTAGACATTAGTAAGACCTTCATCTCGGTTCCACACAGAAGGCTGGTAAAGAAGCTTAACCACACAGGGGTTGGTCCAGAAGTAATCAGATGGGTACAAAACTGGTTACAAGGCAGAACCCAAAGGGTACAGGTAAATGGAACACAATCGATGGAAGGCAGGGTGACCAGCGGGGTGCCCCAGGGCTCAGTGCTGGGCCCTCTGTTCTTCAATGTTTTTATAGCAGACATCATTGGGATGTGGGATCTGCCATTTTATGACTGAAATGTTATCGGATCCTACTTGGCACAGGATTTTCCTGGATTTTGGATTTATTAGTGATTACTCTGACTGAGCTTTGTCTGGGCTGCTCAGGATTTGTATCCTGCCTCTGGCTACCGTCTATGAAAAAGGAATGGGGGCTTTAAGCACTTTTGGACCTTCTGATTTTGACTTAGTTTGAGTCTTTCTGCCTGCTGGGTCTCTGCTTGATTTGTGGTCTGAAGAGGGCATTAGAATTTTGTTGCCAAGGAATTGGCTACTGTTCTATGCCCTCATGACTCCCAGGCTGGGCTACTGGTGTGGCCTGCCCTGGGGAGCTTTATTAGGCCTCATTATATCTTGTGGTATTGCCCAGCAGGGAGTGGGGTCTCATTCTTTGGTCACGAGATAGGTTTGACTGCCCTGAGCCCTGATTTTTATGACTTTTATGAATTATTTGGTCTGTTATACGGATTCTCGCCTGTGAACAAATTTGACTCCTTCCCAGTGGATTGAAGACTTTCATTTTTTCTTTTTTCTTTTCTGAGCTGGACAGCGAGGTGGTGAAAGGACCTTGTGTCCATCTATTTTATTTATTTTACTGTTTTCCCTCCACTCCTTGGTCGTGAGAGGACTGGTGGTGGGGGGAAGGGATATGTTACTTTATGTGTTAAATGTGAATTGGTTATTTTGAAATATTCTGCAGTGAGAGTGCTGAATTATTTGTTTTGAAATATTTTGTTTTAATATTTTGCAGTGAGAGTGCTGAAATATTTTCTTTTCTTTTTAAAGAACCCTCCGGTGGTGAGAGAGCTGGGGGGGCGGATTTTATTCTATTGTTTTCCTCTGCTCCCTGGTCATGAGAGGACTGGGGGGGAAGGGATGTGTTATTATATATTTTAATTTGAATTGTTTGATTTGATTTTTATTTATACGTATTTTACTTTAAGAGTCTTCTCGCTGGGTTTGACTTGATTTTCTTCAAGGTGGGGTTGGAAAGCTATGTTGGTTTAGTTTTGGTTTATTTATTTAATTAGATTTATTTTGGGGTTTCTTTGAATTTTTTAGTATTATTGTGTTGTTTTTAGTGGCTTTGTAGCGGCATGTGCCGGCCTACTACCCCCACGGTGGTGCGCTATTCATCCTCCTTTCTTCATGCCCTCTGCCCTTTTTATCTTCCCCCCTCTCCATTATGATATATACCAATGTTGCAGAGCATTGGGAATTGCTCGAAGGAGAGGGAGGAGGGTGGGGGGCTGTGAACCAGGGAGGATGGACGAGGGGGGGCCTTCATGTTGGGGTTGTTAGATCTAGAAGGTGCCCTGGGGTGAAATGGAACCCAGACCATGGTTCGCCATGTCTGGTGCCCATACCCAAGGGCACTACGGAGTCTAGTAGGCAGATGGGCTTGATAGCCTCTGAGGTTCGTTCAACTCGCCGGTGTTATGCAATGCTAGGTCCGATAGAAACAAGACCGGCATTACAGCTGATCTTGTTAGTTCGGCGGACTTGGCTTGCATCACCGAGACCTGGCTGGATGAAAATCCAGGCCCCTCGTTGGAAGCTATGACTCTGGCCGGGTATTCGGTGATACACCGCCCGAGATTGGACCGCAGGGGTGGGGGGGGCTGCAGTCTGTTTTAAGACAGAATTGGGCCTCACGAGTGTGGTAGTGGGGGAGGCTGAGTCCTTTGAGTGCACAGTGGTAGCGGGTGTTAGCATTCGAATCGTACTCATCTACCATCCACCAGGAGATGGGAAACGGTTCTTACAGGAAGTGGCAGACTTCATCGTTGACATGTCATTTGTGTCACCCAGATTGATGGTGCTGGGTGACTTCAACGCCTGGGTCGACGATGAACTCTCACAATTTGGCAATCACTTCCTCCAATTAATGATCTCTTTGGGCTTTACACAGGTAGTTTCCACCGCTACTCATAAATCTGGACACTCTTTGGACTTAGTCTTTCTCCTAGGGATTGACGTTCTCGATTTGGGGATGGAACCAGTCGTTTGGTCAGACCACTACACCGTGAGGTTCAATTTTAGAACCCCCCTGAGAAGACCTACCCCTGTGGAGATGGCGAGATATCGCCCTTTATGGGATATTACACCCCAGGGCCTTGCGGCGGTTCTTGACCTCTCTTCCCCCGCGTTGGCTAGCAGTAGTCCAGAGACCTTGGTGATGGCCTATAACAAGGCTGTTATGTTGGCTCTGGAAACTATTGCTCCTGTTCATGTACGCCCCTTTCCCTTCGTCCCAAGGCACCCTGGTTTGATGGGACGTTGAGGTAGATGCAGAGACAGGGGCGAAGATTAGAACGCTGCTGGCGCAGATCCGCCCTTGATGCTGACCGCCTTAGATTGATGGACCATTATTCTGTCTGTCAATCTGCAATCTCCCATAAGAAGACAGAATTCCTGTCAAGGGAGATTGCAGTAGCCAGGAATCGACTGGCTCAGCTTTTTCGAACTGTGGACAGGCTGTGCAACCCAGCTTGTCTACAAGTTCGGAAAGCTTTTTCGCAATTAGAGTGCGAGGAGCTTGCTTGATTCTTCGCTAATAAAGTGGCTGACATCAGGGTGGATCTGCATCCAGTGGCTTCTAAGGGGGATGCTGTTGAACAACATGAGTTCACGGCACCTCAGTTTTCTTGGTGTTCCTTCAGCAGACCTGATTTTGAGGATGTCATGAGGATTATCCATGGTGTGTGCCCTACGAGCTGTAGTTTGGATCCTGGACCGACTTCCCTAATATTGGGTTATTGTGACATCATCGGTCCAATCCTTGTGCAAATAGTCTGGTGCTCCTTGGAATCGGGTGAGTTTCCTAGCTCCTTGAAAGAGGCGGTGGTAACACACCTCTTGAAGAAAGCTACCTTGGACCCTGACTGTTTCACAAACTACAGACTCATCTCAAACCTACCCTTTATTGGGAAGGTGATTGAGAAGGTAGTGGTGGTCCAATTGGAGAACCATTTAACCATCCATGACATCTACGAATCCTTCCAATCAGGTTTTCGTAAAAGACATAGCACCGAGACTGTGCTGGTTCAGGTGCTTAATGATCTCCTGAGGGTGAGAGACCAGAAGAGACGTTCTATTCTAGTTCTTCTTGATCTCTCGTCAGCCTTTGACACCGTGGATCATGTGGTGTTGTTAGCATGCCTGAGGCAGATTTGTGGAATATCGAGAATCGTCCTTTGATGGTTCACCTCATTCCTCACTGGGAGATCACAAAGAATTGTGTCACGGATTTTTTTCTCTGGCCCAACATCTTTGTTATGTGGGGTGCCTCAGGGTTCTGTGCTATCTCCCGTGTTATCCGCGGTGTATATGCTGCCCCTCGGAGACATTATAAGATGGTATAAGCTGAGGTTTCATTGCTATGCAGATGATACCCAGCTATACCTGTCTTTTGCTCCTGACCAGGATGGAGCTCTCTCGGTGTTTAACAACTGTCTGAAAGAAATCCAGGGTTGGATGGACTCTAGTTGGCTGAAGTTGAACTCAGAAAAGACAGAGGTTTTGGTAGTGGACCCGGGCTGTCAGATAGAGGGGTCACCTGTTGGTGCACCCTCAGGAATTTTTCTTGGGGGTGTGTCATTTCTGACCTCTGAACGGGTGCATAACCTAGGGGTTATCTTGGATGACAGGCTGACACTATAGTCACAGGTGTCAGCAGTCATCAAGACTTCCTTTTACCATCTTAGGAATATCGCTAGAGTGAAACACCTTGTTCTGTCTGACACGTTACCTATGTTGGTCCACGCCGTCATGTCCTCACATTTGGACTAACTGCAACTCCCTGTATTTTGGGCCTTCTGGGGTTAAAATCCACTGCCTTCAGCTAGTGCAGAATGCGGCAGCCTGGGTCTTGACTGGGACCAGTAGGTCTTGTCATATTACCCCGGTGCTCCGAAAACTGCACTGGCTTCCTGTTCGGTGGTGGATCACCTTTAAAGTCTGTTTATTGACTTTCAAAGCCCTACATGACCAGGGTCCAGCCTATCTGAAAGATCTTCTAGTCCCCTACTGTCCTGGCCGATCGCTCTGCTCGGCCGACGAGGGGTTGCTAGAGATTCCAAGAGTGAGTCTAAATTCTTCTGGTTGCAGAGCTTTTTCCTATGCTGCTCCCACTCTTTGGAATTCTCTACCCTGTCGGTTACGGCAGTGCACCTCCATGGAGGAATTTAAGAGGTGTTTAAAAACTCATCTCTATCAAATTGCCTTCTTACAGTATCCTGTATAAGTTGTTGTTGAAACTGTAGTTTTTACCTGTGTTTAATACTGAATTATAATGTTTGATTTTTTTATTATGTTTTTTGTACAGCGCCTTGAAAGTCTGAAAGGCGCTTTAAAAATAAAATGTATTATTATTATTATTACTATCACTGATGGACTGGAAGGGAAGGTGTGTCTGTTCACAAATGACACCAAGATATGTAATAAGGTGGACACCTCAGAAGGAGTGAGCAAGATGGAAACTAACCTCAAGAAACTAGAATGATCTGGAGTGTGGCAGGTGAGATTTAATGCCAAAAAGTGCAAGGTCATGCACATTGGAAAGAAAAACCCAAGAAAGGAGTATTACCTAGAAGGCGAAAGACTGGCGGCCTCAAACCAGGAACGAGATCTGGGAATCATAATCTCAGATTACTTGAAGGTTAGTAAGCAGTGTGAGAAGGCAACATTGAAGGCCAACAGAATGCTGGGCTGCATTGTGAGGGGAATTATGACCAGAAGGAAAGAGGTGGTACTACCACTGTAGAGATCACTGGTCAGGCCTCACCTGGAATATGGAGTCCTGTTCTGGAGGCCTTACCTCAGGAGGGACATTGACCGGGTGGAAACAGTACAGAGAAAGATGACAAAAATGATTCAGAGTCTGCAGTACATGTCCTACGAGGAAAGACTTAGGGAACTGAATATTTACTCTCTGGAGCAGAGAAGGGAAAGAGGGGACATGATTGAAATATTCAAGTACATAAAAGGCATTAACAAGGTACAGGCACAGGAACTTTTTCACTTCAAGAAGGGCTCCAGGACCAGGGGACATGACATCAGGCTGCAAGGAGGAAGGTTCTCTACCAACACCAGGAAGTTTTTCTTCACAGCAAGAGTGGTGGACACCTGGAACAGCCTATCCCAAGAGGTTGTGGGGGTGAACACTGTGGGAGGATTCAAGAATGCATGAGTTAGACACAAGGAAGCCCTGACTACAAAGGGCAACTAGAGTGTCAACATAGGTCTACAACAAATAGGCAGACTAGATGGACCTAGCGATCTCCTTCTGCCATCAACTTCTATGTTTCTATGATGAGAAGGACAGACCTGTGGAGGGGGAGGATATCAGCAGCAGTGTCGATGATGATTTGTTTGATCCCCTATGGGAGCCTGAAGTAAAAAGCATAAGAGTGATGCTGCAGATGATACAGAGGATGCTGTTTGCTGTTATCCAACTACACTGTACCAAAATCCCTGCTAATATTTTTGAAGTTATGAAATCAGCCCAAAAAACACAAATTTCCACCCCTTCTCCTCAGCTGGTGCAGTCCTTCTGCCTTGGTAAGTCAAGGGTTATGAAATCTCTAGTTTGTGATTTCTATATACTTGACACAGGTGATGAGACAGTCACTATCTGTCAGCTATGTCACGCATGAGTTAGTAGGGGGAGAAAGGGCAGCCAGTTAGGCACTGGTGCGCAATACACACGCACACATGAAGAACAGGCACCTGTTACGCTGACGTCCACACCAAAAGGAAACCAGTGCAAGGGGGTCCCTGTCCTTCATCGTCATCACTAGGCAAAGCAAACAGAAGTGACTGGGCAATAGACCAGGCAGATGGAGGAGTGAATGAGGAAGACTACAGAGAGCAGGATGAGGATTTTGTGGGTCTGCCTAGTAGTGGGCATAGCAGCAGTGGTGGGTTGAGTAGTACTACCCAGAGTCAGAAAAGCACAGCAATGCCAATGCAAAAAACCCACAAAATCACTGGCATCATTCGAGCAGCAGCACCTATGAATTCCCAGAAGTCAAATACCACTCCACCAACAATGCCACCATGACGGGTCCAGCTTTTTGGTAGCCCAACCTCAAGAAAGGTCTAGCCTACGCTGCATAGCATGCTTGAGCATCACTCCAAATTCACTCCCAGTCATGTTACTGCATGCAAGATAAATGCAGCAACTCCTGAAAGGCTGGCAATTGATCTATTGCCATTCTCTTTTGTTGAGAATGTTGGATTTTGGAGGTTGGTGGCCCGTGCCTGTCCCAAATGGCAGATTCCATCAAGAATATACTTTTCTAGATGTGCCATTCCTGAACTCTATGGGACAGTGTCATAGATGGTAAGCAATGCCCTGAAGCATTCAGCATAACCATACATACATCTGAGCATGGATATGTGAACCACTGACAAAACAGCTGGTAGCTCCTACTTGGGCATTACAGAACACTGGGCACAGGTACCTGAGGTAGTATTTGACTCTGGGCATGGGAAAAATTGCAGTAAGCCCAATTGTGATGGTAGCAACACTCTGGGTATTTTACAGCATGCCACACTGACAATGAAGAGTATATTTAGATCACACATGGGTGAGAAGATGCTGGAAGTTCTCCTTACCGAGATTGATTAGTGGCTTCACCCCCATTCACTGAAAGCAGGTTTCATTGTGAGCGATAATGACTTGGATGTGAACTATATCAGTGATGGGGTTTCTCAGTGTGGCATGCCTGGCACAATGTCTTAATCACAGTGTGCAGGAGTTTCTAAAAAGGTCATGTTTACTGTGGTCTGTTGCATCTGTGTCCACTTTGCCCATTCTGGAAAGGACCAGGACCAGCTCAGTTACCTGCAGATACAAAACAAACTGCCTCAGCACCGTATGAAGCTAGATGTTGTCACCAGATGGAACTCGACACTGTACATGATTGAGCAGTTGTACAAGCAGTATAGAGCCATATCTAAATAGCTGCTTCTTTATACAAGCCATGACAGTTCTGGAGTATCCCTGTCTCTGACAACAGAGCAGTGGCACCAAATGGATGGTCTGATCATGATACTCAGGCCATTTGAATATGAAACACAGACAGTGAGTGGAGACACTGCCTGTAACAGTGAATCCACTCCACTACTACGTGTGCTTAGGCAGACCTGGTGAATGTGCAGCAAATGCTGGAGGCAGGTGGTGATAGTGGAAGTTGTGCCTTAATAGAACACATGCTCCACATCTTAGACTGCAATACACATATTTTCAGCATTCTGCAGTCTGAAGATTTTGGGCTTGCTTCCATGCTGGGCCCATGCTATAAATGTGGGCTGGCATCAATAATTGAAGTTGGGCATCAGCAGGTTCAAATGTTGACCTATCTTCTAATAATAAGAAGGGTACATGGGGCACAGATGCTAAAGACACATTTATCTAAGGCACAATATGAAACTCCACAGAGACTGGGTGTTGCTACCACTACCTCACATGGGAAATGGGCTGAGAAAACATACAAGTTAAAATAGAAAATGGCAAATCCCATTTGGGATGTATTAGATCAGGTGGGAGTTGAAGACATGGAAGAAAAGGAGGAGAAAGCTGATGAGGCAGCAGGACTATGGGCAGCATAACACATGGTAGATATATATTTGTCGGACAGCTTACCAACACCAACAAGCCTTTGCTATACTGGAGTAGCAAGGTCACTGAGTGGCACAGCAGTTGAGAGATACGAACAGAGGACTGCAGCTGAAAGATATAATGGGTCCCAGCATCAAGGGAAGGTAGGGGAACAAGAGAACAGAGCCAGAAACTCCAAGCAGGCACTATGATAGGTGCACTGGGCACTACCAGAGCGGCCAAAGAACCAATGGAAGCAGAGGAAATGGAGCCACAAGAAGTGGCGGGCAGGAGGGGAGTCAGGGAAGGAAGGAGCGAGGGAGGGTAGAAGAGATGGTAAACCACAGCACAAGTGGCAGGAGCAGCCGAAGAGTGAGGGAGGAACATGCCACAGGCCAGCAGCAATGACGGGGGGGTGGAATGAGATAGAAGGCAGCAGAGCCAGCATGAGGAAAGGGGAAACCCACAAGCACAGTGTTTGAAAGGAGGGGCCAGAGCAAGCGGCCCAAGGAACATGGAATGAGAGGCGGAGAAATGAGGTACGGGGAGGGACAGGTGGGGGGGACAAAAACAAAGACACGGACACAGCGGTGTGGGCGCCAGGACTCCCAGGGAGCAGAGGCAGAGGATGGCCACAGGAGCAGGCCATCAGAAAACAAGGAAGGTGGTCAGCAGAAACAGGGGACGGGGGTAATGAGTACAAAGAGTGACCCAGAAGAAACTGGCAAACCACTCAGAACAGGCCAACCACTCCACACAGGAAAATGTTAGCCATGCACAGCTAGACAGACTAAGCAAGGACAGGAACAAGAAAGGGTAGAAGGAGGAATAAGGGGGTGGCACCTCCAGCCACAACAAAGAAAACGAATGAGGACTGGCCTGGAGGAGGGCCTTTTAAGGCCTGTTTGGGGGTATGGCTTGTTGCTCTGACCATTGAGCTATGGTCAGTCCTCAGCCATCGATATAAATGAATACACTGTTCACTCTGTGATAATATCTACTGGATTTGGAATTGACAATATGCATCATGTGGAGCAGCTAAAAACACTTTCCAGAGAATCTGGAATTGATACTGGGGATAGTACCATCACAACTCTACTGCAGCAGTGCACTCTGGAACTGTATGACAGGATACTGAAGGTGATCCTCCAGCCAGCCAGCTCATCAAGGCAGGAAGACCTCAGCTCCTGCAAGGCCTGTCTTTGTCTGCTGTGATGGTAAGTCACTTTCATTGTTGTTCACAGTCCTTATCCTCACTGGTGGTGGGTGACTCCAGTCCTTAGCCTCATAGAGGACAAAAGGCCTTACACCTTACTTAGAAAAACATTAAAATGTTTTTCTTTCTTTCCTTTTGTCTCTGTGCAAGTTTCACCATTCACAGGGACAAATCGCAAAGGCAGTTGCAAAGCCAGACAGACCTCAAGAAACAGGAACTACGTCACATCTTCCTACACCATCTCCTAGCCAATAAACAGCATGGCAAGCAGCAATAATGTAACGGTAAGTATTATTTTGATTTCTTTTCTTTTTTTTTGTTCTTCATTTCTTGCAGGTACATTGTGTGCCACAGTGGCCAAAAGGAGGCAAAATAATGTTTTTTTTTTCTTCATAGGTGACAAGTATAGTAAGGCATGGGATCAAGAATGGCTATACTGTGTGGCCACCACAGTGGCTGAGTAAGGCTAAATAATTTCCCTTTTTTCCACAGGTGACATACATAGTAAGACAGGGAGTCAACAAGGGCTATACTGTGTGGCCACCACAGTGGCCAAGTGAGGCTAGAAAATGTTTCTTTTTTCTTCACTGGTAGGCTAAAGAATTTCTCTTTGTTCTTCACAGGTGACAGGTATAGTAAGACAGAGAGTCAACAAAGGCTATACTGTGTGGTCACCACCACACTGAGTACTTGAGTAGAATCTATATAATCTTTTCTTGTCTTCACAGGTCTCCGGTGCTGCCGTCTCCTGCTCCAGCAATCAGGCCATCACATTCTTCTCTGACTGAAGAACATCACAAAAGATACTTGCTGAAAATGACCTGAAATTAGTGCAACAGCAGTAGAAAATTTTCTCACATCTGCAAAACATTCCTGAATTTAAAAAAAACAGCCCACCTCAGCAAAAACTAGTTTCCTTCCATGGCTGGAAAAATTGCCGAATTCCAAAAAAGATACAGACTGGACCTAGGCAGCAACATGATTTCACCATTCTAGTGATAATAATACCTGAAAATAGAAAAACAGTAAGAGAGAAGAATTTGCCAATGCCGGATGTTCATAACTGGTATAGAAGTCCTGGGGTACTAGATGGTTTGTGGTGCACTTTGTGGCTTATGTATTAACAAAGTTATGAGCCTGCATTCGTAAATTTATATGCAGGTTCATAACTTTGTTTTTTTTTTATATGTTTTCCCCAAATATTCAACATAGCCTTCTAATGAACTCACCTCATGAACAAGAGCAGAGAAACTGTTCAACTCCTGCCTGAAAGGTGATTTTGAGCAGGGACTGCGAAATCACCTGTTGGGATACAAAAACACATTTTGGACAGGATTTGAAAAATGACAACTGTCACATTCATGAGGTGCCACTGCGTGAAATCACCGTTTGGGACGGATTTGCCTAATTTCCCTGCAATTGTTCATAAGGTGGGGTCCCAAAAAAAGCATATTGATATTTGGGGCAAAAATATTCAAAAATAACCAAATTATGCCACTAAGTTCAAAATTCCATTGAAGTACATTGAACCGCATACCTGATTTCCTCAGTTCATGGTCTGGCTTTGAAGTGTGAAGACGTATTTGCAGTCCACAGAGGATTATGACACTGAACCCCCAGTGGGTAAGTAAGACCTTGGGGGTGTGGGAGGGTTGGGTGCAGGGACTAACAGTGCAACAGACATTGGTGGATGGTTTTCTTTTTACAGGGTTAAAACAAGGACAAGGATGCTTTTGTTAATTTCAGATGGCAGCAGTGACACTGGGAGGTTTGGCAACCCGACTGTTAGTGTTGGTGGGGTGCTGGCGGGGAGGCTCGGGTGGCTGGGCGGGACAGTGAAAGGGGTGGCAGCAACAGACATCGATGGACATTTTTTACCGGTAGGCTATGCAACAGACATCGATGGACATTTTTTGTTTTTTTACAGGCCATCCTACCCCCCATTCAGGCTAGGTCACCAAAACTGCACCCTCCTTCCAGCCAAGAGGAAGAGTACGAGGCTTCTTTCATTTCTGATATCAATGCTGATCCTTGATCAGCTGGTAAAATGCAGGTCAACCCTAACCCTCGATCTCTGAGGCCCCACTGAGAATACCTCTTCCAGCCCCTGCTAGCTCTGGCATGGGAATATCATTTACAGTGATTGAACCATTTAAAATCCATTTTCTAGAGTTGACATTCCAAGACCACGAAGGTGACTGCTAGTCTAATTTTAGATTTTACCAGGATTCCTCGGTCAGTCTTTTTGTATGGGTAAAAATAATAACAAAACAAGGCTTACTATATAGCACATTAAACAAAGCAAAATTCAAATTGTACAGAAAGCAATTTTAAAATAAAAGTTCAGCAGATTTACTGATCTGTTATGAAATTTCAAATTCTATGAGATTGTTTTTACACATCACAGAAACAGAATTTGATGGCAGAAAAGGACCAGAAGGCCCATGTAGTCTGCCCTATTTTCCCTGCCTATTTTTACACCCATCGCACCTTGAAAGCCCCTAAGTCTTTTTCTCGAGCAGCGCTTCTAGCAAGCAGCTCCACCTGCCAATAGCACTGATGTTTTCAGCGGTTGTGGTGATCCACTCTGCTGGACACCAGCTAGGTTATTGTAATGGCAAAGAGTCACACCACCCACTGACATCACTGTTCCTTAGGCAGCAAGAAGAGCTACTCTGCCTGCCACCAGCACTGATGTTTGAACCACCTGCCAACTGCAGTGTTCGTTATGTGGCTGTAACAACTGCTCTGCCCACTAACGAAAACCTCAGGAAGGAAGGAAGTGATCCAGTGAGGTCAAGCAGTAGGCAACTAAGATACTCTCCTACAGACCTGCAAAAAATATTTGATTTCTACAAGGTTCCACCCCCTTCAGGATCAGATTGGTGCAGAGGGAAGGCAACAGGGGTCCCAACAGTGCTGGAGCCATCACTCTGGTATCCACAGGTTTTCCCATCAGTTTTGTCCTTCACCAGCTCCCGACCCTCCTACTCTCACTGGCACAGTGCTTTGCCTCTGGACGTCTAGCATGCACCCAATGGATTCATGTAAAGAGGGAGGCAAAGCTTTCTGACCCACTAGAGGGGTTGCTGTGGAGGCAGAGCATAAATGGTCCCTCTGTGACCTGGACTTCCCCAGCTCTGGCAGCCAAATGCTAGCAACCCAAGTCTGCTCACTAACCTAGGTTGCTACATGTTACCACTGAGCAATCAGGGAGCCCAGTTAACTTTTTTGAGTGAGGATGGGCAAGCTGGCAGGGAAACCAGGATTAAAGCTTTGCTGTTCCACTGATGATTGTACTTTGCTGTGGTTACAATAGGAAACTATTTGGGGTGGGACTGCAGTAACAGCTTATTCCAGTGCTGACACCCACACTTTAGTCCCTAAGCTAAAAAAAACAAAAATTGTTCACATCAGGCAACACAGAGGTGAGTCACACTAGGCCAAAGTAGACTAGCCAGTGCCCCAAACCATGACCCTTTGAGCACACGTGAACCTGGTTGCCCAGGTAGGAACACAATGCACTGCTGACATGCCACCAAGCCAGCCAAAAAGTCTATTAACCCATACCATACTCTACCATCTGTAAAGGAAAATTGTTCTAAAAAACATTAAATTTACTTAGTGACAACTATTTAGTACCCCATATCAACTACAAACTGGAAACATGACCCAGCTAACCACATCCCTTGCTCGGGGGGGGGGGGCTTCTACTTTCTGCTTTAATTAGCAGAACTTTTTTAGAATACTGCACAAATTCTAAATTTAGCCAAATCATTTCTCCCATTCCTACCTATTTCAAAAGTATGCTCTCCAGCTGTCAAGTCAAAAAAAGAGAACATCGACGGGACTTCCGGTGACGTCACCACCAAGATGGCTGAGTGAAGCCGAAGTGCTCCCTATGCAGAGTCCTAAAATAGCTTCCACACAGTCGGGACAGCTTCAAAATAAAAATAATGCATCCTAAAAACAATGGAAACTTACAAAGAAGCAGATCCAGCTCAAAACAGCGAAGGTTGAAGGCGGATGGTAAGGGATGTCGAGCGATCGATGTAACCCCAGGCCGAGCAGCCTCACCGACTAATGTGACTGAATCAGACACGGATACTGAGGCAGAACATGAGAGGCTATCGAGATCCCAGTTCAAGATGATAATGGCAGAAATTAAAAGCTTTAGAAATGAAAATCAGCAAGAGTTCTTGAAGTTACATACTAAACTTACGAATTTCGAGATGCGGGTCCAATCTACGGAGAAGAGAGTTGCGACTACAGAAGATGGCCTAATTCAGCTCACAAGGGCAGTCCAATACCTAATAGATCAGCAAGAACTAACGGCAGCTAAATGTCTAGATCTGAAGGCAAGGTCGCGACGAGATAATATCCACATTTATGGTTTGCCAGAGGGTGCGGAGGAAGGAGCAATGGAAGATTTTTTAGCGGATCTATTGAAACACACGTTAAATCTGCCACAATCTTTTAACTTTAAAATTGAAAGAGCTCATCGTGCGCTAATGCCGAAGCCAACGGACCCTAAGGCAAGACCAAGGTCCATTATAGCCAAGTTCTCGAGCTACAGGGACAAAGAACAAATCCTTAGGCAGGCTTGGCAACAGAAACAGGTGCTTTATAATGGAAACTGCCTCTTCTTTGACCAAGATTACCCTACGGTGATAATACAGCAAAGGCAAGCATACGCTCCGATTTTAAAAATATTGCGAATGAAGGGGATCAGATTTCAAACTCCCTATCACTCAAAGCTAAAAATCTTCTGGAATACAGGAACGGAAACTTATCCAGACTTTGAAAAAGCGAGGCAAGCACTAATGGAAAGAGGTTGGGGATAGGAGATACAGCAGGCAGACAGGCCCAATAGGCCTCAACTAGTGCAATGGCAACCTGCGACCAGACACAACGCACGCACACGGGAAAACGTTCAGCCCCAGCCAATATTCTAGACATCCAGAGGCTTTTACAGGACATCACGACTCCGAAGAAATCCCACACCTCGGCGGAGGAGCCAGAAGGACCAGCTTGAAAGGAGAGGGCAGCGAGCTGGGTGAATACCTTGAGGGAGGCAATTGGCAGTTAAGTGTTCGAGGAGCGAGTAGCCTCCCTGGAGAGTTGGGTACCTGCTGTCAAGATATTTGAAGGGACTTCCTCTCAGCAGAGATGGAAGAGATTTATGGTTTAAAGTACTTTTATGAACAGGGTCTCGAAAAGCATGACACTCGAGAGACTTTTTGAACGCACAGCATGGTTGTGAATCATAAAGAAGCAGTTTCAGTCTGATATGTATTGGGGTCCCTCCACCAGGATTCTTTAGGCTGACGGCAATCAGGAATTTCTTTTTTTTTTTCCCTTTTTGTTATACGAGGGAGGGGTTACAAAGGGGAAAAGATGTCAAAATGTTTAGTTACTGCTGATGTGATTAATGATAATACTCTGCCAGCTGGATCACAAATGAAAGTAAAGAGGGCTGCCAAAATGGCTCATTTCAAGAAGGAATATTAATAGTAAGGGGGGACCATAATGTGGTATATGAGAATAGAGATACAACTAACCCCAGACCACAAAGACATACTTCTGCCCAGAGTGCTACAGTAGACTATATGAAACAGGTAAAATGGACAGATGCATGGAGGATGCATAACCCCACCCTTAGGAAATACTCCCATTATTCTGCCCCTCATAGGATTCATACTAGAATAGACTATATACATATCTCTAGCAAACATGTTCACCTAATCCAGAATTGCGAAATGCAAGTGTTCCCACCCTCGGACCATCACATGGTCGAATTAAGTTTGAGCTGGCATAGGGAAAATAAAAATTTGTTATGGAGGTTCAACAATTTCTTTTTGAATCTCCCAGATTTTAAGGAGAAAATGAGAAAACTAATTCCACAAATCCTCAAAGAAAATGAGAACCAGGAAACCCAACCAGGTATTTTGTGGGATACATTAAAGGCAGTTCTGCCGGGGGAAGTGATAAAATATGCCACACATTATAAAAGGAAACAGGAGGAAACATTACAACATTTACAGGCACAGTTTAGAGACCTACAGGACCAGCATTAAGGAGGAGACCATACAGTATACCCCTTACTAAAAGCCACGCAGCAATGCTTGCAGGAATATTTAGATTTAAAAACGGAACATGCACTTCAGCGCATACAACAGAGATATTATGAAGGGGGCCATAGGGCTGCCCGGCTTTTGGCACACCGGCTTAGAGTAAAAACATCCCAAAATTCGATCACCCAAATCTATTCAGCAGCTTTGGCTAGGAGGACAAAAAATCCAATAGAGATTAGGGAGGCATTCCAGCAATTTTATGCAACCCTCTACACCCCAGAACAGGAAGCTACAGAGGACGGGATACGATCTTTTTTAGAGCGGCTGCAATTACTCAAAATATCTGATACACAGAGAGCAAAACTCGCAGCCCCTGTAACGGAAGGGGAACTTGAATGTACAATTAGAAACTTAAAAAATGGGAAAAGTTCAGGCCCGGACGGTTATTCCAGGGAATTTTACAAACAGTTTAGAAAGGCATTACAGCCTGTACTCCTGAAAACATATAGACGTATTATGCAAGGAGAGACTGCCCCCCCCCTTCCTGGCAATATGCGATGATAGCCAGCATCCCTAAGCCAGGAAAAGACCAAACGGTCTGCGCCTCATACAGACCAATATTGATCTTAAATATAGATTATAAGATTTTTAAAAAAATATATGCTCAGAGATTGGAGGATATGCTGGGCTCAATAATTGATCATGATCAATGTGGGTTTATTCCAATGAGGCAGACTCAAGACAATATCAAAAGAACCCTACACATACTGCACCATGCTGCCCGGTCAGGGGCCCCTTTTCTCCTGATGAGTCTGGATGTGGAGAAGGCCTTCGACCGGGTGTCCTGGCCTTTTTTATATGCTACATTAAGGATAATGGGTTTTGCGGAGTCCTTCATTAAAACTATTGAGGCGATGTATAATCAACCTAAGGCTCACAGCATGGGTTCGACACCAGAGAGAGCAATTTGAAACTAGCTGGAGGCAGTGGGTCTTGTACATAATGAAACATAACCCTACCTTTGTTCCCTGATGGCAAAATGGACGAAAATATTTTTACACATGGTTTATAGTAGGAGAGAAAGCAGGAAGGGTTGGATTGGAACTGGGGTTAGAAAAAGATATAGAAAGGAAAACGAATCCAGAGTGGGAAAATGGACAAGGCTTAGTGGGAATGGGGTAGGTTAGAGTAAGGGAGGCGATTAGTTGGGAGGGTAAGCTGAGTGGAGTGGAGGAGGTGGGGTGACTCTAGTCATGAGATTGGGTTCTATGGAATTCTAGCAAAGTGTGGGTCATATGAGTTGATTGCAGATTTTATATTGTAATTAATGGACTATCAAAGTTCAAATGTAAGTATATGATGGAATTGTTAGTAAAAGTGAACTCTTGAATTTTCTTTAATTAATTAACTAGTGGGTCCATTCTCTTAGTAATGAGGAGGGGTGGAGTGGATTGGAGCAGGGGTAACTGAAGAATGGAGGAAGGGGGTAAACACAGGGAAGTGTGTGGGTCATGTGTCTCCTGTTGTCTTTCCCTTGTGTGGTTGTCTGTGAAACCAAAGTAATCAACTCTGACATCTGAACCTGTATATAAATTGTTTTCATGTGTATGTTTAATGCAGAAGAAAACTGAATAAATAATAAAAGTTAAAAAAAAAAAAGAGAACATCTTCAAGAACATCCAGAATCAACCTCCTTCACTGTTTACTGCTTCAGCAACCAAATTTAGGGGGCTCTAATTAGGTGACCATTTTTAAAGCACAAAGACCACCTTTAATCGAGTACTTTTGATGATTGTGTTCAATGGTGTATACTGTGGGGTACATTACATAGCAAAAACTAAATAAATAGCATCCACAAAGAAACAGCATTATAAAACAAAAGAATTCAAAGACACAGAAAGAAAAACAGTACAGGAAAGTTTCAAATATTTTATTACTGCTACTAGCAGGCAGTATCTCTATCTGAAACAGCTGCATGGTCCTTAGGCACAGTGTGTCCTATCTTGGACAGGCTATTTAAAAAACAGTGGTCATACCTCCCCTGATTTTTGCCTCAAAATGACATTGTCCCCTTCCTACATAGGACATATTTTTGACACATAAAAAGTAGTATTACACAGTCTAGTTCTTCAAATAAAGGAGTTTCACATCAAAGCCAACTATTGTCTAACTGCTTCCTCTGCTGATGGTTACATTTTTTAGATGCTCCCCTGAGTTTGTGTTAAGCCTGTCCCTGATTTGTGAGGCACTGCACTGGGGGGCAGTGACCTCTGAGAGTAATTGCCAAGGACCTCCTACCCCCTTCCATCCTGTTTCAGGGACTGTGGTGACCACCTTGTACTTTACATTCTGGATGTGTTCAGATTGGGGGGGGGGTGCAGTGGTCTCTAACAGAAATTGCCAAGGACTCTCCATCCCCCATCCTGTTTCAGGGACTGTGGTGACCACCTTGTACTTTACATTCTGGATGTATTCAGATTTATTTAAGGGGAGCCACCAATAAATTATAGATGTTAAATCCCCATACATTTATACTTATACAGCAAGTGAAAATGCAGGGCTGGTTGTAACTCCTCAGACAAAAGATATGATTTCTGAACTGTCCAGGAAAGCTTTTCTTTTCAAATTGTTTAACCAGGAGTGGCACACTGAGCTGAAAGCTTGTTTACATGTGTGACCTGGGAGCACAGGAAAGTTAAGTAACTTACTCAGGGTCACACAGTATGCAAGTGGGGGCTGTGGGATTCAAACCCAAGTCTCCTGATTTGCAGCTCAGAGCCTTAAACCACTGCACTATACTGCCTTCTAGAAGATGAGTGGACACTCCAGCCCCAATACCCCATGGATGTGGGTAGTTACTCCATCGGGATACACCCTGGGCAAACCCCAACCCAGATACCCCATGGGTGGGTGGGTGGGTAGGTACCAGAGCCTTGATAACCCACCCCAACCTTACCTGTCACTGACAGCCTGTTGTTGCTGATGCTGTTGATGATATAGTGCAAGACCTTGGAGTTCTCCGAGATGGACAGCACGTTGTCACCCAGGATGGTAGTCGAGTTATGCACCAGGAAAACACCATGCTTCTGACCCTGCAGCATGCTCATGGTGTCCTGCCAGCTCAGCCACCCCAGTACCAGCTCCCATGATACTCCAAAGCAGTCAAAGTCCTGACGGAGTCAGCCATCTTGGTGTGGACATCAAATCAGTAGAAGGAAAAAGTAATTTGGCATCCAGGGTGTGGTAAAAGCTGATTGATACAGTTACAATTCAGTGCAGAAAAAGTACTTCTTTTGACATTTGGGAAGCAGCATGTTAGCAAACGTGCCAAAATGGCTCTTCAAATGTCTCAGTTTATTTATTTATTTAGTTTTTTGTTTACCGGTGCACTAGCCACATACTTGACTATTTTCTGGCACGATCCAGGAGGTTACAAAGAAGTGAAGAAGAAACAATGTCAAGTACATTATGTAAAAGGTAAAAACATTGCACAAACAGCAGTATATACAAAGGAAGGAACTTGGTACAAATAGTAAGATACAAATACCACCATGGTGAGGCAGAGGGCAGTTAACAGGCAAATTTACAAAGAAGAACAATGTCAAGTACATTGTAAATGGTAAAAACTTAGCACAAATAGCATTATATACAAAGTAAGGAACTAGGTACAATTAGATACAGATACAGTCATGGCAGGGTAAGAAGACAGTGTAATAGGCAAGTTAACAGGGTGAGCAAGGCATGAATTTACAAGAGTATTCCGAGTAGGCTCCAGGGTGATTTAGCCTAGAACCAAAATAAAGTACAAGTACAAGCCCATTAATGAGAAATAGTACAAATTTAATAATAGCAAGGCAAGGCCTCAGGATACAGTGTGAGTAGAGGCAACAGTGGAGGAGAAGGTGAAGTACCTAGGGAGGTTTAAAACATATGTAAGAGGCAAAATGACTAAGACATTCTCCATACTTCTTTTTAAAATGGGCGTGACTGGGGGCCAGTTGTACATCTAGGGGGAGGGAGTTCCAATGTTTAGGGGCAGCATGGGAGAATGCACAAGCACCCTTAGAGGTTCTGCATCTTGGCATGCATTGAAGGGATCAATCAACTGATCAAAGGCAATAAGAGTAGGACTGCAGGAGCAACATGGAGGCCAGTGAGAGAGGGGTTCTGCTCCTAATGATGCTATCTGTCAGTGTGCCCAGGGAAAGGAGCCTATGTGTTGTGGGTGAAGGCCAGTTTAGATCAGCATACAACTGGCAATGATGTTTGAACTGCAGAGAGGCAGAGGCATACCTACAAATATTATTGTACATTGTATCCCATTTCCTGAGAGTGGCCTTTGATGCATTTAGATAGGTGACGGCACCATAGGTGAGTGTAGGGAGTAATATGCCACGACCAATGGCCAATCTAGCGGAGGATGTAAGGACATGACTAGTTTTGTAAGCAATTCCAATTTTGCTATTCACAGATTTACAGGTAGCTAAGATACGTTGGTCAAAGTCCAGGGTCCCATCAAGTAAGACCTCCAGGTATTTGAAGGAGCTCACCAACTCCAAACAGGAGCCATCTGGGCAAGGTATTTTGAGCTGATTCTGATAGGTTTTTAGCTTGGTAGCAAAGCCAAATAGCATTGGCTGAGTTTTTCCTACCTTGAGTATAAGTTTGTGCCTGGAGAGCCAAGAGTGAATACTGAGGCAGGCCGAGGATAGGTCATGTTTAATCTCAAGTATATCACTGGAACACGAATAAAGCACAAGATCGTCTGCATAATGGATGAAGGAACAAGTAGGAATATTCGGTGCAACCTGATTTATCAAAATGGAGAAGAGAAGAGAAGAGAAGAGAAGAGAAGAGAAGAGAAGAGAAGAGAAGAGAAGAGAAGAGAAGAGAAGAGAACCCAAAATGGAGCCCTGGGGAACTCCTACATTGATGGATGTTGGATCAGATAAGGCTGAATTGAATTTGACAACCTGAACTCTGTTTGATAAGTAGCTTTCAAACCAGGCCACCGATTGGTCCAAGAAACCAAGGGATCAAAGGTTAACCAGTAGTAGGGGGTGGGTCACATGATCAGAAGCTTTCATCAGGTCTATAAATACTGCCCCTGTTATGAGACCAGAATCCATTGCACATAGGGTGTCATTTGTGAACTGAAGTAAGGCGGTGGAGGTTCTGTGACCCTTACAGAAACCATGCTGGTTAGGTGAGACGAGACTGTGTTTAGAAAGAAAGTCAACCATTTGTAAAGCCACTAGTTTTTTGAGTATCTTACTCAGAGCTGAGAGGATAGCTATGGGTCGGTAATTGGAGATATCTTTCTTGTCCCCTTTTTTTAAATACTGGTGTGATTCTAGCTAATTTCCATATTTCAGGGACATGACTATGACAAAGTGACAGGGTGAAAATTCTAGACAGAGGTCCAGCAATAAAGGGGGCAGCCAGTTTTAAAAGCTTAGGCTCATTTCAGCCAGGTGACGCTGAGGGTTGAGGCACTGGACATCACACTTTGCGCTATGCTGGCAACCCACATTTGGGAAGGAGCATGGGCTGCTGAGGGTCGGCAGGGAGGAGATGGATCCAGCGTCTGATGGACAGTTCTCCATCTCCAGGGAGGGGGGGTTATCTTCGGTCGGAGCACGCCTGACCCCTGGTAGAGACTGGGGCTCAGCGCTGTGCTGTTGTAAGACAATGGAGGGGCAGAAGCACAGCAGATGCTTGGCAGGGCTGTGCGTAGGTGCATGTGTGAGACTGCCACAAGCGTCATTGCATGCCTGGCTCCCACAGAGGAAAGGAAAAATGAGAAAAGACCTTGGTGGCTGGTCATTGCGGCTTAATGGCCATTCCTGTCATGCTCCGTTCCAGAGGTAACTCCCCGAGACTGGATCCTGTCGGCAGGTGGAAGGTCCCCACTGCCCCACCATGGGGGTTAAGCCATGAGGGTTACAGAGGTGAGGGCCTGAAGGAACGGAGGTGATGGATGGTCGCTGGATGACAGCTGACCAGGGCCAGGGTTGGGGAGAAATAAGAAAGCAAAAAAAAAAAAAGCTTAGGCTCAAGGCCATCAGAGCCTACACCAGTGTTGTCCAAGATGGTGTTTAGGTGCCTAAGGAATTCTGTACCTGTTATGGCTTTGAAGTAGAAAGGTGGGTGCTTAGGGATGTGGTAGTTGGATGACATTGGTATTGTTCATTTGAAGGCAGAGGTAAGATAAGACAGGTCAGAGAAGTGGGCATTAAAAGAGTTGGTAATAGTTGCTGGATCATTGCTGTGGATGCCGTTTAAGACTATGTCATTCTTTTTTTTTTAACCAGGAGAGACACACTCAGCTGAAGCTTGTTTACAGGTGTGACCTGGGACACAAGAAAGTTAAGTGACTTGCTCAGGGTCACACATTATGCAAGTGGGAGCTGTGGGATTCAAACCCAGGTCTCCAGATTTGCAGCTCAGAGTCTTAAACCACTGTGCTATACTGCCTCCATTCATGGAGTGAGATTGTTTGGATCCCAGATAGGTTTTTATATGGATCCAGAATTTCCTTGAGTCCCCTGCTGCATCCAGTAGAAGCCCTTTGCAATTTGAGCTTTTTGGCTAGCCTGATCTACTTTTTGCATGTGTTCCTCAGAACCCCATAGGTGTTGTAGCCAGACAAGAGACCCAAGCATTTGAAATGCCACCAGTTTTTGTCCCTAGACTGGAGAGAGGCCACGAGATCTTTATGAATCCACCTACTGTAGTTTGTTTACCATGGACACGCCGAGTGATTGTGGGTGTGTGTTTATCTTAGTGTGCCCCAAATCTAGCTTGTAAGTAATCAAGTGCAGCCTGTGCATCATGGGTCTGGTGGAGGTAAGACCAATTGATTATGTAGACATTGTGCAGGAATTTAGCTTGATCAAGAGTGGCATAATTCCAAAAAGTAATGTAACGGGGTGGAGGAGAAAGGACCCCGGGGTGGTGCCAGACACAGAAGATAGGAGCGTGTTCAGAAATGACGTCAGCTAAGGTGCCTGCAGTGGCAATTCTATCAATGCAGTTTGTTACAACCCTGTCAATTAGGGTACTGGTAGTCACTGAGGATGTTACCCTCATAGGGCCAGCTATGACCTGGTGTAAGTTATAATTTTACACTAGAGAATAGAGGTTATCATGACTTTGGCCAACCCAGTTAAGTTTCATGTCACCAAGAATAAGTCATTCATTATGCCCTGCCACAGGGACAATATGGATCAGCATCTCAGAAAAATCCAAGTAGCCATTCTTGGACTGGCTTGTAAACATCTTTTTTGTGCCTAAGAGGAGGAGAGCATGAAGTGACTCACAAGCAGAGTTAGGAGGGCTTTGGGCAAGAGAGATATTAAGATGGGTCTTGTAATATATTGCAACTCCCCCACCATGCTTCGGGGAGAGTCTATCACACTTGAGAATTTTATAATTATTCATTGTACAGACTGAATCAGTTAGTATGCTTTAGTTTCAAAAAGGTTATTGTTTTCTTTCATGTGGATTAATTGTAATTCCATTGTTTTGATTGTGTTAATAGTCATACGTGTCTGTATATTATAAAAAAAAGCTGTTTACATTTTCAATTTTGGTAATGAGATTTGCCGCCAAATTGATGCACTTGAATTTGTGACAGAGCTGTGGCCCTCTGAATGAACTAAGCAATGCCACAGATGCACAAGACAAGAGGCACACACCCAGATATTCTTGTGTTGGAGCATGAGTAAGCTTCAGTTAGTCTCAAATTTTGCATGTATGATAAATGATTCAGTTGGCTGGCCAGCACCACCAACAAACCGAGCACTAGTGCAGAGAGGTGGCTGGGTTGGACTGACTCCTCTTCTCTTTGGTGATGTCAGACAGCCAGTGAATGGTCCTATAGACACTGCAGTTTGGTATGGTAGTGATTTTTATTGTGCCAGAACTTAAGCTTAGTGTTCCTCCCTACCAGGTGCATTACTGTGGGTCTCCCTCACAGTGCTGAGGGGGAGGGTTGACTGGGAGGGACAGTTGCAGAGGCACCAGCCTGTGTCATGATAAGCCTAGCTGATGACTGGTGTGACTCTACCGCACCCCTTCAAGACTGCTCGGCATCGGACCAATCGTGTCACACCCCTCAAAATCCAGCTTTCATAATAAAATGTTTGTTGAGTGCACACACACATGGTGAACATAAAAATGGTTAGAAATACATTCTTTACAACCGCCTCAGTCAAAAAAGGAAATAAAATACTTACCTTTGCTGGCAAGTCACCAATCTATGAAGTAAAGAGAATAGCAGACTGCATCTTTTTCCAGGCAAAGTACTGGAATGGTCTGTTAATGTCTTCCCAGTTTGTATGTCATTTTGTCATAAATGGAGCAGTAAATGTGGAAGGGATAAATGAACAGGTTCAAACAGATCCTCCAGAGGGGTACAGCAAAGCGATCTTATTCCTTCAGGAGCTCCTTTTTATTATTTAGCGTTTAGAGAATTTCCAGAAGTGAGATATTTATATATTGTGCTTGGCAGTTGTGTGTACTAAAGTGATTGACAGCACAGACTGTCCGAGAGGGCAACTTAAACAGCACAGTAGCACTGGCAGCAGCAGCAGTAGCAGTTTATTACCAGCATTACAGATTTCTGGTTTTGGGAAGAATTTCCAGAAGTGAGATATTTATATATTTTGCTTGGCAGTTGTGTGTACTAAAGTGCTTGACAATACATACTGCAAACTTAAACAACATAGTAGCACTGGCAGCAGCAGCAGTTTATTACCAGCATTACTAATTTTGGGTTTGGGAGATAAATTTCCAGAAGTGAGAAATTGATATCTTGTGCTTGGCATTTGTGTGCACTACAGTGCTTGACATTTGGATACTTGAGACAAATCATGGGAGAGCAGATATAATATGTATTGTGATTAACACACAACTAACACAAAATGCATAAAGAACAGTGTTGGGGGTCAGTGACACACTGCGCAGTACCATGTGGTAGTGGCAGTACTATTAAACTGTAGCCACCTGACATATTTATTCTGGTAGTTGAGAACATTTTCAGAAAAGATAGCATGAAACAGAAAGAAAGGAAAGGTGTGATATATGGAAATTGAAGACAGAGCATCATAAAAAAAATATAGCTAGGAAATAACATTTTTTGAGTTTTGGGAAGATAGAAATGAAGCAGATAGTATAGAAATACAGACAAGTGGAACTGTAAAGAAATGTGCATTTTAATTTTTTTTATATTTTTATAAGAAAAAGAGTAAGACAGTGTAGTGCAGACTTGCCCAAAATGATAGAAGTTATATAGAAAAGAAAAAGGCATGACTTTTTTTAAACATCACTGGCCCTGGCCCCAGAAATGCCAGCACCAGCACCCACGCTGCCCCAGGCCCAGCTCCACCATCCCTTCTAACAGCTGTTGTTGGTTGGCCAGGATTCTTGTCATCATCCCCTCCACAGCAGTGACCCTACATTAGAGGTACCCATTGCCTTTCGTAAAGTAGCCAGCTCCTCCCTGATGCTGGCTGGTATAGGTGTTGGTGCTGCTGCTGGTTCTGTTGCCAGTGCCTTATGTGGTGCAGCCCCTTCCATGGGGTTTGCCCGCTGAACCTTTCTCACATGCCACTGAATCTGGCTGTGCGGCACCTCTGCAGGCACAGAGGAGGGACTACCACTTCCCCCACCAGTGCCACCACCACACGCCACCTCTTTTTGATGGGCTTCCCATTGCTCACCCTGATGAATTTTCAGGTGGGTTCTCTGCCCACCTGTGCCCAAGTGGGTCCCTTTTTTCCCCCCACATTACCTTGGACTTATAGATCTTACATGTGACAATTCTGTTGTCACTTTCATCTCTGTCAAAGAACTCCATCAGAAGGGAAGATTTGACCAGGTGGTGGCACTGGCAATGACAAGCTAGTGGTGCTGCTGGAGGAACAGAGGATGAAGGGTGGGGCTCCTCTGTTTGGGGGGAAACTGGTGGCAGTGGTGGTTCCATGGGGGGGCATAGCAGGTTCTGGCTGCTGACCCTCATAGGGAACTGGGGGAACTTGGGGCTGCTGTTGCTGGTACTGGTCAGGGGCATACTGACCAGCACTCCCCCGGGGACACTGCTGCTGCTGCTCCTGCTGCTGGAGGGAATGCAGAGAAGGTGCTGGGGGGGCTGACACAGTCATTTGGTGACGCCACGGGTGTGAACCCATCTTCTCTCCATCACTACTATCACTAAACAAAACAAAAAAAGACTGAAAGAGAAAGTTAGAAAAATTACAGACAAAGCGCAGAATGAAACTGCCTAAAAAGAAAAATATATATATATTACAAAAAGCTTAACTAGAACAAAACTTCTCATAAAAACTAAATCAATAAACCGAGGATGAAAAACAGTCAAAAAAATTCACTCTGATTCTCTAAATCTCTAATGAAATGCTTTGTTTCAGACAGGCTCCTTCTCCTTTCTTTGACTGATTAACAATGCATAAGTGAAAGTAAGGCAGAATCACTATATAGAGAATAATGGATAGGCAACCGTATGTTATGGATTTTTTTTTTTACACACCCGAGGTGTGTAATGACCCATAAACCTCGAGAGAGAAGCTAGAGAGTTTATGAGGTCATTGCATATCAAGGGTGTGTAAAAAGAATGCTTAAGAACACAATTGCCTAGCCTTTATTTTTTATAATTACTGGTGTAAGGGAGAGAATGCCGAACCTAGCGAAGCAGTTCTGAAACACATACACACGTCTGCATGAGCTGGCTTGATCCCATCCCCCAACACAAGTCACATTACTACTTCTGAAAAAACAAGTGGAAAAAAGCCAAAAACCACTTCAACAAAACTGATCAAAACAACTAAACATAATATATACTTTTGTCCAAAAGTGAGAAAAAATCTCTTTCTGTTTCGTTACTGCCAATGTACTGCTGCTGCTCATAACCCCACACTCCTTCTCCTCCACGTCACAGAGAAACTACAAACACTCCACTGTCCTCACCACTCACAACCCTCATAAAGTAAAATAGTCATAGATACAAAGACAGTGTC
Source organism: Neoceratodus forsteri (assembly GCA_016271365.2). Classification (NCBI taxonomy): domain Eukaryota; kingdom Metazoa; phylum Chordata; order Ceratodontiformes; family Ceratodontidae; genus Neoceratodus; species Neoceratodus forsteri. Next base: position 138,874,792 of record CM057453.1, read on the forward strand.
GGCAGATAAGGGCCTACGGCCCACCCCATCTGCCCATTTGAGCTTGTAAGTTTACTATATGTTTTCCTAGAAGTCTGTTGCCCCTTAACCCTGACCTCCAAAATTCCTTTATGTCTATCCCATGCATTCTTAAATCCTGTGATTGTTTCAGCCCCCACCACTTCCTCTGGCAGGGTGTTCCACTTGTCCACCACCCATTCTGTGAAGAAATTCTTCCTCACGTTTCCTCTGAATCATCCTCTCTCCAACTTCATCCCATGCCCTCTAGTCCTGGTATATCTTTTTCGCTTAAAAATAGAGTATTCCTGAACCCTGTTCCTCCCTGTAAGATACTTGTATGTCTCTATCATATCCCCTCTCTCCCTCCTCTCCTCCAGGAAGTACATATTCAATTCCTTCAACCTGTCCTCATAGGACTTGTGATGCAATCCATGTACCATCTTTGTTGCCCTCCTCTGAACCTTCTCTACCCTGTCTATGTCCTTACGTAAGTAAGGTCTCCAGAACTGTACACTGTACTCCAGGTGGGGCCTCACTAGTGTCTTGTATAGTGGAATTGTGACCTCCCTTTTCCTGCTGGTGATGCCCCTGCCTATTGACAAAAGCATGTTTTTACTTTTACTTTCTGCAACCTTTTTATAGGATTGTTTCCCGTTCTTGTTCTCCACAACACCAGCTCTCCACTGTTCTTGCTAGCCAGATGTTCCACTGGGCTGTTCCGTTTACAAATTTGAAAAATGAAGGGAAGAGCAATCCATACTTGTATTAAGCAAAAACTAAACTAACAAAACTCTGACTCCAAAAAAGAACATTTCTAGCAACGCATTCAGGTAACTCAGCTTTCATGAGCCACTTGCTATGAACATGAGCCCAAGCTCTGCTCAAGGGCAGTGCTGAGAAAGTTGAGAAAATCAGTTATTATGGTGTTTGAAACAGGGCTGTTTTTTGTTTCCATCCTGTGTTTATCCTCCATGGCAGGCTGTGGCTTGTGTCGGCCATCCAACAGCGGACTTCCACAGTCATTCGGGCACCTCCTCCACTACCCAGCAGAACCACTGGAGCTGTTGTGAGGGGCTTCATCCAGCTACGGCCCCTGATTATCCACGGTTTCTCCTCTGTTCCCCCAGTCAAGGTCAGCTTGCACGTAGAGGTGCGCACGTGCGCCTTGGCCCAGACCGACTTCACACTGCCCATCCCTGGTTTAGCATCCATCTCCAAGCCCTGCCTGCACGACCATCATGACTCCACATGGTGGCAGTCAAAGGCTGGGAGAAACAACCTACCCTACCCGGGAGGGGAGAGCTGCCAGCGGCTGCTCAATCCTCACCTACATCCCCCCGGCATCCCGTGCTCATTCCTGAACATGGGTTGCTGGCATGGCGAGAGGTAAGGCGTTCTGCACCTCAGCCCTTTGCACCACTGGGCCAGCCTGAAACAGGGCTGTTAACCATGTGATAAAGGGGGTCACGAGTAATTATACAGATATTTATACAACAAGCGTGATGGATTTTCACACTAGATAAAAATCATATCCTGCCTCCTGATATACCTGATTTATAGATAAAAAATGTATTTATGAATCGGGTACATCATGCCTGTTATCTCCACTATCCGATACGTCACAATATCAGTTTGTCTGTGTGACAAGCCATATCTTTTTTGTTAGCAAAAGAATTTGAGTCTGGCAAGTGCAGATATAGGCAGACCGTGTCGTTGACGACTTGCACCTCAGAACCTTTGCCTTTGCTTTGCCAGCTGTAAATATGGGGGAAAAAAGCCGTTCCTGGCAGCACATATGCTAGCCTACACTGTCATTCCTCCATGTAAAAAAACATAGCAGTAGTACCATGTCTAGTGTAGAACAGTAAAACGAGCCTATTAGTTATAAAATTATCTGTAACTTTCAGTGCATTTGAATGGAAGTAATCTATCTCTCCCATCATAAACTGCAGCAATCCAAGGCATCAGTAGTTACAGCTGGCAGCATCCTCTGTCACGAATACCTCACAAAAAGCACAGTACCAGGTCAGCTATTGTCATCAGAAAGTAATAAATCTAAAGCAACAAGCATTTGTCAATGCCAAATGTTTGCTTGCTGGTATTAGCATTGAGAATGCAGGAATTAAACAGGTTCAGAATAGGAATGGCAGTGAAGTATTGAACTTCATGCCGACCCCACCTCCACCCTGCAGAGAGTGACAGGCATTGGGGTATGTATTTGGGTCATTGCCCATAACATTCATGCCATTTCACCTCACTCTATCCTGTAGACACCGACAAGTGTTGAGGTGTGCCTTGGGGTGTTTGGCTTTACAGTCACCCCCATTCCAGAAGGACATGCACTGAAATGGATGCAGTATAGGAGAATGGGGTGAACTCCAGGGCCGAAGAGTCCAAGGTACACTTCAATGCCTGTCACTGGCTGCAGGGTTGGGGGGGGGTGGAATGGCATGAGAATTGCAATCGGCAATCCAAAGGCACACCCCTGATGTCTGTCAGTCTGTACAGGGTGGGACGTTATGGTTAGAAACCCTAACGCCCTGGGCGTTTGGTGGTATTTGCACTGCAGATTTTCAACATGGCCTTTTTGTGACCCACACCTCATGAAAGCATGTGGGACCTCTTCTCATAAACAGTGGCACTGTGATTTTGTTAATGTGTCCCAAACTTTGAGTTCCCACAGCAACCGTGCCATTCTGTGCCAGATGTATGAAAACACAGATCAGGCAGGATGTTAAAAATGACAGCTGTACCACTCATAGGGAGGTGCGAAGAGATGGCTATGTTGAAAATGTATAGTGAAAATATTAAAAATGTTCGAACTTCTGAGCGTACATGGAAACTGCACAACACATGCGCGTAACAATCATTTAGTGGAATTATTTCACTAAATTTTCAACATAGGCATTTTGTGACCTCTGCTTATGAACACTGTCACTATGGTTGTCTTAATCTATCCCAAACATTAATTTCCCACAGCGACCATGCTATTCTGCGCCAGATGTGTAAACACATATTTCAGGCAGGATATGAAAAATGACAGCCGTACTGTTCATAAGGAGGTGTGAAAAAATGCCAATATTGAAAATCTGGAGTGAAAATATTACAAATGCGCAAAATTACGAGGGTGCGTGGAAACTGCACAACATACGCTCATATTACAGTCATTTCATGGACTTTTGTCACTAAGTTTTCAACATAGGTATTTTAGCACCTCTGCTCATGAACAGTGTCACTGTGATTTTCATACTCTGTCCCGAACACTGATTTCCCACAGCGACCTCGCTATTCTGCGCCGGAAGTGTGAAAACACATTTTGGCCAGGATGTGAAAAATGGCAGCTGTACTGTTAATAAGGAGGTGTGAAAAAATGCTAATGTTGGAAATCTGGAGTGAAAATATTACAAATTCGTGAAGTTACGAGTGAGTGTGGAAAATGCACAACACACACTCGTAAACAGTCATTTTGGGGATTTTTTTCACCAAATTTGCAATATAGGCTTTCTGAGACCCACCTCATGAACGGTGGTACTGTTGTTTCATTAATCTGTCCCAAAGGTGATTTCGCACAGTTGCTCCTTGAAATCACCTTTGAAACGAACCTTTACCATGAAAGTGACCTTATTCATGAGGAGGGTCCCTAATAACCCCATGTTGAAAATTTGGTGGCAAAGTCCACCAAATGGCCAAGATATCCACATAAGTTGAAAAATCCTATTTATGCCATTATACAGCTTACCAGCATTTCTTCAGTTTGCGGTCGTCTTTCAAGAGTGTAGACGTGTTCCTGGTCCACCGAAGATCATTGCACCAGGCTCTGGAGGTAAATATGGGGTGAGGGCGGTATGGGGAGGTGGGTGCACAGTGGGTGGGCGTGGATTGCGGGAGGGGGCACAAAAGACTGCGAGGGACTGTTACCTTTATTTCAGGGACAAAAATAATAAAAAAGACATCACAGGAAGGTTTTTTTTTTTCAGGCTTCATTTGTGCACACTGGGGTGGGCTCCCAGTGTGCCGCCTGCATTTTGGGGAAGGGGAGACTTAAGCCGATGGGGATTGGGCTCCCCATCGACAGATAAAGACTGTTTGGGGGGCATGATGCTGAGGGGGATTCGACACCCCCTCAACATACAACAAATGGGGGGTGCATTATGTTGACAGGGAGTGGGATCCCCCATCAGCAAATGAATTGGGCAAAGCAGTTCAGATGCAGTGGTGACGCGTAAGCAATTTGCATACTGCCGATGGCAGTATGCAAATTGCCCACACGTTACCACCGCTGATTGTGGTGGTTTTCGAACCTGTAGTGCCACTGGATCTGAACTGCTGTCATAGACACAGCTGGGACATTCATTGGTGTGGTGCTGCCATGCCTGCAAAAAGAAGCAGGGCATTGGAAGAGGGGGTGGCACACCTGTGAAAACTCGTATGGTGGCACTATGTTTCTTGCACATGTGTGCAAGCAAACATAAAAATGGATGTAAGTTTTGAAATGGAACTTTTAAGCACACTAGCCAATTATGAGGCAGATGTTGAGGCTCTCCTTGACCCTACAGAAGCAGCCCTAAATGTCAATGTAGAAAGCACAGTCCAGTCAGCAGAAAACACAAATACAGCAGCAGTGTTAGGGACAGTGTCATCAAACCATGTCAGTATAGACAAAGATTTGTTGGGAGAAGTAGGTACACATGCAATAGAGGAAACGGTGCAGCAAAATACCACAGACACCAATATGATGTCAGTGGAAGAGAGCCTTCAAGAATTCATACAAATGAATGAAAATAAAAACACAGTAAAACAAGCATTTGTCAATGCCGAATGTTTGCTTGCTGGCATTGGCATTGGTAGTGTAGAAGTTACAGAGCTGCATAACAGAAATGGCAGTGAAGTACTGAACTGAAGCCAACCCCACCACCACCCTGCAGAGAGTGACAGGCATTGGGGTGTGCCTTTGGGTCGTCAGGCATAACGGCCACGCCATTTCAACACACCCTACCCTGCAGACACTGACAAGTGTCACGGTGTGCCTTGGGGTCTTTGGCCCTTATGCGCACCCCATTCCATCAGGAAATACAGTGAGATGGGTGCGGTATAGGAGAATGGGGTGAACTTTGGGGCCGAAGAGTCCAAGGCATACCTTGATGCCTCTCACTGACTGCAGGGTGTGGAATGGTATAAGCATTACAGGCAAGAATCCCAAGTCACACCCCTGATGCCTGTCATTCTCTACAGGGTGGGGTGTTATGATTGGAAACCCTAACACCTCAGGCATTCGTTGGTATTTTCACTCCAAATTTTCAACATGTTTTTTGTGACCCCCACCTCATGAACAGTGGCAATATCAGTTTGTTAGCCGAAAGCTGCTTATGCACAGCGACTACGACATTTAGCACCACAGGTGCAAAAACACATTCGAACAGGATGTGAAAAATGACAACTATACTGTTCATGGGAGGTGTAAAAATAGCAATGTTGCAAATCTGCAGTAAAAATATTAAAAAACTGGTGAAGTCACGAGCGTGCATAGAAACTGTGCATACACCGTAATGTAATTAGTTTGGGAATTTTTACAGCAGATTGTCAACACAGGCATTTTGGGACCTCCGATCATGAACAGTGTCACTGTGTTTTTCTTTATCTGTCCCGAACAATGATTTCCCACAGCGACCACGCATCTCTGCGCTGAAAGTGTGAAAACACATTTCGGCCATGTTGTGAAAAATGACAGCTGTACTGTTCATAAGGAAGTGTGGAAAAATGCCACTGGTGAAAACCTGGACTGAAAATATTACAAAGTCATGAACTTACAATGGTGCATGGAAACTGCGCAATGCTCACTCGTAACACAGTCATTTTATGGACTTTTGTCACCAAATTTTCAACATAGCCATTTTAAGACCTTTGCTCATGAACAGTGTAACTGTGATTTTCTTAATGCTATCCCAAACATTGCTTTCGCACACCGACTGCACCATTGTGCGCTACATGTGCGGAAACACATTTTGGGCAACATGTGAAAAATGACAGCTGCACTGCTCATAAGGAGGTGTAATAAAATGGCAATGTGGAAAATCTGGAGTGAAAATATTGAAAATTCGCAAACTTACGAGCGTGCGTAGGAACAGCGCAACGCACACTCGTAAAACAGTCATTTTTAGGAATTTTTTCACCAAATTTTCAGCATAGTCATTTCAAGACCTCTGCTCATTAACAGTGTCACTGTGATTTTCTTAATGTGTCCCATACATTGATTTCGCACACTGACTGCGCCATTGTGCGCTACCTGGGCGGAAACATGTTTTGGGCAAGATGTGAAAAATGACAGCTGTACTGCTCATAAGGAGGTGTGGTAAAATGGCAATGTTGAAAATCTGGAGTAAAATATTGAAAATTCGCGAACTACGGCGTGCGTAAGAAACTGCGCAATGCTGCGGCTAAATAAAACAGTCATTTTAGGAATTTTCCACCAAATTTTCAACATAGGTTTTTGAGAGCCCACCTTATAAACAGTGGCAGTGTGGTTTCGTTACTCAGTCCCGAAAGGTGATTTCACACAGTGACTGCGAAATCACCCTTCGGGGCCGAATAACGCCATGATAGTGATATCATTCATGAGAAGGGGTCCCAAAAAACCCCATGTTGAAAATTTGGTGCAAAAATTCCAAAAAATGCCTGAGATATGCAACAAAGTTGAAAAAACCCTATCTAACCCATTATACAGCTTACCAGCATTTCCTCAGTTCGCGGTCGGCTTTGAAGAGTGCAGACGTGTTCCCGGTCCATTGAAGATCGTCGCGCCAGAGTCGGAGGTAAGTATGGTGTGGGGGTGTGGAAAGGCAGGGTGCGCGGTGGGTGGGCGCCGGGTGGGGCAGAGACACCGAGGGCCGTTTGAGTTTCAGGTGTTTTTTAAATAGCGACAACGGGGCGTTTGCCAGCTGGGGTGGGCTCCCAGCATGGCACAAGGACAAGCTGGTGAGGCGTGGAGCTGACGGGGATTGGGCACCTCCGTCGGCGATAGCATGTGTTGCCACACTGGGGTGGGCTCCCAGCATGGCACCTGTAACTCTGGGGGACCAGTGGAGTCCAGCGGGGATTGGGCACCCGTCGGCTACTACTGATGTGTAGCCATGCTGAGGTGGGCACCCAGGTGGCATATAGAACTCTGTTTTGGGGGGTGCAGCACAGCCGGCGGGGTTAGGCACCCCGTCGGCCAGTGTGTGCGGAGGCGGGGCATGCGGTATGCGTGCAGAGTGTGTGTATGTATGTGTGAGGGGGCGCGCATGAGCAGGCGATATCTTATCACTGCTCACTGAAGCGTAGCTCCCCCTTTCAACTGTACGCCACTGCATTTTGTCTGCTGTCATAGACAGCTCAAGCAGGCATTGGAGAACTGTGGCCGCGACTGCAAACACACTGCCTGAATTAGAAGAGGGCTGCCACATCTCCGAAAACTTGGATGATGACACTATGTTTCTTGCACATGCGTGCAAGCAAACATAAAAAGACCCATTATGACCTGCTACTTGTAAGAAGCTACCTAGCTGAGAGTCACAAAGAGAACAGAGCAGTGGAATCAATGGAGCTGAGCAGGTTAAATACCCTACTAGCTGATTTCTTTATGAATGCAAAAAAACAGATGAAACACCATGTGAGCCCATCAGCTTTAGAGCAACATTTCAGAGCATTGATAGGCACTTACATTCAAAAAGTTGTGAGGCCTCCCTGACAAGGGACAAATGCTTTGACATTTTGAGAAATGTAGTCGGAGCAAAGCAGAAGCAGCTGAAGACAATGGGGATGGGGTGCAAAGCGTATGCTTCAGACAAGTTGACAGATGATAGGATCAGCACACCTTATGAGTAAAACCAACTTGGTCCACACTAAGCCATGTCCATCATTAACAGTCTGTGGTTGGTGTGCTCAATGTACTTTGGCATCCATGGCTGTACAGAAACAAGAAACATAAAATGGAGCGATATTTGTGTAAAGATGGATGAGAATGGAACTAGTTACCCAGAATATTCAAAAGAGCATCAGACCAAGACCAGAACAGGTCAAAATGTTAAGGACAGCCACAAAATCAGGCACAGAGCTTATGAAAACAAGACTGATATAAATAGGTGCCCTGTACACATATTCAGAGTTTATGAAGCAGAGTGTCCATTGTGTACAAAGACACCAGCAAGTCAATTTTTCCTAGCTATTAATACCAACAACTAACCCAGGTCGCCCCTGAAAAAGGGACCGCAAGGTTCCAGTGGGCCTACCCGGTTACCTAAGTTTAAATAATAAATAAATAAATAAACAAGGCAGTCTACAAACCAAATGTTCAGTGGTATAAAAACCAGCCAATTGGTGTGAACAAGTTGTCAGCCATACTTAAAACTTTTTAAAAAGTGCTGGACTGGAGACAGAAAAAAAAATAACAAACCACAGTGCTCGGAAGCATGTTGTTCAAAAATTGAATGACTGCAGAATCCCACCCATGGAGATCATACAAATAATTGGTCATAAGAGCCCAAAAAGTATAAATGATTACTCCAGATTAAACGATAGGCAGCAGTAGAGGATATCAAACCTTATTAGCGGCATTGGAGAGGACCGTAAACAATTACAACCAGTTCCTATGAATATGCAGCCATCAACAAGCATAGCAAGTAGATGGGAAGGGTATTTTTACCAGCCTTCTTTTAAAGCAGAAAAAATGTCATTCCACTTCAACACAGGTTAGTAACCATGCCAAAAAGTGTACATTTTGTTAGTTCTTTTTTCGTTAAAAAACTGTATTCTGATTTACATCCAGCTCAGTATATGTAAATACATGATTCGTTCCACCTGTCTTCAGCAAAAAATTATTGCTAAATTTAAAAGCCAGTGCCTAGTTGCAAATGTATTAATGCTAGCAAGTAATAAGTACACCAGTACAAAAGTTACCAGTGTAATTCATACAGAAATAGTTAATGGCTACAGTGTAATTAATTATAAATATGTCCATGTATAGCTTAAAAATTATAAATTACCTTTTTTGAATAAATAGTTTCAGTGCATCAAGCTGATATAAAAAAAAGAAAGAGAGTGACTGTCATCTCCAGCGACAGTGAGAGTGATTATTGGTAGGTAAACAGTCTAAATGAAGAAGTAAATTTCATGATGCCATCAAAAGAATATAAAAAAAGAAGACTGCAGCATTGTCAGCGACTATTGTTTTTTTGTATTGAATTAATAGAACTTTAGTTGACCGGGTAGGCCCGCTGAGACTAGAAGTCCCTTTTTTATTGTTTTGTCGGGGGGGGGGATTTTGGTGAAGTTTGTGGAAATAGATGTTAACCAACTGGAACTGAACCAGATGAAGCCGCTGCTGATATTTCCATAGAATGGACATGGGGTGTAAAGACTAATAAAGAAGCCAAGCGGTATAACAGACTCACATAATGTGAAGAGTAAAATGACATGTTAAAAAATGTTTGAAAATGTAATTAATAGTTTCATTTGTTCTAAAAAAAAAGTGTAAATGCTACAAAAAAGTAGAATAAAAACTGATTTTTGTTTCTTCTCCTGTTGTTCCCTTCTTAACAGTACAGGCCTAACACTCAATAAAGCAAGGCGAGGACATCAGCATAACATAAGACAGATGTAATAAGCATTTTTCCCCAAGCACCAGCACTATTTGAAAAAGTGAAAACATCGTTCTTCATTAGTATGGTATGTCATCGGTTGCAGTTAACTGAAATGTTAGTATATTTTATTCTTAGTTTTGTGAATACAGACTAAAAAGTAACAAGACCTGTAGCAGCAATCTGGAAAATATTCAGTAGCAGTAATTTGACAGTTTCAAAAGTGAATGAAATTATTACAATCCATGTGTTTATTTTATTTTATATAATTTTTGTTGACCGGGTAAGTGCACTAGACAAATCCTACCTATTTTCAGACACAACCCGGGGGAGGGGGATACAGATGAATGCCTACTGACCTTGAACCAGATTAAGCTGTTGGTGGTATTTTTAGTGAATGTATGTATGGGTGTTTTTTTTTTTTAATTAAATAGTGAATCTGAAGTTCAAATAACATGGTATAATTGTTAATAAATGTGCTGAGCTTGTCAGTCACACACAATGACACCATTAGCATATTATGCATAGAAAGTTTCATTTAAATCAAATATCTAAATAAATAGTGTTTTAGCTCATCACAGTCAGCTGTTTGAATTTGTTTGTATTTCGCTGCTGTGTCACATTTAATTAATAGTTAGTAAGCATGTTATAAAGTTAAAAGTCTACATCTTCCAAGTGTAATATTTTCCCTAATACTGATGTTTGTACACAAATCTTTCAATAAAATGCATCTGTTCTGAATTCAGTTGCTTCCTCCATTGTCTACAATCATATGAATTTCTGTGAAATGCAGTGGAGCTACAGCTAGATTTGCTAGCAAAAATATTAAAAGCCTTAAGTTATAAAAATAGTTTGGTGTGTATGTGCTTGTGTGTGTGTGTGTGTGAGTGTGTATGGGGGGGAGGTTGCCTAACAAACTTACTCAAGTAACTCTCCGACATGCTTCTCAATTTTTTGTCTTGTCACTTAAATGAGGAACTCTGACACTCAAAAATGAGTGACACTGGGGGACACTGACCTCATAACGAGGGACACATCCTCACACACAGAGCCACAAGCTCAAAATTCTGTGGAAATCACTTTGTTTGCTTGTAAAAAGTATATTTTTGACTTACCATCTTAGAATGTTATGAGTTTCTGCTTTAAAGTCCGAATTAACAACAAAGTTTCTGTGAGGTAGCTCCTTTTTCATAAGGTACAGATGAGGTACAGTGCAATTTTGAGAGGTAAAATGAGGGATGTCTGTAGTAATCAGGAACAGTTGAGAGGTATGCTCTCCAATGGCAAGTGAATGTCACAGGCTGACAGTAAGGAGAGCAGCAATGCTTCCCCTAATACCCAGATCAGAGTTCCCAGATTGACTGGTTCATTCCCTGTAACCCCAGCTGTGATTACCTGTGTAATCATGTAGATTAAGTTAATTTCTAGACAAGCAAAATTTCAGATATTTTCATCTCTGACCCATACAACTCTACAGAAGGACAGCACACAGTCAGTGCCTGTCATGTGTATCGCAGATGTGTGTGCGTGTGTGTGTGTGAGGGGGGGGGTCTTTTTAGTAGCATCGATGTGCAGACATGAACCTAGCACATCCTTGGTTCATAAGATGAGTTGTGAGTAACATGAACCACTTTATAGTGGCACCTAAGTAATAAGCATCTTACAAGTAATAGAAAAATAAAGATGTATCACCAAGCTCGATGGCAACTCACTTGCTATCACAAAAGTCTGCAGTTATCCTTAAACTTACCACAAGAAGTGTTCACAGATGAATGAACAGCCATTTTACACACAGTGCCCTTAGCTACTCACAGTTCGAGCAGTCCACTCCAAAAAAGTAGCACAGTTCTCGAAAATGTTTTGTTCCACCTGCTGCCAAAAACATTATTTAGGTTTTTTTTTGTAATTATGCAGAAAGATTTCCATTTAAACAGCAACACTGCTGTCCTCATAATAACCCCCGGGCCATGATGCAGCTTTACATGTGCAAATTTCTTTGTCAATGAGCAGGGCACAATAAAAAAACTCAGCCAATAGTTGAAATGTTCCCATGGTACGTGGGCCAATAGGAAAACCCTGGCTGCCTGGTAACCATCATAGCAACACAAATGCCAGGTAACCAGGGTGATTAACATAACAGGATATAAAGCTGTCATTCAAATTACCTAGCAACCCGATTGCTAGGTTACGCATCCCTAACGACGTAGTGAGTGAAATCTTCTATGCGTCACCTTAATGGCGGTTCTAGAAAGGAGACCCGAAACAAAAAAGAAATTCTGGTAAGCTCACTAAAACAGTCAGTAAAGCAGTAATATTTTTACCCATCACACTAGTCGTATACAGTAAACATGTGATGGCTGACCATGACTTGTGATTTTTTATCTTCACTCACAATCTGTGACCCCTAGATCAATCACTTATGGCTTCGCCACTCCTGAGAGATCAAGGGGCCACAGAACACTCGTGAAGATAAAAACCATATGTCACGGTGGCCCATCACATATCTCCTATATATACCACACCAGTGATGAATAAACTGAGTAAATAAATCATGTTCAGAAGGAGTGAGCAAGATGGAAGATGACCTCAAAAAACTAGAAGAATGGTCTGGAGTGTGGCAGCTGAGATTTAATGCAAAAAAAGTGCAAGGTTATGCGCATAGGAAAGAAAAATCCAAGAAGGGAGTATTACCTAGGAGGTGAAAGAATGGCGGACTCAAACTAGGAACGAGATCTGGGAATCATAATCTCAGATGACTTGAAGTTTAGTAAATAGTGTGAGAAGGTAACATTGAAGGCCAACAGAATGCTGGGCTGCATTGGGAGGGGAATCACGACCAGGAGGAGAGAGGTGGTACTTCCACTGTATAGATCACCGATCAGGCCTCATCTGAAATATGGAGTCCAATTCTGCAGCCCTCACCTCAAAAAGGACATTGACCAGGTAGAAACAGTACAGAGAAAGGTGACAAAAATGATTCAGGGTTTGCAGTACATGTCCTATGAGGAAAGACTTAGGGAGCTGAATATGTACTCCCTGGAGCAGAGAAGAAAGAGAGGGGACATGATTGACACATTCAAGTACATAAAAGGCATTAACAAGGTACAGGCACAGGAACTTTTTCAATTCAAGAAGGGCTCCAGGACTGGGGGAGATTACCTCAGGCTGCAAGAAGGGAGGTTCTCTACCAACACCAGGAAGTTTTTCTTCACAGAAAGAGTGGTGGATGCCTGGAACAGCCTGCCCCAAGAGGCTGTGGGGCTCAACACTGTGAATGTCTGTGTGTGGATGGGTGGACTGCATTGGCCTGGATACAGTGCTATTACCCATAGCCATGTACAGGGTCAGACTGAGGTACAGGTTGCCCACCTGAACAGAGGCCACAAGAGCCCACCTGGACAAGCAACAAGGGAGGGCACAGGGTGACACAATCTGATCAGTATACCACACGCGTGTGATACACCAGCTCTGTATGCAGCGTACAGTCACTTGCAGTGCCCCACATACCCCAGTATGAGAGGAACATGGTGAGAACAGCAAGGAATGGCAGTGTGCAGATGGTAACCAGGTGCCCGGGTGGGTGGGTTCCACCTGTGTGTACCTATGGTATACCACCGTGGGTGTGTGCCACAGGTCAGTCCCTGGCCCAAGCCAGGCTGCCACTTGTACCACCAGGCTACCTGGGCAACGGTGCCCCAGACATCACCCTGGGTGCATGCCACTACTGGGTGGCACCCTGCAGGCCACATGGGTGAAGGCCATTGCCCCTGGTACAAGTGCTGCAGTGTGGCAATCTGCTGTGCTGGTGTGCTGGGGGGCACCCGACAGCACTGGCATGTGGCAGCTGGGTGTCTACATCCTGGTTGCGGTGTGGGGGATGGCTCTCTGGAAGGTGCCCGTGGTGTGCCGGCACCTGTGGCTTTAAGTACTTCCATCCTGGCATGACTACTGTGTATGGGCGCCTGGAGCATGTCCTGGTGCACCTCCAAGGGCTGTCTCAGGATGGCCTGTCTGCAGTTCCATAGCCTTCCTGTGGGTGGTTGGCGGATTTAGGCCATCCTTTTGTCTGCCTAACTTTGTGCGGCACACTTCTGGGATGCATGGCAGATGTGTGGCACAGTTTGGCTGAATATACGAATGCATGGCATAGTCATGTACCATCCTTCTTTTTTGCACCACATACATAATTTCTGCGTGATTGTGCATTCGGAAATGGGCGTTGCTTCTCTTCCTTTCAAATATCGTGCTTTCGCGCATTTTCTGAGATGTGCCTCACATCTCCATTTTTGGGCAGCGTATCTCCTTTGAATATGTGGGCCATAATGATGTGAATAGCACAGTCTGGTAATATTTATTATGAGTAAAATGCGACATAGAGAATGTAGTGTAAAATCACATAGTGGAGTTTTTTTTAACCCAGTTGACACACTTCTGAGTAAGCCCTCAATTAATTTAAAGGTGAGACTGATCAACACCCCCAACCTTTACAAATCTAGCTCGATGCAGTCCCCCTCGTGCTCAGCTTACTCACTCAGTACAAACCTGCACAATGTCACACCCAGGTTGGCTAGGTCCATTCCTTTCACAGCCTTACCCATACTTTTTTAAATAATGTTAAACAAGTAGTAGCTAAAAACCAAGGTGCACTGCCAACTTATCTGTGTTAAGAAAAAATGGGCTCAATTGCAATTCTTGGGTCACAAATATGGTGGCCTGGTGTTGTTGTATATAGTCACAGTGGATTGCAGGGCAGAGTCCCCCGTTAAACCCCATGGAAAAAAAAAAACGCCATATTGAAGAACTGCAGTTCTTCCAAAAAAATTTGCTATGATCGGTTTCCCTGGCAACCTGGCTCCATGAGGTAAATGGCTCCTCTTTTGGAGGAGTTAGGAGGGGAAGGGGTCAAAAAGAGTAGATGCTGGAAACAAGAACAAAAACAACACTTGAGCCCTTTAATTAAGAAGCAATAACAAAATAAATTATATATTCAGGTCTCACTCATTTAGAACATGGCTAATTTTATGAACTCTGCAACATACTGCAAGTATTAACAGGTCAGCTGTGGAATTTTGATTCAGGGTTCAGGCTGAAGCACCAGGAACATGGGCAATGTTGGCAATGCATTTATTGACTTATTACATAATCTAGGGATAGCAGAAACAAAATTTACTTTCAGTAAACCTTCAGGTACCACAGGGGTCAAATTTACTATTCTTTGCCTGTTCCATTTGCAAGAGAGAACATGTTAGCGCAAGCACAACAGTCCTGCTTCCTGCAGGCACTACGAGGCATGTAACTCTGCTGAGCCGGTATCTATTTAAGAGGCTGAAACTCGAAATCCTGAAACTGATGGGACCGAGTTCAGGCTCCCAACATATTTAGATACCCAACAGGAGGAAGCTGATGCTGACAGGGGTACAGTAGCGGATGTGACGAACTGCTACCCTACCTCCAGACAGGCATAACAAGGAAGCCAAAAATACAAACATTGGCCAAGCTGCTCCTGTGGTGTGGAGGTCCAACACAGTAGTAGCTCAACCAGCCTGGTCTGGTGGACCCAGGTTCTGTTACCAGTCCCCACTAATTTTGCCACACACTATTCAACCCCCCATAACTTTTTATATTACTCCAAGGTCCACTCCCCCTCGGAGTTGGCTATTTAAGTCACAGGGGTGCAAGGAGCAGAGCCCCCCACATTACATTTCAGTACCTTGTGGTCTTACGGAATTCAGTATCCTGAACTCTGTCTTGTAGCGTTCGGGATACTGAATTTCTAGATTTCAAAATATATCTGATGCACCAGGGTTGAGCACTTGGGCTGCCACACAGAGAAGGCAGTGCTGAGGACAAAAGGCTAAATCAGGCGGAGATCTGCTGCAAAATGTGTTTTGTCTTTATTGCAACTCCAACATGATGGCTCCAACTAACTTTTTTTTAAACTACAATTTTTATTGCTTTAGAGAGCCAAGCTGAACAAATCAAGGCATCCACTCAACTAACAATCTCCTGGTCAGAGATGAGGTGCAGAGACCACCAAGAGGATAACTGATCTAGTGCTTGGCTCCTTGAGTTCAGTGACCTCTGCTAAGGTGAAGAATCTGAGAGTCATTCTGGATGACAGGCTGACACTTGAGGCTCAGGCATCAGCTGCAGTCTGGAGTGTTTTTTACATTCTCAGTAACAATCACTTGGATTAAAGCCTCAATTCCCCCCAAAGGACTGCCATCATTGGTACATGTCTTTGTGACTTCCTGACTCGATTACTGTAATGCTCTGTATCTCAGGGTGAGTGGCTGTGTCCTGTATCATCTGCAATTGGTTCAGAATGCTGCGGCCATGCCACTGACAGGCCTTCCCTTGTCTATCCCTAAATAACACCCATGCCCATCACTTCCTTTGTCCATATAGAGAGACAGCTGTCCAGAATGTGTACTGGCTCATACAAGTCAGAGGATTTTGCCCATGTCCAGCACTGTATAGGACTACCCACCTACACCTCCCGCATGAAAGGTAGTCTCCTACCAATTTTACTGCCAGCCACCCAGGGCACACACTGACCCTACACAGCCACCACCCATGGCAAGACACCCACCCACGAGACACACACTGACATGGCAGTCATTACCTGGTTCCTTTTCTGCCTGACCTCTCTGTCTCTCTCTCTCTTTTTTTCTGTCACTGTACAGGCCTGCCTAAGGCACTGAGTGCTGGTGAGGTTGCTGCTGTTGCCAGGGGTGCCACAGTGCTCCCTCTCCCTGGTTGACCAGTCACCCATCGCCAGTGGCATCATTTCACAAGAATCATAGGGCAGCAAAGTCCAATTTCCAGAGAATCATAGGTTTGCAAAGCTCCACCACCTACCAAATTTTAGGACCAAACACGAGGGAAACCTTGTATCAGTGATTAAAAGTACATCATAGTTGTTGCAAAGACATCAGCGTATGCTGCCTAGCCCACCCAAATCTCTAGAATTTTGTGAAGTACAAAGAGTGGTCTCCCTATCAGCTTTACTGCTACCCACATTGGGCATACACCCCAACCCTACAGTGACCACCCCTGACAAGACACCTACCCACAAGACACACAGTGACATAACAATTATTACCTGGTTCCTTTCCTGGCTGAACACTATCTCCCTCTCTCTGTCCCTATGACACTGAGGCTTGGTGCTGCTGCTGGAAGGGGGTGGGGTGGTCCCGATGCCCCTCTCTCCCTGACTGTTGGTGGTGCTGCGGTCTCTCAGCCTGACACTTCGGGTCCCGTGACTGGCAGAATCCCCCTCTCTGTATGCTGCTACTGACCACCTGGGGGTGCCCTCCACCCCAAAACACTGGGCTCTTCGTGGGGACTAATCGGGGTCATATTTCAGGGGATGCGCCATCCAAATTAAATACCTCTTGTATCCCTCAACTATTACCACCATAGCAGCCAGCTATGGAGGTAATGGCTGGCTGGCTGGAGATGAAGGCAGATCCATCTCTACCAGCTCTGCAGTTCCTACTGCCCCATTTATGCCTCACTCCCCATATAATCTCCCAGATTCTAAATTCATGGACCAAGCACATAGTCAGGATGCTTCTCAAGGCAAAGAGCATCACAAACATACGAACATACAAGACTGCCAGCAGCTAAAGGCCATACAGTCTATCAAGTCTGCTCAAGTTTGCAGCTAGCCATCCCCTTACTCAGCAGCTGCCCCTTCCCGCCTGACCCCATAATGGTGACCCTCCCCCTCACTTTGTCCCACGCCCTCTTAAAACTGCCCACCAATTTGCAGGAAACCACCTCCTCGGGCAGTGCATTCCACCTAGTTACCACCCTTTCAGTGAAAAAGTGCCTCCTCATTTCTCTCCTGAATCTACCACCCCTCCAGTCTCAGACCATGCCCCCTTGTGCTCCTCACTCCCTTTAACTTAAAACCCCCCTCTGTATCAGGCTTATTAATACCCCTCACATATTTAAAGATCTCTATCATATCTGCCATGATCCCGCTGCCTACTGTATCGCTACTGACAAGAACGAACCATGTTTGCATTCTATGATACTGCTTGCTGTGATGCCAAACTTATATGCTACTCTGTTACCATAATGATCAAACCTCCGTCTGTACTATTCCTGTATCATGCCTTACGCTTCTTGTAATCTGATATCGTGTAACCTGTTTTGGGCTGTTTTATCGATTATACCAGTACTGTTCCTGTCTCATGCCTTACGTTCTTTGTAATCTGACACAGTTTAACCGGTTTGGCTGTTTTCACACTGCAATGACATACCTTTATGCTGCTAAACCCTATATTCTACCATGTTATCGATTATACCAGAACTTGCTCTGTATTACACTACCAATGTTTGCTGTATCCATGTGCCATTTATGCTTGTCTCTTTATGCTCATGCTCTCCTACTGGGTGTATTCTGTATCTGTATTATCTTCCCATTGTTGACGAGGTACCTTTGGAAATGAGCCTCTGGCTCAAAGGTTGTAAACTGATTGCAATATAAATAAAATAAATAAAATAAATAATATCTCTCCTATTCTCTCCTCTAGGGAGTACATGTTCAGTTCCCTTAGCCTTCCCTCATAGGATTTGTTCTCCAATCCTAGGATCATCCTTGTAGCTCTGTGATGGACCACCTCCAGTAATTTAACATCCTTCCTTAAGCATGGGCGCCAGTACTGTATGCAGTACTCCAGGTGCGGCATCACCAATGACCTGTACAGTGGCAGGATTGCCTCCTCTCTCCTGGAGGTGATACCTCCAGCAATACACCCCAGCATCTTATTGGCTTTAGCTGCTGCTTTCCTGCACTGTGCTGAGTGGTTCATTTGCCCAGTTATTATCACCCCCAGATCTTTCTCCTCCTCTGTAGTGCACCCCTCCGAACTGGTAACACCTCCTTGGGTTCCTTGCTCCCATGTGTATGACTTTGCACTTCTTTGCATTGAACCCCAGTTGCCATGTGTCTGACTAGCACTCAAGTTCAGTCAGATCTTCCTGCAGCCTCTGCCATCCTACTGTGTCATCTACCACTGCCCCGATCTTTGTGTCATCTGCAAAAAGGCTAATCTTGTTCTTAATGCCATGCGAGATGTCAATATGAAAATTCCAAACAACACCGGGCCCAGTACCGAGCCCTGCAGAACTCCACTAGTCAAAGCCCTTGTAGCTAAGAGTTCCTCTCCCACCACTATGCTCTACTGCCTCCCGTACAACCAGTTCTTGACCCAATTCACCATCTTCGTTCCTGTCCCCTTGTATCCCAACTTGTTAATCAGCCTCCCATGCAGCACCAAATCGAAGGACTTACTGAAATCCAGAGACAGGATATCCACTGCCTGGCCCTTGTCAAGTACCATAGTCACCCAGTCATAGTAGTCCACCAGTTCGGTCTGGCAGGATCTGCCAGAGACAAACCCATGTTGCTTTCCATCCTGTAAACTATTCCCTTCCAGAAAGGTTACCAACGTCTCCTTAAGAACGATCTCAATTAACTTCCACACAATGGGTGTAAGGCTTACTGGTCTATAGTTGCCTAGATCATCCTTGGGACCACTTTTGTGGAGGGGCACCATGTGCGCCATTCTCTAGTCCTGGGGTACACAACCTGTCCCCAGAGAGGTATTGAACAAGTCTGCTAATGACTCTGCCAGGATCTCCAGCAGAGACACTTACTTACTATTTGCCAGCAGAAACAGGCCACGTGGTCTATCAAATCTGCTCGAGTGTGCAGCTAGCATCCCACTTGCAGCTGCCCCTCCGCCCTTGACCCCCACACAGATGAGTGCCAACTGATCTTGAACCAGATTAAGCTGTTGGTGGTATTTCCAGTAAATGGGGACAATTTGGCCAGGACATCAGGGGAATTCCCCTACTCTTTTAGAGGAGGGGTCAGCATTTATTATTCAGTTTTGAGACTCTAGAAATTAAATTTCGTGTTGCATGTGTGATGAAATATTTTTTTATGTTCCTCATTGTTTTTGCATTATGATTTTGTGTGCAGCAACACTATTCCGTATATGTTTTGCTTTCATGTTTTAATAATTCCTCTACTCTTTTCGATAAGTGCCATGGGATCTTTAACATCCACCTGAACTACCACCAGAACAGCCAGATGGGACCTCGGTTTAACGTTTCATCCAAAAGATGGCACCTTAGAAGTGCAGCACCCCCCTCATACTGCACTATAGTGTCAGTATTGGAATATTAACCCAAGTACCAGGTGTGGGAATTGAACCCACAACCCTCTGACAGCTCTCTGATCTCCCGGCATCAGAGGCGAATGTGCTACCTGCTGAGCCACTGACACTGCTTGACACTTCTATGTCAGCCCACTTTCCATAATCATAAGGGAACCCAGATTTTGGGCCTCTCTCCATGGACCAAGGTATTAGGAGCTGAAGTTGATACTCCCTAATCAGGTACAACCACTTCATCCAAGATGGGATATGTACCTCCTTTCCATAGCTGCAATGAAAGTATGGTGTAACCCCCCTACAAATGGGGGGTTCCCAAAAAGTCTTCATTGAGCTTGCCTAAATACTCACTGCCAGGCTGGTGTCCTGCATTTTAGCAGTTTCAGTGTGATTGCCAGAGCCTGTGTGGCCTCTGTGTGCTGTCTCTTTAAGAGCTGCCTGATTGCAGTTTAAGTAATCTGAGAGGGAGCTCTGTTAAAAGATGTAACTATTTACTGAAAATCATTTAGAGTGATAATGATAATGTAGCTTGTCTAACCTGCTTTCTTTGTAGCAAGGACTGTTTTGTTTGTCTCCACTATCTTGGTCCTGGACTGCAAACTGGACCAAACAGTACTGGTGGGACCTAAAATGTAGCCGGACTACAGGAGCTGTCTGAATTCAAAATCTGTAAGAACTTTAGTTTGGGTTTTTGCCTTTTTGCAACTGAAGGGGGAGCTCTGCTTTGACTGACAGCCAAATCAGCCAACCAAACCTTTTGGATCTTGTGGAAGTCCTGGGCTGCTTGCAGTTTTCAGTTAGTTCTGAGCTGGGAGGTGAAATGAGAAGAGCTCAAGTGTATTTTGGGCAGCAATCCTGAGTGGATTCATTTGGGAAAACTGTGAAAGGGCTGAGTTTTTGGCTTGCATGTCTGCTAGCTGCTCCTGAGAGGGAGAGAAGAGAATTATTTTGGACTAAATCCAAGTTTGTGTGACTAAAGTAAGCTACTGAAGTGGGCCAGGCTCAACCTGAAGAAGACCGAAGATTTTGCTGAATTCGATTGGCCTGTCAGGAGTTCCAGCTACCCCTAAGCTCCTGGTGTGTGCAGACTTTCATGTGACCGGGAGCTTTTGCCTGGTACAGTAGAATTCTATACATGTAAAATGTGCTATGAGCTGCTAGTGGGTTGTGAGTTAGTTCCCACTGTGTGAACTGTGTTCTGTTTGCTGGAAGCTGTATCCAGCTCAAAACGGACTGCATCCAAATTTGTCTCCGTACAGTCTTGGCCTTGCCAGACTGGCCCAGCCAGACTACCCACTGCACAGAGAAGCCATCGACGAGAGACCTGCTTGGGGATCAGCCCCCTGCTCCACGCTTGAACAGGAATGACGCCTCTGCGACTTGTGTGGGCCCTGCTTCTCCTGGCATTCCAGATCAACCACCTGCAGTCTCAATTTTCGTCCAGCCTGTGTCCAGTCTTGGGTATCGTGAGTAAATACCAGGGTAGCTCCCTGCAACAACAGCTTAATCTGAGCGTGTCATCTGATTGTCTTGTTGTTTCATTTCCTTTACGAACTGAGCCCTCTGGCTCCGGATTACAAATATTGTGTACTGTGCATGTTGTGTTTTCCATCACAGGGCCCCAATCAGCTGCAACCCCAGGCAACAGTCCTGGCTAGCCCATCTCTTCTCCACCTGGGTACCCAGAGGTGTGACTGTGTGGGGGGACTCAAAGCGTATGCATAACTGCTTGATTGATATAACCTTTAAGCTAATTAACCTGATCTTTCCCCTTCCTTGTTCAAGTACCCTGAATAAATCAGATCTAACTTTTTCTGCATATAATCTTGCTGTGGTTCCAGTTTGTGTTCAAAGTACTGTACTGTTTCTATTTGCTATGCATAACCTTGTTTTACAGGGGGCCCCCAGGGTCGAGCCAGAGGAACCAGCCCTGGTGGTAAGTGCAAACAATGTGGGTACTTGTGTGGTGTACCAGGGGTATTGTGAAAGTGATTATTGTACAGTGTTCAGACCACTAGAGGGGAAAGAGGGGGGTTACAGTGTCCCGGAGGGCTGTGCCCAGGTTAGCTTGACCACTACCAACCCTGACCTCTGGGTGGAGGCACCCGTTCAGAACTCGGGCCCCTTAACCTGCTACTAGCCAAGCAGGCAGGTAGTAGCCCTTGGGATAGCGCCACCTAGGGGTTACATCTTGGAGGCTCACCACTGGGATTAGTGTCCTCTAGTGGCCAAATTTGCGAATTGCTGTTAAAAATAAATGGCTACCCAACAGAAGTGGCTGTGCACCAGTTGGTGGGATGGTGTACTGGGCAGGAGCTCGACCCCCAAAATGCTATACTTATCCTGGATATTCCCCTGGATACCAATAAGAACACTGTAGAGGAAGTACCTGCCATTAGTCATGACTCTTACCGAAGGTTGAGAATCGTCTCTGGCACCCTCCCCACCCCCCAAGGGAAGGATGATTGGGAGACCTGGATAGATTGTGTTGCCCCTTTGGTACCTGAATGGCAATGTGCAGAGGCTGAGAAATGGAAAAGGATCATAGAAAGTTTGAGGGATCCCACCCTAGAGGCCATTAAATTTCTGAGGTCCACAAACCCTGATGCATCTGCCCAGAAGTACCTATCTGCACTTGAAGGCAATTTTGGGAGCACTGAGCCAGGGGAGAACTTGATGTGGAAATTTCAAGGTAACAAACAATGGGCAGGGGAAAGTTTGTCCGCATATGTTACTCATCTGGAAAGAGCTCTGCAGAAGGCTTACCGAAAAGGTGGGGTAGCCGCCAGTGACTTAAACCATGTGAGGTTGGGGCACATACTGCAACATGCAAAGCATTCTAAATTGCAGCTCCTTCAATTAAGACTCCCAGATAGAAGGGGTAACCCACCGGACTGTTGTGACTTGATAAAAGAACTCTGGGAGGTTGAAGGTGAAGAGGGAGATTGTAATTCTAGGGTGAGCACAGCCCAAGTGATCACGGCATCGGAAGACCCTTCCGAAGTGGGGACCAATGAGGGTGTGCCGCCATGGGATGAACTGCTGAGGGAGTTCAGGGAAACAAAAAACAGTCTCTTTATGAAGGCCACTCCTGCAAGTACAGGCACCGACCATTATCCAAATGCATCTGCTATGGGGGTTGGGGTATCCACCCAGGCATCTCCTGCTGACAGCAGCTCAAAACTCGATGTCTTGACTATGAAAGTAAGAGAATTGATGAGATGTCTACAAATGTGCACCACACAGCAGACCGACATGGAACCAAGGTTTTCAGTTGTTAGTACCAACCCTCCAGCTCCCAGTGTGATGCCTCGGCCACCCCAAATCCCAGAAAACATATTTTGCCATAATTGTGAGAAAGATGGGCACATGAAGAGAGAATGCCGGTTCACAAAAGACCTAGATAAAGTTGTATACAGGCTTCAAGGAGCGCTTCGGAGAACGAATCAGTGGTCGAGGAGTGCCAAAAATAACCACAGTGAAGGTTCAAGAAGTAGTAACTCAAATCCCTATGTGGCTAAATCATCTGTCCAGGCCCCTGCTGCTGTCCCTCCAGACTGGTCCAAAATAGTGATCCCTTCAATGGAGACTACCGTGGCTGTGAATGGTATTCCTACTCGGGCTGTGTTGGACAGTGGGTCGCTAGTAACCATTGTATTTAAGGACTGGTATGACAAACACTTATCTGCTGTGCCATTACAATCCCTGGAAGGCCTACATGTGTGGGGGCTGAGCGACAAGTCTTATCCCTATCTAGGATATGTCCACCTCTGGTTGTCATTTCCTACAGCTATAACTGGTGTAGAGGAGCAAGTCGAGACACTGTCCTTTGTGTGTCCCCCTACTGGACTGTATGATGGGGTTCCCCTCTTAATTGGGACCAACGCCCATATGTTTGGGAGACTGGCACAACCCTGTCATGAGAAACAAGTCTGATGGACTGGGAGGGCCCTAAGAATTCCTGCTCTGATCAAGAGGGCTTATGATTTGCAGCAGAACCCCAAGGGAGTGGACCAGGATGAACCGGTAGGGGTCATGTGGAAGAAGGATCCCGATTCAATGGTACCGGCCCCTAACACCCAGTGTACCATTCAAGGGGAGGTCGCCTCCACAAAGATGTCAAGAACAAAATACCGATGTTGGATGCGCCAGGCGATGGAAAATTACCAGAAGGATTATTGGTTAAGTCCAGCATCTTGCTAGCTCATGCTCATGCCTATGCAGGACGAGTGATGGTCCAGGTTCATAATGTGTCAGATTGGGAGATCTGGGTGAACAAAGGATGCACCCTAGCTACAGTACACTACACAGACACTGCAGTGTTGCCCAGCAACAAGCACCCTGGCAAGACAGATAGAGTGACTCCCAACTTGTTTGATTTTGGTGACTCCTTGTTGCCAGCTGAATGGAAGACTAGAATTAGCCAGAAACTTGCCCAAAGAGATCAAGTGTTTTCATTGAAGGAATGGGACGTGGGATATGTCCAGGGTGCAGAGCATCACATACACCTGCACAATGAACAGCCATTTTGAGAGAGGTCTCGACACCTAGCCCCTGCAGAGATAGACGATGTGAGAAGACACTTGCAGGAAATGCTCGTGGCTGGTGTGATACAAGAATCCAGGAGCCCATATGCTTCTCCCATTGTGGTTGTGCGTAAGAACAGATCTGTGAGAATGTGTGTTGATTATCGAACTCTGAATCAGCGGACCATCCCCGATCAATACACCTTGCCCCGTATACAAGATGCTCTGGATTGTTTGAATGGGAGCAAATGGTTCTCGGTGTTGGATCTTCGCAGTGGATATTACCAGATTCCGATGACTCCAGAGGACTGTGGGAAGACCGCCTTCATCTGTCCTTTGGGGTTCTATGAATTCCTGAGAATGCCACAGGGGATATTGGGTGCCCCAACCATCTTCCAGCAACTGATGGAATGGGCAGTGGGAGACAGGAATTTGCTAGAATGCCTGTTGCACTTGGACAATGTCATTGTGTTCAGGAGCTCCCTAGAGGAACATGAGAGTCTATTGTTCAAAGTACTAGACCAACTGGAAGATTTCAGCCTCAAGCTGTCCATCGACAAGTGCCAGTTTTTCCAAACCTCTGTGAAGTATGTGGGGCACATAGTGTCTACAGAGGGGATAGAGACTGATCTTAGTAAAGTTGAAGCCTTGACTACTTGGCCCCAGTCCCACAATTTGAAAGAACTACAACATTTCCTGGGATTCTGTGGCTACTACCACTGGTTCATAAAGGACTATTCCAAAGTGATTCAGCCACTCTTGAATCTTACCCAGGGTTACCCTCCTACCAATCGGAAATACATAAAAGGGTCCGTCAAAGAACCAGACAAAGCATATTTCTGCCCAGGTGAACTTTTCAGGTCCCGTAGGACACCTGACTGTGAAACAGCTTTCCACAAAGTCATATACCAGCTCACCCATGCCCCCATCCTTGCTTATGCTGATCCCACCAGCCCTGGTGGTAAGTGCAAACAGTGTGGGTACTTGTGTGGTGTACCATGGGTATTGTGAAAATGATTATTGTACAGTGTTCAGGCCACTAGAGGGGAAAGAGGGGGGTTACAGTGTCCCGGAGGGCTGTGCCCGGGTTAGCTTGACCACTACCAACCCTGACCTCCGGGTGGAGGCACCAGTTTTAGAACTCAGGCCCCTTAACCTGCTACTAGCCAAGCAGGCAGGGGTAGTAGCCCTTGGGCTAGCACCACCTAGGGGTTACAATAGTCTACCTAGAAAGACTTTTTCCATTTCTTACATGTCCGTTATTACCTTACTCAGGGGACCTTGCTAACTAAAATTGATAAGACCTTACACACCTAGAACAATTCCTGAACTGTGCAGATATGCTGGCAGCCAGATGAGGGAATATATCTAAAGCATATAGTGCCCTTCAAGGTAACCTACATCCAGAGTTTGCCCAAATTAATATAAACTAGGAGGGAGATGCAAACACAACTATCTCAGATGAGGAGTGGCGTAAATGTTGGGAGCAGGGTTGGAGGACCACAACATCTCCAGACTGAAGGGAGTTCTGGTGGAAATGCCTAATAAGACTTTTTCAAACTCCAACCATAATGAAACACTTTATTTGAAGAAAGGGATGGTCAGAGCTATGTAGAAGGTGATGTGGGCTAGTACGATCACACTACCCCATTTACTGTGACTATCACATTACACAACAATATTGGAAACAGATACATGTGGATCTGGGAAGGATTTGGGGGGAGTGGATATCCTCTTCTTATTTCAAACCTTGGTCCTGGGAAGAGCAGTACCAGAGTGGGTAACAGAACACAACAGATGTTGTTGCGAGCTCTCAGTACAGTGGTCATGAAGGTAATGACACTTCTGTGGCAACAGCCAGACCATCTTACATAGAAACATGGGCCAAGCAAATACAGGAGCTCAATAGGATGAAAAGAATAACAACCGCACTTAGACTTTTGTGAGAGAAATGTGAAAGCATGACAGAGGTGGGAGCTCTACCAGCTAGACCTTAGCCGGGGGGGGGGACAGGAGAGTGTGATCACAAGGAGCCCTAATGTGTGCAAATAGCAACAAGGTGTTGATATGGGTATCTGGTCAAGATAGCGGCAGCATGTACACATGGTCAAAAAACATGTAGGCATACAAGCGTGTGTGGTTTTGGAGTTTGCTTTTATAATCTGGAGCAGTTTTAGACTATGCCATTTTGTGGTGACTGCGCCACATATTTTTCACCCGAGCCATTTTTGGCCCCGTGGACTTGACTTAAACCTGATGACATGTTAGGAGCCAATGTGAGAGAACCACCGCATGAGCCTTTTGCATACATAGGCCACACACTAACACCCATAAACACAACATAATACAATACAATAGATACTGATGGAGGGCCCAATTGACTATCCTACCCCTTCCCCAATTTGATGAGGTAATTTCCCAGACGCCAATCATTGCCTCCACCAAAACATTGATATTCCAAGAAAGAAACAAAAAAACTGTTCACATTTTTGGAATTAAGCAGCTACAGTTTGTGTTTATGTTCAACTATGTTTGGTTACGGTTCAGTTTCTACAGAGTTGACATACTCTATTGATTCTACTGTTCTGTAAAAGATATTGGTGGTTCTCAGATCAAGCTGTATATTAACTCTAGAGATATAAAGCAGAATGCAAAATAATTGGACTCATGGACACACCCGGATAGTTCTCACTTTATTCATTGTCACTACGTAAACAAAATGTGATTGTCTGGAATAAATGTTCAGCTGTACCTCAGTTACCTATCCACTCATCAATGAAGCTGGGTTCTAAAATAAAAAGAGTAAGGAAATTAATGGCTCCAGACTACATAAATGTACCTGTTAGGGGTAGAAATGCAAAGTCTAAAAAGTAGGAAAATTCAACGTTTGGGCAAAAAAAATTCCCTGAGCTTTGGTGAATCTGTTTGTGTGGTTTCTTGGGTTATGAATAATTGCATAGTACAGCATCTGCATTACCTTACTTTTGTCTATATTATTCCAGTGTGGGAGTATTTTTCTGTGCTTGGACAGACAGAACAGAAGGTAGGGTAATACCAAAACTGCAGAGTGTGATGTAGTCCAGGATCTGTTATAACAGTTTCTTCTTAAAAAGTAAGGAAATTATTTTCAAAAATTATTCTGAGGTAATTTCAAGGTAATGGACAAACCACAATAAGTCAGAAAATGCTCTATGAGGGTTGAAACAGATTTTAACTCCACACATGCTATGTAAGCAGGAGGATGGAATTTAAGTTCTCTGATACAGTAACTAGAGCAATG
This sequence comes from Neoceratodus forsteri, assembly GCA_016271365.2. NCBI lineage: Eukaryota > Metazoa > Chordata > Ceratodontiformes > Ceratodontidae > Neoceratodus > Neoceratodus forsteri. The sequence goes on from CM057453.1 coordinate 138,902,405, forward strand.
ACACCTCCGTCATATGTAGAACCCAACTAACCATTACTACCTTTCTTACACAGACTAAGTGTGTGTGTCTGTATAAAGTTATTCAACAGTACAAATCCATATGGGTTTCTTCTTTAGAAATAGGACCCGCTTTTCTCTTGCGACCCGAAAAAGACTTGTCCAAGCAACATTCCTTCCCTTGCTTGACTACGGAGACATTATCTTTATCTCCTCCCCAACCTTGAGCCTATCTAAACTGGACGTACTCTATCACCATGCTCTTCGCTTCATTATTAAATCTGCTTACAGGACCCACCACTGTGATCTTTATGCAGCAGTTGGGTGGACCTCCCTTGCCACCAGATGCCTCCTGCATGCTGGCATTTGGACCCTAAAATTACTACTCCACAAACTGCCTGTCTATTTAATGTCTCTCTCATACACATCTTGCATAGCGCCTACTCCATAAGAAAATCCGACCTTATCCTACTAGACGTTCACAGGACACGTACCACAGCTGGCCAAAGAGCTGTCTCATACACCCTCCCAAACATTTGGAACCAACTACAAGCCATGCTGAAGCTAACCAGCATCATATAAATTAACTCCTACAAAACACTAGCTATCTCTAAATTAAAAGACATATGTAGGTGCTACTAGGCCCCCAGTGCCAAGTCAACTTCCTAAGTACTAATTGGCCCTCTGCTTATTAAGCTGAAATGTGTTGCATAATTTAGGGCAAGGTTAAAGCTGGAATGTACTGCATATATAGCATAAGGACTTCTATTGTGCATACCTCTTGTATTATATATTTTTTCTTTGTTGTTCTACATTTTATATCTCCTATCTATGTAACTGCGAACTGTATGTGTATGTGCCTCAGGACCTCCGTGTGAATGAGCTTGCTCAACGGATTCTTTCCTACAATAAATTTGAACTTGAGTCTATATTCTTATAGCTGATATATTTTTTACAGTGACATTTTCTGAAGATACAAAAGTAAATGTTTAGTAAAGAAATTAATTTTTAATTAAAAACGGAAGTGACATGTTTGACATTTGGGCAATAGAGCAAGACCAGAGGTTATATTAATGGTCTGTTAATAAAATATGCTGTACCTTGTATGTATGATGTCTTCTCTTATAGTAGTATTTCTACTTTGTAAAAGATCTGTATATTTGTTTCTCACATAATGTATGTAACTACTTCTGGGTCACCCTTGAAAAAGGGACAGTCCTGTCTCAGTGGGCATACCTGGTTAACAAAATTCAAATAAGTAAATAAATAGCAGGTTAATGCTGCACAATGCATAGCTCAGTACCATATGCCTCAGAGTGTGAGTAAGTGACCATTAATATAACCCCTGGAAGTGACTTACTGCTAACAAATATTTTTTTAAATAGTGTTGTAACTGGCTCAGTATGTGATTAGGCTCTGAATGTACGTAAACCAAAGAGTAACATACAACTAATAGAATGCTTGCAAGCCAATCAGAATGCTCTATAGTATTTCTTAAAAAGCATTGCAGTATTTCTGAAAACTAACATATAGTTCAAAACGTTTGTGCTTATTGTGTGTTAATTTGTCAGTTGGAGCCACTTGGAGTATAATACTAGCTTCACACAAAATTAGAGAAAAGCAAAGCTGAAGTGAAACCACTAATACTACAGTGAATGACTCTAAATAACATTTTAATTAAGCAAAATGATATGCCAGGTTGTGCGTTATTGTGGGATAATTGCAGATATCAGGACGTGAGACAGAAGATGAAGCTGGATGTCTTATGCACTGGACAACTGCTATTATCCAACAGTTAATAACTCAGTGGAACACCTAACTGTGTTTATAAAATTATTGATCTAATATTTAAGTTTTAAACCAAATGCATGAATTGAGATTAACAAAGTTAAGTATTTCTGGCAGGCACTGTTGTGCTGGAAATCATGGTTATGTGATCTCTCTTGACTGATCACATTGCATGGTTTCTCTTAACCATTTCATAAAGAACATGATATTTCTTAGTGTTCTGATTACCAATATTATTCGGCATTAAGACATAACTAGTGATTCTAGGAATTCAATTAACATGAGGCATAGTCAAGTGTTTTAGATTCTTAGGGTGAGATTAACAAAGGTAACATAAACCCTGGAGTACCTTAATTCTATTGGCATAAAAATGCACATTTAGTCTGTGTACATTAGTCTGTGTGCATAAGGTACTAGGGTTTCCTAGTGCTATTACTTGGGCTCTGCATAGAACTAAGATGCCACTGATCCAGATACCAGAGATATGAAATCCTACCATCTTGCTTACACAGAACATGCAACATTAGGATCTTTTCATTTTACCCTAACTCATCATTTCTGATTTTTTGCGGCTTGTCTATGACCCTAACATTTTCTTTTTGTAGTTCTTTTTAAAGTAATTCCTTATATTAAAGGGAAATGTACACTTGTAAATGGACAATCAACTGTTACTCTATATATAGTCTCAGTATAGCACCAGGACCTGTAAATCACAAACCATAGCTAGCTCTAGCTAAAAGGAGATATTATACAGGCTCCCGGAGCTGCTCCCTGGCTCTGACATCAGCCATGGGAGATTGTGGGATGCGCCGCTACAGGCACTTCATGTAAAATGCCAGCAGGCGGGACAGCAGAATCAAACAGATAAATTATATAATACTAAGAAGCCTGTAAGTTACACAATTTAAACTACATGCGAAAATGTTAATCGGGGGGTGCCCCACACTGAGGTGTGGGGCATTTACAAATGGACATTGGCACACTGATCTGAAGCGTGTTCCCAGAAGATTTCTGGGAACACATGGAGGTAAATTGACCTGTCCACAGTCCCACAATCTGCAAGTGGTAGTTCAATGGCCCACACAACCAGAATAATGTTATGCTTGTGCAAGTGTTTTACAACATTGTGGCCATTCACACTCTCTATTCCATTAGGAATTACCATCCTGTAGGGGTACTGAAGGCAAGGAACCCTGTAAGAGGGTTCCACCACTAGAGATGCTCTAGGGAAGGGTCCCTTGGCTAAAGGTACCTTAGGAAGGAACCCCTCAAGAGTAGAGAAATGAGCCACTGGAGGAGGAGAGGAGGATGCTGGGGAAAAGAGAAAATGCTTCAGAGGGAGGCTGAAGGAACTGATTATATAGCTCAGAAAGTAGGCATGGCTGGTTGCTCACACATTGAACTGCAGGCGTAGCATTTTAATTCAATTGCCCACACAACCAGAATAATGTTATGCTTATTCAACTGTTTTACAATGTTGTGACCATTTGAACGCTCTATTCCATTGGGAATTCTCACCCTGTAGGGGTACTAAAGGCAAGGAACCCTGTAAGAGGGTTCCACCCCTAGAGATGTCAAAGAAAGGGTCCCTTGGCTAAAGGTACCTTAGGAAGGAACCCCAAAAGAATTGTTTCAGTGATTGATGACTAGAAGGTAGAGAAGCAGACTGACAGCGACAGGCAGCTTAATGAAACATAAATGAGATGCACAAATTTGCAGGATAGCTCCAATAATACAGCTTGCACTGATGACAGCAAGGGTCTTTCTAAGGGGAGAGGGAATGGCTAGTAGGGCCACCATCCATCTCCATCCAACAGTGGAACCTTCCTAAGTAAGCTAAGTATATTACTAACACTGTCTAAGTATTGTGATTTGCAGCACGGAGGAGAGGAAAAAAAAACTTTGAGGAGGAAATCTCTGGGGTCCAAGGCCAAGATCACCTTCCCTCCAGGCTTGGGCTATTCTATTTAGTGACAGCTTGGCTGCTATATTTGAAATTCAGTTCAACGGAGTGGCAAATATTCCAATTTGGTGGAGGGCTCTTATTCTGTCCCTCTAATGGGAATGTCATGAAGGGTTGTGAGGGTTCTCTGCAACAAGCACCTCCAAGGTGGAAGGAGGACAGCAATAACTGCTGAGGCACTAAGCCGGCTTACCAATCTAAAATACAAACCAGGTGAACCAGAGGCAGTCCAAGGGAGAGCACTGAAGATGCAATGGTAGTAAATTAATACTACAGCTGAAGAGGGAATGCACACAACCACCCTTCACAGCTAGTCATAAATTCTACAAAAAGAGGCAACACCATGCAGGAACGGCTAAAGCTCCACCTGGAGTAAGGACATTCCCACTATGGTCCAAAAAGGAAGGACCTCACTCAGGCATCACACACTCAGGATGTGGACTAGGATATAGAGTGAGACCATCAGCTGAGAGCGAGCTCAGAGCCAGTAAATTGATGGGCATGGTTGGCTAGTCTCTTCTAGCACTGGAGCAGGCCATACATGGTAATGCAGGGAGTAACAGGCAATGAACAGCATGGTAAACACCTTTAGCAATTGAGCAGGCCATACATGGCAATGCAGTGAGTAACAGGCAATGTGCAGCATGGTAAACAAATAGTACGCAGAAGCATTATAGCAATAGGAATTGCACAAATAACTTACAGTGACCTGGTCCTTTAGTCAGTGTGAGGCTAGCCAACCAGTCCATCAATGAGTGCCAATTAAAGGTGACATAAATACCCAGAGGATTTTAGCAGTGAATGCAGTATACGAATATGAGGTAATTGAACCACAGGGGGCCATGACCCTCCACTATAACCCCCCGCCCTTTGCCGTAGGAAAAACAAAGAAGCCATAGTAAAGTGCCATAACCCACAAGTGGATAGTAAAACTAGTTTACAGGGACAGCTGTAGCTGAGCTGACCTCCAGAATATAATGAAACATTGTACAAATAGTGAATAGTTTCCTGCAGTAATGAGTTATATAGCTTCCAGCAGTAGCTGAGCTGAATAAGCATAGGAATTTGTAGGCATGGGCAGTAATACATTGAAATAACACTAATAATTGCATGGTACAATTGCATTTAAGCAGGTCTGAATCATATGGTGAAAGTAATATAGAATCGCAGTGGACTCTGGTTTGAGTCCTACTGAGTACAAATAAACATGATTGAGCAGATTGAAACTCCAAAAGGCTGTATGCAAGCTGAGCACCATGGACCAAACAGCAATCATGACAAGCAAGCAAAATAATGACTCAAAGGCCAAAATAGGTAAATTCAGACACATACTGCTAAAGGACCTGCAGCTGGAAGCGGAGACCAGGCAGCTAGGAGAATAGCTGAAAGTTGTAGAATAGCAATGCAGCAGTTGGGCCTGGCTGAGTAAACACAGAATAAATAGAGCAGAGCACACTGAACTCCAATACTGAATGAACTGAGCTAACATTGAGTAAAGCACGAGCAGGGTAAGAACACAGGGATTAGCTGATAGCTGAGCAGCACAGCCAAGACCAGGCGCAATCAATTAAGGAGAAACTCAGGAGGCAGCAAGAGCAGAGTGAGCAGAAATATGCAGGAGGAACTGAAACAGGCAATAGCAGCTGCAGGAAAACTGAGGGCAGGCAGAAGCCAGAAGCACGGCTAAAATAAACACAGTGTAAACAAGGGCAACAAAATGCTAGGAAAAGGAGAAAGTCCCATAAGAAAACACAAACAGGCGAACAGGAAAACAAGAACACAGGGAAGCACACAGCAGCAGCCAGAAGCAAAAAACAATACCAACTAAGGCAGGAGACAGACACAAAAGAATCCAGCAGAACCAAACAGAGTCCAGACCAAGCAAAGCAGGGGGCAAGGTCCCAAGGGAGAGGACAAACCAACACAGCTTCCGACTGGCAAATACAAAGTGCTTCAAAGGGAAGCGGAATGGAACTGCTTATATAGCTCAGGAAGTAGGCATGGCTGGTTGCTCATCCATTGAACTGCAGGCGTAGCCTTTTAATTATAGGATTCAAATGTAGGTCTGCTGGATCTCCATATTCACAGCTCAGTGCTCTAACCTCTAGGATATACTGCCTCCAATTTATAATTTTATAAATATGGTGATTATTATACAAATGAAAACTGATTGCTTAGTAGAATCACCATAGCTTTTTATTGTAGTCAGATTGCAGTATTTTAGTAATAAGGTCTGAGAAGTATGCAGAACTGAACAGAGGGTGACAATGTAATTTCAGAAAAACTAATAGGTAGAATTGTGGTCTCTAAATAGCTGAATTGATGTATTTTCTTTTCAATTTAAGCCTCAAAATGCACCACAGAGTATCATAAATCCCAAAGAAAAAGAAGGATCACCATTTATATAGCACTTTTCATACACACTGTATCCCAAAGTGCATTACAAGCAATGCTTGACTGGTAGTGAAGTGACTGAATGTGTAGTGGCAGCTGTTTCACATATCAATGCCCACACGCAGCCTTGGACAACTGCATGAACTAGTTTTATGGGAAATAGAATACTGGCCAGGGCACTGGGGAAAGTCCTCTGCTCTTGCAAAAGTGCCTTGGGTTCTTTAATTTCTACCTGGAGACCCACCAGAACAGCACCAGAGATGGGTTGAAGGGATTGCAGTTTACTGTCTCATCCAAAGGATGGCACACCCTGACAGAACAGCACTTCCTTAGTACTGCACTTGGGTGCCAGCGCTTAAGTATGAGCCCAGTGTGGTGCTGGACTAGGACTCATGACCCTCTGGCCCAGAGACAGATGTGTTACCAATGGAGTCATGCTGACGCCTTAGATTATGAAAGCCTGGCCATTTGCTCAGCCCCCCTTATGGGAAAAATAAAAGCTGGCTCCAATGGCTGTGATATCGCAACTTGTTGCCACAGAAATTATTCTTTTGTCACAAGAATTGAGGCTTTACAGTAGGACAAGCACCATGAATAGATGATGTCTATAGGGAAAAAAGCAGTGTGCATGAATGCAAAAATTGTAATGTCTAGAAATACAAATGTTGGTGGAATTAAGTATATTTGAGATTTGCTGATGCCAAATCTAACTTTTTTGCTAGAAATCAGAAAATCATTTTGAGGTCATGTAAATGAATTCATTTAAAATCTTGGGCTGGGAAAGGCACACTGAGCTGAAGCTCATTTCCAGGTGCAACTTTTGGGCACAGTGAGGTTACCTGACATGCTTGAAGTCTCACAGTACTTGTGGCAATTGTGAGATTCGAACACAAGTCTATGGGTCTTCTTGTTCACAACTCAGTGCTCTAACCATAAGCTATACTGCCTCTGCAAATATAAAAACACTATTGATCATTAGAATTCAACACATCTGAGTTTTTAAAAATATTTTCTTTTACACATGCGTCCCAATCCCCTGCTAAATGTTGCAGTCTTCCAATCAATTGTGCCAACTTGCTTGCTTCTCCCAAAACTTGCATCCTTTTCCCTCCAAAGATGTGTGCCTCTTAAGATGCAAACTCCAGCTGGAATTGATGCCCTTTAACCCCCTCCTACAGCCTTACCTTTCAACTCAGTGTCTGGAAGCATGGCCGCCACTCAGTCCACCCTAGTACACAGCCTGCGGTTCTTTGTGGTCAGTACAGCTGCCAACAGACTTCTTTTCCCAGTCTCCAAATCAACAGTGCAGGATGACTAGGTAGCAGAAACCAGAAGAAGCAGTGCACACTAGATAAATAAATATAACATGCTAGTTTATTGCAATGCCAATGTACACAAAAAAGCAACTCCCAGCACTTCAGAGCTCACTGTTTCCTTGTCAGGGAGGTATGGGTAGCAAACCAGGGAGCTAGCATCTTTTCTTCATGCCTCTCAGATGCCCTGTTGATTGCAGCCAATGTGCCACCAATGAGGAACCATTTGTTTAAAATGAATTTGGCTGCTTGCCAGAAGCTGACAGCCGCTAGACCACTGCAAAACAACAACATGGAGTGGCGAATAAGGAGCATTTACAGACATGACCACCAATCTAGCCAGCACCCACAGGGACTGAAAAAGGGGTTGTTCACCAGAACTGGTCACATGTTTGCTATTGGTGCTCCAGAGCACATAAGAATAGCCAGAAGCTGCACTAAGGAAAATTGATGATAACATACAACATCCTTAGGCATTGACAAAGCCATTTGTTCACCCCCGACTCCCAGATAGAGGACTGCAACAGAGGTCAGGAGACACCATTGTCCAAGATCTCATCAGCCAATGAAGGATAACTGCCCTGCAGACTGAGGGACAGGAGACCCTGGAATGCAACAGATTACAATACTATAGTCATTTTGACAGCAGATCCAAATGCTGAAATGGGAGCAGAGCTGGAACTAAAAAACAATTGCTGAAATATCAGTTATACTCTGAGTATTTCAATGAGGCAGACTAATGATTTTAAAACTAATAAGAGGGGAGTTAAGCTTCTTGAATTAGCATGGAGAACTAACTCAGAATTTTAAATAATAGAGCCCCAGGTGATAAGGACAGAGCATCATTTTTTCCTCTATGGCAGTATATTAGATCTTTGCTGCTTGATGTCTTAACTTTGCTGTATTAGAAAAATGGGAGAGTGATCACTTGCCATTTAATGTTATCTCAAAAGAACCAAAAAGTGACTCCTCTGAACAAAGACTAAAAGAGGATGGCAATCTTAAATCTTAAAGAGCCACCGACGACTCAAGAAGGACTTTGAAAAACAATATTTAGACACAAAGCAACTTATATTCCTCATCAGCTCTGTATTTCTTATCCACATTATTTATTACTGAGGTCATATGCATGAAAATAGGAGAGTTGTTCCCTGAGGGTTCATCAGCTACTGTTGTATCTTCCCAACCTGATGTCATAATACTTTGCTTGTGACATCATATTTATTCCCATGGCAACAGACTATGATGTCGCAACAGATGATTATAACTTCACATAGGGAATAAGCTACAGAGGCAGATAAACTCTGGGGGATAAAAACTTTGTTTTTGTGGACATTTCTTCAGCGATAAGTAATGGGGGCAGAAATCTGTTATATATATATATATATGTATATATATATAGATATATATAGATATATATACACACCCATGCATATGAAATACAAGATGAATTGTGTCTGAATATTATGTTTTCCAAAGTTTTTACAAAGGCGTCAGCTGCACTTTAACATGATGATTTAAATTAACAAGAAAAAAAAATTAAATGGGTACCATATATGGAAACGAGGGTAAAAGTAATTTTGGACTCCATCCCAGTTGAAATGGCAAATGATAGGGTTGCAAAGGATGGAGACCAGACAGGTGTAAATGTATTAAAAGGGATGTTTTGCTTTTATCAAGCAGTAATCAAGGAAGTATACAATGTTTTGTGTGCTTCAGACGGAGCCAGGGGAGATGCAAGAACTGCTTACAAAACAAGTGGTTTGATGAACATTGTCACCAAATGAAAAAAAGCACTAAATAAAATAGATAACCAAGTGAAAACAATCTATTTATGCAGATCACAGACTGGCGTTAGTTAATTTAAGGAAACATAACTTATAGAATAATGCACAGGGAGATGTGCATTACAAGAATGTTGTACATGCCCAAGGTGTGTGATGCTTCATAAACCCTGACAGTGAAGATTGAGGGGTTTATAATAGCATCACACACTGACGGTGTGTATAAAATTCAATTTTTTTGAACACCTTTCCCTAGTTCTGTTTTTTATACTTGCTGTGTGCTGTTTCCCCACCCTCATAATTTGATTGTGTGTAACTGTGGCCTCTCTTTCCACCAGATGGTGTTGCTGTGCACATTGTCAGTACTTGTGGAGATCCTTTTGCTTTCTCCCTCAATTCTCTGATTGTGTAATTTTGTTTTAGTTATTTCATTTTTTGTAATGGGGTGCCAGCAGCCCAGGGGTTGGGGCAGTGAAGGGGAGAGACACGCAGCAGCACTACCTGCAGTGCATAGTCAAGCTGAAGTGTGGCTTTGCAGAGTCGCAAAGGCACTTTCACCGCTTTCATTTTGCAGTCTGGAATCAGGAAATAGTTGAGAGCTGGAGAAGCAGGGAACATCTTTTATGGCAGTTTGGAGACGTGTTTCGTCTCTTCGTAGCATGTGCAGTGTTGAGGTAAGGAAAACGTTTTTCAATGTGAACTGTGTGAAGCTATGGGCACAACATCATTTATGGAGAAGCACTGTGTACATGGCTACAGTGAGGGAAACCCAGTACGTAAATATCATTATAACCAGCTGGTTATAATGGCAAATTAAAACTGTGTTTCCTTATGGGGAAAAACAAGACCCAGATATTAATGTAAATTATGTGGACTCAATTATAACATGTTATTGCTCAAAGAATGGTGGCACCTTCTGGGACTTGATGGCCTATGGTTCCCATATTAAGTGTTAAAATACATCTTCTACAGTCTCTGTAAATAGCTGGGTAGATTATTTTAAATGTCTGTAACACAAGTCTAAAATAAGGAATCTAGGCTTAGAGAGTTTAAAAAGACATAAGAAAGTGGGCCTGATATTCAAAATTGTGCCTGGCAGTGGCGCAAGTGGTTGCGTAATGCAACTGAGTTGTGCTGGAGCAATAAAGGGATATATTCAAAAGAGATGTGCCATCTATTCTGAATATAGCAAATAATGCACACAGTGCAAATACTATGCGCTGGTGCTTCCTCCAGACAAGTCTGAATATTAGGACAGGGAATGCTGCAGTGCAGCTGTAGCTGCACCATGCACAATATCCAGATATTCATACGTGGATATGCAAATGGGGCCATTATGCATGCATGGTGCAAATGGGGCCATTTGCATGTTATTATGGCCCCATTTGCATGTGTTGTACAGGGCCTGCCAGCGAAATGCACCTGGCACCCTGCATAGCATGCGGTCCCTGTACCAGGGACCGCAGTAGTGCCCTCTCCACAACCAGTAACCCCTAAGTGCTGTGACATACTTCACAAGAATTCCCCTGGTGGTCCAGTGGTTCCCCCCTTCCCATCCTGACCCTCTGATTGCTGAATATATATCTCTTTATCATCCCTGGTGGTCTAGTGGTACCATCCTCCCGGCCTGAATCCCTGATTGCCGTCATTGTATTAAAACATATTTCCCTGGTGGTCCAGTGGTTCCCCCAACCCCCACCCACACAGGACTCCTGACCCACCTAGCTCCACCCCCCGTCATTGGTGGACAGCACATCCTTCCGCATACCACTGCGGCTGCCCGCTGAATGACAGCTTACAGTAGTTAATGCAAGCTCATTGGTCCACACTGTGGATTAATGGGCCTGCAGTGCCTACGAATGACTTCATTCACAAAGTTGTGAAATATTGCAGCATGCACTGCAGGCCTATGGTCCACAGTGTGGACCAATGAGCTGCAGCAACTACTATAGCTGTCATTCAGCGGGAGGATCTTGGCAGGCATGCTACCCACCAATGACGGGGGCTTGTGAGTGGGGGTAGGGGAACCACTGGACCACCAGGGAAATATATTTTAATACGATGATGGTGATTGGGGATTTAGGTGGGGAGGGGGGGTACCACTGGACTACCATGGATAATGAAGTGAATTAGCTGTGGTGATCAGAGGTATGGCACATGAGGGTGGGGAACCACTGGACCACCAGGGTATTTCGAACATTGATGTAACACAATCAGGGTTACTGGATGGAAGGGATACCACTAGTCCACCATGGACTATTGTGTGTGCTTGTGCACAGTGTTGTGGTGGGTTTGCCATCCACAGTCGGTGGCTATTGTGTTGTGCACTGCATGACAGGTGGCCACTGGTGAGTGGCTAGCACTTGAGCTATATTTTACGGGCTCAACTTTGAGCCCAGGTATGCGGCACATCTCAGGGTTGTGCCAGCAGATGTGCCACTCATCCTGGGCTGAATATCAGGATGTGCCACATATGCATGGGCATGCCCCCTGGAGATGCACCGCATACATTATCATTGCACCCCGGCGCATCAGGAATTGTGCTGTGCAATTCTCACTTTTGAATACTGCCCCAGGATGCAGTTCTGGGGTTGCGCTGGTGCCACTCAGTTGCACCAGATGCAATCCCTTTGAATATCTAGCCCAGTGGGTATAGTAATAAAGGAAATGACTGGTCCCTGATTAGTTGAACTGAAGTTAAAAAAAAAATGCGGTCGTAGCCCAAAAATGAAACAAAGCCAGTGAGTATGATAATTTACCTGCCAAGATTTTTCTTGTCCACCCAGACTTTTAGGCAGAAGTTACAGAAATAAATAACCATCTAAAGATCTCAGATGCATGGAATGTAGGTAGTATTGTACCAATATTCAAAAATATTGACACAGCAAGCCCAGCATGTTATCATCTGATTACTTTACTATGTATAGTTTTAAAGTAATATACAAGAATCATATTAACATAACTTGGGGACGTGGGTCACCAATGAAGATTTGACATCAGTATATCAGGCTGGATTTCAAGCAGGTTTCAGACTACAGTATATACAAGATTTTTACCTCACTGAAAAGTATGCCCAATGCAAGATAACAAAGATCTATGTTGCATTCATAGGTATCAGGCTACCTTTGTCAACTGAAATAGAGAGATATTGTAGGAGATTTTTTAGCCAGTGGACATTGGCCCAAAGTTATTAGCCATTTTGTAGATGTTACATGTAATATGAGTTCTAAAGTGAGAGTTAGTAGAGATGGAACATTGTTCAACAAAATCAGAACAGAAAAAGCAGTCAAACATGTCTGCCTACTTGCCCGAATACTTTTTAATCCAGTGGCACCATGCTATTGTGGCACAGGTGGCATTTGCCCCAAACAATTGTTCCTCCCATGCTGACTTTTAGACACCTATTACCCTAAATATTAAAATCATTTTTACTGTCATGCTTGTTTAAAAAACCATTTATCTTCAAATCCCACACAAGCAGAGGAGCAGGATCGTGGGAAACTGAGCAGCCCCAAAAGCAGCTGGCACACCCCTTGTCGTGAGCAAAACAAGTCAGGCCAGGGAGTCAGGTGGGACAAAGTAGAGGTATGAGAATTATTGGATGATCAGCAGCTCAGTCTAGCCAATCCAATGAGGCAGGACCGCCACTCCTTTCAAAAGTATTGGGAGAAAAAGGAGGGGGAATGAGCATACCAAAGTCAGTGTGGTGTGAGGAGCCCATGAATCAGTGGGAGCCTGAAAGGTGATTTAAGAGGAAGTGCTACAAAGAGGGGTGCGGGACTTGTTGGGGTTGAGCTGAGGATGTACTGGTAGTTGTCTGAAACAGAGCACTAATTAGACTTAGAGTGTTTTCATTTGCAGAATGAAGACCTGAAGGTGATAACGAGCAGTGCAGATAGCCAGGCAGTGTCTACTGCAGAGTTTATTGAAGAGATTACTGCAGTGCAGATAGCCAGGGAGTGTCTACTGCAGAGTTTATTGCAGAGATTACTGCAATGCAGATAGCCAAGCAGTGTCTACTGCAGGGAGTATTGCAGAGATTACTGCAGTGCAAATAGCCAGGTAGTGTCTACTGCAGGGTGTATTGCAGAGATTACTGCAGTGCAGATAGCCAGGTAATGTCTACTACAGAGCACATTGCAGAGATTACTGCAGTGCAGACAGCCAGGTAGTGTCTACTGCAGAGTTTATTGCAGAGATTACTACAGTGTTTATTGTAGAGATTACTGCAGATTTTATTGCAGATATTACTGCAGAGTAGACAGGGGGATGCAACTGAATTCTGGTGTATTTTTTGATGTATTTTAGGACCTAGTAGGTGGTGTCTAAATGTGCCAAAATGCACCATTTGGTACCAAATATTCATGCCTACAGCCTCTTGAGAGAGGTTTTATTTATTTATTTATTTATTTATTTTATTTGTAAAATCAGTTTACAACCTTTGAGCCAGAGGCTCGTTTCCAAAGGTACTTCGTCACATAAAGACATACATTGTGTTTTTGGTTACACAGCGTAGGTTTGCAAAACAATAAGCGTTCAACAGAGGCGCCACGTCACATTGTGGTCAGACAAATACATTTGGGTTACAGGGTACATGTAAGTTGAGAACAGGTTAACACAAGTTGGTATCAATAGTGAGCAATCTAGTAGGATTTAGCATTTTACAAAAAGGCAACTCATATAAGAGCACTATGCAAATTTAGAGTGGGCAGTTTGGAGGGGGGTCTCCACTTTTGGGGTTTGTATGTTGTGCCCCTCTACCAATTGTCTTTGCATGATGCCCTTGCTTTAATCGCTACATTGGTTCCCTAGTTAAAGCTCTAGAAGGTGTAGGTATGTTTTCACCACAGACTGAGGAACTAAAAGTACAAATTCTGATCTACAGTATACAGATGATTTCATTCTAGTATCTAAAATCCTATTGAGTCTAAAACAAGGGTAAAGGTAGTTATGGAACATCTGCAATTTTGGGGTTTAGAGTTTAATGTGGAAAAATCAATAACTTTGGCTTTTGGTGGTAAAAAAAAACAGTCATGCTCTATAGAAGGTGAAAGACCACATTTCTGAAAAAGGACAAGAGTTTAAATATTTATGTGTTTAGTTTGCTTCATAGCTTAGCTGGCAGCCCCATATAAATCAGATAAAGAAAACTGCTATGCAAACCTCAAAAGAACTTAATAGATTTGCTAATACTTTAGCAGGCAACTCATTTGTTGCTTTTGAAAGGACTTTTACTTTAAAGGTGAATAATCAAATGTTATATGGAGCTGAACCTTGTGGATTAGCTAAGGCAACAACAGATTTAGATCCAATTCAAAATGTTTTTTGTAAGAGAATACTGGGATTACAAAGATATACCCCTGGAGCAGTTGTCCGACTGGAGACTGGGTTAAAAGCATTGGAACTGTGCGCAATAATTAAGAGTGAAAGAAATACATGGAAATATGAGACTCCCCAAAAGATGCTGAACTGAGGCGTCAAGAAACGGTAGAATGTTCCCTTGGTATCAGAAACTGAATTGTATACTAGTTAAAATTGGCCTTTAAAATATGCATCCAGAGAAGGCCCTTTCTTTTGCAGTGTATTTCTGAAGCAAATGAAATACTTTTTGATTCATATTTATAGATAGGACTTTGCTAGAATATCCTTTTTCCAGGGACTTGAATGCTATAGGCAAGTTGAACTAATGACCTCTATGGAGCCTTATTTAGCATTTTACAAAAAGGCAACTCATATAAGAGCACTATGCAAATTAAGAGTGGGCAGTTTGGAGGGGGGTCTCCACTTTTGGGGTTTTCTACATCTTATAAGCCCTTAGAATAATGTATTTGTTATGAGGGTGCTAGACTTTCACTAGTCCGTTTAGTAGTTGATTGCTCAAAATTTGAATGGTAAAGAAAATGCTGGAATTATCCAGTTTGTAATCTAACAAAGTACAAATGTTATAAATAAAACAAGCAATTGAATTGCTACTGTTCTCTGAGAATAGCCTATTTTATGTGCTGTGTCAACATTTGTCCAAAGGGGTTTGTACAAAATGCAAAATATGGGAGGAAAGTAACTATAAACAACCCAGGACTGAATTGACAGATGGTTTAAATGCATTATATGATTGTTTTATATATTTATATGGCATACAGTCTGGAAGTACTGCTGTCTTTTGTATGTTTAATTTTACTTGTGTACTCTGTATTTAATGTTTTTTTTATATTGTTTTGAATGTATTAATCCTTGTTTTGTTTATGCATTGAATTTAATAAACGTTGACCTTTTGAACTTAACCAGACTCATTTATCTGAAGTAAATAGCTATACCATCCCAAAGGTAAAAACTAAACAGTAGTCCAGTGAATTTTCCTACTGAATACAGCTCCAGCTTGCTGGAATATTCTGCCCAAAGAGTTGAAGTGGTTAGCCCCAGCTGTAGTCAATTCAAATCCTCACAGATGCTCTTTCTTAAAGCAAATGCACAGTTTACAACACAGTTTTGAGGTACCTGTTTGTGGCAATGTATATTTACTTGCATGTAATGTGTGTATGTGTGCATGTGAGTGCATATGTGTGCGTGCGTGAGTGTGTGTGCAAGTGAGTGAGTGTGTGCATGCGTGTGTTGCAGAGTCTCCCCCCATAAATGGAGAATATCGGGGACTTTCTAGAAATAAACAATTTATCTGAGTTTGCACAAGATAAGATGTCTAAGGTACAGAACAGAAATATGTACTTTTTGTGGACACTACAGGAAAGCAATGTATCACTAGAAAACGATTACCATGAACACATTTCTCACTGGTCAGATCTGTGGCACCAGGCAGTTGGGTGTTGCCTAGCACATCTGGCACCCTGGGTTCATGCCTGAAGCACAGACACAGAAAGCATAGTGCAACTTCAAAAAGCTCCAGAAACACTTAATTGGGTTCACATAGAAAAAGGTACCCCTGGTGCTTCGAGGGCTCACTGCCTCTTCATCAGGGGGCCATGGTTCAAGCCTGCAGCCTGGAAATTCAGGTGTACACTAGCAGAAGAAGGCTTTCACCTCCCCACAGACACTTACCTCCTCTGTGGAGAGTGGGCACCAGATCTCATTGCCTAATTGCCCACTAGTAGCCCAGGGACTGTGTGCCAACAAGAAGCAGAATGTTACATGTGGGAGGATGGATTGTTAGGTTGTCCTGATGTCAATAGGGTTGCCTTTGGGTGGCTATCTGGGAGTAACAGGGAAGGACAAAACACAGGAAAATAAGAAGCAGAGGTTGAACGATGCAATTCCAAATTTCATCTTCCATGGGCTCTTTCATGGAAAAGCCTTCACTGCTGCCTTCACTGTGGCTCATGTTAAATTCAGTCTCCTGACTAGATGTGGTGGGGACCTGTTTGGGCCACAACACATGGGACAAGCCACAGGGACTTGGTCTCAGCTTAATAAGGCACTGTGGATCCATCCCCCTTGGCAGTAGTTACAGAGATTAGGAGCTGGATTGTGGATAAAGGAGCACCTACACAGTCAGATGAGAGGCGGGGGGGAAGGTATAAATAAAACAAATTCCTTCCAGTCAGGGCACAATGTATGTGAAATGGAAGGTGAAGAAGCCAACAGGCAATGTGGGACTGCAGAAGGATGTGTTTGACAATACACTGGCACAATAGGTTGCATTTATTATATGCAGCTTAATTGAGATTTTTTTTTAAAAGGACATAATTTGTAACACAGAAGAAGTCAAATGAAATGAGATGCAGATTTTAAGGAACAACTGGGGTAAAGAAGATTTTAAATGAGACTTAATGATCCAGATGATAGAGCAGGCAGAGGAATTTTCTTTCCTGAACACAGCATGTGGGAAAAGGAAACAGAGTTAAAAACCACACTGTATAATTGTAAATATTGTACCTGATGAGACGTGGCACTAAAGGACAGAATTATACAGAAAAATGAATGTGGGTGTACAAGAGTCAGGTAACTGTGCACAACTGTGCTCAGTAATGGCACCACAGTTTTGAGTTCAAGATCTATCATTATTTAAATAGTGTAATACTGTAAGAATCTTCCAGTAAACCCACTCAGCTAGTTTGAAATAAACATGCTAGAACTGGCTAGTAGTATAGCCTAGAGGTTAGAGTAATGAGTGGACCTGGATTTAATTCCCACAACTTCCTCCACTTGCTTACTGGGTGACCCTGAGCAAGTCAATTAACCTCTCCAGTGTTCCCAGGTCACCCCTAAAAACAGGCATTGTGCTTAGTGGGCCTTACCCAGTTACCAAAGGAAAATAAATGGTTGATGTACATTTGATAAGTGTTATATAAACTTCAAGGGAAATATTCATAAGTAAAAGCCGCACACCTACTGTAAGTGTGGGGCTTCACCTGATTTGCACTTTTTGTGCAATATAATAGACATAGAAACATAGGGCCATCCAGTCTACCCATTTATTTTTCTACCTTACAAATGTGCCATCGGCCTTTGCTCTGTCAATGGCCTATCTATTCATGCTCATATGTATTGCTCCCTTATGCCTATCCCATGCCTGTTTGAAGCCCTGCACTGTAGTCATATCCACCACTTCCTGAGGTAGACCGTTCCATGCATCCACCACCCTTTCTGTGAAAAAGAACTTCCTCACATTACCCCTTAATCGGCCTCCCTCTAATCTCATGCTATGTCCTCTTGTCCAGCTACTTTTCTTATATTGAAACATGTTAGACTCTTTCACCTTGTTAATGCCCTTAAGGTGTTTGAATGTTTCGATCATATCACCTCTCTCCCTCCATCCTTTGCTCTAGGGTATACATATTGAGCTCCGTTAATCTGTCCTCATGTGTTTTCTGATGCAGTCCCTGCACCATTTTGGTTGCCCTTCTCTGGACTGCCTCAATTTGGTTAATGTCTTTGTGAAGGTGTGGCCTCCAGTACTGCACGCAGTACTCCAGATGGGGCCTAACCAATGTCTTGTAAAGAGGGATTATTACCTCCCTCTTACAACTTGTGATACCCCTACTAATACACCTCAACATCCCCCCATCCTTACCTACTGCTTTAGAGGTCTGCTTGGATGATTTCAGGTCATCTGTGATGATGATGCCCAAGTCTCTTTCTTCCCTTGTGATTGCCAGCAACTCCCCTCCCAACCTATTGGTGGCTTCAGGGTTTCTCTTCCCTATGTGCATGATCTTGCATTTCTTTGCATTAAACCCCAGTTGCCACTCTCCCGACCATTTTGCCAGTTTATCCAGATCTCTTCTCATTCTGCCCACCCCATCTGGATCATCTGCTCTGTTGTAGATCTTGGTGTCACCTACAAACAGACAAACCTTACCCTCCAGTCCATCTGCAATGTCACTGATGAAGATATTGAAGAGCAGTGGCCCCAAGACTGATCCCTGAGGTACCCCACTTGTGACTTGCATCTCTTCTGACTGTATACCGTTTACCACCACTCTCTGTTTTCTTCCTGTCAACCAGTTTGCCACCCAGTTGACCAACTTCTGGCTCACCCTGAGCTGGTTTTTACCATACACTGGCACACTATGGAACATCCCGACAGTGATGGGCGGCGTGCCGGTGTCGGCAATGTAATGTTGAGATGCCTTCCGTTCCATTGGGGGCTGTGCCCAAGAACCCCCTGTGGTCCTTCCACACCCAGTCTCTGGGATTCCAACTCTGAGTTGGAGTTGGACCGGGGGGGCGAAACACCCTGCGAGGCAATCCCCTGGCCATGCGGAGACCATCACAGTGACAGGAGGATTTTGGCCGAATCCTGTCGCTGTGGTGGTTTTCGCCGTCGGGGTTTCGATGTGGCGATGGTATACCCACTGAGCCTACCCAGTTTATTAATCAATCTTCTATGTGGAACAGTACTGAAAGCTTTGCTGAAGTCAAGGTAGGCAACATCAACTGCTCCCCCTTGGTCCACCACTCTGGTTACCCAGTCTAAGAAATCTTTATAGATACTGTCAGCAGATAAAGGCTATGTGACCCATCCAGTCTACCCAAAAACCTTTCTAGTTTTGAGAACTGTCTCTAGCGGACAGTCCCCCTCCCTTCCTTCCCCCACTGCCTTACTCATACCCTTCCCATTTGCCTGTCACATCTCCTTTTGCCCCCACACACACACACATATACACTGTCTCGGCACATATAACCTCCTCCGGGAGCTTATTCCATTTTCCTACCACCTTCCATAAAGAAGTACTTTCTGATGTCCCTTTCTGAACCCCCCAACTTCATGGGGTTTCACCTGGTGCTCATATTTCCAGTCATGTTTCCAGTCAGTACAAACAACTCTCTGCTGTCTGCCCTGTTTATTTTATCCCACAGAGATATTTGAATGTCTGTAACATGACCCCCCATCCTCCAAAGTGTATATACTGAGGTACCACGACCACTCCCTGTATGATTTCCACTGCTGTCCCTGAATCATTTTGTTTGCCCTCCTTTGCATCAACTCCAGTCTCTCTTTGCACTTCCAGAAGTGTGGGCTCCAAAACTACACACAGTACTCCAAACGTGGTTAAACTAGTGATTTCTATAAAGGCAGTATCGACTCCCTTCTGCTACTGTGCTCCCTCGCTATGCATCTCAGCATCCTATTTACCCTACCCACAGCCCTCGTTTACTGTGCCAGTGCTTTCAAATTCTCCATTATTAACACATCCAGGTCCCTTTCATCTGTTCTTCTCTCCACCACTGTCCTAGCCATCATGTATTCTGTTCTCAGGTCTAGGCCCCTATGTAGATTACCTTGTACTTTGTGATGTTAAATTTCAGTTGCTACACTCATGATCAAAAACTCCAGTATTTCCAGATCCTTTCTCGTGGCCCTCACCCTTTTTGCTGTCCTCCACTCCACAGATTTTAGTATCGACTGTGAAGAGGCATATCTTTCCCTGGACCCCTCCCTTATGTCATATGGAAATGTTTTAGAGAACTGCGCCCCCAAAACTAATCCTTGTGGCACTTGCTTGTGACCTTTACTTCCGAATGAGCCCCGTTTAGGACTGCCCTCTGGGTCCTGCCTCTCACCCAATTTTTCACCCATTCAATGATTTTATCTTCCACTCTGAGGTTGCCCAGTTTGTTAACCAACCATCTGTGTGAGAGGAGTCAAAGGCCTTACTGAAATCTAGATACAGGATGTCTTCTGCCTGACCCTTATCTTTATAGCCCTTGTCTCTCAGCAGAAGAATTTGGCCTGGATTTCTTTGGCATGACCTCCCACTGATAAACGCATGCTGCCTTGTGTCCAGCAGACTGTTTGCCTCCAGAAACCCTACCAGCTTCTCCTTTATTATGGATTCCAATAATTTCCCTATGATAGATGTCAGACTGACAGTCTATAATTGCCTGGCTCATTTCACTTTTTTTTTTCCAATTGTTTAACCAGGTGGGACACAATTAAGCTGAAAGCTTGTTTACAGGTGCAACCTGGGAGCACAGGGAAGTTAAGTGACTTGCACAGGGTCACACAACGTGCAGGTGGGGGCTATGGGATTCAAACCCAGGTCTCCAGATTTGCAGCTCAAAGCCTTAAACCACTGCGCCATACTGCCTCAAAAATACTGCTTTCATTTATTTCAAGGGCTCGTCTGGGATTTGAATCCGGGACCTCTTGCACCCAATGCGAGAAACACTTTTATGCAGGGGGACCATATCTGCTGTCCCTCAATCCCCTGGAGCCTCGCCCATTTGTGAGGAGCAGTTGAAGAGATCTGCCAGAGATCCTGCTAGGACCTGCCACATCTCTCTTGATACCTGCTCTAGCTAATTCTGAATGGTTAAAGGCTCTCCCCTGTACACTAACCCCAACCCCATTCTGCCTGGATTCCAGGGGGCCTCCTCCAACAGGGGTAGGTGCTTGTTTGAGGGTGAACACTTTGCACCACTGGTTTCCTTTCTCACCTTATCTTTCCCTCCTTCCTAACTACAGCACAATCTATTTGTGCCTATTCACTCGCTGGGCCCTCTGTCGCAATGGAGCCTGTAGTTTTCCTGGCTGTTCACTGGACCTGGCTCTCATGTAGTGACCTTCTGCCTGAGCAGCCTCGAGCTCAGCTCCCAACACCTGAACCTTCCTAAAAGTGAAGCACTAGCCATGAATCCAGAGCACCTTCGGGGTTATAACTGCCCAACAGCCCATACACCTCCCCCATTCCTTCCAGCAGTGTCCCATCTGCATGTTTATATGTGATGTTTTGTGTCTTTATATAAAATCTCACTTCACTTACTTTTCTTGCTGTAAATATTTTATTTAATCTGGTTGATATTGCTGTTCCCACATCCCAGCATTCTGTGGGCCCAGTCACCTCAGGCATCCCTGAATTCTCAAAGGCTGACAACAGTGATGAGTTACAGCCAGAAGATATTCAATTGTGTTTAATGAGAGTTGAAGCTTTTAAAAGCATGGACCTGGTGATCACCTGTCCCACTTGTACAGCAGGAACAACCAGATTCTATGAAATATTCACCACAACAACAGTGAAAATGATTAGATTGCGCAAAATAGGAAAATCAGGGGCAACCCCATGTTTAGGTGTGGGGATTTTACTCTTAAGCATTTCATTTTCAAATTAAGTAAAACATAACATGATCATGTATAGTTCTGCAAGCTTTGTACAAGGTACATTTGATTCAAACCAAATGAATTAGAAATGCCTTTAAAATCTTTGAGGTTATTGATGACACACTGCCAACCCCTCACTCATCGGCAGTCTGCATGTACAGTCCCCCCCGGTTCCTCTTCTGATTTTTTCCTGTCCTGCCACCCCTGCTGTGGTGCCTGTAGTTCTTTATCCCCCTCAAAGGCAGAGTATGGGACACGCAAAATGCACTCTTCCCTCACCTGAACCAGTTTTCACAAGTCTAAATCCATTACTGAACCCTGTAGTGTAAAAGAACAGAATGCACTGTAAATTGTTTTTATACAACTACAGTACCACACCATTTTCTCTCATCCCTGCTCTTGTGAAAGTTCTTAAAAATCTATCCCTTTCCCAGTTCTTCTCCTTTTCGTATCTCCTTGTGCTTCCTCTGCCCCTTCCAGTCTGGGTTCCAGAAAAAACCCAATCCACTGCCACAGGCATCTTACGGCTTTCTGATTCCATCCTAAAGGTGTTGGATCAGGGGCCGCTCACAGCTACTGTCTTTGTCGATCTTACCAATACATTTAACACTGTCTACCATCTCCTTCTAACTGACAAACTCACTGGGGTGGGCTTCTATGATATATCAATTGGTTGGTTTTGCTCTTACTTATTTGATAGGTGCAGGTTAGTCCAAGTGGGCGATGCCCTTTCTCATTACTTCCCATTACCTCAGGAGTTCCTCAAAGTTCCGTTCTGGGCACCATCCTCTTTCCTGTCTTTCTTAATGACCTTCCCCAGTCTGTGTTTCCATGCGTACGGAATGACAGTTTACTTTCTGCCTATGGGAGCTGCAGTTGCTAAACAGGCCGCATCCATGCAGCATAACTTTAACAATGTCCAGTGCTGGTTCTGCTCAAACCAAATCTGCTCAATGGCAAAAAAAGTTCCACAGGACCTTTTGACAGCAAGCAACTCCCCTCAACCTCTTTCTTATGATTCTGGATTGCTAACCCTTGAAGAGGTCTCCAACATCAACTACCTCAGCATATGCTGGATCAAAACCTCAGTATCTCCACTCATATTGATGCCACCCACAAAGAGATACTTCCCAACCTTAGCACTCTGTACTGCATAAGTCCTGCCTTCCACTTCTGATCTGCCAAAAGAACATCCTCAAGATGATCCTCACAATGATTGGCCGTGCAGATGTGGTATACACTGCTGCCTCGAAAACCACCTTGGCTAAACTGGACCCCCACATACATACAAACATAGAAACATAGAATTTGCTGGCAGATAAGGGCTGCTTGGTCCACCTAGTCTGCCCATTTTCCCTTCCTCCAGTATCACCACAGATCCTACTTGATCTTCAGTCCATTATCCTTCCCCTTCTTTGCTTTCCCCTAAGATACCCTTGTGCCTATCCCATGCATTCTTGAACCCCACCACTGTTTTTGTTCCCACCACCTCTGCTGGAAGGCTGTTCCATGAATCTACAACTCTTTATGTGTAGACATACTTCCTCACATCCCTCCTGAATTCAACCCCTCCAGCTTTATATCATTTCCTCTTGTTCTTGAGCACCTTTTTGCTGAAAAATACTTCCCTCCTGTACCTTATTTACCCCATGAGGTATTTAAAGATCTCTATCATGTCTCCCCTCTCCTTCCTCTCTCCTGGTATATACATATTCAGGACCTTAAGCCATTCCTCATAGGGCTTCTTCTGATGCAGACCCTGCACCATTTTAGTTGCCCTCCTCTGGACCGCCTCCACTCAGTCTGTATCCTTCCAGAGATATGGTCTCCAGAACTGGACACAGTACTGTAGGTGGGGTCTTACTAGTGATCTATACAGAGGCAACACCACCTTCCTCATTTTATCAATCAATCTTTATTTTACCAGGTGAAACACCATTGAACAAGCTCATTTATAAGGTGTACCTGGTGGTGATACGCCTCCTTTTGCACCCAAGCATCCTACTAGCCATCCCGAATGCCTTGTGGCACTGCCTGACCATCTTTAGGTCATCAGATATGATTATTCCAAGGTCTCATTTCTGTTTGGTGGTGACGGTGCCACCCCACCCATTTTGAACTCTGCCTTAATGAAAGCTCATCAATCTCATAGACTTACTTATACATGCGACCTCTACACCCAAACTGACTGATTACAACTATCCAACTGCCTAAAACATCAAACCTGCATTATGGCAAAAAAGATAACCATGGGCCTTACCCCCCCAGGGGTCAAAGCCCTCCTCTGTCCAAGTAGTAACGCCTGCCATACTAGAAGCTCTGAAACTGAACTCCTGATGGTCCCACACTGCAGAACCTCTCTGGGACAATGGTCATTTGCCTACAGCACCCCTAGCTGGTTGAAAAGTCTCAATGTTGAGATCGCCTCCATTCCCAAGCTAGGCCTATTCAAAACAAGGCTCTGACTCAATCTCTCTGCCATCAGCACTTGCGACTGCCTCACCTAACCAGCCCCCCTTACTACTCCACAGTTCCTGCCTAAGGTCTTCACATCGCACTTTCTCTCCCCTTATCCTTCCTCCTCCCTCCCCTCATCCCCCCTCTCCACCCAGCCCCACCACATGCACTTCTCTAGGTGTTGCAACAATTGCCCCTGGCATGCTACTACCAGTGTCTTACCCATCCTTGTAACCCTATTGTATTTCCTCTGCTGCCCTGCCTGTTTTATCCGAAATGTATGCATTTATGTACATGTAACTCAGTGTTAATCTGTATAGCATGCCTAAAACTCATCTGCTCTGTTGTACTGTGTTGTACTGTTCTGGAATTGACGTGGAACCTTTGTAAAAGAGTCTCGACTCAAAGGTACTTGTAGTCCTAGAATCAAATAAATAAATAATCTAGGTAGGCTACATGCACCTCTCCACCCTGAGATAGTGGGAGATCTCTTCTGTTCATTCTGTTGCTTCACCATAAACTATCTCACCCACAACCATCCCCATCACTTCTCCATATATAATGACCTCTCCCTCCACTCACTCGAATCCTGGTGCTTCTCCCACTGTGCCTTATTTCTAACCTCTGATTTCTCTCCCTTCCTTCCTATCTTACCTCCATTCCCTTTCCCTTTCCCTCCCTTTTTCACTCCATGCATCATACTCCCTCTGCTCCTCCATTCCCACTCCTTCTCTGTTCCCTGCTGCAAAACATCTGCCAGTCAAATGGCCTTTTCCTACCTCCTTTCCTTACTATGGAATAACCGCCACACTGCTTTCTACTACTCCCCCTCTCCTTTGAAGTCCTCCACAGTGTCTTCTACACCTACACTTGCTATTGCTCTTAATCCTTACCCTCCCACTCCACTGTTTTCTTTCTTCCTCCTCCCTCATCCCTTTGGGGATTGCTGATCATTCTGGTCCTGCATCTTAAGCAGAAACACCAAATGAGAAATGTGCTTGGGTTAGGCACGTGCTGTTGTAAAAAGACAAAGCTGACATAGAAATTTAGAAAATGGGTTGCATACTTTGAGCTCTCTGGCTGAGAGTCATAGCAGGGTGTACATTAACTACCAGTAAAGCCCAGCAGATAACAAGTGCCAACATAGCCTGCTTCAGTATCAAACTGGTATCGATGTGCCAGTTTCAATTTTAAAATGAAACAGCCACCATTTTTTTCCACTTGCTTAGCGAGGGATGTGAACCCCCTCAGCCCCACTCAGAACAGAGGTTACTTCCCTGCTCTGTACACAGAGCCAAAAAATAAACAAAACCCACAGTGAAAGAGATTTTCACCTTCTGAAAAAAAAATAGCTTTTACAGTACAAAAGCAGAAGTGCTAGCACGTCACTTGCTCAGTGCTACTCTGAGGTACTCATGCTGACCGCACTCCAGCTCACCCAAAACAAACACCACAAAGACAATAATTTTGTTAAAGCAAATCAGTTACCTTCAGTCATGCTCCATCTGTGCTCACCATTCTGAACTTGTGAACCCCCCAAGCTAAAGTAACCAGCAGCAAGGATATCATTAGCTGCTAACTCCGGTTACCAAAAGAGAGCTTTCTGGAACAGTTTCCAAATTCGCAAGCCTCCTACAGCAGCACCCTCTACTGACAACTGTACCAGGCACAGAAGGCAACTGTGACAGGCAGGGACTACAGTACTTTACCGTAAAACCCTTTTTTTGTATTTTTAATTTTTTTTATTTTGTACCTATTTTTTACCTACTGAAAATAAATTTGTTGATCCACATTTTCTAAGTGCAATAATACCCTCCAGGGTGGGCAGTATAGGCAATACAGGACCTTCTGGGGCTATAAGGCCCTCTGTCTATGGCATCAGGCCTCATTAGACCCCTGGGTGATCCAGTATTGCCCAATACCACCCAATCTGTTGGGTATTAAGACTTACATAGAACATGATGGCAGATGAAGGCCTAGTAGCCCATCCAGTCTGCCCACCCTACCTAGCTGTCCTATGTTGGCCTAGTGGTCGTCCCTTACCTGGCATTAACAAGTCTGAAGCGGGTTACTTCCAGCTCATCAGAGGGTGGCATCTCACTGTTCCAACTCCTTTTAAATACCAGGAGCTGTTTGAATGAGTTTAAAGGCATAGACTCATTTTAAGGAAACTACAATAAAAAAAACAGTGCCATATAACCTTTTTCTTAGGTAGTATAAACATAGCAACAAAGAAACAAATATCGTTGGCAGATAAAGACCAAGGATCCATCCAGTATGCCCATGGAGAGTTTCCTGCCCTAACTCCTAATATGCCTTTATATGCCTAGCCAATAGATATCAGCAGTGTACAAATATAAACTGAGTGCAGAATCCTAAGAACTTCTACACCTCCCAGTTGGTGGTTCCTTAGAGCTGGGGTTGGAGGAGGAGCGATTGCACACTGAGCTGTGAGACCGCTATAGCAGGGAGTTTGAAATGCTGTTTTGCAAGTTATGTAAGGTATGCCATCATTGCCTGTGCATATGTAGCATTAGTGCTAACATTTACCTGCAATTTTTCTAAATCCTTACAGGACCTTCTTGTGTAGCTGGTAATACGGAGACTTCTGCTTGCTGTTCTGTCTGCTTTTTGTTGCCAGAGAGGGAGTCTGAGTAGTGTCAGAGCCCGCACTAGAGGGATGCTGACAGTAAGCCCTGAGGGGGGTGAATGCAGAAGTGGAGTCCCGACTTTTGTTTCATGGCTGGATGACTGTGGCCTCCTTTCCAGAAGATAAGGATGTAGAGGATAAAGAAAGGCAAAAGGGAAGAAAGGGAGTAGAAGTGGACAGAACCTGGAGAAAAAAGAAAAGATTGAAGAGCGTTAAAAAGGGAGTTACAGAGTGAAGGATAACAGGACAGCCCACCATGGCTAAGGGAAGAAAATATCCTCCTCGATACTTTGTATATACCAAATGACATTTTGTGTCTAGGTGTAGATGCACATATTATATTTTTTATTAGAAGGTATACTGTTTGATTTATATAGCATCGACGCACTATCTTGTAATGTGCTTTGATGTGTCCCGATATTTTGTATATTGGAGGAAAGCTAAAAAGCTAGCTATTTGAGTATCTCTGAAATACTTACTGTGTATGAAGATACTTCAAATTGGGTGAATACCTATTTTTAACTATTAAGCGTTTTAAACATATTTTTAATTCCTTGCTCACTAATCAACGCTTCACATTTGATGCTGCTGTGGTGTTGCTGCATGACATTCTGAGAGTGCTAAAGCACATGTGCTGGCATCTTGCAAGCCAAAATCACCATTGCAGCCACATCAGCACATGCACAAAGCGAGATCACAGTCCTTAAAAATCTCTTGAAGAAAGTAGCGAAGAAGTACCGTAGTTTGGCCAGCTTTTGTAAAGCAAGAGATTTGACAGAATGATAAAAATTGTGGGGTTTTTTCTTCAATTGTTTAACCAGGAGTAGCACACTAAGCTGAAAGATTGTTTACAGGTGTGACCTGGGAGCACAGGGAAGTTAAGTGACTTTCTCAGGGTCACACAGTGTGCAAGTGGGGACTGTGGGATTCAACCCCAGGTCTCCCAATTTGCAGCTCAGAGCCTTAAATCACTGTGCTATACTGCCACTGTTAAGAAGCCATTGGCCAGATGAAGTGAGAACTTCAGAGATAAACCTACTGACAGTGGTTTAAAAGTGAGATACATAAGTAAGTGCAAATAGTGCAATACTATAGTATAGTAATTTAGTGCTAGAGTAGCTTTACTCATTAACACATCTTAGAAAACTAAACTAAACTTTAAGGATACTAAGGATAGTAAGGGGCATAGATGAGTTCTGATTAATTAAGAAATGATTGAATGGGATATATAATAGAGATTTTTGGACTGCTATATGCTTGGTTTGTTTAATTGCAGTTATTTATTATAGACACAATCCAATATTACCAGATATAAGTGATTATCTGTTCTTTTTGTTTTTTGAAGTAGAGCAACGTGTGTGTGTGCTTTGGGACTATTGGAAGGCTACCTTGAGAGATATAAGCAGGAGATACAAGCAGAACATTGAATTCAGATCACTTATTTATCTGTATGAAGTAAAAAAGCTAAAGCTGGGTGGAGCACTCCTGAAAGAAAAGGGACTTAATTTTCTTAACTACAAGGAGGTGATTTGGAGCATCCTGTGTAACAGCTGACCTCTGATACAGAAGCAATAAACCTGTGTGAATCTGTCCTGAACTTTCTTTTGAAATTACCACACTAACAATGTTCCTTCTATATAAATGATTGGACTGTAATTTTAAGTTGGGAAAATGCGTTTGCTGCTTTTATAGACTGGATAGATTACTTTTTCTCCAGTAATACTATAGTACAGACAGTGGTATTAATTACATAATTGCACTCACAATTCCATTAATTACTATAATTGTCTCAACAAGTTGGGGCCTTGATTGATTGATTGACCTATCTTTTAGTCATCTATGTTGGTTTTGCACAATATAATTAATTCCTTTGTTTCCCTTTTTTAAAAAATATTGCAAGTATCTCAAATAGGCAATATTTTATTGCAATATTTATTGCTAGATTGCAATTTATTTTTGTAAAACTAATTAATTGGCATTTGAGTTTAAATATGAAGACAAGAAGCAAGAAACATCATGTGGAATAATTAGAAACTTTTAATTTTGTAGATGGCGAAGAGAAGAAGGGGAAACAGAAAAGGAGTAGGACTAAGAAAAAAACGGCTCCATTAAAACAAAATAAAAAAATTAAAAAGAAGAGATGGCTACCAAAAGATTGAAGGGGGCAAACTTTAATAACTGATCGCATAAGGAAAGATACAAGATTTAATAATAATGTGTCCACTCCTAACCAAGTGGGAAACAGACTTAACAAAGCAAGGTTCTTTGGACCTAACTCCTAAACTTGGCTGGGAGGATACATTAAATACAAACTGTGATGGCCAGAAAGTCTATTGGGCAGGGAGACCTCCATTGTCACTAATTATAATTGAGACAACTGATGTCAATCACGCTAGTAAAAGCCTGATTGATGAAAATAATGAATCTGATCTGTCAGAAATAATAGCAGGGATGCAAGAAACAATATTGGGATTAGAAGAATTGGCTGAAAAAGATAACAAAGCTAAAGAAAAAGTGACTAAACATATTACATATACTCCATTTATGTACCCCGACTTAATTGAAGCACTACAGGACCCCACATAGCTAGTGTAGCCCTAATGGAGCAATTGATTATTCTAAGAAGTGATGTTAACCAAATAAAACTGGATGTAGCAGCTAATACATCACAGCTGGAGGAAATATTGGCTGCCCTGCATGATCATGTACAATGACCTAAGCAGAAGACTGAGGATATAAATCAAACCAAGAGAGAGGGTTCTAAGTTGAATAACTTAGAAAAATCAGGCAGAGCATTTACAATTAATGTTGTTGTAGGGGAAGGTGAAGGGATAATTATATCCCAGGAAAATAACAACCAAGCTGCTGATTATGCTAGTGTTTCCACAACTGCTACAGACATTGATACAGATATTGGTAAAACAAAAAGAGCAGGAAAAAGAAACAAGAGAAAAATGAATATGGGAAAGCAGAAATAAAATAAACATAACAAAGCAGTAAATATTGATCATAATGCAGTTGATGAAGCTTTAATTAGTGAGACTTGGGGTACAATTTAGAGTAACCCTAATGTTACTAATCCAAAAAAGGAAAATCACAACAGCCAAATCCAAATAAAAATGAAGGTAGTCTTAATCAAGACAATCAATTAGACAACAGAGAGTATGATAAAGATCTTTTAGTGAGGGAACAGTCATTAATCATTTTAAGAGGGCTAGATCAGGATTTAAATGAAAGCAATATGGTACTGTGAATCTTGGAACATATGATTTGCACAGAATTAATTAACCTTGATATCCAGTTTGAGGATACTCTTGATGTAAGAAGTGTTTTAGGTGTTAATCTGAATTATCAACTATTTCTGTATTTTAAGCAGCCAAGAGTAGCTCAATATGTCTAGAGGAATTCTGATATATTGGTAAAATACAATCTTACTATGGAACCTCCTATTCCAACTAACAGGTTACTGATTCTGGAATTAAGTAAAGACTGATTTGCTGATTTGGCTAGTCAGTTAGGCCAAGCTGGTTCCATTAAAGCATTAATAAAGGCTGATTGGGATTCAGAATTGCCTACAGACATAATTTTGTCTGTTTTTGGTCTGTCGTATGTGGGAACTGATTCTAAAGCAAAACTGAGATCTATGATTATTCACTTAATAGGAAATGTTCTGGGAATTGAATTTTATGATGATGACATTGTTCGGGTACAAACAGTGCATATGTTTTGGATACAGGGAGACCAAATTGATTTAACTTTGAATAACCACAACCTGGCCGTAAATATTTTGGAAACCAGCACCAAATTAGATCAATTGGAGATTTTAATAGTAGACCTTATAGCTACACCAGATCCCACAATTTGTCACACTGAGCACATGGAACCGGTGGCACATCCTATTTGCGCAGCCTCGGATAATCAGCAACCTGTGTACAATGTGAAAACAGTTAATAGATTTCAGGTATTGCAAGATGTGAATATGTGACTTGAGAAGGATCCTATGTTAATTGTTGGAGAGTCTCAGTCTGAAATTGAATGTATGAATACTAGTACGTACATGTTTATTAATAGAAATAAGAACACAAATATAGGGTTTCTGACATGGAATATTGCTGAGTTACAAAGTGAATTTACTTTCTAAACTTAAGGAATTTGTAAAGAGGATCAATATGATTCTTTTTAAGAAACATAGCATACTAATGAACATACTGACAACATAATGATTAATGGTTATATTTTGATCCATTCTCCAGCTATAGAGCAAAAAGAAATGGGCAATAATTTGAATGGACTGGCCATCTTTATCAAAATAAGTGAACATATAAATTTATTAGAACAAAATATTAAGCAAAATTACATATTGGTGAAATTGAAAATAAAATTATGATACTGGTGAATATTTATAATCCTCCTGTTAAATCTTCACAGTACAATAAAACATTATGTTCTAATATTGTTCAGGATATAAAATTATGTTCCAAACCAAATGAACATGTTGAAATTTTAATTAAGGGAGACCTAAATATTAGATATGGAAAAATAATTGATTTGAATCCAAATAACTCATTAATACAAGGTTTAAACACTCCTTCAGGGCATTCTAAGGATAGGAAAAATACTGGTGTTCATAAACTAATGGAACAACTACTGGATTCATTGCAATTAATAATACTTAATAGCAGGTTATCCTCCAATAGTGAGGAAAATATGACATGCATTAATACAAGAGGATCTACAATAATTGATTATGCCTTAATTTCAATTTATGATTATCACAATTAAAGTGATTTGAAAGTCATGTATAGGACCGAGAGTGATCATTTTCCAGTAGTACTATATAAACAAATAACATCATTAAATACCCCTGAAAAGGACGCGAATGTTGAAATAGTGAATAAAAGGATAAGATGGGATCCAATAAAAGATAACAATGTAATTAATAAAAGTGACCATATAATAAGGACTCTAGATTTAAATATGGAAAATATATTGGAACCATAAATCATTTGTAATCAGATTATCGCTACATTTCAAATTTATACTATGGAGCAAGTACATAAAAATAATAATAATAAAATACATTATGAAGGTTGGTTCTATAAAAATTGTTGGACTGAGAAAAGAAAACTGACTAAATTAATAAGGAGAACAAAAAAATATCCAACAAGATCTAATATAAAAGAACTTAATTCAGCTAGGAAACAATATAAAAACGATGCTAATTTCTATCATATGTAGCATCAAAAAGAGTTATGGAACTTAATGACTGAGTCTATTAGAGAAAGGAATGATAAGGAATTCTGGACTTTGGTTGGTAAAGAAACCTGTACTTATAAAATACAAATTGGTATGTATATTGCTCCAGATATTTGGGAGAAATATTTTGTGGATGTCTTTCATGAAAAAATGCTCATATGATGGAAGATCTGGGTGAACTGAATGAGGATTTTCACTGGTTTACATCTCTAGAGGCTATGTTAGCTATAGAATCATTTAAAAATGATAAAGCTCCTAGCCCAGACAATATCTTGATAGATTTTTATAAACTTAATGCAGACTGGTGGTCAGATACTCTAGCTAATTTTTTACAATAAGGCTGCAATGTATGCATATGTTCCTGATTCCTGGCTAGGTAGTTTTATAATTCCCATTTTTAAGAAAGGTTCATGGTCAGATCCAGCAAATTATGGGCCTATAAGTCTCTGAGATGTCAAGGCTAAAATTTACATTAAAGGCCTTTTAAATGGGCTAATGACAATATTTAATCAACATAACATCATTTCAGAATATCAAGCAAGGTTTAAAAAATGAACTGGTACTACAACCCAAGTCTTCCTTCTCTTGCACATAATAGAAAAGTACTGTAAAGTAAAGAAACAAAAACCTTTTGTGGCATTCATTGACTTTTCTTCAGCATTCAATACAATACTAAGATCTTTATTGTGGGAAGTAATGGAAATTATGAGTATTGATCATAATCTTTTGTCTTAATAAAAAGATTGAACACAAAAACATGGTCTAAAGTGAAATATTCTAAATCTGGATCCCTTACTCAAAAGATTAATACCAGAATAGGCAAGAGACAAGGTTGTGTCCTTACACCAACATTGTTTAACCTGTATATTAATGGCATTTTGGAACATTTGGATGATCCCAATCACCACTGCCCTTCAATATTAGGGAAAAGAATTCTAGTACTCACTTATGCAGATGATTTGGCAATGTTGTCAACTACAAGACTTGGCCTTCAGTGAGACCTGGACAAGTTAGATATACTTTGTAGAAAATATAATCTTAAACCAACTACTAGTAAAACCAAAATAATGATTTTTGGCTCAGCCAAGAAATATCAGTAAATAATATTAGCACAAAAAACTAGATTTTGTTCATGAATTTCCATATCTGGGAGTTCTTTTCACCAATAATAGCAGGTGGACAAGACATGTAACCTGGACAAAAAATAAGCTAGAGTATGTGGTAAGAGTCTTAAAGAGGTCTAATAATCTATATGGTGGTCTGGCTCTTATGCCCATGATTAAAGCGATACATGGTAAAATTATTAGCCAAGCAACTTATCTTGCAGAAATATGGGAAACTAAAAGAGTGAAGAAAATGTATACATTATTAGATAAAACATATAAACAAATTCTAAGGCTACCACTGAGTATCCCTAATACGCTTGTGAGATCAGAACTTGGACAAATAAAATTTGAACATATGTCTCATATTAGAATGATAACTTTCTGGGTCAAAATAAATGCTGATAACAAAAAAAGCACTTCTTCGTAAAGCTCTGAAGGAAAAAGAAAAATCCCTCTCCTTGTATAAGAATGGGTGGTTAAATGTTGTCTATGCTCTACTAGAAAAATATGATCTGAATCAATTAAAATCATGGGTTGATAAGAACATACATTAAGTATGACAGTGTAAATATGTTTCAAAACAAGTGCAAACCATCTCAAAGGGAATGGATATAATAAATTCAAAAACTAAAAGTGGCCACTTGGCTTGTAAAACATACTAGGGAACACAATCTAAAGTATTACCTAAACTCTATGGGTGGGATATTCAAAAGGATTGTGCCATGCGCAAGTCCGAAATTGCGCCATTCTGCGATATTCAGCAGGAGGCAGTTGCACCACTGAAAACATGCTGAGCAACAGCGCAATGCAAATGAATGCATGCTGAACTGGAGGAGGAGGAACCATGCATAAATTGCACAGCCCAATATTCAGCTGGCTGTGCAGAGTTGTGCAGGCGCAACCCCCAACCTGTGCCTGCACAACTTTGAGCCAAAAAAAAAAGGAGTAAGTCGAGGGCCACCCACAGGTGAGCTGCCGCATTGCAGGGCACAACACAACAGCTGCCACCTGTGGCTGACCTTCAACCTACTCCCTGTGCCCCCCACAGCCCGATCGCGGGCAAAAGTGTAAAAATCCCTCCACCCCAACTGGCCCGATCGCGGGCAAAAGCATAAAAGTCCCCTCCCCTGACTGGCCCGATCACGGGCAACGCTTAAATAACCCCCACCAGCCCGATCCCGGGCAGCAAAGTGTCCCCATAACATATCCCTGGTGGTCCAGTGGACCGCTAAGCCTGACCACGGGCTGACCAAGTTTAAACCCCCTGAACATATCCTTGGTGGTCCAGTGGACCGCTAAGCCTGATCGCAGGCTGAAGAAGTTTAAACCCTCCCCGAACATATCCCTGGTGGTCCAGTGGACCGCTAAGCCCGATCGCAGGCTGCATAATGTGGCAACACACCCCAAAGACCACATCCCTGGTGATCTAGTGTCCCCACCCACCCACCCACGAAGCCCCGCTCCCCTGGCAGGCAGCAGCATCCCACCTGCTTACTGCCCTGCCACCCCCGAATGACTGTCCGGTGAGGGCTGCCGCCCGATGGTGCAGAGCAAGAGCCAATGGGTGTGCAGCCCATCCGTACTCAGGCAGTCCAGATATGTGAATGAATTCATTCATTCACATATACGAACTACCTGCTAACAATATGGGCTGCGGCCATTGGCTCGCGCTTTCTCAGGGCGGCAGCCTGATCAGTCAGTCGATGGCGGCGAAGTGGCAGGTGGGTGGGATACTGCCGCTGCGGGGAGCAGGGTGGTGGGGCTTTGTGGGTGGGGACACTAGATCACCAAGGATGTGGTCTTGGGGGTGTCCCACATTATGCAGCCCGTGATTGGGCTTAGCGTCCACTGGACCACCAGGGATATGTTCGGGGTTTAAACTTCTTCAGCCCGCGATCGGGCTTAGCGGTCCACTGGACCACCAGGGATATGTTCTGGAGGGACACTTTGCTGCCCGCGATCGGGCTGGTGGGGGGTTATTTAGCGTTTGCCCTGATCGGGCCAGTTGGGGGTGAGGATTTTTACACTTTGCCCGCGATCGGGCTGCAGGGGCGTCGGTCCCCGATGGCTGCTGTCTGGCAGGGCCAAAAGTCTTCGAGGATCGGCACACCTGCATGCTAATGGCATGTAAATGGGGCCATAAATAGATGCAAATGGCCCCTGTACGCTGCATGAATTATGGCTCATTTGCATATGCCTTTTGAATATCGGAAATTTGAGCGTGGCGCAATGGTACTTGCACCACTGCAGCTTGAATGCTCCACTCTGACCACTTGCAGTGGTGCAAGTTCCACTGCGCCATGCACAGTGGCTGTGGCCAGGGGGGTGATATTCAAAGGAGTTGCTGAATAGCGCAACTCCTTTGAATATCACCCTGGCCACACCCTTGTGCAACTATTTTGTGCAGCGCAAGGGCTTGCACCACAAAATAGCGCAGTTTGAATATCCAGCCCTATTTGTTTTCCAGAATTTAGGTTTATAATAACCTAATTCAGATCTGTGGTATTCCCTAGTAATATTTTGGATAACAGATATAACAAAGGAAATAATGTACCAGCAGGACTTGTTGCTATTGTCTACTGAATGAGCAAGAAGATTTAGCACAGGTTATTCTTTGTTGTCCATGGCATTCTGACTCCAGACAGAGATAGTTAGGACACTATCTAAATGGTATGCCCTTTCCTCATAGATATATTTTGGATTTATTATTCAACTCAGAAAATGATGATTTGCTGAATCACCTAGCAATATTCCTGACAGAAATAATAAAAACTAGAAAGAAATATGTACGAGCTATGAATAATGAGTAAATTCAATACTGTGCTCTCCTTAAATTGGGCTGATCTCCTCAATGTTTGCATAAAGTGCAATAGATGTATTTATCAGATAGTAGATTATTTATATATTTTTTTAAAAACTGTCTGTGTTATGGAATATGTAAATTATTGTAATAATTGTATTTAATCTTGTCTGTCTAATGATTCTGTCCAATTGTATTTCTGTTATGACAATTTGTCAAACAATAAACTAAACTAAATTAAACTGAGTGCAAAAAATATACAGAATAGTCACCACAGCTCTCCTCCAAAAAAACAAAAAAAAGAAAAGAAAATACTGGGGAAACTTTATAAACATTGACTTATAGAAACATAAACATTGTCAGCAGAACATGGCCATTGGTCCATCCAGGCTGCCTTATTTTACCTTATCTACCCTGTGACCTATTGTTTACACAGGGGTTTTGCCCCCCCCCCATTGCTCCCTGCCTTACTGCTACCCCGTGTATGCCTATCAAACCACTTACTCTTTCCCAGCTATGTTTGTACCTGTTTATGGTTTTTGCTCCTACCACTTCAGTTGGTGGTTGCTCCATGGCTCAACCAGTCTCTCTGTGAAGTAAAATTTTCTCACATCTCTCCCAAATTCCCTCTATCAGCTTCCATTCATGCCCCTTTGTTATATTATTTCTGTTGAATAGTTCCCCAAAATGTATCTTATCTGTTCCATTCAGGAACTTGAAGACCCTCTATCGTGTCACCCCTCTGCCTTCTGTCCTCTGGTGAGTGCATGTGCAGTGTCCTAAGCTGTTCCAAATAGTATCTGCCCTGTTAGCCCCGAATCATTTTGATTAACCTATAGTGCACTGTCTCCAGTCTGTCTCTCTCTGTCTTTCCTGAGGTGGGGATGCCAGAACGGAGCAGAGTATTCCAGATGGGTCCTCACCAGTGATTTATAGAGTGGTAGTATTACCTCCTGTCTCCTGCAATCAAACCCCTTCCAAGATGTTGCAACATTTCTGATTGCCTTACCTTATGCCTTGTTGCATTGGCTAGTTTGTTTTAGGGAAACACTTTTGATGAACCTCAGGTCCCTCTCCACCAAAGTAGTGGCCAACCTAACTCCTAATATCCATTAATTCATCCTATTCCTTCTTCCAATGTGCATCACCTTGTTTTTTTGAGAGTTGAATTTCAAATGCCAAACCTTAGACCAATTCTCTAACCTTTGCAGGTCCCTTTGCAACTCTCTCAACCCCTCCACACTGTCTTCCCTGCTACAGAGCTTAGTGTCATCTGTGAAGAGACACATCTTGCCCTGTATACCTTCCCCTGTCGCTCATGAACATACTGAAAAGAACAGGTCCCAGGACTGAGCTCTGCAGCACCCCACTCATTACCTCCCTCTCCCTCGATTTGACCCATTAATCACCACGCTCTGCCTTCTCCCTCCTAGCCAGCCTCTCACCTGCTTAACCAGGTCCTTTGCTGCTCCCTGGTCTTCAAA
This sequence comes from Neoceratodus forsteri, assembly GCA_016271365.2. Lineage (NCBI taxonomy): Eukaryota > Metazoa > Chordata > Ceratodontiformes > Ceratodontidae > Neoceratodus > Neoceratodus forsteri. The sequence goes on from CM057453.1 coordinate 138,939,950, forward strand.
CATATTCAGCAGCCTTCTATCTGGCACTGAGTTGAATGTCTTGCTGAAGCTGAAGTAGAGAAAATCGACTGCTTATTCCTCATCCACTACCCTTGTAAACCTGTCAAAGAATACTATCAAGCAGGGTTGCTTAAGAATCTGCCCAACAGAATGGAATGCATCAGATATAGTTTGTCCAAATCTAATTCCACATCCGACTGTGCTAAATAAGTAAAAGTAGGGACAACACAGTCTGAGATCAAAAAGCCCTTCCTCCTACAGTACCTAATCTCTAAGTTCACTTCCAAAGGTCCCACTCACCCTTGTTTCTCACCTCCCTTTTATCTTATGTGTTGCTGGTCTTCTGCTGGGGCCCCAGTTCAGGGCCTCCTTAGTCAATCGGGTGATTGGGTCCACCCCTACCCCCCCCACCACACACTGACCAGGGTAACCTTCCTTTAAGTCCCTCCAGTATCATTAATGCCAAAGAGGAGTCAAAGTGCCCCCACAAATGCCACTGCTGTTCAAGAATGATTGGTTCAGGTCCATCCAAGAAGAATTTCTTAACTCCAGTAACAGGTCCAAAAAAGTTTCCATGTCTGAATAACTAAATCCACAAATTATTCAACATAGCCTATTAGCCAACAGTAGCAAGTAGTAGAACCAGGCACCACTCCAGTTATTGTAGCCCTCCTCTGGGTCCACCAGGAAGTTTAGGTGTTAGAGATGGACTACCACCACCAAACCCAGTTTTTTTTTTAACCACAATACAGAGACTAGGAGCAAGGTGTCTGCTGGGGTACAAAAGGTTTTGTGCTGCTAGGCCTGATTGCCCCTGGTTTTCTCATCTTATGCTGGAGGGCTGTGTGGTAGCTGGAATGGTGTTTCATTAGTGGTAGGACTGTGTTGTTCCAGGAAGACTGTTAATGGTTGCTTGGACTGGCTGACTGGGATCAAGAGGAGGATGACTGTTTGAGTCAGCAGTGGCAGTGAGGGGGGCAAGGGTACCAGGGGCTACTAGCCAAATGGTTGCTCATAGCCACAGGATCAGACAAGCTGAGCAATAAACCAGCCATGAGGGAAGACTACATTTGCAAATCCAGCATGGTGTACTGGTGAGGTGGTGCGTTAGGGACTTGGAAAGTGGATGAGAATGGAAGGATTTTTTTTTTTTATTTAAAAGTTGGTAACCAGGAAAGGCACACTGAGCTGAGTTTTGTTTCCAGGTGTAACCCAGGGAGAAGGGAGATTACAAATACCACAGAAGGCAGAGCCAACTCAGACTTCATAACAAAAGGCAAAATAACAATCAAAAGGTAGCATAAAATCACGAAATCAAAGGATGACATGGCACCGATGACCCACTGAAGCAGCACTGGCAGAGAAGTGACCAGAAGATAGAGGTGGAGGAGGAGTCTGGATTGGAGTCAGGACTGAGCTGTATTAAGGTATGGATGGAGATTGAGGGATGTGACACAAGGGTGGGAGGAATGGGGGGAAGTCAGTATTTATTAAGTCACTGAGAGGGTGAGGTGGGAATGGGACACTAACTTAGGATGTAGACTGCAGAACTGGATGTTACTGTTCCATCTCCAGTACCATGCCAGTGCCTCAATCAGACTTGAATCGGATTTAGACTTGGAATTGGAATTTCCAAAATTCTGCAAAATCCAAATGGGACAGATTCCACAGAATGCAAGCACCCCTGCTATCAGGCTGATCTGACAAGACCTCCCTGTCATGAGCCTGTGTTGTTTGCTGTCATGGAGCCCATTGATTTCCAGGTAGGCCACCAGGTCCTCTTTGACTAGTGTCTCCATCACTTTACCCACAATGGAGGTAAGACTGACAGATTTGTAATTCCCCAGTCTTCCCTGTCCCCTCCCTTGTTGAAGTAGTTGTTCAGGATGGCTGCCTTCTGCTCATCATCTTCTATTATCTTCCACCAACCTTACAATTCCACTACAAAATTCCAATTCCACTTACAATTACAATAAACAATCATTCAAAGGGCAGAGATGCTGGGAGTAGGTGTGGCTGAACGCTGTGCTGCAGTGGAGCAGTAATGAGAGCAGGGCTGTGCAGAGGCAAGTATTTGGATACAGCAGGTATGCCACTGTTACCTCGGTACTAACAAATTTTCAGAGTTAAATAGAACTTGTTGTTTTTCTCTCCATTTAGTGATGTATTCGTTTTGCACAGGCTTTCCGGGATACCTTGTGTCAAAAGCATTATTTGCCGTAGCACCACAAGCTCTGCTCCAGTATCTCTCAGTGAGGAGTCTGTGGTGGCAGGAGCCCTGAGGGGGCCTGGTAGCATTAAGCCCTGCAGAGGGCAAACGCTTTGTGGCTGTCAGCACTGAGAACTTAAAGGAGCTGTTTTCTCTGTGAATCTTCCTACTGGGCAGCATCCTCCTACTTACATACATTTTACACTCTCTAGCACTCTCCAACCCAGACTATAGTGCAGGCTTTAGAGTTGGGAACAACTAAATTACTTTACTGTAAGTCTGTCTGCATCTGACCTATATTGCTTATCTTGAATACTGATATATACTGCACCACTCCCTACAAACAGTCTCTATTTGTTCGAACGATACAACTGCTATTAAACCTTGCTATTTTAAATAATAGCTCTATCAGCAAGTTGTATTAATGTTAAAGAAAGGAACTTGGGGCTGAATTTATAAAAACAAATTATCTCTAAGACACATTTTCAGTACATTTGCTTCATCACATCATGTGTTGGTATCTCCTAAATATTTAGGTACTGTAGGATACAGTCTATTTGGCTTTAAACTCCGGTGTCTCGTTTGTTGTAACACTGTTAATTATTGGGGAGACTGGCTCCCAACACTGTTTTTGGTGTTAAGTTTGCAAGCTGCAACTCAGCCGCTTCTCACAAACGAGACAAATATTTTTTTGAAATGCTGGAAAATGGTGGCTATGGTTATAATATTTCACTTTAGTTGCTTCTTACCAGATTGCTGGTTTTAGGAATGACTGGACACTGTAAGTAACTTCTAACAGCTCTGAGGTTTATTCAACAAACATACATTAGATAGATCAGCAGGCCTCAGCAGAACTACTACTACAATCTGCTCGTGCACTTTCTAAAACCCAGACTCCACCCAAGACATACCATTAGCCCAAAACTGCAGGGGGATGTGGACTAAACCATTTTATACTGTTACTAGGGTAAGTTACCATATACTACAATGGTGGCTAATCATCACACTTTATAATAAAGACTTTTTATTTTGAAATTCTAAAAAGTACTCGTTGTTTAAATGTTTTCAGATGTGTGTTTTTTTTTTGTGGAGCTGCTCATGTGGTTGCATGGTCACATGTCTGATTTCCAGCTTAACTGCACAGGCATCGGCATCCTGCTCCTAGCATTCAGCGTTTTTTGAGCAGCTTGAGTATCAGGACTCACCTCGCTCTCTTGCTGGAAATTTTTATCTTGAAGGTAACACATTTTCACAATTAAATTTTCTGTTCAAACTTACATCTGGCTAATGTGGTGATAATAAGGGATTCAATTCAGTTCCTTTTTGCAGAGGTATACTGCCTGGGATCTGCTCGGTTTGGTACCACCATTCTACTATTGAGACCCAGCCGAACTGACTCATAGATGCAACTGGGAAAACTTTTTTGAAAATGTACTTAGCCACCATTTGCTTCCTAAGGTAGATTATTTTTATTATTCTGAATTCCACTATTTGAGTATTGATAACTTCATTATCATAGTGTGAATCATTGAATAATCCTTTAGAATTTAAATTAGTTTTGTTCTAAACTAGCATAACAATACGAGCGGGCCCAGCCTTTTTTTATTTCTGGTATTGTATTCTGATGTGTTTTAGCTTATTTAGATTTATTTAGATATAATGTTCAAATGCTTTTTAAAAAACTTTTTTAAATTGTTCTCTTTATATTCATGTTACATTTTTAAAGCCCACTCTTCTGACCTCTATTAGAGATTTTATTGGAGTGCAATAAAGAGCATCATAGTGTTTTAAAGGGGGTTTGATAGTTAATAATACAGTACATTGTAAGGGAAACCAGGTGGATCACTGCGGACCTGGCACATGTACGTATCTGAGAGTCATAAATAACACACTGTGGTAGTGACCAACAATTACATAAGCAATAAAAACACAACAGGGTGTTGGTTGTTCTGTGATAACCATACACCTAGGTGCATGGTAAGGCACAAAGGCGAAGTGTCCTTCTGCACCTAGGCCTTCGGTTATCACAGAACAACCAACTCCCTGGAGTGTCTTATTGCACTTATAAAATGGGTCATAATGAGGAAAAAATGTCACTGACAACTAGTTTGCATTTATAACATTTAGTAACATTTATTTAAATAAAGATTAGAGAATTACTTAAAAAAGGGAGAAAAAATAGTTCCTAACAAGACTGTGTGGGATGGTCAAAATAATAAATCGTTTAGAACTGCATGATGCTCTTCTTTTTTGGGGGATGGGAAGTCAAAATAACAACAGAAAAAAAAACTCTCCACGGTGTGGAACATTTTAGGTGTACTTGTTGAAACCAATGACTTCCACCTTACCATGGAATACAGGGTTTATGAGCTTGAAAGGCATATTTTCCAGCACTGTATTTCCTCTTGATGGTGTTTCACGTTCATTGTTGGTACGCTCATTTTCAGACTCCAGCTTCTGTTTCTTACTTGTTGGCTCCAATTCTTGATTCTTGCTTGAAGATTCTATCTGCTGATTTTATTTCAAAATGTGTGCCAGGATTCCACTCCATTTTTTCCGGCCTTCAGCAGAGGCACTCCAGTAGCTTCTCAAGCTAGCTTCTGATTTGTGCCCTCTGACTGCTTTAATTTCTAGTGCTTGCAGTCCAGCAGTAGATAGTAGATGCACAGCTGTGGCTCTACTAGAGGGGTTCATGTAACTTTGGCTAAACGTACACTCCTTGCTCAACAGGTTGACTGTCTATTCCCTGTTGGAATGTATTAATGTTTTTTCACCAAACCAGTGAAAGGCATATCTGTGGGACAAGGCCTTTCTACCCTGAGCATTTCAGACCAAAATTCCAAACTGTCTGGGAGCTAGATGATGGAAAAAAAACAGCAAAAAATTGAAATGTTTTAACTTTTTTCATTATCTGCATCTCAGACACTGCACATCTGACCAAACCAAAACTTGGTATGTCAAGAGATCTAGACCCTGAGACTATGCATGCGACTCTTGTGCAAATCTGAATGACTGCAAATATATTAAAAAGTGCAAAGTATCCAAGAAGGCAATTTAAAATACTTGTTTTGGGTTAGAATTCAAGAGGTGGAATGTTTACTATGTATATGGAATACAAGAATTCAAATCTCTGCTTGCTTAGTTCTACTCGAAGAATGTTCACCCCCACTATCACACAACAGAAGGCCTCAGAAGGAACCAGGGCTTTAGTTTTATCTGTAGCAGGTTAAATAGCACAGATTACCCCAGTAAACAGGTGAGGCTAGGAGGGGGATTTTTCATGGTCAACAAAGAAACACCATAAATTAAAATTGTAGGTACTGTAGTACTTCATTTTTTAAGTTATATGTGTGTGTGTGTGTGTGTGTGTGTGTGTGTGTGTGTGTGTAGTGTAGGAGGATTATGAGGGCAAATAACATTTAATTATTATGTTTTTAAATTTAAAGCAGTTTTATTTTTAGGGCCTACTTGATGGTTTTTAGTGAGTAAAGGTGACAGCCACATTTGCGATGGCAGTCAGGGATGTGTCATAGTATTGATTATATTGTGAAGAGGTTGCTTGATCTTCTTCCAGCACTGGGTTCCAGGCTCCTCAGCCAATCAAGTTTCTGGATTTTTTATACCCATTTTATAAATTGAAATATATAGGCACAATAATGAATAAAGTCAGTGCTGCAGAAGTGACGTGCCCTAAGAGTGCAGAGACATGGCACCAATATGATATGATATGCCACTGTGCAATCACACAGCACAGATATTATGACACTGGGCACAACTTTATATACAGAAGCTGTCTGTTTTATTTTCCCTTTCTGATGCTGATACGATAGCAGATATCACAGAAGCAGCCTACTGCTCAAGTGATTATTTGAAGCACTAAAGACTGTTATGGACATGTGATGTTTGCACACAGACCCAAATGGTGCAGAGCGAAGATTGCAAGATGGAAGCTTATTGTAATCTGGATGAAAGAGATGTTTTGGTTAAATCAGTTAATACTCTTTGCATGGACACTAATAATAAACTACATCCACTAGATCGATCGCTTATGAGACACTGCTGCAAATGATATAAAAAAAATATGTTCTTAATCTTGTGGGGGGTATTGATTGAATAGATGACAGTCCATGTTTTGTAGTATTTATTGTTTTATACTTTATTGAAACTCCGCACTTTATAGTAAATCGAGCACTTGTCTCTTTATTTAAGCACCATAGTTCTCATCACATGTTGTGACATCAGCACTTGACTATGCATATAAGGTGCATCACAATTACAAAACCAGTAACACTGATAAAGTGCCTAGGGGGCACAGAATGGCATCAGGATATTTTATGCAGACTGCATGGGGAGCACCCAGGGCTATATGCATAGCACTGACTCAGGATGGATGTAAGTCACAAATAAAATGTGTTTGTACTACTTTTTTTAAATCTGAGTCTGCAGCAGTTTCCTCTAGTAGTGAGTGAGTGTGTGTGTGTGTGTGTGTCTTTGGATTTAGTTGTGTTGATTTTCTCAGGCCTCTGCACCACAGTCTAGTGAGCGACCCCCTCTTTGTCTCCACTCCTACATCTTTACCTGGTACCCACTTGACTCCTCATCCCCCTGTTTCTCCTTGTAGCTAATGAAGGCCCTTGTTTTGGCCATTACTGCCTCCCTGGCCTTTTTGGAGAACCAGATTGGTCTCTTGTGTTTGCTACTGTTGGTAACCATTCTCAAGCATGATTTAGTTGCTTTGAGAATAGCCCCTTCAATTGTTCTCACCTCTCCCACTCCTATATCTTGCCAACTCCTACCAGCTTTTTTATTGACCGATTCCTTTTATCTGGTCAAAATCTGCTCATCTGAAATACAGAACCACAGTCTTTGAGATGGGTATACCTTTACCCTGATGGTATACGTTTACCCATGGCCAGATCAAACCATATTATATTATGGTCACTGGACCCCAGATGTTCCCTAACCCATACTCCACTCACCATTGCTGAGTTGGTTAGCACTCCGTTAAGAATATCAGCCTGCCATGGGTTCCCTGACTGACTGCACCAGTAGATAGTTCTGCAACATAACTAGCAGGGCTTGGCTTCTAGCTGCTGGAATGTCCCAATCTATGTCTGGCACAGTAGATTGAGATCCCCCCACTACTTCCCCCTTTTCTGACCCCTCTTAATTTCTACTTTTAGCTCCCTCTCTTACCCATGTCCTGGCAGTCTACAGACCACCCCCATGTGTAACCTCTTCCTGATGTTGTTGTGAGCTGTACCCACAGTGATTCTATCTCCCCATCCACTCTCCTGATAGACCATACTCTACAACTTCTATGCCTACAACCTCTATGCCTTCCCTGATAAAGAGAGCTAACCCACTCCTTCTCCCTCACCCCTATAATTCCTATGGATGGCGTACCCAGGTAATGCCATGTCATTATCATTATTCCTGGTGGCATATGTTCCTGTAATGTCCACAAGGTTTAATTCCATATCCACGACCATCACCAGGGGTTCCTTACTTTGTTTCCTCAGCTCCTAGCATTTAGCAGACTGCCTTCCAGCTTGTACCCTTCTCCCTCATGTCAATGCCCCTCCATTTGTCCCTCCTTCCCTCTTTAACGTCCTGGTGTTCTTGATCCCTGGTGGTTTCTGAGTCCCCCCTTGGCACCTTTTCCTTATCTGTTTCAGACCCCTGCTTTGGTGCTTCCACTCTTACTGCTTCTATTTCCCAATTCTGGGGGTGCCCTTACTAGGTTCCCCTTTCACCCTCCATCTTTTGTGGTTTCCAACAGCCTCAGTCTCCCCCTATTCATTTTAAAGTCCACCTATGTAGACATCTAGCTTCTACCCAAGGGCACTGGCCCACTCTCTTGTCAGGTGAAGGCCATCACCCTTGAAGAGCCTCCCACCCCAGAAGTCCCCCAATCTCCCACAAAATGATACCCCTCCTCCTGACTCCATCCCTTCAACCAGCCATTAAATGCCTCAGTCTCCTCTTTCATTAGCATATCCTTCCCCTTACCCAACACAGAAAGGACCTCAAAAAAGGCCAAGAATGCTGCAGATGCTTTCAATCTGTCCCCAGCCTTTGGAGGTTATGCTGGACTACATCAAGAGGCTGGTTTACCAGATCATTGGTACCCTAGTGTACTAGCACCATCCCTCCATACCATCCTCCATATCCTGTTAATATCGCAGATGACCAATGCACCTTAAAGGCATCTAGCAACCTCCCTTCCTTTCCCCCTCCACCCCCACCTTCTGTCTTCTCCACTCCCTAAGCATACAGTCCCCTACTACCAGAATGATTCTTGCTGCCTTCTTTCTGTTCTCTCCATTGGGTGTCAACATGTCATCTAACTCTCACTTTCCAACTGACTCAAATCCCCACCCCCCCCCAAGGAAGTCAGGTACCTGCACCTCATTCAGTGCTGCAGTTGGAATTGAGGGAGCTTGAATAACATTCTTGTGATTGTTCCTGCCACCCTTTCCCTCCCAACCACCATCCAGCCCACTACAGTGGTGCCCCAAAAACTCAGCAGGGAATAAAGATATTTGAAGAGGGACTCCCGACAAAAGTGCTACATTGCAGAATAGAATAAGCATACCCCCAATAAATCTCATACCAAACATTAGGTTTCTACATTACTTCATTTTAAAGTTATGAGCTATTCTGCAACCCTGATTTCACTACCTATTCAAAAAAGCCAGTTTCAGTGAAGAGCCACTGATGACGTCATCTCCTGAACTCACACTCTAGCCATCCCTGTCAGCAACCTTACAGGGTCTGCTTCTCTAAAGTTTAAGAAACTGTAGCTATAGTAATCTTTTAAAAAAATGACATAGCCAGCCCAGTGGCACTGAGGGTTGAGGCACTGGATGCCACACCTTGCATCATGCCAGCAACCCGGGTTTGGTAACAAGCTCAGGTCATCGGGGATCAGTAGGGGCAGGAGAGGATTGAGCCTCTAGAGGATTGCTCTCCTCTCCTGGGGGTGGGTGGCTCATGTCTCCCATAGTACAGTGGCTCCCAGTGGAGACTGAGGGGCTCACAGCTAGTGGGAGACATGCTGGGGTATGGAGGTGATGGCAACAGCCTGCGGACAGGTGCAGGAGTATGCCAATCATGCACTGGCCATCAGTGCACATCCGCACCTCTGGGAACAGGAAAAATGGAAAAAAGCATTGACCCATGGTAGGCGATGGTAGGTCCAGGGGCCATCCTCCATGCCCAATGCCGGGTTCTTAGCCTGCCATCGGTGCTCCCTTCATTCCCATGGCAACCTGTCTTGATTTGAGAAAGGTCACCAAGAGGAGTCGGTGGTCCCGCCCAGGAGGGCTTGGATCTGGGGGGCTCGGGAGCCAGGAGAGTGAAGAAGGGTTTCCTATACCGATAGTAAGGTTGGAACTTCAGGCGGGTAGGACAGGGGTGTGCCAAGTGACCACACCGAAGAAAGTCCGTGGATCAGTAAGGAGGGGCGTAAAGAGAATGTAAAAAAAAAAATGACATAGGGTTGGCTGCAGTGCTTGTGTTTCCAGAATGTTCAGATGCAAGGCACTATACTTTAGAACATGTCAGAAGGTGGTTTTGGAATGCAGCAATGAACCAAAGCATAGAATGTCAAGGTGGTGCACAATTTTAAAATGTTGGGGGGGGGTGTCACTCAATCTCAGAATGTGACAGGGATGTGCCATCTCAAAATGTAGTGGGACAATTAGTCTCAGAATGTAACATGGACACACATTGAGGAATTTGGTCGGGACTGACAAATTCGGAATACAGTGGGGATGCACACTGTCGGAATGTGACAGAACACACCATTTATTCTGAAACTGCTTCTCCATGCCACATTCCAGAATTGTACACACCCACCGTATTTCAAAATTGTGCATCACATCCCCACCACATTCCATTATGCATCCCAGCCATATTCTAAAATGATGCATCCCTGCCACATTCTGAAATGGTGTATCCCCACCAAATTCCATAATTGCACATCCCTGCTAAGTTGTGTTTCAATGCCACATTCCAAAATTGTCACTGCCATGCTCCCAAATTGCGTGTCATGCCACATTCTGAAATTATGCGTCACCACCACATTCCAAAAATATGTATCACCACCACATTCAAAAATTATGCATCACTGCCACATTCCAAAATTGTGCGTCACTGCCACATTCCAAAATTGTGCATTACTGCCACATTCTGAATCTGTGGGTCACCACCACATTACAAAATTGTGCATCACTGCCACATTCCTAAATTGTGCATCACTACCACATTCCTAAATTGTGCATTACTGCCACATTCTGAACCTGTGTGTCACCACCACATTCCAAAAATATGCATCACCACCACATTCAAAAACTATGCATCACTGCCACATTCCAAAACTATGCATCACCGCCACATTCCAAAATTGTGCGTCACTGCCACATTCCTAAATTGTGCATTACTGCCACATTCCAAACCTGTGTGTCACCACCACATTCCAAAACTGTGCATCACTGCTACATTCTGAAATTGTGCATCGACGCTGCATTCTGAAATTGTGTATCACTGCTGCATTCCAAAATTGTGCATCACTGCCACATTCTGAAACTGTTCATCACTGCTGCATTCCTAAATTGTGTATTACTGCCACATTCCGAACCTGTGTGTCACCACTATATTCCGAAATTGTGCATTATCATCGCATTCCAAAACTGTGCATCACTGCTGCATTCTGAAATTGTGCATCACCACTGCATTCCAAAATTGTGCATCACTGCTGCATTCCAAACCTATACGTCATCGCCGCAATCCGAACCTGTCCATCACCGCTACATTCCAAACCTGTGCATCACCACTGCATTCCAAAATTGAGTGTCACTGCTGCATTCCAAAAATGCTCACCACCACATTCTAAAATTGTGTGTCACCACCGCATTTCAAAATTGTGCATCACTGTCACATTCCAAAATTGTACATCACCATCACATTCTGAAATTGTCCGTCACTGCCACATTCTGAAATTGTGTGTTACTGTCACATTCTGAAATTGTGTATCACTGACACATTCTGAAATTATGTGTTTCAGCTACTTTTCTGAGACTGTGTCATTGCTGCATTCCACAATTGCAACCTGGTGACATTTCAAAATCTCATACCTGCAGTACACAACTTCATCATTCTAAAGCCATGTTTGCCATTGCATTCCATCCCCTTCCCCATCATATTCTGAAGTACTGTACCTTGCATCTACACATTATGGAAGTGCATGTGCTGCCCCCCCCCGTGTCAAGTTTTCCTTTTTCAGATGTTTACAACTGCAGTTTTAAGTAACATAGGAGAAATAAGTCATATAAGGTAGCTTGTAGGGAGGATTAGGTTGTGAGTTCAGGAGATGACATCAGCGGCAGCTCTTCACTGAAACTGGCTTTTTTGAACAGGCAGTGAATTAGGGTTACAAAATGACTTGTAGCTTTTAAACAAAATAACTCACAGATATGATTTTTCTCATGAGGCTGACTGAATATATACTGATCCAAATTCTGAATTTATTGATGCCAAACATTTTGGCCTCAGTCCCTCTTTAAATGTGGTAAAAATGAAAAATATTTTAAAAGCTAGAAAAAGATAGATATGATAATACTAATATTGTACATTACAAGAAAATTAGAAAAACTCACTTGGGGAGAGTTCACTTACGTGGTTGTGATAAGGGGGCTACCTAAACAAGTCATAAAGTTGGGCACAAAAGTGTAAAACACTGTCCAAGTTATGGCCATTTGAAAAGTAGCATGCTGCAAAAAACTATGTCTGGGTACATAGCAAAAATAAGAGCATGCACGAGCAAAACATTGGCTGTGAGGGTGTTTACTGCTGCTGCTATTGCCTATGTGAGTTCTTTTTAAACTATTTATTATTTTCATGAACAGACATACAGCCCCAAACCTGACAAATCACTGAAGAAACTATGCAGTGAGGATGCCACTCTTCTTAATGGGGCCTATGCACAAAAACGAGCCAAGGACGTGCTAATTGCATATACCTGGCCCACTTAGCTACACTGCCACAGACAGGCACAGTGAGCACAGTATTCACTGCTGCGTGCCCCAACAAAGCACCTGTCTGCAGTACTGCTCCCTGGCGCTCAGCTGTGTGGGAGTGGATCGCAGGACACAGGCAGGCATCCAAGTGGATGCCCATCCTGGGTCCAGCAGTGGATCCCCTGCTACGTGCACACAGGGGATGCCAGGGCACAGAATGGCACTGCCAAACACCATGGGTGATCATTTGGCCATACAGTATCAAGGCACATTGGCCCCTTTCTTCCCCAGTGCTGCAAACACAGCACTTCTGCATCTTAGTATATTTTCCACCATTATTCTGTAGTGTACTCACCAGCTGTTTGCAGGCAGACGTGTACAGATGGTGTATACAGCCAGCTAGCCTCTCACTGCAGCATAGCTGTGTGCCAGTAAGCCTGGTGATTCATTCTGTGCCCTGCTTATAATGTACAATGCAGCACTGGTTCAATCATCACATTGTACAATGTTCTGGTACACCATGGCATTAGTACGTAATATAGACATGGCCATACAAAGAACATTGTATAATTGATTGTCCAGTGGCCAGCATTTACCCTATCAATTCATCCTTTATACCGCCATTGCTCCCACACTGGCTTGTGATCTCTGACAAGTTACAGTATCAGTATCTGGGCTTGCTTTGTGTACAGTACTGTATGTTTATGGTGGTAGCATACTGTAGTTAATTAACATTGTGTTCTGCTCAGCTTGAGCTGCTGAGAATCTTGCAGATTATGGAGACTTTTTAAGGGAGCACAGACAGACAGAAGAGAAAAAAGAGTAAGTCTTTAGCTGGGCATTTCTTTCTTTCTTGCTCTTCTGTTTGTGTTCATTTTGCATTAGCACACTGCACCTTTGGAAATGAAAATCTTAAAGGGAAGTCCGCTCTCTAGGTTAATAACAGGTATTTATCATATGATGTGTCAATATCATTGCCTTGATCATACTGCTGATGTTTTTTATTATATACATACTGATAAGAATGTTGGTTTTACAACCCCTATGCATAGCTCAGTACTACAATACACCTAAACAATACAGACTTCATGGATACCTGAGATAAATAGAAAAACTAAATCCAAGCATGCCCTTACTTATTAATGCTACAAGAAACCCAAAGTAGATTTATTGTGATCCAAGTTTTGTGGTCAGCTTTAGTTGTTAAATACTAGTGCAAGATGCTCTGTCACAAATGCAGGATTGTGCAGAGATTCTCTCTCCACTTCAGGTTGTCCTCTGCCACTTTGCACTGATATGCTGTTCTAGGATGTCTTTTGGTCCCTTTTGTACATACAATATGTCTACTGTAGTTAGGTACATAGACATATACTGTAGGCAGTCAGCAGGTATCCACTGGGGGGGGGGGTGTAACATTTATGGCAGGGTCCTCACTGGCGTAACTCACCCTCCCCATGCCTGGCACTACATGCTTTAGTGCATGGTGCATAGTGTGGACACACCCTCGACACTAACCCCAGACCATCCATGGTGCGTAGCTGCATGGGTGGCCAGGGGATCGTGTGCACAATGGGCTTGTGCACTTGTTGTGTATGCTGCTGTGTGTCCACTTGACTCCTGCTGTGCAACATTCAGACTTAGGGTTACCTACGCATCTTGGCTACATGGCATATAGGCAATCCGCAGCTTTGTGTGTAGGCCCCATTGCATGCAGTGTTAAATGTCAATGTCTAATTGCTACATTTTTGGGTTACAGCAATATTTCAAAATCCCTAGATTTATAACAGTTCAGTAAGCTGAGTGGTTATGAGTGTAGGAGCAGCACGAAAAGAAATTGTCCGGTTAATTCAACAGTCTTTCAAAGTCTTCATTCCCTGTTAAGGAAAATGAGGGTATCATACTATAACAGAGTGGGCACCCTTAGGGCACATTTCACATAGGGATCATCACTCTAAAGCCAGAACTGTTTTAAATAAAGTTCCTGCACATAATTACATGGAAAAGTCAGCTTCTTTTTGCTCCTCCCTTACTCCCCGGCTGGCCACTCCTTCAGGTCACCTAGGACACCCACCGGCACTCTACCCCCGCCACAAGCCACCACCCCACATGTCAGCCCCCCAGGTAACCCAATGTAACCCTTCATCAGATGGGTCCCCCCAGGCTCCAGAGATGGGCCGGCCAGCACAACTTGTTTGGCCTGGGTGCTGCTGGGGTGGACTGGGCTAGTCCAGGGCTTTGTGGTGGTGGGGGACCAGCAACCATCATCCAGTTGGCCAGGGAGGCATTTCCTGTTTTTTCCCCCCTGGGAGTGCGATGTCTGGGATGTCAAGGCAAGGGCCAACATCTGTCGTGCTCCCTACATAGTGGGACCCGACATGCTGCCATACCAAAGGCCTCTGCCAGAGGTCAGTAGTCACCGGGCTGCAGACCCTCCCTCCCCCCAGGAGATGGTGAGCCATCGTGGGACACTCAAGCCATTTCCCCCTCGGCCAGCCCTCTGACACTCTGGTCCATTACTGAACCCACGTCGTCAATGTCGCAAGTGGAAATCCAACCACTACACTGGCGAGCTGGCCCAGAAAAGTCAGCTTTAAATAACAAACTGGCCTATAATTGAGCTAGATGTTACAATATTCCTTCATTTAAGAGTATTAAACAGTTATTATACAATGGTAAGAAAGAATACCAGATTCTGATTGGTCAGTGTGTGCCTGAGACTGTGATGATATTACGGTATAACATCACTGTCACTGATTAGCATTAGCTTTGCTTGCCATTACCGTAGATCACCTTTACCTTTTTTTTCCTCTTCTCTTAAGAAACTCACTAAAAATCTACTAAAAACATTTTTTTTATTTTTTTTTTATTTTGTATCACAATGAGCCATTGTATAATAGCAATAAGGCACTCCAGGGTGTGTGTTATTGTGTAATAACGTCACTCCTGGGGTGGTGGAAGCACTCGGCTTTGCCTCGTGCTCAACCCACCTCAGCAGTGACGCGCATTACACAATAACACACACCCTGTCATGCCTTATTGCTTAAATAACTCTCACAATGGTGAGATGCAAAGACATATCAATTTTTTTACATTTTAAGCTAAAAAGTGAACAGTTTTTTTTTTAGTTTTTAAGTTAAAAAGTGAACAGTGTTAACAGTCACTAAGAAGGCATGAATTTAAGTCCTGGCTCTAAACCCCATGGGCTGGAGTTTCCAAGGCTTTAGATATGGAGCCCCAGGCTTGCAGCAGTTCAATGAGATTTTTCATCCTATATGGCAAATGATACAAGTTAGACCATCTTTTTATGGTCCAGCTTGGGTCGATCTCGGGGACCATTTTTATGGAGCTTGGGTCACAGATTTGGTGCAAGCTGCCGTACATCAGAACAACTGCCGCAACTGCACTGGAGCGTCACAAATCGGGTGCAGTTGTGGCAAAAGGCTTTGGTGCACTGGTGATTTCAAAGTGTTGCAGTGCAGGACTTGATGTAAGCCCTGTGCCACCCTTTGAAAATCTGGCCCCTTGTGTTTTAAGCGCAAGTTTTTAAAGTTCCAGAATCGGGACTTATTCCTCGTTTCGTAACCAGCATATTTCATTGCAAACCTGGAAATATGGTAAAGTCACTCAGATTTCCTCTCCGTATATTTCTGAATTTGGATAGTGTGAGTCTTCCCCTCTCGACCATGTAGGAGTGTGTCTTTGGGCCTACTTTAATGCCTCAGCCGGGTTTGAAAATAAATATACTGTGCCGTGATGGGTGATACAAAGGCAGCCAGGAAACACCTTTGGGAGATATCTGCGTCTCGAAGAAGAGTTCACAGCACATCAAAAGTTTCTTTTTTCTAACATATCAAGAAGCTTATGTCTGGATATAGGTGCACCTGCTGACCATCCTATAATGCATTTTCTTCCTCCTTGCAGTAACCAAAATAAAATCTCTGGAGCCCACTCCATCCAAGACCATCACTACAGCTCATGGCACTTTAGAGTTATCAGGCTTGTACCTTGCCATCACTCTGTAGGCTTCCTGTAACTTTTTTACATTTTATATGCACTGAGTGAAAGTTTTCCAAAATACAGTACAGTCCAGCCCAGTTATAATGGACACAGATATAACGGATGCTTGCTTATAACAGACAATTTATCAAAACCAAATGCCTTATTCTATGCCTCCTATACATAAAATCACAGATAGACCGTACATTATAGCCCTTACATAGCGGACAATTCATGCGGCATTACGGTACTGTAGCTAGCGCTTAATGAGGTGCTAACCTGTTTTGGCAGCTAGTTGATGAAATGCCAATTATACTTAAATGGATCAAAACATACAAATTTAGATTTCTGACACCTTCTGTGTGCTCTCTTCTGTACTGTGCTGTGCTGTGCTATGCTGTGAGAATGTCCTCCAAGCGTGCTGCTGTAACTCTCACCCGAAAGGCGGAGATTTTAAACAAAACAGAGAAAATGCCTAAGACCAGCATACATGAGCCTGCATTACATTTTGGTCTCCCTAACTCCACCTTCTCTGATCTTATAAAAAACAAACAGAAGCTGCTGTCAGAGTGGCATAATACCCAGAACCCTGAATGAAAAAGAAAACATGATGGTAAGGAAGGAGACTTAGAGGGAGCTCTTTTGCGGTGGTTTGCAATTGCTTGTAACCACAAGGCAATGATCAATGGTCTGCTGCTGCTTCAGATAGCAGCTCGAGCTTGCTACCGCAATGGGGAAGAGGGTTTTATTCCTTTACCAGGTTGGTTGCACTGCTGGAAGGTCTGGAATCATATCAGGTTTAGAAAAGCCCATGGGGAAAAACAAAGTGCAGACATGGTTGGGGCAGAGCAGTGGGTTAAGGAGGTGCTTCCAACTGTTTTTGAGGGGTATGCTGCTCACAATATCTTCAACACTGATGAGACTGGGTTCTTTTATTATTGCATAGGTCAGGAAACAATGACTTTCAAATCTTGAAGTGCTACAGGCCACAAAAAAGGCTAAATAAAGACTCTCGGTGCTCTGCTGCTGTAACATGGCAGGCACCAAGGAAAGAGATCTGTTAGTGATTGGGAAGTCAGTGTCACCTAGGTGCTTCTGTGGTGTTCAGCACCTTTCTGTAACATACAGGGCCAATCGGTCAGCCTGGATGACTGCGGACTTGTTTACTGAGTGGTTAAGAGTGTGGGACAAGCAGTTGAGGCATAGGAAGATTGCTTTAATTTTAGATAACTTTGCTGGTCATCCTGCTGTCCCTGGGCTTAAGAACATTAAACTCATTTTTCTACCACTAAATATAACATGCATATTTAAGCCCTTAGATCAGGGCATCATTTACTCACTCAAACAGCACTATGCGCGTGCCGTGAGGTCTAGGGTGCTGGAGATGCTGGACTCTTCAGAGGAGCTAACAGCAGCGGTCTGCGTTAAGGGAATCACTCTATTAGACTCTGTCAGGATGATGAAGCAGGCATGGGATAACATCACAGTGGAGACTATGGTGCACTGCTTCATCAAGGTTAGTTTTAATACAGACCCTAACACAAACACACAGGAAGAGCAAGGACTGTCAGCACTGCCTGATTTAACCAAGGATGAAATTCTGGAGATCTGACACCTCGGGGACAGTATGCCACAGGAAGAGTGTAGTGATGTAGAAGAGATCCTGAATGAAATGACAAATGCAGAATCGGGTGAAGAGACAGACTTCGAAGAAGAAGAGGAGGAGGAGCCAGAAGTGATTGTCACACCTTCCAATGTGAAAGCTGCCCTGCTTACACTATGTAGAGCTATGGAACAGCAACCAGTAATACAACCACAGTGGGAGAATCTGACCAGAATGGAGCATATGTGGTCTTAATGCCCACAGACTAAGCCCCAGCAAAGGAACATAACAGACTTTTGTAACCCCATACCAAGCACCCCTAACCCCCCACTGAACAGACTCTGAACCGCTCTACTCTGCTGTACTTCACAAGCAATTTTTTAATACAATAAAAAATAAAAGATAAGCTTTAATACCAGCAACGAAGTCACAAAGCACAAAAGCACTAAATCACACCACATGACATTACGTAGTACTGTAAAACATGATTACCGCGATAAGCTGATCACTCAAATGGCATTGCAGATGTAGCGGACAATGATTATAATGGGCAAAAATGGGATTACCTGATGTGTCTGCTATAAGCAGGTCCGACTGTATATGCTTACCCAGTATTTTTCATTCAGAGAGTTTTTGAGCTGGGTTTTCTGCTGGCATACGGTATTTCTTTTAACTGTGCATGTTTCTCAAGCACATAACTCACCATTCAGTTTAAAGTATGTGTAAAACAAAGTGTATGGTAGAAATCCCATCATTCATCGCCTTCAGCATGTGATACTCTCCATCATGAAGATTCCCGCCCCTCAGATCTTGAGGTTATACACAGATGTCTAGCAGTGATTGGATGAATGGCAGAATGTTTTCCTCACTGTGTTTCCTCTCCATGACTGACATTTTAAGGAAGGCAGTTCCTCTATGGGTGTGCCTTCATGAGGCAGTCTGCTTCACTATAACTCCTGAATGGGCTGGTGATGTAGGAGATGGGATGGGAATGGGTAGTGCAGCATGATTTGGACACAACCCAGTAGTGACTAGAAAGCTTCAGTTTACACTTCTGATCCAGATATCAATAGTGAAATGCCTATAAGCCCCCCTTTGCCTCCTTCAGAAGTGTTGCCATCTGCATTGGTATTACAGTACTTTGTACATACTAGGGAGAACATGCCTGGAAAATGTAAAGCATCACGGAAAGTTGTATTTGGGCTTCACTTCATGCAACAGCCTTTAAAAGCCAGAGTCTTCTGTGACAGAGAATGGCTAAAGATGAAGGGCCATCATCTCCCCAGTGAACTGTGTCATTCAAACAGAACTTGGGTGAGTAGGTAGCAGTTTAGTGCAGGCAAGTATTGACTTGGGCAGTGTAGTTTGTTTTTGAAAGTGGTGGTTATAGTGGAGCTTTTGAAGCAGCAACAATAACTGAGGATGCCTCAGTTGGCTATTGTGGCTGCATAGGTGATTGCATTCCATGAGTAAACCATCTAATCCCACCACTTCACATGCCTTACTGTACCTGCATCTGGAAAGTCTGATCAGAGTGGGGCTTGGGAATGGATGTGGCCATTAGGAAGATGCCATGTTCATGTTTTAAATGATCAGCCAGACTACTGGTTCTCAATGTTAGGTAAAGTGACCCGATTGATCTTTCTACCACACTAATTACAACAAGATTTCAGTGCATTTGTGGAGCCATCAAAAAAATACTCCTACACTGTAGAAGAGCTCTGTTTCTTTGCTGCATACAATGACTGTGAAGGTTGTGAAGCATCGGGTCATGTTATACAAGATCATTTCTTTTTTTCTTTTTTTTTGAGTCAGGAAATGGAGCCTCTATTTGGATAGTCATGGTCTACAGGCTTCCATCACAGGGGAAGAACTGAGATAAAGAAATGTTGGAAGCTATTGGCAAAATGGCTGAAAAGGGGAAGGTAGTGCTGGTGGGGGACTTTAATCTGCCAGATGTAGATTGGAGCCTCCCTGTAGTAGTGTCAGCTAGAAGCAGAGACATCCTGGACTTCCTGCAAGAAGCATTCCTCAGGCAACTAGTCAGTGAACCCCCTCGGGGTGGGGCAATACTGGACCAAGTGTTTGCTAACAAGGAGAGTGTTGCAGACATCAGGGTGGGAAGACATCTGGGTACCAGTGACCATTGTACAGTGTGGTTTAATATAAGAACAGCAGCGGAATCCTAACACACAAAGGTAAGGGTCCTGGATTTCAGAAGGGCTGACTTTACAAAAATGGGAGAATCCATCTGAAATTATCTGGCAGGAGGAGATATCAGGGGGGTGGAGGGCAAATGGGCCAGACTAAAAGAGGGCATAGTAAAGGCAACAAACATGAATGTCAAGCAAGTAAGCAAAGGCAGAAAGAAGAGGAGACCATTATGGTTCTTGAAGGTGGTGGCAGAAAAGGTAAGGGCAAAAAGCGTGGCATTCAGAAAGTACAAGGAAACCCAGAGAGAAGAGTGCATTGGGAGAAGTGGAAGGAGACAGGCAAAGTAGTAAGGAGTGTAAAGGCGCAAACTGAGGAAAGAATAGCTGAGGCAGTATTTAAAAGGGACAAGACATTTTTAGGTATGTTAGTGAGAAAAGGAAGACAAATGGAGGGATTGTACAGTTAAGAAGGAGGAGGAGTACTGTACGGAGGGGGCCAAGAGAAGGCAAACATCCTAAACAAATATTTCTGCTTAGTGTTCACAGTAGAAGCAGAAGGGGAGGGACCATGAAAAGGCACTAGGAGCTTTGAGGGGAGGAAAGAGGACACCAGTCCCTTTTCTGAGGAGAGGATCAGAACACCACTCAATAATCTTAGGCTGAACAAAGCCATTGGGACAGACAAAGTGCACCCAAGAGTGCTAAGGGAACTCAGGGAAGTACTGGCTGCACCACTGGAGAACGTAACAGTTCACTGGAGACTGGCATGGTCCCAGAGGACTGGAGAAGAGCAAACATAGTCCCACTTCACAAAAGTGGTAGCAAGGAAGAGGCAGGCAATTGTAGGACTGTCAGCCTGACATCTGTGGTAGGGAAATTAATGGAAACAGGAGAAGACTACACCAAGCAGATCAGATAGATTCTTTTGACTGGGTGAACAAAGTGTTGGATGAGGGAGGGGCGGTGGATATGGCCAACCTAAATTTCAGCAAGGCCTCTGATACCATTCTACATAGGAGGCTGGTAAATAAGTTAAGTAGCATGGAGGGTGGGCAATAAGGTGGTAACGTGGGTAAGAAACTAGTTATGGGATAGGAGGCAGAGGCTGGTGGTAAAAGGAGGGGAGAGTGACCAGCAGGATACCTCCGGGATCAGTGCTGGAGCCGGTCCTCTTTAATATCTTCAACAGTGACATTGCAGAGGAGTTGGAAGGGAAGGTCTGCATCTTTGTGGATGACAACAAGCTCTGCAACAGAGTGGACAATCTTGGGGGGGGGGGGTACAAAGGGTGGTAAGAGATTTAAAATGGCTGCAGGCATGGTCTAAGGTTTAGCAGCTGTGGTTTAATGTAAAAAAGTGCAAAATAATGCAACTGGGCCACAGGAACCCATGGGTGGAGTACAAAAAGGGGGAGATATACTGGCAATGACCAAGCAGGAAAGGGACCTGGGGTAATCATATTGGATGACCAAAAGGTGGCCAGACAGTGTGACAAGGCAATCAGGAGGGCTAGTGGGATGTTGGAGTGCACAGGTAGGGGTATCACCGCCAGGAACAGGGAAGTGATGTTGCCACTATACAGGTAACTGGTAAGACCCCACCTGGAGTACTGTGTCTAGTTCTGGAGACCACATCTCAGGAAAGACATTGACAGAGTGGAGGCAGTCAAGAGGAGGGCTACCAAGATGGTGCAGGGTTTGCATCAAAAGCCCTATAGGGGAGGCTAAAAGAGCTCAATATTCACACCCTGGAGTTGGGGGGATATGATCAAGACATTTAAATACCTAATGGTGGAGAATAAGGTACAGGTGGGAGATATTTTTTCTGAGGAAAAGGTGCTCTAGGACAAGGGGTCATGATATGAAGCTGGAAGGAGGGTTAATTCAGGAGAGACATGAGGAAGTACTTCATCACAGAAAGGGTGGTGGATGCCTGGAACAGCCTTCCAGAGGAGGTAATGATGGCAAAAACAGTGGTGGGATTCAAAAAAGCCTGGGATAGGCACAAGGGAATCATAGAGGAAAGGAAGGGGGTGAAAGACCAAGCAGGGTCTGCAGAATAAGCGATCACAATAAGAATGGGTAGACTGGATGGGCTAAGTGGCTGTTATCTGCTGTCAGTTTCTATGTGTCTATGAACAACTGGACTTTTTCCTCTGGTGACAGTATAACTGTAGTGTCTGTACAAGACACAGACTCGCTGTAACCTTCCTTAAGTGATGATTGAGCAGTAGCAATGGGTTGGGTGGCACTGCTGCTGATTCATGATTTGGAGACAAGGGCGCTTTGTATCATGCTTCAGGGTGGACTGGTAGTTGTCCAGGCACATGCACAGGTGGCTGTGGTGACAACTGTTTTCATGTTGTTCATACGAGATGGACAGGGGGTGGGCTTGCCATTACAAATCTGGATGGATCGGCTGGCCCGCCAGTGCAGCGGTTGAATTCCGCTTGCGACACGGCGACCGTGTTGGGGAATGGACCGAAGTCGGAGGCAGCAGGGAGAAAGTTGAGCATCCCATGGACTGCTCTCCTTCTCTGGGGGAGGAGGGTAGAGTATCTGGCACCGAGGGACCCCTAGTGGAGGCTGGAGGAACCACAGGCTACCGATGCCAACACGCAAGAAATGTGGGGTGGATGCTGGACATCATTGCATGTCCCCACCCCTTGGGAAGCCTAGAAAAATAGCTGCCAGCCGCCCTTGATGAAGCCTGCCCTCAGCTTCAATTAGCTCTCTCAGTCGGCTCCCTGACCTGTCCCGTCAGATGCGGCACTTGGGCCGGTGCCACAACCGCGCCCTGGGGGGCAAGCCAGGGGGTATCAGGGAGTCGCAGCCAGTATCAGAGAGTGGAAGCCAAAGGGTCTGCGACCAGGCTGAGGTACCAGGCGGCTGGGGGCAGAAGAATCATAGCAAATAAAAAAAAAAAAATCTGGATGAATCTATTTTATCCTTGGTAGAGGATTTGGGAGCA
This sequence comes from Neoceratodus forsteri, assembly GCA_016271365.2. NCBI lineage: Eukaryota > Metazoa > Chordata > Ceratodontiformes > Ceratodontidae > Neoceratodus > Neoceratodus forsteri. The sequence goes on from CM057453.1 coordinate 138,962,903, forward strand.
CTGGAAGGAGGAAGACAGTGAGACCCCTGTGCTTCTAGATTGATCAACATGGTTTCATCACCAGATGCACTGGATGACTGGCTGGAAAAACTGCTCACAGTGGGAGTGAAATTGGTGGACCTCTGGGGGTTGATGAACCATGGTTTCTTTAGCCATATTCTCGCATACCCAACCCTACTTCTTCTCTCAGACTGTGCCCCTGCTCTACCACTACAACTCCCAGCCCCTGTCCCTTTCTCCTTCTGCACAATCACTGCTTGCAGAACTGGTACTTGGTGGAACTGGCATGGTGGAACCTTTCCCTGCTCCTTCCCTTCCTAACATCCCTTTCTTCTCCTGTTCTTTTCTTCAGGGTTTCTGCAAGACATGATGGTAGACACCAACACACATGCCAGTCATGTGCTCTACACCCTTCTCACCCTCACTGAGAGACCTAGTGCATCATATAGTGGCCTAGTTCTCTTAGTTTTCACTCACAGGCAAAAAACTCTAAAGATTGAGTCCTGTGCCCTGATCCACAGCACCAGCTTTCAAATTATTATTATTTTTTTTTCACAATGATATTTATCCTCCTACGGCAGATCCCCCCGACCATCTGCCACCCTACCGGCTTTCAAATTATTTGCAAATTAATCCTTAGACACCCCCCCACACACACACCTTTAACAGTCTGCTGAGCAAGGGGGCCAAAAAACTAAAATAGGCAATAAATGATTTGTGTGCCCTGTACACCACCAGCAATCAGTAAGCAAAATCAAAGTCAAAGAAAAATCTTTCAAAAATCCACCTGCACATTTCACAGTCTGGTTAATTCACTTGGCCTTGCTCCTTCTGCCGGGCCTGTAGCTGGAAGCACCATGTTTTGTTGACAGTAAATCTGCTGACATCCAGTACAGTGATGGCACAATGCTGACACTCAGTATTGTGCTGTCAATAATCAATGTGTTTTTTGTGGGGGGCTGTGCTCCCCCATACCCTCCACATTTAAATGTAATCAACTTCAGATCAGAGTTGTTTCGGGGAAGGGCACAACACCGGGAAAAGCCACGTCGGTGAACCGCAGATCGTTACAGTGACTTTCGCTGTAATGGTCTTTTTTTGTCTTTCGAGGTTTTGGCTTTGCTCTACTGTGGGCCACCGCCTGTAGCTACCACTGCAGGTTCAAATTGTGCACTCTCTCCTTTCCTCTGCAGCCCAATTTCACTACCCCGCCTGCCTGAAACTACAGTTAAATATTGTGAGAATTAGCTAACTGGAATGATAATACATGAGTCTCTGGTGATTTTGAATGTTTTCTGTTCAAAAGTCACAATTTTTTACATATAATTAGCTCCTTCAGTAGGCAGGTCCTTACCCTGTGAGAGAGGGCTAGAAATGGTACTGATATGTGCGGAGCAGAAGAGTTCTCGCTCTCCGACATCACTGATTGGCTGCTGCGGGTCATGTGGCTTGCTAGCATGTTCACTGTGGACTCCCTTTCAAAAGTATTGCCTCGTGACATTGAAGTGCCAGAGTGTTAAAGGGGAAACCAGGTTCTTTTGGACCTGCTTCACCAGTGTCCAAAACGCCAGATTACAACATGTTCACAGAATGCATGCTCAGCATCTGCTCATCCTTACCAGCAGCATGTTGAGGGCAGACAGTGAGCATCCAACTGGATACCCGGACCAGTGATTAGGTGTATCTCCTACTCAGCATGAAGCATGGGACTGGGGAAAATGGCAACTCTCCAAATACTGCCATATCCAAGAAACCTTTTTTTAAAACTTTATTTTTAAATGTTTTAAGCAGTGATACAGCAGATAAAACCATCAGAGTAAATGATTATATACCTTAATGTGAAAGACTAGTTACATACTGAGTTGATAATGCTAACAATCCCAGGTTTACAATTCCCAGAACCTAAGTGTAACCCCTAGGTGGCGCTACCCCAAGAGATACTACCCCTGCCTGCGTGACTAGGTGCAGGTTGAGGGGCCTGAGCTCAGTGAACGGGTGCCTCCACCCAGAGGGTTGGTTTAAGGGTAACATAGCTGCTATGGGTATAGCCCTCCGGGACACTAATATCCCCCTCTAACCCCTCTAGTGGCTTACATAGGTCAGCAGATAAACAATCACATATGACATAGGAATACAATATTGAACCCACACTTAGTACACTTACCACCAGGGCTGCATCAGCTGCAATGGCCCTGGAGACCCCCTGTAAAATAAGACCTGCAATAGAACAGTTCAATGGCAATACAATATCCCCTCCACAAAGGTACACACTAGCCAAGTTAATTTAGGCGCCAAACAGTGAAAACTACAATTCCTACAGAAATTCAGTCCCACAAGATCTCTAGGGACAGTCTCCATTTTAAGGTCCCCCGAGGTACCAATTGGTCCAAACTGGCAGTCCAGAACCAAAATGGTGGCTCTAAGCAGAAAGTGCATGCTGCATAGGAAGACAGGTTAGACAAACTTCTATATTGTAATTATTAAAGCAGATAATCAGCAAACAATCACAGATCCTAAAAGGGCTCCCCCTGAGCACTTAGCGATGGCAGAATGATGCAGCTGTACCACAACCCACGCGGGACTCAAGCCTGAAACCACTCGGCCCCCACCAGATTAATTATATCCTATGAAATAGATAGCTCTTAAAGAGACAGGCATGGAGGCTAACAGGGCACTCTCATGCAGGCATATTCAAAACTGTTTTAGACACAAAACACCAGCCTGGCAGTGAGCATTAGGTAAGCCCAGGAAGACATTTTAGGAACCCTCATTTGTAGGGGGGGTTACATAAGCATATAGCTAGTCACAGAATGGCTCTCAACACTGTATTTCATCAATGGCTTTCCCTTTACATTTGATCCCTCACATGGGCCCATTATGGGTCCCGATCAGGTCCTCCCCCTCACTGTGCCCTTGAGACATGACATCAGTAGTACTTATTGCTCCAATACCTTTAACATGCCCTTTTCCATGGCCTCTACCAGGGAGACCACAGAGTCTCAAAGTGCTCTACCTCATCATTAGCTGGTAGCCTGTGATGATGGTGACCACAATTAAGCATTTTTAAAAAGGGTGACTCAATCACGGTGCCTGTGCACAGGGCTACCTGAAAGGAAGGGCGACTGGATGGGGAGTCCATGAATATAGCCGGGGGGGGGGGGGGCAAGCATGCCGTGCAATAGGTGGAAGGGGAGGGATGGTTTGTGGGGTGTAGTGCAGCAGTTGGTTGCTGAGCTGGCTGTGTGGCATGGTGGGTTGGTGGCAGGCTAGGGTTAGGAGGGTACTGAGTTCGGTTCTAGGCATGGTCACTTTTTGTGTGCCGGTCCGGGATTTAATTTTTTGTTTATTTTGCACCCACCCCCTGACATGCACCCCTCTGGAGCTGAAAATCCTTAAGTGGAGGTGGGTGCAGGGGGCACAGCACCCCGCATAAATAAAAAAATCTAAGTCTCCATCACCCTTTTGCTGTGCACCAGTAATGTACATCACCGAAACTGATTTTTGGTGATGTATACGTGCCCTAACAGCGATCGCCTTTCCGCGATCGCCATTATGACATGGAACCCATTAGTTCTCATTTTGGGCCCCTTCAAGTCTCATATAGTCTTTAAGGTTCCCTAACCAATGCACAATTGGTGGGGGGGGTCCTCCTTGATCCAGTACTGCATTAGGGTTTTCCTGGCAGTTATAAGGGTGAGGCTCTACAAAGAGCAGTGTCATAGGGGTTGAACACCCAGGCCTACCACTAGAAGAAGTGCCAGGGGTGTCAAGGGTAGTGTACACTTCTGAACCCTTTTCATGAGGGCATGGACTTCCCCTGAGTATAGCTGAATTTTGGGGCAGTGCCACACCATGAGGGCAAATGTGCCTTCAGTTACTTTGCACTTAGTGTTCTGATCACTGAGGTCTTCTCTTAACCTATGTAGCCAAGTTGGGTGTATACATGTTTGATATAAGAAATGGGATTGGATTTGCAGAGTCTGTTGGACCTAGAACAGGTGAGGGTATGATTTATAGCTCCATTCCAGATTTCCTGTAGGATTTCTGCTCCTAGGTCCCATTCCCATGCCAATCTGTAATCATGCGGATTGGGGCAGCCCCCCCCCCCACCACCACCAATCATTTTACAAAAAGCTGAGAGGGGTTTGGTGCCCGGCTAAGGTGCCATCACAGTGTTTGCAGCTGGAGAGTTGTTTGGGGCCCTCAGCCCTCCCAGCTCCTCTTCCCAACATCCCTCTGACACACAGGTAAATATAGGAGTTTGTCTGTAGCTGGAATGATGTTTCAGCTCTATAAAAGGTTTCATCCCCCCCCAAGAAAATGTCCCCCATCTGTTTTAGTCCCTTTTCCCACCATGCCAGTAGCCCCATGGTGCACAAACACTGTGTAACTTTTACATCCCTTGAAGACCTGTGTGAGCTCTGCCAGTACAGAGATCCCCTGCCTGTGGGCTATCTGTCGGGGAACTTTTAATCAGATGTCTAGAGTGAGCTTGGTGAATGTGTTTCTTATCTTGGGTAGATTACCTATCCCCAGCACTGGGCTCAACAGACATCCCAACAGGTCATCTTCCCAATCCCCTGCTCTTCCAGCATTTTCCAGGTTACCCCCGGGACACCAACCCACCTGCCAGGAAGGAGAGCTGGGCAGCCCGGTAGTAATGCAGCACCTGAGGGAGAGCTAGCCACCTTTGCTTTATTGGTTCTTGCAGTGTGAATATCTTAATTCTGGCTAACGTACCTCTCCAGATGAATTGGTGGAATTGGCCATGTACTGCCTTGAAAAATGTCAATGGAACTCTAATTGTGAGGACCATCAGGAGATACAATAGGTGTGGGAAGGTGCACATTTTTAATGTGTTCAATCACGTGCCCTAACACTGTAAGTGGCAGGATTTTTTTCAGCTCTCTAAGGCCTCCTTAATTTTCCGCAGCAGTGGTGGGAAGTTATTTTCATACAATTTACCCAGGTTTTGTGGGATTTGAATACCCAAGTACTTAAGTGGCTTGACAATTATAAGATGAAGGCCTGAGGTAGGGGGAGCTGCTTCCATTCACCCCCCTCCTAACATTGGCTCACTCTTGCTCCAGTTGATCCTGTGGCCAGATAACTGGCCATATTTGTTTAACATGCTTTCTAGGTGGCCCAAACTCTCTGAGGGATTACTTAAGTAGACCAACAGGTTGTCTACAAAGAATGATACCTTGGCCTGTTCTGCCCCACCCCCTGCGCATTCCCTCTATTCTAGAATCTTGCGGGATTGTGGCAGCTAGGGGTTCCAAAGACATTGCATAAAGGAGTGGTGACAGTGGGCACCCCTAACAGGTGCCACTCTAGAGGGTGAAATGCCAGGTGAGGCCCCCATTGATCATGACCAGGCTGTAGGATTAGTGTATAACATCCATACCCATCCCCAAAATGTCTTCCCCATCCTGAACGTCTCAAGTGTGCTATAAAGGTACACCTACTCCACACAGTCATATGCTTTTTCAGTGTCCAATGCCACTATACACATTAGGTTGTCCCTCCCCCTGCTCCACTTCTAAAGGATGTTAAGTGTTTTCCTCATAGTTCATTTCCTCTGTCTCCCTTTTACAAATCCTGATTGGTCAGGGTGAATAATATCTGGGAGAAGTGACTCCATTTTGGACATCATTATTTTACCAGGATTTTATAGTCGGCTGTCAATAGGAATATCGGCTTGTAAGAGGTTCACAACATGGGGTCTTTCCCCGGTTTGGGTTGGACAACAATGGTAGCTGAATACATGGAGGGGGGCATCTCTCCTCTAGCCATACATTCTTGGAGCATCACCATTAGTATGTCCTTGATCTCTTCACCAAATACTTTATATAAATCAAGAGGAAGACCATCAGAACATGGTGCCTTTCCCTCTGTCAGCCCCTGATACCCTCCTGCACCTTCTTTCACATAATTAGGGCATCCAGGCCAGTTCTTTGTAAGTCTGAGACCTGAGGCACTGGAGTGTTCAGCAAAAAGAAGTCCAGTTCACTCCTACTGGGCGTGCACTCTGATTTGTATAAAGAGCCATAATATTCTGAAAAAGCTGCCTCTATCCCCTTGGTCTCACTTGTCACAGATCCATCCTCCTTTTTCTCCTTTCTAATTTCTGTGACTATAGCCTGACCCCCTTTCGCTTCCAGCTGCCAGAAGAGCCATTTTGCAGCTCTAACTCCCTCAAAATAGACATCCGCCTTAGTAAGTATGTAAGTAAGTAAGCGTTTATTTTTAGGTGCCCAATCCCAGAGGCTCTGGGCACCATACATAGAATTCAAGAACATAAAATAAAATATACAGTAAAATGACAGCAATCAATAAAATCAAGCAGTCAGCATGAAATTGTATTTTCAGGATATGCTAACTTCAATACTTGAGCTTTTAGGCCCCTCCTGAATGTCTCCACCATAGGGGCCTCCCTGAGAGATATCGGGAGCAAATTCCAGAGGCTGGCCACCCCAATGAGTGCTCACCTGAAGTTTTCAACCCATTCTTCGGAATCACAAGGAGGTCCTGGGTGGAGAAATGGAGGGAGTGAGTCAGAATGGACGGGGTAAGGAGGTCTGACAGGTAGCCAGGGCCCTATCTGTATAGGGCCTTGTAGGTGAGCAAGCCCACTTTGAAGAGAACCCACCACATGACCGGCAGCCAGTGCAGACCCTGCAGGACCAAGGTAACATGACAGAATCTGGGTAATCCCATGAGCAACCTGGCTGCTGCATTCTGCACTAGCTGCAGCCAGCAGAGGTTCCCTCCACTGACCCAGAGATGTAGAGTGTTGCAGTAGTCGAGCCTTGATGTTACAAAAGCGTGCACCAGTGATGGCAGGTCATCAGGCGGGATTAGGGGCTTAATCCAAGCAATATTCCTCAGATGGTAGAAACTATTTTTGACGATAGCCAACACCTGAGCCTCAAATGTCAGCCAGTAAGATTTGTTTTTAAGGTGCTATATTCACATTTAGCCTTCTGCAATTTGAGCAGTATCCCATTAGGCTGAGTTTGCTTATATGCAGATTCAAATTTGTTGATTGAGGTCTTTAATGCCCGGAACCATGCCCTGCCCCTTTTGTTTTTATTGTGGGCAGAAGTGATCGTCTCACCACCAGGGTGGCCTTCATTGCCTCCCAGGGTGCCCATTCAGATGTGTCTCCTGCTTTGTTAAAAAACGGATACTCCTTGATGGCCTCACTCACATTTTTCTACGAACATACGAAAATGCCAGCAGATACAGGCCATACAGTCTAGCGAGTCTACTTGAGTGTGCAACTCCCAGTCTGATCTACTGCAGCTGCCCCCCCACCCCTTGCCCATCCATCTGATTTATCGCCCCCTTCTGCTGACTCCCTGTCCCCAGCTTCCCCCAGTTTTGCCCTTATCTTTGACCCTGTCCCACCCCCTCTTAAAACTGCCCACAGATTTCAATGATATCACCTCCTCTGGCAGTGCATTCCACCTCACTACCACCCTTTCCATGAAGTAGTGCCTCCTCATTTCCCACCTGAATCTTCCACCCTCCAGTTTCAGACTGTGTCCCCTTGTGTACCCCCCCACTTAATCTAAACATGCCCTCAGTACTAACCCTATTCATGCCCTTTAAGTATTTAAAGGTCTCAATCCTATCCCATCTCTCCCATCTATCCTGCAGGGAATACATGTTGAGCTCCCCCAGGCATTCCTCATACTGTTTGTCCCCCAGCCCAAGGATCATCTTGGTCACCCTGCGCTGGACCTCCTCCAGTAGTTTGATGTCCTTCTTTAAATACTGTAGAGGCACCAGAACTGCACACTTTACTCCAAGTGAGGTCTCACCAGTGACCTGTACAGCTGCAGAATGACTTCCTCTCTCCTAAAGGTGATTCCCCTGACAATGCACCCCAGCATCTTCTTAGCCTTGGCTGCCGGCTTCCTACATTGCACTGAGTGATTTATGTCAGCTGTGACTAGTACCACCAGATCCTTCTCCTCCAATGCAGTGGATAATTGCACTCCCCCTGCCTAGCCAGAAGCAATTCCCAGGGTTCCTGGTTCCCAAGTGTATGGCTTTGCACTCCTTAGTGCTGAACCCCAGCTGCCATGTGTCTGACCAGTGCTCAGGTCTTTCCAAATGCTCTAGGAGTACCTGCCCCCTTTCCATACTATCCACCTCCACCCCAATCTTTGTGTTGTCTGCAAAAAGGTTGATCTTACTCCTAATCCCATCCGAAATGTCGGCAATGAAGATGTTAAAATGCACCAGTCCTAGTACCGAGCCTTGTGGGACTTCAATGGTTACAGCTCTGGGAATCATGGTATTCCATGTCTTTTAGTTGGGTTGGGTCCAGTCTCCATGGCTTATTTGTACCCCCACTATGCAGACCTTTGCTTTTCATGATCACATATGCATGGTCTGAATGTAAGATGGAGCCATGGACCACCTCGTTCCCCACCTTGGAGTACCCCTTGGGCAGCTAGGACCAGGTATATTCTCATGTATGTCTTATGTACTTAAGCATAAAATGTAAAATCTCTCCCAGCTGAGTGTTTAAACCTCCATGTGTCTGTAAGACCATGGTCTGCTATCAAAGTCTTTATAGCACCTGGACTGTTGGTGGCCTTGTAAGTGGTCAGGAAAGGGTCTATCGAAGACCCCATCCAAGTTGCAATTTGCATCTCTGGCCTGCAGTCACGCCCCCTTGAAACTGGCTCTTTCCATGGAAAGTTTACTGAAGAAACCAGCATGATCATAATTGGAGCCATTAATGGATCCCACTGCCACCTGTTTACCTGTACATAGTTGCAGTTGCATAAGAGAAAACCAACCCCTGGATTATCAGTGGTCCTGAGCACCAAGGCCTGCACATGCTGCAGCACCCAAATCACTGAGCCCTTGGCTTTGGATTTAAAGATAGTTCCTGACCACATACCTCCCCAGTTTTGCTTAAAATGAGCCATTTCCTTGGCAGTGGTGTGGGTTTCTTGAAAGCACACCATGTACGGGTTCCATTTTTTTTATACCCCCCAAATGACAGACTTAAAACCAGTGACGTTCCATGACATCAACTTAACTTTGAGTGTTGAGTATGTCTGAACATACATAGAGTCAGGACATATATATACTCCCGCAGTATTGTAAGGGTTACTACAGTCAGCCATTAGGGCTTACATTAAATATTTCCAAACACAGAAATCAGTACTACATTAGGTGAGCTTGTCCACCTGTGTGGATGCTTAAAAGAACAGTTCATGGGAATTTTAAACTCGTATCTGCTCATTGCTTTACCTGTTATCACCTAACTCTAACTTTGGTGCCATCCTCCCCTCCTTCTGGTTCCCACCCAACCCTGCCATCTGACTCCTCACCTTCTCTCATTTCTCCCAACCATCTTCCCCCCAACCCCCCCAAATGCTCCCTTAGAGGATCGTTCCCCAACTTGATCACTGTGTTCCCTCATGCTTTGTTGGATGTGCATTTACTTCGCACAAGCTCACCCCCACTTTCATAGTTCCCTACAGTGAGGAGTTTTGCCTACAGCCTTCTATGGAGAAGGGCTATTACTCCTATAGAGCTCAGACCTATTTCTGAGCCCCAGGGCACATCGTAGCCCCCCCCCCACAACCTTCCCAGGAAGCCACACTTGTAAGTGTACACCACTCTTTCCAGTTTGCCAAGGAGGTGAGACCACTACCCTCTAGAATTCTGGTACTCAGTATCTACTTTCCTCCCACCTACTACACTTATTACATAACTGATGCAGCATTTTAGGGTCCCACAGAACCCACAGACCCAAGATGTTTCACAACAGTGCTGCTAAACTGCAACCTGAGTTAGGGCATAGACATCCCCACTGATGAAGCTTTATCATCATAACACCAAACCGCAACATTAGTTGCGACAGGCAGTACTGAAAATGAAACAAACCCCATGTTGCAAGGTGCCAAGATGCCATTGTAACATACAAATCTGCAGTGCTTAACAAGCAAACAATAGTAACAGATAAGAAGCAAACAACAGTAACAGTTAACAGAGTCCTTGCTTTCCAGAAATTCTGGATCAAGTTCTTGTTGACCACTTGAGAGTTATTCAGCAGTGCACTGGTATCATCCAGAGCCAGAATTATGGTTTGCCCGGTGACATCTACTGATCCCACCCCTAGCTGGAGCTACTCCCCTCCCCATCCACAACCAACAGCCAAGGGGTCACTAACCTGGTCCTGATTACTTGCAGGTCACATTTCCATCAAAGGAACAGACCATTAAAGTTACAGTTAGGGTTAAAGATTGCCCTAAGTGGCACCATGATACAATCTGCTGAAACTGTACCTGCACAATGAGTCAGTCACCATGCACCTCTGTGGCCGGTCCATAAGGCACACCTCACCTTGATAATGTATCTTGGCTAATGGTTGAGATGGGGAGAATGGGCCACAGGTAAGCCTACTCAGAAATTTATAACATTTCAAATTCATCAGCCACCTCAGGTTGCCAGCACCATGGTCATTATTTGCAATCGGCCACCTCCCACTGCTTCCCCTCTGCTAATATAGTCCTTGGCTTCTGAAACCACGTGAATAGACGAGGGGGTGGTCCTGGTTTGCTGATCTTGTGCTTGGAAAGATACAGGTGCTGATGCTGCCATCCCTTGTGCCTGAGCCTGGCTTTGACCTCATTAAATTTCTGATGTTCCCATTGTAGATCTCTGCTACAGTCCAGGAAAATAAACACTTTTTTGAGATCCCATCTGAATTGGCCCTTTCTGTCTAGCCACCGGCAGGACAGCCTCCTTATTTTAATGTCTTAGGAGTTTAGCCAAGAAATGATGGGGGCCTATCTCCTGGCTTCGGCTGGCCCACGGAGTATGGTGCGCTCACTCTACTTAAAATTTTCTGACTGTCCCCTTCAGCTCCAACTTTTCTATGAGCTATTTAGTTGTGAACAAGGCCACTGATTTACAGTGATTAAAATAATGAAATTCTGTTTTCAAGACTTGAAATTCCAGGAATTGCACCAGTGATTGTTAGTCTAATTTTTGGATTTTACTGGGGATTCTACTGTCATTCTTTTAGCATGTGTATAAATAATCAGACGAAAAGAAGGATTAGTATACAGAGCATTAAATGAAGCAAATTCTAATTTCCGCATCTGGTTGAAGCCTGCTTTTCTAAAATCCAGAACTTCAGCCTTTGATGAGGGTATACTTATACTGAGGGTCAGCTCAAACTGTACTGATAATAGACTAACAGTAAAATAACACTGGATGCAGTTGCTCCAACGTGCCACTAGATGGTGTGCTGAACTATATATGTACTGTGAAACACATGCAATAAAGAGTTTTTGCTGAGTAGATCGCATGGTATGCAGAACAGCTATCATTACATGGTACCAGGAGTTAGACTCCATTGCCACCCAGGAAAAATATGGATGGAATTCAGCAACAATGTAAAATAACCTTAACAGGGAATGTGTATGAACACTGGAAAGGTTTCAAACAAAGTTTTGAGTTCTATATCACAGTAACTGGAGCATAAGACAAAAAAGACCAGCAGAAGATTGCACTACTGTTAACAGTAGCAGTCTATGCAGCTTTAGAAGTCTACAATACTTTTGAGTTCACAGGACAAGAAGAAGGTAACTAACTCTGCTGTGATGAGAAAGTTTGAATCTTACTGCACACCTCAAAAAAAATGAAACATATGAAAGGCATGTTTTCAGATCTTGGTTTCAAAAAGAAATATAATCCATTGAGTTGTATGTTACTGATTTGCGTCTGAAGAACCAGTCTTGCAACCTTGGGCCTTTAGGTGACTCAATGATAAAAGGCCAAATTATGTTTGGCATCTGTAGTAACAGAGTTCACACTCGTCTCCTTAGAGAAACTGATTTTTTAGCAAAAGCTGTCCAGATTTGACAAGCCTCAGAAAACAGCAAGATTGCACATGGAAACCTCCAGTTAGGAGGGTGAGATTGCAGTCAGTGATGTACATGGGGCCTCAGACAAAACCAAAAAGATACTACCTGGCAAGGGGAAAGCTTTGTTGATCAAATTCAAAGTCAGTGGGTCATTACATGGAAGATGCGGAAATAAAGATGAACCAAAAAACTGTTCTGCTTTAAAATAAACTTGTTGAAAATGTGGTGAAAAGAACTATTTTGCAAAACAGTGTTTTTCCAAAAAAGTTCAGATAGTGGGCTAGCAAGATATGGCAGATGACTTCAGCAAGGGAGAAGATCTGTTTATTGAAGCTATGGGAGCTGAAAATTGTGCCCAAAATGAATGAGTCGTTCCTTTGGAAGTTAATGGATCTATAATTCCTCTTAAGTTGGACAAAAGAGTCCAGGTGAATATTTTGCCAATGTCTTACTACAGGAAGCTTAAAGAAAAGCCAAGAATTTCCAGAAGCCAGCTTCACTAAGTGCTTATATTAATACACCAATACCTACCAAAGGTATGTGCAGAGCCAAAGTAACTTGCAAGGGACTGTCCACTGATTGTACTTTTTGTATATGGTGGAAGGGAAGAGACAGCCTATCTTAGGTCTAAAAACATGTAAAAAAATGGGTTTGGTGAAATGTAGCCAAGTAATAAATACTGATGTAACTATACCAGCCATAAGCCCAGTACACAGACACTGCTTGATACTGATAAACTAGGAAATGTGGCAAAATAGTTTGCAGGTCTTATTTTTTTTTTCTATTATATTTTTATCCCCTCCTAGGAGCCTGGCAGGTGGCTTTCGTCCCTCCCTCGGAGGGACTCAGTGTTCGATCCCCATGGCTCCACCTCCACACAGGGGTTGTGTACAGACCCTCATCTCAGGGGGAGGAAATATACAAGAAAATGATAGAAGGCATCCTTGGGATGGCAGAGAAAGTGGAGATATTGATGATGGGGGACCTGAATATGCCAAATGTTAACTGGAGCACCTTTGCTGCAGCCACATCCAAGAGCAGGGCCATTACCGATGCCCTAAAGGGGGCATGCTTCAGACAGCTAGTTTTGGAACCCACTCAGGAGGGAGCGATCTTAGACCTGGTACTCCCAAATGGGGACGGAGAGAGGATCTCTGATCTTGAAGTGGGTAGCCATCTGGGCACAAGCAACCACCAAACAATGTGATTCATGATAAACTTAGCTGTAGAGTCAAGCCACACAAAAGTGAAGGTACTGAACTTCAGGAGGGCTGCTTTTGTCAAAATGGGAGAGTGCCTCAGAAAAGCACTAGCAAACAGGCAAGAAGGTGGGGTGGAGCAACAATGAGGAAACATCAAAACTGCCATCACAGAGGCAACAAGCCTTTGTGTGAAGCAAATAAACAAATCAAAAAGAAAGAAAAAAACACTATGGTTCTCAAAAGAAGTGGTGGGGAAGGTAAGAGAAAAGATAGCATTCAGGAAGTATAAGGAAACACAGAAGGAGCAGGACAGAGAACTGTACCAGTTAAAGCAGAAGGAAGCAGAGAAGGCAGTCAGAATAGCAAAGGCCCAACCTGAGAAAAAGATAGCCAACTCGGTTAAGAAGGGGGATAAAACCTTTTATAGGTACATTAGGGAGCAAAGAAAGACTAAAGCAGGGATACTGAGGCTGAATAAAGAGGAAGGTGGTTGGGCAGAGAGTGACAGTGAAAAAGCAGGGATACTGAACGAATACTTCTGCTCAGTATTCACAATGGAAAAGCAGGGGGAGATAGCGAATCCAGTCAATAGAAGCACTCTGGATAGGGGGTTGATATTAGTCCTTTCACAGAAGAAAGGTTTCTGAAAGAACTCTTAAAACTGAAGGTGGATAAAGCAATGGGGCCTGATGGGATTCACCCCAGAATTCTAAAAGAACTAAAGGAAGAACTAGTAACACCACTGACTACCCTTTTTAATAAATCATGGGAGGATGGTGTGGCGCCTGAGGACTGGAGGAGGGCGAATGTGATTCCCCTTCACAAAGGTGGGAGCAAGACAGAGGCAGGAAACTACAGATCTGTCAGTTTGATCTCAATGGTAGGGAAAATGATGGAATCACTTCTGAAGGAAAGAATTGTTTTGTACCTAGAGGCCAGTGGGGCACAGGACCCAAGGCAGCATGGATTCACAGCAGGAAGGTCATGTCAGACAAATCTAATTGATTTCTTTGACTGGGTGACCAAAGTAGTAGACCAGGGAGGGGCTGTGGTCATGGCCTACCTAGACTTTAGCAAGGCATTTGACACAGTCCCGCACAAAATATTAATAAACAAATTAGCCAGCCTGGGAGTGGGTCCAAGGGTGGTAGCCTGGGTAGAACACTGGGTGGACAACAGGACACAGTGGATAATAGTAAATGGAGTCCACAGTGAAGAAAGGAGGGCTACTAGTGGGGTACCGCAGGGTTCAGTACTGGGGCCGGTCCTTTTTAATGTCTTTATAAGTGACATTGCAGAGGGACTGGAAGGGAAAGTATGTCTCTTTGCAGATGACACAAAGATCTGCAACAGGGTTGATAAGCAAGGTGGGGTGGAAAGGATGAAAAGGGACTTGACAAGGTTGGAGGAATGGTCAAATGTATGGCAGCTTAGATTCAATGCAAAGAAGTGCAAAGTAATGCACCTGGGAAACAAAAACCCAGGGGAAGAGTACACAATGGGGGGTAAGATACTGACAACAACAAAAATGGAAAGGGACCTGGGGGCAGTCATATCAGACGACCTAAAGGTGGGCCAGCAATGTGAAAAAGCAGTAAGGAGGGCTGAGGAGATACTGGGATGCATAGGAAAAGGCATCTCCAGTAGAAAACAGGAAGTTGTTGGCCCTCTGTACAGACAGTTGGTAAGACCACATCTGGAGTACTGTGTACAGTTCTGGAGACCCCATCTCCACAAAGACATAGACAGGGTGAATGCTGTTCAGAGGAGGGCAACCAAAATGGTGCAGGGTCTGCACAAGAAGACATATGAAGAAAGACTAAAGGAGCGTAAGATGTATAGCCTGGAGGAAAGGTGGGAGGGCAGGGCATGATAGAAACTTCCAAATACCTCAAGGGAATCAACAAAGTCCAAGAGGGTAGCATCTTTCAGAAAAAGAGATGTGCAAGAACAAGGGGGCACAATTTGAAGATAACGGGGGGCCGGTTCAGAGGTAATGTGAGGAAGTATTTCTTCACAGAGAGGGTTGTAGATGCATAGAACAGCATTCCCGAGGAGGTCGTAGAGTCAAAAACAGTGGGGGAATTCAAGAATGCATGGGACAGACATAAGGCAGTTCTAGTGGGGGGGGTAGGAGGAAGTAGGCTGTTGGTTAACTAGGATCTGCAGCTTATCTGTTAGGTAGGGAAATTTGCAGACTAGGTGGGCCAAGCGGTCCTTATCTGCCATCAAATTCTATGTTTCTATTCCTGGTCCAACTGCCCCTACAATCCCCCATAGGTTTCCCTTTGAAAGGGTCAAGGTGAAGGGGCTCTGGCTCTCCCAAACCCCCGGAGACAAATCCAGATGTTCAGGGAGCTGGGACGGGTGCTGAGGCATCATCACAGAGCCTGCCAGCTCCATTTTCTCCATTTTTATCTCTGCCCACACTGACATTGTGCATTGGCAATGTGCCTCCCAGCCCGCATCTCCTACAGCCACTGCTAGAGGGAGATCAAGCTTGGTGGCAATCCCTTCCTCCCTCCCTAAGAAAGGAGAGCAGTCCTCTGGATGCTCAATCCGCTCTCTCCCCCGCTGACCTCCAGCGGCCCAGGCTCGTTCCCAAACCCGGGTTGCCAGCATGGCTCGAGGTGTGGCATCCAGCTCCTCAACCTCCAGCGCCACTGGGCTGGCTTTGCAAGTGTTTTACATGGAATTGGGTGTCTACCAAGTGCAGTACAAAATACAGGTTAGAGATAATGCACAGCCAGTAATTCAGACTGCAAGGAAAATTCCAGACGTGCTAAAGTAAAGACTGCACAAGGACCTAGACAGACTAATCACCTTGGACACAGTGAGAAAGCTAGAAGAGCCTACAGGCTGGGTTAACTCCTTAGTCACAGTGGAAAAGAACAAACTCTGGCCAGAGCCGATAGGGCTGTGAAACACTACCAAGTGACGAAAGTTACAGATGTGCATAGAAATTATTCAGTGCCCAGGTGAAAGTTGGCCATATGTTGGAGGTGGTGCACCTGATTTTCAACATGGCCTTTTTTTAACCCCTACTCATGAACAATGCCAGTGTCATTTTGTTCAATTGTCCCGAAAGGTGATTGCGCAGACCAAATGTGCTGTTCTGCGCTACAGGTGCGAAAACATGGTTCAAGCAGGTTGTGCAAAATGACAGCTATATACAGTTATGAAGGAGGTGTACAAAAATGGCTGTGTTAAAAATGTGAAGTGAAAATATTAAAAATTAGCGATGTTAGGAATGTGCGTAGAAACTGCGCAGTGCACGCTCATATGGCAGTCTATTTCTGGAATTGTTTCACCAGATTTTCAACATGGCCTTTGTTGGACCCCTCCTCATGAACAGTGCCAGTGTCATTTGTTTAATTTTCCCAAAAGGTGATTGCGCAGAGCAAACGCGCTATCCTGCGCCACAGGTACAAAAACATATTTCGGACAGGTTGTGGAAAATGACAGCTGTACTGTTGTGAAGGAGGTGTGCAAAAATGACAATGTTAAAAATGTGGAGTGAAAATATGAAAACTTAGCGACATTAGGAGCATGCATAGAAACTGTACAAGGCATGCTCGTAACATAGTCAGCTTTTGGAATGTTTTCACCAAATTTGCAACATGGGCATTTTGGGACCCCACCTCATGAACAGTGGCACTGTCATTTCATGAATCAGTCCCAAAAGGTGATTCCACACAGTGACCGCAAAATCACCTTTTGGGACGGAGTAACAAAATGACAGTGGCAATGTTCACGAGGAGGGGTGCCGAGAAGCCCATGTTGAAAATTCAGGGCAAAAATTCCAAAAACTGGCTGAGATATCAGCATAAGTTGAAAACCCCATTGAATGGCTGTTTAGTACACTTACCTTTAATTCTTCAGTTCGCGGTTTGGCTTTGCAGAGTTCAGACATGTCCCGGTCCAGAGAAGATGTCAGCGCCAACCTCCGGAGGTAAGTATGGGGTATGGGAGGTGTGAGGAGGTGGGTGTGCAGTGGGAGGGTGGGGGGGGAGGGAGACTGCAGTGACAACGAGGAACCATTTTTACTTTTACAGGGAAACAAAAGGCACAGCGAGGGACTGTTTTCAATTTTACAGCATACGAACAACAGGACACAGAAACAACACATTTCGGCACACTGGGGTGGACTCCTGGTGTGCCACATGAATGCCGACATGGGGATTGGGCACCCTATGTCAGGCATAACGTGGGCAGGGGGCAACGGGAAACAAAACATTTCAGCACACTGAGGTGGGTTTCCAGTGTGCCACATGAATGCTGACATGGGGATTGGGTACCCCATGTCAGGCATAACGTCGCCAGGGGGCACCAGACATAACAATACCGACGAGGGACCATTTTCTAATTTTTAGACAAATAAAAAATTTTGCACACTGGGGTGGGCTCCCAGTGTTGCGATATCGCAACTTGGGGACGGGGCACTAAATACAGAATGGCATTATGTCATTCACAACATGCCGGCACCACAGCATTGCTCATGCACACGACTCCGTGCACGCGCAGTGCACGCATCAGAATGCAGAAGTAACAGCCAAAATAGTGCAGCTGTTATTCCATATGATGATCGTGGCTTAGGGCTTTCAGCTCTGTCGGGCTTTTGGAAGGATATTTCCAAATGTCCAGCAGAAGAGGTTGTGAGATTGGCTGTTTTCAGAGCTAGAAAGCTCTCACAAAATGGCTGTAGGCTCAACCCACAGCCCTAAAAATGGTGCTCTGAGACTTTGCATTGATCCAAAAGATTTGAATAAGTGAACAAAAAGAGAGCATTAATGTTTACCCACCAGGTCAGTTATGCCAAGTGCCATGGCAGGCGCTGCATTCTTTTCTAAACTGGATGTCTCAGAGAGTTTCTGTTAAATTCCTCTGAATGAGAAAAGTGCAAGGCTGTGCACATTTAACACACCATTTGGCAGACACTGCTTCCTCCACATGCCCTTTGGCATTTGTTCCGCCCCAGGAGTACTTCACGATATAGTGCAACAGTTATTTGAAGGTATGGAAGAGTAGGTGTATTTCTGGATGATACTATAGTGAGGGGAAGAACAAAACTAGAGCATGCTAAGAGACGGACCCAAGTTCTGCAGCAGGCAAGACAAACACGGTTGAAACTGTAGTATGAAAAATGCCAGGTACAAGAACTGACATACTTAGGAGATAAACCCTCACCAGACAGGTTGCAGCCTGATCTAGAAAAGGTAAGATCAGTAAAATAAATGCCTAACCCAAAGAATAAAACATCTGCAGAGATGTATAGGTCTAATAAACTATCTGGGCAAGTTTGTGCCAAATTTGACAGCCAAAACTGCAGCTTTAAGAAGCCTCTTAGAAGCAAAAACTGAATGACAGTGGAATTATGAACACACAGTAGAGTGGAACAACTTAAAAGACATTCTGACTAAGAAACCTGTACTGTGTTTTTATGAGCCAACTAAGAAAATTAAAGTCTCCACAGATGCCTCTAAAGATGGGCTAGGTGCAGTTTTACTGCAAGATCACCAAGGGAAGTTAAAGCTTGTAGCATATTTATCACGGTCCATGACATCAGCAGAAAAAAGCTATGCTCAGATTGAGAGACAGGCCTTGGGAGCAGTATTCAGATGTGAGCAATTTCATGAATACATTTGTGGCTTGTTAGTATTACTAGAGACAGATCACAAACCACTTATTCCCATTTCACAAAAGAACCTGGGTAATGCACCCCCACATATTCAGAGGCCTATGCCAAAACTTCCAAAATATGACTTAACTTTTGTGTATACACCTGGAAAGCATTTAGTGGTGGCAGACGCTCTTTCTAGATCACTTCTGCAAAGTCCAGTTAGCAGTACAGCAGAATGTGATGTGGAAAATCACAAAGACATTATTGTAACAAACCTCTCAGTTTCTGAAGAAAAGTGGAAACTTATTGCCACGGAAACAGGAAAAGATTAGACCTAGCAACAAATAATCAGCAGCATTCAGGAGGGGAAGCCTAACACTGTCTGAGCACCTGATTCACATTTTCTTGGAGAACTCACAGTAGTTGACAGAGCATTGCTTACAGGACAGAAAATTGTAATGCCTGTCTTGCTGTGGTCACAAATGTCTCCGTTGGCGCACTAGGAACATTTGGGTATAGAGAAAATTAAAAGGTGTGCAAGGGATGTGATGTATTAGCCTATGCGAAATCAAAGACTTCAGGTGCATCTCAGGATTCTTCCCAGGCGCTTAAACAAAACGGGATGGCATCATGTATTAGTCTAACATGAGCAAGCATGTAGAGGAGTTGGTACAAAATTGTAAGAAATGCCAAAAGTACAGATACTCCCAGCCAATAGAACCCTTGATTCCTCATAGCAAACCAACAGGGCCATGGCAGAAGGTAGGAATAGATTTGTTTCAACTGCAAGAGAAAGATTACCTCCTGATTATTGAATATTATTCCAATTACATAGAGGTAGTCTAACTTCTGCAAAACAAGTGATAATACATGTCAAGTCAATTTCTGCAAGACACGGTATACCAGCAACCCTGATTTCAGATGGTATGCCAACGGAAGAGCGAAACCTCGATGGGCAAAATCCACCATAGCGACAATTTTGACAAGTTTCAAAATTGTCGCTGTGGAGGACCCATGGGTGAAATTTTGCCCTTTTGCCAAGTTACACCTCCCCGCCCCATGAGTTAACTCCGACTCCTTAGCGTGGTGCTCGGGGGAGCACAGCCCCCAGTTGAAAAACACCGATGTCTGTCAGGCAAAATTTTGCCTGCTGACATCAGCCATCGCACTATGCCAAACCTCAACAACATTGTTGCTGAGTCAGCATAGGTAAACCATTTCAGATAATGGTCCGTAGTTTAATAGTTTTGACTCTGAACAGTTTGTGAAACAGTGTGGTTTCATCCACAAGACCTACAGTCCTCACTATCCTAAGCCCACTGGACAGACTGAGCTAGTGGTGCAAGCTGTCAAAAGACTTTACAAGAAGGCCATGGGCAGTAAGGAAGATCCTCATTTAGCTGCATTGGCCTACAGATCAGCACAGCTAGAAGGTGGTTCTTTTTCAATGGAATTTTAATGAATTGCAAGCAGAGAACAAAAATGCCTGATGCATGTTTCCTGTCAGACATGCCACAGGACATGGGAGAGAAAGATACCTGACAGAAAAGATACTATGAAAAGGGAGCTAAACCTCTACACCCACTGACTGAGCATGATGTAGTGAGAATTCATGGTGAAGAGGTATGGGGACCAAAGGCAAGGGTGATTGAAAAGACAACTCAACAGTCATACAAGGTTCTGACAGACCGGGGACAAGTACTGAGACGTTACCGTAGACATTTGCTTAAAGTACCAGGGACATTCTATCAGATACCCAATGCAGAGACTTTGCTGGGAGATGAACCCAATGTAGAACAGGTATCACATCAACTGCACAAGAAACAATACAGAGCGGTAGGAAACAGTGAGAAGAAAACTATGCAAGTCAGACTGTGCCTGGGAATAACAACGAAGCAAAAAAACAGTGTAAGTGAAAATATTTCACTGGAGTGGTGGTCCATGATGGCATGGTGTTTCAATAGTAAATCTACACTCAAACAAACATTTACTGGAACGGTGATCCATGGCGATGTGGTGTTTTAATAGTAAATCTCCATTTGCTGTTTTTTGCTTTGGTGTTATTCCCCAGACCCGGTTTTGACTTGCACGGTTTTCTCCATGCTGTTCCTTCCATGCCGTATTGTTTCTCATGGACTTAACATGGAACCTGTAGAACAAACAGTGCCAGGAAATGACACTTCACAAACACCTCAGGAAATGAAGGCAGAGAACAGTAAGGGTGTACGCCTACCTGGCAGCGCCAGAGAAGGAGAAGCATTCCAGCACTCTAGCAGTGGAAGAGTTATTAAAAGACCTAAAAGGCTGATTGAAGAATACGGATTATAGATCGAGGGAATGCTCCCGACCAATCGGAGCGCTTCTTTCCTCTGCGCGTGAGGCACTCTTATTCCATAAAGAGTGTCTCACATGCAGGTGCCCTGGAAATGGGCATATTCTGGGAAGTTTAGTTTTTAAAAAATATATTATTGATCTCTCTCGATCAATAATATATTAATATGTACCATGTTGCCACTCATTGCCGAAAATGAGTGGTTTCACTTGCCTTCAGCTGTAGCCAGAACAGCTCAGCTTTGCTTTGCTGTTCTCACTCCAGCTGAAGGCATGTGAAACCACTCGTTTTCAGCAATGAGTGGCTCTGAGGGACTTATAAATGCATAATATAATACCAGCATATCCTTCAAAGTTATATTATGTTTTAAGACAGTTAAATTTACTGAACCACAGTAGTATGCCTAGGGAAGGCTTATATTGTTGTACAGCACTAATGGATAACTAATTTTAGTTAGTTTCTTGTGATGTACAATGTATCTAAACAAAAAAGGAGATATACTGATATGATATACTGATAAGATATACTCATCCGTCCCATCAGCCTGGAAATTGTCCAGAACCATCCCTATTCATAAGAAGGGAGACGTCAAACAAATGACCAACTACCGCCCCATTTCTCTCCTGCCTGCTCTTAGTAAGGTTCTTGAGAAACTTGTACATCATCAACTCTCAGACCACATCAGTAAGTTTAATCTCCTCACCCACTGCCAGCATGGGTTTAGGCCTGGCCACAGCACAACCACGGCTCTAACCCAACTTACCAGTGACATAAAAAACAACATGGATATCGGTCTACTCACCGGTGCCGTTTTCATTGACCTGTCCAAAGCTTTTGACATGGTTCATCACCAACTCTTGCTGTCAAAGCTCCAAGCCACGGGTGCCTCCGACCCCACCCTTTCTTGGTTCCAAAGCTACCTTAACAATCGCTCCCAGGCCATAGCCTTTCATAAGGCTATATCCTCCCCCAGACAGATCACCCGTGGTGTCCCTCAGGGATCCATCCTTGGCCCTCTACTCTTCTCCCTTTACCTAAACAACATTCCCCACTCCTCCTGCCAAAGCCGCATTCTCATGTATGCTGATGATCTGGTTCTCTACTTGGGCTCCCATCGATCGCAAACATCAACCTCTCACTCTCAAAAGACCTTCAGGTCCTTCAGCAATAGCTTCAGAACAACCACCAACATCTGAACCTGGATAAGCGAACTTCCATGCTGTTGGCTCTGCAAAAAAAAATCCCCACGGCTAAAGCTTCTGATTCGGTGCCGGATGGCTCTTGATCTGCAATATGTCCTCCTTCAAATACCTTGGTGTCACTCTTGATCCCTCCCTCAACTTTGCTACACACATAAACACAGTCTGCCGTGCCGCCAATATGAAAATTGGTGGGGCCTTTCGGGTTCGACACTCCCTCACCCCTTCCGCTAGAATATCCGTAGCAAGAGGGGTGCTTCTCCCCCAGCTCCAATATTGTCTTCCTCTTCTTTACTCAGCTAACCTCAGCATTCTCAGGAGATGGGACACTACTTATAATAATATCTGCAGATTCGCCTTATCCGCCCCACGCCTCACTCATCACTGCCACCTTTACTCTGGGTTAAACTGGCTGCCACCCAAGGAGCTCTGGGCCTTCTCTCTGGGTTGCTTTATTGACTCCCAAACTAGACCCCCTAGACCGGACTCCCTGGCCCTCCTGCTTACCCCTGCATCTCAAATTCGCTCACTTAGATCCTCCTCCTCACCCCTGCTAACATGTAGACCTTGCACCACAAAATGGGCGAACAGGCTTTCTCGTACTGCCAGCCTCGGTTCATGAACTCTCTCCACTTCAGGTCAAACTGCCTCTTCCACGGATTTTCAAAAACCGTTGTTCTCTCACCTCAACACACTTGGTCACTGCCGTTGCTCATTACATTCCCACTGACCACCGGCTGGCGGCCCAGCCCCCCTTCAATTGTTGCAACATTAAAGCTTTGATATGAGTATCCTGGAGTATTAAATTGTTGTCATACCTCTATGTATACTGGGTATATTTTGCCTGCAGCCTATTGCTCACCTTAATGTCATTACGTCATTATGTATCACTTTAACTTGTGGCACTTTTGTCTTGTACTCGACTTGATTGTACCTGAAAATGTTTGGTTCTGCTTTAATTTCAATCTTTTTTCTGTACTGTCTGATGTTGTTATGTTACCACTGTACTTTGTGGCTCCTTTTGTCTTGTACTGTCCCAGGTCGTGCTTGAAAATAGGCAGGATTGTTGCCCAACGCACTTACCCGGTTACCAAAAGCAAATAAATAAATAAATAGTGCTAGCAGATAAAATAGCACTGGCTGCAGTTGCTCCAATGTGTCACTAGATGGTGTCCTTTACTATCTACGTACTGTGGAAAGCATTCAATGATGAGTTTTTGTGCAGTAGACTGCATGGTGTGCAAAACAGCTATCATTACATGAACCACGTGGTGTTAGGGCCACTGGACCCCACTGGTTCCCAGACACTCTCTCTGCCCACCATTTCTGAGCTGGTGACTGGTGAGCACCACGTCAAGAACAGCAGCCTGCCTTGTGGGTTCCTTGACCAACTGCATCATTAGGCAGTCCTGCAATGTATCCAGTAGGGCCTGACTTCTGATACTCCTAGCTGCCAGAATGTCCCAATCAGTATCTGGCAGGTTGAGATCTCCTATTACCACCTCCCCCTTTGTGAACCACTTCTATTTCTTTCCCTAGTTCCCTATTGGCCTCGCACCCCTGTCCTGGTGATCAACAGACCACCATATATGCAATTTCTATCTGATGTTGCCATGAGCTGAACTTCCCACAGAGATTTTATTTCCCCATTCCCTCCCCTGATGGGTCCATCCCCCACTCCCTCAATGCCTTCCCTGACATGAAAGGCTGCCCCTCCTCCTTTACCTTTCCCCCTATCACACCCTATATATGGTGTAGCCTGGGACAAAGCCATGCAAAAGGAGCACCACCACAACAGACAAACCAGAACTGAACAATACGCACAGAGCATAGATGTAATAAAGTGCATCATCCGGAAAAGCTGAAGGCATGAAACCAGTCTGAAGATTCTTTTTTGCATGACTGGCAGCTCTGCAAGGGGTTGGTCTGTGAGTCTCATTCTCTTTTTTCATGATCTGGCACAATAAATGCACTTTACTACATGCTCAATTCTGGTTTGTTGGTTGTGGCAGTGCTACTGTTGCATGGTTTGATCGCTGCAGTAAGCAAGCATACCATGGAATGGAGCGGTTTCTATTGTTGATTTAGCTTGGGGCAGCCAGGTCCCAGTCATTATTCCTTGTGGCCCAAGTTCCCATAATGGTTATGAGATAAAGCTCTGTATCTGCCACCATTGCCTGGAGCTCACCAATTTCATTTCCTATGCTCCTGGCATTAAGGTTGGCTGCTTTCCATCTTGTGCTTAAACCCCTCCAGTTTTTTATAGATTCTCTCTCTTCATCCTTCCCTAACTCCCTGAACTTCCATTTTTTTCCTAATTTTTGCCAGCTTAATGAGCCCTCCCTGGCATTTTAATGTAATATAGCTAATGCAATACATTGCTAAGAAGTTGCTACAAGTGAATGTGTCTCGAAACCCAGATGTGGGATATCATGCAGATGATAGCTCAGGCAAGGGAGCAATGTGCATTCAAGCTGTGATCTAAAGGAAGAATCAGAAACGGAAATGAGGACAGAAGTGAGTTATACGTGTCTGTGGAGCAGCATTCTCAGCAGCATATCTAAACAAAACATTCTGGAAACATGAAAGTACATCTCAGTTCATAAGAAATGTCTTAAATCCAAAGATAAATTTACTGTAACCCCACTAGTTGTAAGACAGTGAAGACAAGGATCTATTATGCTTCCTGCTGGAGCAAGGTGCGTATTCTTTCAGTCCATCACATGGGATGACATGATCAATTCCTATAAACTTGACTATGCCTGGTTTACTATTGCGTGCTTCCCAACAGCGTGCAACCAAAGCATTGTCAGTCCTGCAACTGATTATGCCACCTGTTCTGATTTCATCAAGACTGTCGCGGTTTGGGGGGGCTGTGTCATGCCACTAAACAGGAAAAAGAATAATATGTTGAGCACAAACTAGAAAGAATGTTCTTATTTTCCTCGATAAGTATAAAACAAAACTACAAAATACCTTAAATAAAGTACCTCAGAATGACAGGAACCAAAATAAACTAGCAAACTAAAACTTTTGATCTTAGTTCTGATTATTTAGATAAAGAAAGTCAGTTGCATTGGTCGTGGTTACATACTGTCATGTGAAAAACATGTTTTGGTGTGAAATTCACCTTAAGCTAAAAGCTGCCCTTATCCCTAGTCCCCAGATGCGCTGCGAATCACTGCATGCAATGCTGACCCTAGGTGTGAAGTACCTACACATTATATGTCCATACAATCCACCCACTGGTGGACTGGAAAGTCTTCAGAAACTACTTCAACATTCATCACAAACAATGAACATGAATGAGACCATCTTGCTAGGTGATGTCAATCTGAACTGACTGGGTCCAAATCATAGCACCCTGGCATCACTAGTTCAAAGGCACAACTTCCATCAGTTAATAACTGAGAACACGAGAATGACCATCTCCCTATCAGGAACACTGTTAGACTGGATCCTCACAAATAGACCTAACCACATAACAAAGGTAGCCATCTTGGCTGACTCTATAACGGACCACTTGCCCACGATCTGCCACTGGCACTCCTGCCCACCACCTGCTCCTCGATCCCACCTGGTCACCTTCACTAACTTTGCAAAACTGGATCTAGAAGCCTTTCTCCTCGACATTGCCAACACGGACTGGTCTGAGATTTTCCTTGCAACAAGTGCTGAGGTTGCCCTAGACGTGTTCCTTACCAGGTTTGGTGAAGTTCAAAAGCGGCATGTACCGAAAACAAAGAGGAGGGTCAGAGGTCAACAAACACGATGGCTAGATAAAGAACTACTCCAAAAACTCAAAGCCAGGGACAAGCTCTGGAAACAATACAAGACTACTGGCCTACCCAGGGATCATCTTATCTACAAACAGCATAGAAGTGTCTGCAAAAAACAAATCAGGCTTGCAAAAAGCAAGTACTGCTAGAATCTCTTAACCAGCTCCTCAAATGATCACGCAAATTCTGGAGTCACATCAAAACCTTCCTTGGCACCCGCAATCTGTCACCCCTCAGGAAATGATTCTTCACAGTATCCACTGCAATGACTCCTTACCTGTCCGCCTTCAATCAACAGTTCTCCGACCTAACTCCCTATATGTCCACCCTAAATGCTGCACCTGCTGCCCCTCAGCCACTCTCTACAAAAGGGAAAACTGATGCATTAACAAGTGACCCTCAACAAGCAGCAACAAAAACTTTTGATTTCAAGGCTGTGACTAGAAATCAAGTTCTTAAACTCCTAAATGCCATATCTGATAACACCAGTCCTGGCTCGGATACACTGGAACCCCAACTACTGAAAGCTGCTGCCCATCTCATCTCATATCCATTAGCCAGGATTTTCACACTGTCCCTCTCCACAGGCACAGTCCCAGAGATATGGAAGGCCACTAGAATTACCCCCATTTTCAAAAAAGGGAACAAAAACGAAATATTGAACCACAGGCCCATTGCCATTCTCTCGGTCCTCAGTAAAATTCTAGAGAAAATAGTAGCCACCCAGACCATCGAATTCCTCGACTCCTCAAACTCACTCTATGAATCACAACATGGTTTCAGGAAACATCACAGTACCACAACAGCGTTAGCGAAGTTTACCTCTGATACTCTTATAAATATGGATGAAGGTCATCTAACGGGGGCTGTGTTCATTGACCTCACCAAGGCTTTCAACCTTGTGGATCACCTCCTTCTGCTAACTACCCTTAAAAACCTTGGCTTCTCATCCCCTGTAATAAACTGGTTCAGTAGCTACCTAACAAACAGGACACAAGCGGTGAAACTCAACTCTGCTATCTCTGACAGTGCCACAATCAACATTGGTGCTACCGAGAGCTCAATACTAGGCCCTCTCCTTTTTCACTGTTCATAAATAATCTTCCCAGCAGTATAACATCTGGTGCCTCGCTACTCTATGCTGATGACCTGGTTATCTAGGCTCGTTCAGGCTGTATTAACCATCTCAATGCCACTCTGACATTTGCCTTCCATTCAGCTCAACACTGGTTAAATGCTCAATGCCTCATACTTAATGCTAGCAAAACAAAAGCCATGCTACTGGGAACAACCCATAAACTTAGATCCTGCTCATCTCCCCTGAATATACTTGACCTAAATGGAACCCCTCTTGAGACTGTAAGTATGTTCCGCCATCTGGGCATACTGCTCGACCAAACCCTTGACCTGAACCAGCACATCCAAGAAACCTGCAAAACGGTTAATTGCAAACTGGGGGCTGCCTACAGAACTAACTACATGCTCACACCCACTGCCAAGCTGGCCATTGCCAGGAATCTCCTGCCAACTCTATCCTACTAGCCCCCATCCTAACCATGGCAAACAAAACTGCACTTCAAAAGTGGGATACCACCTACAACAATGTTTGCCGATATGCATCAAAGGCCCCCCGCCTTAAACATCACTGCCAACTTTATAAGGACCTAGGCTGGCTTTCCCCCTCCTCCACTAGGCAGTACTACCTCTGCTGCCTCTCAGACTCCATAATCAGAGTGTTTAGACCTGCTACACTATCTGAGCTGCTCCAGCCTGCTATCCCCCCGCGTGAGCTGAGATCGTCTGATAAGTCTTTCCTAAAAGTTCCCCTCTGCCACACTTCCAAGGGCTCTGGTGCATTTGGGCATGCTGCCCCCAAGCGTGGAACTCACTACCTATTGACCCAAGATGAGCTTCCTCACCTTGCTTCTCAAGCAAGACACGGAATCACCTTACTTATGGACCAATGTGCCTGTTTGATCCTACCTAAATATTTTCTTCATGTTACCTCTCTCTCCCCCTATCTACATGCCCATTCGTCTACCTACACCCTACTTGATGCCTTGCATACTGGTTATTTGGACTGCTTGCACTTTCTTTTATGATCACAAAGAAACTTATATGGCTCTACTGTCTGATGTATTATATATGCCTGTATCACTCTACCTTTCTTAACCTTGTGTTATGACAATTGCTGTTTTTGCTTACTGTGTTATGTATTACAAATGTCTTCAGTCACCTTATTGTTACAATCGTTGTGTGTAACAATTGCCAATTACCTTATGATTGTGGTACCTGCTTTCCCATCCTGCTGTTTGCACTAATCTTTTGATGTATGTATTGAAAACATCTTGCTGTTTTGCACTAATCTTTTGACGTATGTATTTTTTGAAAACTGGTACTGTTCTCTCCTCATCTTCTTCCCCCCCCCCCGCACACCGACTACCCCTGGTATTTCTTGCCGGCTATCAGTTCCGCAGCACTGGTCGCTACCGCACCTTTTCTCACTAAAGCCGTATGCGGCCGTAACTCTCCCCCTGGTGACCGAGTCCCCCTACTTTCCCTGCCGGCTTATGGTTCCATAAGCCCGGACGCTGACTGCAGCATTCTACCACTAATGCCGTATCTTCCCGCTTCCCTGATCCCTTTCTTGATGCCAGTTTTCAGCCTTGCCCCCTATATCGACCTCCTCGCGCGTCACCGCGATCGTGAACAAACCTGTCTAGCTCTGGAACCCTCGCTCATCCAGAATGCCAACCCTGCCCAGCTGGCTCCTCCGGCCGGGCCCCTGCCTTTCATTCTGACCCAAGGTTCCCGTGAGTCCGATTGCTGTTCCATGTTTTCCCGCATCAGCCGTACTCACGCCTGCTCCTGCCATTCTCAGCACAACTCCTATGTAACCCTACCCTTCCCTGTCTCCAGCCCTGTAGTCTATACACTTTCCTTCCTACCCATCGCCCAGCCCACCTCACGCTCCCCCACACCTGGAGCCTCTCATACCTGAAATCGGTTCCATGAGCCCAGTTATAGACTCTTGCCTCCTGCCAAAAGCCATAATCCTTTTCGCTGTCCCACCCTACACTCTCCTAAGATTCTTGGCCAAAACAGTTGGCAGAGTTCTCTTACCTTGGTTCCAGCCCGCCACCTTCCAACTACCTTGAGCTGTGCACTCACCTTCCCTGCCCATCCCCCCATCAGTTTCCCCAAATCTAATCCAAAATCTGTCCTTCCTCCAGTACCCTCTGCTTACTTATAAAAAATTGTATGCTTGTATCTACGTACCTGTACTTGTACTGTATAAACTGCACCATTCTACTTGTATTGTAATTGTACCTTCCGGGTCGTGCTTGAAAATAGTCACTTGCTGGCTAGTGCACCTACCCGGTTAACAAAAACTAAATAAATAAAATAAAATGTCCCAATCTGGGCCTCTTAAAATGTGGTAACCTTCTATGTTCCTGAATGTGAGTACAGAATTGTCGAACAGTACAACCAACATACACCTTATGGCAGGGGCTTCAAGAGGATTGCACTACAAAGGTACTGTAGTTTAGCAGATAATTATCTACCAGATTTCCATTTGGTTATTTGTGCCTGGATAGTTAAGGGTTTGACCACGTAAGGCATACTTGCAAAAATTGCCATTTCCATATTTTAAAAAAAGCATTTAGGTAATTGTGTTTGGCGTTTATTTTTATATAAACAAATTACAACAATAAAACCTGATAAACGGAGTCTTAAACGATTTTAAACCTTTGTTGAAATATTTCCAGAAACAGAATTTGTCAGTAGAAAAGGACTACTTGGCCCACCCAGTCTACCCAGATGGTCCCTGCCTAGTATGTCTCTGCAGACCCTGACTGGTCTCCAGCAATCTTCCCTCCTTCCTGTTTATTTACTAATATCCCCCAGGTGTCCACCACTCTGTCAGTGAAGTAGTACTTCCTCTCATTCCTGCTAAATATCCCACCCACCTTCATCACATGCCCTCTGGTCCTGGTGCGTTTTGTCATTTGTAAGAGACTCCCCTCCTGCACCCTGTTCACCCCCATGAGGTATTTGTAGTTCTCTAACATGTCCCCTCTTGCTCTCCTTTCTTCCAAGATGTACATGTTTAGATCCCTCTGTCTCTCTTTGTAGGGCTTTTCACATAATCCCTGCACCATTTTAGTTGCTCTTCTCTGGACTGCTTCCACCCTGTCTATGTCCTTCCTGAGGTGCGGCCTCCAGAACTAGATGCAATTCTCCAGGTAGGGTCTCACAAGCAAGCAATGCAGTGGCAACACCACCTCTCTCTTCCTGCTGGAGATACTTCTCCCTATGCATCCCAACATCCCACTGGCTCTACCCACTGCTTTGCCAAACTGCCCTGCCACTTTGATGTTATCAGATATAATAACCCCTGAGTCCCTTTCCTGCTTAGTGACTGTCAGTACTTTCTACAGGATGGGGAGGGGAGTTGCTGATGGTCACCAAGGAAGAAAGAGAGCTAGGAGTTATTATTTCAGATGACCTGAAAATGTCAAAGCAGAGTATAAAGGTGGCAGGGAGGGCCAGTGGCATGCTGGGCTGCATAGGCAGGGATATTACCAGCAGAAGGCGGGAGGTAGTGATGCCATTTTATAAAACCCTGGTCGGGCCTCACATGGAGTACCATGTGTGGTTCTGGAAGCCGTACCTTCATAAGGACATAAACAGGCTGGAGGAGGTCCAGAGAAGGGCAATTAAAATGGTACAGGGCTTGTACCACAAAATGTACGAGGAGAGACTAAGGGACCTCAATATATACTCACTAGACGAGAGGCGGGAGAGAGGGGACATGATAGCAACATTCAAGTACCTCACGGGAATAAACAAGGTGCAGGGTGAGGACATCTTTCCACACAGGAGGAGGAATACAAGAATGAGGCGGCATGACATGAAATTGGAAGGGGGCAGGTTAAGAGGAAATGTGAGGAAGTTTTTCTTTACAGAAAGGGTGGTGGATGCATGGAATGGGATGCCGCAGGAGGTGGTGGGAGCGAGCACTGTGGTTGGATTTAAACGTGCATGGGACAGGCACAGGGAAACCACAGAAGTAAAACAGAGAGAGGGGCAAAAGTTGTAAACAAGTACTGGGCTTATGGGCAGACTGGATGGGCCTGGCAGTCCTTATCTGCCGGTAATTTCTATGTTCCCCTGCATCTACACTCAGCTCCTGGGTTCCTATGCCCTAGGTGCATGATTTTACCCTTTTTGGCACTGAATCTAACTGCCATGCTCTTGATCGCTCCTTGAGTTTCCCAAGGTCCCTATGCATTCTTTCCACCCCCTTCTGAGTGTCTACCCTATTACAGATTTTGGTGACATATGAAAAAAGGCATACCTTCCCTTCCAGTTCTTCTGCAGTGTCATTTATGAAGACATTGAAGAGGACCAGTCCAAGTACTGAGCCTTGCAGCACCCTGCTGGTCACTCTCCCCTCACTAGATTGAATGCAATTAAACACCACCCTCTGTCACCTATCAATTAACCAGTTCCTTACCCAGTTAACCACTTTGGGTACCAACTCTAGGCTGATCAATTTCTTTATCAGTCTCCTGTGCACCACAGTGTCAAAGGCTTTAGTCCAGATAGGTCAAGTTCACTGCCCTCCCCGATCTAGTTCTTTGGTCACCCAGTCAAAGAAATCAATCAGATTCATCTAGCATGCCCCCCCCCCCACATACACACTTGAATCTCTGTTGCCTTTGGTCTTGTAGTCATTGGATTCAAGATACTCTACCACCCTTTACTTTAACAGATACATGGGGGGGGGTGTTATGTCAAACAAACCTGATAGATTTATTCTACTGGGTGGCAAAAGAAATTGATCAGGGTGGAGTGGTGGACATGGCCTACTTAGGCTTCAGCAAATCCTTCAACACCATACCACATTGGAGGCTCATGAGGAAACTGGGCAGCTTGGGGCTGGCTCCAAAGGTGATAAACTCAGTACAAAATTGGTTGATGGATAGGCGGCAGTGGGTGGTGATAAATGGAACTCATTTGGGGAAGGGAGAGCGACCAGCAAGGTACCTCAGGGCTCAGTACTGGGACCAGTCCTCCCTAATGTCTTTATAAGTGACTTTGCAGAAGAGCTGGAAGGGAAGGTATGCCTCTTTGCTGTAATACCAAAATCTGCAACAGGGCGGACACTACAGAGGGGGTTGAGAGAATGTGCAAAGACCTGAGAGAACATGAAGAGTGGTCAAGGGTACGGCAGTGGAGTTTCAATGCAAAAAATTACAAAACCTTGCACCTTTTTTAGTCTTTGGTAACCAGGTAAGGCCCACTAGGCACAACTTCCTGTTTTCAGGGGCGACCTGGGAGCACTGGGCAGTTAAGTGACTTGCTCAGAGTCACACAGTATGCAAGTGGAGGTTGTGAGAATCAAACTCAGGTCTGCTCTGCTGGATGTACCAAGCTTGTTCACACCTCGTTCCTCTAACCTCTAGGCTATACTGCCACCTAGGGCACAGAAACCCAGAGGCAGAGTACAAAATGTGGAAAGCGGTATTGACAGTCAGGAAAAAGACCCTGGAGTAATCATATCTGAGGACCTCAAGTTGGTGAGGCAGTGCCACAAGGCAGTAGGTAGGGCCAGTGGGATTCTGGGGTGCATAGGAAGGGGTATCACCAGCAGAAGGAGGGAGGTATTGTTGCCACTGTATAGAACATTGGTGAGACCCCATCAGGAGTACTGTGTCCAGTTCTGGAGACCACATCTCAAGAAAGACATAGAGTGGAGGCTGTCTAGAGGAGGAAAACTAAAATGGTGTAGGGGCTGCATCAGAAGCCCCATGAGAAGAGACAGAAAGCTCTCAATATGTACACACTTGAAGAGAGGAGGGAGAAGGGGGACATGATAGAGACCTATAAATACCTCATGGGATTGAACAAGGTACAGAAGGGGAGTATTTTTTCAGAGGAGAAGTTGCACGACAACAAGGGAACATGCAATGTAGCTGAAAGGGGGAACATTTAGGAGAGATGTGAGGACATACTTCTTCACTGAAAGAGTGGTGGATGCCTAGAACAGTCTTCCAGCGGAGGTAGTTGGGCAAAAACAGTGGTGGGTTTTAAGCATGCATGGAATAGGCACAAGGGAATATTAGTTGGGAAGTGGGGGCAGTAGTTGCAGATCACATAGGGCCTGCAGTGACAGCATAGGCAGGGACAAATGGGCATACTAGGTGGGTGAAGCAGTCCTTATCTGCCAACAGCTTCTATTTTTAAGTTTAACAGGGTTTCCATTCATTTCCCCACCACTGATGTGAGACTGACCAGTCTATAGTTGCTAGCCTCCTCCCTGCTGCTGCTCTTAATGAGAGGAGTCACATCTGCACTCCTCCAGTCGTAGGGAACCATGGCAGTTTCCAGTGTGCTGTTGAAGCCCATCTCTTCAAGTGGTGTAACAGGCTGTGCTTTGAAACAACTGAGAAGCTGCATGGGATATACTATATTGGACTAGAAATCTGCAACTGATCTCTCTTACTTATATCTGAGGGAAGTTTTCCTCACTTTACAGTCTTACATTGGTATTGCTTTGTGTTTAATTTCATTTTTAAATCAGGAAGGGGGTTTTCAAAACTGCTTATCTTGTGAGCAACTTCAGAAGGGTTGAAATAACTGCATATTTGATTTTCCTTTGTGGCTAACTGGACTGTCTACTGGTATTCTGTAACAGTTTGCATCAAATTACTTTTAAATAGTTGACAACTCAGTTACTGGAGATTAGCTGAATTACTATAAAGGGCAGTACTCACCAGGGTGGTGGAGCAGTGGTGTATTTGATTTGTTTCCAACAGTCACCAGTGGTTTGTGGTCACCACCACCCTTCCCTTTGCACCCCCAGGCATGCGTTTCCTTTATAGCCAAGGTTCTGACATCACTTCCTCAGCAGGTCTTGGGGCAGAACTGTCATATTCTTAGTAACCCAGCACAGTGCATAAAGGGTAAGTACACACCACAAAAAGGAAGAAAAAAATATATTTATTTATATATATATTACATATTGTATATTATAAGGGAGAGGGACACGTGGGGAGTGGTACAATGCACTGGCTGTGGGGCAGCAGTTTTCCGGGAGACATTCTGGAAACTGTGTTGCTGTCCTATTTGCAGGCAACTGTCAGCTCTGAGGGAGGAGGTAGCCCACCTCCAGGCTGAACTGGCAAGGGCTAAGGAGGCCTCCCCCACCCAAAGAGCACCACTGCCACAGAGGGTGCCAAGTATGAAGAGCAGGTGGACCACAGTGGGTTCTGGGAGGGTGCGGGTGGTGGAACAGAGGCGAAGCCCCCTAGTTGTACCTCTACACAAACCATATGCCAGTCTGGCAGAGCAAGGTTCCTCTATGATGGCACCCTCAGTGGAGACCCAGAAGAATGCTGAGGACACCCACAAGGGAGACCCACAGAAGGGTGGCAAGGGACACCACAGGGGAAGGAAACAGCTTCTGATAGGGGACTCAATTGTTAGAGGGGTAGACCTGGGGAAGGGAGAGGAGAGGGAAGTAAGGTGCCTGCCTGGTGCCATGGCTTGGAGGGACAAGAAGCAAATCCTCAGGATTGCAGAAGCAGCATCACAGGAGAGGGAACTAGATATCATTGTCCACCTTGGGACAAATGACCTAGCTAGGCATGGGATCAGTGCAGTGCAGGATGAAATTGTGGAGTTGGGGAGGGGCCTCAGAGAGGTAGCAAGCACAGTTACCTTCTCAGAGGTGCTGCCAGTCCATGGCAGAGGTGAGTCTAGGGTACTATGCACCATGCAGTTTAATGAATGATTGCAAAACTGGTGCAGAGCACAAGGCTTTGGCTTCATTGGGGACTGGGGGTACACCTGGAGAGATGAAGGTTTATACTGGCACGATGGTCTGCATCTGTCCATGAAGGGAACTAAGATCCTAAGTGACAGGTTTAAATGCTTCCTTGGCAAGCTTTTAAACTAGCCATGGGGGAGGTGCTAATAAAAGGCAGGAAATGTCAAGCCTCCCCCCACAAAACATGATGGGTAGTAAGGTAAACACTGAGGTACAGTGCTCAAAAGAGGGCAGGACAGGGGTAAATGGAAAAATAGACAAGGGCAAAAAGAGCAGGCATGGGGAAAAAAGAATAAAGCCAATATTAAATGGAGGGCAATGAGTACCAATGCCCATAGTCTGGGAAACAAGCTTCCTGAGCTAGTAGCCTTGATGGAAGATGAACACTTGGATATTGTTGCAGTCACAGAAACATGGTACATGGGGAACCATGACCAGGATATCAACATACCGGGGTATACAGTCTACAGAAGGGACAGGGAGGGGAAAAGAGGAGGTGGAGTAGCTCTATACATAAGGGAAGGGATCAAAGCTACACAACTAAAAAGTAAAGGGGGAGGACAAGAGGCACTCTGGGTCACCTTGGAGACAGGGAATGACATCACAATCCGCACAGGGGTTGTATACAGACCCCTATCTCAAGGGGAGGAAATGGACAAGAAAATGATAGAGGACATTCTCAAAATGGCTGAAAAAGGGGAGATACTGTTAATGGGGGACCTGAATATGCCAGATGTTAACTGGATGACATGTACTGCAGCCACATCCAAGAGCAGGGTCATTCTCGATGCCCTGCAGAGGCAGGCCTTAGACAGCTAGTGTTGGAACCCATCGGGAGGAAGCAATACTAGACCTGGTACTCTCAAATGGAGAGAGGATCACAAATTTAGAAGTCGGTAGACATCTGGGAACAAGCGACCACTGCACATTGTGCTTCACAATAAGCACAACCATGGAGACAAGCCATACAAAAACAAGCATACTGGACTTTAGAAAGGCTGACTTTGGCAAAATGGGAGAATACCTGAGGAATACACTAGCAAATGGGCAAAAAGAAGGGGTGGAAGAACAATGGAGAAAAATCAAAACTGCCATCATAGAGGCAATAAGCCTTTGTGTGAAACAGATAAAGAAAACAACGCAGAGTAAAAAACCACTATGGTTCTCAAAAGAGGTGGCAGAGAAGGTTAATGAGAAAAAGGCTGCATTCAAAAAGTATAAGGCATCACAGAAGGAGCACGACAGAGAAATGTATCAATTAAAGCAGAAAGAAGTGGGGAAGAAGTGGGGAAGACAGTCAGAATAGCAAAAGCCCAAACTGAGGAAAAAATAGCCAAGTCAGTTAAGAAGGGGGATAAAACCTTTTATATGTACATTAGGGAGCATAGAAAGGTTAAGGAAGGAATAGTGAAGATTAATAAGGAGAGGAGGTGGGCAGAGAGACAGTGAAAAGGCAGAGATACTGAATGAATACTTTGCTCAGTATTCACAAAAGAAGATGAGGAGGAGTTACCTAAACCAGACAATAGAAGCACTCTGGGTAGGGGTTGACACCAGTCCATTTACAGAAGAAAGAGTCCTGAAAGAACTCCTAAAACTCAAGGTGGACAAAGCAATGGGGCCTGATGGGATTCACCCCAGAATCCTCAAAAGAACTAAGGGAGGACCTAGTGACACCACTGACCACACTTTTTAACAAATCATGGGAGGATGGGGTGGTACCTGAGGACTGGAGGAGGGAAGATGTGATTCCCCTTCACAAAAGTGGGAGCAAGGCAGAAGCAGGAAACTACAGACCTGTAAGTTTGACCTCAGTGGCAGGGAAAATGATGGAATCACTTCTGAAAGAAAGAATTGTTGAGTACCTAGAGGCCAGCGGGGCACAGGACCCAAAGCAGCATGGATTTACAGCAGGAAGGTCTTGTCAGACAAATCTAATAGATTTCTTTGACCGGGTGACCAAAGTAATAGACCAGGGAGGGGCTGTGGATATGGCCTACCTAGACTTATCAAGGCATTTGACACAGTCCCGCACAAAAGATTAATAATCAAGTTATCCAGCTTGGGAGTGGGTCCCAGGGTGGTAGCCTGGGTTGCAAACTGGCTGCACAACAGGACACAGAAGGTAATAGTGAGTGGCACACATTCTGAAGAAAGGGGGGTCACTAGTGGAGTACCTCATGGCTCAGTACTGGGTCCAGTCCTCTTTAACATCTTTATAGGTGACACTGTAGAGGGTCTGGAGGGAAAGACATGCCTCTTTGCAGATGATACAAAGATCTGTAACAGAGTTGATACACAAGGGGGGGGTAGAAAGGATGAGAAGGGACTTGGCAAGGTTGGAGGAATGGTCAGATATATGGCAACTTAGATTCAATGCAAAGAAGTGCAAAGTAATGCACCTGGGAAACAAAAACCCAGGAGAAGAGTACACAATAGCAGGGAGGTACTAACAACAACAAAAATGGAACGGGACTTGGGGGTAGTCATATCGGATGATCTAAATGTGGGTAAGCAATGTGAGAAGTCAGTGAGGAGAGCCAGGGGGATATTGGGATGCATAGGAAGGGGCATCACAAGTAGAAAAAGGGAAGTGGTTATCCCTCTGTACAGACAGTTGGTGACACCCCATCTGGAGTACTGTGTGCAGTTTTGGAGACCTCATCTATGCCAGGACATAGACAGGATAGAAGCAGTCCAGAGGAGGGCAACTAAAATGGTGCAGAGTCTGCATCAGAAATCATATGAAGAGAGACTGAGAGAGTTTAATATGTATACCCTTGATGAAAGGAGGGACGGGGGACATGATAGAAATGTTCAAGTACCTCAAGGGAATCAACAAAGTCCAGGAGGGTATCATCTTTCAGAAAAAGAGATGTGTAAGAACAAAGGGACACAATTTAAAGATAGAGGGGGGACGGCTCAGGGGTAATGTGAGGAAATCTTTTTTCACGGAGAGAGTGGTGGATGCGTGGAACTGCCTACCTGGGGAGG
The DNA here is from genome assembly GCA_016271365.2 of Neoceratodus forsteri. NCBI lineage: Eukaryota > Metazoa > Chordata > Ceratodontiformes > Ceratodontidae > Neoceratodus > Neoceratodus forsteri. Next base: position 139,000,774 of record CM057453.1, read on the forward strand.
TTGTTGGGGCTAAAACAGTGGGGGAATTCAAACATGCATGGGACAGACACAAGGCAATTGTAGTGGGGGTGGCAGGAAGTAGGCTGTTGGTTAACTAGAATCTGCAGCTTATCCAGTAGGTAGGGGAAATGGGCAGACTGGGTGGGCCAAGTGGTCCTTATCTGCCGTCAAAGTCTATGTTTCTATGAATAAGGCCATCAGCTGGGGTACCTAGCACCTTCCTGAGTTCCTTTAGTACCCTTGGGTATGTCCTGTCTGATCCCTTAGCCTTGTCCACTTTCAGAGCTACAAGTCCCTTCAGGACACTCACCTCTAAGAATAGCCTCATGTTCACCTCCCCCCACCTTTGTCCTGCTACTCGTTGATGGTTCTGCCCCCCCCCACCGTGAAGACTGAGCAGAAGTACCTATTCAGGATGTCTGCTTTTCTTGATCCTCTTCTATGCAGTATCCCCTGCCACTCTCCTTATCCTCACTATCTCTTTCCTTGTGTTCCTCTTCTCACTTATGTACCTGAAAAACGTCTTATCCTATCCTTGTCTCTGTCTGCACCTTTGGTCTCCTCACTGCCTTTCCTGCTTCCCTCTCTTTTATTTGGTATACCTAACTGTTTTCCTCCCTCTGCATTTCCTTATACCTCCTGAATGCCACATTTTTCCCTCATCCCACTGATCACCTCCCTACAGAACCATAACAGTCTCATTTTCCTTCTACGTTTACTCACTTCCTTTATGCAGAGATTGGTTGCCTTACTTATGCCCTCCCTTATTTTTCCCCACTGTGCCTGTACCTCTCCCTGGCAATCCCCCACTGCAAGGCAATTTCTGAGGCAGGTTCCCATTTAATTAAAATCTGCCCTTCTAAAATCTAGAATCCTCACCCTCCTGTGGTGAATCTGCTGATCTTATTCTCAGAGGCAGATTGTTCCTACAGTATGTGCTGGAGTTAGTGACTGATGGAAGACGAAGCATATGAAGAACTCTTATAACGCCAGCAGTATCCCCCACAGAGCTGTGCACAGTTGCAGAAGCTATTCTTATGGCTGCAGTGGGTGGAGCCTGCAGATGTTTTGCATGTACAAAAGGACTGATGTCATGTTTTCTGTCTGTGGAACTGGCTGAAGGTGTAAATAGTCTCCTCCGCCTTACCCTCCTCCAAGACATGCTTTCTGCCCTCAAATAAATATGCTTTCATGTTAGTCAATGGTTGCAGGGCACTATTTTCTTTCTTAAATGGGAGGTACAAGAACTGGAACCTGAGTAGTGGGAGGCAGCATTAGTTTTTTGGGGGGGCAAGAACCACCCCAATCTCCACCTGAGAAGCTCCTAAAAATGCACCCCCACCTTTTTTGGGGGTTCATGTGGGAGGGGCATGAGGTGGATCTATCATGTTGGAACAACTGACTGTCAGAGCTGCCTGGGGCATCAGAGCTTAACGTTCAGAAGGAAAGAAAAAGTAATTAAGGAGTGCCTGAAACTGCATCCTTATACAGCACTTGTGAAACTGCATCCTGAAGTTACAGCACTTGAGGAAAGCAAGCACTTGCAACACAAGAATGTCGATTAAGGTATAGCCCACAAAGGAGTGAAATATGTCACCCAAAGAAGACTATCCCATATTGGATACTAGAGTGTCTGTTTCTTAAAAGCTTTTTATACCCCCCTCCCACCCACACAGCTGAAGCACCCACCCAAAAAGCTAGGTGATGCTCTACATTTTTATTTCTCTGGGACCTGAGGTTTAGCAGTAATGTGTGAAGAGAATAAAGTCATGTGTTTTGTGCATTTGAATAGGTTTAGTGCTTTGAAGTTAGAAGATATAAATATACAGAGCACTCTCCTGAGTCAGTAACATGCCCTGTAACCTTGACCCCTGCTGGAAGGGTAGTGTCACGCAAGAACAATGGCAAATTCCACTAGTGCTTCCTTTCCATCAGAGCACATCTTCTCTTCACAGGATCATCACCAGCAACTTTTCCATTTTGCAAACTGACCCTAACATTGGTGCTTCCTTTACAGAACCACCTATTGCCTCCTACCGTCGGCCACCCAACCTGCGGAATCTCCTGGTTTAAAGTAGCCTACCTACTCCTAACAGTTCCTCCCTACCAGGTACCAAATCTTGCAACAGGACTCGCTGCTACTCCTGCAAATTTGTTTACAGTGTGACTGAAATTCGGGGGCCTACAGGTGTTTTTCACATCACCAAGGAGTTCTCATGCACCTCCACTAATGTGGTATATTGTATTCTTTGCAGGACGTGTACAGCTATTTACATCGGCGAGACTGGTAGGCGCCTTGCTGACTGTTTCAGGGAACATTACAGAGCAGTCAGGAATGGTGACACTGCTAAACCCATTGTATCCCACTTTATCTCCGGGGAACACAGTGTCAATTACCTTTCTGTTTGTGTCCTTCAGCAGGGCTTCTGATATTCTGACCATAGAAAAAACATGGAAGCCAAGCTGATCATCCGACTTGGCTCTCAGCAGCCCTCTGGTTTAAATAATAGACATATTTTCTACTAACATCTTTCAGCCACCCCTTATTTCCCCTAAAGTCTGTTTGTATCTGTACACATTTAATTTATTTTTCATTTTCACCAAAAGTCTTTATATCTGTCTCTTTCCCCCCACATTTGTCACCTTTCAGCTTTCTTACTAGGCCCTGTTAATTAATCCCCACCTGGGAACTTCTCTAGCTCTTTCACTCCTATTATGCTTTATCTTTCACATCATCACCTTTTTGTTTCACAGATTCTCCCTTAATCTTGCCATTTATCTCTTCTTCTCCCTGAGCCTCCCCTTTTTTAATTTCCCCACATATATATCCCTTATTTTACCTCCCCTCTACACTAACTTTGTTTTTTTATCTTTAAGATATTTCCTGAAGAAGGCCTAAGGTTGAAACGTAGATTTTTAACTCTATTTTCTATTTTCAGCGTGCATTTAATATAACCATTTTGTTTTGCTTTTAGACCACATGCTGACACAGCGCCTTGTTTTTGTTTGTACATTTCAGATATAAATATATAAACATAGTGTCATGGGCACCTAAAAAGGAAGGAGATAATACTGAAACAAATGTTATTTTGATGATTTAATTATTTATGTGTAAGATTTTAAGTGTAGTTCTGCCCAGGTCACAGGCATATAAGCTATAAAATGTACATTTAAGGATGGATGTATTAGTCAAAACTTGTAGTAGCAAAATAAAGCAAGAAAAATAATATATTGTGTTTTTTCTTTCAATTGTTTAATCAGGAGTGGCACACTAAGCTGAAAGCTAGTTTACAGGGGCAACCTGGGAGCACATGGAAGTTAAGTGACTTGCTCAGGGTCACCCAGTATGCAAGTGGGGCTGTGGGATTCAAACCCAGATCTCCAGATTTGCAGCTCAGAGCCTTAAACCATTGTGCTATACTGCCTCCCTAGTTATGGCAGTCATCTCTTTTATGGTTCATGATGTTGGTGTAGTAAGCAGCAGTACACTGCATAGCAGGTGTAAAATGTCAATAAGCAGGTCATGCAATAGGTGTGCTGAGCAGTTACTGAAGCAAGAAATGTATTTAGGATAGTAAAATATTCCTGTTAGAAAACTGATAAAGGTGTGACATTTGCATCTCAATTCCAAGGAGGTCCTTATGTGGTGTCAATGTACAATATAAAGTAGTTATAATTTTCAAGTTGTCTGGGTAATTGCTTTGTACTACCACTGTTACTAAATTTCAATTACTCTCTCTCTATAAATATATATACATATATATATATGTAATATCTATCTTTCTATCAATTGCATGTATTGCTATTTTTACCTAATTCTAAAACAAACCTGCATATCACATTTGCCTGCACTCTGAGCACATACTTATGAAACTGTGTATATTTGTACTCCACTTCTGCATAGACCTCAAACTTCCCTAATACTCCCATCATCACAAGCATAACTACCTTACCCTTATCAAAAGTGACTACCTCTGAAAGTTACTATCACATTTTCTCTGCTAACAGTCCATCATTACACCTGGCTTCCTGACATCAACACATTGCTTAAATATAACTTCTGTCACCTCATGGACAAAAACCCTGTTTCTCTAAAAAAAAACAGAAAAAAAAAAACTGTGTAAATAATCCCGAGGCTGAACTTATGCCAGACACTACTTTTTCATGTACTGCCACCTTCTGTACCATCATGGGGATTTGCATATGTTTCCCATTATGCTTTGCATTATTGGGGTATATGCAATTGTGTTTTCTTTAAAATTTGGCTGTCCAGCCAACATAATCCAGGATAACACATACCTCAGTTGCATTTGCTCTGGGGTTCTTTTGTAAACCTATATTGCTTCCTATTCCTTCCATTACAATGTACACATCCATATATTTTTCTAGTAATGTGTATTCCTTCCTTAGAACAGAAACTAAAACAAATCTTAATACTTACAAATCAATGTGTTGTTTCTCCATACCTCCTTAACAATTTCACACAACTTCACTAACTTCATTAAGCAAGCTGTGGTTGATCTGACCAGAACTTGTTTGAAAGTGTGGATGTTGGTCAGGACAGTAAGAAAACCACACTTATCTCTTCCTGGTTTTGGGTAGTGTCATGGGGGTTGGCTCCCACTTGCTGAACCACCAGAAATTGGTAGAAAGAACCATGATTTAATATCTTAGTTGAAGCACAGGATCTCTAGAAATGTAACATCCAGCAGTACTGCAACAATGTGTCATTATGGGCATTAGCCCAAGTCCTGGTGTAGGGTCAGAACCTGTGTGTGTGTACATGCGTGTGTACATGCGTGCGTGCATGCATGTGTGTGTGTGTGTGTGTCTATATCTGTGAGTATGTGAATGTGTTCAGCTTCCTCCACACCAATATTTCCCAGTATGTCTTTTATGAAACATTTTAAATATGAAGGATACTGGTACCTATATAATTTATCAGGTGTTTATAAATGCCCAGTGTTCAACCTCATGGTATTTCCTAGTTTGCCCTAAAATTGATTTGTATTTGTATAAAAAAATACTGTAAAACCTTCTCATAACAAAGGGATTTTATGCATTCTAAAGTCTGTGCCTCAAGATGTACTGAGTACAGTATGAAGGAAGGTCAATAACCCCTGTACCCTGCTAACAAAAGCTATAAATTACATTTTTAAATATTCAGAAGACATCTTCTTAAAGAGGTAGTTAACTTTACCCAACACACTGGGACAAGGAGGTCCCAAAGAACAAAATTGCTGACTTTTAACTCTTTTTACAATTAGGCAGTTTCAAAAATGTATTTTTCTATCTGGTTGATCCTGCCAAAAGTAGCACTCTGTCCCAATCATATTGTTGTCCCACAAGACCCAAGGGGGGCAGTGACAGCAGTTTCTGGCTGCAGGGTTTGTGCCAGGCTGGCATGTCAGTGTCTAGGACAAAAACATGTTGGCCCATAAATATCTAGTACTGTCTCCATATTAATTGCAGACTCTGTAGTTGTTATCCTGTGTTGTATCATACACAGGTACACAAGCACAATGTTTTCTTTACCTGAGAAAACACTGGAGAAACATGAACACAGCAATCCTCTCCCAGAAGCCTTTCTCTCCAACTGTTTGCTCAGCCAGTCTTGCACTCGTCTCCCCAGTTCCTTTCAATCCTCCCCCTTCCCCCAAAACCATATTTCATCTTTAAAGCACATATCAGTGGCTCTCTGAGACAATGTTGTCCACTCACCATCTTCCACATGTCAAGTACTCTTTTCACTTGGCCATTTCTCACTGAAATCACTGCATCTGATACAGCAAATGTTGCCAACGGTGAGGGTAAGCAATATTATTTGAATGGTGGGCTTGGTGGACTAGGTTCCTGACAGAAAGCACCTAGCTTTACCTGAGCTCTTGGTCTTCTAGGTTTGCTTGAAAAGACAGAGCAAGGAGCAACATTAACAGAGCAAGGAGAAACATTAAGGGGGACTTATTGAGTGCCAGCCAGTTGCACGTGCAAAACAGTGCAATGCGCAATACAGATGCCCCAGCCGGGCACTGATGCAATATTCAAACAGTATGCATGATTGGCACAGATCGCACATCCCATTTGAATATGGGACCCTGGATGTGCAGCACAAAGCAGGCAGCTGCCATGATGGGCACAGTGCATTCAGGGCTGGGGCTGAACACCGCCTATGGGGGAATTATAAGAGATTAGTGGGATTTAGACAAGGACACCAATGTTGCGAACCAAAGAAATTCAGCTTTTATTCAGCATTCTTCACAACAAATCAAAACAAGAGACAAACTTTTTCGACAAAGAAATAAAAGAGGATAATAACAAAAATAACACTTGATCTTCACAGAGATTCCCAATTCCACCACTAGGATGCACTAGGGTCTTGTTAGAGACAGCTCCCTGCTGAGCCCTACAACGAACTAACAAACTTACAACTAAAAGCTACTTATATACTGAACAGTCAGGTGGTGGGACTAAGCTCCACCCACTGTTAGGATGAATATAAAACTGCACAATTTAGACTTTAAAATAATTTTCTAGTACAGTATTTCAATTCTTATAACAAAACAAAACAATCCATGATATTAAAGCATATTTTAAACAGTGCATTTCAGTAAAAAAAAAAAGAATTCTGGGCATTATCTCAGTTAACAGGCTCCTCCTACAAGTCCTGTCCTATATGAGAAGTAGAGATTGGGCCGGCCAGCACTATAGCGTTAGGGCAGAGACTTGCGAGAATCCTGGCTGAGAAACAGGGCGTTAGGCTGGTCCGTAGTAACAGGATATAAATGGGTACAATATTTTCAGGTAAGTTCTGAAACTAAAGAACAGCTTCTAAATATTTTACCTTACACATTTTACCAAATCCATTTTGTAGCCTATTAGTTCTCTAAGGCTTTTTCTTTCTTTTATACTATATGAAATGTTATGCCAGAGTGAGGGGTGGTTCAGGACTGTAGCGCTATGCAGTTCTGAAAACAAGGCCGCCCCGGGCTTTAACAGTTTTCCTATTACATTCAAAATTTCAGCTTGGACCCAAGAGGCTTGGTTTCTATTAATAATACTGTAGGGAAACCATAACAAAACTGAAGGAAAAAGAAAGAAACTCTAAAAAACAACTTTACGTATCTTCCCCGGTTCTACTTGTTCAAATCCAGATGCTCGCTTGAGGCTGCACAGAGACCAAACAGTCTCAATACCGGGAAAAGAAGAGGAAATAAACTAAATAAACATCTAATACCTTGAACTACATTCTGACCAATGAAGCACTTTAAACTTCTTTCTTCTGGGTACTTGTTTCATTTATCAGATTGATCACTCGGTAGCGAGTAGATCACACATCCGTAAAGGCGAACGTGCGCACAATCGAGAAGGAGTTTGTGCGCACGATCGTGCAGTATCGATTAAATGGGGGGGTTCACAGAGCTCATAGAGACAAGAAAAGAAGATATATTTAAGAGGCAGCAAGAACATCAGACAGGTGGCCTTCCTGTTGATGGGGAAAAGGAAATTAAAGGCAGACAAAGAATAAAAAGAAGTTGTTATGCTGTTGCAACGGACTTAGGAAAAGTCTCTAGAGTTCTGTACCCTCTTAAAGGAATGCTTGGTGCAAAACTGGATACACCATTCCTCCAAGGGCAATATTCAGCCACAGTATGTTAATGAGCTCATTGGGCATGCATGGCACAAGGAGGCCTTATGCATACCCATTATGGGCTCATTAACATAGCTGTGCCTGGCTAAATGTGCTGAGCTTGCCCCCACCCAGCCCTGAACAACAGTGAAAGGACCACTCCCCTGTCAGCCCGGGCAGTCCATTTGTACCCCCACTCCTGCATCACCGATCCCCAATCAATGTATCATGCATGTCTGAACCCATTTTCCATAGTGTAGTGGCCCCCCATCCAGCCACGATCCCTGTCCATATGTGAAAAAAACCCAGCTAGCCCCAATCCCCATCTGCATGTGAAAGAAACCCCCACCAGGCCCTAATCCTCGTCTGTATGTAATGAAACCCCACCCAGCCCCAATCCATGTGATCATACAGGACTGCTTACCCCTCAAGACCACGACCCCAATGACTGAATTAATAGACCTCCCTGTATTTCCATAGTGTAGCAGTCCCCCACCCCGTCAGGTCAGGACCCGTGAACCCTGTACCCCCCCACCCAACGGAGCCTGCAATTGGCTCAGCCCTCTGCACACCACTACAGCCAACTGCCGACTGATCTGTCAATGAACATGTACTGTACATAGTACATGCTCATTGGTTGCCACTAAGTGTGTTCTATGTACAGGTCACAGTCAATGACATTTCTGTTAGCAGCTGGCCATGGTGGTGCGGAGGGTTGAGCCAGTCACTGGCTCTGGTTGGGTGGGGGTATGGGGTTTGGGGGGCCTGTCCTGACAGTGTGGGGGTGGGGGTCACTACACTATGAAAATACAGGGAGTGTCTATTATTTCAGTCAATGAGGCGTGGCTTGGAGGGTGTTTGTGTCCCATACGATCGAGTCGGGGCAGGTGGGGTTTTATTCACATACAAACAGGGATCAGAGCAGGATGGGGGGCCACTACACTATGGAAAGGGCTTTCCTAGCATTCTCTGTGCAATCAGGGATCGGGGCAGGGGTGGGAGGTCCACTACACTATGGAACAGGGCTCTTCCATTATGTTAGGTGCATTCAGGGTTCGGGACAGGGGTGGGGTGGTCTATCACACTATGGCAAAGGGTTCTACCATTGCTTTAACTGTGACAGGGGATCAGGGCTGGGGAGGGATCTCACACTCTTTCCCTATCCCACACACCATCTCCCCCGCTCCCAGTGCAGTCCTTGCACCTGACACTGGATTGCCTGCCATTTTAGGCTACCTTCTTTGAATCTAACTGTGCGTCATCATGCACACATGTTCCGTGATGCACTGTTGGTGCAGTCAGGTTCAATATTGGGGTGCTTGGTGTATTCATGGATACGCTCCCAGTACCTGTGCAGTATTTCATCATGGTATACTACAGCACATGCCATTCTGCGTGGCACACTATGGTCCACTGAATATCACCTGTTGTGCATTTTGATGGGTGCGCAGCACATCTGACCTTTGCACCGCACATCCACTTTCAATATGGGGGCCCAAGGCTCCTTTTGGTTAAGCAGGGTTACTGTCCTGTTACTATTTTGGTTTGTGCCCACAGGTTGTGCTTACGGGTTCTGTTGCTGTTTTGTTTTGTACTTACAGGTTGTGCGTACAGGTTTTGTTACTGTTTTGTTTTTGTGCTTACAGGTTTTACAGTTCGACCTCTCTTTAAGCTAAGCAGAGTTACTGTTTTGTTACTATTTTATTTTGTGCTTACAAGTTTTATTTTTGGCTTACAGGTTTTGCAATCTCTTTCTCACATTGAAGGAGCTAGTTTGTTTTTCTTCCACAGCTCATCCGGGGAATTAGGAGTGTAACTGGGGGGGGGGGTGGAGCTGACAAAGGCTTAGTACATTCCAACAGAAGGAACATTTAAAAGGTCAGTTTACTCAATGTGTTGAGGTGGAAGACTAGGTTTGCTGACAGAAAGCACCTAGCTTTACCTGAGTTCTTTGTCTTCTAGGTTTGCTTGAAAAGACAGAGTAAGGAGCAACATCTCACAGATCTTCCTGTACCTCACTGTTTTGCCTTGCAGGTTTAACTTTTGCACCGCAGTTGGTTTTTAATTTTGACTTAGTGTGCATAGCTCACTGATTGTTTCTATCCACTGCCAGGAGGCTACATATTACCCAGTCTCCCTTCCCCAAATCCCACCCTCCCCAGGGCATTGACATTTATAGCCTCCTAGCACCTCCCACTTCCTACATAGTTTCAGCAGGAAATAAACAGTACTACCTTTACTTCTTTCTAGCACAAGTCCTCACACATCATTAGAGGGTGCTGTAAAAAAAGTCTTCTTTGGGATAAAACTTCTATTTCCGTCCTCACATCCTCTCTATTACTTTTTCCACAGGTGATTCTATCTAGGTCCAAACTCCTTCTCTACTCCCTTTCTAACAACCTTCTTCCTAGGGGCATAAAAAAAACCTCTCTGTTACTATTTTCACAGGTACTTCTGTTTTCATCCGAACTCCTTCTCTGCTCCCTTTCTAGTAACCTTCTTCAAAAAAAAACTTTTAATCTTTTTTTTTCTCTCTTAAGCAGGATTTATATTTCCATCCACACATCCTCCCTGTTTCTGATACAGCCAACTTGCACAGGTGCTTTTTATTTGTGTCTGCACTTCCACTTTGCCTTCCTGATAACTCAATCTGAGGAAGGCTCAGGTAGTTGCATCCCACAAGGGGGTTGTGTACCATTCATCCTTAGATTTCCAGCAACTTTGTTTTTCATCCATTACCCGCACAACAATATGGACCACATGAACTGCAGATGTTGCAGGACCCTCATCACTACAGCTTACGCGAGGAAGGTAGGGCATTGTCATACTTGCTCTGCACTAAATGATCTACGCTCTCAACTACATGCTGCTCATGCTGCAATATACTTTCTCAGGGTGCAACTCAACTGTGCTGCACAGCACTCAGGCTTAAGGCACCAACCACCAACTCCACTTCCCCAGAGAGCTAGCAGACCAGGGGGCTGACAGTTGGTAGGAAAACAGAAAGCGCAGTGAAATAACTCCAACACCAATCAAACTAACAAATAGGTTCTCTCCATCTTCATCCAGTTCTGCTACCAAGGCAGGCATGACAGCGAAGGTGGCCCTCACACAACACATGGACAAATAAACCACAACAAAAACTTCCAAGCAAAACAAAAAGCGCATCTTAATAATAGGTGACTCTATGATCTGTGAGGTAGAGTCACACATCCACCAAAGCGGCCAAATGGAAATTGAGGTTACAGTCACAAGCAAAGACATGGTCAGATATTTCCTGAAATTTCTGTGATATTTCTAGAGAAATCTCCTGCTTTCTCCATTTCCACAGTAGGGGCAGTAGAGAGAAACTCTTTAGAAATTTCGCAAAATATCTGGAAACATCTGACCATGTCTGTGGCTACTACTGCAGATGCCTCCCAGGAACATAAGCATGGAGGGACACAAGCAGGATTGAGGGAATTGTACATAAAACTGAGTGAGACAGGCACATTCTCATCCATATAGGAACAACTGACCTGGACAGATGGTCAGTTGGAGAGACTAAGCAGCATCTAATGAATCAAGGAGAAAAACTCACTTCCCTTTCATCTAAAGTCTCCTTCTCAGAAATTCTGTCTGTGTGGGGCAAGGTGGCTAACCAGCAGAAGATCAGAGAAAGGGACATCGTCAAACTTAATACCTGGCTCAATAACTGGTGTCAGGAAAAAGGTTATGACTATGTAGGAAACTGTCAGAACTTCTGGGAGAGAGAATTCTTTAGATTCCATGGCCTACACCTTACAAAAGAGGGAACACATGCTCTCAGCCAAAATTGTAACATCTTCATCAACCATTTAAACTAGTGGAAGGGGAAGGGGCATCAGCAACAGTTGCATTATATGAGCTTATGAATGCCCCTCCGCCATCTAATGAAAATCAATTAGAACCAAAACAGGGCATCACAAGCACCATGTGCGTCACAACTCCACATGGGTGTTCAAACATGATAGGGACATTCAAAACATTAGGGACACAAACCACAAGTGGAGTAATCACACAGCAAGCAGGACAAACCAAGACTGGAAGGCAATGTGTGTCAATGCCTGTAGCCTTCCAAACAAAATCACAGATCTCACAGCAATGATAGCCGAGGCCAGCCTCAACTGGGTTGCTGTCATGGAGACTTGGTTCACAGAGAATCATACCTGGGATGTCGCCATCCCTGGTTACACTCTGTTCAGGAGAGACTGCATAGGAAGAAAGAAGGGGGAGTCGCTATTTATATCAGGGAAGGGATGAATGCTACAGAGATCCAGGGAACACAAGGCAAGACAGATGCCCTATGGGTAACTCTGGGAGCTGGAAACAGGAACCCTATCAGGGTTGGAGTTATCTATATACCCCCAAACCAGGAGATTAAAAATGACAAGGTTCTCCTGGAAGACATAATGAAGATGGCCAACAAAGACAAACTATTGCTAGTCGAGGAATTCAGTCTACCAGATGTAGAATGGTCCACCTTCGCAGCCTTCTCAGAGAGGAGTACAGACTTCCTCATGGCTTTGAGGGGGGCAGTACTGAATCAAATGGTGGTTTCTCCCACCAGATAATCAGCTATCCTGGACCTGGCACTCACTAACAGTGCCAGGGTATCAGTCGTACAAGTGGAGATCAATCTGGGTACCAGTGACCACAGATCATTCTGGTTCTCCATTAACAAGACTAAGGACCCCTGCCACTCCAGCATCAGGATGTTTGATTTCAGGAAAGCAGATTTCCCGAAAATCAGGGCTTTCCCCTCAAGCCCCTGCTGACAACAGATGCCACATGAAATATGGAAGACAAATGGACAAAGCTGAAAGATGCTATAGTGTCAGTCACAGCACTATGCACTAAACAAATCAGCATGCCCTAAAGGTCAAGGAACTCCCTCTGGTTCTCCAAAGAGGTAGCTATTATAGTTAGGCAAAAGAGAAAAGCTTTTCAGAAGTACAAGGAGACCAAGTCTGAAAAGGATAGAGAAGTCTACAGAGAGAAACTCAAGGAAACAAAGAAAGTTATTAGGTTGGCAAAGGCCCAGACTGAAGAAAAACTGGCTCAAGAAGTGAAAAGGGAGGACAAAATATTTTATTGATACATTTGAGAAAAAAGAAAAGCAAAGAAAGAATAACACGGCTTGCAACCAAGGAAGGACACCTGGTGGAAAAACAACAAAGACAAGGCAGAAGTTCTCAATGAATTCTTTTGCTCGGTCTTCACACAGGAAGACATTGGTAATGGTCCAGCACCAGCCAGGACACTTCTGCATACCAGGGGAGCTGACATATCCCCCTTTATGAAAGAAAGGGTCCTTGAGGAGTTGTCTAAGATAAGGGTGAACAAGGCAGTGGGCCCTGACAGAATACCCCCAAGAGTTCTAAAAGAACTTAAGGATGAGCTTGCCGCCCCACTTGCTGAACTGTATAACAGTTCACTGGAAAAGGGGATATTGCCACAGGACTGGAAAAGAGCCACATTTGTGCCACTGCACAAGAGTGGTAGCAGGGAGGTAGTAGGAAACTACCATCCAGTAAGTCTGACCACAGTGGTGGGTAAAATAATGAAGACATTGCTTAAGGAAAAGGTAATGAACTACCTGAAAGCAAGTGGGCAACTTGACCCAAAGCAGCATGGCTTCACATTAGGACACTCATGCCAAACAAATTTGATAGAATTCTTTGACTGGGTTGCAAGAGATGTAGACCAGGGGCAGCAGTGGATGTGGTGTAGTTAGACTTTAGTAAAGCCTTTGCTACAGTCCCACAGAGAAGGCTAACCAACAAACTGGAGCAAGCTGGCATCAGTCACAAAGAAGTTAAATGGATTACAGGCTGGCTGCAAGACAGTACCCAAAGGGTTATGGTAAATGCCATGTCCCAAGAGGGGAAGGTGACAAGTGGCAGGCCACAGGGGTTAGTACTAGACCTCATCCTTTTCAACATATTCATCAGTGGCATTGCTGAAGAACTGAAAGGGAATGTCTGCCTCTTTGCAGACAATACGAAGCTCTGCAACAGGGTATACACACAAGGAGGGATCACAGAAATGGAGGCATATCTCAGGATGCTAGAGGAATGGTCCAGGAACTGGCAGTTGGGATTCAACACCAAAAAATGTAAAGTCATGCACTTGGGTAGAAGGAACCCATGCAAGAAGTATGTTCTGGAGGGTCAGCTACTAGAAGAAACAAAAGTGGAATGGGATCTTGGTGTCATGATCTCAAATGATTTAAAGGTTGGGAAGTAATGAGAAAAAGTGGCACTAAAGGCAAGCAGCATCCTCGGAAGTATTGGTAGGGGTATTACCAGTAGGAAGCTTGATGTAATCCTCCCACTGTACATGTCCCTGGTAAAACCTCACTTGGAGTACTGTTTGCAGTTCTGGAGCCCTCACATAAAAAAGAACATACACTGTCTGGAAACCATTTAGACGTGCTACCAAAATGGTGCAGGGTTTGCACCATGAAATGTACGAGGCTAGGCGCAGACAGCTAAATTTATTCTCCCTCGAGCAGAGGAGGAGCAGAAGAGACATGACTGAGACATTTAAATTTGTTAAAGGGATCAACATAGTACAAACCAGAAACCTCTTCTGGGAATAACAGGGTTGCACACACTAGAGGATACAACATGCACCTGGTGGAAGGTAAATTCAAAACAAATGATAGGAAGTACTTTTTCACAGAGAGGATGGTGGACTTTTGGAACAGCCTGCCACTGGAGATTGTGGTAGCCAAGACTTTCAGTGAATTTAAACAGGGATGGAATAGACAGTATAGTCACCTTAGCAAGACAAATTGATAATGAGGGGTAGAAGACCTGGGCAGACTAGATGGACCACACAGTCTCCATCTGCCGGCAAATTCTTATGTTCTTATGTTTTGACAGGATCATCAAGAATAAAAGTAAATCTTTCAGATTGCCTGACTGTAAATACAATTTTAAAATTGGTAGTTTTTAGATTAGGACCTCCTAGTCCCAGTGTACATCAAGTGTAAAGCTGACTTCCCCTTTAAATATGTGTTACTGCACAGTTCATGCATTTCCATCCATCCCACATTGACAACCTACAGGAACTACAGCCATGGATGGAGCCATGGCTGGTGCTCATGCAATAGGTGGGAGGAGCCAAAACTCCCCTGGGACCCCCGTGTCCACAGATTTCTGGATCCAAAGAAGAAATAAGAAACAGTTGCATCTCATTGTCATTACATGGAATCTGAAAGCTTCAACTGGCCCTTAATGATCACCTGCAAAGAGACTATGGGACTGCTCACTGTTTTCATAGTTATAACTTTCTAGATCCAAATCTGACTGAAGCCACAGAACAGAAATCATATTACTCCCCACAAATATGCAGTTATTTTAAAGATGATTGCTCTGAAAGTATTGTTCCCAGGACTTAACATGCAAACAGACTATATTATCATTACCCCCCAACACCATCACCACCTCCAATAAAAAGAAAAACATATTCCTGGTCTCATAGGGTTGAATATTCCTTTGGTGGGAAAGTATGACAAGGTCTGCCTTCTGTGCCCTCTTTTACCAGAACTGCTAACTAAAAGGCTTTCATTCTCCATGCTATCAACTGCCTCAGGTTCTGTGTGCTTTAAGAAAATTGCTTTTCCCAAAAGAAAATTAAGAAAAATATCATTTTTCCCAAGTCATAGTGTTAAAATATGATACTGTTACTGGCCAGCCAGTATGCAAAGCTGCCACATGGTCACTGCCCCATATCTAGCCTGAATAGTTGTGCATGAACTTAGTCCATGCAAGTTAACCCTTACATTCTGATTTCCAACACTGTGCAGCTGAAGAGCAGCATCAATCTTCAAACCTGGCAATTAATCTTCAAATAAAAAGGAATATGTATAGTATGATAGTGAAAATACACCCCCACTGTGGCATTAGGGAGCACTCTAGAATAAATCTATACTGCTTCATAAATGTGAGCCTTCCCTTGTACACCCATAGATACTGTAGCTTTATCAGTTAATTAACTGTTTTTATGTTGATGTAGATACACAACAAAGAGTCTATTTATTCCAACAAGTTCTTGTAAAATATGATATGCAGTACTGGCCCCAGCTTTTGAAGTTTCATTTAAGCGTCTCTGGTAAGTAAAAGAATACTTTCAAATAACTTGGAGGCAATAAAACTTCAAAGGGCAAAAACTTAGTACTGCCTCAAATGAAGGCTCTAATAAAACCCAGCAAACGTACTGTACCAGGCCTTTAACAACAAGGCAGTATGATTAATTTATAAATAGTCGACAGTGCTAATCTAGGTAGGTGAATATTACCAGTTTTATTAATTACAGCGAGGTACATCTTACAGTAAAAGGGCAAAAATCTATAACTTTTTCACAAACTTAGTTAAATGTCAAGGATTTTAAAGGCCTAGTTAGCAAGTATATTAGATGAGATATGTCAGTTTTCCAATTTATGAGTCTGACTTGTCTCTTGTGATTCCTCATAGCCTCTAGCCATTCTTCTCTTACCTGAGGCATTCTCTGGCAAAAACCTGATGCTTCCAGTCATTCTGCATTCCTGTGTTTCTTCAAAAATAATTGGACAGGCACCTTTCCATAAACAATCACCATTAGTTATATAAGTTACACTGAAAAGAACACCACATACATCAACTCAGGACAAACAAAAATGTGCATGCAGCCTGGTGTTGATATTGACAGAGTGCTAATGGTCATTAGCGTTCCGCCATTCAAAAAATCTCTCCTGATGTGAAATGTCTGAAAATGACAATAGCCAATCATTACACATATTCTCTACTTGTCATAATAAGTCCCTCCTCCTTTCAGACATTGACTGACACAGCAATAGACTGACAATTGTGAAGCCTAACACAATGATTGTTTTGTCACTGGCCATTTTAAACATCAATAAGAATTTTAAGTATGTGAAGAAAGTACTGAAGCACTAAAGCCCTGTAGCTGGGCAAGATGGATATTAAGGGTCAAGGTTCTTGTCATCAAAGAATCTCAGTCTGTTACATTACAGTAATGATCCTCCTTACACAATTTATTAATCACTCAAGGTACAAATCTGTCATATTTATTAAATGCAGTTATAGTCGCTTACCAAGACAGAGATTTTTACTGTCAGAATGCTGAGCATAACAACAGCTGCAGGTTCCCTAACCACTTAAGTGCAGGCCATATATGGCTGGCAAGTGGCAACACCCTGAGCAGAAACAATTGCAATCTACCCTTGTACCGCATTTCAGGGTCAGAAATAGACAGGATCTGTCCGGTATCTTTAAAAAAAATGTTTCACTGAAGTAGCTGAATTAAAAAAAAAGACTTCTAAATAAGGAAAGACACATGACAAGGTGTATGGGTGGTAAAGGAATAGTGCATGCCTTGGGTGGCAAGTGCCGCAAACATGCAAGAAGTGCATTATTACCTTATGACCACGCAAGGCACACCCTGGAGTGTGTTACACTTCTTATAAAATGGGCCTTTATTTGTGGACAAAAATATGAAATTCAGGTCAGGGTTGTGGTTGTCAGAAAATAATCAATGGTCATGTCCATTTTATAAATGTGGGTGCTGTCCGTGAAGACTCTGGACAGTCATTCTTCTGCACACAAAAAGTTTTAGAATTTGTTAGAGCAACCACAGTGCATATGGAAATGATTTTAAAATCAGACCATAGAGATTTCTCCCTAGCAATATAATGCCACCCCTTAAGCTGGGCACTTTTATACTGCACACTTGCTTTGTCAGAATGATCCACACTTACCAAAATATGAAGTCTATGTCACTAATGCAGTTTCAGCAGTTCACAATGGACACTGCCATCCATATATATAAGAGATGCCAGAGACAGAAAATAACGCTAACTGAGCTCCTTACACTAATCTCTAACGAGCTGCCAGCTGTCAACTGCTGGCCAGACAGCGAAGGTGTGACCTACCTTGCTGCCATCTTTCCTGAGTGGCTCCATGCTTGGGGCAGAAAACTCAGTTCACTTTAGTGGCCATCCTGCCATTCCAGGGCTGAAAAACATTTTACATATGTATGTACAGTATATATAATTTTTTTTTCATCAAACACTACGTGTATAATACAATCTCTTGATCAGGGGATTATTTGTATCTTACAGAGGCACTTTTTCTGAGCTAAGCGCGTCCATATCCTGGAGTACAATGGCACCATGCATTTCTGCTTAAAGCTGGATTTATTAAAAAATTTCATGATTTGCATATGCATCCCATGATGCTTAGCATTATGGGGGTATGTGTGATTTTGCATGTCCTGGAGTTGCTAGACAACAGTGGATATTTGACAGAAATCTTGCTCCTGGATGCTGCCCACATGATGAAACAGATATGAGACTGCATCCCACAGGAAGTGTTTTTGAAAGGGTGGTGTATACAGTAAATGCTGGAAACAATACTGTAGACACCTGATATAAAGACAAATATGTTTACACAGACCAGGAAAGCAGTGTTCCCAGCCCTTAAAACACTGAACCTCTTCCTAAATGCTTTCAGCTTCAAGAAGCAGGAAGCCCCGATGAGTGAAAGGACCCCAGCACACAGGTGGATCGATCTGAAATGATTTAAAGGCTGAAAAAAGAAAAACTGAGGAACTGCTTAAACACATAAGGTGGTACTGAGTTTTGTGAAGCATTTAGGAACAGAGAAAATAAAGAAAAACAACCCAGACAAAACAGAGAATTGCAAAAGAAAAGAAACACCTGCGTAGCTCTGAAGCAAGGGGTTCAGTGTTTTAAGGAAAGAATGATAGTAACTAAATGAAAGATAATGAAAAAAGAATATGAAAGAGATCTTAGGTTAAAAAAAAATGCCAGACTCTCTGATGAAGGTGTTTTCCCGAAACATAAGATAAAAATAAAGTCTGGAGAAAAAGAAAAAATAAATATTATTTTGAAAAAAACAGTTTGGTGAGTGGGTCTTTATATGTCCAAATCTAGTAGTTTTTACACAGACTAGTCTGTTATAAGTGGGTCCCACTGTATTCTTTTGTCCAAGACAGGTAAACTGATCTGAGGCTTGTTTCCAGGTGTGAGCTGGGAGGAGAGGATTAGTGCAAGAGAGTAGTACTGTGCAATGTGACTCAAAAGAACTTGGAAGTCTAATGCAATAAATAGAGAGTACTGAATGAGCAATTATGCACAACCAGTGTGTTCTGCCACAAAGGCATTCGTATCTCCTCTGACCTCAAGAGCGAAGCTCAAGAGGCCCGTGGGAATCCAAACCCTGACGTGGCAGATACACACTGGTTGAATGTTTTGGTGAACAGAGTATGGGGTTGGCAATGCTTATGTAACTGTAGTTTACATTTTGGCTTTTCTCTAGTCCCAACCTTGGTAGGTTAGCCAGGTAGTGACTAGGGAACAGAAGACCAGCACCAAGGGTGAGTAGAGTGCCAGAGAAGGAGGAGGCAGGGGTGGATGCCATGAGAGGCTAGCCTTTGTAGGGGATGTGGGAGGAGCTATTCCCCCACACTGAACCTCTGTCATTAGCCCTCCAATTCAGTGTTTTGGTGAATAGAGTGCGGGGTTAGTAGTGCTTATGTAACTGTAGTTTACTTTTTGGCTTTTCTCTATTCCTACCCTTGGTAGATAAGCTGGGTGGTGAGTAGGGAATAGAAAGCTCCAAAAGATTACCTCCTGCAACTCACAGAGAGTATGACCAGTAGTACGCAGGAGAGGAAACCCCCCAGGTGGAGGAAACCTCTGGGGACCCATGGCTATTAACCTACCATTCCTCTGGGCAAACTAAGAGGAGATAAACCTAGGTTCTAGAAACCATATTCTAATTTCTGAGTAAGGTGAATGGCTTGGAGAGATGACATTCCATCTTCAGATTCTGATGGATGATGTGTTCTGGAAGGATGATTCTAAGGCTGAAGAGGCAGGTTCATTCTGAAGGAGCATCCAAGTCCTGAATATGGATTAGGTCCAGCTGGAGAAGGGGTGAATGTGGTCCAGAATTCTGATGTGAATTTGGCTGATATCCGATGGGGTTACAGAGTCAATGCAAGCATGAAGAGCATGAGTTGAGGAATGGGCCGCCATACTCTTAACTGTAGGAAGTATGATGGGTTAAGAAATTCATAGAGTAATCTATCAGACTTTGAAGAGGGCTTGACATTCAGATTACAGTCTGAAGGCTTGGAGTTTATCATTGCACAATATATTGCTATGTAGGCATCTATGGAGATGATGAAGGAGTCAGACAGAAGCTTTAGGTACCTGGTAGGAGGGTTACCTGGAAGACTGTAGACCGATGAAGGATGGGTGGAATATCCTGTAGAGATGGTAACCGGATATCGATGGGACTAATTGGAAAGGTCAACACAATGAGTTCAAAGGTTGAATAGAGTTATTGTTGCTATAATGAGATTTGTATAGGCTCATATTCAGGAATGACTGCTAATGAGAAATGGTGGATGTGGATATTGCTGTAGCTTCATTGCCCATGGCAGGAGCTTGAGTGTCCATGGCAGCTTTGCAGTGCTGGAGCATCCAATGTCTGCATGCTGAGGGAAGCCTGAGAATGGGTCGTCAAATAGGTTTATGGACTGAAGTGGCACAAGGGAAGTTGAGAGCAGCATTGAATGCAACAGGTGTCTAGCCTGCTTAGTCAGATATAGGACTCTTGCAGGCATGACTGGGATAGTAAGACAGCCAGGTCAGTTGCAGATGTGCCAAATGAGGAACCAATGGAAGCTTACTCTCGGTGCTGGTATTTGCTGGAGGGAGTATGGCAAGTAAATCTCAATGGATGGGTTAGAAGGATTATTGGATGGGTAACTGGTATGATTTAGTGTAACCTGATGAAGAGATGTAGATAACTTTATGAATTATGGTGATGTCCAGGGCCCAGGAACAGTGGCTCAGATAGAGTAACTTTGGCAAGGCAGCTAGGCACCAAATAGCCAACGACACGTGTCCTGGAATAGTAACTGGAGTAGGTCTTAGGAACATACAATGGTTATTAAGAGAGTACAAGTTGAATAACATGATCAAACTGAGACAGCGCTTTTAGGAGGAGACTATAAGGAGAAGATATAATGGATGATGCCAGTATTGCTATGAGTACCCTGTGATTCCTGTTATCCTTAATGGTGATGGTTATTATGTAGTTGGTACGTCTCAGAAGAAATTAAAGTCACGTTTCTAGGGAAGAAGATAGGAGTGATGGAGACTCCACTAAATCTTGGATCCTATGGAGACATGGGAGATAGTGATGCCTATGCTGCTAGAAATGATAGAATATATAAGGAAGCATCCTGCAGAGATGGTTAAGATGAAATCTTCTATGGGCTAGTCAAATGAGATGTCAAAAATGGGTCCTGGAGAGGTGATTGGGAGGTACTGATGATTTTCTGGGATGTTGCTGGAATAAGGTATCCTCAGGTGAGAAGAACATGAACTCCATAGCATGTTGGAAGGAGTTGTTATGATGTCCAAGGTATGAGCATGAGCTGGATGAATGGGTAGGAGTAGTTGATCAAGCAGGGATGCTGACGTTGATAGTTGTAGGAATGCCCAAAGAGACACACAGCAAACAAGCAGGAGCCCTGAGCTGCCAGGGCAGCGAGGAGAAAAGCAGCAGTCCCGGGACCAAGGGAACAGTCCAAGCAGAAGTCCACTGACCAATGGATGGAGCAGGAGAAAAGGATGGCTGAGGCCGAGCAGTTAAGGCATCAGCAGGTGCAGGAAAGGCACGGGACTGGGGTAGGCACCACAGCATATGGGAATAGAATGCAGAAAAGCTGAGTCAGGCCTCAGTGGGCGAGCTAAGCCAAGCCAAGAGGTGAATACAGGCACAAGATGCTGCAAAGTTGAGGAATGAGGGTTCCACTTCCAAAGGAGATGGTGAACTGGAACATTTGGTAGCAAGGTCCTGCAGTGATGGGGAATGGGCTCCCACCTCCAAAGGAGATGGCGAACTGGAATTGCTGACAGGAAAAGTGCTGCAGATAAGGAAAGCACTGGATGTGTAGCTGGAAGACCACTGGCTGGAATAAGGTGAACAGCAGGGGAAAACTTGAAGAAGGCTTCAGGCACACATCCTGGAAGAGGAGCAAATGGCACAGATCCAGCAGGAAGCAAGGGGAAGATGGCAGACATGTCCAAGAAGAAGGCAATAAGGCAACAGAGACATCTGGCACAGCAACAAGGGAGGAGATTGCAGCATGGAGCTGAAGGACTGAAGGTTGGATGAGGTTGAGCTGGAAGACAATCCACAACAATGATGCCCAGGAGAATAGGAAGAGGTGGAAGACAAGCATCAAGGAAGTCCAGGAGTCTGTCAGACTGAGTGGAGGTGGAGACTGAACGAGCTGGTGGGGTCCAAATCCAGAATGGGAGGTGGCCAATGCGGGGACGAGTACATCAAGTCCATGGGAGTGCAGGATGTAGTCAGGTGAGGTAGGATATTGAAGGCAAATGGGGTAGAGTGGTCCTGTTCCTGCAGGGAATGTGGCAATCAGATATCATATAGAATGCAGTTGGTTGAAACAGTAGATTGAAGGCAAATGGGGTAAGGTGGTCCTGTTCCCAAAGGGAATGTGGCAGTCAGTTATCAGGAATAGAATGCAGTCAGTTGAACAGTAGACTGAAGACACAGGCTCCCATCCCTGGTATCCGGTATAAGATAACCTTCACTCGATGCCACACCGGCAGAGTTAGAGACGGAGGATGTCATGGTGCTGGTACGACTGATAGCGGTTGGTAAAGAAACCAGCGGGGTTAGATGGCACAGAGATTGTAATGGACTCCCGTCCACGGCAGACAGGGCCAGTATACCTATGCCCGATGCCTCAGAAGGCGGAGTTAGGGATGGAGACTGGAAAACTGCTAGTAAGGGCTGAGCAAGGAAAGGGCAGCTGAGCTGCGTAGGCATAGATAGGGAAACAGAATAGGCAGGATGAAGGGGAAGAAAGCAAGTCTGAGTTGGATAACAGGAGGAGGAAGTTATCATGAGTACCATTAAGGTGGAGATAGGATAATCCATGGAGGAGCATGCTGGGTAGTAATGGAGTGCTATGAAGAACTGAAGGCTGAGTAGGCAGCAAGGGTAATGATTTTTGCCAGGGTAGTGGAAGCCTTGTAGGCACGAAGGCAGGGCAGATCAGATAGCTTACATGAAGCAGAGTCCTGCTAATCAGAGCTACGATGCCCCACCGTGACACCCCAGTCCCCCACCGTGGGAAAAACAGGGGAACCACAAGCTGAGCATCTTCAAGACCAAACAGCAACTGGAATGATGGTAGGGTAGAAACCTGATAGAGGCTCCAGGACTGGCAGGGCCTAGGAAGGACAAGTCATAGACAAATTGGAGAACAGAAAACAAACAATACAGTAGTCACACAGAACGTAGAATACCTGACAATACATATTACCTAAGGACAGCCAATGATACGGGACTTAGAGAGCACCACAAGGGGTGCAGAAGAGTAGCAGGTGTGAATATTGCAGGAAACTGGCAGGCTGGAAGGTGAGGAAGTACCAGGGGTAGAACAAGGAAATATAAATCTTGAGCCTGAGCAGGGTATAGATGCTGGGAGTAAAACGGTAAGGGATGCAGGTGACAGACTAGGGTTAGAGGTGGCACAGGACTGGACGGTAGAAGGGGCGGAGATGGAGATGGAGTGCTGGTGAGAGGAGAGAAAGGCCCAAAAAGAAAACCAGGGGAGCACGGGACAAGGGGAGGAGTGGGGGACGGGGGGGGCGAAAGGCAGAGCATCAGAGAAAGGGGAGGAGCTCCAGGAAGGAGACAGCAGGGGCAGAAAAGGAGAGCCAAGGGATGGAGGGAGGGCAGGACAGAGAAGTTGTTTTTTTTTTTTTTGTCAAATACTGGAGGAGTTGAGAATGTGAGACAGAGAAGAGGGACTAGTAGGTGACTGGAATTGGGACATCAGCAAGGTAACTTAGCAGAGGAGCAGGCAAGAGTATATGGCTGTGCCTAGAATGAGTGTAGGAATGGGCAGCAGAGTGCATGTCAGTGTCAAGTACCAATTATCACTGTCATCCCTGAATCCAGAAATCCTCCAGCCACCCAAACCATTTTGTTTGATTTGCTGTTGTCAAACCAGGGTCCCGACTAACAACAGTGCTCCTGGGAAGTGAAGAGCAGTACAGTGACAGAAGGGGCTGATGCTGTGAGCCTCTCAAAATTAGAACTGTAGGAACAGCCAGGCCAGCAATTTGCAGTTTGGAGTAAGAGACAACATAATATTATATTCCTCAAACAAAGAAAGTAGGCAGGGGGGGCTGCAGTACAAAATAAATATATATGATCATACCACTTTTCTGAGAGGAACCGATCAAGCAAGATGGAGGGGAGGCGGTTGATGCAATGACTGCAAGACTGAGGAGCGACCAGGAACTCAGACATAGCAAGTGGTAGCACAATGGGAGATTAAGCATTTCTGGTTTAAATTGAAAAAGATACATATTGTTACAATGGGAAGTAAGTCTAAGTTGGATCAGATGGCTACAGGATCAACAATTGATGAGGGAACTTCACCAGGAACGAAATCCAGACATGGGGCGCCTCCCAAAATACAACCGAGAGGTCCAGGCTCCAGGGGAAGGAGCAGAACTGTCTTGAGAGAATGGGAGTGCAGGCAAAAGAGCAGGAGGTGTGGGTTGGCACCAGAAGCGGAGTGTCAGGGGATGATATCAGCCGGGGAGTATCGGTGTGGGGAAGGAGCTGAGACAAAAGGGAAAAGAATGGAGCCAAGGGGAAACAAAACAAGGAGGAGAGATCCAGAGGCAAAGGGGCATGGTAAGGAAAGACCCAGATGTGAAGGGGCAGGAGGAAGCCAAACGATGGAGGCAAGGCAGGAGCAGGGAGGAAAACAAAGGAGGGGAAGTTAAGAAGATGTGGGGGGGGGGGACAAGAACAAACAAACAAATGGGAGGGAAGAGGAAAGGGAGGCGCAAGAAACAGAGAGATGAGGGAAAGGGGGGAGAACTTCAGAAACATGGAAAGGGAAGGGAAGGAGGCCCAGCCCATTAGCAATTCAGGGAGCTCAGAATGCAGCAGGTCACAACGTGTTAAGCGGGGAACTGCCATGGGAGGCTAGCCTTTGTAGGGGATGTAGGAGGAACTATTCCCCTACATTGAACCTTGGGCTTTAGTCCTCCCATTGTGTATAACGTTGCTCATCCTGTATTTTTTATAGGGTATAGTATTTTGTGAAATGTGCACATGGCATTTCTTTGGCTTTCGGAACAAAACTGACTTGTGCATTCTCTAGAGATTTCAGAATGCTACTGCTTCACTGAAGGGTACACTCACATACCATGAGCTTTGAACTGTGGCACAACTGCATTTTGAAAGGGATGGAATTCTATAGAGAACAATGCTATACGCTATAGTACTGCAAAGCAAAGAGTTTCAAAAATACCTCCTGTCACATAAACTAACCAGACAGATAAAAAAAAAGTATACAGATTAAATACAAAGGATGTCTGAGGCCAAGTAGCAACAAGAATTTAAACCTACATGGGAGGGGGCAGGCTGACAGGGTAGAAAGGGGAAGGGGAAAAGCAGTTGGGGACTTGGAAAAGAGGGGTGTTAGTTGCAGGAACAGGAGAAAGTGGAAAGTTCATGCAGCATGAGCTTTGAAAGAAAAACTTTCTATGAATCTAATTATTTTTCCTGTGGTATCTCTGGTTTTTGTCAGTTGTTATATCCTAATACACAAAATTATAATACTTTGACATCTTTTATTTCATTTCTTAAACCTTTATTCAGTAATATTTGTGTAACCCCCCTATAAATGGGGGTTCCCAAAAGTCTTCCTTGGGTGTGCCTAAATGCCCACTGCCCGGTAGTGTTCTGTGTTCTAACCATTTAAAAGTAATTGCATGCGAGCGCCCTATTAGCCTCCATGCCTGTCTCTTTAAGAGCTGCCTATCTTGTAGTGTATAATTAAGCTGGGTAGGGACTGAGCGTTCCGAAGCTCAAGTCCCACCTGGGCTGCCAGACAACTGCTCCATTCTACCATTGCTAATTGCGCAGAGGGAGTTCTGTTAAGAACTGTAATCGTTTGCTGATTATCTGCTTTCTTAATAATGATAACGTAGTTTGTCTACATAGAAACATAGAAACATAGACTTTGACGGCAGAAAAGGACCGCTTGGCCCATCTAGTCTGCCCATGTCCCTACCTACAGGATAGGCCGCAGATCCTAGTTAACCAACAGCCTATTTCTTCCTACCCCCTTCCCTCAAGAATTGCCTTATGTCTGTCCCATGCATTTTTGAATTCTCCCACAGTTTTAGACCCCACAACCTCCTCAGGAAGGCTGTTCCATGCATCCACTACCCTCTCTGTGAAATAATACTTCCTCACATTGCCCCTGAACCTCCTCCCTCTATCTTTAAATTGTGTCCCCTTGTTCTTGCACGTCTCTTTTTCTGAAAGATGCTACCCTCTTGGACTTTGTTGATTCCACTGAGGTCTAACCTGCCTTCTTTGCAGCATGGACTTTTCTGTTAATCATCACCATCTTGGTTCTGGACTGCCAGTATGCACCAATCAGTACCTTTTGGGGCCCTAAAATGGAGACTGCCCTCAGGGGTCTTGTGGGAGTGAACTGCTGTAGGAATTGTAGTTGCATCCCTTTGGGACCTAAATGGACCTCGAGGGGGATCCCTTGCTGTGACAGACAGATGGATCAATGAATCAAACCTTTTGGGTCACTGGGAAAGTCCCAAGCTGCCTGCAGCAGTGAGTCAGTGTGAAGTAGGAGTTGAGAGTGAGAGGAGCTTGAGAGATTCAAGCAGCTGCTCCTGCGTAGTGTGCAGGGGAAATCAGCGGGAAGGCTGTGTCTGGCCTGCCTTCTACCATCTTACTGAGTGAAGAGACCTTAAGATTAGAATTGGACTTCATCTGAATCTGTGACTTTCAGCCTGAATTGTGACTAGCTTCACCTGAAGAGGACCGAAGACTTGCTGTTGTGCGATTGGCCTGTCAGGACTTCCACGATGACCACAGAGCATACGGTTTGCACAGAAAATCCTGTGAATTGCAACCGGACTGTCATCCAAACTGTGGTACTTCCTTGCCTTTACTATAAGTGTGCTGAATTCGAATAGTGGATCGAGATTTGGTTCCTCACTGCTTGAATGTGTCATGCTTGCTGGAAGCAGTATCTGGTAACTCTGACCGGACTGAATCCGTTTCCTTCAACCTGTCTGGGCCTTAATACCACAGCCCTGATTGCCACGCACGCTGCAGAGAACCATCTGAAGAGAGCCTTGCCTTAGGATTCAGCTCCCTGCTCAACATCAATGAACATGAACGACACAACGGTGAATTGTGTGGGCCCTGCTTCTCCTGGCAAACCAGCACTTCATCCTGAGGTCTCCACGTCGTCCCTCCTGCAACCTGGTCTGGGTAGTGTGAGTAAATCACAGGGTAGCTCCCTGCAACTACCTCTTAATCAATGTGTGTCATCTGATTTAATTGTTTTGATTGATTGTTGCTAACTGAGCCCTCCGGCTCCGGAATACAAATATTGAGTTAAAGTGTATGTTGTGTTTTCTTTTCCTAAGGGCCCCAACAACAACTGCAACACCGGCCTACCTCGGGCAATGCTTCAGACTAGCCTGTAACTCCAACTGGGGACCCAGAGTGTATGTAACTGTGATAGAGAGACTCTGAGAGGCATGCATGCTTAAACCTGATTTAATCAGTAATAGAACCAAGCACCAGATTATGCCCCTTCCTTGTTCATGACCCCAAATAATTCAGATCTGAATCTTTTTGCACTTAAACTGTTTGTGGTGTACCTCTGTACAGGCAGCATTGAAATACTGTTGGTTGTTGTGGCAAATCTTGTTTTACAGGGGGTCTACAGGGTTGAGCCCACCGATCTAGCCCTGGTGGTAAGTGCAACAAGTGTGGGGTTAAATCTGTTGTCAGGTGTTAATTGCAACTGGGTATTCAGTGAAACATTTAGGCCACTAGAGGGAAAAGAGGGGGGTAACAGTGTCCCAGAGGGCTGTACCAATGGCAGCTACACTATCATTGACCCTGTCCTCTGGGTGGAGGCACCCATTCCTAGAACTCAGGCCCCGCACCCTGCTCTTAGTCATGTAGTCAGGGGTAGTATCCCTTGGGGTAGCACCACCCAGGGGTTACATCTTAGAGGCACTGCTGGGATTAGCACCCCTAGTGGCCCCTGCCAATCAATGTCCGACTTTACCTGAAAATGTGGTGCCAACCGGGTTCCCGCCATTGCCATGAATCATGGAGGGCATGTTCTCTGGAGTTGTCCCCATCCCCAGTGGAGAAAAAGATTGGGAGATCTGGAGGACACATACCAATTGGATGCTGAGCCAGTGGCCTGACACAGAGAGCCAGAAGAGGATGGAGATGTTAAAGACCTTGAGAGGGCCTGTGCTAGATCTGATTAGGGAAGTTAAGTTCACAGACCCCACTGCAACTGCTCAGCAGCTTTTAGAGGCACTGACTGATGTCCTTGACCCCTATGAGGATGTAAACCACCAGTTGGGGGAGTTCAAAGGCATGAAGCAGAAAAAAGGAGAACTGCTTTCTGCTTATCTTCTCCATGTTGGACATGTGTTAATGAAGAAATCTGATCAAGGGAGTGGGAGGGCAGACTCTGAAGACTTAGACCGGGTTCGAATGGATCACATATTAACCTCGGTCGAAGATCCCACTTTTTTCATGCTTAGGCTGCACACTCAGCATTGTCCAGAAGATGTTCTGTCTTTTGTGGAATTAATGCACATTGTGAGGAGAGCTAAACACCAGACTGGAAGGGAAAGTGTAGGGGAGTCTACTGCCACCTCTAAGTATGTCGCTACAGAAGAACCATTTGCCCACCTGGAGCTGGCTGACATGGAGAAAGAAGAGGCAGCCAGAGCCCCCGAGTGGGAGAAAAAGTTCCAAAAGCTTCAGGAGACATTTGATCATCTGTGTGACATAGTAATGGTCATGTGTAAAACTTATCAGTGAGACAGTGGTTGTATCAAGAAGAAGAAGAAGAAGATCACCCCATTAGACATCATGCTTTGTTACCATTATGGAAGGGATGGGCATGTCCAGAGCCAGTGCCACTACCCAGAAGACAAGGACAGAGTAAAAGGGCATCTAATTGGACTACAAAGATCTTTTCTGCAAACGTCTTCCACCGCCAGAATGCTCAGATCTGGTTCCACAAGGTTCCATGGCAGAACCCACAGGTAAATTCTCATTTCCCCATTTAAATGTTCTGAAGGATGAACATGGTGCCCCTGCCCCATCTAGCCCCAAGTTAGCTGATAGGGATGGGTCCCCATCTGTATTGTTTAACATGCAAGAAGTTATAGCTTGAATCAGTATAGTAGTCCTAATAATGTGTTAATCATAGTAGAATCAGTATTACATGTATGAGAAATGCATAACTGTTTTCATTACAGATATAATATATGTGAAGTGTATTGAAAATGTATAGCAATGAGATAAGTTTATGTTTACTGATGCATCAGTTATTATCTTGTCTAGTGTATAAATGTAATGTATATCTAGTACAGAATATTGTCTTATAATACTGCTGAAGTGTAGACTTGATGCAGACACAAAGTTTTTTCCAGGCAGGGAAGGGTGTAACCCCCCTATAAATGGGGGTTCCCAAAAGTCTTCCTTTGGTGTGCCTAAATGCTCACTGCCCGATAGTGTTCTGTGTTCCAACCGTTTAAAAGAAATTGCATGAGAGTGCCCTATTAGCCTCCGTGCCTGCCTCTTTAAGAGCTGCCTATCTCATAGTGTATAATTAAGCTGAGTAGGGGCTGAGTGTTCCTAAGCTTGAGTCCCACCTGGGCTGCCAGATAATTGCTCCATTCTACCATCGTTAATTGCACAGAGGGAGCTCTGTTAAGAACTGTAATTGGTTGCTGATTATCTGCTTTCTTAATAATGAAATCATAGTATGTCTAACCTGCCTTCTTTGCAGCATGGACTTTTCTGTTAATCACCACCATCTTGGTTCTGGACTGCCAGTATGCACTAATCAGTACCTTTGGGGGCCCTAAAATGGAGACTGCCCCCAGGGATCTTGTGGGAGAGAATTTCTGTAGGAATTGCAGTTTTCATCCTTTGGCACCTAAATGGACCTGGAGGGGGAGCCCTTGTTGTGACAGACAGATGTATCAACAAATCAAACCTTTTGAATCACTGGAAAGGTCCCGAGCTGCCTGCAGCAGTAAGTTAGTGTGAAGTAGGAGTTGAGAGTGAGAGGAGCTTGAGAGATTTGAGCAGCTGCTCCTGCATACTGCACAGGGGAAATTGGCAGGAAGGCTGTATCTGGCCTGCCTGCTACCATCTTCCTGAGCGAAGAGACCTTAAGATTAGAATTGGATTTCATCCGAACCTGTGACTTTCAGCCTGAATTGTGACTAACTTCACCTGAGGAGAACCGAAGACTTACTGTTGTGTGATCAGTCTGTCAGGGCTTCCACCACGACCACAGAGCAAACGGTTTGTACAGAAAATCCTGTGAATTGCAATTGGACTGTCATCCAAACTGTGGTACTTCCTTGCCTTTACTATAAGTGTGCTAAATTCAAATAGTGGGTTGCAATTTGGTTACCCACTGCTTGAATGTGTCACGCTTGCTGGAAGCAGTATCCAGTAACTCTGACCAGACTGAATCCATTTTCTTCAACCTATCTGGGCCTCAACACCACAGTCCTGATTACCGCTCACACTGCAGAGAACCACCCAATGAAAGACCTGCCTGGGGATTCAGCTCCCTGCTCAACATCAACGGACAGGAACAACGCCATGGTGAATCATGTGGGCCCTGCTTCCCCTGGCAAACCAGCACTTCATCCTGAGGTCTCCACTTCATCCCTCCTGCAACCTGGTCTGGGTATCATGAGTAAATCATAGGGTAGCCCCCTGTAACTACCTCCTAATCAAAGTGTGTCATCTAATTTGTTTTGATTGATTATTGTGAACTGAGCCCTCCGGCTCCAGAATACAAATATTGGGTTAAAGTGCATGTTGTGTTTTCTTTTCCTAAGGGCCCCAACAACAGGTGCAACACCAGCCTACACTGGGCAACACTTCAGGCTAGCCTGTAACTCCAACTGGCTACCCAGAGTGTATGTAACTGTAATAGAGGGACTCTTAGAGGCATGGGGTAGCGCCACCTAGGAGTTACATTTATAACCATTAGAACCGAAGATTTACAGTGCCTTCAGAAAGTATTCACCCTCCTTGGATTTTGTCACATTTTATTGTGTTACTACCAGAATTTTTAATGCATTGAAATGATTTGTTTCCCCCTTGATTCACACAGCATACTCAACAATTTAAAGGGGCCAAAATATTTTAATTGTGTAACAAAAATGTATGAAACATTAAAAACTGAAATATCTTGTTTACTTAAGTATTCACCCCCCTGAGTCAATATTTTGTAGAAGCTCCTTTGGAAGCAATTACAGCTTTAAGTCTTCTTGGGTATGTCTGTATCGGCTTTGCACATCTGGATTTGGGGATTTTTGCCTATTCTTCCTTGCAGATTTGCTCAAGCTCTGTCCAGTTGGATGGGGAGTGTCGGTGAACTGCAGTCTTTAAGTCTTTCCACAGATTCTCAATGGGATTCAAGTCTGGGCTTTGGCTGGGCCACTCAAGGACATTCACCTTCTTGTTCTGAAGCCACTCCAGTGCTGCTTTGGCTGTATGCTTGGGGTCGTTTTCCTGTTGGAACGTAAATCTTCGCCACAGTCCAAGGTCTATTGCAGACTGATGCAGGTTCTCCTCAAGGATGTGCCTGTATTTGGCTCCATTCATTGTTCTCTCTATCCTGACAAGTGCCCCAGTCCCTGCTGCTGAAAAGCATCCCCATAACATGATGCTGCCACCACCATGCTTCATGGTAGGGATGGTGTTACATGGGTGCTGAGCTGTGTTCGGTTTGCGACAGGCATAGTGTTTGCATTCAGGCCAAAGAGTTCAATTTTTGTTTGATACGACCAGACAATCTTTTGCCACATGGTCTCAGAGTCTGCCACGTGCCTTCTTGCAAACTCCAGGCATGCTATTATGTGGCCTTTTCTCAGGAGTGGCTTCCATCTAGCCACTCTCCCATAGAGGCTACATCTGTGAAGTGCTGCAGAGATTGTTGTCCTCTGGACACGTTCTCCCATCTCAGCCATGGAACTCTGTAGTTTTGTCAGTGTGGTCATTGGGTT
Source organism: Neoceratodus forsteri (assembly GCA_016271365.2). Taxonomy (NCBI): domain Eukaryota; kingdom Metazoa; phylum Chordata; order Ceratodontiformes; family Ceratodontidae; genus Neoceratodus; species Neoceratodus forsteri. The sequence continues at coordinate 139,032,642 of CM057453.1, forward strand.
CTTGGTCACTTCCCTGACCAAGGTCCTTCTTGCCCGGTTGCTCAGTTTGGGAGGACGGCCTGCTCTAGGAAGAGTCTGGGTGGTTCCGTAATCTTTCCATTTTCTAATGATGGACTTGACTGTGCTCCTGGGAACTTTCAACACCCTAGAAATGTTTTTATACCCCTCCCCAGATCTATGCCTCATCACAATTCTATCACGGAGTTCTACGGACAGCTCCTTGGTCTTCATGGTAGAGTTTCTGCTCTGACATGCACTGTCAACAGTGGGACCTTATACAGACAGGTGTATTTACTCTGAAATCATGTCAACCATTTGAACTGACCACAGGTGGATTCCATTCAAGTTTTAGAGTGATCTCACAAGGAAATTGGATGCACCTGAGCTCAATTTGGAGTGTCATAGCAAAGGGGGTCAATACTTATCAAATCAGGACATTTCAGGTTTTTATTTTAAATTACATGTACAAAAAATTCCAGAAGTTTCATTCCACTTTGACATTATAGAGTAATTTGTGTAGATACATGACAAAAAAATCCCATATAAATGTATTTTAATTTGAGTTTGCAACATCACAAAATGTGACAAAATCCAAGGGGGGGGGTGAATACTTTCTGAAAGCACTGTATATTTTATCCTATCATGTCAGCTTATTATGTACTTATGTTTTATGTAACCAGAACGTAGTAATAAATAGAAACAGAATTGTTCAGCAGAAGAGGACCACTTAGGAGTTGTTGTGACTGAACTTGGGGAGCAGCTTGTTATGGATGGTGTTGATGTGGGTTGTTAAACTGAGGTTTTGATCTAGCCATGCCACAAGGTGTCTGATGTAGCGGATTTCTTCATGGGACCATCCAGAGTTGTGAAAACAGGTTTTGTGAAGCCTAGACAGTTGCTTCTAGCTACCAAAGGTCATACACCACAATCTAAGTCACCGATCATGGCTTTAAACATGGCCATGCTTTGATATAATGTTTTGGGGCATTTTTGCCACAAAGTATAAGGGATCAATTCTGTAGTATTTTTTAAGAGGTAAGCTCATGTCATTAGATCTGTGGAAATCCAGTGCCTGATCTGAGCCACACAGCTTCTTCCCCACCACATAAAATCCAAACCCCTCTGCAAACCATTGTGTCTCTGTGCCAGATTTGTACCAGAGCTGTTTCAAAATACATTGTTGACTTATATCTGATTTGTATTTTCAGGTCATTCATTTGATGCCAATCAGCCAAATCTTTTATTCACTAAATGTAGTTTACCATTAGTAATCTTCATGCTTTCATTAATTTAAAATTTTCAAACTCTGTAACTCTTAAGTTGACCAAAACTAGTTGCTGTTTTTTTGACATTCTCTCACTCATGTGTACCACTATCCCTGCTGCTGTTCTGTGTTTCTTATCTGTTCTGCTTTCCTTTCCTCACTCTTCCTCCATCTCATATTATACAGTACTTTGACAGCAGGTCTATAAGCCAAAATGTTTGAAATCACTCTGTAAAAATTCTTCTCAATCAGGAAATGTACTATATGTTTTCTTGTGCCAATTTCCAACATTGTAGGCAGTGCTATTCAGAATGATGCTTACTTGTCAGTTTCTCCAGCATTCAAGTCATTGTAAGTGAAAATGTAGGTTTTCATTGTAAAAAATATAAACCCATCACAAGTTGATTCAAAAATGCACTGAAGGACAGACCTCTCATATCCCATGTTCCATTTTCTTTAAAAAGAGTTAAAATATATATTGAAGTAATCATTTATTTCAACAATTTCATTTAAACTTATAATACCATGATATGTCTCCTTTTGAACAACAACATTCCTTTGAACAGTACTATGATCATTCTCCTTCTGAACAATAATTTTCCTTTAATGTAGTTAGTGAGTTAAATCTCTTGCCCCAACCTGCAGTCATGCACCAGAATGAACTCTTCACAAATCCACACTACTGTATTAACACAAACTGCAAGAGCATATACTGTGAGCATCTAACAATCCTTGTTTTAAATTCCTCTTTATACAAAATGCAATCTGAAGTACAAGGGTGGGTTACAATGCTCATGCCACTGTCTACTTATATACTGTACACCCTCTCACAAGACTTTCTTTATTACTCAGCAGCTGCCCTTCCTGTCAGAGAACTTTTGCTAATGTTGAATATTCTGGGAACTGACAGCAAAAGCATGCCTGTGGATCTGAATAGCCTGATGTACCAGTGTATACAGGAACCGAGGGAAGTTCTGTTGGTTTTGGTCTTTCATTGTCAGCAATAGTCAGGCCACACAAAGGGTGGCGTATGAGTCAAACATTCCAGTCTTAGCTTACATACAGTAGGTTTAATCACTGAAACAAGCTAATTTAGTTCAGTTGTCTCACTCCAAGTACTGGTAAAATGCAATATACTGTAATATACTGTGTATTTTGAAATATCTAAGAAGTATGCTCATGTTGTCTCATCCTGTAGGCTTCCACAATTTTCCATTATTACTGTATATTGAGGTAGGGTAGCCTAGTGGTTACAGCACAGGCTCGGGAACTGGGAATCCAGGTTCACCTATCACCAGTCATTTATTCTGTGACCTTGAGCAAGTCACATAACTGCTCTGTGCTTCTGTCCTCCCAGCTAAAAAACGGGTTAGAAGTCAGACCCCACTATAAAGAAGATGTTGCAAATGAGTTGGACTGTTCTGAGAAACTGCACTCCAAAACCAAAATTCTGCATTTTTTCACATGGCTCACAGTTTTTGGCTTGTTAGATATACAATGCCTGCCTGAACAAGCATTCACATGCAAGTACCCCTGCCCTCTGTTTTGGGGGTGAAATACAATTTATTCCTTTTATTGACATTTACAAATATACTGCATTATATTCACTTGAAAGTTACATACAACAGCTTTTAAGGCCATATAACCCTCTCATTCCTCCCCACATGTAACCAGAAAAACAGATTTGTACACCATAACCATGTTTGTTGCCCCATCTGGCACTATAAACATAAGCTTTATACAGCACGGCATTGTTTGTTGAGTGGTCCCTAAGACAGGGCATCTATTATTATGATTTCATTTTGTATTTTTAAAACCTGGCTTGTCCATGAGCAGAAATCTGTCCATTTTCACGGATGGATAGGGTAACTAGATACAAATATTTACAATAAAATCACAAATCAATCATAATGTTGGGAAATATCCATGGCAAAAAGATGTGTTTTCAAGCTGAGCTTAAAAGCAGTATAAGGTTGGCAGGCAGATAAGGTCAGTCAGTAAGGAATTCAAAACAGATGGTTCTCTAAAACATAAGGCACACTGAACTTGACTAGTATGTACCAGTGTAATCGCAAACACATTTTGACAAAAGGCTCCAGCTGCAACCCCTGATGATAATGCCTGAAAAAATCATCCCACCAAACCAAGCAATAGATCTGCAGTAGTTTTTTTTTTAAAGCATACTGCCTGGTAATTGTAACATTGTTCAAAGGATAAACATTGAGCAGTGTTCATCATGATCATACTATACACAGATAATCTCAGTGATCAACCCCTTCAGTTTTGAATCCCAAGAATGAAATTACAGAAAGGATCAGCTGGACTTGTGCCGTGAGCCTTTGTTTTTGCCCCCCCCCCCCACCAATACAACTGTACGCTATGGAGTATATGGAGTACTGAATGTCTTCCTACAACCATGCAGGGATGCTTCCCTATAGTTGGTCAATGTTTCCTTAGCTTTCTCATCATCCTACTCTTTACCTGCATCACCTACTGTATTTTCCGTCCAGTTTACTATAGCCAGTGGTGGAAAGGGGGGAACCCAGGGGAACTCAGTTTGGGAAGTAAAATTTAAAGCCTGACTCAGTTTCAATAGCAAAAATAGGAAGGACTGCTCCTGTGCAAAATGTACCTCTCTAAAGATTAAACTGCTAAATAAAGTGTAAAAATGTAACATACTGTATAATGAGGAGACATGTCTCCAGATCCCTGTAAGGTTATGTTTGATCCTACATCAAAGGTGGTGGGTTCCCCCAGTGAATTATTTCCCTTTCCAACACTGAGTATTAGCACTTTCACATTCAAACAATATCACAACGCCTGGCCCAGCGATATGGCAGTAATGCAGCACTCTGCCACCTAGGCATGTAAGCCCCACGATGCCCAGCTAAGGCTAGCAGGGGGCTGAGCACAGAGGTGAGGAGCTTGGATTCAATGGAAGGGGTGAAGACATAGGTTGCCTGGCACTCAAATACTAAAGGAAGGGTGTGATTAGAACACAGAAACAGAAAGTAAGGACAGAAAAAGACACTTAATTTACTGGGTCTGTCCCGAGTGTCTACCTCACATTTCTCATTGTTAGCCATCCCCACTCCATCCCCAATTACCCTCTCTCCAGTATTTATTCTCCCTTTGCAAACAATGACCTTAAAATTATCCCACTGTGCCTGGAATCCAGGTGTGGTCTCTGAGGTAGCTACAGAACAGTGCTAGGAAAACTCATCCACTTGTTTCCATGTGCCCTTTTTAAAATTCCTTCCTTAAAGCCTGTGAATGTTTGTGTCTCCTAGTGTTTTACCTGTTCTTTATTTTCTTGATTTCTTTTTCATATAGCTTTTTACTCTCTGAGGAGGCAGGTGACTCTCTCAGCCCTGCCCCCCCCCCCAACTGACACTTACCTTCTTTGATCTTGGGGGATAGTTCCCTCACAGATTTCCCCCTGTGGGAGGAGGAAGCTCTGTACTCCCCTGATCAGCATACCCAGATCTCACCGAGTAGAGTGGCACTGTGGGCCACAGGGGAACAGGCAGGGCTTCATGCAGCCCACCCTTCCCACTTTTCCATTTTCTGGTTGCCATTGTGCCCTGTTGTGGCACCAGTACATGTGCATGAAGGCACACATGTTCTTCTCAGCCATGGCCCCACCCTTTGAGTCACTCATAGTCTGCACTGCCACTGGGCCTCCACCCAGTAGCCATCAGAGGCTGAGATAGCTGGCCACCCTTTGCTGGAAGAGGAGAGCAGTTCCTGGAACACACAATCCTCTCTCAACCTTCCAACACCCCCCCCCCAAACAATCTGGTGCTCATTCCCGAACATGAGTCGCTGGTTTGGCAGGACGTAAGGCATCAGATGCCTTAGCCCTCCATGCCAGTGGGCTGGTTCATTGTTCTTTTTTAACTGTTCAGTGTAATCCACCCTGTTCTACCCCTTAATATATTTATATGTCACTATCATGTCACCCCTCAGGAAGAGGAGTATAGATTTGTGGGAGGCTGGAGGGAACTTCCATGAGAGAAGGTTATTCAAGGGAGATGGCCTTCATCTCTCAAGGGAAGGGGCAAGTTCTCCTGGGCAGAAGCTTGATGTTTGTATGGATTATTATTTCAACTGAATGAGGGGGAGGAAAACTGGGAATCCCATAGTAGGAGGAGAGACAGAGAATCCCCCAGAAATGGGAAAAAGGCTAGGGGTGCTGCTAGAAGTGGCAAAGGCAAGGAACAAGACAGAGATAGAAAGGAGGGGGAAGGTCAAAACAAACCAGCTAGCAGGAGGGAAAATTGGTGGGGTAGGAAGAATGTGGTGGGAAGTAATGGGAGGACAAGTAAGGTGAAAGGAAATAAGGTGGGAGCATGTAAGGGTGGTCTGCCTTAATGCCAGAAGTCTAAACAACAAGATCAGTAAAATATAGGTGATGGTGGCAGAGGCCAAGTTAGACTTGGTAGCCATCATGGAGACATGGGCCTCTGGAACATGATTGGATTTGGTGCTACCAGGGTATACCTTGTATAGGAAGGGCAGGAACAAGGGTAAAGGCAGGGGAGTAGCCCTTTATATCAGGGAGGGGAAACAGGCTACGGAGGATGGAGCCATTAAGAAGGAAGGGGAGCTGAGTCAATCTGGGTATAGCGGACTACAGCTGTTGGAAAAAAGATTAGACTTGGGGTGATCTAGAGACCACCAGGGCAAAAAGAAGAAAGGGATAAGGAACTGAGGGAGAAAATCAGAAGGGATAAAAAAAGGGGATCTAGTGTTAGTGGGGGACTTGAACCTGCCAGACATAGACTGGGATACCTCTGTAGCTAGGAGCACCCGGAGTCAGGCACTGTTGGACACATAGCAGGACTGCCTACTGGTGCAGCTGCTCAGGGATACCACAAGGCAGGACACCGTTCTTGATTTGGTAGTCACCAACTCAGAAGTGGTAGGGGGGTTGAAGTCAGGGAACCACTGGGGTCAAGTGACAATCCTGATGTGATTTGAACTGCCGATGGAGAACACTGCTCCCCCACAAGGTCAGTGGTTTTGGATTTGAAATTAGCACATTTTTGTCAGATGTGGGATATGGTTAGGGGAAGCTTAATTGTTACAGTATATACCAGATTAAGGCAGAAGAAAAAAGTGAGGAGAGATCAAGGGGAAAATACCAGAGGCAACCAGCTCTTGTGAAAGAAAGATCACCAAAAGACTTGGAGCTGCTGTTTGCTGAGGGTGTGAAGAAAGGTCAACAATACATTTTTAGGTATATTGGTGAGAAAAGGAAAGCAAAGGTGGCAGTCAGGCAACTCAGGAGGAGGAGGAGGAGTAGAAGTTGATGAGCAGGGGACAAACATCCCAAACAATCACTTCTGCTCAGTATTCGTGACTAAGGATGATGGACCTCTACCATAGAACAGAATCAAGGCAGCCATATCGGGGGGTGCAAGAAATGGGAAGGGTAGTAATCATGGCTAAATGAGTGAAAAAAGGGCTATAGGCCATCACAATCAATGATGTTCCAGGCCCAGATGGCCTGCACCTGAGGCTATTAAGGAACTAGCATCAGAAATGAAGGAATCCTTGACCCAGATATTTACTGACTCAGTGGAGCCTGGAGTAGCGCTAGGAGACTGGAGGTCAGCAAACTTAGTCCCACATCACAATGGGCGACTACGGGCCGGTCAGCCTTATCTCTTTTAGTAAGTAAGTAATTATTTATTTATATGGTGTCCAATCCCAGGGGCTCTGGGCACCTTACAGAAAATACATTGAGTAAACAGGGTTAAAAAACAGACAACAGGGTATAAAAGTGCAATAAATTAATACTTAAATAATAAATAAGTCATAATTAAAATCATCATCAGTTTTCAGGATATGCTTTCTTAAAGAGGTGAGTTTTCAGACCCCTCTTAAATGCCCCCACCGACTGGGCCTCCCTCAGTGATCTGGGGAGTGAGTTCCAGAGAACCAGGCTGGCCACCTCAAACGAGCAGTCACCAGAGGTTTTCAACCCGGCCCTCAGAACCACTAGGAAGCCCTTGGTGGAGGAATGGAGGGAGCGTACTGGGATGGCAGGAGTAAGGAGGTCAGACAGATAGCTAGGGCCTGAGCCGTATAGGGCCTTATAGGCGAGCAAGCCACCTTGAAGATGATCCTCCACCTGACAGGCAGTCAGTGCAGACCTCACAGGACCAAGGTCACATGAAAAAACCTGGGCAGACCCGTCATCAACCTGGCCGATGCAGTCTGCACTAGCTGCAGTTGGCAGAGAATCCCTCCACTGACCCTTAAGTATAGAGTGTTACAGTAGTCCAGCCTGGACATCACAAAGGCATGCACCAGTGAGAGCAGGTTTTCAGGCAGAATTAGGGGTTTAATCCAGGCAACATTCCTTAAGTGGTAAAAAGTACTTTTGACAACAGATGACACCTGAGCATCAAGTGACAGCCTGTCATCAAGGATGATGCCCAGATTTCTCACCCTAGAGGATGTCATCAACAGGGGTGGACCCCAGGACCAATCCTGTTGCCACTGCGAAGGCACGCCAATCATGCCCGCCACCAGGCTCAGTCACCAGTACCTCCATCTTGTCAGGGTTCAGCCTCAGCCAGTTAGAGGACATCCAGCCCTGGATCTTGGCAAGGCACTTGTTCAGCACTTCAACAGCACTATTCGTTATGGGGCAAATGACAAATACAGCTGGGTATCATCTGTGTTACAGTGAAAACCCAGACTGTAATGTCTAATGAACTCTCCCAGGGGCAGCATGTGCACCGTGAACAACATCGGTGATAAGATCGAGCCCTGAGGAATTCCGTATGACAGAAGCTTCAGAGGGGGAGGAGAAATTCCCCATCACCACCTGTTGCCTCCTGTCCGAGAGATAGGACTCAAACCAGTTCATAACAGATCTGGCAAGTCCACAATACTCTCTAAGGCAATCCAACAGCATGATGTGGTCCATGGTGTCAAATGCTGATGAGAGATTGAGGAGAACTAGAATTGACTGGTCTCTTCTATCCCTTGCTCTGAAGAGGTCATTTTGCACCTGAACACTGTCTCAGTGCTATGCCTAGCCCTAAACCTGGACTGGAATGGCTCATAGATGTCAAAGGCCTTGAGGAGTGTCTCGAGCTGCAGTGCCACCACTTTCTCAACAACCGTCCCTAGAAATGTGAGGTTGGAAATACCTGTATGTCTATAATTCGCCAGGACATCAGGGTCACGTGATAGTTTCTTCAAGAGGAGCCTCACCAATGCCTCCCTCAAGGCATTGAGAAAAAGTTCCTTCGAAAGTGAACAGTGGACTATCCTGGTGAACACTGGACCAATAGCCTTGGCGCATCCTACTAGGAGATGTGTCAGACCAGGGTCCAGTTCACAAAAGGTGGACCGCAGCTTCGAAATCACCTTGACAACCTCAGCCACCTCCACTAACTGAAACTCCTCCAAGACAACAACAGTGCCCTCGTTCCTACCAGGCCCCCTACCACAAGGCTGATTGTGCCCCACTGGGGAGATCCCGGCCCGAATAGAGGACACCCTGTCAGAGAAGAACAGAGCAAACTCTTTGCATAGTGCAGTTGAAAATGCCCCTTTCAACTGTAGACAGACTGGATGAAGTAGTCTGTCCACAGTCTATTCCTCCCTGCAGCAATCTCCTTGGACAGGAACTCTGGCTCCTTATGATTGATTGCCTTTTGGTAATCACCGTAGTGTTTCCTTAAAGCCAGTTTGTCCTCCATGGACTGGGTCCTCCACCGGCAATGCTCTAACCTCCAACCCATGGTCTTCATCTCCTTGAGAGACCCATTAAACCGTGGAGGTCTCAAGCAAGAAGACCTGGGTCTTATACAGATCGATGCGATGACATAGAGTGCCCCAGAGACAGCCCTATTATAGGCTGCCACTGCCTTGCTCATGCCACTCGCAAATGCAACACACACTGGAAAAGTCAACTACCGCCAAGAGTCTCTCTTAATTTGCGACAGCGGACCATCTCAACAGTAGAGGGACTATCGGGGGGGCCCCAAACGAGAACTCCACCATGCAATAATGCAATGATCGGACCATGCGACCCAATCAGTCTTGAAGTCAATGACCTCAACCTTCAATGAGAATACCAAGTCCAAGGTGTGGCTGTGGTGATGAGTCACAGAAACAACAGCTTGTGCTAGGCCCAGTGATGTCATCAACTGGAGGAGGTCATTCCCAAAAAGCGAGAATTTGTTGTTGATCCAGGCATTGAAGTCACACAGAATCAACCATATAGGTGACTCCAACACCCTGTCAGCGATGAAGTCCATGACCTTCTGCAGGAATTCTCCCCCCCTTCCTGGGGGATGGTAAACAAGGAGGATCCTGCAACCTGCACCTGGACCCCCATGCACTGCCACACATTCAAATGACAAGGTAGACCCCACGGGGATGCTCAGAGAAGTTCAAGCTGAATCTAAAACAGATGGACACCCCCTCACCCCTGCATTCTCTGCTCAGGCAATGCACCACCGAGTACACAGCGGGGACCGATGCCTCTAAAATTGGACCTGTGTCATCCCCCAACCAAGTCTTGGTAATGCAAGCCAGGTCGACCAAGGAAATCAAGTCCACCATAATTACAGTCTTGTTCCTCATCAGTCTAGCATTGCACAGCACAGCCTGAAGGAGACCAGTGGAGACTGCAGACTGTCTAGCTACCTGCCCACTTGGTCTGGTTGGAACCCTGGGGAAGGACACCAAACATATTGGGCCTCTCTCATGGCTCCATTTAGCCCCAGGGCACCTCCTGCTCCTAACTACCCCTATACTGTTCACCTACACTGTACCCACAGTGTCCTGTCACCAACTCATCCATCCCCTATTAGTACCCACCTCCTGGCAGTGTCTCAACGCCATAGGCAGAAGGGAGAAATTGATATAGGGGTGGAAATCACACAGCAGGGATGCTATGTAGGTGATATGGAGGGGTCTGGAACTTAAACACATCTCAGTAAAAATACCCTGTCTAACTCATTAAAACATAAAACCAATTAAGCCTAACTTAACTATACATCCAACATCTACACACTTAAATTACAGAGCAATGATCCTAACCACATTCACACCGCACACATACACTACCTAAACCCACTCACCACCCCAACAAATAACTCCCAACCAATTAAATATTTAAAAACATTGGAGAATCCAGCTATTTTTTTAAATTCAGAGGACAAGCCAACAAAGCCTATTTAGATTAGTGATTTTAAACAAAACTTAGTCCAGAGCCATCAAGGAGCAATGGAATCAATGTCACAGAAGTGCTCTCACCACTGCTAAGTGAGGAGTGAACAACCAGGCACAGAAAACACTCTCACTACTATCTTCTATGGATGATGTATCACCAGTCAAGTTCTGTAGCAAGGATCCTTTGAGCCGTGCTCGCACCACAACTCACAGAAGAAAAAATTTGCAGTACTTACAGAAAAGGTTCACAGAGGGGATAAACCACAGATGTGTGGCTAAAGACCACTGGATACAATCCCTGGGAACCCTGCTATCCTGGCCAGTCCAATTTCTGGAGCAGTCCATGGTTAGATGGAAACAATCCACAAATAAAAGGCAAACGCCTCTGGATCAACACCTTCTCGGCACCCCGCTGTACTCCACTCACCACCCAGCATCAAGATTTTACTGCCAGGCTTAGATGTTGAAGGCTACCTGGCCCACGACAGCACAACACTCACTGCAATCTCACCAGTTATCATGGCCACACACTAAGAGTTCAGAACTCTCCATGCCACAGCATGATATTCCTGTCAACTTTTCCTCCCCCTCACAACCGAGCCCCTCTTCCACAAGTTCCTGGTCAGTTGGTTCAATCACATTGCAGAAGTTTTTGTCCCCGTCGATCCTCTTGGCACAGACACTGCTGAAGCAGTGCTAAATATGAATGTGATGTAACCTGATGGAGATGACAGTTAAGGAAAGTCTGGTGGCCTTCTTAGAAGACAGTGGGCTACAGGATGGAAAGCAGTATAGGTTTGTGTCAGGGAGGTCATACCAGACCAACCTGATGGAACACTAGGGAAGTAAGTTCAGGGCAGGCAGATTTGCATTACTTTGACTTCAGCAAAGTCTTTGATGTAGTGCCTCACATGAGGCTGCTGAGAAAGCTGAAGGACTTGGGAGTAGAGAAGGGTTTAGTCAGGTGAGTGGGGAACTGGCTAAGGGGTAAGGCAACAGAGGGTACTAGTAAACAGGGCCAAATCAGGTGGTGGGGGGTCACAAGCAGGGGACACAGGGATCAGTCCTGGGAACTGTTCTGCTCAGTATGTTCCTAGTGACATGGAGAGGGTATCCAGGGCAACATGTGTCTCTTTGCTGATAGCACAAAGCTATGCGGCAGGTTAGACTGTGAAGAAGGATTGAAGGAGCTTCAGTACAACTTGGAGAAACTGGAAAAGTGGCCAAAGATCTGGCAGTTGAGAGTTAACACCAAGAAGTACAAGGTGACTATTTTTGGTTAGATAAACAATTTTATTTGCAGGTACAGGAAATGGCTATGCAGACTGTGATCGCCCCTTTCTATGCAAATCTCTTTGTGAGATGTGGAGGGGGCATCTGCAGACCCCAGGCCAACCTGTTTTTCAAATATCCTAAATTTTATGGCCATCACATTGGTGATTTACTGTTTATCTGGGAAGGATCTCATAAGAATGAATTTGTTGCATTTATGAACAGAAATTACTTAGGACTTGAGTTAACTGCTTCAATGGATTCTAGTAAGACCATGCACTATAAAATATAATGTATGGTCCTTCTATTTGTAATCATTTTTTGTTAACCATCTCGAGGTTGCCATGGTGATGTAAATCTCTTGAGTTTCGCTCTTGAGGTTTACATGGTTGCCCAGGCAACCTCTCGATGGTTAACAAACCAGTTACCAGTAGAGGACCATACATTATCCTCTATGCCAATGATATCAAAACAATCATATTTAAGTACTGGCCCATCTTATCTGCAGACCCTGATTTAAAAGCAATAAGTGATACCATATCAAGAGTCACATTTAGGAAAGGTAAGATCTTAACAGAGTGACTAACATCTAGTCATTTTGTAGCCACTACAAGAAATGAGGGGTGGTTTCCCCCGAAACCTGTTGGCTTTTTTCCTTGCAATAGATGTAATATTTGCCAGTATTCCAGCAAGCCAAAAAATTTGTGCATCCCATAACTTTGCAGGAAACTGACATATGACAACTAATTGTGTGTACAACAAACTTTGTTTATGTAATTTAGTGTGAGTGTAGTTAATATATGCAGGACAAACTGTCAGGGTGCTAAAGGAGAACATACAAGAACATTACAGAGCTACAGTATAACAAATAACAGCACAGACAGCTCTATTGCCGGACATTGTCATCAAGCCCACCAAAGTAACCCTAAAGTTTGCCAGTTTTGGAGTACTGAGTGGGTGCACCTTCCATATGCAGAAGATTGAGTGAGATTATTGTTACAAATGGAAACTCAATGGATTTATAAGTTGAAGGCATTGTATCCACATGGCTTGAATGAAGAGGTTGACTACAGCTCATGAGTTTGACTACAGCCCATTTTTATGGCTGCAGTAGATGGAGCCAGCAGATATTTTGCATGTACAAAAGGAGCGATGTCATGTTTTCTGTCCATGGAACTGACTGAAGGTGTAAATAGTCTCCTCTGCCTTAACCTCCTTCAAGAAATGTTTTCTGACCCCAAATAAATATGCTTTCGTGTTAGTCAATGGTTACAGGGTACTATTTTCTTTCTTAAATGCGTGGTACAAGAACTGGAACCTGAGTAGTGGGAGGCAGCATTAGTTTTTTGGGGGGAGTATGATCCACCCCCACCTCCACCCGAGAAGCTCCTAAAGATCCACCCCCACCTTTTCTGATTCATGTGGGAGGGGCATGAGGTGGGTCTATCATGTTGGAACAAGACACACTACTTTGGGATCTGGACCAAGCAACCGAACAAGTCTGTGGAGAGGAACAGAAGTTACTTAATGCCTTCCAACTGACTTAAAAACCCTTGGAACAAATGATTATCGGAGCCACCTGGGACCTCAGAAGGAAAGAGTAATTAAGGCATGTCTAAAACTACAGCTCAAAAGGAAAACAACAGACCTGATTTAAGCTGAAAGAGCCACAGATTATTCTTAAACATTTATATACTAAAAACATAAAGTTCAACTTTTGGGATTACCATATTATGTATACATATATATATATATTTATATATATATAGATAGATAGATAGATAGATAGATAGATAGATAGATATACAGTAGATATAGATATAGTTTATCTTTTCAGTAGTTTCAAAACTTTGAAAGCATTGGTGTTAGTAATGTATTTAGAAATAAATGTTTTAATTGTCTTTACAGTTAAACATGCAGTTTCATGTAAGGGCACTTTTTTGGTGGAGGGGGCTCAAATTATTTTATTATCATGAGCACAGTACTTGGTAAATACACTCCTTTGATGATAAAGTGTATTTTTTCTTTTAAGTTTGAGAAGTATGTATTATATATAAGTGTAACCATGTTGTAAATGGGACTGGGGAATGAATAATGATTAAGTGCCTAGATTTTTTTTTAATATAATTGAGTTTATATGTGGCAAGTAGGTAGGGGATAATGTTTTGAATGTGGCAGTAGGATTTAGCATGTGCACTGCTTTAAATTCAGTTCACAACAGCAGAGCTGTGTAACTGTTCTTATCCAGTGAGCATAAATGGCAACAGTCACACCGTTATTTCAGCTACACATTTGATTCCATATTGCAATGGTTCACTGCACTACACATTTAGTGTATCATACGTTTTCAAATAATAAAACAAATATTCTCCAACTAAATAACTCACACATACATATTTGTATACTTTATTAAAAATATACTTCACATTTGTAACAAAAAACAAACAAAAAACAAAAAGAAATGAAAATCATGTCACAGAGCAAAATCAGCCCTAACTCCCAGTTCCTTCTAGTAGAATGATGATACCTACATTTACAGTTTAGCAAATACTTGAGAGCTGACTAGGTGTTCTGTAGGAAAACAGCTATAGTCTTTACTATTTACAGCACTGATGATCTGGGACAATGTCTGTGGTTTTTAGGGTTGTGTGTAGTTTGATGAAATAACATTTTAAAATGAAAACACTTACTTCTGCTAGCTAGACCTGACACACACTGGAAACACAAATAATGAATTAGAGCTATTTAGCAGCTGTTTTCTTATAGAAATCCAGTCTTGATAAATTTGATCTTACTTCGAGAGGGTTCCTGCAGTAGGTCTTCACATATAGGTCTGCGCCCCCTGGTGTCAGGTCCGCACAGCAAACTTGTAGATAGCAATCATCAGTGGGGACGGCCCCCGATGTCGGGGTGTCATGACGTCAGCCTGACTATAAAAGGGGCGGTCCCACACCCGCTCTCCAGTTCTTTCCCGCCGTCACCTCAGTCACGTTTGGCTCATGTCAGAATAGCAATCTAACGTCCGCGTTATGTTTGTCGAAGTGTTTCTTCACCTCTTGCAAAATTCTCAAAAAAATTTTTCTTCAATTTGATGTCTTCTAGACAGTAGAAAAAGTGCTCTACGTGTGGCACTCAAATCCCGGACGGGGACGACCATTCCCATGGCCTCTTTTGCCTTGGTTCGAAGCACGATATCCAGGAGTGTTCCATCTGCCAGGCCTTCAACTAGGCGACCAGAACCAGGTGCAAGAGGTCCCTTAAGGCCCCTCTATTGACCCGACACTTGGCATCTATGGAAAGGGAGATCCAAAAACTCAGGGAAAGGTCATCATCGCCGGCCCTGAAGAAAAAGAAAAGTAAGGAAAAGCATCGGGACAGGAGTCCATTGCCGCCGGAGAGGCCTGCAACTGTGAGTACTTTTTCGGGTGCCCCGTCTGCTTCTTTGGGCTGGGCCTCTTCTCCCCATCCTGTCGAGGTGAGCGGGCAGCCGCGGGTTGCCTCTTTGGAGGTGGTACTTTTGACGACTGATCCTGCCGATAAGTCACCACTTGCCTCCGGCGAAGGGTGCATAGCCTCCACCGATCAGACTAGCGGTGGCCTTCAAGCCATCTCTAGTACGGCCGGATCTGTTGCTTTGGACGCCGGCTCCTCCGACACCAACATAGATCGGTCCACTCTCCCGTTGGGCTCCAGTTTGGCCCCCGATGTCGAACAGAGTGAGGGACTAGTAGAGGGTTCTCCACCCTAGAGACTCGCCACCTGACCTGTTGCTTTTTGCTTTAGCAAAGTCACATTCAGACCTGCCATCAGGGGCCCCTCGTGTACCCCCCCTCTCGCCAGGCCTTCCTCCATTGCTGGATTTCATTCTGCTATGGACAGGGGATCCGGGGATGGAGCCTCCACCCCCCAGTACTTTGGATGCGCTCCCGAACCTGACGCCTCCTTCTGGCACCATGGCACCACCCCGGTGGGGCATTCGTCGGGTTTCATAGTCCAGGAACCCTCTTTCCCACCTGCAGGCACCCCTCCGTTGGTCTCTTAATATCCGACACCGAGCCAGGTGCCTCCATCACCGGGTTTCCCATAGGCGGGTTTTCCGATGCCGGGTCATCAGATGTCGGGCTTTCCGATGTCATCATTCCCGATGATAGGTTGTCTTACTCCAGGACACTCCACGCTGGGTTACCCTTGGTACTCATATTATCTGTCCTGGCACTATCCTCAGTACCTGGGTTATCCGAGTTATCAGCCACTTCCTCCTCCGGTGCCGTAACATGAGTCCATCCCCCTGTGGTGGAAAGGGGCTACAGCACAGCCTGTGCTGGAGTTAAGACAGCTGGTGAGGGAGACACCTTCCATCAGGGTGGCCTCTCCACTGCCTCCTGTTACTAGAGCCACTACCTCTGTCTCGGTAGGCATTACAGAACCAGATCCTTTTGTTCCTAGTGGCTCCGATTCCTCTGACTCTGGTTCCGACTCAGACGCATCGGACCCCAGATCTCCCATGGAGGTCCCTCCGAAGGACTCCCCAAAGTCCCCTTTGGAGGATCCTTATTTTGGAGACCTATTATGTTCTATTCAGGCAGCTGGTGGTTAGCCGTCCAAAGAGGTTGATCCACAAAGAAAATGTCTTGCGGAGCACCTGGATCTGGCCACCTCGGACCCTATTCCCATTCCACCATTGATGGGACCTCACGAGGACCTTGTAACCACAGTCTGGCAACAACCATCCTCCATTCCAGTGGTCTCACGCAAAGCTGACCACACCTATTATGTCCTGGAAGGGATTTTTCACCTGAACTCCCATCCCAAGGTAGACTCTATGGTCATCACGGCAGCTCATGACCGTTCATCCCAGCCCAAACATCTGAGTTCTTCACCTCCCGACAAGGACTCATGTCAACTCGACCGATTTGGGCGCAAAATGTCTTCTTCTTCTTTTGTGATACGTTCCCTCAATTATGTCTTGCACATGGTCGCCTTTCAAAAAGCTTCTCTTTTGGATTTAGAAAGGGACTTCCAGGATGTTCAAGATGAAACCCTGAGGAAGAAGCTCTTGGATAAAGTGCGGATGGGGAAATCCTCATGTAGCCATGCCCTTTGGGCTACTTATGACTCGGTGGATTCAGTGGCGAGAGCAGCTGCCACGGGGATCTGTATCCGATGCCCCTCCTGGCTCCGTATAGTGGGACTGGTGCAGGACGTGCAGTCCTCTCTGTTGGACGCCCTTTCAGGGGTTTCGTCCTCATTGGCGGCGACATGAAAGACATCATTACCGGGCTGCAGGAGAGCGGACGCTCCTTGTGGGATGTCCGTTCCTTATACAAGATGGGCCAGAAAAAGCAGCCTTTTCGCTGCCAAAGAAGGTGGAACAAATCCCAGGCTAGGCGTCAGGCAAAGAAACGTGCACCTGGCTCGGGAGCTCAGATCCCACAGACTAAATTTCAAAAATAGGCCTCTGGGGCAAAAGCTCCCCTCCCCTCGGTGTTCTGACTCCTTACCCCTCCTTCTGCTACCTCCAGTACCTCAGGAGGAACCAGTCAGAGGGAGGTTCAGCCTCCACCTGAAAGGCTGGAGTTCCATCACCGCAGAAAATTGGGTGCTTCAGCTCATCCAATGAGGTCACTCAATAGAATTCAGTGAAATTCAAGCCCCTCAACCACCAGGACAGTCCTTCTATCTCTGGGATCAGGTCCCCATAGTCTCTCAGGAGATCCAGGCTCTTCTTCTAAAGAAGGCCATAGAGCCCGTCCTGTTAAACCAAATAGGAAGGGGATTCTACTCCCATTTCTTCCTGGTTCCAAAGAAAACGGGTGACTTGAGACTGATCCTGGACCTCAGCACACTAAACATCTTCATCGAGTACAAGAAGTTTTGCATGTTGACCCTCCAGGGGCTCTTTCCCCTGCTCCATCAAAATTCTTGGCTGTGCTCCTTGGACATCTAGGATGCTTACCTGCATATCCCTATCCTCCCAGCCCACTGCTGCTTTCTCTGCTTTGTTTTCCTGGAGAAGCATTTCCAATTTTGAGCACTCCCATTTGGCTTTTCTTCGGTCCCCGAGTGTTCACCAAATGCCTGGCGATGGTGGCAGCCTTTCTGCACTGTCAAGGCATTTATGTCTTCCTGCACCTGGACAACTGGCTCCTCTCTTTCAGCACCCTCTTCTACGAGCCTGAAAAAGTCTCCTCTTTCACTCTAAGCTTGTTTGCTTTACTGGGCATAACGGTCAATTTTCCCAAGTCCCAGCTAGTACCCTCACAGAGGCTCCAGTTAATTGGAGCTGTACTAGACACAGTTCAGGGCAAGGCTTTCCTACCATCGGATCAGGCCGAGACCCTTGCTTCTCAAGCCACACTTGTGGCACAGGCCCGATGGATCCCAGTACACTCAGTGCTTCATTTATTGGAACTGATGGCGGCTGCCATTTTGACGGTCCCAATGGCCAGGCTTCACATGAGGGTCACCCAATGGTCTCTTTAAGTCCAATGGGACCAGAGGACAGATGACAAGAACCCAAAATTCATGATCTCCAACAGCCTCCAGAGAGATCTCCGCTGGTGGCAGGATCTCTCGAACTTGTCGAAGGGGATTCCTTTCCTTCCAGCAGTTCTGACTCAAATTCTCACTATGGACACCTCAGATCTGGGCTGGAGAGCTCATCTGGGGTCTCACAAGACACAGGGGTCTTGGTCCGGCCAGGAGCTGATGCTCCACATCAATGTTCTGGAGACCAGGGCGGTTCTTTACACGCTCCAGGCATTCCAGTCGCTGCTGGTTCTGGGATCTCTCTTGGTACAGATGGACAACATGTCCACTGTCTGGTACATAAACAAACAGGGGGGAACCAGGTCATACCCTCTTTGATGAGAAGCCATGATGGTGTGGTATTGGGCGATTCAGCACAGCCTTTACCTGACAGCAGTTCACGTTCCGGTCATTTCCAATGTCCTAGCGGACAGTCTCAGCCAATCAGTGGCCAGAACCCATGAGTGGGAGCTAAAGTCAGAGGTAGGAGAAGATCTCTTTCTTCAATGGGGTCAGCCAGAGATGGATCTGTTCGCCTCCCATTATAACGCAAAACTACCCGTCTTCTGCTCGCTTGTTCCCGGGCATGGTGCTTTTTGGTGAGATGCACTGTCTCTTTCGTGGACAAGGAGGTTTCTATATGTCTTTCCTCCCTTTCCTCTCATTCAGAAGGTTCTGGTGAAACTTCAACAAGAGGGGGCCCATGCAATCCTGATTGCTCCTCTTTGGCCACGCCAAATTTGGTTCCCTCTTCTGCAACACTTGGCACTGGAACCTCCGGTTTCTCTGCCCATTTCCCACAACCTTCTGACTCAGAAGCAGGGCACCCTGGTGCATCTGAGCCTTCAGTCTCTCCGCCTTCATGCGTGGCACCTGTGGACATAGTGATTTCTCGTTATGGGGTCTCTTCGCAGGTTGTGCACATTCTAGTGGAGGCCAGAAATCCCTCTACTAGATCCACCTATGCTATGAAATGGAAGAGATTTACGATATGGGCCCAAGCAAGGAGCTGGTATCCATTTTCATGCTTGGCATCCCAGGTTCTAGAGTACCTCATACACCTGTCTGAGGCGAGCCTTAGCTATTCCTCCATTAAGGTCCACCTCTCTGGGATGTCGGCCTACCACCTCCCGGTGGAGGGCAAAACCTCGGCTCAGCTGGAGGTTGCCAAAACCTTTTTGAAAGGCATCCTCCATTTGAAACCTCCGATCCAGAATCCTTGTCCTCCCTGGGACCTGAATTTCATGCTCGAGAAGCTGACCTTGCCACCATTTGAACCAGCTTCTTCTTGCGACTTACACTTCCTTTCCTGGAATCCTTATTTTTAGTCACTATTACTTCGGCCAGAAGGGTTTCTGAATTACAGGCCTTCGTCTGTAAAGAACCTTATTTGATTTTTCATAAGGACCGAGTAGTCCTTCGGACTAACCCTTCTTTTTTGCCCAAAGTAGTTTCAGAAACCACTTTGAACCAGACCATGGAATTACTGGTGTACTATCCTCAGTATTCCAGTGGGGGGGAACACCTGCTGCACACCCTTGACATGCACTGGATCCTGAGGTACTACACAAACAGGACTAAAGAGGTTAGGAAATCTAGCCAACTGTTCATAGCCTTTGTCTCTCAGTGCCAGGGCAAGGCTATTTCCAAGCAGACCATCTCCCGATGGCTCGCTAACTGCATCCATTTTTTGTACACGAAATATGGGAAGTCCCTTCCGGGGGCAATCAAAGGCCACTCCACCCGTAGCGTGGCGACCTCTACTGCCTTTTTTAGGAATGTGTCCACGGCAGAGATCTGTGTGGTGGCCACCTGGTCATCTGCCCACACCTTCACTAAGCATTACAGTCTGGACATTGCCGCTCGGCACAGAACTGGCTTTGGTCTTGTGGTCCTGCAAGGCCTTCTGTCGTGATTACTCATGGCAACTTCTCCTCCTCCCAGATGCACCTATGCCTTATTTTTCTTTGGGACTGCTTGGTATTCAGTCCCATATGTAAAGACCTACTGCAGGAACCATCTTGAAGTAAGATATAGCAGTTACGTAAGAACTTACTGTAACAGTACATCTTCAAGAGAGGGTCCTGCAGTAAGTCTAGTGTCCCTCCCTCCATCCCCCAGTTTTTTGGATGCTTTACTTTCCATCCTATCTAGTCCAGCTGGACTAGAGGGGAAGTAGGGTCTTGGGAGTTCACTCCAGTTTTCTCCTTACCCATCTTTAGGTCTCAGTTGGAAAAGAACTGGAGAGCGGGTGCGGGACCGCCCCTTTTATAGTCGGGCTGATGTCACGGTGTCCCAACTTCGGGGGCGTTCCCCGCTGATGATTGCTATAGAAACATAGAAACATAGACTTTGATGGCAGATAAGGACCGCTTGGCCCATCTAGTCTGCCCATTTCCCTACCTACAGGATAGGCCGCAGATCCTAGTTAACCAACAGCCTATTTCTTCCTACCCCCCCAACAAGAATTGCCTTATGTCTGTCCCATGCATTCTTGAATTCTCCCACAGTTTTAGACCCCATAACCTCCTCAGGAAGGCTGTTCCATGCATCCACTACCCTCTCTGTGAAATAATACTTCCTCACATTGCCCCTGAACCGCCTCCTTCTATCTTTAAATTGTGTCCCTTGTTCTTGCAAGTCTCTTTTCTGAAAGATGCTACCTCTTGGACTTTGTTTATTCCACTGAGGTACTTAAAGTTTCTATCATGTCCCCCTCTCCTTCTTTCCTCAAGGGTATACATATTAAGCTCCTTTAGTCTCTCCTCATACGGCTTCTCTTGCAGACCCTGCACCATTTTAGTTGCCCTCCTCTGGACTACCTCCATCCTGTCTATGTCCTTGCGGAGATGGGGTCTCCAGAACTGGACACAGTACTCCAGATGGGGTCTCACCAACTGTCTGTAAGAGGATAACAACTTCCTGTTTTCTGCTGCTGATGCCTCTCCTATACATCCCAGTATACCCCAGCCCTCCCTACTGCCTTCTCACATTGCTTGCTAACCTTAAGGTCATCTGATATGATTACCCTCAGGTCCCTTTCCTTTTTGTTGTTGTTACTACCTCCCACCCATTGTGTATTCTTCCCTGGGTTCTTGTTTCCCAGGTCGTTATTTTGCACTTCTTTGCATTGAATCCTAGTTGCCATACTTCTGACCATTCCTCCAACCTTACCAAGTCCCTTTCATCCTTTCCACGCCCTTGTGTATCAACCCTGTTGTAGATCTTTGTGTCATCTGCAAAAAGGCATACTTTTCCTTCCAGTCCCTCTGAAATGTCACTGATGAAGACATTAAAAAGGACTGGACCCAATACTGAACCTTGCGGTACCCCACTAGTAACCCTCTTTCTTCACAGTGGACTCCATTTACAATTACCTTCAGTGTCCTGTTGTGCAGCCAATGTTTTACCCAGGTACCACCCTGGGACCCACTCCCAGGCTGATTAATTTGACTATTAATCTTTGTGTGGGACTGTGTCAAATGCCTTGCTAAAGTCTAGGTAGGCCATGTCCACAGCCCTCCCTGGTCTACTACTTTGTCACCCAGTCAAAGAAATCTATTAGATTCATCTGACATGACCTTCCCACTGTGAACCCATGCTGCCGTGGGTCCTGTGCTCCACTGGCCTCTAGGTACTCAACTATTCTTTCCTTCAGAAGTTACTCCATCACTTTCCCTACCACAGAGGTCAGACTGACAGGTCTGTAGTTTCCTGCCTCTGTCTTGGTCCCACTTTTGTGAAGGGGAATCACATCCGCCTTCCTCCAGTCCTCGGGTACCACACCATCCTCCCATGATTTATTAAAAAGAGTAGTCAGCTATCTACAAGTTTGCCATGCGGACCTGATGCCAGGGGGCACAGTCCTATATGTGAAGACCTACTGCAGGAACCTCTCTAGAAGATCTACTGTTACGGTAAGTTCTTACATAACTGCTATTTTTTTAGCAGTTCTGTAAGATTTATGTATGTCTGATAGAAGAGTGCATAGCATAGACATGAAAGGATTTCTGTGATTGTTGTTTGCATGAGAAGTGGGCGTAACAGTGGCATGCAAGAGTGAAGTCTAAATTGTTTCTTGGCCATTCTGGGATCTAAAGTTTAACACTATTGTGTGAAGAGAATAAAGTCTTGTGTTTTTTGCATTTGAATAGATGTAGTGCTTTGAAGTTAAAAGATATAAATATATATATATATATATGTATGTATATAGTGTCATGGGCACCTGAAAAGAAAGAAGATACTACTAAAATAAATGCTGTTCTTATATTTTATTTCTTTACTTGTGAGATTTTAAGTGTAGTTTTGCCTAGGTCACATACACATCAACAGTTACAGTTTAGCAGATACCTGAGAGCTAGCTAACTGGGGTTTCTGTAAGATAAGACAACAGCTATTAAATAGCTCTAATTCACTATTTTTGTTTTCAATGTGTGTCAGGTCTAGCTACAGTATCAGGAGTGTTTCAATTTTAAAACTTTTACTTTTATCAAACTACATACAACCATAAAAGCACAAAAACTGCCCAGATCATCAATGCTATAATTAATAAAGACTGTAGATGTTTTCTTACAGAAACCCCAGTCAGTTAGATTTCAAGTATTTGCTAAACTGTAAATGCAGGTATCAGCATTCTATCAGCAGTTAGTGCTGGTTTTGCTCTGTAAGAGGATCTTTTTTTTTTTTTTGTGGGGGCTGTGGGATTCAAACCCAGCTCTCCAGATTTGCAGTGAATAGCCTTAAACCACTGTGCTATACTGCCTCCCTAGTTATGGCAGTCATTTGTTTTATGATTTATGATGTTGGTGTAGTAAACATACCAACATACTAACACACAAAAATGCCAGCAGAATAGGCCTAGTGGGTTTTCATGTCTGCTTGTTTGGTCAGTCCCCATCCTGGGAGCTGACCTTGCTGCCCCCACACCCTCTTGGGCTTCTCCCTTCCCAGTCCAGGGGAGAGCTAGCTAGCTAACTGGGGTTTCTGTATGACAACAGCTACTAAATAGCTCTAATTCACTATTTTTGTTTTCTATGTATGTCGGGTCTAGCTAGCAGGAGTGTTTCAATGTTAAAACTTTTAATTTTATCAAACTATACACAACCATGAAAGCACAGGATCATCAATGCTATAATTAATAAAGACTCTAGCTGTTTTTTTACAGAAACCCCACTCAGTTAGATTTCAAGTATTTGCTAAACTGTAAATGTAGGTATCAACATTCTATTAGCAGTTAGTGCAGATTTTGCTCTGTGAGAGGATTTTCATTTTTTGGGGGGGGGAGGGGCTGCGGAATTCAAACCCAGATCTCCAGATTTGTAGTTAAGAGCCTTAAATCACTGTGCCTTACTGCCTCCCTAGGTATGGCAGGCATCTGTTTTATGATTCATGATGTTGGTTTAGTATAGCATACCAACATACTAACATACAAAAATGCCAGCAGAATAGTCCTAGTGGGCTTTCATGTCTGCTCATTTGGTCAGTCCCACCCTGGGAGCTGCCCCCCCACCCTCTTGGGCTTCTCCCTTCCCAGTCCAGGGGATAGATAGCTAGCTAACTGGAGTTTCTGTAAGACAACAGCTACGAAATAGCTCTAATTCACTATTTTTGTTTTCTATGTGTGTCAGGTCTAGCTAGCAGGAGTGTTTCAATTTTAAAACTTTTAATTTGATCAAACTATGCACAAACATAAAAGCACAGAAACTGCCCAGATCATCAATGCTATAATTAATAAAGATTCTAGTGTTTTCTTACAGAAACTCCACTCAGTTAGATTTCAAATATTTGCTAAGCTGTAAATGTAGGTATCAGCATTCTATTAGTAGTTAGTGCTGATTTTGCTCTGTGATAAGATTTAAATTTTTTTCTTGTGGGGGCTGTGGGATTCAAACCCAGATTTGCAGTTAAGAGCCTTAAACCACTGTACTATACTGCCTCCCTAGTTATGACAGTCATCTGTTTTATGGTTCATGAGGATGGTGTATTTCGCATACTAACATACAAAAATGCCAGCAGAATAGGCCTAGTGGGCTTTTTTGTCTGCTCGTTTGGTCAGTCCCCACCCTGGAAGCTTACCTTGCTGCTCCCTTCACCCTTTTGGGCTTCTCCCTTCCCAGTCCAGGGTATTCCCGCTTCATTGGACTTTGCTTCCACAACCCTTCCCCTGTACCTGTCCCACCCCCTCTTGAACCCCTCCACAGTCTCTGCCTCCGCCAGTCCCCCGGGCAGCGCATTCCATGGTTCTACCACCCTCTCAGTGAAGTAGCACCTCCTCCTTTCTCCCCTGAGTCTCCCCCCTTCCAGCTTCCACCCATGCCCTCTAGTTGCCCCCTCCTTCCTTTGGAGCATCGTGACTTCACCTCCCCTGTTTACCGCTTCATGTACTTGAAGACCTCTATCATGTTCCCCCCTCCCTTCTCTCTTCCAAAGTGTACATATTTAGCTCTTCGTGCCTCTCCCCATAGGTCCTTTCCCCCAAGTCCCAGATTATTTTGGTTACCTTCCTCTGGACCCTCTCCAGGAGTTCAAAGTCCCTCTTTAAGTGTGGCCTCCAAAACTGCATGCAGTACTCGAGGTGCTGCCTCACCAAGCAGTTATACAGAGGGAGTATCACTTCCCTCCTTCTGGAGTGATCCTCCTAGCGATGCATCCCAGCATCATCTTGGCCTTGGCCTTGGCCACTGCCCTCCTACAAGTCTTTGAGTTGTTCATCTTGACATCCACCACCACCCCCAGGTCCCTCTCAGACATACAGCCATAGCAGCAGTACATTGCATAGCAGATATAAAATGTCAATAAGCAGGTCATGCAACAGATGTGCTGGGCAGCTACTGAAGTAAGAAATGTACAGCTGTCATTTTTTACATCCTGTTCAAAATGTGTTTTTGCACTTGTAGTGCCAAATGGCACAGTCACGCTGCAAAATCTCCTTTTGGCTAATGAACTGATAGTGTCACTGTTCCTTACGGTGGGGTCACAAAAAGCCCATGCTGAAAACTTGGAGTGAAAATACCAAGAAATGCCCAGGGCATTAGGGTTTCTGACCATAACACCCTGCACTGTAGGGACTGACAGGCATCAGAGGTGTGACTTGGGACTGTCAACAGTAATGCTCATAACATTTCACCCCATCCCCACCCTGCAGCCAGTGACAGGTATCGAGGTTTGCCTTTGACTTTTCAGCCTCAAAGTTCACTCCATTCTCTTATACTCTACCCATTTCAGCATATTTCCTTATGGAATGCGGTGAGTGTAAAGTCTGGATACTCCAAGGCACACCTCAACTCGTGTCTGTGTCTGCAGGGTAGGGTGAGGTGAAATGGTGTGAGCATTATGGCCAATGACCCAAAGGCACACCCCAATGCCTGTCCATGTCTGCGGGGTGGGGGTGGGGTTGGCGTCACTTCAATCCTTCGCTGCCATTCCTATTCTGCCTGTCTGTCTGTGTGTGTCTCTCTCTCTCTCTCTCTCTCTCTCTATATATATATATATATATCTGAGTAATTATTTGGCTTTCTATTAATTGTATGTATCACTATTTTTACCTGTTTCTATAACAAACCATTTGCCTGTGCTTTGAGCACATACTTATGAAACTGTGCATATTTGTACTTCACTTCTGCATAGACCTCATACTTTCCTAATATTCTCATTATCACAAACATAACTACCTTTCCCTTATCAAAAGCGACCCCCTTTGAAAGTTAATATCACATTTTCTCTAACAGCCCATCATCATTACACCCGACTTCCTGACATCAACACATTGCTTAAATATAACTTACATCACCTCATGGACAAAAACCCTGTTTCTCTTAAAAAAACAAAAACTGTGTAAATAATCCCAAGGCTGAACATATGCCAGCCATTACTTTTTCATGTATTGCCACCTTCTGTACCATCATGGGGATTTGCATATGTTTCCCTTGATGTTTTGCACTGTTGGGATATTTACAATTGTGTTTTCTTTAAAATGTGGCTGTCTGACCAATATCATCTGGGATAACACATACCTCAGTGGCATTTGCTCTGGGGTTCTTTTGTAAGCTTCCTATTCCTTCCATTAAAGTGTACACCTCCTTATATTTTCTTAATAATGTGTATGCCTTCCTTAGAACAGAAACTAAAACAAATCTTACTACTTACAAATCATTGTGTTGTTTCTCCATACCTCCTTGACAATTCCACGCAACTTCACTAACTTCATTATGCAGCCGTGGTGGATGTGACCAGAATTTGTTATAATGATGGTTAGTTCGGAAATTAACTGCTGATTGATGATTTTTTTCATGCATGGTATTGTGAGTTATGATACCAGGATCCAAGAGAGATTGCGTGTTCCTTGTCTTTATTTCCCTCCCCCTATTGCCTTTTCCTTCCTCCTCTTCTCACTTTCCAACAGCTCTCTCACCAGCAGATCTATAGCATCAGATAATAAGTGTATAAATCTCCCAGATAACTCCCTAAGTTGTTGTTATTCTTTGTATTCAGTGTAAATGCTAAATTTTTCTCTGCTGAAAGAGATAGAAAACTAAAGGAGTAAACATGTACTCACACACATATATTATAGGGGTACAGTAGCACCCCTATAGTTAGGGTTGTGTAGGTTGCTCAGTGTTAAACCCCTAACTTTGTAGTTTAATAACCTTGGCGGGGTTTGTCAGAATAGCCCACAAATTTGCATTTTCCATGGACATGCCATGTTGTAAAAACCTGGAGAGTTTCACGATGGTACCTTGTGTGGTTTCGAAGATCTGGATACTCCTTATTTTGTAAAAGGGTTACATTTTTCCCTATACTTAACATGGGTTTTTTTGTTGTGTTTTTGTTTTTTACTCTCATGTACAGGCTACACAGTACTAAATTTCTGCACAAACCATTCAGAGTACATGTGGTCTGTGCTGAGGTAGTGCCTTTCAAAGGTTTGGTGAAAAAATATTAATCAGTTTCTGAGTTATAAGGACTTAAAAATTGGTTCCAGATAGATGCCCCATGTGAACCAGAAATATCTGATTCGTGAGAGTGTTTTTTGGTTGGCAAACCACAAATTGGTCGCAGGAACCACTTTTTTTCATTGGTGACAGCTGCCATCTTGTTTCTTTATTTCTGTTACTACTGAAGTTGGAAAACACTTGTAAAGGGATAGTTTTAGCAAAACTAAAACATATCTGATGTACAATGTTTTCCCTAAGCAAGATTTTATAGTCTGTTTATGGAGAAATTTGCCAAAATTTTATATTTCACACATTCATGATCTCTCCCGAGGGATTTCAGCTTCAAACCACATTTTTTGTTTAGAACTAAAAATTTTCTTGTTTGCAAACTAGTAAAAGTGGTTTGAACTATTAATTCTAGTTCATGAACTGGAAAAAGTGGTTCTAACTTGGTATTCTCATTTGTGACACAGAAAATGTGGTTCCAACAAGTACCTTTGGTTCTCAAAGCAGAAAACCTGCTCCAGAGTACTATGTTTGGTTCACGAACCAAAAAATGTAGTTCAAACGTTTACTTTTGGTTTGTGAAGCACAAAATGTGGTTCAAAGTTCGACTTTTGGTTGGTGAAGTAGAAAATACAAAAAGTATGAAGATGCTAAGAGAAGAAGGCAATTTGGTCTATGTAGTCTGCTCCTATTGCAGTTTCCAGAGGTTGACGTACTGGGTCTGCTGCATCTCCTCACTCCTCTCATGCTTCCTTTCCCAACCTTACTACTCATGGAGAATACTTTTACTACATGTCTATTCTAGCCCCTCTTGAAACGCAGTGCATTGCAAGTGTCCACCACTCTGTGTGCAGAAGTGAATTGTTAGTTTGCTCCTAACCTCCCTGCTTGCATCTTAACGCTGTGGCCTCTCATGTTATGGTTGCCACATAAAATAAAGAGAGCTTTAGAAGAGCAAAAGTGCAGTGGGAAAGTGAAATGGCCACCAGCATCTTGGCTGTCCAATGGTCTCATTATTGGTACAGAATATACCAAGCCTGTCAGGATGGTAGATCCCAGCTAATTATGAACAAAACTTTACTCTGCTGGTATCATACCCTGATGAAACTACATCAATTTGGCCTTCTACCCACTGATGTGTGCTGGATACGAAGCCAACCTGGTTCAACCTGTATCACATTTTATGGAAATGCCCATGCATCCAACCTTTCTGGCAAGAAGTCATCGATATGTGCCACGATGTCCAGGGCCCCGCTCCAGTGATTGATGCTCCACTCCTGCTGCTGGGTTACTGCCCTATGGGTACCCCCAGATCCGATCCCTCAGCCCAGTGGGTGACAACAGTAGGGCAGCTGCAAAGAGGCTAATCTTACAATGCTGGAAATCTCTTCAGGTCCCAGCTGCTCAAGAGCTTACCCTGGCCCTAGGACAATTGGCTACCTTCGAGAGATTGTCTCACTATGCAAATAAAACCCTGGTAAAATATGAGAGATGCTGGCACCCCTTTCTGGATTCAAATCTGTGTCACAACACTCAGAAAGTAATGCCATTGCCTGTGCATTCATCTTAATTGTATACTGTGTATCAGGAATGTATACCAGCTTAGTAGACACTTACTTTATGATACATAGAATTGCAATGTCCTATTTGTTTCTTTATTTTTCCACATACTGTAGATAGGTTCCTACTGTGTTATGTAAAGCCAGCTTAGAAGGGTGGATACAAGAGGACCCTCCGATCACAGGAGGTGAGTACAGTTACTTCTGAACCAGGCTCCACTAGGGGGTCCAGATACAAGACCTCATCCTACCTGGTTCTTGTTTAAATGTCTATACTATGTAACAATGTACAGCATGCTCTGCCTTGCCTGTACCTGTTATAGAGCAAAATAATGAAACGTATCTGCATTTCAGCAATGAGTGTTGTTGTAACCTGTATTGTATGTTGACAAAACCTCAATAAAATGTTGAACTACAAAAAGAGAGCTTCAGTATCCATGTTATTTATCTGTTTCTAGTACTTGAAGGTCTCAATCATGTCCCCTCTCTCTGTCCTGTTCTGTACTGAGTAGATGTTCAGTGCCCTAAACCTCTTATACTATGCATCACCATGGTGATCCACTATCATCTTTGTAGCCATCCTCTGGAACTTCTCCAGTAGGTTAAAGTGCTTTTTGAGGTGTGCGCACCAGTAACAAAGTCCATGTTGTAGATGTGGCTTCACCAGAGAGTTATACAAGGGCAGCATAAGTTGGTCTCCCATTTAACAAGCCATGCAATGAAGCAAATACATTCCTGATTTTACCAGAAATGGTATATATATATATATATATATATATATATATATATATATACACACATATATACAAACATACAAATTTGCCAACAGATATCGAGTCTGCTTGAGTGTGCAGCTAGCAACCCTTATACTGTCTCTCCTCTCCTCTCCTCCAGTGAGTCCATGTTCAACTCCCTTAGCCTGCTCACGTAGGGTATGTCCCCTAGTCCTTGGATCATCTTTGTTGCCCTGTGCTGCACCCCTCCAATAACTTAATGTCCCTCTTCAGGTAGGGGTGCCAATACTGCATGCAGTACTCCAGGTGTGGCCTAACCAGTGACCTATACAACAGCAGGTTCACCTCCACTCTCCTTGAAGATATACCCCTGGCAATACAACCCAGCATTTTTTTGGCCTTTGCAGCTGCCTTCTTGCGTTGTGCTGATTTGTTCATTGAGCATGTTATAATCACCCCCATATCCTTCTCCTGCTCTGTCATGGCTAGCTGACCCCCCCACCAAGCTGGTAGCGCCTTCTTGTTTTTTTGTCCTGAAATGTAGCACCTTGCCCTTTATGGCATTAAACTCCAACTGCCAGGTGTCCGACCAGGTCTCCAGTTTTGACACAGCATCCTGCAACCCATGCCACCCTCCTTGGTCATCCACTACTACTCCCATCTTGGTGTCATCTGCAAACAAACTAATCTTGTTCTTGATGCTCATTGAGATGTCTGATATGAACAATCCAAACAACACCGGTCCCAGCACTGAGCCCTGTGGTACTTCACTTGTCACTGCCCTCAGAGATGAGAGCTCCCCTCCCACCACCACCCTCTGCTGCCTTCCCTGTAACCAGTTTACTACCATCTCACCATTTTTGCCCCTGCACCTGTACCTGCCAGCTTACTACTCAGCCTCCCATGTGGCACTGAGTTTAATGCCTTGCTGAAGTCCAGAAACAGGACATCCACTGCATGGCCCTTGTTCAACTGTCTAGTTACCCAGTCATAGTAATCCACCAGGTTGGTCTGACAGGATCTGCCCATGATAAACCCATGCTGCCTAATGTCCTGCAGCCCACTGGTCTCCAGAAGGGACACCAGCCTCTCCTTCAGGACTGTCTCCATCAGTTTTCCCATGATGGATGTGAGGCGTACTGGCCTGTAGTTTCCCGGTTTGTCTTTGAGACTGCTCTTATGGAGGGATACCATGTGAACCATCTTCCAGTCCTGAGGTACACTTCCTGAGACCAGGGAGGCATTGAATAGGTCTGCCAAGGGCCATGCCAGGATTTCTGCCAGTTCCCTCTGTACCCTGGGGTGAATACTATCTAGCCCTAGTGCCTTGTCCACCCTCAGGCCCTCCAGTACTCTGCCCTCTGTGATTCCCCCATCTGCCACCTCCTCCCCCCCGAGCCTGACCTCCCACCCCCCTTGGTAGCGCCCGTCCTTTCTTCTTAGTAAACACTGAGCTGAAGTATTCATTAAACATTTCTGCCTGATCTGCCCCTGTTTCCATCCACCCCATCCTCCTTAATCCTTACTATTTTGTCTCTACAACTCCTTTTCTCCCTGATGTACCTGAAGAATTCCTTCTCCACTTTCTTCATGCCTTGTGCCATCCTGAGCTCCTTAGACGCCTTGGTTGCCCTTACTGCCTTTGTCACCTCCTTTGATTCCTTCAGGTAATCCTCTCTGTCCTCCCACATCCCTGTTTTTTTGAACCTCCTATAAGCAGCTCTTTTATTTCTTACTTTCTCCATGACCCCTTGCTCAACCAGCTAGGTTTCTTGGCCCTAGCTCTCTTACTCTTGACCCAGATGCCGGTTTTGGTTGCCTCCTCAGTCCCCAGTTTTATCACCTTCCACCTCTGGTTAGTGTTCATATTAGTTTGGATTCTGGATAGATACCCTTTAACTACCTCCCCCATCCTCCCAAAGTTAGCCTTCCTGAAGTCCAACTGTCTTGTACCTGTTTCTGCTCCCTTCTTACCCATTTTCAGTGTAAACCGCACTGAGTGTTGGTCACTCCCTGCCAGTGGTTCATCCACCCTCATCTCCCTCACAAACTCCCCATTTGCCAGCATGAGGTCTAGGGTTTTCCTAACCTGGTTGGCTCACTGACCATTTGCATTAGGAAGCTATCCTGGAACACATCCAGAAGTATCTGCGCCCTTCTATTCGTGGTGGATGGGGTACTCCAATCCATTTCCAGCAGGTTGAAGTCCCCCACAATCACCGTGCTACCCTTTCCACAGGGCCTTCTGATCTATTCCACTAGTTCCCTGTCTAACTCCTCTGTCTGAGATGGTGGCCTGTACACTACTCCCATCCTGAGAGTCCTATTCTTGGAATCCTGGATTTGCATCCATAACGACTCTGTACTACCCTCCTCCCCCTCCTCATGAACACACTTCAGTCCTTCTCTCACATACAGTGCCGATGCCCCACCCTTCTCATTTACTCTATCTCTGTGGAATATCTTATACCCTGGTACCACCAGGTCCCAGTCCTGGTAATGGGTGGCCCATGTTTTGGTGATGGTTGCCATGTCCACCTCCACTTCTGCCATGACAGCCTGTAGCTCTGCTGTTTTGTTCCTTAGGCTTCTAGCGTTCAAGGTGACCACCCTCCACCCTTTTTCCTTCCCCCTTCCCCTCCTGCTCTCCCTTCCTAGCATCCCCTCTAGTACTCCCTTTTTTTTCATTGCTTCTAGCACAGGGTAAGCTCATTCAGCTTCCCTTCCTGTGAATTCTGCATGCCTTCTGCCCACTTGCCATCCTCCACTCCTAGTTTAAATGCCCTTCTTTTGCTATGTATCCCCCATCCTCTACTTCAATACCTTCTTGCCCTCTTCACTTAGGTGAAGTCTATCCTACCATAGAGATCACTGTCCTCCCAGGTCCCTCCCTACTCACCCGCCAACCCATAACCTTTGGATTGGCACCAGGTTCTTAGCCAATATATATATATATATATATATATATATATATATATATATATATATATATATACACTACAAAAACATTGTTAATGCATCAGTTAGGGTTAAAGCAACAAAATTAGGGAAACGAGGCATTAGGGTTTCCAACTCTAACACCCCCCAAACCCTATCACCCCATCCTACCCCCACCTTCCACACATCAACAGGCATCGAGATGTGCCTTGGGGTCATCAGCCCTAACTCTCACCCCATTCCATTTGTCAGGAAACTAAAATGGTACAGTATAGGAGAATGAGGTGAGAGTTAGGCCCAATGACTCCAAGGCACACCCCAATGCCTGTTGGTGTGTGGAGGTGAGGTGAGGTGGTAGGGTTGGGGGGGTGTTAGGGTTGGAGACCCTAATGCCTCATTTCCCTACTTTCATTGCTTTAACCCTAACTGATGCATTAATATAGCTTTTTGCAATGAATTTCCTTACTTTTTGAGAAAGTGTAATCTTACCCTTTAAGGTTGTGGGAGCATTCCCATCAGTCTATAGTGTGTTGAGGATGCACAGGGCCCTCTGGGCCCTGTGTTCCCATGCATGCATACTGTAATTGTCCCTGATTTTCATGTGGGAGCGCAGGGTCTGGAAGGCCCTGCACTCCTAGCTAATAATAAGTGCAGAGACATTCTAATTAACCCTCATCTCCTAGCTAATCATAAGTGTAGAGACATTCTAATTAACCCTCTTCTCCCTTTGGGAATGCAGGGCTCTCTGGGCCTGGTGTTCCCATCAATACATAATGGTATTCATATGAGTGAGTGTAAGGCCCTCCAGGCCCTGCACTCCCATGTAGCCATAACTGTAAAGACATTGTATATAACCTTCATCTCCCTGTGTGAGCACAGGGCCCTCCAGGCCCTGCACTCCCAGAACTGCATAATAGAGGGGCCCTGCACTCCCATTACTGCATAATGGTATCCATATGTGGAAGCACAGGGCCTTCTAGGCCCTGTGCTACTATCTATCCATAACTGTAGCGACAGAGCACAGGGTTACAGACATTTCAAGTAACCCTTGTGTGACAAATGGTGCAATATCTCAGTAACCATAGTAACTTTGGAAAAAATGTCACTGCAGTTATAATCGTGGCCTGGCAACCTTCGTGTATGCTTAGTACACTGGTGTACTAAGCTACGTTTAGAGAAAAATCTGTATTTCAAACCATTTTTGAGATATAGGCACCAAAACGTACTGCAGCCACCACAATGTTATCCTATGGGGAATTTCTAAACTTTGGAATGTTATAACTATGGAAGTGATATCAATGTTATCACCAAACCAGCAAAAGTCACATCTGTGGGTCAAGCCCTTTGTACCCTGCAAATGTCAGCCTGAAAGTCCAAACCGTTTCTTTGCAGTGAAGTGACAAAGAAACAGTAAACTTTAAAAAAATTTTCATGAGATGTCAAAATCCTTTTTCGCAATGCAAAAAAGGATTTTCACTCCTCACAAAAAAGGAATTTCTCTGACGAAAAAGGATTAAGGGCAGTGCCATCGGGTCCCAAAACTCTTAATCCTTGTTTGTGATACAAATAGGGATTTTACCTTATGAAAAAGGCATTGGCCTCATGAAATGGAATTTTGACAGCTCACAAAAAAGGATTCATTTTTAAATTCCTTTTCTGAGTTGTAAAATCCATTTTCGTGAGCTGTTTCTTTTAAGTGGTGTCAAAATCCTTTTCACATCGCAAAAAGGATTAGAGTTGTGGGACCAGATAGCTCTCTCAATCCATCCCTTTAGAGCTGTCAAAATCACCCTTGAAAAGGGAATTGTCTCATGAAAAGGATGGCTGCAATGACCATATGGTCCCACAACTCCTAATCCTTTTTTGCTATGCGAAAAGGAATTTTTTTAACACCTCGCAAAAAGGAAATCGGCTCATGATTTTGACAGTTCACGAAGAGGGACTGGAGTTGTCAGACCAGATGGCCCTGCTGGCAATCCCTTTTCATGAGACAAAATTCCCTTTTTGCAAGGTGTCAAAATCCCTCTTCACGTCGTGAAAAGGAATCAGAAGGGAGTCATGAAAAAGGATTTTTAAAATTGAATTTAGGCACTCTGAGGCCACAGAAAAGTAAGGCAAAATCACAGAACAGTAATGGACATCCACATGAACAAAATACATACTTGGATGTCTCCAGAAGACATCCCTGGGCAAAGTTATAATGTTTTGGTTGGGCAGAAAACCAAAACATGATGGTGGCTGACGAAAAGGGAATTTTCCTTCACGAAAAGGGATTCACGGGATCCCTTTTTGCAAGCTGTCAAAATCACTTTTTGTGAGACCTAAATCCCTTTTTGCACCATGCAGCTATCCAAAAGACTGAACTGAGCATGCTCAGAACCCGAAATCTCAAAATTGATTATCTTTGGAATGGATGAATATGTTTTCACCAAACTAATGCTGGCTTGTTCTTTGTGGCAGGTTCTTTCTACCCTGAAAATTTTAGACAAAAAGTCCAAACGATGTGGACACAGCGCAATGAGGAAAAAACAGACAAAAAAGGCAAATTTTAGTGGTATTTCACTATTTGTAGCATGAAATCTGCACATCCGATTGAAACAAAAACTTAGTATGTCAAGAGATCTACCCCACAGGACAGCACATACCAAATTTCATGCAAATTCATTGAACGGTTCCAAAGTTATTAAAGTGCAAAATTTGAGGTTTAACATAAAACTGCCAACTCAACCCTAACTATACTGGTGCGGTATATGTTTTTTATATATATATATATATATATATATATATATATATATATGTAGATGGATGGATGGATAGATAGATAGATAGATAGATAGATAGATAGATAGATAGATAGATAGATAGATAGATAGATAGATAGATAGAGCGAGCTATATGATGTTTGGGAGCAAAGTACACTTATAGAAGAGGAAGTTATATGATAGAATGTACAATAATGTTGGTATTTCTGATATAGCAAACCGAGGGATTACTAGGGGTCACATTCTCATTCTCTGTAAATTTCCATAATTAAAATTTGGGATTACTAAACATGTTATATAGATGGGAGTTTTTTAAGGGCAGAAAGAGTCTGGTAGTTTTGATTTTTTTTTTTTTAGTTTTCTATGTGCGGCCTTACTTATAGTCCAGAATTTCACATCACTGATAATAAAGTTTGTATGTACTGTAGGCAGCATAGTGCTAAGACAACAAAGTAAAAACTGAAAGGGCCACACAGAGCTGTGGTGGTGCTTGCCAGTAAACAGGTTGAAAAGTGTCTCTGGAAAACAGGCACCACTCATCAATATCAGTTTCACAAAGGAGTCACAGGACGCTGTTGTCAGATGAAAAACATGTTCATCCCTTTATTTCCACAAATTCAGCATTTAAAATTTGCAGTGCTCAGGGATGCAAATGCAGGTCTTGATGTTTTGTGCACATGCATTTTAACAAGAGACTGCGTAGCACAACCCAAACACTGTACTTAAAATACTCATTTGAATAAACAGGTGATACATAATAATGTGCAACAATACATAAATACATAAGTGATTAAGAAAAACAAGATGCAGAAACATTACAAACAGAAATGCAAAGATGAAAACATTAACTGCAGTTAGACTGAAGGGTATTGGCTGAAAAAAGTAGTTTAAAATAGATCAAGACTGATATTCCTGTTCATATAAACCATCTAGTCAATCCCTAAAGGGAATAATATACAAGCTCTACCCAATGCTAAGTCACTAATAGTTTATAATCAGCTAGTAAATATAATCCCTTCTATTGTTAGATAAATCCTGAAGTTAGATATTGTAGAAATTCAACCCCTCCTGCATATGGTGTGTGGGAATTTCAGACATCAATCCAAGACTTAAAATAATAAATAATACAAACTGTTACTACAAAAAAGCTGCAATTTCCAATTTATCATTAAGACCTGGAAATAAAGTTGTGTGTCGTGAAGATCCAAAATGCCTCCCTTTTACATGAGAGTCCTTCAACATTCCCACCTCTGATATCCAAGGCAAACTTTCCTATCCCTACAAAAGTTCATTCATGTCTCGTACCATGTGTAGCTTCAAGGACATGTACAGATAATGCTGAATTCAACCCTTTATGTTGAATGCTTCTTATACAGTACAGTATGTTTCCCAATTCTCTCTTTAAATCTACATTTAGTTCTCCCCACATAAAAGGCACCACAGGTGCAACTAACCAGATATATTACCCAGTGGTATCATAATAAAGGAATCTTTTAATGTATATAAG
Organism: Neoceratodus forsteri; assembly: GCA_016271365.2. NCBI lineage: Eukaryota > Metazoa > Chordata > Ceratodontiformes > Ceratodontidae > Neoceratodus > Neoceratodus forsteri. The sequence goes on from CM057453.1 coordinate 139,069,348, forward strand.
TTCTCCAGTTCTGGGATAATGGAACATTGGAAGCCGTGGTAACCACAGTGCAGTAATTACATTTACTGCATCTGCGTGTGCCTGCAAGGGGGGGGGCAACCATGTTTGTTTGTGATCAATCGGTTGCACGCTTTGAGTAACTCTGTCTCCAATATTGACTGATCTCTATATACCATCCTGGGCAATTGTGCCACAAATTCTGACAACTTGGACTCCATTTGTAAAATGCCCCATTGTCTACATATCGGCGGGGGGGGGGGATTCATGAAAGTTGTGTATGGCAGCTTACAGTACTCACTGCAAGCCCATTGGTCAATATGGTCTCCCAAAGGGGGCTACAGTAGTACAGTATGCTGTCATTCACTGACAGCTCTGTCACCAGGCAGCTGTGGCAATGTACAGGTGGGGTGAGCTTCCTGCCGACATTCGGCACACACTGGGTTGGGGAGGGGGTGGGCTGGGGATGCCTGAGTGGGTGGGGGATCCACTGGGCCACCAAGGAGACTTTGGTACAATGTATGGTGTTGCAGTTGGGTCAGGGCAGGGAAGGGGTTCCACTAGACTACCAGGGCTGTTGCAGATGGATTCTTAAAATTACCTGGGATATGGGCGGGAAGAGGGTATCACTGGACTGCCAGAGCTTGTGCAGCTGTGTTTACAAGTACTGGGGATACGGCTGTGGGGATTTCCACTAGCTTAGGGTGTTGTATCTGGGAGTACCACCCAAACGTGGAAGATAAGCCTATCAGTCTTTGGAAGCCTATCCATCTCTGCCCACTTGTGTGCTACTGCTAGTTCTGCCTTCCTTCGTTCCATATTTTCTAGCTGTGTATTAAGGTCTCTACATTTTATCAGCCAAATGTGGGAATTTTCAAATTCAGCCACTTCCATCTCTAAGTCAGCAATGGAGATGTTACAGTGGTCCAGCTGCATTTCGCCGAGATTTGATTGACACAGTTGTGTCATAAACCTGAATGAGGGTATGTATTTTCTAAGATCATTAAATCTCATACTGAAGTTTTGATCACTCTACTGATGGCTTCATCAAGTACTGCAATGTTCATTGTGAACTTGTCTTCTCCTGTTTCAATGTCTATTTTAAATTTACAAATGTAATCAAAATGATGTAGTGTCCCTCTTTGTAGGCTTTCTGGAACACTTTCAGTTTTGAAGAGAATGTCAGGACCTGCTCACACAAGGAGAAAACAGTACTGCTCCATCCTTGCAGACCAATATTCAGTTGGTTCAAATGTCCAGTAAGATCTACCAAAAAGTAAAACTTCTGAAGCCTCAAGCTGTTTGAAATTTCTTGGTGAACAATGCCCTTCTCCTGTAAAAACTGCTTAATTTCATTCAAGCAGTCTGCAAACCATTTCAGGATCTTACCTCTGGAAAGCCAATGAACATTGTTGTACATCAGTAGGCCAGAATATTGTGAGTCCAGCTCTTAAAGAAGTTGTTTGAACTGCCGATGGTTCAGAGCCCTGACAAGAATTTGATTTACAATTTTCACAACAAGTGCCATCACTTCTGCCATCTCCTTTCCAAAGGACTGGGCACACAGTGACTCATGATGGAGAATACAATGAAAAATAATAATTGGGCATTGGAGTTTCTCCTCAAGTAGTCTTACAAGTCCCTTGTGACATCCTGTCATGCTGGGAGCTCTATCATTTCAAATACAGTTTTAACAAGGGGCAGGTTCTCCTTCTGGAAATACTCACAGAGAGAAATGAAGATGTCCACTCCTCTGATTTCAGCTTCAGAGGACAAATGGTCACTAGCTTGTCCTTTATTCCTGACCTACAAACAAGACACACCATTATTGCAAGTTTTGCTGTGTCCTTGATGTCTGTGAATTCATTAAGTGCCAAAGAAAAGTAAGACGATGACCCAATATCTTTTACAATCACAGAATCCACATCCTGATCATTTTGTGTGCACAATCCTTCACAGTCTTTACTGACATTGGCAAATCCTGAATCTGGTGAATAGTTTTGTCCTTTTCTCTGAAGTCAGCAAACAAAAATGGAGCCATTTCCAGAAACGCATCTTTCACAAATTCTCCATCTGTGAAAGGCTTGCCTGCACAAACTACCTGCAGTGCTCCAATGAAGCTGGCTGTTGTCAAATGACTGACAGATGATGACCAGGACATCAGCACAGTTTGCTTCTTCCCCAGTTTCTTTTCTAGCTCTTCAAAAGCCTTCCTTCGTGCCTGTCCTTTAGGTTATTTGCTTGCAAATGATGCATGTTTTGACATGAAGTGATGCTGTATATTTGACTTCTTGCTTACAGTGAGAAATTCTCTACAAATAATGCAGAATGGCAGTTCCTTTCTACCAGAGAAGCCATAACTCCCTCCGTGTGACAAAGTGTGCTAAAGTTGTTCTACTAATGCTGTGCACTTTATTGCAACTGTTTATGTCTGTATGCTCTGGGCCTTGTTGTACCCTTCCCCGTTTATCATCCTTGTCTTGCTGTCCTCCCCTGGGCTCCGATTGTATCATATTGTTTTGACCCTCATAACCATCTGTATGGCTGTACCACAGCTGAATTCTCTGTTTCTGTCATGTATTACCATAGCACTGTTACACAATTGTTAAATGCTGTTCCTTAATCATATTTTGAGATCATGTATTACTATACCTCATAAGCTCTGTGATGAAATGTATTGTCACCATGTGACTTCAGTCACCATGTTTGTAACCCTCCTGGGTTGTGCCTGAAAATAGGCAATTCTATTGTCCAGCGCACCTACATTGTAAACAAAAATGAAATAAATGAATAATCAACCCATTCATCTTGAAAGGTCCAGTTCTCATCAGCAATCTTTCTTTTTTTAACTGGATGCCCCATGTTTCCTTGAAATGTACACAAACGTTACAACACTGAATAAAGGTCACTCAAAAAAGACATTAAAAAACCTATAACTCTAATTGACATGTGGCAGGAAGTATGTCACAAAGAAAAAAGCTTCACAACTCTGAGACACTTGAGGCAACAACAAAAAGAAAACCCAAACAAAAAAGTAGAACTCTAATAAAGTCAGAATATGGCACGAGGTATGTCACACAAAAAAAGGAGCTCCACAACTTGAGACACTTTCTGAAGAAAGGCAACAACAACAAGAAAAACTAATCCTCTTGAAGAAAGTTGTATGACAGCAAGTATGTCACAAAAGGAGCTCCACAACTGGCTAATACACATTCTAAACCAAGAAAAGATCCCACCACAAACACACAAGTGGGATCCTGAGTTGCAGTCACAGACATCCGATCCACAATTAAAGTACAGCATATCACAGACTGGCAGAATGCCCAGACTGCCACTGGAGAGGTATGTGGGTGAAACAGGAGCCAGGCGGGAGCCACAGGCTAGGATAGGGAGAGGCACATGCAGCTTGGGAGCCGCAGGTTGCTGACCTTTGGCCTAGATGGTGTGGAATTTTTCATGAAATTTTTAGGATTGAAAGGGCCATCCCAAGACTGTGCCTTTGGAAGGCCTGGTGAAAAAATATCATACCATTTTAAAGATATAACGATTTTTGAGTTAACATTCCCATGCGACTGGTAAAAAAAAACTATTGCGAAAGGTAGAAAATGTGCATTGGAGAGACAGATAAAACTGGGAATGCACTGGGTGGTATATGGAGAGCCAACAGGCACTGTGTAGCAGCTGAAGGTAGGGAAGTAGTGAAAACTGAAATGAGAGGGTGAGCAGAATGGCGTAAGAGTGTGGGAAGGAAGACAGAGATTGTAAGATAAGATTCAGAGAAGCAGGAAGGAAGGAAGAGAGAGGGGAATGGAGGTAGGAAAGGAGTGAGTAGGGGGCGAGGAGAGTGGGGGGTGCTACAGTCCCTCTGGGTGAAAATCTGCAATGGGTGGACAAGGGTCGGAGTACACCCAGTCCATGACAAGGTCTGAAGGACTGGTTAGGCAAGTGAGAGGTTCAAATTAGGTTTATGAATTGAGTGCCTTTCAGGCATATACTGACCATACAATGAACCTTTCGCAATGAAGTCCATTACAGCGACAACTTCGATGTTGTCGCTGTAATGCACTCAAGGCTAAAAGTTGTGGTTTAACTATTTTGCCCCCCAAACAAACTCCAACTCAAAATTTGTATCTAAAAGTGGAGGTGTGCAGGGAGGTGCAAAGCCCCTATGTGGGGAGGTGCTGGGGGGGGTGGGCTTAGAAAAACACTCAATGTCAAAAGGTGAAATTTCACCTTTCGATACTGAGTGTGTCACTGTGCCACACTTCGATGACATAGTTGTCGAAGCGGCATGGTATATCCCCTTCAAGGCTGAGTCAGTGCATGTAGATGAATTGGCAGTGTCAGTAGTAGTTACAAGAGGGAGTGGTGAGTTCAGACAGGAGGAGGGCAAGAGAGAGGGAGGATGAGGCAGACCGGATGTGTAATGGCAATGAGCACTAGAGTTTAGGGAAGCAGTAGGAGAATGAGGCTTGGCCAGCCACGAGGAACCTGGGAAGGATAGCAAGGGAGCGGAAAGAGGTGCTGTGAAGGGCATAGGAGGAGGGTGGGGTGAGGAGATGATGGCCAGTATTTGGCTATCAAGGAGGTGCAATGGGCAAGGCATCTGTCAAAAGTGAAGGGAAGGAGAGAAAGGTATATAGAAAAAGCAGTGGTGAGTTTGAGGTGGCACGTTCAGTGCAAAGCAGCAGAAGGAGTGGAAGAGTGGGTCCAGTCTTGACAAGGTAGTTTTAGAAGCAGCACTATCGACAATGTTTCCATAGTCAAATAGAGGCAGAATCATTTTCTGAACAACGGCTCTGCAGGCCTGCAGAGGGATGCAGCTGCGGTTGCAGCAAAGCACACCGAGTATGGGATGGATTTTTTTGCAAATGGCATCCACATGTTTAGAAAAGTCAAGGTGACTATCTAGCCAGACCCCAAGGTATTTGAAAGATGGAAAAACTTCAATGGCAAACCTATTCAGGGTATGAAAGGATGGGGGAGCAGCAATCCTGGCTAGATTTTGCATGGAGTCAAAGGTCATGGAGACCATTTTCATGGCATTTAGAGCCATCTGATTTTTCTGGAACCAGCGTTGAATGTTATGAAAGTCCAACTGAAGATTGTGCAGCAAATCAGAGGGAGAAGGGCCAGAGGCAAATAGGACTGTATCATCAGTGTACATATGTATGGACGCTGAGGTGTAGGCAGCAGGGATACTTTAAACCAAGGATGCAGACCTTTGGTTTGAAATTAATCTTGTATCATGTGGAAAAATGTTCAACATTATTGTACAATTTGAGTATACAGATCACTGTGATGTAGAGATGGGCTGTCATCTAAAGACAAACAATCATTACGTTCTCTTTAAAAATATGTATTACAGATATCTTTAAAGATAAACATTGAAAAAGATTGCTTGAAATGGTAATGAAATGGAAACAGGATATGTTTACAGTCATTATCTCACAAAAGTGTCCTACTCTTATATGAAAGAGCATATAAAAATCTGCTTCCAACTGGATATTCCATTGGCTAAGGACCTTGCTGCTGTATCATTAATGCCCACTGCCATCTGTGATTGTGTGTAGGCCAGATGTTACAAAATGCAATATATATACCCTTTAATCAGTGGGCAAGCTTTAAAAAAAATGGTATCACAGCCCTCCAAAAGGCTTCTTGGTAGTCTCATGTACCTAAGGAAGTCTGTCTCCCTCATGATGAGTGCAGCATAAGGGAAGCATTTCTTCCCTAATGTGTCAATGTTCCTGGATTGCTTGTCAGGAGATACTGATGACAAAGTAGTTTTAGTCTTTTGACATGCAGCTGCCTGGATGAGACCTTCTCGATTTGGGTGGGCATGAAGATATTCTGAACCACCCCTAATTATCATATACAGTATCTTTACTTTCTTGTCACTATTGTAGCAGATTCTGGCAATTGCAAGATTGTCTTATTTATATTCTTAACTGTTTCATAGATGGGGATACTGACTCTTTTTGTTGCTCTCCATCCAAGCATCCTCAAAATGTCTGATTCCCAGTATCCATTTCTGTGTTATAATGAGGATTTTAACCATGGCTGCCATGTATTTGAGGGAAGCAGAACAAGAGCGATAGACCTCTAATGTTCATGGTGGGGAACCTGTTTCCTCATCACCTGTGACTTCAGTGGTAATGGGTTCTTCCTCTTCATTATCACAGTAGTATTCCTCCATAAAAATGCTAGGAGCAGATGAGGTGGAAATCTTAGATGCCTTTCACAGTTTGGATGAGCTCAAAATAGGCACCCACTGTGGCCATCTCAGTCCCTGTAAACTAAAATTAAACAAGAAAGATATCTGTTCCACTAAATCTAGGCTGAACATTAAGTTCATTGAACGCAATCTCCCCAAATAAATAAATAAACAGAAATGCTTGAACTACCATTGTTTCAAGGGACAACTTCATCCTCAGGGTGGGCAGTTACTGGCAAATATAAACAAAAAAAATATGCCATAACTGCTGCTAATTAAAGGAGTTCTGTTAGCTGAATAGAAGCCCTGGTTGCCGCAGAGATCAGGGATTCACTGTACAAATTCCCAGTGGAGTCACCCAAAAAAAGAATGTTAAACTTGCCTGACCGCTCATAAAATTCCATATAGCCCCTGGTGCAGCCGGGCATTTTTAATTATGGTACCCCTCGTCAGTCCCATTCTTACTAGTGATAATGCAAGATTATGATGCACCACTGCCTCTGCATTATGGGTAGCCATATATCGAAGTATAAAAAATATATATAAAATGCCGATCGCTATTTTACAACTTTGCTTAAATGCCATGCATGACAGCATGCATGGCATTTAGGCAAAGTATGTAAAACAATCATCAGCATTTTATATATAATATTTTTTAATCTTCCATACATACAGCTACTCTAATGCAGGGGCAGTGGCTGGTCATAATCTTGAGGTATCACTAGTGAGATCGGGACTGATGAGGGACATCATAATTAAAAATGCCAGCTACATCAGGGGCTATATGGAATTGTATGAGCGGTAAGGCAAGTTTAATATTCAGTTTTTTGGGTGACTCCACCAGGAATTTGTACAGTGAAGCCCTGAGCTGTGAAGTGATCAGGGCTTCTATTCAGTCAATATTTCTCCTTTAAACTGATTGTTTTAAACCATGGGTGAGACATAACCTTCCATAGCAAAGCCAGTAAGTACTAACAATGCAATTCATACTCATGTCAGTAAAATTCATGCCAAGTTTCTTGACTGTGGTACATGACAGAAAGTGTCCTGCAAGACTGAGGAGATGGGCACCAAACAACCAGTATCTGATGAATAATAATACAAGGTATGTTACATTAGTGGTATTCTTTAAACTGGAAGAAATTAGATACAAATACTACTCATCATTATGTGTGCCACAACATCTCCCAGGATGCCCTAGTTGAACATTGTGAACTGACTTGCTCACTCAACCATGCTGCATCCAACCTGGTCATGACTCACTCAGGGCTCCTCTTTTGTCCTCTGCCATGGCTCTTGTACATGCAGCACACAGACAGACTTTTGTTTTCAGAGAACAAGTCCTCTTGGAAATAGGAAGTGCCCTAGTCACTCCATGTGCCTCTTACACCTCCCCAGTATCTGATCAGGTTTACTTTTAACTTGGTAGTGCCCATTGGATGATGGGTCACATAATTGTCCAGCAAATAGATTACCTGTACTTTTTAACATATTGAAGTCACAGATATATTCAGCATAAAATATTTAATATTTTCACAAGGTTTAGAAGATATATAGTACTAAAGTAATGGGGAATGCAGACACACACGAGGACATTCAAAATAAACTGGTTTAAACAGAAGCGCAAAACAGAAAAACTCTAACTAAGCTGACTAAAATTCTAATTCCTACCTTAAGATCTTAAGTCTCTGCACACAGCAATCATTTCACACAGAATTTGCTTCTTTTTACCTATGACAAACAGTCAGTCCTTGTCTTGATTCTCAGTGCTGGGATGAGGAAAATATGGTCAGAATGCTCTTCATTCATTGTTTTTAGGCAAGGCAAGGCAAGTTTTATTTATAGGGCACCCATTCCCTGGGGCTCTGGGTTCCTAACAACATACATCAAAGAAAAGGCAATAGATAAAACACAATAACATTTTCAGAATAAATAAAATTCAGGATCAATAAAATTCAAAATTATTCAGAATTACAGCTTTAATATAGACTTTAAATAATTAGGCTAGATTGGGCTGGAAAATCAATCTGTAAATGCCAGGCTAAAGAGGTGGACCTTCAGCTTTAGCTTGAGAACACCAATTGAGGGGGGGGCTCCAGACTGCAGATGGAAGCCAGTTTCACTTTTGGACATATGCCCCAAGCTCCCATGATACAATTCCCTCCCCTGTTTGGTTATTTGAGACTAGAAGTTATTTTTTTCTTCCCAGAATTCCAGTTAAGAGACATGCATTTGCACAAGGCAATTATTTGTTTAACTGCTATTCACACAGCTCCCCATCAGCTGTCCCAGCCAGTTCTCCAAAATAGCTATTCACATTTTAAATTGCTTTATGGATGTTTAGCTGAGGAGTATTGCTGCAGCTGGCTCCATCTAAAGCAGGGTGGCCATGACTACCATGACACTTACAGACTTCATGGGCATGGTTTTCAAAAAGTGGCACAGGCCTTGCATCCCGCCCTGCACCATGACACTTTGGTTCTGGTGATGTGCCAAACCCTTCACTGCAACTGCACCTGATTTTGCAATCTTGGACGCAGTTGCAGCAGCTTTCATGAATTACGGAAGCTTGCACCAAATATTTGGTGCAAGCTCCATAAAACAGGCCTCCAGGATTGCCATAGGTTAGACCAGAAAAAGATGGACTAACGTGCATCAATTTCTGCACAGAATAGAAAATCCCGTTAGATCACCGCAAGCCCCAAGAGCTTTATTGCTGGTGCACCAGAGCTTACATCAATCTAGGACATTTGAAATTCTGGCTCCACGTCTCAATCTTTTAACCATCCAATAGTGTCTGATTGATCCTCCTTTAAGCTGAAACCAAGGGCTACCACAATTCCTGGAAACAGTGTTCCTGCATTCTGCAGGTGCTGTAAAAGGATTACCACAGTTACTGTAAACAGTATATCTCCACACAGCAAGTCTCGTAAAAATCGGAAACTCAGAAAGAAACATAACAGGAATTAAGACAGTCTGCTTTATAACTACTACAAGTATATTACACATGTTGCATTACACCTCTCAAAAAAAACTGTTACAGACACCTGTTAGTTTAGATTGTGCTTATTGACGGAATATAGTTTTTAGATTACAGTTTATTTCCTATCTGATGAAAAGTCACTGGTTATAATCTAAAATCATTACATGTTGATTAAATTAATTTTTATATCTGTGGGCCATCTTGCTGTCTGTAACTGGAAAAATGGAGGAACATGGAACACTTTTTTGGGACATTTCAATGTATCATTCCACATCTATAAATCACTATGCCAAATGAAATAAAACACTTCCTTCTTTCTGTTTAGAATGTTGGAGACAGCACTAAAGCTGATTATCAGATGGCAATTAGAAAACTGAAACAGCCGGTTAAATACTGGTTTCTATTAAACTGGAGATTTGTTTACCCCCTTCAAAATTTAACAACTTGCCCATTTAAATGCTTAGGGCCAGATATTCAAACTGCGCCCAAAATGTGCGTAATAGCAGGAGCAAGCACCAGTCAATTGCGCACATGCACAATAGACGCGGTATTCGAACATGGAGCTAAGTCAAATTGCACAACCAGCCAATGTCTGAATATCGCACAACCTGTGCCATAGCACAACCAGGAAGGGGAAGCTAAGCACATATGATGCGCCATAGCGCAACAAGGCCAGCCCAGCTGAGCAGTCCAGAGGCGCCATAGCGCAAGCAGAGAGCCCCCCAGCAGCACAGCAATGGAACTGCACAACCAGGGAGGTAGGCAGGGGCCCACCACCCATGCCACAGATGGGCACAGGAACACACTGCAGAACTAACAATACACCCCCACACCCGAAGCACAGCATCACTGGTGGAGGGACGGAATATCCACCGGCCCGTGGGGACAAGCCAACAAAGCACAGCTGAGCCATGGTGCCCCAGCACACCCACTGGCAAGCTGAGACTGCCACACAAAGGGGCTGGACAACCCAAGTATACAACAGCCCCCCCCCGTGCACAGCACACCCTGTACTGGAACCCCAAGACACCACCCATGAGCAGTGACTGTGACCATCACTGCAGGAATCTCCATGCCCCCCCCGGCACAATGCAACCGTGTGTACCACAGAACCATACAAGCCAGACCCACCAGGAGCACCCAGCGCTGTGTGGCAGCACACGGCCAGACCGGTTGAAAGTCACTACCACACCAGGAACACCCCCCTACGCACACACACACACACACACAATCCCAGGACAATACCACCCCAGATGCCATGCACACCACTGCAACTGAGCACCCATAGCCAGCTGCAAATCAGAAATCACCACAGTATTCATATCAAAATAGATTTATAAAAGAATATCAACACGAACACACAACAATAAACTATGTACAGATAGATATGTACAAGAAAGGGTGAGGGTACAGGTACAAGGTAGGGTGGTAAGGGCAGGGTGAAGAACTTGGTGAGGGAAGGCAGGGGTGTGAGGGAAGGGGTAGGTGGGGCAGCTACTGCCCTCCAGGCTGCACAGCATCAGGCTGCCTCTGGTCCCTGGCCTCCTCCATCGCCTCACACCCCTCTGGTGCATCTCCTGCAGAATGGATAGGGACTCTGTAGACACCTCCAGCAGGCGGTGGACAGCCTGCTCAATCCTGCGCAGGACCCGGACACCTAGGGCAAGGGAACAGAATCAATGGCTGTGACTGTCCACAACCCTGAAGCCCACCCAACATGCATGGCATACAGCCATGTGCCCCACCCCTGTGATGGACTGCACCCACTCACAGTGACCGTGCACAAGACACGCCCAACCAGGCAGCAACAGCCATGTGTGCCACTGCACACACACCACCCATGCCCAGCACAGCACAACCAAGGCTGTCCAGTGACGTGGCTACGTGGTGGGAAGTTAGTGCCACAGCCATGTGCCCAGTGCATGGCATGACCACCAGTGACGCACTCACAGACATGCAGTGCCACTGGACAGTGCTGACTGTCACACGTCGCGTGCATGGCAGTGTTGTCCATGGATAGTGGCCATGCCCTTCCCCCCCATAGCACGCAATAGCATCCATGATGTAATGACACTCACCCTCATCAAGCCGCTGCTGCTGCTGTGGCCCAACACCGCCGCCACCTCGGCCAGCCACCTCCACAACGCCTCTCTGAGTCTCATCCCAGGCCAACCTCCGCTCCTCCATGCCTGTGGGAAACAAAAGTTGAGAAACACATCAGTGAGATCCCAAAACGGACAGCCCCCTACCCCAATGAGTGTGCCTGCCCACACAGCCAGACCCATACATCACACACCTGCAAACACTGTCACAACCAACTATGGACCAACCCTCCCCCATGCTCTGTTCACATTACACAGTGTTACCCATGTGGACAATACAGGTGCATAGATGGCTCACCCACCTGGCCTAGGCACAACGCCCATCCTGGCACAAGACCTGAGGCACGCCAGCAGTGCCCGCTCCCTCCTGCGCAGGTCACTGTACCGGTGCCTGCACTGCTCCGGTGTTCTCCGCCGCCCAGTGGCCTGCTCCAGATCGGTGGCCACCTGCTGCCACACATGGGTGTGGGCCATGTTTAGGGGTTCCTCCCCAAACAGTGGCCCATGGTGAGGCTCCACCACAGCCACCAGGTTGGCCACCTCCAATGCACTCCACTGAGGAGCTCTCCTGCATGCCATCTCTGCAGGTTTATAGTAGGCAATATGGTGCTCCGCAGCTCGGCAACCCCACGTGGAAATGTTGTGCAATACAACTCCATCAGTCCCTATCGCGGTGTTCGTACGGCGCCGTCGGTCCCTATCACGCTGTTACCAAATAGCGCGATAGAGCTGCAGACATGCCATACGTACAGCGCCAAGGGGGCAAAGGTCGGGCACAAGGTCATGGGTCTCTGGCGCAAGGCCACACACAGCGCCATTGGACGTCTACACATCCAGCACGATCGGTCGCCTGCGTGACAGTGCCACAGTGGACTATTGCGCAGTTGTGCCACAGCGCCATGTGGTGACCAGCGCTGTAGCGCCACTGGCACAATGGTGGCCGTTTCCTGAATTGCCGATCGCGCACAGCACGTCATCAGTGCGGCAGACACCTGCATAAGCTACCTGGGCATGTGCAGTGCGGTGTACTATGCAGTCACAGAACTGCGCCATTGGCTCAGCCATCTCAACCGTATTGCGCAATGCGCAACAGCGCGATATTCAGCCGTCATATGCAAATCATCTGATCAGCCATTCAATAATGCAGCGGCGTGATTTGCATCTCATTAAAGTTGCTCCACTCCTAATTTGCATGCATTGCGCTATAAATGTGCGACATTGATCTGCAGTGGCCATATTCGGTTACCGCAGGTGATAGGTGAGTTGCATGCTGTGTGATGTTCTGGACTATGGTCTTAGGGTATTGCTGTATACTGCATAGTCACAGGTGTCCACTTCCACCCATACAGACTGTGACATGGCCAAGCCAGGAATGGGTGAGGAGGATGATGGTGGGCTGAAGAGGAGGCCCAACTTCATGAAAGCCGAAACAGAGGCACTCTTTGAGGCCTACCTGGAGGAAGAGCCACTACTCAGTGGACGGCGGGGCACCCTTCAGGCCCGTGCTGCTACATGGGAGGGGGTGGCTCACACCGTGAACCTGCACGGAAGCCACCAGCGTTCCATGCAGGAATGTAAAAAGAAGATGGGGACCAACAGGAGGAGGGTGAAGGAGAAGGTGGCAGCCCTCAGGGCGGCACGTGCTGCCACAGGCTGGGGCCAGCCTGAGGTGGTGCAGTTGACCCCGGCGGAGGACCGTCTTGCTGCATCCATGCAGCGCAGTGCCATCGAGGGCGTTCCGGGAGGTGGCTTCCAGACAGGTGGTAGCCCATTACTGCATGGTATGACATGGTCGGTGGGGGGGAAGGTGGATCCCATGCACTAACATGTTCTCACTTTCTGCTACAGATCCTGTGCATCTGCAGGGGACAGTGGTGGAGGGCCCGTCCACTGTGGACATCCAGTCAGAGTTGGAGAAGGGTCCATCCACCTCTGCTGGTAGCCAGCGTGCATTGCACTAGTGTGCACACCTGGCTGCACTCTCCAATGTCAGTGAGACAGGTGTGGGGGGTGCCCTTCCTGTGTCTCAGCGGTCTGGCATGCAAGCATGCCAGCACGCTGTAGCTGTGGCTGTGGCATGAACCTGCACCATTGATGATGCAATGACCACTATGGGCATTGACACATGTGTGTCACATAATGGACACACAGCAGGACAGCTCGTGCCCATGGACCTAGCTGGTTCCAACGTGTGTGCCAGCACGTCAGCACAGTCCCAGGCTGTGCCTGTCAGCACCGGTGGGGCAGTACCGGTGGCTGTGCAGGTCACTGGCACTGTTGCGGACACAGCAGTGGAACGACTGGTCCCTTGGGCACAGCAGGCGGAGGGGCAGCAGCAGCAGTCACCCACTGGGTCTAGGGGTACAGGGTTCAGCGGTGGCGTATGTACACCACCTGTTCACTTGCCCATTCCTGGTCCTGGTGAGCAGCGCCCACCCTCAAGGGGTGTTGATCATCAGGTCCTTCCATACCCTGAGGGACAGATTGCCGATGTGGCAGACAACCCATTTGACAAGCACACCCACCTGCTGCAGGCATCAGTACAGCAGCAGATGCGGGTTTCAACATCCGTGGAGGCACTGTGTGTGGCTGTGGAGCAGCACAGAAGGGACAATGTGATGATCCTTGTAAGGATTGTCCAAATGCGGATGGATGTGACCCCCGCCATTGACAGGCAGACTCAGGCATTGGTCGCTGTCATGGCCGCATTGGGCACACAGTCAGGTGCCCCTGTGCCATGCACGCTGCGCAGTATGCTATCCACTCCCCATTCCTGGCATCGTGTGACACCCAGCCTGTCGATGCCGGGTTCTGCTGTGGGCATCCCGAGCACCCCTGGTGCAGGTATGTTCGGCATGCTGCAGACCCCTGTGTGGACAAGATCACGCTTGCGCAGTGGGACCCTGGTGGTCCATCGTGCCACCCCAAGTGGCCCATGCTCAGCCTGCCAGTGCTGCTGGGTCGCGGCTCCCATGCATCCAAGGTGGCTGTGGCACAGTGCCACATGACTGACCTGTCTCCCAGTGTGGGCCCTGTCTGGTGCTGCCCTCTGTGCAATGTGTCAATATGGTGGGCAGTGCACCAGTGGGTGCCCCTGCCCAACACGCCGATACTGGACCACCTGCACACCCTCCCGACTGCTGTCCACAGTGTGTGTGCATGATGATGCCTGCATTGCACTGTACACCAAGGTGCAAGGGTGCCCAGCATCTGACACACGTACATGGACAGTACAGGTGGTGGAGGTGGACTGTGGACGTGTGTGTTTCACATGTCTGTTCCTGCTCTGCTGTGTACCTGTCCCTGTGCACTTTGTGCCTGCTGTGTGTGTGTGTGTGTCTGTCCATGTGGCGTGTGACTGTTCACCCCTCCCTGGTTGTGTGTTTGTGCTCCTGTACCCTTCCACTCCCCTCGCCATCATGCACCCCTGGTGTGTTACCCTGTGTGTATGTGGGTTGCGCTCTGGACAGTGTTGGTTGCACATGGCCCCATGACTTACCTGTGTTGTGTGAAGTGCTTCTCTGTGATGGTGTCCCGGCGCAGCTGGGCCAGCCAGATCAGTCGGGGGTCACACCGTCCAAGGGGGGGCTGCTCATCCCCATCATCACCGGCGTCAGCAGTATCCCCATCGCTGTCCCCCTCCTCAACCTGTACGGGTATCCCACAGTCTTTGGCCATGTTTTGCAGGATACAACAGGCCAGGAATATCCCACAGGCCTTTGAGGGGCTGTACTGTAGGGCACCGCCGGAGGTGTCTAGGCATCGGAAGCGTGCCTTCAGCATCCCAAACACCCACTCAATGATGTTGCGTGTGGCAGCATGTGCCTCACTGAAGCATTGCTGCAATGGGGTCGTGGGGCGCCAGTAGGGTGTGAGCAGCCAGGGACGGAGTGGGTATCCACTGTCACCTGTGTGGAGATAGTGGAGGTTAGTGTCATGTTCAGGACCATATTGCCCCAGCCCTGTGTGCGCCACTCCCATGGCACCTGTAGCTTACCCACCCTTGCCCCAACTTTGCAATCCTACATGCATACTCACCCACTAGATGTCCTGTGGGGATGTCCCCACTCTCGAATCGATGGCACAGTGCAGACTGGTACCATATGAATGAATCATGTGCTCCACCAGGGTGCGTGGCACAGACATTGATGATGCGCCCACTGGCATCACACACCACCTGGCAGTTGACACTGGAGAACCCTTCCGATGGCGACAGCGGCCCATCAGGGGCCAGGTGGCATCGCGAATGCCCACATGGGTGCAGTCTATTGCCCTAGCATGCCAGGCATATGTGCTACCCTGTGGAACTCTTGTATGTTTGCTGTCGCCTGCCATGTGCTGGGGAAATGGATGTACTCCGCAGCATGTGGCAGCAGTGCGCTGAGGAATTGGGTGAGGATGCATGATGTGGCCAACTGTGTTTTGCCTGTGGTGTCCCCTGTTGGCCTCTGGAAGGTACCCGTGATGAGCAAGCACATGCAGGCTGTTACCTTTGTCTCCATTGACAGAGCATGACTCCGTCGTGAGGGTGCCTGCATCACATCACTGCACAGCTCACAGAGCCGCCTCAGTATTGCCCTGTTCAGGTGGTACCGGCCCACAATCTCGACGTCTGAATACAGCTCAAAGCTGATGTGGGCACGGTACTGCCTGTTGGGGGCGTACTGCCGACAGGCCCTTCCATGGCCACGTCCCCCTGCAGCATGCCTTCTCACCACCCTCATTACAGCTTCCATGTGGAAGCTGGCACTGTCCATCTCCCTGGCTTGTGTCCCCCCCTGGCTCTTGTTGTTCTGTTCCCCCCGCTGTCCTGACTGCTACCTCCACTGCACTGGGTACACCTACTGGCCTCTGAACTCTGTGGCCCCACACACCTTCAGCTGCCCCATTCTGTCCTGCCTACTCCCTGGCCTGCACTGGCTGCTGCTGTGGCCTGCTCTGTGTGGCTGCCTCATAAGCATTCCTTGTCGTGTTCTTGCACCTCTTCCTTGAGCCTTTTTATTTTGGCTCATTTCCACTGTGGCACAACTTCCGGTTGATCCACTTTTGCGCATTGCGCAAGCCTTTGAATATCGCATTGCGCACTTTATGCATGGATCCACCCCCTTCGGTTGCGCATACCTTCATTTGCATTGCACTGTTGCTCAGCATGTTTTCAGTGGCACAACTGCCTCCCGCTGAATATCGCAGAATGGCGCATTTTCGGACTTGCGCTGGCGCAACCCTTTTGAATATCCCACCCTTAGCATTTAAACATGTTCTTGCTACAAGCTTCAGCTGGGCAAGTATTGTCTTTCAAGAAAGATTCATACCTCATAAATGCCACCTTTTCCCAGGAACAAATGTACTAAGATTGACACTGTTTTTTTAACCTCTTCTTAAGACACTATCTGATAAGCACTGTCTCAGACATATGCCAGGTGTTGTGTGAACTATCTGAGCTATGGTAATTATGTAGCAACCAGCTGGCATTTTTTACTATGCTTTCTGGGGAAAATACATTGAGCTACAGCAAACACACGCACATGCGCGCGCACACACACACACACACACACACACGCGCCAACACGCACACACACACACACACACACACACCATCCTCATGGCCACAACATTCAAAATAAATACTGCAATCTAATATAATATAAAACAATAAAGAAACTGTTTTTTTTAGTGAACACAGTGAAGTTCTTTTAAAGAGCTAGTGTACTGGCTAAAATTAATATTAGATTTTAAAAGCAGCCAACCATTACCTGTTATATCTGAGGTACTGTTTCTTTTCCCTTTGTTTAATTAGAAGATTGTTTACCTGATGTTTATAAACGTGATGTATGAAACAGCTCTTAGCCTGGCAGCTGACATGTCTTACTCTACTGTCTCACACTATATCATCAGCATTGTGACCTCAATGTGTGTGACATCACTGCTACTTAGGAACAGCAAGTGAGTGACTGCCAGGTCATTCACCTGTGATGTCACAGTCAGTGAGATCACAGTGCTGATGATGTAGTGTGGGGCAATAGAAAACACAATGTCAGCTGCCAGGCTAAGAGCTGTTCCACACATCCAGCACAATATTATCACATAGAATACTTTCTGATAAGAAAAAGGAAAAAAAAAATACTTCAGAAATAAAAAATTGAACTGGCTACAACTTAACATTTGTATTATTTTCCTGTCTGCCTGTTTTGGCTCCACTAGCTCTTTAAGTATTTCTTATCCTATATTTTGTATCCTGGATAACGCTGGGGAGATGCTACATCTCATTGTCATTGTGATCTTCATTTTACACATTTTTGCACTATATTTACTCAGGATGTCCCACATTAGATGCAATATATTGTTTTCAGTGGGGTCATGATTTTACCATTTTTATAATGTACTTATTCAGGGTAGCCTATTCCAGATGTAAAATATTGTTTTCAGTGTGTTCTGATTTTACACAGTGCAGCATAATATTGCGTAGATGCAGAGCCCCACTGAAAATAAGATGCCATGTCTTCTGTGAACTGTCCAGGCTAAACATATGACAATCAGCAGGCATATTCTAGGAAAACACATTGTAAAAATGTGTAAAAGGAAGACCACATTGAAACTGCCTCTCTGCAGATCTGCATTGTGCAAATTCATTAGAAATAATAGGTAAAAGCATCCCAAAAGCTCTCCACAGCCATATCGGCTCTGACCAGATATTGTTAATAAGTTGCTCCATGTATCTATCCAAAGATATTGTCTTTGTTTTTCCATTTCCACTTTTTTATATCACATATTCGTTTTACAACAAAAGAAAATCATCTTTTTTAAAATCAAAAGGCAATATTTGTTGATCCTTTCATTTAAATATACTAAACCTCAGTAATGTTTTCAGAAAACCTTCAGAGTTCTCACAAATGCCTCAGCCAACCACATACTATCCTACTAACAGATCCTAGTGTGCAATTTATGCTTTACAATACAGCTGTCATGCTACATGTTAATCCGTTGTCTATAACACATAACAAAAAGACAGTTCACTATAGCAATCCCTGTGAACAGCATTGCTCTTGAAATCCTTGCAGCTTTATAGTGCTTAACTGAGAGTTTTTGCTTGTGAACTGTGCACCAAAAGAATGTAATGAAAAAAATGATCACGCAAACAGATCAGCTAAAGTGATGTTTAAAATAGGAGGATGCTGCACTTACCAAACTTCTGAGTCTTCCAGCATGGCTCCTGCACTCCTTAGTAGCAGCAGTGTCTGTTACCAGCCAGTCATCACTCTAAATAGTGAATACGTAGTCCTGGTGAGCTAGGATCAGGCTTGACATTTGTTTTGAGTGTCACCATCTGGGTGACATAAGCATGCTAATGTCACGGCTGGCAGCTCTGCCTACCCCTACCTGGCTTGCTCTGCATACATAGACCCAGTTGCATATCAAGAACTCTGCTAAGTAAGGAGGACTGATACAAAGGAGGTCTCTGTCTTTTAGGCTCCCTATAGTGGATTGAGGGTAAACGTGTTACACGATACTAGTGTACACAGTCCTGTATAAGGTTTCATTATGTATGCTAATGAAAACTGAAACCTAACTACTGTACCAAAGGGATGTAAAACAGACAAAGAAAGAAACAGAAAAAAATATATTTACTTAATGGTGAGTTAAGAGGCTATAAAGGATATAATGTAGAAGCTGCAGGGATTGACTTGTTGAATGAAAAGAAACAATAATCATTCTAAAAATAAACAGAGAAATAGTGCTCTCTAAAATCATACTTATGGACCATGAGGATATGGGCATTTATAAGGACAATAGGTAGGTACAAACAGAGGGGAATGCTGCAAGGTGGATTACTGATCAGTGAATAGAGGGAAAGTGACATATTAGTGCAATGCATAGAGCAAGAAGTTCTAGCTAGGAGATAGTGTTTATCAATCACATAATCTGAATCCAGTCCAGTTGTCAAGAATCTCATATTTTGGGTTTGTTGCTTCAAAATGTCAATCTAATTGTGCAACGATTTTGTGTCTCTGTCTCTTCCTGTTCAGTTAAATGCTGGCACATGCTCCAGTCAGAAAAAGTAGAGTATGGAATAGTACAGTATGTTCCTCTCTGAAAAAATGTCCGGCCACTAGTGAATGTGGATCGTTTCTGCAGATACAGCTTTTCTGCTCTAAAATCCTGGTCTCTGTCGTATTCAGACCAGAGCAGTGGAATCAACCAACAACTTGTCTTCATAAAAATAACTAATTTTAAAGTTTTACAATATAAAATACATTGTATAAATTGGATACACAATGACTTTGCTCAGAATTTGCCCCTTACTTGCATCATCACTTGTGAGGGGGCCACACTTATTTACTGTAAATCACTCGTGGCTCTGCAACTCATGAGTTATTGTCTTGCCCCTTCGCTCATGATGATAAATGGCATATTCTGTTATTGGTATATTGTGTATCCCAAATTTATCACAAACATTTTACCTATAAATTAGATACAGTATATCAGCTTGGTCAATTTGATATGATAGGCATATATTTCAGACATACGAAGAAAATATATTTCAAACATTACTTTGCAAGTATATTTTAAATATCAATTAATTAAATATGTGTATAATATATTTTTAGGAAGTATATGCACATCACCATGAAAGAGTTTAGACTGGTTCTGCTTTAAGCAAGAGTGTGTGGTGGCAAAAGGCCTCTCACACAATCTGCAAAGGCTGAAAACAGAAGACACAGACACTTGTTTCATCCTTTACAGAATGCATCATTGTGAACCAGCTATATTTTAATCTTACTGGTTTTGGTCATGGTGAGCCCAAATATAGGAAAGTAACCTAAAAGACAAAGAACCTGCACACAAAAGCACTAAGGCAATGGCAAAGGCAATGGCTACCCAGAATTCTCCATATGACCTGCCCGTCCTCCACTCTCTCAGTCTCCCCTCGCCCTATGGGCATTCTGACTTGTGGCCGTAGCTACCAGAGCTGCTCCTCATCTGCCCACCACTCTCTCAGGTATGTGCACAGAGCCTGATCAGATGCAGCACCCAGAAATTATTTAAACTTGGAGCCTTTTTGGGATTCACTGCTCCGCTGTGATCCCTGCTTCTAAGTCAGCTTACCCTTGGATTTAATGAGTGAATGTTGCAACTTTAAAACTTTAAAAAGCTTTCCTGGAATAGCCAAAAAATATAACTTGCTGTATTTCTGAAACACAAAAAAAAATACATGGCTTGTGCTACTAGTTGCTTGTGAGTTCAGCTGTCTCCTCTCTGAATGTTTAAATTAATTACTGCAGTTTATTCCTAGTATGAACTTTAAACAGCATTGCTCACTTGTTAGGTTTGGATATGCAGGACTTTGCTTTTTGCCAGTGGTTTGAATTATTTGTTTAGGGCTTAGCTAATTCATCTCTCCCTGCAGTCTGTCTCTCCCAGTTTCTCTCTATAACATC
Organism: Neoceratodus forsteri; assembly: GCA_016271365.2. NCBI lineage: Eukaryota > Metazoa > Chordata > Ceratodontiformes > Ceratodontidae > Neoceratodus > Neoceratodus forsteri. The sequence continues at coordinate 139,090,084 of CM057453.1, forward strand.
TACTAGTAATCAAAGCCTCAGCCCTCCCTCTGCTAACCCTACCCTCACTGTAATTATCTCTGCCCTCACTATTGTGTTAGCCCTCACTTCCCTGTAATTTATCTCAGCCCTTCCTACTCTGTTAGCCCTCCCTTCTCTGCATTTATTTAATTTTTGTTCCTTTTTCCTCCACAGTCTCCCGCTTGCCCTCTGGGCATTCTGACTTGCAGCTGTAGCAGCCAGAGCTGCTCCTCGTCTGCCCACCGCCCTCTCTCTCAGGTATGCGCACAGAGCCCGATCAGAAGCAGCGCCCAGCAATTATAATAAACTTGGCACCTTTTGGGGATTCTGTGCTCTGCTGTGAGCCTTGCTTTTAAGTCAGTTTTTCCTCAGATTTAAGGAGTGAATATTGAAGCTTTAAAAGGCTTCCCTGGAATAGACAAAAAATATAGTTTGCTGTACTTCTGAAACACACACAAAAACAAATATAGCTTGCACTACTAATTGCTTGTGAGTTCAGCTGTCTCCTCTCTTCTCGCCACCACTGCATGACAGTTTCCCCACCACCCCCACCCTTTGCTGGTCTTCCTTGTGTAACATTAGTCCCACCGCCACTGCATGACAGCTCCCACACCACCCCCATCTTTACTGGTCCGCCTTATATAGCATTAGTTGATCAGGTGACTAAGTGTCCACTTTCCCCTTTGCAGCCTACACTGTAACACCAATAGAGGGTGCCTAATTGCTCTTTAACAGGATGTAGGCAATACTAGTCAAACTGAAACAGAGAACTAGCCACACCAGTTCCTTTGCAGTGCACTATAATATAATAAAAATACAAAAACCTTTGGTGACACCTCATAGAGGAATTACCATACCCTGCCCTTGGCTATTTAAAAATACACGTTATGATGTAAACGTATTAACAGGGAAAACCTATTTTGAGTGTTTCCATGTCCCTTTCTATCCTAGCACCCTGTTTCCCATCTGAGTCTATTTTAGAGTGTTGCCGGTGGCTTTATCACCGGGCACTCAGAACTCCCACACCTTTGTACGATATGGCACATCAGGGTGTTGTTCTTGCTCTTCTATATGTTTTATCATTTTTATTAATAGACACTCTCATTGCACACAGTCTAAATTACCTGCCTCCTGACCTGCTTCTCACACTGTCAGTGCTCCCTACTCTAAGATAGCGTTACCCACTAACAACATTCATTTTATGTTAAAAAGCATGAATTATATCTAGGGATATGCACACAGAAACATAGAACATAGACTCTGACGGCAGATAAGGACCACTTGGCCCACCCAGTCTGACCATTTATTTTATTTACTTATTTTTTTATTTAAATTTTGGTGACCGGGTAGGCCCACTGAGACCATAATGGTCCCTTTTTCAGGGGATTTCCCTACCTATTGGATAAGCTGCAGACCCTAGTTAACCAACAGCCTATTTCCTCCTACCCCCCACCAGAATTGCCTTATGCCTGGCCCATGCATTCTTGAATTGTATATGGATTTCCTTTCACTATAAGCAGGATTGTTCATAGTCCTGCCGGCCTATCCCTACTAAAGTTAGTGATATTCTTACACTTATTCCTACTCCTTACTCAAGCTGGGTATATTGAAATTAATCCTGGACCTTCCGGTCCCTTATTTGTGCCTGCACCATCTTCCATACATACCAGACCTAGAACAAAAGGCATCAAAATTGCTCACTTATAAGCAAAAAGCCTCCACCCCAAAATGGCCAAGATTCAATCCCGGACTGATCAGCATAAACCTGACATTCTTGGCATAACAGAGACTTGGTTAAAGCCTGGCATACACATGCATGAGGTAAACCTCCAATATTATGCATGCTTCAGAAAAAAAACACATAGGTAAAAAGGGAGGTAGTGTACTAGTTTATGTAAAATCTAGTTTATCTGCCTCTGAAATTACCTCGCCAGCTGAAAAGCTTTTTTCTTCAGAATCTATATTTGTCTTCCTAACACTTGGCAATGTAAAAAAACCTAATAATTGTTTTTTTAAATCTCCCTCCCAAGGATGCCACCAATATATTACCTTCCATTATGTCATCTCTAGCTGATCTTCCCTCAAATGATACAGTGATTTGCAGGGACTTTAATTGTGACTGGCTTCCCCCTAATAAAAATAAGGCACATGCAATCGTATCTGACAATAACTTCCCACAACACATAAACTAACCCACTCAACTAAACTCAAAGACTGGGACATCAACGCTTTTAGAATGGATAGTGTCCATTTGCCCCCACAGGATCAAATCAGCTGGTGTAATCTGCAACTGTATCAGCGACCACTCTCCTGTCTATTGCGTATGGCGCAACAATTTTGAAACGGCCCCACCCATAATCTTGGAATCCAGAAATATGACACATTTTAACACAGAAGAGTTTCTGACATCAATTTATAACACTGATTGGGGCCCACTTGTCAACTTGCCCTCCATCCATCAGGCCCTAGACTACTTTATTATGACCTTTTTCAACATTATCAACAGGCACGCACCCCTAGCCAAGCGCAGGTCCAATGGCATCAAAGCTCTCTGGCTTTCCAAAGAAATAAGGTCCCTCATGAAGAACAGGGATGCTGCCTGTAAAATTCTTCAAGATCAACCATCTTCACTCTGACTGGTTAGTTTATCAACAGTTGAGAAACTCTTGCAAAACCAAGCTCCAGAGAGCCAAAAGAGCTTACTACCACTCACTCCAAACAGAAAACTTTAGCAAGCCTAAGGAATTTTGGAATCAGATTAACTCTTTAATCAAGGATAAATCAGCACAGTGTCCTAGTTCCATTCTGTCCAGAGGAGACCTCCTACAAGACCCCCCCCCCCTTCCATGGTAGAGGGAATAAATAATTTTTTTCATGAACCTAGACAGAGACACAGCGCATCTTTTGCTGACCCCTGATTTCACCATTCCTGTGTCTAGAGTTGCCCAAGTGCCATGCAATGCTCTGTCAGTCTAACACTTCTCAGTGTCCTGGGGAAGAGCTTTGCCACAGCACACTGCTGCAATTTGGAGAAGTGCAGACTGCAGGAGCTACTCAATGCTATTTATTTTACTAGAAAGGGTATGCTAGCATTGCCTAGAAACTTTTAGTTCTAAATAAACCCATACCTGTCTAAGCTAGCAGCCTTTCCAGCCCATCTTGTTCAGCTTGTATCTGGTTCCTCTTCCTGCTGCTCTCTCTTTCTCTTATAGCACATCAGAGTTCAGGTGCTGGAGTAGCCGTACTGCCAGGAGATCACATCCCCATGCTAATCTAGGCTTGCACCCCACCTTCCACTTAAAAACCACAACCAAAAAGGAAGTTCTCAGGATGTTCTTAAAATTCAAGGAAGAGAGCTCCCTTGGCCATGATACCATTGGACCAATGTTCCTTAAATAAGGGGCTTCTGCACTTGCTGCCCCTATCTGTAAATTAATAAACAGGTCTTTCCTTACTGGATCCATTCTGAACAAATGGAAAGTGGCTGTAGTAGTCCCCCCTCCACAAGGGTGGCACACATGCCACTGAAAATTATAGACTTATCTCAATTCTCTGCCCCCTGGCTAAAATCCAAGAGAGGTTACTTTATAACTGATTGCAGTCCTACTTGGAGACACACCACCTTCTCACCGACTACCAGCATGGTTTAGAAAGAACTGTAGTATGATTACAGCCCTGGTAAAGGTCTCTGCCGACAGTCTCAATGCAAGTGACATGGTCCCTGTTACAGGAGCAGTGTTTGTTGACCTGACAAAGGCCTTTGACCTTGTCAGCCACCACCTTTTACTAAGCAAACTTAACCTCCTGGGTCTCGACTGCTTAGCACTAATATGGCTAAAGAGTTATCTCATTGGAAGATTCCAAAGGGTCAAGTGGTCAGGATCACTTTCCTCTCTTAAGCCTATAACACATGATGTACCCAAGGGATCTATCCTAGATACATAGACACATAGACAGTGTCAGCAGATAAGGGCCTATGGCCCACCCAGTCTGCTCATTTGAGCTTGTAAGTTCAGTTTATGTTTTCCTAGAAGTCTGTTGTCCCTTACCCCTGACCTCCAGAATTCCTTTATGTCTATCCCATGCATTCTTAAATCCTGTGATTGTTTCAGCCCCCACCACTTCCTCTGGCAGGGTGTTCCACTTGTCCACCACCCGTTCTGTGAAGAAATTCTTCCTCATGTTTCCTCTGAATCGTCCTCCCTTCAACTTCATCCCATGCCCTCTAGTCCTGGAACATCTTTTTCGCTTAAAAATAGTGTATTCCTGCACCCTGTTCCTCTCTGTAAGATACTTGTATGTCTCTATCATATCCCTCTCCCTCCTCTCCTCCAGGGAGTACATGTTCAGTTCCTTCAACTTGTCTTCATAGGACTTGTGATGCAATCCATGCACCATTTTTTGTTGCCCTCCTCTGAACCTTCTCTACCTTGTCTATGTCCCACGTAGAAGTGGTCTCCAGAACTGTACACTGTACTCCAGGTGGGGCCTCAATAGTGTCTTGTATAGCGGAATTATGACCTCCCTTTTCCTGCTGGTCATGCCCCTGCCTATACATCCCAGCATCCTATTTGCTTACTGCTGCCTTGTCACACTGTTTCCCTACCTTGAGGTCATCAGAGATGATAACCCCAAGATCCCTTTCCTGCTTGGTGCATGCTATATCCTCACCCCCTCAACTGATATATTGTGCCAGGTTTTGTGTCCCATATGCATTATCTTGCACTTCCTTGCACTGAATTTCAACTGCAAACCCTGACCATTCTTCAAGTTTCTGCAGGTCCTTCTCATTCTGTCTACACCCTCTGGTGTGTCTACTCTGTTACAGAGCTTTGTGTCATCAGCGAACAGTGAAATTCTGCCTTCTAGGTCCTGCGCAATGTCACTGATGAAGATGTTGAATAGGACCGGTCCCAGCACTGATCCCTGTGGTTCCCCACTGGTCACTCCTCCCTCTGTGGAGTGACAGCCATTTACCACCACCCTCTGTGTCCTGCCACCCAGCCAGTTACCTACCCACCACACTACTGTCCTGCCCACACCCATATTCCCCAATTTGTGTAATAGTCTTCTATGTGGCACAGTGTCAAAGGCCTTGCTGAAGTCCAGATACATCATGTCCACTGCCTTCTCCTGATCCACCTCCCTAGTCACCCAGTCAAAAAATTTAATGAGGTTGGTCTGACATGACCTCCCCCTGGTGAAACCATGCTGCCTTGGGTCCTGTAGTCCATTGACAACCAGATGTTCCACCAATCTCTCCTTCAGTAGTGCTTCCATGATCTTCCCCACTACCGAGGTGAGGCTGACTGGTCTGTAGTTCCCTGCTTCCTCTTTGTTCCCACTTTTGTATAAGGGGACTACATCTGCTGTCCTCCAGTCTTTGGGTACCTTCCCTGTTTCCAGTGATCGGCCAAACAGGACAGCCAGAGGTTCAGCCACCACTCTCTTAGTTCTTTAAGGACCCTGAGGTGCACCCCATCTGGCCCCATTGCTTTATCAACTCTTATTACTTCCAGTTCCTTCAGGACCCTTTCTCGTGTAAAGGGACTAGTGTCCATTTCTGCACGATTCTCACCCCTTGTACTCCCTTCAGACCCATTACCCTCCTCTTCCTCAGTAAAGACTGAGCAGAAATACCTGTTCAATATGTCAGCTTTACTGTTGTCATCCTCCACGCGGCCCCCATCCTCCCTCTTCAGTCTCACTATCCCTCCCTTTGTCTTTCTTTTTTCCCTTATGTACCTATAAAAGGTTTCGTCCCCTCTACCCACTGATTTTGCAATGTGTTCTTCTGTCTGAGCTTTGGCTTCCTTACTGACCTCCCTGCCTCCCTTTGTTTCTCCTGGTACTTCTCCCTATCCCCTTCTGCCTGTGTCTTTTGTATTGCCTGAATGCAATCTTTTTGGCTTTCACTTTCTTTGCTACCTCTTTGGAAAACCATAATGGTCTCCTCTTCCTTTTCATCTTGCTAACCTGCTTAATGCATAATTCTGTTGTTCTTGTAATCCCCATTTTAAATACTGCCCACTGTTCCTCAACCCCTGATTCCTATCCCATTCCCCTTAATGCCTCTTTCAAGTATCTCCCCATTTTCCCAAAGTCTGCCCCCCTAAAATCCAGGATATGTGTTTTTGTGTGGTTTGGTTTTGCTCTTTCTGTAATTTCAAACCACAATGACTGGTGGTCACTGTTCCCCAGGTGCTCCCCCACTGTTACCCCCATCACACTGTCCCTGTTTGTGAGCACAAGGTCCAGTATTGCCTTCTGCCGAGTTGGTTCCATGACCAGTTGCTTGAGGAGAAACCTGAAGGGAGTCCAGGATAAATCTGTTCCTAGTTGATGCTGCTGCTGGGATGCTCCAGTCCACGCCTGGAATATTGAAGTCTCCAACTACTACCTCACCTCTTGTCTGCCATCCTTTGGATGGCTAGCATCAGCTCCCTATCTGTTTCTTCCTCCTGGGCTGGTGGTCTATAGACCACACCTGCTGGGATGGCTGTCCCATTTTCTTTCCAGCTTAACCCACAGTATCTCTCCCCATTTTGTTCCTCCTGGATCTCTGTGGCCCTTATGTCATTTTCACAAGTGCCACCCTCCTCCCTTCCTGCCTGCTCTGTCTCTTCTGAATATATTGTAGCCAGGTATGGCCATCTCCCAGTCGTGGTTATCATTACACCAGGTTTCAGTGATGGCCACAATGTCCAGGTCTGACTGTACCATGACAGCCTCCAGATCTTCCATCTTGTTGCTAAGGGTCCTGGCATTTGCATACATGGCTTTCCATGATTTGACCTCCCTAGACTGTTTCACTGTTCTACTCCAGCCCCTTCCTTGATTGTCCTTTATCCCTGGTTCTCCTTGCTGTCTGCCCTTCTGCTGAATTTTGCCTTTTCTGCCAATCAACCTCTTGGGCACTAATCTCCATCTTTTTCACTGCTTTGCAGAGATAGCCCTCCTCTGGTTCACTGGTTCCACTGCTAGCTGGGGGGTGAGCAAGTAGGTGCCCTCCTTGCTGGCCTGCCACCCCCCTTGCTAGTTTAAATGCTTGTCAATGTAGCATTTAAGCTATCATTGAGTGCTTGTTCCTCCAGGATGGATGCAGGCCGTCAGGCTTGAACAAACTCCATCCTCCAGGTGGGTCTCCAGTCACCAATGAATCCAAACCCTTCTCACAGCACCAGTTCTTCAACCATGAGTTAAAGTTCCTGGTGCATGCACTCCTATGTTCTCCCTTCTACGCAGGAAGTACTTCTGAGAAAGTGACAGAAGTAGCTACTTGCTTGAGACCCCCCAATTTCCTAAACTCTTCCTGAACTTCCTTTGGCTCCCCATTTGCCAGGTCATTAGTACCTAGGTGGATAATGACATCCAGATCACCCTCCCATCTTGCCTTCCCAGTGATTCCCAGGATCTTCCTTCCATCCCTCCATGCCGTGGCACCTGTAGGCACCTCACCTCCCTGTCCTCCCCCTCCTGTGTTCCTAGCTGGATCCCTCTTATGATGGAGTCCCCACCAGGATTCTTCCTCCTCCTCTGGGGTCCACTGCTTTCCCGCTGAGGTCACCTCCTTGGCTAACCTCCACATCCTTTCCTTCCACTTCTCTGGGTACCTCTGTTTGGTTGTCCTCATTTGCCAGTGTTGGCATATGGAGTTCTTGAGTGGAATAGGATCTGGGATGTGCTCTGCCTAGACCACTCTAACCCTCCCTGAGCCACTGTCATCCAAGTGCCCCTCGTTCTCGCATCCTTTGAGGCAGTTGCATTGGACTGGGTGGTCTCTGGATAGGGGTGATGGTACTCCTGACCCAGTTTACTTCCGCTGTGAGTCTGGCAACCTCATTCCACAGTCCGGAGAGATGCATGCAGATAGGGCAGCACCTCAGTGTCCATAAGGTCTGCCTGAATATGGCTGCCCCACAGCCACTGCATTGCACCACTCCCCACATTATACTGCAATTATACTGCTATTCCACTACTTGTCTGCTACTGAAGCTCTCCTAGTTCCCTTTTTATTAATTTACTGTCCTAAAAATCCTGCCACTGATCCTCAGATAATTTTCTTTAAAAAAAAAAGAAAAGAAACCAATAAATAAATAAATAAGCCAAAACACTTGTTGTGCTGAGGATGGGCTTCTTCCCCCTTATGCCCTTCCTACTTCACACCCCTTACTATACCCTTTGTTTAGCTCCTGTCAATCAGATTTAACATGGCATATAATTAAGAGTTGAGGGAGGGGGGGCGAAAATTTGCAGCAATTAAAGACAGCACAGAATTACACCACCACTACGTTTTAAATTTTCAACAGCCCAAAAACAATTCTAAGTAAAGACAACAAAGAAAGTACAGTGTCACTAAAAGCCCACAATCTAAGTTGAAAAGAAAAATAGCAATTACCAGTTACTCTAAAGCACTGAATTGAATATGTTTCCTTCCTTCCCCTTCTGGCTTCTTCTGAGAAATAAAACTCACTTGTTCCTCAACTCTGACTAAGCCCCACCTCCAGTTATCACTGAGCTGAGGTCAGAGGCCAGACAATTAACACCCTCACCCAACTACAGGGCAGTCAGACAAGCCAAGATAAAATTTGCAGCAATTAAAGACAGCACAAAATTACACCACCACTACGTTTTAAATTTTCAACAGCCCAAAAACAATTCTAAGTAAAGACAACAAAGAAAGTACAGTGTCACTAAAAGCCCACAATCTAAGTTTAAAAGAAAAATAGCAATTACCAGTTACTCTAAAGCACTGAATTGAATATGTTTCCTTCCTTCCCCTTCTGGCTTCTTCTGAGAAAGGTCTGTTACTTTTCTTGTTCTTCATTAATGAGCTTCCTAACTTCTGTGGTAGTGCATCAGTGCAACTTTATGCTGACTACGCTGTACTATTCCATTCATCCAATACATGGATTGGCTTAATCAAAGTCTTAATTCAGATTTCAATACACCCAAATTATGGTTCTCATATAACCATCTAATTCTTAATATTAAAAAAAAAGCCATGGTATTCCACAATCCCTCCTCTAAAGCCTTTCAAACAGCTTCACAATACCCTCTGAAACTCTGCTCAATATCCAGAGATACTATAGAAGTAGTCCAAACTTTTAAATACCTAGGATTGCACCTTGATTTATCCTTCTGTTCAGAGACCCATGTCTCCTTACTAACTAAAACTATCAACCAGCAGTTAGGTCTGTTATACCATCTCTGCCCCCTTATATCCGACACCTCCTGTTAAAAAATTGCTTCTACATCCCTCTCCCTATACTTTTCTATAGTGCACTGTCATCCATTGCCCGGCTCCAACACCTATACTTTAGGATCGGGTGCTTTGCCTTAGGGGCTGATCCTAGAAATCACCATTGTGACATCATGGCTGCCCTACAATGGCCGGATTATTACTCAAGGCTACAGTACCTCACATTATGCTCTGTATTTAAACTAGTGAACCTTTTCAATCCACCTTGTCTATGGGGAATTGTCAATCGCAGAGAAGTTGTACGTCCACTCAGGTCAGCACCGTTACCTGTTCTAGCAACCCTGAAACCACTCCACCTCGCTGGGATGTGGTCTTTTGCCTTCTCCGCCACTATAGCCTGGAATTTGCTACTGCCTTTACTTCTCACTTGCCCTTCACTATCACGATTCAAAACAGTGCTTGTCACTCACCTACTTAAACCTCCATCCTGCATTTGTTTTAGCTAACCCCTGCCTTCACTGTACCCTATTTGCTCTCAAATTAATTTTTCTCAGGAGCAGTTTTCAAAGTATGTTTTCTCTCTGCCCTATTATGTGCAACCTAATTTCTACTATTTTTTCTATATTCTGCTAAACATATCTCATCTTCAATGTACTATATTTAACTTCTGTAAATATGTATATTGCCCTATAAATTCTGTAAATCTCACTGCATATAACTTTGTAATTTATGTTTTTTATTGATACTTTGTTGAATTTTGGTTACCTTGCCTATCCACCTGACATCTTAGTTAATAAATAATAATAATTTTATTTATATAGCGCAATTTGAAACATCAAAGTGCTTTACATGAAAACATATTAAACAGATCACATAAATACATCAAACTTCCGGTTAAAATTCTTATAGATATATTAACTTCACATAAATATCACATCAATTTAAAATTCTCAGAAGCATCAGACATTAAAAGCTTGTCTGAATAAGTAGGTTTTTAAATCAGTCTTGAAGCTCTCCATGGTCCTGCACTCTCTAAGCTAATGAGGTAGAGAGTTCCACAGGGATGGTGCCATGAACATAAAAGCCCTGGCGCCAGATGTCTTCATCTAGTTCACTTATTACTGTTTTAACTGCCCTTGTAAACTGTGCTCTGACTGTTTATCTGCTGTTCATAACATTTGCTGCTCATGATTTGTATTCTTGCTCCATGTATTGCATTCATTGTATTGTATTGTATTGTATTGCATTCATTGTATTGTATTGTATTGTATTGCATTCATTGTATTGTATTGTATTGCATTCATTGTATTGTATTGTATTGTATTGTATTGCATTCATTGTATTGTATTGTATTGTATTGTATTCATTGTATTGTATTGTATTTGTTTCCTGGGTTGCCCCTGAAAAAGGGACTGCATGGTCTCAGTGGGATCACCCGGTTACCAAACTTCTAATAAATAAATAAACATGACTACAATAACACTGAGGGTGGTCTTATAGGTTTCATGGAATGATTTGATTGGCCAAGTTGATGAAATATGCATTGTATGAATCTTTTCCCTATCACTTGCACAGTGATCTGTCACATCAAGTCCATCATGGAATGTTGGAACTATGTGGTCCAAGTTAATGCCAGTATTCCGTCACAGTTTCACTGAACACCATACTCGCACCAGGTTACTCAGCATAGTGTGGCTCTCCTCATTTTCACAGCTCAGCCTGTCATTATAAAGAGCAACAAGCATTTGTCAATGCCGACAGTTCGTCATGCGTAGATATAAGGAAGTGTGTAAGAGTGTAGTAGTGCAGGAAGAGTTTTATTGATAATGAGCAATAGAAAGTTGCATGACAGCTGTAATGTTCATGAGGTGGTGTGATAAAAAGGCTATCTTGAAATTTTGGAGTGAAAATTTTGAAAATGACCAAAGTTACATGAGTGCGTAGGAAATTGTGAATGACTGGGTGTAACTTGGCCATTTTTTGGAGTTGTGTGACCAAATTTTTAACATGGCCTTTTTGGTACCACATATCATGAAAAATGCGTGTCATTTTGTTCACTCATGCTGAAAGGTGATTTCACAGAGCGATCGCGCCATTCTGTGCCACAAGTGCAAAAACACATTTCAGGCAGGAAGCAAAATAATTACAGCTGTACTGTTCATAAGAAAGTGTGAAAAAATGACAATGTTGAAAATCTGGAGTGAAAATATTAAAAATTGGCAAAAATACAAGCATGCATAGAAACTGCACAACACACGCTCATAACGCAGGCATTTTGTGGAATCATTTCACCAAATTTTAAACATGGCTTTTTGGGACCTCCCCCCATGAACAGTAGTCCTGTGATTTTGTTAATCCTTTCCAAACGTTGATTTCACACACTGACTGTGCCATTCCGGGCCACATGTGTGATAACATATTTTGGCAGGATGTGAAAAATGACAGCTGTACTGTTTATAAGGAGATGTGAAAAAAATGACAATGTTGAAAATCTGGAGTGAAAATATAAAAAATTAGCAAAGTTATGAGTGTGCATAGAAACTGCACAATGCACACTGGAAACGCAGGCAGTTTTGGGAATTTTTCCACCAGATGTTCAACAAGGCTTTTTGGAACTCCCACCTCATGAACAGTGGCACTGTAATTTCGGTAATCAGTCCTGAAAGGTGATTCCGTGCAGTGACCGCAAAATCACCTTTCAGGACCAAGAAATGAAATAACATTGACATGTGCATGAGGTGGGGTCCCAAGAACCCCATGTTGAACATTTGAGGCCAAAATTCCTAAAAAAGGCTCAGATTTCAACCTAAGTTGAAACCCCCCATTGAGTCCCATTACACCAGCTTACCTGATTCCTCAGTTCCTAGTTCGGCTTTGAAGAGTGCAGATATATCCTGGACCACTGAATATCATGGCTCCCAACCTCCGGAGGGTAAGTATGGGTGGGAGGTGTGGGAGATGGTACAGAGGAGGGTTGGGGTGGGAGGAGGACTGGGAGATGATGGTGGTGGTTTTCTTTTTACAGGTATAATTAAAAAAAGACTTTGCTGGATTTTTTTTATTTTACAGGATTTTTTATTTTAAAGATTTAGGCACACTGGGTGGCCCCATGTGCCATAATAGTGTGTGTGTGTGTGGGGTGACATTGCTGATAGGGGGATTGGGCACCCCGATGTCAGTTAAAGATACAAACGTAGGTGCATCCGACATCGGGAGTGGGCATCCTGATGTTGGAAAGTGGAAATGATTTAACCAGGAAAGACAAGCTATGGGCTGCAGAGAAGGGGACATTGTTTAAAGGGAAACTGTTTCTTTAAATCCATTTTGTATGCTATCATCTTTGTTAGTGAGACACATCTCATCATTCATTGTGTACATCACTTATATAGTGTTTACAAGTGGACTCCAGACTTGTATTTCATTTTATATTAATGAATTCTATTCTGTTGGGTCACCTTCTGTTGGTTTACATTTACATCGTTGAGCGCAGTCCTGATCCATGTTGTCATCCCTAGGAGTGCGGTCGGTCATGCACGACGATGTTTATTGCCACCGTTGAGCCTAATCACATGCACTCTGTCATGCGCTGTTCTCCTGTTAATGTAAACAGGACATTTCTGTCTGTCACCTATCAGACTATGTTCACTGTGAAAAGTAGCATTTTTAAGGTACATTCAGATAAATTAGAAGTCTATAGGTGCTTTTACACACAGGTTTTTAAAACGGAATCAGCGTTACTTGTGTGGCGCCGTTGTACTCTGTTGCGTTCAGGTTCCTTTCTACACACTGCGAGTATTCCGGCAACATTTGTCTCCATTTGTTTCATCTCCCCCAGAGTTTTGCTCTCCAAATGCTGTTTTCTGCCTTTGTACCGGAATGGCTGTTTTACACAGCACGACAAAACGGTACTCAACGGTGCAAACCACAATAAGCAGAGATTGCGGTTTGGACGAAAGTTCACCTAGGGACTGAAACAGATGCAATTTACACACAAGAGATGTAACAGAATACTGTTTCCATAACAGTTATTCCGTTACATAAACCTGTGTGTAAAAGCTCCTTATATTTCCCTTTCTAGAGTGACAGAAGTCAGTGTTCTTTGTTTTTATGAATTAGTGGCTCATCTATTAGTTAGAGTTGGCATTTGCATAGGTAACTTTCAAATCAGTGTTCCTCATGTTTTAATTTTTAGTTAGCTTATGCATCATTTCTTGGTGGCGTGCCTTTTTTCCTACCTACTTTGTACAGCAAAGTGAAATTATTTGCCGATCTGTCACCTTCGTTTTTTTTTATTTGATCATTACATGCTATTAACGAATGTGCTCACTAGTGAAATCCTATTCCATGTTTAAAAAATATTTTGTAATGGCTTCTGCTGTGTCAACCGCCTTTTTTGTTGTGAATTACAAATAATCTTGTAAATATTCATTATGCTACTGCTGATTTCAGTGATACATAATTTAGATGTGTTTTTTGATCATCTTTTGACTGTGGATACTGTTTTGTGTGTGTGTGTGTGTTTGTCACTGACAGGTGGGAACAGCAGATTGGTCATCCTCAGCTGACAGCTTCAGGGACACAGCTGACAGCAGTGGTGGTATTGATGAACCTCAAGTACCAGCAATGGAAAGCAATTTGGCAGTTGAAATCATGGCTTTAAAAGAGCCAGCACCAGTTATGCATGAATCTACTGGATCAGCCACAGAGCATAACTCTGAAGGCAGTGAGGCACCTCCAGTCTCAACACCACAAATGTCACATCTGAGGAAACAGAAGACCACACAACTGCAGTGGCAGAAGCAGATGATCATGGGGCTGATGACCAGGGCCACTGGAAAACTGCGCCCGCAATTTTTTTGTGGAATCTGCAATTTTCACCATTCTCCACAAAAACTAACGTTCCACAAATTTTTGCAATTTTTGAGTTTTTATATTGAACTGTGTAAAAAGTATTAACATTTTCAATAAAATACTCTAAAACATATTGATAATTTTGCATGCAGACTTGGGTTTGGCCAAAACAATCCAGTGCAAGGTAGAGCAAGGGTTTTATGTGACACTTATTTATTTTGAATCCTTGTCTTGTTGGGTTTCAAAATCCACTGGCCAAGCATAAGTACACTTAAACACTTAACATTTGTTTTGTGTTGAAGCAGCCTATCAGAAAACTTTTTGTTGCCTGACTGAAACAATTTACCATTTACTCAAATGGGGTGCTAACTATGAAGCCTTTTTGTGAGTGGCAAGGCAAGTTATTCTTTGTGAGCATACTTTCATTCAGACTAGTTTTGATTCAAACAGCTGTGGATTTATGATGGCCATGCCGATTTTAAACTTGAATAAGCTAGTTGCTAACAGTGATCTCATTCTTAGCAACTACCCTCTAGATGCTCACATGCAAAGACGACAAGGAAAACCTGACAAAAGTCTAAAAACAAGCTTATAAAACACAAAATGTATCTTAACATTTATCTTTAACTATACAAAATCATTGCAGCCAGAGTAAAACAAAGGTAAATTACAGGGTACCCTGACTACTGTATGATGCAGTAAAAATATATTGGTATTTTGTTTTTACATTTTTTCAAAACCACTTAAGGCCCACTAGACACAGCTGCCTGAGGAAGTTAAGTGACTTGCTCAGAATCACACAGTATGCAAGTGGAGGTTGTGGGAATCAAACCCAGGTCTGCTAGATGTTGTCAGCTCATTCACAGTTTGCTACCCTTACCCCTAGATTATACTGTACTGCCAGTACCAATAACCCCCAGATTTAATGTTTAAATATGTGATTTAAAAAATAGTGTACAGTACCTACAGTACAAATTATGACCATTAAATACTAACAACATTTTACTAAAACTCAATTATTCACCACTCTATTTGCTTATTTTTTCTTGTACCAAAGTGGTGAATAGCTGGCAGAGCACTGTAAACAGCTGTTGATTAGGCTTCATTATTCTACAGCCAGAAACAAAAAAAAAATATTTCTTCTGGATTTATTTAATATTGATTTGCTGTGACTCACTTTATAGAATCTATTTAGCACTGTATGAGGCAGATGTTTTTAAATTTTGGAAGATAGGCAATGCTTATGATAGCTTATCAGTTTAGTATTCTTTTTAGGAACATAAACTTTTTATGTTTTAAACATATTCAGGTGTCAGTGTTTTCATTTAGCAAGTTATACTGACTAATATATGCTGCAGAAAACATTAAAAGATTTATTCTGAAGCACTCAGGGTCTACAGTAGAACCCCCACAATTTACCACAATTTTTGCAAAATGCTCCGCAATTTTGGGTAACCTTTTCCACAATTTTCCAGTGGCCCTGCTGATGACATGTCATCAAACATAAGTGAGCCTGCACAAGCATCTCTCAATGATCAAGTACTCACCAATTTTTGAAAGTGAAGTGTGTGTGTGTGTGTGTGTGTGTGTGTGTGTGTGTGTGTGTTTGCTGTGTGTATGTTTTTTTTTTCTCTACATGTTACATTTAATAAATGATGGAACACAAGTTCTGCTGCATGGCTCACCCCCTCTCCCGGGCAGCATGACTTAAACATCCACCATGCTTGCCTGTAATGAAACACTGGTTACATAAATCATTCCTTCATCACTTCCAGTGTGTGAACTCTGGCATGAGGCACAACTGAGTGCCACGTGACCCTAGTAGGTGATGAACAGACACTTCACGTATCCCCTTAAGCATACCTTATAACGGTACCTGTAGTTGTAATGTACTTCTAGTGGTAACTGTAACTATCTCTTTAGCATTGAATAGATGCATAAAGAGGCACAAGGGGCAGCCAAGTGCAACAGGCACCTACTGTGAGATAAACAGATGGTTGATGCAACTGCTTGGAGCACTTTATCACTTGTGTTATTGAGGCACAATAATCAGATGAATACCATGTGCACCTAGAAGGTGACTAGCATACATGTACTGTAACCCCTACAAGACCCTTAATCCCACACTAGGTGAAAAATGTGGCATCTACTTGTGTACTTCAATGTGAATGTAAAAATAACATTTTTTTAAAGTGTGACTTCCAAACATAGTATGTGGCCCGGAATGTTTTTGTGTGTGTGTGTGTGTGTGTGTGTGTGTGTGTGTGCGTGCACATGGGTGCTTGCAGTTTTTGGATAGGGAGGGGGGTTGGGGGATGGGATGGAGAGCTGGATATGAGGCCAAAGTGATATGTATGTGTGTGTGTGTGTGTGTGTGTGTGTGTATGTAGGTTAATGGGTATGTCAGGTTAAAGTGGCTGTATTGAGGTCGTGTATGAGGGTGTTGCAGGTTTGCTATGACTGGGAGAGTGCCATATGTATGAGTGTGGTGGTGTGTGTGGTGGGGGCTATATCAAGATTTTGTTAAATCAGAGTGTCATATATGCAGCCCAATCGTGGGCAGAAATATAATTAAATTGCCTCCTAAATCCCTGGTGGTCCAGTGGACCACTCGCAGCCCGATCACGGGCATCAGTTATAAAATATTAAAAACCAATCCATCCCTGGTGGTCCAGTGGTACGCCCCTCCCCACCCAACCACTGGAGCCTCACCACCTCACTTTCCCCACTCAGCGGTGGGTGGCAGCTCCCACCCGCATGCCACCCCGCTGTCCGCCGACTGACTCTGTACAGTAGGCTGTACTCCATTGGTCCACAGTGTGGGCCAATGGGCATGCAGCTCTATGACTACACCATCCAGAATTGTGAATGAATCCACTCACATTTCTGGACTGTGTAGGGCGGCACGGGCTGCATGCCCATTGGCACACGCTGAGACCAATGGGCGACAGCCCTACTGTACAGAGTCAGTTGGCGGGTGGCAGGGCAGCATGAGGGAGCTGCCACCCACCGCTGACTGGGGAGCAGAGTGGTGGGGCCCATGGTGGGTGGTGGAGGGAGGTACCGCTGACCACCAGGGATGGATTGTTTTTTAATATTTTATAACTGATGCCCGTGATCGGGCTGCGAGCGGTCCACTGGACCACCAGGGATATAGGATGCATATTTAATTATACTTCTGCCCTTGACTGGGTTGCGAGCGGTCCACTGGACCACCAGGGATATAGGAGGCATATTTAATTATACTTCTGCCCGCGATCGGGCTGCAACGGTCCACTGGACTACCAGGGATATAGGAGGCATATTTAATTATATTTCTACCCGCGATCGGGCTGCAAGCGGTTCACTGGACCACCAGGGTTATTGGACCATTAATACATTACTAATGCCTACGATCGGGCATGGGGGGGCGGTACCACGAAGGTGCCACTGGAGCTACAGCTGACAATTGCCATGTTATGCCCTGCAACATGGCAGCTCACCTGTGGGTGGCCAGCTGTTGCTCCTCTTATTTTTCACTCAACTGTGTGTGGCGCAGGTACGGGTTGTGCCTGCATCTGCTCAGCACATCCCGGGCTGAATATTGGGATGTGCAGTGTATGCATGGGCATGCCCCCCCTACTTGCACTGCATACATTACTGATGCACTCCGGCGCCTCAGAATTTGTGCCATGCACATTCCCCTTTTGAATATTGCACCGGGGTGCAACCCTTCTGAATATCCCACATAGGGAGTACTTCTCATTAACTACTAACCTCAAGGTTTTTTAACCCCAATTTGTAGTCTGTTTTACCCTATGCTAATTATTGCATACAGAGCCAATGTGGGTCAGCTGAACTGGTAAAGTCCAGCCATGTTTTCAGGCCCCAAGTCAAAGCTGAATGGAAGTTGGCTCCAGCCCACTTCTCTCATCCTAAAAATGCCCTCTGATTCAAAAGCTCTGGAAAGATGTGAAACCTCATTTGAACTTTTATTGGGACTGTCAGGTTACTTTACACTGTCCATATGTGTGTTGCGGGATATGGTCTCAGATGATATCCCCATATAAGTAAATTGACCATATCCTTGATAGCACTAGTGGCCATTAAACTGATATCACAGTTATGGCCTGATAAACAGCTGCCCACACAAAGTGAATGACTGAAAGCAATCGGAAAATCCATATGGTTAGAAAAGTTGGCTCATAATCTCTGGAATGCTACCCCAGCCTATTTCAGTGTTAGTAAGAAAAACTTGAGACCTTACTGCCTTTGCATGGATATGGGAATGTTAGAGAGTCTGGCTGTCTCTTGTTGACTAATGTATCTTTTTGTACCGTGGACATTGAAACACCACCTTATTCAGTGTACATTGTCTAGGGGAACCAGCTGGGGATTGTCTTTTTTCCCCATGTATTAAGTACTAATTCCTCCACCTCAACAGGGTCCCTGAAGATATAAGTCTTCCATACAAGAGCCACACACATGGAAGTGATTGAGTTCACATGGATTTGAACTACTATGTGTCCTCCCCAAAAATATAATGAATTGGTAGTCGGGGGGGGGGCCGGCATCTCTTAAATATAAGTATTTAGAGCTGGAAGGTTGGGTTAAAGGGGGATTATTAAAAGACCAGGTTGATTCCTAGCACAGTGCCAGAAACTGGCATTTTTTAAATGAGTCTGGGAGAACAAGTGAGGTGGGAGAGTGGGAAAGTACTGTGATGGGGAGGGGGTATCATATACAGCACCACTATATGGAGGGAGGGTGATTCAGAGGAAACATGAGGAAGAATTTCTTCACAGAAAGGCTGGTGGAAAAGTGGAACACCCTGCCAGAGGAAGTGGTGGGCACTGAAACAATCACTGGATTTAAGAATGCATGGGATAGACATAAGGGAATTCTGGAGGTCAGGGGTTAGGGGTAGCAGACTTCTAGAAAAACATAAAGGGAACTTACAAGCTCAAATGGGCAGACTGGGTGGGCTGTAGGCCCTTATCTGTGTCTATGTTTCTATGTATTAGTTGATTGCTTGACATATGATGACAATTACCAAATAGTGAGCCAAAATTTTTATGTCAGATTTTTGAAGTCAAACCAAAGAGGGAGGATCCTGTATTGAAGCAAAATGGAGGTTGCTACTGACTGCCTTTGCTTATCCTTCCAGTGTTGCACCATATGCAAGCAGATAACATTATTAAAAGTTTCATCATGCGATTACTTTTTAAAGTCTAACTCAGACATTTATTGAATGACATTGCCAGACCATCTGAAAGTCATCCAGTTGGGCAAGAAGTGATTGTACTGCCATAAGTGTAATGTGGGAGACTTTGGTTCATGCTCCAAAGCCAGGATTCCTACAATTGGCCTATTGAGATTAAGAGCACTTGCAATTTCAGACAGATGGACAACATCCATCCAGTATGCAAACACATGGGAGATCTAATGAATGGCCTTGCAGTACAAGAAGGCACAATGTGATATGCATTTGGTATAGTGTAGCGTGAAAAGACATAGAGGACATAGAGGGGAGAACACACAGACCTGCACTGAGGCCTCTGTAGCCCAGCCCATTTACTGCATGTGTCCTGACCAGGATGTCCCAAACCTGTTTGGGACCCACCTTGGAGGGAAAGCCAAATACAAAAAGAGACAGATGGCAGTATGGAGGGTTGGGAAAGGCTAGGAGCTGAACAGTCAATCCCCCCAAAAAGTGTAACTGTAATAAAAATCAATGTCCTACTGAGGTATGACCTCCTCTCCTCACTGACACTTTTTCAAAGTACCATTTACTAGGTTAAGGTTTCAAATTTTTAGAGATGGCCTGTATAGCAGATCAGTTCCTGCTGGGATCAAAACCAGAAAGTGTTCGGCAGCTGCCCCATTAAAATGCATGGGGGGGCTGAAACATGACTTTTTCTGGCAGTCAGTGAGTAAGTGTAGTGCCCTTCTATCATTCTTTGCAGCTGTCGGTAGTGCTTTGCTAACTTTCTATTAGCTGCAAGGAGGTGAGTGCATGAGAACCTGTTGAGAAAGTGAAGCTACTCTTATGAACATGCAGCTGACCTAGGTGCTACGCTGAAGAACTCCTCAGGTTGTTTAGTAACCCCCCACCACCACACTGGCATGACAAGAATGACAATGAATGAGCTCCGAGAGGAAGTGCTAATAAATTCTTTGTCTGCACAACTTCTTGAATGGAATGCTAACCTTCATTTTTTCTGAAAAACATGAAATCACCTGAGAGTTGACATGCTACTAAATTATTTCAATGCAATAGGACAAAGAATAGCATAGCTGTGGCAACATTTGCTGCTTGTAGGAACTAGGAAGTATCTCACCCAACTTCTCTGTATATTGAAAAAACAGCTGAGTTTCCAGACAACCCCAGTAGCCTGACCATGGATGAGGAAACTAAGGGAGATCAACTGCTGGATTAAAAGGGGAGTAGGGTGAAGCAATCTGCAAACAACACTTAGCCCACACGACTTTCACACACACACTCTAGCCCAAAGTGTTTTAAAAGGCACAGGAGTGCTATACTGGAAGCACAGGGAATGTGGAATAGAATGAATTTCTGGTGTCCAACCTGGGCTGACAGGGCATAAAATCTGTCCCCTCTCTCCCAACTACCTGATGGTTCTAGTGAGCAGCTTGGCTCATCAGAGAATAAAAACAAATCTGACCCCTCGCCCCAACTACCTGATGGGTCCAGTGCCCAACCCAACCCATCAGGAAATAAAACAAATCTGTCCCCTCCCCAACAACCTGACAGATCCAGTGCCCTACCTGGCACATCAGGAATTAAAACATAAATCTGCTCCCCCCCCCACAACTCCAACTACCTGACTGGTGCAATACCCAACCAATCCATCAGAGATAAAAACATATGTTCATCTCTCCCAAACTACCTAATGGGTCTGGTATACAACCCAGCCTATCAGAATAAAAACATATGTCCCCTTCCCTCAACAAACTGAGAGATCTAGTGCCCAATTGGGTCCCTCAAAGAATGAACAAAATCTGCCCTCCTCCCTCAAACTGCCTGACAGGCCCAGTGCCAAATCCAGCCCATCAGGGAATAATAAAACTGTCCCCCTCCCTCAACAACCTGAGGGTCCAATACCTAACCTGGCCTGTCAGGGAATAAAAAACTGCCCCCCTCCCTCAACAACCTGAGGGTCCAATACCTAACCTGGCCTTTCAGGGAATAAAAAACTGCCCCCCTCCCTCAACAACCTGAGGGTCCAATACCTAACCTGGCCTGTCAGGGAATAAAAAACTGCCCCCCTTCCTCAACAACCTGAGGGTCCAATACCTAACTTGGCCTTTCAGGGAATAAAAAACTGCCCCCCTCCCTCAATGACCTGAGGGTCCAATACCTAACCTGGCCTGTCAGGGAATAAAAAACTGCCCTCCTCCCTCAACAACCTGAGGGTCCAATACCTAACCTGGCCTGTCAGGGAATAAAAAAACTGCCCCCCTCCCTCAACAACCTGAGGGTCCAATACCTAACCTGGCCTTTCAGGGAATAAAAAACTGATAGCGCACCTGCAACAACCGGACAGGTCCAGTGTTGAACCAAGCCAGTCAGAATAAAATAAAATTGACCCTCTCCCCAACAACCTGATAGGTCCAATGCCAAACTCCACCTGCCAGGGAATCTTACTAGTCAGGTTCCCAACCTGGTCAATCAGGGAATACAAAAAATCTGCCCTCCTCCCTGCAACTGCCTGATGGGTCCTATGCCCAACCTGACTCATCTATTAAGCCAAACAGATATAAGGAGGAGCAGCAGTAAAACAATGAGCAGAAGGTGGAATAGGTAGGGTAGTATAACACTGATCTCCCTACCCCCATCCACTCAGGTCACAGCAAGGGGCTCAAACACTGTACAGAAGACTTGGGGATACTGCCACACTACTGCTGCTAACAGCCTGTTCAGGCATTTCCACCTTCACCAGCCACAGTACACTAGCAGGGGAGACAGGACTGAGGGGGATCGATGGCGCACACCTCCGAGGCTTTAACCCACAGTGCCAGCGATCCCAGCTCCACTACCTGACTCTTTCTTTCTTTCCTTCTCTAAGACCTCAATCTTACATCTGCACTCTTCCCAACACACACATAAGGATCACACTGCCATGCAAACTCCAACCCAGCCTGCTTCACAGCAGAATAGCCCATCAGGGAATAAAACAAAATATTTTCCCCTCCTGCAAACTATCCGATGGGTCCTGTGCCCAACCCAGCACAGAAGAAAATGAAAAATCTGGCCCTTTCTCCCAACTACCTAACAGGTCCAGTGCCTAACTTGATCTGTTAGAGAATAAAAAAAATCTGTCCCTCCTCCTCCTCCTCCTCCTCCTCCCTCTCCTCCACCAAAGTATCTGATGAGTCCAGGGCCAAAACCAGACTGTCTGGGAATTAAAAAAAAAAATCTGTACCCCTTCCCTCAAGAACCAGATGAATCCCAAGCCCAACCCAATCTATCAGGGTATCAAATAAAATCTGTCTCCTTCTGCCAAACGACCTCACAAGTCTGATACCCAACCTGCTGATGTCCAACTTGACCCATCAGGGAATAAAAAACATCTAGCCCTATCCACCCCCACCCCCATTACCTGACTGGTCTGGTGCCCAATCTGTCCCTCTCCCACCAACTACCTCATGGGCCCTGTGTGCAACCCAGACCATCAGATAATTAAAAAAATTGGGGGATATTAGTGAGTTTGGTGCTGAGGGGATGAAAGAAATTGCCTGGAGTTGGGTGAACTTGAACCATTGTGTACAGTGTAAGCAGAATTACTGATAAGTAGTGCAGCTGCATCAACGCCCTCGCTGTGGGCACTATATGCAAAAAAATCTGTAAAACTGACATTGGAGGTTGTCCTCATAGAACTACAGTTATAACAATGAGACTGTTGAGACAGTGTGGTCAGCTACAAAAATAAAGATAACAACATAAAAAAGTAAGACCAGCATTGTTGCCACCAGCCACTTCTGCTTAAATTTCTTGTTTTGTCACATTAATGTTGTAATCTGCGTATTTATTATGTTTTTAATGCACTTGCACTTTCATGTTTGGAATTCACCTAGTCCAGCCTCTGGTTTGCTAGATATTCCCAGTGGGAGATTCCATATGTAATTTATAAAAATGAGACAAGTTCAAGGAGTGGCACCTTGAAAAAGGGTTATTAAGGATGCAAAATATCAGTCATTGGCATAACTTCGCTCACCAGCCAGTTTTTTCATGTGTTTGCTTACTCCTAATAACTCTTTTTGTATACTTGATACTGCAGCAGTGGCATTATTTATCAAATAAATGTAAATCCTTACACTGCATGTCTATACAGTGGACAGGGTAAGTACTGGTCTTCCTTTATTTATTTATTGAAATTTTTCACCGGGAAGGTACACTGAGCAACAGGTTGCTCGTCCCCCGGTGCGACCTAGGGGGGAAGGGGTACAATAGGGATGAGACATTTCACACACAAGTTACAAAGATCAACATAGCATACTGTCCGTGTAAAAATTTCCCTGACTTTGCAGATCAAAATAAAATAAAGGGATCTCCCCATTTGAGGAGTGTTAAACTGTAAGCTCTGGATGGCATTGGCAGGCGTTGTATGTGGAAGCTTGTTGATAATGTCATGAGTGCTGCGAGGGTAAGTCCCAGACACAGAAGGCATACAGTATACAGGTAAAAGACAGGCAAAAAAAAATTCTCAAGTCTATTAACACAAATATGACATGCCAATACACTAAACAGGGAAAGTGGCATGGGAGTGCTTCATCTTAACAGCTTATGTAGATATGACATCTATGACTGACATAATTCTTGTTATTTGGTAATCCTCTTCTTTTGTCCTGCGATCCCATAATTGCTTTACAATATTTAGCACCCTGACCCTCTCTTTCAATAGCACTGGGAATTTTTTTATAGTGCAGAAAATAGCCTGGTAAACAGCATAATACAAATGGCTTTACTTGACATGGAATCCTTAGACACAGCAGTTTCTTATATTTATTTTTCTTCCCTGACCCGCTATGCTTAGGTTTTGACATCAGGAATAATGTTTGATATTTTAGGCTTTAAAAACACATTAGGCTTTCGTTCCATTTTCCTTCTAGTCAAAAAAGATCAGAAAAAGCTCAAGTCACACAGTGAGAATCTTTATTCTCTGAATGAGGCATTATTCACTCGACCAGGCTACAAATCAAAGAGTATCTCTTAGGCTGCTTAAAAATTCACTTTAAAATCTGAACCTGATTGTACTTTTATGGTAATTTCATGCCATCAATCATCCCTTTACCTTTAGTCTCCAGGTCCACTGGTTTCCCAATAGATCTCATTCACTCTACCTCATTATAATTCTCCAAGTAAGAAAACGGGGGGAAAAAACCTTAACAGAAAATGAGGGAAAGATGCAAATGTTCGCAGGAAACTCAGGTTCGCTGAGAGGCATAACCATTGATATGTTCTGATCTTTTCTTTTACAAAAAAAAGAGATAAAAACACACTAGCAAAAATTAATTTTAAAATGAAGGTAGGGATGATTTTCTGACAAATTGCACTGCTGTTTGACAATGGGAGTAAAGCCTTAAAACTACACTTTGTTGCTAAGCTCTGGTACTAGCCTGCCTTGTTATCATCAGGATTTATGTCCACTGATTCAGAATCTTAAATTCTGAATCAGGTACCATTTTTTGTCTGCTGTGAGCCAGCTGAAGGAGTGACAGAGAGAAACAGATAGACAGAGTGAGAGAAAGAAAAAGGAAACTCAAGTGATCATGGAGAAAGAAATGCTAGCTAGGTTAAGCACTATGGAGAAAGAGCAGAAAAAGAGGGAGTGAAAGAGACAAGTACAAGTAAGACTATGAGAAACAGATGAGACTTGACAAAGCAATCTGCAGGGTTGAATGTGCCAGTCCTCCATTCACCCTGATGCTTGCAACCACCAAGTCACCCTCATACTCTTCTGCCCAGCACCACCTACAGCAGTGAAAGAAATATTTTAAGCAATCTGCAAGTAAAAATACTTTTTTTTAATAAAAAAACATTTTGTCCCATTTTCTTAATGCAATATGACACTCCAAGTTGAGTGGTTGGGCTATAGCTGCATTTGCAGGGGGTGTAAGGCATTTCACC
Organism: Neoceratodus forsteri; assembly: GCA_016271365.2. Taxonomy (NCBI): domain Eukaryota; kingdom Metazoa; phylum Chordata; order Ceratodontiformes; family Ceratodontidae; genus Neoceratodus; species Neoceratodus forsteri. The sequence continues at coordinate 139,115,268 of CM057453.1, forward strand.
TACTGTGTTGAGCCTCAGTTTACCCCTGGACATATGGGTATAGCCCAAAACTGCCCATGTGATTGTGTCTTACTGCTTACATAGGGATACAACAGGTAAGGGGCACTAGATGGCTCCATGGGTTGGTAGAGCTGTATGCAGCCCTTAATCTTTAGATCACTGATGTGAATTTGACATTTATAAACAGGGGTTAAAAGCTATGGATTTGTTTCATGACTATCGTTGTAGTACTCTAAATTAGGTTCTGGGTCCATATTACAAAACCACCGCCATAGCTGGCACTAATTGGCATCTCTGGTTGTGCTGTAGGAGACACCAGGAATGGAAGGGCATGTAACCTGAATGACCCTCTCAGCCACTTATGGTGGCCTACAATGCAGGGTTGAGGCACACTGCTGGTGTGCAGTACACTGCTGGGCAATGTTCAGAAGCCTGCACTGCAGCAGCCTGTGCTATAACTTTTATATGGATCCACAAAGCACTTCAGCCTCCAGTTCTGTCAGTCTGACACCTTCCACAAGTGGTGAAATGCACCAAAAATAAGGCAGTGGGACGACATCTTCAGTCTGATTTTATAGCTTAGAGCACCATAGCTTTAGGGACACTTTTAGTCATAATTGTGTATGACATCCTTGTGTATAGCTAGTACATAAAAACAGATACTGTACAACATTATTTGAAAAGATATGGGATGCAATACACAGGTTGTATGTGTGCCTGAGCATGACAGAGCTTGGCTAGGAGAGTAGCTGGCATTATATGCCCTCATCCATATTTTCACATTCCCAAAATGGACATCTGGGGGAGATGGATGAAGAAGTTAAACTGCTTTGAACCATTACCATAATACAGTCTCCCCAAAAACATAGAAACATAGAAGTTGTCAGCAGATAGGGATCAAATCTGCCCTTAGTGTCCAACTCCCCCCCCCCTTACTTAGCTGCCTGCTTGAGTATCAGACATTGTCTGTCCCATGCCCGCTTGAATTCCCCCAACATCTTGGCTCCCACCACCCCCTCTGACAAGCTATTCCATGGTTCCACAACGCGATCTGTGAAGAAGAATTTTCTCATATTGCTCCTGAACTTTCCTCCCTTAAGTCTAAGGTCATGTCCTCTAGTCCAGTTGTAGTCTTTTAACTGAAAGAGGCTCTGCACATGTACTGTACCCTGTTATTGCCTTTAAGGTATTTAAATGTTTCGATCACATCCCCTCGATTCCTGCGTTGCTCTAGGGAGTATAATTTGAGGTCATCTAGTCTTGCCTTGTATGGTTTCTGATGCAAGCCCTGCACCATCTTTGTTGCTCTTCTCTGTACTGTCTCCAGCCTATCTATGTCCTTCCTGAGGTGTGGCCTCCAGAACTGGACACAGTACTCCAGGTGAGGCCTTACCAGGGACTGATACAGGGGCATGATTACTTCATGCCTTCTGCTTGTGATGCCTCTCCCTATGCATCCCAGGATGCCACTAGCATTTAATGCTGCCTTTTCACATTGTTTACTGACATTGAGGTCATCTGATATGATTGCCCCTAGGTCTCGTTCCTGCCTAGTAGCCACCAGCTGCTCTTCTCCCATTGAGTATAGTTCCCCTGGGTTATGTTTTCCCAGGTGCAAGACCTTGCATTTCTTGGCACTGAATTTCAATTGCCAGGTCCTGGACCACTCCTCCAGTTTTCAGAGATCAGCTTCCATGCTATGCTGTCCCTCTGGTGTATCTAGCCTGTTGCCGATTTTGGTGTCATCTGCAAACAGGCAAACCTTTCCCTTCAATCCATCTGCAATGTCACTGATGAATATGTTGAAGAGGATCAGCCCCAGAACCGAGCCCTGCAGGACCCTGCTAGTCACCCTTCCCTCTTCTGACAGAGTACCATTCACTAATACTCTCTGAGTTCTCCCACATAACCAGTTTCTGACCCAGTTCATTACCTCAGGCCCAACTCTCATGTTCTCCAGGTTTTTTGACCAGTCTCCTGTGTGAAACAGAGTCAAAAGCTTTGCTGAAATCCAGGTAAACCACATCCACTACCCCACCCTGATCCACTGTTTTGGTGACCCAACTGAAAAAAAATCAACCAGGTTTGTCTGGCTGGACCTCCCTGCCATGAAACCATGTTGATTTTTGTCACACTGACCAGTTTGCTCCAAAAAATCTACAGTTCTTCCCTTCAGCAAAGACTCCATCAGTTTTCCCATGACTGACGTTAGACTAACCGAATGGTGGTTTCCTGGATGTTCCTTGCTTCCACTCTTGTGGAGTAGTACTACTGTTGCTCTCTTCCAATCCTCCGGCACCTCCCCACTCCTCAATGATTTTTTTGAAGAGCACTGCTAAGGGGGCTGCCAGTTCTCTTCCAAGTTCTTTAAGTATTCTTGGGTGTATCCCATCTGGCCCCATAGCTTTATCTACCTTTAACTTGTCTACTTCCTCTGGGACCCTTTCCTCTGTGAAGGGACCCGTGTCTATTCCTTCAATTGGACACTTTTTTATGCCTATTGTTGGTCCATTTCCATCTGCTTCCTACGAACATACGAACATACGAAATTTGCCAGCAGATAAAGGCCTAGAGGTCTATCAAGTCTGCTCGAATGTGCAGCTGGCACACCTTATTCTGCAGCTGCCCCTCCCTTCCACCCTTCCCCTTCATTAACCCTCCCCCTTGTCCTGTCCCATCCTCGTTTGAAGCAGTCCACTGTTCTACTGCATACCACTTCTGCAGGTAACGATTCCACCCAGTCACCACCCTCTCTGTAAAAGTGTCTCCTCATCTCCTCCTGAACCGTCTCGCCCAGTCTCATATCATGGCCCTGGTGGCCCTCCTCCCTTACTTTGAACAGCCCCTCTGTACCTGTCTTGTTTATTCCTTTCATGTATTTAAAGGTTTCAATCATGTCCCTCTGTCTCTCCTCTCTCCAGTGAGTACATGTTCAACTCCTTCAACCTCCTCTCGTATGATAAGTCCCCAGACCCTTGATCATCTTTGTCACCCTGCGCTGCACTCCTCCAGTAACTTAATGTCCCTCTTCAGATACAGACGCCAGTACTGCACGCAGTACTCCAGGTGTGGTCTAACTAATGACCTATACAGTGACAGAATCACCTCCTCCTCCTCGAGGATATACCTTGCAATACAACCCAGAATTTTGTTGGCCTTTGCAGCTGCCTTCCTACACTGTGCCGAGTTGTTCATTGACCCTGTGATGAGCACACCAGATCCTTCTCCTCCTCTGTCTGGGCTAGCTGCACTCCCCCTAGCTGGTAAGTCCTCCTTGGGTTCTTCATCCCAAAATGCATCACCTTGCACTTTTTGGCATTAAAGCCCAGTTGCCAGGTGTCTGACCAGGTTTCAAGCTTTGCCAGATCATCCTGCAACCCCTGCCATCCCCCTAGGTCATCCACCACCGTGCCAACCTTGGTATCATCAGCAAACAGACTGATCTTGCTCTTGATGTCCCATGATATGTCTGCAATGAATATCCCAAACAACACTGGTCCCAACACCGAGCCCTGTGGGACACCGCTCGTCACTGCCCTTGGTGTGAGAGCCCCACCCACCACCACCCTCTGTTGCCTTCCTGCAGCCAGTTTCCTACCCATCTCACCAGCATTGCACCTGCCCTGTGCCTACTAACTTCCTTCCCAGCCTTCCATGTGGCACTGAGTCAAATGCCTTACTGAAGTCCAGATACAGGACATCCACTGCATGTCCCCTGTCCAGTTGCCTAGTTACCCAGTCATAGAACCCGACCAGGTTGGTTTGGCAGGATCGGCCACGTATGAAGCCATGCTGTCTGCTGTCCTATAGTCCTTTGGCCTCTAAGAGGGCCACCAGCCTCTCCTTCAGGATAGTCTCCATTAGCTTACCCACGATGGATGTGAGGCTCACTGGTCTGTAGTTTCCCAGTTCATCCTTGAGCCACTCTTGTGGAGGGCACCACATGAGCCATCCTCCAGTCCTGAGGTACACACCCGAATGTAGTGAGGCATTAAATAGGTCTGCCAAAGGTCCTGCAAGGACCTCTGCCAGCTCCTTCAATACCCTGGGGTGGATGCCATCTGGGCCTGGTGCCTTGTCCACCCTCAGTGCCTTCAAACCCTCTCGAACTCTGCCCTCCATGATTTCCCCATCTGTCATCACTTCCACCTGCGTCTGCCATTTCTCCCATCTTGGGTGTCACCCCCCTCTTCTCTTTAGTAAATACTGAGCAGAAGTACTCATTTAGTGCTTCCGCTTTATCGTACCCTGCTTCCACCCAACCCCCCTCCTTCCTAATCCTTACTATGTGGTCCTTACAGCTCCTTTTCTCCCTGATGTACTTAAAGAAGTCCTTCTCCCCCTTCTTAATGCCTTGTGCCAGCCTGAGTTCCGTAGATGCTTTGGCTCCCCTTACTGCCCTTGTCACCTCCTTTGATTCTGTCAAGTACTCCTCTCTGTCCTCCCCCTCCCTGTTTTCTTGTAATTCCTAAAGGCAGCTCTTTTCCTCCTTACCTTTTCCATGACCTCCTTGCTCAACCAGCTCAGTTTCTTAGCCCTAGCCTTCTTGCTCTGGGCTTTGCAGCAGGTTTTGGTTGCCTCCACGATCCCCAACTTTATGAGCTCCCATCTCTGGTTAGTATCCATACTAGATTGAATTCTGGCCAGGTACCCTTTTACCACTTCCCCCATCCTCCCAAAGTTGGCCCTCCTGAAGTCCAGCACTCTTGTGCCAGATTCCACTCCTTCCTTGCCCATATCCAATGTGAGCCATACTGAGTGATGGTCACTCCCTGACAGCGGTTCCTCCACTGTAAGTTCTCTCACAAAGTCCCCATTTGCCAGCACAAGGTCAAGGGTATTTCCTAACCTGGTTGGTTCACTGACCATTTGCGGCAGGAAGCTGTCCTGGAAGGCATCCAGCAGTACCTGCTCCCTTCTGTTCCTGGTTGTTGGGGTGCTCCAGTCCACTCCTGGCATGTTGAAGTCCCCCACAATCACCACACTACTCTTCTCGCAGGTCCTCCTGATCTGTCCCGCTAGTTCCCTGTCTAACTCCTCCATCTGAGATGGTGGCCTGTACACCACTCCCATTCTAAGACTCCTATTCTTGGAATCCTGATTTGCACCCAAAGTGACTCTGTACTACCTCCTCCCTTCCTCCCTTACACACTTCAGTCCTTCCTTCACATATAGTGCCACCCCTCCTTTTCCCAGTCACCCTGTCCCTACGAAATAACCTGTACCCTGGTACAGACAGGTCCCAGTCATTATATTGGGTGGCCCATGTTTCCGTGATGGCTGCAATGTCCACCTCTCTCTGCCATGAGAACCTGCAACTCTGCAGTTTTCTCCCAAGGCTCCTAGCATTAAGGGTAACCACCTTCCACCCTTTCCCCTCCCATCCTGCCCTCCTTTCCTAGCATCACCAATAGCACTTGCCATTTGTCCTTTGTCACTGTTATGGGGGGTAAGCTCATATGATTTCCCAACCTGTGGTCTCTGTATATCTCTTCCCCAACTGCCACCCCCCACTCCTAGTTTAAACTCCCAACTTCCTCTATATATTCTTCCATCTTCTGCTTCAACACTTTCTTTCCTTCCTCACTCAAGTGTAGTCTGTCCTGGCATAGAGACTACTGTCCTCCCATCTCCCTCCCCACCCCCAACAGCCCATACCCTTTAGCACAACACCAGGTTCTTAGCCATCTGTTAAATTCTCTATTCTCAGCTTTCTTGTTGTGCTTGCTTTGGCAATCGGAAGTATCTCACAAAAAGTTACTGATCTTCCTGCCCCTCACATATTGTGCTAGCTCCTCAAACCTCCTCTGAACTATATCCACTGTCTTGTCAGCCAGGTCGTTTGTCCCAAGATGTATAATTAAATGAGGCTTGTCCCTACCCCTTCTAGCATATTTCAGAACAGACTGTCCCACCCTTTCCGCTGTCATTCCTGGCATGGCCTCCACCCAAATGCGACTATGCCTCTCCGCCTTGCTACCCCACCTAACTCCTCTTAGTATTGAGTCCCCCAGCACTAAGATTCCACCCCTCTTACTCCCTGCTTGCTTCCTTTCATCTCCTCCTCATTTCCAGCTCTCTCTTCCTTCTGCACATTATTATGCCCTTTACCTTGTTGCAGTTCTCTCCCAGAAGAACTTCCCCTGCTCCATTTTGTCCAGGCATTTATCAATTACTCCTCAATTTCATCACTTCCTCCTCTACCTTCTTCCTCTCTAGCAGTGCAAACTATTTTCTGAAGATCCTTCACAAATGCCTGCTCCTTCTCTCTGTATAGTAACCTGTTCTCTCCTTTCCACTCCATGACTTTGCCACTTCTTCGCCTCCCTCACAAGTCCCTATTGCCTCCTTCCATTTGACTTTTGTCTCCTGACCTGGTTTCCTGCAATCGCTCTTCCTGGCCTGGGCCCCTTTGTCTCTGCTTCCTTCTTCTGACCTCTCTCACCACTGTTGGCTTAAATTGCCCTCCTCATCTCCCCTTCTTCCTCCTCCAGTATTGGGCTAAACCCACCCCAATCTGCCTTGCCTGTCTTAGTTCCTCCTGCAGACCCTCAATCTCCTTTCTAAGTTTTTCTATGTGGTGCACACTAAACATCCTCCCACTCTCCAGGCAATGTTTAGAAAGATTGTGCACCGCAGTTGTTGCAGCCTACCACCCTACCCATTGCTGTCGCTTGCCACCAGCGACCCCCCACCCTTCCAGATGCAGGATACCAAACACCCCCAGGTCCCCACTCTCCCCTATCAGTGCAAAACATTCTTTATTTCCTTACCTCCTTTGTTGCACACGTTAGATATGTTGAGCAACTGCTTTTTATATTCCTATCCACACTCAAAAATACTTTAAGTAGCCATTGCACAACCTTCTTCAACTCCTACTCCTCCTTTACCCAATGCAATAACTATGTGAAGTAGTAATAATGAAAGCGCCTAGATTTGCATTTACTTCCCTTCCACTGAGAGAGCAGTCACCTCTTCACTTGCTGCAGTTCCTTTCCTGGATGTCTGCTCTTGTGTGAAGACTGAGCAGAAGTACTCATTGAGTGCCTCTGCCTTCTCCCCATCTTGCTCTGTGGGTTGTCCGTCCTTTTTCGTGATTCTAACAATGCCCCTTTTGGTCTTCCTTTTTTCTTGTATGTACCTGTAGATGGTTTTGTTAATCCTTTTTTCCTTACTGAGCTATCCTAACCTCTGTCTGAGCCTTTGCATTTCTTATCACTTTTCCCGTTTCTTTTAGTTTCTGTTTGTATTCTGTTTTATCCACCTCATTCCCTGACTCCTTGTATTTTCTGAAGGCAATGTGCTTCTCTATAACCATGTTTGCCACCTCCTTGGAAAACCATAGTGGGTTTTTCCTCCTTTTGTTCTTATTAACCTGATGGGCACACTGTGATATAACCATGGTTATTGCATCCTTCAGCCTTGTCCAACATTCCTCAATGCTCTCTTCAGTTGTGTTCCTAAGGTTGCCCCTCAGGCAGGCCTTCATTGTCGTGAAGGCTGCCCTCCTGAAGTCAAGGACCTTCAGTTTGGAGTGTGTGGAGTCTTCAGTCCTTTTTACCCTGAACCATACCGTGTTATGATCGCTGTTGCCCAGGTGGTTCCCTACTTTGACGCCCAGAACCCTATCACTATTTGTGAATATCAGATCTAGAATCGCATTACCTCTTGTGGGTGATGTCATTAGTTGACTTAGGCCGGCTTCCTGTAGTGTGACTAGTAATTCCCTGCTTTTTTGTGATGCTGCTGTGTGGGTACTCCAATCTATATATGGCAATTTTAAATCCTCCACCAGCACCATGTCTCCTTTGCCTGACATCTGGAGAATGGTTTCCAGGATTTCCTTATCCCTGGCTTCCTCCTGATTTGGGGGGTCTGTAGATTATTCCTACCCGAATGGGCTTCCATCCCTGGATGTGATCCATAGATCCTCTGTTTCCCCTTGTTCCTGCAGCATTTCTGTAGCATTGATGGCATCCTTAACATAAATATCTACCACCCCCCCTTTTTCCCAGTCCTGTCTCTCCTGAACAAGTTATACCCTGGGATAGTCACCTCCCAACCGTGATTGCTTGTGAACCATGTTTCGATCATGGCAACCCAGTCTAGCCCTGCCTCAGCTATCGTGGCAGTGAGGACAGTCATCTTGCTAGCCAGACTGCATGCATTGAGGCACAGCACTGACCATTCTGGATGCGTCACTTTGTTTGTCATGCCCCCCCTTGATCATATTGTTTGTCCCTTTGCCTTTTTTATGTTTTTGTTTCCTCCTTTTCCATTACTTTGGTCATCTGCAGAGTTGGAAAGGGTTTCATGTTTCCTGCTATCTGCTTTTGCTATCTGGAGTGTGTAGATATGGTGCTAGCTAGAGGGGGAGAGACGGTAGGCTCTATGTGTGCTTCTCCTAGAGCTACTATCATCTCCCCTCCCACTAATTTAAATGTCCCACGTGGGTGTCAGATTTCTAGCCCAGTGCCTTGACTCCCTCCTTAGTCAGGTGGAGGTCATCGAATTTGAAGAACTCCCTTTCCCAGAAGTTGCCCCAATTTCCGATGAAGTGGTGCCCCTTTGTGTGACACCAGTCCTTGAGCCATGTGTTGAGCTCACTTATCTCTTCCTCTCTCTCTGATTTTCTGCCTGTTCTTTTCCTTTTCCCAAACAGGCAGAATTTCAGAGAATGCAATGCTGGACGAAAATGAAACCAATTTCTCGCTGAGCTGCACAATGTGCTCCTTAACCTCCGCGACTCACTGGCTAGCAAGGTCATTGGTCACTAGGTGGACCAGGATGTTTGAGCCCAATTCTTTCCTCTTAACTATGTTGACTATTCGGTCAGTGTACCTCCAAGCAGATGCTCCTGGGAAACATCTGACTTGCACATCTACACATTTGTTTTGTCTCAGGTGGGGGTCCACACTGCAAATCATGGAGTCCCCTATGATTATGAGTTTTTCCTGTTGTTCTTAGGATTTTGTTTATGATGTTGTTTTGCTATCCTGTTGCATTTGGCTTTTTGCTGGCCCAAGGCATCCTCTGTCCTTTCAGATGGTACAGACATAAGAGGTGTGTACTTGTTTCCTGTGTTTAGAGTGCTTTGTTTGTTTGGGAGAGTTGCCCGAGTGCTGCCTCCTTTTCCTGTAACAAGTTGCCATTCCCCAGACTTGGTCATTCTCTGGGGGAGAGGTGTGCTGATTTGGTGTCAGCGATGTTCCCTGTAGGTAGTTACGTAGGAAGCTGATCTCACCCCATGCCTCGTGGAGCAGAGGTCTGAGGTGACATATCGCGCAGCATATGGGACAGCGGCCCCGCCTCCTGGTGACATGACCATTAAAGAGTGTCCCGCAGTGTTGGCAGCCAATGATATCCATGTACATGCCAGTGGATGGAACAAGAGTACAAAATTAATCAAATTAAGAAGAAGACAATCTGTTGTCCTGAGCGGTCCGAGCTGTTGCTTCCAGCTGAGAGCTTTCTATTAGTCGACCACTATTTCAGTAGTGGTACAGCAGTATAAATGTTGATTTATATACAGCAGTCAGGAATTCTGGGTAAGTATTACAACTGCTCCTTATGCTGAGAGAGAGCAGCCGCTGGCTGGGTCTGAGCAGAGCGATCAATGAAAGAAGTCACCTCAGTGGAGATAGGAGCCCGGACCGGACAAAACAAAAATAATTTCTACAATTTTTTTACTTTTTTTATTTAAACTCTTTATTTTTCAGTTTCTTAAATAGGTACACAGAGTAGGCCAGAACAACAACAGACAGTATAGTATATACACCCATAAGTGATCCAGGCCCAGGAAAAAGCAGATCAGACTAAAAATGTATCAATAAAGGGTCAAGGAACATCAACATGCATTCTTTCCAGGTATACATAAAACAATAAAATTTGCTACGTGTAGAAGCCTTCTAACTGTGTTAGTATGATTTGTATAAGTTATTCAAACAATTATATCCCAAGAAGGAAGGAAGGAAACTGTTGGTAAAAAGATTCCATCAGTAAGGTGAGGCTGACATTATAGAGAGGCTTAATAATCATTAAAGACATCCACCACTGCATCAGAAGAACAAACATACTGTACTAGATATAGCAGAAGTTATAAACCTTCAGATCAAAACGTTAGCCTAAAGTCCCCTCTGGTGATAAGCCAAACTTTTGGACACCTGGGGCTGGATTTACAAAGCTTTGCCCGGGCGCAAACCAGGTTTGCATGGGACCAACTGGGTTTTGCTCAGAGGTGGCATTCACAAAGCCCAGTTTGTCCAGAGAAACTGAGTTTGCACCTGGGCAATGCAGTTGGGGGGCTGCAATGCAAATGAGGGGGAGGGGACCTACGTATCCCTGCAATCACATTCACAAAACTTGTAATCCACTCAAAGGCCATTTGCAACTGCCCTTGCATGGAAAAAATACCACTGGCAAAAACCTGGTGGTAATCTACACAACCCTAGTGGCTTGCAGCAGTACCGTGATCCCCCATTCCCCAATCCCTGACTCCAGACAAGATAAGGATCTCCTTGGTGGTCCAGTGGTCCCTCTCCCTCCGCATTCTGTGATCTCCCAGCCGGTAATGAAAATCCCTTTTCCATAGGGCAGTGTCCCTCTCTGTTTCTGGATCTCCTACCCAATAATGAAAATCCCTTTCCCATAGTGCAGTGTCCCTCCCTGTTCCCCGATCTCCCACTTGATAATGAAAATCCCTTTTCCATAGTGTAGTGTCCCACTCCCCTCTCTGATATCCCACCCAATATAGAAAAAGCCTTTTCCATATTGTAGTGTGCCTCCCCATTCCCCAATTGCCCACCTATAATGAACATCCATTTTCCATAGTGTAGTGTCCCTCCCCATTCCCTGATCACCCACCCGATATGAATAAAACAAATCTTCCATATTGTAGTGTCCCTCTCCATTCCCTGATCTCCCACTCAATAATGAAAATCCCTTTTCCATAGTGTACTGTTCCTCCCCCTCCCCAATCTCCCACCTGATATAGAAAAATCACTTTTCCATAGTGTAGTGCCCCCCTCCCCAATCATCCACCCAATATAGAAACCCCCTTTTCCATAGTATAGTGTCCCTCCCCAGAATCTCCCATCTGATATAGAAAAAACCTTATTTATAGTGTAGTGTCCTCGCCCCTCCCGATCTCCCACCGATAAAAAAAAAACTTTCCATACTATAGTGTCCTCCCCCTCCCCAATCACTAGTCACCATCCACTATGTCAACACCCATGCCCTGGTAGTCTGGGGTCCCCCCCATCCCGTCCAGTGTGACCCACCACCCCGCTCCCCTATCCCAATCAGTGACTGATGACTAGCAAAGCTCTCCTCACACCACTGTGGCTGACCACTAACTGAGCCCTCAAGAAGCACAAACTGTATACAGTACACGCTCCTTGAGGGCTCAGTCGGTGGCCAGCTGTGGTGGTATGAGAAGAGCTGTGCTGATCATGGATCACTGATTGGGATGGGGGAGTGGGCTGATGGGTCACACTGGATGGGGTGGGGAGAGGAACCCTAGACTATCAAGGCATGAGGTGTTGGACTCTGGGGATGGTGATCAGTGGTCGGGGAGGGGGAAGGGACACTACACTATGGAAAAGGAATTTTTCTATATTGGGTGGGAGAGCAGAGAGGGGGAAGAGACACTGCATTATGGAAAAGGATTTTTTCTATATTGGGTGGGAGAGCAGAGAGGGGGAATGGACACTACACTATGGAAAAGGGATTTTTCTATATCAGGTGAGAGCTCGGGGGGGAGGCACACTACACTATGGAAAAGGGATTTTCTAAATCAGGTGAGAGATCGGGGAGGGACAGGGACACTACACTATGGAAAAGGGATTTTCTATATCAGGTGAGAGATTGGGGAGGGGGAAGGACACTACACTACACTATGAAAAGGGTTTTGTCTAAATTGGGTGGGAGATTGGGGAGGGGGTAACACTACACTATGGAAAAGGGTTTCTTCTATATCAGGTGGGAGATCAGGGAAGGGGAGGGACACTACACTATGGAAAATATATGTTCATTACTGAGTGGAAAATTGGGAAGGAGGAAGGGACACTACACTATGAAAAAGGGATTTTCATTATCGGGTGGGAGATGAGGACTGTAGAGGGACACTGCACTATGGAAAATTTGTTTTATTCATGTCGGTGGACAATCAGGGAACAGAGAGGGACACTACACAATGGAAAAGGGATTTTCATTCCCGGGTGGGAGACTGGGGAATTGGGAGGGACACTACATGATGGAATAGGGATTTTCTTTATCAGGTGGGAGATTGGCTAGGGCGGAGGAACACTACACTATGGAAAATTTGTTCTATTCATCTCGGGTGGGTGATGGGGATGGGGAGGGCACCACTAGACTTCCTGGGAATGTGGCATGGGCTGGTGGGTGGGCTGCACTAAGCCACTTGCAAGCCATACAAATGGGCCCATAATGGGCATGCTAAAGGCCAATAGTGCCTTGCATGCCCAGTGGGCTCATTTGCATGGCTCCTTTTGTGAATGGGGGCTTAGCATGGCGGCACTATTTCTGGCAGCCTATTCTCCTGACTGGCTGTGGGGGGCAGCACTACTGAGGTTCCCAGTGTTTTTTCTGGGTTAACACAGCCCTCCACCTGCACCTATTCACAGTCAGAGAGCATGGTGCGCTATCCGACTGTGAATAGCAATTTTTGGCCCCTGTGCAATGGTAAGGTACGGCGCAGACTTTTGCCCTGTACTTTGCCCATTTTTGTGAATCCTGCCCCTAGGCTCCACCTTCATGGTAACTCTGCTTTAAGTAATGCAATGCCAACTCAGTTTGGAATTTGCACAACTCATGTAAGTCAGATTACTGTACATATTTTCCAACAGGGTTTAAATATCAGGCTATCAGATTTATGTAACTTCTGCAATCTAACAGTTGGGTTTTATAGGTTTCTTTGCTGTTCCAGTCTTTCTGTCTTTTGTCTGGCCAAAAAAAACACAAATGATATCACCACAAGCACAGAGTACTACCTTCATTCTCCCACAAAGTGGAGGCAGACACTTCTGGAGTATAATTATATGCCCATATTTCTGTGATGCTTTCCCTCATATGAGTGCATGCTTCTTAATCCTTTAAAAAAATTATTAAACCTCCGATTTGCAACGCAGCCATCCAACCCTAAATCCAAACAACTTATCAATGGGACATGCTGTGTGTGGAGACGTTCTACAATGCATCCTGAAATTTAGAGTTGAGGAGCCTACAATGGAGGAAGTTATCCAGGACATAGGCTTCATGAACAGGAGCAATGTAGGAGGGATCACCGTGCAGAACCCAGTAGGAACCAAGGATCACTAGATCTTGTAGTTCAATATCAGATTAGAAGCAGCTAGAAAGTAGTTACCGACAAAAGTCCTGTGGCTCTGTTTTGAAAAGGTGATGCAGGGCTTGTGTCGAGCCCTACATCAAAGCCTTTCTTTGGCACAGCTTTGCTGCAACTGTACCCAATTTTGGTAGGTCAGGCGCAGTAGCAACACTTGACCTGATTTATGGCAGCTTGTGCCAACACTTTGGCGCAAGCCCTGCAAAAAGGGTCCCCAGAATTGCTGCACGCTAGACCAGAAAAAGTTGGTCTAACTTGTGGCAATTAGTGTACAGGATCAAAATTCCTAATCATCAGCCGAGTGATTGCCGCAAGCCCTGTGTACCATGTCTTCAGCACCCCCAAGGCTTGCGGTGTATGGGGGCTTTTGAAATTCAAGCCCCTGAAGTTTAGGAGAGCTGATTTTGGCATGGTGAAAAGGCTGTTACAAGAGAAACTGGAAGAGGTAAGGGTGGTAGAAGAGGTGGAAAAGAAGTGGGAATTGATTTAAAATGGGATCTTGGAAGCCGCAAGTCTCTATGCTAGGGCAGATGGGAAAAACAGGAGAGGTAGGAAACCATTGTTGTTCACAGTGGAGATGGGGAGGCTGTGAGGGAGAAAAAGAAGGCCTTCAGAAAATGCATAACCATCCAACCAGGCTTTATTTCCCATCTTGTTTATCCTGAAGCCCCTCCTCTCTGCTCAGCATATGATGTCATTGATGACATCACATCATATTTAACCAATGGCAGAACTGCATTCTGCCACAGAAATGAATAAATCATGCCACAGAAATCAGAAAATGCTGCCGCAGAAACCAAGGAGCCCTGCCGCAGAACTCAGAAAGTTCTGCCACAGAGCACTAGGGTCCCTGCCTATACCCCTCTGGTTGGATGGTTATGCATTTTCTGAAGGCCTTCTTTTTCTCCCTCATAGCCCAATGATCTAGTGTTTAAAAATGTGAATTCAAGAGGTTAGATATATAATGAAACATATGTAGATGTGATTAACACTTAATGAAACATATGTAGATGTGACTGACACTTAACAGTCCAGCATTGTATATAGTAAATTCATAGCTTTTGGCAATGGTGAACAAAAATGTGGTAAGTGAAGCTTCTATTTTTAATTACTTGAAATTATGTTTGAGGGATTTTCTGAATTAGTTTTCCTTATGAGTGAAATAATATAAGAAATGGTTAGGTTGCGGTTTGAATCTTATATGTATTCAGGTAACATTTAAAATCTTGATTTTTGCATTAATTTAGCAGCTACAACCTTTAACATACCTTAGGTTTTTCTTTTAATTTTCCACTCCCCTGGATTTTGTAGACTTAATGGGCAGGATTGTAGAAATATGGTGCAAGTCACCACCAAAGGCGACTTGCACTAAACTCAGCTGTGACATGGACCCTGCGCCCTATTCTAGAAGGGACAGGGTCCCCACATCTAAGTCCTGTGACTTGCAACATACAGCCAGGTACACCAAACAGAGGGCGTACCTGGTGAGGACATCGCAAACCACAACCGCAATCCACAAGGCACAAGTGCCCCCACCCCCATTCCTGATCCCAGCACAGCCCTGCAGAGCTAGAGGCCCCCTACCCACTGTTGTGCCACCAAGGTTCCCCCTACCCCTATCCAGAGCACCATGTGACTGTGTACTGTACAGTATGTACAGTACACACATTCCAATGTCCCATACCGAAATAGGACTATAGGGGCATATACCTGGTAGTCTAGTGGCCCCAACCCCTACCCAGCAGTGCCAATCCACTCAGCACACCCCCACCCCTCCCCAGCCAGCAACTGGCACAGCCCACCTCTCACCTCCATGACCAGCCGCCGACTGAGTTCCGTAAGAGCGCTTACTGTATAGAAGCGCTCAAAACTGAATGAGCAATGTGACAGATATTGAGATGCAGGGGGGAGAGTTTACAGAATGTAAATTGTGCAAAATAAGCAAAAGAGAGGTGACTGAGAGCAATTTTGTTTTTAGTAGATGCGAGGCTTTAGAAAAGGAAATAACTTGCTTAATAAGAAAATTAGAGCTTCAAACAGAAATCAGAGAAACTGAAAAATGTGTTCACAATACCGGCCTACTACTACAGAATAAAGTAAGGGAGGTTACTATATTGGAGGAGGAACATAATAAAACAGACAGAGATCATGGCAGGGATAAGAGAAAACATAGCTCAAGGGATGACATAGTTGAGAACAAAGATATACTAGAAGGAAATGAATGGTGTTTTGTGCAAGATGGAACTAAAAAAAAAGAAGGAGAAGAGATGAAATAATAACATTGAGCAATGTTTATGAACCGTTCTTAAATCTTCAGGAGGAAGATGGGGTCCAGGAGTTAACAAATATAGCATCTATTAATGAAAGGGATGGTGGTGTGAATAAGGAGAAAATGAACAGGTCTGACCCACCAAATCAGCCCTCTGCTAAAATGCAATCAGTTATACAAAGGATAGAAATGGGCCAATATTCACAGACACAACCAGAAAATGAAAATGGTAATCATAGAACTGACCCAGTCCTATATATAGCCCGGGTTCAGGAAGTACAAGTACAAATGCCCAAGAATGAAAACAAGAGGGATATAGTAGTTGTTGGGGATTTAATTATTAGATACCCGGATAAAACAATCTGAAGACACAGGAAAGAAAACACTGTGGTGTGTAGTCTATCGGGAGCAGTCATACAGGACATCAGCAATAATACCCAAAACCCAATTGTACTTCTGCATGTGGCTACAAATGATGTTGGATAGAAAAGGATGCTAGAAAAACAGAGATACTGTGAAGAAGCAGGCACCTATATGAAGCAGAAAAATTTCACAGTGGTAATTTCAGAAATACTGCCAGTACCAAGAGCAGGAAGAGTCAATGTAAATGAAATTGAATCACTGAACGGTTGGATACATAGATGGTGTAGGAGAGAGGGTTTCTACTTTTCTGGATACTGGGGGAGATTTGAGGGTGAATGGAGACTATACACTGCAAATGGTCTTCATCTAAAAAGATATGGCACTAAAGTTCTGGCAGATAGTACAAACCAAACGATAAGAATACTTTTAAATTGACATGGAGGGGGAAGAAGGGTGGAGGTAAATTATAAATGCAGTAAAAAATATAGACAACAAAAAAGATAGTGACCAGGGGAAAGGGAAAATATTATTGACTAATGCTAGGAGCCTAAGGAATGAAAAAAGTGAATACAGTATATTCTTCAAAATAACATAAAAACGTGAGCAGTAACTGAAACTTGATGGCAAAAACAAAGAGTGGGATACATATAGAAGACTATCAGTTCTTTCACAAAGACAGAAGATCTAAAAGGGGGGGAGTAGCCATTTATATCCAGGATAATAAAGAAGATACTGAAATGGAAGATCACAGTATTAACTTGGAGGTAAAACAAATATGGATGTAGTTAAAGCTACCATCTAATGAGAAAATATAGTGGCATGTTGTAGATCACCTTCCCTAACAGTACATCAAACTACAGATTTCCTCAACATAATAAAAAACAGGACATGGGAAATAAAATGATATTAATGGGGGAACTTTAATTTTCCAGGTATAAACCAGATGGAAAAAAGGATAGTACACCATCCAAAACGGAGTTCCTGGAAATATTGGATGCCTGTAACTTAGAACAACATGTAATGGAAAACACCAGAGAGCAAAATCTGCTAAATTTAGTACTGAGCTATATGAAGGAGGATCTAATAGATTATAGAGTTAGGGAACCCCTTAGGGGCAGTAATCATAACATGATATAGTTCTGGATTAATAGCAAAAGGGAAAAGCAAACCTGAACAGCCATGACCAGATGTTATAACAGGGCTATCTATACAACAACCAAAAATTACCTAAAAAAGTGGCAGTGGGAGGGCAAATTTTTGGAACAGCACATCGACACAATGCATACACTAAAGCTAAACATAATCAATGTATGAAAGATTACATACCAGTAAGGAAAAAATACAATGCAAGAGGTAGAGCACCAATGTGGTTTGCAAAAGATATATGGAAATTAATAAAAAAGGCCTATAAAACTACAAAACCTAAAGGCAAACAAGCACTATGGGATATTTATAAGAATGCAAAAGACACATAAAAAAGCCAAAAAAGATTTGGAATATAAATTGGCATTGGACTCTAGGGACAATAAGAAATCCTTCTACAATTATATAAATAGCCTTAGGAAAAATAGAGTGCAGACTGGCCCAATAATTAAAAAAAAATCAACAAATCACTGAAAGCTACAACATAGTTGAGACCTTCAACAAAATTTTTCTTAGTGCGTATGAGATAGAGGAGGATTTAAATGAAATCGAGGAGGTTATGAAAGAAACAAACTGTCTCAGCATTTCAGTATTAACCCTTAAGCTGCCAAAACAATTAGAACGCATAGTAATTCTGGACTGATATATCAATCCACGGCACAGCAATGTTTAAAAGTTAGAAATAGGTTAGAAAAACTCAATCCCAATAAATCTGCTGGCCCTGATGTATTATATCCAAGGCTGCTTAAGAAATCTGCAGAAGTAATATCAGAACCTCTAGCAGTGATTTTTCAAAAATCACTTGATGAGGGTAAGGTTGTTGTTGACTGGAGAAAGACAACAATTATCCCCATTTTCAAAAAGGAGTTAGATCAGATTATAACAACTACAGAACAGTAAGGTTGACTTCCATTGTTGGTAAACTCTTAGAAGGAATGATTAAAGAAGAAATAGGCCTCATATCCCCTCCTCCATCTTGACGAAGGATTTCCTCCTGCACCGTCTTCCCCTTCCCCTTGTTCATGCTTCATTGCAATAAGAATGGCACCACTATCCCACCCTTTGGCTGGTAGTAGCTTGACACTGCT
Source organism: Neoceratodus forsteri (assembly GCA_016271365.2). Taxonomy (NCBI): domain Eukaryota; kingdom Metazoa; phylum Chordata; order Ceratodontiformes; family Ceratodontidae; genus Neoceratodus; species Neoceratodus forsteri. Next base: position 139,133,494 of record CM057453.1, read on the forward strand.
TGTCCTTGAATCTTTTGTTATGTAACCTATGCATTCAATACAACAATTGTCTGTTCTCTTGATATGCTGCTATAAATTTTAATTGTGTTATCCTCCTTTGTTGTGTAACTTGTCTTATGACATGGAGCTTTTCTAAATGAGTCACTGACTCAAAGGTTTGTAATTCCAAAATGTTCAATAAATAAATAAATAATTACATAGAGGAAACAGGCAGGGACAATCCAACACAACACATTTTTTCAAGAAGAATAGATCATGCCAAACAAACCTCCTGCATTTCTTAGAGCCAATCAATTGGACAATGGATGGGAATATGCCAGTGGATGTATTATATCTGGACTACTCCAAAGTATTTGAAACAGTGCCATACTTTGAATTAATCAAAAAAAATAGAAGACATGGGAACTAACAAAAATATAATGAGTTAGATAGCCTCATGGCTAAGTGAGAGAAGGCCAAGGATATCTATTAAGGTTTCCTATTCAAAGTGGGGCATAGTGACAAGGGAAGTCCCACAGGGCTCACTGCTGGAATTGGTACTTCTTAATATCTATATTTCATTAATGCAATGTACCAGCAGGGCTTGGCTAAGCAAATTCACAGACAATACAGAGATGGGGGCAATAGTTCATAGCAATGAGGCCATAGAACAGTTCCAGCAAGAAGTCAACAACTTAGTAAATTGGGCCAATCATAACAAACTAAGGTTCAATGTTGGCAAGTGTAGGATGATGCATTTCAGAATCAAAAACAAAAGGCCAGGTACTTTCTAAATGGTAGAGAGATAAATTCCACAGAGGAAGAGAGAGATTTGGGGATATGGATAACCAATAAATAAACCTTTGACCTACAGTGTTGTGCCACCATGGAAAAAAAACAGAATACTGGGCTGCATTAGCTAGAATATCAGGAGTAGAGCCAGAGAGGTGGTGATGCCTTTGTATGGAGCCCTGGTGAGGCCGCACTTGGAGTACTGTGGGCAGTTTTGGGCACCGTATAAGAAGGGGGATACAGAGAAGCTGGAGGGAGTGCAGAGAAGGGCCACTAAACTGGTGGCAAGCATAAGAGATTTAGCATATGATGAAAGATTAAGGGATTTGAATATATACACCTTAGAATACAGGAGGTTACCAGGGGGTCTATGTCTGGTCTGCATGACTCATAATAATAAGGACCTATGGGAATGTATTGGCTTAAAAATGAAAGAACAGTGTAGTGACACCAGGTACCACAATATGTAGTTAAAAGGTGAAACGTATAAGAAAAACTTAAAAGGTGCTTGGTTAAACCAAAGAGTTGTTTCAGTTTGGAATAGTCTTCCAGATCACACGGTGTACAGTGCCAATATGAAGCAAGTTAGGGCTTCTCTGGATACTTATCTGATTAGTAAGGGGATATTAGGATATGTTTATTAATCATCATCATCATTTTTTATTTGTAAAAAGGCACCCTTCCAGAGCTCAGGGCCCCTGAACAATATCCCATAATAAAACAATTTAATAACATTACAAACAGACAAAGCAGTACTATTTCAAAGCAGCAAATTACTCAAATACCATTAAAAGCTTGAAGAAAAAGGTGTGTTTTCAGGTCAGCTTTAAACCCGTCGATAGAGATGAGAAGGGACTTGGCAAGGTTGGAGGAATGGTCAGACATATGGCAACTTAGATTCAATGCAAAGAAGTGCAAAGTAATGCACCTGGGAAGCAAAAACCCAGGAGAAGAGTACACAATAGCAGGGGAGGTACTAACAACAACAAAAATGGAAAGGGACCTGGGGGTAGTCATATCAGATGACCTAAAGGTGGGTAAGCAATGTGAAAAGTCGGTAAGGAGAGCCGGGGATACTGGGATGCATAGGAAGGGCATCACAAGTAGAAAAAGGGAAGTGGTTATCCCTCTATACAGACAGTTGGTGAGACCCCATCTGGAGTACTGTGTGCAGTTTTGGAGACCTCATCTACGCAAGGACATAGACAGGATGGAAGCAGTCCAGAGGAGGGCAACTAAAATGGTGCAGGGTCTGCAGCAGAAACCATATGAAGAGAGACTGAGAGAGCTTAATATGTATACTCTTGATGAAAGGAGGGACGGGAGACATGATAGAAACATTCAAGTACCTCAAGAGAATCAACAAAGTCCAGGAGGGTAACATCTTTCAGGAAAAGAGATGTGTAAGAACAAGTGGGCACAATTTAAAGATAGAGGGGGGACGGCTCAGGGGTAATGTGAGGATTTTTTTTTTCACGGAGAGAGTGATGGATACATGGAACAGCCTTCCTGAGGAGGTTGTTGGGTCTAAAACAGTGGGGGAATTCAAACATGCATGGGACAGATACAAGGCAATTATAGTGGGGGGTTGCAGGAAGTAGGCTGTTGGTCAACTAGAATCTGCAGCTTATGCAGTAGGTAGGGAAATGGGCAGACTGGGTGGGCCAAGTGGTTCTTATCTGCCATCAAAGTTTATGTTTCTATGGTTCTATATGTTTCTATGATAGGCCCGAGTCAAAATGGCTAACGCTAATGGACTCATACCGATCCTATGAATCCTATGAAGCAGTTGTTGACCCAATTATTCAAACAACAGTGATGAGCAGAAAGGACTCAATAAGATTATATGCTGTCCTACTCCACAGTTTTGCAGAACATCTCATTTTAATAATGCATCCCAGGGTGTTCAAATGACTTGTTAAGGGTTCTAGAATAAGCCAGTGAGTATTCCAGGGTTTGGACCAGTCTCTCTTGGTTTAGAGTTCATTAAAACTGCAGGACCACACTGCTTCACTATTCTGAAAGAGAGAAAGGGATATTGCAAAAAGAATAGTTGCCTATTGTAACAGTAGAGCTTCAAGAGAATCTTCTCCATTGAGCCACATCATGGAACTGTAAGCTATTGGCATCAGGCCCACATGGAAATTTTTGTTGGCCAGGGCTAACCACATTGCCATGCCTCATAGGCATCCATATAATGTGGGCATCCGCAGTATAGCTCAGTTCCCTACTGGAGACAAAGTCGAAGGGTCATCGGACCAGCAGGGATCAAAGCAATCAAGATCAAACCAAGCACACAGGAGAGGATATGGTGACCTAAATAGAGATGTCACTTGAAGGCATCAAAGAAGAAGCAGCTTGTGAAAGCAGGCAGTATTATCATCCATCACCCAAATAAGTAGGGAAAGGAGTAAGGGAGAGTTGTGACTCAGTGGAGATGATTTTCTTGAAAATCTACTGTTTCAGGAAAATAGCTATTCAGTCTTCTTATAGGATATCTCCTTCCACTGAGCCACATAATGGAATGATTCCCAAGTGGTACCAAGCACTGCAGGAGGATTGCATGACCTAATGATCCTGAGTAAGCAGGTCTTGCAGAACATTGAGGCCAAAAATCGGCACATCTACAAGACACAATGCCCAGACTGTAGTGTTTAGTCAATGTATGAAGAGTGCTCCAAGTGGTACAGAACAAATGTCAGCAGTAGATACATTTTGAAAACAAGCCACTGATGTAGCCACCCCTTGGGTAGAATGAGCATGAATGGGAACAGGACACTGCTTACCATGCCTCTGGTAACAAAACACAACACAATATGCCAGACATTTGGACACATACTGTTTAGAAATCAGTGAAATCACCATCCAGGGAACAAAGGCTATAAACATCTGCAAGGATTTTCTACAACCCTTTGTACCATCCAAGTACCAATGCAGCATCATCCAAACATCCTCCTGCATATGTAAACAATGTTTTCCACTGTCTGCGTGAGATGAAAAATAAACAGGAAGGTCTATAGTTTGATTTAGTGTTCTTTCAGACACTACCTTTAAAAGAAAATAAGGATTGATATGTGGCATAACTCTATCCTGGTGAAAAACAATAAAAGGAGGGTCTGCAACCAGAGCCTGCAACTCAGGAACGTATTTAGCAGACATCATCACCACTAGGAACAGTGTCTTCCAAGAGAGAAAGCACAGTTCACAATTAGTAAAGGGCTCAAAGGGAGGTACTGTGAGGGCCTCTAGGACCAAATTAAAGTCCCACACTGGAACCAGATCTCAGATGGGGGGGGTGCATCAGGAAAATGCCACTTAGGAATCTTCAGGAAACCTCTATCTGGGCTACTGTTTTACCCTCTGGGAGGGCACGAAAAGCCAACACAGTGGCCATGTGGACCATACTAGAGGAAAAAAAACTAGTCAAGAGTCCTTAAGGCACAAGAGGCAGTCTAGTACTTTAGGAACTGGACAAATAAAGGGATCCACTGCATGCTGAGTACACCACACTATAAAATGCTTCCATTTTTGTGAATAAGTGTACCAAGTAAAAACAGATCCAGAAGCAAATGGTCTGATACCTTTTATTGGACCAACATACTGTAGATGTTACAAAAAGAACAAAGTGCCTAAACTTTCAGATCAACCAACTCCTTCCTTGGAGACTACTGACAATTGTTCAGAGAGTCACATTCTATTGATACCCAGATCAAACAGAAAAAAAAACAGAAAAAAAATTCTCATAGGTTAAAAGTACCTATTTCAAAAAAATCACAAATTTAAATAGAATGAGTAGCATACCATTATCTTGCTATTACTGAGAATCTTTTCAAAGTCAAATGACATCCATTAGATTAGCTGAACACTCAAGCAGGCACAGCCTGTAACTGAAATTATTAATGAATGTGTGTGTTATGAGAATCCATTCAAAATTAAAAGTAAGACCTTTAGATTTAATACCATAATTGTCCAATTTAAAACTTGATAGTATTGTATGATAAAAACTGTACAACAGAAATGTATGTATGAAAATAAGATGGGCCAAGGAGCGAAGCTCTCTGTACTAGGATGAACGCACACAGACATGCCATTAATATGAAGATGACTGACGAACCAGTGGGGTGACACTTCTCTCAGATTGACCACTCAATCTCAGATATGTCAGTAATGGTCTTAAATGGATAAAAAAAAATTACACAACAAGAGACAGACTTTTGAGATTAATCTTATTTTATTTCTTCTCAATATGGTAGCAGAAGCATGAATATTGATTTGGGTTTCATGACACATTACCCCCACTTAAACTTGTACAGACTTTTATTTCTTAGGATGGACCTTTAACAGGACTTCAGTGTGTCATTGTTGTTTTTATTTTCATAGAGTCCTTTTGAACTGGTTATCAGTATGTTGCTTTCTCACCAAATATACGTGGGGGGGGTTTGGGGAGGTTGGGTTGTCTTGGTTGAGTGTGTATGAAGGGGAAGGGGGAGTTTAATGTGGGTGTGGATGGGGAATTTTGTGTGCGTTTTTTAGGGGGTTGGAGGATGGTGTGTTTTTCCTGTTGTGGTGAGGGGGCTGTGTGTGGGGGGAGGTGTTGGGGTTGTGCTTACATATTTAGGTAGGCTTATATTCGAGTACATGTCATAATTATGCTACAGGGTGTTAGGACTCTTGACTCACACACATAGTGAATATACACTTCTTTTCTAGTTATCTTTCCCCGAGGGGGTGGAGTTTAATTCCATGGGGGGTTTTATACAGATTCTTAATACTGTTTTTGTTCATATAGTTAATTGATTATATACTGACTCATTATTGAACTCTGAACATTTTAAGATGCATAAACTCATTTTCTAAGTGGTCCTTTACAGATCTATTTTTTAATCATTTTTTTTATTTGGCAATAATACTGACAATTGATATTAATCTTGTAAAAAATATTGTTACAGCACTGTAGGTTTTAATGTTTATGGAGTGTGTTAACTGGTTGAGAGTATAGTTCAAAAAATATCTCCAGATTAAATTTAATTCTGTATGAATGTTTTAAACAGTTGTTCATACGAGGTACATTTTTCTTATTCCCCTCTTATTTCCGTACATGCATTTCTGTTGTACAGTTTTTTATCATACAATACTATCAAGTTTTAACTTGGACATTTGTGGTATTAAATCTAAAGGTCTTCCTTTTAATTTTGAATGTATTCTCATAACAAACGCATTCATTAATAATTTCAGTTACAGGCTTTGCTTGCTTGAGTGTTCCGCTAATCTAATGGATGTCATTTGACCTTGAAAAGATTCTCAGTAATAGCAAGCTAATGGGATGCTATTCATTCCATTTAAATGTGTGCTTTTTTGAAATAGGTACTTTTAACCAATGATAATTTTTTCTGGGTTTTTTACGTATGATCTGGGTGTTAATAGAATGTGACTCTCTGAATAATTGTCATAGCGAGGAAGGAGTTGGTTGGTCCAAAAGCTTAGACATTGTTTTCTTTTTGCAACATCTATGTTAGTCCAATAAAAGGTATCAAACCATTTGCTTCTGGCTCTGTTCTTACAAGGACCAATGCGGCAACTAATCTATTTCTGTATGTGCCACGTAAAGGGCTTCCTAGCTGCCCGTGAACATTTGCCACCACTTGGAAAACCCCAAAGTGGAAACATTTTATGTCCTCAGAAGCCAGACATGGAAGTGTCGGGGCCAGTAAGAAGCAACTAAAATCAGATTGACTGGTTTGGCCTGTAGCTTAACCAGAACCCACTGTATTAGAGGGAAAGGGGAAAGTGTACAGAAACCTCCCTTTCCAGAAGAGGGACAATAAATCTCACCAGAAAACTCCAGGCCTTGGTGCGAGCAAGCAGAAACACAGCAGTTTTGCACTCTATGGAGGCACAAGCAAGTCTATATCTGCATGATCCCAGTTTTGAAGAGGTCGACTACGACAGAGTCAGAGAGTTCCCATTCCTGACAGAGCACATGGGACTGGCTGAGGCAATGCAGCAGTGCATTCAGGGTACTGAGGAGGAACACTGCTGACAGGAATATGTTGCATTCCACTGCCCAGTGAGAAACTGTCATTGCCTTTCTGCAGAGAGTGTATGAGTGCACTCCACCTTGTTGGTTGCTGTAGTACATCATCAATGCAATGTATGCATGGATCAACAGCTGATTCTCCCAAAGTGGGGCAGTGACGGGCTATCGGCCATGCAGAATAGCCCTTATCTCCAGAGTGTTGTTGTAAAGAACAGTATCCAGAGGGCCACACTGACTCTCGGTTCTGAAGGGTCCCAGATGAGCACCCCATCCTTAACCTGAGGCATATGTGGTCATCGCCAGGAGGGGAGATGGCTGGAGGAAATTGGACCCTATCTCTTGCTTAGAGCAGTAGAACCACTTGAGCAGGGAACCATGGTGAGAAAGGGGGAGATGCAGCTTCCCACCAACACTTGCTGAGGCAGTGAGGCTGGAGGAAGAGGAAGGGAGTGAGAAGCACCAGGGGTGGTCAGGGTGCCTGTAATGGTTTGACCTTTTGTAAGTCTGGCATGGGCACCTGGTGGTAGGCTGGCAGCTTAAGAAGTGGTATGCTGAGGTCTCTGAGAACCATATCCTGAGTATCTTGAATAATCACAGTCTGGACGGGCCATAGAGCCTGAAAAAGAGACATGACCCCTTTCCTGTTTAGGGTTCAAAGTATTCAGGGATCTAAGAGCCATTTTAGAGGACTGTAAATCCCTTAAAGAAATTTCAACATCAGTGGCAAACAATTGTTTGCCCCTAAATGGAGTATTCATCACAGACTGTTAATCATCTGAGATAAAACCAGCCAGCCTTAGCTAAGAGTAGTGGCAAATGTAAATGCCAGATATAGTATATCTGGCAGCAGCATCTAAGGCATCATAGGCTGATCTCAGTAGATGCCTACTAGCCTCTTGGCCATGAGCAGTAGTCTGCTATGCCAATATTTTATCCTGGCCCACTGGAAATTTTTCAGCTGGGGTGGTTATAGTCTTCCAAAGCCAGTTCTAATATGCCATCCTATATGCCTGACAGTTATCAGTTTTTAGGCCTAGGGAAGCAGAAGTCAAAGTTCTTTTCCCCATTACATCTAGCTTCATGAACTCCTTAACAGATGGAAGAGAGCTCATGTGTTTGAGAGCCTTGGATCTATCATGAGCAGCCATAATCACCACAGAGTCTGTCTCAGACTGTGAAGAATGAGCCTTTGCAGTGTGGTCTGGATACTGCTTATCAGCCTTCCTGGGAAATGCAGACATTTCAGCAGGCATGTGCCAAACTGTCAAAGTGGCATCCTTAAGTAAAGAATTCACAGGAGGGATAATAGCCAAAGGGGAGGCAAACATCTTCAATAAATCATAGAGATTTCTCTTGGAGAAATCCTTGTCCTCTGCTTGAAACCCCAATTTAGTCTGAACCTGTTTTGGAAGGTCTGAAATGAAGCATCCTCAGCTAGAGACCTTATTGTGTTTTTCACACTCTTCTCTGAGCAAGAGGACAGAGTGGAGCTTGATGCCACCACATATATTGCCTTTTCTCCTTCATCCATAGCTTCCTGTTCTTCCTCCTCTATTTACTCTGGATGATACTCCAGTTCATTGTCGATGTCAACTGTCATTAGCTGAGGGTCAATAGGATGTAGACACAAATGAGGATGAGCCATCGATGGGGGTCCCATAGACAGAGGCCATTCAGGGACAACAGTGTGTCTGGGACCAAGAACTTGAGCATGGACAGTAAGGTCGATGACGGCCCAGCTGAGGGCAATGATGGGTCAGGTGATGATGGCTGCACCAGTAAGAGATGCTGGAATAGTTCAGACATTGTTTGATACAATAGCTGTACATCAGCAGGCCCTGAAGGAGTCAGCAACAGCTGAGCCATCAATGGGCGGAATTGGCTGTTAATCCCTGAGTGGGGGATGTGAGACCCCTATCCTAGTGCCTGAAAGATGGCTAAAGGGAGTGGCAGGACCCACAGCTAAAGTCAGGGACTTCCCTTTTTAGTAAACTTACCACTTCTAAGAGGGGAACAGTAACAGTCTGAGGGTGAGGCCTTGTCCTTACACTGTTTCTCCTTCTCCTTCTCCTTCTCTGAGTAGTGGTGTTTTTCCACTGATGTAGATGATTTGTCTTTTTTCTTTGATGAATCAGTGACAGCCGCCATTGACCATGGTGCTTGAAAGGACCACAGTGAACCGGGAACAGAAGTGTTTGATGATGGTGAAGCTGCCTTCACCACAACCCGTTTCTGCATTTCTTGAAGCTTGAGAAATACTTCTAAAGTATTTTTTTGTGACATCTCCTGGTTGCCTGGTTAAAGCTCTGGCAGATTGAGCAGTCTGTAACGTCGAGGTTCGTACTGAGGCTAAGGATACAAACACGGTAGTTATCATCTCTATAAATCTTAACATTACTGCAATGGCAATAACGAAGCAGAGGTTTCTTATCATTTGGTGGCAACATAAAAGAAAGTTTAAAAATAAACTAAGAGAATCACCAACATTAGCAAATACTTGCAAAAGTTAAATGGCATTCTTCAACAGCAGTGGACCGATGAGCTGTGGATGGTTGCAGAAGGAGCTGAGGCATGTTGTGGAAGCCCACATTATATAGGTGCTAATGAGGCACATCAACATGGGTGGCCACAGTCAGCAAAATTTTCCAGGTGGTCCTGATGCCAAAGGTTTACAGTTCCATGATGTGGCTCAATGAAGAGAGATAGCCTCAAAGAAAATGCTATGTTACTGCATCTATTAGGGTTGAAGCACAAAGTATAAAAAGTAGGGATCTGAAAATTAGGGTAAGAAGTCACTGGAGCATTGGCAAATCTGTGCTGTGATGCCCCTCAGATTTTGAACAGTCATGCAGTGCAGTGCTGGCATCAGCCTGATTTCACAGCTTCTATGCAAGCAGTGCTATGTCACTATTTATAGTACTTTTCATGACACGACAGTGCTGAAATAAGGGTAATGCCAATACTGGCAGCTTAATGCGCAGGCTTGAAAGTGGCAGCCCTCCTCTCACTCTCTTGCGAGCAGCCATCAAGTCATCCTTACACTTGCCTGCCCAAACCCCAAGAAACACCACACCACAGATTCATCAATGTTCCAGGGATTTCCTACCCTAATTTTTTATGTTCCACTTCGTATGCTTTATGCTTCAGCCCTAACAGATGCATTATCATATGCAGGGGGTCAACATTAAGTTTTGCAGCCACTAGCCAGCAGGGCTAGTGACTGGGAAAATCCACTAACCTCATAACTTTTCTACTGGCCCACCTGGTGCACCTAGTGAAGCATTACTTTCTCCAGGTGCATTACCATATTTTTTAAATTTATGTCCTAGTATTTTGAAAAGGGTAGATAACAACTGACATCTTTAGCTTTTTCCTGTCTTACACCCCAAGACAAACACTGCATAGTGACGTTCACAGTGCCAGACCTACAGCTTACTTCACAAGTGGCCCTGTAGCCCACTTACAGTACAAAGCATCTGCATATGTAGTGGATTTCATCTACATATTACTAGACACACATGTCCCTACAAAGCTGTCTAGATTGTCCTCGTTTTGAGACTAAGTGTCACTGAAGAGAGGCCGTGTCTCACGAAAGTGGTTTTTAAGTCACACAAGCATACTCATGAGTGACATCAAGGTCTGTTTTTGTGACAAGCTTCAGCCTAATTTCACTAATACAGTATGTTAAAAAGCATTTTTGTACCAGCAGACTTGCTGAGTACATACCTTGATAGCTTGTGATGATTGCTTATAAGCGTATCCTGCTCTTGACTGCACCATATGCAGTGCCTTGGTGTTACAGGATGGGCACCCACTGTCAAAGCTTAGATGCCCCTGATGCACAGTTCTGTGTGTACTGGCGTATGTCTCAGACAGATGCCAGAGTACCCTGGTGGGTGGGTGGGCAAAGCACATCCATATGCAGGAGTCAGACTGTGCTGATGCTACAGATTAAACAATAAAGGAGTAAATGGATATAGGAGTGTGGCAGCTCTGGTCCCCCTGCCATCCTGTATTGTTACAGACACTGCTCTGTGGCATGCATGGTGGATTGTAAACAGTACAAAACCCATATATCTGAGAGTGACAGGCACTGACATTCATATAGGGCTGCAGCATGGTTCTACAGGATCCACCAGCACAATCAAACCCTAACAACATCAGATACGTGGGTGTTATACTGTTCATAACCCACCATGCATGCCACAGAGCAGTGTCCACAACAGTACGAGCTGGAGTTGCCACACTCCTGTATCCATCTCTTCCTTTATTGTTCATTCTGTAATGCCAGTACAGTCTGCCATCTGTGCATAGATGTGCTTTACCCACCCATGGGGATACTCCGGCATCTGTCTGTGACAAATACAAGCACACATAGAGCTGTGCACTGGGAGCATCTAAGCTGTGACAGTGGGTACCCATCCTTTAACACCACGGTACTGCATACGGTGTGGACAGGGGCAGTATATGCTTGTAAGTGGTCATTGCAATCTGGCAGGATATGTAATCAGCAGGTCTGCTGGTACAGGTTCATGGACTGGCTGGTGCCACTGCCATGCTCTGTAGGACTGTGCTATCCTGGGCACTGCTGCTTGCTGCACCATAGGACCCTGTGTTAGGCATGTTTTCAACATAGCCCAATACAGCAAATACAAGGCACCATGCACACATATCAGTTGGAATGTGGGGTTTCCTCTCTCACACCTGGCAGAGCCTTGTCCTGTGGTTCAAGGGCTGTTAGATCAGCTCATGGTTGGTCTAACCACAGTCAGGACTTGTAGCCACAGTGGAGCTTTTAGAATCCCATTTTAGGGGATGCTGCAGCCTCATTGTGCTGCAAGCCTCCTTATGACCTGGTGCACCACCACTTGGGGTGCAGGGGTGGCACAGGGCTGGTGTGGTGCATGGCCTCCTGATTTCGATGCAGCCTGCTTTTGAAAATTAAAATTGCCACAACATTTGATATAAGGTGCCACTTCCGACAATTCATTTTGGCGCAGGCACTTTGCATCAAATTCAGCGTTTTGAAAACCGAGCCCAATGTTTTTAAGCCTAAAGACCACAAACGTGAATGAAGAGATCTACAGGAAGACATTTCATCTCACATTTCCTGTAATGTGGTCTGCCCATGTTTTGTGATGCATTCTGTGACATACTGTGCGAGCGCCACTGAGTTATTTTGTGGGCTGTGCTTTAAGTCAATGTCAGATTGCTGCGAACAAGTCATTTTTCTGTGCAGATTCTGGAACTTACCTTTGAAATCCAAACTGGCAGCTAGAGTACCATCCACGTGTACATCTAGTTCACTAAGGTTCTTCACTAACTTCTTTACTAAGGTACATAAGGTGCTAGGAGGCCCTGCGCCCATGAATGCACCTATTCTATTAATTATAATAACAAACATCCAACCCTTCTAGAATATGTACAGTACATCAAGACATGTTTAAACTCAGAGTTTGATTTACTAGCAATAACGTCTAAAGGAAGTCTGTTCCAAGGATTAATATTTCTTTGTGTGAAAAAGTATTTACAATTAATATGCCGGAAGCTTTCTTTTCATGAGCTGAAGGGGGTGCCCTCCAGTGTCATAATGGTCACTTTTAAAATCCAAACCTTTCTTTTACAGTAACTCTTACTTTGTGTAGCTAAAATTGCTCCACCAGTTTTCTGATTGTCAGATGATCATTCTCACCAGGAGGCTGACAAGTAACATGCTTTTGGAGGAACTGAATGTGACAGAGTTGAATAAGACCCCGTCCTGTTTGTTATGCAGAAAAGGTTAAAAGCAAGGGTCTGTTCTAGCCTCTCTTTTTCGGTCTCTTTTCTGTCTATTGCACAGTCAAATTTTCTTGTAAGATCTAGTAACAGATCACTCGGACAATCTCACAATTCCCCCCTCCCACTATCTCCTTGTCTTCACTTGCTTTTTCTGTCTTTTCTTCCCCTTGCTCATCTGTGGTTATAGGGATGTATGTTGATCTTGTGAAACTGGGTTATCTGGTTTGAAAATGTGTATAGTTATACTGAGATGATTTGACTTCCATAAACTCTTTTGAAGAGTTCTCAACAGGAGATTAGTTCTGGGACACAATGTTCTACTTTGTTGCACCTGAAAGAAAAGAAACTGACAAGAATACTAATACAAATCATGAGAAACAGGAGGCATCTTACTGAGCACAGGATGCAGAAGTTAATTGCCAGGAAAAGGCGTTATATATGAAGAGCGCAATCATTTGTTGGAGAGAGAGAGAGAGAGAGAGAGAGAGAAACTGAGATTTAGATTCAGAGCTACACTCAGATGAAGAACTTTGTTTTGGTTTGAACTACCTGTATAAAAGTCATCCTGCAGAGTTTTATTTTCTTATTTTATTGTTATTGACAACAATAAGATGCTACTTGCAAATTTTATGACTGCTCTTGGTTTACTATGCTTTCTGACCTTTGCCTCAATAACAGATAGTGATAGAAGTAGGATTTATGGAAGCACCAAGGGAGGTCAACAGTGAAAATGCCGACCTCCCACACAGTGATGCCACAATACAGATGAAGGTATTGTGCCGCCGATGTCTTAGTGTTTTCTGTAGGTGGCTGAACCCTCCACACACCCCCAGACTTTAGGATTATCAACCCCAGGTTGGAGTTGGTCCGGGGAAGGGGCAGAACACTGGGAGAAAGCGAAACATGAAACAGGACCATTACAGCGACTACCACTGTAATGGTCTTTTTTCGTGTTTCACTGGCGGGGTGTCAAGCTAAATGGGAGTACCAGGATTTGCACCATGCAAACTCTATGCCAGGAGTTTTGTACGTGGGTACCAGACAAAGGTATAGATCTGTAACAGCAAGCCTAGGAGTAATTACTAGATGAATGGCAGCCAAACTCGCAGCAGAAACAAAAGTCCAAACTGAGATTGTCCAGCCAGAACCAGTGATGGAAGAAGAGAAAGTAGGGACAGAACCTGAAAGAATGTTTGCAATCTTCAAATGGTGGACTATACAACAAACAGAGATAGAGAAGTGAGAAAAGGGAGCAATCTTAGACCTGGTCCTCTCAAATAGAGATTGAGAGAGGATCACAGATGTAGAAGTGGGTATCCATCTGGGAACTAGTGACCATTGAACAGTATGGTTCACAATAAACACAGCAATAGAGTCAAGCCATACAAAGGCAAAAGTACTGGACTTCAGGAGGGCTGACTTTACCAAAATGGGTGAGTGCCTCAGGAATGTTCTAGCAAATGGGCAGGAAGGAGGGGTGGAAGAACAATGGGGAATAATAAAAACTGCCATTACAGAGGTAACAAGCCTTTGTGTGAAGCAAATAAACAAAACAAAACAATGTAAGAAACCATATTGGTTCTCAAAGGAGGTGGTAGTGAAGGTTCAAGAGAAAAAGAAAACATTCAGAAAGTACAAGGAATCACAGAAGGAGCAGGACAGAGAATTGTATCAGTTAAAGCAAAAGGAAGCTGGGAAGGCAGTCAGAACAGCAAAGGCCCAAAATGAGGAAAAGATAGCCAACTCAGTTAAGACGGGGAATAAAACCTTTTATAGGTACATCAGGGAGCGAAGGAAGACTAAGGGAGGGATAGTGAGGCTTAATAAAGGGGAAGGGGTGGGCAGCTGGTGTCTGTGAAAAGGCAGAGATACTAAACAAATATTTTTGCTCAGTATTTACAAAATGAAGAGGTGGAGGTACCTAAAACAAACAATAGAAACACTCTGGATACAGATGTTGATACCACCCCATTTACAGAAGAAAGGGTTCTGAAAGAACTCTTAAAACTGAAGGTGGACAAAGAAATGGGGCCTGATGGGATTCATCCCAGAATTCTAAAAGAACTAAGGGTAGAACTAGTGACACCACTGACTACCCTCTTTAACAAATCATGGGAGGATGGGGTGGTACCTGAGGACTGGAGGAGGCAGATGTGATTCCCCTTCACAAAAGTGGGAGCAGGGCAGAAGCAGGAAACTACAGACCTGTTAGTTTAATCTCAATGATAGGGAAAATGATGGAATCACTTCTGAAGGAAAGAATTGTCAAGTGCCTAGAGGCCAGAGGGGCACAGGACCCAAGGCAGCATGGATTCACAGCAGGAAGGTCATGCCAGATGAATCTAGTAGATTTCTTTGACTGGGTGACTAAAATAGTAGATTAGGGAAGGGCTGTGGACATGGCCTACCTAGACTTTAGCAAGGCATTTGACTCAGTCCCACACAAAAGATTAATATTCAGGTTAGTCAGCCTGGGAGTGGATCCCAAGATGATAGCCAGGGTAAAGAATTGGCTGGAGAATAGGACACAGAGAGTAATAGTAAATGGAGTCCACTCTGAAGAAAGGGGGGCTACTAGTTGGGTGCCACAGGGTTCACTATTAGGACCGGTTCACTTCAATGTCTTTGTAGGCGACATTGCAGAGGGACTGGAAGGAAAAGTATGTCTCTTTGCAGATGACACAAAGATCTGCAACAGAGTTGATGCACAAGATGGGGTGGAAAGGATGAGAAGGTACTTGGCAATGTTAGAGGAATGGTAAAATGTATGGCAGCTTAGATTTAATGCTAAGAAGTGCAAGGTAATGCACCTGGGAAACAAAAACCCAGGGGAAGAGTACACAATGGGGGGTGAGATACTAACAACAACAAAAATGGAAAGGGACCTGGGGGTAGTCATATCAGATGACTTAAAGGTGGGCAAGCAATGTGAGAGGGCAGTAAGAAGGGCTGGGGGGATACTGGGATGCATAGGGAAAGGCGCCACCAGTAGAAAACAGGAAGTTGTTATCCTTTTGTACAGACAGCTAGTGAGACCCCAACTGGAGTATTGTGTGCAGTTCTGGAGACCCAGTCTCCGCAAGGACATAGACAAGATGGAAGCTGTCCAGACGAGGGCAACTAACATGGTGCAGGTTCTGTACCAGAAGACATGAAGAGAGACTAAAGGAGCTTAATATGCATAGCCTCAAGGAAAGAAGGGGGGGGGGACATGATAGAAACTTTCAAGTACTTCAAAGGACTCAACAAAGTCCAAGAGGATAGCATCTTTCAAAAAAAAGAGATGTGCAAGAACAAGAGGGCACAATCTGAAGATGGGGGTGGCTCAGAGGTAATGTAAGGAAGTATTTTTTCACAGAGAGGGTCGTGGATTCATGGAACGGCCTTCCGGAGGAGATTGTGGAGTCAAAAACAGTGGTTGAATTCAAGCATGCATGGGACAGCCATAAGGCAATTCTAGGGGGTGGGGGTAGGAGGAAGTAGGCTGTTGATTAACTAGGATCTGCAGCTTATCCATTAGGTAGGGAAATGGGCAGACTAGGTGGGCCAAGCGGTCCTTATCTGCCGGCAAATGCTATGTTTCTATGTTTCTCTAAAAGAAGAGATGCACCAAAAAGAGCAGCAGAGAAGTGAAGAAATGCAGCAATAGGAGCAGCAGAGAAAGGAAGAGATGCAGCAACAGGAGAAGCAGTGAAGGGAAGAGATGCAGCAACAGGAGCAGCGATGGCTGGATGCCTTGTAAGTTATCAAAGCTGGAGGATCCAGGACAGGTCCAGCAGAGCAACAAAATACAGACAACTTTAAAAACATTAAACTTACAAATTTGTTTCCCTCGGATGATATCAAAGCATACCTGACAACTTTTGAAAGGGTTGCCGTGGCCTACCAATGGCCAAAGCAGCAATGGCCAATTAGGATGGTACCTTACCTGACAGGTAAAGCACAACTTGCCTACAGCAGTATGGACACTACACAGTCAGAAAAGTATGACTTTTCAAAAGAGAACTCCTTCTGGCCCAGTGGCACTGATGATTGAGGTGCTGCACACCACACCTCATGCTACCCCAGTGACCTGGATTCAGAAACAAGCCTGGTTTGTCAGGGGTCAGCCGGGGGGAGTGCAGGAGTCGGCTTAAGCTTCCACAAGACAAGCTTTCCTTTCTTTGGGTGGGTTCTGGTTGCTTCCACCATACAACTTCTCCCCAGGTGGAGGCCTGGGGGTAGTGCAGGTGGACAGCGGCAAGAGTAGGGAGGGCACTGCGGATTGTGGCATGTGTGTGCCTCTACACATGTGCCCATAACTGCAGTATGGGACAAGTGAGACAATCGGAGCTGGCAAGCTCCATGAAGCTCCTGGTGGCATTCCCAGTGATGGAGCACCAACCAAGAATGGATACAAGCCCCCCGGGTTGGGGACTGGCGCCCGCATGCCAGTTCCACAAAAAATCAGGGGCATAAAATGTAAATTAAAAAAAAAAAAGAAAAGAGAAATCTTGAAAATCTATGATATCTCAGGAGAGGCCTACAGGGAAACATTCTGGTTCCTGAAGTACCACTCAGTTGACAATCCTCGAGAAGCCTTCACCCAACTCAGAGAACTCCTTATTAAATGACTTCAACCAGAGTGCAAAACAGTCCCACATGTCATCAACATACTGTCTCTGCAATGGAGCAATTCATCAACATCCTACCTACAGATATGCAGCTTTGGGTAAAATGTCACCAACCAGAAGGTGGGGAAAAGATCATTTCTTTTGCTGAGGATTATCAGATGGCCAGACAGACCACGTAGCAGTGAAGTAACAGCCAATGACTGATAAAACCCTGTTTTTTCCTGATTTTGCTTCAGGTCAGGTAAGAACTCTGAAGGGGGTAATAAATGTGCACCCAAAATACTTCATTTTCTATAACTGTAATAATCCAGTCCATACTGCAAGAAATTGCTATAAAAATAAAGAGGGTACCACTGGAGCAGATTTGTCCTTAGCAAATGGAAGCAGGTATTTAACAGACATCAAGGTGGGAGATAAGATTGTGAAAGGACTTACTGATTTGGGAAGCAAACAGACCCAAGGGCATGTTGAAGTGCTAGGAAAACACTGTGCAAAAGGACCAGGTACTGGGGTCATCTGCATCCATGGGGACATGCAATATTATCCCACCCAAATGACTCTGAGCATTATTGGGGTGTTGCACCAAATGAAATCGGGGTACTACCAAAGTTATCTGCATCTGTAATCATTGCAAATTACTTTCTAGGATTTACTGAGTTAATCTCAGAGGAAGTAAAACCTGCAGGTTCAGCAGCATTGGTAACAAGAGCATAGGTAAAGAAAATCTCAGCTGATTGGGACAATTTTCCTTTCAGTGACTTTGATGCAGACGTGTTTGAGAACAGTTCCAAAATCCAGAAATCTAGGAAAGAAAGAAGACGCATGAAAAAAAACAGTGGCAAAAAAGACTGATTGACCTAAGAGATTGATACATGAAAATTCTGAAACTAAACTGATAGCTGATTGTGATTTTGTTTCTGAGCAAACTAATGATGTTTCTCTCCACAGTTATTTTAAGCAGCTGGGGGTGAAGCAAAAACAGGGTTAACCAGTGTTTAAAAAGTGTAATGGGTTACTGTACAGAGTTTGGGTCACAGCTCATACGCAGGAACAGATATAGTAGAGCAATTGAATATACCACAGAAGTATAGAAATTAGTTGTTACAGATAGTACATGAGAGTCCTATGGCTGGTCACTTGGGGAGAGATCACACCCTTGTCAGACTGCTATACAGATTTTACTGGCCTGGAATTTGTAAAGATGTTGCTACGTATTGCAGTTGTATTGTGTGCTGAATGTCATAAAGTAGCCACTAGTGACTAAAAAAGACAAGGTGCCCCTGGTGCCCCTACCCTTGATAGATGTGCCTTTTGAGAGAATTGCAATGGATGTGGTTGGCACCTTAGGCAAAAGTAAAAAGGGTAACTGATTCATGTTGGTAGTATGTGACTATGCTACTCTGTACCCTGGGGCAATTTCAATGCATACTGTCTCAGACCCAAAAGTAACAACAGAGCTTTCCAAAATTTTCAGCAGGGTGGGCATGCCTCAAGAGATTATTACTGATCAGGATAGTAATTTTGATGCTGCATTGCTGAAGGAGCTGTATTAATTGCTAGGTATCACTGGCATAAGAAACTCCCCTTATCACTCTCAGACAGGTGGTATTGTTCAGTGTTTAACCAAACTTTTAAAAGCATGTTAAAAAGGTTTGTGAAAGGTGAAGGGAAAGATTGGGACCAATACTTACTTTACCTGCTTTTTGCTTACAGAGAAGTGTCACTAGCCTCAACAGATTTTTCACCCTTTGAAATGATGTATGGTAGACAACCTGGAGGGACACTAGATGTAATAAAGAAACATGGGAAGATAACCCTGCTCAGAATAAAATATATTACATCTTATATGTGTGCCCTGAGAAAGAAGCTAGCAAAATATGTTGAAATTGCCCATAACAATCAGGAAGAGGCCCAGATTCATTAGAAGGTTGTATTATGGTCATGGGGTAAAAGAAAATGTTTTTGAGCCAGGTGAAAAGGTCCTGCTACTGTTACCCACTACAGACAATGCACTGTTAATGAAGTGGTAAGCCCCTAATAAAGTGCTTAGACATACTGGCACAGTTAACTATGAGCTTGAGACCCCAATAGGAAACCTCCTACCGAGTTATACCATGCTAACCTTCTGAAGAAATGGGTTGAAAAACCACCAAAGGCTGCTTTGTTAGTATTACCAAAAACTGGTAAAGACTATATTGATATAGCTTATGACAAACTGGAACAAACTGTAACTGCTGATGCTGTAAAGGTGAATGTTTCCTTAACCTCCGAACAAACTGCAGAAATTTGTAACTTGTTAAAGACATTTAACAGTACTTTTACCACAGTGCCAGGCTGAGCAAAATGGGTCAAGCACGTAATAGTGATGGGGAATGCTCACCCTATTAGACAAAAGGCATACAGATTACCAGAGTGGTTAAGCGCAGACATACTTAAGGAAATACAGAAAATGAAACAGTTGGATATCATAGAAGAGTCGAGAAGTGCTTGGTTATCACCAATAGTGATTGTAAATAAAAAAGAAGGGGGTGTAAGAATCTGCCTTGATTTTAGGAATCGTAATCAAGTGTCTGAATTTGACAGTTACTCTATGCCCAGGATAGATGGTTTGGTGGACAGACTGGGGAGTGCCAAGTATATCAGTACCTTCAATCTCAGCAAGGGTTACTGGCAAATTCCCTTAGCTAAAGAATCCAGAAACAAAACTGCATTTGTCACTCCTGTGGGATTCTATCAGTTCACCACCATGCCATTTAGTTTGCATGGTGCACCTGCTACATTCCAGTGGTACTTGGATGTAATTTTCACTACTTACACTGGTTATTGTGCTGCTTACCTGGATAATGTTGTGGTGTACAGTCCAGACTGGAAAAGCCACCTGTAACACCTATGAGCAGTTATCCAATCTATCAAGAAGGCAGGTCTGGGGCTGGCACTCCAGTTCAGAGGTAGCACAACTGCTCATAATGCTAGTGATCAGGGTTTGGGAATGGGTCTTGGTCACTGGAGGGCCTGCCAAGGGGAGAGCAGGACTGAATGCCCTAAAGGCTGTTCTCTCCTCCTCTGGGGAGGAAGGGTTGCTGCACCTGTTATGCTAGAATGGCAATTCGGTTAGGGGCAACATGAAAAGAAGAGTAGGACATCTGCTGGAGCCTGGAGCAGCAGCACACCTCGACATGTTCTGGCCTCCTTGGGCTCCCATGCCTGCCGACATCCTTAGAGGAGGATACAATGGATTAAAATGTAAAAGACCCCTGTGCATTAGGGCCTCTGGGCCATTGATCCCCCTTGACTCATGCGCAACTGCTGCAGGCATGCCATAGCACAGGAACTCTCCCATATGATGGTCCCACCGAAGAGGAGGTAGTCCCACAGGGTTTATGGTCCACAGTTAGGAGCCAGGGGCCAGGGATGGCTCAGGGGTGCCATGGCCAGGACATAAAAAAGAAACTAAAAAAAAAAAGCCAGGTCTGACTAGTAATATTACCAAATGTGCATTGGGCATGCAGGAAACCATATATGTGGGATATGTTTTGGAAAATGGAGAAGTAAAGCAAGAGATTTCTAAGATAGAAGCTGTAGTTAACAGTCCTGTCTGTAAAACAAAGAAACACGTCAGGTAATTTTTAGGGCTGGCTAGTTACTATTGGGATTTGTTCCCAGCTTTGCCTAGTTAACTCCGCCCAATGAACTCATGAAAAAATGGTGCACGAGTAATGTGAAATGGTCCCCAGAGTGTGATGAGGCTTTTCTGGCCATTAAAGCTGCATTATGTTCTGCCCCGTTTTAAGAAGCCCAGACTTTCAAAAATAATTTTTGTTACAGACAGATGCATCAGAGATAGGCCTAGGTCCAGTCCTGAGTCAAAATATGTATTTATTTATTTCAATTTTGGTAACCGGGTAGGCCCACTGGAACCTTGCAGTCCCTTTTTCAGGGGCGACTCGGGATTAGTTACATGTACCTAGTGGGAGGGAAAAACCAATGCTTTGATATGTACAGTACAGCAAGGCTTGCATAGAGTGAATGAACGTACATTACAGTACAGGAAATAATACAACAATAATCCAAACTTTTGGTTAGGAACAGACCATCAACAGTTATAAGCCTATTTAAGTGCAAAAGTCAGTACTACCATCTAGCTTTCAGAATACATAGTTTAATATATATATATAGTTTTATAATATATAGGAAAATATAGCTGGGAAGGACCATCCCATTCTATATATCAGTAGCAAACTGCATGACAGAGAGAAAAGTTACTTCACCACTGAAAAGGAATGCCTTGTGGCAAAGTGGGTCATGGAGTTCCTTAAGTTGTATTTGCTATGAGTTGACTTTGTACTTATAACATACCACAATCCTCTCTGTTAACCTAATCAAATGAAGAATAAAAATTCCAGAATCACAAGGTGGTACCTGGCACTACAGCCATTTAAATTCAAAGTGATGCACAAATCTGGAAAAGAGAATGTTAATGTTAATTTTCTTTCAAGACATGGATCAGGAATTGAGAATTCAGAAGGTTAAAAAATGTGTGGGTTTAAATTTAGCTGTTTGCTGTACTGATTGTTATGGAAAGACGGTTACTACATATGCACAGTACTGTAAAGGTTATAAAGTAATATTAGAAGAAAATTAAAAGAAAGTTTTGGAAAGTTTTAGCAGGGTCTGCAATATAGCACAGAGGTTAGAGCACTGAGCTACGAATCAAAATACACCATAGTAATGGGTTTGAATCCCACAACCACTAGAAGTACAATGCCCCTGAACCGCTTGTTGCACATGTCAGATCACCTGATTTTGGTGCAGGGTCTGCACCAGAAGTCATATGACGAAAGACTAAAAGAGCTTAATATGTATACCCTCAAGGAAAGAAGGGAGAGCAGGGACATGATAGAAACATCCAAGTACCTCAATGGACTCAACAAAGTCTAAGAGGGTAGCATCTTTCAGAAAAAGAGATGAGCATGAACAAGGGGGAACAATTTGGAGATAGAGGGGGTTGACTCAGGGGCAATGTGAGGAAGTATTTTTTTCATGAAGAGGGCAGTGAACGCATGGAATGGCCTTCCTGTGGAGGTCATGGGGTGAGAAACTGCAGGGGAATTTAAGAATGCATGGAACAGACACAAGACAATTCTATTGGGGGGGTAGGAGGAAGTAGGCTGTTGGTTAACTAGGATCTGTAACTTATTCAATAGGTAGTGAAATGGGCAGACTGGGTGGGCCAAGCGGTCCTTATCTGCTGTCAAAGTCTATGTTTCTATGTCTATGTTATCTATTTAAAAAAAAAAAACAGGTTCCCGCTTAAAGAGGGGGTATGTGACAGGGTTGAGTAAGACTCTGTCCCTTTGTTATGCAGAAAAAGTTAAAAGCAAGTATCTGTTTTAGCCTTTCATTTTCTGTATCTTTTTGCCTGATTGTGCAATCAAATATTCTTGTGAGGCATAGGAACTGATCATACTGACAGTCTCATGATCCCCCCCCCCACTGCTATCCCCCTGCCTTCACTTGCTGTTTCTATCTTTTCTTTTCCCTTGCTCGTCTGTGGTTATAGGAATGTATATGGATTATTGTGTGAAACTGGGTTCTCTGGTTTGAAAATGTACATACAGTAGTCATATTATTGAGATGATTGCAAAAAAATGTTTGGAACTCAGGGGGTTAACTTTGAGATGCAGCTTGACCTCCACAGACTCTTTTGCAGAGTTGTCAACAGGAGATTAGTTCTGGGATACAATGTTCTATTTTGTTGCACCTGCAAGGAAAGAACCTGACAAGAATGGTTATACATTTTGTGAGAAACAAGAGGCATCTTAACAAGATCAGGATACAGAAGTTAATTGCCAGGAAAATACATTATATTGTATATAAAGAGACTAATCTTTTGTTGGAGAGAGAGACTGAGATTTAGATTTAGAGCTATACTCAGATGAAGGACTTTGGTTTGGTTTGAACTGCCTGTATAAAAGCTATCCTGCACAATTTTAATTTTTTTATTTTATTTTATTGTTGATAATAAAATGCTTCTTGTGAATTTTATGACTGCTCCTGGTTTTCCTGTGCTTCCCGACCTTTGCCTCGATGACACTGAAGAATCTCATATTTTGCCAATGTCAACAATCCATGGAGCATCTTTAATCCACAATCACACATGAACCTATGGAACTCCATGGGTTTGGTACTCCTCCTCCAAAAATGCTGTGAAACATGTCCCATTGGAGGATTCTCCATTAAAGGTATGAACTGTTCAGGATATCTGCTTTTTCCTGATACTCCTCTGCACTGTCTTCCCCTTTTCTTCTTAGCCTCACAATCCCTCCCATTTTCATCCTCTTCATTTATGGACCTAAGAAAGGTCTTGTCTCCCTTAGTTACCTCTTTGGCTATCCTTTCCTCAGTGTGCACCTTTGTGTCACTCATCGCGTTCCCTGCTTGCCTCTGCTTTTCCTGGTAGATTGCCCTCTGCGTTACTTTGTACCTCCTTAATGCTACCTTGTAAAAAAGGCCTTATCTTTTGAAGGTAAAGGTTGCTTTTGAAAATCTGAACTTGGAGCTGGGAAGGATGCACAGTCTTGAACTAGGAACTAGGAAACTGGAGGAGGGTAACATCTTGCTTGATTTCTGAGGGAAGTGTGCATTACTTTTAATTTTTCACTGGTTTTTGCTTGTTTGAAACAAAAAGAACGGGTTTGCAATACTACTGATCTTTTTGTAGATTGCTACTTTATATACAGAGGGATTAAACTACTGCTGATTTTGTTTTTCTTTTTCTGTGAATCTGGTGCCTTATTTGTGGCTTGATAATATGTTGGTGCCTTTTTGCAACAAACATTTAAGTTTTCACTGGTGGGTTCTTTCATTTCTGCAGTCAGTCGAGCGTGTGTTAGAGCCAGACATAGCCTCAGAAGGTTCAAACTGAATTGTTCTGATTGTCCTCACAGCACAGAACAGGTGGCTTGCCCACACCCTCCCCTCCCCCATTCCAACCCTCCCCCGACTAACCTAGTTTTATGGGATTAGGCAGGAAGGTGTGGCAACTTCCTGCTCAGACACAAAAATGGGTGGGGTGTGCCACAGAAAGCAGCCAGGCAGTGTTGCATAAGCTGGGAGGATATCTTCTTGTGATTGCTATTTTTAAAAAACCTTGGAAGGGTCCTAGTACATAATACCTTGGAAAAAGGATACACTACTAAGGGGAAATGAGGTTCCCTAATAACAAAAAAAAAAAAAAAACATACACAATTTCAACAGGGAGGGAGAGAAAAATGTGGGGAGTAGTGCAATGCACTGGCTGTGGGGTGGCAGTCTTCTAGGAGACATTCTGGAGGCTGCGATGCTGTCCTATTTGCAGACACCTCTCTGCTCTGAGGGATGAGGTTGCCTGTCTCCAGGTTGATCTGGCAAGGAGTAGGGAGACCTCCTCCTCCCCCACCCAGGACCTGGCAGAGAACTGGAAAATCTCCTCCCCCACCCAGGGTCCACTAGGGCCACAGCTGCTGCCTCAGAGCTTGCCAAGAATAAGGAGTGGTTGGACTACGGTGGGCTCAGGGTGGGTGAGGGTGATGGAACAGAGGCGCATCCCTCCACTTATACCTCTCCACAATTCATATGCCTTTCTGGTGCAGCGTTGTTCCTTTATGGCAGCACCTGCAGTGGAGATCAAGGAGGATGCTGGGAACCTCCACAAAGGAGATGCACAGGAGGGTGGCATGGGATCCCACAGGAGAAAGAAATGACTCCTGGTGGGGGACTCAATCATTAGGGGGTAGAACTGGGGGAGGGAAGGGAGAGGGAGGTAAGGTGCCTACCTAGTGGCATGGCATGGAGGGACAGGAAGCGAATCCTCAGGATCATGGAAGCAGCTGCACGGGAGAGGGAGCTGGATGTCATTGTCCACCTAGGAACAAATGACCTAGCTAGGAATGGGATCAGAGCTGTGCAGGAGGAGTTTGTGGAGTTGGGGAGGGGCCTAAGGCAAGTAGCATGCACTGTAACTTTCTCAGAGGTGCTGCCTGTCTATGGCATGAATGAGGCTAGGGTACTCTGCATCCTGGGATTCAATGAATGGTTGAAAAACTGGTGTGGAGCACAGAGATTTAGCTTCATTGGGTACTGGGGGTCCACCTGGAGGAATACATGCCTATACTGCCGTGATGGTCTGCATCTGTCTGGGAGGGGAACCAGGATCCTAGGTGATAGGTTTAAATGCTTCTTTGGCAAGCTTTTAAACTAGCGAAGGGGGGAGGCACTGAAAAGGAGCAGGGAATTCCCAGCCTCCCCCACAAAACAGGGTAGTTAGCAAGGTTAACACCAAGGTAGCGAGGGCAATAAGGAGTAGGGCAGGGGTAGATGGAGAAAAAGGCAAAGGTAATAAGTACAGGGATGGGGCTAAAAGTGGTAAGGCTTTCAAAAAATGGAGGGTGATGAGTACCAATGCCCGTAGTCTGGGTAACAAGCTTCCTGAACTAGTGGCCTTGTTGGGAGAGGGACACCTGGATATCGTGGCAGTCACAGAAACCTAGTACACAGAGAACCATGACTGCGATGTCAACATACCAGGTTACACAATCTACAGGATGGGCAGGGAGGGCAAAAGAGGAGGAGGAATAGCTCCCTACATAAGGGAAGGGATCAACGCAATGGAACTAAAGGGTAAACAGGGAGGAGAGAAGGCACTGTGGGTCACCTTGAAGACAGGAAATGGCACCACCACAATATGCACAGGGGTTATATACAGACCACCTTCTCAGGGGGAGGAAATGGGCAATGTAATGATAGGAAGCATCCTTAGAATGGCAGATAAAAGGGAGATATTGTTGATGGGGGACCTGAATATGCCAGATGTTAACTGGAGCACATCTGCTGCAACCACATCCAAGAGCAGAGTCATTCTTGATTCCCTACAGGGGGCATGCCTCAGGCAGCTAGTATTGCAACCCACTCAGGAGGGATCAGTCTTATACCTGGTACTCTCAAACGGGGACAGTGAGAGGATCTTGGATTTAGAAGTGGGTAGCCATCTGGGAACAAGCGACCACCAAAGAGTGTGGTCCACAATAAATACAGCCATAGAGTCAAGCCATACAAAAGCAAGGGTACTGGACTTTCAGAGGGCTGACTTTGGCAGAATGGGAGAGTGCCTAAGGAATGCACTAGCAAAAGGGCAGGAAGGAGGGGTGGAGGAACAATGGGGCAAAATCAAAACTGCCATCACAGAGGAAACAAGCCTTTGTGTGATGCAAATAAACAAAACAAAATGAAGGAAAAACACATTATGGTTCTCAAAAGAGGTGGTGGGGAAGGTTAGGGAGAAAAAGACAGCATTCAGAAAGTATAAGGAGTCACAGAAGGAGCAGGAAAGAGAACTCTATCAGTTAAAGCAGAAGGAAGTGGGGGAAGGCAGTTAGAACAGCAATGGCCCAAACCAAGGAAAAGATAGCCAACTCAGTTAAGAGGGGGATAAAACCTTTTATAGGTACGTTAGTGAGCGAAGAAAGAACAAAGGAGGGATAGTGGGGCTTAATATGGGGGGGTGGGCAGAGGGTGACAATGAACAGGCAGAGATACTGAACAAATACTTTTGTTCAGTATTCACAAGAGAATAGATGGGGGGATGTGCCTAAACCAAACAATAGAAGCATTCTGGATAAGAGGGTCGATACCAATCCATTCACAGAAGAAAGAGTCCTGAAAGAACTCCTAAAACTCAAGGTGGACAAGGCAATGAGGCCTAATGGGATTCACCCCAGAATTCTGAAAGAACTAAGGGGAGAATTAGTGACACCACTGACTACCCTTTTGTACAAATCATGGGAGGATAGTGTGATACCCGAAGACTGGAGGAAGGCAGATGTGATTCCCATTCACAAAAGTGGGAGCAAGGCAGAGGCAGGAAACTACAGACCTGTTAGTTTGACCTCAGTGGTAGGGAAAATGATGGAATCACTTCTGAAAGAAAGAATTGTTGAGTACCTAGAGGCCAGCAGGGCACAGGACCCGAGACAGCATGGATTCACAGTGGGAAGGTCATGTCAGATGAATCTAATAGATTTCTTTGACTGGGTGACCAAAGTAGTAGACCAGGGAGGGGCTGTGGACATGGCATACCTATACTTTAGCAAGGCATTTGACACAGTCCCACACAAAAGATTAATAAACAAGTTAGCCAGCCTGGGAGAGGGTTCCAGGGTGGTAGCCTGGGTAAAAAATTGGCTGGACAACAGGACACAGAGGGTAAAAGTAAACGGAGTCCACTCCGAAGAAAGGGGGGTTACTAGTGGGGTACCGCAGGGTTCAGTAGTAGAATCAGTCCTCTTTAATGTCTTTATAGGAGACATTTCATTTATTTATTTATTTTATTTCGATTCTTGGAAATAACCATTGAGCAAAATGCTCTTTTTCAAAGGTTCCACGTCAGCAAGTACAGGACAATACATAGATAAACAACACAAATTACATTTCTTAGGCACACAATTATTATAGGTTTAGAAGTATTTCATAGTAGCAGAAACTGAAAAACATACTGTATCTAATTACAGCCACAATTGAATCAAAGAAAACCATTCCACACTGAAAGTCACCATTCAAGAGCATTCGTACTGCTGAGGAGAGCAGCCTAGAGAACAGGCATTGTCAAGATTTCAAAAGGACGGGGAGGGGAGTAAGGAGGTGTACAGGTAAGGAATAAACATGAGAGAGTAGAGAGGCATATTGGGGTAAGGGTAGTTACAAGAGAAAAGTAGTTGAGTGAGACATAAGGTGGGGACAATAAGGGAGGACATGGGGAATGTGAGGAAGGAGTGTAGAATACAGGGGGAGTAGACAAAGAGTGACATAAGTTGGAGGTGAGAAAACTAGGTGACTGGTGGCAAAAACAGGTAAAAGAAAAGGAACCAGTAGACATCAGTAAGTGATCGATGGTGAGAAGTGCAGCTACAACACTGGGGTCAGTGTAAAACAAAAAGAGGACAATTAAAAGCATACAAACCCATGGTCTGAAGTAGTTAGCTTAAAAGAGGCTTAAAGGAAACTGTAACATGGGCCTAAGATCAGGTTCTGAACATTGTGGAGGGGTTGGAAGGAAAAGTATGCCTCTTTGCAGATGACACAAAGATTTGCAACAGAGTTGATACACAAGGGAGGTGGAAAGGATGAGAAGGGACTTGGCAAGGTTGCAGGAATGGTCAAAAGTAAGGTAGCTTAGATTCAATGGAAAGAAGTGCAAATGAACACACCTGGGAAACAAAAACTCAGTGGAAGAGTACACAATGGGGGGGGTACTAGCAACAACAAAAATGGAAAGGGACCTGGGGGTAGTCATATCAGACAACCTAAAGGTGAGTAGGAAATGTGAGAAGGCAGTAAGGAGGGCTAGGGGGATACTGGGATGCATAGGGAGAGGCATCAACAGTAGAAAACAGGAAGTTTTCATCCCTCTATACAGACAGTTGGTGAGATCCCATCTGGAGTACTGCATGCAATTCTGGAGACTCCATCTCCACAAGGACATAGACAGGATGGAGGCAGTCCAGAGAAGGGCAACTAAAATGGTTCAGGGTCTGCACCAGAAACCATACAAAGAGAGAGAGAGAGAGAGAGAGAGACTAATGAAGCTTAATTTGTATACCCTCGAGGAAAGGAGGGAAAGGGGGGATATGATAGAAACTTTTAATTACCTCAAGGGAATCAACAAAGTCCAAGAGGGTAGCATCTTTCAGAAAAAGAGATGTGCAAGAACAAGGGGGCACAGTCTGAAGATAGAGGGGGGATGGCCCAGGAGCAAGGTGAGGAAGTATTTTTTCATACAGAGGGTGGTGGATGCATGGAACGGCCTTCCTGAGGAGGTTGTGGGGTCAAAAACAGTGGGGGAATTCAAGAATGCATGGGACAGACATACGGCAATTACAATGGGGAGCAGGAGGAAGTAGGCTGTTGGTTAACTAGGATCTGTAGCTTATCCAGTAGGTAGGGAAATGGGGAGACTGTGCGGGCCAAGCGGTCCTTATCTGCCGTCAAAGTCTGTGTTTCAATGTTTTGATGTATTTTTTTTTTTTACTTGTTCTTTTTGAACATTGTTACACATTAAGCATTTATAAAGGTAACATTATATGTTCCATGCTGTATTTAAACAGGTATTCTAACTATTCAAGTGTGATGTACACATTCATCATCAATTATTAAACAAATAAGTACAGCAGAGCTAAGTCCCAAAGTACAGAGAGATTCAAGATGTAACAACACTAATATAAAATATTTTAAAGAAAGAAAGATATTTCCTGTAGATGGATGGAAGACACAAACATAGGGTTATCCCCTCTTGGTCAGATAATTGTAACTGTAAAAACTTCTCCCTCTTAAAATATGTGTCCAAATACAAAATCATAATTATGATAAAAATAAAATCCTACCAATATCCACAATATAAAGTATATGTTGTACCAATATATAACTACCTGACATATTTCTTTATGTAATTATGTCTACAGTGGAGCCAAATTAATAATGTTATAACAGCAAGCTAAACCTATGGAAATATGAACTTAATTCACTTGCGAGCATCATTAATTCCTATTATGTTTTATGAACATCTCATCTCCTCTCATTTTTATTTAAACTGGTATTCAGATTAGCAACAATGCCATTTTTCACAGTAACCAGTACACAAAAACAAATGCAAATAAAATAATTACTTAAAAACATACGCAATTGGAATCCAACAACAACATGTTACACAATCCAGATTTAAATGAGGACAATTGTATGCCACACAAGACAGACTGAGGTAAATTGTTATAATGGATAATCTCTTTGTATTTCAAGGATCGCTGACCAAAAGTCAAATTAAATTGGGGAATGGAAAAAACATATTTGTTTTGAGACCCGGTTAAAAAACATGTTAGTACATCTAGGGAATTTCTCACTCACCAGGTTTGGCATAAAGCCTAATGCAATTTGATGCAAAAAAAATGTAAGCCTGATATTCAACACATTGTTTGGATGGAAGACATCCCATTAAATTATATAACAAATAATGATGTGTTGATCCCCTCGACCCAGTAGCAAACCTACATATGGAATTGTAAAGCATATGTAATGTATTAAATAAATTTTCGGTCAAAAAAAGGTAAAAACTGCTATCATAATCAAGCTTTGAAAACAACAAACTATTTGCCATTTTGCCAATAACCTTCATGACTCACGAACCAAAAACAAATTTATTCTGTATAACATGACCAATCTATTGTGTATTACCTTAGTTAACTGATAACGTGTTGATCAAATGTAAAATGTTTTTCCAGGGTAATCCCCAGGTAACAGAAGCTATCCACACAATCAGTTGGAAGCCCATTAAAATCATAAATCTGAATACCATATGACAATGATTTATTAGGATGATAAAAGATCATAGATTTGTTTTGTTTTTTTCAGAATTTGAAAGTAACTTATGAGACAAAAAAACAGTTATGAATATGACTGAAATCACTTTGGAGAGTTTGTTATAAACAATAAAAATCTTTATCAGAACTAAACAAAACAGCATCATCTGCATCTAAAACTAACTTAAATGAGGCACAGACCAAAGGAATAGAGTTCAAAAATAAAGAAAACAACAGCGAGCCCAATATGGAGCCCTTGGGTATCTGCACCATATCTCCTTAGTGTCAGATGGAGCCCGTTTGATAAACAGTGCAGTGGGATCTCCACTGAGGATAGCTTCTGAACCAAGAAATTGAGTCAGCTAAGAAATCCTGTTCCAACACGGTGTATAGAAGAAGTTCATGGTCGACCAAGTTGAAGGCCTTGGTGAGGTCCGTGAAACTGATGCCACATGGAGCTCCCTTTCTAGAGCCCCATGGACATTGTCCATGAACTCCACCAAGGGCATCTCAGTATTAGAGCTTGATCTAAAACCATGCCGAGTCCCAGACAAAAGATCTCACTTAATGAGATGTTCATTAACCTGATCAACTGCAATTCTCTCAAGGAGTTTTGATAATGGAGAAAGAGGGACATTGAATGATAGTTTGATAAAATAGTCAAGTCCAGATTTATGAATTGGTTTAATAATGGCTGTTTTCCAACATTTTGGAAATACCCTATAACATAGGGAATGATTAAATAAATGGGTAAGGGGAATTAAAATAGAACAGGTCATTTTAATTAACCGAAAAATCAACACTGACTGTGACATCCAGCATAGAGATGATAATAAACAAGTCATTATTCCTTTATAGATTGGCAGTTAGCATAATCCACCCCACAGACCTGAGGAATTAACCCATTAGTACATTATTGAAATACTGGAGGAAAAACCTTCGAATTAATATCAGGGTAGAAAAAATGGCAATGATCATTTCATGATTAGATACACGCATATGCTAGCACATTCTCTACTTTGCAGATTTATATGTCTAATATTCAGGCGTTATAAAAACTGAAGAAAGAAAAAAAAAGAAAAGTTATTTAATTGATGTCACAACTCACTGAAGCTCCAGGTATTAAAAAAAGAAGAAAACTCTCTCTATAATATTAGTGGCAGTTGCTCAACAGCAACAGACTGGGTGAGTTTAGTATTAACTTCAATCAGAATAATATTTAAGATGCTGTCCGAGTTGGAATTAAAGGAGTCAGCCAACATTTGTAGTAGTTCAGAGGTTTGTGTTACATATTTATCCCTTAAGTGCTGATGTCAGAGTACCTACTGTATCCACTATTTTCATAGGCTGTTTTAGAAAGCTCTAGATACCAGTACATTCTGTTCCTGAATACACTTCTAATATGTTGGTGGGGTGGAAAGAATAAGGGAGGATCTGGCCAGGCTGGAGGAGTGGTCAGCAAAGTAGCAACTACAATTCACGTAAGAAAATGCAAAATTATGCACATAGGGTGTAAGAAATCCAATGGCAAAATACTGGTTCGGCGGTGGGGCTAGGGAAACAGAGCAGGAAAGGGACCTGGGGATCACAATTTTGGACAACATGAAGGTTCAGAGCCAGTGTGACAGGGCAGCGAGGAAAGCAAACAGAATGCTGGCATGCATAGGAAGGGGCTTCACAAGCAGGAAATGGGAGGTGATCATGCCACTTTACAAAATAATGATCAGACCACACCTAGAATACGGGGTATAGTTCTGGAGGCCACACTTACAAGGGAACAGGGACAGGCTGGAGAGGGTCCAGACAAGAGCAACCAAGATGGTGCAAAGGCTATGCAAGAGGTCATATGAGGAACGGCTGAAGGAACTAAACTTGCACACACTGGAGATGAAGAGGGAAAGGGGGAATATGGCAGAAACCTTCAAATATCTAAAGGGAATAAATAGGGTAAGGGAAGGTAGCATTTTCAAATCCACTAGGGGGCATGCATTCAAACTGGGGGGGGGGGAGATTTAAAGGAGATGTTAGGGAAAAGTGCTTCACTGAGAGGGTTGTGGGGCCATGGAACAGGTTGCCAGAATGAGTTATGGGGGTAGATTCAGTGGACAAATTCAAGAGAGCTTGGGACACCTACACAGGGCTAAATAAGAGAGGGAGGGTAAGGGAATGGAGGGTGTAAGATGAATTAGATGGGGGTATATCGGGCAGAATAGATGGGCCATGTGTTCCTTTTCTGCTGGAAAATTTCTGTTTTTATGTTCTATGTTTCTATGGACTCCTTCAAAGAACACTCTGGTGTGGTCAGACTTTTTTTTACCTTCACCTTACAGGGTACAGAACAGAAAGATAGACACCTATTTCCTTGACCTCTTCCTTGTATTACAAAAGGTGACGCCTCCCCTGCTGGGTGACAGGAGCACCATCAGAATAGATGAAGACTGTATGACTTTTAAGCGTGAATGCTCCTTTGATCCTAGCAATTTTAATACTTGATTCCCTGTCCAACAGTGATGCAAAGGTTACAGATTATTGGCTTGAGTTTGAGTTTGCATGAAATACTTTTCTTACAGGGATCAGAAACACTCTGATAATATGCAGCATATAAATAAGCAGTAACCGATGACAGAGTATGGGGTTATTGGGGATTAATCAATACCCTGGGTGCATTGTAAGGCATGAGGCATCAGGCCGAGTGTCATCACAGCACCCGGTGTGTTAATTAATCTCCAATAACCCCATACCCTGTCATGGGTTAGTGCGCTTATAACATGGGATCAGTACAGTGTTATACAAATAAAGGAAAGTCACATAAAATGGTGAAAATGTTGAAATTTTATGAAGTATCCTTCCCCCCCAGAAAGTAGTTCCACAGTAGAAATGCCCCGACATGCCATAATGAAGCACTACACACACTGTTATATTGCACAGGATGCATGTGTGTAGAGACGACAGAGAGATTCTGCAGAGAAGAAACAATTACACTGATAAGCAAAACAACATGCAAAACATGCCATAATGCTCTGCAGTGCAACTGTGCGGCACACAGACTGTAGGCACAGAGTGGCACAAAACAGTGTCACGTGACTATTACTTCTGAACAGTAAACAAACTGGGACATTACCTAAACATTACGAAGTGTCAAGATTTACACAAGCTATCAGGATTATATAGCTAGCATTACCACATGCCAAAATTGCAGACAAGATCCAGATGACACAACTGTGTGCTGTGCCTTTTAACATAGCAACATTACAGCCAATATCAGGATTATACAGCCAACATTAATGAACAGCAACATTGTAGACAACATCGGGATTATACAACTGTCTGCTGCTCCTCTGAACAAATGTACAGTATGCAAACACCTTCACCATGGGTGGGGGAAGCGACTGTCTCTCTCTCTCCCCCCCACAAGTGCTGCCAAACTAACGGCTCCCTATGTCCAGACACAACATAAAGAAAGAGAGAGACAGAGACACACACACTACAGTGCAGAAAGTTTGAATTGCGCACTGTGTCGGTGAGTGTGTCTCCCTCTCTGAAGTCAACATGTCATGCTCTCTCTCTCTGGTGCTCGCTGCAGCCCACTCGTCCTCCTCTAATTCCCAGTCTCTCCCCAAGTACCTCTGACACTGGTTGTCTCTCTCTGTCTCAGCTGTCCCTTTCACAAAAGTAGCAGGGGATACTCAGAAACTGGCTGTTACAATTGCTGCAGTTACCTGCCCATGCTGCCACCTGCTGTCACTCTCAAGCACCACGGCGGAGTACATGCACCACTCTGCTTCTCTGCAGCTCATTTCTACTGTCCCTGTGCCTCCTCACAGCACTCTCTCTCTGTCTCTCTCTCTCTCTCTCTGTCTCTCTCTCTCACACATATCTCTCTGGTGATGTGTGTGGCTCATTCCACTGAACTGCTATGGGGGGTGCAAAGAGCAGCACTGATTCACTGACAGCTATGCCACCACTGCTCCCCACCTGCTACTGTGTCACTTCCTTGAACACACTTCACCCCACAGACCCAGTCAGCAAGCTTTCGCATTCACACTGTTACATCCACGGGGGTTAAATACTGTTTGGGGGGGCAACACCTTCACAGCGCTACTGCACAGGATCAGCGAATTATCAGGGAACTGTGTCTTATGCTGATTACCGCGGGACTGTCACTTGTGCTGTCTTATTACGTTTTGGCAAAGTACCAGTCCTGATTCTCATGAGGGATCTTGCCACCGGGGCATTTTACAGCAACTGTGTATATAACAGTGATTAATGCAGAGTCAGCTGATTTTGCTAAACAATTGGCTGTCTCCTTTTCCCTACCCCATGATATGAGAATCAGTGTATTTAAATTGTTTGGTCCACAATGTCTTTACCAAGCCCCATGTATTGTATGTCTCTGACTCTTAAGAGCAGCATTCCCACAAAGCATAAGTTGTATTATTTAGATAGTTTCTGCTCCTCAGTTGCTGTTAGCATGTTTACATATCTTTGGCACACCTGGGGCTTGTGGCAATCACATGCATCTGAAAATCTTGCCCCCAGTGTCATGACAGTGATGTATGTATTTCTGTGACTTTCAAATGCCAGTTTTGTGAC
This sequence comes from Neoceratodus forsteri, assembly GCA_016271365.2. Classification (NCBI taxonomy): domain Eukaryota; kingdom Metazoa; phylum Chordata; order Ceratodontiformes; family Ceratodontidae; genus Neoceratodus; species Neoceratodus forsteri. Next base: position 139,168,668 of record CM057453.1, read on the forward strand.
CTGCATCACAACTGTATAAACCAAGTGTCTTGAAAGTGACAGAAGCAGTTTTGTGACTCATAAACATCAATTTCATGACCTCTACTTTTGTAAGTTCTATATTAACAAAAGCGATGCTCCCTATGTTTACAACTTTCATGACATATTAAATGCTTTTGTGATGCTTAATCCCTATTTTTCTCACCTACAAATATTTTAGTTTAGCTTAGTTTTTATTTCACAAGAAACCATTTTTGCTGTGCCAGTTTTCAAAGGGTTTAGAGTAAGGTACAAAAAATTTACATGGTAACAGCTGTAAATTACAGGTATGTAATAACAGATATAGGTGACAAACACAGATGCTCATAGCTGAACAAGTGGTACTAGTACAATATCTTACACTACATGGTTATAAAGATTGCTTCACGTTATGAATAAAGTGCATTGTACATAAAATGAAATTGAGGAAAGACAGTTGGTCTTTGGTAGCAATTACACATTCCAGTTGGAGTGAGTGAGTTTAGTAGCGTAAACTTAAACACTTCAGCAGAGTTGGCAGTTTTTAGAGTATCAGGCAGGTCATTCCTTTGTTTTGCAAAATGGTATGGGGAGCAGTTTTGACCAAAGGAGGTTTTTCTGCAAGCAAGCAGTAGGAAGTGACATGCCACACCCCTGGTGCTGTATCTGTTGTCAGCATAATTAAACATGGACTGCAGGCCAGGGGATAGCAGGTCTGTTAGGTCCTTATTGCATGTAAGCAATGTTTGGAAGAGCAACCTCGAATTTAGGTCGAGCCAGTTCAGGTTACTGTACAGGATATAGGTGTGGGTGTCATTTTTTGGGCCTAGTACAAAGCAGCAGGCCCTGTTATGGAGGCTCTTGACCCTGGACATCACACTGTCATTAGCAGAGCTATATACCACAAGCCCATAATCAATAATGCTTGTGATGAAGCATTGCACAATGAGGGACCCATATTCAGAGCTGGCTGGATGTGTGCGCATAACGGTGGGTGCTTGGGTGTGCATGCAGAATTAAATGTACCAAGTATGCTCCGAACGAGAGAAAGGAAAGCCACCCCACAGTGTAGTGGAGCAGAGAAAGCAGGCTCTGTTACACAGACTGAACCATGCAGCTCAGGATACAAATGTGCACAAAGATGCACATGTGTGGTGCTCAGCTCCTAGACCGCACTAAGAAACTGGAGCCGAGTGTCCAAAGGAGACCCCAGAAAAATTAAATAAAAGTCTGGGCTAGAGAAAAAGTCCTACAATTAAGGCCACTCCAAAAGGAAGAAGGAGGGCGATGATAAGCCCTCAGGCTTTTAACAGAAAAGGGGCCCAAATGAAATGTTACCCGTCGGCTGGAAGTTTCAGACGACGGTGAAATTGACAAAAAGGAAAGAAAGTATACAGTAACCAAACAAATAAACATAAAGGCTGTGTTCTGTAGTGAATATATGCTATGAAAAGCAGCAAATCCCTATAGTTGCTTTAAGGACAGTACAAATGTACTAGTATGGAAGGCGCTTTACATTTAAATGGTTCAGGCAGTCTTTAAATGGTAAGTACACTGATTACATACACTGACTTCATAAAACCTTTATACAGAAAGTAAATAATAAAGGTGGTATAAAAAAGAAAAATTAAGCAAAAGCAAAGTCTTTCTGTAGTCTTTGGTAAAGGATATTTAAAAAGGGGTTAGTAAAAGAGTAATTTGTGTTTCTGAGGTGCCCTTCCCTATGTAGTAAGCCCTGTAAGAAGTGTTTGGAGGGCTGTTTATTGCAAACAAACAAAAATAAAAAGCCATTTTTATTACAAATAAGATAAAGGGCCGAAAGCTGCAGAGATATACATAAGCAGCATAGCTCTTCGTATTAAAACAAGTAAGAGGTTAGTACCTCTGTTTCAGGGGCCTTCTGTGTAGGTTTTGTTGGTAAACTGTAACTAACCCAGGAAGGAAACCAAAGACTCAGTGTCTTATCTGACTGCAGGACTGCAAGTGGGATTTTCTGTAAGAGAGCAGCGCCTACTGCAGTCCTCCCTTTATACCTGTCACTCAAAGTAATTAAGGAGAGAACTGGTGTTCATTAACATGCAATTATGCATGTTTTAGGTTCTTGCAGTCTTTATAAAATATTTTAAATGTTTCTTATAATGCAAACAATATGGAGTCTTGTGCAGTAATGAGTGGTGGGTCACCACGGTAGCACCTAACCAAGCTAGATTTCTTCTGTAAAATAGTTAAGGGTTAGTCAGATGACCTTGCCAAAGAGTATATAACCTCAGCACTGTGAACAGAAGAGTTAGATCAGCCTTGGGAAAGGAACCTGGAGGACCTGTGCTATTGTATGGTCTGAGGATAACACAGAGGAAGGTGACCTAGAAGCCTTGCTAGTGATCCACTCTGTGTGCAGTACTAGGAGCTATAGTGCTGTGTTCATAAGAATTGTTGTCATTTTTTATTTTATTTGTTATGATGAAATAAAATAATAAACGCTTTTTAAGCATTTTTATGCACCTGACATTCTTGTCTGCCTGTTTCTGTTCTTGAAATCTCACACCCTACGACATACATATTGTTCTGTTACTGCCTAAACAACATCCTATCATAAGCAAGATGACCACTATGACATCATAACAAGAATGATGCCATTCCTTAAACAATCTTACTACAGTCGTAGTAACAACAACCAATTACATAAAACAAAACCCATATTTGAATAATCAGAAACAGTAACCAATCATCACCCTTACATATATCACATGAAATATTCAGAATCCAGTGATAGGGAAAAAGTTTCATTCAGACTGCCTGAAACATTTGAAGGATGGCTTCACATAGAAGACATAAAGTATGTGGACTGTTGGGAGCTTGCTTGACAGGACAGGAACAGTTTGCCAGAGATTCTCATTCCAGAAATGATCTGGAATATCGGCCCACTGGCAAAGCGGTAGGGCTACCTCTTACGATGCCAACGACCTGGGTTTAGGAACAAGCCTGAAGGTCAGAGGGTTGACTGGTGGGAGGAGAACTGAGCATCCTAAGGACCAGTTTCCTCTTCCGGGGGGGGAGGGTGGTTCAGCTGAAGGTGCTCGACAGACTCCTGGTGGAAGCCAGATGTCTGACAGCTAGTGTTTCCTAGATTGGGAGGCAGGGCAGATGGTGGCATAAGTGCCACTAGTGTCATTTCATGCCATGCCTCCTGGGGACAGAAAAAGAAAAATGCCGGACCACACAGCATGCCACCTGCCTCGCTCTGCAGGTCCCGCACCATCACTCTGTGGTGTTCCTATGGACACTGAACTCAAGATCCGACAGGGGAGCTGGGACCCCTCTGGAGGCCCCAACCTGGGGGTTAAGCCAGGGAGGAACAGCAAGAAGGTAAGTCCCAGGTGATGGATGATGGTGTTAGGGGCAGCGGTCAGGTCAAAGGGGGGCCAGTTTAGGTGGGGGCATAAAGCAAACTAAATTAATTAATCAATTAATTAACTAATTAATTAATTAACAGAAATTATCTGAGACTAGAAGAGTGTGATGTTAAATAGTTTGGAAGAGTAGGTACTGGGTTCAGTTGCTGTCATCTCTCCAGAAGCTACAAGCTTCACACTCTCCTTCAGATGTTCCTTTAAAGGAGTCTTGATCTGATTTCAGAAGCTAAATTAGATATGTTAAAAATTTGCCTAAATGTTCCAAGGCTACAAGATCCCATACTGAAGTATCATATTACAGAACACAAGATTTGGAAAGGCCAGGCATATGTGCCTGACATTGAAAAGTTCCACAAGAGTGTAAACATCCAAATATCATCTTTCTGAGATTAGGATTAGGGATTTTAGGATGGGTGGAATTAGAAATCCAGAAATTAACCATTCTAATTTTAACTTTCATGACCTGTAACACTCACAAAACAGAAGTCATAAAACTTTATTAGATTTATGAGTGACAATAGGGACAGATCACAAATTCCATTTCAACAAAAAATAAACATCATCTTCGTGACCCAACTCATTAAACCGGGCATTAGGACTCATAAAGCAATACATCACGCATGACTTGGTAAATGTAAAAAAGTGCAGGCCTCTTGTGATGTCAGGGATCTTATTGACCACTTAGGCAGGGAGGTCTGCAGCTAACTTTTCTTTAAAAGCATTAGAACTGAGCAATCTGCATAAAAGTGCCTGATATAGAGTGACCAGAGGCTGTATAAAAAGATGGAATGCCCCCAAAAAACAACTGCGTGTGCTGTTAAGAACCATGCTGCACAGAGGTTGAAGGTAAGATGGCAACTACTTTATTAACAGGAGTAGTTCATCCCACAGGTCACATGGCTATCTAGAGCAGCTGACTTGGCTACATTGACACTAATCACCACATCTTCCCTTTCAAGATAGATGCAATTATATATATATATATATATATATATAATGCATATGTAGGTGTGTGATATGCAGTTTATTTACACACCCAAGGTGTGTGATAATATATAAACCTCAAGATCGAAGCCCGAGAGGTTTATATATTGTCACACACCAAGGCTGCGTAAAAAAACTGCAGATCACACACCTTCATATGTGTTATTTTTTATAATAACTGGTGCTAAGTAAACAAAGCTCAGAGTCTTTCATGGGCAAGTGTGGTACACACAACCTGCGCGAGACAGTAAAAGCCGTATCAACTCGCAGGTTGATATGACTTTGCCATATCAACTTGCGGGTTGATACAACTTTTTACAGGTCTCAAAAATGGGTTGATATCAGGGTCACCAGTTATTTTATATATATATATCTATATATATAGATATATATATATATATGATATATCTACAGCTGCACCAGTCACGATGCAACGTCAGTCACAGTGCAACACAGTAACTTACAGTAAATGATGTCACAGAATACTGCACTCAAAAAAGGGCTTAATTGCCATTGAATTACACTGTTCCCTGTAGCATACTGCAGCATCTTGTGAGGTACTGCAGCATTATTGTGTTGCACCCTGGCTGGCACTGCTGCATATACGTACAGTATATGCAATATCTTACTATTATAGTTCAACTTTTTAAACACTGTATGAACTTTTCCATTATTGATAACACTGCCTATAAATGAAGGCCATGATAGTCTGCCTGAACACTTCTGGCAAAGTAGGAGGATTATTCTGGGTCACTCACTTTAAAATTATTTTAACATAGTCAGTCTCTTTACTTACAAGTCCAACCTTTGTGGTTAACTGACACCCATCCTGATATGATCACCACACTGTGTCTCACAGCTGCTTGTTCGGTGACTGGTCTGTTCTTTGGCATCCTCTGCCGTGGTCTTAGATAGGGTACAGGATTTTCTAGTGGTATGCAGTATGTTAATATGTACCCGGGAGCCACTCATTTGCTGTATAAACATGGTCTCATGCATGTTTGGCTGAAGCGAGAACAACAAAGCAAAGCTGAGCTGTTCTGGCTCAAGCTGAATGCAAGTGAAACCACTCTTATACAGCAATGAGTGGCTCCAAGGGACAAATTAATATATTATTGATTGAGCGCAATCAATAATATATTTTTGTTTAAAATAAACTGTCCCAAAATGTGCCCATTTCCAGGGCATCTGCACGTGAGATGCTTGTCACAGAATAAGGGTGTCTCATGTGCAGAGGAAAGGAGTGCTCTGATTGGTCAGGAGCACTCCCTTGATCTATAATATCAGTTGTACATCTTTTGGCAGATCTTCCTGTGTCTCATCTAGTGGATCCGCTAGAAGCAGTGATTGTCCATCTTCTTCTTCCTCACCCTGGCCTTCTCCCTCTCTTCAGTGAAAGTGAACAACGTGGTACCTGTTGTGTCTCAACTGTCCCAGTGGATCCTGCAGAAGATTGGAATGAGGCAACAGCAGTTCTGTGGCCTGTGCCAAAATGTTCATATCTGGAATCCAGACTCATTCTCCAGGCTGAAGCTGTCGCAAAGTTCAAGCCCTATGCTTTCAGTCAGGCTTGTTTGCATTTGAAACTTGAAAACTACTCATGGCCTTGGATTTGTCCTTGGTCTGGAAGTTCTGAAGTCACAATGATGGCAAAATAGGTCCTGTCGGGGCATAGTGGAGTGGCTCAGTAGGTGAGTAAAACTTTGAAAAGATCTTTAGCTTTCTTAAGAAGTCTATTTACTGTTTGTACTGCTGTTTAGGCTTCTCTGTTACCTTGCAGATGTCATAGACTGCTTGTGAGATATAGAAATCTATAGGGCTCGATTTTCAAAAAAGATTGAATGTTGCAAGTCCCAGGTGTGCTGAACACACGGCGCATGGAACTTGAGGCATTCCATGGCCGGTAATCTGAATTCTCGATCTCGTGTGCCACAGAGTAACATAACATAGAAACATAGAAACATAGACTTTGATGGCAGATAAGGACCACTTGGCCCACCTAGTCTGCCCATTTCCCTACCTAGAGGATAAGCTCCAGATCCTATTTAACCAACAGCCTATTTCTTCCTACCCCCCCCCACAAAAATTGCCTTATGTCTGTCCCATGCATTCTTGAATTCTCCCAGTTTTAGACCCCACAACCTCCTCAGGAAGGCTGTTCCATGTGTCTACCACCTCTCTGTAAAATAATACTTCCTCATATTGCCCCTGAGCCCCCCCTCTATCTTCAAATTGTGTCCCCTTGTTCTTGCACATCTCCTTTTCTGAAAGATGCTACCCTCTTGGACTTTGTTGATTCCACTGAGGTACTTAAATGTTTTTATCATGTCCCCCCTCTCCCTCCTTTCCTCAAGGGTATACATATTAAGCTCCTTTAGCCTCCTCGTATGGCTTCTCTTGCAGACCCTGCATCATTTTAGTTGCCCTCTCTGAACTACCTCCATCCTGTCTATGTTCTTGCAGAGATGGGTCTCCAGAACTGGATGTAGTACTCCAGATGAGGTCTCACAACTGTCTGTGCAGGGGATAACAACTTCGTTTTCTGCTGGTGATGCCTCTCCTATACATCCCAGTATCCCCCCAGCCCTCCCTACTGCCTTCTCACATTGCTTTCCAACCTTAAGGTCATCTGATATGATAACCCCCAGGTCCCTTTCCATTTTTGTTGTTGTTACTACCTCCCCCCTATTGTGAAATCTTCCCCTGGGTTTTTGTTTCCCAGGTGCATTACTTTGCACTTCTTTGCATTGAATCCAAGCTGCCATACTTCTGACCATTCCTCCAACCTTGCCAAGTACTTCTCATCCTTTCCACGCCTCCTTGTTTATCAACCCTGTTGCAGATCTTTGTGTCATCTGCAAAGAGGCATACTTTCCCTTCCAGTCCCTCTGCAATGTCACTTATAAAGACATTAAAAAGGACTGGACCCAGTACTGAACCCTGCGGTACCCCACTAGTAACCCCTCTTTCTTCAGAGTGGACTCCATTTACAATTACCTTCTGTGTCCTGTTGTTCAGCCAATGTTTTATCCAGGCTACCCCCCTGGGATCCACTCCAACGCTGGTTAATTTGACTACTAATCTTTTGTGTGGGACTGTGTCAAATGCCTTGCTAAAGTCTAGGTAGGCCATGTCCACAGCCCCTCCCTGGTCTACTACTTTGGTCACCCAGTCTAAGAAATCAATTAGATTCATCTGACATGACCTTCCTGCTCTGAACTCATGCTGCCTTGGGTCCTGAGCCCCACTGGCCTCTAGGTACTCAACAATTCTTTCCTTCAAAAGTGATTCCATCACTTTCCCTACCACAGAGGTCAAACTGACAGGTCTGTAGTTTCCTGCCTCTGTCTTGCTCCCACTTTTGTGAAGAGGAATCACATCAGCCTTCTTCCAGTCCTCAGGTACCACACCATCCCCCCATGATTTGTTATAAAGGGCAGTCAGTGGTGTCACTAGTTTTCTGCTTAATTCTTTTAGAATTCTGGGGTGAATTCCATCTGGCCCCATTGCTTTGTCCACCTTCAGTTTTAGGAGTTTTTTCAGAACCCTTTCTTCTGTGAAAGGACTGGGATCGACCCCCCCCCTCCAGAGTGCTTCTGTTAATTGGATTAGGCACCTCCCCCACTTACTCTTTTGTGTATACTGAACAGAAGTATTCATTCAGTATCCCTGCTTTTTCACTGTCACTCTCTGCCCACCCACCATCCATTCTATTCAGCCTCACTATCCCTCCCTTTGTCTTTCTACACTCCCTGATATACCTATAAAAGGTTTTATCCCCCTTCTTAACTGAGTTGGCTATCTTTTCCTCAGTTTGTGCCATTGCTATTCTGACTACCCTCCCTTCTTCCTTCTGCCTTAACTGGTACAGTTCTCTGTCCTTCTCCTTCTGTGTTTCCTTATACTTTCTAAATGCTATCTTTTCCCCCTAACCTTCACTGCCACTTATTTTGAGAACCATAGTGGCTTTTTCTTTCATTTTGATTTGTTTATTTGCTTCACACAAAGGCTTGTTGCCTCTGTAATGGCAGTTTTGATATTTCCCCATTGTTGCTCCATCCCTCCTTCTAGCCTGTTTGCTAGTGCTTTTCTAAGGCACTCTCCCATCTTGTCAAAGTCAGCCCTCCTGAAGTCCAGAACCTTCACTTTTGTATGGCTTGACTCTGTTGCTGAGTTTATCATGAACCACACTGTTTGGTGGTCACTTGTTCCCAAATGGCTACCCACTTCTAGATCTGAGATCCTCTCACTGACCCCATTTGAGAGTACGAGGTCTACGATTGCTCCCTCATGAGTAGGTTCCAAAACTAGCTGTCTGAGGCATGCCACCTGAAGGGCATCAAGAATGGCCCTTCTTTTGGATGTGGCTGCAGCAAAGGTGCTCCAGTTAACATCTGGCATATTAAGGTCCCCCATCAACAGTATCTCCCCTTTCTCTGCCATCCTAAGTATGCTTTCTATCATATCCTTGTCCATTCCCTCCCCCTGACATGGGGGTCTGTATACAATCTGTGTGCAGATTGTGGTGCCATTTCCAGTCTCTAAGGGGACCCACAGTGCCTCCTCTCCTCCCTGTTTACTCTTTTGTTCAGTTGCTTTTATCCCTTCCCTTACATGAGAGCTACTTCCCACCCTCCCTCCTCTCTCTCCTGTAGGTTGTGTACCCCTGCATGTTTACATCCCAGTCATGGTTCTCTGTGTACCATGTTTCTGTGACTGCTACAATATCCAGGCATCCCTCTTCCATCAAGGCCACCAGTTCAGGGAGCTTGTTGCCCAGACTACGGGCATTGGTACTCATTACCCTCCATTTCTTGATGGCATTACCCCCCTTTTGCTCCATCTCTGTCCTTATTGCATTTGTCACTTTTGCCATTTACCCCTTCGCTTCTCCCTATCAACATCTCTATGTTGGTGTCTACCCCACTTAGTACCCTGATTTTTTGGGGGGCTAGGATTTCCCTGTTCCTTTCCAGTGCCTCCCCCCTTGGCTAGTTTAAATGCTTGCCAATGAAGTATTTAAATCTATCACCTAGGATCCTGGTTCCCCTCCTGGACAGATGCAGACCATCATGCCAGTATAGGCCTGCATCTGTCCAGGTGGACCCCCAGTCCCCAATGAAGCCAAATCCCTGAGCTCTGCACCAATTTTTCAACCACTGATTGAATCCCATGGTGTGGAGCACCCTAGCCTCATCCATGCCATAGACAGGCAGCTCTTCCGAGAAGGTTACCATGTGTGCTATTTGTCTAAGGCCCCTTCCCATCTCCACAAATGCTCCTTGCACTGTTCTGATCCATTTCTTAGCCAGGTCATTTGTCCCTAGGTGGACAATGACATCCAGCTCCCTCCCCTGTGTAGCTGCTCCTGTGATCCTGAGGATTCGCTCCCTGTCCCTCCAAGCCATGGCGCCAGGCAGGCACCTCACCTCCCTCTCCCCTTCCTCCCCCAGTTCTACCTTCCTAACAATGGAGTCCCCCACCAGGAGTTGTTTCCTTCCCTGTGGGATCCCATGCCACCTCCTGTGGGTCTCCTCGTGGAGGTCTCACATCCTCCTGGTCTCTACTGTGGGTGCCTCATAGAGGAACCACACTTTTCCAGAATGGCATAGAAACTGTGGAGAGGTACAACTGGAGGGATGTGCCTCTGTTCCACCACCCTCACCTCCCTAAGCCCACTGTGGTCCAACCACTCCTCTTTCTTGGCAACCTCTGAGGCAACAGCAGTGACCCTGGTGGTCCCTGGGTGGGAGAGGAGGTCCCACAAATCCTGGCCAACTCAGCCTGGAGATAAGCAATCTCCTTCCTCAGCCCAGAGAGGTGCCTGCAGATGGGACAACACTGCATCCTCCAGAACGTCTCCCGGAAGACTAATGCTCCACAGCCACTGCACTGCACCACTCCCATCATGTCTTTTTTCTGGCCCCCTAACTGTTGTTTGGAATACTTACTCTTTCCTCTGTTTGTTTTTTTCCTTTTTCTTCCCCTACTTACTTACTGCCTCTGTGTCCTTTTAGCTCCTGATCTTCCTGTTCTAAGACAAGAAGTTCCTCTATTTCTCAGTAGTCTCCTTACTTGCTCAGAGTCAAACCTCCAGCAGCTGGGGGGGCGGAGAGCTACTCTTGCCCTTCTAGGATAGTGAGTCTTTGGTGGGTCTGTGATCACTCACTTCCTGCTCCCAAACAGGAAGTTCCTGTTCTCAGTTAAATCCTGTGCCTATAAAAGTAGAACTGGTTTAGGGTGGGGGTGGAGTGGAGAGGAGGGAAGGAGGGCAATATAGTCCCAGTAGAGAAGTTTTAGTTATACCAGTAGCTCCTTCCTCCTGGTGTTCTGTCTGTTCTCTGGCAGACGCTATCTAGGGCAGTGCTTAAATCTGGTTTTAACCTGGCTCCTTCTAGCTAAGCCACTCCCCCTACTTTGCAAATCTTTCTACACTTAGTTGATTTCACAGAAAACAATTCCCTTCTGACACCTGTGACAAGCACCTAGATAAGTACACAGATAACACAGACAACAGATAACAATTTACTTTAACTACCTCTGACAAACACACTAACTCTTTTTTTTTACCCTATATTGAAGGTCCCAGTAGAAGATTTCTAGTTCTTAGTCCCAGTAAAGAAGTTTTAGTTATACCAGTAGCTCCTTCTTCCTGGTGTTCTGTCTGTTTTCTGGCAGAAGCTATCTAGGGCAGTGCTTAAATCTGGTTTTAACCTGGCTCCTTCTAGCTAAGCCACCCCACTACTTTGCAAATCTTACTACACTTAGTTAATTTCACAGATAACAATTCCCTTCTGACACCTGTGACAAGCACCTAGATAAGTACACAGATAACACAGATAACAGATAATTTACTTCAACTACCTCTGACAAACACACTAACTCTTTTTTTTTATACCCTAAATTGAAGGTCCCAGTACAAGATTTCTAGTTCTTAGTCCCAGTAGAGAAGTTTTAGTTATACCAGTAGCTCCTTCCTCCTGGTGTTCTGTCTGTTCTCTGGCAGAAGCTATCTAGGGCAGTGCTTAAATCTGGTTTTAACCTGGCTCCTTCTAGCTAAGCCACTCCCCCTACTTTGCAAATCTTTCTACACTTAGTTAATTTCACAGATAACAATTCCCTTCTGACACCTTTGACAAGCACCTAGATAAGTACACAGATAACACAGATAACAGATAACAATTTACTTCAACTACCTCTGACAAACACACTAACTCTTCTTTTTTTTACCCTAAATTAAAGGTACCAGTAGAAGATTTCTAGTTCTTAGTCCCAGTAGAGAAGTTTTAGTTATACCAGTAGCTCCTTCCTCCTGGTGTTCTGTCTGTTAGTACAAGTTAGACCTGCTTTTGCTGCTCTAACTTCTCAGATCTCTTTATGGGGTTTGTGCCAAATATTTGGCACAAGCCACTGTAAAGAGGATAAAGTGCCACAAATGCACGCAACCTTTGAGAATCGGGCGCATGGTGCGGCAATGTGTTCCAAGCAATGTAGGATTCGATGCAGGGCATGTGCAAGCCCTGCATCAACCTTTGAAAATTGAACCCATAGTCTTTTGCAAAAATCATGAAAAGTCAAACAACTGAACTGCGAATCGATGTCCAATACTAGACTCTCAGGCACACCGTGACAAGTGAAAATTTCTTTAAAGTGTCCAGTGACGTGACTTGCTGCAGTAAAGTTCAAGGGAGCACTTCAGTGTGCCTCGAATAATAGCCCACAACTGCAAGGACGTTTTGCTTTTCAGGTCCGAGATCTGTAGCAATGTTTTGCTAGGGTCTGTCTAGAAAGTTATATAGAATCAGTTGTTCCACTGGATTGCTGTGGAGATTGGTATGGACTTTACACTTGTTGATCAGAGATGTGAGTTGTGCACCTAGCAGTGGCCACCATATAGTCTGCTGCACTCTCCTGCAGCATTTCTCTATGCCCTGGTGTCCTTCATTGAATAATCTCAGGATAGCATGCCGTAGTGACTGAGGAATCAATGTTCTGTTTTTTTTAAAAGGTAATCCATCTTGAACTGTCAATGCGTGTTATTGGTGCTAGAATGGGTTTAAGTGACTAGACCTTGAACTTACGGTGGTCAACTGTGTTGGCAAAACATTGTGACTTATTGACATACATGATCATTTTGCAGTTGCTGTCTAATTTGCTCGAGATTGCTGTATGATGCTGGAAGAGTGTCTCATATTTGAATGAGATAGATATTTGTTTCTTCCATGAAGTTTGGATCTCCTTCTGTAAGTTGTCATTTGAGAGGCATCATGGACAGAGCATTGGTAGTGAGGAAGGATTTGCCTGGAATGTGAACACTGATATAGGTATACAGTATGTCATCAACCACATGCCAAGCCTCTGCATCCTATGGAGGAAGGTCATCTGGGATTATGGTCCCCAAAAGGCTTATCAGTGGTTTGTGTTCTGTCTCTAGAATGACATGTACTCCCACAAGGTAACAACATAAGCAATGTCATGCCCATGCTAGCACAGGTGTTCCTTTTTCAATTTGTGCATAGTGCTGTTCTGTCATCATCACTACTCATGAGGCATACCCAACAGGTTTCCAGTGGTTTTAATGTTTCTGCATCAGGACCCCTCCTAGTCTGAAGGATAATTCATTCACCACAACTTTTGTTTTTTTGTTGGGATTGAACAAGGCTAGGGCTGGTGGTGCCATATGTTCTGCTTTGAGAGCTACAAACCCCTGTTCTCGAGCTACACCCCATACCCACTGGTTCATCTGTGACAGAATTTTTCTAAGGCTTTTGTTTACTATACTTAGGCAGGTAAGCATGTCCGCAGTCTGTTGACTATTCCCAAGAAACCTTAAGCTTTGGACACATTTGTTGGACTTGTCATCCTCTGTATGGCTGCCAACTTCTCCGTGTCAGGCTGAACTCCTTTGCACAAGATGGTATAGCCCAGGAACCAAACTTTGGTTGCCTCAAACTCACATTTCTTGGTATTCATAGAAACATAGAAACATAGAATTTGACGGCAGATAAGGACCGCTTGGCTCACCCAGTCTGCCCATTTCCCTACCTAATGGATAAGCTGCAGATCCTAGTTAACCAGCAGCCTACTTCTTTCTACCCCCACCCTCTAGAATTGCCTTATGACTGTCCCATGCATGCTTGAATTCAACCACTGTTTTTGACTCCACAACCTCCTCTGGAAGGCCATTCTATACATCCACAACTCTCTCTGTGAAAAAATACTTCCTTACATTACCTCTGAGCCTCCCCCCTCTATCTTCAAATTGTGCCCCCTTGTTCTTGCACACCTCTTTTTTTGAAAGATGCTACCCTCATGGAATTTGTTGATTCCCTTGAGGTACTTGAAAGTTTCTAGCATGTCCACCCTCTCCCTCCTTTCCTCACGGCTATACATGTTAAGCTCCTTTAGTCTCTCTTCATATGTCTTCTGGTGCAGACCCTGCACCATTTTAGTTGCCCTCCTCTGGACAGCTTCCATCTTGTCTATGTCCTTGTGGAGATTGGATCTCCAGAACTGCACATAGTACTCCAGACGGGGTCTCACCAGCTATCTGTAAAGAGGGATGACAACTTCCTGTTTTCTACTGGTGATGCCTCTCCCTATGCACCCCAGTATCCCTCCAGCCCTCCTTACTGCCCTCTCACATTGCTTGCCCACCTTTAAGTCATCTGATATGACTACTTCCAGGTCCCTTTCCATTTTTGTTGTTGTTAGTATCTCACCCGCCATTGTGTACTGTTCCCCTGGGTTTTTGTTTCCCAGGTGCATTACCTTGCACTTCTTAGCATTGAATCTAAGCTGCCATACATTTGACCATTCCTCTAACCTTGCCAAGTCCCTTCTCATCCTTTTCACCCCACCTTGTGCATCATCTCTGTTGCAGATCTTTGTGTCATCTGCAAAGAGACATACTTTTCCTTCCAGTCCCTCTACAATGTCACTTATAAAGAAATTGAAGAGAACCGGTCCTAATACTGAACCCTGCGGTACCCCACTAGTAACCCCCCTTTCTTCAGAGTGGATTCCATTTACTATTACCCTCTGTGTCCTATTCTCCAGCCAATTCTTTACCCAGGCTATCATCTTGGGACCCACTTCCAGGCTGGCTAACCTGTATAATAATCTTTTGTGTGGGACTGAGTCAAATGCCTTGCTAAAGTCTAGTTAGACCATGTCCACAGCCCCTTCCTGATCTACTGCTTTGGTCACCCAGTCAAAGAAATCTATTAGATTCATCTGGCATGACCTTCCCACTGTGAATCCATGCTGCCTTGGGTCCTGTGCCCCTCTGGCCTCTAGGTACTCGATAATTCTTTCCTTCAGAAGTGATTCCATTATTTTCTCTATCACTGAAGTTAAACTAACAGGTCTGTAGTTTCCTGCTTCTGCCCTGCTCCCACTTTTGTAAAGGGGAATCACATCTGCCCTCCTCCAGTCCTCAGGTACCACCCCATCCTCCCATGATTTGTTAAAGAGTGTAGTCAGTGGTGTCACTAGTTCTACCCTTAGTTCTTTTAGAATTCTGGGATGAATCCCATCAGGCCCCATTGCTTTGTCCATCTTCGGTTTTAAGAGTTCTTTCAGAACCCTTTCTTCTGTAAATGGGCTGGTATCAACTTCTGAATCCAGAGTGTTTCTATTGTTTGTTTTAGGTACCTCCACCTCTTCGTTTGTAAATACTGAGCAAAAATATTTGTTTAGTATCTCTGCCTTTTCACCATCACTCTCTGCCCACCCCCTCACCTTTATTAAGCCTCACTATCCCTCCCTTAGTCTTCCTTCGCTCCCTGATGTACCTAAAAAAAGGTTTCATCCCCCTTCTTAAATGAGTTGGCTATCTTTTCTTTGGTTCGGGCCTTTGCTGTTCTGACTGCCTTCCCAGCTATCTTTTGCTTTAACTGATACAATTCTCTGTCCTGCTCCTTCTGTGATTCCTTGTACTTTCTGAATGCTTTCTTTTTCTCTTGAACCTTCACTGCCACCTCCTTTGAGAACCATAGTGGTTTCTTACATCATTTTGTTTTGTTTATTTGCTTCACACAAAGGCTTGTTACCTCTGTGATGGCAGTTTTTATTATTCCCCATTGTTCTTCCACCCCTCCTTCCTGCCCATTTGCTAGTGCATTCCTTAGGCACTCACCCATTTTGACAAAGTCAGCCCTCCTGAAGTCCAGTACTTTTGCCTTTGTATGGCTTGACTCTATTGCTGTGTTTATTGTGAACCATACTGTTCGATGTTCGCTAGTTCCCAGATGGCTACCCACTTCTACATCTTTGATCCTCTCTCGATCTCCATTTGAGAGAACCAGATCTAAGATTGCTCCCTCTCAAGTGGGTTCCAATACTAGTTGTCTAAGGCATGCCCCCTGTAGGGCATCTAGAATATCCCCACTCTTAGAAGTGGCTGCTGCAACTGCACTCCAGTTAACATCTGGCATATTCAGATCACCCATCAGCAATATCTCCCCTTTATCTGCCATTCTAAGTATACTTTCTATCATTTCCTTGTCCATTTCCTCCCCCTGAGAGGGGGGTCTGTATACAACCCCTGTGCAGATTGTGGTGCCATTGCCTGCCTCCAAATTGACCCACAGTGCTTCTTCTCCTCCCTGTTTACCCTTTTGTTCTGTTGCTTTGATTCCTTCCCTTATGTAGAGAGACTACTCCTCCTCCTCTTTTACCCTCCCTGTCCCTCCTGTAGATAGTGTATCCTGGTATGTTTACATCCCAGTCATGGTTCTGTGTGTACCATGTTTCTGTGACTGCCACGATATCCAGATGTTCCTCCTCCATCAAGGCCACTAATTCAGGAAGCTTGTTACCCAGACTACGGGCATTGGTACTCATTGCTCTCCATTTTTTGATAGCTTTACCTTCTGTAGCAGCATCCCCCACTGACCTTTCTACCTTGGTCTTTTTCTCATTTAGTACCCTGTTTTATAGGGGGAGGCTGGGATTTTCCTGCTGTTTATCAGTGCCTCCCCCTTGACTAGTTTAAAAGCTTGCCAATGAAGCATTTAAACTGATTG
Source organism: Neoceratodus forsteri (assembly GCA_016271365.2). NCBI lineage: Eukaryota > Metazoa > Chordata > Ceratodontiformes > Ceratodontidae > Neoceratodus > Neoceratodus forsteri. The sequence continues at coordinate 139,185,091 of CM057453.1, forward strand.
CCCAAAAGACTTGTTCCCTTCCTGGACAGATGCAAACCATCCTGCCAGTATAGACTGGTGCCCCTCCAGGTGGAATCCCAGTCCTCAATGAAGCCAAACCCTGTGCTCCACACCATTTTTCAACCATTCTTTAAACTGCATGGTGCAAAGTACCCTGCCTCACCCATGCCACTGACAGGCAGCACCTCTGAGAAGGATATTGTGTGCTACTCATCTTAGGCCCCTCCCCAACTCTACAAAGTCCTTCTGCACTGTTCTAATCTCATGATGAGCCAAGTCATTTGTCCCTAGGTGGACAATGACGTCCAGCTCAGACTCCTGTGCAACTGTTCTCGTGATCCTAAGGATGCACTTCCTGTCCTTCCAAGCCATGGCACCAGGCAGGCACCTTACTTCAGTTTTCCCTGCAACTTCAGTGCAAGACCTGAGCTCTGGACCTGCAACTTCAGTGAGAGACCTGAGCTCTTGACCTTTCTTAGGGCCCCATAGACCTGGTTGTACTCCTGTCTCATGCAAATGAAGACAACACTATCATCCATGTGGCCCACAACTACCTCCAACCCTTCCAGGACTTGACACATTCTAAGATGCAAGTGCTTAAGGGTGGGCTAACTAATAAAGGGTAGTCTTCAAAAGCAACACTGTCCAAAGGATATGATGAAGGTGGTCAGTTTCTCTGGTGCCTTTGACAGACAAAAATCCTTTGCTTCAAGCCCTGTGACGATATTGGCTTCTCCCAGCATCCTCAGAGTTTGCTCCACTGAAGGAAAAAATAATTCCTCACATATGACTGACTGGTTTAGCTTAGCTAGGTCAACACAGATCCTTACTGTGCTCTCCAGCTTTGAGATTACTTCCATGCTGGCACATCAATCTGTGGGTCCCTTGATCTTGATGATAATTCTTCTTTGACCTTAAACATCATTGGTAATGGGATCCTTCTGGGTGCTTTCAGTGAAAATGGTATAGCTTCAGAATAAACCGAATGTGGTACACTTATCTGAGTTCTCCTAACCTGTTGAATAATGTTGGGAACTCCTCATTCCATTTGTTCTGTTCCACTCTGTCCAGTCTGGCAAGATGATAAAGTTTGTCAATTGCTTGTCTGCCTAAAATGTGGTATGGAGGTTCTTAACATCATAAATGTCCCATTGACTTTCATTTCCGCGTTTAGCTAAAGTGGATGGAAACACTCCGTACACAACCATGATATGTCTTCTTGGCCTCATCAGAACTTTATTTGTGGCTCTCAATGGTATGTGACATTTGCTCCACAGTTTTTTGTATAAGGTTTCCTGCATGGCTGTGATGTCTGCACATGTGTCTACACTGAACTCTGTTGGCATCTTGTTGATGAGGACTGTTGTTTTACAGCTGGTCCCTTGGGTCTAAGTCATCCCCAAAAGGGCATACTCTGGGTCATACTGCAGCATTTCTTGGACTATATGCACCACTGCTTGTGACTGACATACGGTCTTGTAATGGCCTCTCTTGTGGCACATGTGGCATTGTTTGCTGTGATGGCCTGCTACTGCAGCTTCGCACAGCTTCTCTGTGTTCTATCCCTGATAAGGTGTCCCTCTGTGTTGTTGAATCTATATCCCTTTTGGAGCAGAATTGGATTTCTCTGAATTGTTTCCTCTGGAAAAAACAGTCTTTCCTGCATGGCATCCACTTGCTGTATTCTGCCCCTAAGCCTACTCCAGGCAGGAGGCCTGATTGTTGTGTATGTGGCCTTACTCTGGCAGGCCATCATGACAACCTTTTCCAAAGTGAGGTCGTTGTCAAGCAGCATGCATTCTGCCAATCTGCTGTCTCAGAGCCCCATGACAATAAGGTCCCAGATCAGTTCATTCTGTAGGTGTTCATGGTTACAGTGCTCAGCTGGGGTGTACAATTCTGTAATGAAGTAATCAATGATTTCCCTTGCTTTCTGTCTGTATTCTGTTAAATGTGGCCCTTTTATAGATAACATTCTTGCAACCTTTGCAATATGTGTTTACCTTTCCTTGGATAATGTAGTTTTTTTTTTCATTCCAGAGACATCAACATCATCCCAAGGATGGTGTCTGCCATGTAAACTCTACAGTAGAACAAGGTATTTACCTAAATCTCCACTGCTGACTCCTTCAAGCCACTTGCTTAAAAAAATTTCTTTTGAAGCATATGAGTCATTTAGAAAGTCATCAGGGTTGGCAAACTCAAAATGTTCAAGTGGCCGGATCTGATAGGTCGCTGCTGCTCCCATAATGATTAGTCAGAAAATTACTTAAATAAAGTACAGTAACTTAAGCTGTATTGTCTACTCTAGCAAAATTGGAGACATTCTCTTTAATCTTTAATCAATTTAAGAGAATGTTTCTGAGGTTTTTTTCTTCACGTTAACAAACTCAGGGTTAGTTTTTAGTTGTCCTACTATAACTTTCTCTGTGGCATGCAGTGTTAAGATGTTAGTGGTATTTTAGTGAACTGGGGAAATGTGGCCAGGTCAATGGGAATATTGCCCAACTATTTTCAAAACGTACCATGGGATGTTTAACATGCATCTAAACAATCAGCAGAAAAGGCAGATGGCACCTCAGTTTAACATGTCATCCAAAGTACATCATTCCCTTAGTACTTCACACAGGTGCCAGCTTTTATGATATGAGCCCAATCCTGGTGTGGGACTAGAACCCATAACCTTCTGGCCCAGAAGCAGATGTGCTACCAACTGAGCCACATTGATACCTGCACATATATCATATATTGGGCTTATCCAAACATAGAAGCTTTTGGGCAGACATAGCTAAGACCTGTATGAGGATACTGGTAAACCCAATACTTGCAGACCTCCAGTATCTCTTTCTTGGTAGTCTACCAGAGGGGGTGAGATCCCCCAAAATAAGTACTTATTTTGCATGTTTATAATAGCACCCTAAAAAGCCTTACTGTTTATTTATTTAGTTTTTGTTACCCGGGTAAGTACACTAGCCAAATACATGTCTATTTTCAAGTACAACCCAGGAGAACGAAGGCAGAACAAGTTAAAGTACAATATAGAAACTGGCTGACTCTCAGAGCGCTTGTAATTGTGGACTGGATACAACTGATTTGAAAAATTTGCATTATGGAGGAGGTGTATTGTAATATTAAGTTTAAATATGACAGGAATTTCATTTTTTTTGTATAATTCCAAATTTGGGCATGTGTGGAGTCTGTATTAACATACAAGTGTATTGTTTTGTGTTTTTGTTTTGAAACAGCCCTATTTTATTCCTTATTTAGGGACCCATATTCATGCAGCCTTTTTCCTACCCAATATTCCTTTTTTAATTACTTGGCAGTTATAGAACCCCATGACATCACCTGAGCTGAAGACTACAGTGAAGTAGACACAGTGACATTGGCTGAGCAGCTTGAGAGATTTGACCATGGTACACAGATTGTAGGCAGTTAGATTAATTTGGGTAGCAAAACATATCACAGGTCTATCGTAAGAAGGAAAATTCTGTATCTGCGGTACAACTGCAGCAACTGACTGATATTTCCTGAAATTTCTGCCCTGACTGCCTGTAGTATCGATATTGGGACACCAGAGAGAAGGGGCCTGATATTCAGAAAAGTGCAAAGTGGAGCGCAAAGATTTGTGCTGCACTTTGCAATTGACCAGGGGTCCAAGGATGCTATAGTCAGTTAGACAGTGCACCAGCACTATCCAACTATACAGCCATGTTGGTGCAGTGCTAAGTCAAGTAGTGCTGCCTGGACATGGTTCCTGAAGTTGGCCTCAAAAGTGGATAGCACCAGAGCACTATCTGCAATTTTCAAAGGGACCCATGCAAATGAGTCCATTGGGCATGCAAAGCACCAAGGTGCCATTTGCATGCCCATTATGAGCCCATTTGCATGGGCAGCAGAGGCAGGTTAGTGTGGTACTGACCACCTGATCTAAGACAAGTGTACATATCCCTGGTGCCTTGTGGCTCCCCCCTCCGATCACCAGACTGTATTAAAATAAAACCCTCCCTGGTGCCTAGAGGTCCCCCTCCCTCCGATTGCCAGCCCATATTAAAATGAAACCCTCTTTAATGCCTAGAGGTTCACCCCTCCCTTTGATCACCAGCCCATAGTTAAATAAAATCCTCCCTGGTGCCTAGTGGTCCCCTCTCCCTCTCTCTGATTGCCAGCCTGTATTAAACATAAGCCCTCTCTCATGCCTAGTGGTTTCCCTCCCCCAATCACCAGCCTGTATTAAACATAAACAATCCCTGGTGCCTAGTGGTCACCCCCCTTCAATTGCCAGCCCGTAGTTAAAAAACACCCTCCCTGGTGCCTAGATGTCCCTCATCGCTCCAATAGCCAGCCCATACTGAACATAAACCCTCCCTGGTACCTAGTGGTCCCCCCCTCGAATGTCAGCCAGTATTAAAAATACACCCTCCCTAATGTCCACAGGTCCCCCCACCAGCACCGATCCACGGTACCGCCAGTTGCAATCTCATAATCCACGATATCGCGCAGCCTCCCCCCTCACCAGCACTGAACCTCCCCATTACCGTACTAGTACCCTCAGTGCCACGAGTGGGCATAAGGCAACCAGCTCAGCCCTCCTCACACCTCCTTAGCCAGCCCCCGTATGTCCAGGCAGGGAGCACGCATTTTAATAATAAGACTGGGCAAATCACCCTGTCCAATAAATAAGACACATGCTCCCTGCCTGGACATACAGCAGCCAGACAAGGAGGTGTGAGGGGGGCTGTGCTGGTTGCTGAATGTGCACCCATGGCTCCGAGGGTACTAGTAAGGTAACTGGGGAGTGGGTGTTTGGTACCATGATGGGAGGAAGAGGATAAATGCTAGGGATTATGGGATTGTGACCTGCGGTACCATAGATCAGTGCGGGGGGAGACTACTGGATGCCCGGGAGGGTGTATTTTTCACATGGGCTGGTTATAGGTGTGGACTACTGGGCATGAGGGAGGGTGTATTTTAACTACAGGATGGTGATTGGAAGGAGGGAGGACCACTAGGCACTAGGGAGGGTCTATTTAATATGGGTGAGCTGGGCCGGCCTAGTGGTGCTGAGGGTTGAGGAGCTGGACACAAGACCTTGCACCATGCCGGCGACCCAGGTTTGGATATGGACTCAGGTTGCCAGGAGGTCAGCAGGGGAAGGAGAGGATGTAGCATCTGCATACAGCTCTCCTCTCCCAGGGAGAGGATTGTGGGGATGTCTGGCATCCTGGCGGCACCCAATGAAGATCGCGGCAATTCCAAGATGGCCGACTAACATGAGGGGTAAGTGCGGCAGACATCGGCAGGGTTGCCAAGTGCCATGATGTCATTGTACATCACACTTGAAGGAGGGAACAGCACTGTTGAGGACAAAAATCAAAAATCCCTCTGCAGTCTTGCGGAGATGAAGAGGGCTCCAGTGGCAAGGCCCACATCCCAATGCCAGCTCAGCACACTAGAGATCTCCCCAGGTGTCAACCTGATGTCCAAGTGGGGCCTTGAGTCTGAAAGGTCGCCTCAGGTGGATGAGCCCTCCCCCGGGGGTAACTTGGTTGCCGGGGGACTGACCTACCTGAGTCGGGTGGGAAGAATACCGATAGTGAGGGTTCAGGCCAGAAGTGAGAGGCATTAGCCGAGTGTGCTCCTTGGAAGGATGCCCAGGACCTCAGAGTGAGAAATAAAAATGTAACAAAAAAAATATGGTCTGGCTGTCGGGGGGCCATTAAGCACCGTGGAGGATTTATGTTTAATACAGACCAGTGATTGGAGCAGGGGGAAGGGACCACTAGCACCAGGGAGTGTGTATTTTTAATACAGGATGGTGGTCGGAAGGAGGGGGGAGCACTTGGCATGAGGGAGGGTGCATTTTTAATATGGACTGGCAGTCGGAGGGGGACCACTAGCACCAAGGAGGGTTTTTTTTAACTACGGGCTGGTGATCGGGGGGGCCACAGACAATAGACGGTGTGTGCTGCCCCAGCAGCCAATCAGCTAGTTGGCTGTATTACCTCTGGCAGCCATAGGGTTGTGTAGAGTACGAGGTGGTTCTGTTTGGTGGCATTTGTACTGCACAAAAGGAAAATGCTAAACCCTTTTGCATGGCGTAAATCTGCTGAATATTGGCTTGCACTAATATTCCTGTCCTTGTCCCACCATTTGCATACCCCCACCAGTTTTGGTTTCTGAAGGTGATAACCCTGTTTACCAGTACAACTGACCCTTTTGAAAATTGGGCTCTGGTACAAAACCTGGTTTGTGCAGGCAACCACCTATTAGTGCCCAGGCAAACTTTGTAATATTGGGCCCAGTGTCTTTAGAAATATTGCAAAATATCTGACCATGCCAATTGCCACAACTGTATCTCAGGCCTTAGTGGCAACTTGGTTCCTAAAAGGGGAAGAAACCCAAGAGTTGGGGTAAGACAATTTAGATTTTAGTCTAGGGACTAGAGAGTTTTTTCTTTCTATAATCTTTCTGTTTAAACTGATTTCATTTTCAATGTTCTAGTGTGTTTTGTTTCTTTAGTACAGTACTTTACTGTATATTCTGTAATTTAGTAGGGTAAATAATTTTATATTTAATATTCTCTGACTATGCAGTGTTTCATGGTACAGTAATATCCATTGCTATTGAGCAATCTGCTGTCCACTACCAAAGATAAAACTGCCAAGCATGAAAGTAAACTGTATTTGATACAGAGAGGATGTTGTTCCTGGTAGTGACTAAAGGGATGGTTCTGTTGCCTTAAAGGAAGGTTTTGCACAGGATGAGTACTTGCCAATGGTGGGATGAGAACCAGATAGAGATACCCTAACAGACAATAGGAGGTGGCAGCTCTCCTTTGTGAGGCTGTGAGAATCGGTGATAGTGGTGTATATAGATCTCCCCTCTCTAATCCCTCTCTTCTTTCACCACCTGAAACCCCAGTTCTACAAGCCCAGAAGGAACCTGGGTTCCCCACAATAAATGGAAACAAATATTCCCCTGCTCCCAACTCCTGCCTTGAATGGTGCCATGCACTTAGTACTTGTGAAAAAAATGGGGTTGTGTCCATTATCCTTCTATATATAAATATACCCCCACTTCCCAGATAGACTTGTGATTTAAAGGGTGATCCCTTTCTCTTGACAGATAACCACATCACCTTTTTAAACTCTATTTTTCTCTACTGTGTGCCAGTGGGGATGTACCCCTTTATCTGTCCATACTGAGGCCCTCCCTCCCAGCACCTGACCTACTCCCAGGACCTGCCCACCACTGACCATGGCTTGTTCCCCATGGTGGTGCTCCCCCCGAGGCAAGGGGAAGAAAACAGAATCACTTTGGGCTGACCAGTCATTCCTAGATTGGTGGTAGAGAGGGACCCAGGCATCATGACCTCAGCCACGGATCCATGACATGGTATTGACAAATTTTTGATGTGACACTACAGTGATGGATTTATGTCGACCGCAAGTTGTAGTCAGCATAAATCCACTGGGAAACTGTCAGGTCAGAGTTGATTTGGGGAAGGAGCAAACCCCAATGAAAGCAGTGTGGGGGGTCCCGCGAGTGCATTACAGTGGCGATAGCGACTTGCCGCTGTAATGTACATTACAATAAAAATGTCACTGTGGCATTGGCATACGCTCAGCCACAGGGGGTTTTCCTCTTAGGTGTGGTGATGGTTCTTTGGAGGAGTGGATGTGCAATGATGTAGCAGTAGTAGAGTTTATTTATTTCGGGCACCCTTCCCCGTAGGCTCAGGGCGCCCTTACAAAATATAAACAAACAGCATTAAGAACATAAGACTCACAATACAAATATATAAAAGACAATAAAATACAACCCATTAAAATTCCACGCTAGCTAATTGCTATGCAGTCTGGTGCTTTTAAATATAATCTTCAGGTCCCAAAGGCCTGTTGGAAGATGAATGTTTTAAGATGTTTCTTAAAAACCACTAGGGAACGCGCCTCCCGGAGGTACCCCACCAATGAGTTCCAAAGGATATGGGCGGCCTACTCAAATGCCCAGTCCCCGGAAGATTTCAACTTAGCTCAAGAGACCTCCAAGAGGGCCTCCCCTGCCAATCTAAGAGAGCTACTTGGGGTGTAGGGATGCAGAAGCTTCTTCAGGTAGCCCGGACCCAACCCATGTAGGCCCTTATAGGTCAAAAGACCTATTTTAAAGGTGGTGCACCAGTATAATGGCAGTCAATGCGGTTTGCGCAGCACCAGTGCAATATCTATCTATATATATATATTTTTTTTTTGTTAATTCTGTTTCTTCACCGGCTACACCAGGGCATCTCTCCAGGGTATCCTCTCAATGGTTGCCTCTACTCCCAGCCTGAAACCTACCCGCATGGTCTATCACCTGGCCCCCATGGCTCGTCTAGCCCTCCAGATCACCCCCAGAGACAGGTCCCACCCACCCATGGCGGCCTTTCTGGAATTAAAGGGACTGCCGCAGGGTCAGGAGATACATTGAGGCTGGTCCACTGATGGGATGTGCGCACATCTCTGGAGCTGTTTCACCTCCACTGGCTGCCAGGGTTTTTCCATGTGTGTTGCTCCCCTTGGAGTGCGGACATGCCATGACGTCAATGCACCTAGCTTGCAGACATCCACCACCACTCCACCACCGATATTTTGTCAAGCCTCGCTACCCACAGGGTCACCTAGTTTTCATCAGGTGCCACTAGGGAGTGAGGCCTACCTCAGTACCCACCCCGGGAAAGGAGAGCAATCCTCCAGATACTCAATCCCTTCCCTTCCCTGCAAACCCCCAATGACTGAATCTATTCCTAAACCCAGGTCACCAGCATGGCGTGAGGTGTGCCATCCAGCATCTCAACCCTCAGTGCCACCAGGGACTGGGAGTGTCCAGTCAACAACCAGGCCATTGGATTCTGCAAAAGCTTCAGGCACTGCATCGCACCTTCTCTGACCCTGAGGTAGAGTGCATTACAGCAGTCAAGCCTCGAGGTGACGAACTCATGTACGAGTGTCCTTGTGTGTTATGCATGTTCCCATGTATAATGCACCAGCATCCTCTGTGTACTCCAATCCTTGTTCTGCTGAGATCTCCAGGCTTACTGAGTCCTGGCCACCACCAGGAGTCCAGCTATACCTGAGTTTCTGCACCCTTTCACCCTGGAGAAAGTACACTGTGTATTGGATACTCCAAATTCCTGCCCTTTCCCATGCTCCAGGTTCGTTCCCATACCTGGTTCATTAGCATCACAAGCAGTAGCTCTACAGCTGTGCTGGTGGGCTGGCCAACCATGTCACCTCTTATCCCACTTGATCCAATCTGCAATGTACAGTAAGACCTCATTTAGCATGCTCTATGGACTCTAACAAAATCTGGGAGCTTTAGTCCTCCCATAGGGGTTGATTCCCAAAATCTAGGCATGCTCGCTCTTGACTTTTTGCCATTCCTGATAAAAAGGGCAATACCCTTTCCCAATTTCTTCCTGTAATGTTAATCCCTCTGGTAGCATGTGTAAATGGTATAATATTCTTGACAACACATTTTTATCAGGATAACCAACCATGAAATCATTAATTTGTCCAGTACTTTGTACTGCAACCCTGAGAAATTAAGGCTATAGATTACCAGATATGTATTATGCTGCAAAGCCAGTTTGATTAGTGATTCCCGTAGGCATCTGGATGCCGTATCTTTTCCCAACCACAACATTTCAGGCCTACTAAAGTTAATGTTTTAAACTGAGACAGCAGAGACATTTTAAATTAGTCTCATTATTTCTGGGAGAGACTGTTCTGGATTTGTAACATATAATAGTAAGTCACTGGTGTACAATGATAGTTGACAGCAGTACCAGCCAAGATACAATGCAGTACCTTGCAGTATTATTGCAAAATGCTGCAGTATGCTGCAGGGAACAGTGTAATTGAAGGCAATTAAGCCCCTCTGTCATGCAGTAGTTTGTGACATGTCATTTGCTGCAAGTCACTGCAGTGCTTCCTGGCTGGTACTGCTGTACTGTGTGTGATTTGCAGTGCAAGTTGGGAATCATAAATAAAAGTGCCATTGCCTTTATTTTAATAAAGCTTTTATTGACAGCTTAAAATACTTCATTTTACATATGGGTATACCAATCAATGAAGCAAATTAATACATTTGTATCCAGAAAGAAAATAGTTCTTCAGAGATTGTCATATTCTCTTTCCTACTGATTTTAACCCCATAGTTCTGATGGTACAATAAAGAGTGAGTGATTACTATTAATTTTTAATACCAAGAAGGTAATCCATTTCTCTGATCCCATCCCATCCCAAATAAATTAGAGGAAAAAGGAAAAGAGAAAGGTCTAATTGCACTCTACCCTTCATCTACAGCCTTTGTTTCATTCCATCTATTCCAAACTGACAAAATGACATCTAATAATCTTTCAGGTCTCATTCATATTTTGATATAATTTATGCTATGTTGTCATTCTTGTTAAATAAACAAAATTTAACATATCAACCAAACCGAGCGGTGTGATTTCATTTATCGAGCCATTTCAATTCCTTTTTCTTTTTCCCCTTCCCCATTTCCAGCCCTCCTCCCCTCCCTCTTGTTTCCCTTTATTATAAACCAGTCAGGTTCTAGATATTCTAAAACCCTGCCTCCCTTTAACTTAGGCCGAAGCCTCCTTCAGGCTACTTCAGGCAAGAATGTATTGCTCCAGCACTGGGGTGCCCTCCAGACTTTCAATATAATTGTAGTAAGGGAGCCCCTTTGCATTATACTGTTCTGTGGTCAGTCTTAAACGGGCAGTTATAGCTTCCATGTCTTTGATTTTTATAATATTAGCTCTCCACATGGAGAGAGTTAAAGGTTCTGACTGCAACCAGTGTTGCGTAATCACTTTTAGGGCTGCAGCCGCTAATGAGTAATACAAATACTTTTGGCCACTAGATCCCAGTCCCTTTGGTATGAGACCTAATACCAAATGAGCTCCATCGACTACAAAATCCCCTCAAAAAATGTTCTGGAGGGCCTGAGCAACTGACCTCCAGTAAGTACTTATCTGCAGGCAGTCCCAAAACAAATGAGTGTGTATGCCCAAACCCCCACATCCCCTCCAACAATTATTTGTTGTCAGTTGCGTGTAATGGACCGAGATCACTGGTGTAATAAAATACCTTACCATTACCTTCCATCTAAATTCCTTCCAACTCAGAGAGTTGGTTGTTTTCGAAATTCCCAGCCAAATCTCCGACCACTCTTCCTGTGATAGCTGCAGCTTTAATTCCTCCTCCCACCTCTGTTCAATCTGTTGGGTTAATAATTTACCTATATCTTCCTGTAGTGTTTTATATACATATGATATAAACCCCTTGGCGTCCGTCATGCGACTCCTTTGAAAAACAGTTCAAATGGGGGCAGGTGGGTCTGAAAGAACTGCCTGTTGCCCTGTCCTCGTATTATAAAAGTGCCATTACCTTTATCAAATGAATCCCTTCTTTAGAAAAAGCCAATCAAGGGAATACTTAATTTCTAGATTTCTAATTCCACTCATCCTAATGTCCTTTAAAAAACTAAAATTTGAATGTTCACCCTCTGGTGGTATTTTATCACCCATTAGTCATTCGCACCCCTTGTATCTGCCAATCTGCCTTAATGGCAATTACCAATGGCTCAACTGCTGTAGTAACCAGCAAGGGAAGGCAACTTCTCTGCTGAGTCCCTCTGTTCAGGGAAATGTACTCTGGCCTCATCAGATTTGTAAAGACTACTGCTTTTGGTAATTGGTATAATAACTTAACAATTGCTATATACTCCTCTCCCAACCACAAATTTATGTAATGTGGTGAAAAAGTAAGTCATTTTAATCATGCCAAATACCTTCTCTGCTTCTATTGACATCACCACTAAATTAGAGTCCACAACCACCTTCCTGTGTACCAATTCAGCAGTCATTTCATGTTTTGATAAACCAGTCTCCCTTTCGGAAGCCTGCTTAGTCTGGAAGAACCAAAAAGGGCAATATAATCTCCATTCAGGAAGCCTAAATTCTAGCAGATATGTTGGTGTTTACATTCAGCAGGGATACAGTATAGTATAATGAATGCCATGTCTCATCCTCACCACTTCAGGATGTCTATAACTGTGACCTCATACCAAGTACTTGGCAGAGTTCCATCCCCCTCCCCACCTCTGTATACATTTTAAACTAAATTCTTTTTTCATTTTCCCACCCTCTTGTTTCTGTTTTTTTTTTTTGTAAATAATTTTTAGAAGCCATAAAAATGATATCCTGCAGAGACACCAACACATGCATCTTGTTAATTGATCCCTGTTAAGTGGATTCTGCAGTTCGTTTTGGGAAAAATCACCCAGAAATGTTTTTTTAAGAAATTTTGAAACCTTGTTTTGTGACTAATTTTTTTTTTCATTTGGCCATACAAAAATAGAATAGGGCCATACAAAAAAGATTATTTTCATATGAAAAAAGAATTTGGACTTTTTTTTTCACGTTCTATTTTTTTTTGTATGAAAAAATCTTTTTTGTATGAATGACACAACCTCACAAAAAAATAGATCCTTTCATATGAAAAAATAATTTGGAGTACGTTCTTTTTTTTCACATTTTTTTTTCTTATGAAGCAATCTTTTTTCATATAAATGACACAACCTTACAAAAAAAATTCCTTCATACAAAAAAAGAATTTGGACTTAGGTTTTTTTTTCCACACATTTCAATTTTTACAAACTATAACCTTGTCAACGTTTGGAGTTAAGAAACAATCTATATATCAAAATAAAGGTCTTAATAAGTACTACACCACTAACACATAACACCCCCCCACACACACACACACAAAAATGCTGGGGCATATAAAAAAGAACAAAAAAATAAAAAAAGTTACAGTTGCCAAAGGATAACATTGCAACTTTAGCAAGCTGTAACTTTGTCAGTCTTTGGAGTTAATGGACAATGTATATATTAATAGAAAGGTCCTAATGTATACTATAGTGCTAAGCCTCTAAGAAATATGAACAGAAAATGGTCTATTCCTCTCACAAAAATTACCAGGAAGCATATAAATTGCTTTTCTGGTGGAATGGAGGGCCCTGCACTTCCTTTCCCACATACACATTGGGTAAATGGAGGCACAGAAGTTCTAGACCCAGAGGGTTCTGCAGTTCCATGATCACATGGATGTGTTCCCGTAGGTCCCAAAGTGACTATGTGAATGATGATACAATTATACCATATCAAAAAGTAAGGACATTGTAAAAAATTTCATTAGTGTACCAGTTAGGGTTACACTGACAAAAGTAAGGAAATTTGGTATTAGGGTTTCCAACCCTAACACTCCACCCCACCCTCCAAGCAGCATGATACACAGACCTTGTTTTAGGTTTGTGGGAAGAAAGGGTAGTTCATAACCAAAACCAAAACATCTTCTTTAAAAATCTGAAGTGTTGGTATAGGTTTATTGACAACTGTGTATGTTAGGTGGTTAAACATCAATGATTTAAACCTATGGTTTACAGCTAAACTAGATCCTGTAATGGTTGACTTTTTAGATCTGAAATTGACTGGCAATGTGGTGAATGGACAAATCATCACTAAAGGCCGTAAACCATTACAACATCAAAATTTCGGCATCGAAATCCATTACAGCAACAACTTCGAGGTTGTTGCTGTCATGAACTAGATGGTGAAAGTTCACCAATTCTGAGTGTGTCTCTCCCCCTTTGAATAAACTCTGACCTGGAGTTTGTTAACTTTAAGTCAGAGGTTGCAGGGGGAAAAGCCCCCCACATGTGTGGTGCAGAGGGTGCAGACCCCTGTGAAGAAAGCACTCAGTGTCAGACGTGCACAATTTCATCTGTCAACACTGTGTTACTGTGCCACATTTCGACTACATGGTTGTCAATGTTTAATTACTTCCCCTCTAATCTCTGCCTGTATTCTCTGTCTAATGTTATCTTCATGCCTGTATACATTATGTAAAAATGACTGTTCTCACTGTCCTAAACTGTTGTTTGACTGTATACTATAATGTAAATTGTGTCCACTGCTGATTTCCCTGTATTGCTACCTTGTGGCCCGGGTCATGACTGATAATGGTCCACTGGATCAATGCACCTACCTGGTTACCAAAAACATAAATAAATTAAAAATAAATAAATAAATAAAGCAAGCCATGCTGTTGGGACGAGAGAAGATAATGCATTTCTAGATAATCCCTCAGCCGATTATACACCAGTCTTTCCTGCACCACTGGCAGAATACAGAGGAGACAGATTGGTCCATAGCTATCTAGTGATTCCTGCGACCACCTTTGAGGATTGGGACTATTACTGCCTCCTTCCATTTTTATGGGATTTGAGCAGCAAGGAAAGATTTGTTGAATATCATGGTGACCAGAGATGCTAATGCAGGGGTAGCTGCCTTTAGTAGCCTAGGCTCTAGATTGTCAGGACCCCCAGAGCCACAGGATTTTATTTTCTTGAGCAAGGCTAACACTTCTTTCCTATTAACCAGTCTGAGATGAAATTTAGGGTGGACAGGACCAGGTTGGGGGAAGGGAAGGTGGGACAGAGGACACATTCTTGTATTTGTCAAGGTTTGTGAAGTTATGGTTAAAAGCAGTGGCAGCAGACTGAGGGTCGCTGATTGGCTGACTGTTTGATATAATAGGGCCATTAGTGGTGTTGGGACCTTTTTTGAGCAGGGTATTAATCTGGGCCCAGAATTGCTTTGGATCTGCCAGGTTATGTTGTTGAAGGCCCCTGATGTACTGTCGTTTAGCAACCCTTGAGCTCTTTTTGCAAAGATTGCATAGCTCCCTGAATCTGACCCAGTCTGCCTGCTGACAGGAGGTATCCAGTGAACACAGAGACCATGATTGAGTGACTGCAAAAAGGGTGACTCAGTCATGACATCTGTGTTCTGGGCTATCTGGCAGGGTAGGAACAGGATACCGGGGTGGATGACTACGGCGACAGGATGTACGTATAGGCACATGCATGGGGGGGACCACATCATGCAAAGGGCAGAAGGGGAGGGAGGGTATGTGGGGTGTAGTACAGTGCAGCAATCAGCTGCTGAGATTGCCGTGTGGTGTGATGCGTAGGGTGGCAGGCTGGGGTTGGGAGGGTGCTGGGTTTGGTTCTGGGGTGCGATCGCTTTTTGTGTCGGGCTGGTGTTTCATTTTTTAGTAAGTTTTTTGGGAGGATTAATAAATATTTTCTAATTTCTCAAACTCGCCTAGGTGGAATGTACAAGTAAGTGAGTTATCTCCCTTCCAACCATCATTTTATTTTGCCCCTCACAGTGTGGTTCTGGACTCCCTGTAAGTGTGGCTGAAGGATCAGGGGTCAGAGTACATGAGAGGGAAATGGACCTGAGCTGCCTGAGCAGCTTTTACATTCAGCACTGTAGTGCTCAAAATAACCAGACACCAGCTCACACATACATGCTGGCGTCCTTCACTAAAGCTCACGCAGGCATTGCAGCATTTGCAAACCGCTAGGCTGGTGGTTTTAACTTGTCTACACAGCACCTCCAGTCCTCACAGCATATGTAGAAACATCGGGGCTGGGAGTGCAAACAAGGAGGCACCCACGGACTGGAATTAATGGACAGAGGCAGTCGTGAGGCAGCAAGGTAAGCTGTGGCTGGCTGCTGAGATGTGAAACAGATCAGAGGTGATAACTGCTGTGGTCAGGCAGGCGATCGGTTACAGTCATGGTGGCTGATTGCATATTGTTAACTTAAAGGACTGAGAATGCAAGATTTTTTTCATGTGACTGACTGACTGTATAAATCAGGAGATTTGCTTTCCCGTGTGGGGGGTGGGAGTGTAGTTAAAAAAATGGGACACTCCTGGGCAAAACGGGAGACATCACATGTCTGTGGTTTCAGAGGCCAATTGATTGGGGTTGAGGGTAATAGTTTTGTGTTGTACAGGGTAGGGTAAGTGTTGGTGATTGGAGGGGGTGGGGAAATAAGGGGAGATGGCATGGGGAAGGGATATAGCATGATTGCCAAACCTGGATGGGAGTGTTGGTGGAAAGGTGCATGGGATACACCACTTGGTAGCACTTGTGCTCCAGAGAAAATCTGTGGATGTACGCCAACACTAAATCCAAGTCTAATTAAAGGAGCCTAATTTGCAATGGTGTTGAAACATCAAACAGCGTGGTGCAGTACCTGATGGTTGTCCTCCAGGAGATGAAGAGCATGGGGGTGAGGGCCTGAATCTGCACCCTCATGATGTCTCTTATCCCCCTGGCAGGCAGCTTTGAGGAGAAGTCTGAGGTGGGTACATAAATTTTAACAGGTAAGTGGGGGCTGCCTGATGTCATTCTATCTCAAGTTACAGCACTGTTCAGCTTTCTAATATCCCACCAGTGGAGAAAGTATGCAGGGGAATGTGGAGAGGAGATGAGATGAGAGAGGGTAGGGGAAAGGGAGATTGACTAATGTACAAAGGGGCTAGTGAGGAGCTAGGGGAAAATGGAAGTGAACAACAAATATGCGTAGTAGTCTTAACACCACTAGGCTTGATTACCTGTGCTAACATCAGTGGTCAATCCAGCTAATATAACTGTTGTACCTAACACAAACTAAGCATTTTAACCCTCAGAGCAATTCTAACAGGCCTGTGAACAGATATACAGGGTACTGATACTGTTCTAGCCCTCACAGCAGTAATTACCAGACAATTAGAGCCAATGATCCAGGCCAAGATACTTGGTTAACACTCAAGGCACCGACATGGTCTGCAAATGCTCGGCAAATACATAGAAACATAGAAGTTGATGGCAGAAGGAGACCACCAGGTCCAGTCTGCCCGTTGTCTTTTAGCCTTGCCTTCTAACTGCCCTTGGGTTTAAGGGCTCCCTTGTATCTGTCCCAAGCATTCTTGAAACCTACCACTGTGTTTGCCCCCACCACCTCTGCAGGCAGGCAGGCTGTTCCAAGCATCCACAACTCTTTCTGTGAAGAAACACTTCCTGGTGTTGGTGGAGAACCGCCCTCCTTGCAGCCTTCGATCATGTCCCGTGATTCTACTGCCCTTCTTAAATTGGAAAAGATCATCTATCTGCATCTGGTTTATGCCTTTTATATACTTGCATGTTTTGATCATGTCACCCCTCTCTCTTCTCTGTTCCAGGGAATACATGTTCAGTTCTTTCAGTCTATCCCCGTAGGACATCTCATGCAGTCTCTGAATCATTTTTGTTGCCCTTTTCTGCACCGTCTCCACTCAGTCAATGTCCTTTCTGAGGTGGGGCCTCCAGAACTGGATGCTGTATTCCAGGTGAGGCCTAATCAGTGATCTGTACAGCAGCAGGATCACTTCCCTCTTCCTGCTTATGATTCCCCTCCCAATGCATCCCAGCATACCGCTGGCCTTTAATGCTGCCTTCTCGCACTGTTTACCTACCTTCAAGTTGTCTGAAATAATGATTCCCAAATCGTGCTCTTGGGTGAAGGCAGCTAGTCTTTCCCCTTCAAGGTAATATGCCTTATTTGGATTTCATTTTCCTATGTGCATGGCTTAGTACTTTTTGGCACTGAATCTCAATTGCGATGCTCCAGATGATTCTTCCAGTTTCTTGAGGTCAGCTTCCATCTTGTCCACTCCCTGCTGGGTGTCAACCCTGTTGCATATTTTGGTGTCATCTGCAAGCAGACACACCTCTCCCTGTAATCCGTTAGCTATATCCAATATGAAAATATAGAAGAGCAGGGGCCCCAGTACTGAACCCTGGGGCACACCACTGGTTACCCTAACTTCTGATGACAGTGCTCCATTTTTTTTCATACCTGGAATTAGCCTTTTCAACAAAAAGTCTTTGGAGTAAACAAAGTGTAACCCCTCACCCCTGCCTTTTTGCCAAAATGACAGGTGGCATGCTGTTGGCGCTGACAGCAGTACCTGGTGGGGACCTGGGTTCGGGGAGGATGAGGTTACTCTGCACAAGGGGACCTAGGTTTGGCTACTCTGCACAGGGGCACCCAAGTAAATACAAACACAGGAAGCAATAACTGTAATGTCCAGAACCAGGAATGGTATTCTACAGTGTGGCTTTTATTCACAACTAGCTGAACACAACAAAGCATAGACGGACCCCCATGGGGCTACATTTACTGGTAATGCAGATTAGAGACTACTACGCGGTCCACTTGAAGAACGAACCAATTATACTGTTTTCAGGCTCTGGACCCACCAGGCACACAGCCCGGACTTGCACGTGCTTTGGGTACATAGCCCGACTGGCCCGGCTCCCCCGCCGGCCACTTGATCCACGGTCCATTGGAAGAATGAACCAATTATCTTGTCGTGGCTCCCCACATCACTTAGAGTCTGCGACTCCTAGAGAGATTTCCTTCTTACTTCTTATGACTCCTATCTCACAAAGAGAATTTTTCTTTACACTTGTTGTGGCTCCCCACACCACTTAGAGTCTGTGACTCCTAGAGAGATTTTCCCATTTGTAACCCACGTCTGGGTACTTCCCTCATCACTGGCCAAGTGCATGAGGCAAAGTAGCAACCACAGCAGAAATCCGTAGAGGTAGACCTGGTTACTAAAGATGGGGGGTGTTCCCACCTCCAGCTCCCACAGCCCATACCCGGCTATTTCTCTGGAAAAACTGAAACTTTTGAATGTAGATTAAATGGTAGATGAACAGTCGCATCCCCTCTACAATATTACTTGAATTCACACAGACTCTAGCTTTTGACACTACTCCATTTGTTTGACCTAGTCCTATAGGCTTCCCAAATAGTAGCTCAATTCCTAGATTTCTTCACATGTCCCAGGCTGAAGAAACACATTTTTTTTCCTCTCATGTTAGAGCAAACACTCACCCTTTTGTTGCAGATGCCCCACAGGCGAATCACAACCCTTCCAACTCTCCAAAACTAAGGCCGAACTGAATAGGCAGCTTTTTTCCTTCTCCTTGCAGAATTAAGGGGATTGTCCCAGGAATCTGCATAGGGATCTTTACAACCCCCCCCCCGGAGGGAGGGGCACTGAGACCCGAACAGCAGTCTCCATCACTTGACACTGACGTCTTCACTTGAAGGCAAAACTGGAACTGCTCCTTCTTACTTGAAGGCAAACTGGAGACTCACTACTTTGAAAACTCCCAACGTTCCATCTAACTCCCTCTGCTGCAGATTCCAATGTGGCTTATGCAGTTGCGACAGTTCTGTTGGTGATGTCATCACTCAGTCTCAGCTGAGACTGAGAACAGAGTGAGACAGTGTGAAACCCATTTAACTGGAGTTTCACAAGCTGCCTTCCCTGCCTACCACTAGGTCTTACTGGGATTCTAGTAACCCCGGGTAACAAGGGGTTACACTCGCCCTTGACCAGGAAAATGACTGTCAGCAGTCATTATTTACCCGGCCTTAGGCCATCCCACCCTATGTGCTACCATGGGAGGGGGTGATCAGGCCCCTACTACCATGTGCAAGCACAGGCAGGCAACACTAAGGGCCTAGAGGCCTGTAGCTGACATATCAGCCTCTACACTATCCACTTACTATGGACACCTAGTGGCTCTGGTAGAACTATCCAGAGCATAGCCCTGATAGATCAGCACTGCTGTCCCCATGGCCACTCAGGACCACAGCCTGTCTATCCCCCCATAACCCTCTAGGGAAAACCTATCTGCCTCTAACATAAAATTCCAAAACAAAAAACAACCCAGGGACCTCCCCGACCTTGGGCAACCTGCAACCACACCATTAAAATACCACATTAATGCCTCCTCCCTACCCCAACAACCACACCTGTGGAAGGAAAGGGTTAATACAGTAACCATAACAATAACACAACAGTACTTTATATTTCTACACAATAAAGCACTGACGAGAAACTCTGATGAGCCCCTCCTCCTCTTCTTGTCTTCTCTTCTGTCTTCCCAGGAACACCTGTAAGAAAAAGAAAGACAAAACACACTCCTAATCTACATACACAGTCTACCTAAACCCCTACCATCAAAACACTGCAAAATCCCAAAAAGATTTTTTAGAAAAAGGTAGAAAAACAGTATTTACATTAGAATACAATAATGACATTATTTACAATACACATTTGAGGGGATGGAGTGCCCTAAAAGTCCCAACTAGTGACCACAAGGCCCGAAGGCTAGTCCAATAAAGAGTCTCTCCTGGGCCGGAGCCCGGTGAAGCACAGTTCTAAACAGGCCAAAGTCCCGAAGGGGAGAGTCTTTGCGGACAGTTCACACATTTTTGAAGTCTGTAGTGTAGGGTGTGTACTGCAATGTCATAAAGATAGAAAAGTTTGGACTTACCAGCCATTTGTAGTACAAGACTAGGCACCGACTCTGCACCGAGTCAAGACTCTCCTGGCAGCATTTCTTCTGATACAGCTGGGCAGACATCTTCCGGGAACCACAGGAGGGCACATCTGGAAACAGCTGGGCTGATGTCATCTCTGGAGATGGAACCTTAGAACAGGAACAAAAAGAAAACAGCTGGTCCGACGTCATCTGATTACCAGGCGATGAACAGGAAACAGCTGGGCTGGTGTCCTCTCTGGATCTGAAGTCATCTGGTGGGCCAGTGGATGGTTGCTGGACAGGACAGTACACTGTAGACTGATGAATGTGGGGCACCTGAGTCCTGGTTATTCATATTGGCGGATCAATAAGGGCACTTCACAGTCTGGTGTGGCGGTATTGACTACCACTGCTCAGCTTTCCATTTTGTAGGCACGAGCACATTTGCTAGGGGGTCCTTGCACTGAGGTCAATAGTACCGGGGGTCAGGGGCTTGAATTATTACCCCGTCTGGGCGCACATAATTCACACAGTGGGAGATTTCACGTCCCTCTCCGTCCACCACTCTCACTGTCTATGAACAGTGTCCTTCCTCTCTTCCACTGGGTATACTTTTCATGGAACAGTCTATTCTTTACATGCTGGTTGGCCCCAGGATGCACACTTTTCATTGCTTCATCCCAGATCCAGGATTTCCTGAAGTTCTCAATCTCCTCCCAGACTTTCCGAGGAAAGGTAGGAAAGGTCATACCATAGATCTCATTTGCCTTTCTACGAACCAGTCTCTCCTCTTTACTTGCTTTGGTCAATCTGAGACCGCTGGCCTGGCTTGGGGGGTGGCCAGTCCTGGTTCTGCCAGCTTTGCATTCTTAAGGAAATTAGAAATGGACCCCTGACTTCTTCCTCCTGTAAAGCCAGGGCAGTGGCATCACCACCTTCTTTAATACATTCCTCCGAGGCAAGATCTTGAGGCTGTGTACCTGTTCCTTTCTCACAAGGCCACATAGGTTCCCCCTCATCTTCCTCTTCACTGAGGATCTGAGCCCAGGAGTGAGCAGTCGTTCTCACCCCTGAGACTATCCATTCATCACTAGGTGCGAAGGTCGACATCTCCCATCCAAAGGCCTCCAGCATCTCATCTTCACCTAAGAGACTTGGGCTAGGCCCCCCCCCCACCCAGGGGTCTATTGATGCTTTATCTGAACTTTCTTTCTGGGGTCCAGCATCCAAAACTTCAACTTCTAGGAATTAATACCTTTGAGCCAGGGCTCTTTTACAAAGGTTCCATGTCACAAAGAACATTTAACAAAGCACGATACACATTACAGGTAAAACCAGACAGGAAAGTTACATCATAAATTTGCTAATAACAGTTTAAGGCAGTAACATTTTTAAGTTTCATAGAAAAACAAGCTATAACAGGTTCAAGCGAGTAGACAATTTCAAGGTTAAGGAAACTTCCAGGGAGAGGGTGATCATTAGGCGCCAAAAGGAGGCTAGAGAGGAGGGAAAGGTGGTGAGCGGGAGAGTAAGTGAGAGGGGACAGGAAAAAAGGGGGGGAGTGAGTTTGGGTGGGAGACAGGAAGTAGTAGAGGTACCAGAGGGTTCATTAGTCAGGGAGGAAGAGGCCTCAGATGTGAGGATGGACATGAGGAGTAGTAGTCTTTATCTAGCGCAATCACAGTTGCTAGTGGTGGTGAGGTGGGCATAGAGCATGGATTTGAAAGCTTCAAGTGAGGTTGAGGATAGAGTAGGTGGACTAGCGCATTGAACCATGTTGGGGCCCTGTATGCGAAGATCTTTGTCCCTGTGCAGTCCGCATCTCGAACCAGAAAAGGTTGAGCGTTCAGATCTGGTGGAGGGTCGTGAGCCAGGATTCAGTCGGAGTAGGTTTTGAATACATAATGGAGTCAGTCCCAAGATAGGTTTTTGCCATTGTGCAGGTGAGATAAATAAGACGATTTGATAGGTTCAACCAGCCTGATTCATAGTACAGATCACATGTGTAAGTCTGTCTTTGAGCCCCGTGAGAGCCAGCAGGCCTTATTTAGAGTGATTGAGATACGTTAGAGTAGTGGAGGTAGCTGAGCCATAAATAATAAGGCCATAGTCAATGATTGAGATTATGGAACTCTGTATAGCTATTCTCAATGCCGCTTGATTTAGAAATTGACGGTTACGGAATAGTATTCCAAGGCGTTGGTTCACTGTTTTCGCAGTGTTGTCAATGTGGGTTGCAAAGGTGAGCCCTTGGTCAAAAGTGATGCCAAGGTATTTGAAAGTATTTACTTGGTCCAGTGTAATTCCCGCAGAGGTTTGTATGGTGAGTGGAGTATGCCTATTTTTGTTTTAGTGATTGGAGAAGAGCATGGCTTTTGTTTTATTGTGGTTTAGCACAAGTTTACTATCCAGGAACCACCTTTCAACACTAGAGAAAGCAAGTTGCAGGCTTTTTCATAGGGAGTTTGGATCCTTGTGGGAAGAGAGAATTACAGCATCATCAGCGTATAAGATTATTTTCTCCTGGCAGATATCTGGGAGGAGTTAAGGAACAGGCTAAGAGAAGCGGTCCAAGAATTGATCCCTGTGGTACACCCGAGAGAACTGGTTTGAAGTCGGAGAGTTCATTAGAGATTTTTACAGCCTGTGACCGATTGGACAGGTAGCTTTTTACCCAAGCACAAGGACCTTCGGCCAGGCCTAGGCTAGAAAGTAGGGAGGTAAGTAGGCCATGATGGACTGTGTCAAAAGCTTTTGTAAGATCGATAAAGACTGCACCTGTTTGGCACCCTTTGTCCAGGGCTGAGTGGACTTCTCCAGAGAAATCAAGTAAGGCTGTTGTTGTACTATGTCCTTTCCTAAAGCCGTGCTGTTGATTACAGAGTAGATTGTATTTGTCCAGGTAATCAGAGAGTTGGTCTGCCACTATTTGTTCAAGTGCTTTGGAGAGGGGAGGGAGTATTGATATTGGTCGATAGTTTCCTGTTGAGGTTTTGTCCCCCTTTGTGCACTGGCGTAACTATGGCAGATTTCCATTTGTTGGGAAATTGACTTTGGCAAAGTGACAGATTAAGAATTTTTGCAAGGGGGTGAATTACTTCATCCAGGGTGAGAGACAGGATTTTTAGATCTAGCGTGTCACTACTTGTTCTGGATTTGGAGCAGGCCTTTCTTATGTACTTGTGTGCTTCGTGCACTTTGATTTTCTTGAAGTAAAATTGTGGTTTGTCACGAGGGGTGTTTTGTGATACTAGGCTAGGCACAGGTAAGTCCGAGAAGAAATCTGGGGGGAGGACCCCACTAAGGTCTGTGAATGTCTTATTAAGCGCATCTGCAATAGACTTTGGGTCAAGAGTGGTGGATCCATCAACTTTCATAATGGTAGGTGACGATTTTGATTGTTTACCCATTATGTTTCGGATGTTGTCCCAAAAGCTCTTCCATCACCCAGGTGGATTCAAGGGCATTTTTGAAATAGGCGCCTTCATTTGCCTAATTTGTGAGGTACATCTATTTCGTGCCTGCTTGTATTTTAGGGTATCATGAGGTGAGCCTGTGTCTCTGGCAACTGCCCAGAGGGTGGTCCCGAACCTTGAGCTCGGCAAGTAGTTTGGCAGTAATCCATGGATTTGATAGTGCTTTGATTTTACGCTTTTTACTGGGCGTATAAGTCGCATGCAGAGTTGAAAGATTTAATGAAGTATTCTAGTGCGGTATTAATTATCAGTTGATTCAAGGATTGGCGTCCAGTCCTGTTGTAGGAGATGGATTTTCAACTTGATAAGATTCCCATAAGGCAATACTCTGCTTGTTATAACTTTGGGGGTGGCTTGAGAAATTTATTAGACCAGGTACAGGACACTGGGAGTGGTCACTGAGGAGTCAGGGAGGACTTTAATGTTTTTATCCGGTCAGGTGATTTGTGAGAACCCAGTCAATAAGGGTGCTTGTACCAGTTTTGTAATTTTCCGGGTGGGGGAGGTTACCATCTGAGTCAAGTTTGCTGCTAGGATGTCATCTTTGTAAGAGCCAGTGTCAGAGGTGAGCCAGTTTATGTTGAAATCCCCGAGGAGGAGGAGCTCATTTTCAGAGGGCTGCAGACTAACAAAATCAAGTACAGACTTAATACTGGCACGGTGGTCTTTTGGAGGGATATAGACTGCGGCCACTGTGAGAACTTTGTTTTGTGCACCAAGAAGCAGTTTGATAGGGAGGAGTTGCATCTGCGTATTTGTGGGGGTGAAGCTGCCGCGTTGACAGGAGAGGTTGTTATGTAGATAGCACAGCCCCCACCTTTCTTGCTTGCCCGGTCGAGTCTGAAAAGATTGTAGCCTTCTTCTTCTTCCAGAACTTCTGGTTCTGTCTCTAACTCTGCACCCTCTAGCATTGTGCCACACTCCCCCGAGGGACCTTCCTCCACAGGATCCACCTGGTGCTATGTGCTGCCAACTGCAGATTCCTGAATTTTTGTCCATGTGGGGGCCAAATGAATTGTAGGCACTCTATACAAGCTATATTTTTGTAGGCATCCAGCACAGTGAGGAACCATGAAGACGTCCCTTCCAGCACTCAAGCATATTTGGCATACATGCACTGGATAATTAGGAATTGCCACATCAGGAGGCAGTTGCCCTCCATAGCACCACTTTTCAATATCTCTCAGTCTATTTACTGCTGCTGTTACTGCAACCCAGGCATGATCCGGGTAACGAGCTGGTCCTGAGGCCATAACTGCAGAAAAATAAACAAAAGTTCACTGTAACTGAAAGTCCCACTTTAAATGAACACACTCTGTATCTTTAAAATGGCTCCTCTGCTGCTGTGTTTACTTTATTACCCCACCCTGTAATGGCGGTGGCAGCACTCCTGTGCATCAACATTTAGAATCTGGGTCAAGCCACTGCACACCCAATTTACACCAGCTACTGATAACTTTTACTCAAACTGCACAACTTGCTCTGATCTGGCTTTACACACATTTACAGGATTTTCCTTAGACTTTTTACAAGCTGGTAACATTTATTTTATTCATAGTCCCTTAAAAGCTTCAGGTTTTAGCACAGGATTGCCTGCTTTTACTAGTGCTGCACTTTTCTACAACCCACAGTCTCTCTCTGGCTGCAAACTTTAAACTGAGGCTAATTTCACTTCCATGCACACATTCAATGGCTTAACAGACTTGCACTTGCTGGCAGGACTTCACACTGTCATTACTTGCAAAGCGATTACACTGCTGCACACACATTTTATATGGCATAGCTGAAAATCACTGTTTGAGCAGTTTTTGGGTTGTTTACTTACTGTTAACAGTAGCAATTTGCTGCGATGGGGAAAAACGGCCTGCAGCCAGTTCTTGAAGGCCTCAGTATACAAACGGGCGGGCAGTCCTAGCGATCGTCGTTTTAAACACCAAACTTTTAATTTCCACGATCGATTAGCGGGTTGAGCCTGATTTTAAACTAAAAAGTCTATTTTTGAACTGTTTACAGCACTTTGAATACTCCGCGATGCTCCTCCACTGCCAGTACACGCACTCCACTCTCACTCCCTCTCGAATGCTGGGGCAGTCTCAGTAGAGCTGGCTGAGGGGCAGGACTGATTGCAGCCTGACCAACCACACGACGCCATGCAAATGAGCCTCTTCTTCCTCACCAGGGCTCTTCTCCTCATGGCGATCGTCGAGCAGGCAAATTTAAACTGCAGAATGCAACTTTTTTTTTTTAAACTGACTCCACGGCGGGAGCCCATTTCAGCCATATAACTTAGCCATTAACTCTGCAGTCTCTCCATTCACACAGAAAGCATTTCCAACGTCCAGGGCATAATCTTCCTTTTGCTACCCCTAGTCTTCCACACTTTTATTTACCACAGTTCATTTTTAAAGCAGGCAAAAGTGCTGTAAACAATTTTGATGCAGGACAAGGGCACACTCTTTGGCTTTAATGCTCCTTGGTAAACAGTTGGCATTTTTAAACAGCAGCACAAGATTCACAGCACACAGCAACACACTAGGGAAATTGCTTCAGCTTTTTGGGCTACCCACTGCCAGATAGCCAAAACGCTAGCCCCCTTGCCCAAGCACCTTCCTTCCCGAACAAAATCCAAAGCGGTGCCTCCATTTTTGTAACCCCTCACCCCTTCCTTTTTGCCAAAATGACAGGTGGCATGCTGTTGGCACTGACAGCAGTACCTGGTGGGGACCTGGGTTCAGGGTGGATGAGGTCACTCCGCACAAGGGGACCTAGGTTTGGCTACTCTGCACAGGGGCACCCAAGTAAATCCGAACACAGGAAGCAATAACTGTAATGTCCAGGACCAGGAATGGGATTCTACAGTGTGGCTTTTATTCACAACTAGCTGAACACAACAAAGCATAGACGGACCCCCATGGGGCTACATTTACTGGTAATGCAGATTAGAGACTACTACGCGGTACCACTTGAAGAATGATCCAATTATACTGTTTTCAGACTCTGGACCCACCAGGCACACAGCCTGGACTTGCACTCACTTTGAGTACACAGCCCGACTGGCCCGGCTCCCCCACCAGCCACTTGATCCACGGTCCATTGAAGAATGAACCAATTATCTTGTCGTGGCTCCCCACACCACTTAGAATCTGCAATTCCTAGAGAGATTTCTTTCTTACTTCTTATGACTCCTATCTCACAAAGAGAATTTTTCTTTACACTTGTTGTGGCTCCCCACACCACTTAGAGTCTGCAACTCCTAGAGAGATTTTCCCATTTGCAACCCACGTCTGGGTACTTCCGTCATCACCGGCCAAGTGCATGAGGCAAAGTAGCAACCACAGCAGAAATCCGTAGAGGTAGACCTGGTTACTAAAGATGGGGGGTGTTCCCACCTCCAGCTCCCACAGCCCATACCCGGCTATTTCTCTGGAAAAACTGAAACTTTTGAATGTAGATTAAATGGTAGATGAACAGTCGCATCCCCTCTACAATATTACTTGAATTCACACAGACTCTAGCTTTTGACACTACTCCATTTGTTTGACCTAGTCCTATAGGCTTCCCAAATAGTAGCTCAATTCCTGAACATGTCCCAGGCTGAAGAAGCACATTTTTGCCTCTCATGTTAGAGCAAACACTCACCCTTTTGTTGCAGGTGCCCCACAGGCGAATCACAACCCTTCCAACTCTCAAAACTAAGGCTGAACTGAATAGGCAGCTTTTTTCCTTCTCCTTGCAGAATTAAGGGGATTGCCCCAGGAATCTGCATGGGGATCTTTACATCCCGGAGGGAGGGGCACTGAGACCCGAACAGCGGTCTCCACCATTTGACACTGACTTCTTCCCTTGAAGGCAAAACTGGAACTGCTCCTTCTTACTTGAAGGCAAACTGGAGACTCACTACTTTGAAAACTCCCAACGTTCCATCTAACTCCCTCTGCTGCAGATTCCAATGTGGCTTATGCAGCTGCGACAGTTCTTTTGGTGATGTCATCACTCAGTCTCAGCTGAGACTGAGAACAGAGTGAGACAGTGTGAAACCCATTTAACTGGAGTTTCACAAGCTGCCTTCCCTGCCTACCACTCGGTCTTACTGGGATTCTAGTAACCCCGGGTAACAAGGGGTTACAAAAGTGAGAGAGTTTTGTCAGTGGCAAATAAAACAGCTTTAGCATTGAATAAATTTAACTATCTTTATGGAGGCATATCTATGAAACCTCTTTCTGAAGCCATCAGAGCAAAATATATGGCACAGATTGTCTATGCAGCCAAGGTATGGCACACTACGTAGAGGGAGAAGCTAATGGTACCTATACATAAAGTACTGAGAAGAACTATGGGAGTACCCCAGTTCTTTTTCTGCTACCTATATGAGGGCTGAGACGGGATTAGCTAATATTAATGTTAGTTTTGATACCAAAAAGCTAAAATATTGGCTTTATTTGACTAGGATCCCTGAAACACGAGTAGCCAAACTATGTTTACTTGAAAAAATCAGTTGGTACCATAGAGGATGTTATAAAGCTGGATGGTTACACAATTCGTATCTACTATTTGTTAAGTACCAACTTCAATTCCTTAAATATATGGACAGATTGAAAGTAATGTATACTTTCTAACTTATGATTGTTATTAGTGATTGATAAATTTTTAGATGGGTTAGCGTTTTTATACAAATATGTATGATGTATGTAATGATGTATGAGATGTGTATGTGATGCCCTATTTAAATGACACTGGATTTTAGTGGAAAATATTTATATGTATTTGTTTATGAATTGTAATGACCTATGTGTCGATCAATGAACCTTCACCTACCAGTTCTCTATTTACTTGCACTTTCTGGGTTCTGCCCTGTAACCAGTTTTTAACCCATCTAACTACTTCTGATCCAGCTTCTGTGTGATCTAGCTTCTTTACCAGCCTTTTGTGTGGAACTGAGTCTAAGGCCTTGCTAAAGTCTAAGTAGACCACATCTACCACCTCACCGTCATCTATAATCTTTGTAACACAGTCCAAAAACTCAATCAGGTTTGTCTGGCATGACCTACCCACTGTGAAACCATGCCGCTTGGGGTTCTGATGGCCGCTAGCCTCCAGGAATGCCAGGATCCTCTGTTTGAGAAGTGTCTCAATTAACTTCCCCACTATGGATGTGCGGCTTACCATCCTGTAATTTACAGAGTCCTCCTTGCTGCCCTATTTGTGGAGTGGGACCATGATTGCCATTTTCCAATCTTTGGGTACCTCCCCACCCTTTAGGGCTGGTGAATAGTTTGGCCAGTGGGGCAGCCAACTCTAATCTCAGTTCTTTTAAGATCCTGTGGTGCATTTCGTCTGGCCCCATGGCTTTGTCAACTTGCAGTTTAGTTAGTGCTTCGGTCTCTCTGAAGGGGCTAGTATCAACCCCCTGTCCAGAGGTGTTGCATTTTGCCATTTCTGGGCCATCATCTGGGTCCTCCTCAGTGAATACCGAGCAGAAGTACTTTTCTGTGTTGTCTTCTGTTGTTTTCCCTTCCTGAGTTGTAATCTTGACTATACCCGCTTTTGTTTTCCTTCTTTCCCAGATGTATCTAAAGAAGGATTTGTCTCCTCTCTTTGCCCTCTCTGCTGTACATGCTTCTGTCTGTGCTTTTGCCTGCCTTATTTTTTTGCTGGCTTCTTTCATTTTCTCCTTGTACGACACTCAGTCTTCTTCCTTGTTTGTTCCCTGGTATAGCTTGAACGCCTTCTGTTTTTCTTTCACTATTTTAGCAACTTCCTTTGAAAATCATAAGGGGTTTCATTTTCTTTTCACTTTGGTAACCCTTCTGGTGCATTGGCCAGTGACTGTCTGGATTACTTTTTTAAGTTTCCCCCACATGACATTGACCTCATCCACTTGTAGATCAATTAAGTCATTTCTTATGTTGCTCCTCATTTGGTTGAAGTCCGCCTTTTTAAAATCTAGTACTTTTATTTTTGAGTGGCACATGCCTTCAGTTATGTTCACCTTGAAGCTATCCATGCGATGGTCACTGTAACCCATATGGCATCTCACGCCGAGTTCCTTGACCCTTTCAGTGTTTGTGAGGACCAGGTCAAGTATGGCATCTCTTGTTGGTGTTTTGATCAGTTGACTTAGTCCTGCTCCCAGTATTGCCAATAACAATTCCCTGCTTCTTCTTGTCGCCGCCATTAGTGTGCTCTGGAAGGCTGATGTCCCCCACCAGTATCACCGCTCCTCTCTGAGTCATGTTGTGTATTTCTTCTATCAGGTCTTTTTCCCCTTTGTCCTTGATTTGGAGGTCTATAAATGATGCCGATCCTGAAGGTTTTTCCGTTTCCTGTATCTATAGTAAACCACAGTGACTAGGTGTACTCAGGGTGACTCTGCACCTCTGTGGCTTTGTTGCCTTCTCAAATGAAAATGGCTACTCCTCCCCCTCTCTGCCCCGCCTATCCTTTCTGAACAGATTGTATCCGGGTATAGCCAATTCCCATTTATGGTTTTTCGTGGACCACATTTCTGTCACAGCAACTCAGTCCAATCTTTCTACTACAATGATGGCTGTGAGTTCCCTACAGACTGCAGTGGAAACATGTGGCCATTAACATGAATTACTGTGGCTAAATAAAACTTTTTCCACACAGTATGAACTATAACAACATCTAATCAAGTAATGTATGAGCCCCGGGTTTGGGAACGGACCCTGGTCACCAGGGGGCCAGCCGGGGGGAGAAGGACTGAGTGTCCTGAGAACAGCTCTCCTTCTCCGGGTGAGGGCAGGGCAGCATTCAGCACATGAGCGGCACCTAGCGGTGGCTGGGTAGCCGCACCATGTCGACACTCAACAGAACATCAGGACGGGGTGGATGCAGGTTGTCATTGCACATCCCTGTCCTGCTTAAAGGGGGGGAATCCCAAACCTCACTGTCTACATGATGCTCTGCCCCATGCACCTTGATCAGCCTCCGGAGCCAATCCTCTGACCAGATACATGTACCATGGCCCCGATATAGGAGGTCAGTGCCGTGGCCCCGCTCTCTGGTGGGAAAGCCAGGGATAACTGGGGGATGCAGGCATAACTGAAGGTGCCCTGTACTGCAACAATGACTGCCCTTCTCCCCAGGTCTACCAGAAGTTGGTCACCAAAATTATTCTCCCAGTTTTTAACTATCTGGATGTGATCAATGGCACTGCCCCCCCCTTCCCTCACTAGACTGGGCACCCTCTGCAATGCTTTTTGCTGCTTTGATACCAACTCCCTCTTTCAGACTCACCACTGCTCCCTCGACTCCTCCCTATCCTTCCTCCTTCTCCCTTCATGCCGCTAGTCCCAGTGTGCATCCTTCATCTCCATATACTGGTTTGGTTTCCATCCTTCATACCTATCCTCAATCTTCTCACCATCCCATCTGCCTCCTACTCCTTCACTCCAGGGACTCCCGCACCTTCTACCCTCCCCACCTACACTCCTCTGTGAGGCAGTCTGCCTTCTCCTATCGCCTCCCTGCCCTCTGGAACTTGCTCCCTTCATCTCTCCAACTCTTCTCCTCATACCTCTCATTTAGACACCAGCTAAAACTTCTACAGGCCCCATCTTGTTCCTACTAACCTTCTACCAAAATGATGTCTGATTTAATGCTGTATTGTTGTATATTACCACTGAAACTACATCTGATGTAATGCTGTATTATTGTACTTCTCTTCCCCTCTCCCCGAGTTGCAGCTGGAAATGAGTCTTGACTCTGTGTGCCTTCCCATATATCAATTCCCAGATAAATAAATAAATAAACTTGGCTCTACAGCGCTCAGTAATGCACCATCAAGAACTGCAATGCACTTTATTGTGTTGTGGCTCTGAAGCAAGTCATGGGTGACACATTGAACTAAAAACATTGCAGACCCATGCAGAGTATTGGGCACTTACATTGGCTGGGCTGGAGAGGTATGACCTGGTACACATCATTTATGCTCATAGGCAGCTCTGTTCCACAGGTGCATAAGGATTAAGACCCCATGTTTACTGGAGACCACTGGTTTGAATTCTCCACATTGATCCAGGCTGGTAGCAAGCACAGTACCCACTCTTGTGAAGCAAGTGCCTGGATATAAAAAAAAACTCTAGCCAGAGCCGATTGGGCTGTGAAAAGCTACCAAATGACCAAAGGTTTAAGTTTATTAAGTTTAAGTTTAGTTTATTTTTAAGTTTATTATTATTTTGGAAGACACCTTTGAGCCAAGATTCCTTTACAATGGTTCCACGTCAGGGAAACAATACAGAACATAGTGTGGTGCTCTGATGAAGATGGAATGAGTGGAACACCAAGGTCTGAATTAATATAGATAGATGAAAGTTACCCAGGCAAGGAGAGGCAGGAGTCATCCAAGAGATTCAATGCCCGCAGGGCTTTATTCAGTAACAGCGAGTCAGGAGACACAGTCACAGGAGGGGTAGGCAACACAACAATAGACAGAAGAGAACTGCTTTTTTCTCTCACACTGCTAAAACAACTACCATAAAAAATATGTTGAGGTGCACCTCGGCTTATTGTCACTATATTCTGAAATTTCTTAGCAGTTAGCTGTACGTAAGACTAGTACTATACAGAAATCAGGTTCTATTCACTACCCAAAGTATCTAGATTTACTATGACCACAGAATCATAACAAAGTCCAAATGTCAGAAGTATTCGATTGCACTGTCGATCCCCATTAGTAGCTACAAAATAAGCAGAACAGAACTGTAGAACACTTGGACACAAATCCCAGCATGGACCTAATTAAAGCTATTGGGGTGGTGAAAGGTTTTGTAAACAGACCATAGGTTTCTCTGCAAAAACCCACTCTTTCCAAGGCTGCCGTCAAGAAAGAACCAGAGAAGCTGGTTCCTGGAATGAACCCCCTTACAGGTTGTCGGATTCAGTACTTGATGCAAATAATTCCCTGACCAAAATCCACTTCTAGGGCTGCAAATGATGAAGAGGAACCAAGAGATGCATAGTGATGAATCCACTGGGGGGATTACAACAACCTGGACGATGCTGCAGCACTCCAAAGGCCAGCAAGACTTTGAAGGATCTGAGGTGAAGATGGATCTCTGATGCAACCAGGAACCAGAAGGATCTAAGGTGAAGTCAGTTGATTCTGAAGTATCAACACAAGGAATTGGAACAAAACAATAAAATGGCGGATGCGTTCCGCACTGGGCTTCGACAGACTCGACTTGCGGCGAATGACCAGGGGACGCAGACCAGGTTCTTCCAGGATGTGCACACTCTTCTGTGGAGGGCGACCAACTTCAGGACATCCGGATCTGGAACCAAATGAAATGGCACTGGCATGGTGGATGTGATGCACTTGAACTTCAGTGAAGGTAACTTCGAACTAAAGGACAGAAGAAACGGCGGGTGCGACTTGTACGAACTACGACTGACTCAACTTCGGCAAATAACAAGGACAGAGTAGATGATCTGATGGTCGGACACTTTCTGGTGAAGGATGATGATGAAGACATCTTCCTCTGAGTAGAGACTGATTCTGGATACGTAGAACAGCAGACCACACCATGGAACATCAATGTGGCAACACTGCAGCTAATAGGCGCACCTTCTCACAATACCAAGAGAACTGCATGATGACAAGGTAATTTGCCAGGATAAGGGGCAAATTATCGACTCTGGGTAATTATTTACTTGGGGCAATTGTTCATATGCATGGGGCATTTGTTCATATGCACAGAGCAATTGTGCAGATGCCAGGGGCAAATAACCAAAATCCTAATGTCACAATGCAGTCCTTGTGCTTTTAGCAGTTACACAGTCTTTCAGATGCTTAAGCAATAAACAGCTGCATAAACAGTACAGTGGTTAACAGTCACTTCACAGCATATTGTGAACTAAGCACCCTTGATTAGACCCTTTTCTCACTTTAGGGCCTTCCTGGATAGGATCTGGCTACCCCTGAACACTTTACTAGGAATGCCCCAATCACTGGACTTGGGTGCACCACTTGTGCTAGACCAACTGTCCTGAATACTAGGGGTCTAAATGCCTTAATTGCTGTGGGACCCGGATGCCCTAATTACTACTAGGCTGGCTTGCCCTAACGTGCTAGGCCTGGGCTGCCCTTACTACCTCGGGGCTGGTTTACCCTAACTCACTAAGCCTGGGCCCTTTATTACCACGGGCCTGGTGCCCCCTTAAAATCACGGACTTGGTGCCCTGAAACCTGTGGGCCTGGTACCCTTTATTCAGCTGGGCTTGGTAGCCTTCTCTTAATCTGGGCCTGGTGCCCTCTTAATTACCTTGGGCCTGGCACCCTCTTTACTGTGGGCCTGGCACCCTAATTACTCAGTTGGGCCTGGTGCCCTTTATTAAACCTGGGCCTGGTGCCCTTTTAAAATCACAGGCCTGGTGCCCTGAAACCTGTGGGCCTGGTGCTTCTTATTCAGCTGGGCCTGGTTGCCCTCCCTTTGCCCTTCCTGGTTGCCCTTTATTGGGCCTGACTGCCCCAATTAACTTGGGGCTGAGCGTTGCCCTTTTAATTCGGTGGCCCTTTTAATTTTTAAGGGTCTCTGAGCCTGCGGTCACTCTCGTTTCTTGTCCCCGCCTGATTTTCCTCCTCCCTAATGAATATTCAGTAGGCCTCTACTTGGCCTGGTCTTCTGACCCCTCCCCTGGGAGTCACTAGCCTGCCCACTCTTTTAATATTTAAATGAAGGGCCCTTGCTCCCGACCCTCCCGCACCAATCAGCCACTCCTCCAAGCACCTGCAGCGCTAACAATTTAATTTTTGGAAAAAAACAGTCTTTCTTCTTGTAAAGTGAACAGCATGTAGCAGCGTGCTGCCGCCAACTCACCACACCACCGGGAGATTAAGAGAGCAGACGGGAGGTGGGAGGTCTTGCTGGCAGAGGTTGGGACCGAAAGGATCAGAGGGCAACTCGAGGGACAACCTGGGAGGCCTCAGACCACCGACAGCTTGCAGACGTGACAAAGCTTTTCTCTGCTGCCGACGAGGGACTGGGAAATACTTTAAAAAAAATAAAAAAAATGAACAGGGCTGAACAGAGCCCACACCAACCGCAGGGGACCAAATTCTTTTACTTTTACCACCGGACTCGACCGCACAGCACTGACAACAGCAACAAGAACAGCATCAGGAATCTTCACTGGCTGGAGGAGGCACCGGGCAGAGTCAACGAGACGACTTCAACCAAACTCAGTTAAGCCCCTGTCTCTGTTGCACTCTGCAGGTCCTCTCAACTCCACAGCCAGCTCGAAACTCCCTCAAACGACTAAAGTTCCATTTGAAAAAGCACTCAGGGTTCTGATTCAGGGACCCCAAGCTCGCACCCACACAAACGGCCAGGGACTTGAACAGGGCACTGTGCACTGGCCAGAAACAGCGGTCCCAGCACGTGGGTGCCTACTCTTCTGCTGCCTGCTCTGGGAGGGGGTGAAATGGAGCAGGCAGGCAGCAGAGAGAAAAAGAAAAAAATACTTTTTTTTTTTAACCAAAACAGTGCTCTGCCTGACAGTTTTCTGAGGGGGGTGGGTGAAGCACTACACAGGGACTCCCACCACTAAAGCCCTCATGCTCCCAACACAACAGGGCCCATGGGCATCATAACCCGCCATTCTTTTCTGTGATGCCCCCTTTAATTCTAACCCCTACTTTGGGGCATTACAGATTCAGGCCCACCTAAAAATGCATGTCCCCATGTATTCCCTTTTTAACACTCTATAAAACATTTCTTAAATATTACTTCTATAATAGTTTATAAAATTTTCTTAACATGTTAATATTTCATGTAACACTCTATGAAACCTTACTCTGATAAAACATTCTTAAAATATCTATAACTTATGGTAGAAAACTTTAAATTTGCTAAACTAAAGTGACTGTGGGGTTGTAAACCTATGGGTTATGGAGCAATGTATTCTGGTTCCAGGAAATCTGGCATTTCAGGATTTACTTCTGGTGCAACAATTGGATGGTAAAAGGAATTTACATTGGAAGTGCAAATCCAAGGCTCTTTGCACCAATCGGTTGGCAATTCCAGTCCCAACATTCCATCCTTTATAGACTCCTGCTTCTCCTTTGGCGTAAAACGGTTCTTATCTTCCGCTAGAACAGGGTCTTTAAACACACAGGCTTTCAGAAGGTTTTGGTGCACAATCTTGGTAGTATTTCCCATTTCCTTCTGAATCTTATATACTGGTAACTCTGGATAAGGGATTTCAATAATACGGTAAGGTTCAGGTTCCCATTTTTAAGCTAATTTGCTGCATTTTTGAGTTCTTTTTAGCATCACTCTTTCTCCTACTAGTAAGAGTGTAGCACTAGCCTTTGTATCATACTTTGCTTTCCGTCTTTGATGCACTTGTTCCATATGCTTGACTACAATTTGTCCAGCCTATGCAGACATTGGTTATGCTCTTGTACCCAATTCGTAATTGGCTGTTTGACTTTGGCTTCATCAAGTGGTACTTCTAATACTAAGTCCATTGGGAGTCTTCCGTGGTGTCCAAACATTAAATAATGAGGTGTATACCCAGTAGAACAGTGTATAGTGTTATCATATAGATAAGTAAGTTCAGAAAGAAGAGCTGGCCAGTAGGGACGTTTATATTCTGGTAAAGCTCGTAGTATTTCAAGCAAAGTTTAATTGGTTCTTTCACAGAGTCCATTACTTTGGGGATGGTAGGCCGTAGTTTTTAGTTTGTGACTTCCATAAAGAGCACATAGTTCATGGAAAAGCTTAGACTCAAAAGAGGTTCCTTGGTCTGTAAGGATTTTTGTCGGATAACCGAAAGGTCACACAAAACATCTTAGAAAGGTTTCTGCTGTAGTTCGAGTGGATAAATTCTTAACTGCACAGGCAACCACAAATTTTGAGAAGTGATCGACCATAGTAAGAATGTACATGTAACCACTGGTACTTGGTTCCAGCTTCAGGTGATCTAAAGCAACTAACTCTAATGGTGCATTACTGATACAGGGTGAAGAGGAGCTTTCCGGTCATTCCTTTCTCTGCATTTCAAAGTACAGGCTGGGCATTCTTTGCACCACTTTAAAATATCACTTCTCATTCCAATCCAATAAAACCTCCTTCTAATAACAGCCTCTGTTTTCTTGTGTCCAAAATGTCCTGAATGATCATGGTATGCTTCCAGTACTACGGATGCGCTAGTTCTTGTAACTATGATCTAGGTCAATTCACAATGCGTTGTGGGATCTCTACTTCATTTAACTAGGTGAGAATCTTCTATAGCCAGATGTGTTCTATGCCTCCATAGTTTCATTTCTTCTTGATCAAGCTTTTTCCGTTCTTGCTGGGTCAGACGTTTCTGCTCTGAAACAAGAGTTTTAATCTATTTAACAGTGGGATCCTGGTCCTGCAATTGAACACATAAACTTTTTTGGTCAGCAATTGCATCATGTACTTCAGGTTGGCTTTTCATACTTGGTTCTGGAGAAACTTGAAAGCAAGTGTAACCCCTAGATGGCGCTATCCCAGGGGCTACTACCCCTGCCTGATTTGCCACTAACAGGTTGAGGGGCCTGGATCCAATGGCGGGTGCCTCCACCCAGAGGTCAGGGTTTGCAATAGTTAAACTAACTTGGTCACAGCCCTCTGGGACACTGCAACCCCCCTTTCTTCCCACTAGTGGCCCACACAATATATCAGAATTACCTTCACAGTATACACTTACCCCCAGGTCTGGTTCCGGCACTGGGACCTCCTGTGAAATGAGATACAGTGCAACAATCACAGTACAGTACTTTAACATAGACAAATACCTCAGGCAGTATAACTTTGCTGAAACAAGCAGCTCTGATTTATTTAGGGATATAACAAGGACAGGGAAATCAGGTTAATTAGCTTATCACTCTAATAATCTACCTATGGCTCTGTGCACAGGCCTATCCCTATCAGTTACTGTCCCTGGGTACCCAAGCCCTAGTGGCTAGTCCAAACTGTGGCAGCTGGTAGGGCCCTTTCACACAGAGAAAAGGAGAATTAAACAGTCAGCAGTACAGTAATTCCATTTGGATTTAATGTGGCAATTCAACAGGAGCAACCCTGAATTAGTACTCACGACCTCCAAATAAGATAGGGTCCTTCAATGTCAGCAGGGCTCACTTGAGGTACACAAACCTCTTCACACATCCATATAAAAGAAAGTACTATACCAGGCAGGCTGCATCTGTATCCCGATCGCAATTACTGCACAATACCGGGAGAACACACAGCAGATTCAGTTCCTGACAGACCGAGTGCAATTTTCAGCAATTCTTCCAGTCTTCTACAGGGTGAGCCTGGTTTCTACTCTTCAGAGATCCTTTGATTCTTTTCACAGGACGGATTCAGTCCTAACAAGCTGTTACACAAGCTGCAGACCGGAACTCTGGGCCTTACACACGTTTTTTGACTAAAACTGCACACTGAAAAAGCACAGGGCTCCTTCCTTCTTCACTGCCAAAGCTCAACAGAACTCCAACCGACAAAAACCGGGCACTTCCTTTGAGTTCCTCCCAGTTCTTGACTGGATTGGCTGTCACTCACAATAGACTGCTGCTGTTGGTCCAAAAGGCACTGAAGTCTAAACTACATCTCCCAGAGTCACTGCCCATACAATCCTCTTGTGGCTGGCTCAGATTATGAGTCCAAGTTCTGATTCGTCCAAGGCACCATTTTAGAGCTAGCTTACCCCACACTGATTGGTCCAGTTCAGCAGTTCAAAACTAGAATGGGAACTAGCAGACACAGTTCTGACTGCAAAGAAGCAGGTTAGACAAACTGTAATTTCATTATTACTCTAAATAATTTCTGGTAAACAGTTACATCTTTCAGATAGGTTCCCTTTGCACCCTAGTGACTGCAAAATTAAGTGAATTGGCAGCAGCTCGAGTGGTACTCAGAGAAGCACACAGTCCCCCATACAAACTAATTATGTCTGCAAGCAGACAGCTCTTAAAGAGACAGTACCAGAGGCTCTAAAAACACTCACTGATAAATGGCTTAAATGCCAAACACCATTCAGGCTTGGAGCATTCAAGCAAGCTCCTGAAGTCTTTGGGAACCCCATTTGCAGGGGTTACACCTTCCTGGCCTGGGAAAGCTTGGCGTCCGCGTCAAGCAAGTACCCATAAGTTTCAACTGCAACCATATATACATTTGCATTAGGCTCGCACATGTAATCATCAGTCAATATATCATTTTACCAAGAACACATTTCTGAAACATTGCAGTACGTCACTCTTTACACAGTATTACATACACATTGTACCATAACTCAAGTTATTACCTCTTGTACATGAAACCTGAAGAGAGGGCCCTTCCTATCCAGTTACCTTGGGGCTGGATGGGGCAAGGGCACCATACTAGAGGGCAACACAAGTAACTTGAGTTAGCACTGATGCTCAGTTTGGGCAGTGAGCTCGGGGACACATACACTCCTTTATGGACAACATTGAGAGGCAAGTCCACAGGCCCCCAAGTGAATCATAACTGAGGTGCACCACAGGCTTTACAGCTCGACCAGTCTTTCTAGGGGAACTGTTATAGTCTCTGCACTCTGAGCCTCATTTTCAGCATTGTCCTCACTTGTCAGGGGACTCCATGGGGTAGAGAGGCTAGAACTTGGGGCACTTTCAGCTCCAGGAGTTACAGTTTCTGAGTCCACAACATTTGGCTCGCATGGAGAGCTTTCGGACACTGGCAGTGGACTGTCAGGGCACTCAAAATACTCTTCTTGTTCAGGTGTATCACCAGTCTGCCCCAATCTATCATTTTCCTCCCCTGAAAGCTCAAACAGTTCAACCATGCACAATGATTCCATTTCATCTGATCTGATGCTTTGCACTTCACTTTCTGGGAGCATTGGCTCCAGGGATGAAGCTGGGGCTTAGACAGTCCAGAAGGCCCAGCTTTGTCTCCAGTATTGACTAGGGATTGCCCCGAAACAATTGACTCAGTTCGTAAGAAGGATAGTATTCAAAGTCACTCTCACTTTCTTCCGATATGGACTGACAGTCATGCTCAACTGGGACTTGTGAGGGAACACTTTAACTTTGCTTCTGTAGGTGCAGACTTTCTTGATCTTTTCTTAGCAGCAGCTCTAGTCACTGGTCCAGAGGGCATCTTCTAGGGGCTCAGACTCAATTAAGATTTGTCCAATGGGCAGTAAATGATTTCTATGCATTGTTTTACATCTTTTGAATTATTCTCAGGCCTTACTTTGTACACTGGCAGATCATCTAGTTTGCCCACTACAATGTGAGGAGATGGTGCCATCTGTCAGCAATCTTGTGCTTGCCATGCAGTCCCAGATTTCTAGCAATACCGATCTCCCTCCTGGAGTTCCTGTGCTTTCACCTTTTATCATACCTTTCTTTGTTGGCCAGATTTCTTTGGCAGCCATGGTTTGAGCCAGTTGGTACGCATGAGTTAGCTGGGCCTTTAACTTTTGCACATACTGTAAATAGTTGTCAGCTTGAACCCCATCAGGAGACCCCAAAACACACATCTACTGGTAGTCGAGCTTCTCTTCCAAACATCAAGGTAGGGGAAAATCAGTGGCATCACTTTTGGTGCAGTTATAAGCATGTACCAGGGTGCTAATTTGTTGGCTCCATCTAGGCTTGTCCTTTGGGTGCAGGGTGCCTAGCATATCTAGCAAAGTGCGGTTGAAGCGTTCAGGCTGTGGGTCCCCCTGGGGTGGTAAGGAGTGGTTCTGGACTTTGCACTCCCCACAGAGAAAGCATCTCTTTGATCAGACGACTCTCAAAGTCTCTCCCTTGATCAGAATGGATTCTTTGTGGAGCCCCATAGTGAACAAAAAGTTTTCTACAAGTACTTTGGCTACAGTGGATGCTTTCTGGTCTTTGGTGGGGAAAGCTTGGGCATATCTCGTGGAAATGGTCGTGACCACCAGCACATTACTGATATTTCTTTGATCTGACTCCAAACTTAGAAAATCAATACAGACCAGCTCCATGGGTGCACTGGTGGTTATGTTAACAAGGGGCAGCCCTCTGGGGCAAAGCTTTCCTCTGTAAGCAGCGACTACAAGTTCGAATGTGTTGCTCCACATCAGCCCCCATCTTAGGCCAATAGAATCTGGATCTCACCAAGTCAAGTGTTCTGTCTATACCAAGGTGCCCCATGTGGTTGTGCAAGGACCTCAATACTGAGTCTCGAAGGCAGTGGGCAGCACTAGTTGTTGTTTGTCTACTTGTCCCCTCTGTCTACTGTTTCTCTGTATAACAGTTTATTGATCAGTTTCAACTTAGGACCTTCTTTGTATAACAGTGCAGTTCTCAAATCAGTGGCGTAATTTGGACACATCTTTTCCTGCATAGAGGGCTTCTAAGCTGCTTTGATCATGGGATCGTGGATTGAGCCCGCGAATACTGTCATTGTCCAGCTGAGGCAGTGCACCAATGTCTATTGCAGAAAAGTGGCAATAAGCAGCAGGTATGCAATTCTCAGAGGCTCCCAAGCAATCCACCATGCAGTCCACTGCGTCCGTGGACATTTGTTCCTCCCTGTCAAACTTCCGGCAGAGTGCCGAATGTCAGGTTCTGCCAGTCGGACCCAATCATTCTGGGGAACAGGCCTCCGGAGAGAGCATCAGCATCTATGTGGTTCAGACCTGCTCGGTATTAGAGCATAGTCATATGTAGATAATGCAGAAAGCCACCTATGGCCAGTGGCATCCAACTTAGCTGAGGTCTGCACATAGGTCAAAGGATTATTGTCAGTTTTTACTAGTATTTTAGCCCCATACAAGTACTCATGGAATTGGTCAACAATAGCCCACTTCAAAGCTAGGAACTCTAACTTATGTACAGGATAGTTCTTTCGGATGGGGTCAGGCTTCTACTGGCAAAGGCCACTGGTCTCAGGCCATTCTGTCTCTTGGTACAACACAGCCCCCAACCTTGCAAGCTAGCATCAGTGTGCAGGGCGTAAGGTTTTCTTGGATCGGCATAGGCCAGCACTGGAGCATGGGTAAGTTGATATATGATCTCATGAAAAGCAGTCTCACAATCAGAGGTCCAGCGGGCCCCAAATACTTCACTCGGATGAAAATACACTCTTTCAGTCTTGAGGATGCTGACTTTTGGTATTTTTGTGGGTTGGGGATACCCTTGAGTAAGGTTAAGTAAAGGCGGATCACTCTTGAATAGTCCTTGATGAAGCGACCGATAATAACCACAGAATCCCAGGAATCTTTGCAGTTCTTTTAGATTTTTGGGCTGTGGCCAGGTGGTCAAGGCCTCAACTTTACTTGGGTCGGTCTCTATTCCTCGGTGGATACTATGTGTCCCACATACTTTACTGATGTTTGAAAAAATTGACCTTATCAATGGACAGTTTAAGGCCAAAGTCCTCCAGTCGGTCCAATACCTTAAATAATCTGCTCTCATGTTCCTCCAGTGAGCTGCCAAACACAATAACATCATCTAGGTATACCAGGCACTCTAGTAAGTTCATGTCCCCCACTGCACGCTCCATCAATCGTTGAAAAGTGGCTGGGGCACCTGAAATCCCTTGAGGCATCCTCATGAATTCATAGAAGCCAAGCGGACAGATAAAGGCTGTCTTTTCACGGTCCTCTGGGGCCATCGGGATCTGATAGTACCCACTGCGGAGATCCAGCACAGAGAACCACTTGCTCCCGTTTAGGCAGTCCAAAGCATCCTGAATGCGGGGCATTGTGTACTGATCAGGGATAGTCCGCCGGTTTAAGGTGCGATAATCCACACACATCCTTACTGTTCCATTCTTTTTCCTCACTACCACAATGGGGGAAGCATAAGGGCTTCTGGATTCTTGTATTACACCAGCAGCTAACATCTCTTGCAGATGCCGTCTCACATCATCTATGTCAGCAGGTGCCAGGCGTCGAGACCTCTCACGAAATGGTCTTCGTCATGCAGCGGATATTGTGCTCAGCTCCTTGCGCATCCTACATCCCATTCCTTTAAAGAAAACACCTGGTCTCTGGGCAAGCTTCTCACTGATCTTCACTTTCCATTCAGCTGGCAGCGGAGTCGCCAATCAAACAAGTCAGGCGTTACTCTGTCATTCTTCCTTGAACTCTTGCTGCTGGGTAGCACTGCAGTGTCTGCACAATGCACATTAGCCAGGATGCAACTCTGTTTACTCGAATGTCTCTTTCAGACACATTATGAACTTGGACCATTACCCTTCTGGCATAAGCATGGGCTCTAGCGGGCAAAATACTAGGCTTGACCAGCAGTCCCTCTGGCAATTTTCCATCGCCTGGTGCATCCAACATTAATATTTTATTCTTAACATCCTTTCTGATACGGACCTCTCCCTGTAAGGTACACTGGGCATTTGGCGCCAGGATCAGAGACTCAGGATCCTTCTTCCATACAATTCCGACCGGTTCCTCTGGTTCTGTTTTTTCAGCATCTCTCTGTGCCTCATAGGCCTTCTTAATTAAAGCCGGAACTCTTAAAGCTCTACTAGTCTTTGACCCTGTTTTCATAACACAACTGTGCCAGCCTTCCGAACATATGAGCATTTGTTCCAATCAACAAAGGGACACCATCATACAGTCCAGTGGGGGGACACACTAAGGCTAGGGTCTCTACTTGTTCGGCCACTCCAGCCACGGAGGTGGGGAAAGACAGCCAAATTCGGATATACCCGGAATAGGAGTAGGCCTTCACTTAACCCCATACATGCAGTCCTTCTAATGGTTGTAAGGGTATGTCTGACAAATGCTTCTGATACCAATCTTGGAACATAATTGTCACTTGGGAGCCACTGTCTAATATAGCTCTTGTAGACACTCCGTTCACCTTTACAGTGGTCTCCATGGAGGGACCCACTATTCTGGACCAGTCTGGAGAGGCGGTAGTGGGGGCCTGGGCAACTGACCTTGCCACAAAAGGCGTGAATTAGCATTTTGGTGCCTCACTGGGATCATGTCGTGCACCTCTTAACCACTGATTTCTTCTCCAAGCTCTCCTTGTAGCCTATATGCAACTTTGTCAGTGTCTTTTGGGGACTGGCATTCCCTTTTCATGTGCCCATCTTTCCCACAATTATAGCAAAACATACTTTCTGGAGTTTGAGCTGGCCGAGGCGCCACACTGGGAGCCAGGGCGGGGGTATTACTAACTGGAAACCTTGGTGCCATCTCTGTCTGCGGCGTGATAAGCATTTGGAGACATCTCGTCAGTTTCTCCACTTCCATGGTCAAGGAATCGAGTTCGGAGCTGTTATCAGCAGGAGATACATGGGTGGGTACCCCCACCCCCATAGCAGATGCAGTCGGATATAGGTCAGGCCCGTACTTGCAGGCGTGGCCTTCATAAAGGACTGTTTTGAATTCCGGATCTCTCAACAGTTACCCATTGTGACATATCTTTTCCTTGTCAGAGCACTCATTGACTGCCAACCTCTGCCCCTGAACTTCACTTGATGGGTCACCCTCAGTCACTCGGGTCGAGCCGCAGCTATTGGTGCAGGTCCTCCGAGGTCGTCTTTTCTCAACTCTCGAATTTCTCTCATTAACTCATCATAGGAGGGTGGGGATTCCAGTCGATCTGCCAGGTGTAACTGAAGCAACAGCAGTTCTGAGAAGGGGGCAGACTTAAGGATCCTGTCCAGCCTGGTTCGGTCCAGTTCAATCGCTGGCAAACTACCTTTTCTGAGGCATTCTTGCAACAATTTTTCCAGCCGAGATACATACACAGACAACAACTCCCTTGGTACTGTTGTGCATCTCTACTCTCCACCATAGGTCCTCATCAGAATCTGGGCTCCATACACATTCTCCAAGGCCTCAAGATAGGCCTGTGCAGTCCTTCAGGGTTACTGGCCCATTTGCTACGGATGGTAGCCAGGGCAGGACCTCGGGCTCTCACTAACCCTCTTTAGCTTTTCACCTTCCGAGCATTGCCATTCTAGCACTTGGGGGCAACATAGTCTATCCAGGTCTCCCAGTCATCCTCCCTTGGGGGTGGGA
Organism: Neoceratodus forsteri; assembly: GCA_016271365.2. Taxonomy (NCBI): domain Eukaryota; kingdom Metazoa; phylum Chordata; order Ceratodontiformes; family Ceratodontidae; genus Neoceratodus; species Neoceratodus forsteri. The sequence continues at coordinate 139,229,847 of CM057453.1, forward strand.
GGTGCCAGAGAAGATCCTCAACCTTCGGTAAGAGTCGTGACTAACGGCAGGTGCAGAAATAGGAGTCTGCATTGGTTCAGCCACCATTACGGGCACTGGAGCAGGAGAGGGTGTTGGGAGTAACACCCCAGGTGGAAAGAATAGTTTCTTCAAGTCCTCCACAGTTTTCCCTCTCCAGCAACCATTCAGCAAATTTCTCCTCAAAAGTTTCAGATAGTGGTGGGGCTGATTCCCCGGGTCTTTACTGTCCTTAGTTATCACTCTCCAAGCAGTGAGGGCTCCTCTGGGGTAATGGTCTGTGGCACTTTGGAGCTATCTATGGGATCCTTAAACTCTACTAGGGCCAGGAAAGTGTGGGTGAGCAGATTAGCATGCCGACCCACCACCACAGGGTTTTGTAAACCTTCCACCTTGGAAAGTACTCCTGCACAGTGTCCGTATTGATACCCAGGGGATGTCCAGGATAAGCATAGCATTTTGGGGGTCGATCTCTCCCAGTACACCACTCCACCAGCCGTGCACAGCCACTTCTGTCGGGGTACCCATTTTTTCTTAACAGTGGTTCGTAAATATGGCCACTAGAGGACACACAATCCCAGCGGTGAGCCTCCAAGATGTAACCCCTAGATGGCGCTATCCCAGGGGCTACTACCCCTGCCTGATTTGCCACTAACAGGTTGAGGGCCTGGATCCAATGGCGGGTGCCTCCACCCAGAGGTCAGGGTTTGCAATAGTTAAACTAACTTGGTCACAGCCCTCTGGGACACTGCAACCCCTTTCTTCCCACTAGTGGCCCACACAATATCAGAATTACCTTCACAGTATACACTTACCCCCAGGTCTGGTTCCGGCACTGGGACCTCCTGTGAAATGAGATACAGTGCAACAATCACAGTACAGTACTTTAACATAGACAAATACCTCAGGCAGTATAACTTTGCTGAAACAAGCAGCTCTGATTTATTTAGGGGATATAACAAGGACAGGGAAATCAGGTTAATTAGCTTATCACTCTAATAATCTACCTATGGCTCTGTGCACAGGCCTATCCCTATCAGTTACTGTCCCTGGGTACCCAAGCCCTAGTGGCTAGTCCAAACCGTGGCAGCTGGTAGGGCCCTTTCACACAGAGAAAAGGAGAATTAAACAGTCAGCAGTACAGTAATTCCATTTGGATTTAATGTGGCAATTCAACAGGAGCAACCCTGAATTAGTACTCACGACCTCCAAATAAGATAGGGTCCTTCAATGTCAGCAGGGCTCACTTGAGGTACACAAACCTCTTCACACATCCATATAAAAGAAAGTACTATACCAGGCAGGCTGCATCTGTATCCCGATCGCAATTACTGCACAATACCGGGAGAACACACAGCAGATTCAGTTCCTGACAGACCAGTGCAATTTTCAGCAATTCTTCCAGTCTTCTACAGGGTGAGCCTGGTTTCTACTCTTCAGAGATCCTTGATTCTTTTCACAGGACGGATTCAGTCCTAACAAGCTGTTACACAAGCTGCAGACCGGAACTCTGGGCCTTACACGTTTTTGACTAAAACTGCACACAAAAAGCACAGGGCTCCTTCCTTCTTCACTGCCAAAGCTCAACAGAACTCCAACCGACAAAAACCGGCACTTCCTTTGAGTTCCTCCCAGTTCTTGACTGGATTGGCTGTCACTCACAATAGACTGCTGCTGTTGGTCCAAAAGGCACTGAAGTCTAAACTACATCTCCCAGAGTCACTGCCCATACAATCCTCTTGTGGCTGGCTCAGATTATGAGTCCAAGTTCTGATTCGTCCAAGGCACCATTTTAGAGCTAGCTTACCCCACACTGATTGGTCCAGTTCAGCAGTTCAAAACTAGAATGGGGAACTAGCAGACACAGTTCTGACTGCAAAGAAAGCAGGTTAGACAAACTGTAATTTCATTATTACTCTAAATAATTTCTGGTAAACAGTTACATCTTTCAGATAGGTTCCCTTTGCACTCCTAGTGACTGCAAAATTAAGTGAATTGGCAGCAGCTCGAGTGGTACTCAGAGAAGCACACAGTCCCCCCATACAAACTAATTATGTCTGCAAGCAGACAGCTCTTAAAGAGACAGTACCAGAGGCTCTAAAAACACTCACTGATAAATGGCTTAAATGCCAAACACCATTCAGGCTTGGAGCATTCAAGCAAGCTCCTGGAAGTCTTTTGGGAACCCCCATTTGCAGGGGGGTTACACAAGCCTGTACAACCTCTTCCGGTACTTGAAGAAAAGGTGGCATCCCTATGTTCTCCAACAAAGTGTCATCTGCTTCTGTTTCTACTTGTCCCGGCATCCAAGACAATGCATCCGCATTAGCATTTGTTTTACCAGAGCGGTACTTAAGGGAAAATTGATAGTTTGCAAGTCTGGAGGCCCACCTTTGTTCTAGTGCTTCTAGCCTAACTGTATTTAAGTGTCCTAATGGGTTATTATCCATGAAGACTGTAAAAGGAGTAGCAGCCAAATAATGACAGAACTTTTCTGTAACGGCCCATACCAATGCTAAGAATTCGAGTTTAAAAGAGATGTAGTGAGCATCATTCCGCTCTGAGCCTCTTAATCAGTGGCTTGCATAAGCTATGACTCATTCAACACCATCTTGGCGAGGGCTATTGAAGAATCATGAGTTTTTGGACTTGTGCTCTGTGGATGATTCCCCTATAGTTTTCGCTCCACCTAGTTAATTTCGGTGGTGGAGTTTTCGAGTCTGGTCAAATACTCGCCCTCTGGTCTCTTTGCTGGGTTTTTTCTTTGTGAGATTTGCCGCCCTATGGGGGCCAGGGTGTTGTTGCCCAGTCGGGGAGTCGGCTGGGGTACTTTGCTCCCATGGACCCTTAGAGGTGGCTGCAATTGGCGGCCTTTTCTTGGGGTTCTTTGGTATGGACTGCATTATTTCTCTTGGAGTGCACCTGGCATTGAATAAAGGGGCTTGTATGTGAAGAAGATTCTTCAAGCAAACTGGACTTATGGACTCTGCTTCTGGTTTTGTTTCTCCCTTGGACTAGTCGGGTTTGGCTGATTTCCTAGCTGTGGCTCTACTTATTTTTGGGCCTTCATTGAAGAGATTGCTGACTCTCTTCCCCCTTCGGATTATTACTTTTTGTTGTTTGATCGACCGGGTGGGTTCGGTGGTACTTGGGCTCATTTTATTTACTTCTGGACCTGGATTGAAGAGACTGCTGACTCCCATCTGACTTTTTGTGGATTATTAACTTTTACTTGCTTGGATGATCAGGTGGTGAGAGGACCCTGCATCCATGTACTTTTTTAATTTTTGTCTTGTTGGATTTTATAACTTTTTTTTGTGATCTTCCCTTTCCTCGGTTGTGAGAGGCCCGAGGGGGGAGTTTACAGTTTTCTTTTGTTTTGTTTTTTTGTCTGCAGTAAGAGTGTTGCCCTCTCTCTCCAGTGGTCAGAAGACTGGGTGGGGAAGGAACTAACTAATTATTTACTGCATTGTACACTGTTTTTTGCCTCTCTCCCCCAGTGGTGAGAGGACTGGGTGGGGAAGGGGAATTTACTATTTATGTTATTTTGTTGTATTATGTACTTGGGTTTGTGGGGTGAGAGTCCCTAAGCTCTGTTTTATTGTGTGTTTGTTTTAGTTGGTTATTTTGTGTTTAAGGGGGTTGTCAGGGTCTCTAAATTTCAGGCTCTGAATTGATGTTAAATTATTTTTATTTAGTGTGTATTATTAGTTTGTTAGTTTCATTTTTCTTTTTAGGTTTTGCTTGTTTTATTTTTAGCTAGTAGTACAGCATACAGCATGTGTTAGCCTTCATCCCCCACAGCTGTGCGCTACTCGTCCTCCTCTCTTCGTGCCCTTCACCCTTTTATTCTTCTCCCCTCCAGTTTGAGATCTACCAGCAATGTAGGTCGTTGGGTATTGCACGTAAGAGAGGGAGAAGGGCATGGGGTTACGAACAGGGGAGATTATAGAGGGGGGGCATTGTATTGTGGTGGTTAGGTCCAGAAGGCGCCCTGGGGCCAAATGGAATCCAGACCATGGTCTTCCATGTCTGGTACCCATACCCAAGGGCACCATCGATTATCGTGGGCAGATGGTCTGGGTGGCCCATGAGGTTCGTCCAGCTTGGGCACTGTTGTGCAAAGCCAGGTCCATTAAAAACAAGACTGCAATTATTGCTGATCTTGTTGGTACAGTGGACCTGGCTTGCATTACCGAGACCTGGCTGGATGAAAATTCTGGCCCCATTTTGGAGGCTATGACTCCAGCCGGGTACTCGGTGTTACACCATCCAAGATTGGATAGCGGGGGGGGTTGCGGTCTGTTTCAAGACTGAACTCAGCCTCACGGAGGTCCCAGTGGGGGGTTGAGTCCTTTGAGTGTATAGTAGCAGCAGCTGTAGGCTTTCGAATTGCTCTCATTTATCGTCCACCCAGTGATGAGAAGCTATTCCTTCAGGAAGTGATGGACTTCGTCATCTATATGGCATTTGAGTCACCCAGATTGATGGTTCTGGGTGACTTTAACGCCTGGGTTGATGATGAAATCTTGCAATCTGGTCAACACTTCCTCCAGCTAATGACAATGCTAGGCCTTATACAGGTGGTTTACTCTGCTACACATAAATTTGGACAATCTCTGGACCTGATCTTCCTCCTGGGGGTCGAGGCATCCGATGTGGGTGTGGAACCCGTTGGGTGGTCAGACCATCACACCATGGGGTTTAGTTTTTGCACCCCCTCTAGAAGTCCTGCCCCTATGGAGTTGGTTGACCTCTCAACTCCCATGTTGGCAAGCAGTGATCCAGAGACCCTCGTGTCAGCTTATAATATTGCCATGATGGGGGCGCTAGATTCTATTGCTTCAGTTCCTGTTCGCCCCCTCTCCCTTCGCCCCTAGTCCCCTTTGCTTGATGGGATGTTGAGAGAGATGCGGAAACAAGGGCGAAGGTTAGAGCGTTACTGGTGAAGGTCCGCCCTTGATGCCGACTACCTTAGATTGATGGATCACTATTCTGTCTATCAATCCACTATCACCCATAAGAAGGCAGAATTCCTGTCCAGGAAGATTGTGGCTGCACAGAATCGACCAGCTCAGCTGTTCCTAACTGTGGACAGACTGTGCAACCCAGCCTGTCTGCAAGTTCGGAAAGATTTTTCGCAATTGGAGTGTGATGAGCTTGCTTGGTTTTTTGCAAATAAGGTGGCTGACATTAGGGCGGAACTATTGCCATCACACTCTGAGGGAGTGGCTGTGGACCGGTGTGAGATTACGGTGCCTCGGTTTTCCTGGAGTTCCTTCGGCCAGCTGGAGTTCATGGATGTCATGAGGATTATCCAATCTGTGCACCCTACATGCTGTAGTTTGGATCCTGGACTGACATCCCTAATTTTGGGTTGTATTGATATCATCGGTCCTCTCCTTGTACTGATAGTCAGGTGCTCCCTGGAATCTGGTGAGTTTCCTAGCTCCCTGAAAGAGGCGGTGGTGACACCCCTCTTGAAGAAAGCTACCTTGAACCCTGACTGTCTGGAAAACTACAGACCTATCTCTAACCTTCCCTTTATTGGGAAGGTGATTGAGAAAGTAGTGGCTGCACAATTGGTAGACAATTTGACCATCCATGACATCTATGAACCCCTCCAGTCCGGATTTCGTAAAAGACATAGCACTGAGACAGCACTGGTTCGGGTGCTCAATGATCTCTTGATGGTTAGAGATTGGAAGAGCCGTTCCATCTTTGTTCTCCTTGACCTTTCTTCAGCATTTGACACGGTAGATCACATGGTGTTGATAGAACGCCTGAGGCTGCTTTGCGGAATATCTGGAACCGTCTTAAGATGGTTCACTTCATTCCTCACTGGGAGATCACAAAGGGTTATGTCCGGGGTTTTTTCCTCAGATTCAACTGCTTTGTTGTGTGGGGTGCCTCAGGGTTCAGTATTGTCACCGATGTTATTTGCAGTGTACATGCTACCCATCGGAGACATTGTAAGAAAGTATGGGCTGAGGTTTCACTGTTATGCAGATGATACCCAGCTCTATCTTTCTTTTGCTCCTGACCAGGAGGGAGCTCTCTCGGTCTTTAACAGCTGTCTAAAAGAAATCCAGGAGTGGATGACTTCCAGCTGGCTGAGGTTGAACTCGGATAAGACTGAGGTACTGGTTGTGGACACGGGCTGACAGATAGGGGAGTTGGGTAGTGTTGCGTCATCCGGAATTTTTCTGGGTGGCGTTTCTCTCCCCACCTCTGAATGGGTGCGGAACCTGGGGGTAGTTCTTGATGATAGGTTGACACTACATTCACAGGTGTCAGCAGTTGTCAAGACTTCCTTTTATCATCTTAGAAATATTGCCAGGATTCGGCATCTTGTTCCGTCTGCCAGCCTGCCTACTTTAGTCCATGCCTTCGTGTCCTTGCACCTGGATTATTGCAACTCCCTTTATCTAGGGCTTCCTGGGGTTGAAATCCGTCACCTGCAGCTAGTGCAGAATGCTGCAGCCCAACTTTTGATGGGTTCTAGAAGATCCTGTCATATTACTCCGGTGCTGCGCGAACTGCACTAGCTGCCAATCTGGTGGCAGATCACCTTTAAAGTTGGCTTGCTGATTTTCAAAGCCCTAAATGATCTGGGCCCAGCCTATTTGAAAGAACTTCTGGTTATCTATCGCCCTGATCGATCTCTCCACTCGGCCGACGAGGGGTTGCTAGAAGTTCCAAGGGTGAATTTGAAATCTTCTGGTGCTCGGGCATTCTCGTATGTTGCCCCCAACCTTTGGAACTCTCTACCCCATTGGCTGTGTGAGTGCACTTCTGTGGAGGGTTTTAAGAGGGGTCTGAAGATCTTTTTATGGGAATCAGCATTCCCTGAATACTGAATGTTTTAATTGGTTTGCCTGTATTTTTTATTATGCCTGTTTTAGTTATTATTATGTACGGTGCCTTGACATTTGAAAGGCGCCTTATAAATAAAAATTATTATTATTATGAATTATTATTGTTCTTGTGCTAGTACCGCAGCCAACCACTTGTTGCTGGCATTGGTATGCAAAAGGAAAGGTTTTTCGTAATCAGGATAAGCTAGGATAGGAGCTTCAGTCAGTATTTTCTTTAACTTATCAAATGCTCTTTGTTGCTCAGCTGCCCATACAACAGGATAATTCTTTGGGACTCGACCCTCTGTCGATCCTCTCAAAAGTTCGTGCAATGGCACAGCAATTTTTGAAAAGTCCTTGATGAATCTTCTGTAATACCCCATGAAACCTAGGAACTTCCGGACATCTCTGACAGTAGCAGGAACAGGCCAGTCTTGTACCACCTCTATCTTTTCTGGGTCTGGCGACACTCCCTCTGAGGAAACTGTATGTCTCAGGTAACTTACTTTGGATTGTAATAGATGGCATTTAGACAGTTTTACTTTGAGACCATATTGAATCAGTTGTTGAAACATCTCACCTAAGTGCAATAAATATTCCTCATGCATCTTTGAGTAAACAATGATATCATCCAGATACAGTAATAAGACATCAAAATTTCGACTCCCTAGGCAATGTTCGACAAGTCTCTGAAAAGTTCCAGGGGTGTTACAAAGTCCGAAAGGCATCCTTGTGAATTCAAAGAGACCCATGGGGGTGATGAAGGCTGTTTTTTCTTGATCCTCAGGTGCCATTGGAACTTGTCAATATCCACTGGTTAGGTCTAAAGTAGAAAACACAGTGGCAGATTGATGAGCTGTGAGGGAATCTTCAATACGAGGCAAAGGATACGCATCTTTATGCGTGATGGCATTTAACTTACAGTATGGTAGTCAACACAGAATAGCATTTTTCCATCCTTTTTCTTGACTAACACAATAGGAGCTGCCCACGGGCTGTGATTCTCTTTAATTACTTCAGCCTCTTTCATCTCTTTGATCATGTCATTCACTTGTTGGTACATTGCTGGTGGGATTGGTCTGAAACGCTCTCTGATGGGCGGATGTCTATTGGTACAGATGTGGTGCTGTACACCTCGAGCTAGGCCAAAGTCCAATGGCTGCTGACTAAAAGCTTCTTCGTAATGTAAAACCACTTTCAGTACATCAACTCTCTGTTTTGCAGTGGTCTCGGGATTGCCCAAATTGATCTCTTCAGCCCATTTTGGTATATTAACATTTCTTGTTTCTTCTCCAGGCACCACCTTTATCTCCTGACTCTGTCCGGTCTCTTCCTCAGCCTCAATAATGTTCTGAAGGCACACAGTATGGATTTGAGCAACAGGCTGATTACGGTAAAGTTGTACTTCATGGTTTCCGTAATTTAGCACTCGAACAGGAATCTGACCCTTGGTCATAGTAGCTACACACTGAGCCACTATTATGGATTCCTCTTTTCTAGTAGGATATGGTTCCACCAAAGCATCATAATTCTGACCCCTCGGGACCACCTTTGCCTTACACTACAGGGTGGTTTCTGTTCCTGGCTTTAATGTCACTGGCCTGGTGTCCGTCACTTCGACTTTACCAATCTCACTGCCAGCATTGGCAAATCATTGGTGGCATTGCAAAAGATTAATAGTTTGCTGTAAAGCATGCTTATCGACTTGAAGTATGTGCTTGACTTTCTGCTGAAGGATCTGGACCAGATCATCGAAACAATTCTGTAGGAAATTCATTCCCAAAATCAATGGTGGCAAATAATCACTTTCCATATCGCTAATGATGATACCTTGTTGGCCTTGAGTGTTTCTTCCCAACTGAATATCAGCTTCCAGATAGCCAAGATATGGTACTTCATTTCCATTACTCGCTATCAGCTTCACCCATGATCTGGGAGGTGGTTTGAGATCATCTGATATCTAATATTTTCAGAAATCTTGCCCCTGCATCGTGGTGACCTGTGATCCTGTATCCAATAAGGCCATAAGTTCAATTCTGTCCACCTTTATCGGTACTATCAGACTCATGCCAATAAAGCAAGACTGATCTAGTGGGGTTGCTGGACCTGGTCGTCTGCTCTTCGAAGGTCGGTCCTCATCCCCATAGAATTTCTGTTTAAAGTTAAGGTGGCATCCACTGGCTGACTACACCGTCGCTCCACATGGCCACTGACACCGCCCTGATGACAGATGGGCCTTCCCTGGTTATCAAATCGATCCAAAAGGTGCCTTCCTTCATCCTTCCTTGGATGATCTATGCTATCATTCCCTCTCTTTTCCCTTCTAGGCTGATTAAGTGACACTTCATTTTTCCACCCTTCTTTTAGGCCTTGCATCTCCTTCCACATCTCTTCCATCTTATGGGTCAGGGTGGCAATTTGCTCGGTTGGCTCGGAGTGTTGATTAGAACTAGACTGCACAGAATAGATTCGTGCCTGCACCATTGGACCACACGTTGGTCTATGCTCCAAATACTGGCTTGGATATGTGACTGGTTCTCTTCCATACCCTGATCTCTGTAGAGGTAATTCTTTGGGCTGAAGTCCCTTTTTCCAGTCAATTTCTTCCATCCACCTTTACATAGGATACCTTGGCCACACAGTTCCCAGTGAAGCTACCATCTGTGGATAGGCCAGAGCCTCTTCTCCGGAGTATCCAGAACTGAAGACCTTAATTACCTTTTTCTTAAAATCTAGGAAATCAGCCTCGGGGTCTTGCAAATGTAACATGTGGAGCTCACTCTTCAAGGCCTCACTATGCACCCCTTCAACAAACTTCTTTACTAACACCCGGTCCGCATCTTGGACTTCCTCTGCATCTGTTCTCTCAATAGCTCATAATAGCTCTTGCAGACTCAACGCAAACTCATGAAGGGTTTCTTGGGGCTTCTGAGTTCGAGAGAAAAACTTAAGGTCGGACACTGTACGGGCATCAAATATTTGCTGCAGTCTATGTAGGATCTGTTCAGCAGTAACTTTTGCTCCACTTGGCCAGAACTGTACTTCTCTATGAGCTGCTCCTTTTAATTGCCCAATCAGAATCTCTACCTTCTGTTGCTCTGGGACCTGGAACAACCTGAACATAGCCTGCATTTTCAAGCAAAACTCCCCTAAGTTGCTGGTTCCACTTCTGTCTCTCTCTGGAAAATTGTGGAAGCCATGGCGCTCCAAAGTAGTATGGCATTGTTAACGGGGATGGTGGCATACTTCCTTGGGGTCCATCACATTCTCTTCCGACCAACTCACTATCTCCTCCAGATAATCCACTGCTACACCCTGGCTCCATTTGCTTCTCTCCCTAGGCAACTCCAACTTTGGACTCCCTGGATAAACATTTATCTTTTCCTGCTGACTACGTCAATTTTTTTTTTCTGTGGTGCTCTGATGATGATGGAATGAGTGGAACACCAAGGTCTGAATTAATGTGGATAGAGATGAAAGTTACCCAGACAAGGAGAGGCAGGAGTCGTCCAAGAGATTCAATGCCTGCAGGGCTTTATTCAGTAACAGCAGGTCGGGAGACACAGTCACAGGAGGGGTAGGCAACACAACAATAGAGAGAATAGAACTGCTTTTATCTCACACTGCTAAAACAACTACCAGAAAATATGTGGAGGTGCACCTCAGCCTATTGCCACTATACTCTAAGATTTCTTAGCAGTTAGCTGTACGTAAGATTAGTGCTATACAGAAATCAGGTTCTATTCGCTACCCAAAGTACCTAGATTTACAACAACAAAGTCCAAGAAGGTAGAATCTTCCAGAAAAAGAGATGTGCAAGAACAAGGGGGCACAATTTGAAGATAGATGGGGGACGGCTCAGAGGTAATGTGAGGAAGTATTTCTTCATACAGAGAGTTGTAGATGCATGGAATGGCCTTCCTGAGGAGGTCATAGAGTCAAAAACAGTGGAGGAATTCAAGAATGCATGGAACAGACATAAGGCAATTCTAGTGGGGGAGTAGGAGGAAGTAGGCTGTTAGTTAACTAGGATCTGCAGCCTATCCATTAGATAGAGAAATGGGCAGACTAGATGGACCAAGTGGTCTTTATCTGCCATCAAATTCTATGTTTCTATGTTTCTATTTACTATGACCACAGAATCATAACAAAGTCCAAATGTCAGAAGTCTTCGTGCGCACTGTCGATCCCCGTTGGTAGCTACAAAATAAGCAGAACAGAACTGTAGAACACTTGGACACAAATCCAAGCATGGACCTAGTTAAGGCCACTGGGGTGGTGAGAGGTTTTGTAAACAGACCATAGGTTTCTCGGCAAAAAAATACTCTCTCCAAGGCTGGCAGCAAGAAAGAACCAAAGAAGCTGGTTCCTGGAATGAACCCCCTTACGTGTTGTTGGATTCAACACTGGATGCAAAGGATTCCCTGACCAAAATCCACTTCTAGGGCTGCCAAGGATGAAGAGGAACCAGCAGATGCATGGTGAAGAATCCACTGGAGGATTACCACAACCTGAATGATGCTGCAGCACTCCAAGGGCCAGCAAGACTTTGAAGGATCTGAGGTGAAGATGGATCTCCGATACAACCAGGAACCAGAAGGATCTGAGGTGAAGTCAGTTGATTCTGAAGTATCAACACAAGGAATTGGAACAAAACAATAAAATGGCAGACACGTCCCGCACTGAGCTCCGACAGACTCGACTTGCGGCGAATGACCAGGGGACGCAGACCAGGTTCTTCCAGGATGTGCACACTGTTCTGCGGAGGGTGACCAACTTCGGGACATCCAAATCAAGAACAAAACAAAATGACACTGGCACGGTGGATGTGATGCACTTGAACTTCGGCGAACGTAACTTCGAACTGAAGGACAGAAGAAACGGCAGGTGCGACTTGTATGAACTGCGATGGACTCGACTTCAGCGAACAACAAGGACGGAGTAGATGATCTGCTGGTTGGACACTTTCTGGTGAAGGATGATGATGATGACGTCTTCCTTCGGGTACAGACTGTTTCTGGATACGTAGAACAGCAGACCACACCATGGAACATCAATGTGGCAGAAGATTGAGTCTGCTCCCATATGCTGGCAACACTGTAGCTAATAGGCACACCTTCTCACAATACTACGAGAACTGCATGATGACCAGGTAATTTGCCAGGAGAAGGGGCAAATTATCAACTCTGGGTAATTATTTACTTAGGGCAATTGTTCAGATGCACAAGGCAATTGTTCAGATACACAGGGCAATTGTTCATATGCATGGGGCAACTGTTCATATGCATGGGGCAATTGTTCAGATGCCAGGGGCAAATATCCACAATCCTAATGTCACAATGCAGTTCTGGTGCTTTTAGCAATTACACAGTCTTTCAGATGCTTGAGCAATAAACAGTTGCATAAACAGTACAGTGATTAACAGTCACTTCACAGCATATTGTGAACTAAGCACCCTTGATTAAACCCTTTTCTCACTTTAGGGCCTTCCTGGATAGGATCTGGCTACCCCTGAACACTTTACTAGGAATGCCTCAATCACTGGACTTGGGTGTACCACTTGCCGCTAGACCAGCTGCCCTGAATACTAGGGGCCTAAATGCCTTAATTGCTATGGGGCCTGGATGCCCTAATTACTACTAGGCTGGCTTGCCCTAACTTACTAGACCTGGGCTGCCCTTACTACTCCAGGGCTGGCTTGCCCTAACTTGCTAGGCCAGGGCTGCCCTTACTACCTTGGGGCTGGCTTGCCCTAACTTGCTAGGCCTGGGCTGCCCTTACTACCTAGGAGCTGGTTTGCCCTAACTAGCTAGGCCGGGGCCCTTTATTACCATGGGCCTGGTGCCCCCTTAAAATCATGGGCCTGGTGCCCTGAAACCTGTGGGCCTGGTGCCCTTTATTCAGCTGGCCTGGTAGCTTTCTCTTAATCTGGGCCTGGTGCCCTCTTAATTACCTTGGGCCTGATGCCCTCTTTACTGTGGGCCTGGCACCCTAATTACTCAGCTGAGCCTGGTGCCCTTTATTTAAGCTGGGCCTGGTGCCCTTTTAAAATCATGGGCCTGGTGCCCTGAAATCTGTGGGCCTGGTGCCCTTTATTCAGCTGGGCCTGGTAGCCCTTCCTTTATTGGGCCTGACTGCCCTAATTAACTTAGGGCTGAGCGTTGCCCTTTTAATTTGGTGGCCCTTTTAATTTCTAAGGCTCTCTGAGCCTGCTGTCACTCTCATTTCTTGTCCCCATCTGATTCTCCTCCTCCCTAATGAATATTTTTTAGGCCTCTACTTGGCCTGGTCTTCTGACCCCTACCCTGGGTGCTGCTAGCCTGCCCACGTTTTTAATATTTAAATGAAGAGCTCTTGCTCTCTGACCTTCCCGCAGCACTCAGCTGCTCCTCCAAGTGCCTACAGCGCTAATGATTTAATTAAAAAAAAAACAGTCTTTCTTCTTGTAAGGCGGACAGCACATACTGTAGCAGCTTACTGACGCCAACTTACCACACCAACGTAAGATTAAGAGAGCAGGCGGGAGGTCTTGCTGGCAGAGGGAGGGACCAAAAGGAGCAGTGGGCAACTCGAGAGACAACTTGGGGGGCCTCGGATGGCTGACAGCTTACAGACGCAACACAGCTCTTCTCTGCAGCCATCGAGGGATTGGGAAATACTTTAAAAAAAAAAAACAAAGCGAACAAGGCTGAACAGAGCCCACACCGACCTCAGGGGACCAAATTAATTTACTTTTTCTGCCGGACTTGACCGCACAGCACAACAGGAACAGCAGCAGGAATCTTCACTGGCTGGAGGAGGCACCAGGCAGAGTCAACAGGACGGCTTCAACCAAACTCAGGTAAGCCTCTGTCTCTGTTGCACTCTGTAGGTCCTCTCAGCTCCACAGCCAGCTCAAAACTCCCTCAAATGGCTAAAGCTCCATTTGAAAAAGTGCTCGGGGTTCTGATTCAGGAACCCCGAGTTCACGCCCACAGAAATGGACAGAGACTTGAACAGGGCACTACGAGCTGGCCAGGAACAGTGGTCCCTGCACGTGGGTGCCTACTCTCCTGCTGCCTGCTCTGGGAGGGGGGTGGAATGGAGCAGGCAGGCAGCAGACAGAAAAAGAAAAAAAAAAACTTTTTTATTTTTTAACCAAAATGATGCTCTGCCTGACAGTTTTGTGGGGGGGGGGGGTGAAGCACTACACAGGGACTCCCATCACTAAAGCCCTCATACTCCCAACACAACAGAGCCCCTGGGCATCATAAACCACCATTCTTTTCTGCCCCCTTTAATTCTAACCCCTTACTTTGGGGAATTACAATAGTGAGGATAATAACAAGTACAGTAGTTTCAAGCAGCCATAGGCTTTGCCAGGTACATTAAGGCTTTCATATGGAATTACTGTAATATGTGCAATGATTCATAGTATTTATGTTAAGTTACAGTAATTTGTGTATATTATTCATGGACATATGTACAATAAAAAAATGTGTTTTCTTGTTGGTTCCATATAGTGCTGTTTAGTCACAGTAATCAAAAACTGGCATGCTGGTAACTCAGTCTTCCTAAATTTATTTAGTCAGGGTACATGGTGGTGGTGGTGTGTGTGTGCGTGTGTTTGTGTTTGTGTGTGCACGTGTGACCACAGGGGTACCGGACGATTGTAAAAGGTGAGGGTGCCCAAGATAAAAAGGGCACTTGTTGCATTATAAAGGGCACTTTTTCCGAACCAGGTTTTTATATACAGTAAATCCACATTTATGACACCAATAGTAATTTTAAAAATACCTTTATACCATATCAGAATATTTAATATGTAATATTAAGGATTCAGCTCATTTATAGCAGCTCCATCTTGTTTTTCAAAGTTACAAAATGTGAGCCACAAAGATACATTATCCTATTAGACAGCAATAAAATTGTATATAGAATAAAGTATTGGTCTGGGTGTGTAATGAGAATTTATACACACCCGAGGGGTTTATGTGTAGCATCAAACCCAGAAGGTGTGCGTAAATTTGAGATTTCACACACCCAGACCCATATTTTATTTTATATAATTGTTGGGTTTCTCTTTTTCTCCTCAGCAATTATATAAAATAAAAAAGGCTGCTGTGCCGCCGTAGTCCAATCATGCCATGGCGCACAGTCAGCTTTCACTTTTCTTTTTAACATTTTCCGAATACTGTGAGGGTGGTTGAGCTAGTAAAAATGAGGTACATCATACAGTAGTTTATTTGAACATTTACTTACTGCCGAGTGTACGTGGCAGTTTCTCTCCATGTTGGGTCTGCGGTTGGGAAGGAGACGGCGATCGAGAATTGAGGATCGCGAGGAGGCGCATGCGCAGAGTGGGGGAATGGTGCGTGTGTTAGCCATTATAAACACTCCTTTATAGCAGCAAATTATGCCATGGTTTCCCTATGGGAAAAAGAGGAAGCCATTAATTATATGTTGTTTATGTCTCTATGAACCTAAGAATTCTAAATTAGAACAAAGATGCATTGTACCGATAATGTAAGTTCTTGACAAGATCATACTGTTCTAAAATGGTCAATGCCAGCAGTGTGTAAATCAGAAATACTCACTAAATTTACCAAAAGGCCAGATACGACTAAGCAGTAACAAAACGAGAACTGGTATTTTAAAAAATAACATCTACTTCTACAAAAATGCATGTTTGCTGATTCAAGGCAGTTTTCCTTTGAGATATTAACAGCCCAGTCTAAATAGTTCACTGTTTGTGTAGCTGGCAGTATAGCTTAGTAGTTAGAGTAATGAGCTGTAAATGAGCTTTGTACATCCAGCATTCAGAAATGGGTTTGATTCCCACAACCCCGATTTCCATACTGTGTGGCTCTGATTAAGTCATTTAATCTCCCTGTGTTGTCTCTAGAAACAAACACATGTGCCTAGTTGGCCTTACCTAGTTACCAAAGGAATATATATATATATATATATATATATTTATTAAATTACAATTACGAACTGTACCACAACCTCCACTTGCATACTGTGTTACTCTGAGCAAGTCACTTAGCCTCCTCAGTGCTCCCAGGTAGCCCCAGAAAACAAGCACCTGTGCCTAGTGGGCCATACCCGGTTACCAAAGAATAATAAAAAAAAGTAATTAAATGCTTATATTCTTTTATCTTTAAAAGGACACAGTTTAAATATTAGAGGTTGATGTACGCTGCATACAGCCTCAAATCAGGAACAGGCATAAATACTGCTGCCTTAAGCAACAAACCCCCCAAAAAACCCACCCTGAGAAACGCAGGACTTTTAGAAGGGACTCCATTACAAATGAGCTTGAATCAGTGATCTGACAGGGCTGTGAAGAGTTACCAAATAACTAGTTATTTTCTTACGTGTGTGTGTGTGTGTGTGTGTGTGTGTGTGTGTGTGTGTGTGCTTGCATGCAGCTTGTCCTGCCCATAGGAATATGATTGCTTACAATTCCAGATGCAAAGTCTGTAATCTGACACTGTAGTCTAACTTTCGCTATGAGGATATTCCATGAGATAATGAGTTAACTCCTAGGTTGCTGAAAGAAATAAAATAACTCTATTAGACTGAGATGGACAGATGCTAGAAACAGCAGTTTAAAAAGTTGTTTTTTTGTTAATATCCTAAGAAGTTCTGAGGTACAATACAGTTGCATCCCCCCTCCCTTAAGATGTTTTTAATATAGAACAACAAATAGCAAAAATCAGTGGGGGAGTGCACTATTTTGCAGGGTAACACGTAATAACAGCAAATACAAAATAGCAAAACAATAACAGCAACTCAATAATAGCGATGCACTAAATAGCGACCAGCACATTAGAGCAACTGTCACATGTGAGCGACTGGAAATTGCAATACTCCCACCATCAGTGAGCGTCGTGGAGTAAGAATCCTAGAGATAGGGGAGTTGGCGGGCACAGTCCCTTGTGGGGGGGTTGGGAGTGAAGACCCCCATATTAAATACAATACAAACAGCTGGCTGGAATGGTATAAATGTTGCCGTGTGAGCTGCAGTAGCTGTTATGTGCTGCGCTATCATGTGTATGTGCTGTTGTTGTTGTCGCTATTTTGGATTCGCTGTTCTGACTTTCGCTCTTCTTGATGTGCTATGATCACATGGAGCCATTTTTCAGCTGTGGAGGTGGAGGAATACATGCAAAAGTCTAAAATGGAAGTTCTGAGATCAGCCATTTTTAGAGCTATAATCTGATGACAGAAGGGCTGTAGGCTCCACCCACAGCCCTAAATATGGCACCTTGATGTCCACCATGGGAACTACTGCCTGTTGCATATCATCTGCAAAGGTCTGAATATGCACTTCACAGCCTCATCTCTGGCCCACTGCTTACTGCGCCAATGTACAAGGTCTAATAACCTAGTAAGATGAGTAACAAACAGGAAACATTTTTACTGGTGAACTTAGCAGGCTGAGTCAAGGCTGCACATTTCAGCTCACTGTTGGCTGAAAGGTCATTGAAAATCGCATATCCGTAAGCTTGCCATAACATTTTACATTAGCTTTGACTGGCACAAGGCTCACCATGCCCTGTGCTTTTGCCTCACCGATATGTTCTTAGAGCAAATTGTCTGGGTAAAATAAATACTACAACACTGCTTTCTCAGGAAGATGTCTACACTGGAAAGTAATCTTTGCAGAGATGAGAAGGAAGGCCCTAGAAGGACTTGATGTGGTCAGGCAGAGTGGAGAACCAATCCATACAAGGCTCAAAGGAATAGTGGCCACAACACCCATCATACAAATGCACAGTGCCAGTGATTACATGTGAGGAGTGTACTTCAGCACAGACATATTGCAGTACTTGAATGTGGCAACACTTCAAAATATAAGTACAAGGAGCCAACACTCCAGTTTCAGGAATGGATGCATCCACTGTACAACAAAAGTGGATGGACTGTCAACCATATTGTCTGTCTTGCTAAGATGGCCAAATGGGGTCATCGGATAGCCCTTGTCCTTTTACGCTCTTTTCTAGTGGCAACAAGTGGCCAGTATGCTGAGTCAACCAAAAGCAAAAAAAAAAAAATAGGTGTACGTACTCCTCAAAAGGTAATTTGACAAAAATCCAAAGCACAGGATTGTATGGTAGTGCAAGTGAAGATTTTTTATTTCTACTCACAATACAATGTCATGGCCAAAAAGTGCAGAGGTGCAGAAGATAAAAGGCTCCCCAGATGCATTCAGAACACTCAGTGCTGTTTTGCACATAGACTGTGCTTTATCGAGAGTCAAGCAAAGAAACCCTGTGTTACATTGCACAAAAATAGCATAAATTTGCTAGAAAATAGGTTAAATTGCATGAAAATAGCAAACAAATAGTGTGGTTGCTCTATTGGTCCTAGTAAGAGCAGATCCAGAAGCAAATGGTTTGTTACCTTTTATTAGATCAAAATACTGTAGATGTTATAACAAAAGAACAAAGTGCTCTAGCTTTCGGACCAACGAAGTCCTTCTTCAGAAGCTTTATGAAAGTTATTTAGAAAATCACATACTATTAACACCCAGCTGAGAAGCCCCTGAAGGTCAAAGGTTATCAGCTTGTTGCTATTTTCTGATAACCTTTGACCTTCAAGGGCTTCTTAGCTAAAAATATACTGGTGTTAATTAACTTCTCTGACATAATCTTCTGTTATGTTTTGAATGAGTATGTTAAACCAATGAGAATTATTTCTGTTTTTTTATGCATTATCTGGGTGTTAATAGTATGGGATTTTCTAAATAACTGTCATAAAGCTTCTGAAGAAGGACTTGGTTGGTTCAAAAACTAGAGCACTTTGTTCTTTTGTTGTAACATCTATGTTGGTCCAATAATCAGACCATTTGCTTCAGGATCTGTTCAGGAAAATAACATGAATTTCAGTGAAAAAATAACACAAAACAACATAAAAATATCACTTAGTACAGGCATCTTTAAGGCATCAAGGATGGCACCATGTTTGGTACCAACAATGGTACCATGCTCAGCATCAATGACAGTACCATGCATGGCATCGATGATGGTACTGTGCTTAGCACCAATATCGGCACTGATGAATGACATTTATCAAAGGTCTTCGATGCTGGTATCATGTCAGCCTCAAGGTCAGTCTCTTGTCTTCATCAATGTCACAGTGTGGCAGTAACACAGACACCAATGTAAAAGGCTCTCTACACTTGGTGGGCCTCAGTGAGACTCAGCTGAATCCTCCTCGCTACTTAGAGATGCTCCTAAAGCATCTCTATTCTAGGTCCTGTTCTATCCCTTTCTCCAGCCATTGCCTGACAGCCACAGCAATGTCAGATATCGAGATAGGCCCAAAATTCTCATAACTTGAGTATATTGGGACTGAGGATGTCAGTGACAAGGATGGTGCTGAAAAGTTGTTAAAAATAGCAACAGCATTGTGTGAAAGGAAAAACTGTGACAAAATATCAATCTTCAGTCGTCTGAAGGCACTAAACTAGAATTCCTTTTTGTAAAACTAAAATGACCTCTACAGCTCTTTCTGTGGCTGTTCCAAGTTACTGGAACACTTTGCTTGACCCACTTCAATCCACTTCCTCATTTGGATCCTTTAAGCTATTGCTGCATCAGCACTTAATGGAGGCATGCACTTGCAACTGTAGTTGATTTCTGTTTCTACTATTCCTGTATTATACAGTATGTATTATTTGTAATACATGTATGATATTATCTTCTGTAATAATATGTAAAGTTTTTTACTTACTGTTTTTTATGCTTTTGGCCCTGGTTGAGCCTGAAAAAGGACCTATGATCCAGTGTTCCCAACCTGGGAAACAAATTTAAATAAATAAATAAGTAAATAAATAAACGATGTTCATTGTTGTGGAACAGAGTGGTGGCCCAGCTTAGAGTACATTGATTAAAAGTAGGGGGAAAGGATGGCAAACCATTAAGTACAGCTAAATACTGTAAAAGAAAGAAACAACAAAAGCTACAACAAACTAGACAGGAATGCTACTCAGAGCAATGAGAAGGACAGGGCCACTAGCAGGCATTTTCAATAGCTCACTAGCCAAAGGGTGGTTCCTAGGAACTGGAGGACAGTGGCTATGGTTCTGCTATGCAAGAGTGGGAAGAGAGATGAGACAGGGAACTATAGTGTATATGCCAGTCAGCTTGACATCTATAGAGGGGAAGATCATAAAGTCTCTATTGAAGAAGGACCTGGTGGACTTCCAAGAAGGGAATGGGCTACAGGACCACAGACAGAATGGGTTCACAAGGGGAAAGTCTTGTCAAACTAATCTGGTCAACTTTTTCAACTAAGTTACCACAGCATCAGGCAAGGGGCAGACAACTGATACAGTATACTGTACCTTGAATTCAGCAAGGCCTTTGACTTAGTCCCCCACTGGAGGCTGATCAAAAAGATTAGGGACCTTGAGGTAGAGGAACAGATGGTGAACTGGTTAGAGAGATAGCTGAGTGGTAGAACACAGAGGATGCTAGTCAACTGGGTGTTTTCAGAAGTGAGAGAAGTGACCAGTGGAGAACCTCAGGGGTCAGTACTAGGATCGGGCCTGTTCAATATTTTCAACCGTGATATAGGTGAAGGTATCAAAGGGAAGATCTGCCTCTTTGCAGATAATACAAAGATCTGTGCATGGGTAGACATGAAGGAAGATAGAAGGGAACTGCTGTAAGAGGGGATCTGGACAGGTTGAAGAGCTGGTCCAAGATTTGGCAGCTGAAATTCAATGACAAAAAATTTAAAGTAATGCACATTGGGCAAAGGAACTCGTGAGTGCAATACGGAATGGAAAGGGTGGTGCTGGAGAGCACTCCAGAAGAAATGGATTTAGGGGTGCTAGGCAGGATGCAACACAGTAATGCTGCAGTATATTACAAACTGCTGCAGTATACTGCAGGGAACAGTTCAATTCAATGACATTTAAGCCTTTCTGTCATGCAGTATTTTGGGACATGTCATTTACTGCAAGTTCCTGTGTTGCATCATGGTTGTCTCCATTGTATATTGTGATGTCTGAAAAATGTCTGCACACTGCAAAAGGGCAGTGAGCAAAGCAAACAGAGTGCTGAGATGTATAGAGGGATAAGCGGTAGAAGGCAGGAAGTGGTCCTCACTCTGTGCAGATCAATGTTGTGGTCGCACCTGAAATACTGTGCAAAGTACCTGAGGAAAGACTGTAATAAGGTGAAGACAGTACAGTGCAGGACAACTAAGATGGTGCATGGCCTTCGGGATTTTTACATGAGAGGAGTGGCTGCAGGACTTAAGCATGTACACCCTGGAAAAAGGGATGGAAAGGGCTGACATGATTGAGACATACAAGTACCTGTGTGTGATAAATAGATTAGATACCAATGAACTATTCTCTTTGAGTTCAACCATGGGGACGAGAATTCACTAAACCTGGGGGGCAAAAGATATCCCAAAGCACTTCTTCACAAAAAGGGTAGTGGATAAGTGGAATAAGCTACCAGAAGTTATACAGGCCAGGTTAATTTACAGCTTCAAGCAGGGATGGTACAGGTATGCAAATTTAGTTAGAAAAGGGGTTGTCAGTAAGAAAGAGAAGAATTGACACTAGGGCATTGTAGAACAGTTAAATAGGGTTGGCAGACTGGATGGGCCAGCAGCCTTTTTCTGCCATCAAAGTCTAGGCACTGTATCTACGTAAGTCCTGGTCCCCAGTGAGCTCATAGCCTAAAGTGGCAGGAAAGTTAAGGTGGTTGGGGTTGGTGTTGTTTTATTTGCTAACAGCACATGCTGCACTGTATATTGATGGCCCCAAAAGTTTAGGTTTCTGCAGGGTCTTGTAAGATTGGTGCTCTAGGAAGGAAATCGACTCTTAGTAGATTTAGTATTTAAATGGTAGGAGCCATTAGAAAAAACATGAATACTTGCTATGTTATTTAAAAAAAACACTGTTGTAACCCAGGGGATGGGGGATTTTGGGCAGGCTACCAAGAAAGGAACCTTTAGCTTTGACTTAAATAGTATGTTTGTTTGTTTTCTTTTAAAAGTCCTAGATAATTCCTGGGTGTAACTGAATATGCTGTTGCATGGTAATGGGTTGAATAAGCATTAGTTCTTTCCCCCTGGGAAAATCCGACCAACACTGATAGACTATTTTCCCCCTCTATCAACATACAGTACAGTCCAAAAATACAATTTTTTTCAGTTCAGTTTACTGAGCCAGTGCAATGGCTAAATGTTCGGTGGAGTAGGAGCCCTGGACTGGTGAAGATGGCACACATTGCAGAGGTAATGAACTTAGTCTGATAAGAGATCAGTTCTAAGGCTGTAGCTACCAGGGTGGGGGTGGGGTAATGCAAGGAGTCTACTGCCATTAATATTACATTTTATGCAAAAACACAAAAGCCAAGGATAAGAAACCTTCACTGTTAATTCTAATATTATGTTTCAGTCTTGTAAAGATTGAAGGCTGACATTTCAGAAAAGGCTTCAAAGTAGTTAGACTGAAAAGGAGGCTTTATTGTTGAGTTTTAGCAGGAGACTGACAAAAGGTCTATGTCTCTTTATATCTTCCACTCTTCAAAACCAGTCTAATGTCACTTTAAAATGATAATCAGAACAAAAATGCAACCTTTAAAATACTGAATGTTAGCAATGCCTCCAGCTCTCTCCTATGCAAACGTATCATTGAAATAAAAAAAATGGGGATGTTACAGAACCTTATGTTATGGACTCTTAGCTGTGCCTGCCAAAAAGGTGAATTGGACCACTGCTGTACCTGAGGTAAATCAAGGAAGGGTTAGTCAGCACAAGTCATTAGCTCCTTTACGTTTCAGTGAGTAATTAAGTACTACAACTGCATGATTCAAAGTAATACAGGGGCAACTGTCCCTTTCCCATCTTTGTTTTTGGGGGTTAGCAGAAGGAAAACCTCTCCAGCAGGTTTCATAAAAATGCATTTTTCAAGAAGTTGTGTTCCATACACTGCCACATTCTCTGGAATAAAGCAGTTTTTGCACTTAAAACCATTTCAGACAAGGGCTACCTTCTGTCGGTCTCTGAGCAGAGGAGAACACTTGTTTTCCTGGTATTATTTTTATTGAATTTCATAGTTTTAGTGCATAGTTATTCAAAGAAGGAATAATGGCTGACAGGGTGGGTGTTATGCTGGGATAACATCCCGCCTTGGGTGATGGGCCGAGGCCAATGGCCGGCGGCCTCCAACATCAAGAAGGATGTTATCCCAACCTCACTCCCCTGGAGGGCATTATTCCTATTATACAATGGCTTGTTGTTACATACAGAAAAAAAAAATTAAAGAATGATTTGTTAGTCTAGAAAAATATTTTTGTTTCTTAAGAGACGATGGATAATGCTGCAGCAAGAACAAACAATCAGCAGGGATGTTATGCCAGGATAACTTCCCTGCTGTGATGGCCAACTGACCAATCAGAGCCAGGATTCTTTCTTGCCATTGTATAATGAAGCATTAGGTTAGAATGTGTTTCCTTGATCTACCACAGGTGCAGCAATTGTCAGGTCCACCTTTTTGGTAGATGACACTCAGAACCTTTGCAAATGCTCGGTAACTTCTTTAATTTTTTTCTTCAGTCCTGATTTGAACTTGTAGGAATGGGCAGTTCCAGATTATAAAACAGAACTACTCCTTTTAATTAAGCTGGCTGCTACAGTACTACTGTTATGCAATATAAAACTGAACGTAGAAGTCCATGACGGAGAGATGGAGAGACCCCCTGACAAGGATCACTGCTTTCCAGTGGTGCAGCAATTTCACCAACTTCCTGCTGCCCACTTCACTCTATACAACTATCACCGCTGCCAGCATAGCAAGATCAGAGACCCCCTGATAAGGATCTCTGCTTCCAGTGGTGCAGCAATTTCACCAGCTTCCTGCTGCCCGCCTCACCCTGTCCGACTATCACCGCTGCCAGCATACTGTGCTAAATTCACCTCCAAGCACTAGTTGGGTGAGCTCCCTTCCTACCTCACCTCCTCCTTTATAACAGCCCCCCATCCTCCTATTCCCTTAGATCAACTGACACCCACAGCCTGATAGTCACCCACAGATCCACCCTAATCGGCCAATCCGGTTACTCTACCCGCCACCCAAAAATTTGGAATCCCCCCCCCTCAAATCCAGTACTCATCCTCCACCTACTCCATCAGCTCTTCCCTCAATAATTACCTTGCGCTTGGCTGCTCCTGCCATGTCCCTCCCTAATTCCTTCCTCTAAGCCCAGGATAAACCCCTACCCCTCTACTGTCACCTTCATTTTTACCTTGTGTACCCACACACCCCAAATTTCTAGCTCTCCTCCGCTGCCCCTAAATTGTTTCCCCTTACTGGCCTCTCTTGATCTCACACAGAATGTAAGGGACCATGAATGCTCCCCATGTGTCTGTGCATCCTGACCCCCTGATAGGGTACCCCGCATCCTGCAGGGTCCTCTCTTGGGTTAGATCCTATTCCCCCTCCTAGCATTTAAGTCACATCTCCTTCTTGTCTTTCTCCTCCCTCTTTAAATCCCTACAGCCTTATCCCCCTTTCTGTCTAGCCCCATAGCCCCCTTGCAGGGCTCCCCACATCCTGAAGGGGTCTCCCTGGGACACTGCTTATCCCCTTCTCTCTGGTCCCCCCAGTCTCCTTGCAGGGTTCCTCGCATCCTGAAGGGGTCTCCAGGGACACGACTCTTCCCCCTTCCCCCACCTCACCCTTTCCTCTCCTTTCCCCCTTTTCTTTCACATAAGCACTTGTTTACTTATTAACCCGGCACTTATTATTGTCCACTCTTTCTACATATTATGCGCAACACTGTTTTAACACTGTTTGTAACACCTGCCTTACAACTGTATGTTAATGTTGATCTTGTACCTTGAATGTAACTTGAACACGACTCTTCCCCCTCCCCCATCTCACCTCACCCCACCCTCTCCTTTCCCCATTTTCTTTTACATAAGCACTTGTTTACTTATTAACCTGGCTCTTATTATTGGCCACTCTTTCTACCTATTATACACATCACTATTGTAACACTGCTTGTAACACCTCCTTACAACTGTATGTTAATGTTGATCTTGAAACTTGAAGGTTTAATGTCTCACTCCTATTGTACCCCTTCCCCCCAGGTCACACCAGGAGACGAGCGACTTGTCACTCCTTATGCCTCCCTGGTGAAACATTTCAATAAATAAATGATGGGATGGAACATCCTAATCTTTATGGACAATAATAATAAGAGAAAGGGGATGTGTGAATTCCTGTTCTTAAGGGCCCAGTTCTAAACTGGAATATGCAAAAAATAGAGGATTATGTATGAGCAGTCATACATAACAAGGATATTCTTGTATCGAGAGGTTTCCTTGGTAACAGATGACCTCGAGAGCGCGGCTCGAGAGGTACTCTGTTACCAAGGGAACCTCAAGATATAAGAATTTCCTTGTTTGTGTGTGACTGCTCATACATAATCTTTTATAGTGTATGGGCAGTCACAGCATAGAAAATCACACAAAACCAGCTGCAGAAGAGAACAGAAAATAGAAACTGTAACTTTTTTTTTAACTGACACAGTGTGCTGCACATGTTTCTGCAAGTTCAAGTTTAAAAAAAACAGCAACTTCCAGTTTAACTGGATTGAGGAAAGCAACTATGTGGCAGCATTCCAAGTTGTTATGCTGCAGTAGTGACATAGCTAGTGCAGCATAACAGCTGTGATGACATAGCTACTGCAGCATAACAACTCCATTCTAGTTATGGATTTCTATCCATAACAACATTCTACCATACATTATAAACAGATTAATGCTAGCCTGTGCAGTTCAACTTGCTTACATCACTCCACGTCAGATGGCATTCGCCACTGCCTGGCTGTTCTTATCAGCACACACTGGCTATGGTTGCAGGGGGTGGTCAGGGGTGGAGCTGAGCCACTTACTAGGGTTCAATAGGAAGCACAGGTTGGACCTCTAGTGGATCCTCTGCTTTGTGCAGGTAGGGGTTGAGGAATTTGGCAATCTGCAATGGACTGCCTTTACATTCATGTTAAGATTTATAAAAAAAAATTAATTTGTTCCGCCTTACCTACCATCCCATCATGCAGAGTCACAGTGCTGGAGATAACTGCAAGGGGGAAGGGGTGTTTGTGAGATGAAATACACAGGATCCATGTGGCTGAGTGGTATAGAGGACATACAGTACATCAGGGGGTTCCCCTGTCATAGCCTTGATACCCTTCTAAGAGGCCTCCATAGCAAACATCTCATGCTGTGGATGGCCACAGAGTGAATCCACATGCTCCTGGTAACTACTGAACTGCCTGCCCACATAGATCTGGAAATCAGGGTTTCTATCCACTGGCATGGAGGCTTCTGCATCTGTGTGATGGAGCTTCTTCGTGGCACAGGCCAACTTATGCACCTGTGTGTATTGGGCCCTTATTGATGATCCCTGCTGTCAATCAATGGTCCTGACAAATGGAATCCATAGCTGCAGAGAGTGTGTGACGATACAGTAGCTGACAACCTCTGTATAATGTGGTTGTCAGCACAGGCTTACAAACATGTCCAAATGCCACATTACCCACTGATAGTCCTCTTGCTACCACATAACATCCCAACGTCTTCTCACCTCCTTTAGATTGTTGAAACTCACTGGTAACATTACTTGAGGGGCAATGATCAGCAACCTTCTTAAAAGGAACAACGGTGTGGGGCAACAACTAGCAAAGAAAATAAAATCATAGCATGCATTAGGAGAAACCTCAGGAGCAGATCAAGGTATGTTGTAATGCCCCAGTACAGATCAGTGGCCAGGCCTCATTTTGAGTATGGTGTACAGTGCTGGTCCCCATATCTGAGGAAAGCAATTGACAGGATTGAGAGTGTAACTGCATAATGTATCTATTTGAGGGATTCCTTTTAGTGCATTAACTGTAACTGAGTTGACACTGATATAATCTTATAAGGGTTATATTTAATAAAAACTTTGCTCTGACATAAACTTATTAGGGGTTTTTGTAACAGTGAACATTTTAGAGGCTGTAGCTGCTGGCCTGCTTTAACTATAATCTAAGGATGGTCACCAAGAGAAACAAGACATGAATCTTTGGCTGCCTGATGGCCAAGCAGGTAGTGCTCTGCATTCCTGCACTAGGCAGCTGGGTTCAGGAGTAAACCCGGGGGCTGGGTTGGCCCGGCCAAACAGCTGGAAAGGCGCTGCCACATGGCAGCGATCCTGGCTCAGGAAGAATAGGCATAGGTATCCGCCACTCTGGTGACCCTTGCAGAAGGTCAGGAAGCTTGCTCCTCTGCAGGGGCATGTCAGTTGCATGCAAGACCATTAATGGGGGTGTACATGATGAATGGGGAGGTGGGCAGGGCGCAAATGCAAAATGTAGTCAATGTTTAAAGCCTGGCCTATCCACCAGTCCACGCTGTCAGCCAGGCCCCGCAATCTGGAAGTGTGCACCAGGTGGGGGGAGGACAGACCTTTCCTTTCTGGCCCTGCTTTGTGGGGCAATCTATGGGGGACTCATGCTGGTATGCCCTGGGGGAGGTATGTGCCAACCGGGGATAGGTTGGGGCTGATGGCTGACCAACTCCGGTTAAGAAAAAGGTTCGCGGAAATAAAAAAGAGATGACTCTAATTCTCTAAGAAGGTCAGATAGGCAGTGAGGGCCCAGAAAAAGGCCTTCATCAGATCCAAGGAGAAGCAGGAGGATAAAGGAAGGAGTGACAAAATCAGGGAAGGCTAAGAGGGCAGTCTAGGATGCAAAAGCAGACACAGAGCTGAATACTTTGGATGGGGTAAAGGGTGCAGAAAAGTTTTTCAGATATATTAGGGAAAAATGAAAGATGGGAGCAGAAATTGTTAGGGTGACGGGGGGCAGGATAATAGAGGAGGACATACAGAAGGCAGTCATTCTTAACGACTGCTTCTGCTCACTTTTCACAATAGAAGACAGCAAGCCTTTGCCGGAAAGTGGCCTAGCTTCCTGCCCTGAACCTGACTCCCTTTGTCTGCTGTTCCTAGCAAACCCCTCCCTGCCTAAAGCTTCTGTTTTTCTCCCTTCCCCCACAGGTTGCAAGCCCTCTCAACTCCCTCCCACAGTCAGGAAAGCAGCTAGCATAGCCCAGGTACAGAGCAAGTGTGGAACTGTTTTAGCTTGTCGCTGCTTACGCAGCAACTGTGCCATCCACCCACCGCGGACATCACATGACCTATCACATGATCCATCACTATCTCCCCATTTTCCCTATTGTTTTTTTATACTGCTTCACCACTAGGAGTCACTGTTGTATGTACTAAGTTACACTGCATCCTTAGCATAATTTAACCCTTTCTATATTAGCTCATAGCCCTGTCCTGTGCTAGCTCACTCTTAGCAGCCACATCCCAAGTGTTTCTCTCTACCTCTTCCCACCAGGATTCAAACCCTCAACCTCCCTCACCATAGTCAGTGGCCATAACCATTAGACCATCCAAGCGGCTACACTTTATATAAGTTTTTTATACCCCTTAAACCCCATTAGTCCACACCAGTCCTAGACCCTCTTGTGCCACAGCTCCCCCCCCATTTCCATTACTGATCCTGAGCCACTCAGCTGGTGTGTTAGTGTATCACTGCCCTATGCCCTCTACTCCACTAAGACTCACTATTTATATCTGCATCGGTGTACTGCTCCACCCAGCACCCCTATTTGCTCTCCTGCTATATGACTGCCATGCAGGACCCTAATGGCTTAATAATACTTGCCCTGATCATAGCGAAAATTATCCCTACTAGCCAATGCAAGCACCAACCAAATTGGCATTGCCCCCCCCGACAACTATGTACCTCATTATGTGAAATATTACCAGTAATGATCATCACCTCCGCTCCCTCCGCCCATTTATCTCCCCCCAACTGCATTATTCAATCTACCAGCGTTG
Organism: Neoceratodus forsteri; assembly: GCA_016271365.2. NCBI lineage: Eukaryota > Metazoa > Chordata > Ceratodontiformes > Ceratodontidae > Neoceratodus > Neoceratodus forsteri. The sequence continues at coordinate 139,258,632 of CM057453.1, forward strand.
TAGAGCGCTGGGTATTGCACGTCAGGGCAGGAGGCGGGTTGGGGGTGCAAATGGCGGAGGCTGAATGAGCGGGGCCACCACATCAGGGTTGTATCATCCAGAAGACACCCTGGGGCAAATTGGAACCCTGATTGTGGTCCACCATGTCTGGTTTCCATACCCATGGGCACCACCAATTTAGGTGGGCTTGTGGTTCGGGTGACCCTGGAAGTTCATCCAACCCAAGTGGTGTTATGCAATGCCAGATCCATTAAAAACAAGACTGCAACTATTGCAGATCTTGTAAATTCAGTGGATCTGGCTTGCATCACCGAAACCTAGCTGGATGAAAGTCTGTCCCTGTATTAGAGGCTGCAATTCCTGCGGTTACTCAGTGAGTCACCGCCGAGATTGAATCACGGGGGGGGGGGGTGTGGTCTGTTTCAAGACCAAATTGGGCCTCATGAGTGTACCAGTTGAGGAGACTTGAGTCATTTCAGTGTACTGTGGTAGCAGGTGTAGGCTGTAGGATCGTCCTTATCTATCATGCACCCGGGGATGGGAAAGGGCTCCTTCAGGAAGTGGCGGACTTCATCATCGACATGTCATTTGAGTCTCCCAGGTTGATGGTCCTGGGTGACTTTAACGCCTGGGTCAATTTGGACAACACTTCCTCCAGTGAATGACATCTCTGGGCCTTACACAGATTGTTACCACTGCTACCCATAAACATGGTCACTCTCTTGACTTAGTCTTCCTCCTGGGGATCGAAGCCTCAGATTTGGGGGTGGAACCAGTCAGCTGGTCCAACCATTACACCGTGGGGTTCAATTTTAGTGCCCCCTCTCGAAGGCCTACCCCTGTGGAGATGGTCAAATATCACCCTTTACAAGATGTTAGCTCTGAAGGCCTAATGGCGATACTCGACCTATCAATTATTCCAGTGGCAAACAGTGAGCAAGAGGACCTCATGGTGGCCTAGTATGCAGCCATTTCAGGTGCCCTGGATGTCATTGCTCCTGTCCGAGTTTGTCCTCTCTCCCTTCGCCCTCGGTCCCCATGGTTTGATGGGACTATGAGGGAGATGCGGTGATTAGCACGAAGGTTAGAGCATTGCTGGCAGAGGTCTACACTTGATGGTGACCACCTTAGATTGATGGACCATTATCAAGTCTATCAATCTGCAATCACCTGTAAGAAGGCAGAATTCCTATCCGGGGAGACTGCGGCCGCTCAGAATCGACCAGTTCAGCTTTTCCAAACTGTGGACAGACTGTGCAGCCCAGCCTGTCTACAAGTCCGGAAAGCATTTTCACAGATAGAGTGCATCAATTCTTTGCAGCTAAGGTGGCTGACATCAGGACAACTCTCCAACCGACACATTCTATAGTCGTTGCTTCTGATCAGCACTTGGCCACTAGCCCTCAGCTTTCCTGGAGTACCTTCGACAGCCTGGAGTTCATGGATGTCATAAGGATTGTCCAGGGTGCGCACCATATGTACTGTAATTTTGTTCCAGGACCAACTTCCCTGATTTTGGGTTGTATTGATTCCATCAGTCCGGTGCTTGCACGGATAGTCTAGTGCTCCTTGGAAACAGGTGAGTTTCCTAGCTCCCTGAAGGAGGTGGTGGTAACACCCCTCCTGAAGAAAGCTTTTTTGGACCCACACTGCCATGCAAACTACAGACCAATCTCTAACCTTCCCTTTTTAGGGAAGGTGGTTGAGAAGGTAGTGGCCATACAGCTGGAGAGCCATTTGACCATCCATGACATCTATGAACCTCTCCAGCCCAGTTTTTGAAAGAGGCAAAGTACTGAGACAGCACTGGTTCGGGTGCTCAATGATCTCTTGATGGCTAGAGATCGGAAGAACCGCTCCATCTTGGTTCTTCGAGATCTCTCATCAGCGTTTGACACTGTGGACCATGGGGCCCTGCTCGATTGTCCAAGGTACATCTGTGGCCTGTCGGGTACAGTCCTCAGGTGTTTTACATCTTTCCTCACCTGAAGAACCCAGAGGGTGGTGTCCGGGATTTATTCTGTGGCCCCAATCCCCCATCATGTGGGGTTCCTCAGCGATCGGTGTTGACCCCCATGTTGTTTGCAGTGTATATGCTGCCCCTCGGAGACATTGTAAGGAGGTATGGGCTGAGGTTTCACTGCTATGCTGATGATACCCAGCTCTACCTTTCTTTTGCACCTGACCAGGATGGAGATCTCTCAATCTTTAACAGCTGCCTCGGAGAAATCCAGACGTGGATGGATTCGAGCTGGCTGAAGTTGAACTTGGGAAAGACTGAGGTGCTGGTTATGGACCAATGGCACCGGATAGAGGGGTTGGGGGCAGGTTCACCCTCATGGCTCTTTCTTGGGGGTTTATCACCCCCGACCTCTAAATGGGTGCGAAACCTGGGGGTATTCTTTGACGAAGAGCTGACACTGCATTCGCAGGTGTCAGCCATCATCAAGACCTCCTTTTACCATCTGAGAAATATCTCCAGGATTAAGCACCTTGTTCTGTCCGGTGACATCCCTATGTTGGTTCACGCCTTTGTGTCCTCGTGCTTGGATTATTGCAACTCCCTGTACATAGGGCTACCTGGGGTGGAAATCCACCATTTACAGCTAGTGCAGAATGCAGCGGCCTGGCTTTTGACAGGAACCTCTCGGTCCTGCCATATTTCTCCGGTGCTGCGCAGTCTGCACTGGCTGCCAGTACAATGGCAGATTACCTTTAAAGTCAGTCTTCTGACTTATAAAGCCCTACACAGACAAGGCCCAGACTACCTGAAAGAGCTTCTGGTACCCTACCGCCCCAGGCAATTGCTCCGCTCAGCTGGCGAGGGGTTGCTAGAGATCCCAAGGATTTGCTTAAAATCTTCTAGAGCCAGGGCATTTATGCACTCGGCCCCATCCCTTTGGAACTCTCTACCCAGCCAGTTATGTGAGTGCGCAACTGTGGAGGGATTTAAATTAGCTTTGAAAACCTACCTCTGGCACCAAGCATTTGGTGACTGATCGGATGTATTTATTTAATTTGATGTTTTTGTCTTGTCTAACTAAGCTGCTGTGATATCTGTAATTTTGACGTTTTTAAATTTTGTGAAGTGCCTTGGTTTTGGAAAGGCACCATAAAAATTGAATTTTATTATTATTATTATTACCTCACCAGACAGCCTAGTCACTTTACCAGCTCTCTGCACTCACCCACCCTCCCCCTGCTAACCTGCCTCACCCTGCCACTATGTTACAAAATGCATGGGTTGAATAGTAGGCCCAAGCCAAAAAACAAGCTTAAAATATTTAAACGCTTCCTACAAAGGATAGCCATGCTGCTCTTCCTCCTCCTCTTATCAGGTAACATGCACCCAAACCCTGGCCCAGTGCAGCAGCTGCACAGTTCCATGTCATAATAGTGAAAATTCTTGGGCAACTTGAAAAACAGCGAGTACACCCTGGCACATAACAAGAAACACCAAAGACCAACTCGGCACACATTTAAAATAATGTTTAATGTGGGGGTCTATGCCCCCTGCACCTCCCTTTGCAGAGGGCAAGCCCCACGCACCCCCATACTTATATAATCATCTCAGAGGGAGGGCGGACACTGGAGGAAAGAAGAGGGACTGACGACAGCAATAACTTAAAAAAATTGAAAAACAAACACCTGCTAAAGCAAAACACAGATCGTACCTGTATGCAGTCCCAAACCCGATACCACCAGCACTGCAGATGGTGTGCTTACCCACTATGCTAGGCAGGTAGCTCGACAGCATGATGCTCCATGTCCCCATTTAGCCAATCCCTCTTCCTCCCCCCATTGTTATTCCCACCCCTCACCATTCTTCCTGTCCTCCCTTGCTATTCCCTTCCCTCACTATCCATTCTTCATCACTGATCCTGAAAGCGATCAAATTGAAGCACTCATTTTTGAGTCGCTCAGTTTGGTTCGCTATTATAACATGCTACCCAGCTGCACCAACATGGATCTAACTCTGGAATTCTAAAGCTAGCATCAGTCAATATTTGCAGCCTCCTGGCCAAAAATGACTCTTTCCAAGTCTGGGTCACCCAGCACAGACTGGCTGTGTTATTGGTGGTAGAGACCTGGCTTACTTCTAAGACCCCTGACTCTACTATTTCCCTGGACAGATACATCCTTTTTAGGCATGACAGGTTGAGCAAAAGGGGTGGGGGCTATGCTATCTACCTCAGGAATACACTACAGGGGCATACTCTCCCCCTACTGGACACCGGGATAACCATCCAGACCCTGGCCATATGACTACTCCTAGGGACCAATAGTAAGACTCTCACTGTAGTCTCTGTCTATGTCCCCCCTCAAAACCAGGCCAGTGGCATCAATGTGATTACTGAATATCTAACCAGCCTACAACAAAATACTGAAGTGGTGCTTCTAGGGGATTTTAATGTGAATTGGCTGGCCCCTGAAGCTGACCCCTTCAAGGAAGCCATCTCCTTTATCAATGCTGCGCAAATGGTTGAGTACCCTACCAGGGTTAACTACTGGACTGGCTCCAGTACACTGATAGATTGGATAGTTACCAACCACCCTGAAAGAATCACGGGCACCACATTCCTCCCTGACTCTATTAGCGACCATTACCCAGTCCTTTGCCTCTGGTCGAACAAAGCTCCTAAACTACCCAGGAAAATGGTAACACATCATGTCCTAAAGCCTGGGCAGCTCAAACATCTCAAGACCTCCCAGTTACAAACAGACTGGACTGGACCCCTAGCAATGCTGCTCAAAATGTAGACCAAGCCCTAGAATATTTTATTGCTAAATTCAACGCAGTCTGTGATAACTATGCCCCTGTAAAAAAGCGGATGGTGAAGAGCTTATGCAATCCTTGGATTACCCCAAACCTCCTAAATCTCATGGCCAACAGAGATAACCTCTGACATCATGCTCAGGCCACTGGCAAGCAAGCTGACCTGCAGCAATACAAAGCTGCTATGAATGCCTGTACCAGGGAGGTCCGCATAGCAAAAATCAACAACTTCAAAGAGGTGTTCACAATTTCCTGGGGGGATAGCAAGCAATTCTGGAGTAACATCAAAGATATCATGGGTAATTCCATTAAGTCATCCCCCTCCATGGTGGAGATAAATGAGGTAGTCACCCAGGACCCCAAACTCTTTGCCAACACTTTCAACTTGGCCTTCTCTTACCTGAGTGGTATACTTCCCCCTGATATCCTCAAAGTACCAAACAACTCAACTGACACCGGGAGTTGTGACACCTCTCTAGGTCATCGATCTTTCCACTTTAAGACAGTCTCCTAGACAGAGGCTAAAAAGTACCTGCTAAAGGTGCCCGGACAGTCTAGGTTTAGTAGTGACTCACTAGACCTTAAGCTCGTTAGTCAAACCATAGATGAAGTCCTAACACCTCTCACAAAGCTATTAAATAAGTCACAATGCCTTGGCCAGTTCCCCCAGAGGTGGAATGCAGCCGAGGTTACTCCTGTACATAAAAGTGATGACTGTGCCCAGCACACTAATTACCACCCAGTCTCAGTCCTCCCTCCCCTCCCCTCCCCTCTTGAAGACACTTGAATGCATTGTAGCAGATCAACTAAACGAGTACATAGAGAAGTACCAAATCCAATGCTCACAACAGCATGGATTCTGGAAGGCATATAGCACCACCACCACTGCCTTGCTTGAGTATGCCTCCTTTATACATAATGTCCTTGACTGAGGGCAGCTTGTGAGGGTGATTTATATCGACCTCACAAAAGCTTTCGACATGGTCAACCACACCCTCCTCTTAAACACCTTTCATGAGACTAGCCTATCAAATGACGCAGTTGGGTGGTTTTGTAGTTACCTTGGAAGTAGGTTCCAATGAGTCAAAATAAGTGGCATCTTATCTGATAGCAGGCAAGTGTTATTTGGTGTCCCCCAAGGCTCGATCTTGGGCCCATTACTCTTTAGCCTCTTCCTCAATAACCTTCCCAAGGCATGCTCCAATAATATGCTGCTATATGCAGATGATGCCGTCATTTATACCAGTCTACTTGACCCACTCTCACTTGAAACACAGATCCAGGTTAGTTTCTCTGACATTGAGGCCTGGTTTAAAAACTATAAGCTGCTAATGAATTATAAGAAGACCAAGACATTGCTCTTCTCTAGCCCGCACAACAGGTACAAATCGCATAAACTAACCATACTGAGCAATGAAGGCTCACTGCTTGAACATGTCCCAGATTTCAAGTACAGTACCTTGGGATCACGTTGGATGCCTCCCTGTCCTATGGTATGCAGCTGACCTTGTTGCAAGGGCAGTTAATAACAGGATAGGACTGTTATTCGGCACAGGCTTTGCATGACCCCAGAAGCAGTCCAGACTGCCCTAACTAGTTCAAGTCTATCTATCATTGACTGTGGCTTAGCTGTTTATGGAGCAGCCACAGACACCATGCTCAAAAGGATCTGCACAGCCCTCAACAAGGCATGCAGGTTGATTACTGGAACTCACAGGCTAACGCATACTTGCGATCTGTATACGCAGACTTACTGGTTAAACCTGAAAGGCAGAATCACCTATCAGACCTGCCTTCAGGCAAAAAAAAAAACTGTCTTGGCCAGTCTACCTGTAGTTCAGAAATACCTAATCTCTACATGTAACCCCTACCAAACTGGGCATGTCTAAACTGGAGTATCAAGTTCATTTTTGACACACAGCCCAGGCGCAGCATTGCTTTTCACACAGGATGACCTGCTGGCTAAATAACCTCCACACTGATATTCTGGAAGAGTCAAGGATTGGCCCTTTTAAGTGTAATCTTAGGAAACATCTCTCTGCACTTAGCAGCTGTGACTATCGACTATAAGTCACTGCATGAAAAGCACTATATAAATGCTGATTCTTCTTCTTCTCCATATGTTTTTCTGAAGTGGAATCTTTATAAAAAGCTTCTGGTTCAAAGATATTATAATCCAAGATAAATAAATAAATAAATCCACAACTAAATAAATAAAAATATAGGCTGCTGATAGGGGATCCCAGAAATGAGGTAGAAGATATTTACAAGTGAAAGGGTCTGAAAAGGGCTGGCAGCCCTGAAGGTAGATAAGGCCCTGGGGCTGGACGAGATACATCTGAGGGTGCTCTGGGAACTAGCATCAGAACTGGTTGAATCCCTGGTAGGGCTATTCAATAACTCAGTTCAGTCAGGGGTGGTTCTAAAAGACTGGAGGGTAGTGGATGTAATCCCACTCTGTATGGGTTTTGAGAAGGAACAACTGGACAACTACTGAGGATACTAATCAAACAGAACCTAGTGGACTACCTGGAGAGTAACTGGCTCCAGGACAGTAAGCAACATGGGTTTGTTGCAGGGAGGTCTTGTCAGACCACAACATAAGTAAGCCTAACAGACCTGTAGTTACTTGACTCATTGTAAAGGACACTATTTGCAGAATTTCAGTGAATCTAGTGCAGAAACCATCCATCAGTGTCATCCTTCTCATAATCCATCTCATAACAATCTAGCAGCACCTCAACGTTATTCACTTCCTGCAAAGTATATTCAGAAGGCAGCATATGCTTGTTTCTCTAAATAAATGTAAGCATCTCAAAATGCATGTGTGGCAGTCTTGTCCTCTGATCAGTTATGATGGTCTGATGATACACTAGCTGGAGACAGGACACGTTTATGTAATGTTTTGTATTACTTTGTGATGCGATAATTTTATTATGTATGAACTTCAACTTGAACTCTGTTTTATGGTTGCAATAAAGCACTGACTATTTGATATTCACCCTATTCTCTGGCTATCCATTTTATCACGGACAAATATGGTTGTCTATGAACATCCGTGATTATTCCATGCCTGTCAATGATCTTTATCCATCGTACTATAACTCAGTCCACGGTTTGTCCATGATTCGTGGAAAAGATTGCCCATGGCTGATTAATATGCAAAAATGTAAACAGGGAACTAAATCCATTGTCAATTTGGCAACTAAAAAAACATGCTGATAAAACATTTGAAATCATTTCAGGTAGCAGTTGTGGCTGTCAATGATGTGTCCATGCTGTGACTGATTTCAGTGTCCATGCTTGATACGGGTTTTCATGGTTTGGTTTTTAATTAAGACATTAATCAGATTATTTTATTATGTGTCCTATTGAATGTTATTGCATATGATGAATGGTATCCTCATTAAAATACAAACAATGGGTCCTATTTACAAAAAGGTGCAGATGGGATATGCACCGCGTAACCCTAGAGCATAGCCCATCTGCACCTGACCGTGCACCATTCATGACCCTGCAACACCCCTCCTATGCACCTGGCACACCGTCCAAATGCACAGCTTTGCATGGGGGTGGGCCAGGGACAAGTGCAAGGGTGTGTCAGCACTCCACACCATTCATGAAAGTGTGGGTGCCTTAAATGGGGGGACAATGGCTTTGCATTCTGCAGGCAGCCATAAATGTTACATGCCCTCCTAGGATGCCACCGCTGATCGCGGCGGGGATGGCAGGGGTCAACAGACCCCTCACTGTGACTGCCCCTGTCATTGGGGCACATTTGGGAGAGTGGGGGGACTGTCATCTAGGGGTCCCGCACACCTTGGTGCTTTGGTTGCGTATGTATCCATCGACAACATAGCGTCCAATGGGTGCAAGGGATCCAGTGAGGGTCCCAAGATGGGCAGCTGATTGGCTGCCTGGCCAGATCCACAGCTCCATGCCTGCCCACTCCCATGAACCTGCATGCCAGGGGGCGGGGCCATGTAAGGGAGCCAGACAGGGATCGGTGTTCATGAATGCATTCCCCACGTGGATCTCCCACAGGTGCGGAGCTGCACAGGGGGATACATGCCATTCACGTGTACACCCCCTCCCACGTTAGTGAATAGGGCCCATTGCATTTATACCATTGGAGGTTCTATCATTTAAGATACTTGTGGTATAGGTTATGAAACTATATAAAATATTTCCATGTGAAGAGGTGTAACAGATAACAACCCCATGTGTGAAGATCAGCTTGAAAGATACAACTTGATGTAATTTATTTCTAGTTAGCCTATTTTTGTAGTTTATGTAATCTCTTATTTGTGAGCTTTACTGTAAATAACAATTAAATAACAAATCCTTTTTATTCAAAGCAGAAATAAGTTCTTCAAAGTGCAGTATATACAAACTGAGACTGTAGTCCTACGATATATGATTTATCAATAAATCACCTTAATTGATAAATTGTTTTGGTTCCATTTGACTGCAGTCCTTGGTCAAAGTTGATATACATATCTTCAAGCATCTCCATGAATTGTGACCTTTCCCAGTATGTTTCTGGATCTTTAGAATACACCATGGCCCACCATAGTTCATCCATGTTTGATCAGGTTTTGCAGATGGGCATAAGAGCATGGGAAAGCAGAAAATGTTGCCAAAGTTATTTGCATATCAGTATACAGCATTTAATACTTTAGCCAATATAAACACAATAATAACAATTGTTATAATCAACTTAGGAAAATAAAATAAGGTTTGCACAGGGAAAAGGTAAGTGCTACATAAAAGAAAACTATTTCAAAAGCATGTGTACATACAATATATTCATTACAGAATATTGAGGTTGCTAGAACAAAATGAGATCATCAGAGCTGTGTAGAACATTGTTTTGTAATGCAATTGTAACCCCCTTGTTACCCGGGGTTACTAGAATCCCAGTAAGACCTAATGGTAGGCAGGGAAGGCAGCTTGTGAAACTCCAGTTAAATGGGTTTCACACTGTCTCACTCTGTCTCAGTCACAGATGAGACTGAGAGATGACATCACCATAGAACTGTCGCAGCTGCATAAGCCACATTGGAATCTGCAGCACAGGGAGTGAGTTAGAACTTTGGGAGTTTTCAAAGTCAGTTTGCTGTTTACTTCCTAGTGAGAAGGAAGTGTTTTCTGTTTACCGCCTTGGGAGAAAGTTAGAGTCCAGTTTAAAGTGGTGGAGACCGCTGTCCAGGTCTCAGTGCCCACTCCCTCCAGGGGCGGTGGAAGAGAAGTCCCTCTGTGGATTCCAGGGGCAATCCCCTAATTTCCACTACAGAAGAAAGCTGCCTGTTTACAGTTTCTGTTCTGTTCGTATAACAGTGAAAGAAGTGGTACTTTGCCTGTGGGGCACCTGCAACGAAAGGGTGAGTGTTGTGCTCTATTTGAGAGGGCAAACAATATGTTTCTTCAGTTTGGAAAATATGCAGAAAGCTGGGATGTGAACTACTATTTGGGAGGCCTATTGTACTAGGACAAACAAATGGAGTAGTTTAAAGTTTAAAGTCTGAAAGGATTTCAAGTACTGTTGTAGAGGGGGTGCTTCAGGTCATCCACCGTTTAATCTACATTTCAAAGTTTAAGTTTCTGTTTGTCCAGAGAAATGGTCAGGTATGGGCTGTGGGAGCTGGAGGTGGGAACACCCCCCATCTTTAGTAACCAGGTCCACCTCTACAGATTTCTTCTGTGATTGCTACTTGCCTCATGTGCCTGGCCAGTGATGAGGTAGGTACCCAGACGTGGGTCGCAAATTGGAAAATCTCTCTAAGAGTTGCAGACTCTAAGTGGTGTGGGGAGCCACAGGATGGGAAAATATTCTCCTTGTTTGATGGGAGTCCAAAGGAAGTAAGAAATCAAATCTCTCTAGGAGTCACAGACTCTATGTGGTGTAGGGAGCCACAGTTTGGGAAATATACTCCTTGTTTGATGGGAGTCACTCCACGTAAAGTTGGGTTCATTCTTCAAATAGACCATCAGTCAAGTGGCCGGCAGGGGAGCTGGGCCAGTTGGGCTGTGTTTTCAAAGCACATGCAAGTCCAGGCTGAGTGCCTGGTGGGTCCAGAGCCAGGCAACAGTAGAAATGGGTTCATTCTTCAAGTGGACCACCTTGTAGTCTCTGATCTGCATATACAGTGAACGTAGCCCTTTGGGGGACCATCTATGCTTTGTTATGTTCAGCTAGTTTATGAATAAAAGCCACACTGAAAAATCCCAATCCTGATTCTGGACATTACAGTTATTGCTTCCTGTATTTGGATTTACTTGGGTGCCCCTGTGCAGAGTAGCCAAACCTAGGTCCCTTGTGCCAGGTAACCTCATCCTCCCCGAACCCAGGTCCCCACCAGGTATTGCTGCCAACGCCAACAGCATGCCACCTGTCATTTTAGTAAAAAGGCAGGGGTGAGGGGTTACACAATGAACTTCTAAATTTAACAACCATTGAGAACCGTGGATAACTTTAGCTATTTAAAATCATGTAAAGCTTGAAATTGTCACTGTTAAAACTAATTTTTGCTATTTTCACTGAAGCACTAATAAGTGTGAAAACAGAATTGTACTTGGTGCTATTAACTCTTTCAATTATAGTGAATGCGAGGCTAACGACTTAGCACTAATTGAATTTATACAATTATGGTTGCATTTGTGTTTGCACTAAAATTACTTTGCATGAAAATAACTAGTTTTACAGTAATCATCAAACTGGATTATTCACATGCATGGATCAAGGACTGACTACTTCCACCATTTTTATTGATCTTGCTACAGCTTTTGACACTGTGGCATATCCCTCCTTCTCGACAAACTTAAAGCAGCAGGTCTGTCTGATTGTTCAGTCAGTTGGTTTCGTTCTTACATTGAAGGAAGGTCTCAAGCAGTCCGGATAGGAAAATACATGTCATCTCCGCTTCCCATTAGCTCATGTCCCTCAACAGTCTGTCCTGATTATTATTCTCTTTTCTATTTTCTTAAAAGACCTCCCTACTGTCTATTCCTCTATGTTCATTCATATGTATGCTGATGACACAGTTCATTTTCCTTCTGGATCCTCTTCCCATAACCTAACCTCCTGGCTGCTGTTGAATTTTGACAACATTCAGCAACAGTTCAAGTTTAACCAGTTATCCCTAAATGCCAAAAAAACAGTCTCCTTGACTTTTGGCACCTGTAAGGAGGCTTTCCAGACTTAGTTCTCTCTCATTATTTAATATCCTTGATGGTACTAAGATAGACAATGCTTCCTCCTTTGGTACCTCAGGGTCTGCCTTGACCAGCATCTTGATTTCTCAGTGCACATTGATGTTATTTACCATAAGCTACACCCTAAGCTTGGAGCATTGTACAGGAATAAAGCAAGTATTCCACTTCCTGCCCGCCGAGAAATTGCAGTAAAAATTATTCTCCCCATCTATGACTACAGTGACTTAGTCTACAATGGCATCACTAAATCTTCCTTTGCCAGACTGGACCCCCCTTTTCCATTCTTTCTGTCATTTTGCTTTAGATTACCCCCTCGTACTGATCACTGCTTTCTTTACTCATCACTTTCTCTCCCCTCTCTTGATGCTGGGCTCCTTTCCCATTATGCATGTTTTATATCCAAATTCTGGTTCAACTCCCTTCCATCCTGTCTTAAATCCCTTCTATTCTCTTCTCCATCTTTCCCTAACTTCTCCGCAGCACTAATTCCCCTTCTCTTTCTAGTCCTTCTAGAAACCTACTGTTGGACAACCTGCTTTTCTCACCAATTTCCTAAACTTTGGTCTTCCCTTCCCCTTTCTATTCGTTCTGCCTCTTCTCCTTCCTCCCTAAAGTCTCTTCGTTATGACTTTTGTTCTCCTACCTGCAACTGTCTATGACTATGGAAATCTGCCCTAGATAGCTTTTGGCAGAGAACAGCAAGAGGAAGGGGGTGCTGTTAGAATTTTACTACTCTACTGGAAATTAAGAACTAGAACTCTACTACAGGGACCTTCAATTTAGGGTAAAAACAAACAAACAAACAAAAAAAACAAGCGTTAGTGTGTTTGAGTTGGGTGAAGTGAATTGTAATCTGTGCAGTTAGCTAGATGAAGAAGGGAACTGTGAATTGGGGGAGTAGCTTAGGCAGCAGGAAGCCAGGTGTTTGCATTTAAATCTACCCTTGATAGCTTTTGGCAGAGAACAGTAAGAGGAAGGAGGTGCTGTTAGAACTTTACTACTCTACTGGAACATAAGAACTAGAACTCTACTACTGGGACCTTCAATTTAGGGTAAAAACAAACAAACAAATCAAGTGTTTGTGTGTTTGTCTGAGTTGGGTGAAGTGAATTGTTATCTGTGCAGTTAGCTAGGTGAAGAAGGGAACTGTGAACTGGGGGGGAGGGGCTTAGGCTGCAGGAAGCCAAGTGTTTGCATTTAAATATGTCCTAGATAGCTTTTGGCAGAGAACAGCAAGAGGAAGGAGGTGCTGTTTGAACTTTACTACTCTACTGGGACTATAGCCTCCTCCTCCCCTCCTCCACTCCCTTTGCCAGTTCTACTTTTATAGGCATAGGATTTGACTGACAACAGAAACTTCCTGTTTGGGAGCAGGAAGGGTGTGATCACAGAGGCATAAAAGACTCACCATCCTAGAAGGAAAAGAGTAGCTCTCCATCCCCCAGTTGCTGGAGATCTGACTCTGAGCAAGTAAGAAGGAGACTACTGAGGAATACAGGAACTTCCTGTCACAGAGCAGGAAGAGCAGGAGCTTTAAGGGCATGGAGGTAGGAAAGTAGGAAGAATATACATATATATATATATATATAGAGAGAGAGAGAGAGAGAGAAAATAACAAAATAATCAGAAAAAGGAAAGAGTAAGCATATAAAACAACAGTTGAGGGGCCACAAATAGGACATGATGGGAGTGGTGCAGTGCAGTGGCTGTGGAGTGGCAGTCTTCTGGGAGACATTCTGGAGGATGTGGTGTTGTCCCACCTGCAGGCACCTCTCTGGGTTGAGGGAGGAGGTTGCTCATCTCCAGGCTGAATTAGCCAGGATTCAGCGGACCTCCTCTCCCATCCAGGGACCACCAGGGCCGCTGCTACTGCCTCAGAGGTTGCCAAGAAAGAGGAGCGTTTGGACCACAGTAGGCTCAGGGAAGGTGAGGTTGGTGGAACAGAGGTGCACCCCTCCAGTTGTACCTCTCCACAATTCGTACGCCATTCTGGCAGAGTGTGGTTCCTCTATGGAGGCACCCACAGTGGAGACCAAGGAGGATGTTGGAAACCTCCACAAAGGAGACCCACAGGTGGGTGGCATGGGACTCCACAGAGGAAGGAAACAACTCCTGTTGAGGGTCTCCATTGTTAGGAGGGTAGAACTGGGGGAGGGGGAGAGGGAGGTAAGGTGCCTGCCTGGCACCATGGCTTGGAGAGACAGGGAGTGAATCCTCAGGATCATGGGAGCAGCTACACAGGGGAGGAAGCTGGATGTCATTGTCCACCTAGGGACAAATGACCTGTCTGGGAAAGGGATCAGAGCAATGCAGAAGGAGTTTGTGGAGTTGGAGAGGGGCCTTAGACAAGTAGCACGCATGGTAACCTTCTCAGAAGTGCTGCCTGTCTATGGCATGGGGGAGGCTAGGGTACTCCGCACCATGGGATTCAATCAGTGGTTGAAAAACTGGTGCAGAGCTCAGGGTTTTGGCTTCATTGGGGACTGGGGGTCCACCTGGTGGGATGCAGACCTATACTGACATGATGGTGTGCATCTGTCCAGGAGGGGAATCAGGATCCCAGGCGATAGGTTTAAATGCTTTGTTGTCAAGCATTTAAACTAATCAAGGGGGGAGGCACTGAAAAGGAGTAGCAAAATCCTAGCCCCTCAAAAAAATCAAGGTAGTTAGTGAGGTAAACACCAAGATAAAGAAGTCGATAGGGAGAAGGGCAGGGGTAAATGGAGAAAAAGACAAAGGCAGTAAGGACAGGTATAGGGCAAAAAGGGGTAACGCCATCAAAAAATGGAGGGTAATGAGTACCAATGCCTGAAGACTAGGTAACAAGCTCCCTCAACTGGTGGCCTTGATAGAAGAGGGATGCCTGGATATTATGGCAGTCACCGAAACATGGTACACAGAGAACCATGACTAGGATGTCAACATACCAGGGTACACAATCTACAGTGTGAACAGGGATGGTAGAAGAGGAGGAGAAGAAGTAGCTCTCTATTTAAGGGAAGGGATAAAAGCAATGGAACTAAAGGGTAAACAGAGAGGAGAGGAGACACTCTGGGTCACGCTGGAGACCGGAAATGGCACCACAATCTGCACGGGGGTCATATACAGACCCCCGTCTTCAGGGGGAGGAAATGGACAAGGAAATGATAGACGGCATCCCTAGGATGGCAGAAATGGAGGGTTTTTTTTGTTGATGGGGGACATGAATATGCCAGATGTTAACTGGAGCACCGTTGCTGTAGCCACGTTCAAGAGCAGGGTCTTTCTCAATGCCCTACAAGGGGAATACCTCAAGCAGCTAGTGTTGTAACCCACTCAGGAGGGAGGAATCTTAAACCTGGTGCTCTTAAACAGGGACAGAGGGAGGATCTCAGATTTAGAAGTGGATAGCCATGTGGGAACAAGTGACCACCAAACAGTGTGGTTCACGATAAACACAGCCGCAGAGTCAAGCTATACAAAAGTGAGGGTACTGGAGTTTAGAAGGGCTGATTTTGTCAAAATAGGATAGTGCCTCAGAAAAGCACTGGCAAACAGTCAAGAAGGAGGGGTGGAGGAACAATGGGGAAACATCAAAACTGCCATCACAGAGGCAACAAGCCTTTGTGTGAAGCAAATAAACAAATCAAAATGAAAAAAAAAGACTATGGTTCTCAAAAGAGGTGGTGGAGAAGATTAGGGAGAAGAAGACAGCATTCAGGAAGTAAAAGGAAACATAGAAGGCGCTGGACAGAGAACTGTACCAGTTAAAGCAGAAGGAAGTGGGGAAGGCAGTCAGAATAGCAAAGGCCCAAACCGAGGAAAAGATAGCCAACTCGGTTAAGAAGGGGGGAGAAAACCTTTTACGTACATTAGGAAGCAAAGAAAGACCAAGGGAGGGATAGTGAGGCTTAATAAAGGGGATGGAGTGTGGGTGGGCAGAGAGGGACAGTGAAAAGCAGTGATACTGAATGAATGAATACTTCTGCTCAGTATTCACAAATGAGGATGAGGGGGAGGTACCTAATTCAATCAATAGAAGCACTCTGGATAGGGAGGTTGTTACTAGTCCTTTCACAGAAGAAAAGGTTCTGAAAGAACTCCTAAAACTGAAGGTAGACAAAGCAATGAGGCCTGACGGGATTCCCCCCAGAATTCTAAAAGAACTAAGGGGAGAACTAGTGACACCACTGATTACCTTTTTTAACAAATCATGGGAGGATGGTGTGGTACCTAAGGACTGGAGGAGGGCAGATGTGATTCTCCTTCACAAAAGTGGGAGCAAAGCAGAGGCAGAAAACTACAGATGATCTATTAGCTTGACCTCAGTGGTAGGGAAAATGATGGAAGCACTTCTGAAAGAAAGAATTGTTGAGTACCTAGAGGCCAGTGGGGCACAGGACCCAAGGCAGCATGGATTCACAGCAGGAAGGTCATGTCAGACGACTCTAATAGAGTTCTTTGACTGGGTGACCAAAGTAGTAGACCAGGGAGAGGATGTGGACATGGCATACCTAAACTTTAGCAAGGCATTTGAAACAGTCCCACACAAAAGATTAATAAATAAATTAGCTAGCCTGGGAATGGGCCCCTGAGTGGTAGCCTGGGTAAACAATTGGCTGGACAACAGGACACAGAGGGTAATAGTAAACGGAGTACACTCCAAAGAAAGGGGGGTACTAGTGGGGTACTGCAGGGTTCAGTACTGGGTCTGGTCCTTTTTAATGTCTTTATAAGTGACATTGCAGAGGGACTGGAAGGAAAAGTATGCCTCTTTGCAGACAACACAAAGATCTGCAAAAGGGTTGATACACAAGGGTGGTGAAAAGGATGAGAAGGGACTTGGCAAGGTTGGAGGAATATCAAACAGTATGGTGGCTTAGATTCAATGCAAAGAGGTGCAAAGTAATGCACCTTGGAAACAAATACCCAAGGGAAGTGTACACAATGGGGGGGATATTAACAACAACAAAAATGGAAAGGGACCTGGGGCTAGTCATGTCAGATGACCTAAAGATAAGCAAGCAATGTGATAAGGCAGAAAGGATGACTGGGAGGATACTGGGATGTATAGGGAGAGGCATCACCAGTAGAAAACAAGAAGTTGTTATCCCTCTGTACCGACAGTTGGTCGTCATAGGGCTGATGACCTGCACAGACCCTGTATGTGGGGAACCCCTGTACTTAGGGTAGGACCAGCATCTGCTGGAATGGAAGATGCCTCCAGGTGGCTCTGAATCTCACACCAGTGTTATGGTGACCACAGAGCAGTGTGCCAGGTGTCCTCACCCCCCCCATGTACAACACCACTGTACTCACATATTACCCTGCCTGCTGCACACAGTACTGCTTGGCAGTCCCATCCATATACAGCTGTGCTGTTTTTACCACTGGTGTATATGCCTTGACACAGAATATGCAGCCAACCAGGGTGGCTCATGGTTGTCTGTTATCCTGTACACCTGTGTGGGCCTGTGTACTGGATGCCTAGTCTGCAGGGCACTGTGTGTGTGGGTGTAACACATGGCCACTTGGGTTTATTACACTGCCTGTCATGCCCCGGCTTGGTGTTGGTGTTGCATGTGCCACATTTTTACATCTGACAGGCCTGCCAGTGTCGTGTGTTCCGTGCACAGCTCAACACTACTGTGTCACAGCACTGCATACTTTTTGTATGTGCAGTCCTCTATTCTTCAGTCCCACACATCTGTCTCTGGAATGCCACACACATTCCACTGCAGCTGTGTGACTCCATCTACCTCAGTGTGGCATGTTGGCCCATGTGCCATCTGTCTTTTATTGGTGCCCTTCTCTCAGACCCACAACCACATTATGCCACTCCAGTGTCCCTCGTCCTGTGTGCACAGTTGACTAAGTTCAGTGTATTTCTTTCAATAGGTGTCCAGAGGGATGCAGGAGCCCAGAGGGGTCAGAGAGACATAACTCTGACAGAGGGAAAAGATGATGTGCTAAGGCTCCAGGTCAACCTGCTGCAGCTTCTAGTGCAGTGGGTGGGAGACTGCCCCACGCAGTTGAGGGCCTGCCAGAAGCCATCAACTGGGAGATTTGGCAACAGCCACCACCATCTGCAGTCCCTTGATGTGGTACAGGACATTGTGTTTACTTATTAACAGGCTAGTTTCCTTTATTTTTTAGTTATTGATAGGCTGGTGTCTGTTTTTTTTTAATGTATTGACAGGTGGATGCCCTTTTTTATGTATTAATGGGTGGATGCCCTTGTTTTGTTTCTTGTATGTTTTAACCAAAGGGTGCCCTTGTTTATTTTTTTGATTTATTAATGGACGGGTGCTCTTGTTTTTTTTTTTTACTGATTAATGGGTGGGTGGCCTTGTTTATTTTTTTCTGTAGTAATGGGTGGGTGCCCTTGTTTTTTTTTATTCTTGACAGGTAGATACTCCTTTCCTGCTGTGTATTTATGTTGTTATGTTTTGTTTTTATGGGCTGTTGCCTATTTGTCTATTATAAATGTCTGATACCTTTACTGCTGTGCTCCGAGTCTTTCATTGGTGCCCTCCTCTCACACCCACAACCACCCCCCTCAGTGCTACATCTGTGTACAGTTCTATATTCAGTGCTGTATATGTGCTCTGTATTCACAGCAGTTAGCACCAGTGTGCTGCTTCGGAATATCTCAGTGGCAGTGCACTGGCACTAGCGCAAGAGCAGTGCAATCATGGCAAAGGTGTTGTGGGCTGAATATGGGGCCCACATTTATTACAAACACATCATTCTTCATACAATTAAAAAAAAAACGTTGTGTGAGTACTTTACGGTGGCCAATGTGGCAGTTTTGTCTTCAGAGTATAACACAACTTTGTTAGTTAATTTGCTTTCATTTGTATCACCCATACAGGAGTGCAAGATTGGATGAATTAGTCCCTTTCTGTCTTTTGTAAACAGTGTGCATTCAAGTAATTTATGGGTAGCAGTTAAACAAAAATGCTCGTTACATTTGCAATACTGGCCTGCAGCACTAGGCGACCAGAAACTAAATCAGTTGCTAGATCCAGCTACCAGACCTAGTCTTATTTTACATAAAGCTTTCCTGTGATTCATGTTTTCATAATACCTCAGGTAAAAATCAAATTTACCATTTTTTAGCCTCTTTATACAAGTTTAGGGTGGGATGACCAGACACCTTGTTCATGTCCCTCTGAAAATCATTGTCCAATAGACGTTACCTAGCTACCCCCACATGAGTTAACATTTATAACTGCCTCCATTATCCAAACTGAAGGAAGTCCAAATACATATAACTTGTCATTATTTCCATTCTTAGAGTCTCTATCCAACATAGCTTTGGAATCCTATCAGCACAATTTTACTAAAATAGTTAATAGTTCGAGTTAAAGGCACAGTTTCAAGAGATTTTATTCCTGCTTCCAGTCATAATATGGCAATTGCAGTATCTCCAGTTAAACCCACTGACAACCTAATAAAAAATGTTTGGATCTTTCTAACTCCTTTTGCCTGGTACCTAGCACCATACTGTATGTGACTATTTACTTTTGACTCAAAGTCTCTTCATTGCCACAGAGGAGTTACTGCCAACACTTTTTGCAGATCTCTTAATTCCTTTGGCAACACTTATTGCACTTTCTTTGATTCTTTTACAATGGGAGGTCCAATTAAGATTTTTGTTTATAGTCAGCTCAAGATATTTAAACTGTTTAACTTATCCCACCACCATGTTTTGTATTGTCCATTTGTCCAAAGTGGCTTGCTTTCCTTCTTTCTTTCTTTCTTTCTTTCTTTCTTTCTTTCTTTCTTTCTTTCTTTCTTTCTTTCTTTCTTTCTTCCAAACACTATATTTTTGTTTTGTCTTCTTTCATAGAAAGATGGAACTTACTTAAATGTATTGTTGTTTCACTCAACGCCCTTTATTAAATCAATCGTGGTTCTTGACAACATAGAGGATGGTGTATGACTTGAGCAGTCATAAACAACAAGGATATTCTTGCATCAAGAGGTTCCATGGTAACAGATGACCTTGAGAGTGCAGCTTGAGAGGTGCTCTGTTACCAAGGCATCCTCAAGATACAAGAATATCCTTGTTTGTGTTTGACTGTTCATTCACAATCTTTTATAGTGTATGGGCAGTCACAGCATAGAAAATCACACAAAATCAGCTAGTGAAGACAACAGAGAATAGAAATCTTAATATTTTATTTTTTTTACTGACATAGTGTGCTGCAGATATTTCTGCAAGTTCAAATTAAAAAAAACAACAACAACTGAAAGCTTAATTGGATAGAGGAAAGCAACTATGTGGCAGCATTCCAAGTTGTTCTGCTGCAGTAGTGACATCATTACTGCAGCAGAGCAACATAATGATTTAACTACTGCAGCAGAACAGGCCTATTCCAGGCACGGAATTCCATGCATAACAGCATTCCACCATACACTATAAAACAATATTATTTGCGTACAGCAATATTTTTGTGTCACTTTTCTTATTGTCATGGCATAAGCATTTATCTTAGACAAAGCTGCTGCCAGGGTTTCGATACAAAGGGAGAACAAAACGGATGTAAGTAAGCACCCCTAATTTTAATTATCTTCTAATTTGCATTGGGTCTGTGGTGCCACCTAGTTTATTAACCCTGATTCTAGCTAGTGTGTATTTATGTAGTAATCTCAATAGTGCAAGTAAATCTGCCTCTGTGCCCTTGGTCTCCAGGTTGTCCCACAGAATTTGTCTATCAACATTATAGAACACAAAGGTTATGTCTATAAATGCTGCATAAATTTCCCCTCTCTTAGATTTATTTATTCTTATTGAATGGTGAATTTTAATATAAAATAATATAACATAATGTAATATAATTATAATATGATACGATAATAAGATGCTGGGGTGTATCGGAAAAGGTATTGGCAGCAGGAAAAAGGAGGTACTACTACCTCCATATACAGTAGGTCACTGGTGAGGCTGCATCTGAAGGACTGTGCTCAGTTCTGGAGTCCACATAAGGAAGGAAAGAGACAGGCTGAAGACAGTGTAGCACAGGTTGACCAAGACGATTCAGGGCCAACATGGAAGATCTTATGAAGATCACCCAGAGGTACTGAAAATGTACTCACTGGAGAACAAGCTAGAGAGGGGGATATGAGAAAGACCTTCAAGTTCCTGAAAGAAATGAACAAGGTGAACTATAAGGAATTATTTAACAGGACTGCAGAGTCAATAACCCAAGGTCATGAGTGAAAACTGAAGAGAGGAAGGTTTAAGAGGGATGTGAAGTTCTATTTTATAGAAAGGGTAGTGGTAGAAGATGCAGGAGAGGTCAAACCATAATGCTTTTTCCTGTTGCTGCCTGTAGAGTGGGGGTGGGGGTGTTAGGGCTGGCAATCATAATACCACATTTCACTGCGTTTGTCAGTTTAACCCTAAGTAGTGCATTAACAAAGCTTTTTGCAATTGATTTTTCCTTTTGAGATACTATAATTGTATTCTCATTTGCCTGTGGGAGCAAAGGATCCTCCAGGCCCTGCCCTTCCATCCCTCCATAGATGCATACAGTACATCTATGTACACATGGCCCTGTGCTCCCATTTCTGCCAAAACAGCAATTTCTTTTTTCATTGTACAGTACAACTCACATTAAACCATTCCTCTGATGAGTTGCTTTAGCATTTCTGACTAAGTTGCATAAGAGTTGCTGGATCCAGTACAATGTCTTGCACAAACTGTTTCTTAAGAGTTAAAACTCAGTTTTGCATTGCATTGTGACTGGATTACAATACATTCCAAGTGAGTTGCAAAAACATTTTATAAGCATTGCTCTTGAACTGGTAAAGCATTATAAAATAATACAATATGAGTTGCTAATGCATTGCCAGCTGTAAACAACAATGCTAACGCGACTCATTGCTGGAACATTTTAATGCAACTTGTACCGTATGGCTTGTTCCAGTGTTATCCTATGAGAATTTCATTTTTTTATGCTTTTTTTTATATTGCCCCTAGATGTTTAGGGTGGAACATGTCATTCTTATAGTACTCATTAAGACCTTTGTTTTGATATATAGATTGTCCCTTAAATCCAAATACTGAAAGTGGTATTGACTTATTGAAGTTCCAATGTTATACTATGGGAATTTTCTTTTTTTTTTTATATATTGGCATTAAATGTTTTGAGGGGGGGATATATGGTATTCATGTAGTACTCCTTAAGATCATTGTTTTGGTATATAGACTGCCCCGTAAGTCACAATATTGAGAGAGTTATGGCTTGTTGAAGTTCCAATGTTATCCTATGGGAATTTGCATTTTTGTATTTTTTCATATTGTCCCAAAATGTTTAGGGGAGGGATATGTGTTATTCTTATAGTACTAATTAAGACTTTTGTTTTAATATATAGATTGTTCCTTATTACTTGTTGATGTTCAAATGTTAGGTAAAAAACTAAGTCCAAATTATTTTTCGCATGAAGGCATCCTTTTTAGCATCAAATAAAAAATCCATACAAAAAAGGATGCCTTCATACAAAAAAAGAATTAAAAAAAAAAACCAAAAAAGAATTGGGAAAAAAAAACTAAGTCCAAATTCAATTTTCCTGTGAAGGCATCCTTTTTTTATATGAATGAAAAAGCATACAAAAAAGGACACCTTCATACCAAAAAAGAATCAGAAAAAAAAACTAACTTCAAATTCTTTTTTTGTATGACATTATCCTTTTACGTATGAACAGAAAAAGCATTTGAAAAAGGATCCCTTTGTACGACTAAAGAATCATGATTTAGTGTTTTTTTTCTGATTCTTTCTTCATATAAAGGGATAATTTTTCATTAGCTTTTTTCATTTATACAAAAAAGGATGCCTTCATATGAAAAAAAGAATTTGGACTTTTTTTTTCATATGAAGGGATCCTATGTCATATGGCCAAATTCATTTTTTTTATGACCATATGAAAAAATGGAAGTGAGTCACAAAAAAGGATTTAAAAATAAAAAAAAACACATAGGGGTTCATTTTTCCAACAGGTAAGTGCGGAATCCACCTAACAGTGTCCCAATGACCAAGATACATGTGTTAGCGTCTGTCCAGGATGTCATTTTTGTGGGTTTAAACATTAAAAAAAAAAGATGGCAGCCTTATGAAAAAGGATTTTTTTCCTCACAAAAAAGATGACCCCAATATGAAAAACAAATCTTTTTTTGTATGGACCAAATTCTTTTTTCATTCCAAACAGCTATCCAAAAAAACTGTACTGAGCATGCTGAAGTCTAAAATTGTAAAATTGTATAACTTTGGAGCAGAGTAATATTTTTTCATGAAACCACTGAAAGGCACATCTACGGGTCACGTTCTTTCTACCATAACAATATCAGACCAATATTCCAAACTATCTGGGCACTACAGTAGGTGATGACAAAAAAACAGCTTAACATATTTTGCTATCTGCATCTCAGGGTCCACATGTCCGACTGGAATGAAACTTGGCATGCCAAGCGATCTCCCCCCTCCCCCAAGATCATGCATGCAAAATTTCCTGCAAATCTATTGAACGATGCTGAAGGTATTACAAAGCAAAGTTTGAGGTTTAACATAGAAACCCCTGCTCAGTCCTAACTATAGTGGCACTACCACACCACTATAATTTACTGTAATACTCAAACCATGTTGTCAATGTTATAGCACATTCTAGATTATTCCTCTTGCTGTTAGAACCTAGAGCCACCATGTCCCAAAATGCTCTATTGTCCTTCATAGCTATTGTCTCTTGAAATTTGTCCATAAATCCTGTTTATATTTTTCCTCCTGTCTGAGTAAATATTTGTCAAAAAATTGTCTGTTGCCATATTGGTCCTTGTACAATAAGGTGCACAGTGTGATTTGATACCTTTTATTGGATCAACAAAAATTTACACATCTGAGTAAATATTTGTATTCCCTTTTTAATTTTAGATATGCTGATCTAATTGCAAAGTTCTTTTCTTTTTTATCCCAACCTATCTGTATTACTACTTTTCTAATATTATTACATTCTTTGTCAAACCATATATTTTCACAAGGTACACCACCAGTAACTTATTCCCATTGTTCCATTCCCAAGTTATCTAGTATAAAAATCACAATTGGTTCATATTTTTCAAGAAATTGAACAAACTAAGCCTCATTAATTTGCATAACATTCATCATATCTGAATAGTCACGCTTAATAAATGGCGAATATAGTCCACAAATATGTATATTTCACCTAAGGCACCAAGGGTTTGAGCAGCTCTGTGCAGGTTTGTCACCACAGGATATTGAACTCAAGTCCTGTGTATGCTGCTTGTATCCAGTTGCTGATTCTTCCTTGAATTGTATAACCATGTGACTGCAGGTTACTCATATTTTCCAACTCCAAGGGCTAAGTAATTAAAACAAAACTGTCATAAGTGACAGTACTGCATCTAACAAGCTAGAAAGACAGTGTCAGATCAATAGGTCAGAATACCAATTTTTATTATGGGCACTTGGACATGCCTCGGGCCTTACACCATAAGATTTTCACAAATTCATAAAAATAATTATAGAATTCAAATCTTATACTCTACCTATTATAAAAGTTCTAAATAATGGTAAATAATGTTTATGTCCTACCCAGAAGTATGGGAAATTAGATTGTATTAATCCCTGTACAATCATTCTAAGTAGACTCATTTGCATAAATATGAAGCATAATAAAAAGTAATACAAACACAAAATAAGTAAAGTTACAGAAAATCAAATGAAACAAAAGAAATAAAACAAAAACAAAACAGCTTGCAGTTTTGCTAACTTTTGCAAACAGTAAAATTGTTTTTGTAAATATTTTTCAAATGGCTTTGTTTAATTATTACTTTAACTTTTCTTTGAAACTTGTCCAAATATCTTTTCTCATGCAAAAATGTTATCTTTCAATTAAACTCAGGCTTAAACTATGTTCCAAGATGTTGTATTTAAAAATTAAGTTTACTCTGTTACCTCCCCAGATAAGCCAAATTAAAATATTTTAAGAATTAATTAAAATAATATTTAAACATCTGATTATTTGTAGAGGCTTGGTCTTCTTCCATTTTCCTTAAAAGTCTTGGTGAGAATCTCTCCTTCTGGATGATAAAAAGTTATTTAGTGGCTGGACTTTGCTGTAGTCTCTGTCCTTTTTCCTGCTCGCACTCAAACCCAGGACTCTGGACTCCTCTGGCATCAATTCAGCAGTGTAATCATGCTCCTCCTGGCTTAGATGTCAATAAGCGTCAAAAGTCCTTCATTCTGGTTTTGGTGGGAACATCAGACAACAAGATAAACACCAACAAAGTTCAACAGCACAGCAGTAGGTCTGTCTGTCATTTCAGTTGGGTGCAGAAAAGGATCTTCTTTTGGCTAGCTTTGTTGTAGATTGTGTCTTCTTCCAGTCTTGAACCTCAGCACCTCTGGTGTGGACACTTCAATGGCTTAACCAAATGCTGGTCCAGACATCCTAGATAGGCATGGCTTTAGGCTTTCACCCTTGCAGAAATCTCAAAACAGCAACATTACGCAGTCTGCCAGCATACACCTTAACAGTTCAGCGATATGTAGATTATGGGTGGACCTGGTAGGGCTTGGCTTTATCCCCTTGGATCCAGAATGACATCATCACCAGTTCTAATTGGTCCTTGCAGATGGAGTAGGTGTGGCTCTCCCCCTTCCTTAAGGACTACTGCTTTTAAAGCTTTTTAATTCAAAACAAATTTTCTGTTTAAAACAATTTCTCTTTCTTGCATCCAGAAGTATTTAATACAGACTTGAAACTTATATTGTCATGTCCAGCTCAAAATCTGGAGTATTTAGATACCAAACATGACAGGTTGATTTCTAATTTAAAATCCATAGTTTATACATTCTTTCGTAGAATTTATTTTCCTGTGGATTTCTTAAAAATACTTGCAGGTGCTTAATCTACATTTCTTGCAGTTCAAAAGGCTATATTTCTCTTGTAGATACCATGTTTACAAAGTCCTTAAAAGTCACAAACTTCTTTCTGAGGATACATTCCTTTGTCTGAACTCACTAGAGCATGAAATCATGTTCTCTGCAGCTGTTGAAGAAACTTTTCAGTCAGAGTGACATCTCCTTGCATCTAGCCGCCTACTTAGGAGTCATATTTCTGGACTGGTTATGACATCAGCTTCTGTTTAAGACTAAACAACCTTATTTATTTATGGTAGTTTTGACACCACCATGTGTTGCAGATAACAAGGCTTGTATAGGTGCTGCAGTCTAGAAACTTCGTTATTTGACAGATCCCCAAATCTTCCATCAGTTGATGTAATTTGGTGCATGTAGCATTTAGAACAGCTTTGCAAGGAATAAGTCTCTTATTTCCATCATAAAAACAAAATGTAGTTTTAAAGAGGTATCTGCTCGTACCAGCTCCAAGTAAACACCAACACCAGATGTACTACATCACCTGTCAAGTCTCCATAGTAACTATATTTTGAGTTGTAGCTTCAGAAAGTGAAACTTATCATGTCCTCTTAAATGGGCATAGAAATGCCATGCCCCTTTTTAGTTAGGCCAGATGAACTGGAAGAAAAAGTTCTCATTCCATCAGTTTTTTCTTCTTGGGGGGGCTTATATAGAAATAGTATAACTTCCCAGTTACCCCCAAACTAATAATTAAGCATTTATAAAGAATATAAAATAGTAATTAAAATAATGTAAAATAATAATATAATAAAATATTGTGACGGATAGCCATCTGCTTTTTATTATTTGTATTATATTTGTGATATAAATATATGTTTAGACTTCTGCTTAGAAATACAGGCCAAGCAGAAAAGCCTCATGGGATACTGGATTTTTAAAAGAAAAAATGTGTTGGCCTTGCTTGTTGTCACAGCTAGCTTGAAAAAAGCTGACTTCCTGGGACTACAATAAAACCAGGTTGTAGAAGTTGTAAAACCAGCATTTACTGTGAATCCAGGAAACTGGCATAACAGTCTGCATTTTATGACCTATCAGGAGGAAAGCAACTTCTGTCAGATATCTGTGAAAATCATCACACATATAGGAAAAATAGCTTTCGGGAATGTTCCTCTGAAGATCAAAGGGGTAATTCTGACCTGCCATAAAGCAGGCTCACTAGTTAAAAAAATTGTATTTTTTTTTAAGTGGAATGCCTAGCAACATGCAGATGCATGAGACTAATTTGGTATGCAGGAAAGAGAGTGACCTCACAGCCAACATCACCACAGAGCTGTGACCTCACAAGCTGGGTGGGACCCTTTTTCCCCTCAGATATTGTCATGGCTGAGGGAACAGTGTGCTTTTTATTTCTGGACTCCTGAAAGAACACATTCTCAAGAAGCACTTCTACCAAAGTTAGGTAAATTCAGCACCACTATTTAGTAACTAAAACTAGAGTAGGATCAGTTACTCAGTAAAAAGACATTTCTTTTTTGTCATTTCCATTTCTTTATTTGACTGTACCTTTAATGTCATATGTTCTGTGTTTTGTATTTCATTTACTATTTTTAATTTTAGTAAACTTTGTTTTCCTTGAAATCCTGCCTGAGCCTTTTCATCATTTTGAGTATGAATGCTGGGGCAGTGTTGATAATTCTTACAGAACTGTTAACAGCTTACAGTGTGCTACCATATGCATCAAGGTAAGGTACCAAGGTCTCAATTGAGTTGGAAGGGGGATTGTGAACCAGGTTGGGTGCCCACTGGGTTAAGTATTGCCCTGCATTTCCCTGAAGAAGGTGTGATATTTGGGCCTGTTACCTGGGCGTGCTAGCAAAAACAGGTTCATATTTGACCCCAGGACTCGAGACTGGTAGATGATAATACCCAAAACAGACAGGAGGATTACCCTGTTTGTCTGCTGTTCACATATTGCACTTTCAGGTTTGGCACTGAGGGAGCAGAGGGCCTGACCCCCGGAGTGCATTTGCAACAGACAGCATGTTTACAAAGTCTTTAAAAGTCACAGACTTCTTTCTGAGTATACATTCCTTTGTCTGAACTCACTAGAGCATGAAGTCATGCTCTCTGCAGCTGTTGAAGAAACTTTTCAGTCAGAGCGACATCTCCTTGCATCTAACCACCTAATTAGAAATCATATTTCTGGACTGGTTATGACATCAGCTTCTGTTTAAGACTAAACAACCTTATTTATGTATGGTAGTTTTGACACCACCATGTGTTGCAGATAACAAGGCTTGTATAGGTGCTGCAGCCTAGAAACTTAATCATTTGACAGATCCCCAAATCTTCCATCAGTTGATGTAATTTGGTGCATGTAGCATTTAGAACAGCTTTGCAAGGAATAAGTCTATTTCCATTGTAAAAACAAAATGCAGTTTTAAAGAGGTATCTGCTCATACCAGCTCCAACTCAGCACCAACACCAGATGTACTACATCACCTGTCAAGTCCCCATAGTAACTATCTTTTGAGCTGTAGCTTCAGAAAGTGAAACTTATCTTGTCCTCTTAAATGGGCATAGAGATGCCATGCCCCTTTTTAGTTAGGCCAGATGAACTGGAAGAAAAAGTTCTCATTCCATCAGTTTTTTTCTTCTTGTGGTACTTATGTAGACACAGTATAACCTCCCAGTTACTGCAAACTAATAATTAGGCATTTATAAAGAATATAACATGGTAATTAAAATAATGTATAATAATAATATAATAAAATATGTTTATAACTAAGTTTTGTTCCCACAACAGTTTAACCAGCACACTACACAACTGAATATAGATATCTATTTTTTTAAAACTTATTTGTAAGAAAATGCAACTCAGTCACCATACTAATGAAGAAATTCAGTTTTTATGTCAGAGAGAAAGGCTAATTCAATAGCCTTAGGGAGGGGGTATATAACAACTCCTCTGGACGTCCAACCTCTCACCCTAAAAAGAAGGACAATGAGAAGTTTTAATATTTTTAATATGTTTCTTGTTTTATACTAATCATAACACAGAATAAAAAATATTTCATTTAACTGTGTTAGGTTCTACTGAATATCTACGATAGTCAGAGGCACTTGGTAAATTGTGATTAGACAGCACAACCTGGCCCAGATATTCAAACTGCACCATTTTGTGGTGCAAGCCCCTGCGCCACTCAAAATAGTTGCACAGGGGTGTGGCCAGGGTGATATTCAACAGAGTTGCGCTATGGCACAACTTCTTTGAATATCGGCCCCTGGCCACACCCACTGTGCATGGCGCAGTGGAACTGCACCAGTGCAAGTGGTCAGAGTGGAGCATTGAGATGCGGTGGCACAAGTTCCATTGCGCCATGCACAGCATCTGCGATATTCAAAGGGTGACATGCAAATGGGGCCATAATTTATGCAAGGCCTGGGGCCATTTGCATCTAATTATTGCCCATTTGCATGCCATTAGCATGCAGGTGTGCCGATCCCCACTGACTTGCACCTGGCGCCCCGCCAGGCAGCAGCCATCGGGGACCGATGCCCCCGCAGCCCAGTCGCGGCATAATATAGTTCCCTGATTAGTTCGATCATACATAATAGATTTTCCTTAGCCTCGAACATAGATAATAGCAGATTTCCCCAGCCCGGTCACAAGATGACCCTAATCTTCGTTAGTAGCCTGATCGCCGGGCATCAGACTTCCTCAAAGTCTGGCATTTTTGGTTCAGTGATCGCTGAGGCGGGCGGTCTCACCACGCCAGAACTCTCGGTGATTAGTGCCCCCACCATCGCGCCTTGCCCGCCCGTTTCGGTGGGGGCAGTATCACCCCGCCAGCGCCGCCGCCGCCGACCAGTCTGCTGCACGCCAGAGATGACCATGGCCGCGTAGCCCATACCGCAGAGCGTCTTTGATATGTAATGAACGAATCATTGGTTCGACTGACTAGTCGGGTTGCACACCCATTGGCTCATGCTCTGAACCAATGAGCGCAGCCCTACCGAGCTGTCAGTCGGGCGGAGGCGGGGCGGCAGGCGGTGGTGCTGCCGCCCGCCGCTGATGGGTGGGGAGCGAGGTGGTGGGGCTCCGTGGTGGGTGGGGTGGTGGCCACTAGATCACCAGAGATTTCTGACATGGGGTGAGGATGCGCCTCGATTCGTCTTCTCGCGTCCACTGGACCACCAGGAATCTTGTACTTTGGGGCTCGGTGCCCGCAATCGGGCTACTCGGGGAAGAAAAGTTTCAGTTATGCCCACAATTGGGCTAAGGGGAATGTACTGTTATGCCCGCGATCGGGCTAAGGGGGAAGTACTGTTATGCCCACGATCGGCTAAGGGGGTGGTTACACTTCAGCCCATGATCGGGGCATGGGGCACCACCAGGTGGCGGAATAAGTCCAGGCCACCCACAGGTGGCAGCTGCTGTGTTGCACCCTGCAATGCGGCAGCTCACCCGTGGGTGGCCCTCGACTTGTTCCTGTTTTTGTGTAACTTTGTGCAGGCACAGGTAGGGGTTGCTCCTGCATAACCCTGCACAGCCCAGCTGAATATTGGCCGTGCAGTTTATGCATGGGCACGCCCACCTGTGCCTCGATACATTACTGATGCGCCGCGCATCGGGATTTGTGCAGGTGCACTTTTTCCTTTTCAATATCGCACCAGGGCGCATCAGTGGGTTGTGCATGGCGCAACACTGTTGCGCCATGCGCAACCCTTTTGAATATCTGGGCCTTTGTCTCTATTTGCTTTCACTATGGCAAATCTGGATAAGCTTCTGCTGGTCATTAGTGCTGTGACATACTGTAATTATCCTTTCAAAGTTATTTGGTACCTTGAAAGCGTGCTAATAATTTAAATATTTTGTCTTTTTTTTTTAAGTTAAATTATATAATGAAATTAAAAAATAGATACCACTCTATTAAAAAGCGTGTTGGTTAAAACTGTTTAGGGCTACTTGTAGATATCATAGGTTCACAATCACTAATAATAGACTAATATTACACTCAAATAGTAAAAGGTAAAGAATAGCTTTTCAGTGTCAGTTTCTTTATCCTTTAGCAAGTTTATATTTCACACAATATGCTTCTATTGATTGAGGGATTTTCTAAAAGCTACAGTCTGTATTCAGTGTAATCAGTGATCTGCCTGCTGTGGTCTTTACCAGCCCTCTGGCTCAAGTCCCTCCAGTAGCTCCTTGTAACTCCCGGTCGTTCTGTCATGAAGTCAGCTCCTCCACCAGCACCCATGGCTTTTCTCCAGGGTCCTCCTCAGTTCGCCTCGATCTCCCTTGGTCTCATTTGATCCATCAAGGGCCTGTAACTCCTCGCTTCTAAGTTCTTGTCTCAGAACAACCCTGGGTTCATCTCCAATGCTGTCTCCAAATCAGCATTCAGCTCGGTGTTCAGCATTCAGTGCTCAGAGCAGCTGCAGGACTTAAACAAAAAAAAGGAATATATCATAAAGTTGTTCAGCTGTTTGCCTCTCACAACATCAGCAGTCATCTTCCTCCAGAAGACCAATAATAGGTAGTGCTGCAGGCCCAGACAGACCAACCATGGCAAGCAAGTGTGTTACAATAAGCCATATAATGAATGGTGCACAGGCTGCTACCCATGTAAAACAGTAAATAAGTTTTTATTGCAGATCCACACAACTAATGTGTGTAACAAATCATCTAGATAGGGTAACCAACATTGTTTGTTTATTTTGTTCATTTATACTCTGAAAAGTCCACGTGCCAAGGGCCCATTTTCATGGTGGACTAGAACACATAAATGAATACAGACGATGACCATGATACAAAGCATCAAATGAACGTCTTGCAGTATATCTATGAAAATGTTACAGTGCATCAGTTGATCGGACAATAAAGTGGAGTGAATTATGCAAGCTCATTAGTTATATGGGGTAGCAGTTACACTGCCTGTTGGACAATAGGAAGTTTTGCAGCTCATGTTTAAAACTGCTCAGGGAGTTCCTGACCCCCACTATAGATGGTGGTAGCAAATTAGAAAAGGAATGGAGGGTGTAGAAAAGAGACTTTTGGCCACTAGCAGTTCTCATTCTGGGCACAGAGAATTGAAAAGGTGAAGAGGAACGCATAGAAACAGTGCTGATGTGTTCAGTGAAGATGCCATGAAAGGCAGCAGAGGCAATATCTAGGGTCACTTTTTTGGCAAGGGTGCCTAATTGAAGTAGGTACATATGGCAGAGAGGTAGCCACCCAGCATGAGTGTATAGATCACAGTGCTGAGTGGAGTACGATAACTGGGTAGCAAATCTGGCTACCTGGTTTAGTAAGGTCCTTAACTTGGCTAGCAGCTCTTTGCCAGCAGAGTGATAGATCAGGAGGCCGCAGTCGATGACTGGGAGAAAAAAACTGTGGCATAGCAGCATTCTTGTGGAGAGAGAGTGAGTAGTGAGTTTAGTCTATAAAGTGTACCCAGTCTTTGATGGACAACTTTTATTGTAGTGCTTATATGTTGTCCAAAGGTCAGAGAGTGATCCAGAGTCAATACAACTTATTTTACTTGCTCTATGCCAACATCCTTAAGAGTGCACAACAAAAGGAGAGGCTCTGAATCCAGTCCTTTTCTGTGGCTGTAGAACACCATTGATGTTGTTTTATTCTCATTTAATACCAGTAGATTTCGTAGAAAACAATTTTGAACATGTTCAAAATCAGCAGCCAGACTTTTCTTGATGTCCTAGATGCTGTGACCACATATGAGGATTACTGTATCATCAGCATAAAGAAACATTTTTGTGTTTTTGCAGGCCTGTGGTAGGGAGTTTAAAAATAAACTAAACAAAAGGGGGCCCAGGATGGAGCCCCATGGGACACCAAGGGACACCTGTAAA
This sequence comes from Neoceratodus forsteri, assembly GCA_016271365.2. Classification (NCBI taxonomy): domain Eukaryota; kingdom Metazoa; phylum Chordata; order Ceratodontiformes; family Ceratodontidae; genus Neoceratodus; species Neoceratodus forsteri. The sequence goes on from CM057453.1 coordinate 139,291,383, forward strand.
GGGGAAGATATGATCTTTTATTTTTGTAGATTGAGAGTGGCCATGGAGGTAATTCTGGCACCAGCTGACAGCCTCTAGAGAGATGTTAAGCTTTAACAGGGTAGATAGAAGCAACTTGTGGTTAACAAGGTCAAAAGCCTTGGTGAGGTCCACAAAGACAGCCGTGGTAGAGTTACCCCTGTCAAGGGCCTCATGCAGTATGTGAATGAACCCCACCAGGGCAGATGATGTGATGTGGCTTATGCAGAAACCGTGCTGGGTAGATGTCAGAATATTATATTTGAGAATGTGCTCCATCAACTGATCAAAGACTATTCACTCCAGCACTTTGGATAAGGGGGATAACAGTGAGCTAGGGTGATAGTTTCGTACTTCAGCTTTATCTCATGCTTTGAGAATGGGTACCACCACCGTACCCTTCCAACTATTTGGGAACTGACTGTGACAAAGTGATAAATGTAAAATTGTGGTTTTTGGGAAGCAAATGATGTCTGCAGTGATCTTCAAAAGCCTGTAGTTCACCCCATTCATACTCACAGAGGATCTGGGGGGTTAAGTTTTGTCAGGTAGGACATGAGCTCACCATTTGTGAGTAACCTAAAATAAATTTTTGGATGGGACGTGCTTGTGTTTGATACCGTGTCAGATAGCTAGGAGTTGTTATCATGCTCTGAGTGAGGAATATACAGTACTTAGGTTAGAAAAAAAGGTTTTGAACTCTTTGGTTAAAGAGGAGGGATCATTTAAAATCCCTGTTGGAGTGTTCAGGGTTAGTGGGGAAGAAGCAGCTTTATTTCTTAAGTTTGTTAGTCAGATCCCAAGCAGCAGATGGTTTTTTCCCCTGCTACTTGTGTCTGTTTTTTGATAATGAATGTTTTCTTAAGTTTTCTGACCATGGTTTTTGCATCTATGTGCTGTTTTATAGTCTAAAAGAGTTGATGCATCTTGCAATTTTCTATGTAGTTTCCATTTTTTGTCCCCATCTCTCATGCTGTCAAGTAACTCATTGGTAACCGTTTTACTTATTCAGGGCCAATATGGCAGATCTTATGAGGATGAGCTTAAGGCTCTAAACATGTACTCACTGGAGACCGGAAGTAGGGGGGTGGCATGATAGAGACCTTCAAGTTCCTGAAAGGAATAAACAAGCAACTGAAACAAAAAAACTTCACTGGCCAATGAAGATTGTAGGGGCCAAAATAGACAGGTAGTATTGCCTTTTAATAAAAGTAACCATGGATGTACAGAAAAACAGCCCCCCCCCCCGGCACTTCAAACCAAATGGTTGCTCCTCAGGGAGCTTTCTTGGCTCCAGCAATCTTCATCGGGCAGTGCAATTTTTTGTTTTAATTGTTTGTCCACTTTTGAAACCATGGACCTAATTTTCAGAGGGCCGCTAGATCAGCGCATGGCGCACCAATCCACAGCTGCATCAAACTCCGGGTACAGCAGGGACCCTGTGCCTGATTTCAGTACAATGGGAGTTCTTGCACCAAAGTCCAGAGAGTTGCCACACTCAGAGTGTTATGGCAAAGATTTGGCGCACCAGAGGGGTTTGACGGAGGGTCCCATCAAGCCCCCCCCAACCTGGTGCAATACCAGTTCAACTGTGAAGGTTGGGGGGGGGAGAAGGAAGCCTGAGAGGTCATGGGACAGGGCAGAGTGACATGTGGGGATGCTGTAGTGGGGAGAGGGGGCCCGGCAGCAGTGGTAGCGTACAGAGGGGACACCAGGCAGATGTGCCCTGGACAGTTGGACACTAGGACTGGTTACTCCCTCATAGGCAAGCACGGACCCTGTCCCAGACCCCAAGGTGCCACCAGCCCTGGCACCTGTTCTGGAGCTTACACAGTCCCTACACATATGGCAGTTGGCATTGGCTGCAGGGCACTTGGTGCAGTTGGTGGATGGGTACATCCCTCAGGCACCACAACTTTCTCCTGCTGAACAGCCTGCCGTGTGGAGCCATGCTGATGCCTGACTACACTGGCAGGGACTATGTAAGCATTGGGACAGATGCCATGGCTGATGGCACATGGGATTCTGGGACAGTGTCCATGCTCGCCTATTAGGGAGTATCCGGTCCTAGCGGCTTAGTCCAACTATTCAGGGCACATCCTTCTGGTGCCACCTCTGTACCTTGTCATAGTCGACTTGCCCATGCCACCCACTTTGGCACCCCAGAGGTCCCTCTTCCCTGTCCCGTGTCCTCACAGGCTGTTCCCCCACTCACCTTCCTATAGACCACCTGTGCAGGGCCATTAGACCAGCTCTAGGCTGATCTAAATTCAGACCCTTCTTGCATGCGACAGTGGGGCTTCCAAAATCCCAAATAAGGGGATGTTGCAGCCCCGTCATGGTGCAAGCCTCTTTACAACCTGGTGCACAGGCACTTCTGGCACAGGTGTGGTGCAGGGCTGCTTCAGCTCACAGCGTCCCTGCGTTTGAAAATAAGGATTGCCACAACATTTCATGTAAGATGCCACTTGTATCAAATCCATTTGCCACAAGCACCTTGCACCAGATTCTGTCATTTGAAAACTGGGCCCCATATTTTCACTTAGCGATGCTGTGCCGGGAGTTTTTGTTTTGTAAGGAATGAACAAGGTAGACTAAGAGGAAATATTTAGCATTAATGGCAAATCAACAAAATGGGGAATGAGTGGAAGTAGGTGGGAGGAGGGATTCAGGGAGGACATAAGAAAGTTTTACTTTGTGGAGAGAGAGAGAGTGACTGAACCATGGAAAGCCTACCTGCAGAAGTGGTGGGTACAAGCACGCTAACCTGCAGAAGTGATGGGTATAAGCACCACTAATGATTTCAAACACAGCTGGAACCAAGTAAAAGGTTAACAGCAACTAAAAGGGATAGCAGTAGGATCTACCAGGTCAATATAGCGTGGATAGAACCGTGCATGAAATACCGTGCTGTCTAAAGCACTAATGGTACTACAGCGACAGGGGTTCTATAAGTGTGCGGTGAGAACCACTACCCCTGTCGCTGTAGTCTCTCTGTGAGGAAGGTGAAGGACACTGCTAGGGTGGTGCCTTGCTGAGCCACTCTGTTGGTGGAGTAGCTAGAGCACCTGCCCCGAGTGGCATCGGGGACCTGGGGCTGTGGTTCGATTCTCCCCAGGTCCCAGTATGATGCTGCCATTTTTTTTTGGGTTGGGGAAACTAAAAAAATCTGAGTGGATTTTTTTTGTTTCCCCAAAGTCCACGACCCCCTTGAGTTGGTTATATTTAGTCCGGGGGATGTGGGGGGTGAAGCCCCACATGTCAGGGGTGCAGGGGCAGAGCCCCCTGCAAAAATAAAAAGTATTTCTGCAGTGTGCACGGTGGTGTATGAGGTCGGCATTTTGTGCCAACGCTGTTATGCCACATGCTGATAAGCGTGCAGCATTCTTGGTATGCACGGTTTTCACCATGACCTTATGACCCTGTGCCACAGTAGGATGGGGCAAGAGGAGGAGGTGAAGGCAAAGACCCTGACTAAACAAAAGGTCCTCTGGTAGGATATGGATTGGCAGGGCTGGCTGGATGGACCAGTGGTCTTTTTTTCTACTTTCATTTTCAATGTTTCTATGTTTTTGCCCACTTTTCTGTGAGTGGTATTAGGAAAGGGATACATTAAAATCTAGACCAGCCACTCCAACTGGACCAGCAGGACTGTGTGCAAGTTTCATGAATATTGCTGGTCCAGTCAATCTGGATAGATGGACCAGTTCAGATTTTGTCTGTGTGGACTGGTTTAGTCATTTTCATCCCTGTCCAAGACTGGGTGAAATAATCTTAAACCTGTACCATATTTTATTGATTTGGTCCAGTCTGGGCCTAGAGGTCCTGTTTTCACTGTGTCCTCCATAATAATGGTGTCCTTTGTTTGGCAAATGATGCTTGCACCATGCACCCCGTTCTATTTTTTTCTCCCAAGCCAGCTTGTTGAGAATGAATCACCATTTAAAAGGAAAATAAATACATCAATGGAGAGAAATTCTTCTATTTTTAGCATTTAATGTACAAAAAAAAAAAAAATGTCAGTAGTCCCAGGTGGGCACATTAAGCCCAGGACTGACTGGTGTGGTGTAATGCTGAAAAAATAATGTTTTCTGTCCTTGAGCACTGAGTGCTGCAAGCACTGTGAAGTCTCTGTGGTTATTTTTTGTGTTATCTGAATTTAAAACATTTTTCTTCAGTTTAGTCTTGTATGGCCCTTTGTGATTGTTCATTACAAATATACCAAAATGGTTGGTGTCCTTTCTGATGAACATAATCTTGGGCAATGTTCCACTTTCTCTTTTTTTGGCATCACACAGGATACACAGGTTTTATATAGATTATGCAAGCAATAATGCCCGACAGGGTGGGCAGTATTGGGCAATACCGGACCGCACAGGGGTGTAATGAGGCCCAATGCCGCAGGCGGAGGGTCTTATAACCCCTGGGCGGTCCAGTATTGCCCATACCACCCACCCTGGAGGACATTATTGCGCTTAGAAAATGGGGTTCTTCACAAAATAAATAGACAGAGTCAAGGTTTGCAGTGTGAACAATAAATACTTTTTATTTTTTTTTATTTAATGAGTAAAACTGTGTTAAAGAACAAAATAGTCCCTTTTTGGGACAGTTCAAATAAACATAAATGCTGGTGAACCACTTTTTTTAAACTTTTAACTTTAGGGTGTGGAGAAAACAAGAAATTGGTGAGGCTTTCATTCATTTTTGGTAGGTGATGAACTGGATTGGGCTGTTAAATGTGCAGTTGGAGGGCTGGAAAACGTTGCTTGTTCCTTGCGATGAACCGTCTGTAAGTGGCAGGCTGCTGCAACTGGTCTGGTTTGCTTTGTGATTACTCTCCTGTTCTGGTGCTTCACTTGAGGAGTCTTGCTTCGGATTTCCATTTGCTGCACTTAATATAGAGCTCCACGCTTTTCGGTCTGATGTGGATGGTGCCCAGTATGTTGCGAGACTTTGCTCAGATCGGTGGCCGGTAACTGCGATGATTTCCTTCGTGCTGAGACCTGCTTGTGAGAGGAGCTGCACTGCCGTGGCACATATACTATGGTTAGTATACTGCTGAGATAGGTTTGCTTCTTTACTTAATTTCGGCATCAAGGATCCCAAGTAATTTTTGCCCATTGCTTCTTTGCTGTACCAGTACATTAGATGGTTGAGCTTTTCTTGTGGTAGGCGTTTCGGGTAGAGGTAGAAATTTGTGGCGTCAGTTGGGCACTTTACAAGGTATTTTAGGAACGAGGTGACAGGGCAGAATGAGCTGTTTCTCTGCTCGAAGATGAAACCTCTGGTGTTTTCCTTATTGATTTCCTGAGGGTTTTTATGATTCTTGGTTTCCTGATTGTGGCTTAAGCTGTTATAACGATTGCCTGCTTCGTTTTGTTTTACTACGAAACTGTCTCTGGTTAACTCTCTCAGTCCTTCCCTGCCACGCCTGGCCATGTGTAGTTGTACGTCAAACCACACTTTTTTTACTAGCCCAGGCGCAGTTTTGGGATCTAGGGCTGGACTGGTACGTAACTTTTGGAGGTCGGCTTCTGTGATTGCAGGGTAGTGTGTGGAGGTATCTTTGTGCTGTTTCCATAGCTGTTTTAATACAGCTTGCAGGACATTGTTAGATGATTTAAACACTGGGTCTGCGATGATGCTTACGGGCCTTCTAACGTCCGTGGTGCCTAAGTGGTGGTTTATGCCTGCTCGGAGAGCACAGTAGCCAGCCACGGAGTACTCAGAGCCGCTTGTGGTACGGACCTTGGCATAGAAGCGCCTGAGGTATTCATTGAGGGTTTCAAAAGTTATTGTTTGCCACTCGATTTTTATTTTGTTATAGTTTGCCCACTGTTCGAAAACTGATATAGCCCACTTTGTATTTTTTACTGTATTTTGCTCTTGCGGTTCGCTTTCTATGCTGTCTAGCTGTTTGTCACTTAGCGCTACGAAACGGTCACTTACTTTCGTTTTTTTTTTCAGGTTGGGTTATTTTCAGCTCCAGTTCACATTCCTCATCCTCGGTGAGTACCCTGTTTCTTTTTAGGATGTTTAGGAGGTCAAAATTGACAGGATAGTGATCGGACATTTTTGAGGTGACAGCTGATTTTCCCTCACCTCACCAGGTTTGAATAAAGTGACGGCGCGGCACTTTTGATATCACAGCTGGTGTTTTGGTCAGGTGGCCGGGAGTTTTTCCTTGCTGGTCATCTATTGAAAGTTAATGTAGCCCTTTCTTAGGGGTACTGGCCAATCAGAGTCCAGCAAGGAAAAACCCCATTTTCTAAACATAGTTACAGAAGTTTCAATTGACAATGTAAATTTATTTACACAATTGCTTAGTGGAGGCAAGCTATGGGTAGTAGTGGTGCAGTAGCTGCCCCAGGGACATTGTCATCATATACAGCGCGCTTAGCAGATGGGCTGAGGGCAGTAAAGCCAGCAGGTAAGGGGACCAGTTGGCAAAGCACAACTGCAGCAGTGAGAGGCAAATATGTGGTTTCCTAGGGTGGTTTTGAAGGGACTGATTTTAGGAAGGTCGACGGCTGTGAGGGGAGGGAGTTGAACAAGGCTGGGGCCCTATAGTAGAAGGACCACTGTGCAAGGGAGGTCCTGACCCTGTGAACCCGGAGGGTGGTCTTGCTGGCACTGCGGGTAGAGATGGAGTGGGTGGCACTGAGGGTGGTGGAGGTCACTCCAGGGGGCATGAGACCTAGGAGTGTTTTTTGGTCAGCAGGCATGTTTAATAGAGCAGCCTCTCCTTAAAGCGGAGCACGTTAGCCAGTGAGTGTAGAGAGCAAGAGTGGGTGCATCTGTCCACCCCAGTCAGGAGTCTGCAGGCCTTGTTGATGGACATATGGACATTATTAAGGGCAGTGCTGTCAGCGGCAACATAGATTGGCAGGCCATGGTCCGCGAGGGACAGAACAGAGGAGGTGACAGCTAGCCGGAGGGCTTCGGGAGGTAGACAGTCTCTGTGGGGGTATAGTAGCCCAATACGTGCATTCATGGTGGAGGAGAGGGTGCTAATGTGCGAGTGGAAGGTGAGGGCTGAGTCGAAGGTTATACCTAGGTATCTGTAGGAAGATACTTGTTTGAAGGTGTGTTGTGTACTAGGGAGTATTTGGAGAGGGGAGTTTCTGGCCTTGTTTTGGTGGGTGGGTGAAGAGCATGTTTTTTTTGTTTTTTTTTTCAGATTGATGACCAACCTGTAGCCACTGAACCAGTGCTCTGTCTGGGTAAAGGTGTGCTGGAGTGCTACCTGAAGGGAAGCAGGGTCAGGGTGTGAAGCAAAGAGAACAGCATCATCCACATAGAGTAGGTCCCTGCCTGCACAGGAGCTGGGTAACGTGTTAAGGTAGAGGCTGAAGATAAGGGGGCCCAGGATGGAGCCCTGGGGCATGCCAGAGCAGACAGGTCAAGTATTGGACAGGGTGTTGTTAATTTACACACTGGGACCAGTCAGACAGGTAGCTGCTGAACCAGGAGAGTGGCCCTTTGGAGAGACCGAGTTGGGTGAAGGAGTCGAGTCAGAGGGAGGTGGCTAACCATGTCAAAGGCCTTAGAGAAGTCAACAAAGACAGCTCCCGCCAGGTGGCCTGAGTCTAGGGATACGTGCAGGAAGTTGGAAAATTCCAAGAAAGCGGTGGTGGTACTGTGGCCCACATGGAAACCATGCTGCTCCCTGCACATAATATTAAGTTTGGCCAGGTGATCTGTGAGCTGTGACTATTCTTTCTGTGGCTTTGGAGAGTGGGGAAGAATGGAGATCGGCCTATAGTTACCGGTTGAGGAGCTGTCCCCTCCTTTGAGAACTGGAGTGATGACTGCTGTTTTCCAGGCTTGTGGGAACTGACCAAGACATAGTGAGTAGTTAGGTAGGTCAGTGAGTGAGGTAAGGACTGCGTCTAACACCTGGGGGAGGAGTCTGGTGTCTAAGGGGTCATTGAAGAGGCTAGTGCCATTGAGGGTTTTGGCTAGATATGGCCTGGCTTCATGAGCGGAAATGGTATGGCAGTAGAAAGGGGGGAGCTGGAGGGTGGGCAGCTGAGAAGGGGGGATTGGGTCGAAGAAGTTGCTGGGGATGACTGAACTGAGATCAGAGAAGATGGTATTGAAGCAGTCCGGTATGTTTTGTGGGTCATGGATAGTGGAGCCATTGCTGGAGAGTTGGGAGGGAGTGCAATTTCCCATTTAGCTCTTTTATGTTGTTCCAGAATATCCAGGCAGTCCCCCAGGAGGAGGCAAGAGCCGTTCTATAATACTCTGCCTTGGCCCTACAGATGGCCCAGGTACATTTGTTGTGCTCAGAGTTGTATGCTAGTCTGTCTGTTAGCTTGCCAGATTCGATAGCTATGTGCCACAGGTTGTCTCTCATTTGCATTTGCTGGATGAGGGAAGGGGTTACCCACAGCACATTTTGTTTTTTGGTTTGGATCTTGGTGAGGGGCATGAAAATGTCACAGGCCTTTGTGAAGGAGCGTGTGAAGAAGTCTAGGGCCAGGTCTATATTTGGGGCATGGTTAATGGAAGACCAATCCCATTGGGCTTGGTATGCTCTGAGTTTCTTGAGGTTGCTGGGGTGAAGGCACCGGTGAAGGACTGTCCTGGGCACTAGTTTGCAGGTTTGTGCAGACCATATGAGAGAAACTGAGGAATGATCACTGAGTGAGTTTTGGAGGACCTTAATGTCTGTGATTTTATGGGGGCGGTTGGTGAGGGTTACATCCAGCAGGGTGTGAGTTCCAGTGGAGGGGCTGCACCTGGTCAGTTGGGTAACAAGCTGGGTCATGTCGAGGGCAGCGAAAGTGTCCTTGATTTGGCATGTTGTGCTGGATAGCCAATTTGTGTTGAGGTCTCCCAGCAGGAGCTGCTCCGATTTATGTGGCAGGGTGGCAAGGTAATCAGTAAGAGAGAGAATGGCTGGGGTTTGGTTCCGTGGGGGGACATAGGCAACAGCAATAATGATGGGAGCTCTAGAGGAGTCCTGGGTGATTCTGAGTGACATGGCCTGCGCCCCGTGGTCGAGCTTGGGCACCGGGCGGGAATGGACCACCAGGGTGTCGCGCATATAGAAGGCACAGCCACCCCCGTGTTTGCCCACATGATTTTCCCTAAAGAGTGCGTACCCCAAGAGGGTGACAAAGGAGTCTGGAGTCGATTTTGAAAGCCAGGTTTCCACCAAGGCCAGCACATCAGGCTGGTGTTGTATCATCCAGTACTGTAGGTCTGCAGATTTCTTCAGTATACTGCAGATGTTCATTGATGCAATGCATAGGCCGGTCACAGATGGAGACCTGGATTGGCTTGGGGACGCTGGACCGGGGTTGGGTGGATGTTTCCGGCTAGGAGGAGGAGAAGTGAGATAACTTTGAGCAGGGCAGGGTAGCATCTGTTTTTTGATACTGAAGAAGAGGAGGAGGACCTAGTAGGAAAGAAGCAGGGGATTGGCATAGCCTGAAGTGTGGTGAGGGTGATGAAGAGGGATGTCCATGGGGGGGTCGGGTAGGGACGCGAGTTGGGGAGTGACAGTTGGCAGGGGATGGGTGTGGGGTAGTGGGGCAGGCCAGGGAACAGGGAACCTGTGAAACAGATTTTTTTAAATGTTAATAAAAATCTTGTGGCCATAGCGTAATTTCACTGAAATAGAATTCTGGTTTGGGCTCCATAAACTTGTTCTCAACTACAAACAAACCACGTTTACGGTATTCTCCAATCCCCATAACAAACACATATCAACTCAATTGTCCATCGTTAATAGCCACAGTACACTACTTGAACAGGTCAATAACTTTCAATATCTGGGCATAACCCTTGACATCACCCTCTCCTACCATGAACACATAAACCTGGTCTGTAAGGCAGTTAACTCCAGAACTGGACTCCTTTATAGACACAGGTACTGCCTGACCCCAGATGCCCTCCGTCTGGCTGTAACAAGTTCTGCACTTTTTCCAACTGTCCCAACCAGCTGTCTCCCATAGACGTCAACATCTGTTCTACATACTCTTTTACACTGCTTTCCAGCGTGATCTCTTTATTACCTGGCTGGGAGTCCGGCTGTGGACTGGGCCTTGCTGGTGGGACCGGCTGGGCATTGCCTGGCACTGGAGATGGTGGTTGAGGTGCTATCTGGGCAGAAGGAGCTGGCCCCACAGGGACTGGCATTACAGGCAGTGGAAACAGGACCGGGGCTAGTACCAGTGTGGGCACTGGGGCAGGAGGAAGTACTGGGTCGGCCGGCACTGGGTCCACTGGCACCGGAGCCATGGGCCTGGGTGTGATGAGTGCCTGAGGTACCCTCTTGCCCTCTTCTCCTTCTGTCTGCTTGCCCCCCTTTCATTTCCCAGCCCTGCCCAGGCTAGGCAGGTCCACTGCCTCCAACAACTGGTTTGCCTTGCTCACCAGCTCCATCACCACCTGGTAGCACTGCTCCTTGTTGGGCTTATTCTTCCTGGGTGCCACTTCCATAAACCTGCATAAAACATATTACACAGTTAATACACAGTCATCGCCCATTCTTTTCTTGGTGGCACACTAGAGAGGTTTGACATAACGCCCCGTCCACATCTGAAAGAACCCCTCCCCCATATAACCTAATTCTTAGTTATTTACTTGTAGCTCTGTTCGTTTTTTTTTCTTTTCCCCCATTTAAACATATATTTTTCTGCTCCCCATGAATCAAACCACTGCCCCTTTTTGGCACGCCTATCCAGAGTACCACTTAGGGCTCTCGGCCCTGAATATCCCCACTGTGTTCCCGCGGTGGAGCCGCCATGTGGCTTAACCTGCTCCCTTATTTTTCCTGGGCCTTCTATTTATGAGTTCCTTGTTTTGTTTCTTTTTTTTTTTTTGAAAATTTAACTCCCCTGCTTGCCCTCTCACAGAGTTCCCTGGAACTCTCCCCCCAGCCAATTGCTGCATCTTCAGTGTGGCCAGCACTCGATCTAGGCCTGGCCCACCATGTGATGGTGATGTCAGATGCCACAACGTGTGGCCTCCCGAGGTGACGCATTGTCCCGTAGGGTTCTCCCGCTGCTATGCCAGTGCCAGCAAATCCCCAAACACAGCCCTTTTTCTTTTTCCCCGGCTGTACTGCCCCCTTCTTTGCTATCAAGCAAGCCTATGTCATTAAATAATTTTTCTGGGGCAGCGGCCCTGGCCGACCGCAACGCAATAACGTCAGATACCATTCCACATGTGGTCCGCCTCAGGCCTACTCTGATCTGGATTCTGCGGACTGCAAAAAACAACAAACAGCCTCGTTGGAGCTCCTGTCTTGCCCCCGGAAAGGATGGCTCATCACCCAGGAGCAACTACTGTCTCTAGCAGGATCCCCACGCAGCAACAGCCAAAACAGGTGCTTTTCTGGTCCCCTCATGCCCATTGCAACCAAACTACACCTGACCTGCTATTTGCCCCACAAACCCGAATTTAAAAAAAAAAAAACAACAGCCGCACTATTGAACATGCTAACCGAGCTCTCATTCAACATTCTCCCCCTTGTGACTATCAGTTGCAGGTGCCCACATTTGAACCAAGTTACCCTTCCATGTTTTTCAGCTCAGTTCACCCCAAAACTCTCATTGTGCAGTGCACTTACCTTTTGCTGTATTCCTGGCCCAGTACTCACTTGCTCTTGCACCACGTTGACTTCAGCAGATTAAAACTAATGCTTAGTTAATTCTGCCTTAACCCTGTATATCATACAGCAATCAGAGCAATAATTAACTCCAAAATACTATCCTGTCAAAAGGCCAGTGACCAAATAAACCAGCAATTTTGTTTGTTTGTTTTGTTTTGCAAAGTGTTAAATAAAATTGCCAAAAAGTGATGTGCTTTCAGACAAGCATTCTCTTAAGCCAAATTGTGAGCTCTCTGGGCTTGTGCTGGCCCTTAAATACCCAGGTTACTCATTCACTTTCTCTCCTGTCCCAACCTATCCCCTCTTCCCACCTCACTTCTCCTCTGACCTCATGGCCCCTCCTCTATTGCTGACCTCACCTCCCTCCCTCCCTACCTTACCCTCCCCTGCCCCTTCCCTCTTTCCCAGCCATTTTCCTGCTGATTCCCTCCCTCACGCTACCCACACACCTTGGTCTGAGTCCGTGGACAATGGGGTCTGTCCTTTTAATTGGGCTACCCTCTTTGCACTGCATTAATAAAAGTTTCCTAATGGCTTGTTTGGATCTGCTTTCAGTTTCAGCTGACTTTGCAGCTCTCTGGCAACTTTTAACAATGCAGTGCAATGATCAGTGCAGGCATTAAGCAACCCATAAAAATGGAGTTGGAGTCTGATTTCACTACAGTACTGGAGAAATCTGTCTAATCCAGTTTACAGTACATTTGGCATTTATTTTGGGGGAAAAAAGAATTCCAGGTACCTGAGCTCATTACCTGAGAGTCTCAACCACTGATTGTCACTGTCTCTCCATGATTCACCTTTAAATCATGATTGTGCACGCTGCATTTTTACTTGTCCAGCCCACCCCCAAATGCAAATGTGGTTTATTCACTGCTAAGCTGGACATACAGTATGTACTGCTGAAAAAGGAAAGTTTTCTACTGCACCAGCTAACTTGAAATACCAGTGTGTTTTATTCTAGTCCTGCTTTTGCTCTCACTTACTGTACACTGATCTACGATGCCAGTCGCAATCATTCACTTTCATTTTCCAGGTCCTCCGTGCAGATCATCTTCCATTTTTTTTGGGAGGGGGCAGGACAGCTGCTGATCCATGATGGAATTTAGGGAATGTATTTAGTACTGCACACATTCTAAAACTTCAGCACTGTATGGTATGTGAGGGGAGGATGAGAGCACTGAAACAACAGTCGGGTAAGCAGGTGGGCTGGTAGCTGGCAAGCAGTGCAGTCTATTCTGCAACTCTACAGTACTGCAAATTAAACTAAAAGTAAAGAAAATTAAAATTAAATAAAGTTCAATTCTCTACATCGTCAACCCTTTATGTTTTTTGTTTCTTATGAACAGGGTTTACTGTACAGTAAGCAAGAGGCAAGACGGTGGATACTGTAGTGCTGGAATTATGTACAGCACAGTACTGCCGTGTAACTTCATTTGAAAATGCATTACATGACCATTGCAATGGGAGCTGAAGCGAATTTAGAGTGGCTGGAAGTGCATTGCAAGTGAGCTGAGGACTAGTTGAAAAAGTGTTTCAAACAACATGAAGTCTTGCTGTACTCCGACATATGCAGTTAGCCCCAGCACTTGAACTGCTCCGGAGAGGAAGAGTTAACTCTATGCAGGAAGCATAGAATGTTGATCTCAAGCTCGGTTTCAAACCTCTGTCTGCAGCACTTCAAAGTGTAACCATCAGATTCTTTACTCCGCCTAACTGAACAGTCGCTCTGGAGATTGCTCCTTCGCTACAGTCAGTTTGGTTTAGGATCCGTCGGTTTAACTACCGATTTTGTTATTTTTTCCGCTTCCAATCCCTGTCTGCGGTACAGTAAGTGTTGTAGGTAGTGGACTATAGGTTGAATTATGTATTTTTCTGTGTGGAAATTGTAAAACCTGTCGATCGGTCCGGTTAGGAACCAATTGTGTTAGGGTTTATCTATTTTTTTCTTTCGGTAGTGTGAGGTACCGGTTCCTATCGGTTTCAAAAACATGTTATTTTATGTGTTTTTTTTTCCACGACCCGTAACACGGTTGGTAACTGATAGGAGGGTCTTACCTGGCTTTTAAGCTGTAAAGGGTAAGTTTGTAGCCTGGCCATGTCTGAGAAACCCAAGAAAAAAAATGGTCCCACTGGGTTTCAACACTGTGGTGAGTGTGGGGATGCATTTGCTAAGGCAGACCCTCACACCACTTGTGTTTATTGTTTGGGGTTTGACCACCTCGATTCAGACTGCCAAATCTGTAAAAATTTCCCAAAGGCCACCCTAGAAAAGAGGTTGGGTAGGCTCAGGGAAAAGGAGGCCGAGAAGTCCACTAATCCAGATGGCCAGCCTAGTTCGGTTCCTACCGGACCTGAGAGAGTGCCCACTGACCTGGGCGATACTCCCTCGGGCAAGAAGAAATCTGATCCTGAGGGGTCGGTTCCACTGAAGCAAAAAAGGAAGTCAGCCGGTTCAGATCCAGAACCACAGCATCCAACCGCCAAAGAAATAGCCAGGGCGATAAGTATTGTAGAATCGCTCCGTCCGGTTCCATCTGATCCGATGCCTCTCGGTAGGCGTTCGGTCCGGTCGGTTCCCCCGGTTCCAGAATATGTTCTGGATGAATTTTATAAACCGGAGTGGGAGGTGGAGGAAGAACAGGATGATGATGATGATGATGATGAAGGTGATGAAGGTCTGGATGAGCCCATTGAACCGGACATCTCCACAGACAGGCCTTCTAATGTTTCCCCTCCCAGGCTTTCTGAGCCCCCATCCCACTATTTGTTTTACAAGAAGGTGGCTGAGACCATCCAGCTTCCCTTGGTTGAAGCTGTTGAGGAACAAGAGGAACCTGATTTCGTGGAAATGATAGACATCCCAGTGTCCAAAGGGTTGACTATTCCCCTCCATAAATCTTTTGGGAAACAGACACAGAAAGTTCTTCAAACCCCAAAGTCTTTACCTCCTGTGGACAAACGAATGCACAGGAGGTACATGCTGTCAGGTTCAGGTATGGAGCTCTTGCTCCACCAATGCAGCCATGTTGGGGTAGTGCAGGCTGCAGCCTGTGACAAGGCTAACATACCTTTGGCTTCACACACCCCCAGATAAAGACTGTAGGAAGGCTGATGCTATGGCCAAAAAGCAGTACTTGGCATCCTCCTTGGGACTCGGGCAGGTGAATTATATGGCCTACACAGCCAGATACCAGAAGTCCAGAAGGGATACTGCTTTGGAGCTGGCTAAGCAGGCCTCCCCCCAGCTAGCCAAATAGCTGGAGGAGGTGGCTGCTGATGGGATCAAGGCATCCAAGATTCAATTTCATGCTGCTGTGGACTCAAATGATGTGGCATCATGAGTCATGGCTACATCTGTGTCTCTTCAGAGAGATTTGCTTGGCTCAGATGTACTAGCCTCTCACAGAACACTCAGGCTAAGGTCATGGATTTCCCTGTGGTGGGTAATTCTTTGTTTGGGGAGCAGACAGAGAATTACATGAAGAAAATGGATGAGTACCGGACCACCTACAGGAGTGCACAGGCCAAGGAAAGGTAGGCAACTCCTCAAAGGCAGCAGTCTAGGGGCAGGGGCAGGCCTTTTCACAGGCCCTTCTACCAGGCACAGGCCTCCTCCCTTTTCCTCAGAGGGGGTTCTTTAGAGGGAGAGGCAGAAGGGGGATGAGCAGGGCTGCATCCTCCTCTCAGTCCAAGGCTCCTGCCAAGCAGACACTCTGATGTGTCAGCCCAGGTCAACTCCCCAATCCCAGTAGGAGGCAGGCTGGTTTACTACTTCCAGGCCTGGAAGTCTGTTACATCAGACAGGTGGGTCCTGGAGGTAGTAAGCCAGGGACTGGCTCTCAGTTTTGCAAAGTTTCCAAAATTGAGAACCAAGTCCTTTCCACCTGCAAACCTCTCGGAGACAACTGCTCTAGAAGCAGAGGTTTCTTCTCTACTAACCCTCAGGGCTGTAGAGAGAGTTCCTACTCAGTACAGGGGCAAGGGTCTGTATTCCAGATACTTCCTTATCCCAAAAAAGACAGGGGAGTGGTGGCCCATCCTAGACCTAAGATACCTAAACAGGCACCCTTTAAAGCCAAGATTCAAAATGGTGACTTTGGGAGTAATTCTTCCCTCTCTAAGGCCAAGGGATTGGTTGGCTTCCCTGAACCTCAAGGATGCCTAATTTCACATCTCAATCAGGTGCTCCCACAGAAAGTACCTCAGGTTCGAATTGCCTTCAGACCATCATCAATTCAGAGCAATGCCCATCGGCCTAACATCAGATCCAGGGGTGTTCACAAAATGCCTAGCAGTAGTAGTGGCCTTTCTCAGGAGACAGAATATCTCCATTTTTCCATACCTGGATGACTGTCTCATTGCAGGACAGTTTCCAGACCAAGTCAGACCTACAAGTGACACAACAGTTGCTCACTTCCCTAGGGTTCCTTCTCAATCTACCAAAGTCAGTTCTCGAACCAGTACAACTCCTTAACTTCATAGGGGTAGAGTTGGATACTATCCAAGCAAAGGCTTTTCTTCCCTTGGTAAGGGTGAAGGCCCTTACAGATCTTGTTTCTTCTTTCCGCCTTCTAGTGTCTAGACCAGCAAGACATTTTCTTCAGCTCCTGGGCCACATGGCAGTTTCCACTGCAGTGGTACAGAGAGCCAGATTTCAAATGAGGGACATTCAGTTTCATCTGAGATCCTTTTGGTCTCAGAAAAAAGATCCTCTAACCAAATTGATTCCAGTGACTTAGACTCTGGTCCAAGCTCTCCAATGGTGGTTGGATCAGGACAATCTCAGACAAGGAGTCCCATTTATCAGTCAGACTCATTCAGTGGTGCTACCCACAGATGCCTCTCTCCTGGGCTGGAAAGCTCACTTAGGAGCACTCACAGTACAAGGGGTGTGGTCCCCTCAGGAGTCTCTACTTCATATCAATCTTCTGGAACTCAGGGCAGTATTTCTGGCTCTCCAAGCTTTCTCAGATTCAGTAAGAAACAAGGTGGTTCAGGTCAGGACAGACAACACCACCACCATGTGATACATCAACAAGCAGGGAGGCACTTGGTATATGGCCTTGTGCATGGAAGCCAAGAAAATATGGTCTCTGACTTATGCCCTGCAGGCATCTCTAGTAGCAGTCCATCTTCCAGGGAAGGACAATGTGCTAGCAGATACCCTGAGCAGGATCTCTCAGGGCCATCACGAAGGGACCCTGGACCCCTTCATATTGAAAGTAATTTTCTCAAGGTGGGGCTCTCCAGAGATAGATCTCTTTGCAGCTCCAGACAATCATCAACTTCCTCTCTTCTGTTGCAGACCTCCCATCTTATGCATAGTTCCCCTGGATGCTCTGGTTCTGGATTGGGGGTTGGGGTTCCTGTATGCCTTTCCTCCTTTTCCTCTGTTATTCAAGGTACTGGTCAAGATCAGGTCACAACTATGCAAGGTGATCCTGATTGCACCAGACTGGGCCAGACAGCCTTTGTATCCCCTGTTGATGTCCCTAGCAGTCCATCTTCCCCTGTCTCTTCCCAAGAAGCACAATCTGTTAACCTCCTCTCAAGGAAGAATCTGGTACCCCAACCTTCGGTCTCTCAGCCTCAAGGCGTGGCTCTTGAAGAGTTAGA
Source organism: Neoceratodus forsteri (assembly GCA_016271365.2). NCBI lineage: Eukaryota > Metazoa > Chordata > Ceratodontiformes > Ceratodontidae > Neoceratodus > Neoceratodus forsteri. The sequence continues at coordinate 139,308,646 of CM057453.1, forward strand.
GTATATAGGTCTGCACCTGTCTCAGGGGTTCTGGATATTCTCAAAGCCTCTCAAAAGTCTGCCACCAGAAAAACTTATAATTCCAAATGGAAGAGATTCAGCATTTCATGTTCTAATAAGAATGCCTTACCGGATACTGCTGATGTGGCTACAGTTCTGGATTATATGGTTTATCTCAATGGACTAGGCCTTAGGCCAGCCACTTTGAAAGTTCATTTAGCAGCTGTCTCTGCATTCCTGTCAGTGGGGAAGGGTTCCTCCCTGGCATCTCATCCTGTCTTCTGTAAATTCTTTAAAGGTCTGGCTCATACCAACCCTCCCTTTAGGGACTCTACCCCAGCTTGGGATCTTAATGTTTGCATTGCTCAGCTTATGCAACTCCCTTTTGAGCCATTGGCTTCAGCAGAACTCAAATATTTGACTTGGAAAATTGTGTTCCTGGTAGCTTTCACTTCTGCCAGGTGTATTAATGAATTACAAGCTCTGTCAGTGGAACCGGAATTTATCTCATTCCACAGAGATAAGGTGGTCCTTAGAACCAATAGGAGGTTTTTACCCAAAGTGGTTTCAGATTTTCATCTGAACCAGTCCATGTCTCTTCCTGTGTTCTTCCCTGTTCATTCTTCTTCAGGAGAAAGAAGATTACACAGTTTGGATGTTAAGAGGGCACTTAGCTACTACATTGAGTATACTAAGGCACTTAGGTTTGACTGCCCTCAATTGTTTCTCACTTATGGTGAAATGGGAAAAGGTAAACCTGCTACTAAGAGAACTGTTGCCAGGTGGATTGTCTCTTGTATCCAATTCTGCTATGAAAAGCTAAGGCAAAATACCCTCCTCAGGCCTGAGGGATCATTCGACTAGGGGTATAGCTGCTTCTCTGGCTGCTGCCCGGGATATACCTTTACTAGAGATATGCAAAGCAGCCACCTGGAAAACTGTCCATACTTTTACCAAGCATTACTCTTTGGATGTTCCGCACAGGGGTTGTATACAGACCCCCTGCTCAGGGGGAGGAAATGGACAAGGAAATGATAGAAAGAATACTTAGAATGGCAGAAAAAGGGGAGATATTGCTGATGGGTCATCTGAATATGCCAGATGTTAACTGCAGTGCAGTTGCAGCAGCCACTTCGAAGAGTGGGGTTATTCTAGATGCCCTACAGGGGGCATGCCTTAGACAACTAGTATTGGAGCCCACTCGAGAGGAGCAATCTTAGACCTGGTTCTCTCAAATGGAGATGAAGAAAGGATCACAGATGTAGAAGTGGTAGCCATCTGGGAACTAGCGACCATCGAATAGTATGGTTCACAATAAACACAGCAATAGAGTCAAGCCATACAAAGGCAAAGGTACTGGACTTTAGGAGGGCTGACTTTGCCAAAATGGGTGAGTGCCTAAGGAATGCACTAGCAAATGGGCAGGAAGGAGGGTGGAAGAACAATGGGAATAATAAAACTGCCATCACAGAGGTAATAAGCCTTTGTGTGAAGCAAATAAACAAAATGAACGATGTAAGAAACCACTATGGTTCTCAAAGGAAGTGGCAGTGAAGGTTCAAGAGAAAAAGAAAGCATTCAGGAAGTACAAGGAATCACAGAAGAAGCAGGACAGAGAACTGTATCAGTTAAAGCAAAAGGAAGCTGGGAAGGCAGTCAGAACAGCAAAGGCCCAAACCGAGGAAAAGATAGCCAACTCAGTTAAGAAGGGGGATAAAACCTTTTCTAGGTATATCAGGGAGCGAAGGAAGACCAAGGGAGGGTTAGTGAGGCTTAATAAAGGGGAGCGAGGGTGAGAAGAGGGTGACTGTGAAAAGGCAGAGATACTAAACAAATATTTTTGCTCAGTATTTACAAAGGAAGAGGGGGAGGTACCTAAAACAAACAGTAGAAACACTCTGGATACAGAAGTTGATACCAGCCCATTTATAGAAGAAAGGGTTCTGAAAGAACTCTTAAAACTGAAGGTGGACAAAGCAATGGGGCCTGATGGGATTCATCCCAGAATTCTAAAAGAACTAAGGGTAGAACTAGTGACACCACTGACTACCCTCTTTAACAAATCATGGGAGGATGGGGTGGTACCCGAGGGCTGGAGGAGGACAGATGTGATTCCCCTTCACAAAAGTGGGAGCAAGGCAGAAGCAGGAAACTACAGACCTGTTAGTTTAACCTCAGTGATAGGGAAAATGATGGAATCACTTCTGAAGGAAAGAATTGTTGAGTATCTAGAGGCCAGAGGGGCACAGGACCCAAGGCAGCTTGGATTCACAGCGGGAAGGTCATGCCAGACAAATCTGATAGATTTCTTTGACTGGGTGACCAAAGTAATAGACCAGGGAGGGGCTGTGGATATGGTCTACCTAGACTTTAGCAAGGCATTTGACACAGTCCCACACAAAAGATTAATATACAAGTTAGCCAGCCTGGGAGTGGGTCCCAAGATGACAGCCTGGGTAAAGAATTGGCTGGAGAATAGGACACAGAGGTAATAGTAAATGGAGTCCACTCTGAAGAAAGGGGGGTTACTAGTGGGGTACCGCAGGGTTCAGTATTAGGACCGGTCCTCTTCACTGTCTTTATAAGCAACATTGCAGAGGGACTGGAAGGAAAAGTATGTCTCTTTGCAGATGACACAAAGATCTGCAACAGAGTTGATGCACAAGGTGGGGTGGAAAGGATGAGAAGGGACTTGGCAAGGTTAGAGGAATGGTCAAATGTATGGCAGTTTAGATTCAATGCTAAGAAGTGCAAGGTAATGCACCTGGGAAACAAAAACCCAGGGAAGAGTACACAATGGGGGGTGAGATACTAACAACAACAAAAATGGAAAGGGACCTGGGGGTAGTCATATCAGATGACCTAAAGGTGGGCAAGCAATGTGAGAGGGCAGCAAGGAGGGCTGGGGGGAAACTGGGATGCATAGGGAGAGGCATCACCAGTAGAAAACAGGAAGTTATTATGCCTCTGTACAGACAGCTGGTGAGACCCCATCTGGAGTACTGCATGCAATTCTGGAGACCCAATCTCCGCAAAGACATAGACAGGATGGAAGTTGTCCAGAGGAGGGCAACTAAAATGGTGCAGGGTCTGCACCGGAAGACATATGAAGAGAGACTTAAGGAGCTTAATATGTATAGCCTCGAGGAAAGGAGGGAGAGGGGGGACATGATAAGAAACTTTCAAGTACCTCAAGGGAATCAACAAAGTCCAAGAGGGTAGCATCTTTCAAAAAAAGAGGTGTGCAAGAACAAGAGGGCACAATTTGAAGATAGAGGGGGCGGCTCAGAGGTAATTTAAGGAAGTATTTTTTCACAGAGAGGGTTGTGGATGCATGGAACGGCCTTCCAGAGGAGGTTGTGGAGTCAAAAACAGTGGTGTAATTCAAGCATGCATGGGACAGTCATAAGGCAATTCTAGGGGGTGGGGGTAGGAAGAAGTAGGCTGCTGGTTAACTAGGATCTGCAGCTTATCCATTAGGTAGGGAAATGGGCAGACTGGGTGGGCCAAGCAGTCCTTATCTGCTGTCAAAATCTATGTTTCTATGTTTCTATGGATATCCAGGCTAGGAGTGATGCTCGGTTCGGAACAGCAGTACTGCAGAGCCTAGTCCCAAAATAGGTTCGGTACCCACCTTCATGTCAGTACTGCTTGGTAGTCTGCATATGTCTGAATACAGCAAGACTTCATGTTGTTTGAAGAAAAAAATACTCACCTTAGGAATCGTGTTTCTTCTAATGGAGTCTTGCTGTATTCTGACCTCCCTCCCTTCCCTCTCAGAACCTGTTTTTGGGAAGTGGGCTGGCAGGTACAGTGTTGCACCTCAGGGGTGTATTTGGCACTCCTCCTTTCTAGATGAGGGGAGTGGGTTATTGTTATGTTGTTTTGATAGCTATATGTTGGTTCACTACCTGGTTATAATTTTGGGTTCTCGACTTGAGTCTTTTGGGGGAACCAAAAATTTGTTGCCTGTTGGCTATGTTCTTTTACAATTTCCACTTTAAGAAGTGTAGTTAGTAATAGCGCTTAAGAATCTGACGGTTACACTTTGAAGTGCTGCAGACAGAGGTTTGAAACCAAGCTCGAGCTCAACGTTCTATGCTTCCTGCATAGAGTTAATTCTTGCTCTCCGGAGCAGTTCTAGTACTGGATCTAACTGCATATGTCAGAATACAGCAAGACTCCGTTAGAAGAAACACTATTACTAAGGTGAGTAATTTTTTCTTGTGTTTTATTTTTATTTTATTTATTTAGTTATTCAGAAAAAGCCTTTGAGCACAAGCTCTTTTACAAAAGTTCCACGTCATAGATTGCACAACAAAGTACAGTAAGAGGAAGCAAAGGTACATTACAATGAATGATACAGCTTGGATTCAGAACTTACAGAATAACTCAAAACATAGGTACAAGTTAAATAACAAGAAAAAACACTTTATGAAGGTGGGGGGGAATAAGCAGCCACAGAGTGCCTTGTTAGTAGTTCAGAGGGACGGGAATAGCTGGCAGTGGGGTGAAGAATGGAGGTATGAGAGAGAGAGAGGTAAGTACTGCGGTGGAGGTGAGAGGGTTGGGGAATAAGGTATAGGGAGAAATGGTGGGGCGAGGAGAGCTTGAGCAGAGAGGACATGCTAGAGTAAAATGGTGGGGTGTGAGGGGGCATGGTCAGGCAGCCAGCATTAGTAGTGACTGTTTGGGAAACTCACGGGACTGTGAGTTGGGGAGGGGGAAGGGGTGGCAGGTGTTGAAGGAGCATGACGCAAACTGATTGCTAGGGGCAAGTCAAGAGATGGGACAGAGGGAGATGGTACCTGAGGCCTGCCTAGTGCTTGCAGGGAGGCAGAGAGAGCAGGCTAGCTGGACTCAGGGGCAGCTGCACTTAGAGAGTGTTATTAGGTGCTGTTAGAGGTCAGTTTTGAATTGTGCCAGACAATTGGTGGCCAAGAGGTTTCCAGGAAGTTCATTCATCCATAGGGGTGCCCAGAAGGCAAATGCACGTTGCCCAAGTGAGGTGTGACAGAAGGGGATCGTCAAGGCCCCTCTAGTCCTCCCTCGGGTGACCTGTAATGAGTTGGCTGCCTTGATCAAATTGCCCACATAAGGTGGTGTTTTACCCAACAGAGCCTTCTTCCCTAGGATGCAAGGCTGGAATTTGACCATGTTTCTTAATGACAGCCAATTTGCATGTTCATACAGAGTACAGGTGTGAGTGCCCACGCTCAGCATCCAGGGTGAGTCTGCAGGCTTTGTTGAGCACAGTCTGAACCCTCTTCAGCACTGTATCCATTGCCACCCTATAGACCACTAGTCCATAGTCAATAGTAGATAGTAGATATAATTGAGCTGAGGACTGTGAGATGGTGGGCCCCCAGAGAGAGGTATTGCCTGTGCCTGTACAGGACACCAATCTTGGTATTGACTGTCTTGATCAGAGAGTCAATATGGTGCGCAAACGTGATGGTATCATCTATTATGACCCCCAGATACTTGAACAAGTGAACTGGTTCCAGCGGCTCACTGCAGCAGTTGGAGATGAGATGATGAAGGGGTGGTGCTTATTTTTGTTGTGGGGGCTGGACATAAAGCAAGGCCTTGGTCTTCTTGTAGTTTAGTAGCAACTTATGACTACAGAACCAGTCCTCAAGTTTGGAGAAGGAGTTCTGCAGCTCAGATTGTAGGGCAGTCTGAGACGTGCTGCTGCTCAGGAGCACAGCATCATCTGCATACAGTATGAGTTTGGTGTTGCAGGCTGTGGGAAGGTCATTTAAGAAGAGGCTGAAGGGTAGGGTCCCCAGTATTGATCCCTGGGGTAACCCTTATGATACCTCTCTTGCACTGGATACTGTTTGCCCAATTTTGACATATCAATTTCTCCATATCAGGTAGTCTTGGAACCAGCAAAGGGCATTGGGCACCACACCCATGTTTTGCAGTTGGGTCAGCAACAGGGGGTGGTTGACTGTATCGAAGGCTTTGGTGAGGTCAGTAAAGACAGACCCCACCAGTTTACCTTCATCCAGGGCCTTATGTGCATAGTTTCTGTAGTCCAGCAGGGCAGTGGTGGTACTGTGATTTTGTCTGAAGCCATGCTGGTTGGGGCATAGTAGATTATACTTATTGAGGTAGTCGACAAGTTGACCTGCCACAATCTTTTCCAGTGCCTTGGACAGGGAGGAGAGGATCGAGATGGGTCTGTAGTTGGCTACCAGAGACTTGTCACCCTCTTTATGCACTGGCGTAACTAGTGCCTGCTTCCAAACCACTAGGAATTGGGCCAGGGCCAGGGACTTATTGTACAGTGTGGTAATGGGCACTATAAGAACATCCAGGGTGAGGGATAGAAGTTTCATGTCTGTCCCGTTACTGCCCTGTCTGGTCTTACCTAGTATTTTCTTGACCACAGTAATGGTCTCCTTCACCGTCACCCTTTTAAAGTAGAAGGTTGGGTGAGAACACTGGGTAGATACGTTGTTGGAGTGGTTCAAGCCAGGCTAAAAATAGGCAGGTGGTAGCACTGGGGTAAGATCGGTGAAGGCCTTATTGAAGGCTTCTGCAATAGCTAGAGGGTCTGTAGTGGGGGTGTTACTGATACTGAGCAGCTGAGGGTGTTTCTTGTCCTCCTTTCCAAGGATGCTTTTGATGTTATCCCAGAATCTTTTCCCACCACCCCAAGAACTGCAAAGCATTTAGAATTGCCACTGCATTAGCAACACTAAAAAACAATGCCAGAGCAGTGGTCTTGAGGAACGGTGTAATTTAACTTGTACTGTATATACAATACTTTTCAACTGTCAGTTGCTGCTAGTGTTCGGGACTGCCTGACAGTGGCGAGCTTTAAGACCGCCTTGTAAACATATTTATTTCAGCTGGCATTTGGTGATGTGTTATATTGATTAATTATTCTGTGCTTTATGGTTTTAATCTTTGTATGTTGAATTTTATTGTTGTTTTATTGTGAAACGCTCTGATATTCATTGAAGAGCGCTATATAAATAAAGATTACTTACTTACTTACTAGTGAAGATTATGACACCATGTTGATGCAGTTTGTTGCTTACTGTGTACCTAGAAAAAATGAGGACTATGAAAGATAAATATTTAGATCTCATGTACAGAGGGAGCAAGAAACTGTTGAGGAGTTTGCTACAGACTGGAAACTAAAGGTTCAGACTTGTAATTATGATGCTACAGTACGTGCAATTGTTTAATAACAGGAGATCTAATTGTTATGGGCTCTTATAATGAAAAGTGAAGGAACATTCACTGAGAGACTGATCTTATGATGGAAAAAGCTGTACAGATGTGTCACGCTATAGAGCAGACTAGAATGCAAAGGCAAGTGATTAACAGTAATAAAGTAAAAATTGATAAGATTGGTGTAGCAGCAATGCAAACTGCACAGAAACAGGTGACTTGCATTTTTGATGGGGTAGGATATGAAACTAAAAGCTAAAGGATGAACTGTAAACATGTCAAGAAAGTTTGTAAACAAAGCATGCAGCAAATGTGGGAAGGTGGACATGTACTGAAACTGTGCAGCTTTTGATCAGCAAAGTACATCCTATAGAAAGTTAAATCATTTTAAAAGATGCTGTAAACAGAAAAAATAGATATCCACGCTGTTGCTGAGGAGGAATTTTCAGGTAATGAAGATGACTTGTTTATTGGGGCAATACAAAAGGAAGATTTAGATACAAAAGAATGGACTATTCACATAGATACAAAAGGCTTGAAGGTTTCATTCATGGCTAACACTGGTGCAGAAATAAATGTACTGCCAACTCTTTTGTGGAGGGTGCTACTTTCAGAGACCACAGATTAGGAAACACACCACTGTTTTAAGGGCATGCAATGGACTGGGTATACCCACTGTAGGATATTTTTTTTATTTATTTATTTAAAAGCTGGTGACTGGGAGAGGCACACAGAGCCAAGGCCCTTTTCCAAGTGCAACCCGGGGGATGGGGAGAAGGGAGCAATACAAAACATAAGGCATTTTTATGTTGGCTTGCTGCGCCTGCGCGCAAGTCAACATCTTCGGACAGTGCAGATTTGGAGGCGCGGCTGCTGTTGGGCGAATGCAGGGCACACATCAGTAGGTGCGTCCCTCATTCCCCAATCATCCTGCATGCCAGTGCCACACCATGCATGCTAATGTGGTGAGCACATCTAAGGAAAGGTCTGCTGCAATCTGAGCAAGTTGATAGATGCAGTGGACCCTTCTGCGTGCTCGCCACATTAGCAGCATAGCAGGCTGCCCAGCGGCCGACCAGGGATGCCCAATCCCCAGCTGGCTTTCTGTGGCCACGCCAAATTTGCAGATGGGGAGCCACCCTGGCCGGCATACAGCAGCCCCCCCATTTCCTATGGCGTCGAGGGGGTGCCCACCCTTCTTGGTTCTTGCCTCCTCCCCCGCCATCGTAGGCCGACGGGGAGCCCACTCGTAGGCATAAATCAGCCCCCCGCATTTTATATGCCGAGGGGGTACAATCCCCTCGCTTTTGTCTCCCCCAGCTGTCGTTGTCTGCTTAACGGGTGCCCAATCCCCATCAGCATAAATTTACCCCCATTGTCTGCTGATGAGGGTGCTCAATCCCCGCCGGCTGCAGCAACCCCCAAAACAGTTAGGTGGCATGCTGGGAGCCCACCCCAGCGTGCCAAGTTCCCTGAAAAAAAACTGTCCCAATGTTAGTTTTTTTTCTTCCCTGTAACAAAAAACAGTCCTCATAGTCTCCTACCCCCACCCGCACTCCACCCACATGCGCACCTGCCTCCCCACACACACCCCTCACCCCTTCACCCCATACTTACCTCTGGAGTCCGGCGCGACGATCTTCGGTGGACCGGGAACACGTCTGCACTCTTCAAAGCCAACCACGAACTGAGGAAATGCCGGTAAGCTGTATAATGGAATGAATAGGGTTTTTTCAACTTTGCTGCATATCTCAGGAATTTGTTGGAATTTTGGCACCAAATTTTCAACATGGGGTTTTTGGGGTCCCTCCTCATGAATTCTATCACTGTCACTGTGCGAAATCACCTTTCAGGACCAATTAACAAAATTACAGTGCCAGTGTTCATGAGGTGGCTTCTCAAAAAGCCTATGTTCCAAATTTGGCGGAAAAATCCAACAAATGCCTGTTTTACGAGCGTGCATTGCACAGTTGCTACGCAGGCTCGTAAGTTCCCGAATTCACAATATTTTTATGCCAGATTTTCAGCATTGTCATTTTTGTACACCTCCTTGTGAACAGTACAGCTGTCATTTTCCACATCCTGCCCAAAATGTGTTTCCGCACTTCCGGCGCACTATAGCGCAGTTGCTGTGGGAAATCAGTGTTTGGGCCAGATTATAAAAATGACGGTGACACAGTTCATGAGCAGAGGTCCTAAAATGCCTATGTTGAAAATTTGGTGATGATACTCCATAAAATTACTGTGTTACGAGCGTGCATTGGCAGATTGCATGCACACTCGTAATGTCGTGCATTTGTAATATTTTCACTCTAGATTTTCACCATTGGCATTTTTCCACACCTCTTGTACAGCTGTCATTTCACATATCCTGTCCAAAATGTGTTTTCACACTTCCGGTGCAGAATAGCACATCCGCTGTGTGAAATAACTTTTTGGGACAGTTTGAGGAAATAACAGTGACACTGTACATGAGCTGAGGTGCTAAAATGCCTATGTTGAAAATTTGGTGACGCTCATAAAATGACTGTGTTACAAGCGTCGGTTGCACATTTCCCACACACCCTTATAACTTCGCAAATTTGCTATATTTACTTGCCAGATTTTCAACACTGGCATTTTTTTACACCTCCTTATGAACTGTACAGCTGTCATTTTTCACATCCTGCCCAAAATGTTCTCCCGCACTGCACTACCAAAGCTAATGCCAGTGCGACAACATTCAGCATTGACAAATGCTTGTTTGAATTTTGGCTCCAGATTTTCAACATGGGGTTCTTGGGACCTCATCTCTTGAACACATGCACTGTCATTTCATTACTCAGTCCTGAAAGGTGATTTTGTGATCACTGCATGGCATCACCTTTTGGGACCAATTAACAAAATGACAGTGCCATTGTTTATGAGGTGGGGTCCCAGAAAGCCTATGTTGCAAATTTGGTGAAAAAATTCCAAAAGATGACTGTGTTACGAGTGTGCGTTTTGCAGTTTCCACACATGCTCGTAACTTTGGCAGTTTTTAATATTTTCACTCCAGATTTTTAACATTGCCATTTTTTCACACCTTCTTATGAACAGTACAGCTGTCATTTTTCACATCCTGCTCAAACTGTGTTTTCGCACATCTGGTGCACAATGGCTCAGTCACTGTGGGAAATCAACTTTTGGGACAGATTAACAAAATTGCAGTGCCACTGCTTATGAGCAGAGGTCCCCAAAATGCATATGCTTAAAATTTGGTTAAAAAATTCCCAAAATAATTGCATTACAGGCGTGCGTTGCCCAGTTTCTATGCACGCTCATGACTTCACCAATTTTTCATATTTTCACTCCAGATTTTCAACATTGCCATTTTTTTGTACCTCCTCATGAAAAGTACAGCTGTCATTTTTCACATGCTGTGCAAAATGTGTTTTCGCACCTGTGGCGCCAAATGGCACAGTCACTGTGCAAAATCACCTTTAGGCTAATGAACTGATAGTGCCACTGTTCATGAGGTAGGGTCACAAAAGTCCATGTTGAAATATTGGAGTGAAAATGCCTCGGGCGTTAGGGGTTTCCAACTGTAATGACCTACCCTGTAGAGACTGACAGGTGTCAGGGGTGTGACTTGGGATTGTCGGACATAATGCTCACACCATTCCACCCACACCCCCACCCTGCAGCCAGTGACAATCATCAAGATGTGCCTTGGACGCTTTGGCTCCAAAGTTCACCCCACTGTCCTATACTGCACCCATTTCAGTGTATTTCCTTATGGAATGGGGTGAGCGTAAAGTCCGAACACCCCAATGCACACCGCGACACTTGTCGATGTCTGCAGGATAAGGAGAGGTGAAATGGCATGAGCCCTATGGCCAACACCCAAAGGGACATCCCAATGCCTGTCAGTCTCTGCAGCTTGGGGGTGGGTTGGCATCAGTTCAATACTAAACTGCCATTCCTATTATGCATCTCTCTAACTCCTGCACTACCAATGCCAATGCCAGCAAGACAACATTCGGCATTGACAAATGCTTGTTCAAATAGTTACACAAAGGATTGACTATAGGTACTGTACATAACCATCGGTTACAAAGAATACATTAAGTTGGCCTACAAAGTAAACAAGAGCAGTGCTTCTGGCTAGTTAGCCAAGGAGAAACAGTGAAATTGGTTGATATAGGAAGTGAGGAGAATATTAGGAGAGGGATCTAGCAAGGGCAGGTGACAGTGAAAGGAGAGCGTTCAGTGAGGGCTTTTTTGAGGACAGGTGAGGAGGAGGAGAGATGAATAGGGAGAGGAAGAGAATTCCAGAGAGAGGGGAGCCTGAAGATGAAAGCGGCAGAGCTGTCACAGGACAGGAGGCGAGGGAGGGAAAAAGTGCATAAGTCTCTGGATTGTAGGGGATAGGAGAGCTCAGCCACGGAAGAGAGGAGAGAGGAGAGGTAGGAGGGGAAGGAACCAAACCAGAATATGAAGATGAAGAGAGAGGAATGCAGCTTGCGATGACAGTGAAGTGAGGAGAGGGAGGAGTACAGAGTGCAGTGGTGGGTGTGGTGCGGGGCATTCAAAACAAAGTGACAGAAGGCATTGTAAAGGGAGTCGAGCCTAGCCAGAGCAGAGGCTGGGGCAATACTGTAGATAATGTCAGCATACTCAAAGGAGGATAGGATCATTTTTTTTGAGGATTGCAAGGCAAGAGCTTTGAGGGAGGGAGTCTTTGTTATGATATAGAACACCTAGCCTGGGGCAGAGATTAGAGTGAATGTGCTCGGTTTGTTTGGAGTAATCCAGGCAACAATCAAGTCAGACACCCAGGTATTTATAGTAGGGGACATTTTCCAATATGGCCCCATCCAAGGTTGAGAATTTGAGCAGGGAGGAGAGGTTGGTTAGTTTCTGAGGAGAACTGAAAGTCACTGAAACAGTTTTATTGACATTAACTTTGAGGTGGTTGGCTTGAAACCACTGTAGGACTGAGTGAAAGTCAACTTGGAGCTGAGATTCAAAATCAGAAGCAGAAGAACCAGAGACATAAAGACTTGTATCATCAACATTCATTTGTATGTTTGAAGAGCAAGCTGATGGAAGATCATTTAGAAATATGGAAAAGAGTATCAGCCCCAGGACTGAGCCTTGGGGAACACCAGCACAGATGGAGGGGGGAAGGGGCTCCACCTACTCTGACACATTGGGTGCGACAGGAGAGGTAGGATTGAAACCAGTTTACCGCTGGGGTGGAGAGGTCAGCAGAGCTTAGTTTGTTTAGCAAGAGGATGTGGGAGACCGAGTCAAAGGCATTGGCAAGGTCAATGAAAATGGCAGCCATTAGGTGGCCTTTGTCTATACCAGAAAGGATAACATTGGTGACACAACAGAGAGAGGTGACAGCTGAGTGATTAGCATGAAATCCAGATTGGATGAAGGAGAGATAGTCTGTGTAATTTGAGGAAATCAGTAAGTCGAGAGAGGGCTAGGGACTCCTGAAGTTTAGCCAGGGAGGGAAGAAGGGATATGGGGCAATAGTTACCTGGAGTGTGTACGTCCATACCCTTGTGGATGGATATTACATCCACAGCTTTCCAGGCCAGGGGAACCTCACAAAGGAAGAAGGAATGGTTCAGTAGATGGGTAAGTGGGAGAGAGATGGCCGGTGCAGAGAGGTGAAGGAGGAAAGGGTCAAGATTGTCCAAGCTGGACTTATTGGGGTTGAGGGCTATGAGGGCATTATAGATTTCTAAGCAGGAGACTGAGGTGAAAGACATAGCTGCTTGGGGTGCTGGTGGGTGGGGAGGAGGGGGAGTGAGGGAGGGGTTAGAAGGAATTTATAGGTTACAAAAAAAGAGTTAAGTTCGGAGGCTACGCAGGCTGGGTCAGAAATTGGCGTGCCATCAACAACAAGGGTGGGTGTGGATTATAGGGTGGGAGGGTCAAGAAGAGAATGGATTGTGTGCCAGAAGTTGGCAGGGGAGTTATAGTTTTGGTGAAGCTGGGAATGGAAGTATGTAGCTTTGGCAGACTTTATAGCTTTGGTACAGGTGTTTCTCAGGGTTCTGTAGAGCTGTAGGTCAGAGGGGGCACTAGAGGCTTTGAAATGGGCCCAGACTTGGTCACGAGACCTGCACAGGTGTAAGATGTCAGCCAAAATCCAGGGCTGATGGTGTTGTTTAACCTTGTACCTCTGTAGTGGAGTATGATGGTTCCAGATGCCTAGGAGGAAATGTGTGAAGGTGGACAGGCAGTGCCTATGTCAGGATCTGAGTACATTAGGGACCAGTCAATAGACTGGAGATCGCATAGGAGAGCTTCAGGGTCTAATGATCTGAGGGAGTGAACTCATCTCTAGATTGGGGGTGAGCAGGGACTGTGAAGTTTGTGGATACAGAAGGTCATAAGGTGATCACTGAAGATGTCAGGGAGGGTGCCAGCAGCAATTATCTAGTGAGGGTGGGTGGGTGGAAAGAATCCAGCCAAGGAGGGAGTTGTTCTGTGTAACGGGGTTTGGATGGGTAGGCTCCAGGATTAGCTGCATCAGGTTTAGAGATTCAATTTGCTCAGTGAAAGGCTTATGTGAAGATGAGATCCAGTTTAAATTGAAGTTACCTAATATTAGTAGCTCTGTAGATGATGCATTTGTGACAAGAGAAGTGATGATGTCTATAAGTGAGGAAGGGGGATTTTGGGGAGGCGTAATACACAACAATGGAGAGAGGGAGGGAGGATGGGAAATTTAGGGTGACTGTCAGACCTTCATGGGAGGAGGGGCCAGTTACACTGAAGGTTGCATGACAAGGTAGGTTGGACCGAGTATATATTGCCATGCTACCTCCACGTTTTCCTCAGTCTTGACAAAATATTCAGTAATTTGGGATATTGTATGCTGCATCTGAAGCACAAAGACAAGGTCAGTAAACACAATTTTGTTATTGTCACAGGAGATAAAAACTAATTTGGGGGCTAGACACCAGCCAAAAATTGGGTCTGATAGACAAGTTATTCTCAATAGAAAAGAAAATATCTCACACTGATGAGATTACAATATGTCTGAATACTGTGATGTTTTTAAAGGGCTGGGTAACTTACCAATTACACACCAGAGTACAATTTCTTTTTTTTTTTTTCCCAAACATATTTTAACCCCTCGGTACAGGTTGAGACCTCCTTCCAACAGTGTCAAGTCCCTATCTCGCACGTCGAGACACCACTCATTAGCCACTCCATGACATCGGGACCCAACCACAACATGCTGTTGTGCTGCCTCCTTGGCTTGCTTCCCAGGGCTGCGTATGCCTTCAGCCACTTCAGCATTTCTTCCCTACTGTCTATCTGGCCACCCAGAGTGAAAGTGAAGACCTGGGGTGATCCCTACATGGTGGTGGTGGTAGTCTGATGGGGTTCCATATCAAAACAGTGAAAACAAAATAGCACAGGCAAAAAAGAGGGCATTGCACAGACACCAGAAAACAGCACAGTTCAAAACCATGCTAGATTAGATAAACTAACTCCAAAACCACACATGCTGTTATGACGGTGTTGTTTTTGATTGTGCCATTTTGCTTTCACTGTTTTGATGTGCTGTGGACATGGCCTACCTAGATTTTAGCAAGGCATTTGATACAATCCCACACAAAAGATTAATACACAAGTTAGCCAGCCTTGGAGGGGGTCCCAAGGTGGTAGCCTGGATAAAAAATTGGCTAGACAACAGGACGCAAAGGGTAGTAGTAAATGGAGTCCACAGTGAAGAAAGGAGGGTTACTAGTGGGGTAGGCAGGGTTCAGTACAAGGACCAGTCCTTTTTAATGTCTTTATAAGTGCCATTGCAGAGGAACTGGAAGAAAAAGTACAGTATGTCTCTTTGCAGACGACACAAAGATCTGCAACAGGGTTGATACACAAGATGGAGAAGAAAGGATGAGAAGGGACTTGGCAAGGTTGGAGGAATGATCAGATGTATGGCAGCTCAGATTCAATGCAAAGAAGTGCAAGGTAATGCGCCTGGGGAAACAAAAATCCAGGGGAAGAGTACACAATGGGGGGGTGAGATACTGACAACAGTAAAAATGGAAAGGGACCTGGGGTAATTATTATCAGATGACCTAAAGGTTTGCAAGCAATGTGAGAAGGCAGTAAGGAAGGCTGGGGGGATACTGGGATGCATAGGGAGAGGCATCAATAGTAGAAAACAGGAAGTTGTTATCCCTCTGTACAGACAGTTGGTGAGACCCCATCTCCGCAAAGACATAGACAGAGTGGAGGCTGTCCAGAGGAGGGCAACCAAACTGGTGCAGGGTCTGCACCAGAAGACATCTGAAGAAAGACTAAAGGAGCTTAATATGTATACCCTTGAGAAAAGAAGGAGAGGGGGACATGATAGAAACTTTCAAGTACCTCAAGGAAATCAACAAAGTCCAAGAGGTAGCATCTTCCAGAAAAGAGATGTGCAAGAACAAGGGGGCACAATTTGAAGATAGAGGGGGGACGGCTCAGAGGTAATGTGAGGAAGTATTTTTTCACAGAGAGGGTTGTGGATGCATGGAACAGCCTACCTGAGGAGGTCGTGGAGTCAAGAACAGTGGGGGACTTCAAGAATGCATGGGACAGACATAAGGCAGTCCTAGTGGGGGGTAGGAGGAAGTAACCTGTTGGTTAACTAGGATCTGCAGCTTATCTGTTAGGTAGGAAAATGGGAAGACTAGGTGGGCCAAGCGGTCCTTATCTGCCGTCACATTCTATGTTTCTATGTTGATGGGACACCATCTGACGGTAAGCGTGGAGGGCAGGTAGAGGTTTCATCTACTAAATCCTGCCCCAATTTTCCCCTTAAGTCCCACCCTTTCCCAGGAGCATGCTGTGTCACTGGGTGCTGGCAGAACAACACACCTGATTAGTGCTGGCACTTGTTTCAGCTTCCCCTCAGAATCCTTACGCCTGCACCACCTGTGTTTACCAATGTGGCAGTGGAACAGCAGATCTGCAAGTCCCCCACCCCAGAGGAGAGCATCCACTTAGATCCTCTTCCTCCCCAAGATGGCCTTCCAACAGCCCTGGCTCATTCACAAACCCACAATATTGGCATTGTAAGCAGTAGTGCTACCAGTGTGCTGGTGGGTCAGCTTCACCATATTACAATTTCTGAGACTGCTGCACCAATGTTGCATGCTTCCCAAAGGGTTCTTTTGGCCCGAGAGATAGACTCAAAGAAGAATTGCAACATTTAATGGATGCAATAGTAAAGGTAGAAGAGCAATCACCCTGGGTTTACTCTTTAGTAATAACAGAGAAAAATATGGCTTGTTTATTTGTTTAGGTTTTGTTTATTTATACTCTGGAAAAGTCCATGGGCCAAAGGCCTGTTTTCATCGGCAACCAGAACAGATAAATAGTACAACAAATTAATAACAATAGAAAAAAACAGTAAACAACTATGCATACAATATAAAAAAACAATATAGATCACTGCTGTTGTGTTTGAATACAAAACAAGTTTAATTCCTGTATTGAAAGAGAACATTTCCATGTTTCAACTAGACATGAAAATTTGGGTGAAATGTCAGAGGCCACATGTTTTTCAGTATTGGACGTCTCATCTGAGTTTATGCAAATATCACTAACACCAGCAAGTGTTCATTTACTGTATGTGCTTTTAGCACTCCATATTAAAGGCACTGTTTTAAAATATTGCCATTTGACATTTATTCCATGCCAGAAATATTTCAGGGAACATTTTCATTTCATTTTTATTTGTTGACCAGGGAAGTACACTCATATCTCTCAACCTTTTATCATCCAAATGTGTGACAAGATATGTGACAACTGGACAAAATGTGTGACACATCATCCAGCATGACATTGGAAGCTCAGAATATTGTGGAAATAAGTGCACTAATATTTATAATATTTGCTGATAAGCTAGCATCTTATATTATACATTTCTGCTTAAAAGTCTCAGTGGTCAGTGTGGAATGTCACCTTCTCAATGTGGGACAGAGGGTTTCTGAGGAATGAAATGAGTGACGTACCTCATAATGTGTGACAGTTGAGAGGTATGAGTACACTGGTGAAAAACATGCCTCTACAGGCATGACCCGGGTACCAATATGACAAAAGATAGTAACATTAAATTTACACACATTAGACAACCCGGTGGTGCCGAGGGTTGAGGCACTTGATGCCATACCTCACACCGTGCCAGTGACCCGAGTTTGGGAGTAAGCTCGAGTTGCCATGGGTTGGCTGGGGCAGGGTGGGCAAGGAGCTGGGCTGAGCTGCCGACAGGCAGATCTCCTCTCCCTGAGAGGGATCTGGAGTCTCATGGGCTCTTGGCTGCCACAGAGTGGAGGCTTGGTGGTAGTGCCAAGCCCAACAGGAGACTCAGAATTAGGCCGGGTGGGGGGAAGGGGTCATCACCAGAGCCACAGGGTGCATGCCTGCCTCAACGAACATGTGCCTTTGTGTTCTGGGGTCCCAGGCTAGGACAGAGAAAAAACAAGTAATACATATGTCTCTCCATTGCCGAGGTAAGGCAGGAGGCAGCAACAGGGAGCAAAGAGCTGGATAAAAAAAATTACATACATTAGCAATAAAACAGTAAAAAATAAGACAATATTAGAAAAATACATATTATACTAAAACGAAAATTAACATAACAGATAATTAACATACAAACTACCCAAGTTAAACAAACCAAGTGCAAGTACTGGATTTGTGTCCAGCAGATGATCCTTTAATCTACGGTAACTGAGAACGTACTGAGAGTTGGTGAAGATCCAACTGAGGGCAAAATAGTATTCCATAAAGAAGCTGCACAGTGCCCAAAAGATTATTACATAGAAACATAGACATTGACAGCAGAAAAAAAAACAGTGGTCCATCCAGTCTGCCCCATCAACTCTAACAAACACGGGACCTACTGTCTATACAGGGTTCTAACACACACTAGACACCCCCATGCTCCCCACCCTACCGCTATCACCTTGAGCAACCACTAAGCCCTTCACTTTGTCCCAGCTGTGTTTGAAACCCTTGATAATTTTGGTGCCCACCACATCAGCTGGCAGATTGTTCCATAGCTGTATCACCCTTTCTGTGAAATAAAACTCTCTCACTTCCCTCTTGAACCTACCCCCATCAGTTTCCACTCATGCTCCCATGTTCTTCATCTTCTGCGTATGCTAAATAGTTCCTCACCATTTACCTTGTTCATTCCTTTCAGGAACTTGAAGGTCTCTATTAGATCTCCCCTCTCTCATCCAGCCTTCAGCAAGTACATATTTAATGTCTTGAGACGATCCTTTTAAGATCTGCCCTGCTGGCCCTGAATCATTTTGGTCACCCTATATTGTATTGTCTCCAGCTTTATGTCTATTTTCTTATGTGAGGACTCCAGAACTGTGCACAGCACGCCAGGTGGGGCCTCACCAGTGATCTGTAGAGAGGTAGTAATACCACCTTCCTTCTGCGATCAGTACCCCTTCCTATACACCACAGCATCCTGTTTGCATTACTGTAATCCTTGTTACACTGCTCTGATTGTTTTAGGAAGTCACTGATGATGACCCCTAGATCTTTTTCCTGAGAGGCTGTGTACAGCTTTACCCAGCCTCATCCAGTACTCTGTCCTTGGTTCTTGTTCCCTATGTGCATCACCTTGCACTTTTTGGCATTGAATTTCAACTGCCAAACCTTTGACCACCTCTCTAGTTTTTTCAAGTCTCTCTGCATCTTCCCAACCACTTCCTCGCTGTCTACCCTGCCACAGAGCTTCCGAGTCATCTGCAAAGAGATACATCTTGCCCTGGATTCCTTTTTGCATGTCACTAATGAACATATTGAAAAGGACTGGAGCCAGGACCGATCCTTGTGGCACCCCACTGGTGATTTCCCTCTCTTCTACTTTGACTCTATTAACCATAACCCTCTGCTGTCTCCCTTCCAACCAGTTTCTCACCCGTCTAACTGTGTCTTTCATTGTGCCCAGATCCTCTAGCTTCTTCAGCAACCTTCTGTGAGGCACTGAGTCAAAAGCCTTGCTGAAATTAAAGTAGACTAAATCCACAGCATGGCCCGTATCCACTACCCTCATTACCCAGTCAAAGAATACTATCAGGTTGGTGTGACCAGACCTTACTCCCATGAACCTGTGCTGTTTACTATCCTGGAGTCCATTGCTCTGCAGATAGTTTACAAGGTCCTCTTTGACTAGTGTCTTAATCAATTTACCCACAATGGCAATAAGACTGATAGGTCTGTAGTTACCCAGTTGCTCCTTCCCCCCCTTCCTTATGGAACAGTATTATGTTTGTTACCCTCCAGTCTTTTGGAACTACCCCTGTCTGAATTGAGCTATTGAACTGTCCCACCAGGGGTTCAGTTAGTTCCATTGTCAATTCCTTGAGCACCCTCAGATGCATTCCATCTGTCCCCTGGGTCTTATCTATCCCAAGGGCTGCTAACCACTTCCAAACCTTTCATTGATAAATATGTGCTGCTCCATCTCAGGGATCCCTCTTACAGCTGCTTTAATGCCACCCTCTGGCAGAGGTCCTCTGTCTTCCCTTGTGAATAGAGAACAAAATTAGTCCTATTAGTATTATTATTATCCTATGTTAGTACAATGTATAGGGAAAGACAATAAATTATTAGTTGAAGAAGGTGTACACGTCAAATCAACTAGACTTAATTACTCTTACATACAAAATGGCATTTTTTTTTGTAAGATTTTAAATTTAAATTAAGCAAAAGTCCACTGGGCTCTATTTTCTGACTGAAGCCAGTTTAGTACATTTAGATTATAGCAATGGTGTGAACTTGTCCCCAAAGATGTCATGAAGCTATTCAGTTTCAAGTAAAGATTTCACTTTTTAATTAAGACAATACTCAGAGCTGCAGCTATATTAATAGAGCCATAATTGATCTCAGGGAGCAAATTTCTTTGAGCTATTTTAGTTCTAGCTTCTGCTGGCAGATGCTTGTGGACTCTATGCAATAAGCCTAGTTTTTGGTACACCAGAGCTTCAAATGTGAGGCAGGGGTCAATGTAGACCCCAAAGTGTTTAAAAGTAGAAACTGATTCCTAAGGGGAACCATCCTTAATTGTAATGAGGAAGTCAGGAGTATATTTTTTTATGTTGGAAGCTGAGCCAAACAGCATGGCTTGTGTTTTTGAAATGTTTAAAATTAATTTTTCTCTAATGAACAAATCTTGTAGAGTGTGCACACTGTGACTCAAAGTGTGATTTTTTTTAACTCATTTGCTCCCGGTGGCCATTTTGGGTCGGATCTAGCAATGGATGATTCCGACGCCATATGGCGTCTATGGGAACAAATGTGTTTTAAACTAATATCTTTATCATGAACATAAAGGATGGCATTGTCAGCATGTAACAACATGCTCAAAGAATTTCAGACCCTAGGTAAATTATTGATAAGTATTGAAAAAAGCAAGGGTCCTAAAATGGACCCTTGCAGAACTCCATATTCGATAATATTAGCCTTGGGAGACTCACTACCAATGTTTACCATTTATTTTTTGAGATAATTCTCCAACCAATGAACTCTTGATTCACCCAGTCCAAATGCAGCCAGCCTCTATAGAAGCAAATCCGGGTCAATGAGACAGAAGGCCTTGATCAGGTCCACAAACGCGGTCCCCGTCAGCATGTCCCTATCAGTTGTGTGGTAAACCATATGTGTGAATCAAAGCAAGGCCATCGAAGTCCTGTGATCCTTTCTAAACCCATTCTGCTTGATGCATAGTAGTTTATGCTGATCCAGATATTGGGGACAGTTGGTTATGAATCAGTCTCTCCTATAATTTGACAAGAACTGACAGGATGGATTTTGATCTGTGAAATTCTGCTATCCTTCCAATGAACAGACAATACAAAAGCAAGTTTCTAGAGTTCAGGGTTGAGCTGAGTCTCAAAAGAGAGGTTCAGTATCCTACTGCAATTTTAGAAGCAGCCAGTTTAAGAAATGTGGGAATCAGTCCGTTACTACCTGGAGACTTGTCCACTTTTAAGAAACAGAGGAGGTGAATGAACTCTTCAACAAAGATCCTTTTGAAGTAAAATTAGGTTAATTAGAATTGCTAGTTTAAGCATTCTGGTTCATCCAAATAATCAACTGAGTTTGAAAAATACCTGTACTTGCCTAGATTGCAAATGTTTATATTGAACAAGTTTGAAACATCTTTTGGATCTGAAACTTTTTTCCATCCTTTTCAATAGCTAAGGGTGCCGAATCAGTATTAGCAATAGTAAGTAACTAAAAGTGGACAAGGCAATGGGGCCGGACAGAGTACACCCTAGGATTCTGAAGGAACTTAAGGAGGAGCTGACTGCATCTCTGACAGCCCTGCTCAAACTATCACTAGATGTTCCGGGGGACTGGAGGAGGGTGGATGTGTTCCCACTTCACAAAAGTGGAATAGGGAGGAAGCAGAAAACTACAGACCTGTCTGCCTGACTTCGGTGGTGGGCAAAGTAATGTAAATACTACTGAAGGAAATGAATGGGAATACCTTGTGACCAGTGGATTACAGGATCTGAGGCAGCATGGATTCACAGCGGGGAGAGCTTGCCAAACAAACCTGACTGAGTTCTTTCACTGGGAGACCAGAGAAATGGATCAGCGCAGGGTAGTGGATGTGGCCTACCTGGATTTCAGTAAGGCCTTCAATACCATTCCACACAGAAGACTGGTAAACAAGCTGGGCAGCCTGGGAATAGGTCCAAAAGTAGTAAAATGGGTACAAAGTTGGTTAAGAAACAGGAGTCACAGGATGGTGGTAAATGGGGTTCACTCTGAAGAAGACATGGTAACCAGCAGGGTGCTCACAGGGGTCAGTACTGGGCCCAGACCCCTTCAGTGTCTTTATTAGTGACATTGCAGGAGGGCTGGAAGAGAAAGTATGCCTGTTTTCAGATGACACAAAAATCTGCAACAGAGTGGACAAACTGGAGGAGTGGAAAAAATGAGGGTTTTATTGAAAAAGCTGGAAGACTGGTCAAGGGTTTGGCAACTGGGCTTCAATGCCAGAAAGTGCAAAATTATGCACATGGGGCCCAGAAACCCAAGAGCAACGTATCAGTTGGGTGGGGAGGTATTGGCAACCACAAAACAGGAAAGGGACCTGGGGGTCATCATATTTGATGAACTGAAGGTAGCAAAGCAGTGTGATAAGGCAGTGGGAAAAGCTAGCAAAATGTTGGACTGCATAGGGAGGGGTATCACCAGCAGAAAGAGGGAGGTAGTGTTACCCTATATAGATCGATAGTGAGGCCCCACCTCGAGTACTGTGTCCAGTACTGGAAGCCCCATCCCTGGAAAGACATAGATTGGGTGGAGGCGGCACAGAAGAGGGCAACCAAAATGGTGCATGGCCTGCATCAAAAGCCCTATGAGGAAACACTCAAGGAATTAAATGTGTACTCTCTAGAGGAAAGGAGGGAAAGGGGGGGGACATGACAGAAATGTTCAAATACCTCAATGGTATTAATAAGACAGAGGAGAGTAGCATTTTACATAGAAAGAGATGCTCGAGGGACAAGGGGTCATGACATGAAGCTGGAGAGGGGAAGACTCAGATGGCAAGTGAGAAAATACTTCTTCACGGAAAGATTGGTGGACACCTGGAGCAGCCTCCCAGCGGAGGTAGTGGGTATTAAAATGGTAGCACGATTCAAGCATGCATGGGATAGACACAAGGGGACCATAGAAATAGGACTCTGGGGATAAGGTTGGAGATCGAGTAGGGTCTGCGGTAGCACAGTACTGTAGGTGGGGAATTTAGGGCAGACTAGGTGGGCCAAGAGGTCTTTATTTGCTGACAAATTCAATGTTTCTATGTTAAGTGACTTAACACACACACTGCCAGAATGTTTGAGGGTTACTTAAATTTAATGTTTGTTGATTCCTGTGGTAAGTTCTTTTAGCATTATTCATTTCTTTCTTACATTTATCTCTGAGGCATATGTATATGATCCAACCTGAATGCAAATGTTTTTCCTTTTTTTTTGTAATTAAGTAAACTTTATTTGGATTTAGAAAATTCATAATCCACAAACCAGAGAACATAGTCAGTCACAATGGCAGTTACAGAAACTATAACCACCCCCCCCCCGAATGAAAAAGCAAATAAACATACAGTACATAGAAAGTTTGATAATTGTTTCTAAACATATAAAAGTCCCTCCTACCACTTCCCATCATCAGCATCCCCTATTCCCCATCCCTCCCCTTTCCCCTACCCTCATAATCCTCAGCAGTATGTCATTGTCTAGCAAACTGGCATGGAAACATTCATATAGTTAGTGTATCACCAGAAAGATCAGAATTCAATGTTTTATTAATTGACAGACAGCATCACTCTAATTGGGGAGAGAATAATAAATCATCAGATATTACTCTCCTCACCTCTCAACAATAAACTGGATAAGAGGGTCCCACAAGACACGGAATTGCAAGAGTCTGTGGTTCTGCCCAGCAATGGCTCTTTCTGCGTTTCAAGTTAATAGCAATTCCTGGATCCATTCCCTTGAGGAGGGAAGGGAACTATTAGCCCAGTTTCTCATGATAAGAAGTTTAGTCACTGCAGCAATAACGGCCATGTGGGCCCTATGTTTCCGTGAAGCAATTAATGAATAATTGCCTAGAACACATATGTCTAGGCTAAAATATCTTGTGTGTCCAAAAAAAGGGAAAAAATGTGTGTTCAATTGTCTGCCAAAAAGAACTAACATTAGGGTAGGTCCAAATCATATGAAGCATGGAGCCTTCCTCTTGGGAACATCGTTGGCATTTGGTATCAGCCACTTTGCCCATTCAGAAAAGCTGAAGAGGGGAATAATATAAAGCATGGAGCACATTAAATTGTATAAATCGTAACCTATCTTGTTTAATATACCTATAGACATCAGACCAGATTGTCTTCCAATCACCAGAATCATAGTTTAAATGTGCGGCCTGGTGCCAGTAATAAGCTATTGGAGAGTAGGCTTTCCATGCACACATTCCCAATTCCTTATATAATTTAGAAATTGGTCTACTTTGTGAGGCCAAGGTGGCTAATTTGGAAAATAAGTTGCTAGCTTCTGAGGATCAAGGAGGTCTCCCCCAAAACAGATTGTATACAATGTATAATCTGGGCATGGCCTAAAAAAAAGAATGTCGAGAGGTGAAAAATGCTCTAAACTCTGACAGCATCAGCCAGAGAAGCCCACATTCATACCCTTCCAAACAGCCGGTAATACCACTTTGTTACCAATTAATACATCCCTATTTCCATAGAATGGCTGGCCCAGCTCTTTCGTACATTTAATTTTAAAAAATTGAAATAACTGTCAATGAGCTCACAGGGATAATCCTATGGGAGACTGCTTCAATGAAGCAGGAAGTTTGCTTATTGCAGTATAAGATAAAGAGGCCAATGAGATATGGTGGGAGTCAGCTTTGCATTTTTTCAATACACAACCACTCTGCATCATTGGGACTAGGGTCACTTGTGTTGTACCAATGAAAGTACTTAGTGCCATGGAAAGCAAGGTAATACAGAAGTACCTGAGGGAGCTGTAAACCCTCTAACCTCCTTTGGCCTATACAAGTTTTCCAATGCCCTCCTGGGGCGTTTCCCAGCCACAAGAAATTGGACCAAATCAAATTAATTTTCTGGAACCATGGCCTGGGGAGAGGGAGATTTAACATTGAGAGAGGATACATTAAATGTGGGAAAGCAATTATGTTTAAAATATTAGCCCTCCTCCGGTGAGTGAGGGGTAGGTGTTGCCACCTGTGAAGATCTTGCTCTATCTGCTTAACCACTGGATCTAAATTCAACGTTTTTAAATTTTCTAAATCTTTGGTAAGCTCAATTCCCAAAAAGGAAATGGTTTTGGATGCTCATTGAAACCCCAGGGCTGAAATAGCAGATTGCAGGCAGGAGTCAGATAATAGTAGGACTGTGGTTTTGTGTTAATTGAGTTTATAGCCCACCAAGACACTGTATTCTGTGATAATTTGAAGCACAGAGGGAAAAGACCTTTCCCAATTTGAGATGTGTAAGAGTACATTGTCTGCGAACATAGACAATTGAAATTCATTAGGGCCCACACTGATACCTTTACCCTCTGGAGAGATGTTAATCTTCCTGGCTAGTGGTTCTATGTGTAAGTTGAACAGCATGGGGGACAAGGGGCAACCCTGTCGTGTACCATGGGTCAGGGAAAAAATGGAGGATAGCATCCCATTACTCATGACATTTGCCAAGGGACATATATAAAAAACTTAACCCATTGTATAAAATGCTCAGGTATACCATTCCTTGGTAGAACATCAAACAAAAATGTCCACTCCACTCTATCAAAAGCCTTCTCCATGTCTAGGGAGATGAGCACCAAGTCTGCACTCCCCTCCCCAGACACGGAGAAGAGATGGAATATTTTTCTAAAGTGGTCACTAGACTGCTGACCCACCACAAACCCCACCTGTTCAGGGCTAATCAGACTTACCCACACCTTTTTAAGCCTAGATGCCAGAATGCTGGCCAAAATATTGATATCTATGTTTAATAGTGAGGTGGGTCTGTAGTTTTCTGGTAGACTTGGATCCCTCCCTGGTTTAGGTAACATAGCTATTCGGGCTTCAAAATGAGCTTTTTCTTTAATGTTCAGATGAAAAAGATAGTTAAAGACTTCACATAGTAATGGGGCTAACTCTAATTTAAAAGATTTATAGAAAAGTGGGGGATACGCATCCGGACCAGGGGCCTTGTCAGATAGAAAGTGATCAATAGTCTCAAGGATCTCATTCTCTGTTATAGGGACTTGCAGCACCTTTCTTTGAGAGGCAGAGAGCTGTGGTAATTCCACCCCTTTAAAAAATTCTCTAGAAGCATCTAAAAGTTGTCTTTGCTTTGAGGTGAAGTGTATAAAAAATGATAAAAGTCCTTGAAAATATCTACAATTTTAGAGGAATCCGATGTTAGAAATCCTGATCTGTGGTCGACTAAAGCCATCACACATCTGGTGGTTTGCTGTTGTTTCAGTCTACTGGCAAGAAGTCTATCTGCTTCCTCTTCCTGCCCAATATAGGTGGCTTTGATGTTAGCAGCTGAATGGGTAACCTTGCCTAGGAGGTATTTTTAATATTTGGTCTTCAACTGATTGAGTCCTGACCAGAGGTGTTCTGCTGACTTTTTAGATAACTGGGGCTCTTAATATCTTTATTTGGGACAGCCGTTTGTCAATTGGGGAGTTAATTTTCTTTTTCCATACTGTGGCCAATCTAATAAATTTTCCTCTCCATAATGCTTTAATCGACTCCCATAAAACATCTTTTGCAGTTATACAAGTACAATTCTCCCTCCATGATGTAAGAAAAAATGTTTTCATATGATCTAAAATATATATATGCATCTACAAGTTATTGAGTATTGAGGGACCAAGTGCCAGCACGGGGGAGTGCTGAGCTAAAGACAGGTTTATCCATATCAGGGAGTGATCTGATATATCTTTGGGGTACATACGCATACACCCTACTCCTGACAAACTAGAACCACTGAGGAGAAAGTAATCAATTCAAGAGCAGACTTCATGTGGAGAAGAGTGAAAAGTATATTCCCATTCCCCCTGATGCAGAAGCCTCCGGGGGTCCAGCAAACCCAGGTCTGACATAAATTCTCTTAAAGCCCGCTGGGCTGGGGATAACCCCACCTTTCTTCAAAAGGATCTGTCCATGTCATTAGAAAATACAAGATTCCAGTCTCCCGAAGGAGGTATGGAATACCTTGTAATTAAGCCAATGAAGTAGCCAAAGGGGGAAAGAAAGAAGGGGTGTCAATGTTCGGGCCATATACAGATCCCAGTACTAAATCAACATTTTCAAGTTGTCCCCTGACAATAACGTAACAGTCATCTGAGTCCTTCCATTCCTGAACAAAGATAAATGGGACTGATATATGCAGCAAAATTGTCCCCCCCCCCGTCACTTAGTCCCGCTCCAAACAGTTGGCCCACCCAAAGTTTTTTAAGGTTAAGCAATTGGTCTGTAGGAATGTGCATTTCCTGCAACATAACTATATGAGGCTGGTAATGGCTCAGATGTCTAAGAATACAGTATTTTTTTGCATATTCCTACCCCCCTTTATATTCCATGAGATTATGTTCCAGCAATCCTTCATAATATCACATCCAAAACTGTCTTACAATATGCTTCCTATAAGTCCTTATGCCTAACCCTCCCCCCTCACAGCAATATGCCCATCTCCCCAAACCCAAGTAGAAGTGCAACCCCTCTCCCCTCTATAGTGACGCTGACCTCCCCCCATCCCCAATATGCTCTTCTCATGTCCCATCCATGGTCTGACTGTTATCCTACATCCCCCACCCTCTCCCCTAAAACCACTTACCAATTGGAATGCGCACCCCTTCCTAAATGTGTGGTCCACTATATCCTAAGAGGAGCAGCCTCCCTCAGACTCTAAGACCACCTAGCATCTATGTATCTCTCCCCCAGTTATCTTCCCCAATACCATCCTGTAGAACCGTCTTGGACAGTAAAAGAAACCCATTCAATGAGAACTACCAAATGACTAACTGAACGATCTGGTGTAGTGCCCCTTGACAACCTCTAAGAAATATCCAGCCCCCAGAGAAACAGACGTAAGGGGACAAAAAAAAAGCAAGCCTCCTACCTTGAGCAGTAATAACCTTGGAAAATGAATGTGAAAATAAGAATATTATTTCAACCTCCTCCACATCAGAGCAAACCATAGTACTCTTGGAAATTGTTAGGGTAGGCAATCGAAATTAATAACGAACAAAAAGGTACAGGGGTGTGTTCCTTTTCCTATCCTGACTTTCAGTAGTCATAACATAATTGCCACCCCCTCCAAGATCCTTCCCCAAATCTCCTGGCTAAAAAAAAGTCTGCCATTGGAACACTAATAGTGTAGGAACAATATAAAGAAAAAGAACCAAGCTTATCCTCCTGTCCAGGCTCTATACTTCTGAATGATAGCAAAAAAGAGAAAACTTGAAAGGTTTGTGACTGCAAACACCATGTGCTTACTCTAGAATATAATATGGATTTTAAACTCAGTCCCAAGTCTCTTAACCAATGAATTACAACATAAAATGAGGCTTGAAAAACTGATACATCTCAGTTTAAATATTGAATATGCCCTGCTAGCATGAATAACTACATCCTTCTGTGCTCAAGAATAAATTAAAACATTAAATTATGGCTGAAGTAAAGTCTGCTCTCCTAAATGTGGGTTGCCTGAAAACATAAACTTGCAAGCCTCTTGAGCTCTCTGCTCTTCCAAAAGATATCTTACAAGATGAAGATGCAGTGTCTTTGATATATTAAAGACCTGGTAAGGGGGCTTTCACAGTCTGCTGAAGGACAATCTCCACCACAGGGGAATGTCTGGAAAGTTCCTGATGACGCAGTGGAAAGAAGATATCTGGCAGGCAGTCCAAGAAAACTGAGGCTGCATGAAATGATATTCAAATGCAAGATCTGCCACATAAAAGTCCAAAATTGCCCCTGAAGTTTGTGGCTCCCAATAGAAAAGCTCCATCATCCGATTCACATGCAAAATATTGTTCCCCTCTATATTAGGTCAGGGTGAGCAAAGCAGCTTCCTATAACCAACCGCTGCACAGTCTAAACGTCCTGTTCGCATAAACGTAAATTTAAAGGAATCCTTCCATATCCAAGAGGAGCCGTGAAAGATGAAGGGCTGAGGCTCTTAAAGTAAACATAAAGGCCCCCTATCCAGCGACATTATCATAAAACACAAAGCCCAGCTCCTGACTCATGTTGCTTTTTTTTAAAAACATAAAGCAACTGCAGACCCACTGCCTCCGTACCGTCTTTCCATCCTTATTATTGCAGGACCCAAATATATGCATCTTCCAGCATGTACTGAGAGCCCAACATAAAGAGGTACCAAAAAAGTCAGTAATTAAGTGAAATGGCTGTAGTCCGGTTGCAGGTTACATCTCCACTTTTCCCCTAGCTATAACTGAAGCGGCAATTGAGACTTCACCCACCTTTACCGAAGAGGTCTGGGAACACTTTGCTCAGTTCTTCAGCCGCTTGAGATGCTGTTTCAAACCTGTAGGTGCCCTTGGTGGTGACAATCTCTAAACAAGCTGGGTAAAGCATTTTATACTTGATCTTGGTGGCCCAAAGTTTTGAATGGAGAGGACGAAAAGCAGCTCGGTCTTGCCTAACTTTAAATGTGAGGTCTGGCACCAACTTTATCCTCCTGCCTTCCCATTCCAATATCTCCATCTGCCTAACAGCCTTTTGCAAATGGTCCCAGTTGAGGTAATTAAGAACTTTAAAGATGATGGGATGGGGCGGCTCTCCTGGTGTGGGTTGTGGTCTGACTGAACAGTGGGCCCTTTCAATAATTTATGCCGGACCATTCAGCGAGGGGTCTGCAGTTTGGGCACAAAGCTTCTGAATGAAAGGGATGGGCGAAGGACCTTCCTCTCCCTCCGGGAGCCAAAGGAGAACTAAATTGTTTCTCCTTGAGTGTCCTTCCAAATCATCAACTTTCTCTTCAAGTTTTTAAATGGTACATTTGAGGGAGACCATCACCGGTTCTGTTTTATGTTGCTTATACTCTGCAGAGGAGATCCATACTTCGGGGTCAGAAACCCACTTCGCTAGATCGGTTACTGTCGGCTTCCATTCTCTAAACTGTGCACTCAGGGTGAAGAGAGCCATTTTGATGGTCTGCATTTCTGCGTACATTTGTTCCTGACTTATCAGAGTGGACATATCCAGCGAGGTTACTGTCAGTGAACTTCCTCTTTGGGGCCTCTTAGCTTCAATCCCCTCACCTGCCTCTTGCTCTCCATCAGATTCTTACAGCTACAAAAATCCTTCTTTTTGGTGCTGATTTAACAAATGTTCTGCCATTGAAGTGGCAAGGTAGGTGAACTTAGTAAAAAGCAAATAGGAGGTTCAACTTGTCCCAGACTGGGAAAAAGAGAAGTTTATTTGCCCAAGTCTGAGGGAACTCCTCTCAGATGCTGCTTACTCTTCTTGAGACATCACGTGACTCTCCAGATTTTTGTTTTTGAATTTCTTTCAAGCCTTTTCCCTAGCATTCATTCCCTTGAAAAAATTCTTAGCTGTCCAATTAGAGTTTTTATTCTTTAACCTTCGTTTAGTGACAAGTGCATGTGTGTTTAACACCTTTAAAAACTAATAAGAAAAAAGTGAAAAGCACTGTCAACATCTGGTATGTGCAGTGGTGATGGTACAAAAGTTTATCAGTACTGAGGTATATCTCGAGGTATACCACAGTGGTACTGAGGCAGGATCACATTACAGTTAATGCAAATTGAACTTGAGTGCCTCAGTGGTACCTCGAGGCATACCTCAGTAATGATAAACTTTTGTGCGATCACTGCTGTAGTTCATAAAGGACCAGTCAGTTTGGCCAAGATCATTCAGGAAATTGTCATGTACAAAATTTGTGTAGCTAGAAAAATAAACTTCTTTTGATGTGGAAGGTAAAATTAACCTTTGTGCCACAGGCAACAAAATGATAGTGTGATCCCAGATAGAGTCCAGCAGCAAACCTGACAATCAGGCTCCATCAGTATCATTAACCACTAACCAGTCCAAGAGAGTATGGTTACCTGTTTTTTTTTTCAGCTGCAGTGGGTGGAGCCTGCAGCCATCTTGCTGTAGCTGAGAAAATAGGATACCAAAGAGCACAACTTTGAGTTGTATTTTGCTTCTGCAACTTCAAAATCACTCTGCTGATCCCATAGCATTCAATGGCTCAACCCCCAATCCCACCCCCAGGCACACTACTTTTCCTGCAGTCTCTGGTTTCTGTTGCAAGCATAACTTTCTCATGGAGGTTTTGCATCTGCAATACAGTTTGGCAGCCATCTTGAACGTGGCAGACTGTGCCATGTTCCACCGTGACCTCAGCAAGTAAAAGCTGGCAGGCATCTTTCTGACAACATGCAAAAGCCACAATGTCAGACATCTGCACTAACATACTCAGTTAAATGCTACTGGGATGAGCTCCTGCTAAAAGTAAATGCCAGCGACAGTGCCAGAATTGCAAGTTAATTCCTTGTTTGAGCTGCAGAACTAGTGGTTCACCTTCGTCTTTCTCTCAATTTATTCTGCAGCGATACCTTTTCCCTGCAGCTGATTGGGAGACACAAATATTGAAAGAGAGGAAGAAAGAGGGAGAAGAGTGAGAGAGAGACAGCAAGAGAAAAAGACAGATAGTGAGTCTCCAGGCAAAACCCAGGGACTTACATGTATGAAAAACGTCAAACAGTGTTAGCTGCACAGATGAGAAGGCCTACAGCTCAAAATAAATCCATTTTTAAATGAAAAAACTAAATAGAAGACAGCTGATGACAGGGGTTCACACAGCTTTGCTAATATCATCTACTTTTAAGAAGAAAAGATATAGAGAAGTAAATTAGTTTTAGTGTATCGACCAGTTAAAATCTCTCAAGCAGTCTAGCCTCTAGGACCAGGTTAAACAAGCAATGACCAGAGCCGATACTGCTCCAGCCTAGTTTGCTTAGGTGATGAACACGGCACAGTCCACCATGTCCAAGATGGCCACTGAACAGTATTGAGCATGCACAAGTAGTCGCACATGTGCAATACAGTTTGGTGGCCATCTTGGGCACGGCAGACTGTGCTGTGTTCCACCATGACCTCCACAAGCTCGGCTACAGCTGTATCCACTCTGGCCAGACTTTCTTTTATCCTAGTCAGAGTACTAATCACTTGTTTAGGGTAACAAGCATTGATGATATCACTGCACAGTCATGTATTAGTTAACCAATTCAGATTAAGATCCTGTAGTATAATTCATTTAGAACATCCTAGTATACTTGAACACTGCAGCTACTTTTTAAGGGCAGTGAAGGCATTAAAGTCTACATTGTTGACATACTGATCTGAGGTCAGAGGGTCGAGGAACATATTCTAGATGATGAAAAGAGTTATAAGTTGCAAGAGATAAAGGACTTAAACTGAATAAAGAAAAATATAACACAAAGAAAACAAAAATCCTATACTTGAGTGAAATTATTTTGGCTGAGGGTATTAAACTTGACCCGGCCATGGTGCAGACAGTGCACAGAAAACCAGAGCCACAGAATAAAAAGGATTTGCAATGCTTACTGGGGATGGTAAACTATCTTTGAAAATTTGTAAACAACTTAGCAGACAAGACAAAGAACCTGAAGAAACTGCAGGTGAAGTCAATGAAACTGTCCTGGACTAAGGTACATCACAAAGAATTTAAAGACATGAAAAGACTGCTTACAACAGCACCAGGTTTGCAATAATTTGACACTGCATGTCCAAACAAAAGTTTCAACAGCTGCCTCAAAGAATAGCATGGGGGCTGTTATATTACAGTAGAGAAATGAAAGCTGATGACTTGTTGCCTATGCATCCAGAGCATTCACAAAAACTGAATGCAGATATGCTCAAATAGAAAATTAAATTATGGAAATTGCATCCGGTTGTGATGCATGCCATGAGTAATAGATAAACCACTCTGAGATGTGCGGTCATGCTCTGATATCCTTGCCTTGGTGTGCATTATGCATACGAGGCAGCAGGCCAAGTGCATCAACCACCCAAGGCATGCGTATATCAGAGCGCGACCGTACACCTCAGAGTGGTTTATCAAGTTCAATTTTCAATTTTATTGTTCGGTCATAGGCCTTTACAAAGTTTACAAAAACAGATATTCATACAGTTTTCATAATAAAATTTAAAAATACACTCACGATATTCTTGTTAGTTGCTGATAC
Organism: Neoceratodus forsteri; assembly: GCA_016271365.2. NCBI lineage: Eukaryota > Metazoa > Chordata > Ceratodontiformes > Ceratodontidae > Neoceratodus > Neoceratodus forsteri. The sequence continues at coordinate 139,341,651 of CM057453.1, forward strand.
AGACAATAGTAAAACAACATGTTAAAAAACTACATTATATTATAAAAACTCCAGACTTTCAGTTGATCTCATCTGATGATTTCCATTCATTTATATTTTATGTTTAGACTGGATTTTCTGAATGGCAGTCAGATAAGCAGCTACATTCTTAATAATGAGTTCATCCTCTGAAGTGAACAAAATAGTCAGAAGTACCTCTTTCTTAGTAGACTGAATTGTTCTAACTATGGGAATTATCCATTTGTTTCTAGGGGAATTATACCATTTACAGTAAAAAATAACGTAATAAATTTTCCAGTTGCAATTTATCACAATTACAACAACTGGCCGCTAAATCCTTTTCCCTATTGAATCTTGCCAATAGGACATTACTATTAAATAGTTCCAGCCTATATTTTGTATATGATATTCTTTTCTTATTATCTGTTAGAACATCCAGGTAAAATCTGTAATAATGAGATACATCATTATGTACTAACCAGTCCGCAATATTCAAATCTTTATATAGCATAGATCTTTTTCTTTCTGATTTTCCAGAATCGTTCAAGTGACGTATTTTTGATACTTAGGACTGATAGCTATCCCTTGCTCATTAAGCCTTACCAAATATCCCAATCCATTTTCTTTTAGAATGTTATGCATTTTTCTCAACCAGCCAGATGGATTTAATCCTTCATATAACCATCTTTGTTTCTCTATTAAGCATAAATATGGCATACAATGTTTTTCCATTTGTAAAACTTTAATCCAGTAATTGGTTTTCCTTGAAAGGACTAAAGCAGCAGTACTCGTAAGACCAAGTTCAGCTCTGATCAATTGAACTGGAACAGATTGACCCAGACCCAGGCTTGATCTAAGAAGCTTTATTAAGGGGATTTCTAATGTTTCAATTGCCTTAGATTCCCAGATCTCAGACCCATATATAAACTGTGCATTGTATTTTGCTTTAATAGCCAAAATAAGTGGTTTTAATGAACGTCCCCCATATTTTTTTATTAAAAAGATTTAAAGAATTGGTGGTCTGCTTCAATTTTGTTTTTAAGGAGTCTAGATGCTTAGACCAGTTTCCTGACTGAGAAAAAGTGAGACCTAAATAATTGCAAAAGTGAACAGTTTTTATCCTTAATGTCCCTAGAGGCCATCATTTTGTTAATTGTTTATAAAGTCCCATCACCATTATCTGGCTTTTACTTTTGTTAATTTTTAGGTTGAATTCATTAGCGTAATTCAGTAAGATTTCCAACTTTTTTGTAGCCCAGATTGAGTCAGGGAAATTAGGACCAAGTCATCAGCATACACCAGGACTGGACAGCTCTCCTTTAATATTTTAGGATAGTCTGTGTCGGATTCCTTGAGTTGAATGAATAGCCTGTTAATATAGGTGCAGAATAGTGTTGGGGCCAATACACAACCTTGTCTCACCCCACAGTTGGTAGAAAATCTCTTAGAAGGTTCAACTTCAGAAGATATTCTTAATTGTGCCCAAGTATTAGTGTATAATTCTCTAATAACATCTAACAAATATGGGGAGAAATCCCAATCCCTCATGGTTTCCCATAGTTTCTGTCATGAGATCCTATCAAAGGTGGCACTAAAATCAATAAAGGCTAAATAAACCTTTTGCTTCCTGAGTTTAACATATTTCTCATACAGATGATTGAGAATATAACAGTTATCAATGGTACTATAACTGCTCCTGAACCCCACTTGATATTCAGAAAGTCCTCCCAGAGCTTTTCGTTGATCTCTTAACCTTACAAGAATAATTTTAGTGAAGATTTTTCCTATAATATCCAGTACAGATATAGGTCCGTACATTGCTGGATTTTCTCTATCTCCCTTTTTAAAAACTGATATGATTGTTGCCCCTTTCCAAGATTCTGGGAATTTCAGATTTTTACAGCATACATTAAAAAATTTAGTAAGTATACATGACCATACTGAAGGAGCTGCCAAATATACCTCCACAGGAATAGAATCAGGCCCTGGAGCTTTTCTTGGTTTCAAGGAAGCTATAGCAAGGTAAGTTTCATCATGTTGTATTGCATCAAAACATGACAGATCACTCTCTTCTATGTAAAAAGCTTCTTTTATGTTGGACTCATTAAAAATATCAGAGTAATAGTTGATCCATACATCAACTGGAATAAATGAGTCTATTTCATTTTTATAATTCTCAGTACCTTTAGCTACTAGTCTCCAATAAGCTTGAAAATCATTAGATTCTATTACTAATAGCGTGTTTTCCCATTGTTTAGTATGGTAGTCCCTTTGTTTCATTTGTAATAGGATCTTATATTTTTCTCTTTCAATGTTCAGATATTTATTATTTATTTTCAGCTCTGAATTTTTCATAGATTTAATCAATCTATTTAAGCCCCTTTTTGTCAAATGACAGTCATTATCAAACCAGCTATCGGTTCTCTTGATCTTTCCTATGCTAGTATTAGAGACCCTTAATAGCGCTTTAATTTCAATGAGACACAATAGTATGCTGTTTATAAGATCTTCATCTGTCTCAGTATGGTCTATTTCATTTTTAAGCTTGAGAATATTTTCCACTATTATACTTTCATCTATTTTATTCCATCTTATATTGTTTTTCATTCCTAATTTCCATCCCTGGCTCAGTCTGGGAAACTCTTTCCTCTTTTGTTGAATTCCTTAACTTCATCACTATAGGAAAATGATCACTTTCCACATGTTTAACTATTTCACAATACTCCCATACATCCATATCTCCATTCCAAAAAGCATAATCTACAACTGTAGAACTATAAGAGGAAAGATGTGTAAAATTCTCCTGTAGGTATCCATTTATTCTATCATTGAGAGGTGCTATAAAATGGGTTTCTAATAATTTTATTAGTTTTATACCTATATTATTTATTTTTTTTGTCAGCTGAATTTCTAGGAAAAAAATAAGTATTCCCATGACACCAATTATGAAACTACTGTCATGATACCCATCAAAATTGCCTATTCTTGTGTTAAAATCACCACAAACTAAAATTATTTCACATGCTGTGGTAGCCCAAACCCTGTGTATTATGTCCTCAATAGATTCCCATAGAACGTCTTCATAATATTTTGATGTTAAAGGTGGTACATAAATATTAAAAATGATAAATTCAGGGGGCGCTGATGAGCAGTCAGTGGTGAGGACATGGGTTCCTGCAGCTCCCTCACCTGCTATAAATAAATACTTTAATTTAACAGCTTCTGTGTTTAAAAGTAGATATTAAGTGCAGAAAATGGGAGGGGAAAGCAGAATGGAGGAATATTTGCTCCCAAATGCAGGAAAGAATCAGCAGTCTGCAACCAAAAGCCAGGGGAAGAGAGCAACTGCAAAGCCCTTGGAGGTAATGGGCCCAATCTCGCTCTCAGTGACTGAAATGGTGGTTTTAGGCCGCGAGGTTTCAGAACAAGTAATGGAGGCACTGGAGGGGAAATGGAACAAGTTGGAGCAAAAAATTAATGGCCAATTGCAGAATTTAATGGAGCAATTGACAGCACAGATGGGTAGAGCTACGGAGGTGGAGGAGCGGATTTCTAAACTGGAAGACGATATGGACCCAATGGTCACCCACGTGGCTAAGCTACAGAAGGAGCTCGCAGAGCTAGTGAAGCAGCATGATTACCAAGAAAATTATGCAAGGCACCTAAATCTCAGGCTCCGGGGGCTCCCTGAGGAGAAGAAGGGTCCTGACATCTTGTCCTTTTGCTCGAAGAAGTTACCAAATATGTTGCGCATGAAACTAAAGAAAGGGAGGTTGAAGTTGGAGCGTGCCCATAGAGCAGTTGCAGCACGTCCTCCGGTGGGGCAGCCCCTGAGGCAGATCATTTTCCGGTTCCATAGCTACCAGGATCGGGAGGAGATGCTGCGGGCCTACCGAAACATGAAGGAGCTGAGGTATGAGGGAGAGAGATTGTATCTGGTGCAGGAATACTCGAACAGAATTCTGAAGAAGCGTAGAGCCTTTAACCCCGTGCTGACACAACTCAGGGAGTTGAAGGTGGACTGTTTTATGTTATTCCCTGCAATCCTGAAAATTAAACATGAAGGGGCTACATACACGTTCTGGGAGTTGGAGAGGGTGGCTGCCTTTGTGGAAGATTTAAAGAAAAAGGTGGGGTGAGGGCCGCTGTGCGAGAGAAGCTGTTAGAAGCACAGTGGTGTTGGCTGTGATTGTTCTGAAGTGGTTAAAAGTACTGAAAGCTGTTGGCTGATCTAAAGCCATTGCCTCCTCATTTCAGAGGGCCAGAAATTGAACTTGTTATAATTTTTATCTCTCTTCATCCCCTTGCAGATGTGTCCCCCTTTCTGGTGCCTGGCTGGAGTAATTATGGAGTCTGGAAGTACGAGAAGAGCTGGAGAAAAGTAAAAAAGAACAAGGAGTAGAGGCTCAAAGAGAGAAGTCCTCTTGTATGCAGATGGCTAATTAGTTGGATGGACTGCTAGAAGGGGCATTGCTGTGGAGATCGAGCAGAGCCCTAAAGGAGGACTTGTCGAGGTGGAATTTTGGCCATGCAAAAAGGGTCAGGCCTTATCCTGAAGGCAGGACAGTGCTGAGGTCGGGTAAGTGGGGGCGTGGGGGGTATGCCGATGCTGCATGGGTTTTTAGAGCAGCGCCGGTGCCCCTCAGGCCTCTACAATTTTCTGTGGTTCCTGTCATGCAAGATAAGAAGAAGGAAGGCTTCATGACCTGATTGGGGGGGGACCCAGCAAGGCAAGGGGATCATGTAGGGGGCACCAAGAGAGAACAATGGTGATTTATTCTTAAGGACATTAAAGATTAAAAGTATGTTATTAGAGTTGGACTGTTAACTTTATGACAAGTTTGGAGGAACTTATGAACGAAGATTGCACAGATGCTGTGTGAAACTAAATAAGCGGGGGGGTGGGGCGCAGAATGTTTGCATTTGTATGTAGTCGGTCCATTCTAGGTTTGAATGGCAATGAGGCGGATAGTGTTTAGAGGGGGTATGTTTAGAAATGGGAAATTCATTTTGATGTGGCAGAGAGGGTGGAGGGGAGGGGGGCTATACTGAGTTTGGGGGTTGTTATGGGTAAGTTTTTATGATTTAATGCAAGATGGTGACTGTCTCTCATTTCTATTAATCATGAAGAGTGTGATGCTAGTATGTGACTCTGTAGATTATAGTGGACTGGGTCTGTGGGAAATTTGGAACAACATAACAGTGATAGAAGGGGTGAAGGGAAAGGCACCATGATCCTATAGCTAAGCATAAAACATTGGGAATTGTCTCATGGAATGTGAAGGGGATCTCATCTCCGATCAAGCACACTGGTATTTTGATGGCCTTGTGCCATCAGGGTGCTCAAGTGGCCCTCCTGCAGGAAACGCACCTAACTAGCCGGGAGCATTGCAAGCTGGAGAGAGGATGGGTGGGCAAGTGCTTTGCATCCCCTTACAATTCACAGAAAGAGGAGTAGTGGTCCTAGTAGGTAGACACGATCCCTTTCATCAGTACAAGAGTAGTGGCAGATAAGGGAGGGAGATACATATTCGTGGAAGGGTGTTATCTGGGAGAAGATTACTTTTGGAAGTATCTACACCCCCTCTGTTTTTGACGCGGCCTTTTATCAAGAAATTCTTGACGTGCTGATGAGGGAACAATTTAATGAGTTAATCCTGGGAGGGGACTTCAATGCAGTCATGCAAGGCGAGTTAGACCACTCGGAGGAGAAGAGTAGATATGGAGGTAGACTGAAGAGGTGGCAGGAGGGGGTGCTTGACCTGGATATGATAGACTGTTGGAGAGCGAGACATCCAACGGAGAAGGGATTTACCTTCTATTTGAACCCGCACAAAACCTGGACCAGAATAGACTATATTTATGTACCCCGACCTTGGTTAAGTAGAGTACAAAAAATTGAACACAGTCCCATCCTCTTATTGGACCATGCTATGGTTCAGATGGTGTTGGAGATAAAGGAAAAGAGTGTGGGCCCCCCGTCCTGGAAATTTATGAGTTATCTGCTGGGCAAAAAAGAATTTATTGACTATATTAAGCAGCAGTGGCAATATTATAAAGAAATGAATGAGAGGTCAGTGGAATCCCCATGGATATTTTGGGAAGCCGGAAAAGCATTTATAAGGGGTGTCATCATTAGCTTTGTTGCCCAATATAAAAAGAAGAAGGAAACCACCCAAAAGGAATTAGAGGGAGCGGTAAGAAGGTGGGAAAGGGAGGTAGTGGGAAGAGCAACAAGGGAAGGGGAAAAGAATTTGAAAGCTGCAAGGGAAGCATTAAATGCCTTTCTTCTGGGAGAAGCGCGTACTGTTGGGATGCTTGCTAGAAGCCAGTTATTCAGGTGGGGGAACAGGTCTGGTCCATTAATAAAGGGAAGGCGTATGTGTATGCATATCCCTGGAATAAAAGATGGGGGAGGGAAGCTGGTTACAGATAAAGCTTTAATAAGGAACAGGTTTGAGCAATTTTATAGACAGCTGTACCAAGCAGAATGTACTGGAACAGAAGAAATGGCAGCACAGTTTCTTAGGGGAGTTAAAATTCCTAAATTAACTGAGCAGCAACAATAACAGCTGGATGGGGAAATCACACAATTGGAAATTAGGCAAGCAATACAGTGTCTGAAGCAGGGAAAGGCCAGTGGACTGGATGGATTTCCCATAGAGTTTTACAAAACGCTGCTGGAGCATGTAGTGGAACCTCTTCAGCAGGTTTTCTCTGAGGTTGGGGGGGGAATGATCTTCCAGCTTCATTCAGGGAAGCAGTCATCTGTTTGGTCCCCAAGCCAGGGAAGGATGAGCAGGAGTGCTTGTCATATAGACCGATTTCCCTGTTAAACTGCGATGCCAAAATCCTGGCCAAGGTTTTGGGCAGGAGACTGGATCAATGTCTACCAGGATTGGTGCACCCAGACCAGACAGGCTTTGTATCTGGTAGATACTCATATCATAATATGAGGAAACTCCTCAACGTAATATGGAGTGCTTCCCACAGTCAAAAAAATATAGCGGTGCTGACAATGGACGCCGAGAAGGCGTTAGACCGTATAGAGTGGGAGTATCTATTTGGGGTCCTTCGGATGTATGTGATGGGAGAAGGATTTATAGGATGGGTCAAAAGTCTGTATAAAGCCCCGGAGGCAAGAGTACTGGTGAATGGAGGCTTAACTGGGAAATTTGCCCTCCATAGAAGCACTCGGCAGGGTTGTCCCCTCTCACCACTCCTATTTGCACTGGCTATAGAGCCTCTAGCGATTGCCATCAGGAGCTCCATGGAAATTGGGAGGGTGGTTGGGAGGTCAGGGAAATAACATAAGATTACATTATACGCAGATGACATGCTATTGTATGTCCGGGACCCAGCCAGATCTGTTCCCCCATTGCTGGCAGTGATAGAGCAGTCTGCAGTGTTCTCCAGATATAAAATAAATATCCACAAGTACGAACTTATGTTGTGGGGAGAAACTGAAAAAGAGTATGGAAACATGGCTTGGGGCCTTAAAAAGGCAAAAGCAGAGTTTACATACCTGGGGAATTGAATAGGGCATGAGTTGAGTCAGCTCTACAAATTAAATTATGGGCCAATGGCGCAGAATGTAGAAGAGTTGAGAAGGTGGAGAGATCTACCTCTATCGTGGTTAGGATGTATAAATCTTATAAAAATGAATACTTTGCCACGAATACTGTACTTGATGCAAATGTTGCCGGTGGGCCTTAATAAGAAGTATGTGAAGAGGATGGATAAGGCCTTTTCAGGCTTTTTGTGGAAGGGGAGGAGGCCCAGAGCGAGCCTTCAGAGGCTTCAAGCAGATGGGGACAGGGGTGGCCTAAATCTACCTGACTTAAGGAACTATGCTTTAGCTATGCACTATAGATTATTAGGGGATTGAGTGAATAGGCTGCCAGAGGCAGGGTGGTTAGATTTAGAGGAAGGGGAAGGGGTGGTAAGGCTTTTGGTGTTCCTGAGAAGGGGAGGGAAAAAGGCATATAGTGGCCAGTCAGCTCCAAATCCTCTGGTGGTCTCAGTCTTGGAGGGGTGGGAACAACTATTGAAGTAGGTAGGAGTAAGATCAGGGGAAGAGACGTTGCTGCTCCCACTGAGGAGGAATCCGGGTTTTGTAGTAGGGTTGGAAGATACAGAATTTTTACATTGGGAGGAGAGAGGGGTTAAATGTGTAAAAGATTTATGGAAGGGAAGGAGACTAATGTCGGGGGAAGAGTTAGGTGGGCGTATGGGGTTGGGTATGTTCCGAATCCTTCAGGTGAGAAATTATGCTAAAACAATTGAAAAGAATCCGAGTGGTGGGGTCTCCCTTAGAGGAGATCGAGCATATGGTACTTACTACCCAGAAGGGAGCGAGAGGAAAAATAGGAAGGGCAGCAAAAATTGGGCGGCAATGTCTACCGGCTTATACCTGTAAAGCTAGGGTGTTATGGAGTAGGGATCTGAAAAGGGAGATACCTGATCAGGGATGGGAATTACTACTGCAGTTACATAAAGGGCTATTGGTGTGTAATAAATACCAGGAGTCTTACTATAAGTTCCTACATAGGCTCTACTGCCCCCCAAGTATGGTTCACAGATTTCGTCCCAAGATATCACCTCTGTGTGGGAGATGCAAGAAAGGGGAGGGCACTTATATACAGTGTTTTTGGGAATGTCCTCACCTTGAACAATTTTGGGATGGAGCAGCCACGGAGATGGGAAGGATGTGGGGCAGGCAGGTGGAAAAAAATCCACTGTTCATGTTGTTTGGGGTAGATGACTCTGAGGAAGAGGATTGGAGACCCCTCCCGAGGTGGGTACGGATTCTGGTTGTTTTGGCCAGACACTGCATCCTAAACACATGGGTTTCAGGTGATACTCCTACTTTGCAGCAGTGGAAAAACCTAAGCCTGTAGGCTCTCGGCCTGGAAAAGCTATATTATGTAGCAAGAAATAGAGAGGATCAGTTTTGGAAAGTGTGGAGAACATTTATGTTTTTATTATCCCCAGAAGAGAGGGAAATGTTAGGGAAAGGGCTGCAAGAATAGGGGGTAATGGTTCAATGTGTAGAAAGGCTGAGGGAACGGTTGTTAAAAATTAGCTGGAATGGGGAGAAAGCATCCTAGAATTGATAACAAATGACAGATGAAGGGTTAAGAAAAAAACTAGCAATGTACAGAGTCAATGAACATGAACGAACTAGCAATGTATAGAGTTAATGAATGTGAGATGTGATGGTATTAAAATAATGTAGGTGTATGTGTTTTTTTTCTTTTCTTTTCTATTCTTTCTTGGTGAGAGAATGAATAAACTAAAAAAATGATGTAAAAAAGAAATGTTGGGGGGTATAGGTACATATTGAATCAATGTGGTATTGATGTGTATGGAGCATATGTGATTGTACCTTTGTTTTATGGTGGAAAATTTAACAAACATATTATGCAAAAAAAATGATAAATTCTTCCAAAAGATACTGTACCCTAAAGGCTTGAATGTTATTATTAGAGGTTATCAAATCTACTTTGAGATTTTTATCAATTTTAAACCATGAGACCAGCCCACCGACGTGCCTTCCTAAAGTTGTAAACCTAATAGCTGGAACATCAAATGCCAAATAGCTGTTCAGATTTACATTAGTTTCCTTTGAGTCCCAGGTCTCTTGAAGACAAATAATCTCAAAACTTTTCATATACTTTAGCCATTCAGTATCCAAAAACTTTTTTTAACATTCCATGATATAATATCATAAGCTACCTTCTCTAGATCAGAATTTCCCTCTTTAGACTGTTTGTCAGTCAGATTTCTGTATCAAGTGGCTCAAACCTATTATATACTGTACAATTAAATAATGTTTCCTGATTTTTATTGAAAACATTATAATTTACTGGACTATACTTTTTCCCCTGAATTAGTTCAAATATAAGAGCGTCCTGCTCACTCGGCCATATATAAAACCCCAGTGAGTCCAGAAGTCCATATTGTCCAAAATTTTTTTATACAGACACCAGAAGTGGATGCCAAGTGAAATTGGTCCAAGCTCCTGACTTGCCTCATCCCTTGTAATGGAAAAGGCATCCCAATTGCTGATTTTAATATTCAAATATTGTTCTAATAAATCGATAACCACTTTTTTTATCTTCAAATTGTTTACGTTCTTGGATATACTTAGGCCTAATAGTGTTTTTTTTTATCTTGGGGTTTCCTTTCTATAACATACCTTCATTCTGACAGAATGTTACTATCTATAATATGTATGCCAATCATGTCTAAAATTGTTGCCTTCTCTAACAAGGATTCAGCAACTCCAACATCTTGAATCCTCACATCAACTTGGCCATTTCGTTGATCATTATTCCACCTAAATATAGCCAAAATAGTCAGATCCTTCTCATCCACTTTCAGGGTCTGTGCGAACAGATTAAAAAGTACATTCTTGATTTTACCCCTAGTTTCATTCAGCAGTGGTTTCAAACCAAATATACTAATTTGTTTAGAGGTGTATTTACCTCTTTCAAGCTTACTATTAATTTTCCCCCTATTAAAAAAATCCACCACATATCACTTATTTCTAAGACATTCATTGTTAAGCCATATGTAATTAGCAGATCTAGGTGAAGAACAAAATACTAAGATATAGACCCTACCCATTTCATCTTTATCCTTCCACATTTGTTCAATGTCTTCCTTACATAAGTCAGCTCCAGGAATTGATCTAAACAGATAAATAATCCTAAATCTGTCTTCCTGGTTAATATGAGGCTCCTTACTTTCAAACCCGTAAAGTGTAAGAATAGCACATGTTTCAATATCCATGAGTTTGATGTCTTGCCCCTCATCTTTGTTGTTCGTAACAGTCTTATGGTCACTAGGAACATTTCCTTCCCTTGCATCTGTAATTATTTCTTCTGTTTTGCTTAACTGTTTACTAGTAATCTCTAGCATTTTCTGCTAATGGAGGACTGTCTCTAGAGGTTGGGCTGGTGGACTATTTGGTGATTGAAAGGGGCCACTAATACATACTCTAGCTATCTCATTTGGACAATCACTTCCTTTAGAACTAACTCCATTGGAAACCTTAGCTTTAACTTCCCATTTCTGGTTCAGATTCTTGGCTTTCCTTACCACCCCTGCAGCTTTTGTAGTAAATTCTGTAATTGTTTTGCTGTCGTCACACTTCCTTTTTCTACACTTCCTCCTTTGACATTTCCCCTTTAAATTATTCTGAACAAACATTTCAGGACTGCTGGTAACATTAATAACATCTAGATCAGGTACTTCAATGGCAAAGCTGTCATTAACCATGGAGGGAGATCTTATCTGAGGAACTAATTTATCTAAATTTTGGGCAATAAGTTCTAATCTACTTCCATTTGTAGCTATGTTTTCTTTCAGGGAATCAAATTCATATCTAAAATTATATAGCTGTTCAAGGATCAAAAGGTGGGCTGCATAAGGATTTAGGGCAAAAGCTTTTAGTTCCTCACTGACTCCAAAGGGATATTTCTTGACAAGTTCAATTAAGTATTGTTTAGCCACACTCTCTTGTAGTTGGTTCTTCCCAACCAATTTTTCCCCAGGGGTACTTAATTGTTTGAGACCATTTATAGTTTGCTGTAACTCATTCGCAATATTTTTTAAGTCATACTGCCAGTCAGGTTCTCGATTATTCTCTTGAAAATATTCTTGGGGAAAACTCAAGGTTTGAGATACAGAGCTATCAGGAATTCTACTAGACCGGTCATTAAGACTGTTTCCAAAATCAAAGGATCTCATAAAATGCTTTGTATTTCCTGTCTTATTGGATTTATTGATTAAATCTCCAGAAATATCCCCATAAATACTTATATCTAAATTAGGAGACATTGAAATACTTGTATGTTTCTGATTGCAAATATTCCCAGGTATAGCTGTCTCTAAAATCATGCTATTATCTTGGCTCAAGACTACTTCTATTTTGTTTTGTACCCTTCCATGCTCTGGAATTCCAAAATTATTACAACCTGAAATCTCATCAGAATCCTTCACCAGCTCATAACTAATTTTTTACCATAGGTCTCAGATTCTTTTTTATTAGGGAAATGATCCTCAATTTTAGACTGTTTGGAGTGCTTACACTGATTCCAAGACTCTCTTTTCGTCTGGTTTTGATTTTGATTAGCACGCTCCCCTTTTCCTTTTACTGATCTATCAGCATTCTGTTGGAGAGTCATTTTCTTTCCTTTATATGACCTTCTTTTAGTCCTTCCCATATTATTAATAACAGCAGTAGCTGTAGCAGTAGCAGCAGCGACTGCGCTAACAATAACATCAGAATTGGGTTTGGTGAAAACCATATACTCGCTCTGGGTTTCACCCCCCTGGCTCCTCATGCACCATAACTTGAACATGTTCAGGTAATTGCTTCTGCGGTTTACCTGCTGACACCAGGACATTACATTCAGCTGCCCTTGTTTGTTTCCTTGTTTTAACCATATTAAGTTATAAATTTGAATGCAATACTAGTTGGAAATTTTCCCACAGAATCACCCAACAGCTTATCTTACAAAAAATGGCTCTTACTGTAAATAGTACAAAAGTCCCAAAAGGAAACAGCAACAAAAAGTTTCAAACCACCAGTTTCTTCATAAGAATGTTATAGGTTCTCTCTTATAATAGTTTGCATGATGTATGGTTTAATTAGCAGATCCACCTGACCAGACTCCGATCAGACTCCCTCCCGAGGTTGAGTTTCAAAAAAGTTCTCAAATCTTTTAGTTCAACCAGCTTATTTTGTTCATCCAAAGTGATAAAATGCAGCCACAATTCCCACAGCCAACAGATATTAAAAGGTTCTCTCGACCAAACTAATGGATCCCTTCCAGAACTTCTCAGAATAAGTATCAGAATCAGGGTCTCCACTAAAAAGAGAGAAAAAAGATTGTAAGTTTCTACTCAGCAAAAAAAGCTATATCCTAAAAACCTAAAAAAAAAAAAAAATTATGAGCATTCAGTCACAGACATAAGCGAAATATTATGCCTGATAGTCCTTTTTAAATTGCCCTTAATTTATCTAAATCTAGTTGTGCTCGCTCAAAAGCTAAACATTTGAAGCTTAAGGCTAAGTACTTTACATTCACACTAGCCAAGCAGGTGCACTAACTCTTCTTCTCTAAGAATTACTTACTTGCTTGTTGCTCCTTATGCATACATGTGATGGACCCTTCCATGGCCATGTCGTGATACATGTGATACCTCCCTCTTTTCGCAGGAGACTCCTGGTTTTTTGGCTGAACTCCCTCCTCCCTCCTGGGAAACAAAATCTCCTGCTTAAGTAAAATTCTGTCCAAAATATCCATTCATGTTTTTTTGGCAGTTAAAGACAGATAAAAAGTAAATTAGTGGTGAACAATGTAAGGGATAACTTTATATAGCTAGTTATTGATTCTTTTTAGTGCTTTTTATTTTTTTGATGCCATTTAAGGACAAACTCATGACGTTACGGCATCTCCCTACTAGCAGATCAATCTCCCTACTAATTTGACCCAAATCTCCCTCTTAAGCAAGTTGGACATATCACATGTATGCTTATGGGATTCACACTAAGAACTCAAAGTACTGGAGTTCCACCGTCCCTCAGCAGTTTTTACAATACAACAGCGTCCACACTAGTCACGGTGCTCACTGCTTTCATATCCAGCTAATTCATACGGCAGAATTGGAGCTACTATAGACTAAAATAAACTGGTTCTGTGGCGATTCCTTGTCTACATTTAATATTTAGCAACTTGGCATATTTCAGGCTTCTGTTGCCACTGAGAAAAACAAAAAAACAGCTAAAAAATCAGCTAGAAATCCAGAGAGCCGGAATAAGTGCATCCAACTCTCTCCTCTCAGCAACCTCGGCTACCTAATTAACAGAGTGCTGGCAGATGATTTAAATAGAGGGATAATCACAAACCTGTGCACTCTTTACCTAATCAAGTCAATTTCCAATTTCAGTTTCAGTCAGACAAGCTGTGACTCATCTTTTCCAGAATGCTTCCCTTATCAAAAACTCTCCTTAAATGTATACGAGGTAAATAAATATAAGAATAAAAAATCTTAAAATATAAAATAAGAATATAAAATATGTAAAAATATCCCTCGATTCATGTATAAATACTAGAGGGAGCTGCAGTATTCACAGTAACCCAGCAGTGAGAGTACAGAACCCATAAAACACAACTCTGGGTGTTAAAAAGAATATTTAGTATTTAATATAAAGTCAGGGTTACATCCCTTTTATTGGAGCCGAATACACATTTTCTCTATTAGCATTCCTCAGCCTTTTGGGATTTTTCAGCCGTCGCGACCGGCCCTTCTCCACCTTGGCAGTCCTGCACCACGCCACTTAACTGGGCTTTCCTCCTACAACGTGAGGGGGAGAAAAAAACACCAAATGGGGAACACAGCAGAGGCACAGGTCAAAGATGTCCACAAAGGAGACAGACTTTTGAGGCATAGATGGCATACTTTGCATAAATATAAAACTTGCAGTGTTTCCCCTGCTTCTCGGTACTCCTCCACAGAATAGAGAGCATGAATCTGTGTGGCCGCTCCTCACCAGCTCCCAGCAAAAACAACCACCATGTTAATGGTAGACCAACACCTTACGTTTCACCATGGCACAGCGTAGCTTAACTGGAGTGGTTTATCTGTCTTATAAAATGTCAAAATTGTTTTGGAGAGGGGGTAAAAGTGCTGGTGTGCGGTCGCGCTCTGATATACGCATGGTCGTGCGATGTGTTTTATACAATCAGAACACTGGATTTGGATTTGGATTTGTTGCTCATTTTATAACTATATTTATTGAATCCCCCAAGGTGATTGATTCAGATCATAAAACATTAACCATCATAACACCAACACTAATGCAGAGATTTATCAAACGTAAAAGTATAATTAACAGCTGGAATATATTTTAGGAAGCTGATTAGTTGTAGCTGTTACTCTGTCAATGCTATAGGATGAAACTCCACAATCAGTGACAAAATTTAGAAACAGAAGTAGATGTTCATATAAACTAAATCAAGACCTCAGGACCTGTTTCAGATCAGATGTGGCAAAAACTGCAAACAGACTGTTTCTGGCTGGCCTGTTGGTGTAGACGGCTGAGGTGCTGACACCTTACCTCTTATCATGTCGGTAACCCAGGGTTAGGAGCGAGCTTGGGTTGCCAGGGGTTGGCCGGGGGAGAGAGGATTGAGTGGCCGATGGACAGCTCTCCTCTCTCGGGAGGGGTGGGTCATGGATCCCTGGCAACTGCAACACCACACAGAGGTGTGCTGTACACAGCCAGAGCCACACAAGGGATCGGGGGGAGTTGATGATGGACGCCCATGGAAGGAGTGCGGGAGTGCTCATATCTGTGCTGGACATCATTGCACATCCGCACCTCTTGGGGGGGAAATCATGAAAACAGGAAAAACCCCAAACATTGGGAGGAAGATGCCTCACTAGCCCACCATGTTCTCCACTGACTGCTGCTCTCTGGACCTGAGTGCTCCTGTCCTCCACCTCTGCCTGTGCCTGGTACTGCATGAAGAAAAGATGTTCACCAAGGAGCAGATGGTGGCCCCGCCCCAAGGGGTTATGACCAGGGGGCACCTCACAGGTGAGTCACGGGTGAGATGGAGGAACAGGTCTCTGGCTAGAGAGGAGCACAGCAGGATGGGAACAGGGCAGTGCTGGGCAATCGGGCCCCAATGCACAGTGACCGGAGGGAAAAAGAGTAAAAAAAAAAAAGGGAGACTGTTTCTGATGAAACTTTGTAAGCAGTTGTTAAAGCAATGCACAGTGGATGGAAAGGACAGCACATTTCATACAGGTACTTTCATACAGGTACAGTATATGTCATTTCAGACTGAATTGTCTATAGTTGAAGGAATATTGCTGAAAAGTGATAGAACTGTGGTTCCTAGCCCAGGTCAAAAGGAAATGCTGCATAAAATTCTGGGCATACATATATATGGATATTGAGAAATGTAAACAGAGAGCAAGAGATGTAGTGTTCTGGCCAGACATCACCAATGATGTGGAAAACACTGTTTTGGCTTGTCACACATCTCAAAAGTACAGACTTGCACTGCAGAAAGAACCTTTAATATCATATTCAAAACATGCTGATGTTTGGGAAAAGGTAGGTGTGGATTTGTGCAATCTAGCGGGTAGAGTACATGGCTGTGATCAATGCATTTTCTACAGTAGTTTCCCAGAGGTTGTCAAGCTTAAGGCACCAACATCAATTCAAGTGATACAAAAGTTAAAAGTATTTTTTGCAAGATTTAGAATACTACAGACTGTGAGGACTGACTATAGACCTCACTTTGCAAGTAAAGAATGTAAAGCTTTTGCAGACTCTTATGATTTCAAATATAGTATGTCACCACTAGTAGATCTAGCTATATAGCAAAGTAGCACCTGTTGCCCCCCCTTAGACCAGCAAAAACTAGCTGTTTAATCTGAACTTAAAAATGTGACATTTTACAGTTTTGAGGGAAAGTGCCACTCCCTTGACTCTGCAAAAATTACCTCTGTGACCTCCCACTATAAACATTGAAAATAATGTATAGTTACCTATCAGTAATAAGCTGGTTAGAGCGTCAAGCCATTGCCATTGGCGACCACTGAAACCTCGAGAGCAAAGCGACGTTTAATGAACCAGTATAAATCTTTTCAGTGAACATGTAGCACAGTTTAATGGTAACCATTAAAAAGTATTCGTCACTTAATAGTGATTGAGCAAAAGGAACCAATAATGGGGTTGGGGCAAAATGGTTGCCTTAAACTTGATGCAAATGGTGAATGAGACCACCAGGTTGAAGGTCCTAGTGTCAAACTGTAAAAATATTAAGGACATTGAAATATTCCCCGGATAATCTTAGTGATCATTCTCCCATATTATGCAAATGGAATGTAAAGATGAAGAGACCAAAACCAAAGACATCACTGTTTCTTTCTCTTTCACCTGTGTCCTGTGACTGATTTTTGTGGGGCGATTCCTCAGTACTCAAGAGAAAAGGGCCATAAGTATGGGAGATGGGATGCTTCAGAACCCTGTAGGAAGCTGGTTTCAGTTGCCTTTCACAGCAGTGTGCTTTAAAATAGGGACACTAGTGAAACTAAGCACTGCCTTATATTAAATGTAGATTATATAAGCACTTAGTAAATACAGGCAAAACAATGTACTTTTTTAATCTCATTTGTTGTTTGCATTTCTTAGTGTAATTAATTAGTATCTATGATTCCTTCGCCGACCATCTCGAAGAACTGCAGAAGAAACTAAGGCAAAGATTAGGACTATTCTACAGAATTAACCACCTACTCACAAAGGAGGCCAAGATTCAACTGGTTCAAGCTACCTTTCTATCTTTAATAGATTACACGGACCTGCTCTACAGCCACTGCACTGCCTCTGCACTGGCTAAGTTGGACACCCTCTACCACAGAGCTATCAGGTTCATTACTGGCCTTCCACTTTCCACACATCACTGCTCCCTGTACTCATCGTTAGGCTGGACTTCTCTTCACTATAGAAGGAATAGAAATGCCGCCCTATGGGCCTTCAGAGCAGTGACCAACAAGCTCCCCTCATATGTCTCAGATTGTATTCCCCGGAGTGTGTTAGGCACCTACGCTCTAAGAAGTTATTCCCTAATTGCCCTCCAAGTTCCAAGGGTCAAAACTCATTTCAGCAAAGCTGCTCTAAGCTTCTCTTTAACCACATTGTGGAACGGTTTACAAAGGAACTTGAAGCTGAGCTGCCCTGTTAGCCTGAATATCTTCAAGGCGCTCTACAATCACTACATGAAAGCACCTTGCAAATGTTTTCCTCACTGCTAGCCCACTAATTCCACAATTCCCCCTTTCCATCCTGACACTCGCCATGTTTCTGCCCCTGGCTCTCACTCTTTCCCTATTAACTCTTCCTGCTGCACCCACCCTTCCCTGTCCACTCCAGCCTGGCTAAAGTCCCACCCCATCCATAGTAGTGTACCAATTATCTACCCCTCCTCCGTCATTATCATAATAAACAAGTATATGACAGCCATAGTCACTTTCTGTGGTTTTAGCTCAATTTTTCCCCCAGTCGTCAGTAATATATCCCTCCTCTTCTTTACCTCTCTAACCTGCCACCCCATACACATCCTCTTTCCTCTATATGTGTAGTTGCCGGCTGCCTCACTCAAAAGATCTCTGCTTATAACCCCTGCATGCCTATGGTTGACTGTACATCTGCTGACTTCTTCAATTGTAAAATAATGCTGTTTTTTTTTATTTATTTAAACCTTGTACTGTACTGTATACACTGTATATACTTTTTCTTCCTTGTATATTATTGCTTTTTGTATACTTGCTTCTGTACTGTACTTTGATGTATTCATGACCAGGTCCACCTTGCAAATGAGCCTTGCTCAATGGTGCCCACCTGGATAAATAAAGATTTTGATTGATTGATTGATTGATAATGTGTTTTCAATGTCTAAGTGTAACTTTACAGGAGCAGTATTTAATGATGTCACCTTTTAAGCGCCGTGCCTTTTAAAACAAAATGAGAACAGTGTGAAATGTGTCATGCAGCTCACAAACCTGTGGAGCTTGCTTTTTTATTTTATTTGTACTCGATACACTGATGTAATAAAGGAATCTTTGCACTAGCCAGTGCTTGTTCAGCTGAATCTGTTAACAGGTGCCCTGGATTGTTGGTGGACGTAGACATGGATTTCGAGAGCACCGCTGTCTCATGGAGCAAGATTTTTCTGCTAGATCCACCCCTTCGTATTCATTCTAGTCCTACATCTCCACAAGAGACTGCATGAGCTGAGTGTGGAGTAAAGATCATCAAGAATTTGTCGAAGAAGGTCATGGATGGTGAAGCTGACCCATCACTCACATTACTGAATTACAGAGCAACACCATTAGAATGTGGCAAATTGCATGCACAAATGCTCTTGTGTCACCAAATGCATACCGTATTAGCTCATCTAGAATTTAAATACTATACTGCTAATGGGCCCTATGCAATAAGGTACGATAATCACACCATAGCAGCCTGTGCAGGGCCTGCATTCTCTTTCAGTCCCCCCAAAACTGAAGTTAATGCAGAGTCTGAGAGACACATCCTCTCTAACTGACAAGCTGCAAAATGACACATTTTCTGTATGTACGTAATTATTAAAAAGTCAAAAATCTTGTATATGCGTATTACTATAGAACCTGCCATCCTAAACAAGCAACATTTATGGTTGTAAAACATTGCTGGATTACATGTCTGGGAATTATGCCTCTGCACTGCTGAAATGTATACTAAACCTTGGCCTGGATATTCAAAGCAATTGCACATGCGCAACTGCGGAGATGTGCCATAGAGCAATATTCAGCAGGAGCAACTGCGCAGCGCAAGTGGCAGTGTGCCAATGCACAATAGAAATGTATGCCTGTGCAAAGGCAGCGGGCAGACCCATGAATATGCGGCACAGTATGATATTCAACCCCCAACCAATGGCGTAAGCGAGGAGTTACTGCCAGTTGCATGCAGCAGACTTGAGCCTATAAAAACAGGGAGCAAGTTGGAGGAGAGCACTTGCGCCAGAGGGGAGCAGGACAGTGGGAGACAGCCAGGCCATCTGAGAGAGGAAGAGGGAGACAGGGAGAGAAAGAGACAGAGAGAGAGAGTGAGAGAGAGAGAGAGAGTTTGAGAGGGAGTGTGACACACAGGGAGGCCCACTGAGGGAGGGGGAGAGAGTGGGTGCCCAACAGAGCCACCGGACCCAAGGGAAGTGACACAGGCACCCACAGGGGTGGGTGACAGAGCCAGCAGGCAGAATCCAGCCAGGAGCAGGGTACGCAGGTGGGAGCCCTGCCGAGTGACAGGCACTGCCCCACAGAGCCGGGGGGGGGGGCCAGTGGAGCCGGATGCCCAGGGGGTGACAGCACAACAGGGGCCATGGCCAGTGCGGCATTCCAGATGGAGGCCATAATGAGGGGTGTGAGGAGGCAGAGCAACATGGCCATAGAAGGGTCCATCGGCAGTACGCCCGGAACAGGCGGTACCAGCCCCACATCAGCTTCGAGAGCCACGCTGACACAGAGATCGTGGGCCGATATCACCTGAACTGGGCAATTCTGAGGCAGCTCTGTGAGCTGTGCAGTAAGGAGATGCAGGCACCCACTAGATGGAGCCATGCCCTGACAGTGAAGACAAAGGTAACAGCTGTCATGTGCCTGCTCGGCACAGGCGCCTTCCAGAGACCAGCAGGGGACACCACAGGCATAACCCAGTTGGCCACGTCATGGCTCCTCACACAATTCCTCAATGCCCTGCTGCCACATGCTGTGGAACTCATCCACTTCCCCAGCACACAGGCAGAGTGTACAGCAACCATGCAGGAGTTCCACAGGGTAGCACCTATGCCTGGTGTGCTAGGGGCCATCAACTGCACCCATGTGGGCATCTGCATGCCACCTGGCATGGAGGGGGTAGCCTACATCAACAGAAAGGGCTACCCCAGCATCAACTGCCAGATGGTGTGCGATGCCAGGGGGCACATAACCAATGTCTGTGCCACACACCCTGCGGGAGCATATGGCGTCTTCATCTGGCACAGCTTGGCACTGTGGCACAGGTTTGAGACTGGGGACATCCCCACAGGACACCTAGTGTGTGAGTATGGTGAAACCATGGGCCGCTGGGTGCAGCAGGGCATGGAAGGGGTGGCCAGGGCAGGGGGACTGCCATGTGCACCTGGGAGGGGCATGGGGCACAGTGACAGGGGTCACCAGGCTAACCCTCTCTCCTCTCTCTCTCTCTCTCTCCCTCCCCACACAGGTGACAGTGGCTACCCACTCAGGCCCTGGCTGCTCACCCCCTACTGGCGCCAATCATCCCCAGTGGAAGAGCAGTACAATGAGGCACACACCAGCATGTGGATCATCATCGAGCGTGTGTTTGGGATGCTGAAGGCATGGTTCCGTTGCCTGGACAGGTCCGGTGGTGCCCTACAATACAGCCCCTCGAAGGCCTGAGGCCTATTCCTGGCCTGCTGCATGCTGCACAACATTGCCATTGACCGTGGGATAGCTGTCAAGGCCGATGAGGGGAACAGCAGTGGGGACGATGCTGGCGATGGGCCGGAAGGTGATGGGCAGCCCCCCCCCGGGTGGAGGGATCCCCGGCTCATGCAGCTGGCACACCACCATCAAGACACAACAGCAAAGGAGCACTACGGTGCACGCAGGTAGGTGGACAAACACCAATGCACAGAACCAACACAGTGGCAGGGCACACTGCCATGGCAGTGGCGGAGCAGTGCCACATGGCCACACGCAACACCACACCACACAGCACTGCACAGCATCACACACATACACACACACACAGACACACACACACACAATGGCACCCGCAGGCAGGCGATGGGGTGCTAGTGCATGGCGTGGATCAGACACAGGGCACCAGTGCACATGTGCAACCAGTGTTGAGAAGGCATCATCACACACATGCCACATGGGCCAATGGACAGGCAGGCGCGCACACTGGCAGCGTGTGGTGCACCACACAGCTGCCACGACTGTGCCATGCACACACACACACACACACAATGCCCATGTGCACACAGGGCAGTGGCTGCAGACAGCAGACAGGGAGGTGTACACATCAGGTCTGCCATGCAGACACACAGCCACCAAGGACATGGGGACGGCCATGACGCGGCCGCCGAGCAGACTCAGGCTGTGCGACGGCCACAGGGGGTCTGCAACCGCCCCCAAGGATGGGACTGCGGGACCATGACCAGGTCCTCGCAGGGGTCCGCAGGCTCCCAAACGGGCCCACACTAGGTGTGCCTGGGATGCCCACAGTGGAGCCCAGCACCGACACGGTTGGGGTCGCCTGACGCCGGGGCTGTGGGGTGGACATTGCACTCCGCGGTGTCTGTGGCAGTCCATCATGCCCTGTGGCAGCCAGTGGGGCAAGGCTCACTGAGATCACACTGGCATTGATTGGCCTCCAGGACCTGCATGGTGCCCCTCTCATGCTGCTCGACTGCCTGGCGCACCTCTGTGCGGGAGTACCTGCACCCCAGCCATGAGCAGCACCTGTTGCTTCATGGAGGCCCACAGCAATTGGGTGTGCTTGGCCAAGGATTCGGCACCCTGGGGTGCATGGGCATGGCACCAACCCACCGGTATTGTACAACCACGCTGCATGGCCCCTCACTCAGGTGGGTGCTGCACAGCTGGATCCTCATGGGGTTGGGCAATGACAGGTGCTCTGGCAGCGGACACGGTGCCCGGACTCCCAATGTCTCCAGCCATCTGCTTCTGCCGCCCCTCCAGCCGCTGTGCACTGGCCAGCACCTGTGCGGGTGCCCCGCCACCCTGCACCACTGTGCCTGTGCACAAAGTGGTACCAGGGGCAGTGGCAGGCAGCTGTTCTACCACCAACAGGCACCAGCCACACTGCCAGTGCTGGTCTTTGGTATGGGTGTCTCCCCTCTGACATGACCCTTGTCGTCCAGGACTATGGTCATATCATCATCAGTGTCAGACCCTGCCCTTATCTGTGTCTCTGCATAGAGCACGCCATGGCTGGCATCTCGCTGGAACACAGCCAGGACCTCATCTGCCACCACGCCCGGGAAATCCAGCTGGACAATGGTAGTGTGCTGCAGCCTATCAGGCCCCCGGATGCCCATGGAGGTGGATGGCTGCTCCTCTGGGGCTGGGCGGGCTCCTATGATAGCCGCAGGCACCCCTGCCACTGCATGCTGGACAGCCAGTGCTGTAAGGGAACACAGATGCGTTAGAGCTGCTGACTCAACCTGCCATGCCTATCATACAGTGATGGTCTCCCTTCAGTCTGGAAGCCACCGTCCGGCACACCCTCGACCGCACTATGCCATATGGTGGCCGCCACCAGCTCCTCCAGTGCCATGAGCTGTGTCACGGTGGCCTGGCCACCACCTGTGGCCGACCTGGCAGCCCAAGTGGCAGCCACCTTTTCCTTTATCTGATGCTTGTCGGTGCCCAGCTTTTTCCTTGCACTCCTGTGCAGCCCACTGGTGGCTTCCCTGTTGGTTCATGGCCTCCACCACCTCCTCCCAGGCCACGGCCCTGGCCTGGGGTGTGCCAGTGGTGCCACTCAGCAAAGGCTCCCTGTCGAGGTACGCCTCGAACAGGGCATCTTCCTACGCTCTCGTAGAGTTGGGCCTGTGCTTCTGGGCAGGCCTACGCTCCTCACCCTCCTCGTGCTCAGACATGATGCTACCTGTGGACATGGATATGTGGTTAGTGGCTGTAGTGGCCCAACCCAGCCATCCAGCACCCTGTGCTGGCCATCCCCTCATCAGGTGCAACTTACCTGTGATGGCTGCAACACCGGTCCATGGCCTGTGCTGTTGTGTGGTGCCTATGTAGTGCATTGCATGCAAATGAGCTGATGTGCAACTGTAATGACATGCAAATGCCCTCATTGTGCCGCAGATAGGCTGATGAGCTAATCTGCATATGACGGCTGAATATCGTGCTCTTGTGCATTTTGCAATGGACTTGCTCTGGCGCATGTCATTGCATAATACCGTGACATGCGCAGTGCGCACTCGCCAATGCGCATGCACCACAGCATATGCTACAGACTATTGTGCCGTGTGTGCTAGGTGTGCTATAGGGACCATCGTGCCCTATGTGCCATGGGCCCTATGGCGCTGGGGTGCTATAGGGGCTATGGCACTTGGGTGCTATTGGGCCTATGGTGCTCAGGCACTATTGGGCCTATGGCACTCGAGTGCCATAGGGCTAATGGCACTCGGGTACCATAGGGCCAATGCCACTAGGGCGCTATAGGGCCTTTGATGCTCAGGTGCTATTGGGCCCATGGGGCGTGGTGCCTTCATGGCCCTTTTGCGCAACGTGCGTCATGGGCCGAATAGAGCTCATGCACACATTGCATGTGCTGACCCCTGACCCCTACCCTATGCCCCTCAGGGACCTCTGCCTATGTGCTGGTGTGGCCATGCCCATGCCGCGCATCCCCAGAGATGCACGATTGCCGCAGGCAGCGCATCTCCATGTGAGGCACGCATCCTGAGCAAGTTGTGCACATGCGCTACTGGGCGCCATTTTGGCCTGCTTCATTCCTGTGGAACCATGCCACATCATGCAGTGCCCTGTTTCTGTAACTGGAGCCAGGTTGAGCTGGTGAACCTGGTGGCCCACGTGGAGCCCCATGCTGCCAGTCTGTTTGGCCAACAGCCCCTCTACAGACCCAGGACCGAGGTGTGGCAGGACATTGTGGACGGGCTTGTCCAGGCCACTGGTGTGCAGCACACCAAGGAGCAGTGTCACCACCGGTATGGGGACCTGTTAAGGAGGGACCCAGAGAGGCTGAGGGCACTGCAGGCACGCGTCTGGAGGGGGGCCGTGCCATGGCCAGGTAAGTGGGTTCCGACTGCGTCTGTGCATGTCCACTGTTCCATGGGGCTGGCAGGGCTGCATGCCATGCCAGGGGGGCTTGTCATTGTGTGCTCTGTGGCTTGGCATTGCCAATCACTGGGTGTGCTGCGTCACTGCCCTGCGGCCTTGCCAGACCGGGGTGCACTCTGCGCTTGGGGGGGGTGAGGGCAGTGGGCTCATGCTGTGGATGTGTTCTGACGTGTGCCTGTCTGTGTTGCCATCCTAGGACCTGAACACCGTAGAAGAGCCAGGGTGGCGGGGGCACCTGGCAGTCAGCAGCAGGCCGCTGTGGGCCCATTGGTTGCTGATGGAAGTCCGGGCGGGCGTGGTGTGCCAGGACCAGCACGCGTGGTGCCACAGCGAGCAGGTAGGCACTGACAAGGGTGGGGGTATGGCCTTGGTTCCCTGTACCTTGTGCCATGGCAGCTGTGTTCAGCACATGGTACAGTGTGCGTGGCACCGTGGGGCAGCTATTGCACATGTGTGGCAGCTGTTGGTGGGCCGGGTGTGTGTCCGTCTACCACTTGTGCTGCTGCAGTTCCACTGCAGCACCATGCCACCTGCCTACTGCTGTGCTGTCGGGTGGCCCTTGGGCAGTGGATTCCAGTGCTGTGCACTGACGTGGCTTGTTAGGTTGGTGGCAGGCATAGGCCCACCCACTGTGGTGGCCCGGGTGCCATGCCACAGGCATGTGTTCCCACAGTCCGCTGCGCACAGGAGTGGCTAGGGTGCTTTGGACATGCACTGATCGCCTGTCCCTTCCTCTACCATAGGTGTCCAGAGGAGTTCCAGGCTTCCACTGTACTGCCGTCTGCTGTGGCAGATAATTCTTATAACATCTCATATGATGAAGATCACAGACCAGACCAGGCGGATCCTGCTATGGGACCAGCGCAGGGGGAGGCGCCAGGCATTGGCAGGTCGTGGCCGGCCATGATGTATCCCAGCCCCCTTCCCGCCTCTGTCCTCCCTTCCCCTACCTTCCCCCATCCACCTGTACAGGCCCTGTCCCCTGACCCCTTCCCACCTACACCTATCCTCCCCTTTGTTTATTGTTTTCTGTACAGCTGTGTTGCTATTGTTCTATTACATTTGTTACCTGTTTAGCCTTCTGTGTCCATGTCTGCTTTGCAGCTGGTGAGTGGGTCCATGCTGCAGTGGTGTGGTGGGTGGCCGTGTGGTGTGCCTGTGTCATTGGGTGGTGCATGCATGGTGGTGGCGTGCCCCTCGGTCAGTGGCTGTGCCCTTGGAGCAGCCCTGGGCTGGCAGTTCGGGCTGTTGTAGTGTGTGTGTGTGTGGTGGGTGCCATGTGTCACGGTGTGGTTTGTTGTTGGCCGGGTGGCCGCGTGCCATCCGGTGAGTGGTGGACTAGGGTGCCCACCCTTAGACATCAGTGCCGCATGTGCCCTGTGTCCTCCACTGAGGGGGTGGTTACATGCCTGCACTCCATGAGTAGTGGTCACCTGTGTGCTGGCTGTGTGTCCCTGCCAGTGTTCATGGCCTGGTGCCCCCGCCTTCCCATTCTGTCCCCCCCTTCCCCCTTGCCTGGCACCCCGCAGTGCCTGTGTCTATTCCTGCTGTGTCTTGGCACATCTTCCTTGATCCCTTGCACATCCCTGGGTGCACTATAGCACATATCTGGTTGCTCCTTTGCGCAACCATCACTGTGCCATCGTTCAGCGGCTGCGATATTCAGCCGCGTTATGCTGTCACATGTTGCGGTGCACAACCATTGAATATCGCAGTCACTGCACCATTGCACAGCTGACTTGTGCTGCTCTGGGGTTGCACATGCCTTTGGCGCATTTCTGAATATCCCACCCCTTGTATATACATTCTATATAGCTTGGCTTGAGTGTTTCCTTTTTGTTCCAACCTTTGAACATAGTTGCAGAGATGGAATCATGTTGGAACGGTATCCCTCACTGCTGTGTACATTCCCTTTTTCGGGTCAGGGAGCCAGGAGGGTGACTATGTCAGGTTGCTGGACACTGACCAGAAGAAAGGGGTAGGTGGCAGTCTAGGGTGTAAACAAATTGTACTATATTTCAAAACAAAAAGAACCATAGGATAAAAAACAAAGTTCAGGACGGATAAGGTACAATATACAACATATCAGAAATACTTACAGGCAGTTTTCATAGAGAGATAGCCTTTGAAGAGAACCTTTTCTGTCATTTTTAAAATACCCAAACAGAAAAGGGGATGCTCCCTTATCTCCATCAGATCTCCTCTGTGCCACTTTTAGAATTTTTCAAAATCCTCCCCCCCCAAGGTAGGGAAGGGATACGTAATTTACCGAGGGCTAGCTATGCAGTCCCTTTCAACTTCCTTATGGCCAGCTCTGCCCCCACACGCTGATGTTTTGTGATGTAATTATATGGAGAGCACAGGGCGTGCTCCATGCAGGTCTATGGAGCGGGACTTTCCAAAGCTGTTTTTGGACCTTTAACTGGACATTTGAAATCAGAGCCAGTGTTCAACTAACAAGGCCCCTGTTAGTTGAATCCTGGTTCTGATTTTACCAAATGTCCAGTTAAATGTCTGAAAACACCTTTTGCAAATCACACTCAGTATACTTGCATGGGGCACACCCTGTGCTCTCCTTACAGTTAAATCAAAACAATTCAGAGCGTGGGGGTGGAGCCAGCAATAAGGAAGTAGAAAGGGATGGCACACCTAGCCCTTTGGGGACAAACTATGATCCCTTCCCTTCCTTGGGGGGGTATTCCGAAAATTTTTAAAAGTGGCATAGAGGAGCTCTGATGGAGGTAAGGGAGTGTCCCTCTTTTTAGACTGCAGCACTGAGAAAGGTGCTCTTTAAGTCTTGATCTGAAGATAACACATGATGCTATAGTCAGAATATGAGACGGCAAGGAGTTTCAAAGTTTGGAGGCCCTGAAACCAAAGGCTTTTTGCTCCAAGCCCATCCTAACCTATGGAAGGTAAGCAGATTAGTATCCATGAAAGGAAGAGCTCGGCTTCTAGCAGGGGCGTGTCAGCTGTGAGGCTAAGTCATTACTTTTTCCAACTCCCCCTCATTATTTATTTATTTATTTATTTATTTATTGGAAACAATCAGAATTACAAACCTTTGAGTCACAGACTCTTTTGCAAAGGCTCCACGTCGGTTACAAAGGGTGGAGGGTAGACAAATACAGTAGAGAACATATATAAAACAGGCAGAATTTACAGAACTGAACAAAGGAGCAGTCCAGGCAAAACTTAATATATGGTGAGGCAGTTAGGCAGCAATCTTGGGATACCCGGGCAGGGATTTTGGAGAAGTACGTGGGGCCTTGTGGGACCCTGAGTTGAGAGTAGGGGGAGGGAGGGCGGTCATCTGGGTGAGCAGAGTTAGCCGCAGTCACATATGGCTCTCTCAAGGAGGTGAGCTTTGAGGCCTGTTTTAAATTGAGAGATGCTGTGGGTCTGTGAGAGTGAGTGAGGTAATGCATTGAGCCAGAGAGGGGCTCGGTATCGGAAGGATCTTTGCCCTAGGGAAGTTCTACATTGAGGTACAAGGAACGGAGAGCTTGCGGAGAGCCTTGTATTGCACCTGTGAGGTGCAGAACTGATTAAGGGGAAAAGTCCGACGGGGGCTAGGTGAAGGTGTATCTTTTTTGTGAGGATGCAGGTGTGGAACTGTAATCAATGTTGGAAGTTTAACCAACCAGATAATGCATAGAGATCACAGGTGTGGGTTAGCCTATCACAACCCATGACCCAACCCATTATTAGCATGGATGCTTGTTGAGGTATTTCTGAAATGGAGCAGGTGTTGTAGTCTGCTGTTTCCATTCACCAGTTAACCAGGACTGCGTTGACTCTGAATTTCTCTTTGTTGGAGTTTTATTATTTCAAATCTAAACAAACTATGGTCAGAGCCAACACGGCTGCAGTAGCACTATAATGGACCAAGACAAAGAGTGTGAATGTAACTGAGTGATGGAGTTTTTCAATTTTTTTTTCTCCCAGAGAGCTCCTTCACAAACAACAAATCCTGCCATTGATACGGCAATTGCACCCACCCTTTCCAGTCTCTGGCAGGTCTCCTATCCCCCTCCATCACTCAGTTACATCCACACTCTTTGTGTCGGTCCCCTGTAACGCTGATGCAGTTGTGTTGGCTCTGATCAGAACTTGTTCAGTCTGGGATCTGCTTTGATCCAGTTTTACAGCTGAGGGTGAGTGAAGTACAGGGAAATCAAGTGATTGTCAGTGGCTGTGTTGGGATTCGAACACCATAACTCCTAGGTTCATTACTAGCACTTTGTGAAAGGTAGTTGTAGCCCATTTTAGTATTTAACACTAACAAGCAACCTTTGTACAGTTTGTGATTCCTGAATGTCTTGTTTACACCAGGTTCGAGTAGAAAAGTTGTGCTATTGTTCCAACAGAACCCCACTGTACTGAAATATATATGGAAGAACAATGCAGTTTGTTACTGGTTTCTTTGATACATTTGGAACCATCACTGCATTCCCATGCAAGTCTGGTTATCAGGAAATAAAAACTTTATCCAATAAACTATTGATAAAATGCTATCATTTGTCTTTCAGTACACTGACACACGGGTCTGTTGCCACGGGGGTGCATCTTGCAGCACTGGCTAATCTGTCTGTCAAAACAGCCCATTTGAGAAGTGCTTCATTTTCAGTGTGGGATCTGCTTTGACCCAATTCTGCAACTGGGGATGAGTGGAGCACTTGGGAAGTCAAGTGACTGTCAGTGGCTGGGGTGGGATTCAAACACCCTACCTCCTAGATACAATACTAGCACCTTATAAAAGGAAGTTTTATTACATTTGAATATTCATTTTACTCTCAAAACAGCCTTTCTAGTGCCAGGTACATCATGTAAGCTGCAGGAGTATAAGAGCAAATTTATTTCAGGGCTTGTGTATCCAAGGTCTTTTGTCATGTGGCCCCTCACTGTGCTGAATTATCCTGAAATATCTGATTGTCTTAACAGTAAACAGCCCAAACAAGAAGCATCTCATTTTAAGTGCAGTATCTGCAGAATAGCCTGGAGCTTCCAGCAACAAGTTATGAATGAGCTTGGTACAGTCAGCAGATCCGGGTTTGATACCCACAACTTCCACTTGCATACTGTGTGACCCTGAGCAAGTCATTTAACCTCCCTGTGCTTCCTGGTCACTCCTGTAAATGGGTCTAATGCTCAGTGGGTCTCAACTGGTTAGTAAAGAATAAAAAAATAATTGTAAGATCTCAGCGGTCCCTAGACTCTGGAAAGCAGGCCTAAGTTTGGGCAGCTGTGGTAGTGCAGTCATCAGGTGGGTTTAAATGTGATTTATGCAGAAATGCAGCATTTGATCAAATGAACAAGTCTCCATATCCTTTCTCCTCCTCTGCATGCAGTGAATGAGATGGTATGGGGAGGTGCTGCCATGCAGGTACAGTATGTCACCAAGGGGGCACCCAGCAGCACCAGCTGAGCTACCTGTCAATAAAACCCAATTGAGAAGCATCTCATTTTCAGTGCAGGATCTGCTTCAAAATACTGTTACTGCTGGGGGTAAGTGAATCACAAGGAAGTCAAGTGGCTGTCACTGACTGGGGTAGGAATGAACACCATATCCCCTCAGTACAGTACTAGCATCTTACCAAAGGCAGTTTTAGAACATTTAAGTATTTCTTTTCCTCTAACAAAAAAACAAACTTTCTATAGCTTGTGATTCTAATTTGTCTTGCTTACACCATGTTTGAGTAGAAAAGTTGTGATATTGTTCCAATAGAGCCCTAGTGTACAGAAATATAGAAGAACAATTTTCTTGGATACATTTGCAACCACCACTGCATTTTCATGCAGGTTTGGTTATAGGAAAGTTCTTTGTCCTAGCATTTATATTTCAGTACATTCACCACGGGGTGCTACAGCTCTGGCTAAGCTGCCTGTGAAGACAGCCCAATGGAGAAGGGTCTCAATTTCAGTGCTGGATCTGCTGTAACCCTGTTTTACAGGTGGGGGTGGGGAATGAGTGAAGCAAAGGGAAATCCAGTGGTGGTCAGAGGCTGTGGTGGAATTTGAACACCACAGCTTTTGGCTCTGAGCACCACCACTGGACGATGCTAGCTTCCAGGCACCTGATTACAGAAACAACCTGTTCCTGATCGCATTGGTTCTGCCCTAGCGACAGTAACATTTTTAAACATTTCCAACATCATTCCAGAAGGTAAACTGTGTTTTGCTCTTGATCAAGAGGGATGATGACAATACTCAAATTTATAAGAAACGCTTTGTAAATCTTGAAGATGTTAAGTCGATCCAGTCCATTCTAAATCCAGAATAGGTACAATTTATTTTACCAAAGACATCACAATCAAGAAACAATGTCTCATGAAATATCTGCGATCAGAACTCACAACTTGTAGTTCTAAATTGCCTGTATTATTGCAGTGAAGTGATTCCAGTCTCTGGCAGATCTCCTATCCCCCTCCATCACTCAGTTACATCCACACTCTTTGTGTCGGTCCCTTATAGCGCTGATGCAGTTGTGTTGGCTCTGACCAGAACTTGTTCGGTGTGGGATCTACTTTGATCCAGTTTTACAGTTGAGGGTGAGTGAAGTACAAGGAAATCTAGTGACTGTCATTGGCTGTGCTGGGATTCGAATACCATAGCTCCTAGGTTCAAAACTAACACTTTATCAATGGTAGTTGTAGCCCATTTTAGTATTTTACACTAACAAGCAACCCTTCTAGAGTCTGTGATTCATGAATGTCTTGTTTACACCAGGTATGAGTAGAAATGTTGTGCTATTGCTCCAACAGAACCCCACTGTACTGAAATATATATTTATTTATTTTATTAGTTTTTGTTGACCGGGAAGGAGGACTAGACAATTCTGCCTATTTTCAGCCTCGTCCTGGGGGAAGGGGTTACAGATGGATGCCAATTGACATTGAACCAGATTAAGCTGTTGGTGGTATTTTTAGTGAATGGGGGAAATTTGGCCAGGACATCGTGGAAATTCCCCTACTCTGTCAGGTGAGGGTTCTGTCGGCCAAACCTGATGGAGGATCCAGAGGCAGAGAAGCGAGTGAAGGAGCAGCAGGCTGGATGCTGATCCTCTGACCCAGCTCTGGAATCTAAGGAGGATGAAGAGGACGATATGGTGTCTGCTGTTTCAGAGGTAGACACAGGAGAAGGGGCAGAGAAGGTTTCAGACCATTTGGATGAAGAACAAATGGATACGACAATGAGAGGACTCCCTTGTACGACACAGGATGACATCGCAAATGCGGAAGCCCAACTGCAAAAAGAATTAGATGAACAGATGACCATTCTGTTTACCTTGCTCGCTGAAGATGAGGAACAGTACACGAAGCGAAAAATGGTGATGAGACATGGGAGTGAAACCGGAGGTATCAAGCAGTCTGGATCCAGCTCGTTAGGAGGCCAGGAACCACTGCAACAGGGACAGGAGATGACACGGCCACATAGAGGAGCGGACAGCATAGGACAGCAGACAGTGAGGGACCTAATTAAGGCACCCTTTAACATGGAAGATCCTCAGAAAGAGGGCTGGTCACCCGGTAAAGCTTTGCGGGATGCAGGCTGGCAGCAAACACCTTCGGGAGGATGGCTGCTGGATTTGGGCCTGTTTTTTTGGGAAACGACAGCAGAGGATGTAGGTTTGCCTGCAGAGCATACAACGCAGCAGCAGACAGAAGAACAGGACGGTGGAAGGAATGAGAGGCACAGCAGAGAGGACTAGGGACAAGGGGCTATTGCCCCACAGGTACTGGGGCTTGAGAACAGATGAAATGTATTAAAAGGGGATGCAGTGGAGAGAGAGAGAGGAGGGGATCGGGTGTGGAATGTACAAACGACATCCTAGGTGAAAGGTGTGAGACACAGGAAAGAACTGAAGGGGTAGCAGGGGAATCAAAGTTCCCTCCAGGAGACCATCCAGGGGGTCTCAGCAGGGTAATAGAGGAGACCATCCGGGGGGGGTCTCAGCAGGGCAATAGAGGGGACTCAGTGTCTAACATCAGAACTGAGCCAAGTCAGGACTCGGGATCACCCAAAGACACAGTCAGAGAGACATCCCCCCAACCCTTCCCATGCATCACATCCTAGATATGCTGATTGTTTCACTAAATCAGAGCCAGCACAATGGAGGAACACTGTGCAATTAAAGTACAGAGGGGGTCTGGAGATTAACCCCAACAGGTACTATGTTGATCGTAAATTATTGAAAGATTCTATGCACTTCATGACATCGGAAGTCTATGCCCAGATCCATGTGTCAGGTGAAGACACTTTCAATAATAGTTTTCACTCTCCCCACTCTTTAGAGTGATCCTGGCTGAAGTATGGGCAACTAAAATGTTTCCCTCTTTTAGAAATCAGGGAGTTCGTGTTAACAATATTGTATACTGGTTACAGCATCATTGCGAAGTACTGAGTGCACCTGAGGCAGTGCTAGACAGAGGAAACTTCTGGACAGGAGCCTGGACATTTAGAGTGAATCTGAGACCAACAAATGATGGGGTCACCCACCTTCCTAATAGTTTCTTCCTGGGGTGGGACAGAAGGGTTTTCTATTATGCCAGGCAGCCTAAGGCATGCCATAAGTGTGGGGCAAAAAAACATTTGGCAAATGTCTGTAACAAATTAAGACGTGGAATTTGCAATGAAATTGGACGTATTAGTCATTAGTGTGCCAACATGGCTAAATGTAATCTTTGTGATGAATCTGGTGATGTCTTTCAGGGGTGCCCATGGGCAGCTCATAATAGGCTCAGCCCTGTAAACCCAGATGAGCTGATTAAACAGGGTCAAACAAAGGAAAGCCTGCCAAGGTACACTTTGAGGAATCTGTTCCAGAAACCCATCCTCCATCCACCCCAGCTAAATGGGGTAAAACAGCTTCAATAGAGACAGCTCTTCAGGTTTTAAGTGATATTATCATAAGTGCCCTCAATATACATGCACCCCTCACCAGTGTCAGAACCAAACTCAAATCTTGTCGCTGGTTCTCTGCTGACCTTAAATCCGCACTGCTTGCCAGAGATAAACTCTGGAAAAGGGCAAGAAAGACCAAGGATCCAAATGACTGGCTTCAATTCAGAAAAGCCAGAAACTCCTGCACAAAACAAGTGAGAAATGCCAAGGCTGCCTCCTACACAGCTGAATTGGATGCCTCCTATCACAACCCTTCCAGGTTCTGGGGTACCATAAAGGGGATCCTAGGTCAAGCTTCTACCCCTGTCTTACCACCCAAAGTGCACCTAAATAGTGTTGAAATCACTGACAAGCAAGAAATCTTAAATGCCTTCAACGATCATTTCACTACAGCTGGCCTAGCTTTCGATTCCTCACCTGCAAACCTAATGAGGTCATCACTAAACTTACATTCTACTGAGGGACAAAAGGCTGCTTCCACATTCTCCTTCAAATCAATACTCTTAAAAGAAGTAGAAGACCTACTATTCCAACTAGATACAACTAAAAGCGTAGGTGCAGACTCCCTGGATCCCTACTTTCTAAAAGTAGCATTGCATGCCTTAGCTGCCCCCCTCACTCACCTCTTCAATCTGTCCCTAGCCACTGGTTCTATCCCCTCAATATGAAAGACAGCTCAAGTGTTTCCACTACTTAAGGCAGGTAATCCCATGGACCTCAACAACTATAGGCCCATTTCCATCTTACCAGTACTGTCCAAACTGCTTGAAAAGTTAGTGAACTTTCAGTTAAGTGCCTACCTTGATACCAATAATCTCCTTAACCCAGCTCAATCTGGGTTTAGGTCTATGCACAGCACCATCTCTGCCTTAGCAAAAGTTACAAATGACTGGCAGACTGCCTTAGACAAAAAGAATAACACCTATGCTGTGTTCCTGGATCTAAGCAAAGCCTTTGACACTGTGGACCATGAACTACTAATCTCCTCTCTGAACTCCATAGACCTTGACTCACTGTCTCTTAAATGGTTCAGATGCTATCTCTCTGGAAGACTACAACTGCTAAAAAATGAAGGTGACCTATCTACCTCTAAACCACTCCTAAGAGGTGTACCGCAAGGTTCCATCCTGGGCCCCATCCTCTTTGCCATTTACATCAACAATATTGACTCCAATCTCTCACAATCTAATATTCACCTCTTTGCAAATGATACTGTACTTTATGTCAGTAATCCCTCACCATCAAAAGCCTGTGAGCTTTTACAGTCTGAGTTCTCCCTCCTACAGCACAACTTACTAGAAAAGAAATTACTACTAAATGCCAAGAAAACGAAAGCTATGTTCTTTGCCACCAAGAGCTGCTCTTCCACTGTCCCATCATTCACCCTCCCACAATTATCTACCATCCTTGGTGAAAATCTGGAATATGTGGGCAAATTCAAATATCTTGGAGTCTGGATTGACAATAAACTTGACTATACTAGCCACATTGAAGAGCTCCTGAAAAAGCTTAGACAAAGACTTGGCCTATTTTATAGGATCAAACACTACCTGACCAGAGATTCAAAACAAAGGCTAATCCTGGCATCATTCCTATCCCTCATTGACTACGCTGACTTCCTTTATGGTCACTGTTCCCTCTCCCATTTAAATAAATTAGACACCTTGTATCATAGAGCTATTAGATTCATTACAGATCTTCCCTCCAGCACCCATCATTGCTCTCTCTACAATGCAGTCAGTTGGACATCCCTACAACATAGAAGAAACAAAATGCTGCTGTCTGGATCTACAAAGCTCTGACAAACAAACTCCCTTCCTACATCTCAGATTGTTTCAACCGGATCACATCCAGGCCTTACACCCTAAGGATCAATAAACTCATCATGCTGAAGATTCCTATCACCTGCACCCGGTATGGAAGGACTGCAATCAGATATTCCCTAGCACTTATCTGGAATTCCTCTTCAAAAGACCTTGAAATTGGATACCCTCATTCCTTTAACATCCTTCAAAAAACTGTACACTAGTCTTTTCCCAGAATCATGCAACTGCTTCCATAAGGCCTAGTCCTCTCACACCCCCTCCTTCCCCTACCCCTTTTTATACTACCCCTATTTCTTTATTGTTCTTCTAGCTTGTTCTCCAACCTACTTCGTACAAAATGCCCCCCTAAGTCCCATTACCCTAGCTTTATCCCTACAATACTGTTTGTTTCTTTCCTTTTAATATGATCTAGGTCCAATGTCATTTTGCCTTGTATATATGTAAATATTTGTATATCTGTCTCATTCATAAATCTTTGTATTTGTGTTCATCCAGTACCATGTTTTTGTGTAAAATTTGTAACCTTATATTGTTATGACCACTCAGGTCCATCTTGTAAATGAGCTGTGCTCAATGATGTTCGCCTGAATAAATAAAGATTTTGATTAATTGATTGATTGATTGAAATGGATGACACCACCCCAGAACTAGGCTGCCCATTCTAACTCCCCTGTAAACAGTAACATAACCCCTAATATGGCGGAGCCACAGGCACAAATGGATACAGGGCAGGAGCAGGAGCACCCAGCACCATCTGCAGTCTTAGACACTGAGGCCCCTGCACAAACTGAGCATCCTTCTACTTCAGGACTTGTGGGAGGAAATCCCCCCTCCTCCCCACCATGAAAAGTCCCCTTACCCAAAAGAAGAAGCTTACGGATGCAGAAAACTAATCAAATGGAAATTGAAGTCACGAATGCTTTTGACATACTAGCTAAAACTGGTAGTGGTGGATTGGACTTGGGGGAACTGGATTCTGTTGCTTCCTCCTCACACACTCTATCTCAAGAACAAGAGGAAGTAGGGAAAGGAGAGAGAAAAGAGAAAAAGAAAAAAGAAAAAGAGGTGAGGAGTTTCATTCTTTTTGTACTTAAGTCTTTCTCAATTGCAACTTTGAATGTGCATACTGTAGTATAATGACTGGGGTCAGATGTCAGGCTGTATTTTCCTACTTACATGATTCTCAGATTGATGTTACATTTTTACATGAAACATGGTTTAAAATGAGTGGCCATATCTCACAGGCTAGAAAGGAGTGGATATGGGGACCCTCATACTGTTCGTTTGGGGAGGCAGTGGCATATTGTTCTCAGGGTCAGGATTTATTTTCCAAAACTTGGTGGATATTATACCCGGCAGAGTCCTTCTCTTAGACAATATGTGGCAGGGACATCCTAGTCACTTTATAGGGGTTTGTGCAGACCAGAGTAAGGCTGAGAGGGTGGAAATGCAAGGGGAAATACATCCATTCCTGGCAACCTCAAGAGTGACTTACCTGGTGGGGGACTTCAACTGTACTTTAGAGGAAGTAGGATGAAATGAAAATGGAAAAAAAACATACTGTGACTCGGTTGCCTTAAAAGATTGCATCACTACTGCAGAGCTGGTCGATTGCAGTATAGATGCTACCCCTAAAATCACTTATATGTATGTAAGAAGCAGGTTTACCTCAAAAATAGATGATATATTTGTATCAAAAATCCTGAATATTACACGGGTAAAGATTGTAACGGCAGAATTTTCAGATCACATGATGGTGGTTGGGGAGCTTTCCAGAGACCCTGGAAGGCAAGCAAGGATTCAAAGGTGGAAATTAAACACTTCGAGTTTACAATCTCCTGATGTATGAAAGGGAACCTTGGATGTTCTTATAGCCAGAGTTTTGGTAATGAGATTGTATGCCAACCTTTTAATTTGGTGGATACAAACAAAGATAGATATAGTTAAATGGCTACAGGTTCATGAGAAATATGTGGTGATTGAGAAAAGACTGAGATATCTTTCTCTTAGGGATCAGTTGTACACACTATTAACTAATACCTTCTATAATGGGGAAGATTATACCGACCAAATCACATGAATAAAAGAAGAAACAAAATGCTACCAACATGATAGGGTGGCCACCTTGCAAGCAGAGATGAGCCATGGAACAAGAAAAACTGTATCCTCTGATCCTTGCCAAGTGTGCAAGGACAGGGAAAAACAGAGCAACTTTTACAGCATTACAGGATGAGAATGGAGCCCTCAGACTAGACACTAAAGGGATAACAGAGGTGGTGGCTAGGCATATAGCCAATCTGGCCAGTCCTATGGTTCTAGATTAAGGAAGTATGACTGACTATCTAGTGGACATAGATGTCCTAGTTCTTACAAAGGATCAGTGGTTGGGGCTGGACAAAGATGTTACAGTAGAAGAAGTCACCTCTATTATTAGGAAATTGAAATCGGGAACTTCACCAGGAGAAGATGGATTCTCCAGTGAATTTTATGAGACATTTCCTCAAATCATGGCAAACATTTTGGCCAAAGTATATATATATATTTTTTTATTTTAGTCTTTGGTAACCAGGTAAGGCCCACTAAGCACAAGTGCCAGTTTTCAGGGGTGGCCAGGGAGCACTGGGTGGTTAAGTAACTTGCTCAGAGTCACACAGTATGTAAGTGGAGGTTGCGAGAATAAAACCCAGGTCTGGTCTGCTGGATGTACCAAGCTCATTCACAGTGTGTTACTGTAACCTCTAGGTTATACTGCCAGCATATAGGTTTCTAACCAGGCTCCAGGTGCTACCTGATGATTGTACGAGGGGTTTAATAATTTATTTATATAAAGCGGGGGATAAGACAAAGATGGAAAACTGGCGGCTGATTTGTCTGCTTAATTCAGACCTTAAAATCTTAACACTAATATTACAGTCTAGGCTGAGGCAGGTAGCCCCAATGCTCATCCACCCAGTACAAACTTGTGCATTACCAGAGAGGCACATACAAACTAATTTATGTCTCATAACAGATATAGTCTATTTTTGTAAGACACAAAAGATTAATGGATACCTTTTATCCTTCGACCAGTGTAAGGCATTCGACCAGGTCAGTCATGATTTTTTGTTCCAGGTTCTACGGAAGTATGGTCTACCCCCAGTATTTACATTCTGGATCAAATTACTGTATGAGAATGCAATAATTTCATCGGTATTGACACCACAAGGAGGACCACAATTTAGAGTAGGTAAGGGGGTGAGACATGGGTGTCCCTTGAGTCCTCTGCTGTATGTGTTCATCTTAGATCCCTTGCTTAGGAAGATAATGTCTAGCAGGAATATACAGGGAATTTCAGGGTACAAGGTGGGGATGAGGTTAGACCTTGGCATATGCAGATGATGTGTGTGTTTGCTAGACATCAGGAGAGTGTGACAGCCCTGCTTCAAGAACTAGGGAAATATGGCTGGGTATCAGGGACAAGCTTAAATCTACAGAAAAGTAGGGGGGTTTATTTAGGGCTCCAGTCAGGGCATAGAGATATCTTGGAAGGGACAGAGGTCTCTGACGATCCTATCAAAATTTTAGGGATACAGTATGGAGGGCCTGACAATACAAAACAAAACTGGGAATCTGTTTTGCAGTCAGGAGAGCAAAAAGTGGACAGATGGAAGACATAGAAAATGTCTAAAATGAAGAGGGTGCATGTGGTGAAACAGTTTTTATTGCCTATAATTTTGTATGTTAGTGCGGTGTTTCCTCCACCCATAGTATTAGAGACTAGACTTTACTGAGTATTCTTTCAGATGCTCTGGGGAAGTCGACTGAACCCCATAAAGCAGGAAATTACATATTTACCCAGAACAAAGGGAGGGGTTGGGATGATTAACCCCATCACTTTTTTTATTCAGTGTTTTGGGCATATAATTTGAAGCCGGCACTTATAATATGAGTGGCAGTGTTACGGAGATGGTTATGGAACTCCTTCCATGACATTCTAAATAGATGGATCAACTCCCCAATCAGGATGGTAGGGGCTTGGAAAATAGCTCCCCCGCTGAAGGTCACTTTTCAGAAGTTATTTAAATGGAACATCATGAAGCAAATGATAATTAAAAAAACGAGGAAAGAATTATGTGAGATAGTCTTGCAAAATTTTGGTCCAGGGAAACCAACACTCAAACATAGTACACCTTGGAATAACGTCCAAGTATACAAGCAATTAATGAACCCTCGAGTACCCCTTAAAATGTGAGATACACAGTGGTTAAGTGTACATGGAAAACTCAATGTGCAGGGGAACCACAAGCACAAGGCTGTGGATGAGAGGAAATGTCTCTATCCAGATTGCCAGGATGAAGTGGAAACACAGGAACATTTCTTAATGGAATGGTCATACACAACAAGGCTGTGGAATTTACTAGCGCAACAGTGGAAGATGCCTTGGTTGACTTCGCTCACATATGGAGAGCTTGTTTTAGGACAATTTCTAAGGATTAGCAGTGTATATCATCCAGAAACGTTAACAGTGTTCTTTGCCATTTTGAAACACTTGTTATGGCAGAGCAGATGTCAATCTTTTTATTTCAGCAGAAGCTCATGGTTTATATGACATTCTGTGACATTTGTGAAAGGCAATTGGTTGGAATTTATAGGGGTGAAGTAAAGACACACCCTAGGGCACAAGTGATGGTGTGGTGGAGGGGATTCACATTCTTGAAAAAAATATGCTTAGGATGTAGAGGGAGGGTGCTGAAGTGAGTTTTCTTTTGGGGGGTGGCTCCTCGGGATATGAGTTTTGTTGCTCATTTTTTGTTGTTTAAAAAAAGTGTATTGTGGGGTTTTCCTCCTGTATTATGTCTTATGGTAAAGTTATGGCAAGATGTTTATTTTTTATGTGTTGTTATGTATTTTCCAATAAAAACACCCCTATTCTATTTGAGGAGTGCCATGGGATCATTAACATCCACCTGAACTACCACCAGAACAGGCAGATGGGACATTGGTTTAACATCTCATCTGAAAGACAGCACCTCAGGAGTGCAGTACCCCCCTCATGCTGCACTACAGTGTCAGCACTGGGATTTAACCCAAGTGCCTGGTGTAGGGATAGAACCCACAGTCTTCTGATCTTCCAGCCTCAGAGGCAAGTGTGCAACCTTCTGAGCCACTGACACTGCTGGAAGTCCAGTGACTGTCAGAAGCTGTGGTGAGAACTGAACACCTCAGCTTTTGGCTCTGTGCACCACCACTGGTCGATGCTAGCTTCCAGGCACCTGATTACAGAAACAACCTGTTCCTGATCTCATTGGTTCTGCCCTAGCAACAGTAAAATTTGTAGAGATTCCCAACATCATTCCAGAAGGTAAACTGTGTTTTGCTCTTGATCTAGAGGGATGATGACAATACCCAAATTTTATAAGCAACACTTTGTAAATCTGGAAGATGTTATGTCAATCCAATCCATTTTAAATCCAGAATAGGTTATGCCCCTCCAATCCATTCTTTTTAGGTAAAATTTATTTTACCAAAGACATCACAACCAGGAAACGATGTCTCATGAAATATCTGAGCTAAATAATAAAAAGGGATCAGAAAGGACAACCTCTAGGTCTAAACTGTCTATATTATTGCAGTGATGTAATATGACATTTGCAGTAAGAGGTGAGATCATACCTCTTAACCTTTTGTCACTGAAATGAGGAACAGGGACACTACAAATGTGAGACAGTGAGGGACATTGACTCTCTTAATGACAGACATGTCCTCAAATATGGAGCTGCAAGCTCAGAACACTGAGGAAACCATTGCCTTTTTTTGTGCAAAGTTAATTTTTTATTTAGCATCTTAGAATATTATTACTGTCTGCTTCAAAGTCTGAATTTACAGCACATTCTCCTTGTGTGCAGCACCACATTGAAGGCTATAGAGAAACTACCAGTATAATCAAGGGTTAAAACTCAGATCTGTTAACTTGAGAGCAGTAGGGGCATGGAAATGCAAGTAATTAAACAGCTATGCTCAGAGATACAGGCATCTGAAATTGAAAGCACCCCAGTCTCTGGTCTGAATCTCCATTCACCAAGCTATAGTTCATTTCTTTGTTTTAATGCTGCTTCACTGAGTTAAAAAAAAACAGAGACTGATATTTGAGACAGGGAAGTAATAGCTGGCTGACTTGAAAATAAACAGTTTAAAATTATTCATGTATTTACAATAACACTGTGTTGCAAATGCTTCATGCAATTTGCAAATGAGAGCACAAGAATGATTCTCTCATTGGCTCGGTTGCTAAGGGGGGGCATGTCGAGAGTCAGTTTCACTTTTCAAACGTCAAACTCCACACTTTGAGAAAATGTATTTTGTCATTCATGCATAAATGGTAACTCCTATTCATAAATTTTAGCTCTGCAGGCTGCAGAGACAAAGTGTGAGAGAGAGAGCGCAATGAAATAAAGTGTCCAGATGTAGTGCAGGCAGACAGGCTGACAGGAAATGAAAGAGAAGGCAGAGATAGACCACAGCTTTAAATAGGATAACATGAACCATAGTATTGATGTATGTCCAGTCTGGGGCACTCAGGGGAAGAACACAGTCATCATGTCCTGTGAGTCCCCCCCCCCGGCCCCCATTGATCCCAAAACGCCTGCAGAACTCTGCCCATGCAGCCATAAAAAGTGCTTAAAACAGACTGAAATTTCAGACAGAAGGGTAGGATACAAGTCAGGAGATAAGCAGCAATCTAAAACAGAATAAAATAGAATAAAGACGTATACAGTAGCTCACAATTTTCACAGCTATCATGTGCTGTTGCTTTAAATATGCTGGCTGGATGCTGGTCTTGTTGGACTCTGTTCTCCAGAGCAGCTACTCCTACTGCATGCTTTTGGTGGGGTAGCAATGTACTTCACCTGTGGTGGTAATTGACCAGTACAGGGGATTAAGCATCCTTCCAGAGTGCAGAAGTTGGTCTGCTCATCAGGGGAGTATGGATAGGGGTGTGATCACAAGTGTGAGATCTAGAAGGCACCCTGGACACAGATTGACTTAGGACAGAGGACCTTCCTCTCTGGTGCCAATGTCAAGGACTGCTCTAGTTCCAGTGGAGCAGGTACTGTAGTTAGAGAGCCTATTGATCCTGCTCCCCATTCATTCAGTTCTTTGCAATGCCAGTCCCCATGGAATAAAACCACAATAGTGGAGACATTTTTGTGCAGACGCCTCTGTGTACCTGGTATGTACCATAGAGAACTGGTCCTGTGCTGGAGTCATCTTTCCAGTTGGATTTCTCAGTGGTGCATTGTATGTGGAGGGACACAGAGGAATCAGGGTGACCATCTGTTTTAGATCTACACTGGGACTGATGGCATGCCTCATGGTGGAAACCATTTTATTTGAATGTGTTGCTGTAAAAAGTGATCTGGGTATGCTTTGCAAGATCATTCTCATGTGCCATCCTTTGGGGCATGGGAATGATTTCTTGCAGAAACTGAAGAGCTTCTTGGCCAACCTGGTGTTGGATTCATCCAGCCTTGCTCAACAATGAAGACTTTCTGTTTGGGCAGCTGTTCCTCTAGTTTAGGCTGTTGCCACTGGAACTCACCAATAAAGCCACACCATGGATACGGTTTTCACCCTGGGGGCTTTACATTAGTAATGTCAGGGTTGATCTGGTTATGTGTTTGGATCATCATGCCATACAGTTTCTCTGTGGAGCCCTATAGTTGCACTCCCCCCCATGGAGGTGTTCAGATATCATCCTGTTTGAAATCTGGAACCTAATAAATTCCTGGTGATTCTGGACATCTCAGGCATGACATCAGTATGTACTGGGAGAATGCCATGGAGGGCTATAACAAAGCCCTTATGGCAGCCTTTGACTCACTGGCAGTCTATCATGTTCACCCCTTAATTTCCCACAGTAGGTCACCATGGTTCAATGATGACCTTTGGCGGTTGAAGAATGGTTGGAGCATTCTTGGTAGAGATCCAAATCTGAGGAGGCTAGATTGATGCTGAACAGCCATTATGGAGAGT
This sequence comes from Neoceratodus forsteri, assembly GCA_016271365.2. NCBI lineage: Eukaryota > Metazoa > Chordata > Ceratodontiformes > Ceratodontidae > Neoceratodus > Neoceratodus forsteri. The sequence goes on from CM057453.1 coordinate 139,384,877, forward strand.
ATCAGTCAGCAATGACCTCAAAAGGCACAGCATTCTTGTCATGAGTGATTGCAGAAGGGAAAAACAGACTGGCTCAACTCTTCAACACTGTTGAAAGACTATTAACTACACCTTGTCTTCTGTCAGGAAGAATTTTATCAGCTGAAAGATGCAAAGAGTTGGATCAATTTTTCCTTTACAAGACATCCTTTATCAAGGCTGGGATCTCCTCTAGTCTGTCATGGGCCAGCAGTACCCAGGAGTTAAGGGATTCATGCATTCTACCACTTCAGGTGAAGTTTGGGACAGTTTTGATGGATGAGGTCTCACAGGGGGTTTCTAACTTGCACAGTGTAGCCAGGATGCCATGTCCCAATGGGCTACTAACCCTGCCTTGCAGGCCTGACCAAGGTTGAGGGGTCTGGGTTCCTATTTCAGATTTAAAATGGGTTCTTTCCCAACTATCACATTATTGCACAGTGCCTCCACCCAGAGTATACTTTTTAGTGGGCTAGAACAATACCTGGTACAACCCCCTGGGATGCTGTACCCACCCCACATTACCATAATGTCACCCCACACATAACCCAATAACCAAAACACCATATTCCAACATTTCAGGAATTATTGACTTACTCTAATAATATGCTCACAACACAAGATTTATATAAACGGTTAACCCAGCAATTTATTTACATGGGGGTGAGGGCTAGGAATGGGTGAATTAGAAGCAGAAGTTAAATATTTACATCAGGTATTGATTGGCATTCAGATTGGCATAATCATCATCATCATTGGCATCAAGATAATCATTTTGCATTTTAAATTCAAACCCCCCTTTTCAGATCTGGCCACCCTCCAACCAGAGAAAGAGATGTGCAAGAACAAGGGGGCACAATTTGAAGGTGGGGGGGATGTCTCAGAGGTAATGTGAGGAAGTATTTTTTCACAGAGAGGATTGTGGATGCATGGAACAACCTACCTGAGGAGGTCGTGGAGTCAAAAACAGTGGAGGAATTCAAGAATGCATGGGACAGACATAAGACAATTCTAGTTCAAGTTTTCAAGTTCAAGTTTATTGCAGGAAAACTCCATTGAGCAAGCTCATTCACAAGGAGGTCCTGTTGGGTGGTGATAGGTGATAAGGAGGTGATAATTCTAGTGTGGGGGTAGGAGGAAGTAGGCTGTTGGTTAACTAGGATCTGCAGTTTATCCATTAGGTAGGGAAATGGGCAGACTAGGTGGGCCAAGCGGTCCTTATCTGCCATCAAATTCTATGTTTCTGTGTTTCTGATGTATCCAGGTTAAACTCTCTTTCTAGCTATCAAGTTGCACATATAATCAGTTGACACATTTCCCACATGGGTACCAGTCCCAGACTATTATAGAACCCCACAATTCTATACTCTAAACCTGGGTACCCAGTACTAGATAATTAAGTTGCAGGTCTGTTAAAGTTGCAGCTGAGTTGGCTAGCGTTGGGGCCTTTAAAAGGAAAATCAAGTTAGCATTCTTTCTTTAGATCACTTTAAATAACTTTAACTGATCTTAAAGAGCAAAATTTTAATCTTTAACATTCTAGGCCTGACATTTCTACATAGCAGAACTTGGGTTAACTATTTACAGTTCCTTTTTGGGGATGGCAGAGAATGACTCTGCCTACTCACAGTTTTGAAGTCATCATTTGTGTAGAGAAGCTTTAGTTGAGGTGCAGGCAGGAACTTTGGCTGACCTGTCTTTATCAGGCTCTTGCAGCTTGCAGGCTGGAACTTCTCAGCATCTTTCATGGTTTGCCCCTTCTCTCTGGGCTTGCAGTCACATTCTGGAACAGACAAGGCTGGGACCAGAGCCAGCATGCTTCAGACCTCCACGTCTAGGCTATGCCCCTCAGGGGGAAGCACATATGGCAGTGCATAGCTGGCACACCACCAGGCTGATCTGGAAAACAGCCTCTTTCTTGCATTCAGCACATTTTACATTCAGCACATTCTAGTTGCTTCAAGTGATCACAATCTCTTCAACCATGCGCCAACATGGCAGGCATGGTCCTTTTAGCTTTTAAGACACAGTCTCTCAACATGGGTGTATTTTCCTAAGGTTTGGGAGGACCCAAACTTGCACAGTCCATGCACAGACAAAATTCTTTCTCTCTCCAAAGCAGAAATGCAGGAGCTTAAGGCACGTCTCCTCACCAGGTTGCAGACGGAGCTTAAGGCGTGGCTCCCAACCACTTTAACACTTTACTTGTTAGCAAATCAGGTTTACTGTAGCTTCTCACAAGCTCTTTTCTGGCTTCTCTCAAGCCCAATCACACTATCAAAGTTCCCCTTGGCTATGCTGGCCTTTGCAGCTCCAATTGGACATTCACAGTTCTCACAAGCAACTTTGGGCAAAGCTCTGACTTCTGGAAACATTCCATACATTCTTGTAGGCACATTAAACAGTCGCATACAGGCATTCCACAAAATACTGGACCCTTCTTCAGCCACTTGAATAAACAGACGTCCACCCATTCCTTGGTGCTAATCAAACATATGGCACAGACAGAACTTGAGCACCTCTTGGCTTTTTGGGCTTCTCGGCCCCAAGCAGGTCTCCAAATAACTTGTAAGCAAAAGTGTACTCACTCAGAATTATTCAGAAGGCTTTTCATTCCCTGAAGTTACAGGCTTCATCAGCACTCTCACTGCTGAGGCAGAACATTCATGCAGCTCTCTCACAGCTGAATATTCCTCACATTTTTCCTAAATGTGGAAAGGCAAATACTAGCCCTAGGGGACAATGACTGGCACCCCCCAGGCCAGCAACTCCAATTTCTTGCAGCCACTTTCTCTCAGGACACAGAGCCCTCCTCCTCTGTGGAGGGGCTCCTGCTGAACTGACTAGTCCCATTCTCTTCAGCAAAGGGCCAGAGCCCCACTCCCTGTGGAGGGGCTCACAATGAACTGGACTTAGCCAGAAAAGTCCTTGTGTTTTTGGGAGCTCTCTGAGGCTCCTGATTGGCTGAATCCCAATGTCTGTCACAAAAATGAATATTCAGTAGGCCTCCTCAACACCTGATAGGTTCCCTGTTTGGGCACCTAAATTAGGTCCCTGCTTTCCCACCACAAGTCCTTGGCATAGTCCCATAAAACTCTGACACTGTCCCAAGATTTTTTACCCTGAATCCTGGCTTTTCAATTGGCTGCTAGGCTGCAAACATGGCTTCTCTTAAACACAGTCACACTGCAGTCCATTAATGTCCCCATAAACATAGTTCTGGAGCAGCCAGTATATTTATTTTATTTTCATTATTGCCCCACAGTTCTGTAGCCCCTTTTGTGTCCCTTTGAATGCTGTCCATGTTTAACATTTTAGCTTAGAAACATAGAAACATAGACTTTGATGGCAGATAAGGACCGCTTGGCCCACTTAGTCTGCCCATTTCCCTACCTAGAGGATAAGCTGCAGATCCTATTTAACCAACAGCCTATTTCTTCCTACCCCCCACAAAAATTGCCTTATGTCTGTCCCATGTATTCTTGAATTCTCCCACAGTTTTAGACCCCACAACCTCCTCAGGAAGGCTGTTCCATGCATCCACTACCCTCTCTGTGAAAAAATACTTCCTCACATTGCCCCTGAGCCGTCCCCCCTCTATCTTCAAATTGTGTCCCCTTGTTCTTGCACATCTCATTTTCTGAAAGATGCTACCCTCTTGGACTTTGTTGATTCCACTGAGGTACTTAAACATTTCTATCATGTCCCCCCCCTTCCTCCTTTCCTTAAGGGTATACATATTAAGCTCCTTTAGTCTGGCCTTGTTTGGCTTCTCTTGCAGACCCTGCACCATTTTAGTTGCCCTCCTCTGAATTGCCTCCATCCTGTCTATGTCCTTGTGGAGATGGGGTCTCCAGAACTGGACACAGTACTCCAGATGGGGTCTCACCAACTGTCTGTGCAGGGGGATAACAACTTCCTGTTTTCTGCTGGTGATGCCTTTCCCTATATATCCCAGTATCCCCCAGCCCTCCCTACCACCTTCTCACATTGCTTGCAACCTTAAGATCATCTGATATGATTACCCCCAGGTCCCTTTCCATTTTTGTTGTTGTTACCACCTCCCCCCATTGTGTAATCTTCCCCTTGGATTTTGTTTCCCAGGTGCATTATTTTGCACTTCTTTGCATTGAATCCAAGCTGCCATACTTCTGACCATTCCTCCAACCTTACCAAGTCCCTTCTCATCCTTTCCACACCTCCTTGTGTATCAACCCTGTTGCAGATCTTTGTGTCATCTGCAAAGAGGCATACTTTTCCTTCCAGTACCTCTGCAATGTCACTTATAAAGACATTAAAAAGGACTGGACCCAGTACTGAACCCTGCGGTACCCTACTAGTAACCCCTCTTTCTTCAGAGTGGACTCCATTTACAATTACTTTCTGTGTCCTGTTATCCAGCCAATGTTTTACCCAGGCTACCACCCTGGGACCCACTCTCAGGCTGATTAATTTGACTATTAATCTTTTGTGTGGGACTGTGTCAAATGCCTTGCTAAAGTCTAGGTAGGCCATGTTCACAGCCCCTCCCTGGTCTACTACTTTGGTCACCCAGTCAAAGAAATCAATTAGATTCATCTGACATGACCTTCCCGCTGTGAACCCATGCTGCTTTGGGTCCTGTGCCCCACTGGCCTCTAGGTACTCAACAATTCTTTCCTTCAGAGTGATTCCATCACTTTCCCTACCAGAGGTCAAACTGACAGGTCTGTAGTTTTCTGCCTCTGTCTTGGTCCCACTTTGTGAAGAGAATCACATCTGCCCTCCTCTAGTCCTCCAGGTACCACCATCCTCCATGATTTGTTAAAAGGGTAGTCAGTGGTGTCACTAGTTCTCTGCTTAATTCTTTTAGAATTCTGGGGTGAATTCCATCTGGCCCCATTGCTTTGTCCACCTTCAGTTTTAGGAGTTCTTTCAGAACCCTTTCTTCTGTGAAAGTTGGGATCGACTCTCCTATCCAAGTGCTTCTGTTAATTGGATTAGGCACCTCCCCCACCTTCTCTTTTGTGAATACTGAACAGAAGTATTCATTCAGTATCCCTGCTTTTTCACTGTCCCTCTCTGCCCACCCACCGTCTATTCTATTCAGCCTCACTATCCCCCTTTGTCTTTCTACGCTCCCTGATATACCTATAAAAGGTTTTATCCCCCTTCTTAACTGAGTTGGCTATCTTTTCCTCAGTTTGGGCCTTTGCTATTCTGACAACCCTCCCTGCTTCCTTCTGCCTTAACTGGTACAGTTCTCTGTCCTGCTCCTTCTGTGTTTCCTTATACTTCCTAAATGCTATATTTTTCTCCCTAACCTTCACTGCCACCTCTTTTGAGAACCATAGTGGCTTTTTCTTTGGTTTTGATATGTTTATTTGCTTCACACAAAGGCTTGTTGCCTCTGTGATGGCAGTTTTGATATTTCCCCATTGTTGCTCCACCCCCCTTCTAGCCTGTTTGCTGGTGCTTTTCTAAGGCACTCTCCCATCTTGCCAAAGTCAGACCTCCTGAAGTCCAGGACCCTCACTTTTGTATGGCTTGACTCTGTAGCTGAGTCCATCATGAACCACACTGTTTGGTGGTCACTTGTTCCCAAATGGCTACCGACTTCTAGATCTGAGATCCTCTCACTGTCCCCATTTAAGAGTACGAGGTCTAAGATTGCTCCCTCATGAGTAGGTTCCAAACTAGCTGTCTGAGGCATGCCACCTGAAGGGCATCGAGAATGGCCCTGCTTTTGGATGTGGCTGCAGCAAAGCTGCTCCAGTTAACATCTGGCATATTAAGGTCCCCCATCAACAGTATCTCCCCTTTCTCTGCCATTCTAAGTATGCCTTCTATCATATCCTTGTCCATTCCCTCCCCCTGACATGGGGGTCTGTATACAACCCCTGTGTGGATTGTGGTGCCATTTCCAGTCTGTAAGGTGACCCACAGTGCCTTCTCTCCTCCCTGTTTACTCTTTTGTTCAGTCCTTAGCCTTTTGCTGCTGCCGAAATACAATGTCCTAGGTGGCAGACAGCAACCTCATTAATATTTAAAAGGATTCTTATACATATTTATGAGCCCTGACCTACAATATAGCACAAACTGTGCTTTCTATTTACAAATTAGTGGCTCCTCTTGTGCCTGCTTGAGGTCTTTGGTCCCCCTGTGACCACCAGGGACCAGGACCACACAAGAGGTGGACGCTTTTGCCATAAATTGCAGCCAGATTCACTGGATTGCTTCCCACATGCGCAAGTCAGCTGCCCACATTGACGTGGGCTGGGGGAAAGGTGGAGGCTCTCAAAGCCTATTATAGGCAAAAAACAAATGCAGGGGTGTTCAGGCCCTTGGGGCACATTTGGACTTGGGCCATGGCGGTGCCAAATGGGGGGAAGATTGGGGGAGACACAGCAGGCACCGGGAGGCAAATGGGAGAAACAGGGGCAATGAAGGTAATCCCCCAAAGGGGGATTACAACAGTACATATTGTATAGCTGATCCGGGGACCAACAGCTTTCTATCTGATTGTTGGGGGGGTGCACTAGTTCCAATCATTAACAATATCATCACGTGTTCACTTTGGGAGGTTGTTTCCTCTACTGAAATGAAAAGGGCAGTGGTGAACCCCCTCTTGAAAAAAACATCTATGGGCCCTGATGATCTGGCAAATGACAGACCTGTCTAAAACCTTCCCATTTTCAGGAAGGTAACTGAGACAGTGGTAGCAGCTCCACTTCACAGCCGATTGGAATACTATGAGATCTACAAGCCATTCCAATCTGGATTCAGACCTCATTACAACACTAAGACAAAACTAGTCATGGTTTTTAATGATCTTCTTATGGTGAGAGGCAGTGGCCATTTTTCTATCTTGGTATTGTTTGATATCTTCTTGGCATTTGACACAGTGGACCATGGGGTGCTGTTGGTCCACTGAGGCACTATGTGGGACTCATTGGGATGATGATGTTGTTGTTGTGGTTTAAGTCCTACTTGTCAGGTAGGGTAAAGTAGGTGACTTGGGGCTGTATTTTCTTGGAAGGTACTGCACTCTGCTGTGGAGTACCTCGGGGTCAATCTCAGCTCCTACATTGTTTACCGTGTACATGCCGCCATTGGGGGAGATCATCAAGCAGTATGATCTGGATTTTCACTGCTATGCAGATGATACCCAGATTTACTTGTCCTGTGCACCTGATGGGGTGAACACTGTCTTGGTGTTAAATGAGTATCTGGCAGAAATTCAAGAGTGGATGCCTTCAAGCTGGCACAGGCTCAACTCAGCAAAGACAGCAGTGTTACTGGTAAAACCAAGCCACGTGGAAGCAGCAATGAACAGTGGTAGCTCTCTGTTGCCATCACTAAATAGGACTACACTACAAGCTATGGATGGGGGGAGAAATCTGGGCCTCTTTGAGAATTGTGGTTTGACCCTAGAACAGCAGGTGTTATTGGTGGTCTGCAGTGGCTTTTACTACCTGTGTAAAATCAAACAAATCAAACCATAGAGCCCACCAACTTGACACTAGTGAATGCATATGTCACATCATGACTGGACTACTGCAATGCTCTTTACCTAGGACTATCTGCAGGGTTGTGTGAGAGGGCTTTCCAACCTGACTACCCCCTCCACCTCAATGATCACTGCAGAACTGCTTCTACAGAAAGAACTGCTCCATTTAGGAGCCCAGCTGTGCTGACCCTCCTCCTCCTCCTCCTGCCTCCTAGACCAATCGGAAGGTGGCAGCTGAACCAGGAAGCCCTTTGTTTGCTTTGGGCTTAACTTCATGGTCACAACAAGCCATGTGGCAGATGCCATCCAGCAGAGCCAGGGGTGTGAGGGGGGCTCTCCAGCCTGAATAGCCCCTCTACCCCAATGATCACCACAGGACTGCTTCCACAGAAAGAACTACTCCATTTGGGAGCCCAGCTCTGCTGACCCTCCTCCTGCTGCTTCCTAGACCAATTGGAGGGTGGCAGCCAAACCAGGATGCTCTCTGTTTGCCTTGGGTTTACACTCATGGCCGCAACAAGCCACATGGCAGATGCCTTCCAGCAGAGCCAGGGGTCATGAGGGGGCTCTCCAGCCTCACTACCCTCATCCTCCGAACAATTGCTGTGGGACCACTTCCAGAGAGAACTGCTTAATTTAGGAGCCCACCTCTGATGACCCTCCTTCTACTGCCTCTCAGACTAATCAGAGGGTGGCAGCCAAGCCAGGAAGCCCAGTGTTTGCCTTGGGCTTAAACTTGTGGCCACAACAAGCCATAAAATAGATGCCATCCAGCAAAGCCAGGGGTCATGAAGGGGGGCTCTCCAGCCTGATGACCCCCTCCCCCCCTAATGATTGCTCTGGAACCACTTCCACAGAAAGAACTGCTCCATTTAGAAGCCCAGCTCTGCTGACCCTCCTTCTACTGCCTCCTGGATGAATCAGAGGGCAGCAGCCAAACCAGGATGCCCTTCGTGTGCCTTGGACTTAAATTCATGGCTGCAACAAGCTACACAGCAGATACCATGCAGCAGAGCCAGGGGTGTGAGTGGGCTCTCCAGCCTGACTACCCCTTCCCCCACCAATGATCACCACAGAACTGCCTCCACAGAATGAACTGTTCAGTTTAGGAGCCCAGCTCTGCTGACCCTCCTCCTCCAACCTCCTGGACCAACAGGAAGGCAGCTGTGTGTATTTCTTCCCTGCTCTCCAAGCAGTCCTTCCATGCTGCAGTCCACGCATAAAGGACCACAGTGCAAAGAGCGAATGGAGTGTCTGCCAGGGCAAATCTGCCAGGAGAGGCTGCCGGGTGCAGGAGATGCTGCATTTGGAACTCTGAGATACTGTTATTTAGCAAAATCCTTAGACTACATTATCAGGTAGAGGTAAACTGTCCTTAGCAAAGACATTAGCCTGCAACAGCTACTTGAAGTCTAATAAGACCTCTGTGCACTGTACACAGAACACTGTTTACAGGATGCACCGGGTTAGGGTAGAAATACATCTATTGTACTTCTGAGGCATAGGGACACACCTTTCGTTTCCATTGTAACTCAACAGAAAGCCTGTTTCTCTGCAGGCTGTTATATATGGAATAATACATGGGGTGGTGTGTTTAACAGGTTTTTACACACACCCCAAGGTGTTGGATGCTACATGGGTTTAGTTAAGCATCCACCACTGAGGGTTGTATGTAAAATCTCAAGTTAAACACACCACCCCATGTTTCATTTTATATAATTGCTAGGGATTATTTTTTCACCACAGCAACTATATAAAATACAGCGATTCCAGTGCACAACCACGCTCCCTTCATTGGGTGTGGGTCGAGAGGGCAGGATGCCCTCCCTTGAGCATCGGGTCAGCAATCACAGTGATTCCAGGTAAAGACCATCTTCAAACAGGCACACTGAAGCCCTCCAGTCGCTTGGGTATCCGTTTCACTGCAGCTTCGGAAAAAGGAGATAAACTGGACTTTAACTAAAATTACCTTAAGGGATCTAATCCCCTCTGTTACCTTTACTGCCCCCACACAGGTGGAGATAGTTTTTTGCATGCAATAACCTCAGTAATTTAGGTGGTAGACAGACTAGATACCTGCATGCACCTTAACAGCTAATCTGATTTGGCACTGAATTCAATTTGTATCTAACGCTGATCCCTTGCAAGCTGTGCACCAGGTTCCTTAAGAACAAAGTTGCAGCCCTGCTGTTTAATTACTGTATGCTGAATTCTAAGAGTACCAAAACTGTTGTTTAAGTATCCAGCTAGCACAGAATCCCCCTCTGTAGTCGCCATTTTAAATAGCCCATCCTATTAGTCCATAACTCCATCTGCAGTCACCATTTTACTTGTCTTTGAATCAATTGGAGAAAGCACCCCCCACTCACCGTACTTTACAAGTGTCTCTCTGTTTGTTCCCCAGTGCATAGCCATGCTCCCCTCATTGGGTGTGGGTCGAAAGGGCAGGACGCCCTCCCTTGAGCATCGGGTCAGCAATCACAGTAATTCCAGGTAAAGACCATCTCCAAACAGGCACACTGAAGCTCTGCAGCTGCTCAGGCATCCGTTTCAACGCAGCTTCAGAAAAGGGCCCCGCCAACGCTGTGCGTCAGCTCCCCACCGCCCCCACCACCACCCTTGGTCGGCATTCTATCTTATAGGGGATACCAGGTGACTAAATTAACCAATCAGCCCACTTTCCCATAGGCAGGTTATCGGGACCTGCCACTAGTGGCCACTGTCTGCCTGAGCTAGCAATTCCTATCCTCTTTAGAGTGAGGGAAACAAAGGCTATCTCCACAAAAAAAATTAAAAAAAAATAAAAAAGCGCAGCCCATCCTACATTCCTACCTGCTATCTACAGCGGTCCTCAAAATTGTCAATCCACACCTAAGATTGCAAGTAAAATAACCACATGAGATCTATTAATTATCAGTTATCACCAAAATCAGCTATTCTGCCACATCTCTCAATCCCTCCCACTAAAATGACATACTGGCTTCTTTCTCTTATGGTGCTTTCTCTTCTCTGCTTACCCAGCCACTACCCCTTCCCAGCCCCCCGTGCCACCCTTAATGCTATACCCCATCCTATCCCCTCTACATCCCATCTACTGCCCAACCCTGTGATTACACTAACTACTATCGCCATGTCCCACCTCATCCCTATCCCAGCAATCTCTGCCCACCTGCTTCTAGCAACCATGGATTGCCCTGTACTATATAGCCCAGAAATATTGTGCTTTGCCTGCTCTCACACTGCCAACAAGATGCGACACTATATAAGACCTTTGCAAAAAGATACTCAGAACAGTCCTATCTAGGATCTCCGTTATCCTCCTGCTACTCGCGGGAAATATACACCCAAATCCTGGCCCCACTGCCCCCACCCTTGCAAGCCAATGCTAGCCAAGGACTCTGACTGACAACAATAAACATATGCATTCTACAAAGAAATTTGCCCGCCCGGCCGTCTGCCGCAGCTGTGAGACTCCGCCAGAAGCTGGCCACCCAGGTTCGGGAATGGATCTGGGTCGCTGAGTGGCCGGGCCGGGGAGAGTAGGATCGGCGTCCGACAGCTCTCCTACTCTGGGGGAGGTGCGGGCAGCACTTTCGATGGCGCTGGGGACCCCTGGTGGAGACAGGTTCCATGACGGCCTCGACGTGGAGGGGGAGGAGGCTGGGCGGACGCTGGCGTCATTGCACGTCCCTGTCTCCTCTGGGGAGAAAAATCAGGTGGAAAAAGATGGCGGGCAGGACCACCAATCAATGAAGCCCTCCCTGGAGAGCCTCACATTGCCGCTGCTGCTGCGGGACCCCGACCAGTCACAGTTCCGGGGTCACGAAGGTGGCCCATGGCCCCACCCTCCGGGGGGCAAGCTGGGGGTGACCGAGGTTCCTCAGCAGCAATTGACGGTGGTAGAGGTCTCCGGGGGCCGTGACCAGGGTGGATGGCTCCCGATGGTCCTGCCAGAAAAAGGGCAAAAAAAAAAAGAAATTTGCCCCACTGCAAGCCTGGGTTTGCCTCCACAACCTGGATGCCCTAGCTGTAGCTGAAACATGGCTATCACAGAGTACCCCAGACTCAGCTGTTACCCTGCCAGGCTATACATTGCACAGATCTTACAGGCTGGGGAGAAGGGGTGGAGGGTGTGCACTGTACCTTTGGGAACAACTGCAGGGAATCAAACTCAAAACTATGCACCCCACTGCAGGTGCTCAGGCCCTCACCGTTAAGGTTGCTGTGGGCAACTCAGGTAAATCACTCTACCATATCTCAGTCTATATACCTCCTCGCAACCAGAAGGATGCTTTCAAATCCATCTTAAAGATCATTGACCAGCTCCCCAAAAACTCAGAAATTGTAGCCCTTGGTGACTTTAACACAAACTGGTCTTCCCCCCCACCAGGCCTGTCTCAGGGATGCAGCAGCATCCCATAATCTTTCTCAGATGGTACTTACCCCTACTAGGGTAAACTACAAAAGGGGCACTAGTTCTCTTCTTGATCTCATTTTCACAAATCATCCTGAACACATACAGGATATCCAGGTCCTCTCTGACTCACTTAGTGATCACTCCCCGGTCACCTGTCGCTGGTCAAACAGCTGGAAGCCACCCCCTCCCAGGATCACCAGCCACCAAAAGCTAAAGAAAGGATCACTGGCATATCTCCACAACCACCTATTTAACTTTGACTGGTCCCCTATTGATCATGAGTCATCAATTGATGCTGCACTGTCTTTCTTCATAAGCACCTTTAAATCTGCCTGCGATATCTTTGCCCCAGTTGTAAAACGTATTGAAAAATCTCAATCAGCCCCATGGATAAATGGGTCCTTGCTCAACCTATTGAAAGAGTGAGATAACCTATGGCACCATGCCCTAGAGTCCGGTTGCCCCACTGATTGCCAACTGTACCGAGCTGCCTGAAACTCATGCACCTGTGCTATCTGACAGGCCAAGGCAGATTATTACCAGGACAAACTTACTTCCACATGGGGAAATAAGAAAAGATTCTGGGAGAACATAAAGGAGCTAAGTGGTAAATCCACATCCCCACTCCCCTCCATGCTGATTGTTGACGGAACTTCCACCCAGGACCAATACAAGATAGCGGATACCTTTAATGCATCCTTCTCTGACCTCAGCTCCATTCTCTCCCCTGACTTCTTCTCTGAATCTACTGGTCAGTTCTCTCCCCCCCTCCCGGTGCCCCCCCTTTTCACTTTAGAACAATCTCCCCTAGTACTGTCCGCTCATACATAACCAAGTTCCTCAGGAAAACTAGACAGAGTGCTGATGCTATTGATATTAAGCTGCTCTCTTTAACACTTGACGCAGTGCTAACACCTCTTACTAAAATACTTAACATGTCTCTGTGTCTTGGGCAGTTCCCGTCATTGTGGAAAAGAATGATTATCATGCCAGTACATAAAAATGGAGACAGAACCTCCACAAGTAACTACAGACCCATTTCCATACTTCCTCTTTTCTCAAAAGCACTGGAAAAAATTGTCATGGATCAACTCACTCAATATTTGGACTCACATCACCTTCTCTGCCAGCAACAGCATGGTTTCAGAAAAGGGAATAGTACTACTACTGCCCTCCTCGAGTTTACCTCCTTCATCCATGATGCCCTTGACCAGGGAGCTTTGGAAGCATCTGTCTATATCGACCTGTCCAAGGTGTTTGACACTGTAAATCACCGTATGCTCCTAAGCTCTCTCCTCTCCTCTCCTCTCTGTTGGCATATCACAAGAGGCCACTGGCTGGTTCAACAACTTTCTCAATGGCCGAACACAACAGGTTAAAATAAATAACACCCTTTCCATAAGCCTACCTGTCCAATCAGGTGTTCCTCAAGGGTCCATCCTCGGTCCACTCCTCTTCTCACTGTACCTAAACTCCCTCCCTATGGCCATCGCTGGGCATCTCCTCCTCTTTGCTGATGATGCAGTGATCTTTAGTCGGCACCCTGACCCTTCCCAGCTCCAAACATCCCTACAGGCCTCCTTCACAGAAATTGAGTCATGGTTTGCCTCCCACAAACTTGTCCTCAACTACAAAAAAACAAAAACCATGCTTTTCGCCCACCCGTAACATAAACACAAATAGACCATACTGGCTATACAAAATTCCCAGGGCACCAGACAGGAACCAGTTGCCAGCTTCAAATATCTTGGGTTTACCCTTGACTTGGCCCTCACCTTTTGTGAGCATATAGCATCAACATGCTCTGCAAGTAACATCAGAATTGGCCTTCTTTATAGACTTAGGTCCTGTCTCCAACCTGATGCCCTCCCACTAGCTATCTCTTGCTCCATCATCTCCCTGGTAGACTATGCAATAGTCATCTATGGGGCTGCATCAGACACTGCCCTGACTTCCATAAAACGCACCCTCAATAAGGCCTGCTGGCTGGCTACAGGCAGTGAATGGCTTATGCACACCTGTGACCTCTACCAATGAGCGTTATGGCTTAACTTTCAAGGGCATTTATTCTATCACACTTGCCTCCTGTCCAAAAAAATCCTGCTAGGTCTCGCTCCCCCTAGCTGCCTGTCACTACTTCAACCAAACTTGCCAAGGAGGGCCACAAGGCAGGCTGACACTGTAACCTTCCACAACCCACTTGTGAAGACCAGTATGGGCCAACGGTCCTTTCGCTACAGAGCTCCACTCTGGATGAACTCAATCCCTGGACCCACCCTATCTATTCCCAGGCTGGGGCCTTTCAAAACTGAGCTGTGTGACTATATCTTAACCAGCTCCCACTGTTCCTCTGCTATATATGTACCTGACTCTATTTTGATTGTACCATACACACCTCTGAAACACTTGATGTAGTAGCACTGTACATTGACACTGTATTTAATCTATGTACTGTCATCCTCTGCACTTGTCATCGTTCTTTGTGTGACGTGGAGCCTTTGTAAATTAGTCCCTGACTCAAAGGGTTGTAATTCCTAGACTTTAAAAAAAATAAATAAATAAAAAGACATCCCTGTACTGTCCAGTCAGGCTCAGCGCATTCATGCCGTCACAAGCGGGGTGACTTCCTGAAGGGACATTTCCCATACTTTTTATTTCTGTCATATTTTAAATTCTTTATCTGTAAATAATGTTGGAGAAAAGAAAAGGTTAATCCAGAGCCTATTTTATAAAGGTATTCAGTATTAAAGTTACTCTTCAACAAAACATTATTTCTCTTATATTTCATTATGTGTCCAGCATAGTATTTTCGATTTCCGTGGCAGCAACAACCAAATCTGTGTCAGAATCCAGGTCTGAAATATCTTGACCAAGACTATGAGTTCTTAGAAAATCCATGACTTGATCTGGATCAAAGAAAATATAAACTTGACCTTTGTATTTTATTTTAACTTTAGCTGGTGACTGAAGTGTAAAAGTCGTCTCAATTTCCAGAGCATCTGCCTTCAAGTTTAAAAACCGATGTCTTCTTTCTTGAGTTGCATATGTGAAGTGCGGAAATATAAAATATTAAAATCCTCGATAATTCAAGTGGTTTCCTCACATGAGCTAATTTCAGTATCAAATCTCGATCTGTTTTAAACGCAAATTGTACTAGAATTGGAGGCTTCGCGTCATTGGAATTTCTTTTTGTAGCCACTCTGTATGGTTTAATTATAATGGGTGGACTATCCTCAGGAAGCTGAAAAGTTTCAAGTAATATATCTTTAATCAATTCTCTTCATTCAGAATACTCTGAGTCCCAAGCAGAGGGTACACCTAGAAACCGCAGTTTTTTATACCTATTAGCATTTTCAAGTGCTTCAGTTTTACAGTTTACTGCAGTCTGACCATAATAGCAGCATCAATTTTAGCATCTGTTGTTATAGTCTTATTTTCCTAAGTTTCTACCCTTTTTTTAATTTGCTCCATATCTATTTTCATTTGAGCCCACTTCAGTCTCTAAAAAGGTAGTTTTTGTGTTAAGTGACTGTAAGTTAGATTCAATGTTAGAAAATCTGGAATCAATTTTTGCCATCTACGTACCAATATTTTCAAACGCACTCGGCATTTGAAGTTCCCAGGCTTCCCCAGATGATACTAACTTCTCTGGCCTCTCTGATTCCTCTGGCTTCTCAGAGACTAGTTCTGAGCAAGCTTCTGAGCTTGAGGTTAAATTTTCATCCGTCTTCCCAGCCAAGATCTCTGGTCTTTTCATGCTTTGGGTTGCATCCAAAGAAATGCCTTTTAACAGGTAATTCTTAAAATTTTCAGCTTCTGTATACACTTTCAAGCTCTCTACAGTTTTTTGGGGTTTGCGGCATTGATGTTGTGACTTTTTCACTCTGCAGCCTAGGCACCGAGGTTTTTGAAAATGCCAATGGGGTGAGCACACAGACCTTGCCGTAACTCCAATCTGCCCCCCTTCCTTCCCCGGGCTCAGTGTACCAACCCTTAGAAACATGCCCATCGGATGGTACCACACAAATGAGACTTCACTAGAGGACAATGACCTCCCTCTCTTTTAGTTTCTTATCCATGGAGACTTTAATGTTTTACTATTTAAACCTAATAGTATTAATTTGAATAAACATATAAAATACAGAGTACCATTTTATAAGTGCAATAAGACACTCCAGGGGTGTGCATTAGACATTTCTAACGCACGTCCAAGGGTTGAAGGCACTCGGCCTGTGGCCTCATGCCTCACTGTGCCCCTGGCCGTGCGTTAGAAATGTCTAATACACACCCCCTAGTGTCTTATTGCTTACTTAACACTCAGTTGTTGCACCAAAATCTGTAGTGGCAACCTGATAATGCAGAGTATTAACTGAAAGTGAAGCACTGAGTTAGTGGTGAATAGGTGGCATTTCCTTACTGTGGTATCATTTATCTCTGCTGTGTTAATTTGGATCTAAAGCAACTCAGGGCCCTGTCCTGCCTTGGAATCATACCTACATTGGATGAGGTGTTCATTGTTGTTCAGTTCTGCACAGCTCTCAGAACCTGCCTAAACTAGTCACTGTGGTGTCTGTAGTTGTTTAATCCTGCCTGCCTCTCACCCTGCATCCTACTGGAGTGGAGTGTGCACCGATAATCCCATATTTCCTTCTCATAAGTGTTGCAAGCCCCTATCTTATCTAAATGCTATAACCTACTATAAAACATTACCTTTACTGTGAAAAGTACAGCTGTGGTCCTATTTAACATGGCTAAATGGGGTACATCCCTAGCAGTACGGTTCCATGTGATAAGGGTGAATTCAGAATTCAGAATGCCCTTATTGCAACTCCACATCGCCAAAATTGAATTTTGGTGATGCGGAATCCTGGCGCCAGTGAGAGCAGCACAAAACAAATAGTTTTCTTGCATTTATGTGGGGTGCTGTGCCCCCGCACCCCCCTTGGGGGCTTCACCCTCCGCAACCCCGTTAATTAAGATTATCAACTCCAGGGGGGTGCATGACGGGAGGGGATGCATATCGCATAAAAATAAAATACACTGTTTCGGGCCAGGTGCAACAAAAACTACTGTCACCCTGTCCTGAACCGTGCATCCCTGCCACCCCAGGCCAGCACCCACCCCAGCACACCACAACCACAGCTCACCGGCAACCTGCAGCACCACCCCTCACAAACCCTCCCCCTCATTTGGTGGGCTCGCTCCCCCCCCACGCATATATATGGGTGACATCCTGTCACCTTTTTGCGACTCTCCCTATCCGGTCACCAACCCCACACCCTCACCATTGGGGCAGTAGCCACAAGTGGGTCGCTGTTTCAGCAAGTGCCCACTTGCTGCTTGCCTACATCACAGGATACTTAGCAGTACTATACATGTGTGCTGCTCTCAGCCTAGACATAATTATACCTGTCCCTAGCAAACCTAACCAACACACACGTATGCCATCTCTTTTCTTGCCACTCCCTCTCCCCTGTGCAGTGGACCCACTCCAGACAGAACTTCTTGAACTGTACAGAATGGGTAACTGCCGTAATCTGTTCCAGTACCTACATGAGGGAGTGTGACGGCCTATTTTGCTAGATATCTGCCCACTTATTGGAATACTGCAAGTACTTTGTCTGCTATTGTCTGGAGCTATAGAGCCTAATCCTGTCAGTAACACCCCCTAACTACAGAACATGCTCTCCCTCTGACGCAATCTGGTCAAATATACTGTATGGAGCCTAAAGATTGCTCATTTGAACATCAATAGCTTCAGGCCTAAAATCCACAAATTGCAGAGTTGAGCAGATCATGCATGCCCCTAATATATTAGCTATATCTGAGACCTGTTTAAAGCCATATGTGCTCTCCCATGAGGCTGAGCTCACTGGGTTCTCCACTCTCCATAAGATAGGCCTAGTAAGAGAGGTGGTGGAGTACTCCTTTTTATAAAGTCCTCCTTTAACGCCATTCAGGTATCTGTCCCAGAGTTAGATAACTTATCATGTGACATATGGCTTGTTAAAATACTCCTTGGTAGTACTAAACCCCTCTATGCTGGATGCCTTTATAACCCCCTCAAGTAGCATCTCCAGCATTAGCTCCCTTCTGAAGGTTCTTGCAAACCATCTACTTGGTCACCTAATTCTTCTGGGAGATGACAATTTAAGCTGGATCCCTGATATAAAAGAAGGGGGGCAAGGGATACCGTTCTGGAGGCACAGCTCACTCAAGTCATCTGTGAACCCCCCAGGCTAAACAACAAATTGGGTAACCATACCTTGCTTGATAAAAGCTGCAGTCATACTTGCAGACTCTCAAAGTGACCACTCCCCATCATTCTGTATTTGAAAGAATAGTGCTCCCAAGCATCTCCCTAGGATTTCTCTTACCAGCGATTTCTCAAAATTTGATAAACTTGCCTTCCAGACAGCCTTGTCCAACGTACAATGGGCAACAATCAAATCACTCCCAGATATTAATGCTGCCTTTGACTTCTTTACCAATAATTTCCTATCTGCCATTAACCTCCATGCTCCTTATAAACAAATTAAAGTAAAAGACCAGGGGTCCAAATGGCTTGAGGCTGATCTTAGAAAACTACTGAGGTGGAGAGACAAGGCATAGGGAGTATTTAAAATGCAAGTTTCCAATCAGATTGGGACAAGCACAGGGTGTACAGGAATATCTATAAAACTAGCCTTAAAGTGGCCAGGAGAAAATATATTAGGAATCTGCAAGACAATAACCTGTCCAACCCTAAAATGTTTTGGTCCCCTATAAACACCCTTCTAAAGGGTCGACCTACCCACTCTGAATCAGACATCCTGGCTGAGGGTATGCTACTTAATGACCACCTTGAAACTGCCACAGATCTGGACAGCTATATAATTCCATTCTGGGGAACCACCCAGAACACCCCAAGTCTGAAAGAAACTGAGATACCTAAGGCCAAATTACTTTTCAGATGAATAACCAGGAAAGAGGTTCTAACTACTAAAAATACTAAAAGCAGAGGCCTCAGAAGGTTTTGATAATCTAGAGTCCAAGCTACTAAGGATAGTTGCTCCTGCAATTGCCTCTTCTGTTGCATTGCTGTTCAACAAGTCTCTCATGGAAGGAAGAACCCCTGATACATGGAAGGTTGCCATTGTAATACCTGTCCACAAGGGTGGCCCTAATGAGCCTATAGAAAATGACTGCCCCATCTCCCTACTTGTTCCCTTGATAAAATTCAGGAAGGCTCATATAACCAGCTTCAAGAATATTTTGAGCAGTATCACCTTTTGACTGATTGGCAACATGGTTTCAAAAAACCCATGGCACTGACACTGGTCTGCTTAGGCTGACCACACATATCCTTCGTGACATAGAGAGGGGGTGTATGACTGGGGCAACCTTCATAGATCTCACTAAGGCATTTAGCCTAGTTAATCATGTTCTAATAGAAAAACTCAGGAGGTCTGGTCTAGATGACTTGTCTTGCTGATGAGTCACTCATCACTTGACTGACAGGACTCAGAAAGTGAAATGGAAAGGTATGCAATCTACATTACGAACCATAATTGACGGTGTCCCTCAAGGGTCCATTTTGGGTCCAATGCTGTTTTCCTTATTTGTAAATGAATTACCTGGCCACTGTCTTCAGCTTTATGCTGATGAAGCAGTACTGTATAGAAGCTCCAGTGATGTCACCCTCATCAACTGAGTCCTTGTTGAGGACTTCTTGATACTAGAATGGTGGTTCTTGTCAAATAAACTGGTTCTCAATGCCAAAACTACTAAAGCCATTCTGTGCCAGGCATCTAGATGTAGCCAGGCAGCATCTGCTAAACTTGTCCACCCCTGGGGATAACCAGATAGAGGTGGTAGAGGCACTTAAATATGTAGGGATATACATTGATCAAAAAATCTCCTTCCGAGCACATATTGTTCATCTCACTAAATCCCTACACCCAAAGATTGGTTTGCTATGCTGCTTAGGCAATGACTTCAACAAGGAATCTCAACTAGTTATTGCCAGGAGTATGCTGCGCCACCTCTTACAGTATGAGACTCCTGCTTTTCACACTGTTAGAAGCACTGAACTCAATAAACTCAGAGTGCTTTATAAAAAAATTGGCTGAGTCACCCTGGGTGCCCATCCTAGGATGCATCACTGCAACATCTTCCTCTCTCTTAACTGGCCACCTTTAGAGGGCATGCTAGAATATCCCCTCCTCTGTCTCACTTATAAAATCCTAAAGGGTTCTACTCCACCCTGCCTCTAAGATATCCTGTCTACTAAGCCAGAACAGAGAGTGCTCAGGTCCACCAGATGCACTTTATTAGGAATACCCATGGTTAGGTCAACTGTGGGGTGAGATTGTTTGCCAGCTCAGCTCCATCACTGTGGAACACTCTTCCTGCCTCCCTCCAAAATTGCTCCACACTTGGAGGGTTTAAAAAAGGCATCAGGGTATATCTAATCAAGTGCAGCTTGTGTTTTTACAACTGCTGACCTAGAGGTGCTGCCGTCCCTCAGAGCCTCTAGTTTGACACTTGATGGCACTACGCCTCCCCACTGTACTTTGTTTCCTGCACAGCTTACTGTATGGGTACTCGTCTTAAATGTATAATACTGTGTTAATGCCTTGACATGTAATATGATCCTGCCTGTGTACTAATCTCCTGTACCCGACATGGCTGCAGCTGCACTTTAAGAGCATATGCTGAGCTCACGGAGAAACAGTCCACTGTGCCAAAGATGGCCACTGGCTAGCATACACACTGAGCTCTGGCAGTCATCTTGAGCACACTGACCTTTATCAGATGTGATGGCAGTATAAAATAGTGTGCCCACAGGGGGGTGGCTAAGCAAATGACAATCTATGGAGATGAGTGCTCCAACTTGTGGAGTGATCATGCTGCAACTGGAGCTTCATTGTTGGGTCAGATCTGGTCACTCATTTTTTCAAGCAATCGCAAGATGGCTGCAGACTCTGCCCACTTCAGCCATAAAAACTGGGAAATGCTGAATTTTGCAAGAATTTTCTCTGCATCAAGTGAACTTAGGCATAGTTAGAGAACTGTCAGTTTCACATACCTCTATTAAACAGCTACTAGTCCTCATAGAAACAGAATCTGTCTGCAGAAAAAGGCCTCTTGGTACATTGTGTCTGCCCATTCCTACCTAACTACTGCTGAATCAGAGAACCCTAGAATCTCCTCATTCCACCCTCCCCCATCTGGTGTGGTATTTACCAAACTCTTGTATCTGCCCCACCCACTTTTGAAAAAAAAAACACCCACTGATTTTACACAGACCACTTCCTCTGGCAGCCTATTCTACCCTTCTGCCACCCTTTCTGTGAAAAAGTTCTTATTGGTATTGCTCTTAACCCTCCTCCCACCACCAGCTTCATGGAGTTGCCCTGGTGCTTGTGCTCCCACTCAATCTCGACAATTCCCCACCATCCACTTTATTAACTCAGGGAGGTCTTTGTATGTTTCAGTATTATCCCCTCTTTCCTGTCTCACCTCAAATGTATACATGTTCAGATCTGCTAAACTCTCCTCATATGTCCTTTCCTGCTGTCCCTGGGTAATCTTGGACACCATCTTCTGTACTCACACCACACTGTCCCTGTCCTTCTTCAGATGCAGAACTGCACACAGTATTCCATTTGAGGCAAAACCAGTGACCTACACAGTGGCAGCAGAACTTCCATTCTCCTGCTGCAGTCCCTCTCCCTATGTACCCCAACATCATATTTGCCCTGCTCACCGCCCTACTGTATTGTGTGGATGCTGATGCCTCAGTGCTAGATTTATAATAAACAGGATGAACAGAAGCTGTCCAAGAACTGACCCCTGTGGAAGCCTGCGTATGAATCTTGAAGTTGTTGGGGCAATCAGTAGACCTTTCAAATGTGCTCTCAAGGTTACTGGTTGCCACAGCAACCTCTCAATTCATACACAGGCTTGTTGTGTATGGATGACCAGACACAATCCTCTACATAATACATGGTACAAGAAAACTGTAAGTTTACCAGCTTGCAGTACCCTACAAATTACTTATGACATCATCAATGCAACAGTTAATTACTACAACATCACCAACTGATGACTTATTTTAAATTTCTTACTTCAACCTCAAATCAAATTTTCATAAAAAAGGTTTTTTACACAGTTTGAGGTTCTCCCTTCTTCTAACAAACACATTTTAAAAGCAATTCATAACAATGTCTTTACAAACATTATAAGCACATTTTGAAGCATACAAACATTCCTGAAAAATGGCTTTTCAGCCACTGTGGGTTCTGCCACAAGAAGAACATTTTGAAACAAACATTCATGACATAGGAAACTCACTTACCATAACATCCCAGTGACAGTCACATTAGTCAGTGTCAGTGGCTCAGCAGGTAGCACACTTG
This sequence comes from Neoceratodus forsteri, assembly GCA_016271365.2. Lineage (NCBI taxonomy): Eukaryota > Metazoa > Chordata > Ceratodontiformes > Ceratodontidae > Neoceratodus > Neoceratodus forsteri. The sequence goes on from CM057453.1 coordinate 139,407,204, forward strand.
CCTCTGAGTCCAGGAGATCAGAAGGCTGTGGGTTCTATCCCCACACCAGGCACTTGGGTTAATATTCCAATACTGACACTGCAGTGCAGCATGAGGAGGGTATAGCACTCCTGAGGTGCCGTCTTTTGGATGAGACATTAAACCGAGGTCCCATCTGCCTGTTCTGGTGGATGTTAAAGATCCCATGGCACTTTTAAAAAAATTAGGGGAATTTTTTATTCAAAACTTAAAACAAATTATACAAAAATGTATTACATCATACCAAAGCTTAGAAGAAATAAAAAAAAAGAGAAATAAGTATTACATCATACAGTCATGGCAAACATAAATAATCCGAAGTAGTACAAAAAGGAAAAAAAAATCCCATCCCCACCAAAAGAGTAGGGGAAATGTTAATGCAAATTTACAAAATAAAAACATATAGGAATGTATTACATAATACAAAAGCATAAAATAAATCAAGGAAAAAACCATAAAGAAGCATTCCAGCATAGAAAAATGTCAAATAGCAAGAAATCATAACACAAAATCCCCCCTTCCCCACTAAAACAGCAGGGGAATATATATGCACAACCTAAAACAAAATATACAAAAGTGTAAGATCTTATACAAATCATAAAAAATGTAAAATAAAAAGAAGCAGTATAGCATACGTAAACAGCAAACAGAATAAAAACTGTATGCATACAGAACCCCTGTCTCTGCCCCACCAAAAAGGAGGGAAAATATGTTAATCAAAACTGAAAAACAAAAATAAACCACCCCCCAAAAAAATACAAAATAAACAGTCAATCAGCCAGTATCCAACCAATGTAAAGTCTTCCATTTTTATCTGGCTACCATCACAGGTACAGTGCCAAAGTTATGTCTGTGGAGTGAAAGAACAGCCTCAGCAATCGTCAAAAACAACTGTTCTGGAGTAATGTACAATTGTTGCAAAGACCACCTAACTCTACTTGTCCAAATATGGAGCTTAAAGCATCCTAAAATATTGTGCAAGACTTCCCTATCAAATTGACTCCAAGCAGTCAGTAAAATACCCAATAATAGTACATCAGGAGACATAAAAGGAGAAGTAGCCAAATGACGAGCCACTATGGACCAAAAATGGATAATATATGGGCAAGAAAAAAACAAATGAAACAAGGATTCTACTTTTTCAGAACACAGATCACGTCTACGGCATGGCCTATTCTCAGTGTTCTTATGTTTTAAATAAGCTTTCACAGGTAATCTATCATAGACACACAGCCACATCACATCACACACATTTGGAAGCATAGGTGTAGAGCACAACATTTTCGTGATCAAAATAATGCCCCTCTGTGACCTTTTGTAATAATCAGGAAAATAAAAAAATATCTGGCTTGAATAACAGCATATAATTCTTTCCGGGATAATTCACCCAACATCGACTTGGTAACCTGCCATTGTTTAGTTTTCTGAAAATAGGAAAAATAAGTGAGCAACACATTTTGCACCTGTTTTTGCTTTGCCACAGCCTTATCCCATTCCCAAGCATCAATCCAGCTTTCAAGAACATCCAGAGCCCAAGGTGACATATTTTGTGCATAGTGGTAATCAAAGGGCGAACATTTAAGAACAAAAAAATAGAAAAGAAAAAAAACAATAGAATTAACCATATTGAGACCTCTCTGATTTTTGTTCAAATATAAGACATTTCTTTTAATGGGGTTTAAATGGTTTCCCCAAATCGCCTGAAAAAAAATGCTGAGTACCGTGCATTCCAAACTACTAGGTAACGCATACACAGCTGCCAAATGCAGAAACATACCCAATAAATAAGTTTTAATCATATGCACCCTTTTTAATTTAGCCATCCTCCATTTATTCCAGGTATGAACCCTAAATTGTGCAGCTTTAATAATCAAATTCCAATTATAAACGTCCGGCTGAGCAATCCCCAAAAAATACCTAAACTCTTAATTTCTGAAGCACATACCAGAATTCCCATAATCCTCTGGAAATTATCTCCCACGTCCCCTAAGGAAACACACTTACTCTTAGTAAAATTAATCCTCGCTCCAGTACCCATCATAAATCTTTGCAAAACCACTTCTGTAGCAACACTAGATGGGAGATCCGATAATAAAATACATAAATCATCTGCATAGGAAATGGTAGTAAGTTCAGGCATAGCACTATGAAGGGAAGTGCCACTAATATGAATAGCCTCATTCAATTGCCGTAACAAAGGATCCAATGTAAGAATATATAAGAGGGGGCTAAGAGGGCAACCTTGATGGACTCCTTGCTGACATGCCTGAAACTTTCCTATTCTGCCATGTACATACGGAGCCATAACAGCAGAGTTATAATAACCCTTCAACTAAGAAACAAAAGGAACAGAAAAACCACAGTAAGCTAAACAGGACCATAAATAATTATGCAAAACCCTATCAAAAGTCTTTAATTGATCTAAACTCAATAAAACCCCCGAAATGACACCCATAGCACTTCTATTAAACACCTCACACAACAAAATCAAAGCATCAGAAAGAAAATGACCCATAACTGAACAAAATTGTGAAGAATGAATAATATGGGGCAAAACCAGTACTACCCTATTACTCAATAATTTAGTCAGGATCTTACAATCCGAATTAGGAAGTGTTATAGGTCTCCAATTACCTAAATTCTCTCTAGCACCAGATTTGAACAAAAAAATCACCAGACCCTGATTAAATGTGGAAGGATAAATACCAGTATCAAAACAAACCTGAAAGATAGTCACAAGTTTGGGCCCCAGGAGAAAAAAAATCAAAGGGTAAAGTTCATTTACCAAACCATATCCACCAGGAGATTTACCTGTAGGTAAAGAATTAACCACTGTTTCTAATTCTAACCGCGAGAGAAGCTGTAATAAAACTGGAAACAAATCCTCTGGAACCAAGACTCGCCCACCCCCAGACAACCAAGCAGTGATTGTCTCATCAGTCACAGAGGTATCCACTTGAAAAGAAGTCAATAAATAGTTATCCAGTTCTGCCAAAATATCTTCATGAGAAGTCACCAAATCCCCCAAAGAAGGCAATACATGCTTCATTTCTTTGTTTTTCCTATGCTATTCACATTGTTCAAAAGGATTCACGTCACTCTGAGCACTGGAGACCCCAGATTTTTGGGCAGTCTCCAAAACTTTTCATTTGTCATATTGTAATTTAACCAATTCCCTTTTTAAAGACTGAACCACTGTCAAATCTACTGGTAAACCTTGCTGTAAATCACAATACGCTTTTCTCCAACCGACCTTTCACCACGTTATAGGAATCACCTTTTGCTTTACCCAAGAGTCTCCCAATCATTTTAAAATAATGCTAAATATCAGATTTCATATCCTCCCACCAATCTTGTACTGCATCATACAAAAAATAAACAGATTGCCTTGTCAGTAATAAAGAAACAAAACCTTCCTTAACATCTGGAAAATCCAACAATGATAAATTCATTTTCCAGTAACCAGGACCTTTGGATATATTCTAAAAGTCTGAAAAAGTAACTTGTAAAAGGACATGATCAGAAGTTGTCGCAGGAATTGCAGCATGTGAGCCCAATTTTAAATTTGGAAAAACAAACCAATAGTCTATACAGGAATTCCTAGATCCCAAAAAATAAGTATACACTACATCATGGGAATCAGACTGAAAAACATAAATTAACCCAGTAAGACTTAATAGATTATTCAGAAAATTAGAATCACAATATAATTTGGGCATTTTAGCCCCCATGTCCTATACCACTCTTTTAATATTAAAATCCCCCCAAAAAAGAACATTACGTCTAGTCAATAAATATGGTCTAACTTTCTCCAATAATGTAATGCGGTCAGATTTAACTTGGGCTGCATACACATTTAGAAGCCTAAAATCTGAATTTTGTATAGTGACATCAAGCAAAAGACATCTGCCTACCTCAATCTCTACAATATCAGTTACTAAAATATCAGAGGTCAAAAAACAAATCCCAACCTCAGAACAAAGATACAAACCGCCTCCCGACCAAAAACAAGGACCCCATGGCCATACTCGTGAAGCCTGGTCAAAGTCAGCATTCACATATAATCTGGTGTCCTGAAAAAAGACAATATCGCCCTTAAAATGTGCAAAGATGTCATAAGTTGCCAAGCGTTTATACTCAGTAAGAATGCTATTCACATTCAGAGAGGCTACAGTCAAATCATATAACACAGAAAAAAATTAAGTAGGCAACTGTTTTTTCCTGGCACTTTTATGTAAACCTATACGAAGCTCACTCTTTTTCTTCAGTTTCTTCATCCCCACAGAGTGACCTACATCCATATCAGACACTGGGTCACGTTGCAAGGAAGATTTAGAGGCAGTATCAGTATCTAAATCCACGGAATCATCCTCTGCAGCCAGAATCCCAGAAGAATTAGCCAAAGGAATATCAGTAGCAATCCCCATGGTCTGAGGAAGGTCTAACCCAGCAGGTTGGGCCACCTTTGTGATACATACAGGGGTGGAGGTGCCATGTCCCCTTTCTCCAAAGGTAAAGGGCGGTCTGGGACAGCCCTCGACAGAGGGTCTAGCACCTCGGAGTCACACTAGGTATCATACCAGTGTCTCAAGCCTCAGAGCACTCAGGAGGAATCTCTGTGGCCGAACTCTGGGGAGATCTAGGGTGCCTAGGGTCCGGAGGCACCCGACCCGCCCAGGCCATATTTATATAATAATCTTGAACCATAAAATCAGTTTCTGAAGTATTATGAGCAGCAAGGGAACATTCGGTGAAGGTATGTCCAGGTTCATTGCAAACATTACATGTAGGAGAATTATCACATTCCATGCTAACATGTCCCATATTCCCACAATGAAAGCAACGAATTTTATCACAGGATATGCTAATATGGCACATGGAACCACATTTATGGCATTTACGGAGCTGACCAGGATAAAAAAGAAATCCCTTGTCCCTGCCGATGAAAAAACAATTTTACAGATGCTGAAAGTCATTATCCACAGTAAACAATTTGACATTAATTCACCAACCACCATTCCAAAAGCCCTCAGCATCAATAATAGGCTCAGGGGTGCCCTGAACATCGCACCTTTTGTCCAACCAGAATAAAATATCTGAGATGTTGACACCTTCATTTCGAAACAACGCAGTTATAATATGAAAAGATTGTTTAGTCAAGGGAATAACCTGAAACGGTGTAAAAAGAGGGTTAGTTTTAAGAAGCCAATATTTCGTCCAGAAACGTTCCAAAGCATCCAGAGTCCGAAAACTCATTTCGAAAGTATGTTCCCCAGGCGCCAGAATAAGGGCATAAACTTCATTAGGTGAAAAACCTAAAGATTGTTTGAGTAAGATCTTACCCACGTAATACCAGTCAGGTAATTCAGCCATATCTTCCAAATACCGAATCCAAATAGCATTCCTCTTTTTAGCCAACTCCACAGACCTGTGAAACAGGCCTGCATAAGAAGGCTTCTGGGGAATAGCTTCTGGCAGCAGTAAAGGATCTTGTTCTGTCACTGTTTCTTGATGTACAGCAGTATGATGGGCGGTATCAGGGAGGGAATCTATCCCCGTAGACTCCAAAGGATCTCTAGGAGGCAGACCATCAGTAGCTCCCATGTTAGTTTCAACTACCAAGGGAGAAAATGAGGAAGAATTGGCAGGCAAGGAAGGCCACAGACCTTCCCTTGAAGTTAAGTCCGAACACTGAGAAATCTCTCCCGAGGCCGACACCAGGCCTACCCGCCCAGGACCCACCTCAAACTTCGGGTTCATGACCCGCGTACCATCCAACTTCTGAACCCAGCCAGAATGTCTTAAAGCAGACTCCACTAACCGGCCCACATCCCCTGGCAATGATAGCTCAACATGTAACTCTACGCTATCACCGGGGGAAAGTGGCAGCTGGTCTGACAGAACACTCACGTGAGAACCCAGAAAAACCTTCGAAGTGGATGCAGTTAGAGAAGGGAAACACTAGTCATCCTCTTTCTCTTTTTGCAATCTGTGGGTTTCCCTCTGAAAGATACGTGTAGCTACGCAAATCAAATTTTGCAGAGTCATCTGCAGCTCTGCTTCCTCTACTACATCAGTCGACCCCTCAGGTCCAATTTCTGACATACTCCACCTCTGTCGGTCCCCGCTATTGACGCCAACCGCGCCCACTGGAGAATCACTGACTGAGCCGCATCCCTCAGCATCAGGCTCCAGAGTGAACATGTACCACATATCTACAGGACAGCGCCCCCTAGCAAGAGTAGGGGAATTTCCCCAGTATCCTGGCCAAATTTCCCCCCATTCACTAAAAATACCACCAGCAGCTTAATCTGGTTCAAGGTCAGTTGGCATTCATCTGTATCCCCCTCCCCCCGGGTCATGCCTGAAAATAGGCAGAATTTGTCTAGTGCACTTACCCGGTCAAAAAAAAAAAAATCTTAATTTTCTAGACCGTCTTATCCATAGAGCCACACTATTTGTCTGTGGATAGAGGCATTAGGGCCCTGAGGGAACCAGAACCTTTGGGGCTAGCATGCACTATGCCCATGTGCATGGTACCAACTTGAGGTGCCATTACACTGACAGCATAAATGGCAGTGCAATGAGGGGTGCATATATTCCTTCAGGAAATTTTTTCAGCAGCTTCCTGGTCTACAGTTCACACCTTTACAAGGCATCAGTGCCTGAACATTCACTCTAGAAGGGATGCCACATTTGGAACTGCAGTCTTACAGGATCTTTTTCCTAAACAGGTTCTGGATGTTCCAGCCTCCCAAGGTACAACTACAAAGTCCCCCCTCCTCTGGAACCGAAGAGGGTATGCTGGAGGCAGAATGTATGAGTATGCTGGGGCTGGCATCAACAAAGAGACTATCACTACCCCTACATGAATCACTACAAAACACCACAGCCAAAGTTATGGCAACTAGGGGCATGCAAGTAACGAATAGCATTTCCCCAAATACAATGAATAATTCACTATTCATTATTCAGATCCGAATAACAAACAGTGGCACTATTCATCCCCTATTCCTATTCAGGAAATACTATCTTAAAAAAAAAAAAAGAAGAAAGAAAGTGCCCCACCATTCTCCCCAGCCTTGATTTCTTAAAATAAACAAGCCCCCATCCTTTTTTTTATTTAGAACTCCAAGCCCACCCTCCTCTCTCCAGCACCCTCAATTTGTTTATTTATTTATTTAGTTTTTGTTGACCGGGTAAGTGCACTAGACAAATCCTGCCTATTTTCAGGCACGACCCGGGGGAGGGGGATACAGATGAATGCCAACTGACCTTGAACCAGATTAAGCTGTTGGTATTTTTTTAGTGAATGAGCGAAATTTCATCCATTCAGAATTGGGTATGAGGGGCAGAAGGGTGGGAGGAGTGTGCTTCTACCAGTTGGGGGGAAGGGACATTTGATAAAAAGTATATTTTTGTGAAAAAAACATCTGATGGGCAACCAGCACAACCCACCCATCTCCACCACTGGCTGTAGTCTTTTAGCACTTGTTTAAAGGAAAGCAAGTATGTCCCACACACCCCACCCCACCCTGACAGCAACACTCTCCCACCAGCGCCCAATTCTGAAGTTGGGACCCAGCAACCAAATAATGAAGAAGTCCACCAACTCAGTCCACCCTCCTCCATTGCCGGTCACCTTTTAATGAATGAAAGCACTTGCACGCTTGCTCATATAGTAAAACCAGCTGATCACATGATCAGCTGGTTTTACTATGCGAACAAGCAGGTGAGCACTTTCATTCATTAGAAGGCAGACAGCCATGGAGGAAGGTGGGCTGAATCAGTCACCTTCTTCATTCTTTCAACGTCGGCTTACTGCTTCAGAATTGGGTACGAGGGGCAGAAGGGTGGGAGGAGTGTACTCCTACCAGTTGGGGGAAGGGACATATTTGTTTTCCTTAAAACAAGTGCTAAAAGATGGGGGCCAGTGGTGGAGGCTGGCAGGTTGTGTCGGTCACCCATCAATGGAGGGTTTTTTTTTTCACAAAAATAGACTTTATCAAATTGTGGGTGCTGGGTTGGAGGAAGGTGTGCTTCGGGTTCTGAGGGTGGGGGTCAGGGGGCTTATTTATTTTAAGGGATCTGGGTTGAAGAGGGGGGGTCTGTTTCTTTATCTTTTTTTACCATCAAATAACAAATACAAACACAAATACTGAATACCCGAATATTTGGGGTCCCAAACAGAATATTCAGCTAACTATTCAGGATAAGATATTCTCACACCCATAATGGCAACCCCTTCACTGCTGCTGGCATTGATAACAAAAACAAATCTTCAGAAAATTTACCAGATAGACAAACAGCGGGTGGAACACCTGAATACCCATCCTGATCAGGAGGGAGTGATTCAAGCTGCTGCTGGTGAGCAGGACAAGGCATCCTTAACAGACTGCCCACTAGAAAAGGAGTCAAGAAATTTGGATCAAATGCAATGAAAGTCTATACAACAACAACCTTGCAATTAAAATAAGCAGCTTACATGGGCCAATAAATACCAGCTTCATATGGAAGCAGTTGCTAATGACACAGCATCCAGGGTGCTAGCACAATCAGTGACCCTAAGGAGGCTCTGCTGGCTATGGACAACAAACCTGACCCAGGATACTCACTATAAGACAATTTATTTTCCCTCTGAAGGTTCATCCCTTTTTGGTGACAGAACATAAGCTTACATAGAAACATAGACAATGACGGCAGAAAAAGACTAAAGGTCCATCTCATCTGCCCAGAGTTCACTCTCTGTCCTGGGACCTATTCCATACAGGGTTTTATCCCTCCTGGTCCACCCAGTACTTCCCTCCCTACTGCTACTGATCTGAGCAACCATCAAACCCTTCACTCAGTCCCAACCATGCTTAAAACCATTTACAGACTGGGTGCCCACCACCTCCACTGGCAGACTGGTTCATGGCTCCATCTCCCTTTCCATAAAAAAAGAACTTCCTTACATCCCTCTTAAATGTTCCCACTTCCCGTTTCCACTTATGACCTTGGGTGCTTGACTCTGTACTCCTGCTAAATAGCTCTCCACAGTTCACCTTGTTTATTCCCTTCAGGAACTTGAAGATCTCTATCATATCCCACCCTTTCTTGCCTAGTCTCCAGTGAGTACATGTTCAGTGCCTTTAGACGATCTTCATAAGATCTGCCCTGTTGGCTCTGAATCATCTTGGTCACCCTGCATTGATTTACCTCCAGCTTGTCCCTTCCTTCCTTAAGTGAGGGCTCTGTAACTTAGTACAGTACTCCACTCCTTTTTCCTGCTGACAGCACCCCTTCCGATACACCACAGCATCTTATTAGCCTTACTTTAGGCCTTGTTACAATGTCTTTGAGGGAGTTAATAATGATGACTTCAGGTCCCTTTCTTCTGCCATAGTGCTCTGTTCAACCCCTCCCATTCCAGTACTCTGTTCTTTTTTTTTCTCTAGGTGCATAACCCTGCATTTCTTGACATTAATTTCAACTGCCACACCTTAGACCACTTCTCCCTTCATCGCTCTTTACCCTACCACAGAGCTTTATGTCATCTGCAAAGAAATGTGACTTGCCCTGGAAGCCCCCTGTAATGTCATTGATGAACATATTGAAGAGGATAGGACCCAGGACAGATCCCTGTGGCACCCTGGTCATGACCTCCCTCTCTTCTGATTTTACCACGTTTAGCACCACCCTCTGCTGTCTCTCTTTTAATCAGTTTCCTACATATCTATGTCCCTAGCCACACCTAGGTCCTCCAGCTTCTTCAGTAATCTTCTGCATGGCACTGAGTTGAAAGCCTTGCTGAAAGTGTAGAGTAAATCCACAACACAGTCCTTATCTATTACCTTTGTTAGCCAGTCAAAGAAAACTATTAGGTTAGTCTAACCCGACTTCCCTGCCACAAACCCATGTTGTGTACTATCTTGTAGACCACTGCTCTCTAGGTAGCCCACAAGGTCCTCTTTGATCAGTGACTCCATCAGTTTACCCACTACAGAGATACGGTTGACAGGTCTGTAATTTTTCCGGTTGCATTTTGTCTCCACCTCTTGTGTAGCAGGACTACACCCACTACCCTCCAGTCTTTTAGAACTGCCCCTGTCTGAATTGAGCTACTGAATTGCTGTACTAGGGGTTCAGCCAATTCTGTGGCCAATTCCTTGAGCACCCTTGGGTGCATTCCATCCAGCCCTAGGGCTTTATCTACCATTAGCCCCTTCTAAATCCTTTCTCTGGTAAATACTGCCTGCCCCATGTCAGGAATGTTCTGGACAGCCACCCTGATGCCACTTCCAGGCAGGGACCCGCTGTCTTTCCTTGTGAAGACAGAGCAGAAGTAATCACTATGGACAGCTGCTTTTTTTTCATCTTTCTCCAGTACCCTTCCCCCTCTTGTAGCCTAACAATACATACTCACTGCTTCCTTTTTTCCTTAATATAGCTGAAGAATTGCTTTTTCACACCTTTGACCCCCTCCACAATATGCAGCTCTATGTCTGCCTTTGCTTCTCTGACCGTGCTCTTTGCTTCTCTCATTTTTTTTGGTACTTTCCCCATTCCTCCTCCTCCTGCTTTTCCACGTACCTGGTAAAAGATTTTTTCTTGGCCCTCACTGCTTTGGCTGGATGGCAAAAATCTACTCACAACAATCTGACTGAGAAAGAAAGATCCTCAATCTCATTTAGGTTTGTTAGTATCTATTACCACAGGTCATACATCTATGTTCAGTCAGTGCAAATAGGCAGAAGCAGAGGCAAAAGGCAGCTTTCTAGCCTCAAGCAAAGCAGGATCCTGACAATTTTGTTCAGATATCCACATACTCATTGCCAGTAGGACTGCTTCAACTGACTAAGTATCTTTTTTACCAAGGAAGAGAGAAAAATCTACAGAATAAATATCTATTGAAAAGTTAGTAACTAATTTGCATAAATAAATAATCAAATGCAAATATCTGTTTTATGTACTTTCTAAATAGGGATTCCAATAGAAACTCTAAATTGGATAAAGATATTATACAATTCACCAGCAAATGAGATTGAACTACATTGGTGGGGGGTTACATAGGGCTGCCCCCATCCTCTGCCATAATTGTATGAGTGCTGGAAATATTACTAAATGAAATTTGATAAAATAAGTACATCAGTAGAATAAAATACAGGGTCTGGAGGTAAAACTCAAAGCCTATGCTGATGACATCCTATTGTTGCTCACCAATCCAAAAGATAGCCTAGAAGTAACACGAGTTATTCATAGTTTCTCAAACGTTTCTGGCTGTAACATAAATTAAAAAAAAATCCAAAATTATCTCTTTCATTCATCCCTATTAGAATGACACACTAGCAATTTTCAATGCTGTGGCCAAATCTAATGGAGTGGACTATCTAGACATTATAATATCAAATAGTCTGGCTAATCTGTAATAGTGAAACCATGTGTCCCAGCAGAAGAACTAATTTGCAAACTACAGGGATGGCAAAAGATTCCCCTATCTATACGGAACATGATTCAAATGCTAAAAAATGCTAGCAATTCCCTTTTTATCATGTTTTTTTTTCAGGCTATTTTGGTCCAGGTACCAGAAAAGCAGTTCAAAAAATCAATAAAAGGCTTTAGAAACTTCAGACAACCATGCATTTCTTGGTCTAAAATGCACCTTCCAAAAGAGGATGAAGATCTCTCTTACCCAGAGCCAAATGCAGCATACCACTTATATTGCTAAAACATTTCTGAACTGGGCTTACATAGCCCAAAGTAAAACTAGCATTGTGAATTTGCTTCTCAATAGATGGCAAGATAAAAAAATCTCTCCATAACAAATGTTTGGTTCATACCCCTGCCTACATTATAAACAAAAGTTTCTTCATACCTGGGGTTCTGACATAATTTCCTCAAGAGCGCAAGGTGTATATCACTGTCATATCCTCTCTAGCACACTGCACTGACAATATAAGCATACAAATTGTATAATATATATATTTCTATATAACAAATCAATCACACACACACACTCACACACACAAAAAAAAAGTAGATAAACATGTGGGGAGTAGTGCAATGTAATGGCTGTGGGGCAGCAGTCTTCCGGGAGTCTTTCTGGAGGCTGAGATGCTGCCCTATTTGCAGACAACTCTCTGCCCTGAGGGAGGAAGTTGCCCATCTTCAGGCCACACTGGACAGTAGTAAGGGAACCTTTCCCCAGGCCACACTGGATGGTAGGAAGGGAACCTCCCCCATCCAGGGAGCACCAGAGCCACCACCACTACCTCAGAGGTTGTGAAGAAAGCACAGAAGTTGGACCACAGTGGGCTCAGGGAGGGTGAGGATGGTGGAACAGAGGCACACCCACTCAGTTGTTCCACTCCACAAGTCATACACCATTCTGGGGGAGCATAGCTCCCCTATGGATGCACCCACAGAGGAGACTAAGGAGGCTGAGGACAACTGTCACAAGGGAGGCCCACAGGAAGGAGGCAGAGGACACCACAAGGAAAGGAAGCAGCTCCTGGTGGGGGACTCAATTATTAGGGGGATAGAACTGGGGGGAGCAAGGAAAACTGAAGTAAGGTGCCTGCCTGGTGCCATGGCTTGGAGGGACAGGAAGCATCCTCAGGATCACGAGAACAGCTACACGGGAGTCTGAGCTGGACGTCATTGTCCACCTAGGGACAAATGACTTGGCTCAACATGAGATTAGAGCAGTGCAGAAGGACTTTGTAGAATTGGGGAGCGGCCTAAGACAAGTAACACACACAGTATCCTTCTCAGAGGTGCTGCCTGTCAATGGCATGAGTGAGGCGAGGGCACTTTGCACCATGCAGTTTAATGAATGGTTGAAAAAAATGGTGTGGAGCACAGGGGTTTGGCTTCATTGGGGACTGGGGTTCCACCTGGAGGGACACCAGCCTATACTGGCAGGATGGTCTGCATCTGTCCAAAAAGAGAACAAGTCTTTTGAACAATCAGTGTAAATGCTTCATTGGCAAGCTTTTAAACTAGTCAAGGGGGGAGGCACTGATAAGAAGCAGGAAAATCCCAGCCTCTCCCTACAAAACAGGGTACTAAATGAGAAAAAGACCGAGGTAGAAAGGTCAGTGGGGGGATGCTGCAACAGAAGGTAAAGCCAACAAAAAATGGAGTGCAATGAGTACCAATGCCCGTAGTCTGAGTAACAAGCTTCCTGAATTAGTGGCCTTGATGGAGGAGGAACATCTGGATATCGTGGCAGTCACAGAAACATGGTACACACAAAACCATGACTGGGACGTAAACATACCAGGATACACTATCTACAGGAGGGACAGGGAGGGTAAAAGAGGAGGAGGAGTAGTTCTTTACATAAGGGAAGGAATCAAAGCAACAGAACAAAAGGGAAAACAGGGAGGAGAAGAAGTACTGTGGGTAAATTTGGAGACCGGCAATGGCACCACAATCCGCACAGGGGTTGTATACAGACCCCTTTCTCAGGGGGAGGAAATGGACAAGGAAATGATAGAAAGTATACTTAGAATGGCAGAAAAAGGGGAGATATTGCTGATGGGTGATCTGAATATGCCAGATGTTAACTGGAGTGCAGTTGCAGCAGCCACTTCGAAGAGTGGGTTATTCTAGATGCCCTACAGGGGCATGCCTTGACAACTAGTATTGGAGCCCACTCGAGAGGGAGCAATCTTAGACCTGGTTCTCTCAAATGGAGATGAAGAGAGGAACACAGATGTAGAAGTGGGTAGCCATCTGGGAACTAGCGACCATCGAACAGTATGGTTCACAATAAACATAGCAATAGAGTCAAGCCATACAAAGGCAAAAGTACTGGACTTTAGGAGGGCTGACTTTGCCAAAATGGGTGAGTGCCTAAGGAATGCACTAGCAAATGGGCAGGAAGGAGGGGTGGAAGAACAATGGGGAATAATAAAAACTGCCATCACAGAGGTAACAAGTCTTTGTGTGAAGCAAATAAACAAAGCGAAACGATGTAAGAAACCACTATGGTTCTCAAAGGAAGTGGAAGTGAAGGTTCAAGAGAAAAAGAAAGCATTCAGGAAGTACAAGGAATCACAGAAGGAGCAGGACAGAGAACTGTATCAGTTAAAGCAAAAGGAAGCTGGGAAGGCAGTCAGAACAGCAAAGGCCCAAACCGAGGAAAAGATAGCCAACTCAGTTAAGAAGGGGGATAAAACCTTTTATAGGTACATCAGGGAGTGAAGGAAGACCAAGGGAGGGATAGTGAGGCTTAATAAAGGAGAGGGAGGGAGGGCAGAGGGTGACTGTGAAAAGGCAGAGATACTAAACAAATATTTTTGCTCAGTATTTACAAAGGAAGAGGGGGAGGTACCTAAAACAAACAGTAGAAACACTCTGGATACAGAAGTTGATACCAACCCATTTACAGAAGAAAGGGTTCTGAAAAGAACTCTTAAAACTGAAGGTGGACAAAGCAATGGGGCCTGATAGGATTCATCCCAGAATTCTAAAAGAACTAAGGGTAGAACTAGTGACACCACTAACTAACCTCTTTAACAAATCATGGGAGGATGGGGTGGTACCCGCGGACTGGAGGAGGGCAGATGTGATTCCCTTTCACAAAAGTGGGAGCAAGGCAGAAGCAGAAAACTACAGACCTGTCAGTTTAACCTCAGTGGTAGGGAAAATGATGGAATCACTTCTGAAGGAAAGAACTGTCGAGTATCTAGAGGCCAAAGGGGCATAGGACCCAAGGCAGCTTGGATTCACAGTGGGAAGGTCATGCCAGACAAATCTGATAGATTTCTTTGACTGGGTGACCAAAGTAGTAGATCAGGGAGGGGCTGTGGACATGGCCTACCTAGACTTTAGCAAGGCATTTGACACAGTCCCACACAAAAGATTAACAGTCAAATTAACCAGCCTGGGATTGGGTCCCAAGATGACAGCCTGGGTAAAGAATTGGCTGGAGAATAGGACACAGAGGTAATAGTAAATGGAGTCCACTCTGAAGAAAGGGGGTTACTAGTGGGGTACCGCAGGGTTCAGTATTAAGACCGGTTCTCTTCAATGTCTTTATAAGCGACATTGTAGAGGGACTGGAAGGAAAAGTATGTCTCTTTGCAGATAACACAAAGATCTGCAACAGAGTTGATGCACAATGTGGGGTGGAAAGGATGAGAAGGGACTTGGCAAGGTTAGAGGAATGGTCAAATGTATGGCAGCTTAGATTCAATGCTACAAAGTGCAAGGTAATGCACCTGGGAAACAAAAACCCAGGGGAAGAGTACACAATGGGGGGTGAGATACTAACAACAACAAAAATGGAAAGGGACCTGGGGTAGTCATATCAGATGACCTAAAGGTGGGCAAGCAATGTGAGAGGGCAGCAAGGGTGCTGGGGGGATACTGGGATGCATAGGGAGAGGCATCACCAGTAGAAAACAGGAAGTTATTATCCCTCTGTACAGACAGCTGGTGAGACCCCATCTGGAGTACTGCGTGCAGTTCTGGAGACCCAATCTCCAAAAGACATAGACAGAATGGAAGCTGTCAGAGGAGGGCAACTAAAATGGTGCAGGGTCTGCACGGAAGACATATGAAGAGAGACTTAGGAGCTTAATGTGTATAGCCTCGAGGAAAGGAGGGAGAAGGGGACATGATAGAAACTTTCAAGTACCCCAAGGGAATCAACAAAGTCCAAGAGGGTAGCATCTTTCAAAAGAGGTGTGCAAGAACAAGGGGCACAATCTGAAGATAGGGGAGGCGGCTCAGAGGTAATTTAAGGAAGTATTTTTTCACAGAGAGGGTTGTGGATGCATGGAACGGCCTTCTGGAGGAGGTTGTGGAGTCAAAAACAGTGGTGGAATTCAAGCATGCATGGGACAGTCATAAGGCAATTCTAGGGGGTGGGGGTAGGAAGAAGTAGGCTGCTGGTTAACTAGGATCTGCAGCTTATCTATTAGGTAGGGAAATGGGCAGACTGGGTGGGCCAGGCGGTCCTTATCTGCCGTCAAATTCTATGTTTCTATGTAAGTGTAATTATAAAAAAAAATTAAGCTTAATAACAAAATATTATGACAATCAAGCAAAGTGGAATACGAAAAAATGATTTATTGGCAATATCTGGAATGACCCCAATAATAAAATAAAGGGGAAGCACTTTCATTTTAAGAGATGAAATAAATAGGGAGTTTCTAGATGGTATCATTTGATATTGAATAAAACTTTTATAGACTGGGACACGTAAGGATTTGCATTGATTTGACCAATCTGAATTCTTCAAGTATGTACAATTCAAAAGTTTATTTATAACGTATGTTTGCATATGGGAGAGATTACCCAATGAAAATAAAATTGGAAGACAAATTTGTTAATAATGTACAAACCAAAATGGGCCTTTTCGCACGGCTATAAATGATCTTACATGGGAACAGTAATAGATTTTCACAGAAACAAAAATGGTCAAAAGAAATAAAACGTCCTGCAGTAGTACAGCTCTACAATGGAATAATATGATGCATTAGGACGTACTACAACTCCCTAAAATTATTCAAAATGAATCTTCAGAAATGAATTGTTGGCATTGCCATACAGATAATGTTGATATGTACCACACAGTCTGAGACTGTGTAATGCTACAAAATTGGTGGCAGGAAGCCTCAAAAATATTGAAGATTTTTAATGTAGCTCTGAATATAATGAGCTCTGAACAAATTGTACTTGAGTAATTTAATGTTATGCTGTACACAAAAATGAACTGGTAATGATCAAGGCATTTTCATTAGCAACTGAGAGACTGATTCTCAAGTACTGGAAAGAAAATGGTCCCTATAAACCATTTTGTGTAGCAGGGAGTAGGCTAGCAATTACAGGCTGCCAGCCTGACTTCGGTGGTAGGGAAAATAAAGGAATCACTACTGAAGGAAAGGATTGTGGAATATCTTAAATCCAGTCATTTGCAAGATACGAGGCAGCATGGATTCACTGGGGGGGAGGTCATGTCAAACAAGTCTGATAGATTTGTTTGACTGGGTGACCAGAGAATTGGATCAAGGTGGAGCAATGAATGTGTCCTACCTAGATTTCAGTAAGGCCTTCGACTCCATTCCACATAGGAAACTTGTAAACAAGCTGGGCAGCTTAAGAGTGGGAACAAATATGGTGAACTGGGTAAGAAATTGAGGGGGGGGGATAGGCCACAGAGGGTGGTGGTAAATGGAGTCCACTCCAAAGAAGGGAAGGTGACCAGCAGGGTGCCACAGTGATCAGTACTGGGACTGATCCTTTTTAATGTCTTTATTAGTGACATTGCAGAGCGGCTAGAAGGGAAGGTATGCCTTTTCACAAATGACACTAAGATCTGCAATAGGGTACACACTCTGGGGGGAGGTGTAAAAGATGAACAGCGATCTAAGGAAGCTTGAGGAGTGGTCAGGAGTGTGGCAACTAAGTTTCAATGTGAAGAAGTGCAAAATCATGCACTTAGGATGCAGAAACCCAGGGACAGAGTATAAAATGGTGGGGGAGTCATACTGGTGACCACCAAACAGGAAAGAGACCTGGGACTAATCATATCTGATGACCTAAAGGTGACCAAACAATGTGACAATGAAATGGGGAGAGCCAGTGGGATGCTAGGGTGCATAGGGAAGGGTATCACCAGCAGAAAGAGGGAGGTGGTGATACTGTTGTATAAATCACTGGTGAGACCTCACCTGGAATACTGTGTCCAGTTCTGGAGACCACATCTCTGGAAGGACACAGACAGAGTAGAGGCGGTCCAGAGGATGGCAACTAAAATGTTGCAGGGTCTGCATCAAAAGCCCTGTGAGGAGAGACTGAAGGACCTCAATATGTATACCCTGGAGAAAAGGAGGGAGAGGGAGATATGATTCAGACTTTTAAGTACCTCACGGGTACAAGTAAGGTTCAAGCGGGAAGCCTTTTTAAGACAAAAAGATGATCCAGAGCAAGGGGTCATGCTATGAAGCTGGAGAGGGAGTAGACTTAGGGGAGAGGTGAGAAAGTACTTCTTCACAGAAAGAGTAGTGGATGCCTGGAACAGCCTCCCAGCATTGGTGGTGGCGACAAAAACTGTAATGTGATTCAAGAAGACATGGGATAGGCATAAGGGAATCTTAGTGGTAAGGAAAGGAGAGGAAGCCGGAGATCAAGTAAAGTCTGAGGTGTTACAGTAAGTAGGGAAAATGGGCAGACTAGGTGGACCAAGTGGTCCTTATCTGCCTTCAAATTCAGTGTTTGTGTTTTTTAATTTGTTCAATGGCAGGGACATCATTTTGGACACTTTATAACAAACCCATAAGAGAGAGAAAGCATAAATTATTCCTGCCTGTTGAAAATAGTGCATAGTGAAATATCTTTAATTGTATGAAATCTCTATGTTATGCTCCCCATTTTGTAACATATTTTTTGTGTGAGCTGTATTTTAAAACATGTATATAAATGCATACTCTCTTCAATAAAAATATTTATTTAAAAAAGGGAAAACCTTACGTCTTTCAGGCAACACGTCAAAGGCCTAAAGAATTCCTCATGTCCTTTGGTCTAATCTGTTACTGACTGAAGGCAGAGAGGAAAATTCAGTCAAGGGGTAGCCAACAGAACACTTTACATTGGTACAAGTTGATATTATGTTAGAAGAAAAACACAGCTAAATATATTTAATACAGGATTTAGCCAACCTATACACCTGTGTGAATACACAAGGGGAGATTTAATATAGGTACATACAATGTTATTGTAACAAAGCAGAACCATATGCCATCAAAGATTCAGATCCGAAGATTCCTCATTATTTTAACAAAGATAATCAGCACTGAAGTATTCTGACCATTTTATTGGGACATGAGATCTGCATAATGTAATCCAGAATAGAGACATTCAAGCCCCTGCTGCATAAGAGAGAACACTGATATTGTACTTAACATACAGTATGATTAGAAAAAAGACAAACTAACCTCATTGTTTCTAGAGATAGTCTACAGTAACTCTTGCTATGTCTCGGTATAACATTTAAACAATAACAATTTGTTACAACTTACACGTAGGTAACTAAAGAGCATTAAATGGAACTTCTGTAACAAGAAAAAGCATGGTTCACACGTCATTTCTCAGAAACATTTTTTTTACTGAAAAACCTGCAGAAAGACCAGCACTATGATTGTGGTGCCAAATGCACATTTTCTCTCCCCCAACCTTCCAACCTGTATATGACACATCAGGTACCTAACAGGCTACCATTTTGATCTTCAGATCTGAGCATATATAGTTTAAAACATGTCAATATTATGCAGTAATAAGCAATAAAAACAAAGTTAACGCCATAGTCTAGTCTTAATGTGAAATGTCCAAGAGCTAGCCAAAGGTAGGGGAGAGAGTCATCTTGGCATAATGATCACAACCCCGTCTTTAATATACACACTTTACCCCCACCTCATGGCATGAGAAGGAGTGTCCTTGTGTTCAATGGCCAGATCTTTGCTGGCCTCAGATTCTGCATCTCCTGATAATTTCTCACACTCAGATTTCAGGTTTTGAATTAGCTTCCCTTCTTCCTGTGTGTTATTAAAAATGTAGGTTTTGGAGCCCACTGATACTCTTAATCGGGCTGGAACTAGAAGGGCAAAGGGAAGTTCGAGTGTTCTGAGTCAGTGTTTCTTGGACTCAGATTCACTGTGCCTTTGTCTAGTAGCATAGGACACATCTGGGTAAAACTGGATGACCACCTCATCTGCTAGTAATTCTCCCACATTTCAGGTAGAAAAGCACACAAGATCACTGGTAATAGATCATACATGTGTGAGTAGTACTCTCTGAGGCAAATAACTTACTGTATGGTAGTTGCTTATCATGTGTTGATATAGTAAGCCAAATCCAGACAACCTGGGACTAGAGGATCAAAGCAGTTCTAATGTCACAGAAGGCTGTCTTCAAAGCTTATTGGGTCCTTGATGGTAACCCATGAGGAGGGTGACTGTGGAACTGTGAACTGTCACAAGAGTGACCAAACCATGGCACCAACACTATTGCACAGTCCTGGTCCCCTCCAATCCCCGAGTTATGCCCTCCTGGAGTTAGAATCTAAATTAACTCATTATACACTGTGCGGCCATTTTGTATCAGGAGAATCAATGGATGGTTCGGACTTCATACAGAGCTATTGGGTACAATTAGTTTTAAGGGGGTGTGGGGGCAAAGCCCCCCACAAGAAAATACATTTGCAAAATTGTTTGCGCTGTGGGTTCAGAGCCATTGTGACAGTTCGCCATTCCACAGTCACCATTCTGACATGGAACCGTCTTGACCCGCAAACTTTTAAGGTAAGCCTGCTAATCACACATTTTAGTCTTTCTGCCTATTTTCCATCATTTCCAGCCTGAGCCATAATTGCTTCTTTTCCTCAATAAACACTGATGAGGTATTTATTACCTTTTCAGACTGACCCGCTGCTCCCTCCAATTTCTTGGTCAGACCAGGCATCAACCACTTCACCACACTTCCATGATTTGTATAACTGACAAATGTTTTTCCAGGTTCTGGGTGGACGGACATAAAACCTTCGATGAATTTTAATCTCCTGTAGTTCTGTGAAGGATGGCAGGTCAGTCAGCATGGGTTGCTGCTGCTTAGGTTTCGATGTGTCAGAATGGCCCAAGATGCCTGTCTTCAGCTTGAAATAGTCTCTTTCTTGTGACTGTCTTTTCTTACTGTAAGCTGCCCTATTCTGAAACTTTTGCACCAAGAGCCAAATAGTTTCTTAGATCTAAAGTGGTAAAAAAAAGCCCAAATGAAATGCTGTATAAGTGTTAGTTTTATAACTTTGAGAACCTCCTGCAGCAGGAGCTCTTTCAAGTATGCCCTATCAGGGGATCTGTTTTGATATAAAATAAACATTTTGCTTCCAACACACATTTTTTCAACTTTTAGTCATTAAAATAAGTTATTGGTGAATTTATTAGATGATAATGTATAGGCAACAGTGTGTAGCGAGTTTTTCTTACACTCTGTGTGTGTGTGATACTACATAAACCACAAGACCAATGGTCAAGTGGTTTATTCAGGTATTGCACACAGAAAGTTCATTAAAAAAATTTAAAAAAGATTAAGTGTTGCCTATACTTTAGTTTATATAATTACTGGTTAACAGAACTGCAATCTACAGGTAGGAGAGGAGCGGACCAAAAACCAAAGTACAATTTGTCTGCAGCTGTTTATCTAAAGGTCAGTAATGTGTGTGACAGCGAGGTGATTTTCATATGTAATGTAGCATGAAGCATTTCAAGTTCTGGTTTCAGGTTTATGTTTATCAGCCAAGCTATAACAATGTTATAATAACCGGTGAGCATTTTTTCCTA
The DNA here is from genome assembly GCA_016271365.2 of Neoceratodus forsteri. NCBI lineage: Eukaryota > Metazoa > Chordata > Ceratodontiformes > Ceratodontidae > Neoceratodus > Neoceratodus forsteri. The sequence goes on from CM057453.1 coordinate 139,428,548, forward strand.
AGGAAACACGGTTTGTGATTTGCTGTTATAAAGGGAGTGTTTATGACGGTAAACACATGCCAGGTTTCCCTTGCTCTGTGCTTTTGCCAGTTGCCGCTGTTCCCTCTCTCACCGCCAGACACTTCGCTGCCTCTAGCACTCAGCAGTAAGTAAATTTAAACAAAGCAAACTCGGCTCTCATCAATGTGGTTTTCATAAGTCCTGCAGTTACTGATGAAACTTTCAAACAAAACCGAAAAAAGGAAACATTTTAGCAGCCATGGACCTCACACTGCACTTCATCCTGACTGAACCACAGCTGAACAGCATCTATATTTTTTATAATTGTTGTGGCAAAAAAATGCTCCCTAGCAATTATATAAAATAAAACATGGGGTAGTGTGTGTAACGAGAATTTTACACACACCCTCTGTGTTAGATGCTTGTATACACCCCTTGAGCATCGCGTTCGAGGTTTGTGTAACATCCAACACCTCAGGTGTGTGTAAAATTCTCGTTACACACACTACCCCATGCTTTATTCTATATATGTCACACTGTTTGAGCTGACAGAAAGTCTCAGCTTCACTTCACAGGTCTCTTACCCAAACAGCACAAGAAGATGTTGCTATACAATAAGAGACATTCACATCCAACCCCATAAACGTATAGAATACTGGTTCTTCCCTCAAACATCTTCTCAAGGCTAAATCATTTGAGAATATCGAATCTTATTGCTCTTGACCCCCTAAGTCCCCTAAGTGGTTAAAAATCTTGATGCCATGTGCTGGGCCCTTTCAGCTTCTTAATGTTCTTTCTGTACTGCAGTGACCAGAACTGGGCACAGTACAGCACCCCCACTGTGAACTAGCCAAGGCCTTGTAAAGAGGAGTATCATTTCCCTTGCAGTGCTGCTTGTGCCCCCCATCCTCATCCCCGTCCATCCCTCTTTGCATTTGCTCTTGACTGTAGCAGTACATTGCCTATCTGGCTTCAGTTTCCTGTTTAGCTGGTTAGACTGGAGCACTTGGAGGTTATATGACTTGCCTAAGGTCACATAGTGAGTATTTGGCTCCAGCAGGGTTTGAACCTACAATCTCCCAAGTTCACAAGGTGGTGCTCTAACCACTAGACAATATTGCTTTCACAAGAACACACTGCCTCTTTACTTACACCCAAGTGAACACCATAACACAATACTGGGGAGAAAGTGCTCTTTTGTTGAAGATGATCTCTGTTAGAAGGGATGTTTAAACCACAGCTTCTTCAGCCCATTTTTGGTGGAAGTCAAACTTCCCGTGGCATTATTATCTTAAAGAGGTTTCACAGTCAAAGCCTACAAAAGTGCAGGAAGATTAGGGGTAATAAGGATAATTAGGGAGATGTATGTTACACTTTTACACACATTTAATTTGGATATATGTACTTGAAGATGTTATAGATAGTCATTTAAGGAAAGCTGTCATTTGCAGGGACTCCTGCCCCTGCAAAGTTTACCCTCCAATTTAGCTTCTGTCAGAAAAGTGGCTTTTTTCTCGTGCCGCAAATTAGTTTCATTTCATTCTGAAAAGTCTGCTACCTGGTAATATGGCGGGTCCTGGAGCAGCTCCATTAACTGTAAAGGTGCAGCATCACACCATGCGCTTCAATGTAAATGCATTGAGGCGCACGGGGCAGCACTGCACCTTCACAGTTAATGGAGTCGCCCCAGCATCCGCCATACTTCTGGGTAGCGGACTTTTCAGAATGAAATTAAACTACTTGGCATGAGAAAAAAGCCACTTTTCTGACAGAAGCTAAACCAGAGGGTAAGCTTTGCAGGAGCAGGAGCCCCTGCAAATGACAGCTTTCCTATAGGCTATAGTATAACCAAGAATCAGAAACAGCTGAGAATGTAATGAAAATATTTTCTAAAGGGTCGTACATTTTTTAATGCGTTTTACAAATATCAATACAACAGTAATATGTCAATGTATCATGAAAACTGTACATATATAGTATATCTATTTTGATTTAACTACAGATTTTTATTTAAAAAAAAAACTTAATTCCTAATCCTTATGGTTCCAGAGTTATCTCCTTTTGAAGAAATTATCTTTAGTAAGGGTTAACTTTGGATCAATTAGGGACAGATACTTACTCTTTTATATGAACACTTGAAGTCAGGACAATATCGATATGCGACAGTAATAGTGATATTGTTCATGTATTGAAATAAACTTTATTTTTAATTGTAAACTATATTATGAAAACATATTGAGAAATGGTAATGACAAAAGTTTGCTATATCAATATATGAACACTGTACCTTTACACTATATCAGTATTGCTCTAACTACACATTTTCATAGAAAAAAATGAGTTCCTTGTCCCATTTGTTCCAGAGTTATCTAATTTGTAAGACATTAGGCCCGATTCTCGAAACCTTCCAGAATAGCACAAGGGGCTTGTGCCATAAGGAATGACGCAAAAGTGCACCAAAAGCAATTCTCAAACACAACTTGCATCAAACGCAGGCTGCGTGCACCAAAGGGGGCTTGTGCCATCCTTGTGGCACAATATGGGCTGCGGCATGGTACTAGGGGGCATGTGGCAGGTGCAAGCTGCCATATCCCCTAATTTGGGATTCTCTAAACACTCCCAGGGAGTGAAATTCTAAGTACCATTAGACCATCCAGGGCTGGGATAAGAGTACTTAGAATTTCACCATCTGGGAGGTTTAGAGAACTTGTGCCACCCCTGGAGCCCTCCATGGGCAGGAGGGAACATGTGCCATGGTCCTCCTTCCCCAACCCCGATCTCTTGGTAAATAAAATAAAACAGTTCCCTGGTGTCCAGTGGTCCCCCCCCCCCACCTTCTGATCCCCATAAGCAGCAAATTGTACATCCCCTCCCTGGTGGTCTAGTGGACCTCACACCCTATCCCTGATCTGCCCCTAGAATATAGCATATAACTTTCCCTGGTGGTCTAGTGGCAACTGAGCTGTCAATGAGTGCATACTGTAACAGCTTATTGTACAGTATGTGTTCATTGATAGCGCAGTTGGTGGCCAGACATGGTGGAAAGCAGAGGGCTGTACTGGTTGCCAGCTTGGGGATGGGACGTGATGAGCGAGGTGGTGGGGCACTGCTTGCCAGAGTGGGGTGGGGGGTCCACAAGACCTCCAGGACAGTTATATGTTATATTATAGGGGCAGATCAGGGATAGGGAAGGGGTCCACTAGACCATCAGGGAAAGTTATATGTTATATTCTAGAGGCAGATGGGGGATAGGGAGAGGGATGCACTAGCCATCAAGGAGTTCAGTTATGTCCACATACAGGGGACATTGGGGATTGGGGGTTAGACACCAGGAAGGGGATGTATGTGGGTGGATTCAACAGTGATTTGTGCTTGGCTTTTGGATTGTTCTGGTCGCTGTTCATAGGCGCAGCTGCATCCTGACCACCCTTGCAGCAAACCTCGCAAATGTGTCTTCTGTTTGGCACATGACCACAGCTGCTGCAAGCTGCAGGACTTTGCTGTTGGGACCATTATCGTTGAAAAGGCCTAACTTTGGAACTGCTAGGAACATAAATGTCATTTTTTTAATTCAAAGCTTAGTGTCAGGGAGCCATCGAAAGATACTGATGATGTCCTGTAAAGGAGGAGCACATCCTCTGTCTAGCTGTAAAAGTGAAAAGTATACCTTCAGCATTTTGTCTAAAACTAGCTATCTCTCTCTCTCTCTCTCTCTCTCTCCTCTCTCTCTCTCTCTCTCTCTCTCACTCACTAAAACAGTCTCTAACACAACTGCCCATGACTGTGTGCGGAAAGGTGCTTTCCCGTGATGTCTGCTCTGCCTGCATACACTCACTGCACAGCAAATACTCAGATTTCCATACTTTTCATATGTCCAAAATCATTTGGGGGATTATCTGTCCATATAGCTGCTGCTTCAGACAGTCCTTTAATCTTCATGATACTGCTAAAGTAGGAATGGCAGTAACCATAAGAAAAACTAAATTCTCATGTAACCTGCATCTAGTGGGCTAAAAGAACACATCTGTGTGCCTACATTAAATAGATATCTTTCATTTCACTGCTGTGATGCTCCTATATCCACAGATGGACTGCAAGCCATAGATTTCCCAGTTCATAAACAAATAAGCAAGTGAAGACCATTTGAGTGAAGCAGACTGCACAACGATTGGTAAGACCAAACCTCTGGGGCTGTCAAATGTCTCATGAGTTGGCCACATGCCCAGCAAACTGTGTCAACTGGCAAAAGAAGCAACAAGCTTATACTAGTGCTTTGTCTGCACCACTTGTCCCCTCTCACTATGACCGTATGAGGGGCAGATCATGTCAAACCAACTTGATCACCTTCTTCAAGGGGGTGGCCAGGAAGATGGAGAGGGGCAGGGCAGTAGATAGTCTAAAAGAACTACAGCAAAGCCATTGACTCTGTGCTGTATAACAAGCACTACTCTCTCTCTCTCTCTCTCTCTCTCTCTCTCTCTCTCTCTCATGTGCGCGCTATATATCTTTCATGTTTACTGTGTTTTAGCACTGCTGAGTTTTCTAAATACCTCTTAATCTCATTTAATCTCGCTGTGCACTATTAAGGACTGCTGTCAACTCCTCATGGACTGTAAAGTGCTTTGGGATAGCGTGCATGAAAGACACTGTATAAAGCAACAATTTCCTTCCTTCCTTCCTTTTTTCTCTTTTTCAGAAAATACATTTTCTAAATGTAAAATGCACAATCCCTTGCACTGCTCACTTTATACAAGACTTCTAAATTAACATTTCTGGTAAACACACACTTGGCTTTATCAGGGAACAGAGCCTGATGCAGTAAATGTTAAATAGTTCTAACTGGAAGCATTTATTTATTTATTTATTTTTATTGCCAAACATACAACCAAGCAGTGTGCAGCCACAATGTAACCTGACATGGCACTGCACAGCACCCGCCATGTTCCCTAATCATGCTACTTACAAAGTTACAATAAACTAAGTAGTATTACAGAAAAAAAAAATTAAAGCAAAAAGCTTAATCAGAGTGGGGAGTTTCAGAAAACGAATGTGTTCCTTTAAGCATAATATTATCTACCAGGTACAGTAATTGTAAAAAGAGGGATAGGGATGATCATCCCTATAGTTTTCCATCATATGTTATTTTTGAAATATAATATAGGTACATATATAACAAATAATAGCAAGCTTTGGTGGTCCTGGATTGGATCATGGTTCCAACCAGTACTACAAGACTGGGACAAGGTGAAATTTAAAAGCAAAAACAGATACAGCCTGCCATCTTTTGGAACCCAGGTTTAAAACAAAATGAAACAGTGGCAGATTGCATCTGAACAGGTGTTGGCTAACATGAGACAGTCTTTGTATAAGTATGTTTTGAGACAATGTCTCTTTATGGAAATGAATTTCCAGACCACCCCTTGTGACCAGCATCAACTTTTGCTATGACAGCTTCAAGATGTGAGAATCCCAAAATGTTTATGGGACACATTTTGGTTGTTCTGTCATGGGAAACTGTCAATCCAAGACAAATTGAAACACAAAGGTCTAACAGAATACTTTTGCCCCCAACTGTGTTGCACCACACAGTTTGAAACATTACAGCACTTGTTTGTGGTCTGTCCATTTATTCAACCCTTGTGGACTACCTAGGCTCAGACATGGAATCAGAATGAATGGGCTTCCTTGGCATATGAGAATGTCACAGCTGGAACATTAGAGAATGGTGACAAGTACCACCCCAGTACTCTGCAACAGAATTTAACATTTACTAAATTCTTTGTCTGACAAGCTAGATGTAAATCTTTGTTTCAGCAACGGCTCATATCGCATTTTAGACTGATATAATCAATGATGCTGTTAAACAATTGTATTGGGCAGAGAAGAATAAAATGCCACAAGCACAGGTCTTGAACGAATGGTAAGGTATTCAGTGGATGGGGGACTAATTTATCCTTTAGGATACACTAAACTGGACCACCCCAAAAGAGCATATGGAACAGAGTATGCTAGGTAGGTGGGTAAAGAATTTCTGGGGAATAATGGAACCTGATGTATTTTCTTTTGTGTTTCTTCCTGTTTATTTTCTATCTACTGGTATAATTTGAGTTTATTTGTATATCTTTTGATTGATACTGTTAATATAAATAAAGAATTCCCCCACTCTTGCAATTATGACCTATCACATTGGTAGGTAGGTAGGTGGGCTGGCAGTATAGCCTAGAGGTTAGATTAACGAGCTGTGAAAGAGCTTGGTAAATTCAGCAGACCTGTTTATGATTCCCACAACCTCCACTTGCATACTGTGTGACTCTGAGCAAGTCACTTAACCACCTCAGTGCTCCTGGGTCACCCCTGAAAACAGGCATTTGTGCCTAGTGGGCCGTACCCGGTTACCAAAAAAAAAAGACCTCAAAACATTTTTCTTACTAGGTAGGAGGAAAACAAGGGAAAAGTACCACAAACACCTGAATTGATAGCATGACAAAATATGGGAGACAGAGGTTTAAGTGCCCAGATTAAGATAAAAGAAGATATACAAACCTTGCAATATGACAGTGCAAACTCACTGTGAGCTGGAATGTGTATGGCACTCGGGCAAAAGAAAACATTCATTAGACACATTCACAGGGTGTAGAGACAGAGAGAGAGAGAGTGAGAAATAGGGTTTTGTTAGGGATTACGTCTGAGGAGGGGGTCTGCTACAGTATAAAGACACTCCACATATAATGTTAGTAATAGATACTTAGGGAAATTGTTTGGTTGCCCTATTTTATTCATCCTGACTCCACAGCACTTTGCAGGATCAGCACAAGAAATCCTTCTAACAAGCCCTGAGGAAAGAGCATTATGTGCACCCACTACAGCAGAAAAGGTCTTGTTTGCTACAGGACTTAGAACATTTATGTTTTTTTTTAATTTTGTCTGTTTCATCCCATTCTTGTCAAATGATCTGCAACAAATGCTCAAAACTGGGAAAGCTCTTAGCCAAGTTACCTGAAGTAGTTAGAATCAGGTTTAGTTGTAGACCAGCAGAGGGCTGGACCTCAGATAGCTGCAGAACCCTAAAACATTCTCCATCCTCATCTTCTGAGAACGAAACTTGGAGTTGTGTTGGATTTTCATTTTCTTTGGCATCTTCCTGATCCTCACGCTGAAGGGAGGCTTCTAGCCTAGACGAATCTGGTGAATTCTTTAATCCCGGAAGAATATCATTCTCAGCCAAGTTTAATGATATACTGGAAATGCACTTTTACTATACTGACATACTAATTACAGTATGCATCTCCTCTATACTGACAGAAAGAAGTAGCTTTCATATATCTAGTGTAAATATACTATATCAATGTACTAGTAATATATTTTATATACACAAAAAGGCATTTCAACTACTTCTAGTTGGAGGAATTCAAACCGTATCCCCAGGTGCACTGCAGCCTGATATCTCTTGCAGTAGGCTGGGACATTTCAGTCTTGGTACAGATGACCCCAGGAACATGGAGTGTTAATTACAGTCTGTACAGATAGCATGGTGCCTTCACCAAGCAGGAGCTGGCTGGCTAAAAAATGGTTTGGTGCCAAGGGCTGCCTACCAGGAAAATAACAAAAGGGTGTCACCTAACCCCACACAGTAGAGGTGAACTAAAATAATAGATAACAACCCCACAGTTAACAGTGTGGTATTTTCTATAGCTGGAAAACATGATAACTGTTAAACAGATAATAAATGCAGTGGAAAACTATGCCGTATACAGCTTAAACATTATCACATGGTTTACTTGGGGGAAGGGACAATGAATAGGGAGTTTCAGAGGCCAAGACACAAGAGGTACAATTACTAGCAATATGCTCGTGCAGTCAGGAAATTAACACTATATCTCCTCACACTGGTTCTGCAGCAGCTTCTTATACAGATGCTCTACTCTCTGTGATTGGTTGATGAGAAGCCCTGTCTCTGTCCTACCCTCTGACTGGCTCTCTGTACACACCAATTTTGCTGGGACTGCATATCCCATGATGCTTGGAGGCAGCTTCTTGTGATCTTCCTGGGCGTGTGAGGCTTTTTCAGACTCCTGATTGGGACACCAAACACAGGCTTTGTCTGTTGACCCATGACCCATGTTACAGTCTCAGGGAGTCCAGGGATACAAGATGGTACTGCCTATGCTTTGTGGGTTTTTTTAATGTATATTTTAAAACACTTGGTCCCTCGTTATTGTTTCTGGGCAGTTGTTTTTATAAACTCTTGACCCCTGCTGCCTACCCTGAGAACCAGGAGCTGGGATGAGCATTTGGCAGTATGTTGCATACTTTGCTGAGTGTCAGAGAGTTGGCAACTTTGATGTGCTTGGCTGAGTCATATAGTTATGATTAGGGGTGACCGGGTTTGACAAAATCTGATCCATGTGCCTTCATTGGGATTATCAGAAATTCCATTTCGGATTCCAGTTCTGATTAGGGCTGAGAAATGGAACCGGAATCGAAATTGGAATTTCCGATTCTGTATCCAACAGATAGAGAAACCTCTTTGTAATATGTGCATTAATTTCAAACAACACAGCCCCCGCTCCCATATCTCCTCCCTTACTTGGTTTAGCTGCTGTGCTGCACTGGAAGCATGTGGTCACTCATGGTCAGTGATTTAATCCAAACTGCTGCCAAAACAATACATTAAGCAAGCTCCCCCCAGCCCGACCATCCTGAGAACTCACAGCACTGCATTAAGAGGCCAGTCCAGGCCTGTCATTGGGCTTCTTGAGTCCCAGACCATTCTGGTCCACTTTTCATTAGTCTAAAACTATTACTCCATCCTGGCTTCCTATAGACATCCACACAGGAAAAGAGAAATATATTACGGGGATGACAATTGGAGGGTGGAGGTTGCCACTAGACACCAGGGAAAGAGAAATATATTATGGGGATGGTGATTGGAGTGTGGGAGCTGCCACTAGACACCAGGGCTTTATTTCAGACTGGGACAGTGATTTGAGGGTGGGGGTGCCACTAGACACTACGGTAAGAGGAAAACATTATGGGGACAGCGATCAGATGGTGGGGGTGCCACTAGACACCAGAGAAAGAGGAATACATTAGGGGGACAGCAATCGGAAGGTGGGGGGGTGCCACTAGACACCAGGGAAACAGTAATACAATACAGGGACAGCAATGGAAGGGTAGGGTGTGCCACTAGACACCAGGGAAAGATCATTAGATGTCTATGAAGAGATAAATAAAATGCTGGCTCGGAACCTGGAAGTGAACCAGAAGTCACAGCAGAGCAGGAAATAGTGCATGGGGGGGGAACAGCACTGTAGTACATAGAGAGAACCACATGTGCTTCAATTCCACTGTGGAAGGACACTGTGGAGGTATCCAGTCATGTGCTTCCAGAGGCCCCCCTCTCTACTACATCATAGCAATACATCAGCATGTCTGTGCTATGCGGCCATAAAAAGGGGAATGGGAGAGGGTTACAAGGGAAAAGAAGAAAAGGAGGAGGCAAGAGGGTTGGGGCAAGGGTTAAACAAAGGGACAGAAAAGGGGGAAAGGAGAGGAGAGAGAGGTGGAGACAAGAGGGTGAAAAGGGGATGGGAAAAGGGACTGAGGTTAAAAATTGTTCAAGCACTGAAAATATTACTGAAGCAGAAAGAGCATAATCGGAACAGTCCCATAACTAGAAACAATGTAAATTAAGTTCTTCATTGAGGCCCCTCGGATGAATAAAGTCCAGTTGGTGGATCCAAAATGCTTCCCTTTGTAACAGTTTCTTTGACAAATCTCCCAGCCTAACTGAGGTCTGGACCTTTTTATGCCACAAAATCTCAGTGTTGCACAGTCCATGCCCCATTGCATCATAGCATCTAGCTATGGCACAACATTCATTGTCATTACAGATTGCAGCCATATGTTTCCAACTCGAACCCTGAGGGCCTTTTTGTTTGGCCCATGTAAATCAGGGCACACGGGCATATCAGTATGTACACAATGTTTGTAGTATTACAATTTATGAAGCTGCTCATTTTAAATTTTTTGCCATTCCTTGGATACTTAAACACATTGGTGTTAGTAGTGTTGTTACAATGAGTACAGTTTCAGAATTTGCAGTTTCCTTTCGGCAGTGGAGGTAATCATGATCTACATAGAAACATAGAAGCTGACGGCAGATAAGGACCGCAAGGCCCATCCAGTCTGCCCATTTTTTCTACCTTATGAATGTGCCATTGGCCTTTGCTCTGTCAATGGCCTATCTATTCATACTCATCTGTATTGCTCCCTTATGCCTATCACACACCTGTTTGAAGCCCTGCACAGATATTCATATCCACCACTTCCTGAGGTAGGCTGTTCCATGCATTCACCACCCTTTCTGTGAAAAAGAAATTCCTCACATTACCCCTTAATCGGCTTCCATCTAATCTCATGTTGTGTCCTCTTGTCCTGTTATTTTTCTTATATTGGAACATGTTAGACTCTTTCACCTTGTTAATTCCTTTAAGATACTTGAATGTTTTGATCATATCACCTCTCTCCCTCCTTTGTTCTAGGGTATACATATTGAGCTCCGTTAACCTGTTCTCATATGTTTTCTGATGCAGTCCCTGTGCCATTTTGGTAGCCCTTCTCTGGACTGCCTCCATTTTGTTAATGTCCTTGTGCAGGTGCAGCCTCCAGTACTGCATGCAGTACTCTAGATGGGGCCTAACCAATGTCTTGTAAAGAGGGACTCTCTTATGACTTGTGATACCCCTGCTAATACACCCCAACATCCCCCTAGCCTGACCTACTGCTTTAGTAGTCTGCTTGGATGGTTTCAGGTCATCTGTGATGACGATGCCCAAGTCTCTTTCTTCCCTTGTGATTGCCAGCAACTCCCCTCCCAACCTATAGGTGGCTTCAGGGTTTCTCTTCCCTATGTGCATGATCTTGTACTTCTTTGCGTTAAACCCCAGTTGCCACTCTTCTGACCATTTTGCCAGTTTATCCAGATCTCTTCTCATTCTGCCCACCCCATCTGGATCATCTACTCTGTTGCAGATCTTGGTGTCATCTGCAAACAGACAAACCTTACCCTCCAGTCCATCTGCAATGACACTGATGAAGACATTGAAGAGGACTGGCCCCAGGACTGATCCCTGAGGTACCCCACTTGTGACTTGTATCTCTTCTGACTGTATACCGTTTACCACCACTCTCTGTTTTCTGCCTGTCAAACAGTTTGCCACCCAGTTGACCCAACGTCTGACCCACGTGCTCATGCAGACTTATGTTTCACGTCATAAACGCTTTTTCAATGCGTACTATATCACTCACATAGCCCTGTTTTATAGTGTTTATCTTTAAAGGGCTAGTTTTCAATAAAGTGCCTAATGTATTCCATCTTGTTTACAATAAAAAACCTTTTTAAGAAAGGCACAAATATACACACACATTTTAAACACCTAATAATAAGCTCCCAGTAACATTTCACTGGTGGTAAATGTTTCTAATTATGCCTTATCTGAAGCAGAAGAAAAAGTATTGCAAAGGGGTTTGAATTTCGTCCCAACCACCCATATCAATGAATTCAAAATAATGGTAGATTTGCATAAATTTACCAGGAATTTGGATCTACGTGCCATGTGCAATGTTTCATCAGAATAGAAAAGAAGAAACTACTGATGGATTGGATCCAGTTCTAAATTTGAAAAAACCATCATCTTTTATACCACTGAAAAATAATATAGTGAATGTTTTTCATAAGTCATGTGAGCGGGACTTTCTACGACTTATTACAGAAGATTCTGCTTTAAGATTTCAAAACTGCAGTATAGAGGAGAAAGAAGCTATTAAGACATTACAAAATAATGATGTCATTGTGATTAAGAAGGCGGATAAGGGTGGTGCAGTAGTAATTCTTGATAAAGTTAAGTATGAACAAGCATGACAAAGACAATTAAGTGATGCAGAATTTTATTTGAAACTCTCTAGAGATACTAAATTGGATTGTAAAAAAATCAATTGATTTGTACCTCTATGAGGCTTTTTCAAATGGTGTGATTTCTAGACAGACTTATGATTTTTTTGGTAGTAGACTCTCCTGTATGCCCAACGTTTTATGGACTCTCAAAGATACACAAAGATCTATGGGATCCTCCATTTAGACCAGTTGTAGCCTCTATTGGATCTGTTGCAGAGCCTTTGGCTAAATATGTGGACAAGTATATATGCAATAGAGTCCTCCTCTGGCATGCACATGTAAAAGATTCTACTCAGGTTATTCAGCATGTGCAGGCAATACAAATTGAGGAGGGGGACTTATTAGCAACTTTGGACATAAATGCTTTGTATACAAACATCCCCCATAATGATGGGTTGGAAGCCATTAGGGAAGCTGTATGTCAGAATACAGAGTTTTTGGACCCATTTATTGGTTTTCTTTTGACTTTAACTGAATTGGTACTCACCAACAATATTTTTATGTTTAATAATGATTTTTTTCATCAAATTAAAGGGACACCTATGGGGGCGTCTTTTGCCCCCAATTACACCAATATTTATCTGATGCAATGGGAAAAAAGGTCAGTATTTTTTAATCAGAATTCCTTTTTGTCAAAATTGATATTTTACATATGTTTTATGGATGATATTTTCATAATTTGGAGAGGTTCTTTATCATCTTTTGAAAATTTTGTAAATTATTTGGAGAGTACCAATTCTAATCTGCTGTTTTCGAAACAGGTGGAATTACAACAAATTCAGTTTCTTGAATTATATATATTTAAGAATGAAGAGGGGGGTTTGGATAGAAGCATAGAAACATAGAATTTGATGGAAGATAAGGACCGCTTGGCCCACCTATTCAGTCCATTTCCCTACCTAACGGATAAGCTGCAGATCCTAGTTAACCAACAGCCCACTTCCTCCTACCCCCCACTAGAATTGCCTTATGTCTGTCCCATGTATTCTTGAATTCTCCTACTGTTTATAACTCTATGACCTCCTCAGGAAGGCTGTTGCATGCATCTACAACCATCTCTGTGAAGAAATACTTCCTTACATTACCTCTGAGCTGTCCCCCCTCTATCTTCAAATTGTGCCCCCTTGTTCTTGCACATCTCTCTTTTTGAAAGATGCTACCCTCTTTGACTTTGTTGATTCCCTTGAGTTATTTGAAAGTTTCTATCATGTGCCCCCTCTCCCTCCTTTCCTCAAGGCTATACATCTTAAGCTCCTTTAGTCTTTCTTCATATGTCTTCTGGTGCAGACCCTGCACCATTTTGGTTGTCCTTCTCTGGACAGCCTCCACCCTGTCTATGTCTTTGCAGAGATGGGGTCTCCAGAACTGTACGCAGTACTCCAGATGTGGTCTTACCAACTGTCTGTACAGAGGGCCAACAACTTTCTGTTTTCTACTGGTGATGCCTCTCCCTATGCATCCCAGTATCTCCCCAGCCCTCCTTACTGTCTTCTCACATTGCTGGCACACCTTTAGGTCATCTGATATGACTATCCCCGGTCCCTTTCCATTTTTGTTGTTATCACTATCTCACCCCCCATTGTGTACTCTTGCCCTGGGTTTTTGTTTCCCAGGTGCATTACTTTGCACTTCTTTTCATTGAATCTAAGCCGGCATACATTTGACCATTCCAACCTTGTCAAGTTCCTTTTCATCCTTTCCACACCACCTTACGTATCAACCCTGTTGCAGATCTTTGTGTCATCTGCAAAGAGACATACCCTTCCCCCCAGTCCCTCCACAATGTCACTTATAAAGACATTAAAAAGGACTGGCCCCAGTACTGAACCCTGCGGTACTCCACTAGTAACCTTCCTTTCTTCACTGTGGACACCATTTACTACTGCATGCTGTGTCCTGTTGTCCAGCTAGTGTTTTACCCAGGCTACCACCCTGGGACCCATTCCCAGGCTGGCTAATTTATTTATTAATCTTTTGTGTGGGACTGTGTCAAATGTCTTGCTAAAGTCTAGGTAGACCATGTCCACAGCCCCTCAGTGGTCTACTGCTTTGGTCACCCAGTCAAAGAAATCAATTAGATTTGTTTGACATGACCTTCCTGCTATGAATCCATGCTGCCTTGAGTCCTGTGCCCCACTGGCCTCTAGGTACTCAACAATTCTTTCCTTCAGAAATGATTCCATCATTTTCCGTACCACTGAGGTCAAACTGACAGGTCTGTAGTTTCCTGCCTCTGTCTTGCTCCCACTTTTGTGAAGTGGAATCACATCCGCCCTTCTCCAGTCAACAGGTACCACACCACCCTCCCATGATTTATTAAAAAGGGCAGTCAGTGGTGTTACTAGTTCTTCCCTTAGCTCTTTTAGAATTCTGGGGTGAATCCCATCAGGCCCCATTGCTTTATCCACCTTCAGTTTTAAGAGTTCTTTCAGAACCCTTTCTTCTGTGAAAGGACTAATATCAACCCCCTATCCAGAGTGCTTCTATTGACTGGATTAGGTCTCCCCCCTGCTTTTCCATTGTGAATACTGAGCAGAAATATTTGTTCAGTATCCGTGCTTTTACACTGTCGCTCTCTGCCCAACCACCTTCCTCTTTATTCAGCCTCAGTATACCTGCCTTCATCTTTCTTTGCTCCCTAATGTACCTATAAAAGGTTTTATCCCCCTTCTTAACTGAGTTGGCTATCTTTTCCTCAGTTTGGGCCTTTGCTATTTTGACTGCCTTCCCTGTTTCCTTCTGCTTTAACTGGTACAGTTCTCTGTCCTGCTCCTTCTTTGTTTCCTTATATACTTCCTGAATGCTATCTTTTTCTCCCTTGCCTTCCCCGTCACTTCTTTTGAGAACCATAATGTTTTTTTCTTTCATTTTGATATGTTTATTTGCTTCACACAAAGGCTTGTTGCCTCTGTGATGGCAGTTTTGATGTTTCCCCATTGTTGCTCCACCCCACCTTCTTGCCTGTTTGCTATTGCTTTTCTGAGGCACGCTCCCATTTTAAAAAAAATCAGCCCTCCTGAAGTCCAGTACCTTCACTTTTGTGTGGCTTGACTCTGCAGCTAAGTTTATCATGAACCACACTGTTTGGTGGTCACTTGTTCCCAGATGGCTACCCACTTCAAGATCAGAGATCCTCTCTCCTTCCCCATTTGAGAGTACCAGGTCTAAGATTTATCTCTCTTGAGTGGGTTCCAAAACTAGCTGTCTGAGGCATGCCCCTTGTAGGGCATCAAGAATGGCCCTGCTCTTGGATGTGGCTGCAGTAAAGGTGCTCCAGTTAAAATCTGGCTTATTCAGGTCTGCCATCACCAACAGCTCACCTTTCTCTGCCATGCCAAGGATGCCTTCTATCATTTCCTTGTCCATTTCCTCCCTCTGAGACAGGGGTCTGTATACAACCCCTGTGCGGATTGTGGATCCATTTCCAGTCTCCAGGGTGACCCACAGTGCCTCCTCTTCTACCCATTAACCCTTTAATTCTGTTGCTTTGATCCCTTCCCTTACATAGAGAGCTACTCCTCCTCCTCTTCTTCCCTCCCTGCCCCTACTGTAGATTGTGTACCCTGGTATGTTGACATCCCAGTCATGGTTCTCTGTACCATGTTTCTGTGACTGCCACAATATCCAGGCATCCCTCTTCCATCAAGGCAACCATTTTGGGGAGCTTTTTACCTAGACTATGGGCATCGGTACTCATTACCCTCCATTTTTTCTGGCTTTATTTCTTTTTGCCCATCCCTGTCCTTACTGCCTTTGT
The DNA here is from genome assembly GCA_016271365.2 of Neoceratodus forsteri. Lineage (NCBI taxonomy): Eukaryota > Metazoa > Chordata > Ceratodontiformes > Ceratodontidae > Neoceratodus > Neoceratodus forsteri. Next base: position 139,444,261 of record CM057453.1, read on the forward strand.
CTTTTTCTCCATTTACCCCTGCCCTTATCCCTATCAACTGCACTCTCTTGGTGTTTACCTCGCTAACTACCCTGACTGTGGGGGGGGCTAGGATTTCCCTTCTCCTTTTCAGTGCCTCCCCACCTTGGCTAGTTTAAATGCTTGCTAATGAAGCATTTAAACCTATCACCTAGGATCCTGGTTCTCCTCCAGGATAGATGCAGACAATCGTGCTTGTATAGGCCTGCATCCCTCCAGGTGGAGCCCCAGTCCCCAATAAAGCCAAATCCCTGAGCTCTGCACCAGTTTTTCAACCAGTCATTGAATCGCATGGTGCAGAGTACCCTAGCCTCATCCATGCCATAGACAGGTAGCACTTCTGAGAAAGTTACCATGTGTGCTACTTGTCTAAGGCCCCTTCCCAACTCCACAAACTCCTGTTGCACTGTTCTGATCCCAAAACCTATGCCATCCAGAAACAATCAACTACAACTCTGACCCTTCACCCCGGGGAGTGCCTTCCTTCCTTTAAGACACCTATTTCACAGAGGTTAAGTACCAGGGCTAGTCACAAATGACTGCAAATATCTCCCAGCTACAGTTCCTCCCTAGCAAATTAAAGTTAAATCTAAGACAAGTTAACCCCCAAAACAGAATCAATACTAGTTACTTACACAGGTCCAAAAAGTAATAATTCAGTTCAGTGTAGTCTAGAAAATAACCTCCTTGATTTAAGGAATCTCTGGCTGCTTTCTCTCTCTCTCTCTCTGTGTCACAGCAGGATACAAAGTTATTTGTGAAATCTACAGCTAGAAATTCTTTGTTGAAATATGATAGTTGTCATCCAAGACACATTCCCAGAAATATTCCAAAGGGACAAATGATGAGACTTAAGAGGAATACTTCTTCCCCAGTTCAATATGAGAAAAATATGGGAGATCTAATAGATACATTTGTACAAAGAGGATATAATAGAATGGATCTTATGGGTACTAAAGAAATAGTGGATCAGATGGATAGAGGTAATTTATTAAAAAAAAACCTGGTTAAAAAGAATGCTACTGATCACATGTCTTCTTTTCATTTTATTACAGAATATACCCCATGTAGTTTCAAAATTAGTAACATACTGAGAAAGCATTGGGATATACTGAAATTAGAACCTAAACTGGCAATGGAATAAGTGGTACCCCCCCTGGATGGTATACAAAAGAGGACAGAATATAGCAGACCTAGTTATGAACAGTCATTTTCACCCTTGTAATGCTACAAAACAAAGGACTTTGCAGGTGAGACTTTTCCATGTGGAAATTGTAATTCCTGTGCCTATGTGCAGGATGGCACTACGTTCGTACATCCAGTGACTGGTAGAGAATACTTTAATAGAGACTTCATAAATTGTGTTTCTTCATTTGTTATTTATGTGGCTATGTGCCAATGTAAAAGTTTTTATGTAGGTAAGACTAAAAGAAATTTCAAAGTTCATATATCTGAGCATTTAAGATGTATAATAAATGGGGATTTAAACAATGCATTGGCATTAAATATGAAAGAAAAAGGTGATGGACACAGTTTTAAATTTCTAGGTGTGCAAAAAGTGTATGCTGGTCCTCGGGGAGGCGATAGAGACAACAAACTGCTTAAAGCTGAAAGTAAACAGTAGTGTTTGTTGGGAGCATATAGACAGAAACGGCTTAATGCCATGTTCAGCATAGTCCCTTTTCTAAAAGAGAAGGGATATTCATTTTCTTTAACGTTGAGCTTTTTTCTAAATTGATACATAGCTGAGACAGACTTGGAAGAGGTGTATTAAATTAAGATATTAGAGATTTATATATGGGTTCTAGACTATAGGTCTGAAATGTTTTTTAGATAAGATAAGCTATGTGCAATAGATAGTTGTTTTTGTTAACTGTATTGTATTACTAGGTGTATACAACGTGTGTGTATATTTGTGCCTTTCTTAAAAAGGTTTTTTATTGTAAACTCTGACACTTGGACAGCTGGTTCTGATCATTGTATCATGTTTTGTAATATAAAAATGTGTTATGGACTGTCTCTCATAAGAAATGCAGAAACAGCATGTGAGCATGACACACACTCACACAGAGGTTTTAGATACAAGGTGTTACCTGGAAGGTCAGAAGCTAATTATAGAGTAGAGCAGGCCTTAATCAAGGATCCCCTATACATCTAAGTTAATTATAGCTGTAGTTGCTAAAAGGGGAAGCTGATCACAAGATCAAAGAGAGTCATTTGAAGAAAATGAGTTATGCTGAGGTTACAGAATGTAATACTTGGATAAGACATCCCGTTTTGTATAGTTATATTTTTTTATATATATTCTGACAGGGAGGAGCCTGGTGACCTCACTCAAAGGGGTTAGCCAAGACAGTCTTTTAAACAGTATTCTGTTTTCATTCGGAGACTTTTGATCTAGACTCTGACAATGAAACATCTTTGAGCACTTTAAGCAAGTATACAGGTAGAGAGAGACAAAATCTAAGTACTGTAGTAGGAATTGCACTGTTAAAACCTTGTTCTTTTGAAAGATTTGTATGTTTTGTGATATATGGTTCTGTATTTTATGTTTTACATATTTTTTATCTATTTTAGTAAAACTCTATTTTTAGAGCCTACTTGGTCTGTCTTTGATTACTTTTCTTTAACAAGTGGAGTATATATGGTTAAAGCAGACACTGTGCATAAGCTTGAATGGTGATTCCAAACTGGAAAAAGGTGAGAGTTTAATCTGAGGTCTTTTATTAGAGTTTTTAAGGCTTAATTTTTGTACACCTGGTTAGGTGCCCGTAGGCAAAGATATCTGGCCCCCCCCGAAGACAGACTTATCTGATCCTGTGCATTGGGTATGCTAGCAAAAGGTTCACAGTTTGAATCCCTCCAAGACATGAGACCAAAGGTTGATTTGAACCCACAAAAACAGACGGGAGGGTTACCCTGTTTCTGTTAACTGTTCACAAGACTGCACTCAGAGGTTGGCACTTTGGGAGTAGAGGGCTGACCTACTGAGTGGGTTTGTGACAGACTGGTTGGCAGCGGTGTGGATAATTTTGGTATTACAAGCTTTTATTGTTCAGTGTGATAGCTGGAGACTGTCAGCTCACTTGCAAAGAAAGAAAAAGGCAGATTTTTATTTTAAAAGGAGACAGAACTATAGCACTTGGTGCACAGTCAAGTTCCTACTCATGTTATTTTTTTTTCCTAAAGTGCAAGTCAGAAGTAGCAGTAGTTAGGAAAGATGGCTTCCAACTACAGCAGGCACACTGAAGACTACTTAAGGCAGTTGTGCAGGGACAGAGGAGTCCTGTCTGAGGTGAAACCAACAAGCAGAACCTCATAGATGCCCTGACAGTATCAGATACCCAGAGCACTGAGTCACAGACTGTGACTGAAAATGACCAAACCTTGAGTGAGGCAGGGCTAGCATCCAGTGCAGTGTCCAGATCTGATAAGGAGGGCAACAGGGCCAGTGCCAGTGAAGGGCCACAGCAGCAGGGAAAGGTCACCAGTATCCTGGATCCAAAAGTACTCAGGCTGCAAATTGAGTTGCACAGGATGGAGCTGGAGTTCCAGAGGGAGAGGGACCATGAACAGTGGGAGGCAGACCATGAGGCACAGCCAGAACACCGGGAGGCAGACTGTGAGGAGCAGGAGGTCCAGAGGCAACACGAACTGGAGAAGCTACGACTCCAACCAGTGGCACCAGAGCAGGTAAATGGCTTGGGTTTAACTGGGACTACAGGACTGGGTTACACATTGAATTACAAATTAATAGCCGAATGAAAAGAGGAGGAGGATATGGATGCCTTTTTAAATTATTTTGCAAAAGTTTGAATTCATACTAAAATTCCTAGAGAGTCCTGGAGCTTCCAGCTATCCCTGCTACTTACCAGGAAAGCTCGGGATGCATTGGGTCAAATGAACAATGAGGACAGTGATGATTACAGCAAACTTAAAGCTGCACTGTTAAAGAAATTTGAATTAACTGCTGAATCATACAGAGCTAAATTCTGTAAGCTCAGGAGAAGCCCTGACATGAGCTATGAGGAGCTAGCCATGAAACAACGTCAGTTTGTAAAACATTAGTGGAAAGGAACTGAGGTAAACTCTGTTGATAAAATTGATAATGTGATTCTTTTAGAACAGTTTTTCTGGGCATGCCCAGCAGAGCTGAAAACCTGGCTGGAGGACCGAGATCCCAAAACAGTGCAAGAAGCTGCTGAATTCTCAGACCGCTATACCAAGAGTAGACCTGCTCTGAGAGCGAACGGAGTGGGCGTGGCAGCACAGAAAGGGAAAAGCGCACCTTCAGGGCAGCTAAAACCCTCACTGCTTCCACTGAAACCAGTTAGCCCCAGGTTTCAGAGAAAATATTTCTCTGAGAGAAGAAATGAATGTTGGTTGTGTAAAGAAACTGGGCATATTGCCAGACAGTGTCCCAAAAAGGTGAGTAATAATACACAACCGGGTGCTAGAAAAGAAGTGGGTTGTTTGTGTGTCCCTGGAACCATGCCAGTGAACATGAGGGAACACATGCACCCAGTTATGGTGAATGGTGTGCAGATACAGGGGTTAAGGGACACAGGGGCATTGCTGACCTTGGTAAAGGGGGATCTGGTACAGCCTGGTCAGCTTGTACCCAATAAATACATCACTGTACAGGACTTTGCAGGTGGGGAGAAAACATTGCCCTTCGCTAGTGTTCTCTTAGACTCGGGTGAAACAGAGGAAACTGTGCAACAGGTGGCTGTAGCTAGAACATTAGCAATGTATGTGATCCTGGGCAACAATCTCCAACAGGGGATGGTATGTGCAGTTACCTGTAGCCAAGTGGCAAGGGAAAATTGTAGTTCTCTGAACCCCACAGAAGCCATTGTGGAAACCACTGAGAGGCTGGTTCCCCAGCCTGTATCTCCAGAGGGGGAGACTGAAACAAAGTGGGTAGAAATCTCCCCAGTAGCAAGTAACCACACAGCTACAGAGGGTTACTCTGAAGAGGGAGGGGTGACCCCATGTCAGAGTGCCCTGATGCTAGTGCTAGGGACCCTAGTTTAGTGACTGAAGGGGACCTATCCCATGCCTTGGGAATGTGTGAGGGGTCTGCAGCTGCTCAGAGAAGTGACCCTAGTTTAGAGAAGCTGAGGGCTTGGGCAGACTCAGATGGCACACAGGGAGGTGACTTCAGACATAAGGTTTATTGGGAAAATGGACTTATCTATACTCAGACAGTACAGACAGAGGGAGGGGTGCTAGGCAGGCAGCTTTTCATTCCCCATGGATATCGTGAGCAGTTGCTCAAGGTTGCCAATGATATTCCCTTGTCTTGTCATCTGGGAATCATGTGCACTACACAGCAGTTGGCTCAGAATTTCTATTGGCCAAACTTCGCCCAACAGGTGAAGAAGTATTACAGGTCTTGTCACCGGTGCCAAGAAATAGGGAAGGCAGGCAAGAAAACCCAAGCCACCCTGATTCCCTTGCCCATAGTGGAGGAGCCATTCCAGAAGGTGGTAATGGATATTGTGGGGCTTTTAAATACCCCCAGCTCCTCCGGGAAGAGGATCATCCTGACTGTGGTGGATTATGCCACCTGGTATCCAGAGGTAGTCGCCCTATCCTCACTGAGGACAGACAAAGCGGCAGCTGCCTTACTTGGGATTTTCTCCTGTGTCGGGTTTCTGCAGGAGGTTATCACCAATCGAGGGGGTTCCTTCATGTCAGACCTGATGAACTGTTTGTGGGAGAAGTGTGGGGTGGTGCAGAGGCACACGACACCTTATCACCTGCAAGCCAATGGGCTTGTGGAAAGATTTAATGGTACCCTAAAGTCAATGCTCCAAGCATTTGCTGAACAGCATGGTAGAGGCTTGGAGAAATACCTTCACCACCTGTTGTTTGCATGCAGAGAGGTGCCCCAAGAGTCAACAGGGTTTTCCCCCTTTGATCTCTTACATGGACGCCAGGTATGTGGGCCCCTAGACTGGATCCAGAGGACTGGGAAGGCAAGCACACCACCCAGGAAACTCCCATAGTGGATTACATCCTTAGGTTTAGGGAAAGGCTAAAGGAGCTTATGGGGACAGCCCAGAGCAACTTAGCAGCTGCCCAACAGAAACAAAAAGTGTGGTATGACCGCAGAGCCAGAGCTCACTCGTATACAGTGGGTCAGGAAGTCATGGTCCTTATCCCAGTCTGGAAAGACAAGCTGCATGCTGAGTGGGTAGGACCATATAAAGTAGTCAGAAAGGTAAATGACGTGAACTGTACCATAGAATTACCTGATAGAAGGCATACAGAAAGAATGTACCATGTCAACATGATGAAGCCATATGCGAATAGGGCTGACATGATGTTTGCAGTGTGTAGTCCTGGGGAGGGGACGGATGAAGGAGACCCCCCCTTTCTGGACTTGCTGGAGGAAAGCAAGTGAGAGTCCTCTGTGGAGGCAATTAAATTGTCACCCCAGCTTGCCCAGGACAAGATCAAGGAAGTAAAGGAGGTTTTAGCTGACTTTGCCCCACTGTTTATCGTGAAGCCTGGACTAACCCCCTTAGTGACGCACGATGTAGAGACAGAGACACAGACGCCCATACGGCGGACAGCATATTGGGTGTCAGAGGCTGTCCAAAGGACATTAGGAGGGAGGTGGAGGAAATGATGGATTTAGGAGTAATACAGAGATCCCACAGCCCCTGGGCCCACCTGTAGTCCTTGTGCCCAAGCCAGATGGCTCTACTCATTTCTGTGTGGACTATCATGTACTGAATGCAGTCACAAAGTCAGAAACCTACCTGATGCCCCAGACAGATGAACTCCTGGACAAGTAAGGAGGGGAGACCTACCTTATGACTATTGACCTGACAAAGGGGTGCTGGCAGGTAGAGTTAACTGACAGAGCTAGGGAGAGGTCAGTCCTAGTCACTCCAATAGGCTTATTTGAATTTAAAGTTATGCCTTTTGGAATGAAGAATGCCCTGGCCACTTTCTAAAGGTTGGTGAACCAGGTGTTAAATGGTACTGAGGAGTATGCCATGGCATACCTGGATGACATTGCCATCTTTAGTGCCAGCTGGGAGGAACACCTGTCCCACCTTATGGAAGTGCTGGGCAGGATACAGAGGGCCGGGCTCACTGTCAAAGCTGAGAAGTGCCAGGTGGCCATGGCTGAAGTGGCATACCTCGGGCGTGTTGTAGGCCAGGATAGCTCCATCCTAACCTAGTAAAAATAGAGGTGATCAAAGCATAGCCTAGACCAGAAACGCAGAAGCAGGTCAGGAGTTTTCTAGGGACAGCAGGGTACTATAGGACATTTGTACCCAATTACAGTGCCCTGGCTGCTCCCCTATCTGACATGGTAAAGAAAAAGATGCCCACGAAAATTACCTGGGAACCTGCATGTGAAAAAGTCTTTACCAGACTGAAAGAGGCACTGTGCAGTGCTCCTGTATTGACAAGTCCTGATTACAGCAGACCCTTTATAGTCCAGACTGATGCCTCAGATGTGGTTATTGTGGCAGTACTGAGTCAGACATCTAACCAAGGGAAAGATCACCCCATAGTACCTGACTAAAAAGTTACTTCCCAGAGAACAAGCTTACTCTACTGTGGAAAAAGAGTGTCTTGCCATAGTGTGAGCCCTAAAGAAGTTAGAGCCATACTTATATGGGCAGCATTTTGAGGTACAAACTGACCACAAACCCAGGTTTGGCTGACACAAATGGGGAAAAACTATTGGTAGACTATTAAGATGGAGTCTTGCCTTGCAAGAGTATGACATGATAATCTAACATAGGGCTGGAGCAACCAATCAAAATGCAGATGGCTTGTCGTGTCAATATGAGGAGTGAACTGACTTATGGAGCTCATCCCATGCAAGGGATAGAGACCCCAGATTCAGTCTAGGTGTGGAGAATTATGACGCTTGGCCAGCTGGTTATGATTATTGTATGATATTGGTATTATAAATAAACGGTCAGTGGATGAAATGTCAGTCTGTGAGGTTTGGCCCTTTAAATTACAAGGTGTCAGTAGCTGAAAACTAGGATGTAATTAAGCAGACCAGAAGGAAACAGTTAATTGGAACATCCTTCTAGAGAGACAGTTTATGGCCCTCATCACTTGCTGCTGCTTTTGAAGTTAGAACTTAAATACAAATTTTATTTCATCAGGAAAGGATGTCATTTAGCTGATTCCTGTTGACTATTTCACACCTGGGTGATGGACTGCAGGGTTGTAAACCTCAAAGGAACTGGTTGATCAAAGACTCATAATTTGGGAAATGGGTTTTTGCTGACGTTCACATTATTTAAAATTCCTCCTGGTAGGAAATCATGTTTGTAATTTTATATTCAAAAAGGAGGAGCCAGATGACTCATAGAAGGGGTGTGGAGACACAGAGTTTAAATTGATACTTGAGTCTGAAATGTATGGTATATTATTTTGGGACTCCAAGAGAAAACAGTTCTCTGATCTAACTTAAGCACTTCCAGAGATAATACCTTAGACAGCAACGGTCTAAATGTATTGTGGTAGGAGTTTTTGTTTTGTACTTTTCCCTTGTTCTTTTATGTCATTATGATGCTCTTTGATATTTGTTCTGTATTTTATCTTACTGTTTTTTATCCATTTTTAGTAAACATTTTCTTTAAGATATTGCCTGGGTCTCCTCAGTCATTTTTTGCATGTTATTGCTGAACAGATATTAAGTCTGACAACTGTTCAAGGGCTTGATGGTGTTACTAAGCTTGGTAAAAGGTAAGAATATATCTAAGGTCTCTTATAGAGTTTTAAGGGTTCATTTTGCATACCTGGTTTGGTGCCCTTAGGCGAAATATATATTGCATCCCCCGAAGAGAATATTATCTGAGCCTATACATTTGGGTATGCTAGCATAAGGTTCATAGTTTGAATCCCCCCAGAACTTGAGACTAAAGGTGATTCAGACCCAAAAGCAGACAGGAGGGTTACGCTGGCTGTTACCTGTTCACACTATTGTGCTCTGAGGTTGGCACTGTGGGAGCAAAGGGCCTGACCTGCGGAGTGTGTCTGCGACACAGACAACAATACACTGATGGAGAAATAGCCAGATTCTGCCCTGGATTCAGATTTGGTGCCTTTTTCAGTTCACCTTTCGAGCTACGCATTGAACAGTATTTCTTGTCCGGTGCTTCTTATTTTAAAATTTGAGCTGCAGGGCAATTAATTCCCAACTACCACCTACTTCTAATTTGGGGATTTCGGACTGATTTTCAATATTAATTCACTCCCCGAGTGCTAGTAGTCAGAGGACTGGTAATTTTATTTAGCGGAGCTCACTCCTCTTACCCAACAAATTGCAAGCTCTGATTATAGCAGCCCTCAGCAGTAGTAAATTTGGAGTCGATTTCCATCAGCCTCCAGTATTGAAATTCTCTTCTCAGGGTTGCTATGTCTTTGCTTTAACTTCAGCAGCAGTGCCACTCTGAGCTCCTGTTAGTGCCATTCCTGAACTGCTCCTCTAGCTCCTTGGAGCGTTTAAATACTGCACTGTGGAATACAGCAAAAACATCACAGAGTGTTTTCTGGTTGGGGCTTAAAGTAGTTAATTTCAGTACTGTGTATATCGTAGCTACTTCATGAAACATTTACTGTATTGAGGGTTTTCACTGGTAGGGGCTAAAAAGAAGTTAATTGCTGTGCTGTGTATAATGCAGCTAATACATGAAACAATTTCTGCACAGAGGGGCTACTGGTTGGGGCTTAAAAGAAGTTTAATTGCAGTGCTGTTTATAACATGGATATTTCATGACCTATAGTTATCTGCTAAGTTTGAGTTTGTCAAGGTTTACCTGTTAGTTCTGCTGCTGCTATATTTCTACTTGTTCCTGTTGTATTTCTGAGCTCCTATTAACATCCCCCTCAATTCTTTCTAACTCCTAACCCCATCTCCTGCTGTGCTATCTCCTCCCTGTCCTTCAAGTTTCTATTCTCTGCCACAAGCACCTTCTGCTCCCTGATTTGTGCCTCCCTCTACAGCAAGCCATTGCCCCCCCACCAACTGCCTCCTCCTCCTTCTGTAACCCATTGTTCCCAATTCCTTGTTCCCTCCCTTGCTACCTCCCACTCATCTCCCTATTTCTTCTCTCCACAGCACCCCTAATCCTTGAGGCATTCTGCCCACGGTGCAGCTGTGGGACCTCCAGCAGTGTTAAGCAGGTATGGACAACAATACGCTGACGGAGAAACGGCCAGCTTCTGCCCTGGATTCAAATTTGGAGCCTTTTTTAGTTCGCCTTTTGAGCTGTGCATTGAACAGTATTTCTTCTCCAGCGCTTCTTATTTTAAAATTTGGGCTGCAGGGCAATTAATTTCCTAACTACCACCTACTTCTAATTTGGTGATTTTGGACTGATTTTCAATATTAATTCACTCCCCGGGTATTGGTAGTCAGAGGACAAGTAATTTTATTCAGCGAAGCTCACTCCTCTTGCCTAAAAAATTACAAGCTCCGATTACAGCAGCCCTCAGCAGAAGTAAATTCGGAGTCAATTTCCATCAGCCTCCAGTATTGAGATTCTTTTCTCAGGGCTGCTGCATCTCTGCTTTAACTTCAGCAGCAGCACCACCACTCCATGCTCCTGTTAGTGCCTTTCCTGAACTGCTCCTCTAGTGCCTCAGAGTATTTAAATACTGCACTGCGGAATACAGCAAAAACATCACAGAGTGTTTCTCTGGTTGGTGCATCCATTCCCTCGCAGCTGCTAGGTGGCTGCTCCCCACCCATCCCCCAATACCCTCTCACCCTTAGCTGGCTTTCCTTATATTGGCCGAGGCAAACACGTGGTGTGGGAGAGAAACGTGACGTGTTTTTTTTTCTATCTGCCTAATTTCTCATCTGCAGGTTATCTTGTTTCTCCAGCAGGTGTCGCCACCTCACCAATTTGCCTGGATCACATCATACTTTAACACAGCTTCATTCTCTAGTGTTGTTAACTTGCATACTTCTACTGCCTGCATTCTGTTTTCCTTAGGTCTCTGGTTGCCCTCCCTGTCCCAATACTGAGTTTGTGCTGTTGATCTATCCCTGACATAACCTTTCCCACCCTCTGTCCTTCTTCACTCTCACGCCTATTCCTTTGCTCTAGGCACTCTTTATTGTTTGCTAACTGCCCTTACTCAGACTCTCTTGCTAAAATGACTAGTTCTTCTATGTGCCACCTCACTGCAATGTTTATTGCCCTACTTGCCCTCAACTCCCTATCCCTTTTTACAGGGACCCCTTCCCTTCTGTCTGAGGTGCCCCCCTGTAACTTTATCTACTCCAACGTGATTGCTGAATGTTCGTCCATGCCAGTTCCCCCATTGTACCTCAGCTACAAACTATTTGGGTCACTACTAAGACACATAATTTACAGGAAACTGCAAAAGTCTCTTATGCTATTGCGCTTGCTTTTCTTTGGGTCATAACGTTATCCCTAACCCTAGCTGGGGATATTGAAACCAACCCTGGCACTTTGGTCAGTTCTAGCCAAGCTCACCCCTGCACTACCCACCTCCTGCCCCAGGCATCTGGCCTAACTATTGCACACCTTAATATCTGAAGGTTTCTAGACAATTTCCCTGAGCTAGAGGCCTGGATTCAGGTTAATAACCCAGATATCCTTGTTCTGTCTGAAGCCTGGTTGAAACCAACCATACTGGACCCTAACTGTGCCCTACCAGGCTATAACATGTACAGGGCCGACCAACCTTCCTACAAAAGAAGTGGTGGCCTGGCCCTGTATTACAAGTCTCACCCAAATGTCTCTCTGCTGCCCCCCCTCACAGCTGAATAACAGCGAGGTATTACTGTCAATCCTACTCCTTGGTGGTGCCAAGAAAGTGCACATTTTTGGGGTATATCTACCTCCCCGTAATAGCAAGCTTGGTCTTGAGGAGCTTACTGGTCTGATCCCTGCCATGACAAAAACAATGAGATGATCTTCCTGTGTGATTGTAACCTTGACTGGCTTGGTTCAAACTCCTCCTCCCTTGCCTCCACTATCAGTGAGGCCAATCTCTTTCAACTCATTTCATCCCATACTCGGATACCTCAGAGCAGCCTCAGCCATACTATGATTGACTGGGATCCTCACGAACCACAGGGACTGTTACTCCCTTGCTGGGGTTCTACCAGACTCAATCAGTGATCACTGCCAAGTCTACTGCATGAGGGAAGCATCCTTTCCCACATATCCTCCCAAAATTTTGTCCTTTACTAATTTTTCCAAACTTGACCCTGTTGGGTTCCTATATGATCTAAAATATGCTGACTGGTCTCCCCTATTTACAACCGATGACATCAACATGGCTACTGACTAGTTCAACACAACCTTACTTACCTTACAGAATAAGCACATTCTAGTCAATATGCAGAGGGTCAGCGGGAGGGTTAACAAATGGTTGAAGTAGCCTCTCCTGAAACAGCTAAAGATGCATGACAAACTTTGGTCTGAATGGAAATCATCCTCCAATCAGGCTGACTTTGCTGAGTATCGTGTTTTGTGGAACACTTGCAAGAAGGAGGTTCGGACTGCCAAGAGCAACTACTACCAGAAACTTCTCCAGTCCTCAGCCTCTGACCCAAAGAAGTACTGGCACCAGATTAACGAGATCCTGGAGAATACAAAGCCACTGTCTCCCAAAGACATGCTAATCAATGATACTCTATGCAATAACCCCTGCACTACTGCCAACACCTTTAACTCCATTTTACCAAGGTTCCTAATATCTCACCTCTGGCATCTTGTGGCCCCCTGCCCCCTCCTCTTCCTGCTCCTCCTGATGCTCCTCCTGCCCTGCAGCTCTCCCATATCACACATTTGGAGGTTCTTAGGCTACTACAGTCCATTCCCGCTCATGTCTGTGCCAGTCCAGATGGTGTCGAATCCAGGATCCTTAGACTTGATGCCCCTCTCCTAGCTACCCCATCACAAGGCTGTTTAATCTGTCCATCAGCTCCTCTATAGTGCCATTGGCCTGGAAATCCACCAGGGTCATCATGGTGCTCAAGAAAGGTGACCCTAAAGTCCTGTCTAACTATTGGCCTATTGCCTTACTGCCTACCCTCAGTAAGATATTGGAGAAATTTATTCACCAACAGATCTTTGCTCATCTACTAAATTTCAATCTTCAGTCCCCTGTTCAACATGGTTTCAGGGATGAACACAGCACTACTACTGCCCTTACCCTATTCACCAGTGAGGTTAAGTCCAACATGGACAAAGGCCTACTTACTGGTTCTGTGTTCATTGAGCTCACCAAAGTTTTGACTTGGCTAATCACCCACTGCTCCTCTACAAACTGCATTCATTTGGTGCCTCTGGCACCACCTTATCATGGTTCAGAAGCTACCTCACTAACCAATCCCAATCTGTCTCCTTTAGTAAGGTACTTTCATCTCCTAGTCCATCTCCTGCGGCATCCCGCAAGGGTCCATCCTGGGACCTTTGCTCTTCTCCATCTTTATTAATGACATTCCCACTTCCTTTTCCCACTGTCGCTCCATCATGTACACTGATGACCTTGTGCTCTATGCCACCTCTCATTCTGTCACTGATCTTAATGTTCACCTGACATCGGCGTTCCATCAGATTCAGCTCTGGCTCCCCTCCAACTTCCTTATCCTCAATCTACCCAAGACTCAGGCTATGCTATTTGAGTCTTCCAGAAAGGTTCAGGTGGAGTCCCCAAAGCTTTGGGTGCTTTGCTGTGATGGTTCAGCTGTCAGGTCCACTGACTCCTTTAAGTACCTTGGAGTGAAGCTGGATCCCGCACTTGATTTCTCCTCTCACATAAACGAGATATGTAGATCCATTAACATCAAGATAGGTGCCACCTAACGCATGTGATACTCCTTAACCCCTGTCGCCAGGATTTCTGTGGTGAGAGGTGTCTTGTTCCCGAGGCTACAATATGCCCTCTCTACTTTTTCCCATGCCAATGCTAGTTATTCTTCATAAATGGGACACCGTATACAATAACATCTGTAGACCTGCCCTATCTGCCCCCACCTTACTCATCATTGCCTCCTTTACTCTGCCCTGAATTGGCTGTCCCCTAAACTGCTCTTCCTCTCGCTGGGTTGCTTCATCGACTCCATGTCCAGAACCCCTCGCCCTGACTGTCTTGGTGCTATGCTTACCCCTGTGCATCACTCCCGCACTCTGAGGTCATTAAACTCCCCTCTGCTCTCAGTCTCACACTACTGGACAAAAATAGGAGCGCAAGCTTTCTCCTATTTTGGCCCCAAGTTCTGGAACTCCCTATCTGCCAGCTTAAAGCACTCCTTATCTCACTCCTCCTTCTAGACTGCACTTTTCTCCTACCTTCGTGCACTTGACTCCTGTAACTGTACCTAACCTTCACTGCACCCTGTTCCTGTTCTTCCTGCCTAGCATTACTTGCTTTCCCTAACGTCGTATGTATTATCTGGATTTGTCACCGTCCTTATCATCCCCTGCGTGGATGGCTACTACTTGTACGTGTAACTCCAAGATGCTCCTGTGGGGGAACTATTGTAGTATATAAGGACAGTTCTTGTATTCAGCCTGTGTCTGATTGATTGCCTGTACTCTCCCATAATGACTGTAAGCACTTTATGGGATGTTTTCTCATTCACACTGAGTTGATTGTATGCCTGTATCTTGTACTCTCCCAGGTGCTTGAAAATAGGCAAGGATATTGCCTAATGCACTTACCCAGTCACCAAAAGCTAATAAATAAATAAACATTATGGTAACAGCTGATTTGCAAGATAGCCTACAGGAGTGCTCAGGTGCCCATACCCATACCTTTAACAAGGGCTCTCTTTCCGCGAGAACAATTTTTGTTGTTTCTGTCTGCCACCCTTAAAGTGCACTCAGCAGGGACTATTGTGGTGGAACCCTCAGATCACATGGCAGTAATAGGCCACTAACAGACAAGGTCATGTCACCCTGAGGCCACTAGGCCACGGAAGTTGAATACCAGTATGTTAGAGAGGAAAGGAATTCAAGCAAAATGGTAGGACCTGTTTAAAGCCAGATGCTCAATAATTGATGTCTATGATAATCTGGCACAATGGTGAAGGAGTCTAAGGGAGATTTTTAAAATGTTCTCTACAATTAGGACAACATGAGAACACAAGTACAGTCGATGTAGAATATATTTAAGAATGTGTTCCTGTTTACATAAATGAATTTCCCCGCTTGCATGAAGACCATGTTGATCTATCAGACCATATTACCATCTTGAAGGAGGAAATGAGATTATTTCAGTATGAGAGATAAGACAAGACACATTTTATTTATATAGCATCCTATCCAGGGGCTCAGAGTGCTTAAATAATAATAATAAAATGCAATAAAACATCCCAGCTTATACAAATAATCACAGAAGATTAAACACTTTTTCAAATAAATATGTTTTAAAAGAGGCTTTAAAGGCCTCTACCATGCTGGCAATCTTCATATATGGTGGGATAGAATTCCACAACAGCAGTGCAGCCACCCCAAAGGCTCTATCACCCTATCTTTTTAGATGGGAGGGTGGCACAACCAACAGGCCAACCTCAGTGGAGTGTAGGGGGCAGATAGAAGAGTACAGAATCAGAAGCTCTTTTAGGTAGTCAGGGCCAAAACCATATAGGGCCTTCTATGTTAACAAGACTATCTTGGCGGTGATGCGTGCACTTACAGGCAGTCAGTGCCGAGTGCGCAGAACAAGAGTGACATGATCCCTCATAGAGGTAGCCGTCAACATCCTGGCTGCAGCATTCTGCACTAGCTGCAGTCGACGCATCAAACCTCCAGATAACCCTAGGTACGGGGCATTACAGGAATAGAGTCAGCTAGTAAGAAAGGCATGGATAACCATAGCCAGATCAGTAGGGGTGAGGAAGGGATAGATCCTGGCAATATTCTGGAGATGGAAAAAACAGCTCTGATGACCAAGGAGACCTGTTTTTCAAGATCAAGATGATCATCAAGAATAATGCCAAAATCCTTGACCACACTGATTACCGACAAGGGATGACCATCAACCACTAAGGCGGGCAGTCTCCCGTCGGCAAAAATACCCCCACGACCCGGCTCAATCACCTCTGTCTTGCCAGGATTGAGACATAGCCAGTCAGCGGACATTCAGTCATTTAGCTCTGCTGAACACTGACTCAGTGTATCTGAGGTGGAAAGGTCACCAGGGGCACAGGACAGGTACAACTGAGTATCATCTGTGTAGAAGTGAAACCCCAGACTGTACCACCTAATGATCACTCCCAGTGGCAGCATACACATGGAGGACTTCAGGGGCACCAAAATAGAACCCTGCAGAACACCACAAGGCAGAGCAAAGTGATACTCTCTCATGTCTACTTTAAGGATTTCACTTATTGATGAGAGGACCAAAAAATGATTGACTCAGCCCACTTCCTCCAGTTGATGACATCTCTGGGCCTTACATAGGTAGTTACCACTGCTACTCATAATCATAGTCACTCTCTTGACTTAGTCTTCCTTCTGAGGATTGAGGCCTCCAACTTGGGGGTGGAACCAGTTGGATGGTCTAATCACTACACCGTGGGGTTCAGTTTTAGCACACCCCCCCATATAGGCCTACTCCTGTGGAGATGGCTTGGTACCGCCTTTTGCAAGATATAAATTCTCAAGATCTAATGGCAGTGCTGGATCTCTCATCCCTCTCAGAGGCAAACAGTGACCCAGAGGCCCTCATGGTGGCTTAGAATTTGGCCATTGCAGTGGCTTTGGGTGTCACTGCTCCTATCCGTGTCCATTCTCCCTCCTTTCACCCTCGATCCCCATGGTTTGACGGGACTCTGAGGGAGATGCAGCAACTAGGACGAAGGTTAGAGCATTGTTGGTAGAAATCCTCTCTTGAGCCGACCACTTTAGACTGATGGATCATTATCAAGTCTATCAATCTGCAATCTCCTGTGAGAAGGCAGAGTTCCTGTCCGGGGAGATTGCAGCTGCTCAAAATCGACCAGCTCAGCTGTTCTGCTCAGCTGTTCTGAACTGTGGACAGACTGTGCAGCCAGCCTGTCTACAAGTCCGGAAAACTTTTTCGCAAGAAGAGTGCAATGAACTTGTTTGATTTTTTGCAAATAAGGTGGCTGACATCAGATCGACTTTCCATCCAGCACACTCTATGGGTGTTGCTGTGGATCAATGCGGTATCACTCATCCTCGGACTTCTTGGAGTACCTTTGACCGACCAGCTTTCATGGATGTCATAGAGATTGTCCAGAGTGTGCACCCTACATGCTGTAGTTTGGATCCAGGACCTACTTCCCTGATTTTGGGTTGTATTGATGTTATTGGTCCAGTCCAAGCTCAGATAGTCTGGTGCTCCTTGGAGACAGGTGAGTTTCCAAGCTTACTGAAAGAGGCAGTGGTGACATCACTCTTGAAGAAAGCTTCTTTGGACCCAGACTGCCCTGCAAACTACAAACCAATCTCTAACCTTCACTTTGTGAGGAAGGTTATTGAGAATGTAGTGGCCATGCAGCTGGAGTACCATTTGACCATCCATGACATCTATGAACCCCTCCAGTCCGGATTTCAAAAGAAGCATAGTACTGAGACAGCGCTGGTTTGGGCGCTCAATGATCTCCTGATGGCTAGAGATGGGAGGAGCCAATCCATTCTGGTCCTCCTAGATCTCTCATCAGCGTTTGACACTGTGGACCATGGGGTTCTGCTTGATCGCCTGAGGTTCATCTGTGGACTGTCAGGTACAGTCCTCGGGTGGTTTACATCATTCCCAAGGCCACTGATTTACGGTGATTAAAACAATTAAATTCCATTTTCAAGACTTAAGATTCCGGAATTTCACTGATGATTGTTACTCTAATTTCCGGATTTTACCGGGATTCTATTATCATTCTTTTAGTATGTGCATAAATAATCAGAATTAAAGAAGGCTTAATATACAGAGCATTAAATAAAGCAAACTGAAAATAGTACAAGAAGGAATTAAAAGAAAAACAGACTTTTTTATAGATTTACTGATCTGATAGAAAATGCCAGATTCCATGAAATCTTCGTTTTTACCGGTTTTCAGGCAGCCCTAATTCCGGAATTTTACCGGATTTTCCGGTAAAAACCGAAAAACAGTGGCCTTGATCATTCCTCATGGGAAGATCTCAGAGGGTGGTGTCTGGGGTTTTTTCCTCGGACCCAGTTGCCCTATCATGTGGGGTCCCTCAGGGTTCAGTGCTGCCCCCCCATGTCCCCCATGTTGTTCACAGTGTATATGCTGCCCCTCTGAGACATTGTAAGAAGGTATGGGCTGAGGTTTCACTGTTATGCAGATGACACCCAGCTCTACCTTTCTTTTGCACCCGAACAGGATAGAGCTGTCTCAGTCTTTAATAGCTGCCTCGCTGAAATCCAGGAGTGGATGGATGCCAGTTGGTTTAAGTTTAACTCTGATAAGACTGAGGTATTGGTTGTGGATACGGGTTGCCAGATGGGGAGGTTGAGTGGGGGTTCACCCTCTGGTCTTTACCTTGGGGGTGTGCCACTCTTGACCTCTGAATGGGTGCAAAACCTGGGGGTAATCTTTGATGAAGGGCTGACCCTACATTCGCAGGTCTTTACTGTCATCAAATCCTCATTTTACCATCTGAGGAATATATCCAGGATTAAGCACCTTGTTCCATCCATCAACCTTCCTACTCTGATCCATGCCTTTGTGACCTTGCGTTTGGACTATTGCAACTCCCTGTACCTAGGGCTACCAGGAGTGGAAATCCATCTCCTGCAGCTGGTGCAGAATGCAGCAGCGTGGCTATTGATGGGATCATCTCGATCCTGTCATATTTCGCCAGTGCTGCGTGGACTGCACTGGCTGCCAGTTCAGTGGCGGATCACCTTTAAAGTCGGTCTTCTGACTTTTAAAGCCCTACATGGACTGGGCGCAGACTACCTGAAAGAGCTCCTGGTTCCTCACTGCCCTGGGTGATTGCTCAGCTCAGCCGACGAGGGGTTGCTAGAGATTCCAAGGGTATGTTTGAAATCTTCTGGGGCGAGAGCATTTATGTATGCTGCCCCCACCCTTTGGAATTCTCTACCCTGTTGATTACATGAGTACACAACTGTAGAGGGCTTTAAACAAGCATTTAAAACTTACTTGTGGAACCAAGCTTTTGGTGATTAATTAAAGGGCGATATTAGCCTGATTATTTTGTTTTTTGTTGAGATGTTTTTTGTTGATATTGTGATTTTAATTATTGTTAAGGCGCCTTGGTTTTTTGAAAGACACCATACAAATAAAGTTTATTATTATCATTATTTCTTTGGTTGAAGTAGAAACAACAATAAAACAGCTGAGTAATAGACCTTATTCAGGGAGAGATGGCCTACCAGCAGAATTCTGTAAAACATTTCTCCTGGTTCTAGGTCCCATTCTACAGGTAGTTTTGAATCATATTCTGGATACAGAACAGTTTCCTTCTTCTATGCAACGTTGATCTATATTTTTAAATCGGGGGCGAGGACGGATATTAAGAACTGGATGCCATTGAGCCTCTCAAATGCAGATCAGAAGATCCAGTCTAAAATACTGTCAAACAGGTTATCCCAGGTAGCCCCAATAGTCCATGCTGAGTCCCAGACATGTGCCATCAGAAATCGAAACATATTAGATAATCTGATGATGCTACGTGAAGTAGTGGAGTGAGGGGGCAGAGGTATGATAAAGTGTTTTTTGTTAACTATAGACCAGGAGAAGGCCTTTGATAGGGTCCTACACACCTATTTATATAAAGTACTGGTCAGGTACGGAATACCTGACAAATTTATAAATTGGATCATAATGCTATCTAAAGAAGCAGTGTTGTTGCCCCTCGTTAACTCTGCCCTTGTCCCTCCTGTGGTTCAAAGAGGTGTTAGACAGGGCTGCCCCAGAGCCCATTATTGTATACATTTTCTCTGGACCCTTTGTGTAGATTGATTAATCAGAATGACAACATCGAAGAGATTCAGATGGCCCCTTATAATCCTGAAGTAAAGACATTGGTGTATGCTGATGACTTGTTTATCCTTGTACAAGACCGAGATTCAGCAATGTCTGTGAAAAACACGCTAGAGGTGTTTTCTAAAACAACAGGTGCTAGAATAAATTACAGTACATGTTCTGGAATGCCTTTAGGACACCAAATGGGTGATGTTGCTCTGCCGACCATAGCAGTGATTTAACTGAAGAGGGATCCCGTTAAGAAAATTGGGGCTTCTATTTGGATCAGGGAAATTGGTGACTGAAAACTGGTCCCAATGTATCAGTAAGGCAGAAAAGAAGTTGGCCTATTGGAAAAACAGAACCCTCCCAAGAAGGAAGAGAGTGTTTTTAATCTGTACATTACTATTATCATGTTTTTTGTACGTAAAGTCCCCGGTGGAATTGGTTGTTTGATTCTATAGCCTTTTCTTATGGGGTGTGAGATTGAACCCCTTTAGATGGGATATTATGTAAAGGGGCATCAGTTAAACAGGATATTATGTATAGAGGGATCAATGAAGGGAGAGTAAGCATGTTAACCCCTGTGGAGGTTTTTGTTTCAATTTTCTTATATTACAATGTTTCCCCTGTCTTGAGAGGTGCAGGGAAACTTTGGGCTCCCTTGCTTATGGATTGGCTACTACACTGGTTCCTGGAATGGCAAGAGGGATCATGGGTGAGTCAGATGAAAACTTTGAAACATGTTGTCCCACAATGTATACAGGTTATTGTGCAAAAATGTAAAATATGGCAGCTGACAATAGAAAATATGATGTCACAGTCTAGACAGCAGATCTATAATCTGATTATTAATACTTGTTATTCCCAGCCAGTAAGCCTCAAAATGTATTCAGATGGCTAGAAAGCTAAAGTAGTGAGTCACCTACTGAATGAAAGGATTCCATTCCAGATGAGGTATCTGCCCCTCTACAGAGCACGTGTATGACCCCACTTAGACTATAATTCTCAATATAACTCTCAGTTAAGGTGTCTCTTTAAATAAGGAGACAGAAAAAATTTGGAAAAGGTACAAAGAAAATTCATCAAATGCATTTTCACTATGGGGAATCTAACATATGAAAATGGTTTAGATGTTCTGAGTCTCATGTCTCTCGAGACCAGACGGATGACAGGGGATCTCCTTTTCAGGTTCAGTGTTATGCAGGATCCATACAATACCTTATGTCTCAATTAGGCAGAAATTTTAAAACTATAGCAAGAAATACTGGAGGACACCCCTTGCAGATTATAGGGAAAACATTTAACACACAAAAATGCAAATACTTTTTTAATCAAAGAATTGTAAACCCCTGAAGCAATTTACTATTAGAGATAATAATCCGTAAAAAATAAACTGGAATTTAAAAACAAGTTGGATAAATACATTGGCCCAGATATTCAAAAGGGTTGCGACATGCGCAACAGGGTTGCGCGTGCGCCAACTCAAAAATCGCCATTCTGCGATATTGAGAAGGGGCCAGTTGTGCGCCACGAAACACGCTGAGCCACAGCGCAATGGAAATGAAGGCATGCGCAATCAAGGGGCGGTCCATGCATAAAGTGCACAATGTGATATTTGAACACTTGCTAATGGCTAAGAGTGGCTCAGCCGGAGGATGCGCTGTACCGATGTGAGCCAAAATAAAAGGCTCAAGGGGAGCGCAAGAACTCTAGCAGGCCGTGAAACCGGGAGAGAGACAGAGAGACAGAGACAGAGAGACAGAGACAGGAGCAGGAAGGGCAGAGAGGACAGTGGGTCCTGGAGGACAGAGAGGCCAGTGGGGGTGCCGGTGCAGTGGAAGCAGCAGTGGGGGCAGTGGGGGAACACAGGAACAGCAGCTGGGGGCAGGAGCCAGGGAGATGGACAGTGTCAGCTTCACATGGAAGCTGTAATGAGGGTGAGACAGCATGCTGCAGGGGGCGTGGCGTGGAGGGCCCGTCGGTGTCGCAGCCCCAACAGGCGGTGTCGGGCCCGCATCAGCTACGAGCTGTACAGCGATGTCGAGATTGTGGCCCGGTACCGCCTGAACAAGGCAATACTGAGACAGCTCAGTGAGCTGTGCAGTGATGTGATGCAGGCACCCTCATGACGGAGTCATGCTCTGTCCGTGGAGACCAAGGTGACAGCCTGCATGTGCCTGCTCACCACGGGCACCTTCCAGAGGCCGACAGGGACACCACAGGCATTACGCAGTCGGCCACGTCACTTGTATCCTCACCCACCTCAGCGCACTGCTGCCTCATGCTGCGGAGTACATCCATTTCCCCAGCACCGCGGCAGAGCGTACAGCAAACATGCAGGAGTTCCACAGGGTAGCACAAATGCCTGGCATGCTAGGTGCCATAGACTGCACCCATGTGGCCATTCGCACACCACCTGGCCCCGACGGGCAAGCATATCGGAACCGAAAGGGCTTCTCGAGTGTCAACTGCCAGGTGGTGTGTGATGCCACTGGCGATCATCAATGTCTGTGCCACACCCTGGTGGAGCACATGATGCCTTCATATGGCACCAATCTGCACTGTGCCATCGATTCGAGGTGGGAACATCCCCACGGGTCATCTAGTGGGTGAGTACACATGTATGGAATGCAAACTCTGTGCAAGGGTGGGAATGACACAGGTGCCATGGTAGTGGCACACAAGGATATGGGCAATATGGACCTGACCTAACACTGATCTCCACTATCTCCACACAGGTGACTGTGGATACCCTCCGTCCCTGGCTGCTCACACATACCGGCGCCCCATGATCCCAGCGCAGCACACAGTTTCAATGAGGCACATGCCGCAACACGGAACATCATAGAGCGTGTTCGGGATACTCAAGCCACCTTCCGATGCCTGGACACCTCCAGCGAGACCCTACAATACAGCCCCAAAAGGCCTGTGGGATATTCCTGGCCTGTTGCATCCTGCACAACATGGCCAAAGACCATGGGATAGCCGTGACAGGTCCAAGAGGGGGACAGCGATGGGGACGCCAGTGGCACTGTGATATATGGGTGATGAGCCGCCCCCCCTAGGACGGAGGTACCCCCGACTGACACGGCAGGCCCAGCTGCACGGGACACCATTGCAGAAGAGCACTACGCCCAACACAGGTAAGTCAAGGGGACATGTGCAGGCAACACTGTCTATCGCAAACCACAGGCACACAGGGAACACACCGTGCATGAAGGTCAGAGGAGTTGAAGGTCTGAGCATACCAACACATCATCAGAGAGGGTGAGCACTCAAATGAACACACACACACACCAGGCAGCATACAGGGGCAGCAGCACAGCACCGCGAAATTACACACTATCACACAGCACCACCAACCACCCTCACCTGGACTGTCCACGTACATGTGTCAGGACCTGGGCAACCTTGCACCTTGGTGTACAGTGCAATGCAGGCATCATCATCCACACGCACCTGTGGACAGCAGTTGGGAGAGGTGCAGGTGGTCCGTGTGTCGGTTGGTGAGCAGAGCACCCAGCAGTGCACTGCCCACCATGACACACATTGCACACAGGGCAGCACCAGACAGGGCCTGCATTGGGAGACAGCTCAGTCAGGAAGCACTGTCCCACGGCCACCACGGATGCATGGGCGGCCCCGCCGTGGCCTAGCAGCACTGGCAGGCTGCGCAGGGGCCACATCGGGTGGCACTACTGCACCACCAGGGGTCCCAGTGCGTGACCGCGACCTTGCCCGCACAGGGGTCTGCATCCCACGAAAGAAACTTGCACCAGGGGTGCTCGGGATGCCCACAGCAGAACCCGGCGTCGAAAGGCCTGGTGTCGCACGATGCCGGGAACGGGGAGTGGAGTGCGCACTGTGTGGGTGCATGGTACAGGGTCACCAGACAGTGTGGTCAACGCGTCGCACACAGAACCACTGCCTGGGTCAGCCTGTCGATGGCAGCGGTCACATCCGTCCGCATATGGACCATCTCAGCCCGGTCCCGAGCACACTCCTGCTATGCCGCTCCACGGACACAGTCAGTGCCTCACAGACCTTGCAACCTCCACCCTGCAGCTGTAGCGACTCGCAGCAGGCGGGTGTCGCGGTCAAAGGGTACTGTGCCCCAATGGCATCGTGACTCTGTGGGTGTGATGGTCCTGTGCACAGCACCCTGTGGGTGGCCGCTGTTCGCCAGAGACCAGGTATGGGCTGATCTAGGGCGGTGGACAAGTGCCACTGCCTGACGCCTGTCCCCCAGGTCTGGTGTGAGCAACTGCTGCCGCCCTCCATCCGAGGAGCCCCAGGTCCACCTGTTCCACCCTGTGCTGTCAACAGTGCCAGACACCTGCCCCACCGGTGCTGACAGGCCCAGCCTGTGACTGTGCCAGCATGCTGGTACACAGGTGTGGAGCTGGACGCCCAGAGGCACGTGCTGGCCTGCCATGTGTCCTCGTGGGACACACACCTCTCACTGGCCATTGCAGGCCTGCCATCATCAATAGTGCGGTGCGTGCCACTGCCATAGGCACAGCATGCTGGCACACCTGCATGCCAAACTGCTGTGCACAGGCTGCACCCCTGCATCAGTATCACTGCCGGTGGGTTGTCGGCCCAGCCGCCTGCTGCTGCAGTGCGTGCAGGCTGGGCGGAGGTGGAAGGTCCCTCCTCCTGGTCCAGCAGGTCTGCCTCACTGTCAGCACTCACCACCACCGTCTTCTGCAGGCGAACAGGATCTGAAACAGAAGAGTAGCATGTGGTGCATGTGAACAACCCCCACCAACATCACCATGACATACCGTGCAGTGATGGGCTTCCACCTGTCTGGAATCCTCAGCAGAACACCCAAATGGCACTCGGCTGCATGGCGCAACCAGTGTCTCCTCGGTCGGGGTCAGCTGCAACACCACTGGTGGTCCCCCACCAGTGGCATCCGTCGCCCTGACGGCTGCCACCTTCTCCTTCAGCCTCCTGCGGTCAGTCCCCATCTTCTTGCGGCATTCCCTGCGCGGGCGCTGGTGGCTTCCGTGCAGGTTGACGGCAGAAACTACCCCTCCCATGCAGCTGCACTGCTGAGGTGCCCTCCGCCCCACTCAAAGCGGCTCATCCTCCAGGTAGGCCTGGAAGAGGCCTCGGTCTCTGCTGTGGTGAAGTTCGGCCTCCTCCTCGCCCGCCGTCCCACAGCCTCGGCCTGGTCCTCGTCACTCATGTTGATCTGTATGGGTGGAAGTGGACACCTGTCACTGTGCAGTCCACAGCATTTCCCCATGAGCATAGCTGCAGGCGGGGGGCGAGCCCCCTTTCCTCGCCGCATGGCAGATACTGATGGAAAGGGTGCCCTCTGTCCCTTTCTAAGTGCCCTCATCATGCTCAGCCCCTCAACCTGTGACATCCTCCAGCACCCCTGCCCATGAGCATTGTCCTGAGCATCACACAGCATGTAACTCACCTCTCAGCTGCAACAACCAAATCTGCGCCACAACCCAGTGTCGCATTTTTATAGCCAACACATGCAAATGAGGTGTGGCGCAACTTTAACATGACATGCTAATCGCGCCACCGCGCCTTGCATGGCTGATCGACTGATTGCATATGTCGGCTGAATATCGCGTATTTGCGCTTGCGCAATAGGAAAGGTCCGGCTGAGCCGATGGCGCATGTTTCTGGCTGTGTGCTGCACCATTGCGCATGCCCAGACAGGTTACGCATGCGTCGATCGGCGCTGAGACCTGCTGGCGCGATGGCGATTCTGGCCATAGCCACCATTGTGCCAGTGGCGGCTACAGCACTGGGCACTATATGGCGCTGTGGCACTTCTGCGCGATGGTCCACTGTGGCACTGGTGCTCTGCTTAGCAGTCGTGCAGGATGCCTATACATCCTATGGGCTGTGCGTGCCTTGCGTCATTGCCGTGACCTTATGTATGCCCTCTGACCCCTGGCGCTGTGGGCATGCCATGTGTCGTCCTATTGCGCTGTCTGGTTACAGCGCCATGTAAAGGACAGCGCCAGCGAACAGCACGATTCAGCCTGTGCTGGTCTATTGCGCAACAACCCACGTAGTCATACGCAGCGGGCGCCATATTGCCTGCTGTAAAGTTGGGGCCATGGCTCAGAGGAGGGCGGTGTCCTGGAGCCCAGTTGAAGTGGCCAACCTGGTGGCCCTAGTGGAGCCCTACCATGAGGGACTATATGGTGAGGCCCTCACTGGACCTAGGACCCATGTGTGGCAGCAAGTGGCCACTGACCTGGTGGGGTCACTGGCGGGGCGGTCTGCGAGCAGTGCCGTCACCGTACAGTGATCTCCACTGGAAGAACCCGAACTGTTAGCGAGCTGCGTTCCGTGCATAGGCGGGCCTGGTGCCTAGCCACGTGAGTGTACCATCTATTCACCTATATTCTCTGTAGGGGTGTGTGTGTGCCTGGGTGGCTGTGCATGCGGTGTGTGCAGCTGTGCGATGGATGGTTATGGCTGTGTGGGCAGGCAGTCTTACTGGGGCAGGGGCACTCTGCTTTTGAGTCACCTGATGTTTGTCTCACCATGTCTCCCACAGGCCGGATGGTGAGGGCGCCGGACGAGGCTGATGTGGGCCATGCCAGGGCCCCAGTGCCACAGGCCATCGGGCAACAGCAGCAGCAGCACAGCAGCAACAGCAGCAGCAGCAGCGGCGAGACCGAGCTGCTGGAGGTGTGAGTATCATTACGTCATGGATGCTATTGCATGCTGGGGGGGCAGGACCACCAACCATGATGGACACAACCAAATGGGAGGTCATAGTTCCACTAGACGAAACACTAGTGAGTCCCCACACTGAAGTACAGTGTACAGTTCCGGAAAACATACCGCGTATGGACAGGGGACTGGGAGGAGGCGTTCACAGGAGGGCGACATGGATGGTGCATGGATTGCATCACAAGTCCTATGCAGACCGGTTGACGGAACTGAACATGTACTCCTGGAGGGAGGAGGGTGGGGGATATGATGGGGACATACAAGTATTGTACAGGGGAACAGAGTGCAGGAAACAATATTTGTCAGTGTAAAGGATGTTCCAGGACTAGACGGCATGGGATGCAGTTGGAGGGGCTCGTTTAAGAGACATGCGAAAGTGTTTCTTCACATAATGGGTGGTGGACGAGTGGAACACCCTGCAAGAGGATGTGGTGGGGGCTGACTTGGTCGCGGGATATCTGTATGTGTGGGTTCGCCATGAGGACTTCTGGAGGTCAGGGGTGAGGGAACGGACTTATAGGACAAGAGAGTGATCGTACAAGGCCAAATGGCCAGACTGGGTGTCCCATAGGCCCTTATCTGCCGACACTGTCTATGTATCCATGTATGGGCATGACACAGGTGACCTGCATCACAGTGCAGCATCACGACACGTCTGTGTATGCATCACAGGTGGTCCAGGCATGCACTGGGCACATAGCTGTGTAACTGGCATCGCACCACGTTGCAACATCACTGACAGCCTAGTTTGTACTGTGATTGACATGGGCAGTGTGTGTGGCGGTGGTGTGCATGGCTGGTGCCGCCTGTTTGTGATGGCCATGTGCATGTTCACTGTGGGTGGGTGCATGCCATCACATGTGCAGCACATAGGTTAGATGGGTTGCAGGTTGGGTGGTGTTCAGGGTTGTGGTCAGTCTCAGCCATTGACTGTGTTCCCATTTTCCTAGGCCTCGGTGTGCTTCAGCAGGGCGCATGATGTCTGGCGCTGACCCAGGGTGTGGTCGAAGGCGGGAGCTCCTGCAAGCCCTACAGCACCAGGGGCAGCGGGCGCAGACATAGGAGGGACGACGGCAGGGGAGGAGCAGGAGCCTGCTGGGCGTAGCCCACCTTTCATTTGACCTTCACCCATCCTTTCACCCTGCCTTCCTCTCAAGTTTTTCCCTCCCCTTGAACACCCCTGCCTTTTACCCGTCCCCCAACTTGTACATAGTTATAACTTTATTGTTCACTGTTTTATTTCAATATACATTTCTATTTTGGTACAACTGCTGTGTTGGTGTCTGCTTTGCAACTGGCTCTGGGTGCTCCGTTGCGGGGTGTACATGCCATCTGGGCTACTATGGTCCTGGGTATATGTGTGTGTGTGTGTGTGTGTGTGTGTCCATGGGAGTATCACCAGCATAGCATTGCCTTTCTGTTGCTCTTGCCATCTGCTGCCACCCACTGCTGGGTGCACAGGGTGGGTCTGGCTGGTCTGCTTCTCTGCAGCATGGGGTTGCCGTGTGGCACGGGGGCATGGTGTTTCCTGCAGTGCCTGTCACTGCACATGAGCGGTGTCTTGGGGGCACGGTGCACGCTGTGCTGTGCGTCGGGGGACTGATGTGCACTGTGGTTGTCAACCCCCAGGGTGTGGCACTCTGCCTGCCAGTGGTTGTGCTGGGGTGTCATGGCTCTGCTATGCTTTAGTTGGCTTGTCCCCATGGGCACGTGGATCATCCGTCCCACCCCCAGTGATGCTGTGCTTAGGGTGTGCCAGTGTGGTGTGGGGTTCTGCAGTGAGTTCCTGTGCCCATGTGTTGGCATGTGGCTGGCGGTGGAGCCAGCCTGCCTCCCTGGATGTGCAGTTCCATTGCTCTGGGGGCTGTGCTTGGCTATGGCAGCTCTGCACTGCTCAGCTGAGCTTCCATGGTTGCGCCATAGCGCAGCATTTTGGCTCAGCCTCTCCTACCTGGTTGCGCCATGGCGCAGTATGTGCGATATTGAGACGTTGGTTGCTTGCGCAATTTGCTCTGCTCCATGTTTGAATATCGCACCTGTTGCACATTTGCGCAACTGGTTTGTGCTTGCTCCTGCTGTTGTGCTACTTTTGAGCGCAGTTTGAATATCTGGGCCATTGTATCTAGTGGTACATTAAGCTACTACTCTGAGTGAATTTCTATAGAAGCAATCTTGGGCATCCTGCCTTCTCGCTCCTTACTGTGCTTAGTATGAACCTCAGTATGTGGGACATTACATGGTTAAGGGTGCATGGAAGAATGGCAGTTAAGGATTCCCTTAAACATAAAACATTGATGAGAGATATTGTCCTAGAGAGGGATGTGGAAGTGTCCTGAAAACCCAGTCACACCTTTTGCTGGATTGCCCCTTTGCTCAGTTATTTTGTGAACAACTTGGCCGTATGAAGCAAGAACCATTGTTTTGCACACTAGATTACTTGGCAGTGGTTTCAGAGCTGTACTATGCAGGATGAGGTAGGTACAATAAGTTCACTTTACAGCTTTGTTTTGCTTGCTGCAAGTATTACCTGTGGCAGGCTAGATGTGCCCTACAGATTCAGAAAAAATACTTAAATATTAAAGTGGTGACTGAGATAGAGCATCCATCTGCTCTAAAGGTATATAAGGATGAGCAGGGGATACTATCCCCGGAAGTACTGATTGCATTGTGGAAACACTGTAAATGGATACCTCCTTGATAATCTATAGGAATAAATTGGATGACACATGTCTCTTCTTTAAGGTGTGAGTACATACATAATGGTGAAGGAATGTTATTAGAGTGATTATTCTTTTTTCTCTTTATTTTTCTTTGAATGTATCAATTTTATTGCACTGTATTTTTGACCAGTTTCCTTTGTTTTTGTTTCTGTTATTTCTTTAACTGTGGAATGTTTCATTCTGTATAAATGTATTGCATGATTTTTATTTTAAATAAAATTCTCCTACACATTATGCAGAATTTCTATTCCATTTATTTTTTTTTTGCATGAAGTAATAATATATGATTTGCTTATATGTGTATTTGTTCCTGCATATTATCCTGATATTGTACTCAGAATTGTGGTGGGGGTTACACAATTGTATGATTCTATTATTGTTTTAATAAAATTCCCCAACTCTTTTTGAGAAGTGCCATGGGATCTTTAACTTCCAACTGAACAACCACCAGAAAAGGCAGACAGGACCTTTGTTTAATGTGTTATGCGAAGGATGGTGCACCCTGACAGTCCTGCACCCCCTTAGCACTGCACTCTGGGGCCAGTGTTTATGGTATATGCCCGGTCCCAGTGTGGGACAACCTTCTGGCCCAGAGGCAGATGTGCTACCAACTGAGCAAGGCTGATCCACTATTTATTTGTTTTTATTTTTGACCAGGAAATGCACACTGAGCTGTGACAGCTCGTTTCCAGGTGTATCCTGGGGGATGGGTTGCATGCAGTGTTTTTTTTTTTTTTTTTTGTAATTGACATTTTTATTGAGAATTGGTCTTTTTTCATAAAAATTACACATATGCAGAAAGGAAAAAAGTCAATGTAACAGAGCTATAACTATACAAACAGCTACAGATGCAGGTATTTCATAGCAATGTAACTATATAATGAGCTGTCACAGCTCAGTGTGCATTTCCTGGTCAAAAATTAAAAATAAAAACAAATAAATAGTGGATCAGCCTTGCTCAGTTGGTAGCACATCTGCCTCTCGGCCACTGTTCACCATGGCTTGCTTGTCAAACAGCTACAGGCTATTGGGCTCTCTCAGGGCCCTAGTGCCTGCGTAAAAAGTTACCTGGCCCAACACTCACAAAGAGTAAAAATCTCAGGAGTTCTCTCAGACTCAAATCTGGTTCTCTCAGACGTTCCCCAGGGATCCATCCTGGGCCCTCTTCTCTTCAGCTTATTCCTAAACTCCTTCCCTCAATCTTGCCCAGAACAAATAATCCTCTATGCTGACGATGCCATGATTCTCTCCTCACATAAGAATCCGAAACCCTTACTCCTTAGCCTGCAGCTTGCTTTCTCCAAGGTTGAGAACTGGTTCTTAGAGTACAAACTGGTCCTAAACCACAAAAAAACAAAATCCATGCTCTTCTCAAGCTCGCAAAACAAGAAAAGGCAAATTCCGCTTGCTATCGATACTTACACAGGAAATACCCTCGAACAAGTGACATCATTTAAATACCTTGGAATCTCCCTCGATCCCTGCCTAACCTTTGTGACCCACATTGTTAGTATTGAGAAATCTGTGAATCAACGCATTGGTATCCTATACCGAAACAGACAGTTCCTTACCCAATCTGCGCTGAAGATTGCTATCCAAAGCTCTGTCATCTCTGTCATAGACTATGGCTTAATTATCTATGGCTCTGCCTTAACTACCGCACTCAGGCGCATAACAACCTCCCTTAACAAGGCCTGTTGGCTGCTCACTGGTGCCCAAAGACGCACTCATACATGTGAGCTCTATGCTGAAACGGGATGGTTACAGCTCTCCAATCGCATAAAGTACCTTTCCTGCTTGATGGCGTAAAAATCTACCATGGGCCTCACTCCACTGTGCATCCAAGACCTACCATGCCCTAATACCAACCCCTGCTTCACCAGAAGTTCGGAACATCAGCTTCTGCAGATCCCTCGATGCCGCACCACCCAGGGCCAAAGATCCTTTGCCTAACGTGCACCCAGCTGGTATAATGCCCTCAGCACTCACATCACCTCCTCCACCTCTCTAGGAGTTTTCAAATCTAGGCTACAGCTTCGCCTCACAACCTCCAGCTCCTGTGACTGCTTCGATTAATTTTCCCTCTTTGGCTTTTTTGCTTAGCCTCCCATCTCTGATTCATTTTGACAAAGGCATTTGAGTTGTACTAGTCTCCCTATGTCTGCCTCTCCTTGCTCCTCTTCCCCCCTCCATTGTTCTTCCTCTATTGTATTCCTCCAATCAGCCAGTATGTGTTACTCAATGTATTTTTGTTTCAAGCTGCTGTTACTGTACTGCCTTATACTGCTTAATGCTGCTTCATAATTTGCTTGCTTTTTGTGTAATTTTGCCTTATTTGTACCCTACTGACATGGAACCTTTGTAAAAGAGCCATGGGTCAAAGGTAATAATTCTTAGATTCAATAAATAAATAAATGAAATATGTGAAACAACTGGGTGGGGCTAGAAAGTTGGATACTGTAAGTTTAGACTCCTTACTGGAGAAGATTGTATTATATCAAGGCTTTGAGCGAAATCCCCAACTAGTATGATGCCTAGAGTAATGTTTTTTTTTGTGCAGCACTGTTAAAGTGTAGAAAGTTATACTGAAACAAAAATATATCTTATGATGGCACAAATGAAGCATCAAACTCTATTACATACAGTCCACTTTCTCCAAATCTCCACAAACCCTGGGAGGTGGTTTAATTAGTAATAAGTTTGTTTTTCTAAATGATGTAGGGAATCTATAATCACGGTCCACTGAGCAACTGTGGGTGGATGGGGTTGGTTGAGCCAGAGCTTAGCAACTGCTTTCTTTGCTCCAGCGAGTAAAATATAAAGCAGTTTCAGCTGCCTCCCTCTGATGTGCACTGTGGATGGAATTACAGACATTAACAGTAGCATAGGAGTGAATAGACCTGGACAAGTAAACATTCCCATCAAGAATGGGTGTGTGCACCACAAAAAGGTGCTAAAACCGGACAGCTTAAAAAATGAGTGCCTGATCCACCCAGAGTTCCCTGCATGTCCTCCAGCACTTGCCAGCTTGCTCTCCCATGTAATGTATCTTGGCTGTGGGGGTTCTACCAGTCAGGTCTGACATTTCCTGGCAAACTCTCTGAGGTAGGGCACCATGGACAATTTGTAGGATGGTAAAGTATATTTAAGCCACTGGTTCTCCTCACAGGTCATTTGCAATTATTCTGATTATTTTTGAAGAACTGTTATTATGACGTCCTTAGACTGGTCCCACAGGATAGCACAGAGCTGACCTACTATGTGTGTTCCTACCCCCCCCTTCTGGTAAAACAGGATTTGAGTAAATGCTCTTGTGGTGGATCGGGTAGCTGCTTGCACTTTGGATCATGGGATACTACAGCTGGCCTTATTTGCAAGTAGCAAAAATGGTCAGTGAGTGGGATGGAATATTTATCCCACAATTCCTGAAATGGAAGCACTGCTCTAGTGTCCAATAATTGGTGTAAATAGGTAATCCCTCTTCTAGCCTAATGTCATAGGAATAGGTCAATTTTAAGCGGAGGGTTAGTGTGGTCATGTGCTTAAGCACTGAAAAGGGGGCCATGATCTCCCAGCAAGGTGCCTAACCATATCCTGTGCCAGTCACAAAGTGTAGTGGCAGTATGAGGAAAGAAGCTGGAAACAGGTCAGTGGCCCAGGGGTGAGGCATACAGAATCACTCCTATATTATGAAGATCATTCAGTACAAATTCAAAGCTTTTCCAATGTGCTTGGTAGGAATCTGATATCCAAAAGCAGAGTAGTCTCAGTTGGCAAGCTATAATGCAGAGCTGTAGATCTGGGAAGTTCACACCTCTTTTGTAGATGAGAGTGGCAAAAGAGAGAGACAAATTCTCGTTCACCCTCCTCCCCCACCAGAAAACATGAAAGAAGCTTGTTCCAGGTTTGGAAATAGCTCCATGCAGGCATCAATGGGAGTGTCTGTAAATAATATAGTATCCTTGGCAAGATACTGTGTCATATAGCTTCTATTATTTTAAAAAAGGATAAACGAAAATTGGACCATCAGTCCAAGTCTTTCATTATGTTACACTACATACTCACTACAAACCTTCCCTATCAAACACACCATTGCTCCCTGTACTTGATTTTTTCCCTCACCTCACTTGCTAGTCATCACCTTCTCCACTGTGCTACCTTCATCGCAAATATTGGTCCAGAGATCTCCCCTCCTACCACACCAATCTCCTGTCCCCCTCGACCAACCCGGGTTATAAACTTCATACCCGAGACCCTGACTCCTTTGCCCTCCCTCTACCACATTCACAATCAGGCAAGTTATTCTTTGCCTTCAAGCTCCCTGCCCTCTGGAACCATCTCCCCCACTCAGTCCACCTCCTGCCCACTGCTGCATCCCTCAAAAAGCACCTAAAACCCCTCCCCACCCCCTGCTCCTGCTTCCCTCTTCATCCCTCTTGACATCCTCTGCTCCTCCCCCCTTCCACCCTGATTTCTTACCCCGCCTTAACTCTCTAGCCACTCATTTATGGCTCCTTGCACTTCTCTCCTAAAACTATTGCCCGATCATAACACATTGTATATTCTCATTTGTATTTATTGTATATATGGTATATATTTGCACTATTTCTTGTACTTTATTGTATATATTCTGAAAAACATCCTGTATTTTATTGTACTTATTGCTATGCAGCCACCTCTGTATCTTGTTGCATTTTCTCCAGTTTCCCTCCCCTTGGTTGCACCTGGAACTGAGCTCCAGCTCAGTGTGCCTTTCCCGGTTACCAATTTTAAATAAATAAAATAAAAATGTTATCCATAAGGGGTTCATAGTTAAGTATATTTGGGTGGTCAGGATGCATTGTAAGTTAAACCCCCAAATATTTGAGGACATTTCTATTCCACAAAATGTTAAGCCTGGACTTAAGAGTCCAGTCAGGGGAATAATAGAAAGTTAAATCTTCAGTTTTATTGGGATACAGACGAAAGCCCACCAGGAATTCAAATTTTTCTAGGAGGTCCCAAACAGCCGGGAAAGACAGAGGGGTTTGTTACAGTTAACTAGATATCATTAGCAAAGAAAGTGATTCTGTAGTCTCTGTTCCCTAGTGGTATACCTTGTATGGGGGAGGGACTGCCGTATGTGGGCTGCAAGTGGCTCTGTGTAAAGAGAAAATAAAATTGGGGGGAGGAAACATCGCTGTCAGATGCCCCTTCCCAATTCAAAAGGTTGAGAGAGAGACATTTATCCTAACATATGCCTGTGGATGACAACAGACAGCTTGCAACAGTGCAACAAAGTCTGAAGGGAACCCAAAACTGTCAAGGGTACTCCAGAGGAAGGGCCAGGAAACACTATCAGAGGCCTTCTCTGCATCCAAGCTGGACAGAACCAGGCGAATATTCTGCTGATGAACATAGTCCAGGATTAGTAGTGTTCTCTAAACATTGTCATGAGCCTGGCATTTCCACACAAAGCCCATATGGTCCATGTCCAGCAAGGACAGGAGAGGGTCCTGCAGCCTAATAGCTGCAATAAGCATAAACAATTTATAATCATAATTTAGGATTGAGATAGGGTGGTAAGATGCTGGGGATAGGGAGTCTTTCCCTGGTTTGGGGACGACTAAGATAGTGACGAAATGCCATGAAGGAGTGGAACCTCCCCATCCTGGAGGATCCTAATGAGCTTAGACAGTAGTGGAATCAACAAATCTCAGAGGGGGATCTTATAAAATTCATAGGGGAACCCATCCAGGTTGGGAAATTTCCCCATTTTAGTAGCTGAGATCCCCAGGGCAATTTCCTCAGTAGTGATAAGTGTGATCAAAACCTCAACATGGGCTTCCAAAAGCTTGGGGAGGTTGGCCTGATTTAAAAAGGCTTTGATATGTTGTCTGGGATATGCAGAACCTTCAGGGGTATAGAGATGGGAATAGTAGACTTAAGAAATATTTTTAGCTCAGGAGTCTAGTGTGGGGGTCCCTTAGTTTCTGGATACTAGCCTGCACCCTGGGCACCTGAATCTGGTGATCTAAGGTGCGAGCACTTCTTGGCCCCTTCATAATACTTGTGCCTCAAATAAAACAGGAAATACTCTACTTTCTGGTCCAGTAATTTCTGGAGTTGTGCTTTAGCATCCAGGTGTTGCTGCCTGACTGAGATGTCCCCATGCATTAGAAAGAGTTGCACTGTGTGAATACTATGTTGCGACTCCTGCAGTTTATTTTCCCAATCTCTATGCAGTGCCGAAGCATAGGCAATGATTGTGCCCCATAGCACTTCCTTCGAGGAACCTCAGAGAATACTAGGGGTGAAATCTGAGGTGTCGTTGTCCTGCAGATATTTCAGGATATGATCATCCAGTTTCTGCAGGAGGGTCTCATCCTGAAGCAAACCAGGAAGCAGGCACCAATAAGTAATTTTGCAGGGTTGGGAGCATGGTCAGAAAGATGAAGAAGGCAATATATGACCTCATGAAGGGTTCCAATATGTTCAACTGTAGTAAGGCCATAGTCCAGT
Organism: Neoceratodus forsteri; assembly: GCA_016271365.2. Classification (NCBI taxonomy): domain Eukaryota; kingdom Metazoa; phylum Chordata; order Ceratodontiformes; family Ceratodontidae; genus Neoceratodus; species Neoceratodus forsteri. The sequence goes on from CM057453.1 coordinate 139,480,179, forward strand.
CTGGTATAGCTGCCATGTTGGGATGAATAATGAGTTTATTATTTTTACAAGGGTTAATATGGCACCAGGTATCTAAGGTGCCCATATGAGTCAATGTTTTGCACACATATTTTTGTGCCTGGGAGAACCTGAACATTTCTGGTGAAGAAGTGCCTTGCTCAGGGTTAAGAGTGATGTTCAAGTCACCCCACTCCCCCATATTAACTGCCTTTTCAACACCTCAAGCAGTTTGCCAAAATATTTTTGGAAAGTACCCTTGTCTGTTCCCAGAGGAAAACAACCGTTTGCCAGTATAAGGGATTGGCCATAAAGGAAGACTGTAACAATATATCTCCCTTCGGAGTCTGCATATATATTTCAAAGGGAAGCCCCCGCCCCAACATATGAGGGTAAGAACCCTCCATCTGTGACCTGAGTGATGGGAAGAAAAAGAAAACTGGCCATAACCCAACTTTAGAAGTTTGCTGTGTTCCTCTGGGGAGAGGTGGATGTTCTGAAGGAGTACTATGTCCACCTTTTCACTCTGAAAATGCTGAAGGAAGCAGGAACGTTTAATAGGGTTGTGCACCCCATTAACGTTATATGAGATTATCTTAGCAAACTATGCCATACTGGACAACAGAATACAGCAGACAGTTCATCTCCTTCATCCAGTATACCCCAATCCCAGTGGAACCCCTGAGTATGTAGCTCTTCAGTACATTAGTTTCTCTCTACCCCATATATCCATGTCCTATAGATTTCCATCAAAGGGTAGATAAATAAATTGAGAACAACCATAACAAACAGTAACAGAACAATATGCAGTTGGGCAATTTAATAGAACAGTAAGCAAACTATGAGTCAGTCAAATTTGAAGTCCAGCATCAACATATACTTCCAAGGCAGGGAGTCAGATTAAGATCCCAGCACCTAGATAATGCAGGAAGATGGCACTGTATTACAAGTGAAGTTGTCAGGAGAAACCTGAGCCTCCTAGTTCTGATCCTGAAACATTGAAGCACTAAATATATTCCAGCTCCCTACTGCTGTGTCTGGTTTATAGTTCAAGGCAGAACAATGCACCTGTGTTGAAACAGATCCCTGCATTCCCCAGGTGAGGCTGCAAAAGAGGAAATGATGTCTAGAGTTGTGTCTGTGATAACATTAAGGGCAGTGGGGGAGACAGATCCCCAAGGGCAATGATGTCCTGGTAGTCCCATGGCCCACCCTGCACCACCCTGCTGGGCCCAGCCCAGAAGTATCTCCCACAGACTATACCAGACAGGTTCCGATATGTAGATAAGCTGTGTGGTAGGCAATTGGCCACCTAATGAGATGGTCCATAGGATAACGTTTAAACAGGAGTTGCTCCGAGGTGGAGCATAAGCTAAAGGGGATGGGAACATGTATCCCGTGAGGCCAGCTGTCATTAGACCCCCCTGTAGGTGGCACAACCCCCCCCCACCAATCTTTGTACTAACAGATGCATAATGTAGGCTCATGCCCCTGAGAACAGGGGTCCCCAAGCCTGGGCCCCACAATCAAGGGCTAAGTGGTAAAGAACTCTCTGTGGCAAGAAAGTCACTCCATCACCTGGTGCCCCGCTGTGCTACCACCACTCTTTGAGTGAGATGCTGCCAAGGAGGGAGATAAAGGAGAGGGAAGCCTCTCTTGAGCTAAAGCAAATTAGACACCCTGAGCCTGGGAACAAAGTACAAGGGAGCCCCAGACTGAACAAGACAATACTGAACAAAATTATTATTTCAGTAGGAGCGCTGGCCCCTGTATGCCCCAGTGAGACCGCCCATCTTAGTTGTCAGAGATCTGTGATAGAGGCAAACTCAAAGCATGTTCAGGGCAAATGTCTGGAAGAGTTCAGTCATTTTGGTTGCTGTGTGAAGTGTTGCAGAATGTCCCATGCAGCCAGAATACCATGAGATTGGGAAATATTTGTAGCCTCCATTGTGGCGAGTAATGGTGTGGGTTGCGACAACCAAGCAAAGTCCTTAGACTGGTCTTTAGGCCAGGATGCTGAGTGGCATGGTTGTGTTCCAGGTGATCTCTAAGAGAGAGGAACCAGGATACATCCTCAGACCATGTCTGCCTTTGTCTCATCTGCCATATGGCATAACACCATACCATCTGCGAAATGGGCCTGAAGCTTCTCAGGGAAAGGCATATGAAGTTTACCGTGGCTTGTTTAAGTGCTCAGAGATAAGGGGAATATGCTTTCCTTTTTTGCTGTACCGGAGGGGCATAGTCCCTCATAGCCTCCATAGCGTTATGCCCTTGAGAGATACAATCTTACTTGGGGATTTTAACCTCAACTAGGTAGCAGTTCCAGAAACTGACCACGTAATCCTGTTGAAGTCCCACAACCTGGAGCAAGTCATCTCCTCCCCTACCAGATACAACCCCCACTCGCTTAACCACTCCATCCTGGACTGGATTGTCACTAATTGGGCTGATCTAGTCCTCCAGGCAGGCACTATGGCTGATTCTATTAGTGACCATGACCATACCCATACTTACATTGTCTTTGCCACTTTTTTTCCATGTTCATCAATGCACTCCCTGTCTATAGCCTTAGTTGCAAGGCTCTTCTCTATGCAGATGACCTCGGCCTCTACCATAGTGCTAAATGTCTGGATTCCATCTCTTCCACCCTCACACTAAACTATGGTACTGCACAGAACTGGTTCCTCTCCAACAAACTCCTTGTAAATGAAAAAAAGACCAAAGCCATGCTCTTTGGCTCAAAGCCCTTCCTTGCCAAGGTCGCTAAGTTGAACTTCACCCTCAAGGTATTTACAGCAGTAGCCCCCCCCCCCCAAAACTGTCCCTCACTTTCAAGGAACATATCAATATCACTGTGAAGAGAATTCACCAAAAGCTTGGTGCTGCCTACCGCCATCAGCAGTGTCTGTCCACTAAGGCTCACCTAGCCATTGCACAAGGTAACCATCTGCCCCTACTTTGACTGCTGTTCCCCTGTCTACTCCTTTGTGTCCTCTTCACTATGCTCTCATCTAAACATAATATACAATTCCATCTGTCACTTTGTTCTTCAAGCCCCCTGTTCTACCCACCACTGCTTACTCTATCAATCTCTAGGGTGGCTTCCGCTCCAGGGTCGTTTCGACTATGCTATGGGATGTTTAGTAAATAACTCTCTTAGGAATTACCAGCAATCCCCTTATGCTGCACTACTTACTGGCAGTATGCCGACTGCATGTCAACACCACCACTGTGAAGACCAGCACAGTGACAGGATTAGTCTGAAATCATCGGGTCGTTGTGCTGGTCCCTGCAGACACTGGCAGTGCATCTCCCGGTGTTGCACCCCCTCCCTGAGATAACTCCAACTCAGAGTTGTATATTTAGAGACCAGGGCGTGTGGGGGCAGAGCCCCCATATGGGGTGTTCAGGGTGCACAGCCCCCAGAAGAAAACATGCCGACATCCCTGACAGTACAATGCTGACACTCGGCATTGTGTCTGTCACTGTCAGGGATGTCAGCATGCGAGATGTAGCAGTGCCATAAGTAAACCCTTACTGACTGGGTGGATTCCAGGAGCCTTAGGGACTCCTCCCTTACTCCTCTAGTAGTCCCTCATACCTCGAAAGCCATGGGCAGTAAAGCTTTCTGTGTCACTGCCCCCTCCCTATGGAACCGTCTCCCATCGACCATCCACCTATCCCCCTCCCACATGGCTAACAAACCCAACCTGACAGCCTAGCTCCTGACGGAGTCTACTTGTAATTGTCCCCTAGACAGCACTAGGGTCCAAAAATTGCCCTAGTCTCCTGGATGCACTTTGGGCTACCTACCTTTTCTCACAACTTCTCTATTCCCATACATTACCCTCCTCAATCTCAAGGATGGACAGTGTGCTATCTGCCCCTTCCTTCCAACCCTGTCATCTCCTCTGACCTTCAATATCCCTCCCCCTCTAGCTTTCTCTATGCATCTGCTCTCCTATCCTGTTCATAGTTCAACTGTCCATGATGCTTGCCTGTCTGAACTTTGGATTGTTTCTCTCCTCTGTCAGCTTACCCTATGTTAGTGTTAGTAGGCCACGGCATGCCTTGGCACACAGCCACTGATATCTGTACTATTTTTTTTTTGCCTTTCTGGACTACCAATGTTTACCAATGTTTGCTCAGTAAAAATTTGCCTGATTGTTAGTGTCTCTCTAAGTAATACCCCTGTTTTTACTGTCTTATGACTGTATCCTGTATCCAATATCCTATAATGTCTTATAATCGCTTACCTTAATTTGTGTTCTTATAGAATGTACTGACTGAATCCACTTTTATGTATTTTGACCCCATGTTGAGGTGTTATTCCCCCTATACCAATGTACTGTGTTTCTACTGTTGTCTGCACCCATTTATTGAATTTCTGTTGTTGCTTGTTGCTCACCATTGTGTGGCTCGGGTAGTGACTGAAAACGGTCCTTTGGATCAGCTCACTTACCCGGTAACCAAAGACATAAATAAATAAGTATAAATAAATAAATAGTCATGATCGATATAAACCAGTGATGATTCCACATTACTACCCCATTCTTCCAGATTGTGGCCAATACCTTTTCTTTCATTCAGAATCTGAGGAACTGCATCACAATTGACCTGGGATGTGCCACTCCATCAGTGCAGCAGTAGCACTACTGCTCACGATGCCGGCGACCCACATTTGGAGACAACCACAAATCATCAGGGGCCAGATGGGGATGGGGTAGGAGGACTGAGTGTCCCAGAGGATGGCCTCCTCCTCTGGAAAAGGGAGGGTGGCCAGCTCCACAGCATTACTGCCACCTGAGTGACCAGTAGCTCAGGGGTGGGAGGACATTTATGGGTGTAGCAACACCCACAACTTGCATGTGTGGTGCTTGGCATGCCCTTATGTGGACATCCTCAGGGAAGAGTGACATAAAACAGGAAAAGAGCCCCGGCAGGTTGATGAAGCCAAACCTACCAGCATGCTACACACATGGCTACTTGGGCCCTGCCTCCCAAACTGGGTATGGGGGACCTCTGCCAGAGGGGAAAGCTCTGGAGGAACATGGGAGGTCAGGTAGATCCTGGGGGACATCAGGGTGATGGGACTGGAGTGTGGTGCAGCAGACAAGGACCAGCCAGAGTATGAAGGGCAAAAAAAAAAAATGTGAACTGGTATTTTCATTGGGGTCTGGTCTGGGGCCCAAAGCCATGTGGATCCTCTAGATCTGTATAGGAAACTCTGCTGGGAAATCAAGCAAGTTATGCAGGAGTTTGTCAACAGAAGTCAGGATATCTGTCCTCTCTGTGCCATCAGGCAGAATGTGGATGCACAAGTTCTTCCATCTCAGGCGATGTTCCAAACCACAGCTCTTCTTCACTTATAATATCATCCAGTAGAGTGCCAGGCCAGCTCTGCTGTGTGATCCATTTTGCTGTTACTACAGTGGTCAAGTTGCTCAGTTTGCATTTTGGAGACATCAGCTTTAACTGTTGAGAGCTGGGTCCTAATTTCATTTCTGAAATCTTTCAGCTCCACTAAAATGAGACTGTTGAAGGGGTCCAAGTTGTCCGACTGTACGGCCAACCCTAGAGACTCCGACATATTTCTTGCATCTCTCACCAAGCTGCCCTGGGATACCAGCAGGGAATCCTGCACCTGGGATGCCAGGACAGCTGCTTTTTCTCTTTTTTCCCCTCTGCTTCCCATCATTTATATCAATCTTACTGAGCAAGTCTAGAGCGAAAGTGGTTACGTTTTGATTTACTTTTGTTGCTACTTTATCGCAGTCAGCAAACAGCTCCGTGTTGGTGCTGCTGAACCATGCTAGGCAGAACCATATGACCGTTCTTCTTTTTTATTGATGGGGGAATGTTGGCCATGGCACTGGGGAAGAACCCTACTCTGTTGGTAGGGGGCACTGCCGACACATTCCAAGATGGTAGAGGATGTGTCTGATGAAGTGGCAGGGGTATTAAGATGGGGGTACTGACCCCTTCTTCCAAGGGTGCTGCATGCATGGCTGAGGAAATCTTCTACATGGCTACAGAAGACCAGACAAGGGATGGTTCCCTGCCAGATATCCCTCATTCGAGTATCACTGGCAGTCCCGGTATGTTGGGGACTTTTGAGGAGGTGGATAAATGCCACAGGGACACACTACAAGATAAGAAGAGGCATTTGCTCTTATTAATAAAGTGGAAGATGCCTGATATGTGATTGAGAAGGAACAACTTCTTTCCAAGCAGCAACAACAACCTTTGATAAGATGTAGCATCCCAGGGGAGACTCCAATAGACTTACCTGGGTATGATGCAGAGACCGGTAACGGGAGTATCAGACACTATTCCGGGGATCACGTCGGATTTGGCAGAGACTCCAGATCAGTCAACATCACTGCATCAGGTATGCCCAGGGTTAACACCTGATCTTCCTCCTGTACTGGATATGGTGATAGTGGAGAATACCAGACCACCGCTACTTGCATAGCATAAAGCTTTTGTGAATTCGGCATAGGCTTGTGGTTGCTGCTAATTTTGGTTTCAGTTTGTTTGAATTGGGAGGCTGCGCCCCCCCCCCACATCTGCTTTTTTTTTTTTTAAGGGGGATGTGGGGGCAAAGCGCCCCAACTCAAATAAACTAATACAAAATAACCAAAAGGTAGTTTTCAGAGAGTAATGTAATTTAAACTCTACTCTAATAGTGTAGGTCCGGCAGTTTTCCAGTATTCTCCACTATCACCCTGGATATTACATAGATATACACTGGTGTTGGGGAGGTTCCAATGATACCCAGAAGCACTTCTCCTTGCACTGTAATGCTGGAGGCCTCTGGTGCAGCTAACTTATTGCACAGTAATGGGAGGATTTCTCCCCAATCTGTCCCCGCTCCTGTTAAGGTACAAAACCATACTGAAGTTGGGCTTATGAATGCAGGAACTGTTGGACATATGGCACAATATCTGCCAAAAGCATGGTCACCGGTGCGGGCACTGAATGGAGCTGGGTGGTCCCAGGATGCCACACCCCTGCGGTGACTATGGGTGCTTTATTTGAAATGGATGGGATGCGACTGGACGTCCCTTTTGAAACTGAATTATCTTCTCTTGTGCAGCCATCAGCTCTTTCAAGAGACACTCAGCTCTAGGCAACCATTTTGAATAAGGTAAAGCATAGAACAATTCGACTCACATGTGAGTTCCGGGTCTGAGTGAGGACTTTCTGCTTACTAATATGACTGGTGAGACTGCAGCACTGCTGGTCGGTCAGCCAGGGATAAAGTTTGTATTGCCTGAGGGGGATGAGTCAGGGGCTATGTGCCACTGAACAGCTGGAGGCAGAGGGGGCAGGTGTTTCCCAGCTTCCATCTGGGATGAACACTGTGGAGGTGCCTATTTTTTTTATTTATTCTCCTGTGGCCACCCAGATGCTTCCCCGTAGCCTCGCAGCCCTACCTATGGGGATCCGGCCGCCATCCATCTCTACCGGGACCGCTGGCACCCAGTAACCCTGCGGCTTACCCCCTGCAGCAGGGTGGCAGGGAGCCCCCTAACACCCCACCCCAATGGATCCAGTTCGGGTGCCAGCGCCCGGTGAACTCATGGATGGCCATCAAGCTGCGTCGGGTGCCACCATTTTCCCCTGTACTATTTCCCCTTGAGTCAGCGGCATGCCATGACGTCAGCGGGCGTTAGCGCGCATGCGTCTGCATGCATCTCGCCCAGGCATCTGCCCCCAACTCTACCCCCTTGTAAGGCGTGTGTCCCCGACCCCCAGCCTCTGCCAGGGGGCAGTCAGACACCGACCGTTGTGAACCCCCCCATCCCGGAGAAGGAAAACAGTCCATCAGATGCTCAATCCCTCTCCTTCCCTGCCAGCCCCCGTCTACCCGTGCTCGCTCCCGAACCCGGGTCACTGGCATGGTGCGAGCTGTAGCGTCCAGCACTTCAACCCTCAGCACCACCAGGCCAGCCGTGAAGGTGCCTTTTAAAAGTCCTGATACTCAGGACCCTGTGCAGTCATGGGTGGACAGGGTGGATGAGGCTAAACAGACCTCATCACTGATCTCAGTTCCACAACTAGAACAGCAGGCAGCCACAACTCCAGCGCAAAGGTGGACTTCTTTTTGGAAAACAGATGTGTTTTCAAACTCACCATCCCCTGCTCTATGACAGAATGTGGTGAGACTGCTTTACACGGCAGGGGGGTGGGTTGCCATCGCCTCCAGATATTCCTATGTGGGAAGGGTCCTTTTGAAGAACACCCTTCAAATTACACAGAATGAGCTGTATGCCTTGATTCCCCCATTGAATGTGTCATATTTTGATTTAAGCTTTCAGACTGCAGTCTACAGGGACAGATTCTGAGTCCAGTACAAGTCTCTGAAGGATACTCCTTTGTAGCTGCCTTTCCAGGCCATCACTTTGATGGAACCTATGGTTCAGACAGTTACGATTCTGTTGTGGAATGAGGGCATCAGTGTGCAGGATGTTAAATATTGGCTGGCACAGAGATGTGAGGTAACAGGGGATCCAGAACTGATCCTTGACCAAGAAATGTTTTGGATTGGTAACTTACATTTCAAAGTGACCCTTCAGCACACAGATTCTGCCTTCATCATCTGCTGAGTATATTTTTGGGGGGAGGGATACAGCCCAGTGTTTTTTATCCTGGGCAGCCTAAAACATGTTTTAGATGTGGATCCAACAGTCATCTGAGTAATGCCTGTGATAAGGTCCATTGCAATCTTTGCTTGTCTCTAAGGCATGTTGGTGCTCATTGCTCAAATGCCCTTTGCTGTAATCTGTGCAAAAAGTCAGGGCACTCTCATCACATGTGTCTGTAGGCTACACATAATAACTGGGAGGTGGATCAGCAGGATGCCTTGATTCACAATGCACAAAAGGCTCAACAGCAGAAGCCGAATAAGGAGGTGACAGAATCCTTGGTCTATGCCTTGGACACTGAGGACTACACTGAAATGACACTGTCTGCCATTGCACAAAGCATGGTTTCCCCAGGTCCTGATCAGCCTGTTTTCCCTGTACTGCACTCCACAGAGCTTATTCCAGGGCCTCCCGAACTACTGCCACTGATGGCTTCCAGTTTTCAGAATCATCCAGAATCTCCGGAAATTATGGAAACCTGGGACATGCCACCCCCCGAGTTGGTGGTGTTGAGTAGAAAATGATTGCTTCATTCTCATGAACAGCCCAAACCTTTCTTGAAGTTACCACCTGGAGGTCCCCTGGTTTCTTTGCACAACATGTTTGATCAACTGGATAATGAATAACTGGCCTCCAATGCTAGCCAGGTGTCTGTGGCATCCTCGCACCAATCTTCAAAGCCGCTTGTTTCAATGGACATGGAGGAGGACATGACTCAGAAGACGATTAAATCCAAGATTCACAAGAAATTTAAAGTGACCACAAGGAGCACTGAGGCACATCAGAAAGATGATCCTTGAGATCCCTGCCTTGTGTCTCCTGAAGATTTCTCATGGATCCCAATCTGCGTATTGCCACCCTCAATGTTAATAGCATTAAGGCAGTATACAAGAGAACTCCTCATTTTTTTCCATTGTGAAGGATTTAAATCATGATGTGTTATTTTTTTACAGGAAACCTGACATACCTCTATACAAGTAGCGGCCATGGCCAGACAGTCTTGATGTTGGGAACCCTCCTTTTGGTCCCTGGGTCAGGATACTAGTGATGGAGTAGGGATTCTCCTTACGGGATCCTTGTTCACAGTCACCAAACTAGTGGACATAGACCCAGGTAGGGCCCTGATGTTAGATGTCACCTATCAGGACTCTGACTATCGTTTAATTAATGTTTATGCCATGCAATCTAAGAAGACTTGAGTGGATTTATTCACTCTGGTTCAGCCTTATCTTTTCATGGCCCACAGTGCTGTCTTAGGGGGACATTTTAATCGTAGTTTGGCCAGACGGGATTGGGGTGCTAAAACTTCCAGACTCTATACTGATTCCAACTTTCTTCTTCACATGTTGAAAGCAGTTGCTTTACTATATGTCTATATAGAACATTACCCAAAGGGGGGGGGGGTTACTTATTTTAAGGCACACCTGGCCACACGTATAGATTTTTTGTTTGTATCCAAAAGTCTAATGCCTGTCCATTGGGTAAGGGTTACTGGCGTCTGAATAATTCCATGTTACAGACTGCCGACCTGGTCACGACTATTTGCAATTGTTTATATGCACGACAATCCGTAGCCTGTTTGGAAGAGGATTTAGGGACCTGGTGGGATGATAAGAAGAAAGCCTTAAAGGGTTCCTTCATTCATGCTTCAAAGACACAGGCTAGACAGACTTGTATTTCTTATTTGGACTTAAGATATCAATTGTATGTGGCACTGATGACATTGCATGAGGGAGATGTTTCCAGTCTTCCCCTCGTGGACAACTTAAACGCGCAGATGAAAACTTTGCAGTATGATAGGGCTAAGTCCTTGCTGTTGGAACATAAATGTGTGACTCAGGGCTCTTCGGGGGCTGGGAACCCTTTTGAGGGCTGCAAAGCGTGGCCCAAGAAGAGGATTGTGAAGGGGGTGGTTACGCCAGACAGAGTCTGACACACGGACATGACTGGAACGTTGATGGCAGTACACTCCCATTTAAAGTCTTTGTTTGGTGCCCCTCAGGTTCCCTCCCCTCCTAACTCCTTTTTGAGTAATGTTTTAGTTCCCCCAATTCCTTCTTCATCAGCTCTTGAACTTCAGAGGCCGATTGAGGTGACAGAAGTTCAGACAGCTATTGGAGATTTGAAACTGAATGTGGCACCAGGAAAGGATGGTTTGACGTCAGAATTTTATAAGGGATTCTAGGCTGATTTGGTTGTGATTCTGGTGAAAGTCTTTAATTGGATTTTGCAGCATAATACATTCACACAGTTGTTTACTGAAGCTCTTCAGATTCTCCTCTTCAAGAAGGGGGGAGATGGACTTAAATAATTGGTGACCATTGTGCCTCCTAAATAAAGATTTGAAAATTTTGACGAAGATAGTGGCTCATCATTTAGCAAATATCTCTGCTCTGGTTTTAACAGACTCCCAATATTGCTCAATACCAGGGAGACATATAGCAGACCATCTTATTGCTCTATGAGAAGTGGTTTACATGGGCTCCCGAGATGAGGAGGTGGGGTATCTCCTCTCCCGGGACCAAGAAAAGGCCTTTGACCAAGTATCTCATGAATACTTATTTCAGGTCCTTCGGTGTTATGGCATCAATCAGCAATTCTGTGTCTGGTTGAAACTATTGCATGGCTCAGCCAGTCTTGTACCTCTCATCGATGGGCATTTAGGCAGGTGGATTGTTTTGAAATCTGGGGTCAGACAGGGCTGTTCCCTAAGCTCGTTGTTGTATACATGTTGTATCAACCCGATTCTGCGGAAACTTCAAGTGCATCCCAATATTTATACTAATTCCCCTCTGGGAAGTACAACTGAGATAAAAGTCCTTGCGTATGCCGATGATGTGACTTTGCTAGCAAAGGATCAGGTATCTGGTTGTCTGGCATTTGAGGTGTTTCAGTCCTTTTTCCCGATATCAGGGGCTCACCTCAACTTCCAGACATGTAAGGGTATGGCTTTAGGTGCTTCATCCCCTGTCCCTGATATTGGGGGGTGTCTCTTGCAATTGACCCTATTATAATTTAGGGTATTTTATATGGCAAGGGGAATATGGCACATTATAATTGGGAACTAAAGCTTCGGGAGTGTTATGCAAAAGTTCTGATCTGAAAGACATGGCATCAAACGAAGCATAAAAGTGTGGCAATTTCAAAAACTTTTCTCTGGCCCATGTTGACTTATCTCAGCATGGTTTTCCCCATTCCTAAGGCTCTGGAAATGCACCTCTTTAGTAGTTTCTTCCAGTTAATTTGGGGTACCGGTCTGCACCCCATCAAATTAAATGTGCTTTACCTCCTGATTGAGCAGGGTGGTTTGTGCATGGCAAAGCTGCTGGTGTTTAATTTTAGCCAGTTTTTAAAATGGAATTTGATGCTATGTTTCACAGATCAGATACTTGTTCGGACAGAATGGATGCTGTTTTGGTTAGATCCTTTTCTGATTCAATGGAGTAGTGACTGCATCTCACACTGATACTACAGTGGGTTGCCTTATTATGGCTGGGTTTGTGGGTAAAAAAATCGAATAATGCAAGTTGAAGTACTCAGTTTTACAGCATCAGCTTTCCAAGCTTATTTACATGACGATTATGGCAGCAAATTTTCAGGTGAAACCTTTTTATGTAGGACAGCCCCCAAGATAGATAGTAGAAATTAAGAAAGCCTTGACAAATGAGAGAACACCACAAAAAATGTGGGATGTTTTATGCTTGAGTTTTCATGGGAAATTGCTGATGAAAGTGAATGCCAAACATAAAAGCCTAACTGAAAGGTTCTGTCCCAGGGATGGGTGTGTCTTACTCCCAGAGATTATGGCCCACTTGCACTTGGACTGTTCGTATGCTGTTGCCTTTTGGAGAACTCTGGCATCCACTTGGCTAGACCAGCACTGGATCTCCCTGACGTATGACCAAGTGATTCTGGGCACTGTGCCAAGAGGGAATCTTTGTGAGGTGCGCATTCTTCATCTTGTTATTACCACTGTAAAGTATTATTTATGGCACACTAGATATGCCTTGATATTCCAGCAATGGGATATTCTGCCCCAGACTTTAATTGATCTGATAATGAGGGATCTTTTGCACTACTATTGGACTGAGTAAGCACACAGCTCCGGGCTTATTGGCCTCCTGGTGGTGTGTGTTTTCGGCACTACTAGGACTGGTATGATTGTGCTGTCCCTCATTACTAAGCAGGTGTGGCAGTTTACCTGTTATACAATGGGGTATGTCTGGGGTGCTTAATGTTATATTATTGTTGTTGTTTCTTTTTAGGTTTCCCAGTATTCCTGACCATTTATTTATTTGCAGGTACTGGATGATCCTCGATTCCCCTAACATTTTGTGCTGGTGATTCATTTTTTTTCTCTCTCTGGTTTTTCTTTCATTGTTCGACTCCTCAGTATTTTTGTTCTGATTTCCCATGTTCAACATGAATGGATGTAATACTGTGAAGCGACATGTTTGTTTATTTTCATCAAAAACTTCCCTACTTTTCATCAATACCAAAAAATGCTAATAATTCAGACCCACATGGGGTAATTCTCCCCATCTGTGGCTAGATTTTCCATTGCGGTGGTGATTTATTGGTGTCTTATGTAAGGGTGAGCCAGTGCCAAATTTGCATTAGGTAAAAGTGCCAAGGTTTAGCACTTTCCCCTTTGATTTAGGACTATTAAAATGTTCATGCTCTCTGGATCACTTTAAACATTCAACAAATACTTTAAACACCTCTGGCACTTCTAGGAGGCATGGGCTAGTCGCATGGCCTTCCCCTTCCCCATGCCAGTCACTTCCCAACCTCCATCCCTCCCCCATTCCCAGACTGTTTTGTCTAGTGACACTGTTCCAGCCCACTGTAATGTTTCAAAGGACATATCTGGTCCTGTGGCGGAGAGCGGGGCTTATTGCTCCTGCTGTAATTCCACTTCTGACATACTGACTTGATCCCAGACATTGAACAAGCACAGTTGTACCAACATCAAGAGAACCATGTGCCCGTTCACAGTAGCCCTGTGTCAGTATTTACAGGCCTTAAAACGGCCAGCCATGGGTCAGGAAAATGGGGCAGAAAATGAAGTCTGTTCAGAATCCAAACTTTCAGTGTCAGTGAAGAATCTTGACATATATGTATTTAGATGCTTGGTGGTGGTGCCCTTGTGGTGGTTTGAGTTAATTTTTAACACAGACAGTAGTTCCACCATGATAATTGCAGACTCTGATCATAATACTTTATACAATATTACTGCCAAGTAAGGGGTTCATGTAGCATTGTATGTTATGAATTATTATTGAAGGGGTCATGACTGAAAATCTCATGTTCGTTCACGCTACTCTGGACTGTGGGTAGGGTGAGGGTGTGTGTTTTCAGGAAAGAGACTAATCCAAACGAGACTGCAGACACTTAAAAAATGTGTATTTTAATAATTATGGAGAAGGACGGTTCTGAGGGAATTAAAAGTCAGAGTCAAGCAAATGTTCACATTCTGCTAATAATAAAAGTGTGGTTTCCTTCATTTTGGCATTCCAGACCTTCATTTTCTAAAGTAAAGTTGCTTATTTTTTTGTTTCTGTTTGCAAAGCCGCGTTGTGTCTTGTAAGTACTGTAGGGATGAATTGTCACAAACCCACTCAGCAGGTGATGCCCTCTACTCCCAAAGTGCCAACCTCCGAGCACAGTCTTGTGAACAGTTTAACAGAACAAGGTAACCCTCTTGTCTGTTTTGTGAGTTCGGATCAACCTTTGGTCTCAAGTCTTGGAGGGATTCAAACTGTGAACCTCTTCCTAGCATCCCCAATGCACAGGCTCAAATATGTCTGTCTTCATGGGGCCAGATATCTTTGCCTATGGGCACCTAACCAGGTATACAGAGATGAACCCTTAAAACTTTCATAAAGACCTCAGATTTAAAATGCTTCTCTTTCCAGTTTGGTACCACCCTTCAAGCTTATGCCTGCTGTCTACTATAACCATATATACTTTTCTTACAAATAAAAAAAAAAGTCAAAGATAGACCAAATATATTATAAAAAGAATTTTACTAAAATAGATAAAAATATGTAAAACACAAAATACAGAACTGTTATATCACGAGACATACAAATCTTGTAAAATAACAAGGTTTAAACAGTGCAAATTCCTACTTACAGTACTTAGATTTGACTCTCTTTCTAAATACCTGCTTACAAGTGCTCAAAATGTTTTGTTGTCAGAGTCTAGGTAAAAGCGTGTCTGAAGGAAAAAAGAATATTTGCCAACCCCTTTTTGTGTGAGGTCACTAGCTCCTCCTCCTCTGTCAGAATATATATAAAGAAAAATATATCTTATACAAAAACAGGATGTCTTTTCAAAGTATTACATTCTGCAACTTCAGCATAATTCATGTCCTTCAAATGACACTTCATTGATCTCATAATAAGCTTTCCCCTTCCAGGACATGAAAGCATCTTTATGATTCCGCACTTCTATGTAATAACCTGGGTTTTTCCTCCAACGTCACAAAATGGATATGATATAGCAACTACGACTGTAATCAACTTAGACAAACAGGATCTTTGATTAAGGCCTTCCATGTAACACCTAGTATCTAAAACTGTGTGTGTGATCTCACATGCTGTTTTCAGCATTTTCTCATGGCTTGCATCTTTCAGCTGGGGGGGAGGGACAAGTGAGGTCATTCTAAGAGCATCAGATTTTTCATACATTTTATATTTAAAAAAAATGATGCAGCACTCAGAACTGGCTGTCCACGTCACAATTTCTTCCCACCTAGACTGAATTTGGGGGTTCTATACCTTGCATGGGATGAGCTTCCCAAATCAGTTCACTCCTCGTAGACCCTAGACAGCCCATCTGAGTTCTGGTTCTTCGCTCCAGCCCTATGTATGATTGTCAGATCATAACCTTGCAAAGCAAGACTCCATCTTAGCAGTCTGCCATTGTTTTTCCCCATCTGCGTCAGCCAAACCAGCAGGTTGTGGTCAGTCTGCACTACAAAATGCTGCCCATACAAGTATGGCTCTAATTTCTTTAGGGCCCACACTATGGCAGGACACTCCTTTTCCACCGTGGAGTACGCTTGCTCCCTGGAAAGCAACTTCCTACTCAGGTACACTACTGGGTGATCTGTCCCTTGGCTGGATGCCTGACTCAGTACTGCCCCAATACCCATGTCTAAGGCGTCTGTCTGAACTATAAAGGTTTTACTATAATTAGGACTTGTCAAAACAGGAGTACTGCACAGTGCCTCCTTTAGTCTGGTAAAGGCTTCCTCACAGGCTGGGCCCCAGGTAATTTTCTTTGGGATCCTTTTCTTTGTCAGGTCAGATAGGGGAGCAACCAGGGCACTGTAATTGGATACAAATTTCCTGTAGTACCCTGCTGTCCCTAGAATGCTCCTGATCTGCTTCTGGGTTTCTGGTCCAGGCCATGCCTGGATCACCTCTATCTTCATTTGGTTAGTACGGAGTTGTCCCCAGCCTACCACATGCCTGAGGTATGCCACATCCCCATGGCCACCTGGCACTTCTCGGCTTTGACAGTGAGCCTGGCCCTCTGTATCCTGTCCAGCACTTCCCTAAGGTTGGATAGGTGTTCCTCCCAGCTGGTACTAAAGATGGCAATGTCATCCAGGCATACCACGGCATACTCCACAGCACCATTTAACATCTGGTTCACCAACCTTTGGAAAGTGGTTGGGGCGTTCTTCATTCCGAAAGGCATTACTTTAAACTCACATAAGCCTATTGGAGTGATGAAGGCTGACTTCTCCCTAGCTCTGTCTGTCAATTCTACCTGCCAATACCCCTTTGTCAAGTCAATGGTCATAAAGTAGATCACCCCTCCCAAGTTTTCCAGGAGTTTGTCTGTCCGGGGCGTCAGACTTTGTGACTGCATTCAGTACATGATAGTCCACACAGAAACGAGTTGAGCCATCTGGCTTAGGTACAAGGACTATGGGTGAGGCCCAGGGGCTGTGGGATCTCTGGATTACCCCTAAATCCAGCATCTCCTCCACTTCCCTCCTTATGTCCTTTTGGACAGCCTCTGACACCCGATATGCTGTCCGTCGTATGGGTGTCTGTGTCACTGTCTCCACATCATGTGTCGCTAAGGGGGTTAGTCCAGACTTGGCGCTAAACAATGGGGCAAAGTCTGCTAAAACCTCCCTTACTTTCTGGTTATGGTCCGGGGCCAGCTGGGGAGACAATTTTACTGCCTCCACAGAGGACTCCCACTTACTTTCTTCCAGCAAGTCTAGAAGGGGGTCTCCTTCGTCTGTCCCCTCCCCATGACTACACACTGCAAACACCATGTCAGCCCTATTTGCATATGGCTTCATCATGCTGATACGGTACATCCTTTCTGTCTGCCTTCTGTCAGGTAACTCCACAATGTAATTCACGTCATTTACCTTCCTAACCACTTTGTACGATCCTGCCCACTCAGCTTGCAGCTTGTCTTTCCGGACCGGAATAAGGACCATGACTTTCTGATCCACCATATATGAGCGAGCTCTGGCTCTGCAGTCATACCAAACTTTTTGTTTCTGTTGGGCAGCTGCCAGGTTGCTCTGGGCTGTTCCCATAAGCTCCTTCAGCCTTTCCCTAAACCTAAGGACGTAATCCACAATGAGAGTTCCCTGGGTGGTGTGCTTGCCTTCCCAGTCCTCCCAGATCAAGTCTAGGGACCCACGTACCCAGCATCCATATAAGTGTTCAAAGGGGAAAAATCCTGTCGACTCTTGGGGCACCTCCCTGTATGCAAACAACAGGTGGGGAAGGTATTTCTCCCAGTCCCTCCCATGCTTTTCAGCAAATGCCTGGAGCATTGACTTTAGGGTACCATTGAATCATTCCACAAGTCCATTGGCTTGTGGGTGATATGGTGTCATGCATCTCTGCACCACCCCACACTTCTCCCATAAACATTTCATCAGGTCCGACATGAAGGAACCCCCTTGATCGGTGATAACCTCCTGTGTAAACCCAACACGGGAGAAAATCCCAAGTAAGGCATCTGCCACTTTGTATGTCCTTGGTGAGGATAGGGCGACTGCCTCTGGGTACCGGGTGGCATAATCCACCACAGTCAGGATGAATTTCTTTCCTGAGGAGCTGGGGGTATTTAAAGGCCCCACAATATCCATTCCCACCCTCTGGAATGGCTCCTCTACTATGGGCAAGGGGATCAGGGCTGCTTAGGTTTTCTTGCCGGCCTTCCCTATTTCTTGACATCGGTGACAAGACCTGCAATACTCCTTCACCTGCTGGGCAAAGTTAGGCCAGTAGAAATTCTGGGCCAACTGCTGTGTAGTGCGTGCGATTCCCAGATGACCAGACAAGGGAATATCATGTGCAATTTTGAGTAACTGCTCACGATACCCCTGGGGAACGACAAGCTGCCTGCCTAGCATTCCTCCTTCTGTCTGTACTGCCTGAGTATACATAAGTCCATTTTCCCAATAAACCTTATGTCTGCCATCACCTTCCTGTGTTCCGTCCAAGTCTGCCCAAGCCTTCAGCTTCTCTAAACTAGGGTCAATCCTCTGAGCAGCTGCAAACCCCTCACACAGTCCCAAGGCATGGGACAGGTCCCCTTCAGTCACTAAACTAGGGTCCCTAGCACTAGCATCAGGGCCCTCAGGATCACTGTCAATCCCAACCCTCTGACAATGGGTCACCCTTCCCTCTTCAGAGTAGCCTTCTGTAGTTGTGTGATCACTTGCTACTGGGGAAATTTCTACCCCCTTTTTATCAGTCTCCCCATCTAGAGACACAGGCTGGGGAACCAGCCTTTTAGTGGTTTGCACACTGGTTTCTGTGGGGTTCAGTGAACCACAATTTTCCCTTGCCACTTGGCTATGGGTAACTGCACATACCATCCCCTGTTGGAGATTGTTACCCAGGATCACAGCCACTGCTAATGTTTTGGCTACAGCCACCTGTTGCACAGTTCCCCCTGTTTTACCCCAGTCTAAGAGAACACTAGCAAGGGGTAATGGTTTCTCTTCACCAGTGAACCCTTGGACAGTGACATATTTATTGGGCATAAGCTGACCAGGCTGTACCAGATCCCCCTTTACTAACATTAGGGATGCCCCTGTGTCCCTTAACCCTTGCGACTGCACACCATTTACCATGAGTGGGTGCATGTGTTCTCTCATGTTCACTGGCATGCTTCCAGGGACACACAAACAACCCAATTCTTTTCTAGCACCCTGTTGTGTATTGCTCAACTTTTGGGGGCACTGTCTGGCAATATGCCCAGTTTCTTTACACAGCCAACATTCATTTCTTCTCTCAGAGAAATATTTTCTCTGAAACCTGGGGCTAACTGATTTCAGTGGAGGCAGTGAGGGTTTTAGCTGCTGTGAAGTTGAGCTTTCCCTTTCTGCACTGCCATGCCCACCCCATTCGCTCTCAGAACAGGTCTGCTCTTGGCATAGCGGTCCAAGAGTTCAGCAGCCTCTTGCACTGTTTTGGGATCTCGGTCCTCTAGCCAGGTTTTTAGCTCTGCTGGGCAAGCCCAATAAAACTGTTCTAATAAAATCACATTTTCAATTTTCTCAACAGAGTTTGCCTCAATTCCTTCCCACCAACATTTTAAAAACTGACGTTGTTTCATGGCTAGCTCCTCGTAGCTCATATCAGGGCTTCTCCTGAGCTTACAGAATTTAGCTCTATATGATTCAGCAGTTAATTCAAACTTTTTTAACAGTGCAGCTTTTAGTTTGCTGTAATTATTACTGTCCTTATTGTCCATTTGACCCAATGTATCCTGAGCTTTCCCAGTAAGTAGCGGGGATAGCTGGAAGCTCCAGAACTCTCTAGGAATTTTAGCCTGAATACAAACTTTTTCAAGAGTTTAAAAAAGCATCCATATCTTCCCCCTCCTTAAATTCAGCTATTAATTTGGAGTTCAATTTGTAACCCAGTCCTGCAGTCCCAGTTAAACCCAAGCCACTTACCTGCTCTGGTGCCGCTGGTCAGAGTCCTAGCTTCTCCAGTTTGTGTTGCCTCTGGTGCTCCTCTCTCTTCTCCTCTGCCACTCGCTGGTGTTCACGCTCCTCACAGTCTGCCTCCCTCTGTTGTCACTCTGCCTCTCACTGTTCCCTCTCTGCCTCTCTACATTCTTGCTCTGCCTTACAGTCCACCTCTCACTTCTCTCACTCTGCCTCTTGGCATTCTCGCTGTGCCTCACGGTCCACCTCTTGCTTCTCTTGCTCTTTCTTCTCCTGGAACTCCAGCTCCATCCTGCATAACTCAATTTGCAGCCTGAGTACCTTTGGGTTCAGGATACTGGTGACCTTCCCCTGCTGCTGTGTCCCTTCACTGACAGTGGCCCTGCTGTCATCCTCACCAGATCTGGACACAGCACTGGCCACAAGCCCTGCCACACTCGAGGTCTGGTCCCTTTCAGTCACGGTCTGTGACTTGCTGCTCTGGGTATCTGCAACCATCAGGGCCTCTATGAGGTTCTGCTTTTTGGCTGTCACCTCAAACAGGACTCCTCTCTCCCCACACAACTGCTTCAAGTAATCTACAGTGTGCCTGCTGTAGTCGGAAGCCATCTTCTTCCCCAACTATGGCTAGTCTGACTTGCACTTTAGGAAAAAAAATAAAATAGGTAGGAACTTGACTGTATGCCAAGTGATATATAGTTCTGTTTCCTTTTTAAAATAAAACTCTGTCTTTTTCTTTTTTTGCAAGAGAGCTTACGGTCTCAAGATGACACAGAACAATAAAAGCTTGTGATACCAAAATTATGCCACTGCTGCCAACCAATCTGTCACAAACCCACTCAGCAGGTCAGGCCCTCTACTCCCAAAGTGCCAACCTCTGAGCACAGTCTTGTGAACAGTTTAACAGAACAAGGTAACCCTCTTGTCTGTTGTGTGAGTTTGGATCAACCCTTGGTCTCAAGTCTTGGAGGGATTCAAACTGTGAACCTCTTCCTAGCATACCCAATGCACAGGCTCAGATATTTCTGTCTTTGGTGGGCCAGATATCTTTGTCTATGGGCACTTAAACAGGTATACAGAGATGAACCCTTAAAACTTTCATAAAGACCTCAGATTTAAAACGCTTCTCTTTCCAGTCTGGTACCACCCTTCAAGCTTATGCCTGCTGTCTACTATAACCATATATACTTTTCTTACAAATAAAAAAAGAAGTCAAAGACAGAACAAATATGTTCTAAAAAGAATTTCACTAAAATAGATAAAAATATGTAAAACACAAAATACAGAATTGTCATATCACAAGACATACAAATCTTTTAAAAGAACAAGGTTTAAACAGTGCAAATTCCTACTTACAGTACTTAGATTTGACTCTCTTTCTAAATACCTGCTTACAAGTGCTCAAGGTGTTTCGTTGTCAGAGTCTAGGTAAAAGTGTGTCTGAAGGAAAACAGAATATTCCTTAAACAAACTGTATTTGCCAACCCCTTTTTGTGTGAGGTCACTAGCTCCTCCTCTGTCAGAATATATATAAAAAAATATATCTTAAACAAAAACAGGATGTCTTTTCAAAGTATTACATTCTGCAACTTCAGCATAATCTATGTCCTTCAAATGACACTTCTTTGATCTCATAATAAGCTTTCCCCTTCCAGGACATGAAAGCATTTTTATGATTTTGCACTTCTATGTAATAGCCTGGGTTTTTCCTCCAGCGTCATAAAATGGATATGATATAGCAACTACGGCTGTAATTAACTCAGACAAACAGGATCCTTGATTAAGGCCTTCCATGTAACACCTAGTATCTAAAACTGTGTGTGTGATCTCACATGCTGTTTTCAGCATTTTCTCATGGCTTGCATCTTTCAGCTGAAACTTGGAGAGGTGGGATGAGTGAGGTCATTCTAAGAGCACCAGATTTTTCAGCAAAGGCAGTCAGTAATACATTTTATATTAAAGAAAAATGATACAGCACTCAGAACTGGCTGTCCACGTCACAATAAGTTTAGAATTGATTTTGGAAAGGGTTTGAGTTTGGTTGCCTGTGTTGGCCTATATGCATTAGTGAAGGAAAAACTACATTAATAGGAGAAAAATACCATGTAATGTAAAGGGACAGTGGCATACCAGTGCAAAGTGTACTATCTGAGATGTAGAGGTAGGCAGGCCAGGAATTTTTTACCTAGAGCCAAGCCAGGGGTCTCGCTTGACTCTGTGAGCCAAAACATGAGCCAAGCCATAGCTACTGCAGGCTGTTCTTTACATAGGAGTTGAGCATTTCAGATACTACATTAACTGCTTAGGCCAACAAGAATGCTTACTTTGACCATAACTGGCTTGGCTTGACCTTGACTCTGAACTGCTAATAGAGATTGACTGAGCCGAGCTGAGTCAGGCTCGAGCAAGCTCTGGCTTGCCCCCTCTTCAGAGATACACTGCATCCTGTTGTTTAAAAAGGATTTTCTAACCAACGTGCAAAGCAAAACAGTGTATTTTCTGTTTTCTTTTTTCTTTCCCTTTCTGTCTTTGCATTTTAGTACATGATGAGCCCATTTCAGCAGTGGCTCTGAAAGCTTGTATTTAACATTTCAAAGAATGTGAATTATTTCTTTGCACAGCAGCAGTAATGAACTCCTTTTTCTCTCCCAAGTCACCACTGAATGCAATCCATTTCCACAGCTGCTATCAAGTAGTCATCATAAGCGTTACAATAATGGCTCTCCACGAGCGCTCAGTAAGCCCTCTATACAGTACTAAAAAACACATCAGCAAATACCATACAAACATATAGTGAAGTTACAGGGATGCTAATATTGAAGATGTATATTTCTGAAATGGGCTCCTCTTGCATTGTATATAGCAAAGTACCCCCAACTATGAGGTACCAACTGAAATTTCACACTTGAGGTGTGGTGACATCAAAAAGGCACTTGTGCTGGCCACATGCCTTTGATGTCACCACACTAACTCTGTGGAATATCACCTTCTACCTCACAGTCGGGGTACATTATTCTCTATATTTTTTCTTATTTTCTTCTGGAGCTCTCTTTTCCATCCAGTCTACTTTAGGCACTGTGGGCAGCACAATACGTGGGTGTCTGACTTATAGCACAGGCCCAGCCTCAACTCCCCATGCTCCTCCCTCAGGCAGACTTAGTGTTTTTGTAATTTGTAATTCATTTTTTTGTTTTGTTCAACCTCCTGTTGTATTTCTCACTTTTGTCTTCCCTTCAGTCACCTTCCATCATTTATTCTCAGCCCGGCAGACATTTTGCAATTCTTTTTTTTTCTTTTGTTCAACCCTGTGCTCTGTTTCTCACTCCTCCCTTTTTATGTTCGCCATGTGCGTGTGCATGTGAACATCTTGCTATGGTACATGGCTTTTGAGAGGTGTGACACTGTTTGTCCAATGCAGAGTAGTGTTTTGGGGGCACGACAGTGCCATGTCAATCATCAGCCAGGCTGATCATGGCAGAGTTTTGGCTTACTGGACAGAGATGTCGTGGACTTGAAAAGCAAAAGCTGACCCAATCATGGGCTGGCTTTTCCTTTACTCTATACCACCCAGCAGCTAGAGCTGATCTGTCATGATCAGCCTAGAATTTCAAACATCCAAGGGCTCACACCAGCTGTAACAGACAAAACCATCCATCAATGTCTGTTACTGGCTCTCCCATAACTGTCCCCTGCACCTGACCCTCCTTCTCAGCACTCCCTCCCCACAAACATAACACTGACATTGGATGTGCCCAATCCTCCAGTGCTGCCACCTCATAGGTTTATTTATCTGTGTGTATATATATATATATATATATATAGAGAGAGAGAGAGAGAGAGAGAGATCGCCTGCAAAAAAAGAAAACCATCCATCAATGTCTCATTCTGGCTCCCCTGTAACTGTTCCCCGCCCTCCACTCAACACCTCCACCCCCACACACATACACACCAATATGACACCGACAAATATAACATTGACACTGGGGTGCCAAATCCTCAAGTGTTGACACCTGAAATAAAGAAAACCTTCCCTTAACATTTTTTTTAATATAAACCCTGTAAGAAAGAAAAACATCCAGCAATGTCTGTTGCACTGTTAGTCCCCCCACTCAACCATCCCACTCAGTGCCCACCACCCCATATCCCTCCCACACACAAATATAACACTGACACTGGGGGTGGGTGCCCAATCTCCCAGTGTCAACACCTGAAATAAAGAAAATCTTCCTTCTGCAAATTTCTTTGGCTTTTTTTTCTTTATAAGCCCTGTAAAAAAGGAAAACATCCAGCGATGTCTCTTGCTAGCTCCCCTTAACTGTGCCCCCGACCCTCCCACTCACCCCCACACACACACACACACAAATTTAACACCATCACTGGGGGTGCACAATCCTCCAGTATCAACACCTGAAATAAAGAAAATCTTCCCTCTGCATTTTTTTATAACCTTTGTAAAAACTAAAAATCCAATGATGCCAGCTCGCCATTAGTCCTCCCACCAACCCTCCCATTCAGCACCCATCACCCCAAGCCCTTACTTACCCACCGGCAGTTCAATGCCATAATCTTATCTGGACTGCAGTCACGTCTTCACTCTTCAAAGTCAGACCGAGAACTGAGGAAATCAGGTGTACGGTTCAATGTATTGCAATGGGATTTTGAAGTTAGCGGCATAACTTGGTCATTTTTGAATATTTTGCCCCAAATTTTCATCATGCCTTTTTTGGGACCCACATCATGAACAATTGCAGTAAAATTAGGCAAATCTGTCTCAAAAGGTGATTTTGTGGTCACTGTGCGAAATCACCTTTCGGGCAGGAGTTGAAAATTATCTCTACCCTTGTTCATGAGGTGGTGTCATAAGAAGGCTATGTTGAAAATTTGGCATACAAATGTTAAAAAGCAACAAAATTATGAGCCTACATTGAACTCTATGAACGCAGGCTCATAACTTTGGTAATTTCCAATATTTTACCCTAAATTTTCAATATAACCATTTCTTCACAGTGCCTCATGAATGTGACAGCTGTTATTTTTTAAATCCTGGCCAAAATGTGTTTTTGCATCCCAAAAGTGATTTTGCAATCCATGCGTGAAATCACCTTTCAACTGCAAAATCACCTTTCAGGCAGGAGTTGAAAATTTTCTCTGAACTTCTCATGAGATGGGGTCAAAAGAAGGTTATGTTAAAAATTTGGGGCTGTATTGCCACTTCCGAATGCAGGCTCCTAACTTTAGTACTACATAAGCCACAAAGTGCACCACAAAGCATCTAGCACCTCAGTAGCTCAGGGATGGGAAGACATTTATGGGTGCAGCAACACCCACACCTTGCATGCGTGGTGCTTGGCGTGCCCTTATGTGAACATTCTTAGGGAAGGGGGATGTAAAACAGGAAAAGAGCCCCGGCAGGTTGATGAAGACAAACCTACCAGCAAGCTACACACATGGCTACTTGGGCCCTGCCTCCCAAACTGGGTATGGGGGACCTCTGCCTGAGGGGAATGCTCTGAAGGAACACAAGAGATCAGGAAGATCCTGGGGGACATCAGGGTGATGGGGCTGGAGTGTGGTGCAGCAGACAAGGACCAGCCGGAGTATGAAGAGGCAAAAAAAAATATGACCTGGGATTTTCATTGGGGTCTGGTTTGGGACCCAAAACCCTGCGGATCCTCTCGATCTGTATAGGAAACTCTGCTGGGAAATCAAGCAAGTTATGCAAGAGTTTGTCAACAGAAGTCAGGATATCTGTCCCCTCTGTGCCCTCAGGCAGACTGTGGATGCACAAGTTCTTCCATCTCAGGTGACGTTCCAAACCATAGCTCTTCTTCACTTACAATATTATCCAGTACAGTGCCAGGGTCAGCTCTGCTGTGTGATCTATTTTTCTGTTACTACAGTGGTCAAGTTGTTCAGTTTGCAGTTTGGAGAGATCAGCTTTAACTGTTGAGAGCTGGGTCCTAATTTCATTTCTGAAATCTTTCAGCTCCGCTAAAATTAGACTGTTGAAGGGGTCCAAGTTATCTGACTGTATGGCCGATCCTAGAGACTCCGACATGTTTCTTGCATCTCTCACCGGGCTGCCCAGGGAATCCGGTAGGGAATCCTGCACCTGGGATGCCAGGACAGCTGCTTTTTCTCTTTTTTCCACTCTGCCTCCCATCATTAATACCAATCTTACTGAGCAAGACTAGAGCAAAAGTGGTTACATTTTGATTTATTTTTATGGCTACTTTATCACAGTCAGCAAACAGCTCCGTGTTGGTGCTGCTGAGCCATGCTGGGCAGAATCATATGACCGTTCTTCTTTTTTATTGATGGGAGAATGTTGGCTATGGCACTGGGGAAGCCCCCCCCACTCTGCTGGTAGGGGCACTGCCGACACATTCCAAGATGGTGGAGGATGTGTCTGATGGAGTGGCAGGAGTTTTGGGATGGGGGTACTGACCCCTTCTTCCGAGGGTGCTGCATGCATGGCTGAGGAAATCTTCTACATGGCTACAGAAGACCCAACAAGGGATGGTTCCCTGCCAGCTATCCCTCATTCGAGCATCACTGGCAGTCCCAGTATGTTGGGGACTTTTGAGGAGGCGGATAAATGTCACAGGGACCCACTGCAAGATAAGAAGAGGCATTTGCTCTTATTAATAAGGTGGAAGATGCCTGATATGTGATTGAGAAGGCACAGCTTCTTTCCAAGCAGCAACAACAACTTTTGATAAGATGTAGCATCCAAGGGGAGACTCCAATAGACTTACCTGCACCACAGTCTGCAAATGCTGCACTGTACCTGGGTATGATGCAGAGACCGGTAACGGGAGTATCAGACACTATTCCAGGGATCATGCCTCAGGTTTTGGATCCAGCAGAGGCTCCAGATCAGTCAACATCACTGCATTAGGTATGCCCAGGATCAACACCTGATCTTACTCCTGTACTGGATATGATGATAGTGGAGAATACCAAACTACCGCTACTTGCATAGCGTAAACCTTTTGTGAATACCTTATTTATTTATTTTATTTATTTATTAGAAAAGTCGGATTTACAACCTTTGAGTCATGGACTCATTTACAAAGGCGCCTCGTCGCGCGAGGGGGGTAGAAAGAGTTACATAGCGTGGTTACAACAGTGAGAACAGTACAGGTGCAGAACATTAAACATAGAGTACACATAGGTTACATAATAATGTTACTTATAATAGGTTACAGTCAAATACAAGGTACCCAAGGGTTACATTGGGGGCATTACAGTGCAAGGAGAATACGGCACAGGTTTGTGGTTGCTGCTAATTTTGCTTTCAGTTTGTTTGAATTGGGGGGTTGTGCCCCCACACCCCCTTGTTTTTTTAAGGAGATGTGGGGGAAAAGTTCACCAACTCAAATAATATGATACAAAATAACCAAAAGGTAGTTTTCAGAGAGTAGCATAACTTAAACTCTACTCTAATAGCGTAGGTCCGGCGGTGGTCCAGTATTCTCCACTATCACCCTGGATATTACATAGATTTACATTGGTGTTGGGGAGGTTCCAATGATACCCAGAAGCACTTCTCCTTGCCCTGTAATGACAGAGGCCTCTGATGCACCTAACTCACTGCACAGTAATTGGAGGATTTCTCCCCAATCTGTCCCCGCTCCTGTTAAGGTATGAAACCATACTGAAGTTGGGCATACGAATGCAGGAACTGTTGGACATATGGCACAATATCTGCCAAAAGCATGGTCACCGGTGTGGGCACTGAATGGAGCCAGGTGGTCCCAGGATGCCATTGGACAATGGCACTCACACACCCCTGCAGTGACTATGGCTGCTTTATTTGAAATAGATGGGATGCAACCGGATGTCCCTTTTGAAACTGATTTATCTTCTCTTATGCAGCCATCAGCTCTTTCAAGAGACACTCAGCCCTAGGAAGCCATTTTGAATAAGGTAAAGCATAGAACAATTCAACTCACATGTGAGTTCTGGGTCTGAGTGAGGACTTTCTGCTTACTAACATGACTGGTGAGACTGCAGCACTGCTGGTCAGTCAGCCAGGGATAAAGTTTGTATTGCCTGAGGGGGATGAGTCGGGGGGGCTATATACCACTGAACAGCTGGAGGCAGAGGGAGTGAGTGTTTCCCAGCTTCCATCTGGAATGGACACTGTGGGGGTGCCTTTTAAAAGTTCCGATACTTAGGACCCTCTGCAGTCATGAGAGGACAGGGTGGACGAGGCTGAACAGGCCCCATCACTGATCTTGGTTCCACAACTGGAACAGCAGGCAGCCACAACTCCAGCACAAAGGTGGACTTCTTTTTGGAAAAAAGATGTGATCCTGAGTGGGTTCACTGACTAGCTGCCTGAGGAAAGCCCCTGCAAGGAGTCCAGGATGTCTCTACCTCTAGCTGATGCTGCAGCAAGAAGGTTCCAATCTACATCTGGTAGATTAACGTCCCCCACCAGCACCACCTCCTCATTTCAGCCATTTTGCCAATAGCTTCTAACATTTCTTTATCTAAGTCCTCCCCCATGTTGGAGACCTGTAGACCACTCCTATCTGAATAGCAGCTCTGTTTCCTGACTCAAGGATGACCCACAACACTCCCCTCGAATTCCCTGTACCTCCGTCACTTTTATATTTTCCTTAACATAAAGCACTACTCCCCCTGCTTTACTTCCTACCCTGTCCCTTCTAAACATTGTGTGGCCAGGTATGACCATTTCCCAGACATGATTGTCAGTGCACCATGCTTCAGTAGCGGCCCCGGTATCTAGGTCAGCATCTGCCATGGTGGCCTCCAGGTCTGGGATCTTATTTCCCAGACTTCTAGCAATGGCACATATGGCTTTCCAGATTTTGTTATCCCTTTTCTTGTCACTTCCCTCTTTTCCTAGCTGCTCCACCTTCCTCTCTTTCTAGTTTTCCTGCTCCTCTCCCCCCCCCCCGCTTATCCCTTGCTATTTTGATTGTCTTGCATCCCAGTGGAATTCTCTCCTCTCAAGATCTCTCTATTCTCCATCACAGCCTGTTGGAGGAGGGATAGTTACTGCCTCCCTTTTTTCTTCCTCCACCCTCCTTGGCTAGTTTAAATGTCCATCAAAGTAACATTTAAACTGTCCACTGAGGACTGCCGTTCCCCTCCTGGATGGATGCAGGGCATCCCTCCCAATAAGCTCTGATCCCTTCAGGTGGAAACCTACTCTCTGCACCATTCCTTTAACCATAAGTTGAAGGGCTTAGTGTGGAGCTCCCTCTGCTTCCCCCTGTTATAGACAGGCAGCAGTTCTGTAAAGGCTACAGTGTGTGCTACCTGCCTAAGAACCTTCCTCAGTTACCTAAACTGCTCCTGCACTGCTCCCATCCCATCCATAGCTAGGTCATTTGTCCCCAGGTTGAAAATGACATCCAGCTCCCTATTGCCCTCGTAACCCATTGGATACGCTTCCCATCCATTCGAGCCATTGCACCAGGTAGGCACTTTACCTCCCTCTCTACCCCTTTCCTTCCCCCAGCTCTATTGCTCTGACAAGAGTCCCCCACCAGAAGTTGCTTCCTTCTTCTCTGGGGTCCTCCCCCATCCCAGGGACTCCATTAGTGTGGAACCCCACATCCTCACTGTCCACAGCCCTGAGTGCCCTTCTTGGCAGTCCTGTTCTGCCAGAATGGCATAAGAGTTTCTTAGTGATACCAGATGAGGAATGTGCATGTGGCCCACTCCTCTCAGCCTTCCAGGTCCCACCACCCCCACCCTCCTTGAGCCCACCATAGTCCAACCGCTCCACCCTTCTGGCATCCTTTGAGGCAGCAGCATCAGGTTAGCTGGCCCCTGGGTGGGAGAAATGGTCCCCTAACTCCTAGCCAACACGACTTTGAGTCTAGTGACTTTCTTATGACTCTCAGCCAATGCTGCCTGGACTCTAGAAACCTGTTCCCTCCACCCAAGGGGCACACACAGACTGGGCAACACCACAGTCTCCAAAAGGTCTCCCTGTAGACTGCTGCCCCACACTCATTGCAGGTATAAATCTACCAGCCAGCCCTAAAACAAAACAAACAAAAAAAAAAGCTTAAACATAGCAGCTAAACTTACTTCTTGCACTGGTGTTAGAGGACCATAAAACTCAGATTTCAGGCCCCACTGTGGGTTACGTCCTCATTGTTCTAGATTGGAAGGGTATTGGGGGAGGAGGCCATTGCTGAGATTGTTAAAGTGGGTTTAATAGACATCAGTGCTGCCAGGACATTTAAATCCCCCTCTAACAAAACAGACACAAAACATGCTGGCAGGCATCCTCTTCTGGGCTGGAAATTTAATAACTATATGGAGAAATGCCTTTCATTTTGTATGCTTAGATCCCAATCCCCATAGGGAATCAGGATACACTTGAATTGAGCATATGCTCGAATATTTATTTATTTATTTATTGAAAAGTTTCACCAGGAAAGGCACACTGAACAATATAAAATTGCTTATCTCACGGAGCATCCTGGGGGAAGGGGAACATGGGAGTACAGTAATCCATAGCACATTCCCATGCAGTATTATAGAAAAGTATATATGTAATAAGAAAAAATTCCTCACCTTGATAATTGTGTTTCTTCTCATGGAGTCTTGCTGTATTCTGACATTATGCAGTTACCCCCAGCACTTGAACTGCTCCAGAGAGGAAAGAGTTAACTCTATGCCAAAGCATAGAAGGTTGAGCTCGAGCTCAGTTCAAACCTCTGTCTGCTGCACTTTGAAGTGTAACCGTCAGATTCTTATGAGCTAACATTAACTACCGCACAATGTGGAAATTGTAAAATTTACTAGCCGAAAGGCAACCAAATATTTTGGATCCCCAAAAGACTCAAGTCGAGAAATCCAAAACAAAAAACTAGATAGTGAACGGATATGATTATCAAAAACATATAACATAACCCACTTCTCCTCTCTAAAAATGGAAGACTGCCAAGTACACCCCTGAGGTGCAACACTGTGCCTGCCAGCCCACTTTCCAAAAACCAGGTTGTGAGAGGGGAGGCAGGGGGGAGGTCAGAATACAGCAAGACTCCATTAGAAAAACACAATTACTAAGGTGAGTAATTTTTTCTTCCAACAACATGAAGCCTTGCTGTATTCTGACATTATGCAGACTACCAAGCAGTACCTCCATGGAGGAGGGACAAACCTATTTTGTGAATAGGCTCTGCAGTACTGCTGTACCAAACCTAGCATCACTCGTAGCCTGGATATCCAGAGAGTAATGCTTGGTGAATGTATGGACTGTTTTCCAGGTGGCTGCTTTGCATATCTCTTATAAGGGTATATCTCTGGCAGCAGCCAGAGAAGCAGCTGTACCTCTAGTCAAATGAGCCCTCCGGCCTGAGGGGGGTACTTTGCCTAGCTTTTCATAGCAGAACTGTATACAAGAGACAATCCACCCAGCAATAGTTCTCTTAGTAGCAGGTTTACCCTTCCCCACTTCACCATAAGTGAGAAACAACTGGAGGGAGTCAAACCTAAGTGCCTTAGTATGCTCAATATAGTAGCTAAGAGCCCTTTTAACATCCAACTGTGTAATCTTCTCTCTCCTGAAGAGGAAAGATCAGTGAAGAACACAGGAAGAGACATGGATTGGTTCAGATGAATGTCTGAAACCACTTTGGGTAAGAACCTCCTGTTGGTTCTAAGGACCTACCTTATCCCTATGGAATGAGATAAAATCAGGCTCCACTGACAGAGCTTGTAATTCACTGATACACCTGGCAAAGGTAATAGCTACCAGGAACACAGTTTCCAAGTCAAGTACTTAAGTTCTGCTGAGGCCAAAGGCTCAAAAGGGAGTTGCATAAGCTGGGCAATGCAAACATTAAGATCCCAAGCAGGAGCAGGATCTCTAAAGGGAGGATTGGAATGAATCAATCCTTTGAAGAACTTACAGAAAACAGGGTGAGAGGCCAGTGAGGAGGGCTTTCCCACTGACAGAAATGCAGAAACAGCTGACAAGTGTACTCTGAGGGTAGCTGGTCTGAGCTCTAAGCCATTAAGATGAACCATGTAATCCAGAACTGTAGACAAGTCAGCAGTATCTGGGGATATGTGCTTATTGGAACATCAAATGCTGAATCTTTTCCATTTGGAGTTATATGTTTTTCTGGTGGCAGGTTTTCGAGAGGCTTTGAGAATGTCCAGAACCCCTTGAGACAGATGCAAATTTGTATATTCTAGATCTTCAAGAGCCATGCCTTGAGATTGAGAGGCCGAAAGTAGGGATACCAGATCCTCCCCTGAGAGGAGGTTAACAGGTTGTGATTCCTGGGGAGAGACAGGGGAAGATGGACTGCTAGGGACAGCAACAGGGGATACCAAGGCTGTCTGGCCCAGTCTGGAGCAATCAGGATCACTTTGCTAGATTGTGACCTTATCTCGACCAGAACTTTGAATAACAGAGGAAAGGGAGGAAAGGCATACAGAAATTTCCCCTCCCAATCCAGAAGTAGAGCATCCAGGGGGACTGAGCCCAAGATTGGGGGTCTGCAACAAAAGAGAGGAAGTTGGTGATTGTCTGGGGGCTGCAAAGAGATCTATCTCTGGAGTGCCCCACCTTGAAAAGATCACTTTTAACACTAGGGGATCCAGGGACCATTTGCGATGGCCCTGAGAAATCCTGTTCAATGCATCTGCAAGCACATTGTCCTTCCCTGGAAGGTGAACTGTTACCAGCGATGTCTGTAGAGAATAAGCCAGAGACCATAATTTCATGGCTTCCGTGAACTAGGCCATAGACCGAGTGCCTCCCTGCTTGTTGATGTACAACATGGTGGTGGTGTTATCTGTCCTGACCTGAACCACCTTGTTCTGTACTGAGTCCAAGAAGGCTTGCAGAGCCAGGTACACTGCCCTGAGCTCCAGAAGACTGATGTGGAGAAGAGACTCCTGAAGGGACAACACTCCCTGAGCTGTGAGGACTCCCAAGTGAGCTCCCCACCCCAGGAGAGAAGCATCTGAGGTAAGAACCACAGAATGAGACTGCGTTATAAATATAACCCCTTGCCTGAGGTTGTCCTGATCCAACCACCACTGGAGAGCCTGGATCAGAGTCTGAGTCACTGGAATTAGTTTGGTTAGAGGATCTTTTTTCTGAGACCAAAAAGTCCTCAAATGGAACTGGATGTCCCTCATCTGAAATCTGGCCCCTTGGACCACTGCGGTGGAAGCTGTTATGAGGCTCAGCAGTTGAAGAAAATGCCTTGCTGGTCGAGACACCAGAAGGTGAAAAGAAAAAGCTAGCTCTATAAAGGCCTTTACCCTTACCAGAGGGAGAAAGGCTCCTGCTTTGACAGTATCCAACTCTACCCCTATGAAGGTCAAGAGTTAAACTGCTTCGAGAACTGATTTTGGAAGATTGAGGAGGAATCCTAGAGAAGTGAGCACTTGCTGGGTCACTTGCAGGTTTGACTTGACTTGGTCTGGAGACTGACCCACAATGAGCCAGTCATCCAGGTATGGGAACATGGAAATGTTTTGTTTCCTTAAAATGGCCACCACTACTGTTAGGCATTTTGTGAACACCCTTGGTGCTGATGTTAGGCCGAAGGGCATTGCTCTGAACTGATAATGGCCTGAAGGCAGTTCGAACCTGAGGTACTTTTTGTGGGAGCACCTGATGGGAATGTGAAAATAGGCATCCTTGAGGTCCAGGGAGGCTAGCCAATCCCTGGCCTTAGAGAGGGAAGAATTATTCCCAGAATCATCATTTTGAATTTTGGCTTTACTAGGTGCTTGTTTAAGTATCTTAAATCTAGGATGGGCTGCCACTCCCCTGTCTTTTTCGGGGTAAGGAAGTATCTGGAGTACAGACCTTTGCCCCTGTGAGATGTAGGAACTTTCTCTATGGCTCTAAGAGCCAGCAGAGATGAAACCTCTGCCTCTAGGGCAATGGTTTCGGAGATGTTTGCAGCTGGAAAAGACCTAACCTTCAGCTTTGGAAATTGTTTGAAGCTGAGGGCCAGTCCCTGGATTACTACCTCCAGGACCCATTTGTCTGAGGTAACAGACTTCCAGGCCTGGAAGTAGTAAGCCAGCCTGCCTCCTACAGGAATTGGGGAGTCGACCCGGGCTGACACATCAGGGTGTCTGCTTGGCAGGAGCCTTAGACTGAGAAGAGGATGCAGCCCTGCTCATCCCCCTTCTGCCTCTCCCTCTGAAGAACCCCCTCTGAGGAAAAGGAGAGGAGGCCTGTGCCTGGTAGAAAGGCCTTTAAAAAGGCCTTCCCCTGCCCCTAGATTGTTGCTTTTGAGAAGTTGCCTGCTTTTCCTTGTCCTGTGCACTCCTGTAGGTGGTCCTGTACTCATCCATTTTCTTCATATAATTCTCTGTCTGTTCCCCAAACAGAGAATTCTCCATGACAGGGAAATCCATGGCCTTAGCCTGGGTGTCCTGTGATAGGCTAGTACATCTGAGCCAAGCCAGTCTCCAAAGAGCCACAGATGTAGCTATGACTCATGATGACACATCATTGGAGTCCACAGCAGCATGAAACAGGATTTTTGGTGCCTCAATCCCATCAGCAGCCACCTCCTCCAGCTCCTTGGCAAGCTGGGGGGAAGCCTGTTTAGCCAATTCCAGAACAGTATCCCATCCGTACTTCTGGTATCTGGCTGTGTAGACCATATCGTTAGCCTGCCTGAGTCCCAAGAAAGATGCCATGTACTGTTTTTTAGCCATGGCATCCAGCTTCCTGGAGTCTTTATCTTGGTGGTGTGAAGATAACGGTATGTTAGCCTTATCACAGGCTGCAGCCTGCACCACCCCAACATGGCTGCATTGTTGGTACAAGTACTCCGTACCTGGGCCTGACAACATGTACCTCTTGTCCATTCGTCTGTCCACAGGAGGTAAAGAATTTGGAGTTTTAAGTAACTTTTGTGTCTGTTTCCCAAAAGATTTGTGAAGGGGAATAGGCAATCTCCTGGACTCTGTGATGTCCATCATCTCCACATAGTCAGGTTCCTCTTGTTCCTCGACAGCTTCATCTAGTGGGAGCTGGAGGGTTTCTGTCACTTTTCTGTAGAACATAAAGTGGGAAGGGGACTCAGAAAGCCTAGGAGGGGAAACACCAGAAGGTCTGTCTGGGGAAATGTCCGGTTCTATGGACTCATCCAGACCTTCTACACCACCATCATCATCATCATCGTAATCTTCATCCCCCTCCAGATCCGGTTCATAATAGTCTTCTGGAGAATAGTCCGGAACCGGAGGAACCGACAGAACCAAACGCCTACCGGGAGGCGTCGGATCAGCCAGAACCGAACTGAGCGATTCACCTATACTAATCTCCCTGGCAATTTCCTCGGCGGTTGGACAATGCGGTTCTGGATCTGAACCGGACAATTTTTCTTTTCTTTTTCCTTTTGCCAGATCCGACCCCTCAGGCTCGGCTCTCCTTTTGCCCAGGGAGTCTTGCCCAGGTCAGTGGGCACTCCCTCAGGTTCGGTCGGAAAAGAACCAGGCTGGCCATCCGAGTCAGCGGACTTCTCGGCCTCCTTTGCCCTAAGCCTACCCAATCTTTTATCCAGGGTGGCCTTAGGAAAATTTTTACATATCTGGCAATCTGAATCAAGGTGGTCAAAACCCAGACAGTAAACACAGGTGGTGTGGGGATCAGCCTTAGCAAAGGCCTCCCCACACTCACTGCAGTGTTGAAACCCAGTGGGCCCGGTTTTTCTTTTGGGTTTCTCAGACAAAGTCATCCTACAAACTTATCTTTTATTCGGCAAAAGCCAGACAATACCCCCTTATCAGTTCCTAACTGTGTCACGGTATTTGAAAAAAATGTTAAAAATAAGTTTTTTTAGAACCAATAAGGACGGGTACCTCACACTAAATTTAGAAAACCAAAAAAACTTAAGAAAGAAATACAGACAGTCAGTTCAGCCGAACTGATTGAAATATATGTTTTACAATTTCCACAGAAATAGCACTATTCCACTACCTAAAGTACTTACTGTACCCCAGACAGGGATCTGAACCGAAATAAAAGAATGGCAGTTTAAAATACCGACTCTTTTTTACTGTACTAAACCGAGAGCAAAGGAGAGATCTCCAGAGCTACTGTTTAGTTAAGCAGAGTAAAGAATCTGACGGTTACACTTCAAAGTGCAGCAGACAGAGGTTTGAACCATTCTATGCTTTGGCATAGAGTTAACTCTTTCCTCTCTGGAGCAGTTCAAGTGCTGGGGCTAACTGCATAATGTCAGAATACAGCAAGACTTCATGTTGTTTGAATCAAAAACACATTTCCTAAGGTAATATAAAACAGAAAAGGGCAACAGAGTAAAAAAAACAATACATTAGTTAGTAGCATTGGATATACATTGGGATTTGATGCGAGAGGAACAAATCCGGAGCACTGCAGACTTAATACATACAATGCGGACAAGGAAGTGCAATAAAGTACATCGGTTTCTCCTTACGTTAAGTGCTAGGCTGGGAAAGGGGATGGGGAAGCCAGAGAGGAAATTAGGAGGAGTGAGGAGCCAGAGGGGAAATTAAGAGCAGCTGCAGGATGGAGAGATGAAGCTGAGAAGGGAGGTCAAAATGGACCATGGGGAGGAGGAGTGCCTGATTTGATGAGGCACTGAGTTCCAGAGCTTAGGGAACCTATAGAACAATGATTGGCCTATAGAGGTGGTGTGCTGTGGTATAGCTAGGGTGTGGGAGTCACTGGATCTGAGGGAGAGAGAGGCAGTGGGGTGGGAGGACAGTGAGGAGGCAAGTTAAGGGGAAAGCGTATCAAACCAGAATTTAGAGGCAAATTTTATGTATTGAGCTAGACAGTGGTTTTCCAGGGAAGGAAAAGCTAGAGAGCAATATAGATCACAGTGGTGGGTAAAAGAAGGGACATCCAGAGTAAAGCGACAGAAAGCATTGAAAAGGGTGTCCAATCTGATGAAGGATGACTTCGGTTCAGCACTATAGACTACGTCACATTAGTCAAAGATGGGTAGTATCATTTTCTGAACAATTTCCCACCTGGCCTGTAGAGATAGGCAGCTTCGGGTCCTGTAAAGGACATCTAATTTGGGGCGCAGCTTTTTTAGGATGGAGTCTATGTGTCCAGTGAAGTTTAGGTGCTGGTTTCGCCAGACCCTGAGATACATAAAGGAAGAAGTGTCCTCCACAGTAGAGCCATCAAAGGTGTGGAAGGAGGGCAATTTAGTTAACCTAGAGAGTCTCTGCCCAGTGCCGAAGGTCATGGAGACTGTTTTCTTGGCATTAAGGAAAAGCTGATGGGAGCTTAGCCATTCCTGAACTTTCTCAAAGTCATGCTGAAGTGTGGAAGCCACATCAGTTGGTGATTGGCCAGAGTAGAAAAGGACAGTATCATCAACATACATATGGATAGAGGAGGAGGTGCATACTGATGGGAGGTCATTAAGAAATTTGGAGAATAGTAGGGGGCCAAGGACAGAGCCTTGGGGTACGCCAGCATTAGTCTTGAGTGGGGGGGGGGTGGAATAAGCAGTTCTGACTGACTGGTGTCCGGCCTGTTAGGTAGGAGCTAAACCAGTTTATGGTTGAATCAGACAGGCCAGCAGATCACAGATTATCTATGAGGAGGGGGTTGGCGACGGTGTCAAAAGCCTTTGCAAGGTCGACAAAGATTGCAGATGTGATTAGACCACTGTCCATACCTGAGAATATGGAATCGGTGAGCCTAAGTAAGGAAGTGGTAGTGGAGTGATCTTTCCTAAAACCAGATTGGTAGGGAGTGAAAAAGGCTGAGACGGAGAGGTAAGAGGAGAGTTGGGAGAGGACCAGGTGCTTCTGAAGCTTAGCGAGAATAGGTAAGAGAGAGAGAGAGAGAGAGAGAGAGAGAGAGACTGGCTGATAGTTCCCAGGTATAGAAGGCTCACCTCCCTTGGGTAGTGGGAGAACTACAGCATGCTTCTATGGGTCAGGACAGAGTCCAGTAAGAAGGAAAGGTTTAGTAAGGCAGAAAGTGGTGAACAAATGACATGTTCAGAGAGGAAGAGAAGTTTGGGGTCAAGGCCATCAGGTGAGGAACCCTTAGATAGGCTGAGCGTGAGGAAAGCATTTAGAGTATCATGAGGTAACACTGGAGAGAAGGAGAAGAGGTCACTAGGGATGGTGCTTGGGTGTGAGTCATTGCAGACAGACACAACTGGTTGGGTAGGAGGATGAGAAGCTAGTAGAGCAGGAGCACAAGAGGTAAAGTAAGAGTTTGGATTCAGTGGCAACTGACAGGTGGGCAGACATAAGAACATTATTGACATATTGAGTGGAGTTTGGGATTTAGAGGGGGGAGAGAAGAGGGAGTTAATAACTTTCCAAAATTTTGATAGGGTACGTATATTAGCATCAAAGGTGGAGCAGGCGTTCCTGAGGGCTCGATATCTGTCATGGTCAGCATTTGATTTAGAGGCTTTGTGAGCCTTCGAAGCCCGGTCTTGAGCTCTCATACATGCCATTAATTCTGGTGTGGTCAATGGGAGGTGGTTTCCACATACTCGAGTGCGCTTAAAGGGTGCGTGCTTGTTCCAGATGTCAAGAAAGTGGCCTTTGAAATAGTCCAGTGCTTTGATTAACTGTGGTAGCAGAGGAAACAGGAGACCAGTCATTGTGGGCTAGGTCATATAGGAGGTGGGTAAAGTCTAGGGATTTATACGAGTGGACAAGCAATGTTTTATTTGGGGCTTTTGGGTGGTGGAGTTTGTTGACCAAGTAGATCATATGATGGTTGCTGAGTGCATCCACGAGGAGTCCTGATTCGATTACTCTGTGGACATGTGAGGTTAGGGCCCAGTCGATGACCGAGTGGTTGCCTGATTTAGTATTTAGTCAGGTTGGCTCGTGGATCAATTGCGTTAAGTTAAGGGCCGCAATGTTGTTATGCAGCTTGGATAGGGAGGGGTCAGGCCAGTTTTGGTTAAAGTCACCTAGTATATAGAGTTCACCATTTGATGTGAGGGTAGACATCTGAGAGAGAGGATTAGAGGCAATAGCAGGAGAGAGGCATGGGTGGCAGTAAATCTCAGCAATGTAGACTGGTATGGAGTAAGGCATGTAGAGCCTGAGGACAAGGGCTTCATAAGCTGTGGGGACTGTTATAGATAGGACCAGTGTAGTATGAATGGAGGACAAGATGTAAATAGCTATGCCACAGCCCTACCTGCGCAGTCTTGCCGGGTGATATTGTAGCCAGGGATGTATATACTGGGATCAGATGTTTAATTATTTAACCAGGTTTCAGTTATAATGAGGAGGTCAGGGGCCAGCGATAGTGCTAGGGGTTGAAGCAGGACCAGTTTAGGTAGTAGACTTCTTATGTTAAGGTGGAGGATTTTAAGACCACGAGGAAGGGTTGGCTTGTTGGAGGCAGGGGAGGGGCATGTTTGGGAGAGGGGCCGCCTGCATGTTTGATAGATGGGGGCCAGGGTTACAGTTTATATCCCCAGCGGATAGTAGGAGAAGGGAGATGATTATAAACTGGAACTTTGAACTTTTGTACCATGACTTAGATGTGATCAGGCTATAGGGGGTAGGCGGATAGTAAGAGGAAGCGAACCAGATAAATAGGGAGCACAGGAGCACATAGGAGTTAGGGACAGAAAAGAGGGAGACACAGGGTAGAAAAGTAAAGTGAGCCCAAAGCTGGAGGAATGGAGTGGGGAATCCCAACATCAGGATCAAAGGGGGCTGAAATTAGAGGAAGAAAATAAGCAGGAGGGTTTACTGAGGGTTTATTTAAGAGGTTCACATGGGTAGGTGGCATGGGAAGAAGTGAGACAGTAAAGAGAGTAAGGAGAAGTAGGAAGCTTATTTGTAAAGTCAGCATTCTGTGGTATGTGAGGGCCAGGCAAGAAGGTTTTATATACATATATTTACATACATATATATATATATATATATATATATACATATACACATATATATCATAGTGGCACGGTAGTGCCACTATAGTTAGGGTTGCGTTGCCAATTTTATGTTAAACCTCAAAATGTGCACTTTAATAACTTTTGAACCATTTATTTGATTTGCCTGCAATTTGGAATGTAGAAAGATTTATCATAGATCTTCGGATCTGGTAATGTTTGTATCAATGAGATATACGATTGCAGAATCATAGCACGCTCAAAAAGTGAAAAATCCCCAACGTTGAGTTTTATTTGTCCACCCATAATGTACTGAAGATTGCATTTGAGTGGGTTCAAATTGGGTTGCCTTCACAGGTCCTGGATAGCAATGATGCCTTTCGAAGATTTCGTGAAAAAATCTTGCTCCATTCAAAAGTTATAGCATTGTTAGTGTCCCATTATAGCCTATGGGAAAATTTATATGTGCACTGTGAAAACAATCGCGATCACATTTTTGTCGTGATGCCACCATCTTGTTTTCAGTTAGCGAGAGAGAGAAAACATTATAACTCAAAAAATACTGCACTTCTAAACAGAGCAATCATTGGGTTTACCTAAACGGGCCCCGAGGAACATGTCTATGGCATTAGTTTGTGGCCAGGTAGTCTGGAAACATGTTTTTGAATTTTTTTGAATTTTTTTTTTGCCACAGAAATAATCACAACAACTTTACGTATGATTGCGGTAACATTTTTGATCGCAATCACTTTCCCATCATAGAGACAGGAGAATTTTCCTACATGTTCCTTTTCTTTGTCACTTGATTCTGACAAGCTGGATTGTGCTATTGGCCTGAAATTTTCAGGGTAGGATGCCCTTGTGCCACGGATGTGCTTTTCACTGGTTCAGAGCAGAAAACTTAAAGAGGCCCATACTTACAGTATTCCAAAATTCAGAAATTTCCCCACAGGATAACATTGCGGCGGTTGTTTTCTTTGTCCTTTCATTGTGACAACGTGGATTGCGCTATTGCTCTGAACTTTCCAGGGTGCAAAGCCCTAGCCCTACAGGTGTGCCTTTTGGTGGCTTGGTACGGAACCATAGAACATGGCTATAGTTAAAGCATTGCAAAGTTCTGAAATTTTCCCATAGGATAACATCGTGGCGCCCATCATGCCTTTCGGGACCCGTATATCGAAAACAGTTTGAGATACGGATTTTTTGTTGCAAAATTTCTTAGCACCCCCTTAAGCACAGAACTAGGTTACAAAGCCATGAAACTCCTGACATTTGAATTTTTTTCCTACCTTGTACTGTTTCTGAGATATTTGAGAATTAGTGTTCCAATCGCTCATTTTCATGGCTGTAGGCCACAATTATGCTGTCAGACTTAGCACTCACATTGCTAAGTGCAGGACTGGGTTAGAAAGCCTTGAAACCCCTGAATTTAAATTTTTTAGCTTGTACGGTTCCCGAGATATTTGTGAATTACTGTTCTAACTGCTTATTTTTATGTGCATGGGCCACTATTATGCCCTCAGATTTAGCACTCACATTGCATTTCATGCATGTATCTCGGAAACAATGTGAGATACAGGTTCAGTCGGTACATGGTCACGAGAACTGCACACTGTCACAATTACATCGCCACTTGAATTTTTTTTCTGTCTCCTGTGGTTCCCAAGATATGGGCAAATTACTGTTGCTAAGCCACCTTGCCTTATAGGGCTGCTGTATGGCTCCATGCTTATATATAAGTGGAAGCGCAGGGCCCAGAGGGTCCACACTCCCACCCACACAGACATTATGCACAAATAGGTGGCTTGATGGGAGCGTGGGGCGCAAAGGGCCGTGCGCTCCCACCAAGTCGTCCCTTTTTATTACTACTGTACTTACATTACACGTTTAAAAAAAGAAAGGAAATTCTTTGCAAAAACTTCATTAATGCCTCCATTAGGGTTGTTTCCACACCGACAAAAGTGTGGAAATTCAATGTTTGGATCACCACCCCTACCACCCCACCCCCACCAACAGGCATCGGGGTGTACGTTGGGGTCATTGTGCCTAACTCTCACCCCATTCTCCTATACTGCACCACCTCAGCTTCTTTACACATGGAATGGGGTGAGAGTCAGGCCAACAATCCCAACGCACACCTCGATGCCTGTTGGTAGGGGGTGGGGTGGTAGGAGTGGTGACCCTAACATTGAATTTCCACACTTTTGTCGGTGTGGAAACAAACCTAACTGATGCATTAACAAAGTTTTTGTAAAGTATATATATATATTTTTTTTTTTTCAGATGACTTGGAGTGGTCCGGGAAAGAAAATTTGGTAATGCCAAGTTAAGGGACAGGTCTAGAATAGGGCATGTTGTGGCCACAGCTGTGTACACACTGATGCCGGTTCACACTGGACCATCCACTATGTTCCACTGGGGGGCAGAGGGTCAGCAGGGGGAAACAGCTAGTCCAGACTACCAGCATTCAATCGGATGCCCATGTCAAGCTCCCAGTGAATCCCTTCCTGTGCATAAGATGACAGGATACAGCAGTCCTCCAAGGATTGCTGTATCCATCATCTGAGTGCTGCTGAAAAGTTAAAGTATCTTAAATGTTGCAGGACAGTGTCATTTCAGCTCTCAGCCCACTGTGAAGGCTCCTAGAGCTGGAGGTTGGTGAAAGGAGGGCTGATGATGCACCAGAAATGGAGATAAGGCCTGGCAGAATGGAGCACATAGCTGTTAATGCATCTCTTAGTGCTGTGTAGCCTCTGCTCCCTCTGCCAACCTTCCATAGCATGGATCATGTGCTGTAGAAGGCCACACCCAACTTATGACCTGCCCTGTCCCACTCGCCCCCACTGCAATGAGTGTGGACATGGATAAGATGCAGAGAGGGCCAGCTACCAGGGCTGTGGTGTGCAGAGGTTCCAATATGTGTGGAGCAGGACCTCTGCACACCACAAGCCCTTATATACTCCCCCTCCACAGGTGCAAAAGGCGGGGGTAGCTGGCCATCTCTGTAAAGGTAGATCTTGTTTTA
This sequence comes from Neoceratodus forsteri, assembly GCA_016271365.2. Lineage (NCBI taxonomy): Eukaryota > Metazoa > Chordata > Ceratodontiformes > Ceratodontidae > Neoceratodus > Neoceratodus forsteri. Next base: position 139,522,677 of record CM057453.1, read on the forward strand.
CAGAACTTGTATGAAGTGTACATTCCTTGTTGAAGTTTAGTTGCAGTAACCAGTATGTAAGACTTAAGGAATATAAAGTATGTGTAATCCAGGCTCTAGATCCTCTGTATGAGGATCATAGAGTGTTTCTGATAAAAAATTATGGATTAGCCGGCCTGGTGGCACTGAGGGTTGAGGCGCTGGATGTCTTACCTCGCGCTACGCCAGCGACCCATGTTCAGGAACGAGCAGGGGCCACCAGGGGTTGGCAGGGTTGGAGAAGGATTGAGTGTCTGAAGGACTGCTCTCCTTCTCTGGGGAAGGGGGACAACAGTGGTCGGTGCTTGACTGGCCCCTGGTGGAGACTGGGAGGGCAGTGCACTGATGCTGCAGAAGAGGGGCAGAGTTGGGCTAGATACCTGGAGGAACGCATGCAGATGCATGCGCACTCCCTCTGCTGGTGTCATTGCACGCCCCTCTCCACAGGGGAGAGAAAATAGAAATATATCCCTCAGCAGCATGCTTCCTGCCCCAATGGCGCTGCCACAATTGCACCCAAGTTAGCTCCTTCACAGGCCCACCCTCCAGGTCTCCACGGTGGTGGGGTACGTACCCGTTGTGATGCTACCTGCGGAGGTTGTGGCAGGGGGTACAAGCTCTGGCCATGATCAGGAGTGGCAGCCGTGAAGGCTGGCTGGAATAAGTGGGGGAACCAAAGGTACAACCCCCCAGCTGAAGGACATAAAAATAAATAAAAGAAAAAAAAAAATGATGGATTACTGGAGTTGAATCTTTGCAATGAATGAAAGGGAGCCATATGTTTGTTATTGTCTGTGTGTGTATAGAAGTCGACTAAGAGTCACAATGGGAAAAAAATCCAATTTTATTTAAAAATTTCTTTATTTTTTACTTAGGGGTGTGTGTGTGTGTGTGTGTGTGTGTGTGTGTGTACACGTGCACTAGTTGCAAAGCACCTGCATCATCACACAAAGTGCACCATACCTATAGAAGAGGGCCAGTCACATAGATGCTGCATGGTTACACAAAGTGCACAAGACCTACTACTAACCTCCCAAGTGACCCTGTGTGTTGCATGGTCACACAAACTGCACTCCACTGTCACACAAAGTACATCCTCCCCATTGCAGACTTCATGAGTGGCCCTGCAGGCCACTAACAAAGCAGCTGCATGGTCACAAAAATTGCACCCGACCTATAGCAGATTTTGCAAGTGGCCCACACCTGTAGCAAGTGCCATATTCACCCTGAGGTATACAGTAAACATGTTTCTTGTATCATGTTATTTATTTATGGTGTTAAAGCACATGTTTACCTACTTTAATGCACAAGTTTACATTTTTTTTAATTGCGCTGGATTGTACTTTGACATTCAATTCAGTGGAGTTCACGGGAATGGTGCATGGGATGGGTGGCATAAGACAAAAAAAACTAATATTGTATTTCCTTACTTTTGTTGGTTTCAAAATCTAAACCTGTGCATTAAAGTAGCCTTTTTTGTACTGGATTTCCTGACTTTGTAAGAAAGACAGCCATAGAGTCCAGGAGCACTAAATGAAGGTTTCTCTGATTTTTATCTGGATGTGTTGAGACTATCTGCTTGGCATACTGAGGACAGAAAGAAGCATCTTTTCCCCCTGAACATTTGGGTAGATGCCCCTCTCCTCTTGGTGTGGATGATTTTCAGGGTTTTGGACTGTTTTGGGAGGAGCTGCAGGGATTTGAGCCGGAGGGCCCTTGTCCCTGTGGTTGTTGGTGGGGGACCTCGGCGGCTGGTGGGCGGCTAGGGTTACGGATTCCCCTCCTGGAGCAGCCTGTTGCCCTTGTGGATTTTATACACCTGTAGAGGGAGTGGGAACTGCATTTGCCTTTTGGGCCATGGCTCGTGTCTTGGCCTGTGTATGGGAGTGCTCTTTGGAAAGGACTGAAAAATAACTGGTCTCTAGGAGGAATCTTTTGGAGGTTAGATTAGGAGGGGGTGAGAGACCCTGTTGCTATCTGCAAGGGTTCTTTGTTTGAAAACTCCTATTTGTTTGATGCTGATTTACCAAGACTATATCGAGGCTTGCATTGTTCGATTTTGTTTTAGAATTGAGGGAGGGTGAGAGTCCCTCATACTCCAAATACGGAGTATTTTTTCAGGATTTTTTTGGACATCTGTTTATTTTGATATTATTTATTTGGATATTTTAATTTGCTTGTGTTATTTAATTTGTTTTATGTTTTATTTTGGTTTAATCTGGGTTGTTCATATTTTTGTTTTAGTTGTGTGGGTGTGGGGTTTTAATACGTGTAGAGGGCCTACCCCCACGGTCATATGCTATTCATCCTCCGCTCTTTGTGCCCTTTACCCTTTCTCCCCCTTGCTGTTACAGTTGTCAACTTACCAGTGCTGTAGGGTGCTGGGGATTGTGCGGAGGGGGAGGAGGGGTTTTGGGGGTGGTGAACAGCGGAGGACGAATGAGCGGGTACATCGTATTGGGGCAGTGGGGATTGGAAGACGACCTGGGGTGAAATGGATTCCAGATCGAGGTCATTTATGCCTGGTTCCCATATTCCAAGTGCACCACTACTATTGTTGGTACTGGGCAAGTGGTCTGTACCTCTCCTGAGACACGTCCAACCCGGGCGGTGTTGTGCAATGCCAGATCCATAAGGAATAAGACTGCAGTTGTTGCAGATCTTGTGAAGTCTGTGGATCTGGCTTGCATTACCGAGACCTGGCTGGATGAAAATGCTGGTCCAGTTCTGGAGGCAGCAGTTCCAGCTGGGTACTCTGTGTTACACCGCCCGAGGTTGGACCGCGGGGGGGGGTTGCGGTCTGTTTCAAGACCAAACTGGGCCTCACAAGTGTACCAGTTGAGGGGACTGAGTCTTTTGAGTGTACTGTAGTGGCAGGTATGGGTTGTAGAATTGTTCTCATTTACCGTCCACCAGGTGATGAGAAACATTTTCTACAGGAAGTAGCTGATTTCATCATTGACATGGCATTTGAGTCACCCAGGCTGATGGTCCTGGGTGACTTCAATGCCTGGGTCAATGATGAACTCTCGCAGTTTGGACAACACTTCCTCCAATTAATGACATCTTTGGGCCTCACACAAGTGTTTACTTCTGCCACTCATAAGTGTGGTCACTCCTTAGACTTAGTTTTCCTCCTGGGGATTGAGGCCTCTGAAATGGAGGTGGAACCCGTCAGTTGGTCTGATCATTACACTGTGGGTTTCAGTTTTTGCACACACACCCCTTATAGGCCTATCCCTGTGGAGATGGTTAGGTACCGCTGTTTGCGAGGTGTTAGCTCTACCGGCCTGGCAGTAGTGCTTGACCTATCGGAGTTTTCTGGAGTGAGCGATGATCCTGATGCCTTGGTGGTGGCTTATAATAAGGCCATCTCCTCAGCTCTTGATCAAATTGCTCCTGTCTGTGTTCGTCCTCTCCCCCTTCGACCTCGGTCTCCATGGTTTGATGGGACTTTAAGGGAGATGCGGCCACAAGGACGAAGATTACAGCGTCATTGGCGGAGAACTGCCCTTGATGCCGACCATCTTAGACTGATGGAACATTATCAATTCTATCATTCTGCAATCTCTCATAAGAAGGCAGAGTTCCTGTCCGGGGAGATTGTGGCTGCTCAGAACCAACCAGCTCAGCTTTTTCGAACTGTGGACAGACTGTGCAACCCAGCCTGTCTTCAGCTTCGGAAAGCTTTTTCACAAATAGAGTGTGATGAGCTTGCTCACTTCTTTGCAGATAAGGTGACTGACATCAGGGCAGAGCTCCATCCAGCTTCCTCTATGTGAGAAACTATTGATAGGCATTTGATTGTATCCTCTGGTCATTCCTGGAGTTCCTTTGACCGGCCTGAGTTCACTGATGTCATGAGGAGTGTCCACAGTATGCACCCTACTTGCTGTAGTTTGGATCTGGGCCCGACCTCCATGATAAAGGGTTGTCTTGATATCACTGGCTCTGTCCTAGCACAGATAGTCTGGTGCTCCTTGGATATGGATGAGTTTCCTAGCTCCCTGAAGGAGGCGGTGGAGACACCCCTCCTGAAGAAAGCTTCCTTGGACCCAGGCTGCTTTGCTAACTACAGGCTGATCTCTAATCTTCCCTTTGTTGGGAAGGTTATTGAGAAAGTAGTGGCTGCACAATTTGAAAACCATTTAACCATCAATGACATCTATGAACCGCTCCAGTCTGGTTTTTGTAAGAGGCATAGTACCAAGACAGCGCTGGTTCGGGTGCTCAATGATCTCCTGATGGTTAGAGATCAGAAGAATCGTTCCATTCTTGTTCTTCTTGATCTCTCATCAGCCTTTGACACTGTAAACCATGGGGAACTTCTTAGGCACCTGGAGTTCATCTGTGGCCTGTCAGGTACAGTCTTCAGATGGTTTAGATCTTTCCTTACTGACAGAACTCAGAGTGGTGTCAGGGATAAATTCTTCCCGCCCAGTCTCTCTGTCATGTGGGGTTCCCCAGGGCTCAGTGTTGTCCCCCATGTTGTTCACAGTGTATATGCTGCCCCTCGGAGACATTGTAAGAAGGTATGGGCTGAGGTTTCACTGCTATGCAGATGATACCCAGCTCTACCTATCTTTTGCACCCGACCAGGATAGAGCTCTCTCAATCTTTAATAGCTGCCTCACTGAAATCCAGTGCTGGATGAATTCAAGCTGGCTGAAGTTGAACTCGGAAAAGACAGAAATAATGGTGGTGGACCTGAGTCGCAGGGTAGAGGGGGTGGGAGTTGGTCTTCCCTCAGGTTTACTTCTGGGAGGTGTCCAGCTTCCCTCCTCTGAATGGATGCGGAACCTGGGGATGATTTTTGACAGTGAGCTGACACTTCGTTTACAAGTGTCAGCAGTTGTCAAACTTTCCTTTTACCATCTTAGGAACATCGCCAGGATCAAGCACCTTGTTCTGCCCGCGGATTTGCCAACGTTGGTCCATGCCTTTGTGTCCTCACACCTTGATTATTGCAACTCCCTGTATCTAGGGCTTCCTGGGGTTGATATCCATTGCTTGCAGCTGGTGCAGAACGCTGCAGCCCGGTTATTAGCAGGTACATCTCGTGCCTGCAATATTTCACCGGTGTTGCGTGATCTGCACTGGCTGCCAGTTCAGTGGTGGATCACCTTTAAAATTGGTCTTTTGACCTATAAAGCCCTACACAGACAGGGTCCGGACTACCTGAAGGAGCTTTTAGTTCCCTACTATCCTAAGCGATCTCTCTGCTCGGTGGACGAGGGGTTGCTAGAGATTCTGAGGGTTTCTTTGAAATCATCGGGTGCTCGAGCCTTTATGTATGCTGCTCCAACCCTCTGGAATTCTCTACCCAGTCTGCTTCATCAGTGTGTGTCTGTGGAGGAATTCAAAAAGGCCCTGAAGACCAATTTATGGTCAAAGATTTATTTTAATTAATATTGTGATTTTAGGAGCTCAGATTATTATGTATTGGCTTTATTTATTATGTTATTGGATATTGTAACGCGCCTTGATTTTAGAAATGTGCACTATAAATTAAGTTTTATTATTATTATTATATTACCTTAGTGATTGCTTCATGAAACATAAGGTCAATCATAACAACCTCTCATGAAGCAACCACAGTACATTATGATGCACACTGCACCAGACATTTAGCTTACTTCCTGAGTGGCCCTGTTGGTCTTTTACAAAGCGGCTGCATAGTGCCACACATTGCTTCAGACCAGACATGACCTGAAGAGCCCCCCCCTCCCATTTTGGTTGCCAAACACACGTGCTCTAAACTTAGTTTTTTTCTTTTGTCCACAACATGGCCGTTGTTGGCCATTCTGGCCATCTCTTTTCAGGGGACCCAGGTTGCCACTTTGGCTCATGACCTCATAAGATGCACCATGTAAATGTGACCCCAAATGTGTTTTGAGGGGGTTGACCCCAGAACACATATTTCAGGTTGGATTTACAAGGCGCAGCTTATGTGGTTATGTGGAAGGGTGGCAAGTTGTCCAGCTGAAAATATGGGGCCAAAATTGGCAAAACTGTGAGCAAAAGAAAAAAAACAGGAACATACGGTGCACAGAGTCCCAAAATGTGCATACTGTGCCTGCTTGTGGATGTAGTTTATTTTACAGTCTCCTTTTCTGTTGGTCATAACTTTGCCATTTTTTTTTAATTTTGGATCAAAATTTTCAGGATGGCTAAGTCGCCATCCTACCTCACAACCACATAAGCGGTACCTTGTGAATCTGGCACAAAATATGTTTTGGGGGTCAACCCATGCTGCCAAATGTGAATGCAAGAAAATAAAAGCCAGAAATCTGTCAGAAAACAAAGCCCTTTCAGTGCATACATGGGTACTTAGTTTTTGTTTTTTGTTTTGTTTTGTTTTTTGTAAACAAAGGTTATATTTGGTGACCCCAGAAACAAATTTGAGGACCCAGTGCAAAGCCCCACAATGCATGGTCATAAAGAGGGTGGTAAGCACCCTGACCCTCAAATTTGAAAAAAAAAAAAGTAAAATAAAAACATACAGGTGATTGAACCCCCCCTCCGTCCAACACAAAAAAAACTAAGTTACGAAAGACATGAACTGTGCATGTGCTGGCATTTAACTATTTTTTTTTCAATCACCCATAACTTTACTAGTATTCTTTTTTTTCACATTTACATTGTAAGGCCAAATTTGGGGGATGGGCTACTTACTACTTCACCATGACCACCCAAATGGCAACTTTCAGATTTGCCCGTTGGTTCTTTTGTTTCACATAGGGCCCACAGGACCCTGTACAAAGCAAACTAAAGACCTGGTGTCATACCCAAGAGTACCTAAATGTGTCTGTTGTTATATATATTTTTTAAAACATAAAGAAATAAATTGCAAAAACTATGTTCATTTATCTGTTTGGGTTGAAGCACAAAATATAAAAAGCTGGGAAATAAAAACTTAGGGTGAAATGTTCTACAAGCCTTTATGACTCTATGGTGTGCTGTTCTTCTGGGTTTGAATGACCATTCAATGTAGAACTGATGGTACCCTGACTTTGGCACTGTCTTTTCAGACAAAGTAAAATACTGACACAGTAATGCTTAGTTAGAAGGTGCCAAAGTTAGGGTAATGTCAACGCTGCATCATGTGGTCATTTAAACCCCAAGGAACACACACCAGAGATTCATCAATGCTCAGGGGGCTTTTCCCATCTTATTTTTATTTCCCCATGTTTTGTGCTTCAACCCTAACAGATGCATTAACAGTTCTTGTTTTGCAGTTTATATGTATATATATATAACTTATTAGCACATAATCAGAGTAGCCCCAGGTAGGGTTCCAGGGCAGACTGAATGGGCTTCAGCATGTCTTTTACAGCCCTCATCTTTCTCTGTTTCTATGTAATTCAAATATGCCTTTACAGCAGTTTGAACTACTGAACCAATTTGTACCCTCTGAGGAGATCAGAAGGAGATTCAGGCAAGTATTTATGGTAGAAGAAGATATGTTTTCCTTTACAGGATTTTGACTGAAAGGTGGTTACATTCTGGACTGTGTTATTAGTATGTGAACCATTTCATACCCACTGTGTACACTGAGCAAATATTTCTACTGCATACCACAACCTGGTGCTGAAACCAACGATGTATCAAAAGGCTATGCACTCTCTGTTAGCTTAATTAAATGCAACATCAAAGTGACTAATTAAGTACTCTCAGCCCAGATTCCAAAGAGATACAATGAACAGATTATCATTACCCATCTCTCACTCCCTCTGTTTTAAAAATAAAATACCAAAAGAGTGCAAAACATGTGTGGACCTTCTCTGCAAGCCCAGCACTGTGACAAGATTGTACTAAATTAATAGACCTTTAATCTAAAAAGATTTTTAATGGCTGGAGGCAGAAAATGCAGGAAATGTAGGCTGTAATAATTGCTTTCTGCCCTGGGAAATGGCATCAAGGCCAGAGCAGTCATGGCTCCAAACCAGCATATCCTCTAATTATTGAAAAACCTGTACAGAGTCTCAATGTTAATCAGTCTCTCAGAGACTTCAGCGTTATGTGGTTAGAGCAGATTTATGGCATTTTTCTTATATCATTATTAAAGATGATCTTTCTCATGGAAGGAAAACTATCTCCAGACAACTGTTAAAATGCAAAGTTTCTATCATGAAAGTAAACCGCAGGATTATTCTGAGAATATTTCACAGAGGGCTCAAAACAACGAGGCTATAGAACAACACATCAAAGAAACTGCATAAAAAAAAAAAAAAAAGGAAAAGTGAAACCTTTAAAATATTTACAGCAGATTCAACAGGTGGGCTGTTGAATCAAGAGGCTACAGTTTAATTAATTTAATTGTGTGCTTGTTATACTTATGTAAATATGGAATTTATACACTAATATAGAGAGAAAAATGATTATGTATAATTAAAAATATAAAACATGATGGAATGGTTCTGAATGAACCACATCAAAAATATGCAATCGTTATATGTCATAACGTCCAAATTAATATGCTGTTAATGCATTGCATGGTTTGGACTGCTTAGCCTGATTATAACTTACATGGGAACTTAGCCCAAATAGAACAAGAGTTGTCTAGAGCCATCTGGGCTTTGTTCTGCACTGTTACTGTATGCACTTCAAATTGTTTTAGTTGCCGTTTTATATACTGTTTCCATGGAAGTTGAATCTCCGCTTATTTTTGGATCCCTGTATTATACTATTCTCATTTGTACCGGAATATTCTAGTATGCCATATATAAAAGACTGTGACTAGTGCCTTCCTCGGTAACCCCTTTCCCTGAGCCACACCTGGAAATGAGTTTCCTCTTAGTGTGTCTTTACTCAGGCACCAATTTTTAAATAAATAAATATACTGTAGATATTCAGGGAAATGCAGTCAGAAAGTAGCGCTTGATGTAATAGTTTAAATGTAAGTATGATTTACAGCCACCTATCAGATAGCCATGGTATACTGTAAGTGTACAGCACTGCATTTAAAACTTTCTGACAAGCCACAAAAAACATGTTTGTTCTAGATCACAGCTATGATCTAGCCAGGACTAAATGTAGTATGCCCATGCTTGTAATACAATTGGGCATTGTTGTTTTATATAGAAAAAAAATGAAACCTACATTTATTTGCAAGGTTTTAATGAAACTGTTAATTTCACACGGGATGGTTACAGGCATTTACACCACTGAGAATGGTTTCAATTGTGTTCACCTGTAGAAGCTCTAGTCATGAAACTTAACTATAATGGGTAAAACACAAAAATGATGATACAATGCTAATATTTTAAGAACCAAATTATGCCTCTAACTCATTTCCTCTGAGGTGGCCATTTTGTATTAAGGTTGAGTAATGGAATGTCTGGACTTCTACTAGTGATATTGAAGGAATCACAGATGCAGTTAGGCAATCCAGAGGGTCAGAGGAAGTGCCTTGCATATCCATGTAGGTGACCCAGGTTAGGGAGTGCACTAGGGTGCCTGCAGCTAGACTTGGAAGGTGCTGTGATGCTAGCTATACATCACAGCCTGGGGAGAGAACACAGTTGCAGCCTGGTACTGTAGCACCAGCTTGTTGTAGATCAAGGGAGCTTGCTTCCTCATGAGGGGGTACACTGATTGCATGTAAAGCCCTCTGTGGGACTATGTGCCACTCTGTAGGGAGGTAGAGGGTCAGAGGTCAGAGGCTAGAGGTTATCTGCATGGTTCATCATGTGGTTTTTCTAGGATTACATGGGGGAAACCCACTTCCTCTGCTGCTGAGATGTCAGATGTGCTGACACTCACAGGCCCCATCTAGATCCTCCTTCCTGCCAGATGTGGCTTCCCAAGGGAAAGGACACTCCCAACCCAAAAGGCCCTGCCAAAAAGGACAAGTCATGGAGGACATATGGGAGGTGAGCTGGGTGGGTGCTTGCAGGCTGCCTTTTGACCAGGTAAGGCACACTGAACTGGAACTGCATGTTTCCAAGTGGTCCTGGGGGTGGTTTAAGTACATGGACAGGTTTTATGGATGGAGGGAATTCTGACAAGGACACCAGATAAAATGCCCATCCTGGATGTCATGGGATTTTACACTTGCACCTGTACTGTCACCAAAGATAGGCAAAAAGGACCTCAATTTAATGTCTTGTCTGAAGGATAACACCTCGACAGGGCAGAACCCCACCCCAGGTGGCACTAAAGTGCCAGTATTGGGTGTTAACCCAAGTTACCAGTGTAGGGCCAGAAACCACAGCTTTATGATCTTCTTGCCCCAGAGGTGAGCAAGGAACCTAGTGAGTCCCTGACATTGCAAATGTTATGCCATTAAAAATATCAGATATTGATATTGGGAGAGGGGCTCAAGAGAAAAAAAGAGAGACAAGAGTTTGAAATTGTTTTGTAATTGTGGAAAACCAGTATTTGTGAATAAAGATCATCAAAAATGGTAAGTTATGAGGCAACACATATGTTCTGTGGCAGGATAAGAGTTCTGCTTAGTGGGGGCAGGATGCAGAATGTGGTAGTTAATGGTATACACTCAGTTCAGAAGTCTATACCCCAGAAAGAACAGGGACTGCCTGGAGATCATACAGAGGAGAGCCCCTAAAGTGATCTAGGCAGCAGGCTAATCATATGAAGACAGTGTTTGGCAATTCTCACTATGTATACACTGGCAGCTGGGTGGGGGGGTGGATATGACTGAGATGTTCTGCTTGTGAGGAATAAACAGGGTGATCCTAATGACCTATTCACTAGAAACACAGGTACAGTGACTAGGGGGCATAGGTGGAAATTGGTAGAGGGAATTTCAAGATGGATGTGAGGAAATTCTTTTTCATTGAATGGGTGATGGATAAATAGTACAGACTGCTAGAATGGTGGTGAAAACCAAGACTGTGACAGGGTTTAAACATGGGTGGGACAGATATAGGGGACAAGTGAGGCTAACAGGTAAAGGGGAAGGTGAGCTACCCAAGGGAGGGGAGCAGATCTGCCACTAGGGCTATTGGTACTTTAAATCCAGGCCAGCACTTAGGTTGGATATGAAGTCAGTCGAGGTTATAGACAGACTAAATGGACCTATGGGTCTTTTTTTTTTTTTTGCCAACACCATCTGTGTTTCATTGCTTCTTTTTGCAGCAGAGGTTGGAGCAGAAACATTTGACCTTCTCAGAGACCTACCGTTTCCAAACAAACTGAGAACTGATTTTTCAGTGCTTCTAACTACTCTCAGTGACTACTGCAAGCAAAAGTGACTTGTACTAGCTGAATGGATTACTGTATGTAACCCCCACTCCACCTTTGGCAAGCTGGCACCCCCCATTATAAGAACTAGTGCCCTATTCATGGCATGCTATTTGCTCTTGGCAGAATTAAACACAAATGGTACCACCCCTAGTGTTACAGTGTATACCAGGCACATTATCTAGAGGATGAGGGGTACATACTAAAAATTAACCTTTGTATTTAAAAGCAGGTCTAGGGGAGAGGAGGCTAGGTGTATGCTAGACCTAACTGCTGAGGGGCCCCAGTAATGTTTACACAGAATCAATAAGCTGAATGTCCAAAGCAGTAGCTGGGATTTTGCAGTATGGCTTTATTTACAGATGTTGCTTAAAGCAAGGGCAGTCCCCCAATGGTTTGGCATTGCAATACGGGCATAATCTCTTTTGCAGGACACTTTGCTAGGCAGTACTGTTTTCCACAAAAACATATCTGTCTCTCTTCCAAAGTGTATTCTGTGGGCTGTGCCACATACGTAAACCATTTCCACACAATTCCATTTCCAAAGTGTATACCTGTGGTCTGTGCCACACACTTAAAAATCTACCTGGTGCATGGTCTTTACCCAGAGAACACTGGTACCCATCCATGAACCTGTTAGCCCTGTCTGAGATTCCAGATGGCATTCCTCCCACCCTTTGCCCCCAAAAGGTCTCTACCATTCCTTCAGGGTTACACCAAAAGAGTCTTCAATCCCCACTGAATTGCTAAAGACTCCCAACTTCAACTTTAAATTCAGCACATTTGTGGTGAAAGTGGTCCTGACCAGTGTGAGCTAACCTTATCTAGGGCACACACACCTCAGACAGCTCCCTAAGAGAACAGTCACAAAGTCTGGACTCACAGATTAGTTGTTCCTTCCTTCCAGACATGGAAAGAACAAAAGAAAGGCACCTTTTCCTCTCTGGTAGCTTATCACATTTTACTCATTGTCCTTCTTTAAGACAGCTGTAAACTTCAGGACTTTCAGGGGACTGACCCTTGGATCCACAAGACATTTCAGTCCCTCTCACTCAACCTGGAGTGAAACTAAGAGTCCTGCAGGCAAACGGTCTCCACCACTTCAAAGGCAAACTGAAGATTTTACCAAACTAAGGTGAGAAATGACCAGGGCTCCCTTTGCAGAGCCCCACTGGCAGACCTCCTGACTCTGACACTCTAACTCAGACTAACTAAACATTCTAAGCTTCTTCTGAGCAGCTGACTCAAAATTGGTTATGCTGCTGTGAGAGTTCTAAATGACATAATCATCCCTCTCTCAGGCTAGCTGAGTAAACAATGATATCATTATGTAGGAAGCCCCTAATGAGCTCCCCACCAGCTGCCTTTTCTTACCTGCCTCAGACTAGTACTAATGGGATTCTAGTAACCCCAGGGGACTGGGTGGTTACATGTATGTTGTGCAGTTAATGTCAGCAACTAGTCAAAACCATTGTAGAGAACATTTCATATTCAGAGAAATTGGCTTCCCCTGTGAATTTATATGCATTATTATCAGCTAAGAGCTGGTTATGGAATCAGTTTCATTCTAACCTGAGGGTCAGGTAGCAAGAGTTCTAGTGAGCCCCTCACACTGACTAATGAAAATACATCACATGTTTTAAATATGTGGCTGGATGGCGCCATGGTGCCACGTGTGGCCAAGCACAAGGGCAGACCTACCAGTAACCTGTATTTGAGATTGTAACACAGAACAAGCATTAGATGGGAATTGAACAACAGATCCTGGAACAGATTTTTAAAATATCAAATGCAGGTGTTGTACCTTCACCCGGCGACACCCACTGCAGGCGCTGTTTTCAAAATCATGTCTAATTGCGATGTGTAGTAGTATGCATTCAATGTCAGCTGTATCTGCTGTAAATGACTAAGTTAGATCAGACCAATAGAAATTGGTCTAGCTGACTAGTCCCTAGCTCCCTACATCCAACAATTGATGCTTGGGCTTTGTCCTGGTCCTCTTGCCTCTGCAGATTGAAATTTGCACCCAACACAACCTCTTTCAAAAACTGTCTCAAATGCAAGGCAAACACAGGGCATTGGAAATTGCCCAAGTCCCCGTGGTTTTAGCACCATAAATCAGATAAAAAGGGAAAAATCATTATTACCTGTTTAATACAACTGTGTTATAAAATGTGACCCGTCTACAGCAGTTCCTCACTCCCAGAGGAAACATGTTAGGAGCACTCCAAAGTATCGCAGCAGGCCGAGGTACAATGCCACAGGTAGACTTAATTAAATCATACTATACAAATTTGTGCAGAAAGGTTACCCCAGCACTTCATGTCTAGAACAAAGAAGCTTCATCAAGGGGCTTGACAAGGCATGATTGTTGTAGACATGAAGCATTGGGGTAACCCTTCCACAGCACTTTGTACAGTTTCATTGAATTAAATCTGCTTGTGACATCATAATTTGGCCTGCTGTAATCCTTTGGAGTGCTCTTAATAGGTTTCCTCTGATTGGTTTGAAGACAACATCCTTCCCTCCCTGAGCATGTGAGTTCCTTTGTTTGCCTCCTCCCAGAGTGCTCTTCCACAGCAACCTCTTACCACTAGATAGCTTTTCCCATAGTGGCTTTGTCATGTCCACCAGGTGGGATGTTTGTCGTCACTCACTGTACAAGTCTTGCTCTGACTTTGTTCTCTCCCATTTACTGATAATCTGCAATGCTTAAAGGATTTGGAGTGCCAATTGCTTCTACTTGTTCCACATCCTGACTCCTAATGGTATGCAAGCTATCTTGGTATTTATTTATTTATTTAATTGTTGATTGATTGATTTCAAAAATTTCACCAGGGGAAAAGGGAAGACAATGAGGAACACTAAGAACAATAATACAATAATAACATTAATACAATAATAGGTAAGTAAGCATAATAAATAATTATTCAAAGACAAGGACTATGTGAAGTAAAATACATAACAATACAATAAAGTGCTGGAGGATAACTGCATTAGCAATTATACTACAGTAAAGTGCTGGATGATAACATAATTTGAAATGTGCAGAGGCAATACTGAGTTCAGGGTGGGAGCAAAGGTTGTTGACTGGGGAGGATTGTACAGAAGGACTGCATTAGTGTAGGTGCAGGGCCAAGGGGCAGCAGAGGTAGGAGGGTGGTGGACAGCATCCCAAGAACCAGTATTGGGGCAACTACAGGAGTGAGTAGTGAAGTCATGCAGGACAGAGAACAGTGAATGGTAGGAAGAGGCAGACCAGATGGCAAAGGGGAGAGAACCCCAAAGTTTGAGGAATCTGAAGAAGAAGGCAGCTTGGCCAGCAGTGGATCCTTAAAGAGAGAGTGAGACAGCGATAGCCAGAGTTGTATAGGGGGTAAGAAGTGGTTGGAGGGGGTGAGGAGGGAAGCAGGGAAGGAAGGGGAAGAAGCCAAGCCAGTATTTAGAGATGAAGGAAGCACAATGGGCAAGGTGCCTAGCTTCAAGGAAGGGGAAGGAGAGGGGGGAGTACAGACAGTAATGGTGGATGCAGGAGGGACAGTCAAGTTAGTTAAGTCAAGTCAAAATCTATTTCTTGAGTGCACAATCCGGGAGGCTCTGGGTGCTTCACAGGGAGGTGGAGCAATTTACAAACAGTTTACAGCAGTTTAAAATCAGAGTCACTTAATTATAAAACACATAATAAACACTAAATAATAGAAACTCTAAAACCTTATCATTGTCAGTTAAAATTCAGTGGACAGGGCTAAGCGGCAAAATAAGTGAAAGAGAGGATTCAGTCTGGCCAGGGTGGACTTGTGAGCAACACTGTGTGCTATTCACCAAAGCTGAAGATGGATAGTGTCATCGTTGAGATGATCTCTTGACAGGCATGAAGTGGGATATACCCTTCATTCCTGTAAAGCACCCCAAGTTTGGGGTGCAGCTTCTTGTGGAAGGGATCCATATGTGCTGAGAAATCAAGGTGCGAGTCCAGTCACACCCAAAAGTACTTGAATGAGGGGAAATCCTCAATGGCTGTACCCTCATGTCCATATCAAGTACCCTGAAATTTGTACTGTTAGATGGTGAAACCCCAAGTTTATTGTTTTCATGGAGTTTAGCTCTTAACTGTCCTTATTACTCCTCTTCACCGAATACTGCACTGCTCATGTGTAATGCAGCAATGTTCTTAGCATCTTTATTTTTGGCTTGGGTACCTTTCTTTATAGCAAGTAATTCATCATCATCTGCTGAATTAGCATGTTTGGATGATGTAGCTATACTTGCTCTAGTATCATTTTCTAAGAAAGGGTTACTGATGGAGGGGAGAGGGTGAGCCTGCTGAGACTCTGCCTAGTGCCACAGGCCATAGAGACTTTTATTGGCATTGAGGGACAGCTGATTTACCAGGAACTAGTGCAGGATTTTAGTAAAGTCTAGTTGGTGCCTGCCTGCACTCAGAGGCAGAGGAGCATGTCATCTGTGTACATATGGATGGATGCAGAGGAGCAGGTAGCAGGGAGGTGGTTCAGGAAGACTGGGAAGAGTACTGAACCAAGTATGGACTCTTGGGGGACTCCTGAGGTGGATATGGATTTTCCAATATGGACTACTTGAGATCTGCCCTCAAGATAGGAGCGAAACCAACTGAATGAGGAGTCATGCTTAGAGTCCTGTAGGTTTTTTTACCTAAACTTTTTGCGTATTGGTAATTCAACAGTACACAACTATTGTACCGTAAGGCACAATAACTGTAACAGTTGCTATCATCAGCATTATAAAAAAAAAATAAATAAATAAAATATACATTTTTTACTTTAGGCAATAACCATATTATAGTCCAGAAGAATACAGTCTAGCAAAGGGTCATGCTATTTTAAGATATCACTCACAACAAGGCTATTAATAAAACAACAAGAGTTCAGCAATATACCCGGCTCCTTGCAGAATATAAATCAGAAGGGGGCATGCTGAAAAAAGGAAGGTACTGTGTTCTGCAAGGTCCAAGAATCTGGGCCCCAATTACCCAAAGCTTTAGGTCCCCACCATTCCATACTGCTAACCAGCATCACTGGAGAGGTGGGGGAAAGAAGTAACAGTTACTCAGCAAAGTAACATCTTTTCTTCTAATGAATCAGAATAGCCAGTCAAAGTTGTGCATTATCTCAGCGAGGTGCAAGGTGCCCCAGATCACATGTGCACACACACACACACACATATGCACACACGCACGCACGCACGCACACACACTCCTTCACTCCCACTCTTTCTCTCTCTCTCTCTCTTATTGTGCTAGTGTTGAGGCTCTCAGAATTCCAACAGTAGACCTTTAAGCTGAAGAGGACAAGACACCGGATGCCTAATTGAAAACAAATTCCAATTATAGTAATATAAATTTCAGATAAAAAAACTGAATGGCACAAACAGAGCAACAGCAATCATTAAAAAATCAAACTTCAAATAATAAATGATTCTGAAGAACTTTATTTCATAGAAACATAGAAATTGACAGCAGAAAAAGACTAAATGTTCATCTAGTCTGGCCAGAGTTCACTTTCTACTTGAGGACTTATTGTCCATATGGGGTTTTATGCCTCCCGGCCCACCCTTCTGCTCCCCTCCCTACTGCTACCAACCTGAGCAACCCCCAGACCTTTCACTCTGTCCCAGCCATGTTTGAAACAATTTACGTTCTTGACGCATGCCTCATCAGCTGGCAGACTGTTCTATGGCTCCACCACCCTTTCCATAAAACAGAACTTCCTCAAATCCCTCTTAAACCTTCCCCCTTCCCATTTCCACCCATTCCTCAGGCTCTTACTCTGTACCCCTGCTAAACAGTTCTCCACAGTTCACCTTGTTTATCCTCTTCATGAACTTGAATATCTTGATCATACTCCACCTAACTTGGTCCCCAGTGAGTACAAGTTCAGTGCCTTCAGGTGAACTTCATAAGATCTGCCCTGTTGGCCCTGAATTATCTTGGTTACCCTTCGTTGCACCATCCCTTGCCTATCCCTGTCCTTTCTTAGGTGAGGACTCCACAACTGAGCACAATATTCCAGATGCAGACTCACCAGTGACCTATATAGAGATCATAGTACCTCCTTTCTCCTGCTGTCAGTGCTCCTTCCTATACACCCCAGCATCCTATTAGCATTACTATAGGTCTTGTTACACTGGCTTGATTGTTTGAGGGAGTCACTAATGATGACTCCCAGGTCCCTTTCCTCTGCTGTAGTGCTCAGTTTAACATCTCCCATCCAGTACTTTGTCCTGGGTTTGTCCTGCATTTCCTTGCATTTCTTGGAATTGAATTTCAACTGTCAAACCTTAGAACACTTCTCTTGCGTTTGTAGCTCTCTCTGTATCTCCCTGATTTCTTTATCGCTATCTACACTACCACACAGCTTCGTGTCATCTGCAAAGAAATACAGCTTGACTCGGATACCCTCTCCAATGTCACTGATGAATATTTTGAAGCTGACAGGACCCAGGACAGATCCCTGTGGCACTCCTCTCATGACCTCCCTCTCTTCCAGTCTGACCCCATTTACCACCACTGTCTACTGCCCGTCTTTAGCCAGTGTCCTACCCATATAACTATGTCCCTAGCCATGCCCAGGTCCTCCAGCTTAATCAGCAATCTTCTGTGTGGCACCAAGTTGAAAGTATTGCTGAAACTGAAGTAGGGTAAATCATCAGCATGGCTGATATCTACCACCTTTGTTATCCAGTCAAAGAAAACTATCAGGTTGGTCTGAGAAGACCTCCCTGCCACAAACCCATGCTGTTTACTATCTTGTAGACAGTTGTTCTCCAGGGTAGTCCACACAGTCCTCTTAGATCACTGACTCCCATCAGTTTACCCTTAACACAGGTAAGGTTGACTGGTCTGTAACTTCCTAGTAGCTCCTTGTCTCCTCCTTGTGTAGCGGGACTATGTCCACTACCCTCTAGTCTTTCAGAACTACCCCTGCCTGAATTGAGCTACTGAATAGCCCTACTAGGGTATTAGCCAATTTTGCAGCCACTGCTTTATTATAAACAGGGGGGCAGGAAAGGGTTATTTTGACTGCCTGTTCTAATCCATCAGAAGAAAAGATGATACTATGGTGATTAACTTTTCAACCAACTACCTGAATTAAAACAGCCTAATAAAACGTGTGCACACTCCAAGCAGTACTTTATTTGGAGGGTTTTAGGATTACTTTGGGAATAGGTTCAAAAGTACAGAAATCCAAGAACTAGCATCTTCTACTGCCTGTATGTCCAGGCAACAATGAAATGTGAATGTGAGCACTATGTACCAGGTTATGTGGGCAATATAGGGTGATATATTTTCAGTATTTTCAGGTCTGGTTTGAACTTGAATTATAGGCATCTTCACTTAATGCAAGTATTACTATTTCAACTTGGTTCACAATTTCTGCAAAAAGCCAGTCTGTCATGTTAAGGTTGAAATGTCTGCATAGTTTGTTTTCTGCTAAACGTCTGATTCTTCAAGGATACTTAGAACATGCTTATCAAATGTTTCTGGCTGAAATTTTAAACAAAATTCAGCTTAGCCATCTTAATGTCTGATGATGTGAGATGAAAAATGTTTGCTCTGTAAAATGTACCGTATAAAAATACAACCATTTCTTGAGAGAGATTATGGTATTCTGTGCAATCTCAGCCATCATGAGATGTGGTACAGTATGTCTGAACAATAATATCATCAATATGGTACTGCCTAATATCCAGCAATGCCATCAGCTCTGATATTTTCAACATCTGATACTATCAACAAGGTGTGCATAGTACCTTTTAACATCTAGGTACTTAATATCATCATGTCAGCTACAGCAACAAGTCCATCTGCAGCAACTCAAAATTATGGGACCTCAGGAGAAAGACAGCAACATGTACAATCCTATACCATTTACCATGCCTCAAAATCACAATGTGACAAGTCACTCAGTAACAAGACTCCAACCAGCTTCAGCATGAGTGGAAAACGCACGCTGTAACTGAGTAAAAAAAAAACACTTTTAGGAGTCCAACAAGCCGTTGCCAGGTAGTTTGTTGTGGCAACCAGCAATAACAACTTCCGGGACACTCACTTCATAAGCAGCCCTGCAGCAAGTGGGCGAATAGCTACTAGACGCTGACTAAGTGTCATTTTCATTTTGGGGCTTTTATATTAGCAATTTAAAGTTTTAAACCAGTGTGTTGTGTTTGTGTGTAACTGAGGAGCCCTGTTATTCAGGAAGAGAGCACTGAATAGTGCTAGTCAAAGGGGGCTGGTGTGCAGCTAGAGACTACTCGTGCCTCGTCCACACATGAGTGGAAAACGCATGCTGTAACTGAGTAAAAAAAAAACACTTTTAGGAGTCCAACAAGCCGTTGCCAGGTAGTTTGTTGTGGCAACCAGCAATAACAACTTCCGGGACACTTACTTCATAAGCAGCCCTGCAGCGAGCAGGGCGAGCGTGCGCAGGGCGCGCGCAGAGACACGCTCATCTGCACGTGTCTGCTGTGTCTGCTGAGTTTGAGGAGTTTAAGGACCCATATCGCACTTTGGAAATACAATCTTAAACTAAGAAGGTAAAATTTATAATTTCATTATGTCACAAATCAAGGGCAAACGTGGCAGTAAAGCAAAAATAATCTATATTTCTTGCCATATGTTTTTTGAAGCACCAGCATGCAAGGAACTTGTATGTGATAACTGTATTTTAATTGCAAATTTAAGAAAGGAAATCAATACCTTATCGGAATGGTTAGCAACTCAGAAGGAGATCACTTGTCTAGAAAGATTCATAGATCAAGCTATATATGATATTACGATACCCGATTTACAAAATTCAGATACTAAAACAAAAATAACAGCAACTAATGAAGATGAGTTAATTAAAGTTGAGTTAGGTGGTGAAGTGTCTGTTATACCTGTGGTTAGCACTCCATGGATAAAACCCAAAAAATATTGTAAAGACATGCCTTATTAACAGCAACGATAATACTTTACCAGTCTTCAATATGTTTGATTGTCTTCAGGATAATATAAATCCAGAAGAAATAGTCAAACAAAAACGGCAGAATCCAGATCAGGAACCTGTTCCATTAAACTTACAAATTCCAAACATAAAGGATAAAAGTGTGTTGCCAAAACAAAATGATACAATAAAACAAACTGTGTGTGAGAAGGAGGTGCCTACAGTTCTTGGGGTCAAATTATGCAAGGCAAACTGGGAGTGGGAATGAGGTGCCTGCAGAACTTGGGCCTAATTATGCAAGACAAAAACCTACAAAATTACTAAATCAGTGTAGCACTAGTTTGAAAGAAGTTAGCTTGCCAAACCATGATATGCTCGCTTGCAAAAATATTGCAATTGCATGTAAACAAAATCATCAGTGCAATCAACAGCGAACTGCTCCTCAGACTACATCATCTGATAAAACTGTGACCAAAGATATATTGGTTATAGGCAATTCTTTAATTAGGGGAGTGGACACAGTGGTTTGTGAAGGCAGGAAATTTAACACCACTGTTAGCATCCTTCCAGGCGCCAAAGCAGGCGATGTGTTAGATTTGCTAGAAGGACTCATGGAGAACACTGTAAGTCCATTAGTTATAATACACATTGGAACAAATGATGTATACAAAACTAGTTTAAATGCATTTCAATCTAAAATAACTGACATAACAACATTTATTAAGCAAAAAGGAGCAGAATTAATATTCTCAAGTATATTACCAACACATGGGTATTTAAACTACAAAAATACAGCAATCAAAACATTAAATGATTGGGTAAGGACCTTTTGCATCAGGGAAAATGTAGGCTATATGGACAATTCTATAACATTTAGCAATAAAATTTTATTTAAATCAGACGGCTTGCACCTTAGCTTAGCAGGGTCAAGGATTTTTGGAAGAAAATTGAACAAGGTGATTGAATTTCATTTAAACTGGAGCAAGGGGGGCAGCCCATTCTAGCTAGCTATCCCGACTTAAAAACAACATTAAGCTCAAATAAATATAAAGGTTGGAAAACAACACTTATAAATTCCAGAAGTCTTGTTAATAAATATGATGAATTTAAAGACTTTATCTTAACAAATGATATACAAATAGCTTGTATTACAGAAACCTGGTGGGATATCAATGATACCTGGGAGAAAACAATACCGGGATATAATTTATATCAAAAATCTAGATCATACAGGAAGGGTGGGGGTGTTGCAATTTACGTACATAATAGCATAAACAGTATACAACTGCCCTATGAAAGCGGCGAAGCAGAAACCATATGGCTTAAGTTAATTCCCTCTATCGGCCCTAAAATTATAATTGGCCTACTTTATAGACCTCCATCTAACTCATACAATAATGATGTTATTTTTTTTTGGATTTACTTAACAAATTGAACCCAGATGATAACTTAATTTTGTTTGGAGACTTCAATCTTCCTAATATAGACTGGCAGCTAACTAAAGCAGGTAACAAAATCGAACAATTGTACCTAGATGCATTCGACCAGCTAGGTCTGGTGCAATTAGTTCATGAGAACACTAGAGGTGACAAAATATTAGACCTCATATTAACAAACACAAGTGAATTAATAAGTAATGTGCAGATTATTCCCCCTCTGGGCAACAGTGATCACTCAAAAGTCTATTGCTTAGTTGGGACATTAGACAAAACAAAAAAACTATAAATCTGAAGGAGCTATTAAATTAAACTTGGCTAAAGCCAATTTTTCTCATATTAGACAGGAATTGGCAGCTTGGGATTGGTATAAGGCTCTGGAAGGGAAGAATACAGATGATATGTGGAGTATAATCCTAAACAAGCTTAATGAATTAATAGCCCAATATATTCCAATTACTAAACCTAAAATGAGTGGAGCAAAAACTAGTCCAATTTGGTTAAACAGGCAAATAAAACATATAATTAACATAAGGATAAACTATTTAAAAATATATGAAAGAAAAAATCCATAAAATTACATAGCGTATAAGGAATGCACCAAATTGGTTAAATTAACAATTAAAAAGCAAAAGCACAAATCGAGTTCCTCTAGCCAACAGGATTAAAGATAATAAAAATATTTTTTCATACATAAATAGCAAAAAAATCAACAATCAATAATAGGACCCTTTAATGATAACAATGGGGTATGCTAAATGAACAGGAGTTAGTAAATACACAAAATGACTATTTTGTTCAGTTTTTAATCCTGGTAATACATCTGCGATTGTTAATAAGTATACACTGTCACCTGGGGCTATTAAAATAACACCTGCTGAGGTAAAATGCAGACTGACTAAATTAGACATCAATAAATCTCCAGGCCCAGACAATATTCACCCTAGAATTCTCTACGGAACTTGCAGATCAACTAGCTGAGCCTTTGAGCTTTTTATATCAATCATCTTTAGATAGAGCTGAGGTTCCTCAAGCCTGGAAGAATGCTTTGGTTGTACCCCTTCACAAAAAGGGATCTAGATCTGATCCAGCTAATTTTAGACCCATTAGCTTAACATCATTGTTGGGCAAAGTCATGGAGGGCATTTTAAAGGAAATTGTGACTGATTATATCTCATCAAACAATTTATCTGATCCTGTGCAGCATGGATTTATTAAATCTAAATCATGCCAAACAAATTTACTATCCTTTTATGAAAATGTTAACTCAGAATTGGACCAGGGGAGACCAGTGGATGTGGTCTTTATGGATTTTGATAAGGCTTTTGATAAGCTACCACATACAGAACTAATACAAAATCTGGCTAAAATTGGCATTCACCACAACATTGTGAAATGGATAGCTAATTGGCTGACCAACAGGAGGCAGAGGGTGATGGTAAGGGGCGTGATGTCCGAGTGGTCTGCCGTGACTAGTGGGGTGCCACAGGGCTCAGTGCTGGACCCGTGTCTTTTTAATATATATATTTCATCCTTACACCTTAGCAATCCTTCTATATGGATTTCAAAATTTGCAGATGATTGCAGACTAGGCATCACAGTGTCTACTATGGTTGATTCGTTATCCTTACAACAAGCTATAAATGAAGTTTATGAGTGGACAAAAACTAGCAAATTGGAACTTAACATCTCCAAATGTAAAATTATGCACTTAGGTAGAACAAACAACAATCATTCATACAATATAGCGAACAACTCCTTATTAACAACATCTGAAGAGCGGGACTTGGGCATTAAAATTACGTCAGATTTAAAGTTCAATTCACACTGCAATCAACAAGTTAAAAAAGCTAATCAGATTTTGAATTGCATTTTGAGGCACATTTCTAGTAGACACCATAATGTTATCATGCCTTGTACCAGGCCCTGGTGAGGCCTCACTTGGAGTATTGTGTACAGTTGTGGTCCCCACAGCGTAGAGAGGACATTGAGAGAGTGGAGGGTGTGCAGCGTAAGTACTAGATCAGTATTCGGACTAAAAACTTACCCTCACGAGGAGAGATTAACTAAGTTAAATTTATACTCACTGCACTATAGAAGACTAAGGGAGATCTCTGCATGATGTACAAGATATCACATGACGATATATTAAGAGCAGACTTAAAATGACCTATAACACAGGACGCTGTAGCACCAGAAAACACAAGTTGCAATTTGTATTGCCTAAGTGGAACACAAATAAAAGGAAGAACTGGTTTACTGTAAGGGGGGTGCCAGCATGGAACAACTTACCTGCAAGTATTGTGGGTAGCTCGAGCAATGATATATTTAAAACAAGCTTAGACAAACATCTCTTTTACAAAACTACTAAATTTTAGCGCAGACGGGCAAGCATAATGGACGTAAGTCTCACTGCTTGAACTAACTTATGAAACTTATCTACACTGGATCAAACCACTGCAGGACAGAATCCCAGCAAACAGCACCCCCATGGACTTGGTAAAAACAAGTGTTTGTAAAAGACTGCGAGCTTTTGCCAAAAAAACACACGCATGAAACCACCTTTCAGGGGAAAGCCAAAGACTGTCAGCAATGTAATGTTATTCTAACGAGAGTGCACTGGTACAAATGCATTTTTGCTTAATTACTTGCTTATTGCTTATATACTGTCTTTTGCTTTTCAAGTCTACGCTGCTTGAAATTAAACCTTTTAAATGGCACAGTATGGCTTTCTTGTTATCTGCTTGTTCTGTGAAACTCGCGACATTGTGGGATTTATGTATCAATCAATCAATCAAAAATCAATCAATCAATCAAAATCTTTATTTATCCAGGTGAACATCATTGAGCAAGCTCATTTACAAGATGGACCTGGTTAGCTTCGGGTCAAATGGTACAGTGCATACAGAGCTATTTACAACAGAGCCAAATAACAC
The DNA here is from genome assembly GCA_016271365.2 of Neoceratodus forsteri. Lineage (NCBI taxonomy): Eukaryota > Metazoa > Chordata > Ceratodontiformes > Ceratodontidae > Neoceratodus > Neoceratodus forsteri. Next base: position 139,547,235 of record CM057453.1, read on the forward strand.
AAGTAAAAAACAATTAAAGCAATTAATGCAAGTAAGTACCCAATGTTACATTAGTACTTACTTGCATTAATTGCATTAATTGTTTTTATTTGTGTTATTTGGCTCTATTGTAAATATTTCTGTATGCATTGTACTATTTGACCCAGAGCTAACCAGGTCCATCTTGTAAATGAGCTTGCTCAATGATGTTCACCTGGATAAATAAAGATTTTGATTGATTGATTTTTGATCAATTGATTGATTGACACATAAATCCCACAATGTCGTGAGTTTCACAGAACAAGCAGATAACAAATGTACGGTCCATTACATTGGGATTAAGATTTTCTCTTGAACTAATTTAAAGTAAATCAAGTTGCCTCACATACATTTGGCCTCCAAGTTTGGGTTTGGGTAACAAAACCTGAGTGATAACACTTTGATTTTTGGCATGCACCATAGGGCACAGGATCTTTCACGTAAATGGCATCCTAAAGCAGGCCAAGTTAGATACAAGATCTGATTTTAAGATATGCTCTGAACTGTGCTGCACTACAGATTTAAAGTAAATTTGAACTAAAACTTTTTTCTCCCTCTCTGAGTGTTACAAGGCTGCCAGATATGGACTTCAAGCACTGTGAATGATTTGAAAACAAAATTATCTCAGTTAGTGAGACAGGGAAATGTTATTTTAATCAACAAATGTTCAGACCAGATTATTAAAAGTGACACTTACTTTATTCAGAAACTGTAAGCAGGGAAATGTTTTGTTCTGCGGTTTACTTTTATATGTGTTATTGTAAAAGCTTCATATAATATGGCAAGTCCAAGAGAAGAACTGCTACTCCCTCCCACATGCACACATCTGTCTCCAAGTGGCAAGCTACTGTCCAGAATTCAGATGCAACAGGAGGGATGGGATGACATCTTTTCCACTATTAGGCATTTTCAGCCTGAAAGAAAAAAGGGTTTCTTTATTTATATTTATTTATTTATTTATTAAATTTTGGTAATCGGGTGAGTCCGTTGGGCCCCAGAGGTCCCTTTTCAGGGCGACCCGGGATTTACATTCATGATACCGGTTATACATAGATGTACAGTCATCTGGCTACATATGCTGAGTTCGACATAAGATTAGTGCATTCGTTATTGATACTACCATATCTGGGAACTATAAACCGCAAAGTGCAGAGGCAGGTTTCACACAGCAGGAAGGTTTTGGGCTGAGAGGTTTTAGGTGTCCGATAGGTGGACCCGTCCCTTTAGCAATTGCACTTGGAGGTAGCCATTATATGTGCCTTAAGCCTTGTGCGGAAACTTTTGATGGAGGGAGCTTCCTGGACTCCTGGAGGGAGGGAGTTCCATAGGGTGGGTGTGGTATGGGTGAACAACTTACCCCCCACCTTGGTTCTGACCCTTGGGACAGCTAGGAGCATGCGATCCGTTGTGCAGAGGAGACAAGGGTTATTCTTTAGTGCAATAAGTCCCAAAAGGCTGGAAAGGGGGGTTGGGATGATTAATTTAAAGGCTTGACAGAGCAAGGGGTACTGGAGGTGGGCTTCCCAGCACGGCCAGTTTAGTTGGGATACAGTGTCACAGTGATGGTTCCTAGGGTTAGATTGGGCGGCTAACTGAGCCACCTTATTGTATAGTACTTGGAGTCTATTCATCTCTTGTCTAGCTACTCCCTGGAGCACTGGAGCTGCATAGGTAAGTGTCGGGAGGAGGACACTGGTGGCTATGGAAAACCTATCTTCCGGTATCAGCTGGTCTTTCAACCGGAGGCCTAGTTTCGCATGTATGTTTTTAGTTACTTGATCCACGTGGTCCTTGAGGGGGAAGCCCTGGTCTAGGGTGAGGCTAAGGTATTTTAGTGATACCACAACCTTTAACCTACTGCCCGACGTGGAGGTCAGTTGCAGGTGTTGGCTTCTGTCGTGACCAAGGGATCTTGGGCCAAACAGCATGGCCTTGGTCTTGTTTGTGTTAAGGACCATTCTGTTAAGGACAAGTCTTTGCTCAAGGGATCTCAGGTCATCTTGTAGCCATGAGCTGAGGTCTCCTAGATTAGTGGAGGGACGATAGAGGATGGCATCGTCCACATACTGGACCACAGAGCTCCCACCGCAGTGTTCACTGAGTTCGTTGGTGAAGAGGGAGAAGAGTAGGGGGGGCCAAGGATAGACCCTTGAAGCACCCCCTCTGTTAATGGGAGTGGCTCAGATATGGAGTATTTCCATTTTACCCTCTGTGAGCACCCAGGTAGGTAGCTATCGAACCACATAAGGGAGTGGCTGTCTAGGCCTACATTTCTCAGCTTGGTCAGTAGTAGATTATGGTTGACCAGGTCGAATCTTTCACAGATACTTTGCAATCACCTACCTAAAGGAAAGGAGAAAATTTAGTTTCTGGGAAATGCAGTGTGGAGGGTCCCCAGGGACTGAACACACTGTAAGGTTCTCCCCCATACACACATAGGCACACCTTTATTCCACCATGTATTTTTTTTTATAGTCTGAGCTACTCCCTAGTCCAAGGCATAAGATAATTCACAGGTGTTACAGGGAGCTACCTCCTTTGTCCTGGTGGATAACCCTGCACAAGGCAAATAATGCTAAGGACTAGACTAAGCTTGTATATGGTGGCAGACATCACCTTCCCTAATATCTCCTCCCCCTCTCACTATTCCAGTGGAGGGGCTGCTATCTGGAACCAAACCCAAGGCTAAAGCACAACAGGAATATTCACTGCCATGCTTTTCCACAAGGTTCAGATCACTCCTGAGTCCTATTGGGTCAATGACTGCAATGCATTCTAGGTGAAAATTAAGTGAAAAGGGCTCACTGAAAGTAACTACAGACCACTGACTCTCTCCAGTTAACAAGGGAATGTCAGATAGCCAGGAGAGGGCATATGTGGATATCCTAAACTGCGGCAAACAAGAATAAATGGGAATAAAGTTAACACCTTCTTTCATTTTAAGATGGCCTATATTAAGCAAACCCATATTTTCCTAATTACTCACAAGTGTAGTTAGGACAGGACTGAGGGTGGAGAAACCACAGAGGATGGTAGAGGAAAGGAGAACCTAGCTACAACTTGCACAGATTTGGGGGCTAGGAGCAGGTAGAGTGGAAGCAGCATAGCAGGGGATCAAAAAAGATTACAAAATGGTGTTGCTGGCTCTGTGGCACCAGGCAATGGGGATCGCCTGGCATGCTGGTAACCCAGGTTCATGCACAAGCCCTGGACAACAGGAGTGGAGCCCAGCAGGGAGGGCTAGGGGTGTCTCATGGATGCTCTCCTCCTGGGGGGGTGCCAAGCCTGCATTGGTGTTGGGCAGCTCCTGGTGGCCACATTGTGGCATCACATGATCCAGCATGGGTGATCACATGCCACACCATGCATCAGGCAGGACACCATGGGCGTGGCTTCAGTTGGGAGGGGGGTGGGACACAGGACTAGAAAAATAGAAAATTGGCTGCTTACCTGACCAAATGAAGGCCCCATGCTCCCCTCTGCCACAAAGCCCTGGCAGAATGCCTCTCGAGCTGCACATGTAGCCCCACGCCCCAGAAAGAATTGAATCCCCAGTCTCTGCTCCCTGCGCCCCCTAAGGAGAGGGCCCCCCAGCGAAGGGATATGACCAGGCTGACTGGGGGCATGGAATCGGGTGGCAGCAGATGGCAGAAGTGGGGACAGACCTGGATGGAGAAGGGGTCATGGGTGGCCTGATGGAGTGGCCGGTCTGGTGGCAGGGGAAGGCACACAAAAAAAAGGAAGAAAATGCTATCAAGGTAGAGTCTCAAAAAAAGTCAGCAGGGATCAGGAACATAACTGACAGACCATGACGTGGGAGACTTCTATGTGCTTGCATCTCTTCTAACTAAATACTAATGTTATAGGGTGTATGATCATACTTATTCTACTAGTAACAATCATGCTGAGGTAGCCCAATTGGTACTGGTAGAATAAGCATGATCATGCATTCTATAACATTAGTATTCAGTCAATGGAGGTGCCAGAACATAGATGTCCCCTGCAGCATAGTCTGTCAGTCACATTATTTGGGGCTTACCACAGGGGACTCTGGGAGATAGAGTACTAAGTCATGGCAGGTGAGGGGGGGGGTCACAGGATCAACCAGATAATAAATCGCCCTGCAACTAAGTACATGACTGAAAAAATTATTTTACATTGTCAATTGCTAAATCAGCATCTCATGATCCCTCAGTATTTCTCCTAGGGAGCCGAGGGTTCCCCTTTAAGGGTAACACTAAAGCCATCTTTCCTACAGGGGAAGACATTGAGTATTAAAGATCTGCTATCCACATTTAACAGTGCAGAACCAACATCATTAACTGATGTACAGGAGTTAATATCTGACCAACCATCAGAGTATGCCTCTGGCACAGATGATAGCACATCTATAAATTTTTCGCAATCACCAGTGTCATCAGCAAGGGATAGGACATCTACAGCTACCTCTCGATCATCCTATGTTTAGAGTCAGAAAGGCAAGTCAACTCTGAGTCATCTGCAACAACATGGACTAGTAACCTATAAGGAAAGAGCAGCTGGTTCATCTGCCAGACTGCTAACCGTGTCACACAGCGCGGTGATCCAAGAGTATATTGCAGACAATACTGTTACTGTCCTCGAGGAAGATCCGTCACGCGAATGAAAACAAAAGAGAACAACATGGCCAGATCTAGCAAATCTTGCAAAAATGTACCTCAGTTGTCCACCTTCAAGTGCATATTCAGAATGCATATTTAGTGCAGCTGGAGAAATAGTCACTGACCAAAGAACACTGATTAAGTCCTGCAAATGTAGCACAGCTTACATTTCTCAAAATGAATGCTTACAATTTCCCTCCAATCATACCAACCATTAAATGATGCAATTCTGTTTCTAACCCTGAACATGAATGGCAGACTACAAAAAGAGACACAGAACATGATGACTATGTTGTATGCACAAAGAGAATCCTGCCTTGTCTGGCACACTGCCAGATTTTCAAACAAAACAAAGAAATGGATGAACACCACTTTTAAAAAAAAAAATGTTTTCTTTTTTAATTTTTCTTCTCACAAAAATCAGGAAACAGTTTCATGGTAACTCCGCTTCATCAGGCCCATACTGTGTTGTTCGTTCTGAAAACATATAAATAAAACAAATTTCAGTATCACTGGTATCAATTGCCAATTACCTAGTAGGTAACCCTCACACTAAAACCAAATACATCCCACAGTATCAATATTTTTCATACAAGACATATATACATCTAGCCAAACAATCATTAAGTTAAAAATCACAAAATCATTATATGCATTAAAGTCTGCACACGTTTCTCTCCAAATTGAATACTGCATAATAAATATTCAATCAATAAATCCTAGATAGATACCTTTCAAATCTTATTATTTGTGGCTAAGAAAACAAATTATACTCTCACACCCATGGCAGTGAAAAATGCACCCCTGTAATGAGGACAGAAAACTCCCATTAAGTATTTCGAATTGGTGTTTCACCTAAAATACTAGTTCACTGATATCTCACTTACTTGTGAGGTGCTCAGTATTGAAACTACACAAAAATTCAGAAAGACTCCAGTTCTTTGATTGACAAAGTAAATGCTAAAGCTCTGTAAAGGGAACAGAAAACTTAATTTAGCATACCACATCAGTGTTTTCATTATAAAGTTAAAATCCACAGATAGTTTAGACTGCAATCCACAAAATAATACCAGTCACTTTATGTTTTAACAACCATTCAAACAAGTAATGAGCTTACTTTAAAGCATATAAACAAGCTGGCTTTCTCAAAGCCACCTTCCCAAATGAGGTTCCATTATTTTCAGTGTTTCTGCAATATGGAAATAAATTAATAAAAATTCTGCTTCATCAGTATAATAAGAGGAACTACTATAATTCTTGTATACACGGTGTAAGGCTTACTTTAAATATGTAGTGCTCTGAGCATTTACCGAGTATTCTTTCTCTGAATGGGTTACCCGATTCTCTCACTTTTCTAGCGTCTCAGCACTCTAAAAAATCAAAAACATCCCACTACTTAACAACTCGTTACAAGAAGTATCAAAGCCATGATTTAGAAAGAAAAGATTTGTGTGCACTCACTGCAACAGCATCTCATGGCGTGCTCATAAAGCCTCGCTCCATTTTTTACAAAATTGCTTTTCTTTTCTGCATTTAAGTCTTGTGGGTGGTGTGGGGAGACAAAGATGTCATGAATGATGTCAGCAAATCAGTTCCAGTCACCAAAAAGCCTCTGGTTTAGATCAACACTTCATGCAGTACTAGGGGCTTGGTCTACTGGTGAAGTAACTGGACACCAAGTCCACTGCTCAGGAGGCCAGGGGTTCCCCCCCCCCACCAAGGAAAGAGAGTGAAAATCTCTCTTCAATCTTACATTTTATTCTCAAGTAAACCAAGCACACTCAATACTCGAGAAATTTGTGAAAAGACTATCAATGCCTGTTATCTTACTCGTAAAATATCATTCAATAAACTATAACCAGCAGGGGTATGTATACCACATCATAGATGGAAAACCAAAATATTATACATACTGGACCCATATTTACTAGAAATGTTAGTTTTATTATAGATAACTCAGTTGAGTGTAGTGGGTTCAAATCCCTCCACTTCAAAATCCAAAAAGTTTTTTTTTTTCAAATTAATTAATTCTAACCACTTTTCTTAAATGTGGTTGGTTCAAGTCCCACCACTCCAAAATCAAAATCTTAAATCTGTATTTATTATAACTCCTTTTGTTATTTTGTAATATTGAAAACAAAGGTATTATTTATATTACCATCATTACTATCATCAGCCATTCCCCATTTTAAGACATAATTATGTTCTACATCTATGGTGGTTACTGAGTCTCACATGATTCACAAATCAAAAAGAAAAGCATCTTAAATTAGGTACTGTGTAAAGTGAACTAGAGAGGAACCAAATAGAAGGACAACAACGTGGGGGGGTCTCAAAATAGTAAACAGTTTTCTTTAAAAATAAAGACTCCATTCGCATTCATCATTGAGTCCAATAGCAGGGTTGGTGCTGTTAAGAGTATGGATCAAAAAAACTTCTCGTTTCCTTAATTTCAAGTCCCAAAATTGTGCACCATTATTTGGTTCATTTACAAGTTCCAGACCCCAAAAACGCAAGGATACTGCTGTATGTCCTGCTTCAGAGTAATGTCTGGCCACTGATGATGTTTCCACTTTAAGTCATATATCACTCTTGTGTTGACTTATTCGATTTCTTAATTCCCGGATGGTCTTCTCAACATAAAGTTTATCACATGGGCATTGTAGCAAGTAGACAACATGGTGGCTTTTACGCGTAATATGTTGTTTGATCCAAAATTTCCGATTTGTATAGGGATCCTCAAAAAACATTTTTTTACTAGTGTTCCCACATTGGAAACAGTGTCCACAGGGTACATTTCCTGTTGCCAATGGTCCCAAAAGCAACTGTTTTTCTCTTTGTGGTGCTTTAAAATGCTGTGTATGCACCAGTCTATCTTTGAGAGTAGGATTCCTCTGTGTTGAAAAAAGAGGATTCTGTATAAATCTCCTCTTCTGATATGTACCTAACTGTATCAATTGCCAGTTGTTATTGATAATTGATTTAATCTTATGATTTAGATGACTGTAAGAGGTTGAAAAAACTATTCTCTGGTCCGCTATAGTATTTCGTGTAGTTTTATTAAAAAATTGTTGTTGTGGAGTAGCTGTAACTTCTTGTGCCACTCAATCAAATGTGTCTTATACCCTCTATTTATTAATCTGAGTGTCATACTCTGAGCTGTTTCCATGTATAGTCTTTCCTTACTACAATTTCTTCTTGCCCTAATAAACTGTGACTTAGAGATAGAATCCTTAATATTCGGGTCATGGTAACTAGTATAATGAAGTAAGGTGTTCTTAGCTATTTATTTTCAGTGTGAGGGTTACCTACTAGGTAATTGGTAACTGATACCAGTGATACTGAAATGTGTTTTATTTATATGTTTTCAGAATGAACAACACAGTATGGGCCTGATGAAGTGGAGTTACCACAAAACTGTTGCCCAATTTTTGTGAGAAGAAAAATAAAAAAAGGAAAACATTTTTTTTAAAAAGTGGTGTTCATCCATTTCTTTGTTTTGTTTGATTTTCCTTGGTGCTAATGGTTGACCCAGTAAGTATAACATAAAAACGTGGCAGCCTGAAATCCACTTTGCACACAGAATACTCCATATTTTCTTGAGAAACCATCTCTCTGCAGCTGCCCCAGTGGCCCAGCAGTAGCATGTCACACAGCTGTACAGATGACCCAGGTGGATGATGTAACACTGAATCCGAACACTGTGCATCTTGGCTGAGGAGGGTTGGCAGTGGGTTCTGCCACCACAGTGACTCCTGTGACTGGGCCAGGAAGCTTGTTCCTGCCACAGTAGGAAGCTGCGTATGTGCAGTCAACAAAAGGCATCGCTCATACCAGAGGACAAGTGAGGGAGAAAATGCATGAGAAAAACCTGGTAGTTATCTATATCATGGCTGGGGATCCCCAAGGCTGGAATAGGGTATATCCCTGTGAACAGGGTCCACCCCCGTAATGACAACCACTGGCTGAGAGAAAAAGTACTCTGGAAAAATCAAACATTTCTATCAGCAGTTGCAACTGTCCTTCTGAAATCCATCCATGGGTACAATGTTTGGAAACAGCAGCAGGCTAACTCAGAGCACATCTGTCTCTCCTACCCGTTTGCCTCACAATGGCTCTAAGACTTCTGAGTCTGACTCTACTTTGAGCATAAAGGGACTGGAAAAATGTAGGGGCTGGGGGTATGATTGTTGATTTTATTAAATAATCTACTGATGATTATGCTACTGCTGCCTAGAGAAAAGGTAGGCTAGGTGCTGATAATATCAGGGCTTTAGTGAATGTGTTGGATAAGGCCCACAGTTCTAGAGATTCTATGGCTTTGGTGGCTGTAGACACTGAAAAAGCATTTGACTCAGTGGAGGGGGATTATTTATTTTTTTCTTTTGCCAGGAGAGACACACTAAGCTGGAAGCTTGTTTACAGGTGCAACCTGGGAGCACAACGAAGTTAAGTGACTTGCTCAGGGTCACATAGTATGCAAGTGGGGGCTGCAGGATTCAAACCCAGGTCTCCTGGTTTGCAGCTCGGAACCTTAAACCACTGCACTATACTGCCTCCCATTATTTGTTTGCAGTTTTACAACATGTAGCATTTTATAGTCTCAATGAGACCTGAAAGTGATCATGCGACCATCCTGCTTAAGATGGATGCAGGTGACATGGAAGTACCACCCTTAAACCCTCATCAGAATTCTGTACCCATGGCTCTGATGGGTAAATACAAACTAGCTCTCAATGCAAAAACCTAGGAGAGCCTTGCTGATCTTATATATGCTCCTTCATTCTCAAGTCTCTTCTCATTAGCCTATGAAAATACTAATGCACAGTATCTGAGTGACCATATAATACAGTGCTATTCACAAATCAACCAAAGAATCTATTCCCAGAATACAAATCATCTTCACTTACATACTTGGTTTGATGCACAGTGTAGAGCAGAAAAGCACAGACTAGCAAAATTGGTTAGTATGGTCAGGAAGAATCCGACGAAAACTAATTTTCTTCACTTAAATAATGCTCATAAAGCTTATAAAAAATTCTTAGCAGGAAAAAAATCAGAGTTTGCACTCAAACAATGGAACCACATGTTTCAAGCTATTACTTCCCAAGATTCCAAAACTTTTTGGACATTAGTAGCAAAAGGATCAAAAAAGTTTTCTCAGGAGCTTCCCTCATATATTCCAAAAGAAACTTGAGTCACTTACTTCAAAACTGTTTTCAGCAGTAGCATATTGTATAGAACCACTCCTGAATGGACCACTTCAGCTACATATGTACCCTTGATTTTTACATTGCATGAGGTAGAACAATCCATAACTCAATGAACTAATAATAAGGCACCTGGTCCAGATACTATTCCCAGTGAACTCTATAAAGCACACATGAATTATTGGGTTACATTTTTGACTAATGTTTTTAACCTATGTTCAAGAGAAAAATTTTGTTCCCCCCCGGACAACAAACATAATAGTACCTATTCATAAAAAGGGTCCTTTCCAGTCTCCGTCCAGTTATCGACCGATCAGTTTAACTCATTATTACCTGGGCAGCCATTTTGTGTCAGGTAAACAGTGGTTCAATTGTGCTTACTCAACTGGATGAGATAATGCTTGTGTGACTTGATTTCATTGTGGCTATTCACCTCTTTATCCATGGGATATACCACCCTGTAGGGGTACAATGCAAGGAACCCTGGAAGAGGGTTCCCTCCTATAAGTGCCATGGGAATGATTCCATTTGCTAAAGGTAGCTTAGGAAGAAGCCCATGGGCAGAGAGACAAGCCGCTGGAGGAGGAGGGGTGGATGGTGGGGCAACGAGAGATGAATCTTGAGAAGGCCTAGGATGATTAGGCATTTAAAACCCGATGGGGCAGTGATGTAGTTGCTCCACCCATTGAACCTCAGGCTAAATCCCTCCCATTCAATTGTGCTTATGCAACTGGATGAGATAATGCTTGTGTGACTTGATTTTGTTGTGGCTATTCGCCTCGCTATCCATGGGATATACCACCCTGTAGGGGTACAATGCAAGGAACCCTGGAAGAAGGCCCCCCCATAGGTGCCATGGGAATAATTCCATTGGCTAAAGGTAGCTTAGGAAGAAGTCCAAAAAGAATACCGAATCAGGTGTCAAGCATCGAAGATGGGAGAAATAACAGATATCTAGATTGAAAATAAATAAACAGATGTAGGTATGAATTACAGTAGAAAATGAGAAAAGACAAGGATGAGGAATGAAAGGAAGCTGACAAGATGTTGAAGGGCAGACTTCCTAAGGACAGAGGGATTGCTGGGGCCACCATCTTACTCCATCCACCAGCAGAGCCTAACTACAGAACCTATGAAACCACTAGCCCTATCTAATATTATGACCATCGGCAAGGAGGAGAGGGAAAAAAAACCCTATAAGGAGGAAACCTCTGGGGATCCAAGGCCTAGGTCGCCTTCTCTCCAGGCTGAAAGATGTTTGATTAAGGATGTTTGTCAGCTAATGAGAAGGATATGAGTAGGGCAGGATAGGGAAAAAAAAAAACAAAAGAAAGCACAGATCAGATGAGGGAGCCAAGAGAAAGCACAGATCAGATGATGATTGAAGAAGTAACAGGAGGCAGCATGGACCTGAGAGAGGTATGCTCGAGTAGTCAGTGGGAAGGAGTAGATCCATGTGGAGGTCAGATGAGCGAGGGGTATCCAGATGTGCTCATGGGAAGACTGATGATGATGAAGATTGATGACGATGATCACCACAGGAGTGCAGCAGTTCAATGAGGTAGCATAAGACACAAGGAGAGGTATACTCGAGTGAGCAATGTGATTAAGTAGACTTTGAGGCCAAGAAGGCATGTCTGGAACCAGAGGGTGTGCTCGGGTTGAGCGATCTATGGTAGCAAAATGGATGAAGGACGATGCTGGAGTGAAGCCATGAGTGGAGTGGAGTGGAGTGAATCCTTGATGGCTGGTATGAGATAAGGCATGCCACAATGAGAGACGAATCTTGAGAAGGCATAGGATGATTAGCCATTTAAACCCAATGGGGGGAGTGACGTAGTTGCTCCACCCATTGAACCTCGGGCTAAAGCCCTCCCAGTAGTTCAGACTTCATATGGAGCTATTGGAGATGAGAGTTAATAGACATCAGTGGTAAAATATTCACTAGAATTCTTTTGGATAAGTTGCAGAACTGGGTTATTAATGCAACTCTGTTTTCTACTTTTCAAGCAGGTTTCTGACATGGGTTTTCAACTATTGATAATATTTTCATATTAGCATACCTACTGGAAAAATAAAGGATTTATAGGAAAATTAAGTTATATGCACTTTTCATAGACTTCTCTGCTGCATTTGACTCAGTGATTAGAGAAATATTATGGGATATTTTACTGGAAAGAGGCATTTCTCTCAATATCCAATCCAATATATTTGCTGTTCTGAAATACCACCACTGCTATTCAGTATGATAGTAAAGGTAATTTAACAGAATATTTTTTAACACAGCAAGGAGGGTGAAGCAGGGCTGCTTGCTGGCCCCCCTTCTGTTCAGCATTTATATCAACTCTTTACTTAAATTTGATTAATCACTCCCATTAGACTCTCCATGTATAAATCAGCAGCAAATTCCAATACTGGCATATGTGGATGACTTGGTCCTTCTGTCACTGACTACTATTGGCCTTCAGAGGAAGATAAATCTTATCAAGTCTAAATGTGACCAACTCACTTTCAAAATTAACCTTAGTAAAACTAAAATTATGATATTTGGCAAGCAAAATCAAGGCTCATCTTCATATAAATTTCTGTTGGAAAATAATCCTATTGAGGTGTCCTCCTCATATACCTATCTAGGGATAAAATTCACAGATAATGGTTCATGGTCACTTCATCACAAAGAACAGCATCTAAGGTGAGACTAGCTGTAAAAGCACGACAAATGTTTAACTGGAAATATGGTGGTTACACAATCATCCCAGCTTTAAGAGCTGCGAAAGCCAAAATTAACCCATTATTGTTATATGGGCCTGAAGTTTGGGGAACAAGCCTCATTCTTCCTTGGAACACCCCTTACTATTCTTCTATAAGACCAGAGTCATAAAATTTTTAAAACACGGTTTCACTAAGTGCAGCAGCAAGTCTGGCTGGCTATGCCAAATTATTAATGCTGGGGCATTTAACAGTGATCACCACAGTCCAAAGTCAAATACTGCTGTAACAGGCTATTTGTTTCACTCACAGCTGTGGAGTCTATTCTCCTTCTGCCACTGCTGGTTCCAGACCAAAATCCCTTTCTCCAGTTCCTAACCCATTTCACGAAATGTTTGTTTTTCAATTGAGTGTCAGAGCCATTCTCATGAGCCTTGCCCAATGTCAGACAATGGAACTTCTTCTGGCTCCACGAAAGACCTCAGAGTCTGACTCTACTTTGAACATAAAGGGACTGGCAAAATGTAGGGGCTGGGGTATGATTGTTGATTTTATTGAAGATTCTACTGGTGATGATGATGTTGCTGCTGCTGCCTAAATACTATTTTATTTAGCACAACAAATAAACCACATTAGTTAGGAAACTGCTATAGGCCCCCAGGTGCAGATCAAGAAATTAATAATGCCTTACTACATGAGATAAAACTAGCTAGTGAACAAGGCAATACAATCATCTTGGGTGATTTTAATTACCCATGAATTGATTGGAATAACTTCAAGGCATCTTTAAACCATGAAATAAACTTCTTAGACATGTCCATTAATTGTGGCTTAGAACAGCTAATTCTTGAACCTACTAGAGGTGAGAACATATTGGATTTAATACTAACCAATGTCAATGAAATCAGTAATATTTCTATTCTGCCTCCATTGGGAACCAGTGATCACAACATGATTGTGTGCCAACTTAATACCAGCATAAAACCAGTTAATACTGGCACAAAGATAAGAAATTATACTTCACAAAAATCTAAACAGGCTTATAAAATATTTGGAGGCTATAACTTGGGATCATTTAGTTAACTTTGATCCTAACGAGGCCTGGATCAGCTTTAAAGAAACTATAAATTCTGCTGTGGACAAATTAGTTCCCTTGAGAAATAAACATAACAAGGTGGGCAAAATTCCACCATGGATGACTTCAGGGATAAAAAAGCAACTTAAGCTAAAGCATAAGGCTTATAGGAAATATAAAGCTAATCCAACTACTACATCGCAAACAAACTTTTTAAAGGTACAAAAACTATTAACAAAATATGATCAAAAGAGCTAAATATAAAATCAAATTTAAAATTGCCCACTGTAAAAATCCCAAATTACTTCACTCCTATTTAAACTTTGACAAATCTGCTGCTCAGAATATAGGGCCCTTTAACTATAAAGGTGCTACCATCAATGACCAAGCAGACATAGATAGTTTCAATAATCACTTTGCCTCAATATTTGAGCAAACGGCTGTTGACAATGATGTCTTGGCACATAACATTAACAATGTGTACAGCATCTCTAAAGATGAGGTGGAACTTGAATTAAGGAATATTAAGACTTCCACCAGCCCGGGGATATTATTGATACATTCCAACATGGTTTTAAACAGGATGCATCGTGTACTACTAACCTGGTTATTTTTTATGAACAGATAAGTCAACGCCTTGATAAAGGTTGTCTATCTGACGTCATACTGTTAGATTTTTCCAAGGTGTGTAACAAAGTATCCCACATCATCTTAGTTGAGAAACTGATTGACTTTGGCTTTAGTCACATTTTCTTGCAGTGGATAAATAATTGACTACACGGTCACATATAGCGAGTGAAGGTCAATGGATGTTTTTCAGATGAACAAAAAGTATCTAGTGGTGTTCCCCATGGCTCAGTTTTGGGCCCAATTTTATTCAGTATATTTATCAGTGATATACAAAAAGGTTTAACAAATAATTTGATCCGATTCGCTGATGACATTAAACTAAGTGGCGAAGTGGATACCTTTAATAAATGTCTGTCCTTGGTAAACAATTTGAACAAACTAATGGAATGGTCTAGTTTAAATGGCATGCAATTTAACATTAACAAATGTGTAGTTATGCATTTCAGAATAAAAAATCATATCTATAAATACATTATAAATGATTCAATTCTGCTCACTGTAACATCTGAAATCGATCTCAGGGTGAAAATTAGTGTCAGACTTTCATCATCTGGTCATTGTAGATATACTACAAATAAAGCCAGAGACCTTGTTAGAAAAATAAATTGATCTTTTATTTGCAACTCAGAACAGTTTATTATCCTTGTTTATAACACTTACATTAGGCCCAGCCTTGACTACTGTTCCCCAGCATGGTTACCACATTTGTTAAAAGATATAAATATGGTTGAAGGCATTCAAAAATCTGTCATTAAACTAATCCCTCATATTAAAAGTTTGCTTTATAATATTAGACTCGAAGAAACAGGTCTGTTCTCATTGAAACAAAGGAGACAAAGAGGTGACCTTTTGCTCTTATACAAACTGCTTCAGTCCCAAGAACTAAGTAATCAATGTAACCTTGTATTTAGTAATACACGAAACTGTCTAAGGTCACATAAGAGAAAACTAGTGATCCTCAGCTCTGTAACATCCAAAAGAGACAATTACTTTACTGTAAGGGATACTAAGGCTTGGAATAACTTGCCAAGGGAAGAGGTTGAGGTTACAAATTTTATGGAATTTAAAAACTCCCTGGACAGAAATATTTCTTCAAAATCAAAAATGGTTTAATGATACCCACATGTGTGGGGGACAATCCAGATGGGCCTAGTAGCCCCCTTTTGTCCCATTTTTCCTCATAGTAATCCTAGTAGTTCTTCAGAATTCAGGAAAGACAGTGGTGTAATTTTCCAATGGATTTACATTCTGTTTTAATGCCTACTGCTGTCTGTCTGTCTCTCATTGTTTCACACAATTATTGCAGCAAGTAGCAAATGCACCGTGAGTGCACACCCACAGTCATGAATGCAGTCAAGCTGAGTGTACTGCTATGCCAAACCTTTACTGCGCATAGTGAATTGTGTATAAAACATAAAAATGTAGTCCTTTGGTGTCAGGGCATGGTTATATGATTAAAAGTCCTCTGTTTTTTAATTAGTTCAATTTCTCTCTTGAAAGATGCTGGACCATCACACTGCAGTCTCAGATTTAGTGCTTAACATAGCACAAGCAGTACTGAGTGTCTACTCCACACTACAGTGTAGGGCAAAAAGAGCTTCAGTGGGTCCCCTTCAATTTGTTTAATATCTCCTTGATAATGTGGGGCTGGTTGATATGGAAAGTTCAATGTTCTAATGCTACACAAATGCCAGCCATGCCGTCCTTGTATTCAAAAAGTGATATATTATTTTGTTAAGGCAAATCCAAGATCCCCTAATATTGTCCAACATTTCCATCGTCAAAGCACAGGTCAGGAAGCATAGGAAAAACCAGGAGCAGTTGTAAAATTCACAAGAGTTTTATTAGTACTAGCAGTAACATAAAAAATAAAATTGTTCTGTATAACTATTTACAAAGGCAAAATAAACAGAAGATGCATCTGAGTTTTCCTTCAGTCTCTGTGTCCCCTTTTTTGCAAGCAACTGCAGCTCTGTCTTATAAGTCCTTCCAACCCTCCTTCTTAACAAGCATCCTGTTTTTTCTAAAGTGGTCTAGTATATTTTAGGCAGGTGCGGGCAGGAACATAGTGTCCCAGAGCTGAGGCCCCTTTTCCACAGCTCTTCTGCAAAATGCTTAAAAATTGCACTCAGGTAACCTCTTGAGTTTCCAATAGCTTTCTGCAATCATTTCAAACTATAATAATATACATTTTATCTGTAACACTATACATTTTCTAAACAAAGGGATCCCAATATAAGTTATATTTCCACATAATAATTTACATATATTTTATACCAGCAGATATGCAAGGGAGGCAAAGAGACAGAACAGCAAGTGAAGGTAGAAACAGTGAGAGGCAAATAATTGTGAGACTGCCAGGTGATCAAATCCTAGGTCTCACAGGAAAATTTGGTTGTGCAACCAGACAGACAAGAGACAGAAAAGGACAGATCCTTGCATTTAAACACTTTCTCCATAACAACTGAGACAGGGTCCTATTCAACCCTGTCACAGTTTCACCTAGATAGGCTTCCTCAGGGACTTTAGTATCTATGATAAATACATACATTATAAATATTAATATATTGAGTTATGATAGTCAGCTAGCATCACTTCATACGTAGTGTGTGGTGGAATGTGGTTGTGTATGGCAAGCCATACACCACAAAAAGTCATTTTGCTGCAGTAGTGATGTCCTTACTAATGCAGAACTACTTTTCATTCTTTGTTAGTGAGGACATCATAGTACAAGGGACTCCAGCAGCAGTTGAGATTTGTCCCTTGAGCTGCTGTGGGAGAGTCGCAAGCATGTGCTGGACAGCGGCAGTTAATCCTTGGTCAGCAGAGCTGATCTAAAATGGGGAAAAGTGATTTTTTTAAATTTTAGTCACCTTACATTGTATAGAACAGTTGTATGGTAACCATACACTACTCAGCCATTCTTCCACCTCATGGATACAATACCTACTTAGGGACCTCTCGAGCTTTACTCCTGCAGTCATCAGTTGGCATTTTATCCACTCAATAGAAGACTAGCCTACACTATCCTATATGTTATAAGTCACATCCTAGCTATCCCTTGTCTGGTACACTCCTCAATGTACTGTTTTAATCAATAATATTTACTTCATATCAATTTTATTTTAATACTTAATAACATTACTGACCTAGTCTCAGTGTCAATTTCTTTTATCACAGGTAAGTATTTATTAAAATCACTAGGGTTAAGTCCATTACTAAATTATTACAGCGGTGCACAACATAGATTAGAATCCTAAGCAAATTAAATTTCTCATTTTAGCTCTTGCACTTACAACTGACTAATCTTTAATTACCTGGGGTTCTTTAGAAGAGTCATTTTAATGATTGTTTTTATCTATGTCAGGCTCATTTCATTCATCCTGCATTGTTATACATAATCATTTGTTTAAATAACCTCACTTTGTTTGGATTCTATTTTTTTTTTCCTTTTAGGCATATTTTACATACACTAATGGATAATGTAGCACTCTAGCTCTGTTCACATTCTTTACCTCTACTTAGTCTTATAAGGATTACATCATTCTTATAATTTGCTATGTCATTAATATCAACAGATTCCATGTTTCTTTAAGAGAATCACATGCTTATCACTGTAATGCTATGCACATTGCCAGTTCCACTGTCTCATAGTTTACTAGCTTTCAGTCATACCACCTTTATTTTACTTAGCTCATTTTGTACACTGTTATACCACGGGCAAAGTTGCCACATTTATTCTTTGACAGCACTTTTTTGCATTTCATGTTCTTGCACCACAGGTGAAATCACCACGTTGATAATTTATCTGCTCGCCTTAATGTGTTGTGCACCAACTGAAATGTTTCTCTACTTTCCTAGACATTTTACTTTACTATTTATAGTTCACTGCTACAGGAAAATGTTGACTGTGTTATTAAGACCAAAAGGTAGTCTGAAGAATTTCATTTTGATCAAGTGGTTATCACATACCTAACAATGTTGCAGGCTTCAAAGTGGTTCTATTATGCAAGACTTAACTGTTGTTCCTGTTTTCTTTTAGGATCTAATAACGTAAGTCATTTGCAATTACTCTCTGTAATATTTTTAATGAATACCTTACTATAGCTTTACTTTTCAGCACACCAGTACATTTATTTATATTTTTGCCACAATTTTCTTTGTACATACCCTGTATTTTTGCTTAGCCACAGTTAATTTCTCATGTTCCCTGTCTTTAAGATTTCATTTGTTCTGGTCTGAATCTGTTTGACTGGAGCTGTAGGTTGTGACAAAATAATTTGTTTAATACACCGTGCTTTTACTCAAAATTAGCCAAACCAAGGTCAGTAAAATATTTTTGCTTACCTCTCTAGCTTCCTCTTACAGTTTCATGGTGCTTAGTGATGACAGCGCTTGTCACTTAGTTCAGTTTTTAAGCTCTGAACCAGAGGGCACACCCAGAGGTCAGCCAATAACTTTCTGCCATATCAGAGAAGTGTCATAGCTGAAAGCCACCTCATTAGCCCACCTGCTGGTGGTTGCTTAGTAACAAAGGCTGTACCCAGGTGGCTTTCAGCTATGACTTGCTGGCAGCATGCTACCATCTGTGGTAGCCAGTGTCACCCAAGTGCTGGCATTCTCAGTGTGCTCGGATACAGAGTTGCAGCAGGACAGCATGGTCAGCTCAGCAGTGAGCTGTTTGTGTGTGAGTGTCAGGAGTCACAACCAGCAGGTCAGGTCGGAGAACTAGAGGCATTTTATAACTAAATATGTAGTTTTATCTGTGACTGTGACAGTGTCAGGCTCAAAGCAAAAACTCACTTAGAAAAAAATGGCAGACAAATGTTTTTGAGATGGCACATTGATATATATTGGTTCTAAGGCCGTATGTACTGGCCCTTTTTATTTACTGGGCTATACTGGAATAAGAAGGTATGGGTAGAATCATGTTTCTCTACTCATTTTGTAACTGTACATATAAACATGTAAAAGAAATCAATTCTGGTAGCCATAGAGCTCCAGAAATAAGTATTCTCTTCATACCTATATTTGGTCCTATGCATCTCATAAACCTGCGATTTAGATCAACCAGTTCAAAAAATTACTGTCACAACATGATTTATTTGTTCTGCCCTCCCTCCATCTTCTTGTGATAGACCACAGTAGATCACAGTTAAAATCCACTCCCAAAATGACTCCATGGGATACATGTAAATAAGGTTGGACCAATTTTGAAAGACTTATCCTTTTATTAGTTTTGGAGGCATAAATATTAATTAGATGACAAGTTTTCCCTAACATTGTAATATCTACAAGCATAGCTCTATTGGGCAGAATATTCATCAAATAAGAGATTTTGCAATCTGTTCCTCCAAAGCAAATTACTACGCTTCCCCAACACAACTTCCCTTCCCAGCTGACCAAATAAGCATCCCCAACTCCACAATTTTTCAGTTTCCTGGATATCTGAAATTGACTGCAGTCTAGTATCCTGGAAGAAAAAAGGTAGCATAGTTTGAAGCCTAAAGGGCATAGAAAATGATAGCCTGGCATCTTGGATTCTTTAAACTATTTAGGTTTAAAGTTGTACATTTGAGTTGCACCTCCTCAGCTATGGAACCTACAGAGGAGGAAAAAGAGAACAGGATAAAACAACAACAAATACATTTTGTAATCGTTGCCACTTTGAGATGGTTTGAATTCATTTTGTGGATCTTTTCTTTTCTTTCTTTTCCTTTAAATTTCTTCAAGGCTTTAGCATCCTCCACCATGTCGCAGATGTTGGAAGACAGAGTTCTCTGAGGGACCCTATGATAAAGAGTATAATTAATTCTCTTCCATTGTATTTCCCCATTGTTTCTTTTGTTGCAGTGACTAAAATTTATTTGACAATTTGAGAAACTATATTTTTGGGCATTTGGCTTTGGCTGTTGATACATAGGCCTCCTTCTGCCAGGTATGATTGTCATTCCTCCAACCACTGGGAGTGGTGATGGGCATCACAGGGTCTATCTCTTTTGTTTTCTGGACTGTATTTTGTGATGGTTCTGTGTTCCAGGAGATTTGTACTAGTATAATTTCCTCAAGCTCGGCCTCTTCTGAGCCTCTATTGTATGGTATCATCCTCCAGATTTAAGATGACAGCTGTCAAAATAGGCAACTCAGCTGATATGGATGGTTGCGATAACCACACCATTTGACCAATGGTATTCTGGTTTCCAGTTGCTTTGTCAATTTTTTTTAAAGAAAGTCCTGATAGTTCGTGATCTGGGGGCTGTTCCATGGGTTTCTTAGCACAAGACTGCTGAGTTTAGATCACAATAAAGACTTAATCTAGGTGGCCTGCTCTGTTGTGCAACACCCGGGGGACATAGTCTGTAGGCATGTTCCAATTCTTGGCACAGGTTACATCAAAAGGCACTACAGCAATTTGTGCTGGTGTGAATGAAACCAGGGCACAGTCCACAGCAGAGCTGATCACATGTGTTGCTAAGGTGTAGCAGGGAACCACATTCATAGCAAGCCTTGTGCAGCCCTGAATAAAAACATATACCCCTGTCTTGGCCTATAAAACAAAACTAGGCCAGCCCGCTGGTACAGTGGTTAGATTTCCACTTGTGATGCCAATGACATGGGTTCGGGAATGGGCCCAGGAGTTGGAGGGCCGGCCGGGGGGAAGATCAAGCATCCTGGGGACTGCTTTCCTTTTCTGGGGGAAGGGAGGAAGAGTGTCCAGTGCTTTTCAGACCCCTGGCAGAGGCTGGGGGTACCGTTGCTGCCTGTGCCATCGCTTAGGGGGATGGGGCAGATGCTGGACATCATTGCATGTCCTTGCCCAAAGGGATCCAGCAAAAAAACAATGGTGGCTGCCTCAATGATGTCTTATATTGCTGGCCCCAATCGCTCATTGGGCTCCTGCCGGTAGACCTAGTCCCAGTGTCTGTTGTCCCCGACCCGACTCCGCATCCCGCCCTGGGGGGTAAGCCCAGGGAGGCAATGCCAGTAGGTGACCCCTGCCAGTTTCCTTGTACCGGTGTTGCAAGGGATCATGCTGGCAAGACAGTCCCACCCTGGGGGGTAAGCCAAGGGGATCGCTAAGCAGAAGTAAGTCCGGGGGGCTAGGTGGGGGGCCTGGAAGAGTGGGGCTGAGCTCAGGGATAGCTTCAGATAAAACATACTAAATAAAGAAAAACTGTTTGGTAGATGCTGTATGCCAGTTTCAGTTTGTTTTAGTTTCACTCTAATCTCCCAGCCTCATGTCCACAGCTGCTCTGAGTCCATAATAGACTCTGATCTCCCTTGGATTTCACAACACCGCTGGAGCCAGAGAAAAAATGTAAGATATGTTTATCCATTCATTATGAAACAGGATTGTAATGATCTTAAAAGAGGGTTTCATTAGAGGTATTGCAATGAGAGGGCCCAAAAGGACTATCCTTTAACTCACTGTATTTTTCTACAATCTGCCAGATATGCTGCTGTCTTAAAACTGATAGCATAACTTGTGTCATCAGAAGGATGAATTAGGGCATTTATTTCTAAGACAAAGAATTTTAAGAAATTCTTCAGCAAAATGTTGCTTATACATATATAGGCATGAATACAGTATTCGAGAGACTCATACCTAATGCACATTGACACCCTGTAACTTTTTGCTGAATTGTTAAAAGGTTCACATGACACACTTAATTTGTAGTCCCACATTAGGAGAGATGTTAAAAATAACATGACCCAGTTTGGTTCCACTGTGCTCTTTCAGTTTTATCACAAACATCGATTTACCCCTTCAAATAGGGTTCCATTTTGCGACATTGCTTCCATTCCCAATTTAAGTATTTAAATACAGCCCTTTATTGTGCCTTAGAAACCCAAATGTTGTTAATGTGTTATCTAATTACTTCATTTAAGCCTCACCCAAGAACTCCCAGTACAGAATAAACGTTTTTGCCTTTTATTTAATAATTTTATACAGCTGTAACGTTCATTACATGTAGTGTCCATCTAGTACCTCATCCTAAGCAGACTGTGCCTTTAATTTGCATGAACTGTGGTCCAAAAGCATTATTGTGTCTGGTGACCTTCTTTTTGTTACTGACATGCTGCCAAAACCTTGAAGTTTGTTATAACTCATTTATTTAGAAAATTCCTTTTTCCATGGCATGTTATTTTCGTGTCCTTTGTTACCCACGCTATTATTGGTTCTTCCACCGCCCAGAATGTTCGGAACCAGAATGCATGCTGACACCTTCAGTCATCACCCCATGGTTTCTTAAAGCTGTGGACCTGGTGGGTCTGTATTCTTTGTACTGCCACCTACATTCTGGACAAGACATGTTGTCCTCCTGAAGTTTGGAGTTATGCACATTACGGGCACTACAGTGGGCTATTCTCTGCATCTCAGCTGCTCTTTTGTTCCCCGGTGTGTCAGATGTCTGCAGGTTGTAAAGGTACACATTTGCTTTTTGGGAAACACAGAGACATGTAGTCGGACCTTGCCTCATGGTCCCAAGATGCTGAACTGGGGGTATGAAGGGTGGGGTAGGGGCCTAGAGAGTTGATTATAAAGCATTTTAAAGTTGAACAACTGCAGGTTTCCTAGATTAAATGGTTATACATATTTACCTATTCTATAGACCAAGTCTCTACATGGGGATCATTCTGTGTGGCCTGGTCCCTGTGGGGGGCATTTTGTGTGATCCTATTCTCTATCAGGGGCACCTTTAATGTTACTGCTGCTAAATAGTTTGTTCTGTACTGGGCAAAAACTGCAGTTTTGGGAGTATATCAATTGGACCTGGTTAGTGCTGGGGCTCATTTGTATCAGGCATCAGAACACCATATCGACAGTTTGGAGAGTTCTGTAATGAGAAATAAAATACATGTTGTATTGGGGAGTAAATGAATAGGACCTGGTCTCTGCAGGTGCTCAGTTTGTGTAGACCTGATCTCTTTAGGGGCTTATATTGTGTGGGAGGCATCAGAACACCAGAACTACTTTTAAACTGCCTGTGTATCTGCTAAACTTAAAAAGAAATCCTGGTTAATATCATATTTATTTTTGTAAAAACACTTCTGTAGAACAGAAAAACGGTCAGTACTCCAAACATACTCACAGTACTTATTTATTTTAAGTGCAAGTGCATCGAAGCCATTTAGCAGCAGAAAAGCAAATAGCAGCAGTAAACGAAGCATTGGGTAATCCACAAATTTCTCAGATCCACAGGAGTCTATAAGATGGCAACTTTTAAAAAAAAACATATTGCACCCACAGACTCAACACTGAGCACCCAAACACCAGCACAGAACCATTTACATTTCAGCAATATGTTTTGTGATCATTAGGTGTGCCATGTGCTACATGTTAGGCCAAGAGTCTAGCATGGCACATTAAACAATTACTGAGATTCACTGCAACAGTAAAATTAGTGTAAAAGGGCACAAACACCAAAAATGGATGTAAAATGACTGTAATTGATGGTAACCGTGTTGCAGTCACCAAAAACATCAACCCTGTTCATTGTTCTTGTGCAGTTTTAGGCTCATTTGGCTGCTGTTGCAGCGTATCTCAGTAACTGGGCTATGTGCTATATGGTATGCCTTAAATGGCTTCCATGGCAGTACAAGTGAAGAAAAATACAGTTTTTTTCCTTACTGGGATGATTGCTGTCAGTGACTGTTAAAGTGTTACCCATTGTTCTGTATTTTTTTATTCCATTTTTTTGTGCACTTTTAGGCTTACTTTGCTGTTGCAGTGAATCACAGTAATTGTTTGGTGTGCCATGTGCTGCATGATAGGCTGAGGGCCTAGCATGGCATATCAAGCAATTACTGACATTAACTACAATAGCTGAAGAAACCTAAAAGTGCACCCTCTCCCAAAATGCACTGGTTGCCATATGCACCTGCAGGACCATGCTGTGGGCACAGTGAGTGACGGTACCATGGAGGGGTCCATTTGACAACAGGAAGGGGCTGTGTCTTCAGTTGTGGCTGTGACCTGGGGGATGGCATCATTAGTAACAGGAATAACTGTGTATATCTGCACCATACAAGAGGACCATGCAAAATTACCTTGCACTCTGTGATTACAGGACTTCACCAGATTTCGGGTCCATGACTTTCCATTTGTATTGTGCCAACCTCAGAAATTCTCCTGGACACAAACCTTGTTTGCCCATAACAGGGCTTTGGAATATGGACATCTGCGCAAATCTGGGTTTGTGCAGAAAAACTAGGCTTTGCACATGGGCAAGCTTTTGAAGATCTGGCCCCTGAAGTCAGTTTTTAATTTCATTTTCATTTCTTAAAACACATTTTAAGATTGAAGCAACTCATTCAAGGGCATAGTTCTATTAGTAGGAAGTAACCCACTCCAGGGTGTGCAGTTATTAGGGATTAATCAATAGCCCGAGTGCATTGTGAAGCATGACGCTACTGGCTGAGTGTCCTCACAACACCCAGTGTGTTGCTTAATCCCCAATAACCGCACACCCTGGGGTGGGCTATTACACTTATAACAGAGGGTGCACTACAAAACAAGGAGAAAGCAATATACATGTTTTTTCTCCTTTTATAAAAGACAAGCTAATTACTGTATTCTGCTGCCTAAAAAAAGAGTCCCCAACAAAATGGCTGTCATGCACATACAGATGTCAGAAGGAAAGTGTTGCTATGCTTTCTCTAACATTTGTTGTGCATGATATGCCTTCTGAGACAGCACAGTAGCTCTGAAGTGCAAAATATGGAGTTGCCTCTTGTGGTACAGACACGGTGTCTATATCTCCACTGGCTTAGCTGCTCTGTCTCTCTGTCTGTGGTTACATTAATGCATGGCAAGCAAGTAAACATTTTCACCAGCTGTGCAGTCACACAGTCTACCAGACTGTATTCTACCAGTTAAGAAATGGCAACTAATGGGACTCAGAGCTTGCAGGTCTTTCTGGAACTCTGTTTCTCTGTCCACCAGCATAAAGCTCACTTTCAGATCATGACATCATTGGGGGGGTCTCCCTCTCTTCACACTGTACCATCTGACTTTATGCCACAACTATGGGATTTACCTGTCCATCTGGCTGTGCAACAGAAAAATGACCATGGGGACCACACACTTCACTCTGGGAACAAGCTTGGGTAAGAAGCAAAACTACAAACTTTGAACACTACAGCTACCATTGCTGCACTGCCTGGGACTACATGGCAGGCCCCGGCTCTCACTTACTAAGCATGGATAATAATGGCTGCTCCACAGACTGAAATTTTGCACTATAACAAGATCAGAACAGAAACACAGGCTGATCTCTCAGAGGGATGGTTCACCACTAACTGTCATATATTGTGGAGTAAGCAATGGTCACCTGATGGTTGTTTACCACTCACCTGCCTTTATATACCCCATGTTATAAGTCATTAATACACTTTCAGTGTTTTGCCTTCAGCCTTGACTATCACAAGCATCAAGGGCATGCATTAATCCCAAACATCCCCATTCATCTCATAAAGATATAGCTGGTTTCCCTCTCTCTTTTTGTAGGCTTGGGACCAGCTGGTATATGTAATAGACAGACCAGGTGAGATTCAATCCATACTACACTGTAACATAAAACATTTGTGAATATCTTAAGTTAATATAATGTTGTGACTACAGTACAATCTTCAAAATGTTCAAAAAATGTTATACCAAATATCCATAGTATGACAATCAATTTTTTGGTTGAATATTAGCAATAACTTTTGGTATGACTTAGTGAGACACTTGGTATGATACTGATACTACTGTTCTGGTGTCCATGTTACTCATGTGACTTTTGTGTGTGTCTGTGTTACTCACGTGACGTCCTGTGTAGTCTGAGTTACTCACGTGACACCCTGTGGAAAAAACCCTTGTAAATAAAGTATAATTCACTTTCTGAAAATTAAGTGATTTCTGTCTTTTCCTATGAGGGTAATATAGTTGTGCAAAAAAACAATGGGCTAGAAAATCAAGGACATGAATGTGATAGCCAAACTTAAACATGTCCAGATTTGGGCATACTGTGATCAGTAAACATGTTGTGGCATAATTACCAACAAGTTAAGTTAATGATAAAAAACTGAAACGTTAGATATTATGCTACCTAAATAGATACCATAGACATAGTAATATCAAAAAATATATGTTTGATAATATGATAAATTTGCTGTCAAGGACATGATGTTACGTCGCCCTTGTGGAACTTTTAATTCCATTTTTTAGCACCTCTGAACTACAAACTATCTTTATGTTGGGGACTGAAATACTGCCACATGCACCCAATGTAAATATGATATAGTTATGACAATTGGCCCAAATAAATTTTGGAACCTGATTGCCACACTTTGTCTCTCGAGTAGCATATTGGTACATATATATATATATATATATATATATATTTATATATATGCAATAAGCGTCAGCATATATGTTGCGTGATAAATCTGTGTATCTGAGCTACTATGTGTATAAATGTGAAATCTCACATTTATACACATAATAGATATGTCATCACAGACTTATACACATAGTAAACACGTCATCAGTGATACACCCCCATGACCAGCCTGCCGGCACCACTTCCAGCAGTTTCATTTCCACAACTACTCAAAACAGTACAACCATCCTTTATCCAAGAGAACTTTAAAATGCCCAAAGCATGACTATTTTTAACTCAGTGAATCACTTGCTCCATGCCACTTTTGCTTTCATGTTGGCTTCCAACCAATACGCTGCTGCTCCTCTTCTCCCCCATCTCTACATGCCCCACGTCAGCACTCCCCACATATCTCCATGCTGAAGCCGCAATTTAATTCTCACCTTTTATCTCAAAGTAAATCTGGGTGAGTTCTGTTTATTCTCTTGCTGCACCAACTTGCTCCTCTGAAGCTGTGCCACTGGCTCACTCATTAACAGAGCTGCCACAGCAAACAGGACACCCAACATGTTCAATCTTGCTCACTCACTCACCTGCTCTCTCTAAAGCCCGACAAACTAAAAACTGTGGGGGGGGGAGTTAAGCCAAAACACTATTCTCTCAGGCAGCTCCCACTCTTTACAATAATAGCAGTTCTCCCGATCCTGTATATGCTTCACTCTGTCTCACTAGCCCACCCAACATTCCCCTCGCTCGCTCCTCACACTCAAAATCCCATTTTTCTTTAATGAAACCAGACAACAATAAAAGTAAAAAATTCAGCACTTAGTGGGTACACCCAATGGTTGGTACAAGGGATCGCTGGCTAGCTAAACAGAACTGCCATTTTTTTCAGTTTTTTTTCAAGCAAGCCACCTCTCCACCAATTAAAGGCAACACTGTTATGTCAATGCCATCGTCATGATGAAGTGGCCATGGCAATGGCACTACGTAAAAGTGGAAGAGCACTGTATTATCAACAAACCCCCCACAACTATTAAAATTTAAAAACAACACCAAAGCATAATTAAAAATATTAAACAAATGCAAGGTCCCTGCCTATTGTATAAATGAAATACACAACAGGGACCTTGTGAAATAAATGATTTATTTTCACTCATGCTGTATGACCTTGGGCACATCACTCATGCCTTACACCACTCGTGAGGTTACCCAAGATCAAACAGCACTCGTGAAATTATTCCACAGGTCCCTGCTGTGTATCTCTTATATATATATATATATATATATATATATATATATATATATAGAGAGAGACATAGAAACATAGAATTTGACAGCAGATAAGGACCGCTTGGCCCACCCAGTCTGCCCATTTCCCTACCTGATGGATAAGCTGCAGATTCTAGTTAATCAACAGCTTGCTTCCTCCTGCCCCCCACTAGAATTGCCTTACGCCTGTCCCATGCATTCTTGAATTTTCCCGCTGTTCTTGACTCCACAACCTCCTCAGGAAGGCTGTTCCATGTATCCACAACTCTCTCTGTGAAAAAATACTTTCTAACATTACCTCTGAGCCGTCCCCCCTCTATCTTCAAATTGTGCCCCCTTGTTCTTGCACATCTCTTCTTCTGAGAGATACTATCCTCTTGTACCTTGTTAATTCCCTTGAGATACTTGAAAGTTTCTACCATGCCCCCTCTCCCTCCTTTCCTCAAGGGTATACATATTAAGCTGCTTTAGTCTCTCCTCGTATGTCTTCTGGTGCAGACCTTGCATCATTTTGGTTGCCCTCCTCTGAACAGCCTCCACTCTGTTTATGTCTTTGCAGAGATGGGGGTCTCCAGAATTGCCCGCAGTACTCCAGATGGGGTCTCACTAACTGCCTGTACAGAGGGATAACAACTTCCTGTTTTCTGCTGATGTTGCCTCTCCCTATGCATCCCAGTATCCCCCCAGCCTTCCTTACTGCCTTCTCACATTGCTTGCCCACCTTTTGGTCATCTGATATAATTACTCCTAGGTCTCTTTCTATTTTTGCTGTTGTTATTAACTCACTCTCCATTGTGTACTCTTCCCCTTGGTTTTTGTTTCCCAGATGCATTACCTTGCATTTCTTTGCATTGAATCTGAACTGCCATGTATTTGACCATTCCTCCAACCTTGCCAAGTCCCTTTTCATTCTTTCCACCCCACCTTGTGTATCAACCCTGTTGCAGATCTTTGTGTCATCTGTAAAGAGGCATCCCTTTCCTTCCAGGTGCTCTCCAATGTTACTTATAAAGATATTAAAGAGGACCGGTCCCAGTATCGAACCCTGCGGTACCCCGCTAGTTACCCTCCTTTCTTCACTGTGGACTCCGTTTACTATTACCCTTTGCGTCCTGTTGTCCAGCCAGTTTTTTATCCAGGCTACCACCTTGGGATCCACTCCAAGGCTGGCTAACTTGTATATTAATCTTTTGTGTGAGACTGTGTCGAATGCCTTGCTAAAATCTAGGCAGGCCATATCCACAGCCCCTCCCTGGTCTACTACTTTGGTCACCCAGTCAAAGAAATCTATTAGGTTCATCTGACATGACCTTCCTGCTGTGAAACCATGCTGCCCTGGGTCCTGTACCCCACTGGCCTCTAGGTACTCAACAATTCTTTCCTTCAGAAGTGATTCCATCATTTTCCCTACCACTGAAGTCAAACTAACTGGTCTGTAGTTTCCTGCCTCTGCTCTGCTCCCACTTTTGTGAAGTGGAATCACATTTGCCCTCCTCCAGTCCTCAGGTACTACTCCATCCTCCCATGATTTGTTAAAGAGAGTAGTCAGTGGTGTTACTAGTTCTACCCTTAGTTCTTTTAGTATTCTTGGGTGAATCCCATCAGGCCCCATTGCTTTGTCCACCCTCAGTTTCAAGAGTTCTTTCAAAACCCTTTCTTCTGTGAATGGACTGGTATCAATCCCCTATTCAGAGTTTCTCCCTTGTTTGGTTTAGGCACCTCCCCCTCCTCATCTTTTGTGAATACTAAGCAGAAATATTTGTTCAATATCCCTGCTTTTTCACTGTCACTTTCTGCCCATATTCCCTCCCCTTTATTAAGTCTTTGTATCCCTCCCTTGGTCTTTCTTCGCTCCCGAATGTACCTATAAAATGTTTTATCCCCCTTCTTAACAGAGTTGGCTATCTTTTCCTCAGTTTGTGCCTTTGCTATTCTGACTGCCTTCCCTGCCTCCTTCTGCTTTAACTGATAAAGTTCTCTGTCCTGCTCCTTCTGTGTTTCCTTATATTTCCTGAATGCTATCCTTTTCTCCTTAACCGTCCCTGCCAACTCTTTTGAGAACCATAGTGTTTTTTTCCTTCGTTTTGTTGTATTGATTTGCTTCACACAAAGGCTTGTTGCCTCTGCGATGGCTGTTTTGATTATTCCTCATTGTTCCTCCACCCCTCCTTCTTGCCCATTTGCTAGTACTTTTCTAAGGCACTCCCTCATTTTCCCAAAGTCAGCCTTCCTAAAGTCCAATACTCTTGTTTTTGTATGGCTTGACTCTATGGCTGTGTTTATTGTGAACCACACTGTTTGGTGGTCACTTGTTCCCAGATGGCTACCCACTTCTAAATCTGAGATCCTTTTCTCTTCCCCATTTGAGAGTACCAGGTCTAAGACTGCTCCCTCTCAAGTGGGTTCCAACACTAGCTGTCTGAGGCATGCCCCCTGTAGGGCATCAAGAATGACCCTGCTCTTGGATGTGCCTCAAGCAAAGGTACTCCAGTTAACATCTGGCATATTCAGGTCCCCCATCAACAACATCTCCCCTTTTTCTGCCATTTTAAGGATGCCTTCTATCATTTCCTTGTCCATTTCCTCCCCCTGAGATGGGGGGTCTGTACACAACCCCATACGGGTTGTGGTGCTATTTTCTGTCTCCAGGGTGACCCATAGTGATTCATCAACTTCCTGTTTACTCTTTAGTTCTGTTGCTTTAATCCCTTCCCTTATATAGAGAGCTACTCCTCCTCCTCTTTTACCCACCCTGTCCCTCCTGTAGACTGTATATCCTGGTATGTTGACTTCCCACTCATGGCTCTCTGTGTACCATGTTTCATTGACTGCCACAATATCCAGGCATCCCTCTTCCATCAAGGCCACTAGTTCAGGGAGCTTGTTGCACAGACTGCGGGCATTGGTACTCATCACCTTCCATTTATTTTTTATGGTCTTGCCCCTTTTAGCCCCATCTCTGTCCTTAACACCTTTTTCTGCATTTATCCCTGTCCTGCTCCCTACTGACTTCTCTACCTTGGTGTTTACCTCTGTAACTACTGCGCTTTGTGGGGGGAGGCTGGGATTTCTCTGCTCCTTTTCAGTTCCTCCCCCCTTGGCTAGTTTAAATGCTTGCCAATAAAGCATTTAAACCTGTCACCTAGGATCCTGGATCCCCCCCTGGACAGATGCAGACCGTCTCACCAGTATAAGCCTGCATCCCTCCAGGTGGCTCCCCCAGTCCCCAATGAAGCCAAAACCCTGAGCTCCACACCAGTTTTTCAAACATTCATTGAATCCCATGGTGTGGAATACCATAGCATCATCCTTGCCATAGACAGGCAGCACCTCCAAGAAGGTTACTATACATGCTACTTGTCTAAGGCCCCTCCCCAACTCCACACACTCCTCTTGCACTGCTCTGATCCCATTTACAGCCAGGTCATTTGTCCCTAGGTGGACAATGACATCCAGCTCCCTCCCTCGTGCAGCTGCTCCCACGATCCTGAGGATTTGCTTCCTGTTCCTCCAAGCTGTAGCGCCAGGCAGGCACCTTACCTCCCTATCCCCCACATCTACCTCTCTAATGATTAAGCCCCCACCAGGAGTTGTTTCCTTCCCCTGTGGGGTCTCGTGACACCCTCCTGTGGGTCTCCTTTGTGGAGGTTCCCAGCATCCTCCTTGGTCTCCACTACAGGTGCCTCCCTAGAGGAACCACTCTTTGCCAGAACAGCATATGAATTGTGGAGAGCTACAACTGGAGCGATGCACCTCTGTTCCACCACCTTCTCCCTCCCTGAGCCCACCTTGGTCCAACTGCTCCTCTTTCTTGGCAACCTCTGAGGTAACGGTGGTGGCTCTGGTGGTCCCTGGGTGGGAGAAGAAGTTTCACGAATCCTAGTCAGGTCAGCCTGGAGATGGGCAACCTCCTCCCTCAGACCAGAGAGGTGCCTGCAGACAGGGCAGCATTGCAGCCTCCAGAATGTCTCCCGGAACATGGCTGCTCCACAGCCATTGCACTGCACCACTCCCATCTTGACTTATTTTGTGTCCCCTCTCCTGTTGCTTTGTATGTTTATTGTCTCCTCCCTCTATGTATTTTTACACTTACTTTCCTACTGCCTATGTGCCCTTACAACTCTCACCCTTCCTGTTCTGAGACAGGAACTTCCTGTAGTCTTCAGTAGTCTCCTTCCTCCGTGCTTGGATTCAGACCTGCAGCAGCTGGGGGGGATAAAGAGTTGTTGTTTTTTTTAGGTTCCTTCAAGGTTGCTGAAACTAATGTGTCTCAGTGATCCTTCCTTCCTGCTGCCAAACAGGAAGCTCCTGTTGTCAGTCAAATTCAGTGGCTATAAACCAGAACTGACTTCGGGTGGGAGGGTGGAGGGGTGGGAAGGAGGGCAATTAGTAAAAAATCTGTAGTTCTGGACTTCTGTTTCTTGCTCTGCAACCAGTTCTCTTCTGCCAGAAACAGCCAGAAGCTGTAATTGGAGACAGGTGCTTTTGTACACCTAAGCTGCTAAGCCACACCTCCAATTAGATTCATTCTCTGCTCTCAGTAAATTAAGGAGATACTGCCCCCTTCCTCAGAAAAAACACTTTTTTTTACTTAAATGAGACCCCCTTTTTCTAATTAAGTATCTGTTTGCTTAATCCAAACAGGTACTACTCCTGCTGAGACAGAAGTGATTAATTAGTAAAAAATCTGTAGTTCTGGACTTCTGTTTCTTGCTCTGCAACCAGTTCTGTTCTGCAGAAAGAGAGAGAGTGAGTGAGAGAGAGAGATAATCAGCAAGGCCACTGGTACCAGTTTTACCAGAAACCCAAGTAAAATGCCAGAATTTGGACAGCCTACTTAGTGGTAAAAACAATGAATTTCACAGAACTTGGCATTTTATACCAGCTCAGTAAATCTACAAAACTTGCATTTTTCTTATAATTGCTTCCTATACTATTTTCAATTTGCTTCATTCAATGCTCTGTATTAAGTTTCTCTTATCCTGATTATTTATACACATACTAAAACAATGGCAGTAGAATCCTGGTAAAATCTGGAAATGAAACTTACAATGACTAGTGCAATTACTAGTGACCCGACTGTGCAATACACCAGGGACATATGAGACATAATCAGATCATTTCCTAAGCATGTACACGACAGAATAACTGATCTCATCCCTGATCAACCTAGGCCAGGGACATGCCACATGCTGCCCAAGATCCATAAACCAGGGAACCCAGGGAGACCTATTATATCTGGGAATGGTACCCTGACAGATGGGATCACTGGCTTTATAGAAACCATTTTAAATCCACTTGTCATGGAAAAGGACAACTTTATTCAGGACACTACACACTTCTTGCATAAACTTTCTGTCTTTAAGGACTTACCACCTAATACCATATTAGCCACAATGGGTGTAACTTCCTTATACACTAATATTCCACATACTGATGGTATTTCAGCCTGTCTTAAATACCTACAAGAGAAAGGACAGCACCACGACATCCACCCAAAATTCATTGTGAAACTTACTGAATTTATTCTGATCCACAACTTCAGTTTTAATGGCAAACATTATGTTCAAGCTATGGGAACAGCAATGGACACCAGAATGGCTCCACAGTATGCCAGCCTTTTCAGGGTGAATTTGGAGGCGGATCTCCTATACACACAAACCACTTGCTTATTTCTGTTATATTGATGATTTATTTATAATTTGAACAGAGGGTACCTGCACACTCAAATAATTCCATCAGAAAATTTACAACCTCCACCCATCCATTAAACCGTCCCTGGAGTACTCTGACACAAGTGTTAATTTCCTGGACACCACAGTTACCATCAAAGATGGAACCTTATAGACCTGTATTTACAGGAAACTGACAGACAAAGGTACTTACAAAGAAACAACAATCACCCAAGGCACATTAAAAAATATGTAATGTACAGTCAAACGCTTTAATACCACTGTATCTATTTGAGTGAGGAGGACAGGGATAAACACCTGGCCACACTGGAAAAAAAACATTAATTGGGGAGGGGCATTCCTCTAGAGAAATTGACAGAGTGGTGGAATGTGCTACGCAGATACCAAGAGAACAACTACTACAATATAAAGAAAAGGCTATCACCACCAGAATACCCTTGGTTGTCACATACAACCTTGATCTGGATCCCCTACATATAATTATTAAGGATCTCCAACCAATATCCAGTGAGGATGACACCTTGAAATGTATCTTCCAAGAACTATCTCCACTGTCTTTCAAGCAACCACCTAATCTACCTAACCTGATTGTCAGGAGAAAACTTACACCTGATCTAAACAACAGAACATTAGGTGACACGAGATTCTGCAATTGTTCTAGATAAAAGACATGTGGGCACATTTCCACTTCAAATTTTATCAACACCCCCCAAAACCAACAGTTCACAGTACAGGTGAATTCTACATGTGCATCTCGGAATGTTGTTTATTACATTCAGTGCAAGAAATGTCCACAAACATGTTATGTGGAGGAGACTGGACAACCTCTTTGAACCTGAATGAACTCTCATAGAAATTATATTAAAATGAAAAAGACTGAACAACCTGTGGGACAACATTTCTCCATCCAATCACTCCATCTGTGAACTATCTGTCATGGTTTTCAAAGGACATTTCAAACATACACAAAAGAGATGAGCATTTGAGGTCAAACTTATTTTTCTTTGGAATGTGGCAGATGATGGCATGAATATAAACACTAGTTTCATGTCCCATTACCATGTTTAAAGTGCTCATGCTCTTTCTTGTTTCAGGTATAACACATGGACAGATATTTGTTTTACATGTTGCTAAAATGCTTATATACAGTATAAAGTGGTTCTATTTAATCAATATAATGGTGTATTTATATTTTTAATTTTAACTGGTGGGTGGTGATTACATGGCCTTTAGATTCACACATGCAGAACTACTAATTTAAGTGTTTAGACACAGACACACACACAGACAGACACACACACACACACACACACACACAACCACAAGTTTCTCTTTAGTTAGACATTTAACATCGGATAATTTATAGACCTACTTCTACAAAACATTTGACCTACACAGAACTTGAGTTTTAAAGATTGCTTTCTTCTCTCTGGTTGTGTTTCTCATCTAATTACTTCACTGATCTGTGACATTCATGTTGTGTAATGTGTGTAAGTTCTGGGTACTTTAAAGAGAGCTCTTTTTAAGAAAACTGCCATTTCCTTCTGAAAAAGAACCATGTATGTTCAAAAGCTTAGGCTTTTCTGTAAATCTCTGTTAGTCCAACAAAAGGTACCAAATCACCTATTTTGTGCATCTTGTTGTACAAGGACCAATACCACAACAAACATTTTTTTTTGGTACAATTACTGGCATTTCAAGTCTTAAAATTGAATTTCATTACTTTAACCATCATAAATCACTGATCTTGAACATCAGGAATAATTTTTATCCCTCCCCTGTGCATCAATAGTACAGCATTTCTCTTTTTTGCTAGTTAATTACAGAACAAGTCTGACATTTTGAATCTTGGAAGATCTGGGTTTTATCCATGATTATCTTCTGTATCACCTCTATTCCCTGGCTCATGTTCAAGGTCTAAGTCTGCTGTGTGTTCAAGAGTGAAGCACCTTCATTGTTAGCCAGACTATCTGTGTCCAATACCGATTCTATCTGGGTATCATATTCCTCTTGAGGTAAGTGCTAAGAAGGAGGTGTAGCATCTTTATTTTGAGATGTCCTTGAAAAAGAGTTTACTGCCTGGGAGGTAACATTCCCTGATTTGTGGGCTGAAATACTTTGCAGCTTGGTGCTTGCAGTGTACATGACTTGAAGTTGTTAGACACAGGATCACAAACTGGCACATCACCAGAGTGAGGCCACTCATCTGTATCAGCAGATAAAAATGGGGCTGAAATACCTTCCAGTGCCAGTACAGCAGCAACTGAAAGTAAATGGGAGTTCTTCAGGAGATGAAGACTCAGCCATTAACAGGGCCAGTTGCACAGCAGTAGCACTGTGCCCACTATGCCAGTTGCCCAGGATGGGGAGCGATCTTGTGTTGCTGGGGGCTAGCCAAGGGGGAGAGAATTGAGCATCCAGTGGACTCCTCTCCTCTCCTGGGGAAGGAGGACTTCTGTACCCACTGAATGACTGCTACCAGGTGGAGGCCTGGTGACAGTGTGGTTCTAGAGCAGCAAGAAGGGTTGGTGCTGTAGGACTCCACTGCATGTGCATGCCTCCTCATGCTTGCACTGATGTGTGCACCCCAGCATTGGGATTAGGGAGAAAATGGAGAAAAAAATGGTGCTGAGGCTGGCTTGTATGATATTCTGCACACTGATCCCCCACCTGCTCTGCCACCAGGAGCCTTGTGAACAGGAATGCTGGATTGTGCCTCGAGGGAAGACAGCCCTCCCCCCTCATGACCCCACCACTGGGAGCAATCCTTGAGGGTAAGCTGGGCTGTGCAAGGTAAGCTTGGTGAAGTAGGGGTTGCTGGGGATTGGTGGGACTGGGCTGAGGAGAGTCCTAGCCTGCTTCATCCATGGAGAATAAAATATGTATGGAAAAGAAAAGAAAAGACAGCCCTCACAGGGATCCTGATTTTGTTTTCACTGCGCACTGTAACTGATTCCATAAGGTCAACTGATTTGATTGTTGACCGATTATTGACAGTGTCATGCCAAGGAGGCGCACTGTGAAAAAGGCCATCATTTCATCCCATCATTGGATTTAGGCCATCCATCCTTAAGTAATGCCTCCTCCAATGTCATGGTAGATATGTGTGTGCATTTTTGTTTCCTGGGGATTGGCAAAGCAGAGTGTTGTTTTTTTTTTTGAGGCTGAGTTGGTGAAAACTTGTGGATTGTGCAGCACGTGTGTCAGCCATAGAAGCTATCAACATCTTTTGTGACTGAGCTCTGTGTACCAAGGGGGCATTGTTATTTTTAAACAGACTCACTTCGGTGGACATGGAATTCAGCACACATTCAGGTTAAACGTGCACTGAGGGTCCCTCTAAACAAGACTGATCATCCTTCTTGTTGGGGCAAGGTAGTCAGCTATGAAGTCAGTACTTTTGTTACTGGACTCTGGTATAAGTAGGAATTATGATGTCAGTTGTACTAGAAGACTTGGGGGATACCTGTTGCTGTAGTTTATGTGTTTCATGGGAAAATGTTGCCTGTTCTCAGCAATCAAGGGCAGTAGATATGCTTTCTCATTTTGCAAGTCCTGTTCCAGAAAAATGTTATCATGGTCCAAAGTTCCCAAGTTCACATTCCCTGCTCTAACAATTCAGTATCCCTCTGTTGTACTTTCTCAGACTCTTCAAAATGCTGGCAAAGAATGAGGTATTCTGGAGCCTCAGAGCAGGAAGTGCCCACCCCCCAGGAAAAGGAGTGTCCTGGACAGGTTTCCCTATTCACTAAAATACCACCCACAACTTAATCTGGTTTAATTTCAGTAGGTTTGCACCTGTATCTTCCCCCACACACACACGCACACATAGATACATACACACACAACTAGACAAGGCTAAAATACCTGAATTGTGTTGAACCTGATCAACAATAAATAAATGAAAATTCAGGATGAACTGCAACTTTTCAATCAGTAGCGTTGCTTGCCTCATTGATGACAGGGCTTCTTTCCTGCTTCTCCCACATACCAACCAGTCATCAAAGTATGAAAAGACTGTCACTGGTACTGTTTTATATGTACTCTAAAGCATAGGTATATTCTGTGATTTGCTCTTTTGCATCCTTCAGATCAAGAAAACAAAGTCTGCTTGCTGTAAAGATGAAATTACTGTTTACATGATGACCATTTTTAACTTTTATTTTTGTATGCATTTGTTCAGACACATTAAAGAGCTAGTGTACTGCTCGGAATTAACAGTAATTTTCAGATGCAGTCAGCTGTCACTTCCTGTATCTGAAGTATTTTTTATTTTCTGTTTGCTAATTAGAAGATTTTCCTCCTGACAGTACTGGGGTGATGTGTGAAGCAGCACTCTGTCTGGAGAAAAAAAAAGTCAGTTCTGTTCCTCTCACTACATTGTCAGAAATGAGACCAAACACCCTGAGGCAACACAATCCTTGTAGTCTGAGCAGTGACTGTCACAAGCTACCAATCTAAATGCAGGAAATTGTGACATTACTAGTAACCAGGAAAAGCCAGTCCCTGCTGTTTCATGTTAAAGTGAAACCTGGCAGTGAGAAATGTTTCTCATTGGTTGCTAGTGATGTCATAGTCAGTGTGGTTTCAGTGTTGATGTAGTGGGAGGAACAGAACTGAGTTTTTTCCCTCCAGACAGAGTGCTGCTCCTCACATCACCCCAGTACTGCCAGGTGGAAAAGCTTCTAATTAGCAAGCAGAAAAGAATAAATACTTGGGACATAAGAAGTGATAGCTGACTACATCTGAAAGTTATGATTAATTGCAGGCAGTTTCCAGGCAGTACACTAGTTCTTTAAGTCAAGTATTGTTTGCCGTTCCCCTGATTTTCTGTTAGAAAGTAAACAGAGAATAAAACATTTTCCATTTCTTACCAGTACCCTCTCCACAACATTTACAGGTAGTAGTTTTTAACTTAATTTTGACTGCTGCATCTCCTCTGATAAATTTGGTTTGAGTATTATGTCTTTCTTGTGTTTTGGACTGGAAGAAAATACAGAGGCATTCTCTCACAAGTTCCAGCTCCTATTTTCTTTTGTAACAGACTGCCAATGCTGAAAGTGGTGAGAGAGGTGCTCATCCTCCTCCCCCCACTTGGGGGGTGAGGTTTGGTGACCTGTAATTTGTCAGGGGTTAGTTTTTGTCTGTGGTGGATGAGCTGGGACTGTTACCTGCCTCTTCCACTACTACTACTACCACCTCTATTTGAACCACTGGGTGCACTATATAGTTGATGATGTTACCGTCTGTGATAGCACTCCCTTTCCATAACTCCTCTGGCATAAGGTCTGCAGTATCCCCAGGACTTCTCTTTTTCTACAAGGTTTTTAAAAGTAGTTTTGTTTTTATCAACCTTATTCATGTAGCTCTCCATCTGCTCTCCAAACAGAGATGTGTTTTTAAAGAGCAGGTCCACAGTTCTGACCCCCCCCAACATATAAGGAAGCTTACCTGTCCCCAAATGGATTGCAAAATAAGGTTTCATTTATTTGTGGTTGTATTAACAAAAAAAAGGATCATATTATGCTCCGTGGTACCCATAGCTCAAATGGTCCTACTTCCTTATTTCGAGACACGCCCCAACGCTAGCATGTTTAGTGACATTGGTAAATGAAGAGCGTGGGGGGCACGCTCCATAGAATACAATGCGGCATTTTTTAAAGGCTTTTTATTATACCTTTGAATGCCAAGTTTGACAAATAAAGGCCACTGCTCTCAACTAACAAGGTCCTTGTTCAGGCACAGAGATGAGCAACACAGCATCTGAGACATGACCCCCCTTCACAATCTGTATGGCACTATGATCCAGTAGTAGTTCAGGTACAGAGATGGGCAACACAGTCCGAGACATGACTCCCCCCCTTCACAATCTGTATAGCATTATGACCTAGTAGTACTTCAGGTACAGATATGGGCAACACAGAGTCTACGCTATGGTAGTATGACCTAGTAGTACTTCAGGTATAGAGATGGGCAACACAGAGTCTACGCTATGGGAGTATGACCTAGTAGTACTTCAGGTACAGAGATGGGCAACACAGAGTCTACACTATGGCAGTATGACCTAGTAGTACTTCAGGTACAGAGATGGGCAACACAGAGTCTATGCTATGGCAGTATGACCTAGTAGTACTTCAGGCACAGAGATAGGCAACACAGAGTCTGAGATGTGACCCCCCTTTCACAATCTATATGGCACTATGACCTAGTAGTAATTCAGGCAGAGATTGGAACACAGAATCTGAGAAGTGACCCCCCAACAATCTGTTATGGCACTATGACCTAGTAGTAGTTCAGGCACAGAGATCAGCAACACAGAGTCTATATGACTTTTCAAGGTAGCACAGAGATGGGCAACACAGTCTGAGACATGATTGACACCCCCCTAAAATCTGTATGGCACTATATGCCCTCCCCCCCACAAAATTACTGAGGCACTATGACCTGTTCAGACAGAGTCCTCCTGTCCTGTCTGATTCTACTCCCCTTAATATATATTTTTTTAATTTTCTGCACTCTGCTGTTGTCTGCTGTTGAATTCATTGGTCTTTCTCTCTCTCTCTCTCTCTGACTAGTGAAAATGTGTTTTTGTTTTTTTTACTGTGGAGTCTCCAATGTCTGCACTCTGCTGTTGTCTACTCTGCACTCTGCTGTTTAATTTGTTGGTCTCTCTCTCTCTCTATCTATCTATCTCTCTTTCTAATGAGAAAGAAAAAAAATTGTTTTTGTTTTTTATGGAGTGCTCTGCAGCCTGCTGCAATGTCTACACTCTGCTGTTGAATCTGTTGGTCTCTCTACTCTCCCTTTCCCTCTCTAACAAAATGAAAAACATTTTCACTCTCTACACACACACACACACACACACACTCACACACACACACAAACACACACACAGTCTCCATTGAATGCAAAGCCCCAAATGCACTCGATACACTGTTTCCTAAGGATGTCCTGTGGTTGCTGTCACAGAGGACTGTCTAGAACATGAGTCAATCACAGAACAGAGATCATCATTGGTTGGCTCCCTTCAGTGCCCCAGAACCACGAGTGTTTGCCTTTGTTTGTCATATGAGTGTTCAGGGACTCGTGAGTATTCTTCAGAGATCAGGAAAAAAATGCAATTTTTTTTTATTTCTGCACCTTTTTGCGCC
Source organism: Neoceratodus forsteri (assembly GCA_016271365.2). Classification (NCBI taxonomy): domain Eukaryota; kingdom Metazoa; phylum Chordata; order Ceratodontiformes; family Ceratodontidae; genus Neoceratodus; species Neoceratodus forsteri. The sequence continues at coordinate 139,588,001 of CM057453.1, forward strand.
TTGCGCTACCTTTTCCATGCAGTATTGGTGGTGAGAGTAATATTCCAGATCACACCACACTTCCAAACCAGGCCAACTTGGCAATTCAGGTTGAGCTACAAAGGCTTGGGCCCGATGCTCAAAAGGATACGTCTGGTGTAACTTGACTTATGCCAAAACAAATGGTGCAAATAGCAAGTTACACCAGCAGTTGCGACATACGGTATTCTGCAAAGCGGCCTGCGACATGCCGCAGGTCACTTGCACCAAAGTGGACATACACCACCAGTTACGCCTGAGTCCCCCTGTGACATGGCGCTATGGGGTTTATGGCAGCAGCTGCACCCTATTCTGGAAGGGCAGAAACAAAGTCCCACAAGGCATTATTCTACAACACCCTCTGGGGGGTAGCCATCAACATAAGTTATACCACCATATAGCTGGTGTAACTGTACATACGCCCCCCGGAGGTTGCCTTTATGTGCAGCCTGCCCAACCCCTGATAGTATGCCACCCTCCCCCCAACACTGTCCTGCCCCAAACAACACAAAAGCACTGCAGGACTAGTCCCCACAATGCCCTGATCCAGGAACAGCATGGGCATGCCTCATAGTGCTATCCATGCCCCCATGCCAAACTGCCCCGCAGGGCTGCTGCATGCCCCCCACACCCAGTACATGTACACTAGCCCCACAGGGCTACTCACGGTCCCCCACCCAGCCCCAGGCCCTAAGCCTGTAAGCCCCACAGGGCTATTGGACCCCCTGCCCCCAGTCCCCCAATATGCATACACAAAGGCCCCTCAAAGCTATCAGACTACCCCTCAAGTCCTGATTCCCGTATTAGTAACAGCCCCCCCAGACACACACACACAAACCCCGATCCCCAAAACCACATCCTGGCACTGTCACACATTGTACATGTATGTAAAAGCCTCGTTATCCCTGGTAGTCTATTGGCCCCACACCCAGCTATGCCAGACCACCCAGCACCCCTCCACCCAGCTGGCGACTGGCACAGCCCACCTCTTACCACCACGGCCAGCCACCGACTGAGCATGTACCATATATAGTATACGTTCAATGCATGAATGATTGTCTACTGTTATTCTATATTAGTTATTATATATGTATTTTATCTTGTTGCTATTTTAATGTTTGTGAGGTGCCTTGGCATTTGAAAGGCACCATATAACTAAATGAATTGAATTGAATTCATTGAGCACGTATTATATACAGTATGCACTCAGATGGCGATCAGTCAGCGGCTGGCCATGGTGGTGAGTGGTGGGCTGTGCCAGTCGCCGGCTGGCTACAGGTCAGAGGGGCATGGAGTGGACTGGCATTGCCAAGATGGGGGTGGGGGGCCACTACACTATCAGGGAGTCACTGAGCTGTAGGGACTGCAGGGATCCAGTCAGGTGGGGGACCATGACTTGTGAGGGTTCTGGGTGCAGGCAAGCCCTGTGAGGTAGAGGTAGCAGGGTCAGGGTCAGGGGCACATTCCAGCCCTGCAGGGCATACATTGCAGGAATGGGGGTTAGGGGCACATTCCAGCCCTGTGGGGCATACTCTGCAGGATTGGAGGTTGGGGGCTATTGTGATGGTACTGGGGGTCGGGGCATTGGTATGCCCTGTGGGGCCTGGGGATTGTGGCAAGGAGGGGCACTTGCACACTACACATCCAAGGCTGTGGCCTGTGAAATACCCTGCAAATACAACCTTTGTTAGGCATACCTGTGGGAATGTCGCAAGTCACAAGACATAGCCGCAGGAACCCTACCCATTGCAGAATCAGGTGCAGGGTCCTTGTCGCAACTGTGTTTGGTGCAAGTCGCCTTTGGCAGTGACTTGTGCCATCCTTGTAGAATCAGCACCTTGGTTTTCCCCGTCAGAGCCAAGTCAGCCCAGTCCAGCGGGGTTTGGAACTGTGCCAGAGCCAGTTCACCCATCCCTACTTTTAACAGTTGGTTGAATACATGATGCATAGAGGAGGATTTCAGCTACACTGGGGACTGGCTGCCAAACTGGGAAGATGTAGGCCTCTATAAGGGAGACAGCCTGCATCCTTCCATGAAGAGGACCACAATCCTCAGTGGGAGGTTTTAATACTACATGGGTGAGCATTCACACTATCCAGATGGGAGGCTGTGGAACTAAGGGAGGCAAAACAGTAGGGGGCTTCAAGTGTATGTGGAATAGACATAGGAAAATAGTAGTATATAGGCAGGGAGGAAGGAGGGAAGGTCGCTGGAGACTAGTTAGAGTCTGTGGCGATAGACTAGGCATCTGGGCAGACTGGGTGGGCCAAGCAGTCCTTTTCTACTGACAAATTCTTTGTTTCTATGTTTCCCACCTGGAACAGTTCAGGAACCATGAATAATTCTGAAAATCACTTTGTGAGCTAAAAAACAGTTTGGAAGACAGAGCAAACATATATTAACTAAATAAACTGAACACTTTATAAAACAAAAAATCTTTAGGAATTAGCTATCAAATTAGTTGGGAACACCATCCAGTGCAATTGCACTCTTCAGTGGAAATTAAAGAGCTACAATTGGAATGCTGGGAGTCTCAAAACATGGAGAGAGAACATCTTTGAAAGAACATTTTGGCCCAGATATTCAAACTGCGCCCAAAAAGTGCACAATAGCAGGAGCAAGTGCATGTCTATTGCGCCCATGCCCAAGAGACGCGATATTCAAAAATGGATCAGGCCAAATTGCGCCTACAGACAACGACTGAATATCGCACCACCTGCGCCATAGTGCAACTAGGGATGGGAAGCTGAGCAGATCTGATGTGCCATAGCGCAACAAGGGATGTTCAGCTGAGCAGTCCAGAGGCGCCATAGCACAACCAGGGAGACCCCCAGCAGCAGAGCAATGTAACTGCACAACCAGGGAGGTAGGGGCCCACCATCCATGCCACAGATGGGCACAGGAACACACAGCAGAACAGACATTGTCCCCCCCCACACCCCAAGCACAGCACAACTGGGGGAGGTCTGGAATAACCACTGGCCCATGGAGACAAGCAAACAACCCACAGCCGGGCCATGGTGCCCCATCACACCTACTGGCAAGCTGTGACTGGCACACAAGGAGGGCAGACCATCCCGTGACACACCATCTCCCCCAGTGCAGAGCACACCCTGCACTGTGACCCCCAGACACCCCCTCATGAGCAGTGACCACCACTGCAGGAAACCCCATGCATGCCACCACCCCCACTGTGACACTGCAACCCTGTGCACCACAGAACCATGCAAGCCAGCCCCACCACAATGCACCCATCAGTGGGTGGCAGCACAATGCAATGCAACAATGGCAGATACAGTGCCACCACGCACAGTCCCCCCGAGGTACTGCTGAGAGACCGACCATGTGTCGGCACAAGAGGTACCCCACACGGGACAGGGCATGCTCTTGACACCACCACCAGTGGTACAGCACCCTGCACAGTATTCCAGTGACACACCCCGACCCACCACTGGCCACAACAGCCAGCACAGACACCCACAGTGGTGCGTGGAAGCATGCACCACACCGGATGCCACACAGTGTATGGACAGACACCCACCCATACCCAAGGGCACACCAACACAGAGACGCAGTGGTGGGGCAACCAAGCCCCCATTGTGGGCCCATGTAAGCTGTGTACACACAACCCACAGTCCTCCATGGCACTGGAGTGCCAGTCACCCTGTGCAGGCACTGTGGACCCGTACACCACCAGCAGTCGCCCGGAGCACAAGTCACAGACAGTGGGGCACATCCCCTGCAACATACACAAGGCACAGCATGGAGGTGGGACAATGACTGTGGTGCCCACAGTGCCACCCGAGCCAGGCATGCACCACACCAGTGACAGGGGCAACCCAGCAAAGTGACGGGTACAGTGGCCGCCCTGCAGGGACTGCCACCACTGACATGCCAGCAGACCGTGCAGGTCACAGACATGCATGTGTGTCAGCTGCACAGGCCATGGACGGGCTGATGGGTGCGCCATGGACACAGAGCATGCGCCATGGACCACTGCACACAGTTATCCAGTGCACAGGGCACAACACACACACCACGGACACTGACTGATAGCTACCCCCACACCATAGTCACCTCCACACGGACACACACACATACCTATGACTGCACCACCCCTGACGCCATGCACACCACTGCAGCTGAACACCTATAGCCCACTGCAAATCAGAGACCACCACAGTATTCATATCAAAATCAAATGTATTGCAAAAATATAATATTCAACTATTTACAAGAATACAAAAACTATGTACAAGGTTGAGGGAGGCACAAACAAGGTGGGGGTGGGTAGGGCAGGGGTAGACAAATGGGATGGGATAGGAGGGGTGTGAGGGTGGGTCGGGGGGTAGGGGAATTCAGGGACTGAGGGATCCCTAGCGGGAGCGCCGTTCTGTGCTGTGCGACCTCCGGCCTCTGTGCCTCCTCAGTACCCCAGTTGTATCCAATCTCCGGAGGATTTCCAGGGAATCCCGGGCCAGCAGTAGAAGTTCCCGCACAGCCTCCCTGATGTCCCATAGATGGCGGGTACATAGGACAAGGGAGCACAGTCAATAGGTGTGAATGCACAACCCCATACAGCCTGCCCACTGTGCATGACATACGGCCATGGGACATACCACTGTGATGGTGTGTGACCACCCACAGTGATCACGTCTACAGGACCTGCCCACCCAGGTGCATACAGCCATGCAGAATGCTGCACACACCCACCGGCCAAGTTATGCACAGCACCACCGTGGCCGTTTAGTGACATGGCTATGTGGTGCAAAGGCAGTGGCACAACCATGCACCTGGTGCACGCATGGACCACCATTGACGCACTCCCAGACATGCATTGCCACTGGACAGTGTTGACTGTAACAAGTTGCGTGCATGGCAGTGGTGTCAATGAATGGTGCCTGTGCCCACTGCCCACCCTGTCACACAGCATGCAATAGTAATCATGGATGTATGGCACTCACCCTCATCGGGCCGGTCAGGTGGGTGGTGATGGCCCTCGCCCCGCCTGGCTGCACCGTCCTCCTCCCTCTACCACTCCTCCCTCAACCTGCGGCGTTTGTCCGGGCCTGTGGGGAAAACAAGGAGAGAAGAACATCAGTACAATCCTGAAGCAAAGTCCCCCTGCCCCAAGGTGTGTGCCCTCCCACCCAGTCAGACCCGCCCAACCCACACCCGTGAACACCGCCACAGCCAACCCCAGACGGTCCCTCCCCTATGTGCTGGACATACAACACTGTGACCCATATGGACGATAAAAGTGTGTTGACGGAACCCTACCTGGACGTGGCATCGTGCCCCTCCCACGTGCCTGCAGTCGTGCCAGTAGCCCGGCCCCTCCTCCGCAGGTCCCCATAGCAGTGCCTGCACTGCTCCGCGCTTCTCCCCCATCCAGTGGCCTCCTCCAGGGCAGTGGCCACCTCCTGCCACACCTGGGTCCTGGCCCTGTCCAGGGTCGCCTCCCTGAAGAGAGGCCCATGGTGTGGCTCAACAATTGCCACCAGATTGGCTAACTCAATGGCTGTCCACTGCGCTGCTCATCTGCGTGCCATCCTTACAGCTATAGTAGGCAATATGGCACTCTGCAGCGCGGCTCCCCACGTGCAGATGCTGCACGGTACAGCTCTGCCATTCCCTATCACGCTGTTACCGAACAGCGCGATAGAGGTGCACCCATGCCTGACGCATGGCGCCTAGGGGGCAAAGGTCGGGCACAGGGTCAAGGGTCTCTGGTGCATGGCCACGCACAGCGCCATTGGAAGACAATGCATGTAGTGCGATTGGCTGCCTGTGTGCCAGCGCCATAGCGGACTACCGAGCAGCTGGGCCATTGCGTCTATGATGGCCCAGTGCCACAGCACCATGTAGTGACCATCGTTATAGCACCACTGGCACAATGGTGGCTGTGCCCTGCATTGCCTACCGTGCACAGCACATCATCAGCATGGCAGACGCCTGCATCAGCAACCCGGGTATGCGCAGTGAGGTGTACTACGCATGTCACAGAACTGCGCCATTGGCTCAGCATGTTCAACACAATTGCACAATGCGCAACAGCGCAATATTCAGCCGTCATATGCAAATCATCTAATCAGCCATTCAATGGCGCAGCACTGCAATTTGCATCTACTTAAAGTAGCTCCTTGTCTCATTTGCATGGATTGCACTATAAAAGTGCGACAATGTGCTGCAGTGGCCATAGTCAGTTACTGCAGTCTCTTGGTGAGTTGCATGCTGTTAGGGAGTGTGGACTGTGGATTTAGGGACATGCATGGGACTGCACAGTCACAGGCAGCAACTGCCATTCTTACAGGCTACATAGTGACCGAGCAGGTTGTTGGAGAGGAGGAACACAATGGTGGGAGGAGGCCTAACTTTACAAAGGCCGAAACTGAGGCCCTGTTCGAGGCCTACCTGGATCAGAAGCCACTTCTCAGTGGACGGCGGGGAACACCTTAAACCCATGCTGCTGCATGGGAGGAGGTGGCACGTGCTGTGAACCTGCATGGCAGCCACCAGCGCTCCGCGCAGGAGTGTTAGAAAAAGATGGGCACGGACAGAAGGAGGGTAAAGGAGAAGGTGGCTGCCATCAGGGCAGCATGTGCTGCAATAGGTGGGGGACAGTCAGAGGTGGTACAGCTGACCCCACAGGAGGAGAGACTTGCTGGAAGCATGCAGCGCAGTGCCATTGAGGGTGTTCCGGGTGGTGGCTTCCAGACGGGTGGTGGCCCATCACTGCATGGTAAGTCATGGTCGGTCTATGGGGGGGGGCAGGGTAGGTCACACGCACTAACGCGACTTTGCTTTCCCTTACAGATCCTGAGCGTCTGCATGGGTCAGCGGTGGTGGGCCTGTCCACTGCGGACAGTCAGCTGGAGTTGGAGGAGGGACCATCCACCTCCACAGGTATATGTGGAGCACTGCGACGTGGGCCGCCTGGCTGTCCACACTGATGTCGTTGTACCAGGTGTGGAGGAAGTCCTGCCTGTGTCCTAGTGTGCTGACATCCACGGATGCCAGCATGCTGTGACTGTGCCTGGTGCAGAGTCCATCACCAGTGATGATGACATGACCGTCATGGGCAGTGACACGTGTGTGCCACGGGATGGCCACACAGCAGGGCAATTCGCGCCCATGGCTGTGGGTGGTGCCACTGTGGAGGCCTGCATGTCAGCACAATCCCAGGCTGTGCCTGTCAGCACCAGTGGGGCAGCACTGGTGTCTGTTCAGGACAGTGGGACTGTTGTGGCCACCACGGCAGCACCACTGAGCCCTGGGGAGCGGCAGCCGGAGGGGGTAGCATCAGCAGTCGCCCTATGGGCTTGGGGTACAGGGTTCAGCGGCGGCATCTGTGCACCGCCTGTGGACATGCCCAGACCTGGTCCTGGTGCGCAGCACCCACCCTCAAGGGGTGCTGATCATCAGGGCCATGCACACCCTGAGGGACAGGATGCCGAGGAGGCTGATGACCTCTTGGACGAGCACACCCGCCTACTGCAAGCATCGGTCCAGCTGCAGATGCGGCTTGCGATGTCCGTGGATGCACTGCGTGTGGCTCTGGAGCGGGCAGAGGAGCATCGCAGCCAAGGACACCAAACTGATCCTGGCAGGGATGGACCATTTGCGGGAGGATGTGACCGCTGCCATTGACAGGCATGCACAGGCATTCATTGCTGTCATGGCCACAATGGGCACACAGTCAGGTGCCCATGCATCGCAGACACCACGCAGTGCACTATCCACCCCCCATTCCCAGCGTCATGCGACTCCCACCCTGTCGACGCCGGGTCCAGCTGTGGGCATCCTGAGCACTCCTGGTGCAGGCATGTTCGGTGTGCTGCAGACCCCTGCGTGAACACAGTCGCGTTCACGCAGTGGAACCCCTGGGGGACCATTGGTGCCACCCCATGTGGCCAGTGGTCAGCCTGTCAGTGCTGGCGGGTCTCGGCGGGGCCGCCCACGCATACGTGGTGGCCGTGGCACTGTGTCGCGTGACTGACCTGTCTCCCAGTGCGGCTACTGTCTGGTGCTGCCCTGTGTGCATTGTGTGTTTCAGTGGGCAGTGCACGGGTGGGTACCCGGCCTTGAACGCAGACACACAGTCCACCTGCACACCCTTCCGGCTGTTGTCCACAGTTGTGTGTGCATGATGATGCCTGCATTGCGCTGTACACCAATGTGCAATGGTGCTCAGCATCTGACACACGCACATGGACAGGCAGTGGGCGTGGTGGCCTGTGGACATGTGTGTTGCTAGGGTGTGCGTTCTGGGTCGGTGTGTCTCCTGCCCTCTGTGCATGTTTGTTGCATTGTGTGTGCGCATGTGTGTGTGTCCGTCCATGTGGCATGTTAATCCTCACCCATCCCTGGTTGTGTGTGTGCTTCTGTGCCCTGCCATTTCCCTTGACGGCATGCACCCCTGGTGTGTGTCCATGCGTGTTTGGGGGTTGTGCCTTAGCCACTGGTGGTTGTGCATGGCCCCAAGACTTACCTGGGTTGGCTGAAGTGCTCCTCTGTGATGGTGTCCCGGTGCAGCTGTGCCAGCCGGAGCAGTCGGGTCCCATCAGTCAAGGGGGGCTGCCCATCACCATCGTCACCAGCGTCCCCATCGTCCCCATCACTGTTCCCCTCTTCGACCTGTATGGCTATCCCACATTCATTGGCCATGTTGTGCAGGATGCAACAGGCCAGGAATATCCCACAGATCTTTGAGGAGCTGTACTGTGGGGCACCACCGGAGGTGTCCAGGCAACGGAAACGTGCCTTCAGCATCCCGAACACCCGCTCAATGACATTACGTCTGGTGGTGTGTGCCTCATTGTAGCATTGCTGCAATGGGGTCACGGGCCACCAGTAGGGTGTGAGCAGCCAGGGACGGAGTGGGTATCCACTGTCTCCTGTGTGTAGAGGGTGGAGGTTAGTTTTGTGATCAGCATCGCCCTGCCCCAGGCCATGTAGGCCACTACCCATGCCACCTCTGGCCATGCCCCCCTATGCCCTATGATTGTCCATGTGGTTTGCATACTCACCCACTAGGTGTCCAGTGGGGATGTCCCCACTCTCGAATCTGTGGCACAGTGCCAACTGGTGCCAGATGAATGAATCGTGTGCTCCCCCAGGGTGCGTGGCACAGACATTGATTATGCACCCCCTGGCATCGCACACCACCTGGCAGTTGATGCTGGCATAGCCCTTGCGATTGTATGTGGCCTCGGGCCAGGTGTGCGATATTACATCGGTGCAGCTCCATTGCCCCAGCACGCCCAGGCATACATGCTACCCTGTGGAACTCCTGTATGTTTTGCTGTGCGCTCCGCCACTGTGCTGGGGAAATGGATGTACTCCACAGCATGTGGCAGCAGTGCGCTGAGGAATTGGGTGAGGTGGCGTGACGTGGCCGACTGGGTTATGCCTGTGGTGTCCCCAGTTGGTCTCTGGAAGGTACCCGTGGTGAGCAAGCACATGCAGGCTGTTACCTTAGTCTCCACTGACAGGGCATGGCTCCGTCGTGTGGGTGCCCGCATCACATCACTGCACAGCTCACAGAGCCACCTCAGAATTGCCCTATCCAGGCAGTACTGGCCCACAATCTCAGTATCAATGTACAGCTCAAAGCTGGTGCAGGCTCGGTACTGCCTGTTGGGGGCATACCACCGACGGGCCCTTCCACGGCCACGCCCCCCTGCCGCCCGCCTTCTCACCCCCCCTCATAATGGCCTCCATTTGCAAGGTGGCACTGGCCATGTTCCTGGCTTGTGTTCACCCCCCCGGCAGCTGTTGCTGTATTCCCCGCTATCCTGGCTGCTACTTCCCTGCACCGGGTACACCTGCCTGTGCTGGCCTCTGTGCTGTGTCCCACACCTTCCTTGCCTGGCTGTTCAGACTGCCCTTTCCCTGGCCTGCCCTGTTTGTGCCTCCTGCCCTGTCTGTCTGGCTAGAGTTCTGCCTCATGTGGCTTCCCTGTAGCATTCTTGTGCCTCTCCCTTGCTCCTTTTTATTTTGGCTCATTTCCGCTATGGCGCAACTTCCGCTTGCTCCCCTATTGCGCATGGCGCAAGTCGTTGAATATCGCACTGTGCCATTTATGCATGGTTCCTCCCCCTTCGGTTGTGCATGCCTTCATTATCATTGCGCTGTTGCTCAGCATGATTTCGGGGGCGCAACTGCCTCCTGCTGAATATCGCAGAATGGCGCAATTTCCGACTTGCACAGGCGCAACCCTATTGCGCATGGCTCAACTCTTTTGAATATCTGGGCCTTTAAGTTCTGGGGCACCATGCACCTAGTAGAGAAGAGGCACAAGTCTGACTAGGCTGTTTTACAGTAATTCATGTAGTTAGGAAATAAACATGTACAGTAGTTATAGTCTTACAAATTATGGAAAGTTGAAAGAAATAAAAATACAGCATATGCAAAAGAGAAACAGCAGACTATACACATACAGGTTATTCCAAAGCAGTGTTAGTTGTGGAATAGCAAATATGAGTTAAAAAATATAACTAAAGATATTTCACTTCAGCAATTTTGTGTGATCAAACTGCTATAACCTTTATGCAGAAACATATACCGTACACTGCAGGAACTGGACAAAGCTTTTAGTAACAACATCGAAGGGAACAGAACATTTGAACAGATCAGCAGCTGTTTATAATGTTCCAAGTTACAGAGCTCACTGCCTAGTTTGATACCTTTTGTTGTGTAACCCCCCCGGTGCCCTTGGGGTTACTAGAATCCCATCAGTGTCAGTGTTAGGTAGGGAAGGCAGCTGGTGAATAACTTGTTAAATAGATTTTCACCTGCTCCCCCTCTGTTTACTTGGTCTCAGCTGAGAGCAGAGAGGTGATGTCATTTAGAACTCTCACAGCAGCATAAGCCACGATAGCTAGCTGTGAGCGGGGAGCTTAGAATTTTCAGTTAGTCTTAGTTCTGTGTCAGCAGAGTGAGCAGTGGAGGAGTGAAGAGCTGCAGTGTGGGCTCTGAGGAGAGCCTGCTTTTTCCTCACCCTAGTGCTGAGAAGCATCTGCCTGCCTTGTAGAAGTGATGGAAATTGTCTAGCAGGAGTTCCTAATTTCCTCATCCCTGGTGAGATGAGGAGGACTGAAGAATGGATCCAAGTGGCAATCCCCTGATTTGATCCAGGACATTTGAAGCTGCCTTTTGTTTGACGACTGTGAGTAATTCTGACTTTGGGTATCCCAGGAGGTATGTACCTGCTTTTGCCTGTGTTTTCTTTGGGGTAGTACTCTGACAAAGAGATCTATGCACACAGTTTTGTTTGAGCCTGTTCTCAAGCCTTTCTTAAAGTTGACTGACAACTGTGGAGTCTCCAGTGAGACTTGGCACCCTGTCCAGAACTTTAATTTACACTCAGAAGTAGTGTGTTTCTAATGCTGAATGTGAAAGCCATTCCAAGATGCATAGTTCTACAGTTTTGCTTAAAGTTTGAGGTGTAACTCTGAAAGAATGGCTCGGTATGGACGAGGAAGCAAAAGGTGGGCAACCCTCCATCTGGAGTGACCAGTTCAGCACTTCGGGTTCTGTAAGGGTGCCTGTTCTTTCAGGTCATATAGCCAATGTCTGAAGAGAAAGTTTACCCCCTGGTGTGGGTTCTGCTAGTTTTGAGTGCCAGTGTACTCCGTCATGGCCAGTGTCACACTGCCAAATGTTTAATCCTGTGCCATATGGGAAATGTTCTAAGTCATGACCCTTGCCACTAGAAGAGAAGTGTGTTTCAGCTGAGGCTATGCTGCTGAAAAAGGTTCAAAGTCCTGTGCAATATGGGAAGTTAGGGTTTTCTGTCTGCTACAGATGTTGTGTTCTGCATTGCCTTGTGCCATGAAGTGTAAACCCTTGGGGGTCCACCTTTGCTTTTGTGTACCATTTATAGGAATAAAGCCAGACTCTAGAATCCCAGTCTGGTATGGACAATCTTGTTACTGCTTCCAGTGTGGATTTACTGGGCACCCCTCCAGAAGTTCAGACCTAGCATAGCCTCTGGCAGAAGGTTCTCTCCTCAGGACCTGGGTTTAGCACTGGTCATTCTGTGTGTCAGTACTTACTTAGTGCTTTGTACCCCACCCCTCTCTTCCCCTAGACAGAAAATATGGGAGGTGTGCTTACTAGTTAAACAAGTGGCCGGTGGGGGGTTCCAATTGTACAGACGTATGTATTGTACAAAGATGATATAGCACACAAGTTTTCAGGCCCCACAGGTCCCTTCTTCAGTTCAATAGCAAACTGAGCAAAATCAGCAGCATTTATATACCCTATTATTCAGCTACACCTACCCACTCTGTGTCCTCCCATGCCTTTATCCTGACACCCCTCCCTGCTGGCTATGCCATCTCTCCCTCTTCCCCCTTGTCTACCCCCGTTCTGCCTGCCCTACCATCCTTAGAATACTAGTCTTTAGAGAGCCCTTGTTTACATGTTACCTCCCCTCGCTGCATCTCCCCCTCCTCTCCCCTTTACTCACGGCAATATGGGCCTATCCCCCTAATGGCTCTCAGAACCCTGCTCTACCTTGCACTTTCCTCTTCACCTTTACTGGGAATTTCTGAAGCTGAACTGTCTTGCACTTAGATGAAAGAACTGTTTTTTATAACAAGTTCTGACTATAATCTCTGCCCCTGCAACTTGAACAATTGTAACGCAAGTGTGTACTTCACTGCATGTATTGAATGCTGTATATATTTCTTACCTCTCCTCTATGTTATTCCATTGATACTTACCTCACTGACTATTGTTTTAACTTGACTATTGCTTTACTTGTATCCTGTGTTAAATGTTATGATTCCTATACCTTTTCTACAATGTATCATGACAAGGAACCTCTGTAAACGAGCCTCTGGCACAAAGATATATCTGAAATATAATAAATAAATATTGTGATGCATTGTTTCAAAATAATTATGATTGGATAGATGAGAAGAACTTAACAGGAAGGGTGGGCGGGGGTTCCATGTGATAACAGTGAAGAAATAACAGTGCTGTACACATGGGCGAGTGCAGAACACCAAAAACACAAATGGAGACCATGCACTACAGCGATCACAAAATCAGTGACCATACCAACACATGGTAACTTACATTCTATGCAGGGGGCTGTGCCCCCCCGCACCCCCCCTTCTTAATATAATCAACTCCAAGGGGGGGGCCTGACACTAGGGTAAGGTAAGGAGGCAATTCAGGAAGGAGCTATTCAGGGGGAGCACATACAGGGGACCACCAAGATGGCAGGTTACAAAAGACGCAATATAACATAAAAAAATACAACTACCAATGCATACACCAAACAAAAACAACAGAGCACTAACCCAGATTCAAACCCAAGTCCTTCCACACCAGAGGCGTACACTGCCTCCACAAGCCCACATGGCCAGCTGGACACTACCTCCCCCAAACTACCTCCTATATCCTGGTTCCTGAGGCATCCCTCCTACTGTCGCTTTATCCTGCGGTCGCTGTTTTAGCTCTTCTACTCTCGCCATTTCGACAGTCACTCTGCTTCCACACTCGCTTTTGTTACAGGTGTTCAAATTGAGTCGCTCAAACTGAGTCGCCCATATCACCGAATACTGTGGGAGGGCAATGAATAGGACAGGTCCATAGCTGTGAGGGAAGATAAGCAAGAAGTGCTAAGGTACAGTATTTGTAAGAGAGGATGAATGGATACCTTGAAGTGTTAATCTGAAAGGTATCTGACAGGTTAACACAAAATAATAAAGACCTGAGAGACACACAGTGTGGCGGGTGAGGTGGGTCAAAGAAAGAAAACAACATATTTGTGAAAAGTAACATACAGTTTTAAAGTTTTCTCCATAATGTGCCATAAATCCAATGTTCCAAACTAAAATGTATGCCAAGGGAACTAAAATATATCAAAAATGTAATTCAAAGTTCAATGGACTCAGTTGGGACATTGGATTTATGACATACTTCATCTAGATTTCAGTAAAGCCTTTGATTGAGTGCCACATTGGAGACTGGAAGGAAGGTAGGTGACCTGTGGGTTAGGAGTGGGACTCACTAGAGAAGTTGAGAAGTGGATGTCTGGCATTACATAGAGGGTGGTCCTTAATGGTATGTACTCCTGGGTAAAGAACATGACAAGCGGGGTACCCCAGTGGTCCATTTTGGGGCCAATTCTTTTGGAGTATGTACATTAGAGACATCGAGGTCAAGCTCCAAGGGAAAGTTAATTTGCAGATGATAGCAGCTGTAGGGAGTGGGCAATGAAGAAGGGATTAACAGAAGAAGGATGTGGAAAGACTGGCAAACTTGTCAGGCATATGGCAACTGAAATTCAATGCCAAAATATGCAAAGTGATGCACATTGGGCACAAAAATTGACAGACTGAATACAGGATAAATGGGGTAACAGTAGAGCACTCATGAGAGAAAATGGCCTCATAGCAATAATAAGTATTGGTCTAAAATTCCCTTAATGCAGCAAAGCAGATGAGAAGATGTATAGGATTCGGGGTTGTATCAGTAGGGGTTTCTTCAGTCGTAGCAAGGAAGTTACATTATTCTGTCTTTGTACAGGCCCTTGGTTAGACTGCACCAGCTCCTGACACAGTTGAGACAACTTTGAAAAAATTTAATATTCAGGCCTAACTGTAACTTATATGTCATATCTCATTCTGCAATTCTCACCCTTATTGCCTTATTACTAAGGGTATTTGCATGAATATAGTATATTTGCCCTTTTAACTCTGGGTGCCTGCCTACACCTGACATCATAATTATGTTTATAACATCAAAATATGTTGCTGTGAAGATAATTGTGATGTTATAAACAGGGGATTGTGCTGTCATGTGTAGAGAAACAGCCAGAGTAGATATAGTCTAGGGGACATGGATCTTGTTTTCATGCAACTGTTTTCAGTAATAAAGAAAATGGGGAATTAATTACTGAAAATATTTGAAGAAATAAAGAAAATGTGATAGAGTTGAATATAAATCTTATTTTCTCAAGGTGTTCCTAATGCTGTCAGGGGCTTTTTAAAGCCCAAACTGAAGACAGACCAGGACAAGTTAGAGAAAATACAAACAAGGGCAACAAAAATGATTCAAGGCATGAAGGGTAGGACCTCTGAGGGGAGAGATTGGAGGCTTTTTATAAATGGTAATCTCTGGAAGCCAGGAGGGAGAGGGGGATAGGATAGAGACGTTCCAATACATTCTGGGCCACAATAGGTGGATTATACTGAAATTCTCAAAATATTCGACCACCAGGGGACACAACCTCAGGCAACTGGGGGGGGGGGGTTAAGAAGAACATTAGGAAGGGAGTAGTAGACAAGTTAAACAGCGTGTCCAGCAGTGTCAAAGCATGCTGTAAAACTTTCAATGGGATTATCAGCAAAAGGAAAGTAGGCATCAGCATGCAAGTATCGGGGGAAGAGTTGGGTTAGGCTGAAAAGGAGTAATGTCAGATAGAGCCTCAAGACAGACCCGATTGACTTAAAATATATTTTTCTGCCATTACTTTCTCTGCTTCTTTGTTTCTGTTTGGCAATTTTACATCAGTATTGGCAGAGGAACAAACAAAGGGAGCAAAGGAGTATACCATTTATGCATGATTAACTCCAACTTTCTGATTTTAGGAATTTATTTCCCACCCTGTACTTTTTTTTTTAATTTCTATTTTTGCTCCCCTGTTTGGCTTAGGCAGATGTACTGTCTTCTGGCCATATTTGGCCATCATGGAGCCAGATGGAGGATATTTACCTCTTAGTTGCCCCTGACTGCTGGGCCCACCCCAGAGGAACACCAGCTCAAGGACTGCTGCCCCAGCATAAGTGTGTGCACCCCCGCCATGAGTGCCACAGCATCCCCTGTCCCTGTCACACCTGCCTGCTGCACTACCATCTGCATTCCTACAGGAAGCAGTGACAGAGCGGGGCCATGCAGCCCTTCCTCCCCAGAAGAGGACAGCATCCTTAGGGATGCTCGATCCTCCTTCCTCGGCCAGCCCCAACATCCCAGGCTCATTCCCAAACCCAGATTGCATGTCTGACAATAGGCACCCCTGCCATTGCCACACTGTACGTTTAAAAACACATCATATGCACAAAACTTACAACACCATGTAATACTCACGTCCATGACACCATGTGCTAACATAGCGGAAGCAAAAGGGGCGGAAACAAAAAAGGTAATCAGTTTCACTTGTTTCTAGAGTACAGGAGCCGATGTCAGGAGTTGCTACATGACTGGTCAGAAATGTTGTTATAAACTAGCAAAATGTTAAAAATAATTCTGCAGCACTATGTGTCATATATCATTATAGAGCACTGTGTGTCAAAAGGGCTGCATCACAAACTCAGTGAGTAGTAGCAGTTTATTTTGTTTGACTGGTTTAAAAACCATGACAAACATTACAAAACATTAAAATACATACTAAAAATCTATTACACCCTCTTTTTGCTTTAAAGATACACAGACCAGAGAAAGCCAGGGGAATTACTAGCAGGAAGGCAGAGATCATTCTGCTGCTGTACAGGTCTCTAGTGAGACTGCACCTGGAGTACAGTGTGCAATATTGGTGCCCTTATCTTAAGAAGGATATCAACTTGCTGGAAATGGTCCAGACAAGGGTAAAGATGATCCAGGGCCAGCAAGGCAGTACCTACGAGGAGAGGCTCAGGGGGCTCAGCACGTACTCTCATAAGGACAGAAGGGAGAGGGGGGGACATAACTGAAACCTTAAGTAACTTAAATGAATAAATAGGGTGAGCACTGTGGGCCTGCTCAGCCTTAGTGGAAACAACCACTAGGAGTAACAGCCTGAAGCTGGGGGGGGGAGTTCAAGAGGGAGATGAGAAGGCACTTTTCCATTGAGAGGGTGGTAGCTAAGTGTTGCCAGAGGAGGTGGAATCCCTACAAATGGTGGACAGCTTCAAGAAAGGTTGTGACAGGGTGAGGAGGAAAGTTGCAGGTGGAAGGATAGAGAGATAGAGGGGTATTTGAGAGGGGTCATAGGAGATATTTGGAAGGGAGCAGTTCCCTCTGTAAACACAGTGGAAACTGTACACTCGAGCAGACTAGATAGACCATAAGGCCTCTATCTGCTGGCACATTTGTATGTTTGTATGGATGTAGAAGCAGAACTAATACACTATAAACTAAGAATAACAGAATAGCACACTGAACCACAGTCTAGGTGTTATCCTAGTTAGGATATGGGGCCTCACAAATTTATCTTTTACCATTTTATATAGAGATAACCATTGCTACAACTTTGTCATCCCCATTCAGTTCTAAGTTTTGCAAGCCACTGAGTCCTATACTTTATAACCTTATAACACAACAGGGTATTAACAGTTCCTTAAAATCTCAAAATCTTAAATCCTGAACTACTCTGATAGCAAGACTGCTTTCAGTACAGGAGGAACATACCCCCCTTTAACTTTGAGGAGCCACTTTTAGCTACAGTATTCCATTTTACAATAAACTCCATTTTTAACCCTGTACATATTGTTATATTTACATCTTATAACTTTAGCATGGTATTTACTAATGCCCTAATGGCCTCCTAGTGCACCAAAGCAAGGCAATGACCTGCAGACAGAATGGGTTCGACAGCTTTGGACCCCACATCAGCAAAACTGTGCTGCCATCTATGGAAAGGCCACCTGGAATCTCCTAAGGTGCAACCAACTGTGCAAGCCTCTCCTCACCTCATTCATCTGACCATCTCCGTACCCCACACGAGGACAGAACAGAGTCACGACAATAAGACCTTCTAACCAGTACCTGAGGTTAGTGCATGTAACAACTTCACCCAGACAAGACTCACAAGACTACAGCCACTACACCTGAAATGAGCCAGCCTGTGCCACCAGACAGAACCAGCCAAATTCAGAGAATTTCCAAAGGTCACTACGCAGTGCATGCTGCTCCGTGCCTTCATTGGTGGTCTTATGGCAAGCATTTCTTACCAACCACACATTAGGCACCAAGTATGGGGTCCTGAAAACTGTGCATGTTCCCTCATATCAGGTAATTTTGACCCATGCCAAAACCTAGTACAGTAGCCGATAATGGGCCTAAGCTGCCACTCCTATTCCATTCCTCAGTATTAGTCCACAGATGTTTGCTATTAGAGTTGTCATAACAATCACATTGCATTGTGCTCCACTAGACTGTCCCTCAGGCCCTCCCTGAACCCACCGCTCATAGCCACTTATATGGACCCCCACTGTATTAATCCTCATCTGCAACAGTAATAGAAATGATAAAATAGCTTGTATTCTTTACAGTCCCTCCCATTGCTCCTTGTGTCTTCAGCTATTTATAGTACAGTATAATACCCTTTTATTATGATGCTATTGTAATGCTAACTCACTAATAAAGCATACCACATCTAATATTGCACACAATGCTTGTAACATAACTTATGAGGTCAAAATTATTTACAAAATGCATGTAACATATAACTTACGAGGTCAAATTTATTTACCGAAAGCGGATGTAAAACATTTAGAGTATGGCATCATTTCATAGTGGGACCATTAGTTCATATATATTATACATCTCCACACCACTTGTGGTGTGCTACCCAACTGCACCATGTCCATTAAGACAGTTTAATAAGTTTTTTAAAGAGGTTCCATGTGAGACTCATACCAGCATCCATAATATCTGAATGCCAGAAAAAAGGACAGTTTTCTAAGGTGACCCAAGCTTTACTTTATAACTCCAATGCCTCAATTACCAAATAGCCTCCCAGGCAAAGTCATGATACCTCACGAGAAGCTTTTTTTAAATTGTTTACCCAGAAAAAGAACTCTGTACATGGAACTCCTGGCCCGGCTCTGTCTTCAGTTCCTTTCCTAAGGCCTCTTCTTCAGGCTTTCAAACCTTCAGTATAGGCTCCTCACGCAAAACGTAGCCTTACTGTATGCCTGAAAGGAAGTTTTACTCCCAGAGGCCAATGAGAGTTGCCAATGAGCAATACAGTACTTTTGGAGGGAACCGTATAATGACCAGGTAGTTGGCCTCTGTTACTTCCTGAGCCTCCACATAGCTCTCAGAGACAACTTCCAGTTGTTCCGGGTGTTCAGCTTCTCTGGGTTAGGAATATTTAAGCAATATGCCATGACAGGGAGTGGGTATATTGGTGGATTTACCACGCCTGGTATGGTTTGGTCATGAGGCACAGCCAAGTGACTTAATCACACCAGAAGTGGTAAATCCACCCATCTACCCACTCCCTGTCATGGTATATTGCTATTATACAATGTTCAACTTGTTTCTTTGTTTTTATAGTGATATAAAACTTTTACAGTGGGTATACTGGAGGATTTATCATGGTCATGTGATGTGTTTTGACCAACGAGGTTACAGGATTTTCATACCCCATTGTATAATATGGATTATATCATACCTCTCAAGTACCTGCTCTTCCATCTTTATGGTTTTCTGCATATTGTTTCCATTAGACAGCCAAAAGAGAAATGCAAGTTATGCTTGTGTGTTGTAAAGGAGCCCAGAAACCAGTTCCATGTTTCAGCAACTCCACTGCCATGCTGCCCAGGGCATCTCGCCCTCTGCTCCCTCTCCCCAGCCCCATTTCCACAGCCTGCAGACCCGTTGAGTGGTGCTACTCAATGGCAGTACCAGGCAAAGTGTGCCAGTGACTGCAATGCCCAGTGCGATTGAGAATAGGTTCAGAGGCAGGACGTTCAAGACTGGCATTACTACCATTTAGTTGGAATGACTACCATGGTGAAGAAGCCAGCAGTACATTATTCCCCATCCTGAACATTATCTGGACCCCTAAGTAGCAGCAACAAATGCTATTGCTGTCTTAATGTACCAATTCTGCATACAGTAGTTTCCTGGTTCCAGAGCAGAGCATTTATTCTCTGAGAACAATACAAAATGATGAGCTAATTGGTCTCTTATGAAATCAAGAATTGGATCAAAGTACCTTTTTCATGACCGGCTTCCTGGAATGACTACCCATCAGTGTGTGGGGGTAGGAGAAATGTAAGAATTCATAGTAATTCAAGGATGACATAAAAGTGTGTTGCTTTATTATTATTATTTTGTGTAATATACAGTATGTTCAGTATATGTGTAATTTCATCTGCTGTCATTTGGGACCAAATGAAAAACAAGGCAGAACACTTAAGGCAGCATATTAAAAAGCTAGGGCTGTACTAGCAGGGTTTGTGCACTAGAGAAGTAGGTAGATATGTATGTAGGTAGGTAGGTAGTTAGTTAGTAATTAGTTAGTCAGTTAGTTAGTATTATAGTATTGTAGGCCGCATCCCAGACAGCCCAACTGAACATTAATGGATCAGGTCAGGGTGCAGGTCGACCAGCTGTAACTAGGAGGGAAAGATAATTGTGACTACGCCAACCAACCAGAGATGGATTTTTGTGTGACACCTGGCCAGCAGGTGTCAGGTTTTTGAGGGGAAGTAATTCCTAACACTGGCCAGGAGTAACAAGAAACTTCAGTCTGGCTAACCATGGCAGAAACCTGAGCCTCTATAACCTGTAATTGGGGTTTCGGCAAGAAGATGAATCTGAACAAGTGGAATGCCTTCCATAGCGGGGTGTTCTGCATTACAGTAGTAGAAAGCTCTGGAAAGATGACTCTAGATGAGGCCAGAAATAACTTAGCTGCAAAAGTGGAGATCAACAGAGGAAGTACCTCATCCCCTGATTGGTTGGAAACTGATTGCATAGGACAGATCATGTCTGATTGCCAGGCAAAATACACTTGAAACACAAAATTGTATCCTTCAGGTCTGGCCGCTTTCATTGCTCCTTGTGGTCTGGCCGCTTTCTTTACTCCTTGTGGTCTGGCCACTTTCATTGCTCCTTGTGGTCTGGCTGCTTTCTTTACTCCTTGTGGTCTGGCCACTTTCGTTGCTCCTTGTGGTTTGGCCACTTTTGTTGCTCCTTGTGGTTTGGCCGCTTTCGTTGCTCTTTGTGGTCTGACCGGTTTTGTCACTCCCTTGTGATCTGGCCGGTTTATGCACTCCTTTTGGTCTCGTGGCTTATGTTGCTCCTTGTGGTCTGGCCACTTTCATCACTTGTTGTGATGTGGCTGCTTTAATCACTCCTTGTTATCTGGCCATTTTCACTGCGCTGCTTGTAGTCTATCCACTTTTATCACTCCTTGTGATCTGGCCGCTTTCATTATTGTGAAGAAAACCTCTACCTACTGTATGTCAAAGTCCCTTGCTAATGAGCTGCTGCAGCTCCCAGACTACCATTACTTCCTAACAAAGATGGGCTGCAGAAAGAAGAGGAACAGACTTCTGGTGACGTCACCCAGATGGTAGCAGCCTAGAGGAATGAGCTCCGGACTCCCCAGCTGTTTAAAACTCATTTTCTACCTCATTTGACTAGAAAAGTGCTGAAGTCGACAATCAGGGGCTGTTTTAATGTCAGCCAAACAAATTAAGCCAAAAAGGTCGAGGCAAGACCAAAGAAGTAGTAAATTAAAGCAGCTCACTCTCCAGAAAGGCACGGAAGGCCTAGCGACCATGACGAGAGTACAGTCCCCTTCGGTATCATCGATCGACTTCGATGAGGAAGACTCCCAGGCTGAGGTACCAATGGAAATAGCAGTGGCTAAAATCCTAAAGTCTGTACAAAAAATTGAGACATCGATCGCAGATCTTAAGATGGAAGTGAAAAACATAAATAGAAAGGTCGAGGGAGTTGAAAAACGTGTGACTCAGACTTCGGAGAGAAAAGATGCAGTGGATAGATTGATTATTCATCTCTTACACAGGGAAAGGCAAATGCATACTCGAATGGAAGATTCAGAAAATAGAGCAAGATGAAACAATTTTAGAATTTATGGGATCAAGGAAGGAGAAGAGGAGGGTTATCCTACCACAGCAGACTTCATCCAACATGTGCTGAAGGCGATAATAACCATACCCTCGGACTTCTCCCTCACAATCGAGAGGGCCCAAGCCAACAGACAAGAATACCAGCTCACAATCCTGGGTAGTGAGAATGCTGAACTTCCAAGAAAAAGATTACATATTAAAAGAAGCTTGGCGAGTTAAAAACCTTACATTTGCAGGGGGACAAGTGTTTCTGGATCAAGATTTCTCTACAGAGTTGCAATATCATCGGAACCAAGTCAGAGCAGTCATAAAAGAGCTAAAGGAAAAATACCAAATCAAAACTCAGATAAACTACCCAGCAAAATTGAAAGTATTTACAGGATCCTCATTTAAAGTATTTCCGACCTTGGTGGATGCAGTTCCATTTTTGAAGGAGAAACAAATAGTGATCCCAAATCTGGATTGAGACCTTCTGGAGCAAAAACTGATAGAAGGGGCATGGAGCCTGGTGAATCGAGGGAAGAAAAAGACCCCTGCTTGGTCATGGCCCAAATATCTAATGCCAGATCTCATGAGGATGTTCAATGCAATAGATGGCCAAGAATCTGAAAAACAAATGGATGAGTGAGAAGGACATCTATGAAAGAGAGTAGATTCGAGAGGACTCAGAGATGGAAACCGAAGAGACTATCTGAAAGTTGGGGGAATGAAGGACCGGACTGGGGAGAAGCTTTTGGGGGGAATAATGGGACACAGGTTACTTCATATAAGACTTCAGACACTCTGGTAATGGACTCAATAATGGTATGAGGTAAACGTTGGCTAGAAGGCAAAGTCAGTTGGGGGGCCACTAAGGCTGTGCTGCTGCTAACTCATTCTCGGCTAAAAATTAGTTTGGCTGGGAGCGTTAATACTGGGGGACTGCTGCGCCCTATTGAACAACAGATCCCTATTAAGGATAGGAGGGCAGTGGCCTATAAGCTCACCATATCGGTACTGAGAAAACAAAACCAGTAGCTGAAACGCACAGTAGCACATAGGAAGTATAAGAAGGGGGACTGATTTAAGAGGGGAGGCAAGCTCTAAGAAGCAGCTGCCATGATGTTGAAAAGTTATATAAAGTTGAAATATGTTAAATGATGTTTGTTTAATGGTTTAGTAAGTTTACTTGTAAAAGCAGGGTGGGGTATCACGAGAAATTTACAAAGGAGGTTGAGAAGGTGGAAAGGGACAAATCAAGATAATGGTTAATCTTACAATAGTAACATATAATGTTAAAGGAATACATGCCCCTGTCAAGCGGATGAAGATCTTAACTGAATTGAAACGAATGGGATGCGATGTGGCTCTTATTCAAGAAACACATTTAAGGGAAATAGAGGGTTTGAAATTAAGACGGTCATGGGTGGGAGAGGTGTATGCCTCGAGCAGAGATGGGAGGAATGCGGGAGTGGCGATTCTGGTGAAAAGGGGGTGCCCCCTTGTGGTCAACTGGACAGACACAGATAAAGAGGGGAGATATGTCAGAATATCTGGTACTGTTTTGGATGTCCCTTTCCATGTTGTCAATCTTTATGTTCCGAATGTTAAAGGGGGTAGCTTTTTTAAAGAAATTTTAGACAAACTGATAAGACTGCCTCAAGGACGAGTATTGGTAGGGGGGATTTTAACTGTGTGCCATGCCCATTTCTGAACAGATTGTCAGGTTGTACCCAGACAAACAGGGAAGCAACTAAATGGCTTAAATGCTTAACAAGAAGTTTAGATTTTGTGGATATGTGGCGAGCACGTTTCCCCAGGACACGGGATTACACTTACTATTCGATGGTTCATAGGTCATATTCTAGGATTGATTTATTTCTCCTACAAAAAGCATATATGTATATGGCCTCTGGATCTTGAATACACTCGATCACTAACTTGGACCATGCACCGGTTGAGATTGTCCTGATGGTGGAACAAGAAGAGAGAGACACCCTATTTGGGGACTGAATGTCTCCCTTCTGGCAGACAAATCCACAATTAAAAGGATAGAGGATAGATTTAAAAAAGTTTTTTATGTAAGAGAGAATAAAGGTTGCCAACCTATAATCAGATGGGATACAGCAAAAGTAGCAGTTAGGGGTGAACTGATAAGTGTTGCCTCTAGGAATAAAAAACTGGATAGTCTTACTCAGGAAAGACTCTTGCGAGAGGTTCAACAAAGGGAAATGGAACATAAACAGGATCTGAAAGATGGGGAACGGTTAAAACAACTGGAATTAGCTAGAAAGAAATTAAATTAATGTGAGGAAAAACAGGCAGAGAGATGGATGAGATGGCTGGGATATAAGTATTCAGAGGTGGGGCATAGGGCAGCTCATACACTGGCACTTAGGTTGAAACAACAGGAAGCAAACGTATGATTAAAAACATAATAATAGATGAGAAAACAGGAGACAGGTGAAGTAAACCGGCGGATAGTGCACAGGCCTTTTGGAATTTTTACCAGACACTATATACAGAGTCGATAGTTCCAGAGCAGACTGCGGAAGAGATAAATCAGTTTCTTAAAGATCTTAAATTGCAGAAACTAAGTAGAGAAGACAGGATAGGATTAGTGAGAATTAGGAGCTAAAATTACACATAAAGAAATAGTCCAGGTAATTAGGGAACTGCAGCAGGGGAAAGCACCTGGACCAGATGGGTTCAGTGGTGAATTATACACTAAATGTTGTGGAACGGTTGCCCCCATCTTAACTGAAGTTTTCAATAACTGTTTGGAAGAACAGCCCTCCCGCCAACATGGTACTCAGCAATTATAATGGTTATACCAAAAGAGGGGAAGCCAAGGGATAGGTGCGCCTCCTACAGACCCATCTCCCTCCTGAATCAGGACTGTAAAATCCTGACCAAGATTCTGGCTAATAGGTTACAAAAAGTAATCACTAAGCTAATTCATATGGATCAAACGGGATTCATTCCGGGGAGGCATCTAGCAGATAACATCTGGAGATTGTTGAATGTCATCACAGGGGCGAGAGAACTTAAAGACCAGGGACTAGCCATTTTTCTAGATGCTGAAAAGGCATTCAACGGCCTGAATTGGCAGTTTTTGAAGGCTGTACTGAGGGAGATGGGTCTGGGGGATGAATTCCTGAACTGGATAGAGTTACTGTATGACAGACCTACGGCAAGAGTGAAAGTAAATGGGGTAGTATCCATGCAGATCCAGATACAAAGAGGGACTAGACAGGGTTGCCCCCTGTCTCCGTTACTGTTTGCAATTAGTATTGAGCCCCTGGCTCAAGCCATAAGAAGACATCCTAAGATTACTGGTATAATGGTAGAAGGGGTATTAAATAAAATATCACTTTATGCAGATGACGCATTAGTCTATGTGTCTAACCCAAAGCAGGCCATACCTCATCTTCTGACCCGGATACAAAAATTTGGCAAAATGTCAGGATATAAAATAAACCAGGAGAAAACGGAAATAAAATTAATCTCAGGGAAGTGGGATCAGGATTTTAAAAAAAAATTCACCCTTTAAGTATACTAAAAAGCCAATAAGATATTTAGGAATTCAAATCCCATATGATATGAAGGATCTGTATAAAATAAACCATGGGGCCTTAAAAGTACAGATTCGGAAAGACCTGGACAGATGGAAACTAATACCGTTAGGGTTTACTCAGAAAATAGACACTATTGGGATGAACATCCTGCCTCGTTGGTTGTTTCTCTTTGGCACCCTCCCGATAGATATACCCGGCACGGATTGGAAGGATTTAGAGCAGGAGTTAGCTAGCTTTATCTGGGCATGGAAAAAACCCCGGATTAAGAAACAACTGTTGTCAATACCTAAGAAAGGGAGGGGAGGGGTTATGCCACACCTGTGGACATACTATTATGCAGCACAAATGATGCCACTTTTGAAATTTTTAATACAGGATGAACCCCCAGACTGGGTGGAGATGGAAAGGAGAGCCCATCTAAATTTGCCAGTGTAGGTTCTACCGTGGACCATAACGAAAGCAAACCTGACCGAGGTCAAGAATTGCTGGACGAGACAAACTCTTGGGGTATGTCTCCAGATCAGACAAAAGTGGGAAATGCCGGTATCGATATGGCAGAAGATTCTGCTGGAATACATGCCATCTATAGTGGAAAGAAGGGTTTTGTTTCCCTTGAAGGATGGGCTAGGAAGGGTGTATTAACACTGGCCCATTTGGTGGAAGGGGAAGGGGTGAAATCTTTTTTGAGTTTACAACAAGAATTCCAGTGCAACAGAAGGAATTATTCAGATTTTTCCAATGTAGAAATATAATAGTGGGGAAGATAGGAGTGGCAGAAGTGGCTCGCCCCCTAACAGATGAGGTAGTTATGATACAAAACAGAATGACTTTAAAAGATACAAAGGGGATAGTAGCACAAATGTATGCTCTATTGTGCCAAGGAGAAGGCAGGGTATATAGGGAAAATATACAAGCAAAGTGGGAAAAGGAGATAGGGTATAACATCCAACCGGCAAGATGGGGGCGGGATTTGGGAGGGTATACAGAAAACTACCAGTCTACAAAATTGAGAGAATTTAGATGGAAAGTGGGCATCAGATTTTTTAGGGTCCCAACAATAACCAAGCACTATGGGAGACAGAACTCGGACAAATGTTGGAGAGGTTGTGGGGGAGTGGGCTCGCACTTCCATATTTTTTGGGGATGTCCAATATTAGCTAAGTACTGGGCCCACTTGAAAGAAATTATAATGAAAATGTTTGAGCTGCACCTACTTCCTCAGTTTGAGAATCTGGTCTTGGGCCTCCCCCCAGTAGACTTGATAAGGAAAGATTACAGACACTTATTTTATATCTGTGTGGCGGTGGCAACAAAAGCAATTACACAAAAGTGGCTTACACTGACCTCACCCTCAGTAGATATCTGGGAACATAATATGGAAAGAATCAAGGAGTTAGAAGACATAATAGCAAAAGTTCAGTTAAAGATAGAAAGGTTTAATGCTAGATGGCTACCCTATTACTAATACATCCAAGAAAAAAAACAAACTCCAGTATTGGACCAATACTTAACGTAGAAAGGGGTAGGACAGGAGGAGAGACAGAGATGGGAGGAAACAAGATAATAAAACAGAAGGAAGGAGAGTAAGATGTGAATAGCAATGGTCGAAAGACAGGGGGTATTCCGAAGGTTGATTGGAGTAGGGAGGATTAACTCGTGGACACATCCTGCTGAAGGTTATAAAGTTATAAAGAAAATTTTATCGTATTAGATAAAATGGTAGTTATTAATAAACTTTAAGTTCGAATATAAGATGTGTAGACATGGTACAAAGAAAAGGGAGATTCCTGGAGATCCAGAGGTTGATCAGAGAGATAGAAAGGGGAGGCTTGATATAGAAAGAAGGAAAAAGAAGACAATAGGTTAAAGCAAGGAAAATTAAAACCCTGGACTCCCAGGACACTATCGGATTGGGTCAGGAATGATTTTGACACGAGAAAGGTAAATAAATTAACATGATCTGGAAATGATATAAGAAAATTGTAATGATTATAAGGATGATTTTAGACCGAACTTTCTTACTGTCCTAAGAACGGAAGATGTATCTACCTGCAATTAACGGACTATGTACCATGATTAAGATCTTTTAAATAAAAAGACAAGTTAAAAAAAAAAGAAGAGGAACAGGAGGTGACCTTGCCCGACTATTACCCTAGTTTGGACTTAACGTCTGGCCCCAGGACAGAAGCATGCATACCACAGATGAAACTGGATGGAGCAGCAGTTGAAAAGAAGTTTTTGCCGAAACAGGTATAATTTCTTTTGTACGCACACTTGAATGTCATTTTCACACAAAACTCACTTTTCACTTCATAGACCCCAAGTGGGTGCTCCAGCATGATACACCTTAGTCAAACAGGTTATAGTTTAGTGGTGGGTGTTCTGGTGGGAAATACAGTGCGAAGTACCACGCACTTCAGGCGGTACTTGATAAAGGGCTCTGAAACATTAATGAAAAGTAATTTCCAGACGGGCACCAACACATTCGTGTAAGCCCCCTACCCCCAAATCGAGCTTATCTTAAGGGCTTTGGCCCCAGCACTGCCCCATGGTGTCCTTGGTGGCTCCAGGTGGGATCCAGACTTGGATGGTCCCATTTGTGTTCCACAGCTGCAGCTGCCAAAACCCTGTGTCTTGGCCCCATTTGAAAAGGAGAGGCCGAGCTTCAGTGGTGTTTCCGTGCCTGCGGATACTTGGGGAAAAGTTTAACCAGTCCCAGGAGCTGCCGTTCAGGGACTGCAAATGTAAATAAAAAATATGGTGACCCATGCCCTTATGCACATGCACTTCCAGTGAATATCTAAGAATGAAAGAAGTTGCAGTTCCATGTGTGTGTTTCGGCTACGGTCACTGTTTAACTATATCCCCCGCTCCAGGGCAGGCAGCAGAGCCAGGGATCTGCATAATAAAGCCCCCGGGCTTGGGGGGGCAGTTGCTGCCTTTTCTAGGGTATTACTAATAATTATTGAGGGCAAACTGTTTGGGGATGCAGTATAAACAAAGATGGCAGTCCCCAGGGACTCAGGCAGCAAGGGGGGAGGGCTGCTGGGTAAAGAGCATGAAAAAGCCAGGGGATGCTGCAGTCAATCAGAAAAGGGTTTGTAAAAAGGATAAAAGGGGAGGTTTTGCCCACCAGCGGGGATTCAACCTGAGTTTGGAGTGCAGGAGAGACTGCTGTGGGTTTCTCAGCCCTATACCTGCACCTCGGATCCAACAGCCTGTCCAGCCCCAGTTGGCTTCAATTAGGTAGAGCATCTGAAAGAACAAGCGTAGCTGCCTAAGCCTAAGAGAGGAAGAGAAGTTAAGCTGTGCTACAGGGAAAGAGATGTTTAAAGTTGCTGCAGAGAGACAGAGAAAGAAAGAGAGACAGAGAGAGAGAGAGAGAGACCCCCAGAGTTGTGCAGCGGGAGAAAGAGCAAAGGATTGGAGCTGTAGTGTGAGAGCAGAGGCTGTAAATTGTGCAGCCTGGAAGTTACCAGTTCTCCAGTTGCACCAGAGACTAAGCCACTGTGTCTCCCCCTCAGAGGGTTGGGAGCGTTTGCTACTTGTGTGTGCTGGAGCTAGAGACTGAGCAAAAGCCCAGTCACAATTTGTGCCTAGAGAAGTCAAAGGGTGAGTGCTGGGACTAGAGTCTGAGCCAAAAGCCCAGCTGCTCAGTGTTTTTGGAAAAGTGCAGCAAGCTGCAAGTCTGGGGAACCAAGCCTACCCTGTTCCCAGACCAATGGAGAAGAAGACCAGTGAGGAAGACAGCGAAAGGTCTGCCTGGTGAACACTGCCTACAAAGGCCCCAGAGGTGAAGCTGGTAAGGCCGGAAAGGTGAGGACCAGTGTTCTACATCCCCTTCCATCAGTCCTGCTGCTGCTGTGGTGCACCACCATCAGAGATACCACCATGATACCATGCCAAATCCAGCCAGTTGAAACCTCCTTTTGATCAACAAAACTGTAAGTATCTCTGACATGTGGCTCAGTGGGGATCTTTGTTAGCTAGCTAGTTAGGATCTAGGGGGGATAGGTCCTGGGCAGAACTGAGCGAACCAACAGAGACCAGACCTGAAGTTTCATTGGGTTTTTTTTGTTTCTTTTTTCTTTTTCCGAACCCCCCAAACCTCAGGCCTGCTCTGCTTACTGTCACCTCATGCTCAGGCTTGCTCCCCCCCCCCACAGACACTATAGGCGTGCCCTGGCCTATTCCCCCCCCCCAGATCAGGGCCACAGGAGTGGGACACACCTCAGCGGACATCGAAGGCGGTGGAGATGGCAGCAGGGCAGGTGGTCATGCTGGGGGAGCCGGCATTTGTATTTTTTTTTCCCAGTGCTTCCCTGGGGGCGGGGATGTGCAATGATGTCCCACGTTTGCCCCGCCCCCCCCAAGTGATGGTGCCTGCACGGTGGTGCTCCCAGCCTCTACCAGGGGTCCGCAGTGTACCAGACACTCTACCCCCTCACCCCAGAGAAGGAGAGCAGTCCCTAAGATGCTCAGTCCCTCTCCCCCCGCCAACCTTCCAACGTCCTGAGTTCGTTCCCAAACCTGAGTCGTCGGTGTCACAGACAGGTGCCCTGTCCTGGGGCCAGCGGGCCGGCCCAGTTTCATTGTTTCTACTGTTTAAAGTTATTTGTGCCCCAACGAAAGTTCCCCAGCATCAAGATTTGCACAATGGTGTGGTGCCCACCTTCAGGGACTAAGGGACTTTGCAGCTGCAAGATGGGAAGCCAGGTGCACCCTCATATGGGAAGCAGGGATATTGTGTGGGGTCCCCTGTTGAGAAAGTTATTAATGTTGTACTACTTTCCTCCCTTTTCCCCCTTCCCCCAAAATAAATACTGTTATTTATTAATGTTATATTTGGATACTGTGAATCATTGCAAGAGTGGGGAATTGTCATTGTGTGGGGGAGGGTCTTTGGGCCAGCTGTTATAAATTTCTTGGGGGGTGGTAACCAACAATCTGTTCACAGGTATTCCCTGCCATTACCCCAGGTGAAGACCCATGCCCTTTCTTCTTTCCACTCTGGAACATAGGCTGGCCCCTCAGAGGCGTGTCCAGGTAGACCCGAGGGCCCCGGAAACAGACAAGGTGATTCTAGGGGCTGTTACAGTAATTTCATAGAGGGGCACCTCTGAGGCAGTTAGGGAGGCTTTTAACAGTTCATCATAGGTAATTTCACAAAACATGCACACTGTCACTTCAATAGCATTGTACATTAGGAATATCAGGGGCACTATACCTGGACAGACACATGTGAGGGGAGGCCTGAACTGTCTAAATTGGATGGCTATGCTTCGGCTGTGAGGCCAAATTCAGGCAGCTTGATTTTCATAGGGTCCAACAGAGTGACACAAGATGTGCCCATCACCCACTTGCAGCAAAGCCCAGTGCACCACGGACCCTGTGCCAGATTTTGGTACAAACGGGTTCCTGGTGTCAAAGTTCCCAAAGTTGCTGCAAGTGGGGTCCCCTTCCCATCAAACAGATGGTGCAGGGGAGGGAACTGATGGAGGCTGCTGCCATCCCATGGCCCATGACACTCCAGCCATAGTGTAGAGAAGTAACAGGGCACAGTGAAGATACCACATCATCAGGCCCATGACTAGCAGAGTTCAAGCAGTCACATAAGACAGAAACAATAAGCACCACCAGTAACAGCAGGATAGACACAACAAGTCATCACTGTGCCACCTTTACCCAACAATAACCATGCATTCTTGCAGGCAACAAGAATGTCTCTGTACATGTAGAAAGGTGTGCAGTTCGATTACAAAGTTCCAGAACACAGTCCACAAAGCATCCCTACTGCAACGCATACCACTTCGCTTTGCCTTGTAAATGTATTAACAATGTATACAAGCAGTCAATCTACCTGAGAAACACTAAAAGAGCAGGGAGCAGAAAGGCAGTGCATGTCAGTATACCATCTACGGCTCCCCATACCTGCTGATACAATGTTGTATGCTTTTTTCTGACTCTAGCACATGATAGCTCGGTAGATGCGATTAAACAAGAAAATGTGAGTAGGTGACATGACAAAGGTTGCTGTAGTCTCCCATTATCTTGGAGCTAGAACTGCACAGTGTCTGAACGCAGACCAATAGGTGTGTATTTGAGTTCTCTACAGTACCTTCTGGTATAGTCTTGTATAGTTGCCTAACCTCCACCCCCCGCCCCCACGTTTCCTGTACATGTTTTGTATATGTCAGACTATGATCTGTCATAATGGAGGAGTGGCATTCTGGGAGCATTTTATTTATTTTTTCAAATATTGGATTACAGAGTACCTTTGAACCAGGGGCTCATTTACAAATTTTCCACATCAGTTAGAGACTACATAAAGTTAAGAGATGAAGAGATACAATACATATAACTTAAGATGAGGAGCTACAATACATGCCACTATAAAAACAAATTCCTTAACATGGACACAGAACAATTAGTTATAGCATATGCAAATGGTAGATGTTCATAGATTTACAGTAAGCAGGGAAACCAGGAGAGGGTGAAGTCACAGCTAACATGTCAAAGGACAGTTCTTGTCATAAGTGTTGGAAAGTTTTAATAGTAGCTGGGATTAGACCAGACCCTGGAGGGGAACGATGGCTAAAAATGGTGGTAGGGATGAAGATGACTAGAAGCTGGTGAGAGGGAGCAGAGAGGAGGGCCAGCGGGGACAGTAAATAGGCCAGAATAGACTAGGAGGGGATAAGAAGGTATGATGCAACACAGAGACTGTGATGGCTGGGGGTGAGGTTGTATAAATAGTGGTGGCGGAGTGTGGAATAGTTAAAGATGTTGAAACAAGAAGAGGCTTGGATTGAAGAATGTGATGGCTAGTGTGGGTAGTCATAGGTGCTGGACTAGCAGAGGTGTGGGGCCACAGGATGAGGAGGGCAGTGGCATGGACTTGCAGAAGTGTGGGGCCACCGGATTAAGGGAGGAGTGGGATGAGGGTAGTGACTTGTAAGGACAGAAAATATGAGTGGCAGTATGGGTGGGCTGAAACTGAAGGTATCCTAGCAAGTGCAGATGAGCATATTCAGTTTATTGGGCTAGACATTACAATCACAGCTACTGGCTAATGCCAGGAGGGATTGGAGCTTTGATTTGAACGGGCCTAATCTGGTTTTGGATTGGATATCAGCACTCAGGGAATTTGTACATAGTGGCACTCGGTATTTGAAAGGACATTGGCCTTGGGAAGTTCGCTTAAAGGGCACTTTTAAGGGCTAGTTAGATGCTCTTCTGGTAAACCTGGCATTATCAGATTTTCTGAGAAGATTCTGCATTCCTGGGGGAGTTAGGCCTAGTGCGGATTTCTTTGCAAGCAAGCTTGTTTGGTATCGCACCCTGCATTCCAGATTTAGCCAACCAGATTTTGCATAAAGCTCACAGGTATGTGTTCACTTTGGGACTCCTAAGACTAGCCGACAAGCCCTATTTAGGGTTCTTTTTATTCGCTTGAGGGCCATTTCTGTTGCAGCACTGTAGATTATGAGCCCATAGTCTATCACAGACAGCACCGAACATGTGACTGTTACATTCATTGCTTCATTTGTGAGGCACTGCCTGTTTTTGTAGCGTATTCCAAGTTTGGCACTTGCTGATTTTGCTATCAGGTCAATGTGCTGGGAGAATGAGAGCAAACTGTCAAGTGTGACCCCCTAAGTATTTAAGTCTGCACCATTTCTAGGGGTGTATATTGGCTGTTTAGGATTTGCAGGCGGTGTGACCTAAATTTATTGTGATTGGATTCAAACAAACTGTTTCTGTTTTTTTATAGTTTCATAGTTTTGATTTTAAGAACCACTCTTCAATTGCTGAGAAGTTGGTCTGCATTTTTTCTTGTAGGGTTACAGGGTTTGAGTGTGTGGAATATAGGACTGTGTCAGCTACATAAAGCAGTACTTTGTCCTGCACTGCAAGCAGAAGTTTATTCAGAAATAAGCTGAAAAGTATAGAGATTGGTCTATAGTTTGTATGTATAGTCCTATCTCCATTTTTGAAAACTGGAGTCACCACTACAGCTTTCCACCACTGGGGGAATCTACTGGATATAAGAGAAAAGTTCAGAATACTTGTGAGCAGTTGGAGAATCACATCAAGGGTGAGTGCGATTAGTTTTAGGTCAAGCGCGTCACCACTAGCTCTTGACTTCCTGATGACCTGCGAGAGGTACTTTCTGGCCTCGGACCTGGTGATGATTTTGAGGTAAAAGGGAGGGGGGTGACTGATTGGGTGGATGAAGTCCTTATAGGATTATTGTTGCTCTGGGCAATGAGGAAATCAGGGGGTAGGACACCGCTTAGGTCGGTGAAGGCATTGTTGAAAGTATTGGCTATAGTAATTGGGTCCTGGGTTGCTGTTCCTGCAACACTCAGCAAGGTTGGGGGGATTTATTGGGTTTGCCCGTTAATGACTTGATGTTGTCCCAGAATTTATGACTGTCACTCCAAGAGCTGGCCAGTTTGTTTTTGAAGTGCTGACTTTTAGCTTGGCGAATATCCCAGGTGCACTTGTTCCTAGCTGTTTTATATGCTTGTAGATCTACTGATGCCTTTCTGCTTTCAGCTTTGTGCCATAAGCTGTCTCTGTCCTTCATCTGCTCGAGGAGTTGAGGTGAGATCCAGGATTTACTTGAGCCTTTAATCTTACATTTGGAGTGGGGTGGGTATAAGTCACATGCACTGTTGAAGTTATGGATAAAGATGTCAAGTGCCTGGTCTACGTCTGTAGCAGCATTAATGGCTCCCCAGTTTTGGTTCCTAAGGTGTTCTTTGAGGGCTTCAACTATTCCTTTTTTTAGGATCCTAGACGTGTCTTGGCTGGTATTTTGGGTACCTTGTTAGACCAATTAAAGAGTATCAGTGAATGGTTGTTAATGGCATCTGGGAGGACTAGAGTTTGGTTGATTGTCTCAGGTCAGTTGGTGATCAACCAGTCTATTATAGTGCTGGTCCCTGTTCAGTAGTTCTGGCGAGTGGGAGAGTCAACTAGTTGGGACATATTTAATGAGGATAAGGCATCCCTGCATGGCGATGCCTTTGGTGATACCCAGTTAATGTTAAAATCTCCCATCATGATTAGTTCTGTATTGTGGGGGAGGTCAATGAGGTAGTCATGGATTGCTTTAAAGCCACAGGATTGTTCCTTTGGGAAGATGCAGATGGATACCACAATTAATGTTTTACCCTTTGAGCCTAGTAATATTTTAAGTGGTAGTATCTGGGTGTTTTTGCTGGTTGTTGTCGGTGGGAGTGCTAGGCCTTTGATGGGATCTTTAACATAGATTACACATCCCCTTCCTCGTTTGCCAGTTCCGTCTAGCCTAAAAGATGAGTATCCTTGTATCTGAATGGCCAAGTCGGTAATTCTTGGTGTTAGTCATGTTTCAACTAGGGACATTATGTCAGGTTGATGATGGGTGACCCACACTTGTAGATGGTCAAGTTTTGCCAACAGGCTGCATATATTAATGGAGGCTAGCGTTAGTCCTTTTTCTTTGGTTAGGGTATCAGGTGCATGCATCAGGGGGTCCGGGTAGGAATGGATATTACCTGATAGCATCAGAAGTAGCCAAGCCAATCTTTTTGCTTGCCATTTAAAGTACTGCAGTGCCTGGGAGTTGTGTTGATTTGGAGATCTTATTTTCTTATAGTTGGACCAAATTAGAAGTGTGTTGATTATTGGAGGGAGTATTGGATAGGTCCTTGTAAGCATGTCTGGTGGCAGTCTGCGTAGGAATAGTGTGTCCAATCTATGCAAGGCATCCTGAGATGACGTAGCTTTATTGCATTGACAATGGGGCAATGATTTAGTA
Source organism: Neoceratodus forsteri (assembly GCA_016271365.2). Classification (NCBI taxonomy): domain Eukaryota; kingdom Metazoa; phylum Chordata; order Ceratodontiformes; family Ceratodontidae; genus Neoceratodus; species Neoceratodus forsteri. The sequence continues at coordinate 139,623,218 of CM057453.1, forward strand.
TTGTATGTAATTTCTTTGTGGCATTTCTGTGGAACTGAGATAAGTAGGAGCCACAAGGTTATTATCGTGTAGGTTTTTATGTGACCCATTGTTTTGTTAAAATGTACAGGCAGGTGTTTGATTAAGAAGTGCACTGGAATGAAGTGTCAGAGAGGGTACAGTAGTGAAGAAAGGGGAGTATGATGGCAGTAAGCACAGGTTGAGAAAGTGTTAGTTTAGTATGAGCCCACACTAATTCAGAGCGAGTACTCAGAAATCAGTTGTTATGATCTGAAAGGACTGAGCTGTGCCTTTAAGTTACTGAGGAACATGTTGTGACCAATGAGGAGAGGTTAACTACAAGGGGAGGAGTTAAGGTGTGTAACTCCCTACAAATGGGGGTTCCCAAAAAGTCTTCCTTGAGCTGCCTAAATGCTCACTGCCAGGTTGGTGTCCTATGTTTTAGCAGCTTAAATGTGATTCCCAGAGAGTGCCTGTATAGCCTCTGTATACTGTCTCTTTAAGAGCTGCTTGGTTTGCAGTCATAAGTAATCTGAGAGGGAGCTGTGTTGAAAGATGTAACTATTTGCTGAAAATCATTTAGAGTAATAATGATAATGTAGTTTGTCTAACCTGCCTTCTTTGCAGCAAGGACTGTCTTGTTTATCCCCACCATTTGGCCCGGGACTGCGAGTTGGACCAATCAGTTCTGGTGGGACCTAAAATGGAGCCAGACTACAGGAGCTGTCTGGTGTCAAAATCTGTAGGAATTGTAGTTTTGGGCTTTTTGTGCCTTTTTTGCACCTGAAGGGGGAGCCTTTGTTGTGACTGACAGACAGATCAGCCAACCGAACCTTTTGGATCTGAGGGAAATCCCCAAGCTGCCTGCTGTTTAAGGCAGATCTAAGTTGGGAGCCGAAGAAGAAAGCCCTCAAGTGATTTTGAGCAGCAATCCTGAGTGGATTCGCATGGGAGAACTGTGAAAGGGCTAAGTTTTGGCCTGCATGTCTGCCTGCTGCCCCTGAGAGGGAGAAAAAAGAATTATTTTGGACTAAATCTGGGTTTGTGAGAACAAAGTAAACCACTGATTTTCTACCAGGCTAATACCTGAAGAAGACCGAAGATTTTGCTGAATGCGATCGACCTGTCAGGATTTCCAGCTGCTTTTGGGTCCCCGATTTGTGCAGAGACTCCGCCATCGTGACCGGAGAGCAGTTTGCATGGTACAGTAGAATTTCCTTACATGTAAATGTGCTGTGAGTTGTTAGTGGGCTGTGATTTGGTTCCCCACTGTGTGAACTGTGTTCTGCTTGCTGGAAGCTGTATCCAGCCCAAAACGGACTGTATCCAAATCTGTCTCCATTTATCTGGGGCCTTGCCACACTGGCCCAGCCAGACTACCTGCTGTACAGAGAAAGCCATCGACGAGAGACCTGCCTGGGGATCAGAACCCTGCTCCACGCTTGAACAGGAATGACACCTTGGCGAATCGTGTGGGACCTGCTTCTCCTGGCATTCCAGATCAACCACCTGCAGTCTCAATTTTCGTCCAGCCTGTGTCCAGTCTTGGGTATCGTGAGTAATCATCAGGGTAGCTCCCTGCAACAACAGCCTAATCTAAAAGTGAGTCATCTGATTCTCTTCTTGTTTTCTCTTTATGAACTGAGCCCTCTGGCTGTGGATTACAATTAGTGTGTGTGGTGCATGTTGTTTTCTTCCATCACAGGGCCCCAGCCAGCTGCAACGTTCCTCGCTAGCCCACCATTCTCCATCTGGGTACCCAGAGTGTGATTGTTTATAGACTCTGAAGTGTATACATAACTGTTTGAATGATAGAGTCTTTAAGCAAATTAACCTGATTATGCCCCTGCCTTGTTCAAGGCCCTTAAATAAATCAGATCTAACTTTTTTTTTTTGCATTTATCCTGACTGTGGTTCCAGTTTGTGCAAGAGAACTGTACTGCTGTTATTTGCTGTGTATAACCTTGTTTTACAGGTGTTCCCCAAGGCCAAGCCAGAGGAAAGCCCTGGTGGGAAGTGCAAACAGTGTGGGTACTTGTGTGGTGTATCAGGGGTATTGTGAAAGTGATTACTGTGTATTGATCTAGCCACTAGTAAGGAAAGAGGGGGTTACAGTGTCCTGGAGGGCTGTGCCCAGGTTAGCTTGACCACTACCAACTCTGACCTCCAGGTGGAGGCACCCATTTCAGAACTCAGGCTCCTTAACCTGCTACTAGCCAAGCAGGCAGGAGTAGTAGCCCTTGGGATAGCACCACCTAGGGGTTACAGGTGCATTTAAGATGGCCTGGGGGAGGGAAGGGAAGGTGGGACAAAATACAAGTCAAAGAAGAGCCTGGTTAAAATAATGGCTCCCACAAGTTAGCTGTCTCAGTGACCGGTGTTCCAGTATGAGCACTGGCAGGGATCGGAGATAGCCAATGACTGCAGATTGGAGTGCCATCAGGGACCAATAAGGTTGCAGCAGGCAAAAAGGCACCAGTGTTCAAGATTCAGGAATTTCCCTGAAACCGGACTGCAGTCCTGAGCCATACCTGTCTGTATGCTGTGGACAGTGGGTGGCAGGAGGGTCCTTTCTTTGTCCCCGGGAGGTAAGACAGGCGGGTCGTGGATGGCGAGAGCCATGGTGCTAGCCCAGAGCATTTTACCTGTCCTGGGATGATCAATTATCTCTGTGGTTGCCCCTGTATGTGACAGGAACATGTCCTGTGCAGCAGGGTCTCTCTGACTTTTCACCTAGGGACCATGGTAGAGCACGGGGCGGTCTGACCAGCTCTGGCTGGTCTAACCCCTGAGGGGACCTGCAGCCATTGAGAATCCCAAAAAAGGGAATGCTGCATCTATGTTATGGTGCAAGCCACCTGTCTGCCATGGCACAGTCTGCCACAAGCCAGACTGGCACAGGGTCCTGCTGTTGCCACAAGAAACATTTAAAAATCAGAAATGATGCACGGTGTAGCACATGGTGCCCCTTTTTGTTTTTAAATGCTCTTCTCCCAGATGGCTCTTCTTTGGGCAGGCACCCCAGCCCCATAACCCCGACTTCTGCTGGAATATATCACCGACCTTCTTCCCCCAGGGCTTGCCCCCCCCAGCAAGGTTGGTAGGGGTCCCCAGTCCCCGCTGAGGTCCAGATCCAGCTCAGGCTGGCAAGCCCAGCTAGTAAGGTGTGGGGCCTGCAAACACCTGCCAGCACCCTGCCGCTGGCATTTTCCCCATGTTCTTGTCCCCTTGGGAGGTGTGGTGTGGAAGGATGTCATGGCACATGCTACGTGCTCCTGTGCAACATGCACTGACACCTGCTGCCCCTCGCAACCTTCTGGCCTGAGTTGCCTTTCTCCTTGCTTCCACTAGAGGCTAGGCAAGCATCAGGCTCTGCCCACCCTCTCCCTGGAAGGGGAGAGCAGTCCTACAGATACTTGATCATCCTCCTCTGGCTAGCCCCTCTGACACCCCAGATTCGCTTCCGTCATCTCCGTCACAAGTGATAGCACTACTGCTGTGCCGGCAGGCTGGTTCACGTCTCTTTTTTTTGACGCAAGCATTGTGCATTATTCCCAGGCCTTTGAAAATCCAGCCCCAGCTGTACAATGGGCTTGGATATACCAAACTACAGAGGAGACAATAACCAGTGCCATTACTCCAATAGGCATTCAAGATAGCTTTTATGTTCAAACAGCTGAGTGGTAGCCACTTAAATACTCTATACAAATCTGGGACTCTCAGTTTCCAGCAACTTATACCATGGCTCCAGCTGTTTGGCTCCATTGCTCATACCAAATCACAACTGGCAGATTTGCATACCAAATATCTACTAGAGCCCCAATGCCCTGGGGCTGCTTTCATTCTCAATGGGCCTGTGCACTGAGGCCTGTGGTGGCTATGCTGCTAGTCTTGGGACCTGGCTCCATTTCCTCTGCTCCTGGCTACAGCACAGTACACAGTTCATTACATTATTTAATGCCCTCTTAGCTTTGGCCACCTGGTATTCCTTTGTGCAACTAGCCCTCTGGGCATTCTTGCAACTAGGGCCTTCTCTACCCCAGTTGCTCCTGGCTGGAGCTAGACTGCACAGTTATGCAGTTCCTAATAGCACCTTGCTCTGTGCTACCACTCCTCTCTTTGGTCTACTAGCCTGATTCTGTCCTGGCCTTTATTGAGCATTTACATTTAGGGCCTCCCTGCTTTTCAGTCCAACTCACCTGGTGCCTCCATACCAGAGGCTTGCCTGCCCCCTCCATGCACCCTGTCTCTGCCCCTCTTGGTGGTCTGGGGTCTACCTGCCCCTTTTCCGCCCACCTGCAGGCTTTGTCACTTGGATGGGGCTTGCTTTGTTCTTACTCCCACCTCCCTGGGTGGATATGTACTTGGGGCCAAAGTCCTCCCCCCAGCAGCCTCAGCCATTGCCTGCAGTAATTTAAATAAACAAAAAAGCAGCTGCCATATATGCAGTAGTTAACACATGCCTATCAGTACTGCTGCTGACTTACCGTTCAACTGGGCCGTTCTCCTGCTGTTGGGGAAGGGTTGAGTAGGTGGCCTTGTCAGGTGGTCTGTGTGGGGGTCCTGACTGCTGGTTCCATCCCTGATGCTTGACCTACCTCTTGTTCACCACCACGGCTGCTAGCTGAAGATGGTGCTCGCTCTCCACTCACCCTCTTGCTCTCTCACCACCATAGCCATGCATTTCTCTGCCACTGATGAGAGAAAAATGAATTAAATAAAATAAACAGCTAAACTAAGCTCCTACCAGCCACCGACTGACTTAACCAGATGTCCCTCACTGCTCCTCTTCTAATTCACCATCTTCACTGCTGCACCTACGGTAAATTGCCAATTCTGCTACAACTGCTGACTGGGAAAAAGGGAGTAAAGCTGCACCAACTGTCTGGACCAGACAGGACACAGCTATGGACCCTGCAAGGCTGAGGAGAGTCCCTCCTTTTGTCACTGGCTAGCCAGTCACTTACTCCCTTTCCTTGCCCTCACTGCTACACTTTACAGCTCCCCTCTTGCTGCCACCACCTGAGACAATATATAGCCCCCCAATGTTCAGGACACCAAATCCCTGTTAATGTGGAGGGGGGGCAACCCATAGGGGCTTGTTCCATGTAGAGGGTGGGAAAAATGCTTAGAGAAAATGGTTGTAAGCTGGATTTTGCTATATCGGGGCCCCTGTTACTGGCTGTCCCCCTATCCCGCCACTATACACTGCTCTGGGATGAGGGTCTAAGGAGACATCTTTACTGTGGTGTACTGGGACATACTGAGATAGCAGGCTGTGAACACTGGGACTGCTGGTAATCCTGGGGCATCTGTGCTGAGGTACCTTTTACTTACTCCCCTCGAGGCCAGCTATACTAGTGCTTTGGGAGTATCTGGACCCCATTTTTTGAAGGGCATCAGGAGATGCCAATTCTAGGGCATTACAGCATATTCAAATCCAGAGTTACCACGACACAAAGTTTTTAGCACATAAATTCTAATGGACTGGCTAGTGCATGCTACTAACAGACAGAGTCCTGCATACTGGACGCACTGGCATACTGAAAGTTTTTTTGGGAGTGCTAACAAACTGTTTGCACAGTGCAAGTTAATGATTCCAAAAAGCATGTTTTAAAAATGCGCAAATAGCACAGACCACCCTTCTTTCTCTCGCCCAAACCCATCAATGAAGTCCTTGTTGTCCAGTGGCACCCCCACTCCTTCCTGCCCCCGTTGATGAATTCCTTGATGTTCAATGGTGCCCCTCAAGCACCCAGCCCCCCCGGTCCCACAGTGATGGCCAGCACAAACCTTTTGCTCACCTCTTAGGCCAGCCACTGCTTGACTCATACATCCACTATATCGATATACCAGTGGGTATACCAATATAGTAGTTGAGACATCTCTGCAAATGTCAACTAGAACAGATTTTATTATGATGGTTATAGAACTTGTGATATACAGTAGTGAAGACTCATGGCAAATACTGTCTCCATATTTCAACTTAATCTGCCACAATTCTAGAGTGCTCAACGTCATTAGTGTTCCAAGGTAACACTTTCAACATGGAATCAAACACAAACTTCACTTCCAGCTGCTCCTGTTATGACTAACTTCCCAAATTAATTTTGCTTGTTGCAATACAAGTGTATAAGAAATGTATATTGACCTTGACACTCTGAAAAATGCTATTGTACCTTTATCTGTTCTCTAAATCAAATGTTTACAAGTCTTGGCATCCCTAACTGCTCTGCTATTGTATATATTCCATGTATTGTTAATCTGTAAAATGCTATTGAATCTCTGATTGTCCTCTAAACCAAATGCTTACAAGTCTTGGCTTCCCTTACTGCTCTGCTATTGTATATATTCATGTATTGTTATTGGGTCTCGGCCCCCAGGTCGCATCTGGAATCGAGCTTTTAGCTCAGTATGCCTTCCTGGTAAATCTCGTAAATAAATAAATAAACACAACAATGAGAGACAGAGAAAGGGGGCATAAATACTTCAGCTCAGCTCTTTTCTACCTCATTTCACTGCAAGATTCTGTGTGCTCCTGTTCCAAGGAGGGAGCCATACTATGTGTCTGCAGAGAGATTTGAGGTAACAAAGACTAGTGTGGAAAGTGAGGTATAAAGATTCTGCAACATGTAGGTGAGAAGAAGCACTTACCTGCACAAGGGTGCAAGCTTTTTTTTTTATTTTTAGTTTTTATTGTGGTTTTCTAGGTTTGACAGACAAAGTAAACCAAGTGTACAATGAGTAGGCAATACAGTTAGAAATTACAAAGCTTCTTCAGGGGGAGAACAGAGAATAGTATCACATCTGTCTTTGGAGGATACGAGCATTAAGTTTGTTGTAGTCCAGTAGCCTGTGGTATAAGAAGCCTAGAAATGCCCTGAAGTGTTCACCATCACAGTCAAATCACAACAAGTGTATAGGGGACCCGCCCCTTTGGGGCACTGCTGTAAAAAACACATACATTTCACATTACAATTGTCTCGCCTCAGTTATTCTATTGGAGTAGCCATATATAGTTCTGTGACTTCTGTGCTGTTATGAGACGAAGTCTGAGTCACCTTCCAGCTAATACTGTAGTACAGCTAGCCTCTCCAGAACTGGTCACACTTCTTGGGGGGGGGGGGGGCGTAGTTTATAGGTAATTGCTCCATGTAATATACAGAATTTACTATAGTATATAATTTAGTAATGATAAGTGTTGTCTTTGATATCCAAAGACAACTAATTAATTGTTCAGCAGCAAGAAGCAAAATCAAAAATAGTTTGTGTGGCTCCCATTATTTCTCCAGGAGGTATTCCCTGAAGGACTGAGGAGGGTGTGACTAGCCCTGGGTCTAATAATATTTGTTGAATGGCACCTCCCATTTCCCCCCAGTAGTTCCACAGTAGAGGACACACCCAGAAAAATATTGTTATGGGTGGCTGTAGGTTCTCCGCATCCCAGCATATAAAAACTATGGGCAGGGCCTAGATAGTGAGCAAGTACTGCTAAGATTCAAAAATAATGCATTATACATTTCCATGAAAAATCCCTCCATTATATCGAGGAGGTTAATGTAGAGTTTAAAACAGCATATTTGTGCCATACCTCTGGAAATTGTGTCATTTGGGTTTCAGTGTTCCATTTCTCTCGTGTTGGAGTGGAATCTCCTGAAACAGAATCCATTAAGCACTTGTATAAGGTGTGAATTAAATGCTGCCATATTTCCCCCTTTTAGTGCCCGGCTATGACTCTATGTAAGAGACCTGGTTGAAGCTTTATTTTGTAAACAAGCATTGTGTTGGGATTTAAACGTGCATGTGATAGTAACAATCGGATGGGAAGGAATGGCTGAAGCAGTTGACCAACTAGGGATACCGGCAGCCAATACAGGTAGGGAAAACAGGCAGACTGGATGGGCCTGGCTGTCTTTTTCTTCCAACAACTTCTATGTTTCTATGTAAACCTGTCAGTGTACTGTCTGAGTGTGTATAAACCATGTAAATGCCTGAATATTACTTCTGAGCCTTCCTGGAGGAGATGTAGTAGCTATCTATTTTTCACCCAATCTACACATTTTATCCCTAATATATGCACGATGTTAAAGACTCATGTACCTTACACTGTATGCACTCTGTAATTATTCTCCATTCTCCCAGTTCTTATGTATGTTCTACAATATGTTATTTACTCAATGTATTTGATACATATGTTCACATTATAGATAGAAAGGAAGGAGAGAAAGAAAGAAAGACAGAAAGAGAAAGAAAGAAAGAAAGAAGGAAGGAAGGAAGGAAGGAAAGAAAGAAAGAAAGAAAGAAAGAAAGAAAGAAAGAAAGAAAGAAAGAAAGAAAGAAAGAAAGAAAGATTGATTGACAACCACTGTTTGGTAATAAATTAGCTTCCTAAAGACTGATATAACTGGCTGTTTGTGACCGCATCTCTGAGGGAAAGGAACATGGATGAAGGGGTGCATAGTGCAAGTTCTCTGAGAGAGTAGAATGTGTCCTACCCAGAACAGAGACCCTCACTATGGGGAGTATACAGAGTAAAAGGTGGCAAAAAAGGGTTATCAGAGCACCAGGATCTGCGCTCTTGCTAAAGAAGGGACCTTAACAGTGGCAAAACTGGTCCAAATAGTCTCAGTGGCAAAGGCTTGAGAGTGAGAGAGAGACATCCACTGGGGACTGCGTGGTGCTTTGACCATCACAAACACATTTTTGATACACAAGAATATGATGACTAACAAGCTCTGCTATGGTAAAGCAATGGACAGCCCAAGACACATTGTTAGCTGACCCAGGGGTCAGTAGCCCTGACTTGGCTGCACTAGTTGTGGATATTGAAGGATAGAGGCAGGCATGAAAGCTGAGCATCTGAATCACTACAAAAATCTCCAAATATGGGAAGCTGGGGAAACAGTTCAGGATGTGTGCCCACTGATTCCTGGGTGAGAACAACCCAAAGACTACCACATTAAGGCCAAGGCCCCTGGTGTTCTGCAGCAGAATTTTCTGATTTCTGCGGCAGGGCTCCTTGACTTCTGTGGCAGCATTTTCTGATTTCTGCGGCATGATTTATTCATTTCTCTGGCAGAATGCAGCCCTGTCATTGGCTAAATGGGATGTGATGTCATTGATAACATCATATGCTGAGCATAGAGGAGGGGCTTCAGGATAAATGAGGTGGGAAAGAAAGCCTGACACTATGGAAAAACAGTATATTTATATGAAAATTCACCAAAAACAATTAATTCTGCGGCACAATATATATTCTGCGGCATGATGCAAATTCTGCGGCAAATTCTGCAACCGCAGAACTGCAGAATTCCAGGGGCCTTGATTAAGGCCGAACCTGGGATGACAATCAAATGGAGACCATACCGGCTCCCCCAAGAAAAAGAAACTCAAGCATAGATACAAAAAGAGATGTAAAGTATCCCAAGAGAACAGAACTCACAAGAAACAGAACTCAAATATTTAAAGGAGAATAACTTACACTTGTTTGCCCAGTATGAATTCGGTAAAGGGAAATCATGCCACCACAATCTTGTTGAAATTCTGGTGTTACCAAGGAACTACATGAAAAGAAACCCGTATATTTTGTGTAGTATACTTAAATTTCAGCAAAGTCTTCAGTGCTGTGTCACACAGGAGACTAGTTCATAAAACTGAGAACCTAGGTATGACCAGTTATATAATGCAATTTATTGGTAACTGGTTCAGGACAGGGAAAAAAAGGTTGTATTAAATGGATATCTAACTATAGTTTATGGAAGCAAGTGACCAGTGGAGTCTTGTAGGGTTCTGTACTGGGCTCTTTGTTTAATATATAGTGGAGCTGGCCAGGATGGAAAGTTACCTCTTGCTATCAACGTGTCCCATCATACTTGTGTCCCATTGCGTGAGTGTCACAGAGCAGGAATGGAGCTTCTACTTTCGAGACATCTCTAGGATGTTCGCAGGAAGACTGCAGGCCTGCAGGAGACTCTGCCCCTGAGCTGATCAGATGAGCCTTGGGTGTTGCAGCCAGAAGTCCTAAAGAAAAAAGGGAAAACAAAGAGGCAGCGCCCACCAGCCCAGTTATAGTGAAAGGGTTTGTGGCGTTTATCAAAAGACATAGCAGTGGTCACTATCAAAAAGATGCAATAGTAAAAAGCAAATACAGTATGCAAGCCGAATGCTGTCAGAGCTCCTGAAGGGTGACTGACGAGACTCCCCTGGTGACTCTGGTCAGTCACATCTGTCACCCTCCAGGGGTTCTGACAGCATTCGGGTTGCACACTATATTTGCTTTTTCACTATCGCACTTTTTTGATAGTGACCACTTGCTATGTCTTTTTGGTACTATGCAGTGAAACCTTTTTACTGTAACTAGGCTGGACTGTGCTCCCTCTGTGTTTTGCCTGTTAGTACATTCATACAGGCAGCTGCACCGTACTTTTGACAAACAGTAGTGTAGTTCCTTCCCCTGTTTTCACAACCTAAAGAAAAAAAGGAATCCAACAACTCCCCATCTGGGGTACACCTCTGTATCAACTGATCCTCATCCGCTGGGTAAATTGCCTCTAAAGTTTGGCAGTGTGGTGTAAGAAATGCTCTAAGACTGTGGTGCTGTATTGTATCTGCTGAAATAAAATCCCTGGCTAAATATCTATATAGGATAGGAGTAGAGGGGCTATGCTAGGGACATAGTATTCAAAAACAGTAAGCTTGTGGTAACTAGCTTCCTTACCCAAAGTATCTACATGGAATAGGAGAACAATGTAGTAATCTAGGAAGCAACCAGACAGCTGAGCAAGACAGGAAGTAACAAGTCTGGTTCTAGTGAGAAGGAACTAGGCAGCTAAGGGAATACAGGCTGTTATCAGTGGTCTAGGATTATCATAGGTTCAGTATGAAGATGAGTTACAGCAGGGAGCTAGTCAGTTAAGGCAACTGTGGGGTTCTGTTCTCTGGGGCTATGCTCTGAAAGAGTGGGCGCTGCCTCATCTATAGGACCTTTGAGGAGCTCCATGCACAGCTGGGAGCAGCAAGAGGAGAGATCTCAGCTGTGTCACTAGCACAGCTGGAGCCCATGTCCCACTTCCCCAGAAGCCTACTGGTCTGGGGGGTGGAGAGTGGTCATGAGGGAGAAAGGAGGCAGGGGTAGCCACAAGAAGGTTGAACAGCCCTGGACCATCCAGATAGAAAATTGCTTTGCACCCTTGCAGGAGACTCAGGTACCTAACTCTACTGGGAGGGACTCTCTGAGTCAGTTGAGGGGGTACTGGTCAGGATGACTTGGTGGCACTTGGGGCAGAAAGCAAGAGGAAGCAGCCAGAAAAGTCTTAGTGGTAGAGAGTGGTGCTAAGAAATGCAAAATCATGCATTTGTAGCACAGAAATCCAGGGGAGGAGTACATGATGGGGGGGCAGGTTCTGATGGCCCCCAAACAGGAAAGGGACCTGGGGTGATCATATCTGATGACCTAAAAGTGACCAGATAATGTGAAAAGGCTGTAGGGAGAGTCTATGGGATACTGAGGTGCATAGGCAGAGGTATCACTAGCAGAAAAAAAGAGGAGATGATGCCACTATACAGATCATTAGTTAGACCTTATCTGGAGTACTGTGTCCAGTTCTGGAGGCCATATCTCAAGAAGGACATAGACAGAGTAGAGGCAGCTCAGAGAAGGGCAACTGAAATGGTACAAGGTCTGCATCAAAAGTCATATGAGGAGGGACTAAAGGACCTCAGTATGTATTCGCTGGAAGTGAGAAGAGAGAGAGAGAGGGGATATGGTAGAAACTTTAAAATACCTCAAGTGTATAAATAAGGTACAACAGGGTAGCATCTTTCGGAAAAGAGGTTCAAGAACAAGGGATTATGATATGAGACTAGAGAGGGGTAGATTCAGGGGTAATGAGAGGAAGTGGGGGAAAAATGGTGAGGGAATTCAAAAATGAATGGGACAGAAATAAGGGAACGCTAGAAATAGAAAAGAGAGGGTAAGACACAGATCATTTAGGGTCTGCGGTATACGCAGTGGGTAGAAAAAATGGGAGACTAGATGGGCCAGGCAGTCCTTATCTGTTGTCAGATTCTATGTTTCTATGTTTCCATGTAGAGAGGATGGGTGGAGGATCTGGTTACATGCCTTCCTGATGCATCAGCCATCCAGGATATAGACAGGATATGGAGCAGGTGAGCTGGAGGAGCTGGTACACTTGGGTACCACTTATCTGGTGGAAAAGCCTGTGCAGATGATGAAGCATAACTTTTGCAGACTTGGGGGGGAAGATTGAAGGCACACTTGGCCTCCCTGGCCTTTTCTGAGGTCCTCCCTGTGTGGGGTAGGAGGGATAGAATAAGGAGGGAGGTAGTCAGCCTGGAGAGTCTTAGTGGTCGGGGATTCAATGATTGACATGTAGAGAGGGTGGTGGGAGAGGGGATGGATGGGATGGAATGGTCAGGTGCCTTCCTGATGCATTGGCCATCCAGTATATAGACAGGATGGGGGGAGCTGGAGGTGCTGGTACACTTGGGTTCCAATAGATCATTGGTGACTTCAGGGCAACTGCTCTCTTCAGCTGAGAAACAAATCTGACTTTAGGAAGCCAGGGGACATGTGACCACACTGCAGAGTTTGAACTTGAATTTTAAGTTCCATCATTAGCAAAAAGTTTTATCACTGGGGCATCACTTTCTGCTGGAAAGATGATTCTTGCATAAAGCATCACTGAGGGATTCATGGATTAGATACTGAGGAAAATTCAAGGGAAATATCAGAAAGAACTACTTCACAAAATGAGTAGTGGGAACTTGGAACAGACTTACAGAATAAGTGGTCAGTTAACACAATTTCTTTCTGTAAGCTTAAACTAGAGAAGTACCTTGAAAGAAAAACTGGTACCAGGATATTCCTATTGAATTTGTGGGGGAAATAACTCAATGAATCGGTGGTCTTTATTCTTTCCTAAATGTGTATGTGTTTTTATAATTCTCAAGTTAGTAGTTACAGAGGATACTCGTATCCATTGCGCATAGTCAACCACTCTCCCCCCACCCCCACCCCCATAATTCCCTGCCTCTTTCCTCCCTCATACCTGTCTAACCCTGTATCCACCCCCTAATTATACCTGTAACCCCGTGCTACCTCCTTATCCTTTCTTCCCCCCTCACTCATACCTCCTCTCTCATCTCTCTCTCTCTCTAGCCTCACACGGATCCCCTACTCCTCCCTTCCTCCCCTTTTCTTGTATCCCCCTGCCTTTTCTCCCTGCCCCCTTTGTCATTTCCCACCCATTCCCCTTAGTTTTTTTCTTTTTTTCTTTGCATATTTGTCATAGACAAAGTCACTGTACTGGCTTCATGAAAAATTCTATGTATATTGTTTGAACTTTGTCTGTATCCTTATTCATATATGTTAATTTCCATGGTGCATTGTGTTTTTTGTTGTTCTTGATGTGTTAACTGCTTGTCCTCCCATGAAGTGTAACCTTTATAAAAGAGCCTCTGGCTCAAAGGTATTGTAATCTCAGAAATAAATAAATAAAAATAAACCCTACATTGATTAGTCAGGCATTGGTGGTCCCACATACCCCCGTGGCATTCACAGAAAGGGTTTACTGGGTTGGAAGGACGAAAGAAGGCTAATGGTAGTCCATTGAGATTGTCCACCCACACAAGTGGGTCAACTGAATTTATGATTGACCTGAAAGTAACAATGCATCTAGACCCTTTTCAAAACTCTGTATAGTATCTCTGTCAATTAACTCTTGAGGCAATTTATTCCAACTTTTAACAGAAAGTACTGTGAAATAATTGTCCCTTTTAGTAGTGTTTGCCCAGGGGACTGTTAGTTGTTTATTGTGGGATCTTAAAACATTTCCTCTAAGATGTAAATTTAGCCCAGATTGGGTGTACAGAGCTGGTGTATTGACAGTTTTATACTCTTTCCACACCGATCCCCTATCTGCCATGCAGTTACCTACATGGACAGACCGGAGGAGTAGCCAGGGGGGAGTTCCCAAACTCTGCCCCATTCACTAAGGTATAGAGTGCTGAGGGAGGGTGGCACAGGCTACATGACCAGGAACTCTGCTGTAGCCGCTGTGCACCCCCACATAATGCACCCGCCAACTGCGGTGGGAGAGCCAACTCCCCTTGCCATGCTGAACCATCCCTCCAGTCAGGCAGAAAGGGCTGTGGGCAGCCATTGGGGCACTCACCCAAAATAACATAAAGTCCAGAATGCATAGCGTCCCATAACCCCCTGTTCCATACAGAGCAGGGGAACCACAATGGGGCCTAAATGGGCTCCTAATTGGATGCCCACCTGTGTCTGCTGTTCTTGGTAGAAGTCTTGGTTTGCTGGCCAAGGTACCTAGCTTCACCTGAGCTCTTTCCTTGTAAGACTGCTTGAAAGGCAGAGTAGAGAAACTTACCAGAGCAAGGGAAAAGGATTAAGACTTAGTTTGGCTAAGCAGATTTACTGTGTGGTGGTGTTTTATTTTTACTCACAGGGATTGCTACTGTTTGTTGCTAACATTTCATTGCTTTATTTTTCTCTGATTCAAATTGTTGTTGCTGGTATACCTTCTTCTGCATTATTACAAGGTGTGCCTACAGATGTGACTAACAGATTACTGCTGTAATCTTCTGATTCAAATGTCTTTTGTAAGGTATATCTTTTGTTACTGCTTTATTTTTCTCTGGAGCAAAGTGTTTCTTACAGGGTATATCTTCTCTGAAATTACTGTATTACAGGTAGAGCTTACATTTTTGTGACTTTTTTATCATTGGGCTAAGCAAAATTACTGTTTGACACTGTGTTTTATTTTATTCTTGTTTGTTGAAAAGGTTTGTTGTCTCAGAAGGTGTTTCAGTCTCCTTCTCACATTGAAGGAGCTAATTGCTTTCCTCACAGCTCTTCCAAAGGATTAGGTGTGTATGTGAAAGTGGAGCTGGCAAACTGTCAGTTCTCCAACAGAAAGAAGGGTTAAAAGTCAAGGTTAGTTGATATCTTGGAGGTAGAAGACATGGTTTGCTGGCCAAGGTACCTAGCTTCACCTGAGCTCTTTCCTTGTAAGACTGCTTGAAAGGCAGAGTAGAAACTTACCAGAGCAAGGGAAAAGGATTAAGACTTAGTTTGGCTAAGCAGATTTACTGTGTGGTGGTGTTTATTTTTTTTACTCACAGGGATTGCTACTGTTTGTTGCTAACATTTCATTGCTTTATTTTTCTCTGATTCAAATTGTTGTTGCTGGTATACCTTCTTCTGCATTATTACAAGGTGTGCCTACAGGTGTGCTAACAGATTACTGCTGTAATCTTCTGATTCAAGTGTCTTTTGCAAAGTATATCTTCTGTTACTGCTTTATTTTTCTCTGGAGCAAAGTGTTTCTTACAGCGTATATCTTCTCTGAAATTATTACAGGTGGTGCTTTACAGGTTTTACAGTTGTATCTAACATTAGGATAAGCTTTCAGGGTTACTGCATTTGTTGTTGACTGATTGTTTCTGCTCTTATCTCCTTGTTCTTTCATCTGTGGTTCTTCTTTTTAGGCAGGGAAGGGCCAGCCACCACCCCCATCCCCAACCACCACGCTACACTCCTTTTATAGGGTACCACAGTTGTGACATTTCTGTGGCACAGCAGGAAGAGGCGGATCAGTGGGGCCTCCACAAATGATCTCATTTACAGGGGCACTAGTAATTTAACTTGTTATAACAAGTTAAACAAAGCACAATTAAACCATTACTTGCATTTTTTTCCTTTTTTTTTCCTTCTAATTACTCTGACTAGGTTACAAACCCAGCAACTTATTTGGAATGGATTTCATTAACTGCAGGTACTGTGGAACAATTTTCAGAAGGACAGTCTTACAGGATTTAGGACACTGTCCTACATGCTGGGCCTTTGGAGATCTTAGGGCTCAGCTCCGGGCAGCATGGGCAGAGATTGCGCCTCAAATTTCATATTGAAGAGGAAATACATTATAAGAACCACCCGCCATTTCCCCAGCATCCAACAGAAAAACCTAGACCGCAGATGGTAGTTGGTCCAGGAGGTTGGCAGGTGGTTAGGAGGAGAAAATCAGGTGCCCCATCACTCTGCTCTCCAACACATTACCTCCAAAACCATATAAACACTACAAACAGGTATCTGCCTCTATCTCTGAAATCAAATAAAGAGGCAGAAGACACTGCAGAGCAGGACACTGAGCACAGGAGCTAGCACAACAAAACTCACCCAAATCAGGAACAAAACAAAACAAGCACAAAGAAATCCAAAAACTTCTGATCATAGGAGACTCCATGATTCAGGAGTTGATACCCATCTCCAGCCAGGGTGATGGTCAGATGTCTCCAGGTACATCAGCATGGAGAGACACTGACCACATTAGCAAAATTGTTCACAAAGCAGGAGAAAACATTGATGTCCTAGTACACATAGGGACTAATGATCTCGCCAACCGGTCAGTTGTGGAGACCAAGGAACACCTGACTAGGCTGGGTGACAAACTATCATCTATTTCGTCAGGCATCTCCTTCTCTGAGATCCTGCCAGTCTGGGAGAGAGTGCAGATGGACAGAAAGGTCAGAGAAGGGAGATAGGGGAGCTAAACACGTGGCTCAAGGGCTGGTGCCAGGAAAAAGGACACAGATTTGTAGGAACTGGCAACAGTTCTGGGAGCGAAAGTTCTTTAAATTTGATGGACTGCATCTGACTAAAGAGGAGTCAGTGCATTGGGGCAGAAGTTTGACTTCTTTGCAGAATATTTAAACTAGCAAATGGGTAGGGGGTGCAGCACCCTACGTCGAATGGGAAGAACACCCTCCCCTCAGCTAGTGGTCAAACAGGAATTCAGCACGTTTGCCGTTCATTTGCATCACCAGGTAAGAAAAAGGTTTGTCTCCCATACACGCACAGGGGTAATGCCAAACTTCACCCAACAACTAACACACCAAATCTGGCCAATGGAAAATCATGTACACAAATGCTCACAGCCTGGAAATAAGATCCCAGACCTGCAGGCAATAATGTCAGAGGCTAAACTGGACATAGTAGCAATTAGTGAGACGTGGTTTACCAGTAACCACACTTAGGAGACTTCAGTACCTGGCTATGTATTGTTCAGAAGAGACCGAGGTGCAAAAGGGAGTGGCCCTGTATGTTAATGAAAATATCAAAGCTACAGAAATTCAGAATACACATAAGGAGCCAGAAGAACTGTGGGTCACCCTGGAAACAGGAAATGGGACAGCCATAAGAACTGGGGTTGTCTACAGGCCCCCAGACCAGAGGAGGACATAGACACATTACTGTTAGAAGATATACAAAACATGACAGCTAAAGGGAGGTTCTGATAATGGGAGACTTCAACATGCGGATACAGATTGGTCAATAACAGCAAGAACATCTGCCAGAACTAGACTCATAGTGGATTCCCTGCAGGGGGAGGGCCTCAAACAACTGGTACAGCAACCCACAAGAGACAGGGTTATCCTAGATCTAGTACTGACTAACAAAGAAGGGATCACAGATCTCCAGGTAGAAGGTCACCTGGGGGCCAGTGACCATCACATGGTATGGTTCAATTTGGCTACTACATCTAAATCATCCCATTCCAAGGCAAAAATATGGGACTTCAGCGGAGCTGACTTTAATAAGATGGCCAACAGAGTAAAGCTAGCCCTTGCAAAAAGAAATACAGGTGAGGGGGTACAGGCAAAGTGGGCAAGCATTAAGGATGCAATACTTGAAGCAACATCCCATTGTGTCAGACAGAAAAGGAAGTGCAAAGAAGAAGGAAACCATTTGGTTCTCAAATACAGTAGAGAAAGGTCAGAGCCAAAAGGCTGGCCTTCAGGAAATATAAGGGAACACACAGGATGAAGATAGGGAGGCATACCAAACTGCCCTAAAGGAAGCAGGTAAGGCAGTAAGGCAGGCAAAGTCCCAAACTGAGAAAACACTAGCACGAACAGTAAAAGAAGGTGACAAGACTTTCTATAGATACATTAGTGAAAGGAGAAAGTCCAGAGAGATTGCTAAGCTTAATGGAGAAAAGGGAGCATGTGAGAGGAGGACCCTGTAAAGGCATCTATTCTAAATAGAATGCTTTAGCAGTATTTACTGAAGAGAAGGTAGGGCAGGGCCCACAGCTCAACATCATGGACGCAGGGGAGGAGATAGGCACTACTCCTTCACAAAGAAAGGTCCTACAAGAGCTTGCTAAGCTCAGGGTGGATAAGGCAATGGGACCTGATGGCATACATCCCAGAGTACTTAAGGAGCTAAAGGAGGAACTAGCAGAGCCATTAGCAGAATTGTTTAGTGAGTCTCTGAGCACAGGAGAGGTCCCAGAAGACTGGAGAAGGGCTCATGTGATCGCTCCACAGTGGTAGCAGGGAGGCGGGAACTACAGACGTCAGTCTTACCTCAGTAGTGGGCAAGATTATGGAGGCACTCCTTAAGGAAAGGATAGTGCAACACCTGGAATCCATAGGGTACAGGATCCAAGACAGCATGGGTTTACAAAAGGAAGGTCCTGTCAAACTAATCTCATAGATTTCTTTGACTGGGTAACCAGAGTGGTGGACCAAGGGGAGCAGTTGATGTCGCCTACCTTGACTTCAGCAAAGCTTTTGACACTGTTCCACATAGAAGATTGATAAATAAGCTGGGTAGGCTCAGGGTGGGTCAGAAGTTGGTCAACTGGGTGGCAAACTGGTTGACGGACAGAAAACAGAGTGGTGGTAAATGGTATACAGTCAGAAGAGATGCAAGTCACAAGTGGGGTACCTCAGGGATCAGTCCTGGGGCCAGTCCTCTTCAACATCTTCATTAGTGACCTTGCAGATGGACTAGAGGGTAAGGCTTGTCTGTTTGCAGATGACACCAAGATCTGCAACAGAGTAGATGATCCAGATGGGGTGGGCAGAATGAGAAGAGATCTGGATAAACTAGCAGAATGGTCAGAAGAGTGGCAACTGGGATTTAATGCAAAGAAGTGCAAAATCATGCACATAGGGAAGAGAAACCATGAAGCCACCTATAGGCTGGGAGGGAGTTGCTAGCAGTCACAAAGGAAGAAAGAGACTTGGGCATCATCATCACTGATGACCTAAAATCATACAAGCAGACCCTAAAGCAGTAGGGTAAGGCTAGGGGGTGTTAGGGTGATTAGTAGGGGTATCACAAGTCGTAAGAGGGAGGTAATAATCCTCTGTACAAGACACTGGTTAGGCCCCATCTGAGTACTGCATGCAGTATTGGAGGCCACACCTTCACAAGGACATTAACCAAATTGAGGCAGTCCAGAGAAGGCAACAAAATGGTGCAGGGACTGCATCAGAAGACATATGAGGACAGATTAACAGAGCTCAATATGTATACCCTTGAGCAAAGGAGGAGAGAGGTGATAAGATCGAGGCATTCAAACACCTTAAGGGCATAAACAAGGTGAAAGAGTCTAACATGTTTAAATATAAGAAAATAGCAGGACAAGAGGACACAGCATGAGATTAGAGGAGGCCGATTAAGGGGAATGTGGAAATTCTTTTCACAGAAAGGGTGGTGGATGCATGGAATGGCTTACCACAAGAAGTGGTGGCTATGAATACAGTGCAGGGCTTCAAACAGGCATGGGATAGGCATAAGGGAGCAATACAAATGACTATGAATAGATAGGCCACTGACAGAGCAAAGGCTGATGGCACATTTATAAGGTAGAAAAAGAAATGTGCAGACTGGATCCGCCTTGCAGTCCTTATCTGCTGTCAACTTCTATGTTTCTATGTTTCTATGTTTGGGTGCAGAGATGCCGGGTGGGCAGGGCCAAAGGCAGGTGGCATGCAGTAGCCAGTGGTCAGTAGTGCCATGCCCTGCATGCCTGTCCATGGGTGCAGATGTGCACAGGTCACGTACGCACCTATCACGTGTACCTGGCCCACACTGGTGCATAGGCACCAAACCAAATGGTGTGGTCCCACAGTTCACAGACCAAAGGCAAAGATAAGAATCTGGTTCTGCACTGAGTTTAGAAAGGTAAATTTAGTATTCAAATCTGAAGCTTACCCATTGCCTAGGGTGGATGTGTTGCTGCACAATTTGTATAAAGACAGATACATTATCACCCAGAATCTAACCGTAGGATATTGCTAGATTCATTTACCCACATTTTTTAAAGATGATTTTGTCAGATGCAAGATATTATAGGAGGATTGTTTCAAATGTTGTCACCCTTGCCTCTCTCTTAATGGACTTCACTAAGAAGAATTCATGTAGACTTGTCTGGTTATTGAACAAGTATAGGAACACTTTTACATTGCCACAGAATATTATCTGTAGTGAACCTGTGTTGTTAATAGGCCACTTGTCTTGCAGACAAATGTCTCTGAGGTTGGATATGAGGCTAGGCTGTCATGAACGTTTGAGGGGTGGAATACTCATATATGAAAGGGAAACTCAGTATCTAGAAGTGTAAATATCTAATTAAAAAGGAGTGCCCAGCAGTCCACTGGACAGTGTCGGCACTGTTGTACTACATAATGGTTATTCTATTTCTTATTTGTTTTAGACACAGAGCATGTGGCCATTAGATGACTCCATGATACAGAAACAGAAAATGTTGGCAGTAAAAGCCATTGGTATATTCAACCTGCTCTGTTTTTCCTTGTTCTACCATAGGACCTAATGTCTAGCAGGGGCATAGCTACAAGGGTGCAGGGGGTGCAGTCGCACCCGAGCTCATGAGGTTTGAGGGGCCCAAATCATAATTTTGATGTCTATTCAAAACCAGGGGGGCCCTATAACATACCCTTGCACCCAGGCCCTCTGGGAATTTGCTACGCTACTGATGTCTAGTCAGGGTTAATGCCCTCACCTCCCCTCTTGCCCCCTGCCCTACTGCTTTCATCAGTGTAAATATTATACTAAACTTCTTACTAAGGTTCTGTTGTAACAATTAAAGCAATATCCCATTTGTGCTCCTTTCTAATTGTAATACATCAGTTTTCCTCCATTTTGGATATGTTTGTTTTTGAACTCTGGCTTTGATTTACTGATAACAACTTCAAGCAGCAATGGGCTCCACACTGTGTGTAACTCTCCTATTTTTCAAAGTTATCCAACTGGTATCAGGTAACTGGTATATTAAAAGGGAACATAAACAATATATAATTTAAATCAACTATTGCTGGTGTTTTCTGTTCATTATCATTACTGACACGCTGTTAACATATGTTAAACTACTCTATTTGCATTCTGCTTGCTGTTCTTTCCCAACTCTGTTCAGTGCTTTCAGATCATTGCTTCCTGTCTGTAACTAGGGGAAATGCACACACAGATACACATGCACATGCGTGCGAGCGCACACACACACACACACACACACACACACACACACACACACACAGTGAGGCTTGATGTTTATTTTCAAAGCCTGATGATGTCTTCTAGCTAGCTTATTGGCAGAAAAACAATATGATTGGTGGGGCTTTCTCCTTTGAATTACAAGAATTTCATGCCCATTGGCCAGCTAAACAGTGTCATCATCAGTATTCTCAGAATTGGCTTTTGAGAGGCAAGTCTCCTACATTTCTACATCCATCGGCTTATATAGTACACACCTACACAGCCCCTTCACTGCAATAACAATATATTCATGTTGCACATGCACGCAAACAAACATTAAAAGGAAATACCAATAACTTTTGGTATTTCAAATAAACTAAAAATTTGGAGAGGGGGAAGAAACATCTGGGAGCTAAAACCATTTGCATCAGTCCTGCAGGTTAAAAGTCAAGGTTTTGAACTCCGCATAACTGCCACATGTGTTCCAAAAGTGAGACAGAAAATTTTCTTTCCAAAAGTGGGAATGACAAGGACTTGTGTATTTTTTCCAGCTGGTGAAGGGAGGTTTACAATGCATTCTTCAAATGTGTTTACGATATCTGTATAAAAAACTTTAATGAACATTTCTGGTCCTCCTAGCATTTGAGACATCATAGACAGTAATGCAACACTATGGTAAATGCAATGCCAGTTGCTGATTATCAGATATTTATGAAACGCCCAACAGAACAGTGCGACAGTCATTCATTTCAAAATATTTATATGAGCAACAATAAGTAACTGTTAAAACACTAGAAAACTTTAAAAGATGAATGCATAGGGGGCACTGCTGAGCAACCAACTAAGAAGCAGCTTTTTACTTGAGCTCCAGAACAAAGCCTGCTTAAATAATTAAAAATTTAATTTTATACAACGAAAAGCGTATTTTTCAATGTAGTCTTAGTTGGTGCATTACTATAAAGGGAAATTGGGAAAACAAAAGGTGCTGTGGGAGCTGCAGGTGACTTTTTTAAGCCTAAGGGACAGAAGAAAGACAGGTGGCCTGAACAACATGAGACAGCAGGGGAATCATGCACAGCTCCATTTGGAGAAGTCATGCTGCGCACTATCAATACAACACTGGGGGAATTGGTGAGGATGGTGCAAGATCTGGATTAAAAATGTGATGCTCTTCACCCCAGGGTAGCCACCCTGGGAACTTGTATGGACACTTTGGATCAAGTGCTGCAAAGGTTGGAGGCACTGACCTTAAGATCGAAGGATTCCACCATATGCCTCATATAAAAGAAATTGCTGCTCTGCCAACATCTGGAGATGGTGGAAAACCAGATGCGAGAGCAAAACATTCATGTGGTGGCCCTTGCCAAAACAGCAGAAGGTGAGGACAGCTTGAGTTTTGCCAAGGTGTTCCTGCCAATGGTCCTGGGAATAGCGAAGGATGAACCATTACTGTCCTTTGAGAAGGCCTACAGAATTACACTGAGGAGGGCAGCAGCAGTGGTTACAACACCATACACATTCATGGTGATCTGTACTGACGTCAGGGACAAGGACAAAATCTTGGCCATGGCACGGATAACGCAAGATCTGAAGTATGGTAAGGACACCATCATGCTTTTCCATGATCTATCCTACAGCACAAGACAACATTGCAGAGCCTTTGGCAGTATCTGTGACTGCCTCCATTAGTTACAATCCAGGATTCAATACCAACTGCTCCTGCCCACTAAAGTTCACTTTATGGAATGGGAATTTCTACCTGTTTATGGAACCTAAAGATGCAGAGAAGCTTGTTATTAAAATCGAAAAGGAACTGGAAACTGCAGAGGGAGGAGAAGCCTCATCACATGAAGAGTGATAAAATTAATTTTCTGGGACTATGAACCATTACAGGTTTGCCTCACTAGATCATTGACTGATTTGCCCCATGTTTGATCTACAGTGCCGTCTCCGACATCTTTTTGGGGACACCAGGGGTTGTTAAAGTTTAAAACTTCTTGCATAAAATGTTGCTTAAAATGGCAGAATTTCTCCACATGTGCTCAATTCTGTGCACCATGAGTTCTGACATTTGGGATTCTGCGAAGCAGACTGTGACATGTCGTAGGTTACTTGTGCCAAAGTGGACTTATGCTACCATTTGTGCCATAAACCATTTGCCACATGGTGCAAGGGGGTTTATAGCACCAGTTGTGCCCTATTTTGGTATTCTAGAACAAGCCCCAGAGGAAATCCGTCAGAGTACAGTTACACCAGCTATTAGCTGGTGTAAATGTACCCCCAACTAGACTACCAGGGCTACAGAGATTGCTGAAACATTTTTTCATTTTACTATTCCACGGACTGACATTATATCAGGGCTTGGAGATTGGGGCTTAATGGGGTGCTGATAGACCTGCAGGGCATTTAATGAAGCTATCTTTGGGGATCAGGGCTGGGGAGTGGGAGAGCCCTGTGGGGCATTTCAGTATCCTTGGGGATCTGTGCATGAGGGGAGTCCGATAGCCCTGCAGGGCTTTTATGTGTTCCTTAGTGGGGATTGGGACTGGGGGGCACTTGCTCCCTTGCACAATCAATGCTGCAGGCTTGCGGCCAGCAATTCAGGTATGCCCTCCATTTGGCGTACCGGTCGGGTTGGTGCAAGTCACTGGACTTAGCCGCAGGGACTATGCCCGATACAGAATCAGGCGCAGGGTCCCTGTTGCAATGGCATTTGGCGCAAGTCACCTTTGGTGTGACTTGTGCCGGCCCTTCGAGAATCAGCCCCATAGACGTTCCCCCTGGGAACCAGTCACATAGCCACATGGTGACAGAGCTACATGGACATTTCTGTTTTGGAGGTGTTGAAAGACTCATTTACCATTGCAGTAATTGTTTAATATTGTTCCTAGCTTACATATGCTGTCTAGCATTAAGATTCATTGTAAAGTTGCATGCCCTACTTTATTAATTTTTTTTGTGGAGAGTACAGTCATAAGCATTGTTAAACTGTAGTGAGTTTTTATATAATGCTAGGACATACTAGTGCTGATGGTACTATGAAACAGAGGGCTCTTTTTTCATGGCCCTAGTTGGGAGTTAGTAATATTTTGTTCCTGTGGTTTGGGGAAATGTAAGTAATCAACTTAACAGATGGCCATGAGGGATCTATAGACCAATCGAATCACTATGGAAAACAGGTAAACTGTGCATTGCTCCTATTCATGATCCCCTGGATGCTTCTCAGGTTGCATGCATTTATATTATTAAATATTAAGATTACAAGTTAATGTTTAGTACTTTCCCCTATGTAGTATCTACGGAGGGGTTTCTGCTTTCCTTATCCTTTATAAGTGTACCATATCTGTCAACTGGCATTTTGCTATACTCCTGTGGATGTACTGTGAGGTTCTGCTTCTAAACCTAATAAAAATAAAATTAAAAAAAGGATAAATGCAACTGTAGTAAACATTATTTTGTTAACAATTTCTTATCGTAGCTAGAAAACTCCCACAGTGGCACAATTAATGAGTCTTGGTCTTCTAAATTGCCATTCCTTTTCTTCACTTGTTTACAGCAGTTATCTATGTATGTACAGTATGTATGTATGTATATATAAATGTATGTGTGTATTTATGTTTATTTATTTTATTTATTTATTTATTTATTTATTAGAACATCAGTTTAACAACCTTTGAGCCAGAGGCTCATTTACAAAGGTACCTCATCACAGAGAGGACAAAACAGTGCAAGCAACAAACAACAGGGCAGACAAAAAACTCAGAGTACATTTAGGAATCAGGCAAAAATACAGGCATATGTCAAACACAGTATACAACAGGCTTACCTATGAGTTTTACAGAGTAGACAATATACAGTAGTTACATGGAGATTGATTCAGTGGGCAAATAAAGGTAAGGCTGGGTGGAAGACATCAGAACAGGAGTGTGGGGAAGATAGTAGTAAGTAAAGGTAGAGCTGGACAGAAGGTCAGAGAGTGGCTCAGTGAGCTTTGTCTGAAAGGATAGGAGGAGGCTTAGAGGCAGGTACAGCTGCGTGTTGAGAGCAGGTGATTTCTAAGGCTAGTTTTAAAATAAGATAACGAGGCGGCATCAGTGATTCCGGCGGGGAAGGCGTTATACCAACAGGGGGCTCTGTAGGGTAAGTCCTTTGACTCATTATATCATTTCGTATAATTCGTCAGTGCAGTTTTGCGGGATATACGGGTATGCACTGTAGGGTTTGCCGGTGGATAGTGGTTGACAGACCAGGTGGGGATAGCCCAAGGAGTGATTTTTTTGTTAGGAGGCAGGTTTGGTATTTGAGGCTCTCATCTAAGTTGAGTAGATTAGCCATGGTGTAAAGAAGGCAAGTGTGGGTTAGACTATGTATGTATGTATTGTATGTATGTATGTATGTATGTATTTAAAATGTTTTACCAGGAAAGGAATACTGAGCTTGTAGAACTTATTTCCTTTTGTGTCTATTACCATTTGCAATATTTACTAATCTTAAAATGGTGATTCACAGATACAGCATATAAAAACAGGGTAGGGCTTGCTCCGAATTCATAAGCAAATCACATCTAATTCTTAGAATACTGTAATGAATACTGACTCACCATTTCCATGCCCCCATTCTATTATCTCCGCTCTTACTCCTCAGTACAGTTTCTGACATCATCATAATCTGCAGTTTTTTTTATAACAAAGACACTAAAACAAGCAATGTTCCCTCATCTGGAGGGGTCCAAAGCAAATGAGCCATTATATCTTTAGGGTTCTTGTTACTTTGTTTGGGTCACTGACCCCATCAGTAAAATTCTGTTTCATCTCCGTTACAGTATATAATCTATAAATTTGGAAGAAACATTTGTCCTGTGATTATATTAACTTAGCTTGACTGAAAGAAATCACTGCATCATTCACCAAGGAATCCCTTTCAAGAAATTGCAGTAGTAGGTGTACAGTAGTTGTGTTTGGTCTGTTTATTTTCCAGGTTCAGCAATCTTTGGATCCCTTATACTGTAGGCCAGTCTTTTCAAAACTGAAATCTATGTGCCTTTGCAAAACTTAATGCATGATGGTAAATAATTTACCACAAGTTATTCCTGCTGTTTGATACTGACTCACTGATTTGTAAATTCCAGGTAAGCCCCATTTCATCACCAGAGAGCTTGGTTTGATTATTTGCTCAGTTGGCTTGAGCTTAATTCCTGGTGGACTGCAGGCTATATAACAAAACCACTGCACACAATTGTAATACAATGAAGCACAATTTGCAGCCTGCTCAGGAATTTAGCCTGGTATCGAACAAGAACGGAGAGACTGAATTACCTTTCTCCCCCAGAGTATTCAGGTCAGTACTGCGGTATGCTGGTGGAGCAGCTGTGTGTGAAATTCTGCCCTGTACTTACCCAAAGCACATGTAATCTATGAAACCGTGGAGGGCTAGAATTTTCAAGAGTTATTAATCCCTCGTTTTTTTCATAAGCTCCAAATTCATCTCTCAGGGAAAAAAAGGGGTTCCTTATGGTCCCATTTAAATACCCTTAACTACCAAATCCCTAATTTGGCTTTTATCTAGGTGGGGATCTGGGAGAAGGGTACAGCCTGAGCTGCAATATTAGTACATCTATTGCAGCATGAGTTTGGAAAAGGTCTATTACTGAAAATAACAAATAATTCTTCACCCAAGATTGGTTTGTATGTCAAAACAGCAAACTGGGGCAGCAGTTGACAAAACTTCCCAACTACTAACCCTTCCTCTAAAAATCTGCAATATCCTTGGTAATGAGGTCACATTATACTTCTAAAAATGTATAACTGGCAGTTTTAGAAGAAGTGATGGTTCAATAATTTATTAAGTATTGAAAATGTAAATTGGGCTGACAGCATAAACCTTTGCACTTGAAGTATGTTGGCTACCTAAGGGCAGGGGAGGAGCAGAATATCAAATAAAACTTTGTGATGAAGTAGGCAGTTCACTTAGTGAAATTAAATGCCACAGCAGAATAAGTCTACTTTTGACGTTTCTAGCTCTGTGAACCTAAAATTCTTTAGTAAACCCTTGTTTAAAGAAAACGTGTTTTTAACAGCATAAAGCCCATGATAAAGGTTGCGTGTTGAATACAAATATGTACAAAAAAGATTTTAGGATGCTTGTGACTGAAGACAGGGAACATAAAAATGCTTCATTAAAAACAAACTCTGGTCAGAGCCACAATGATTGCTACTACAGCACTGATAGTGCTGAGTTCTGCTAGCTCAGCCAATTTGGTGACAAACTGAAACTGCAAATAGAAAGTCTGAAAAAGAATGTATTTTCTGAAATGAGCACTTTGTGTTTATTCATCACAAAAAAGGGAATACAAGTTATTATGGTTCTTTAAAATATGAGCATGTGTAAGTCACAGAGTGAATATTAATGAGGATAGAACTAAACATCTGGTCATTTCCAATGTACAATTTTAGGTACTATATGTAAGAATTCTTCTGTAAATAGTAAAGGTATTTTTTTATTTGGAATATTTTGGGTGTAATAATATAGTATTGGTATTATAAGGATAATTGTCTTATTAGTAAACACTTATTGTGGCTTGAGTGTGTGCAGAATACAAATCATATAGTGTTTTTTTATCCTGTGACATCAGTTGTAATTTAGAAAGATATTTTACATCATGTAGCACTGTGTAAAATACATTTTTAAAGACATTCTGAAACCACAAGCTAAAAAGCTGCTATGTCTTTATTTTTATTTATTTATTGATTGATTAAAAAGTTTCACCAGGAAGACATACTGAGCAAATTGTTCATTTCCAGATGTGTCCTGGGGGAAGGGTACAGGGGATATAGTGCAACAAAACAAGGGTGTCACAGAAAGCAATAAGTGCAATAGCAAGCATAAACATTGACTACAAGGAATAATTTACAATAGCAATGGATACAGAAGAGATAACATGAGGACATATAGCAGTAATACAAGGATAGGAATGACAGCATAGACATTAAATTCACATCACACAGTTGTACACAAGAAGTGCTGAGCAGGACTATACAGTCTAATGTTCAGGGAGGTGGGGTAACATTTGGTCCACTAGGGCAACTGGGAGCCTGTGGGTTAGGGACAGTCACATATCAGGGTCAGTGGGGGGGAACTTCCACCGACTGCAGCTAGTGCAGAGTGCAGTGCCAGATTACTGATGGGCCTGTCTAGGTCTTGTCACATGACCCCGATCCTGCAAGATCTGCATTGGCTGCCTGTCAGGTGGAGGATCCTGTTCAAGGTGGGCTTGCTCATCTATAAGGCCCTATATGGCTCAGGCCCTGGTTACCTGACTGACCTCCTTACACCTGGCAGTCCAGTCCGCTCCCTCTGCTACACCATTGGGGGCCTCCTTGCAGATCCAAGGGCCAGACTAAAAACCTCTGGTGACCGTGTACTTGAGGTGGCCGGCCCGGTCCTCTGGAACTTGCTCCCCAGATCTTTGAGGGAGGCCCCATTGGTGGAGGCATTTAACAGGGGTCTGAAAACTTATCTTTTTAGAAAGGCATTTCCAGACTAATTGCATCTGATTTTAAATTGTTTATTTATTATTACTTTCTTTATTAATGCCCATTTATTGTATCATTTTAATTTTGTAGTTTGAAACCCTTGTACAGCTTTGATTTTGTATGTTCTTAGTGTTTACTCTACCTGTTCTGACCTTCTGTAAGGCACCCAGAGCCCCTGGTATTGGGCTCCATATAAATAAAGTCTATCTTACTGTGTGGTGCAAGTGGTGGTGAGCACTGGGGTGAAGGTTCCTCTCTAAATACTGTAACTGTAGAATAAGGCATAGAGAGCGTTCACCATGCTGAGGAATATTCAGAAAAATGACCTTACATCCTTAGTGTAGTTCCAGCATTTTATTCCTCCTGGAAATGGTGGTCAGTTTAGACTGCCGACATCTGTTGTGTTATGCTGCACCATTTCAAGGAGGAATAAAATGCTGAAACTACATTAAGGGTGTAAGGTCATTTTTCTAAACATTCCTCAGCAGGGGTGAGTGCTCTCTATGCCTTATTCTAAAGTTTACCTTACCTTGCCTAAAATAGCCTAGTCCCTCCTACTTGATCCTGCTGCTAGTGACCCCTCCTACTTCATGTGTCTTTGTCAACTGTGCTCGATAGATATCCAGTCCTCTTGTGCACGGTGAGGCAAAAAAAGTGAGCCAAGGCTACTTAAGCTGTAGCCTCACTATGAGCTGCAAAAGGTGAGCATTGCTGCAGCAACACTACCAGTGAAGGTGAACTGAGACTCTTATAGTTGCAGTCACACTGCCAGCAGCAAAAGGTGAGCTGAGGCTCTTATTGTTGCAGCCACAGAGACTCATATAGTTGCAGCCACACTGCCAGTGGCAAAAAGGTGAGCAGAGACTCACTGCCAGTGGCAAATGGTGAGATATTGCTGCAGTCACAAGGTCAGTGGCAAAAGGAGGTGAGGTTTTTATTCTTGTAGCCCCACTGCTACTGGCAAAGTCAAAAATGAGAATTGGTAAGGGAAACAGACCACATGATCCAGGAATCGCTTTCTCCCTGGAGCAAGGCGGGTAGCACCACCAAGGAGATAATAATAAAAAAGATAAATCAAGACAATTTCTTAGTGAACCAGGATGATTTATTTCTAAACATTACAGCTAGTCTTACAACAATATAAGAAGGTACATAGTGCACATAGTTGTAACATTCTGAAGTTCCTATTTCAGTTGACACTGTCCATTTCCCTTAACAAAGATTATCATTCTGCAAAGTAAATCATATTGACTGTAAATTTAAATTCCATTTTTTAAACAAAGCTCTTCAATATGCTTTATAATTTGTGTATATGTACAGGTCCTATGTGTCTTTTGGTTAAAAAAGATTTTTTTCTCTAGCTCTTTGTTTGCCAGAACTACTCAGCTTAACGTCATAGTTCTCAAGAACCTGGGAATGCACTTTTATAACCATAAGCGACACAGAAACTGTACATATAAACATGTTACATTGTTTTTTTTTGGTTTTTTTTTAGTAACAAGTAACTCACAGGGGTTAAGATGGTGCAGGAAGGGTGTCTCATTCAAATAAGAAGGGGCACCAGGACCAGGGATCATGAGATGAAGCTGGGGGGGTGGGGTGGGAGCTTAAGGCGTGAGGAAATACTACTTCATGAAAGGGTGGTAGATGCCTGGAACAGACTACCAGCAAAAGTGATGGAGGCAAAAAAAGGTAGGGGCTTCAAGCATGCATAGGACAGACATGGGGTATATTAGTAAACAGGCAGGGAAGGAGGAGGGAGGGAGGGTCTCTGCAGATCAATGAGGATCTTCAGAGACAGATTAGGCAGGGAACATCTGGGCAGACTGGGTGGGCCAAGTGGCCCTTTTCTGCTGGCAAATTCTATGTTTCTATGACCCCATAAAATAAACTAAAGTGCTAGCTAAGAGCTGTGTCGTTAGATGTTGTTATGATTGGTTACTTTTAGATGCCTTTTTACACCTGCAGGAGTGCTGAGTTGTGAGATAAATCTCCCACCTTCTTGGGTCAGGGGCACAGCAAAGGTTATCTAGCATGTGCTTCAGCAAGTGAGCAAATCAGGGCTATATCCACTATAAAATGCTGGGTACATGCATGAGATACCATGCAAAGTCAGTGATATATCCACTACAAAATGCTGAGTACATGCATGAGACACCATGCAAAGTCAGGGATATATCCATTATAAAATGCTGGGTACACGCATGAGACACCACGCAAAGTCAGGGATATATCCACTATAAAATGCTGGGTACATGCATGAGACACCACGTAAAGTCAGGGATATATCCATTATAAAATGCTGGGTACGTGCATGAGACACCATGCACATCATCAAGTCCTGACCAGCAGAACCAATTGGTTTAAAGATAACCAATGAGCAGATGGCGACTGGTTAGCACAGAGGAGGAGAAATAAAAATTGTAGCAACTGACCAGACAAAACCAGATCCTCAAAAAAAAAAAACATCATCTCTGTGAATTAGACTATTCATCCCAGGAAACCCGAAGTACAGTATACAGTACTTTTGATTCTTGTATGTTGATGGATAGGGGTTGTGCAGGTTTAATAGCAAATCAAAAGTAACAGCATAACAGACAAGCTGCAAAAGGTGAAATGCTAATCTTTCGTGTTTTTTTTTTGTGGCCAGTAACCTGCAATGCAGCTTCAGTTGCTTTACAAGTGCTCTTTGTAAATGTATTGAGGTCACACACCACACTGATGGACAGCTCAAATTACTATCAGTGTTAAATAGTTTAATAAGTGAAAAATGTATAAATAGCCAGCTCAGTGGCGTGGAGGGCTGAGGCATCAAGACCTACCTTCTGTCACGCCGGTGACCCATTTTCGCGGTGCGAGTGGGTCACCGGGGGTCGGCCGGGGAGGGAAAGGATCAAGCATCCGGAGGACAGCTCTCCTCTCCCGGAAGGGGTGAGGATGGAGTCTGCTGCTTGACTGGCCCCAAGCAGTGGCTGGGGGCTGACGCAATGGACCCACACAAGGGGGGGTAGAACTGAGCTGGATGCCTAGTGTGCCACGTACGTAAGTGTGCATGGCCCGGCCATTGGTGTCATTACATGCCTTGGCTCTGCACTCGGGGCGGGACAAAAACCAGAGAAGAAAAATTTGACCAGCAGCATGAAGCCAGTCTCCCCACTGCACCAGGCCAGCTGGCACTGCAAATCTACGAGAGGTGATTGCCAGCCTGTCGTTCAGTGGCGGTCATGGTGGGGGGGTGGAAGAGGGTTGGTTGGTAGGGACAAAGGAAAATAAAAACAAATGCATAAATGAAACAAATTATTTTAACCTACATTTGACTCTCAAAGGTGCTCCAGCCCACAATTACCACTGGTAAACAAGGAACAAAAAACCAAGCTGAGCACACACCAGAGCTGAGAAAAATAAAGAGCACATAGGTCTTCCCTGGGCTGATACATAGGGGTGTTAGCCCAGGGTGTCTGCTATGACCGATTTTGTTATTTAATAAAATTCCCTTTATTTTTCTCAGCTCTGGTGCGTGCCTGGCTTTCTTTGTTTGCCATCAAAAACCTCTGGTGATCGCTCGTTTGAGGTGGCTGGCCCGGCCCTCTGGAACTCGCTTCCCAGATCACTGAGGGATGCCCCATCAGTAGAGGCATTTAAGAGGGGTCTGAAAACTCACCTTTCCAAGAAAGCGTATCCTGAAAACTGATATCCTGAGAATTGATGGTGATTTTAATAGTGATTAATTTATAATTTTAGTTATTCATTTATGGTATTTTCTACCCTGTGTTTTAGACCCTGTATGTTTGTATGTTTTTTTTTTTTAACCTTGCTTACTCGATATTTTATGTAAGGGTCCTAGAGCCTCTGGAATTGGGCGCCATATAAATGAAAAATTACTTACTTACTTACTGAAGAAAACTGGGTCAGGCAGATTATCTGTATTCTCTACTGAGGGTAAAAGGTTGGGGGGGTACAGATTGCAGCCTGTTTTATAATACAGGCTAGGGATCAATGAGAATTAGAATTTGGAAGAAGATTTGGAAGAAATTTGTTAAAGATACTAAACAAATGAAGAAACAATGCATCTATGTGTGGCACCAGCAGGCTGCATAGTAGGCAGAGCTGCATCAGTGTAGTTAAGCTGGTTAGAATAGCCAGGATATTATTACATGGGAGCAAGAGACCAGAGCAGCAGGGAGGGGAAAACTATCTTCTGTTTCGTGCAGTAGGAAATATGGCCTACTGTATGTCCAGTGTCACTTTTCCTCTGGGTGAGATGAGGAATGGCACTGTATGAAGGTCTACAAAATCATGGTCTGCCAGAGAAATAAATCCTTATCAACAGACACCAGTCCCCCCCACATACACACTGATCATGTATGGGGCAGTATGGGCTGCAGTTAGGGTGACTGAATGAATGTATAGAGGGGTCGAATAAAGGAATAATGCATGACAGAATGTGTGTCGT
This sequence comes from Neoceratodus forsteri, assembly GCA_016271365.2. Lineage (NCBI taxonomy): Eukaryota > Metazoa > Chordata > Ceratodontiformes > Ceratodontidae > Neoceratodus > Neoceratodus forsteri. The sequence continues at coordinate 139,656,531 of CM057453.1, forward strand.
GCTGGGATAATGCCACGCCTGGGGGGGTTGGGCACGAGGCCACAGGCTGAGTGCATCCAATGCCCCAGGCGTGGCGTTATCCCAAATGACACACACCCTGGAGTGCATTATTCCTATTATACACTGACTTGTTGTCATATATAAAATAAAAAAAATAATTAAAAAAAATATTTTTATTAGTGTGGAAAAATATTTTTGTTTCTTAAGAGGAGATGCAAAAAAGGAGCAACAAACAAGCATCCAATAAATCCTCAATTGGTTCACAGTGCTGAGAGTAGACCTCTGGCGTTGTGCTGGGATAAAGCCATGGGTCCAGCCCCAAACTGACCAATCACAGTGCAAGATTCTTTCTTGCCATTGTATAATAACCAACATGACCCCAATCACACCTAATAATACCAGCAGAAATTGTGCTCCTGAGAAATATAAAAAGTGACCAGACCAAACATACATATAGCGAAATCTAGGTGAATGGGCTAAGTGAGTTCTCTATCGGGAGGGGGAAGATTGTTTGGCAGTGACCGTTTTTTGGTTTTTTTCCAGATTGATAACTCCTCATTTTTTTTTTAACTCTATTTATCACCCTCACTCGCTGGACTATCTCCAAATAAGCTACTAGGCTAACTCCATCTGTTCCCATCCCCCTGAAGCTCTGTCTGTCCCCTTCTGGGACCCCACGGGATCCTTGAGAACCATTATCTAAGCCCCTCCAGATCTGAGTCCCTCAGAGGCAAGGACTGCTACTCCCAGGCACTCTGTCTATAGTGTCTGGCCCAGGGCACTCATGGAGGACCCCCCAGGGAGGCAGCACTGGCCCGGTATTGGTCGTGGTGCTGAGGTACCACAAAGCCCACCTTCACCTTCATAGGTTTTCCCCCTGCCCCCTCCCTCCCACTGAGTTTCGGATGTGCAATGGAGACCAGCGTCCGACGAGCTCCGCCCCCCCGACATACGGCTGCGATGCCAGGTCTGCGGCTCCCCCTGACAACTGCCAGAGGGTTCTAGGGAGTGACCCAAGGCCCTACACCCACCCCGGGAAGGAAGAGCTGTCCTCCGGATGCTCAATCCCTTCCTGTCCCTGCCATCCCTTGGTGGCCCAAGCTCATTCCCGAACCCAGGTTGCCAGCGTGGAACAAGGTAAGACTTCTAATTTCTTAGCCCTCAGCACCACCGGGCCAAGCATTGATAACTCCTCATGTACCTAGAAACATGTAACCATGCCTAGTCTCCACCCTCTGAGTCCCATCTGGGCCCCTTATTGCAACTTGGGTTGTGCTAAACAAACAAAACCCGAAAGGGGGGGGCAGCTTGCAAAAGCTTAGAAACAGTTGCCATCTTCATTCAGCACAATAAATGAGAGTACCTTCAGAGCTATCCTGGGTAACTCAGACACATTCATGGATGAGAGGCGCCAGATTCCTTGGGTAGAGAGCGGTCTCATCATGGCCCAAGGAGGCGCCCACTAGGAGTGACATGATCACTGCAATTTCTGCCCATGTCTTTTGTGAGGATGTAGGGAGTACTGCCTGCATAACTAAAGGTTGTTCTTCAGAGCCAGGAATAGCCTTCCCAGTGGACAAGCTGTGCAGTGCCTTTACATAACAAGCCAAGTGAGTTTGCAATTGGGAGGGAGCAGATTGTTTGGCAGTGGGTGGGTTTTTAATATTTATTTTATGTGGATTTAGTGGGTCCGGGATAGAGAACTGGTACGGGGGGGGGAGCCACAGAATGACAGTCAGAGAAGCAGTGATGGGGGGGGGAGAGACAGTGGACTAATTAATGCATTTGATGTTCTTCAACTCCTCTTCCCCCAGAGGAAGCATTACTGCAATTATGTGATGCATTTGGTCCTTTCTCTCTTTCCTCCTACGTCACAGTCATACATCAGCATACAGTAGCTCTCACTACACAGTCATAAAAACCAAGGCCCATGGTGTGCACCTTCTTCCATCCAGACGGTTGCAGCATTCAGTATTGTAAATCACTTACATGATTTCAGCCAATCAGTGCTTAGAACTGGAGGGGTTCTTATCCTGTGTACACTGGTTTTCTAATAAGGGAATGCAGAGAAGGAGCATTAAACTTGATTTTAAAAAATACAAAACAAATGAAAAACATAAACCACTCTAACCAACTCGAATGGTCTATATAACATGTTTATATGTGTATTAAGAGGTGTGTCTTACTGAACAAGAGTGTTCTTTCCCGATGTTTGGGGCTGGTAGAACTGCCCTGCTTTGCTTTGTGTTCCTCTCACTAAACAACAAGAGAAACCATTCCTGTTGAATAATAGACACATTTAAGCAATTAAACATGATGAGGTATTGGTTGTACTGGGAAAATTGCATACCAAGGGGTGTAGTAACGTACAAGGCCACAGGCTGTGTGCTTTCAGCTACTAGCAGTGTGGTTATCCCAGCACAACCAACACCCTACAGTATTTTACAGCACTTATAAATGGGGGTTTTAATGCAACAAAATCCCCAAAAGATTTAGAAAGTAAAACAACAACAAAAAAACCCTGAAACTTTGGAAATATATTTCAGGGGCGACCGGGGGAGGGGGGATACAGATGGCAACCAACTAAAACTGAACTAGGTATTTTTAGTGAATGGGGAAATTTGGCCAGGGCACCAGGGAAATTCCCCTACTCTGCACTAGGGGTCTCACTCCTGTGCAGGATGATTGAGGATCCCAGTCTGTTGGTGGACTTGGTGAGAGGAGGTTGTACTGCAAATGTGCTCTCACATGCTGTAGAAACCGCAATGGACATACTAGACAGCAATCCACAAGAAATTTATGAGGATGCTAGAGTGGAAATTCCAATGAAGGTGACTCCCATCTTGGAAAAGGAGAAATCACTACAGCAAGAAAAATCACTACTTCAAAATAAACTGAGCAATATAGAAAAAAAAACTTGTTGAAGCTAAATCACAACAGGAGGAAGAAAAGAAACATAAGAGAATGTTAGAAAACTCACCAGGAGGAATAAATGAAGTATCCACAAATGTGTTTGTGTTTGGCGCGAGTCCCAGCGACACAGATTGAACCCCAGCTTCTCCAAAAACAACACCACCCAGCCACAGTTGGAAGCATTAGAAAAATGGTCACCTGAAAGAGCTCTACTAGGAGCAAGATGGGTGCAGACACAAAACGGTTCATGGACACTGGACCCGAAGATTCCTGCGACGGCAAACAATAATTCATCTGAGGATAGCACCACTGGAAAAATGAATCTGGGACAGAGTACTGGTCCGAAATCTTTGCCGACTAAAGACTCTACAGGTACAATTTCCTTTTCTCCACTTGAGTCTGTATGTGAGGTATTTTTGATGCACAACCAGATACAGCAGGGGAACAAAAAGAAAATACTGTCCTACCAGCCAATAGCGAGGGAAGGAAAAATGCAGAAAATACAGAAATGCACACCAATACTAGTCCTAACAAAGACCAAAACCCCACATATGCCAGTTTGTTCCACAAGCCAGAGGAATTTGCAAAATGGAGAAATGCTGTGTGTTTCTCTGATATTTGGGAGGCATAGAGATGCCTCCGGATCGCTTTTTTGTGGGTAAATGCCTTATAGAACAATCACTGGGATTTTCACCAGCAGATGTATATACCATTATACATGCTCCAGGAGAATTTGCATTTGATATCAGTTTCCACACACCTGAGTTATTGGAAAGGTTCTGGAGCAAGTGCATGACCCTAAAAACAAATCCCATCTGGACACCTTTTCAGATTATTCCATTAACCAAACAGTCATTTTGAGTAATTACTGTCCTATTTAGGAAAGAGGGGGTCAACATAATAGATATTCTCTACTAGTTAGAGAAAAAATGTACCTTACAAGACACACCAGAATCCATTCTGGACAGGGAAGGGTTCTGGAAAGAAGGTTGGAGGATTAAAATGAAGCTTCATTATGTGGTTAACAACTTACAACATTTACCTAACTGTTTCTACATTGGAAGCGACAAGGGTTTTATTTTTTTATCCTGGTCAGCCACGCCGCTGCTTTAAATGTGGTTCTGCTCATCGCATTTGCCCAAATTGTGAAGCCCTTAAATGTACACAGTGTAGAGAGATGGGTCACTCCGGGTATCACTGTAATAATGCTCAGAAATGCAATTTATGCGATGAAGATGGCCACTCCTTTACCAATTGCAGTGTATAATACAGAAAATGTGGACTACAGGGTACAGGACTTTTATATCAATAAATCAAAGGCAGCATCTGGGTTTTGTGTTCCTAGGCCACCTCCGGGACAATAAACCCAGAGCACATCAGAAACCCAAAGCACTCCAGAAACTCCAGGTGAAATGTTCTCACCCTCGGAGAATTACCCCACAGGAACCTCAAAGCAAGCACATACTGCTACACCTGCTTCAGAATCCACAGTGGTGGTTATGGCTCCCCCCTTTCCCCCTCTCCCCCTGTGCCAAGGGAACCAGAGTTTCAAACTGTACAGAAAAAAATGGAAAGGGAAATTGGTGCAAACTGTAACTGCACCACAAGACCCCTTACAGCTTCATAATCCTTCTCAGTACTACGGGGACTCAGACGGAGAAAGGGACTCAGACAATGCCTCATTGGCTTCTTCTCAAATGGATGCACTGTCAGATAATGAAAAAGTGATTGAGGTTAAAAATAAGTCAAGGAGGCGAAGGATGGGGACCAGGGCAAGTACAAGAAAGTACCATGAAATGGCTCCTTAACTCTAACCCCTACAGTAGTTCATGTGAGGCATTATGAATTGTCAGTCACCTCATTAAATATGAACAGCATCTTGTCAGAATGAAAAAGATTAGTAACATATGCTTTATTAAAGGAATAATGCCTGACAGGGTGGGTGTTATGCTGGGATAACATCCCACCTTGGGTGGTTGGGCCCGAGGCCACCGGCCGTGGGCATCCAGCACCCGAGAAGGGATGTTATTCCAGCATAACACCCACCCTGGAGGGCATTATTCCTACTATACAATGGCTTATTGTTTTATAATAAAAAAAATAACTTTAAAGACTGTTTTTATTAGTGTGTAAAAATAATTTTGTTTCTTAAGAGAAAAAAAGTGGAAGTAGTGCAAGTGCAATGCAATCAGCTGGGATGTTATGCCAGGATAACAACCCTGCCATGGTGGCAAGCTGACCAATCAGAAACCAGGATTCTTTCTTGCCATTGTTTAATTATTGATGGCACCTTCGATGTGGTCTTTTTTCAAGATACCAGACTGACTTTCATGAATAATATTTCCACTGCTAGTGACGCATGGGTTTGGGGCATGAGTTTTTGGTCTGGGGAGACAATATTTGTAGTGGGGTGGGAATTTGTTTTATGGACCAACATATAAAAATCACACATATGGTAGAAATTGATCCTGGGAGGACACTATTGTTGGACATCCAGTTCCAAGGTTTTGAATTTTATTTAATTAATATTTATGTGCCTCAGTCTAAAACAGGGCATATTGCATTGTTAAAATCAATTCAACCTTATCTGTTTACCTCAAAAACATCCTGTTTGGGGGCGAGTTCAACAGCAGTCACTTCCTTTCTGATAGGGGACTTAAAACATCAAAATATATTGTGACACTGCCTTTTTATATTAGCTTCTTCTCCAGACAGGGTTTATTTATTTATTTAATCTTGGATTGACATACCTTTGAGCTAGAAGATCATTTACAAAGGGTTAGTGGATACTTTTGCACAAAATACAAAACAAGCTCCACAAACTTATTTCAGGGGGAACATATAGACACAAATTGATTATTGGTTTATTTCCCCTTCCTTACCTGTTCAAAAAAAGAGTGTAATTCCAGCGCAACCTCGGATCATGGGATACTGAGTTTGACCATTTCTAATTATGAAGGTACAACAAAAGGACCAGGATACTAGAGGCGCAACTTAAGTTTATTGGAAAATCCTGAGATTTGTCAAGGTTTTCAATATATTCTGGAGGCTAGAAGATCTGTCCTGTTCATACATGACTCATTAGATGAGTGGTGGGAGGAAAGTAAAACATATTAGAGACTATTTTCAAACTACAGGGGAAATCAATGAGAAAATAAAGAAGGAGAAATATTTTGAGCTACATACACACTTACTGTATATGTTTTACAAACATTACAACATGATAATAATGTTTCATACACGGAACAAGTAAGGGACAGAAAGGAGGAAATTATGAAAATCCAGCATGATAGAATGAAAACACTAGAAATGGAACAGTTCAGGTTGGAAAACAAGGACAAGTCAACCCATTTGAAAATTGCTCCAAACAAAGGCAAACTGAAGAATACACAATTTAACTACAACTGAAGGGACAGAGGTAGAGTCAAATACAGAGTTCATTAGAGAAATAGAAAATTATATCTTCCATATGTTTCAAAAAGAGCACTTTTCTGATGCTGACAGGATGGAATGGATAGAATCCTGTGAGGTTCCACAAATTCCTGAATATTTTATAGATTCATTAACAAGGCAGATTATACTATACAAGAAATTAATTCAGTAATATTGAATCTTAAACAGGGGACAGGACCAGATGGCCTACCTAATGAATTAAATCAAACTATTTTTTTCAGAACTATCTACAGAATTAGTCCAGGTATTTACCCATTTCTTAACAGTTGATAAACTTCCAAAAAGTATGTACCAGGGATTAATTAATCTATTATACAAATCGGGAGATAAAGGGTTACTCGCTAATTGGACACTGATTACATTGTTAAATACAGACTGTAAAATATTTACCAAATTATTAAGTAATAGATTGGCGATGGTTCTGGATAGTATTATTCATCCGTTCCAGTTTTGTGCAGTCCCAGGACGTAGAATTCTAGATGGCCTAATATTACTTAAAGAAAATATGGAAAAAGGTAACAGTGAAGAAATAAGTGGTTATTTAGTGAGCCTAAATCAATCACAGGCATTTGACAGGGTGGATCACTCTTACTTATGGAAGTGCTTGTCAGCTTATGAATTTCCAGGTAAATTTATTAAATGGGTCCAATTATGTTATCAACATGCGATAGTAACACCTTACGTAAATGGATGCATTGGTAAGAATATACTCTAACTAGAGGAGTATGGCAGGGATGCCCCTTAGCCCTTCACTATATATTTTAATTTTAGATCCACTCCTACATAACATTAATCACAAAGAGCCTATTGTGGGGGTATCAGTGTATAGTGAAGAAAGGGAAATAAAATCTGTATCATATGCAGACAATCTATGCCTTATTTTGGCAGATTTTTCATTGGGTACAGAAGCAGGACGAATATTAAATATATTCATAAAAGTCACTGGTTCAGAAATTAATTATAACAAAAGTAAGTGCCTCTCGATAGGACTGTTACATAAGGATCAGCCAGCAGTAATGGATATTCCTGTTCAGGAGGGATTTCATAAAATTTTGGGAATCTATTTTGGACAGGGAGACATGGGTTTCTTAAATTGGGATTTATTATTGAAGGAGGCCCAAGTAAAAATAAGAAGATGGAATTCCTGGCACATATCTAAATTAAAGCATATTTACATGTTAAAGACCTTTCTGCTGACTATGTTCCTACATTTATGTACAGTATTTCCTCCAGCTAAACAACCCTTTATAGTTACATCTTCCAATGTATTTGGGGAAGCAGACTAAACCCGATTAAAAGAGGGATTATGTACTTGCCTATCAAGAAAGGATGACTGAATATGATTAATCCTTTAGGGTTTTTTTGTATGTTCATTCATTCAAACTTAAAAACTTTACTTCAGAAATCCGAGAAAATATGGATTCCCTGGGTGATAGATCAGGTTCAGTCCTGGTTAACCTCACGGGAACTGACTTCGGCTATACCAAAACAAAAATCCCTAAATGGACTGCCCTCCTATATGCAATATTGTTTTGGGAAATTAAAGTCATGGGCTATAAGAAACAAAAGTTAATTAAATTAACAAGAAAGGAATTATATGCAAACATATTGTCAGAATATGTTTTTGGAGCACCTGATACAGTATATGGGACATGCAATCAAAAAGATTGGGGATATGTTATCAAATCCTAGACTTTCAGGCAAAATGTGGGATGTGCTATGGTTATGCATGCACAACAAACTGGATGTCAAGAATAATTTAAAACAAAAAGATATCAGGGAAAGAGTGTGCCCCAGAGTAGAGTTGTGTCCTGCAGCACTGGAGACAATGGAACATCTGTTTTTTGAATGACCCTATATTCTTTCATTTTGGTCCTTTTTATATACACAGTGGAAGAAATCCCCCTTTTTATTTATTTCTAGAGATATTTAATTTTTAAGGATATTACTAGTAGCATGGGAAAAATATGATCGGGGTACCATATATCTAATTTTGCTGATCATTAAGTACTGCACCTGGCATACAAGGTGCCAGCTTACACTTCATAAAAGAGATATAGCAGTGGAACAATTGTTCTGGACTATACAAAAAGCACTTACTGAGATCAAAAGAAATGAAAAGAATAAATATTCGACACAAATATATCATAGATGGTGGAAATATATGGATTGGCTGATATGGTGTGAATGACTCCACAAAAAGACACTGATATTTAATGGTCAGTGGTGGTAGGGATATATCACTACTAGGATCACAATGCCCTATTTGGGGACGTCAAGAGCTTTGCTAGATAGGGGCGAGAGGGGGGGGAAGGTGTCTGTTTCCAAAATTTTTTACCATTTCTTTCATGAAGATTTTTAGGATGTTCATCTTCAACTTCTTTATTTTTAAAAAGCGCAAATCAAAATATCTAAGCGCTGGTACAAAAGATAAAAGATGCAGCATAAAAACAACATATTACAGTATAAAACAAGGAACAGCAAAGTTCATTACCAGTTAATCATCTGAATTCCAGAAAGGCGAGACTGAATAAATAGGTTTTGAGGGCCAACTTAAAGCTCTCCATGGTCGGGCACTTCCTTACCGAACAAAGTAGAGAATTCCACAGGGTTGGAGCCACAAACAGAAATGACCTGGCACCTGAAGTCTTCAATCTAACCCAGGAAATTTCTAGCAATCCCTCATTAGTGGAACAAAGTGGGCAGAGAGGTGATAAGGACACAGGAGTTCTTGTAGGTAGCGTGGACCCTGTCCGTGTAGGGCACTATAGGTCAGCAAATCGACCTTGAAGGTGACTCACCACTGAACTAGCAGCCAGTGCAGGCTGCGGAGAACAGGTGTGACATGGCAAGATCGAGGTAAGCCAGTCAACAACCTGGCTGCCACATTCTGCACTAGCTGCAAGTGGCGAATGTCAACCCCCAGAAGCCCTAGGTATACGGAGTTGCAGTTATCAAGGAACGAGGTCACAAAGGCATGGACCAAAGTTGGAAGGTCATTGAGTGAGACCAGATGTTTTATCTGGGCAATATTCATCAGATGGTAAAAAGAGGATGTGACGATGGCCGATTTCTGTGATTTAAGCATCAGCCCTTCATCAAAAATAATGCCCAGATTACGCGCCTGATCCAAGGTCAACAGCTGGCTGCCCCCAAGCCAAAGCCCATTGCTGCAGCTAACAAGACCATAAGAATTCCTAATATGGACATTGTCAAACAAATAAGCACTGCATTATGCTTATATTTGGAAGGGTTACGCCCAGATTTTGGTTGGTATGAATATAATATCAATTTGAGTTATATCATTTTAGGTAGGTCCTGTTACTTTCACAAAATATGAAAAATTACAGTATTGGTCTTGTTACCCTAATGGATTTATATATTAAGCAGATGTGAAATTAACAGGGTTGTAATGTTAAACTAGGAGAGGTAGTATGCTTTAATACTTATTTAATTTGCTTTATTTCATTTTATTTTACTTTTTTCTACTTTACTCTATGATTTATTTTATGTTTTACTTATTATTTAACAAAACAAGAGTGTATTGTATTGTGATTTTTGAAGTCTTAATAAAAAATTCCCCATCTTTTTCAAGAAGTGCCATGGGATCTTTAACATCCACCTAAACAACCACCAAAATAGGCAGCCGGGAAATCAGTTCAATGTCTCATCCGAATGACACCACCTCAGGAGTGCAGCATCCCCTCTGCACTACAGTGTCAGTATTGGGATTTTCCGCAAGTGCTTGGTGTGGGGCTAGAACCTACAACCTTTTGATCTTCCAGCCTCAGAGGCGAGCATGCAACCTGCTGAGCTACTGACACTGCTGGAATGATTTGTTATGTAGAAAATTGGCACTCTGCCGGTCGTTTGTCACAGAGGGGTGATAGTGTGGCCAGTACTTAGTGTACTGTAGCATATATGGTTTATTTACTGTATTATTGGTATGCTGCTAATAACTCCCTGACCTTGTTTTTTCCCCTGATTTATTGTTTTTAAAATGCTGTGTGCCAAGGAGTTTCCTGCAGCTTCCAGCTGTGTGGGTCAGATGCCTGTTTAGACAGAATGAGCTTCATAGAGCAAGCGCTTGGCAGCATGTTAAGTTAGTGGGGGGGTAGGGCAGTAAGTATTGTTCTCAAGGACTGCAGCTATAGTGGCCAAAAGTGAGAATTGGCTGAAAACAGCTTCATTTTCTTATAAAACTGCTGCATGTTACACAAACACTGCAGGTTTTAAATTCAGAACAAGACACTGTGCCACACCGATCAGCTGTGAAGAAAAAAGACTCAATGACAAGTTCAATTTAAAGGCTGCAATGTGACTTTCTTTTGTACAAAGGCAAGCAGCACTGGTATTTTCATTTTCTGTTGTTGTTGTTGGTTTACTGTTGTACAGTATTGGAAGAAAAAATGTATACTAAGGCATGTCAGCCAATAGGGATTCATGACTGTCTTTACCCATTTTATAAATAAACACATATTGTGCCAAATAGCTGTATCCATTGTTTAATGAGAAGTGGAACGGTAACCTTTATTGACATTTGCTCTGTAGAGAGGAAAACTACCAGCAGCAGAAGCCTCCAGAAACCGGAGACCAGGTGATCTACCTTTTTCCACAAGATATGCTGGTTCTGGCTCTGCTAGGAGATATACTACTTGTGACCCTCTCTTCCCTAATGAATTAAATGTTGTATACAATAATATTCTCCATGAAGAACTGATTCAGCTTAAGTTTTAATGAAACTTAGGGCCCTGTGCAGTATGGGATCCCATCCCTATGTGTCACGATATATAGGGCTGGGATATACACATCCCGGGTGTCCAACAGACACCCGTGAATACATTAATGATAGGCACCTACTACATAACCTTGACCTTGGATATCTGCACCAGATCCTGCACAATTGCCTGGCCAGTCTGGATAGTGGGTAGTGAGTGGGCATGCCTGCACTGCGCTGGCAAAGTGCACCATGCACAATGCCTGATATGCTCCACCAGGACCGTGTGTGTGTGGGGGGGGGGGTTCTTTTAAGTCAGCCAGAGTGTTGCTATAAGGGGGATGCACCCTCTGACTGGAGTCCACATGCCGACATGGCGCCTCGCAGCCTTGAACCCCAGCCACCTCCATGCCTCAGAGGTTTGCAGGGGGTGGATAATGGCTGTAGGGCATTGTTTGCTGAACAGTGATAAAGAAATAGTGGGCCATAGGGGATGTGGCAGTCTTTAAATGGGCTGCCATGTCCCATGGCCACTGCTCCTTTTAATGTGGGGAATAGTTGTGGCTTCTGATTGGAAGCCCACAGTCTGGTCCATGTCCATACCCCCCAGCTGGCTCTGTGCCATGCGCAAAACTGCATGGCCATGCAATGCACCAGCCAGGGGTTGTGTATCTGGGCCCCATGCACCTGACTGGAACAGGGTACACAGCACACAGTTGTGCAGCTCAGTATTCACCCTTTCCTGTGTTCACAGGGCCCATAGGGTGTACAGTAGTCTAGCAATTTTCCTCATTTTTTTTTAACCAAAACCAGCTTTCTTTCCATTTAATCCATATGTAAATGAAGCTTCCATTAATTCCCGGCACCTTTCTTCTATTGACGAGATCTGTTATTACCACAATTTTAGAATTTTTCATTGCCTTTGTGATTACAGTGATAGTATGTTTTACACTTCCCAATATCTTTGGTATTTCTTCAAATCATAAGAACTTAAATGTATGTTTCTGCTTTGCACATCCCAAGCTAGATTACATACTGAATATCTATTATTTTCTGAGCCATGTTTGTATAACTTATGCTATTTATTAAAATATTGAGTTCAGGAGAAATACACAGTAGAAATCTTATTTACAATCAATCAATCATTTTTATTGTTTGACATAAAAAATGTTGTTACAATGTAAAATCACTTTACTTACAACATTATAAGTTTCACATAATTATTTCCATGTAATATTTCTATATTACAATCCTTAATCCATTTAAAATATATCTCCATATAAATACATATATTTGACAAACAGTATGTCACTCATTTACAATTATTCTTAAAATATCTCCTCACTTCTGAATTCTGTATATACTGTACATTTATGCAATTGTTTTTGCTTATAAGAATTCTCTTGCTTCCGTTATTTCCATTAACCATATTGCACCTTTCTCTATAACCACACTTATTCTTAGTAATATAATACCATATTCTCTCAATGTCATATTCTCACAAATTTAGGGCCTTAAGCCTGTCACCAACTCCATAATTCCATAAACTTTAAATGACATTTCTTTTTTTCTATAGAGGAAATGAAGGAGGCCATACAAGCCATTTCAGTTTGTTTTTCTGTTTTTAAAAGCTACGTTACCATATCCTTGGGTTCATACTCTAAATTACACATTATCTCTCCCAAGTACTTCTTTCTTTGTTTCTTTTCCATAGAGAGGACAAAGTATCATTATATGTTCTAATTTGTCCAAGTCTAGATCGCACTTTTTTCCTATAATCCTCCCATTTCCTTTATTTTGCATTGAGCTAATTGTTTTCATACATTTCAAGTCAAAACCTGGTTTGCTTTTCCTTTTTGTGGGGTCTTTAATTTGTATTAAATAGTTTTCCAACTTATGCTGATGTTTATTTTTGGCCATCCATGAATATCTCTTATTTTGTTTACAAAGTTGTAAATTTCTCTGTATTTCTATATGTTGTATTCTTGTTTTTATTTCCTGTCTCACAATTTTCATAGGTAATTTAAAAATATCAATTAAACTATGCATAAGTCCATTTGGTTTTATTATTTTTTCTACAATTTCAACACTGGGAAACATTATTTTCTTCTTTAGATATTCGATTAATTCCTCTATACATTTCCTTGGAAGACTATTTTCCTCCATCATATATGCTTTTAACCAATAATTTATATGTCTTACTTTATTGAACTTTCCACAGTATACTGACCCAATTCTGCCCTAATCACTGCTGAAGGGGTACCATTTGGAATCCCCAATAATTTCTTACAGTATGTATTTAGACATTTATCTGTTCCCTTACTTCCATCCTTTCCCCAAATTTCTGCCCCATACAGGAGCTGGCTTCGTACTTTAGCATTAACCACTCTTAAGTATCCTAGTACCGAATGTCTGCCATATTCGCATAAGAATGTATTCATAGCTGGAAGAAATATTTTTAAGCACTGTATCTTTTATATGTCTTCCCCACTTTAAGTCCGTTGTTATTATTACTCCTAGATAGCAAAATCCTTTAATTATTTCTAGTTTATCTATTTTGTAAGTGTATTTATTACTGTTTTTGCCACAGACCATAACTTTTGTTTTATGATAATTTACATTCAAGTCTGCTTTATTGCCGGCCTGGTGGCACTAAGGGCTGAGGCGCTAGATGCCAGAGCTCATGCCACACTAGCAACCTGGGTTTGGGAATGGACTCAGGTCACCAGGGGGTTGGCAGGGGAGTGGAGGATTGAGCATCTGGAGGTCTGCTCTTCTCTCCTGGGGTGGGTTAAGAACTTCACTCGCTGCACTGGTGGCCCCCAGTGGAGACCAAGGGAAGCAGTGATCAGTAAGCCAACAATTGGGATCTGAGAGTAGCGGACATCCTGCAAACAAGCACAGAAGCATGCATGCTGGACGTCATTGCACGTCCGCCCCAGGGGAACCACACCACAGGAAAGTCCTCTCCGCAGCAGCATGAAGACCATGACCACATTCCATGCCAAACAATCCCCAATGATTGGGGCGGGGGCTCCAGGGTGATGCAGTCTCCTCTCCTAGTTTGCCTCTTGCCGGGGGAGGCCCATCCATAGGGGGTAAGCTACGGTTCTCCCCGCTCTGGCAGTCGAGGTGGAAGCTGGCATCGGGACCAAGTTGAGCACCTGCGTAACTGGCCGAAGGGGAAAGTATACCGCAGCTGTAGAGAGAGCCTAAAACAGAGTCCACAAAAAAAAGGCTGCTTTATTACATTCCCCTACAAATCTTCCCAGCGTTCTTTTTATACCCAGGTAACTAGCTGACATCAGCACAACGTCATCTGCATAAGCCAAATATGGACAAGCTTGATTTCCTACCTTGGGTATAGGAAAGCTAGTATTGTACATCTTCTCTAAAATTTGGTTTAGACACAAGTTAAATAGTATAGGTGACAATATATATCCCTATCTCACACCTATGTTTGATTCAAATGGGTCACTCTTACTTCTTTTGGAATTATATCTTATTTTTATGGAATTATCATGATATAATGTTTTAATTATCTCCACTAGACATTTATCTATTTCCAATTTTTCCAAGACTTCCCATTACTTAGTTCTATTTACTCTCTCAGAGTCTGATTTTAGGTCTATGAACACACAGTATAGATTTTGTTTTTTAACATACTTATAAATTAAACGTGTTAGTGTAAAGCACTGATCAACAGTAGAGTAACTGGGTCAGAAGCCAGCCAGAGCCTCATCTAGTTTACCTGTCTATCCATTCTGTAATTCTGCTATTTATAATTGTTGTGAGCACTTTTTGTGTGCAGTCTATCAAGCTTATTGGTCTATAACAGCTTGGGTCAGTCTGTTCTCCTTTTTTGACTAAAGGTACTATTATATTATATTATATTATATTATATTATATTATATTATATTATATTATACCTCCAGCTCTC
Source organism: Neoceratodus forsteri (assembly GCA_016271365.2). Taxonomy (NCBI): domain Eukaryota; kingdom Metazoa; phylum Chordata; order Ceratodontiformes; family Ceratodontidae; genus Neoceratodus; species Neoceratodus forsteri. Next base: position 139,671,554 of record CM057453.1, read on the forward strand.
TGTGATTTTCCCTTTTTTCATAACCATTTGAAATAATTTCTGTAATATGAAGTCCATATTTCTACTGTATATTTTGTTTAAACACCTCTGTTGGAACGATGTCTGGCTCTGGCACTTTATATAATGCAAAGGATTCTATTGCTGTCTGGATTTCCAGTAAATTGATATTTAAATCTACCTTTGTCCATTCCTTTTCTAATGCTATCTTATTTATATTTATTTCTGTTTGGAATATATTTTTACAATATTTCACCCATTGATATGGTTCTATATTTGTTTCTGATTCATTTCTATACTCGCCTAGACCTTTATTTGCAATCATCCAAAATGTTTTGTTATCCTTGGCTTCTACTGCAATTTCTAATTTTCTCCATAACTGCTTGGTATGCTTGATCTTATTTTTGTTAATTACATATTTGTATTCTTTTTAAGTGTTCTCTTATTTACTATATTTCCATCTTTTTTGACTTCTCTAATCTGTGTATTCACTGCTTTTTTAGCTGTCTTACATTCTATATTGTACAATTCTGGTTCTTTTTTATTTTGTATATTTATTTATTTTGCTATTGTCATTGATATTGTCTCCATCATTTGTTGGTATTCTTTTAACAGTGATGCTTTTCCTATAAGTTTCTCCATTCTATCCCATATGCCTTTATCCTCCAACATATGCTGAAACTCTTCTCCTTCTTTCATTTTCCAACTCACACATTTTCTATTTCTGACCTCTAGAGGGATATAATCATCTCTTACTTTCTTCCTTTGCTTAATCAAAATGCTTAGCTGTAATCCGGAATGTACACTTTCTGCCTTTGGTTCTATATTAAGATCTAAACATATCTCCATCGTATTCACAGTTATCCATATATGATATATTGTCAATAAACCTGTACCTTCCATATACTGTAGGTGAAATCTCCATTTACATCTGATTTAGTTCTACCATTGATCAATATTAAATTTTTATTGATCATATTTTTATAGTATTTTTCTCCGTTTAAACCTTTTTTTATCTTTAGAAGCCCTATTTAGTTTTAGGTTATCAGTATTTATAATCCCTAACTAGTCTATTACATCTTCTGTTACATTTGTAAGATGACCTATCTTATAATTGAAATCTCCTGTAGTTATCATACCCTGTTGTAAATTGCTATTTATTTATTTATCTATAAGTACTGCAAGATCTCTATTTATATTATCTTTTTTATATTTACTTCTATCTGGTGGGCAATACACATTAGTAAGTATAATTTCTCTGCCCTTTTCCCCAATTCTTACTGCTAAAATGTTCTCATTTTTATGTTGGAGTGCGTGCACAGCCAACATCTTGCGGCAGTGGGGATTTGGAGGCACGGTCGCTGTTGGGCGAATGAAGGGCACACACCAGTAGGTGCGTCCCTCATTCCTCAATCAGCCTGCATGCCGAGGCCACACCATGCATACTAAACTGGTGAGCACATCTAAGGAAAGGTCCGCTGCAATCTGAGCAAAGCTCGTCACACGTAGCGGACCCTTCCTACGTGCTCACCAGCTAGTAGCATGGCGGCACAGTGGCCACTGCCGACAGCGCCAACTTCGGGGTGCCCAGTCCCCCAGTCGGCTTGCCCTGCCCCGTGAAGTATGTGCCAATGGGGGAGCCCACTCCCCATTGGAGGAATGTGCCCCCCACCTCATTGTTTGCCAAAGGGGGTGCCCAATCCCCATTGGCATCTGCCCTCCTTCCCGCTAGGTAGCCGACGGGGCCCACCCCGTCGGCATCATGTCTCCCTTCTTCTGTGCTGATGGGGTGCCCAATCCCCATCAGCTACTGTACCCCCAAATAAAAGAAATGACCTGTAAAGAAAACGCCCATGTTTTTTTTTTTTTTCCTCAGTACCTGTAAACTGAAAATGGTCCCTTGTGGTCTCCCTACCCACCACCTGCACCCACCCACTGCGCACCCTGCCTCCCCACATACCCCAACCCCATACTTACCTCCGGAGTCCGGCGTGACAATCTTCACTGGACCGGGAACACGTCTGCGCTCTTCAAAGCCGACCACGCACTGAGGAAATGCCGGTAAGCTGTATAATGGAATAAATAGGGTTTTTTCAACTTTGCTCCATAACTTGGGAATTTTTTGGAATTTTTTCACCAAAATGTCAACATGGGGTTTCTGGGACCCCTCCTCATGAATTCTGTCACAGTTTTGACGTTAATCGGTCCTGAAAGGTGATTTCGCAGTCACTGCGCAAAATCACCTTTTGGGACTGATTAACACAAGGACAGTGGCAGTGTTCATGAGGTGGGCTCTCAAAAAGCCCATGTTGCAAATTTGGTGGGAAAAATCGAAACAATGGCTGTTTTAATTTAGTGTGCATTATGAGAAGTTGCTACGCGAGGCTTGTAACTTCGCGAATCCGCAATATTTTCATGCCAGATTTTCAACATTGTCATTTTTCTACACCTCCTTGTGAACAGTACAGCTGTCATTTTTCACATCCTGGCCGAAATGTGTTTCCGCACTTCCGGTGCACAATACCACGGTCACTGTGGGAAATCAGTGTTTGGGCCAGACTGCAAAAATGACAGTGACACTGTTCATGAGCAGAGGTCCTACAATGCCTATGTTGAAAATTTGGTGATGATACTTCATAAAATGATTGTGTTATGAGCGTACGTTGCGCAGTTTGCACGCATGCTCGTAACGTTGTGCATTTGTAATATTTTCACTCTGGATTTTCACCATTGGCATTTGTCCACACCTCTTGATGAACAGTAAAGCTGTCATTTTATATATCCTGCCCGAAATATGTTTTTGCACGTCCGGTGAAGAATAACGTGGTCGCTGTACGAAATCGCTTTTTGAGACAGCTTGAGGACATGACAGTGACACTATACATGAGTAGAGGTGCTAAAATGCCTATGTTAAAAATTTGGTGCCAAAACTCCATAAAATGCCTGTGTTACAAGTGTGCATTGCGCATTTCCCACGCACACTTGTAACTTCGCATCTTTGCAATACTTACATGCTACATTTTTACCACTGCCATTTGTTTACACCTCCTTACAAACAGTACAGCTGTCATTTTTCACATCCTGCCAAACATGTGTTTCCACAATGCACTATCAAAGGCAATGCCAGCGAGACAACATTCGGCACTGACAAATGCCTTGTTTATTTCTAATTCCTTTGAAAGTCTTGTTTCCCTTAACTTATATATTATTACTAGACCCCCTGCATGATGTCAAACTCTCCTTATTTTATATGCATCTTTAGTATATATTTTAAATCCATTAATATGTAACTTTCCTTTATACCATGTTTCCTGTAAATTTATATATTCAAAGTCTTCTAAATATTTTATATATTCAGCATCTGCCAAACGATTGGCAAGCCCTGACACATTCCAAGATAGAATTTTTATAATTTGTTCTGAATCATTTATATCCATCTTTCTAACTGAAGGATCATGTGGCCTCCCTCCTCTACATTCCTTTCTTCCAAGTCATTGTACATTTTCCTCATTTTCCAATATTCCATATCTGTTTGACTATTGCTTCCCATTTCAAATTCTGTTCATTTCCTTTTTGTTTATCAACATCGGTGTCAGGTCTAGACTCATCATAGACAAATATTCCTATCTCATTAAGCGTTTTACTTTTTCCAGTAATAATTCATATATTTTATCATTGGTCAACCACAATGAAGTGTGGCCTTCTGCCTCCCATCTGACCACTCTGCTGACATCTGTCTTTTGAATTTCCAGTTGGAGTAACATTCCCAGTGTATCCAAAAGTTTATATTGTAGGTTAGTTATTTTTTCCCTATGGAACTGCTTGAGCCAAATATAGATACTAGTTTCTCTTCTTCTGTAAATTTTTGATGTCTATTATACCTTTCTGGGAATAGCTCTGTTAGTGTAAGTATGTTTTCGACTTCCATTCCCATGTCTTTCAACTCTTTGCTTTTTTTTCCCCACATTGCCTTTAAAATGTAGTACTGGGCTATTTTATTTTATTTAACACCTCATATGTGTATTCGTCATTATGTTATAAAATAACTCTGAATATCAGAAATAATCTAGAAGATGGAAGCATAACATTTCTTATTTACTGGACTTCCAGAATGAGATTATTTGTACTTTGTTGTATGACTGTGAAATGTTGGCTGTTACAGTTTGCCTTGTGTACCTAATCTAAGCCGAAAATTAAGTAAATATAAAAAAAATGTAGTACTAGTCAGAAATGATCAAAATCAGTCCCTCATTCTCTACTGGTCTTACCACACTGGTATAATCCAAAATGTGTTTATTTCCTGTCAGCAGGGTGCTCAGTAGGTTTTTCAATATCTTATTCAGATCTTCCAACTTTTCTTGTGGTAACATTCCTACCCTATACATTGGCAGTACAAAATCTGATCCTTTGGTTTTTAGCCAAAACGGTTTGGAATGTACTGTTTGTTTTGATGCCCATCCCATTCACCTTAACATACCTTTTTTTTTCTTTTCCTTAAATTTGACTTGGTTATCTACTCCTTTAACTGTCTCCTCTTTCCCTTCTGGATGTTTATTCTCTGCCTCCACTCTTTCTCCCTGTTTCACACTCTTGTTTCCCTTTCCCTTTCTCCCTCCTGATTTTCCCTTCTGTTTCTTTCTACCTTTTTCCCTGTTCTTTGTGTCCTTCTTTTTCTGTTTTGTTCCCTTTACCTCAGTTTTAGAGGTGTCTTTCTCCTTTATCGTAACATCATTTTCTCCCTGCAGATTACTAACCTCTTGACTTTGTCTAGTCTCTGTCACCTCTTGAATAGTAAGCTGTGCTTCTTCAGTGTTTTTAGCATTTTTCTGCAACTTCTTATCTACTTTACTATTCCTTTTCTTTCTCTTTTCTTCTTTGTCCTCTACCCATTTAATTTCCAGTTTTTTGTAATGTAGTATTTTCCTGTTTTTCCCCTTTTCCCATAATATAGCATGGGCCTTTTCCAATTTCTTACTTATGCTATCATTCCTTTTACTTTTCTATGGGAGCATAATTAGTTCCCTTGACACCAAGTCCTCTATTTTTGATGACAGTGGTGGCCAGTTACTATAATCTTTATCCTAATCCTCCTCTGCCAAGACTGTTATATCTTCTCCTATCTTGTGACTCTGTGTGTCTTTTCTCTTGCCTTTCTTGCATATTCTACCCTATTCCAATTTTCCAAACTTATCCCTTTCAAAAATGAGATCTCTTTTTTGATCTCAACTATTTCCTTATAAACCACTAAATTAGCCATGTACGGGTCCCTTAATGATAATTGGACATCTCTTGCTCTGCCTTCCACATCAGTTATCTTCATTACCACTGGGCTTATAACCTGGGTCAGCCCTGTGGTCTCCCCTGACTCCTCCCAGTCCAGTTCACTAGCATCCATATTCATATCATATTCATATCCATATCATATTCATATCCATATTCAGGCAGATCTTCTGGACACTGAGGTGCTGCCCTATCTGCATGCATCTTTCTGGACTGTGGGATGAGGTAGCCAGACTCAGAGCGGAAGTAAACTGGGTCAGGAGTACCATCACCCCTATCCAGAGACCACTCAGTCCAATGCAGCTGCCTCAAAGGATGCAGAGAACGAGGAGTACTTGGATGACAGTGGGCTCAGGGAGGGTTAGACCAGTCAGGCAGAGGCACATCCCAGATCCTATTCCACTCAAGAACTCATATGCCACACTGCCAAACAGGGACAACCAAATAGAGGTACCCAGAGAAATGGAAGGAAAGGATGTGGAGGTTAGCAAGTGCAAAAGATGGAGATCAGTGCCCAGGAGGTGGATAGGCAGAATAGGGCAAAATTCAGCAGAAGGGCAGACAGCAAGGGAACCAGGGATAAAGGACAACCAAGGAAGGGGCTGGAGTAGAACAGCTAAACAGTCTAGGGAGGTCAAATCATGGAAAGTCATGTGTGCAAATGCCAGGAGCCTTAGCAACAAGATGGAGGATCTGAGGCTGTCATGGTGCAGTCAAACTGGACATTGTGGCCATCACTGAAACCTGTGTAATGATAACTACGACTGGGAGTTGGCCATACCTGGCTACAACATATTCAGAAGAGACAGGGCAGGCAGGAAGGGAGGAGGAGTGGCACTGTATGTGAAAAATGACATAAGGGCCACAGAGATCCAGAAGGAACAAAATGGGGGAGAGATACTGTGGGTTAAGCTGGAAAGGAAAATGGGGCCAGCCATCCGCACAGGTGTGGTCTATAGGCCACCAGCCCAGGAGGAAGAAACAGATAGGGAGCTGATGCTAGCCATACAGAGGATGGCAGACAAGGGTGAGGTAGTACTGGTTGGAGACTTCAATATTCCAGACGTGGACTGGAGCATCCCAGCAGCAGCATCAACTAGGAGCAGATTTATCCTGGACTTCCTTCAGGGTGCCTTCCTCAAGCAACTGGTCATGGAACCAACTCGGCAGAAGGCAATACTGGACCTTGTGCTCACAAACAGGGACAGTGTGATGGGGCTAAGAGTGGGGGAGCATCTGGGGAACAGTGACCACCAGTCGCTGTGGTTTGAAATCACAGTAAGAGCAGAACCAAACCACACAAAACACGTATCCTGGATTTTAGGGGGCAAACTTTGAGAAAACGGGAGATACTTGAAAGAGGCATTAGGGAATGGGGCAGGAATCAGGGTTGAGGAACAGTGGAAGTATTTAAATGGGGATTACAAGAGCAACAGAATTATGTATTAAGCAGGTTAGCAAGAGGAAAGGAAGAGAAGACCACTATGGTTTTCAAAGAGGTAGCAAAGAAAGTGAAAGCCAAAAGATTGCATTCAGGCAATACAAAAGACACAGGCAGAAGGGGATAGGGAGAAGTACCAGGAGAAGCAAAGGGAGGTAGGAGGTCAGTAAGGAAGCCAAAGCTCAGACAGAAGAACACATTGCAAAATCAGTGGGTAGAGGGGACAAAACCTTTACAGGTACATAAGTGAAAAGAAAGGCAAAGGGGAAGTGAGACTGAAGGGGAGGATGGGGGCCGCTGGAGGATGACAACAGTAAAGCTGACATATTGAACAGGTATTTCTGCTCAGTCTTACTGAGGAAGAGGAGGTAATGGGTCTGAATGGAGTACAAGGGTGAGAATGGTGCAGAATGGACACAAGTCCCTTTACACGAGAAAGGGTCCTGAAGAAACTGGAAGTAATAAGAGTTGATAAAGCAATGGGGCCAGATGGGGTGCACCCCATGGTCCTTAAAGAACTAAGAGAGGTGGTGGCTGAACCTCTTGCTATCCTGTTTAGCCGATCACTAAAAACAGGGGAGGTACCCAAAGACTGGAGGATAGCAGATGTAGTCCTCTTATACAAAAGTGGGAACAAAGAGGAAGCGGAGAACTACAGACCAGTCAGTCTCACCTCGGTAGTGGGGAAGATCATGGAAGCACTACTGAAGGAGAGATTGGTGGAACATCTGGTTGTCAATGGACTACAGGACCCAAGGCAGCATGGTTTCACCAGGGGAAGGTCATGTCAGACCAACCTCATTGAATTTTTTGACTGGGTGACTAGGGAGGTGGATCAGGGGAGGGCAGTGGACATGGCCTATCTGGACTTCAGCAAGGCCTTTGACACTGTGCCACATAGAAGACTATTGCACAAACTGGAGAATATGGGTGTGGGCAGGACAGTAAGGGTGGGTAGGTAACTGGCTGGGCAGCAGGACACAGAGGGTGGTGGTAAATGGCTGTCACTCCACAGAGGGAAGAGTGACCAGTGGGGTACCACAGGGATCAGTGCTGGGACCGGTACTATTCAATATCTTCATCAGTGACATTTCGCAGGACCTAGAAGGCAGAATTTCACTGTTCGCTGATGACACAAAGCTCTGTAACAGAGTAGACACACCAGAGGGTGTAGACAGAATGAGAAGGGACCTGCAGAAACTTGAAGAATGGTCAGGGGTTTGGCAGTTGAAATTCAATGCAAGGAAGTGTAAGATAATGCATATGGGGCACAAAAACCCTGGCACAATATATCAGTTGGGGGGTGAGGATATAGCATGCACCAAGCAGGAAAGGGATCTTGGAGTTATCATCTCTGATGACCTCAAGGCAGGGAAACAGTGTGACAAGGCAGCAGGTAAAGCAAATAGGATGCTGGGATGCATAGCAGGGGCATCACCAGCAGGAAAAGGGAGGTCATAATTCCACCTATACAAGACACTAGTGAGGCCGCACCTGGAGTACACTGTGCAGTTCTGGAGACCTTACCTACATAGGGACGTAGACAGGTAGAGAAGGTTCAGAGGAGGGCAACAAAGATGGTGCATGGATTGCATCACAAGTCCTATGAGGACAGGTTGAAGGCACTGAACATGTACTCCTGGAGGAGAGGAGGGAGAGGGGATATGATAGAGACATACAAGTATCTTACAGGGAGGAACAGGCAGGAATGCACTATTTTAAGCGAAAAGATGTTCCAGGACTAGAGGGCATGGGATGAAGTTGGAGGAGGACGATTCAAAGGAAACGTGAGGAAGAATTTCTTCACAGAACGGGTGGTGGACAAGTGAACACCCTGCCAGAGGAAGTGGTGGGGCTGAAACAATCACGGATTTAAGAATGCATGGGATAGACATAAAGGAATTCTGGAGGTCAGGGGTAAGGGGCAACAGACTTCCTGGAAAACATAAACTGAACTTACAAACTTAAATGGGCAGACTGGGTGGGCCATAGGCCCTTATCTGCCGACACTGTCTATGTATCTATGTATCCATACAATTCAAGATTCCTGACAAATCCATCTTAATCACCTGATTGCCTATTTCTTTGTTCTCCACAGAGTTTACATTATTATTTGTTTCCTTCTCTTTTAATTTCTTAATTTGGTTGGCCTTATTACCTTCCCTTCTCCCCTCTGCTTTCTCCTCTGGCATACTTATTTCTTCTCTTATAGAATACCTCATGTTAGAAATATCTTTATTTAGTTAATCTATGTCTTTAAATATATCTAGAAACTTCACTCTTGATTGCGATGTTGTACATGCTTTTTTATTATCTTTCTTTTTACCCTTTGTGCTACTGTCTTTCTCTTTGCTGCTGTCATTGGGAAAAAGAAATCTATTTTTACTGTTGGTGTTGATGTCCTGTTCATTCCCCTTTTGCTTTTTCCACCTTCACTTTTTCCACTATAATCCATATCTGTATATTTTCCTTTTAACACATTCCTATTTGAAAAATCCTTTTTTTCCTTTCAACTTTTTTAATTTCTTTAATTTATCTTGAGAACTTGAGATATCCTGGTCTCCAGAACTGTTCGCTCTTGGCATACTCATTCTCCCCTTTTTATCTGTAAGTGATCTGCCTTCATTAAAGTTTTGTCAAAGCAAATGTTTGTAAGGCTGCTCAAGCAAAAAGCTCATCACACAAATTAGGTCTTAAATTTGTCTTTATTTTTTTTTTCAAAGTCTGTACAATAGGTCTCAATGTTTCACCTGTATAAGACTTCATCTGGGGAGCTATTAATACATAAATATCATATTTTAGTATATTTATCATTTTTAAACAGTTTTTCCCTTTAAGCCTAACACACTCCTCTGTGGAAACCATTATTCCCCCCTTAATGATGGACCACATTTGGTCCATCCCCATATCCACCCTAATGCTTGCCAGGTGACTCCTTAGCAACTCACCCATCTTCCTGAAGCCCACCCTCCTAAACTTCAGGATTGTAGTCTTAGTGGGGACCTTTTGGCTGCCTATATCCAACTAGGACCATACTGTGTGATGGTCACTTCCACACAGGGGCTCCTTGACCATTATGTTCTGTACATGCTTCCCATTTATGAGCACTACATCAAGAACTGCCCCTGCCCTGGTGAGTTCTGTGATGCCCCGAGTCAAGAACCCAGTCTGCAATGTATATAGGATCACCTGATTCCTGGCAAATATTTTGGTTGGTAAACTCCAGTCTACCTTGGGCAGGTTGAAGTCTTCCACTATTACCACGTCTCCCTTCTCTGCAAGCATTCAGTATTTGCAAGGTCAATTCCCTGTTTTTCCCAGTCTCAGTGTAAACAGTTCTCCACTGTCTACTCTGTTAATCCGGTTGAGGTATTTGCATGTCTCTCTCATGTCACCCTCTCTCTTCTTGCTTCCAGCTTGTTCATGTTGAAGTCTGATAACCTCCCCATGTAAATTTTATCCTGCTAGCCCTATAACATTTTGGTTACCCTCCTCTGCACCACTTTCACCCTATCCCTATTGCTCCTACAGCTGCTAATCACCCTTTCTATATGTCCCAGTATCCTCACTGCCCTGTCACACCATGCTGTGGTCTTCAAACTGTCTGGCACTTTTCACCCCAGGTCTCTTTCTTCTCCACAGCAACCCCTCCTCCCCATTTCTGTATTCAGTCCTTAGATGTCTTGCCCCTTGTGCAATACTTTGCATTTCTTGGTGCTGAATTTCAACTGCCAAACCTTTAACCACTTTTCCTGCCTTTCTGGATTCTCTTTCATACCGTACCCCATCCTCAGTGTTCACTCTTCCGCTCATCTTTGTACCGTCTGTGAATGAAGACACAGATCTTCCCTTGGATCTCCACTCCAATATCACAAATAAGGATGTTGAAAGGAACAGGCCCAAGCCCAGTTCCTTGTAGCACTCCACTGGTGAATTCCACGACCGCTTTGTATTTCTTGTTTAGGACTACCCTCTGGTTTCTGTCACTGAGTCAATTTTTCACCCACCTTGTGATTTCGCTCCCCACCCCAGGTCCCCTAGGTTCTTTACCAGTCATCCATTTGTGATCAAGGTACAGTATGCCCACTGCCTGCCCCCACCTTTACCACCCAATTAAGGAAGTAAAATCAGGTTACTCAGACATGACCTTTCCCGTTGATGTTAAAATATTTGAAATACATAAAATGTTCCATACTAAAAAAGAAAATCTATGTGTGTTAGAATCTCACTTATGCATACAGTTTCATAGCTGACTTTCTGTGTCATGGCCTCAAATGGTTCCATACTGGTTACCAGGATTTTGATGAGCTGCCAGTTGCTGTCCAAAAGCACATCAGTGTCTGCAATTTTGTGTGACACCAAATAGTTGTTGACAGCCACATGCTGTTCTAGGAACCATTCTAACATATAGTAGAATTTCATTGAGTTACTACACCCTGTTTCAGTTATGCAGTGGCAGTTCTTTTGCCTGCTGGAGAACTTTCAGGTACTTGAATGCCTTCACTTACTGAAAGAGTTGGCCAGTAATTGTTTTCACTGTGCAAGTAATGATGATGCTGGCCTGTTTGTCTTCAGCAGGATATCTAGCACCAGAAAGTTTAGACAGTGCACAAAGCACAGGACATGGGTGTGACTGCCCTTGTACACTGATTTTATTACATTAATCCCATCATTTGTTTCTCTAATCCCTGGTTTTAGACTGTGTGGAGTAAAACCAGCTGTTGAACTGGTCTTACTGTGCATTCCATATTTTCATGGGCAGGGGTTGGAAGGAATCTTTTTTAACACAACTCATACACAGGTTTGCCTGCCTCCTGCACACCACCTGACTTGTTTTGGAGTTCTGCTTGCTGAGAGTGTGTGAAATCCTTGGAATTTTAAATGGCACTCAGTGCAATGAGACTGCCATGTAGTCCAGGAAGATCTGAACACTATAAAGGTAAGTTGTGATAATGATGGACTTGCAAGAAGATCCAACCAAAACAGACTTCTGCACACATAAGTTCCTACAACCATGGCATAGCAACATGACTGAAAAATTGTCTGGTAAGTACACTGCATCACGATTCCACAGTGGCTGTTAACTGGGGAAATCCACGCTGGGCATAAAAAAAAAGAGGAAAAGATTGTTTGCTACCAAAACTGCTATAGTATGGTTGATATGCATGAGTTGACTATGAATGATTTGCAGTAAAATGTCTACTATGCAGTAATTTCGTGCAACATCAACAGCTGACCTCTTTTAGTTTTCCTATTGGTGTGCTGTATCTAACAGCTAATGTTTTCTTTCACAGCTGTCTGGTGATTGGGACAGGGATAAAAAGAAAAAGTACCTTTGTAACTACAATATCTTTCTTCTAAGTGAATGTGATGCATATTCTGACTAACAGCAGTCATCTCATGCCTTGGAGATGCCCCAGAACTTGAGTGTTAAAAAATTTAAAGAATGCCTTTGCACTGTGCTGGCCACGTGCCACATGGCTTCTCAACAGTGGATTTTAAGCTGAAGAAGCAAGAGCTGAGACCAGCTGACCTGCTGCAAATAATTTCTGCATACAGGATGCCTACTTTTCTTCTTAGGAACTGATAATGATATTCTGAATAACACAGTTTGTTGGGAAACACAGTTGCTGCATAAAGAAACACAGGGCAGTGAATGGAAACCATTAGGATGCCACAATCATTTTTGAAATAATGTGTAATAGAGGCATTCACTGGTGAGTCGCTGTATACATACTCCTATAGTGCATGATTATCCATTCATACCTCTCAAACTGCTGCCTCACAGATCGGGGACAAGGCAAAAATCAGGGACATGTGACCAAAATCAGGGACACATTTAAATAACAGTAATAACAGCTCAAGAAACTGTGGACCAGGGTAAGCACAACACTAGTGCATGCACCAAAAGGGAAAAAATTGCAACCAGCTCAGAAATGACCAACCTTCCACTAGCCAGTGCACCTGGTCTATAACAGTAACTTAAAGAGCAGCTGATGCCATTAGGACAACTTTAACAAAACATAATATTTAGACACAGTTTAGCTTGTATTTCACATTAGTTCTGTACTTCTCCTCCCTATTATTTATTACTGAGGCCATTTACATGAAAACGGGGTCTTAGCTTCTGAAGAGTTCATCTATTCCTGTTGCTTTCTCCCTACCTGAGGTCATACTCATAATGCTCTACTTGTGACATCACAATTACTCCCATGGCACTAGATTGTGATGTCACAACAGAGGACTATGACATGAAGTAGGGAGTAAGCTAAAGAGGCAGATGAACGCTAAGGGATATAAAGCATGTTTCCATGCAGATTTCTCAGTAATGAGTAATGGGGCAGGAGAAATCCATCGCATACTTATGAAATGCAAACTAAATTGTACCTAAATATTATGTTTTTCAAAGTTTTCTTTGAGGTGTCAGCAACTCTTTAAAGACAGAAAAGTGAACTGCAAGAAATATTTTTCCTCACAATTTTTAGCTATTGTACAGGTGAAATCCAGGTTGTGCTCCCAGGTTGCTCCTGTAAAAAAGCTTTCAGCTTAGTGTGCTATACCTGGTTAAACAACTAAATAAAAAAAAAAATTTGTACTGAAGATTCGTTTTTGACCCAGCTTCTTATTGTGACACACATTTGTTCACACCTCTTGGCCTAAATGTGACCCATGTTTGTTTTTAAATTCCAAGCATCGGGGTGCCAGAGAGCCAGTTTCCAGGCAAGAAGTGTCTTCTGCAGCTCTGCACTTCTTGCTCCTAATTTACCGACTAAAACATATAGTTTTAGCAGAACCTTTTATTTCAGCTGAACTCAGTGAATTCTGCAGATTCTCAGCTCTCTAACGATACCAGACTTGTGATGGGACGTACTAAGCAAAATCAGCCTCATTTGGCTGCAAATTTGTGGCCTTCTACTGCATCTCAACCTCAGCCTCCTAGTTCTGATCAAGACCACGCGGTGGGGCCTGCTACTTCCAAGGACCCTCCATGGCAAGCACTCATAGAAATCTGTTAGAGTGATGGACTCAAAACTGGAAAAAACACTTTCTAAATTGAAGACTCATGATGCAGCAATAACAGCACTGAGCTCAACTGTCGCCGACGCAGACAAGTGATCTCTAGCAGCTCAGACTACAGCGACTACCCTGGTGAAAGAAAACCAGCAACTAAGATATCGCCTGGAGGGAGTGGAGAATATGATTCAGGCGGGGAACATCAGAGTAGTTAGCCTACCTGAAGGTGTGGAAGGGGTGAACCTTTTGTCCTTTATGCGGCTGTGGCTGGCTGAGACCCTATCGTTCCCTGAGGATTTTGAATGGATGGCTCTGCGGCAGGCATACCGAGCAACACCAAGGGTATGGTCTGCAGACGTGAGTCAACCGAGGACAGTGATCCTGAAGACAATGGGTCCGGAGGTCCGGGACATTCTAATAGGGGCAGCTCGTGCAGTTTCTCCCTTGGAGATCCATAACCACGAAATCAAGCTATTCCCTGATCTCTCCTACCAAACACGCTCGAGGAGGAAACAATTCGATGCAGTTCGCCAGAAGCTTCGTTCGTTGGGGATATCACACTTCTTCTTGCTACCAGCCCGTCTAAGAGTCACATATGGGGGTCAGAGTTGGCAATTTACAGACCCGAAGGACGCGGGTTGCTGGGCCGAAAAAGCGGCTACTGAATTCAACAGTAAACCAGGACTGGAAAATGTCGTGGTCAGCTCTGATTTGGAGGACGGCTGAGTACTAACTCTGGCTTTTTCTTTAGTCACTCATTTTACTTTGCCTAATAGTTAAAAGTTAGAGACTGGGATACTGAGGGTGAAGTGATATTTTGGGAGAGGGGGTAGTGTTGTTTAATCCCTTCTCATAGTTGTACTGAACCAGTTTAAAATGTTATTCATGTTATTTCAATTGCTCATATTGTATACTGAGATCTGTTCTAAGCTAATTGTTTGTATGGAGGGTGGGTAGGAGCAGGAGACAGCGGAGTGCATGGGAACCAGGTCTACCTTTAATATATTTTCTCTTTGAAAGGTCACAGCACGACTGGTTAGTGCAGTTCAAAGTTTGGGATATTCTACCTAATAAACGGACTGTCACCTTAGCCATGAAGCGGCTGGCAACTTGGACTTTCTTATGGGACAGTTGGTGAAGTCTTGCAATTATTATATTTTATCCCCCACTCCTGCTGCATACTATGTAAGAGCTAGAACAAAGTGATATTCCATATTTTGCTATTGTAACTGAATGAATCCTCTTGCATGAGGGGAAAAAAGCTGTAATGCCTTTTTATTAAATCAATAAAAAGAAAGTACAAAAAAAAAAAAATTCCAAGCATCACTGCTGTGTACAGGATGCTGTTTGGTGTAAATAGCATTTAAACTACTGTAGGCTGTAACAGTTGGTTACCACCAGTCCAAACTGGGACATTTCATACTGAAACATGATCCCCCACAGGACAGTAGGTAACCTCAACCACTGCAACAGACTTCTTTTCTCCAAATAATCTGAACTAAGACTTAAGTAATTGTAGTATTTTTTTTGTTCATATTCTTTGGTATCATTTTAAGTTATTGTATTCAAGCTATCCTAGTTTTCTGCAACTTCTGCAAGAAAGTAACAAACTATTTATTTTTACTGTAAAATCAGAAAATTTAGCTGTTGACATATTTTGACAGAAAACAAGCCAAAACCTGAACTGTCCTGACAATATGATGACGGTTGGGAACCGTACTGTAACACGAATGGCTGACAGTGACATTATTTAATAGAAATCTCAGACTCCGGTGACAAAAATGCATAATTTAGGGGACAGATCACATTTCTAAAGCAGAACTGGGTACTGCACCTTCCTAATTCTGGAAAAAGGTGGTTAAGAGGTACGATTTATTTGAAGTTGAAACACCCGGGCCGCCTACAATATTGGTTTGAAAAACAGAGCTCCTAGTAACTAGACTTTCCTTGTCCGAGCTCGTCACTGACCACTAAACTATCGTCATCCGAAATGTTTTTTTGGTTTTATTAATAACTGTTTTACATATTTTCAAACAAGAGCTTCAACATAAGATAACAAACACTAGAATCGAATCTAATCTTCCGGGGCAGTGGTGAGTTTCTTCCGCTCCTGTTACCATAGTGACGTAAACGCCGCATGGGATCACAGTCGCACGCGCGCAACAAACTTATCAGGAGACATCGCTGCAGTAGTGAAAAGGGTTAAAAGAACATATTAAGTACAGTGGGCCATTTCTAACAGAGTTCCTATACATATTCTGAGAAAGCAGATAAAACAAAACCGTGAGTTGTTTTTAACAAAATGTTTCTCTGTATGTTTTTACCCAAGAAACCCAGGGCTCCCAAGTTCAGTTCATTTTCCCGGTTATTGACCAGTGGTAACTCGTTAGTCTTGTAACTTTCAAGAAGTTTTTCCGTGACTTGCTACCGTTGATTAAACAAAACCCGATTTGCTCTTGGTTGATTCTTTCTGTTGGGTTGGCTGGTTCACCCGCATGCATACCAGTTTCGCTCAACTGTCCTCGATTACCAGCGACGTCCCTCATTTTGCGCTTACAAAATTGCTCCTTCCTTCGTGAAAAAGATGTCCATAGGCGTACCTGTCAACTGCACCACATTACGAGGAACGTTCCTCATTTTACTTCACAAAAGCTCCCTGTTCCACAGAGTCAACATTTTAAAGCCCAAATCCATAGTAAATGATGCAAAAAAAATATTATTCAATTTATAACAGACTTTCTGAACATAATACATAAATGCAGCATTTTAACAGTGTTTTGAGCGTCTTAGGTAAAGATTTGTGTTCCACATTTTGACAGGCAATGTTCCACATTTGGGGGACAAAAGGTTGAGAGGTATGTCTATAGTTGCCCTGCCGACTCCACGGGTGCTTGAGTGCTCAAGCACCCACAAAGTTGACTAAAACACACTCAATGGTTTGATGGCAGCATGCAGAAAAAGACTACCAGAGAAACTGCCACAGGAAAAATGCTACCTGTTGGCAGTGTGAACACCTGCAAAAGGTCATAACATTTGGCACCCCTGTGTCCACACACACAGATCGCTGTAAACGTAAAGCAGAAATTCACAGTATTCTAAGATGCTAAATCAAAAATAAGCTTTGTACAAGGAATACAATGGTTTCCACAGTGCTCTGATCTTGTGTTTCCAGATTTGAGGATGTGTCCCTCATTATGAGAGAGGGTCAGTGTCCTTCATTGCCCCTCATTTTGAGTGTCTGTGTCCCTCATTTAAAGAGGACAGGAAATGATTTCTGACTGGTAGCTGTTAATAATGTTCCCATTTACATATCCATATGTAACTGTACTCAAATCAAAAGTGATATGAAAAATGGTATTTTGCATTATTGTGTTTTTATGGGCAGCATCATATTACAGTTCTCTCCATGGAACCAGTGATCTGGAGTTTTAGGTATGTCACAGTTTGTGCATAGAACTGTGAGCATGAGTCTGATAGGACAGTAGCTCATGTTTAGCATTCTGTACACAAACCGTGACATAGTAAAAACTCTACATTACTGGTTCACCGAAGAGTACTGTACAGAATGTTGTCCACAAAAAGAAAACAATTGAAAGCATAGTTTTTCACATCAGTGTTTAAGATTCAGTTAAAAACGACTCATTTGGAGGCAAGTTTTTTATTTATCTTAATAGGACCATTACTAATTGCTGACAGTTAGCACACATTTCCTGTCCTTTTTAAGTAACAAAAGGCTTAGAGGTATGCCTGCACCATACAGTTAGTGTTGCATTTTGCATCTCTTTTGTTCCTGTATCAGTTCATCACGCCATGACTGAAGCTGTGATAGTACTTTGTGAAATTATATTTTGTTCTTTTTTTCTTGTTGTAAAGAAAGATTCCCAGTCATTCACTTGCCATGTTTATATGGTTTAAAGTTGTACTGTGTGCTTTTCCAGAAAGGAAACTTTAACGAACTTGTGTCTGAAGCACTTAGTATAGATACCTCTTTTAAAAGTGCATAAGTGAGTGTGATTTTGATTCTTTTACCCCAGGTCATCTCATCAAGTATTTTAGCAAATAATTACTTACAAGCTGCCAGTGTTAATTTCTGTTTGCCTGCCTGTTTATTTATCTGTTTGTAATTTGCTGAATATTGTTTCATTTGTAAAAGCGCCCAGCTGGTTCAGTTCTGTGGTTGCCAAGGCAGTAAGGGAAAAGAGGTTGGCCTAAAGAAACTTCAGG
Organism: Neoceratodus forsteri; assembly: GCA_016271365.2. NCBI lineage: Eukaryota > Metazoa > Chordata > Ceratodontiformes > Ceratodontidae > Neoceratodus > Neoceratodus forsteri. Next base: position 139,689,510 of record CM057453.1, read on the forward strand.
AAGACCAAGAGAGAGGTGGATAGGGAAGATTATCTAAGGTTGGCTAGTGAGGCAAGTAAGGAAGTACGGCGAGCAAAGGTACAGAAGGAGTTTCAAATAGCTGAAGAAATTAAGAAGGGGAGAAGGCTTTCTTTCACTATATAAGTGAGACAAGGGACAAGAAAGAAGGGATTGTTAGGCTTAAGAAAGGTGTGGAGTGGGCGGAGGATAATGGAGGAAAAGCAGAGATACTAAATGAATACTTCTGTTCTGTCTTCACCAGGGAGAAGGATGGACCAGTGCCTTCAGGAGGGAAAATAGGAGAAGTGGGGGAGGGGAACACAGACATAGTGATAGAGGAGGATAGAGTGAGGAAGGGTCTGCTGGCTTTGAAAGTTGGCAGATCACCAGGCCCGGACAGAGTACATCCAAGGGTACTAAAGGAACTGGCTGAGGAGCTGGCAGGGCTGCTATCAGACCTATTTAATAGTTCACTAGAATCTGGCGTGGTACCACAGGACTGGAGAACAGCACATGTAGTGCCCCTTCACAAAAGTGGTCCCAAGGATGATCCAGGGAATTACAGACCAGTCAGTCTGACCTCCATTGTGGGAAGGCTCATGGAGACCATACTAAAGGAAAGGTTGGTGGCATATCTAGAGGAGCATGGTCTCCAGGATGAGAGGCAGCATGGGTTTATGGGGGGGAGATTATGTCAAACAAATCTGACTGACTTCTTTGACTGTGTCACTAAGACAGTAGACAGGGACCAAGCGGTAGACATACTCTATCTTGATTTCAACAAGGCCTTGACTCTGTGCCCCACAAAAGGTTGATCAGGTTGGTGGATCTTGGAGTTGGGGGGGAAAAGATGGTCAGATGGGTGGAAAACTGGCTGAGGGACAGAACTCAGAGGGTGGTGGTGGTGGGGGGGAGGGAGTTATCTGGCACCAGAGAGGTAACCAGTGGGATCCCACAGGGCTCTGTGCTGGTGCCAGTGTTGTTCAATGTCTTCATCAATGACATTGGGGATGGCATTAAAGGCAAAATGTGCCTATTCGCAGATGACACCAAGCTCTGTGGGAGAGTGGACACAGCTGAAGGGATACGGGAACTACAGGAAGATCTGGAAAAGCTGGGGAGGTGGTCCAGGATCTGGCAGCTTGGCTTCAATGCCAAGAAATGCAAAGTTATGCATATTGGAGCCAAGAATCCCAGGACAGAATATTACCTGGGTGGAATCTGAGTATCTGCATCAGAGGAGGAGAAGGACCTGGGAGTGATGATCACTAGTGACCTGAAGCACTCCACGCAGTGCAAGAAAGCAGCAGCAAAGGCAAACAAGATGCTGGGATGCATAGCTAGGGGGATCAGTAGTAGGAGAGAGGGGAGGTTATACTGCCCTTGTACAGGTCACTGGTAAGGCTGCATCTAGAGTATGGAGTTCAGTACTGGTGTCCACACCTCAAAAAGGACATTAACCTGCTGGAGAAGGTACAGAGCAGGGCTACAAAGATGATAGCCGGTCAGCAGGGCAAGGCATACAAGGAGAGGTTGAGGGCACTGAACATGTACTCCCTGGAAGACAGGAGAGAGAGAGGGGACATGATTGGGACATTCAAGTACTTAAAAGGGATAAATAAGGTTGATAAGGAGAGTCTCTTTAAGCTGAGTGGCAACCATATCACAAGGGGGCACAGTCTTAAGCTGGAGGGTGGGGGCCGGCCTGGTGGCGCTGAGGGTTGAGGCGCTGGATGCTTCACCTCGAGCCATGCCGGTGACCCGGGTTCAGGAACAAGCCTGGGTTCTTGGAGGCCGGCAGGGTGGTGGAGGGAGAGGATGTGAGAAGCTGCCGGCTGGCAGCACTCTGCCTTGGGAGGAGGGATCCAGCTCTCTCGGAGCTTGGCCACCCTCTGGTGGAGGCCAGAGGGATGGTGCCGCGAGATAGCACAGACAAAGGTCGACGGGACCCACTCCGGAGCTGCGGTGCACATGTGCGCCTCCACGCACATTCGCCATTGCTTCTGTGGGTCCCAGGGTAGCGAAGGGAGAAAACGGAGGAAAATGTGAGGGCCGATGTACATGAAGCCCCCGGACCGACTCAGGGGATCTGCCAGGGTGCACATGGTGCTACAAGACCCTGAAAGACCCCGAGATCAGTAGGCTCGGCGGACGCAGCAGTCGACCTGCCACAGGAGGATAAAAATAGTTAAAAAAAAAAAAAAAAAAAAGAAAAAGCTGGAGGATGGGAGGTTTAGGAGGGAGGTCAGGAAGCACTTCTTCACAGAAAGGGTGGTGGACACTTGAATGCGCTGCCGGAAGAGGTAATCTCGTTGATGACAGTGGGCAGCTTTAAGAGAGCTGATAAGACAGGGGAAGGTAAGAATCATGGGTAAGGAGGATGGGAGGAGTGGGGGAGGAGGAGGGAGGGCACGGACATTAGCTCAAGTTGTGACCCTGCAATACAAGCAGACTTGATAGACCAGATAGCCTTCTTCTGCTGGCTTCTTCGTATGTTCGTATGTTTCCCCTATCCCACTGTTCTCCCATCTTGGTGAAAGCTGCTAGTAGCATTCACTGTTGGACAATAAGAGTTTGTCCCATAAGTCATACTCCCTGCATCCCTCTTTGAAATGGCTCTGGGGGTAGGTAATAGCACATGCAAGGCCCAAGAGACTATTTTTTCAATGTATGCAATTTATATGTATGTAACCCCTAGGTGGCGCTATCCCAAGGGATGCTACCCCTGCCTGCGTGATTAGGTGCAGGTTGAGGGGCCTAAGTTCTGTGAACGGGTGCCTCCACCCGGAGGGTTGGTTTAAGGGTAGCGTAGCTGCTCTGGTTACAGCCCTCCGGGACACTGATAACCCCCCCCTCTAACCCCTCTAGTGACCTATACTGGTCAGCAAATAGACAATCACAATTAACACCGGAATGCAATGTTAGACCCACACATGGCACACTTGCCACCAGGGCTGGATCAGCTGCACTGGCCCTGGAGACCCCCTGTAAAATAAGACCTGCAATGGAGAAAGGCAATAGCAACACCATATCCCTTCCACAAAGGTACACTATAGTCAGTTTAAATGCAGAAAGATCTTTCTGATTTATTCAGGGGACGTGAACAAGGGTGGGGCAGTAATCTAGCATTTGATTTTAGATCTGATTTATTCAGGTTAAACATGCATGCCCTAAGAGTCCCTTGAGCAAAATCACACACATTCTGAATACCCAGTTGTCATGCAGGTTAGCCTGAAGCATTGCCCGGCGTTGCAGCTGTTGTTGGGGCCCTTAGGAAGGAAAACACACAACATGCACTTTAACCCACAATTTGTATTCTGGAGCCGGATGGCTCAGTTCGTAATGATCAACCAAAACAGTTAAATCAGGTGACACACTTTGATTTGAGCTTTGTTGCAGGGAGCTACCCTGATGTTTACTCATGCTACCCAGACCAAGATGCAGGATTGATGAGATGAAGACCTCAGGATGGTATGCTGGTTTGCCAGGGGAAGCAGGGCCCACACAACACACCATGGTGGTCAAACCTGTTCGATGGTGTTGAGCAGGGAGCCGAATCCCTGAGCAGGTCTTTCGTCAGATGAATCTCTGCGGCGTGGGTGGCAATCTAGGCCAAGATGGTGAGGTCCAGACCAGGTGAATGATTTGGATACAGTCCGGTAAGTTGCTGGATGCAGCTTCCAGCTAGCGTGACACATTCAAACAAGGTGGGGAACCAAACTGCGATCCACACTACCCATTCAGCACAATTATAGTAAAGATAGGTAAATACCACAGTTCAGATGACAGTCCAGTTGCAATTAAACAATGTCTCTGCACAAACTGTACGCTCTGAGGTTATTCCAAGTCCTGACAGGCCGATCGCACAGAAGCAACTCTTCGGTCCTCACCAGGCGAAATTCACTCTGTCACAATTTGGGATTCCGGTCACAATTACAGCAATTTTGGATAAAGTCCAATATAAATATTGCAGACTTCTTCACTCGAGAAGATGGTAGCAGGAAGGCCAGACACAGCCTTCCCGCTGATTTCCCCCCCGAGCTACTACGCAGGAGCAGCTGCTCGAATGTCTCGAGCTGTTCACTCTCTCAACTCCAACTCCACACTGACTGTCTGCTGCAGGCAGCTGGGGGCTTTCCCAGTGATCCAAAAGGTTCGGTTGGTTGATCCATCTGTCTGTCACAGCAAGGGCTCCCCCTCCAGGTCCATTTAGGCGCCAAACAGTAAAAACTACAATTCCTACAGAAATTCACTCCCAGAAGACCCCTGGGGACAGTCTTCATTTTAGGGTCCCCAAAGGTACTGATTGGTCCAAACTGGCAGTCCAGAACCAGAATGGTGGTGCTTAACAGAAAGTCCATGCTACAAAGCAAGCAGGTTAGACAAACTACAATATTATTATTATTAAAGCAGATAATCAGCAAACAACCACAGATCCTAGTAGGGCTTCCTCTGCGCAATTAGCAATGGCAGAATGAAGTGGCTGTAACACAGCCCGGGCGGGACTCGAGCCAGAAACTACTCGGCCCCCACCCAGATTAATTATAACCCATGAAATAGATACCTCTTAAAGAGACAGGCACGGAGGCTAAGAGGGTACTCGCATGCAAGCACTTGTAAACTGTTAGAACGCAGAACACCAGCCTGGCAGTGGGCATTAGGCAAGCCCAGGAAGACATTTTAGGAACCCTCATTTGTAGGGGGTTTACATGTAATTATAAATAAGTAAGATAAATAAGTTATTTTTCCATGTAGACCACTGTGTGAAAATAAACAATGTTTCAAGTTGAAAACATTTATTTATTAATAATAATAACGCTAATTATTATTATTATTAATAAATCATTAATTACTGCCCACATTTTTTTCCCATAGAGAAAGCCAGTTATAATTTGCTGTTATAACCAGCTGAGCTGGTTATAACGGCAAACACGCGCCAGCTTTCTCTAGAGAAGTGCGAGACGCAAACACCTGCAGAGCAAACGAAAGAATTCAGCCACTCACGCTCCGTCAGCTGTGGGTGTCCTCTCAGCTCCATCATTGTTCTCCGTGACACCAAGCAAATACTCGCTTGCAAGAGATCTTCATGCTGTGGTAATCGTAGTTATCTGCTTCCTGTGGAGATCTGGGTGTCACGTTGTCAGAAGAGAGGAGAGCATTAAGTTAGCATGGGTTAGGAAGCGTGTTAAATGTGTGGCAAAAAAATTGCAACCAGCAATTTATAAAAAATAAAGTAATGGGGAGATGGTTATTTACTCGAATTTTACAAACACCCTTGGTGTGGGTGTTTAATAAACCCCTCGGCTTCGCTTCCTCGGGTTTATGTGGCATCCCACATCTTGTGTGTGTGTGTGTGTGTGTGTAAAATTCTCGTTATAACCACCTCCCCATACTTTATTCTCTGTTTTATTAAAGAGCCCTAGCAGCAGAAGGTACAGGGGAAGATGTGTAAAAAACATGGTCTAGAATCAAGCAAGTCATAACAGAAGTAACAGATCACTGTGTCAAAATGCATAGCAAGAGTAAAAGAAAGAAAAGGCCATTATGTTTCTCAAAGGTAGTGGCCGAGAAAGTAAGAGAAAAGAAAAGAGCCTTCAGAAGATACAAGGAAACACAAAAGGATGAGGACAGAGAACAATGTGTGGAAGCAGAAGGAATCTGGGAAAATAATTAGAAGGGCTAAAGCACAGACAGAGGAAGGTACTCAGGCTATTAAGAAAGGTGACGGGGGGGGGGGGGCGCTGCTGAGCAGCCTAGAGGAAGCAGCAAGAAGCTTGAGTTCCTGGGAGAGTTTTTATTAAATTAAATAAAATCGGGAAATTCTCACGTGACAGATTGTACAATTTACTCTACAGTACGATAAGATTCCTGTGACTGATATTATGGGCAAGTCCAAGAGCTCTGCGGTTGCTGCGGGAGATTTGTTTACTCCCAAAATACCGAACAGAGAAGAGCGGCCTATGCAACGTGGTGGGACCACAATGTCTTGTGCTGAACAACCAGAAGAGGCTTCATGAGCTCCATCTGACAACCCTGCACCAGCTTGTAAAGACAGTGCAGGATCTCGATAAAAAATTTGACTCCCTTACTCCACGGGTGTCCGTTCTTGAAACTTGGATGGATCAATGTGAATCCGTTATGCAGCGATCCAGATCCTCTACTCTAAAGACCACCGAAGCCACCACTAAACTCATAAAAGAAAATGCCCATCTATGCCAATGACTGGAGACAGTCGAAAATCAGACACGGGAAAGAAACTTGCAGGTTATTGGGCTCTTTGAAGCTGCAGAGGGGGAGGACAGCCTAGAATTTGCTAAAACATTTCTACCACAGATCTTGGGGTTGGACGACTCGGACCCTCCGTTTTCTTTTGAAAAGCCTACCGCATTACCCGAGGTGAGCAGCACAAGGCCATGAAACTCCAAGAACATTCCTGATTGTCTGCACGGGAATTGGTGATCGGGACAGAGCACTCAGAATTGCCAGGCGCCGAAGAATTTAAAGTATGGAGGAGTTACCCTCTCTCTGTTTCCAGACCTTTCCTACAGTACACGCCAGCGAAGAAAAACATTTGATAGCCTAAGGGGAAGGTTTTGGCAGCTGAAAATTCAGCACCATCTCTTGGTGCCGGCAAAGTTACATGTTACTTGGAACGGCTTGCAGTGCCTCTTTAATGAGGTTAAGGACGCGGAGAAACTTCTGCTTCGTATAGAACAAGAGATGTGGGTGTCTGACGAACAGGGTTCATTGGATGAAGACTGAACTTTACGGTCGAGATAGTATTGTACAGTATCTCCTCTGGGATTTAGTTGAGATGCCACTGTTTATGTTGTGCAGTCTAAAAAAAATGTTATTGTTTATTAATGTCTCTCGTAATCAAATGACTGTTGCATGGCGATAAGCCTGCTCGGGTTAACTGTATGTTAATGGGATATTTGATGTATGGGCACTCACTTTGCACTGATGTTATTAATAGAGGACTAGCAGTGTCTGAACCAGTATTTTCCGAGTCTCCTTATTCAACTCCATACTTCAGAGCTCCCTGCCAGATTAAGATTCATACTTGATTGTATATCATTCTGGGTTATGTCTCCTGGGAGCTTAGGATGATATTTGTTGTATGTAATATTTTTTCCTTCTTCATTAAAGGGAATCTAACGGACTATTAGTTAAATTAGTCTTGAGGACTTTTGGGAAAATGTAATCTACACGTGATTCCCTATTGGCCTTCCTGGCTGCATGCATATGGTAGTTTCCTTCTTTTATATAATACATTATGGAACTTCCTCCTTTGTTGTACCAAATAAGGAGGTGTTTTAACATAGCCCTTTGTAAAAGAACGATCTGTATCTGAATCTAATATGTTATCCTCCTGTGTATTATTGTAATGTGAGTAATGTTTGCTGGCAAAATCAATAAATAAATATAAAAAAATAAGAAAGGTGACAGGACCTTCTTTAGATACATTAGCGAGAGGAAAAAGACCAGAAATGGGATCGTTAGGCTGAAGAAGGAAGGAGGAGAAAGGGTGGAGGATGACCTAGAAAAGGCTGAGATACTGAACAAGTACTTTTGCTCAGTATTCACCAAGGAAGGGGAGGGTGGGGGACCGAGACTCAGTAAGAGAGGTATTCAGGGGAAGGAGGTAGACACTAGCCCATTCATGATGGAAAGAATCCTAGGAGAACTCGGGGAGGGTGGGGAATAAAAGTAGGTAATGCAATGGGGCCAGATGGGATCCACCCCAGAGTACTAAAGGAACTCAGGGAAGTGCTGGCGGAACACTGGCTGCCCTTTTCAGTGCATCACTAGAGATGGGGGAGGTACCTGAGGACTGAGGAGGGTAGATGTGGTCCCTCTCCACAAGAGTGGAAGCAGACAGTTACAGGCCTGTAAGCCTGACCGCAGTAGTGGGGACACTAATTGAGTCCTTACTTAAGGAGAGGATTGTGAAGTTTCTGGAGGATAGCGGGGCACAGGATCCAAGGCAGCATGGAATCTCAGCGGGAAGGTCCTGTCAGACGAATCTTATAGATTTCTTTGACTGGGTAATCAGGGTTGTAGAACAGGAAGTGGCAGTGGATGTAGCCTACCTGGATTTCAGCAAAGCCTTTGACACTGTCCCACACAGGAGATTGCTAAATAAATTGGGGAGCCTGGGAGTGGGTCCTGTGGTGGTAAAGTGGGTTGGGAACTGGCTAAGGGACAGGACTCAGAGGGTGGTGGTAAATGGCATGAAATCTGAGGAGAGGGAGGTGACCAGTGGGGTGCCACAGGGATCGTTGCTGGGGCCAGTCCTATTCAGTGTCTTCATTAGTGACATTGCAGAGTGTCTGGAGGGAAAGGTGTGCCTCTTCGCAGATGATGCCAAAATCTGAAACAGAATGGAAACACCGGAGGGGGTGGAAAAATGAGAAAGGACCTAAGCATATTAGAGGAATGGTCGGGTGTCTGGCAGTTCAGATTCAGTGCTAAAAAGTGCAAGCTCATGCACCTGGGTCACAGAAATCCAGGAGAGGAGTACAGGATGGTTGGAGAAATTCTGGCCACCACAAGTCAGGAAATAGACCTGGAGGTTATATCTGATGACCTGAAGGTGACCAAATAGTGTGAAAAGGCAGTGGGGAGAGCAAACAGAATGTTGGGGTGCATAGTGAGGGGCATAACAAGCAGGAGGAAAGAGGTGGTGATGCCACTGTACAGCTCACTGGTGAGACCTCAGCTGGAGTACTGTGTCCAGACTGCATCTCTGGAAGGACATGGACAAAATAGAGGCAGTCCAGAGAAGAGCAATGAAGATGGTACATGAACTGCACCAGAAGCCCTATGAGGAAAGACGTAAGAATCTTAATATCTATTCATTGGAGGAAAGATGAGAGAGAGAGAGAGGGGGGAGATATGATAGAGACTGTCAAGTACCTTAGGGGAATAAACAGGATACAAGTGGAAAGCATATTTCAGAGAAAACTCTGCATAAGAGCAAAGGGGCATGATATGAGGCTGAAGGGAGGAAGGCTCAGGGGTAATTTTAGGAAGTATTTTTTCACTGAAAGGGTGGTGGAGCCATGGAACAGCCTTCCAGTAGAGGTGGTGGGTGCGAAAACAATTTGGGGGTTCAAGAGTACATGGGATAGACATAAGGGTACCCTGGAGATGTGCAGAACAGGAGAGCCGCAGATCAAATAGGATTTGGGGCTGCAGCAGTGAGTAGGGGAAATGGGCAGACTAGGTGGGCCGTATGGTCCTCATCTGCCGACAAATTCCTTGTTTCTGTGTTTCTATTATTTTTTACATAGCAGTGTAATTTTAATTGACAGGTTTATTGTCCAATCCCCTGCTCAAATCCCTATTGCTTTTACCCAGTCCAGATGTGTCCCTGAATCTACATGTCTGCAGTTGCCGAGGTCCTGATTATCACAGTAGCCTGTATCCATCCTTTCATAAAACTTTCCTAAACTACACCTTTGTAACTTCCTGTTTTTTGGTTTTTCTTCAACTACAACATCAAGCCTCCATTTTTTCTTTACTGTTCCACCCTGCTCCTGTTTATTAGTTATTCTGCACTCAAGGCCGCACATACTGCAAGTGGCTGTGAGCCAGGCTGCCATGCAGCTGTCAATCAATGTTCTTACAACAAACACTTTTTTGTTTCTGCCCTTAGGTCCTGCCGCTTATCAGGATCAACACCATCTCCTTCCCAAGCTTACCAACACCAAATCTCCCTCTACTCCCCCCACAGCCACCACATACGCAAACCGCCCTCGCTTGCTCTCCTCTCAAACTCACTGTTCCCAGCTGAGTTTCTCTCTCTCTTTCTCTCTCTTGGGTGTATAAAAAATTGGCTACAGAATTTCATGAAAGTATGGAATTTTGCTTCTAAGGAAATTTGAAATCATTTTCAGCTGTGAGAAAATCCACCTAAAAACTGTGGAATAAATACACAGACTGCAGGTTAATTTATTAAACTGCAGGAAAAAAATCTGCAGAATGGATCACTGCTAGTGATCAGTTCTGAGGCTTTTTTTAACCGCAGTTTAATTAATTAATTCACCCCACGCTGATCGGGGTCCCAGTGAATAAATGAATAAATAAAAAATTCCAGTCCCTTCCGTGGACCCTCCTGGTGTCTAGTGGCACCCCCCACCCACCAAATGTGGGTCTCAAGTAAAAAATCTGTGATCCCTGGTGTCTATTGGTTCCCACCCCCCTCACCTGGGGATCGCGGCCCGTAGGTCCTGGTAAAGAAGAAACAAAAACTCTGATCCCTCCTTGGTGTCTGGTGGCCTCCCCACCCACTGATCATAGCCACCCAAAAATGAAAAATGTTTTATTTCCCTGGTGTCTAGCAGACCCCCCACCATCCTGGATTCCCGTAATCCACAAAAAAACAGCCGGTAGTCCACCGACTCATCCCCCTCTATTCCCAGTATTCTCTGGTGTCTAGTGGACCCCCCACCCCAACAGTTCAACCGCCACCACCCCACTCCCCCCACCCTCTCCCTGAGCTGGCCACCGGCACAGCCCCTCTCTCCTTCACTACCAAGCCCACTGAACTGTCAGTGAATGACTGCATGATTGTACAAGCACATGCTCATTCACTAACAGTTCATTAAGCTATGGATAGAATAAATTCTGCAGTTTATATGCATTTTCCACAACTCACAAAAAGTCTGCAGAAACGTGGCAAAAAATCCGTGAAAGAAAATTCCAGATTTAACCAATGGCGAGGATTCCAAAATTCTGCACTAAATTTTTGTAATTCTGCAAAGTTCAATAGCGTACTTTCAACTTTCGCCCACCCCTCCTTCTCTCTCTCTCCCTCTCCCTCCCCTACCTTTCAACCCCCAAATTCAAACTCACTGAATCGACTGCGCTTTCTCTGTCTCTCAATTGATGCAACCAGGCAGTGTGACAGTGCATTTGGGATGGCTAGCGGGAAGTTGGGGTGTATAGGGAGCGGTATCACCAGGAGGAAGGGTAGGCAGTGCTGCCCCTGTATAGATCACTGGTAAGGCCCCGAGTACTGTGTCTGTTTCTGGAGACTACCTCTCAGGAAGGACATAGAGTGGATCTGGCCCAGAGGAGGGCAACTAAAATGGTAAGGGGTCTGCATCAACAGCCCTATAAGGAGAGGCTGAGAGAGCTCAATATGTACATCTTGGTAGAGAGAGGAGGGAGGGGGATATGATAGAGACTTTTAAATACCTCACAGGGATAAATAAGGTTCAGGAGGATAGTATTTTTCAGAAAACAAAGGTGTTCTACAACAAGTGGACATGCTATGAAGCTGGAAAGGGGTAGGTTCAAGAGGGATGTGAGGAAGTACTTCTTCACAGAGAGAGTGGTGGATTCCTGGAACAGCCTTCCAGCGGATGTGATGAGGGCAAAAACAGTGGTGGGGTTCAAAAATGCCTGGGATAGGCACAAAGGAATTGTAGGATAAAGGGAAAAGGGAAAAGAACTGTAAATCAAGTAGGGTCTGCAGCAAGAATGAAGATAAAATACGGGCAGAAAAAAATGGGCAGACTGTGTGGGCCAAGCAGCACTTCTCTTCCGTCATATTCTGTGTTAAAAAAAAAATTAGAAAAAAATGTAGTAAAAAAAGAAAAAAACCGGCATCTCTTTCTCTCTTTGTAAGGTCCCTATAGGCAGACACCCTTTCCAATGGCCTTAGGAACTGAGATGCCTCTACCTTACACTGCCAAAGGGCTGCCATTAATGTTTTTGATGGCTTCTAGCTTTTTTACTCACTCTGCAATGGAGGGGGGTTAGTATCCAAAAGAAAAGTGTGTGGCACTTCCAACCAGAGAATTATTAAAGTGGGGTAGATGTTGTAACAGTACAACCCTCTGGGATGTCTTACCTGCCCACCTCTCCACTGTGGTGACATCTACCGCAGACCCTACACAAATGCAAGTTTCTCCCAATTAGGATGCACGTAAAATTGCTGCAAATAATAACAGATTTAAACAGCAAAACACAGTTTTATTTAACACTGCTCTTGCTGCAGAGGAAGGAAGAGTTAGCGTAAACCAAACAGTACCCAGACTCTTTTTAATTGCCCTTCTAGGAAGGCTCTCACCTATCACCCTTAATAGGCACCAGTTAGTTAAGCCCTGAGAGGTTGCAGTGCAAATGTTAATAGCTTGGCTGCCAATAAGATGGCCCAACTAGTTGTTGCCACATTTGTCCTGCCTTCACACTGTAATACGGTTGAATTGGCCCTCCATTACTGGAGGCTGCTACCCTCTGACCTGGCACTAGGATTTACTTTTAAACACAACTTGAGCTCCCTTACAGCAGTCCCTGGTCACCCAGTGTTGAAACATTACAGGTCTGTAAATGCTGCCACAGGTTGGGCGGTGTTAGTGCACTTAAATTTGAACACAGACATTTAATTTCCCCCAAACCTCACAGGCCATGCAGCTGCTTAAATAGCTACAACTGCATGAATGGCTTTTGAGCCTCTAAGTGAGGTACTTGTAATTCAGCTGTACAGCTAACTTGTAAACAAACTCCAACCAGTTCTAATATTCTGAGGCAGGGCAAGCCCTGAAGTTACTCATGGTTCCCCAGCAAATGGCTTAGACTGTCTCTGTAGGCTGCTAGTGCTTCAATCTCCTGTGGTACCTTGGACTCTGGCTGGATCCCGCCTTGGACTCTCTCCACCTCTCCCAGGGGCTGGCTTCTCGGTAGCTATCAGGACTATTTGCCTTTCTCCTGTTTTTTTTTTTTCTCTCTGTCTCTTTCTCTCGCTCCTGCTCTCTCTAAGGACCCTGAGCCAATCCACACATGTCTTGGCTTTGAGACCCTTAGACTGATTGCAGCCTGACGTCTGGTTGTAGTGCCAGCTATGGGACCTAGATCAGTAGTCAGGATTGCAGTCAGTCACTCTCCACTGGCTCTTCAGCATTATACTTTCAGTGGGCTGGCATGCAGTTACCACTGTCTTCCTTCTCTGCAACTCAGAAACTTCTTTTGTGATTCCCCCCACCCAAGGTCCAGTGTGACACAGCTCGACCTCTACTTTTCAGCTGCAGGTCCTGTCTCCTGAGCGCTCTCTCTCTCTCTCTCTCTCTCTGTCTCTGATCTGCCAGTCTCCAGCACAGTCCCCCTTTTATCAGCACTATTCCATTTTAGCCCCAGTTGGTCCACATGGCTGTCACTCCAAATCCACAGTGCCCTATAGGCCCATGAACAGGTGCCAAAAGTCACAGCTTTTGCCTCTCCCAGCATCTAACAGCAGCCTGCTGTAAGCCCCTGATCCTGTTATTGGCTGTCCTAGGGGTCAGGTATTACAAAGATGGTGTTGTCCATGCCATCAAAGAGCACTGGCCCCAAAGTTATGATTTTGCAGGACTCCTGCCCTCATTCAGAATGCCCACCCCTGTGATTCAGGTTGCGGGGGAGCAGAATAGGGGAGAGCACAAGTCCACGTGCACTGTATGGAAGCATACAGTGTAGCAAACACACTGGAACCACCAAACCCTACAGATGCACACTCTGGAACACTTCAAAATAAGCAGGATACATACTAATGAAGTAGCAGAAGTTATAAATGTAGTCAGCCATGGGGTGTGGCACTAACTAGCCCCTGCCTCTGGGTCTGACATGACCCTTAGTGACAAAGTGTAATGTCAGACCTGAACTGCGGGGGGTGGGGAATAGCCTCCAGTGGTGGCAGTGTAGTGGCAGAGGAAACCCTCCGTTCATATCAGCGACTCGCCTTTGCTGTGCACTGAATGGGGCCACTTTGCAGTGGAGCCAGGTAAGCCTTAAAAAGGGTGGTTACATCTCACCCTTCATTAAAAAAAAAAAATGAAAACCAAAACAACAATAAAGCATACAAAAAAACTGCTGCATACTAGATGGGGTGGGTGGGGGGCTGCACACACATAAGCAAAACACTGGGACAGGGGAAGGTCAAGCGCGAGGACATGGGCAAACACAGAACTGCAACAGAGGTGAAGCCCATACAAGGAGTCTGACACAGAAGTGCAAGAGAAATCAAATTACACATGCAGTGCATAAAATGCATGTGCCATGGGTTGGGCGGAAATGTGACATTTATTTCCATCTGTGAGGGGACAGAACTTTCATAACTCACTCATTGCTATGCCACTTTTGAATTATGGTCCCACCCCATGACATGCGAATAAATGGTTTAGTTTTACCACAACTATTGCACCAGTGGTAAATAGGTTGGGTAAATGGGGGATACATGATGGGCAGGAGTGGGATGTGGAAAATATTCTCACTCCTGCAGAGTGAGCTCTGAATACTCACAAGTGCCAAAGGCACTATATTTTCCAGATCCCACGATCTGCTCATCATGTGCGCCATTTATACAATAGGAGTATAAGTGGTTGTGCAGGGAGTGGTACCTAAACCAAACAATGGAAACACTCTGGATAGGGGGGTCAGTACCAGTCCATTCACAGAAGAAAGGGTTCTGAAAGAACTCTTAAAACTGAAGGTGGACAAAGCAGTGGGGCCTGACAGGATTCACCCCAGAATTCTAAAAGAACTAAGGGTAGAACTAGTGACACCACTGACTATCCTCTTAAACAAATTGTGGGAGGATGGTGTGGCACCTGAGGACTGGAGGAGGGAAGATGTGAGTCTACTTCACAAAAGTGGGAGCAGGGTACAGGCAGGAAACTATAGACCTGTTAGTTTAACCTCAGTGACAGAGAAAATTATGGTATCACTTCTGAAAGAAAGAATTGTTGAGTATCTAGAGGCCAGCGGGGCACAGGACCCAAGGCAGCATGGATTCACAGCAGGAAGGTCATGTCAGACAAATCTAATAGATTTCTTTTGACTGGGTGACCAAAGTAGTAGACCAGGGAGGGGCTGTGGACATGGCCTATGTAAACTTTAGCAAGGCATTTGACACAGTCCCACACAAAAGATTAATATACAAGTTAGCCAGGTTTTGAGTGGGTGCCAAGGTGGTAGCCTGGGTAAAAAGTTGGCTGGACAACAGGATGCAGAGGGTAATAGTAAACAGAGTCCACTCTGAAGAAAGGGGGGTTACTAGCGGGGTACTGCAGGGTTCAGTACTGGGACCAGTCCTCTTTAATGTCTTTATAAGTGGCATTGCATAGGGACTGGAAGGAAAAGTATGTCTTTTTGCAGATGACACAAAGATCTGCAACAGGGTTGATACACAAGGTGGGCTGGAAAGGATGAGAAGGGACTTGGCAAGGGTGGAGGAATGGTCAAATGTATGGCAGCTTAGATTCAACGCAAAATAGTGCAAAGTAATGCACCTGGGAAACAAAAACCCAGGAAAATTGTACACAATTGGGAGGGTGAGATACCAACAACAACAAAAATAGAAAGGGACCTGGGGTAGTCATATCAGATGACCTAAAGGTGGGCAAGCAATATGAGAAGGCAGTAAGGAGGGCTGGGGGGATACTAGGTTGCATAGGGAGAGACATCACCAGTAGAAAACAGGAAGTTTTTATCCCTCTGTACAGACAGCTGGTCAGACCCCATCTGGAGTACTGCGTGCAGTTCTGGAGACCCTATCTCCACAAGGACATGGACAGGATGGAGGCTGTCCAGAGGAGGGCAACTAAAGTGGTGCAGGGTCTGCACCAGAAGCCATATGAAGAGAGACTAAAGGAGCTTAATATATATACCCTCGAGGAAAGGAGGTAAAGGGGGGACATGATAGAAACTTTCAAATACCTCAAGGGAATCAGTAAAGTCCAAGAGGGTAGCATCTTTCAGAAAAAGAGATGTGCAAGAACAAGGGGGCACAATTTGACGGTAATACTGCTCAGACTCTCTCCCCCCCCCCGAGGTCACCGCCTTTCTTCATCCTGCAACCCCCACTATCCTCACCCACAACTCAGTGAAAGCACCTCTGGTTGTGCCCAGGGTAAAACCTCCCTTGCCCAGAGATTGTTCCACCACAGGGCCCCCACATGGTTTAATGCACTCCCAAGCACCATCACTAGTGCACCCAAGATCGCCCCCTTCAAAACCACTCTTCGCAACCACCTCTTCAATATCCTGTCCTGTAACTATAACCGCTACTGATATCTCACTCTCTCACCCACTCTGATCCAAATTCTCTGACAAAGTCCATTATGGATTGCAACCTCCGTCAATAACACTAAACCCATGAATAGGACTGACTACTATGTTTAGATGCTTTCTCAAGATTATAATGTGTTCTGCTGTTATGTTGTAAATATCGTCATCCAATTATTATAAATAATGTCTGATAATATCTACATCCAAATACTATAATGTCTGTGACAAATGTCTGTAACACATGCTTAATGTAATTGTTGTTATACCATGTTTCTGTATTACCATCTGTCTTACATGTGACGAGGTACCTTTGTAAATGAGCCTCTGGCTCAAAGGTTGTAAACCGATATATCAAATAAATAAATAAATAAAAGCTAAACATTTAGGCTTGCAATTCACAACATCTACTGACACCTGTATAGTGTCTTTCACCAAATCTTATACTGTACCTATGTTTTCAACGAAAAACAGTAGAGAAGAAAATAACATAAATAGAAAGAGCAACAAACTGCTAAAAGTACAGATGGAAAGAGAAAAGAAAAAGGAAAACACAAAAAGGAACTCCAACTGTAGATCCATATCATGCTTACTATGAGAACACAGTTTAGGATGATTTCTTACCATCCTACCATACTCATAATAATATCCGTCTAATAAGTTGAGTGGAGGACCACTGTCTGTAGCCCTTCCATGCCCCTTCACTTCTACCACGTTTAACAGCCCTGGATACCTGTCTTTACCACATCAGTGCCTTTTCCTCAGGGCCAGCAGCATTCCAGACCGGGGCCCACGTATTCGTAAAAGCTTCCTCCCTTCCTCAGGTCCTGTATGACAGGCTCTCCAAGTTTAAGGAACCCCATGTCAGGCGTCTCCACTGCCCTATAGTGGGCTTATCCCTGGAAACCCAGATGTTTAGAATACACTGGCGAGCCAGGGCCAGCAGAATTCTTATCCATCTATCAGCTGGCATCCAGTCTGCTATCTCAGTACCTTCCATGCCAAAGAGCATTAAGAGTGGAGCCATTGGCATGTCCCCACCCCTCATGCCCGCTATTTATTTTGCCACTTGACTCCAGAAAACTTGGAGTACCGTACAGGACCAAAATGAATGGAAGTATGTGATCACTGCCACCCCACATCTCTGACATAGCCAGATAATATTTATTAACCGCCACAGTGGGGCAGCCTATGAACAAATTTATATGCTGATTCCTTGTATCTTACCACACAACAGAAGTCCTTGGTGTGTCTCCCTAATCTGCTGCCACTGCTCCTCTGATAGGGACACTTCTAAATCCTTTTCCTATAAGCATTTAGTTTTAATAATTCTATCAGGGATTTTTTTTCTCAGGAGCAGTACGGCCCACTTAATAGCACCCCTGGGCTCTTCCATAGTTTGCACCAGCAGAGTTTCAATCTCCTGCAGGCTGGAGTCAAGCTCCCTTTGCCGTTTGATACCCGGGAAGTATATCCGACCCTGGAAATACCTAAATAGGTGTGTAGCAGGCACTCCTAGCCCCTGTCTCAGGTCAGCAAACGTACACAAATGTCCCCCCACCCTTAAGTCATTTAAACATAGGATTCCCCCTTTTCTCCCACATACCAAAAGCAGGATCACCCACCCCTGGAAGGAAAAAGGGATTACTTGCCAGTGGGAGTAGATATGTTTTCCTCCTCTGTTGGCCGCCAATTTTCTTGATTTGTCCCCAACTGTGTAAGACACCCCCCACCAGTATATTCTGATGTCCCTGATTTGCATAAGCCCTTCTGCCTTCCAACTGCCAGCAAGGCCAAGAGCTGCACCCCATAGTCTGCTTCCTCTGAACCCAGCCAACTTGCCTCCCTGCTCCTATGTATCCAATCTCTAACCACCCTTAGTTGTGCTACTAGAAAGTAGTTTTTCATATCATAGTAGTTAAGTCCACCCCTACTCTCATCCGCCTTAAGTCTACCGAGGCTGGCCCCAGGCTTCTTTCCCCTCCAAATGAAATGCGAACATGCTCTCTCTAATCTCTTAATATCCCGCTCAGATAGACCAACCGGCAACATCTGCACAGGGTATAATACTCTGGGCAGAACATTCATTTTTATTAAGTTGATACGTTCTAGCCAGGATATAGGAAGGGCCTTCCATTGGTGTATATCCTCCAAAACCTTCTTCAAAAGCGGGGCATGATACCTATAGCAATTCTAATCACGTACATTACTATGAAGGTATTTACTTTCAGGTGACCAGTAGATATTGTTAAGAATTTTGAAGTGTGTTTACCTGTGGGCATCTCATTAAGTGATAACATTCAGTGAGTTGGAGTACACGAAGCAATAACTAGCTTCTGTGGATGATTAAATGCCAAGGTGAAGCCGAGGCTGTTAATCATCCACAGAAGCTGGTTATTGCAAGTATACTCCAACTCACTGAATGTTATTACTATTTCATGAGCTTGAGTGAGTTTTGTTTGAGTTTCGTTTGAAAACTCTGAGTGACAGCAGTTAGTTCAGTTGAATGTGCAGTGCCCCCCCACGCACCAACCAAGTGTACCTCCCCACACACATAGATACAAGGAAGCAGAAAAACTGTGTACTAGAGGTTCTGCCCTTCCTCTTCATGCTTGTCCCAATTCATGTCCTTTTTCGCTGTCACTGCTACTGCTGGAGGTTCTGGCGGGGCTGTGTGTGGGGGGATGAGGGTGCCCGGTAACCACTCACCACAAAACTCTGCCATCTTCTTTCAGAGACTGTGGTGGGCACGTAGTCAGCAAGGCCAGATCAGGTCAGGTCGTGTGCATAATGAATATATAATAATGATCGAGGATGGTTTTGTAACCTAGTAAGAGTGACTCCCCTCTTTAAAAAAACAACAATTTTTATGCTAAATTTAATCACCGAAATAGAAAGCCGTGACTCCAGGCACGTGCATTTGTGTCAGAGTTATTGCGCATGCCCAGAGTTAGAGCTTTCTATTTCGTGACTAAATTTGGGATAAAATATTTTTTTTTTTTAAAAAGGGGAGTCACTTTTGTAACTTTAGAAAACCTTCTTCAACCATAATGCATATTTATTAGACGTGTGGAAAAAAAAACTCCTTCACGTATGAGCATGCTTGCGCTTAGGAGGTATGTGAGCAGGTCAGGCTTAGAAGTGGCGGTTTGCGGATAATTCTTTCAGAGTATAAAAGAGGGAATAATGAAGAAAAATATGTGGATTTTACAGTAGAGGGACAGAATGTAAAAGATACGAAGTGAAGGCTATAAAAACAGCTGACATTTTGCCAGAGGGTGGTTAAACAAGTGTGGGCATGTCTCAAGTGTGCGATTAACTGACTGTGGGCTTGGTTAGAGGGCCAATAACTCACTTGGGAGGGGTTTAGATGAATACCCGACTGAGGGATCTGGGATGCAGTTTGTGGGATAATAACTGAAGGCAATTCTTAATTGTGCTTGGCTGAGAGGAGATGCCTCTTGTATAATTTAAGATATCTGTGCCCAGCTTCCTTAAGAGTCATCCAGCAGACATCAGCATTTTGGAAAAGGGAGGTAATAATTCCATTATACAGGACATTCATGAGGCCACACCTCGAATACTGTGTCCAGTTCTGGAGGCCTCTTCTACGTAAGGGCATATTTATTTATTTGAAAAGTTTCACAAGGAAAAGCATACTGCGCTACAGTAGCTCATTTCCAGATGCATCCTCGGGGGGGGTTGGGAGTGTAATATAGAATACAGGTGAAAATAAAAATATACAAGAGCCAAGTCTGTACGCAAAACCAAATACATTTAGGCTATACCAGACATTTTGTTAAACAGGCAGCACTTGCCAACAGATATAGTCTATATCTATCTATATCTATATATATATATATATATATATATATATATATATACAGGCAAAAAACTCAGTTTAATGCATTAGTTAGGGTTGTTCCACAGCGACAAAAGTGAGGGAAATTAGCTGTTAGGGTTGAAAACCTAACTCCATCACCCCAGCACCACAGACACACACACACATTCAAGTATGGGGAGGACCAAGTCAACACAACCAATGACAGACATCCAGCAGCAGGTGACAGAAATAACAAACAATTGTCTAAATGTACTCTGAGACATCCCACGCACCTGACCAGGTACTGCATGCTCAGAGGAGATCAACAGCAAAACTGAGGCCATGTACACCAACGTACACATCCCTGATTGCAGCTGCAGCGTACCACACTTAGTAGTTGCATGGCCTTACCTACCGATGACCCAAACCACATCACAACTGGTACTGTGCCGTTAGTCAATATAAATGCTGAAGGTGCATGATGACAGTTGTAGAAAGGTTTTAACACTAGTGAGTATACATTAATTAAGAGAAGCACATAAATTAACTACAAGACACTAGCATGCTCAAGATAAAAGTAGTGATACATTTAGTAGGTGACTTACATAGTAGTACATTTACTGCAATGGTTTACTCAACATAGAGAGGCTGATGTAAACGTATGGAAAAGCATTGCCTGTTCAGCTGTGAAATTCGTACTGCCAGTATCACATGCATTCTTACTGATGAAGGTGTACTGCTGATGTACATACATAGACCTTCAGTGTGTTTCAATATTAAAGATGCAGTAAGTATTCTTTGTAAGAAACATTGTAATTGCATGGATCAGGCCAAGCAACTTCTAAATATCATAGCACTACTGAGCCAACAATGATGTACCTGTATGGAGATGTATATAGGATAGATTTTCCTGTAGGCACTTACTGAGTATGTTGTACCTGATAAAGACAATCTCATTGCATCTGTGATGACTAACTTATTCAAATAGTAAACATTTACTATTGTTGCAATGAGTGATCTATGCCACTTATGGACACAGTGTGATTTTTTTAACAGTTGTTTCATACTCAGGCTGTATGCCTACTGTTTGGGTTTGCCACACTTCTGTCACTGATGCTATCAAAGTGATAACTATGTTAATTGTGGTACAACAGGAATCAAGTAGGTATGGTGTAGATATAAACAGAATGTCTTTTAGTATTGATTTAACTCACAATGGGGTAAGTGTACTAGGACAGCAGGGGTTATCCTCTATCACTGACTCTGTCAGTTATAATCACACTAGGGTTTCGATGACTGTAATGATCAAGTTAGACTGTTCATCTTCATGAGTTCATGTTCACAACCATTCTCCAGTAACTAGACAGTGTATGGTGTAACTGGGTGGGACACTGTGTTGCAAAGCTGCTGCAGTGCCTAGCAGAGGGAGAGTATCTACTCATAAAGACAATTAAGCAATAAGGCATGACCAACAGTTATGTTAAATGGTCTGTTAATCACCCTGTAGGGTTTAATGTTGAATGAGGCATGGCCGAGTGCCACATGTCGCTAGACAGTGATAAACTGACCAGTAACATAATACCTGGGAGTGGCTTATTGCTATCATAATAAAACTGTTTTTTAAACAACATTAAACCATGTTCATCATATGGTTAGGCTCTACATGTATGTTAATAAAAACTAAACATAAGGCTGTTACAATGTTTACAGTCAATTAGAAAGCTGCATTTCTCAAACCCTTGTTATAATCAGAGATATTATACCTGTACAACTCCTTGGTTTTGCTGAACTCTGTTGCTCAGGTGGCCCACCACAAGTGGTGTGGTCTGGTGTGGGGCATCGGTAGGTAAGGCCATGCAACTACTAAGTGTGGTACGTTGTGTGCAGCTGCAATCAGGGATGTGTACGTTTGGTGTACATGGCCTCAGTTTTGCTGTTGATCTCCACTGAGCATGCAGTACCTGGTCAGGTGGGTGGGGATATCTCGTAGTACATTTAGACAATTGTTTGTTATTTCTGTCACCTGCTGCTGGATGTCTGTCATTGGTTGTGTTGACTTGGTCCTCCCCCATACTTGAATGTGTGTGTGTGTGGTGCTGGGGGGGTGAATTCAGGTTAGGGTTTCAACCTAACAGTGAATTCCTCACTTTTATAAGCTGTGGAACAACCCTAACTAATGCATTAAACGGAGTTTTTTGCCTCTAATTTCCCTTCTTTTTGAGAATGATATTGAGAAATAGTGAATGTAATGCGGTGGCGGGGGCCCGCGCTCCCGCCACATGATGTCTTGTGGCATAGTAACAGGAGCAGCAAGCATAAACAGAAATGCTAACAGTGGCACACATGGTAACACTAGCGCTGAATGAGAACAGAAGAGAGCGCATACGGTGGCGTGAGCCAGGAGCGGTGTGCCACGTGATGTCTTGTCACATAGTAACATGGTGCCTGTAAATGGAAATGCCAATGGGCATGGTGATGCAAAGTGAAACAGAAAGAGAAACAATACGGTACACACAAATGGCAAAAAAATAACGAAAGCATAGCGCAAATGAAAAGCATAAAGGATGGCCTTGCGTGGTGGCATTGGGGTGTGCATTAGGATCATCAGCCACAACTCTCACCCCATGACATGTATAAGCAGCAAAGTATAGGAGAATGGGGTGAGGTTAGGAGCCCACGATCCCAATGCACACCCCAATGCGGTTGGGGTGGGTGGTGGGGTGCAAGGGGGGTTTTCAACCCTAACAGCGAATTTCCTCACTTTTGTCGACGTGGAACAACCCTAACTAATGCATTAAATGTAGATTTTTGCCTCTAATTTCCCTTCTTTTTGAGAATGATAACGAGAAATAGTGAATGTAATGCAGCGGCGGAGGGCCCCGCGCTCCCGCCACATGATGTCTTGTGGCATACTAACAGGGACAGCAATGCAAACAGAAATGCTAACATGGCGCACATGGTAACACAAGCACGAATGAGAACAGAAAGAGTACTTGCACATGGTGGCATAGGCGAATGGTCTGCCCGTGATGTGTTGTCACATAGTAACATGGTGCCTGCAAACAGAAATGTCAATGGGCATGGTGATGTAAAGTAAAACAGAAAGATAAACAGTACTGTAGACAGAAATGGCAAAAATAACAGAAAGCATAGCGCAAATGAAAAGCATAAGGATAACGCACATGGTGGTGCAGGCGTCAGCAGTGAAGTGAAGCAGGTACGGAACCATAGCGGAAAGGGCAACAGTAACAGTAATGTAAGCGCACAGGCTGGTTTTCCCCAAAACCTGCATAGAAAAAGACAGTGAGTACAAATAATGTATGTAATAATGAGTATCGATGAAAATTAGATCTTGGAATACTAAATACATTATATCTCAGGAACCGTCTGACGTGAAAAAAATTTAAAACTCATATTATTTACAACTGTCCTGGCTAATTAGGGGCTAAGAAGTTTTCCAACGAAAAAGTCTGTATCTACTTTCCGTTTCGAGATACGGGCCCTGAAAAGATGTTGACGCATAATGTTATCCTATGGGAAAAAGAAAAGTTCAGAGCGCCATAACTTTGCCTCCCTGTAATGTTTTCACCAAACCACTGAAAGGCACATCTGTGGGCTGTTGGCTGTCTTCCCTCAAATTTCAGGAAAAAAGACCAAACCGTTATTTTGCAGCAGGGATCCAAAGGATTTCTGTAATGCATCAGGCGCGTAATGTTATCCTATGGGAAAAACCGTCAACTTTGGTGCCGTAACTTTGCCGCGCTGTAATATTTTTTAATGCAACACTGAAAGGCACATCTGTGAGATGTCTGCTCCGTTCCCTCAAATTTCAGCCAAAACTCCCAGCGGTTCTTTTGCAGCGCGGTGCAAAGAATAGCTGTTACTTTCCACAGATGAAAACTACTGCGCAATTTGCGGCTTTCATAAAAAGTTTGACACTTTAGTGAGCACGAAAGTAATTTACTGAATACTTTTCCAGAAATTTAAAATATGTTTCTGGGTGTTTTACCAAAAAATAAAGACATGGCAAGCATCCTCAGGGTCCGACTAGGTGAATACAAAAAGAATTAGGTTGCTAGAGGGTCCCAAATTTAAATGCCAACCATTTTTCTGATCACCAACTGAAAACAAAATGGCCAATTTGCGAAAGTAACAGGCCCATTTGCGAAAGTAAAAATGCATTTGCGAAAGTGTTGAACTTTTTGTTAACTTTTCCCATTGACTTATAATGGGAAACTGTTTTTTGAATAACTTTTGAACGTTTAATATTTTCACAAAATCTTGAAAAGGCACATTAGGGACCCGGACATACGTTCCTGAAGATTCGGACCGTCAGCAGAGACCGTCGACCTGTAAGTAGCGACCGTAGAATTCCAGAAAAAGCGTAAACGCGCGCACAGATCAAGCTTAATAACTCTGCAGCCGTATATCTGACCAGTACAAAACTTGGCAGATCCCAAGGCCTATGGTTCTGGATTGTGTATTCCAAATTTCAGGCAAATCTGTCAAACGGTTGCAAAGTTATTAAGGTGCAAAGTTTTGGGGTTTAACATAGAAATGGCTCCTCAACCCTAACTATAGTGGCACTACCGTGCCACTATAATAAATATATATATATATATATATATATATATATTTATTCATATTACATATAGACACATATATGTTTTTAAATCATGTACATGTGCACTTTCTTTAAAACACATATAATTAAACATATACGTACTTGGGGTAATAAGTGAGAACTGTGTAAGAAATTAGGGAGTGGCAAGTGGGAGGAGGTTTGCTAGTTAGAATGAGCCTTACAAAGAGCCTACAACTCTCCGAGATGCACACCCCATAAGAGGACTGGCAGGGTAGAAGGGGGAAGGATGAGGGATAGAGTGGGGGACAGAAATACAGGCACATGAAAGGTGGGGTAAGCTAAGCTGAGGAAAGGGTTGGAGGGTATTTGGGAAGGGAGGAGAGGGTGGTATGAAAGTGAGAAAGGATAGAATTAAGAGGAGTGAAGGGGGGGGCAAGCCTGAACCACAGGAGCAGGCCCCAAGGGCATGAACACTACTTGATGTAAACCCAGCTAGTGCTATAGACTATCAGCAAGTTACAGGAAGGGTAGGAGGTGGAAAGGCCGTATAAATACTACTCAGTGTAAACCCAGCTAGTGCTAGTAGGCTATCGGCATGCCATAGAGGGGTAGAAGGGGGTGGAGGGTAAGAACACTACTTGATGTAAACCCAGCTAGTGCTACAGGCTATCGGCATGCTGAGGGAGGGGTAGAAGGGGGTAAGACCATGGAAAAGGAAAAGAAGAAAGGGCAGGGAGGAATAATGAAGGGAAGGAAGGTCAGGTGCATTGCAAGATGGGGAAATGTAGTGTCAGAGAAGATAGGACAACGAATGAGTAGACTGAGCAGAATGGCTATCTAAAGGGAGGAAATTCCACATGTTAGGGGAATGATAGGATAAGACTGCTCTCCCTGAAGTGGAAGTATGGGGAGGGAGGACGAGAGTCCTATAGGGGGAGTTGTGGAGGGAGTAGATAGGAGTAGGGGGAATGGAGAGGAGGTCGTTGAGGTGGGGAGGCAGGGAGCCAAGCCAGAACTTCACAATTAATGAGGCACCATGGGCAACATGTCTGGCCCCAAGAGGGGGGAAGGAGAGTGCAGAGTAGAAGTCACATTGGTGTGTACATGGTGGACAGGTAAGAGTAAAGCGACAGAAGGAGTTAAACAGAGTGTCCAGTCTGGTAAGGGTGGTTTTGGGGGCAATGCTATAGACTATGTCTCCAAAGTCAAAGATTGTGAGGATCATCTTCTGGACAATCTCTTGACAGGCAGGCAGGGGAAGGCAGCCACGGTGTCTATACAGAGCACCTAGTTTAGGAAGGAGCTTTTCATGGATAGCATCCACACGACCAGCAAAGTCAAGCTTCCTGTCGAGCCAGAGCCAGAGGTATTTAAAGGAGAAGACATCCTCTAGACTGGAACCCTTGAGGGTATGGAAGGTAGTTGTGGCAACAGGCCTGGTGAGCTTTTACCTGGTGCCAAAGGTTATAAAGACCATCTTTTTGGCATTTAGTGACAGTTGATTTGCGCGAAACTGGCGCTGGATATCAGTGAAATCCAGTTGGAGGCTGGTCACCACATCCGAGGGGAAGGTACTGGAGGCATAAAGGACCATGTCATCCGCATACATATGAATGTCTGCAGTTGAGCAGGCAGTAGGTAAGTCATTTAGAAATATCGAGAAGAGTATTGGTCCGAGTACCGAGCCTTGAGGAACACTGTTGGGGGAGGAGTTACCAATCCTGACTGATTGGGACCTACCCAAAAGATAGGAACAGAACCAGTGGTTGAGCATAGATTGGGTGGAGGTGTTTCAGAGGAGGGCAACCAAAGTGGTGCAGGGACTACATCGCAAGCCCTACGAGGATAGGCCCAGGGAATTAAATATGTACTCCCTGGAGGAGAAGAGGGAGAGGGGGGAATATGATTGAGACATTTAAGTACCTTGCAGGGAAGAATAATGTACAAGAGAATACTATATTCTGAAGAAAAAGATACTCATGGACGAGGGGGCACATGATGAAACTGGAGGGAGGGAAGTTCAGAGGGACCGTGAGGAAATACTTTCACAAAGAGGGTGATGGACAAGTGGAACAGCCTGCCAGTGGAGGTGGTGGGGGAAGAAATGATTACAGGTTTTAAACATGCTTGGGATAGGTATAGAGGATTGCTGGTAGTCGGTGGGGGGGTACAACCTAATGCCAGCAGTGCATGATAGAGCGCAATTTTTAGTAGTAATAGGGCAGACTAGGTGGTCCGAAGTCCCTTATCTGCTGACAGTTTCTATGCTTCTGTGTTAAGTTCCTTTATTCAGCAGGCTTGCAAATTGTGTCAGATTTCCTTCAGAACAGAGAAACAGAGAATTTGTTCGCAGATAAGGATCACTTGGCCTACCCACTAGTCTGTTTTTTCCCTGCCTGTACTGCCACCGCAGACTCTACTGTAAGATTAAAGCCCACCACTGTTTTTGCCCCCACCACCTGTGTTGGAACATTGTTCTAGGCATCCTCCACTCTTTTAGTGAAGAAGTACTTCCTCGCAGCCCTCCTAAATGTCCCCACTTCCAGCTTCATTGCATGCCCTCTTGTTCTTGTAAACCTTCTGCTCTGAAAAATAGTCCCCTACTGTACCTTATTCACACCTGTAAGGTATTTATAGGTCTCTATCATGTTCCCTTTCTCCCTCTTCTCTTCCAGGGTGTACATATTGTGAGATCCCTTAGTCTCTCCTAATAGGACTTATAATGCAATACCTGCACAATTTTAGTTGCCCTCCTTTGGACAGTTCCCACCCTGTCTGTCCTTCCTGAGATGTGGTCTCCAGAATGGGACACATTACTCCAAGTGGGGTCTCACCAATGATTAATAATCTCTCCTTCTGCAGGTGATACCTCTTCCTATGCACCCCAGCAACCTGCTGGTTCTACCTACTGCCTTGTTGCACTGCCTCACCACCTTGAGGTCATCAGACATCATTACTCCAGGTCCCTTTCTCATTTAGTGACCATCAATACCTCTTCCCCCTTTTTATGCAGTGCCTTGGTTTCTGTGCCCTAGATGTATAAATTTGCACTTTTTCGTATTGAAACCCAGCTGCCACACGGTCACCCTTGACCGCTCCTTGAGTTTTCTCAGCTCTCTACTCATTCTCTCCACCCCTCTGGAATATCTACCTTATTGTAGATTTTGGTGTCATCTGCAAAGAGTCTACCTTCCCTTTCACTTCTTCTGCTTATAAAGATGTTGAAAAGGACTGGTTCCAGTACTGAGCCCTGTGTTACCCCACTGGTCACTTTCCCCTTATTAGAGTGGGTGCTGTTTACCACCACTCTCTGTCACCTATCCATTAACCAATTCTGCATCCAGTTTACTACCTTGGGTCCCACCCCCAAACTGCCCAGTTTCCTTATAAGCCTCCTGTGTGGCACAGTGTTGAAGGCCTTGCTAAAGTCTAAGTGGACCACATCAACTGCCCCTCCCTGATCTGTTTCTGTGGTCACCCAGTCAAAACAGATAAGGTTAGTCTGAAGTGACCTCCTTACCCCTGTAAATCCGTGCTGCCTTGGGTCTTGTAACCCTCTGGATTCAAGGTACTTCAGTAGATTTTCTTTTAAAAGTGTCTCCATTAACTTCCCTACTGTTGACTTAGACTGCTTGGCTATAGTTGCTAACCTCCTCCCTGCTGCCGCTTTTATGAAGCAGGACTACATCTGACCTGCTCCAGCCCTTTGGAGCCACATTTGTTTTCAGTGCGTTGTTGAACAGGGCCATCAGAAGTGCATCCAGTACCTCCCTGAGCTCCCTCAGGAGCCTTGGGTGTACTCTGTCCAGCCCCATAGACCTATCCACTTTCAGATTCACAAGTCTTCTCGGGACTCTGAGTCAGAAATCTGCTCATAGCTGGACTCAAACCTCTGATCCTAGTGCTTGTAATGCCAAGACACATACAGTGCACCACTCAAACCCGTTAACATGTTGTTTCTATTTAGAATCTGGAACTAGAACACAGAGAACAATGGGCTAGATAGTTTATAATGGAAAGAAAAGATCAAGAAAAGAGATTATTTGATAGCTTTTATTGCACCAGCATAGATGTTACAAAGGAAAACAGGTGCTTAATGGAAAGAAAGGCAGTTTTACACTAAAATAAAGTCAGACACTAATAAAAACTTTACAAATGGTGTTTAAGACCTTTATAGCTAACTTGTTGTTTCGCCTCTCAGGAGTTATGCGTCTTACTCTCACTGCAGTAGTTGAGACAGATGTGTTATTCCACTGCAACTCTTAATGTATATGCTGAGACGACTCCAGACAGCCAGTCAGAACTTCTGGACAGTGTCTGGTGAAATGCTCAAATGGCTGCCATACTGAACAGGCCATCTGTTTGTTTGGCTGTTTGGTTGTTTTCAATATTTTTTTATTACTAAATATTCAATATTCCATAAAGTGCTTAGAATTAAATGTCTATCAATATGATATGAAAGCATGCTATTAATTGTTTTGCTCCTGCCACAGTGTTTGCAAATTAAGTTAACTTAGTTTAAATAATGTTTCACTTCTGAAACACAAATAGCACTATCCCTTTGTTACCATGCAACCATTGTTCCGAAAGTTACTGTTATTGGCTTACTGACATTATTGTGCATCTGATATAGCTGTAGGATTGTTATCACTTTAGGAGTGAGCCCAGACATAGTAACATGTTTAAATTGTTACATTGTGTCAGTGGCTCGGTAGGTAGCACACTCACCTCTGGGGCCGGGAGATCAGAGGGCTGTGGGTTCAGTTCCCACATCTGGCACTTTGGTTAATATCCCAATACTGACACTGTAGAGCAGCATGAGAGGGGTGTTGCACTTCTGAGGTGCCATCTTTCGGATGAGATGTTAAACCAAGGTCCCATCTGCGGATTGGATGTAGTTCAGGTGGATGTTAAAGATCCCATGGCACTTATCGAAAAGAGTAGGCGAATTTCCCTGGTGTCCTGGCCAAATTTCACTCATTCTCTAAAAATACCACCAACAGCTTAATCTGGTTAAAATTCAGTTGCTTATCATCTGTATTCCCCCCCCCCCGGTCGCCCCTGGAAAAGGGACTTCTAGGCCCAGTGGGCTTACCGGGTCAACAAAATTCAACAAAGAAACTTAAGTAGGGATGATATGAGTGGGTAACTCCTCCTCCCCCCTTCCCCGAGGAAGGAGCATGCTGGTGCGAATGTGCATGGGGACTGCAGGCTTGCACCTTGTTCGCTGCACTGTTGTGGTACTTTGCTATTGTTCGCTGCACTGCTGTTGTACTTTGCTATTGTTCGCTGCACTGTTGTTGTACTTTGCTATTGTTCGCTGCACTGTTGTACTTTGCTATTGTTCGCTGCACTGCTGTTGTACTTTGCTGTTGTTCGCTGCACTGTTGTTGTACTTTGCACCTTGTTCGCTGCACTGCTGTTGTACTTTGCTATTGTTCGCTGCACTGTTGTACTTTGCTATTGTTCGCTGCACTGCTGTTGTACTTTACTATTGTTCGCTGCACTGTTGTTGTACTTTGCTATTGTTCGCTGCACTGTTGTTGTACTTTGCTATTGTTCGCTGCACTGCTGTTGTACTTTGCTGTTGTTCGCTGCACTGTTGTTGTACTTTGCTATTGTTCGCTGCACTGCTGTTGCACTTTGCTATTGTTCGCTGCACTGTTGTACTTTGCTATTGTTCGCTGCACTGTTGTACTTTTGTACTTTCCGCTTGTTGTATTTGCTATTTTGCTGCACTGTTGTTGTACTTTGCTATTGTTTGCTGCACTGTTGTTGTACTTTGCTATTGTTCGCTGCACTGTTGTTGTACTTTGCTATTAATAAATTAGTATTTATTTATCTGAATTTTGATGACCAGGTAGGCTCATTGAGACATGACGGTCCCCTTTTCAGGGGCAACTTGGAATTGGTTACATACATTAAGTGAGAAAGAAAAACATGCAGTATTTACAGAGTAGAAAATAAATATAAGAAAACAAGTACCTGTACATACAGGGTACAGCAGATTAGTTACAATCAGGAGCATCATGAAATATGCATTCAGAGGCAAGTATCAGGAGCACACATTATAGCAACACATTGTGCATGCGTAGGCAAATTGGAGTGTATCCAAGGTCTGTCAGGAGGATTGTAAGCATTATTCACACACCTACTTGTGTGCTCACTCCTTTTTGGCATTTTAGGCTGGCTGTCTGTGTCCAACGACCACTTTTTTTTTTTATTTATGTTCTGTGCCTATGTTAAATAGTTTAAAGAATTGCTAGTATAGCATAGAATAACTTTGTTTTTCAGCACTTAGGCAGGGCTGGACTTGAGTGAGCCTGAGCGAGAGAGAGTTTTTATTAGTTTTAACTTAGTTGGCCTCTTCCTGTTTTGGGTTCCTGCTATGACGGTGCTTTTGAAACCTGAAGCTATATCTCTGCCCTTTTTGAGACTAACTGAAAGTTAACCGCTTGCTGTGGTAGAGACTGGCTGCCTGTCTTTGTGTCTGAAGTCGTCTGGAAGGTCTCACCGACCCCACCCCTAGAGTGGTGATTGGTGGTAGGGACCGGGCATTGTTTCACTGCTGGCAGGCATTGACTGTCCTGTGCTACGGAGGAATGAGTGGTCTTAGTTGTAACCCCATACTTCAGGTGAAATGTTGGTGGCTTGTTGCCGGCTGCGAAGAAGGGAGATTCCCTGGAAAAGTAGTTGAAATTGATGATGCACTAGCCCAGCATTGCGGTGAGAGTGCAGTGTTTCTGGGCTTTTATTCTCAATTGATCACGGGATCAGCTGGTTTTACTATTGCAGAGGGCAAGCATGTTCATTCATTAGAAAGCAGCTGGCCTTGGGGAGGGTTGTGCCTGTAGCATTTTTTTGAGCTACAGAATAGGGTGCTGGCAGGGGGAGAAGGGTGGGATAAGGCTGCTGCCAGGGTGGGGGACAGGAGAAATAAGGTCTACTTTGTGTTTAGTGCAAACAAGTGCGTTTACTTAGTAAAGACAGGGGCAAGCCGCGGGGGCAGGCTGGTTGTGCCGGATGTCCACCATGGATTGAAACAGTTTAATATTACAGTATTGTGGGTGCTGGAGGGAGGAGGGTGAGACTGTGGGATATTTAAAAATAAGCAAGTGTTAGGGGAAGTTTTCAGATGTAGACGAAATAGTACTTTTGAATATGGATAACCTCCAAATATTCGGGAGCTCTAAGTATTCGAGGAAATACTGTTCGGCCCTTGCACAGCCTTACCACAAGCCCAGTGGGTGAATGGTGAGGGCTTCTACTTTCCCCAGCAACACAAGATGAAATCACCACTGACTTCTTCACATGCACCTACAGTATGTGTGATGTGATATATTAAAATATTAAATAAATGGGTTTTTATTTATGTAGTCTTTCCATGAGGGGATGCATTTGGGAGTTCTTGGCAGAACCTGCTCCTCATGGGTCGACAAGGATGGGTGATGTGCCAGTTTTGCCATCTTTAAACAGAATTGCCTTAGGAGCTGTGACTAAGGAAAAGAATCTGGGCTTCATTATGGATTGCATGCTGACTTTGGAACATCATATGACCCTGATGGTATGCAGTGGGGTTTTCCATCAAAGAAATATGTCCTGGATAAAACCCTATCTAGTGCTTGAGGACCTGGTGTTCCTGGTACTGTACATGTCTTTGTTACATCAAGACTCGATTACTGTGCCATGCTGTACCTCGGGCCATCTCAAAAGTTGGTTTTCTGCAACTGGTTGGTTATAGGGGTTGTAATTTCGGAGCATATCACACCTCTGTTGTGCAACCTGCATTGGCTATTAACTACAATAGGTGTCCACCAGGATCAGATGCCCAGTCCTACAGAGTTCTGCATAATTCTGCAGGAAATGGTGCAAGTCAATGGCTGTTGTCATGCAGGAAACTGATGTCTTGCAGGAAATGTGAAATTAGATTAGGAGATGGCTTTCTCTGTCTCCGCCCTGAACTGTGGAACACCATACCTGCCAACGTCGGGCTCTGTCCCATTACCAGCTCCTTCAGAAACCAGAACCGCTCCTTTTTAAAACAGTTGGCAGTATGCACCTGTTCCTAGTCTTTGAATTATGATTATTTGCCTATAATACTCTTGCACATCTCATTTTGTTCATATGCCATGGTAGACTGTACACTATTTATACTGTACCTTGTGCATTACCTTGTTGTTACATTTTTCCAAAGTTGTCATTGCCATACATTGTATTATTTACTGGTTGTACTCTCCCAGGTTGTGCCTGGAAATAGGCAAATGCTTGTCTAGTGCACCCTACCTGGTTGATAAAAACTAAAAATAAATAAATATACTGTTGTGACACAGTGTCTGATCCTGGCTGACACCACTGTAGGAGTCGCACCAGTTTCAAGACTGTAGGCTTACAAAGCCTGCAAGAACCAGGCCCTGGCTACCTTAAAGTTCTCTTGTTCTTTCATGCCCTGGGCTGCCCTCTCTGCTCCACCGAGGAACATTTTTTGGCTGTCACAAGATCCTGCCTCAGAAAATCTGGTGACAGAGCTTTCTCAGTGGTGGCCCCCATTGTCTGGAACACATTACAGTACGAAACCATCTTAGGCATTCAGTGCTTGAAGTCTTACTTGTTTATCCAAGCACTTGGTGCTGATTGAAGCTAAAGATCTTGCTGGTTTGGGTGCTTAGTTTAATTTTTTTAATATTTACTTTATCATCTATACATTATTTACTATTATAAATTGTATTTGATGCATTTACATGTGTAACCCCCCTGCAAATGGGGGTTCCCAAAAGACTTCCAGGAGCTTGCTTGAATGCTCCAAGCCTGAATGGTGTTTGGCATTTAAGCCATTTATCAGTGAGTGTTTTTAGAGCCTCTGGTACTGTCTCTTTAAGAGCTGTCTGCTTGCAGACATAATTAGTTTGTATGGGGGACTGTGTGCCTTCTGTTTGAGTACCACTGAGCTGCTGCCAATTCACTTCATTTTGCAGTCACTAGGAGTGCAAAGGAACCTATCTGAAAGATGTAACTGTTTGCCAGAAATTATTTAGAGTAATAATGAAATTACAGTTTGTCTAACCTGCTTTCTTTGCAGTCAGAACTGTGTCTGCTAGTTCCCCATTCTGGTTTTGAACTGCTGAACTGGACCAATCAGTGTGGGGTAAGCTAGCTCTAAAATGGTGCTGGGACGAATCAGAACTTGGACTCATAATCTGAGCCAGCCACAAGAGGATTGTATGGGCAGTGACTCTGGGAGATGTAGTTTAGACTTCAGCGCCTTTTGGACCAACAGGAACAGTCTATTGTGAGTGACAGCCAATCCAGTCAAGAACTGGGAGGAACTCAAAGGAAGTGCCGGTTTTGTCTGTTGGAGTTTCAGTTTGAGCTCTGGAAGTAGAGAAGGAAGGAGCCCTGTGCTTTTCGGTGTGCAGTTTTAGTCAGGAAGCGTGTGTAAGCCCTGAATTCCGGTCTGCAGCTTGTGTAACTGCTTGTTAGGACTGAATCTGTCCTGAGAAAAGGATCAAAGGGTATCTGAAGAGTAGAAACCAGGCTCACCCTGTAGAAAGACTGGAGAAATTGCTGAATCGCACTCTGTCTGTCAGGAACTGAATCTGCTGTGTGTTCTCCGGTATTGTGCAGTAATTGCGATCGGGATAGAGAAGCAGCCTGCCTGGTATAGTACTTTCTTTTGCCATATAAATGTGTGAAGAGTCTCAGAGAGCTCAAGAGTAGCCCTGCTGACGTTGAAGGACCCGCATCTTGTTTGGAGGTCGTGAGTACTAATTCAGGGTCGCTCCTGTTGAATTGCCACATTAAATCCAAATGGAATCACTGTACTGCTGACTGTTTAAACTAATTTTTCTTTTCTCTGTGGGAAAGGCCCTACCAGCTGCCACGGTTTGGACTAGCCACTAGGGCTTGGGCACCCAGGGACAGTAACTGGTAAGGATAGGCCTTGCACAGAGCCATAGGTAGATAGTAAAGTGATAAGCTAATTAACCTGATTTCCCCTGTCCTTGTTATATCCCCTAAATAAATCAGAGCTGCTTGTTTCAGCAAAGTTATACTGCCTGAGGTATTTGTCTATGTTAAAGTACTGTACTGTGATTGTTGCACTGTATCTTATTTCAAGGAGGTCCCAGTGCTGGAACTAGTCCTGGGGTAAAGTGTATACTGTGAGGTAATTCTGATATATTGTGGGCCACTAGTGGGAAGAAGGGGGTTGCAGTGTCCCAGAGGGCTGTGACCAAGTAAGTTTAACTATTGCAAACCCTGACCTCTGGGTGGAGGCACCCGCCATTGGATCCAGGCCCCTCAACCTGTTAGTGGCAAATCAGGCAGGGGTAGTAGCCCCTGGGATAGCGCCATCTAGGGGTTACACATGATTTTTATTTTGCTGTACTATCTTTTGTGAATTACCCTGAGCACTAGAGATAGGTTACTATATAAATAAAATTGACTTGCCTTGTTAACTGCATGTGAATGCGGTGTTCCTTAGTGGTAGGAGTGTGTGGTGATATAGCCGTTTTGCAAGCAAGTGTTGTTATCTGATGCTAGCAGGGGGTAATGGAGGCTTTGTTTACATTGTAAGATGTTATTCACACACCATTAGTCACATTCATTATTCACACGCTGGTATTTCTCAACCACGGAAGATCTGTGAGTAATAGGGGCCATTCATGTAACATATTTTTTGCAATTCCAGTCTTTTTAAAACAGCAGTATTTGTTATTTCAAAAAATGAACAGCACGGAGTATGATTTATACAATTAAAATAACATACTTATAGAGTAGGGCACCACATGCACCAGATAGGCTGTGTCTCAGTAGGGAGGCTACCAGAGTGCTGAAGGGAAGTATGGGGGATTGTATGAGTAGCGCCCTTAATTTAAACTGATAGGGGGATGTGACCCTTGCTGCCTCCCTTAAGTCACCAGGAGGTGGGGCCAACAGGCCCCTCCCTGTCAGGCAGAGCTTTAGAGGAATCGGTCTGTGTGGTGGTGGGGAGTTTCTGGTATGAAGGAGGGCTAGGGGATGGGGGAGACAGAGGAAGGATAATGGAGTGTAGGAGGTAGGTCAGAGGGTAAGATAGAAAGAGCGGTGGAGAATCTGAGGACAGATGGGGAGGGACAGACAGACCGGGGAGAGAGGAGAGGGGAAGGAGTCATGGCAGACAGTGGTATCCCTGAATGCACAGAGTCATGGTGGAGACTGGTATCTCTGAATGCACAGAATCGGGGGGGGGGGGGAATGGCTGAGTTACAAGTGCCGTTGGCTGAGGGGGAGGTGAACATGGGGCCATACCGAACCATGACTGGTACCTCTTTTTCCCTGGGTACAAATTGTGTAGATGGGGTAGGGAGTGGGAAGAGCTGAGGGAGTTGCACTGTATGCAAGGGAGGAAATAATATGTACATGGAGGAGGAGGAGACAGGGGGAGGACTGAGATGTTTTTGGGTGCAGGTACAGTCCACAAAAGGGAGAAAACTTTGGCTAGGATGGTGTACAGGCCACCAAACCAGGAAGAAGAGATGGACAGGCAGCTGGGGTCCAAAGTAGTGGAGGTAGTAAGCAAGGGAGAGGTGGTGATTATGGGGGACTTCAGTCTGCTTAGTGTGGATTGGACAATCATGGCTACTTCCTGTTTGAGGTTGCAGGTGAAGCTGGATGCATTTTAGTGTGTGTTCCTGTCACAGTGTATTCTGGAGCCCAGCAGGGAGAGAGCCATCCTGGACCTGGTGCTGTCAAATGGAACACTTGTTCAGGAGGCGAGAGTGGAGGAACCCCCTGGGTGGGAGCGACTACCATAGAGTGCGGATGCATCTGGACATGGGTAGGGAGAAAAATAACACCACAACCAGAGTATTAAATTTTAAGAAGGCAGAATACAAGAGGATGGGAGAGATTCTAAGTGTGGACCTTGCTGGTATTAAAGAGGAGATGGGGGTGAACCATAAATAGGTCATAAGAGTGCTGAGGGAATTGGCAGATATACTGGCAGGTCCCCTGACGGACCAGTATAACAGAGCACTGGTGTCTGTGGAGGTACCCTAACAGCGCATGTAGTGCCGCTCCACAGAAGTGTGCCAAGGCTTAACCTTGGCAACTACAGACCAATCAGTTTGACCTCGATAGTAGGACAGCTTATGGAGATCATTCTAAAGGAAAGGCTGGCGTGCTTCCTGGATGATAATGGGCTCCAGGATGAGAGGTCACATGAGTTTGTGGCAGGGCAATCCTGCCAAACAAACCTGATTGATTTTTGATGTTTGAGTGGCCAAAACAGATAAGGGCCAGGCGGTGGATATCCTGTATCTGGATTTTTTTAAGGCATGCAAAACAGACAAAAGAGCTTGCAACAGGAAAAGTAGGAGGTGCTCTTTGTAAAATTACAAAATCTACATCAGCATAACCAGGCACTCACTCAAACCACCAGAAATGAAGCTGACACTGCAGTATATTTAAACATTTATTAAGACACAAAAATAGTCTGGCGCAGTATCTGTATCGCATGACCTTTGAGAAAGAGCCATGGCAACAGATGCAACTCGACTATTTTTGTATCTATATGTTTAAATACACTGCAGCGCCAGCTTAATTTTGGTGGTTGAAATGAATGCTCAAGCACATTGTAGATTTTATTAAAGCCATTGACTCTGTTCCCCACAGGAGACTAATCAGGAAGCTGGAGGATCTGGGGGTAGGGGTGAAACTAAATACATGAGTAAAAACTGGTTCAGTATCAGAATCAAAGAGTAGTTGTCGGGGTGGGGGGGATTCTTGGGGGCTAGAGCAGTCACTAGCAGGATCTGAGGGTTCATTGCTTGGTCCGGTGTTGTTTAATATATTTATTAGTGACATAGCAGAAGGAGTAAAGGGTACAATCTGCTTGTCTGTAGATGACACCAAACTCTTTGGGAGGGTGGACACAGAGCAGGGAATACAGGATCTCAGGGATGATCTAGCCAGGCTGAAGAGGTGGTTGGGTATTTACACTTCTTGGCACTGAAATCCAGTTGGCAAAGTCATGGACTGGGGGGGGGGGATAAGTACCCAGTGACCGAATATTGTCTGGGTTGTGTGCAGGTTACCAAGTCAGAAGAGGAGAGAGATTTAGGGGTGATCATCACAAGTGACCTGCAACACTCTGCACATTGCAAGAAGGCAGCAGCCAAGGCAAATATAATGTTGGGCTGCATAGCAAGAGGAATAACTAGCAGGAAGATGGAGATCATTCTGCCACTGTACAGATCCCTGGTACATCCACACCTGGAGCACATTGTGCAGTACCGGTACTTGCACCTAAGGAAAGACATCAGTCTTCTGGAAGTAGTCAGGAGGAGGGCAACTAAAATGATCCAGGGTCAGCAGGGTAGGACAAACAAAGAGAGACTCAGAAGGGGAGACATGACTGAAGCATTTAAATACCCCAGTGATACAAACAAGTTGAACTCTGAGTGTCTCTTTAGCCTTTGCAGTAACAAAACAACATTGCCTCAAGCTGGTGGGAGGACGATTCAAGAGGGAAGTAAGGAGGCACTTTTTCACTGAGAGGATGGTGGCTAAGTGGAATAAGTTGCCAGATGAGGTAGTATCCCTAAAGACAGTGAGTGGACATCTTTGAGAGGGTGTGGGACATAAGTAAAAGGAAGGGTTGTAATTAAAAGCAGAAACATGGGAGGGACAACTAACTTGGGGGGGGGGCTCCTCAGTAATCACTGAGGGATCTACATTACAGACAGACATCATAGACCTTTTGGCCTTTTTCTGCTGACATTTTTCACATGTACGTTTGTACCTGGCTTATTTCTGCTGTATATATCATATTTATGTAATGCCTATGAAGATGCAAAATGGCACTTATTAGCAGTATTTTCAGTGTGGTCAGACCTACAGTGAGAATTTCGCATTTATCCTCACTATAGGTCATTTATCCACACAGTAGGTCCACCACAGACAGTATCTGCACTTAACCACAACACCGCTAAAAAGTGCACTTAACTGCAGCTCACTATGACAGACAGCTCCGAGTTCACCCACAAGTCAGCTCCAACTCTTCAGTGTGAAACCGGCATTCACACTGAGAGGGATCACTTTTCTTTTTCTTTTTCTTTACTTTTCACTGCTGTTTGAAAACACTCCCAACAGAAGTTTTTCTACAAAATGCCCTCAGACCCTTCCCAAAAACAGACTGCTACAGACCGACACCTCTCTCCCTTCCTAGCCCTGGCAGCCAACTAGCCTACATCCGACTGGCTTACAGTACCTCTGCTAGCCAGCAACGAGCTCCTCTACTGTGCAGAAGTGACCACAGTCAACCACTGCTCCTGAGTGCTGTCCCTCGCTGCTCGGTACTACCGCCGAAAACAACATGCAGGATCAACCAGATGAGACACTTCCAGCAAATCATGAGCAAACAGAGAATATACTTTCACTGAATTTACTTTAAAAAAATAAAAGATAAAAAGTAAAACAAAACTACGAAATGGTAGCCTGGTTCCTTCGCTAAGCGAAAGGTGCCACCGCTATGTTTTGAAAACTGTTCAACCTGCCCACACACACACACACAATGGCAGCCAGTGAAATGCCGTGTTGCCAATGGAGGCTTGTAGTGACCTTAGCTACCATGCTAGAGTCCCTACCTGCCAACTATAAGAAACAACGCACCTGGAGGAAAAAAAAATGCTTTGATGTGTATATATATAAGGAAAAAACCTTAACAACAACATGAAAAAAACAAATAAGTGGGCATTACATAAATTGAATATGCTATGGCTGGACTGGAAATATCAGTGATATTTCCCCCTTGTGCAGTTTGACCTTGTGGAGCCACGCGTGATGTCATAAGGTCAAACTGTACTCTGGGAAATACCACTGATATTTCCAGTCCTGCTATGACATATCTCTTATTTATTTTTTACCTTATTACAAAGATCCTACTATACTCAGACTTTCACTAAGGCTGCAATATTGATTTTACTCATTTGTGGGTGGTGCTGCAATTTTAAGCCATCACATGCTTTTAAATGTTTTCTTTCATGCATGCGAAAAGCAAACATATTGGTGGTGTTTGGGCAGTGTAGGGGAATGTGGATGTGTGTGCTGCATAAGCCAGTGGATGAAAAAATACAGGTGACTTTCTACTCAAAAGCCAGTGCTTAGAAGGCTGATGATGACAGTGTTCATTTCTGATGGGCATAAGGTTTGTGTAGTTCAAAGACTCAAGCCCCACCTGTCACACTAGTTTCTGCTCATAAGCCAGCAAACTGACATCATCATCAGGCTTTGAAGATAAGCATAAAGCCTCACTGTGGGGTGATTAAAAAAAAAAATAAAAAAAATCAAACAGCCCCACTTTCATTCTCCTAATATCAA
Organism: Neoceratodus forsteri; assembly: GCA_016271365.2. Taxonomy (NCBI): domain Eukaryota; kingdom Metazoa; phylum Chordata; order Ceratodontiformes; family Ceratodontidae; genus Neoceratodus; species Neoceratodus forsteri. The sequence continues at coordinate 139,729,325 of CM057453.1, forward strand.
AGGCACTGTATGCCTGGCCCTTGCGTGCGTAGATGATATGATCATATTCTCTTTGTCACAGATTGGGCTCCAGCGGAGACTGAGTCACTTCTATCAAGTGTGCCTCAGTCACACGTTAATTATAAACTATTCTAAATCTAAAATTATGATTTTAGGGAGCAGGAAGCGCCCAGATTTTTGTATTAACAATCAAAAGCTGGAAATAGTCAAGGAATACTGTTATTTCGGGGGTTACGTTCACATCCAGTGGCCTGAGGCCCAAACACACTCAGAATCAAATAAAAAATGTAAAACAAAGCCTTCAGGCCATCAAAAGGTTTAATTATACTTATGGGGGCATGACTGTTATTTCGGCTTTGAGGGCAGTTGAAGCTAAGAGTAATCCCATACTTCTCTACAGCTTGGAGGTGTGGGGGATACTCTATACCTCATTCCTCAGAAGTCCCATTTTCTTTGTTTTATCGTAGTGTCTTAAGAACTAGTAAGTCTTGCCCTGAACAGCTGGTAAGGGCTGAACTCAGACAGGTACCATTAAAGTATTTAGCAAAATGGAGAAAGCTGTGTTGCTGGTTTTGTGTTTTAAATAGTTCTAACAACCCCTTTCTCGAACTGTGCCTAGAAGAGAAAAAGAAGTGGGCACAAGCTCAGAAGGAATCAACTTTTTTTTTTTTTAATTGATTTTATTTAGGTTTTGATAATCAACATTCGTACAAAGAAGAGGAAAGACAAAACGGATATAGTGTCAGGTATCTCAAAAAGAGATTACGGATACCAAAACTTAATTTGATATCTCTTAGTACATAGAGAGGAATCTTGCAGTTGATTAGAAAGATTATTGGAGAGGACAACACTGTAGAAAGTCTTATACTGCCTTTGAAGCATAGAATTTCTTCAAAGGTGTCTAGGTAATTATTTCTAGGGTAAAAAGTCTGGGTGGAGGGGGGCCAAGTACGTTACCCATCTCTTCCATAGTATCTCAAATTGCTCCTGTTTCTTATTCAAGATTGCAGTTAATCTGTCCATTCTATACACTTCAATTACAATATTCTGTCATTGAGCAAGAGAGGGGACTTCTTCCAACAACCACTTTTTTGTCAAAGCCTTTTTGGCTGCCAGTATCAGAGCTGAGGTCACTTTAGTTGAATTAGGGTATTTGAACTTTGCTGGCCATTGGTATAAGAAAAAGAGGTGGGGGGTTAGTTTCAAATTGGGGGAGAAAATCAGTGAGAGTGCTCCTTGCACTGCAGTAATAAAGGGTTGACTCTTAGGGCATTGCCAAAATACGTGCCCATGTGTGGCTGGTGAAATTCCACACCCCCTCCAACATTGTGATGTCCCTGCCCCCCTGTATTTAGCAGTTAATTGCCGGTGTTCTGAAAAACCGAACCATATTTTTCCAGGCAAATTCCCTCCATGTTATTGCTGAAACTCCCTTATAGATCCAAAGGAGATGCCCTCCTCCCACACACGTTTCAGGCGGAATGGGCATAGCCAGATCCGAGGCCCAGGACTGCCTGACAGAGTCCCTGGAGTCTCCCTCCAGATCGCCCAGGGCCCTATACAAATACAAAATCATGTGTGCCAGCGGTGCTCTACCCTCGAGAGCCATTTTCATGATCTCAAGGATTGGGAGGGGGGCATCGGCCCACAGGTCCCTTGATAGGGTTTTCATAAAATCCCTAGCCTGGAAATATTTGAATCTGTCTTTATATGGTATCAAATACCTTGCTACCAGTGCAGTAAAATCTACAATCGTCCCCTCTTTTATAAACTGGTACACTATTTGAAGGTCTTGTCTTTCCCAACAACGAAAACACAGGTCCAGTTGAGCCAGCTTAAAGTCTTGCAGATAGGGTAGGGAATAGAGAAGGGGCTGCCATTTTACTAACTTCTTAGAGTGGAGCATCTTTTGCCAGCATATCAGGGACGTGTTTTTGTAGAGATTATCCGTTCTGTCTACCTCTGTTCCAGGTTGGCATGTCAGTAGAATTTTATGTAGATGCCCTAGATCTTCTGACTGCAATTCTAAGGTTTTCCATCTGGCTTGGTAATTAGGGTTCAGCCAGTATAGTACAGTTCGTAATTGGGCTGCCTGGTGGCAAAATTCCATATTTGAGAGTGAAAGTCCCCCCCACTGCCGGCGAGGTAACTGCAATAGGGACAGCCGGATTCTAGGTCTCTGTGATGCCCAAACGTACCAGGAGATCTTCCTGTTTAGGGCTATATAATACTCCCTAGGGACTGGGATGGGAATTGTTTGGGCTAAATAAAGAAAGCGTGGTAACAAAACCATATGCACTGAGTCCACTCTTTGTGATGGAGGGAATGGTAGGACCCTCCATCCTTCCATCTCATTTGTCAATTTTTTAAGTAGGGGGCATAGTTTAAGGTGAATAAGCCTTCTGGTGAGGTGCATATGTGTATTCCTAAATACATAAGGCTAGGAGAATCCCATTTAAAGGGGAATTGTCGCTGGATAGAGGCTGAGGGGGTATAATTTATCTGGAGGGATTCTGTTTTTGTTAAATTCAGCTTATACCCTGCTAGTTTACCGAAGACTTCTAGGATCTTCCAGAGGGGTATCAGATAACTCTCTGGGTCAGGTAGCTAGATCGATAAGTCATTGGCATACAAAGCCAGCTTGTGAGGAAGGTCTTCCCTTGTCACTGTCCCCTTTATTTTCCTTTCCTAGCGAAGAGCCTGTGCCAGTGGCTCCAGGTATAAGGCGAACAGTAGGGGCGACAGAGGGCACCCCTGTCTGGTGCCTCTTCCTAGTGGTATTGGGGGAGAAATGGCCCCATTTACCTTAATGTACACTTGGGGGTGGGAGTAAATCTCCTCGATGACCCTGATAAAGCCTTCCGGGAAACCCAGCCTCCCGATGGTCTGAAACAAGAACGGCCAGGCCACCCTGTCGAAGGCCTTCTCCGCATCCAGTCTGAGCAGAAGAAAGGGGACCTCTGACAGGGAAGCCAACTGGAGGATATGAAGAGTTCTTTTTATATTGTCTTGAGTTTGGCGACCTGGCACAAAACCTGTCTGGCCTGCATGTATTAGCCCAGGTAGTAACCCTTCTAGTCTCATCACTAGTATGGTAACGAATAATTTATAATTAACATTTAAGACCAAGATAGGCCGGTAAGAAGAACAATTAGTTTGGTCCTTCCCTAGTTTAGGGATACTAGTTACCGAGGCATAATTCCAGGTCCGGGGTAGTGTCTCTCCTTCCTGGACCTCTCTACACGTATCCAACAGAGCTGGCAGAAGCTGGACCCTGAAGGCCTTGAAAAACTCCCCAGTGAAGCCATTGGGTCCTGGGCTCTTATTAGTTTTGATGTCCGATATGGCCTTGGAGAGTTCAGAGCTGGATGTGGGTTGCAGCAGGACCAGTCGTTGCTCCTCTGACAATGAGGAGAGCTGAAGCCGATGTAAAAACTCTTCAACTTCCCCCAACCCTGTCTCCGTCCCTGGGGTGTAAAGTTGTTGGTAAAAGGTCCAGAAGGCCTGTTTGATTTTTAAGGGGTATGGTGGTCAGTTTCTCTGTGTCCGGTTCTCTAATTTGGGTGATGGCTGAATGGAGCATTTTCTGTCTCAGATGATGGGCTAACAATCTTGTAGATCTAGGACCCCCTTCATAATATTTGAGTTTTAATCTCTGTAAGGCCTGTTCTGTTTTAATCTCCAGGAGTCTCTGCACTTGCTCTTTACTGGCTTGGAGCAGGGAATAAACGCCCTCATCTTCAGCTGCATGCTGCATTTGTAGCTCCTTTAGTTGACTGTGTAAGAAGTCTAGTCTAGCGGATTGTTGTTTCTTTTGAAAAGTGGCGTATTTTATTATTTCCCCCCTTAATACCACCTTTACTGTATCCCAAAGGGTAGATCTAGTTATTTCTGGGTGCACGTTTTCCCTAATTATCTGTGTGATCTGGTATTTTATTGACTCTTGAAAATCTTTATAGTTAAGCAGATAATTATTGAAGTGCCACAGGGTTTCTCTACGCTCTGATGGCCAATCCAGTCATAAACTCAGCTGGGATGGTCCGAGAGGGGGGATGAGGCCATTGAGCAATCTCGCACCCTATAGTAGTGCTCTGTAGAGATATGGAAGTAATCAATGTGGGTGTAGATTTTATGGGGAGGGGAGTAGTGAGAATATTCCCTATTATGCGGGTGCTGGGCTCTCCAGATGTCTAGCCACTGCATTTCTTTGGCATAGACCCCCACCGCTTTTTGTGTAGCTGTCTTCTTGGGGATTCGTGGGTTAGTTGTATCAAGCCAGTCATATGTCTGGTTGCGGTCTCCCCTGATAACCAGTATGCCCTCCTGGAGTTCTGTGATTTTTTTGGAGTAGTAGGCGCGCAGTGTTAGCCTTTGTCCCTCGTGGGTTATATAAAGATGCCAAAGTTATTGACTACCTCTCCACAGTTCCTACAGCTAAGGCCAGGCAGCCCTGTGGATCCATATATGAGTTGGTGAGGTGGAAGTGGGTGGCCTTAGATATTAAAATCGCCATCCCTCTGTGCTTTCCCTGCCTAAAAGAGGATGCTATTACATGAGAGAACCCGAACAGACAATTTACAGTGCTCCTCCTTACTCAAATGAGTCTCTTGGAGGAGAACAAAATTAGGTTTCTGTTTTTTCAGGGTGCCCATGACCTTATACCTCTTAATTGGATTATTCAATCCATTCACATTATGTGAACAAATTGCAAGTTTCTGTAGGTGATTCATGATATATTAGTTTGGGATCCTGCCTTCTGACTCCTTCAGGAACCACTAGTCTCCCCTCGTGGGGTCAGCATAACATTAGTCCCAAGTCATTCCCTTTTGTCTTGTTGCCCAGCTTCTTTTATCTTCCTCCCTTGCTGCACCCTCAACCTGTCTGGTGCTTCCCTCTGCTGGCATAAAGTATATGTACCCATCTCCAGGTAAATCCTGTTAGTTTGAGCAGTATTCATATTTAGATTAAATTGTCACAAGAGACTAACAAACAGTTGCAAACAGTGAATAGTTATATCTATAAAAAACTTACAACTATTTACAAAATGACCTTCAAGGTAGGAGGGCTTAATATTTCGCCCTCTATGGGAGCGAGAGTGGAGACTGGGCCCCCCACCCCCCGTCTCCTTCTCCAAGAGGCAAAGTGGCACGAAAACCCACCAGGCCTCCCTGGACCCTTCCCAAAAACCGGTCCACGGAGTTAAGCTGGAATGCAAACCTCAATACCAGAAAGTAGAGGTGAAAAAGAAAAATCCCTGAAAGAGGCATGCCCTGTCTTCATCGCTGACATTCGCTCCTACCCACAACTTTAATTTCACAGTAAGACGATCCCTGAGTTGGCACAACCCGCCCACCCCCTGAGGGGCCTTGCGGCTCCTGGTATGCGGAGCAGGTCTTCCTTAATAAAACGTGGCTAGCATTACACAATAAGCTTGACATGATACCCCTTCCTCTTTGATTTGGCCAAGTTCAAAAATCCAACAAGTGTCCAGAGTCTGAACCATGTCATTAATAAAAGAATAAAATAAAAGGAAAGTCAGGATAACTAGATCACTCTGGATCCCTGGACAGTACACTTAAGGGAAAATTCTCTTGTTTGGTTCTGCCATTCACAGTGTTTTCTGCTTCCTAATATCTTCTGGTGGGGCCGTTCAGTTCAAATGGTTTAGGAGGGAGATGGGCCACCAATTAAAGCTTCTGCATTGCAGGACTTCTGTGGAAGTTGGAAGCCATGCACATGCCTGTGGTGGTCTCCATTAAAGGGGCACACCAGCTGCTCCGATGGGAAGGGAGCAACTTGAGCTGTCGGGCATGCACATATTTAAAGAAAAGCCATAAACAGGAGAAAATAAGGATGTTACTCAGCTCAAGTATTGTCCGCTGCTGCTTCAGGTTTTGTAGGGCTTGCTAGAGATCCTGCATCTTCCAGAAAGGCCTTGACTTCCTGGAGGGTCCGCGTTGCAGACTTCTGTGCCTGGTTTCTGTTTCTCCTGTGCATATTTAGGGACCACTGTGGGTATGGGGGGTGCGGTTGCTGCTCATTTGCTCGATTCAGGCTGTTCCAACCCCTGGCCGACAGGTCCTTCTTCGCCTGATCCGGCGATTCATAGACCCTGGCCCGAGTCCCAGAACACTTGGAATCTGTCTGGGAATGGTGTTTGAAATTGGACCCTGCGTTCCTTCAGCAGCTTCAGAATAGGTGAGCAGGAAGTGTGCCTTTTGGCTATTTCAAATGGATAGTCATGATCCAAGTAATGGCACGCTGCATTATATTTCACTACTTTTTGTCCCCAGGCTGTCATTAGAAGGTAGTCTTTATCTTGGTAGCTAGCTAATTTCATGACCACCGATCTAGGTCATGCAGTGGAGTCAGAGGGCCTGGGCACCAGGGATCTGTGTGCTCTTTCTGTTTTAAACTGAAAGGTTGCCAGAAGGCTCAGCACATCCCGCAGGAGGTCTTCCATGAATTCTTCCATTCTTCCGGTCTCTGCACCTTCTGGCAGACCATATATGCGGATATTCTCTCTCTGAGAGCGGGCCTTCGGGTCCAGTATTTTTTCTTGCAGGGCTGCTTGGTTATCTATTAGGTAGTCCAGGGCTGTTTGAGTTTTGTGGCTCTGGTCTTCAGTTTCGCCCAGGCAGTCCTCGGCCGTGTCTAGTCTGCCTTCGGTTTCTTGAATTTTTCCCCTGCAAGGCTTGAAATTCTGTTTATTTTCCGCTCTGAAAGCCCTGATCTCAGAGAGAATTGCCACAAAACATGATCTGGTGAGACGTTCAGTCTCTTGGTCCATGTTGGCTTCTGCTGTTACGGTGCTTGCCGGAGAGAAGCTCCAGCTATGAGATTCTTGCTCCAAAAATCCGCCACTATCTGACTTCATCTTTGAACTTTTTGGCCGGATCTGTTTCCCTTTAATCCCCTGGACATCATCAGTGCTGAAATCTTGTATTTTTTAGCTGTTTCACACTGCTCCGGGAGATTTTTTCTTGTGGGTTTGTCAGGCGCTCAAGAGAAAGCAGCCATTCAAAGTGGTGACGTCACCGGAAGTCCAACTTTCAGAAAACTAAAACAAAAGAATATATGGCACTTCTAGAAAGATTCTCTTAAGGGGATAACAATTTCCAACAGTTATAAAAATTTTATGAAAACTAAACTGATGGAAATTGCTCAGGATATAGACAGTACCAAGTTAAAATCAGCACACTGGTATCTTAATTTTAAACATTTCTATGGGTGTGAATTTTATTTAACACTTCCACTTGAGTCAAGAGACCATAGAAGTTTAACGTTGTGCAGGTTCTACATGATCCCTCTGAAAATGCTGGACATTAGTTATAAACAACACAATAAAGCAGACACAGAATGTTTATGTAGTAATGGTAAGGATGAAGATCTATTTCATATAATTTTCAGCTGCCCTCTCTAATTGAGATTGAAATATCTGGATGTTATCATAAATCCATATGTTAGCCCTAACAAGATTGTTGAAACCCACCAATGTAAATTGTACAAAAATGTAAATTTCATGAAAACTGTTCTCGGGCATCAAAACAAAATTGCCTCTATTGATTTTCTCTCTATTTTAAGTCTTGTACAGTAGTTTTGTCTTACCGTTTTATATTAGTTATATATAGTATATGGTTAGAGCTTACTATATATGGAAATCAGTGGCTGCTCTAATGTTGTGCACATTCTAAATGTTGTGCACGTTTTAAATGTTATTGTGCACATTCTGCAATAAATATCCAGCAGCCCGCAATTAATATTCATGAGTCCCGCACTATCCCGACACATAACTGGATGAAAGGGAGCTCTTTAAAAAAAAAAAAAAAATCAAACATGGCACTGGCACTTAGCGAGCGGTTCTTGGAGATGGTTTGGACACGGATTGCCATAGCTAGCTCTGTGTTCCCAAACTGTAGGAACTTCACAGTTTTTCTTTCTTTTTTTTTTTTTTTTACTAAATCAAGTAATACCCTGAACCCTTGGAGACTCGGGACTGTAACAAGACTGCACCAACAGGATTTCCTTTGCAACTGAGTGAGCTACCGACAGCAAGCAGGGGCACAAACACAAGGTATGAAACCTTGTGACAGTTTAAAAATAATGAAACATTAAACTTGTTTTTTCTGTATGGAGAACCATATACTATAACAAATAAAGTATGGCCGAATATACACAACGAGCCTGTGTTTCTATCTCGGGGTTGCAGATACCAGCATGGATCTCTTGAGCTTCACTGTTGAGGTCCATACACTGGTATCTTCAACCCCTTGATGGAAATACAGGCTCGTTGTGCATACTCAGCCATACTTTATTCCTTATCTATTGTTCCTCTTCCCTTTTTATTGTTGGTAGTGTTTTGTATGGATTTGTAATGGCCAATGGTCGAACAAAATAAATTATTATGTTTACTGAATACTGTTGGAGTGAGTGTGTGTGTGTTTGTGTATAGCTCTTTGAAAGCACTAAACAAAGTTGAAAAACACAGATAGCATTCAAAATGCAAATATGTCAAATATGTTAAATAGCATGTCAATAATGAACAGAAAACACCAGAAATAGTTGATTGATTTAAATTACATATTGTTTATGTTCCCTTTAAAGAGCCACAATACCAGCTGGATAACTTTGAAAAATGTGAAAGTTAAGACACAGTTCAATTCATAGTTCATATATATTTGCAATTCTATTTTTTTATATTGACTTCATTCCCCTGCCTCTCTCTGTCGGCCCCTTCTGCTGTAAGCCCCGAGCCATATCACCCCACTTCCATGACTTTCTCCATCTTCTTCTTCTTCTTACCTCATTGTGTGAGTGGGTTCCATAGATGGTGGTGGTAGTGTGGTGCCTGCAGGGTTGTTGTCATGCTGCAGATGGGGGTTCTTTTTCACCCATTACACCCTCTTGAGTCACAGCCAGTGGTGTGCAGAGGCACACCTGTAGACCATGACGACGGTGTACACTCTCAATGCCAGCCTTCAACTTTCGATTTTGGTGCCCTATACTGCACCACTTAGCCTCCGCCAGGTGGCAGCCAAGCTGCAATACACACTGCCCCCCTCATCCCAAAGAGGAGAGCCGTCGATGGATGCTCAATTGTCCTTCCCCCTGGCAGCCCCCAAGTGACCCTGGTCTGTTCCCAAACCCAGGTCACCAGCACCACAGCCCTCCACACCGTCGGGCCAGCTAAAAGTTTACTGTTGCTCAGATTTCTGTGGGCAGCATTGTTTGGTGCTCTGAGGGAGACTGAACCGGCAACCCATTGTTTTGCGGTTCTGTGCTTTTATTTCACTCTATGTACCATTCAGGCAAGACTATATTTTTGCAATTCTTTCCCCTTTTGCTTTACTAGTGAGAGAAGTTGCATACAAACAAGATTACTGTCCCTTGGACTTTATTTGCTTTGGCGGCTTGTTCACACATAACATGACATGAGGAACTCCACTGTTAGTGGGGTAGACTTGAGAGTGGGGGTAGAAAGGGAGAGGGAGAGGGAGAGGGAGGTGAAATGCCTCCCTGGTGCTTCAGCTTGGAGGGATGGAGAGTGGATCCAGAGGATTGCTAGAGCAGCAGGAGATGGGTGAGAGCTAGATGTTATTGTCCACCTGGAGATAAATGACCAGGCAAAGGACATGGTAGGGTTAGTGCAGGGAAATTTCAGGGAGCAGGGGAGGGGCCTCAAGCAAGTGGCATGCATGGTGGCTTTTGTCAAGGTGATGTTACCTTTATATGGCAGAGGAGAGGATTGGACACTCTCCACCAGGGCTTTTAACAATTGGTTGAATGCATGGTGCATGGAGGACGGTTTCAGCTACATTGGGGACTGGAGGCCAACCTGGGAGGACATGGGCCTATATAATAGAGACAGCCTGCATCTTTCCAGGAGGTGAACCATAGTCCTTAGTGGGAGGTTTAAATGCTACTTAGATGATCATTTAAAGTAGCCGGGGGGGGGCTGTAAAACCAAAGGAGGCAGTAATTGCCACCCCAAGAAAGATAAAGAAGCAGCAGGGAGGGAGAGCTTAAGCAGAGTAAGCTTCCTCATGGCAGGGGTTCAAGAAGACAGGGGTGGGGACAAAGCAGAGGACAAGGGAGTTATAAATCTGGAAAGCAAGAAGAAAGGACAGGTAACAGAGAAGGTAACCAGGAAAGAGGGGGATCAGGGGGAATTTCAAGGAACAGCACAAGCAGGAGGGGGGAAGCAGGGAAGCAGGCTGGGAGGGAGTAAGGTATGGAGAGTCATGTGTGCCAATAGAAGGAGTCTGGGGAAATGACATTCTGGACCTGGAGGCCATTATGGCAGAGGCTAGCCTGGATTTGGTGACCACAATGGAGTGGTGTTGCACTGATAGCCATGTCTGGAATATTGCACCACTGGACTGCTCTCTGTTCAGGAAAAGGGATTGCTAAAGGGGATGAGACTTTCTTCTGGTACATAAGTGAGAAGAGGAAAGCAAGGGGAATAGTAAGGATAAGGAGGACAGCAGGTGGAGGGTGCGTGGGAGAGGTTCAAGAAAATACAGACATTCTGGACAGGTACTTCTACTCAGTCTTCACAGTGGGGTGTGGGGGGGGGGGAACGGACCACCAGGGAGCAGCAGGAACAAAAGGGGGAAGTGGACACAAGTCTGTTTTGTGAGGAAAGAGTCCAGAAGATACTTGCAGCTCTGAAAGTGGACAAGGTTATGGGACCAGATGGAATGCATCCAAGGGTACTAAAGAAACTCAAGGAGGTGCTAGCTGCCCCACTGATGGCCTTATTGAACAGCTCACTGGAAACTGCTTGGTTCTGGAGGATTGGAGGAGAGCAAATGTGTTCCCTCTCCATAACAGCAGCAGCAGGGAGGAGGCTAGGAATTAAAGCTGGCCAGTCTCGTATCAGTGGTAGGAAAATTAATGAAAACCCTGTTAAAGGAAAGGTTGGTAGAGTCAGAGTTTCTCAGAAGAAGCCAGAAGGGGAAGAAAGGAAACATATTCAGTTCAGTGCTTTAGAGTAACTGGTAATTGCTATTTTTCTTTTAAACTTAGATTGTGGGCTTTTAGTGACACTGTATTTTCTTTGTTGTCTTTACTTTGAATTGTTTTTGGGCTGCTGAAAATTTAAACATAGTGGTGGTGTAATTCTGTGCTGTCTTTAATTGCTGCAAATTTTGTCTTGGCTTGTCTGACTGCCCTGTAGTTGGGTGAGGGGTGTTAATTGTCTGGACTCTGACCTCAGCTATATGATAACTGGAGGTGGGGCTTAGTCAGAGTTGAGGTAGCAAGTGAGTTTATTTTCTCAGAAGAAGCCAGAAGGGGAAGGAAGGAAGCATATTCAATTCAGTGCTTTAGAGTAACTGGTAATTGCTATTTTTCTTTTAAACTTAGATTGTGGGCTTTTAGTGACACTGTACTTTCTTTGTTGTCTTTACTTTGAATTGTTTTTGGGCTGTTGAAAATTTAAAACGTAGTGGTGGTGTAATTCTCTTAATTATATGCCCTGTTAAATTTGATTGACAGGAGCTAAACACAGGGTATAGTAAGGGGTGTGAAGTAGGAGGGGCATAAGGAGGAAGAAGTCCACCTTCAGCACGACAAGTGTTTTGACTCTTTATTTATTTATTGGTTTATTTTCTTTTTTTTTTAAAGAAAATTATCTGAGGATCAGTGGCAGGATTTTTAGGACAGTAAATTAATAAAAAGGTAACTAGGAGAGCTTCAGTAGCAGACAAGTAGTGGAACAGCAGTATAATTGCAGTATAATGTGGGGAGTGGTGCAATGCAGTGGCTGTGGGGCAGCCATATTCAGGCAGACCTTCTGGACACTGAGGTGCTGCCTATCTGCATGCATCTCTCTGGACTGCGGGATGAGGTAGCCAGACTCAGAGTGGAAGTAAACTGGGTCAGGAGTACCATCACCCCTATCCAGAGACCACCCAGTCCAATGCAACTGCCTCAAAGGATGCCGAGACGAGGACACTTGGATGACAGTGGGCTCAGGGAGGGTAGAGCGGTCAGTCAGAGGCACATCCCAGATCCTATTCCACTCAAGAACTCATATGCCACACTGGCAAACGAGGACAACCAAATAGAGGTACCCAGAGAAGTGGAAGGAAAGGATGTGGAGGTTAGCCAAGGAGGTGACCTCAGCGGGAAAGTAGTGGACCCCAGAGGAGGAGGAAGTGAATCCTGGTGGGGGACTCCATCATAAGAGGGATCCAGCTAGGAACACAGGAGGGGGCGGACAGGGAGGTGAGGTGAGGTGCCTACCAGGTGCCACGGCATGGAGGGATGGAAGGAGATCCTGGGGTTCACTGGGAAGGCAAGACGGGAGAGTGGGCTGGATGTCATTATCCACCTAGGTACTAATGACCTGGCAAATGGGGAGCCAAAGGAAGTTCAGGAAGAGTTTAGGAAATTGGGGAGGGGTCTCAAGCAAGTAGCTACTTCTGTCACTTTCTCAAAGTACTACCTGAGAGAGAAAGGGAGAAACATAGGAGTGCATGCACCAGGAACTTTAACTCATGGTTGAAGAACTGGTGCTGTGAGAAAGAGTTTGGATTCGTTGGTGACTGGGGACCCACCTGGAGGATGGAGGTTTGTTCAAGTCTGACGGCCTGCATCCATCCTGGAGGAATCAAACACTCAATGATAAGTTTAAATGCTACATTGACAAGCATTTAAACTAGCAAAAGGGTGGCAGGCCAGCAAGGAGGGTACCTACTTGCTCATCCCCACAGCTAGCAGTGGAACCAGTGAACCAGAGGAGTGGCTATCTCTGCAAAGCAGTGTGCAAAAGATGGAGATTAGTGCCCAAGAGGTGGATAGGCAGAAAAGGGGCAAAATTCATCAGAAGGCAGACAGCAAGGAGAACCAGGGATAAAGGACAACCAAGGAAGGGGCTGGAGTAGAACAGTGAAACAGTCTAGGGAGGTCAAATCATGGAAAGCCATGTGTGCAAATGCCAGGAGCCTTAGCAACAAGATGGAAGATCTGGAGGCTGTCATGGTGCAGTCAGACCTGGACATTGTGGCCATCACTGAAACCTGGTGTAATGATAACCACGACTGGGAGATGGCCATACCTGGCTACAACATATTCAGAAGAGACAGAGCAGGCAGGAAGGGAGGAGGAGTGGCACTGTATGTGAAAAATGACATAAGGGCCACAGAGATCCAGGAGGAACAAAATGGGGGAGAGATACTGTGGGTTAAGCTGGAAAGGAAAATTGGAACAGCCATCCGCTAAGGTGTGGTCTATAGACCACCAGCCCAGGAGGAAGAAACAGATAGGGAGCTGATGCTAGCCATCCAAGGATGGCAGACAAAAGTGAGGTAGTACTGGTTGGAGACTTCAATATTCCAGACGTGGACTGGAGCATCCCAGCAGCAGCATCAACTAGAACAGATTTATCCTGGACTCCTTCAGGGTGCCTTCCTCAAGCAACTGGTCATGGAACCAACTCGGCAGAAGGCAATACTGGACCTTGTACTCACAAACAGGGACAGTGTGATGGGGGTAACAGTGGGGAGCACCTGGGAACAGTGACCACCAGTCATTGTGGTTTGAAATCACAGAAGAGCAGAACCAAACCACACAAAAACACGTATCCTGGATTTTAGGGGGCAGACTTTGGGAAAATGGGGAGATACTTGAAAGAGGCATTAAGGGAATGGGACAGGAATCAGGGGTTGAGGAACAGTGGGCAGTATTTAAAATGGGGATTACAAGAACAACAGAATTATGCATTAAGCAGGTTAGCAAGAGGAAAGGAAGAGGAGACCATTATGGTTTTCCAAAGAGGTAGCAAAGAAAGTGAAAGCCAAAAAGATTGCATTCAGGCAATACAAAAAGACACAGGCAGAAGGGGATAGGGAGAAGTACCAGGAGAAGCAAAGGGAGGCAGGGAGGTCAGTAAGGGAAGCCAAAGCTCAGACAAAAGAACACATTGCAAAATCAGTGGGTAGAGGGGACAAACCTTTTACAGGTACATAAGTGAAAAAAGAAAGACAAAGGGAGGGATAGTGAGACTGAAGGGGGAGGATGGGGGCCGCGTGGAGGATGACAACAGTAAAGCTGACATATTGAACAGGTATTTCTGCTCAGTCTTTACTGAGGAAGAGGAGGGTAATGGGTCTGAAGGGAGTACAAGGGGTGAAAATGGTGCAGAAATGGACACAAGTCCCTTTACACGAGAAAGGGTCCTGAAGGAACTGGAAGTAATAAGAGTTGATAAAGCAATGGGGCCAGATGGGGTGCACCCCAGGGTCCTTAAAGAACTAAGAGAGGTGGTGGCTGAACCTCTGGCTATCCTGTTTAGCCGATCACTGGAAACAGGGGAGGTACCCAAAGACTGGAGGACAGCAGATGTAGTCCCCTTATACAAAAGTGGTAACAAAGAGGAAGCAGGGAACTACAGACCAGTCAGCCTCACTGCGGTAGTGGGGAAGATCATGGAAGCACTACTGAAGGAGAGATTGGTGGAACATCTGGTTGTCAGTGGACTACAGGACCCAAGGCAGCATGGTTTCACCAGGGGGAGGTCATGTCAGACCAACCTCGTTGAATTTTTTGACTGGGTGACTAGGGAGGTGGATCAGGGAGGGCAGTGGACATGGCCTATCTGGACTTCAGCAAGGCCTTTGACACTGTGCCACATAGAAGACTATTACACAAACTGGGGAATATGGGTGTGGGCAGGACAGTAGTGTGGTGGGTAGGTAACTGGCTGGGTGGCAGGACACAGAGGGTGGTGGTAAATGGCTGTCACTCCACAGAGGAAGAGTGACCAGTGGGGTGCCACAGGGATCAGTGCTGGGACCGGTCCTATTCAACATCTTCATCAGTGACATTGCACAGGACCTAGAGGCAGAATTTCACTGTTAGCTGATGACACAAAGCTCTGTAACAGAGTAGACACACCAGAGGGTGTAGACATAATGAGAAGGACCTGCAGAAACTTGAAGAATGGTCAGGGGTTTGGCAGTTGAAATTCAATGCAAAGTGCAAGATAATGCATATGGGGCACAAAACCCTGGCACAATATATCAGTTGGGGCTGAGGATATAGCATGCACCAAGCAGGAAAGGGATCTTGGTGTTATCATCTCTGATGACCTCAAGGTGAAGGAAACAGTGTGACAAGGCAGCAGGTAAAGCAAATAGGATGCTGGGATGTATAGGCAGGGGGCATCACCAGCAGGAAAGAGGTCATAATTCCACTATACAAGACACTAGTGAGGCCCCACCTGAGTACAGTGTATAGTTCTGGAGACCATACACGTAAGGACATAGACAGGGTAGAGAAGGTTCAGAGGAGGGCAACAAAGATGGTGCATGGATTGCATCACAAGTCCTATGAAGACAGGTTGAAGGAAATGAACATGTACTCCCTGGAGGAGAGGAGGGAGAGAAGGGATATGATAGAGACATACAAGTATCTTACAGGGAGGAACAGGGTGCAGGAATACACTATTTTTAAGCGAAAAAGATGTTCCAGGACTAGAGGGCATGGGATGAAGTTGGAGGGAGGACGATTCAGAGGAAACATGAGGAAGAATTTCTTCACAGAACGGGTGGTGGACAAGTGGAACACCCTGCCAGAGGAAGTGGTGGGGGCTGAAACAATCACGGGATTTAAGAATGCATGGGATAGACATAAAGGAATTCTAGAGGTCAGGGGTAAGGGGCAACAGATTTCTAGGAAAACATAAACTGAACTTACAAGCTCAAATGGGCAGACTGGGTGGGCCATAGGCCCTTATCTGCCGACACTGTCTATGTATCTATGTATCTATGAGTATATTTAATCCTGTGGGCTACAAGACCAAAGATAGCAAGGATTCACTGAGGAGGGGGGAGATCTTGTCAGACAAATCCAGTTGATATCTTTGACTGGGTGACTAGGGAAATAGATCATGGGCGGGCAGTGGACATGACCTTTCTGAACTTTAGCAAGGACTTTTTAACACTGCATCGCATAGGAGACTGATAAAGAAATTGAGCAGCCTAGGGGTGGGTCCTAAAATGGTGAATTGGGTAAAGAACTGGTTAATGGATAGGTGACGGAAGGTGACAGCTAACGGCACTCACTCTAATGAGGGTAGAGTGACCAGCGGGGTGCCACAGGGCTTGGTACTGGGACCAGTCCTCTTCAGTGTCTTCATAAGTGACATTGTAGAAGGAGCTGGAAGGGAAGGTATGGTTTTTCACAGATGACACCAAAATCTGTAGTATTAGGACAGACACTCAGGAGGGGGTGGAGAGAATGTATAGGGACTTTGGGAAACTCAGAGAAGAATCAAGAGTATGGCTGTTGGGGTTCGTTGCCAGAAAGAGCAAACTCCATGCACTTAGGGCATAGGAACCCAGGAGCTGAGTATAGAATAGGGGTACAGACAGTCACTAAGCAGGAAAAGGACCTTGGTGACCTCAGAGTGGCAGGGCAGTGTGACAAAGCAGTGGGTAGGGCTAGTGGGATGCTGGGATGCACACAGAGATATATCTCCAGCAGGAGGGGGGAGCCACTGTATTGTGTTGTCACTGTATTGCTCGCAAGTGAGATCCCACCTGGAGTATTGTGTCCAGTTCTGGAAGCAGTACCTCAGAAAGGACATGGACAGGGTGGAGGCATTTCAGAGAAGGGCAGCTGAAATGGTGCAGGGTTTGCATCAAAAGCCCTACAAGGAGAGATTGAGGGATCTCAGCATGTACACCCTGGAAAAGAAGACAGAAAGAGGGTGCATGATAGAAGCAAGGCATACCAAGACCTACAGGTACCTCGGGGGTTTGAACAAGATGCAGGAGTGGAATCTCTTTCAAATGAAAAAGAGCACCAGGACCAGAGAGCTTGCATTGAAGCTTGGGAGGGAGTTTTAGAAGGATGTGAGAAAATACTACTTCACTGAAACAGTAGTGGATGACCTGAAGCAGGCTGCCAGTGGAAATGGTGGCAGCAAAAATGGTAGGGAGCTTCAAGCATGCATGGGATAGACATCGGGGAATATTAGTAAATAGGCAGGGAGGAGGTGGGGTCACCGGAGACCAGTTGGGGTCTGTGGAGATGGACTAGACAGGGGCCATCTGGGCAGACTTGGTGGGACAAGCGATCCTTTTCTGCTGACAAATTCTGTGTATCTAATGCCCCGTGTATGACATCATAATTATCTCCACAGCAACAGATTGGCATACCATAAACAGAATTGTGACTGTAGAAGCAGATGAGCAGACAGAGCAAATAGGGCAGAGATCCTGTCTCCATGCAGATGTCCTTAGTAATAAAGTAATAAGGGCAACAGTTACAAACCAGGGTGAAATATAAACTAAACTGTGTCTAACTATTATATTTTTCTAAGTTGTCCTAACAATCTTGGGGTAACTTTAATGCTGTATTACACTGCAAGAAAAGATTTGGCAATGACAAATGCTTGTTGATAGTTGCAGTGCCACCTCCTGCCAAGTCTGTTTGTTCCTGTGTGCTGCAGTGGCAAGTAGCACAACTATTTATTTCAGCTTCATGAGCTATGCTCTCACTAAACTTGTCCCAAGAGTGAATTTGTTTAGACAGCTTTAAAGGAGAGTTGCACTGAACCTGCAAGTAATTTTCTCCTGTAGAAGCTGATTTTTAAATATTGGTTCCAATTCATTTACTGTTCCATCTCAACAGGCTTTTTAATTATCCTAGTGGGTGTTTCTGATTTACACACAGGTAGTATGTGACATTTTAGAACTGTATGATGTAGTTTATGCCCTTGCTCTGCTCTTCCATTGTTGGCACAATGCATCCATGTTCTGCTATAGAGCTCTGTGGTCTGGAGGGACATAAACTATATCTAACAGTTCTAAAATTGCACTTAACACCAGAGTGCAAATCAGAAACACTCACTGAGGTTACTAATAGGCCAGTATAGAGGGAACAATAACAGAACTGGAACTAGTATTTAAAATACAGCTTCTACTTGGGGAAAAATGACAGTTTGGTTGAGGAAGGTTGGATGCCACCAACTGTGCTACTTGTACATTATTATTGTACTACAACCCTGCTGAAGCAGGTACGGTAGCGATCCTGGGTAGTCGATTGGGTGACTCATTAAACCCCACCATAGTGGGGAACGAAAACTCTGTAACAGCCAATCAAATGACTTTACAACCCCAAAGGAGGAAGAAGAGGGTCAGACAACCCATTCCCACTATACTAGGGTTGCAGATTGACCAGTAGTTCAGTACTCTGCTCCACAGTGGGTGGAGAGAGGAGCACAACCCCAACCTGGCCTTCTCTAACTAAACCGAAAAATGCATCTCCAACACAAGAAATAGCAAACGAAAAATGCAGACTTTCCCCTACATAACACTTGTTCTACCAGATTTCTACTTTCTACTTTCAAGTTTTATTTGCCTAACAAAAGTAATGATATCATGGGAGCGTGCTTACGTCACTTGTGAGGTTGCCTGAGGTCAAACTGCTCTTGTGCAGATAAATTGTTTATTCCGGTTATTTCCATTGCATATCCCTTATATATCCTGCGGTGCAATACATTGAAATCATACATAGGGATAAAACCCCGTGTAACCTCTGTAAAAGAGCCTGGCTCAAAGGTATTGTAATCCTAGACCTAATAAATAAATAAAAATAAAAACCCAGCAATTGGTGGAAAGCTCCCACTGGCTGTGAACCAGCAGCACCATGTAAAACATATTGGATTATCTGGTAGCCAAACACTGCAAACCACTGTGAACATTTTGTAAACAGTAACCATCTTTGGTAAGCATTTAAATGGGATCAAACAGTTTCTTTATCAGTGATATGATTGTGTGCTAGCAGGCCAACCATACATTCGAGCTGGCGTGCTGACATCTGTGCATTGTCCGCAGTGGCTGGAAACTGTTGCTGGGCAATGGGCTGCAAGGAAGACTGACAAGGTGTGCTCTGCACAATCTTGCCCGAACAGTCAAGGCATTTTAAATTATATATCTTACCAAGAATGGCAGTATGTGCCCCAGATAGTCAAACACGGACTCAGCCCATGACATAGTCCTACCCCACACCATCCCACCCCACCCCAATTAAATGTTTAGCCATTGTATGTCACAGCTTTTAATTGAAAGAAGATTTCAGGAGTAAGCAAACACACACACACACAGTAACAACTGAGTTTGACTCTGCATAGCGTTTATTAAATTAACTCAAATATCCTGGTATGAGTCACTTTCTTCCGCCTCTATTCTGGCAGAGCATTCTTTTCAAATTTTTCAGCTAACTTCCCAGCATCTGTGGGGTTAGAAAACATGTACATCTTACCACCATAATGTACTTTAAGCCTTGCTGACAAAAGCATGTAATGGTTCACTCCTAATTCTCTAAGGAGTGTACGAACGCCATCAAACCCTTTTAATCTCTGCCAGGTACTGTAGCTGAGGTTAGGGAATAACTTAATGTGCGTGTCGCTCACTCGGATCCCTCCAGATTGTTTTGCAGCCTATAGCAGTGTATCTTTTTCGTCACTGCTTCCAGATATTAGTAACAGTACGTACAAAGTTTTCTGCTGCTGGTGCCCTCCATGGGTTCACACCATACACTTGCTGAGATAGTTCTCCGATTAGAGAGAAAGGACACCTGGTAGACAATTCTGTAAGTATGTTCGTAAATTGTTGCCCTCCGTATGTTCCTGCAAACCAAGAAAGCACAAATTTGAGGCCCTAGAGAAGTATTCTAGTTGCTCCAGGTGAGCACACAGGATGGCATTTTCTTTCACAAGTCCTGTGCAAATAACTGTCACTCTGTTTGCCATCTCTCCTGCTTTTTTGGCTTTATAGGCCATTTGCATTTTCTTCAGTCAGAGCAGTCTGGGTATTAAACGCCTCAAATTTTTTTTTTTTTATCATCCAATGATTGTATCATGGCTAAAGAGGAGGACAGAGAAGGCTTCTGGTCACAACTCGCTCTCTCACCCCCATCTCCCCAGGATGTGACATGGAGCTTAGCTACATGTAAGACTTAAATAAATAAATGTAATTGCAGAATTACACTAACTGGATTGAGTTAGGGGTCACGATCACACACACACACACACACACACACACACACACACACACACACACACACCGAGAAGACCAGCCTGGTGTTGTCAGAGTCACGGATGATTGGCTGTTCATTTTAAGGGCTGGGGGCTGCAAGTCATTTTCAGGACTAGGCATCAGGTCTTGGGTATAAGGGGTCAATCAAAGACTAAAAGCTTGGACTAGGGTAAACATGGGGCAACATGTAAACAAGGTTATAGGTATGTATTGTAAAATTGTCCTGTCCCAGTGGGCTATTTTTTTTTTTTAATGAATGTCATACCCTTTATGCTGCAGCATCTCATCATCAGTGAGATTTTGTTTCTACCTCATTTTCCTGGGACTGTTGAAAGCAGAGATGGGGCAAGTGACTTGTTCATGGTCACTCAGTGAGTTGGGGACTGTGTTTGAATTCAAACCCAGTATCTCCCAGTTTGCAGTTCTGTGCCCTAACTTATCTCCGAAATGTAAATCCTTTTAACTTTGATTAGAAATGTGGCAAAGCTGGCCCATCAACACAGCAGTAGAGCTATTGCTCAGAACACCGACAAGCCAGGTTTGGGATGGAGCCTGTGTCACTGGGGGCTGGTGGGGGGGGGGGCCGGACTGAGCATCCCAGTCGACACGCTTCTCCTTCGGGGTGGCAGGTCCACACCCTTGCTGCTATACTGCCACCTGGGTGGCCACAGGTGGCAGTGCAGTCGATGGTGCTGTGGGAGTGACAGACGCAGGCCAGGGATGGGCACAGCAGTGTACTCCACGTGCATGCATGCCTTGGACTCCCAGCATGCTTGCGTCTGTGGGGATTGGGAGAAAACCGAAAAAGACAGCCCTGCTGCCTGAGGATGAATGAGCCCCAGTGCACCACACTAAAACCTGCTTAGCACAGCCCAACTCCTGATGAAAGCAGTGCAGTTCGGGGGTATATCCCCTCCACCCTGTCCCCACCCAGGGGTAACCGAGGCAGCATGGAGCGCGGTAGCTGATGCAGGAAGGTCTGGTGGGAGCATGCACCATTGGGACTGTGGAGGGAGTTCAGGCCCAGATTAAGGAGGCATTAAGAGTGAATAAAAACAAAGTGGCAAAAAGATGCTGTTATGATACTTTTTCGCTATGGAGAAGCTGTTGACCTGTAATGTTATATTATCGCTATGATGTCAACATAGTGTAAATCACAGAATGTGAAAGCATGGGGTGGCACCTGCCACGGTCTGGGAAGGAGAAGAGATTGGGCAGTTGACTCCTCAGACTGATGAATTTTGATCCCTTCTCCTTTGACACAGAAGCATAAATTAAATTCACAAACGTGAACTTTTGAAGTTCTTGGAAAAACTGCTGTTTGGGGGCTAGACTAAAGCATCAAAACTGATGCTCTTTAATGTTATTACTGTATAAAAACTAAAGTGATTTAACATATTTTTAATGATTAAATGGTCATTTCATTGAGAGTCTCCGGATGGCTCAACCTTCAGTTTCCCTGCTCACTTGGGGCTCCCCTAATTCTAAAAACAAAACAAAACAAAAAACTATACATTATAAAAAAAGAATACTGGTTTGGTAATCACATGCCCAACCAGCCTGTGCTACCAGCTCAGGTTTCTGATTACATCGAACTTCTCGAGCTTCGCTCTTGAGGTGTGATGCAATCAGAACCCCTCTGTGGCAACACAGGCTGGTTGTGCATGGTTGCCCAAGTATTCTCTATATGTTGAACATTTGAGGTCAGAATTGGAGGAAAAAAAAACAACAAAATTATGAATAAACCTTGACATTTTTTAACATTTCCTCATAATGTTGCAATAGTTTTACTTTTTCAACCCACATTTTCAACATACTCATGTTTTTAACCCCAGCAAATGAACATTGCAGATGTCATTATCAAATCTCCCTCCAAAACCTGTTTTTGTGGTTTTTCCAGAAAACAGTATTTCGGGTCGCATTTCATAAATGACATTTGTCATGTTCTTATGCTGGGGCAATAAAAAGGAGTATTTTTTTAAATTCCAGGTAATGATCTATGACCACAACATTACAGTGTGTGTGTGAACATCTTACATATTCCAGTCATGATGATTTAATTACTCGTGTTGTTAATTTGTTAGCGTCTGCACTATCAATGCCGAACATCTACACAGCAAATGCAAGCAAGAAAACATTCGGCTTTGTCAAATGCTTGCTTATTACATATAAAGGCTGAGAAAGATGCATCATAGTTTCTACAAGCATCAACTAGTGCCACAGCTATGCTATGTTTAATGGGTCCAGTCACTCAGAATGAAACCTAACACAAATGTTTGATATGTCAGGAGCCTAAACGTTGGTTCTTTCCTCTCCTTAGCTAGTGTATCCCAAAACTCATACATATTGACATTCCAAAAAAAAAGTTGAGTTTCTTAGTATTCACAAACACATAGGTCTCTGGCAATACAGTTCCTCTAACCTTTTTTGTTTCTGGGAGTCTTTTACTCCCAGGCAGGCCCAGATACCCTGTCATTATTTAAGTGGTCTAGCACTTGTTTCTCTTCTTCTGGCAGCAAACCTTAAAGTCTGTATCTGCTTGGAAAGAGGATTCCAAAATAAAATTATACAAGAATTGTTTCCTACTAGCATGTTCAACTTATTGCACCACCACCTTCCACTTTCTAAATTTAATTAAGAGTTTTTAATATGCAGTACTCTGGTACTGGTAGAAGGGTAGGGGAGTTTGCCCAGAGTCATAGCCAACACTCCCCTATCAATACTGTAAAACAGGTCCTTGTAACCAGCCCTTAGGATGCACCTGGAAACGAGCTATCACAGCTTAATGTGCCTTTCGTGGTCAAAAATTGCAAATAAATAAATGCTACAGGCACCTGACTTGGAGTTCACGGAGGAGTTTGGGGGCACCTAGAGAACTCTGCTATGAAAGTTATGTCACAGGGGAGACTGGAAGCATGGATAAGGTGATGGCGATTGGCAGGTCATGCAGGGCTGAACAGGAGGGTTTCATTAACAGGGATGATAAAGAATAAATATTGAAAAAAAGATCAGTGCACCAGTATCAGTAAACCACATTTAAACAATCACACACAAGTCCATATCAAAAATAATGTACCGTTAAGACCGATGGCTTGCATTAGCACTAGTAAAATGGGGGTCAGTTTGACCCTCTGCATCAAATGTTGGGGATCAGCCCAGAAAATCTTGGGGTCAGAAATCTGCTGTACTGTCTTTCTTTCTTTCTTTTTTTGGGGGCCGGGATCCCCTAGCCCCTCGAACAGGCTTGCCTGTCTCCCAGTGACCTGCCTCCTCATACTCGGGGAAGCCCCCGCTGAGTGGGACTGCCATAGGTGGAACTGTCTTGGCCAGAGGGGACAGGGATCAGGAGCGGCTCATACGTGGGGAGCCGGCATTTTTTCTGTGATTGCTCCCTCCGGAGCTGAGTGCGTGCAATGACGCAAGCCGAGGAGGAACCCACACACTTCCGTGCCTGCTCCCCTCAATGCGTCTGCACCCGGCTCCCCCCATGCTCTTGCTCGGCACCTTGCTCCTCAGTCTCCACCAGGGGTAACCAGGCGCTGGTGCTGCATGTCCCCCCTCCCCAAAGAAGGAGAGCAGTCCTCCAGATGCTCAATTCTTCCTCTCCCCTGCCAACCCCCAGCAGCCTGTGCCCATTCCTGAACACGGGTCAAGGCACGAGGTGTGGTGTCCAGCACCTCAACCCTCAGTGCCACCAGGCCAGCCACTGTACTGTCTTTCTATTACATTACTTGACACTTTTTCTGGTAATGATACAGGTCCAAACTTTTCAGTATATGCAGAGTCACTGCTGAAGCACTGCTTTTATTTGTGTGCTTTTAAATCCTCAAAAAACCTGTTTGGGGACTTCAGTAGGGGGTTAATGCAAGCACTGAAGACCACTTTACGCTGTTATTAGAGGACAGCTAGCGTTGGTATTTTTGTTGCAAAATATAATTTTCCAACTGGAAATCAAAGAACATTCATCAGAAAAATAGTTTGTCTCACATACTTTTAGCCAAACTGTGAGGAAAAACAATTTTTATGTTGCTTGCACACATGTGCAAGAAACATAGTGCCATCATCGGAGATTTCGGAGGTGTGCCACCTCCTCCAATTCAGTCAGTGTGCTGGCAGGCGCGGCCCCTGTAAGCCAATGCATTTTGTAGCTGTGTATGACACGCTCCAAAATGCAGTGGCATACAGTTGAAAGGGGGCTACGCTGGAGTGAGTAGCTGCCATAAGATATCGGCTGCTCACGCCGCAGCTCCCCCCAGACATACGCAGCCGCAGCGCTCGCGACGCACTGTGGCAGCCGACGGGTGCCCAATCCCTGGCCGGGCTGAGCTGCACCTCCTGTAGTAGGTGCCACGCTGGGAGCCCACCCAGCGGCAAGTAGTTCTTTTGCCGACGGGGTGCTTAACCGGCCGGCTGAATGCCCCTCATGCCCCAGTGCCACGCCAGAGCCCACCCCAGTGGGTAGTAAATACCATGGCCGACGGGGTGCCCAATCCCCATTGACTGAACACCTTCAACGTCCTTGTGCCATGCTGGAGCCCACCCAGTGTGGCAAACGGTCCCACAACGCCTTTTTGTTTTTAACCTGTAAAACAAAACGGTCCCGCTGCGCGTCTCCCAACCCCCATTCCCACAACCCGCACCCACCCACTGCGCACTCAGCCTCCCCACACCCCCCTCACCCCATACTTACCTCCGGACTCCGGCGTGACGATCTTCGGTGGACCGGGAACACGTCTGCACTCTTCAAAGGCGACCGCGAACTGAGGAAATGCCGGTAAGCTGCATAATGGGCTAGATAGGGGTTTCAACTTTGTTGCATATCTCAGGCATTTTTGGGAATTTTGACCAAATTTTAACATAGGTTTTGGGACTTCTTCTCATGAATGATGTCACTGTCATGGCGTTATTCAGGTCCGAAGGGTGATTTCGCGCAGTGACTGCGAAATCACCCTTCGGGCCCGAATACCGCCATGACAGTGACATCATTCATGAGAAGGGGTCCCAAAAACCCCATATTGAAAATTTGGTGCCAAAATTCCAAAAAATGACTGCTTTACAAGCATGCGTTGTGCAGTTCCTACGCAGGCTCGTAAGTTCGCGAAATTTCAATATTTCCAGTCCAGATTTTCAACATTGCCATTTTACCACACTTTCTTTTGAGTAGTACAGCTGTCATTTTTCACATCTCACCCAAAATGTGTTTCCACCCATGTAGCGCAGAATGGCGCAGTCGGTGTGCGAAATCAATGTACGGGACAAATTAAGAAAATCACAGTGACATTGTTCATGAGCAGAGGTCTTAAAATGGCTATGTTGAAAATTTGGTGAAAAAAATCCTAAAAATGACTGTTTTATGAGCGTGCGTTGCACAGTTCCTACGCAGGCTCGTAAGTTCAAATTAATATTTTCACTCCAGATTTTCAACATTGCCATTTTACCACACCTCCTCATGAGCAGTACAGCTGTCATTTTTCACATCCTGCCCAAAACATGTTTCCGCCCATGTAGCGCACAATGGCGCAGTCGGTGTGCGAACTCAGTGTATGGGACACATTAAGAAAATCACAATGTCACTGTTCATGAGCAGAGATCTTAAAATGGCTATGTTGAAAATTTGGTGAAAGAATTCCTAAAAATGACTGTTTTACGAGTGTGCGTTGCACAGTTCCCACGCACGCTCGTAGGTTTGCAAATTTTCAATATTTCCATTCCAGATTTTCAACATTGCCATTTTACCACACCTCCTTATGAGCAGTATAGCTGTCAGTATAGCTGTCATTTTTTACATCCTGCCCAAAACGTGTTTCCGCCCATGTAGCGCACAATGGTTTTATGAGCGTGCCTTGCACAGTTCCTACGCACGCTCGTAAGTTCGCAAATTTTCAATATTTGCACTCCAATGACTTCCAAATACCTAAACAGCACATAGAAGCAAGCAACATTCGGCATTGACAAATGCTTGTTCTTTTGTCTGATGCAACTCCTTGGGCCATTTCCCAATGCTGTCGTTTGCCGGCCACCCTCTTGGCCCCAATTGGCTCGTTCCCTAATGTTGGCAGAGGGGCTCAGTTCTGCCACAGTCAGTGTCAGTTTTGTAATTAGCCCGGGGTGGGGGGTCAGATCCACACTAGTGGCATCTTTGAAATTAGCCCTTTGGGGCTCATTTATTTATCCAGCTTCATGGTGGAGCAAACATTTACATTTTTATAAGAAAGCGCTATGGAACAAAGCAAAAGTCAATATTCCCTCCCTTTGCTGCCTGTAACAATTCCATAATTGCTCTCAGAGGACAGCTACTGTAAATTACATGAAAGCCCTGGAATCAAGGCTTTTGTGTCTGACCCTTCAGGCCACTTTACTTGCCAGCTTATGAGTCCCAGTCAGTGGTCCTGGCAGAATAGATTTCTGCCACTATCACTGCTGCTATCTCCTCTCCAAGACACCCAATGCCTTTCCCTTAATATAAGCAGGAGGGGAATGAAAACATATGATGGCATTTAACCCAAGAAATAGGCACAATAAGGCAGGCAGCCTTAAAGGGCTAGTAGCACCAACAAATAGGCAGAAAATGTTAGTAATTTTTAAACGTAGTCCCTTGTTGCTTTTTAATTTTGAAGTGTTGGTATTTTTTTCTGTGTGCCCATTAGATGGTTTTCTACCCAATAGTATTCGGTGTGATGTGAAAAGCAGTGCTTTACCTGGAAGCAGACATGTCTAGTTTTATTCCTCCCACTACATCATCAGCATGTGACTTCACTAACTGTTACTTCACAAGCCCTGCTGCCTGATTGATAACGTGTTACAAGTTATCAGTCAAGTAGCAGGAGATGGGGTTTCTGTGTGATCTGGTTGTTTATTTATGGATAATTTTCTTATTCCTGTTGTATTTGTGGGATTCTAATGTTATTCCTTCACTTGTTACTAACACTGGACCATGGGTTGTGACTTGTTTTTTTATTCTTGTTTCTTGTTGTGTTGTATTGTTTTATCTTTTAATAAAGTTTATTAAATTTGAAAAAAAGTAGCAGGAGATGGGCTCTTCTTGGTTACTAGTGATGCCACAATTTGCGAGGTCACAATATCAGTGCTGTTCAAGGAGGAATAGAACTGACTGTGTCATCCTCCAGGCAGAGTGCTGTTCCACACATCACACCCAGTACTAAGTAGAAAATATACTAACTGGCAAAAGAGAAAAAAAAAAGTACTTCAGATATAAGAAGTGACAGATGACTATGTATAAAAGTTACTACTATTTCTAGGCAGCACACTAGTTCTTTAACAAAAAGTCAAGATGTGACTGGTGCCAACAAGGCTGGCCTTGCTTTTTTCTGTAGGTATCTTTATTTTTGTAGCAGGCCTTACTGTCTCACCAGTCTCACTATTATAATAGTTGTTATAGGAGGACCACATGTAACGTCAGTTTTATAGATTGGGTTGGGCATCAGACCTGTCCGGTAGTTTGGTGGAGAGACACATTTTTGTTTATTCCTGGACAGATGGGGTTGGACTTGGATTTTGTCAGCTTGTTAAGAGGAGGCGGACAGAATTTTTTTTTTAATTCCCTGATGGTCTGGGTTTGGTCCTGGCCTTAGAAACGTAGAATTTTTCAGCAGATAAGGACCACTTGTCACATCCAGTCTGCCCACTTGCTCATAAGGTGGTTGGGTGGAGGAGGAGGGACAGATTATTTTTATTCTGTAACAGATCATGTTGGTTACTGAACCCTTCAGGTAGTTTGGTAAGCGGAAACCAGATTTTTTTTTATTCCCTGATGAGCTGGGTTTGTCTTTAAACCCATAAGGTAGTTTGTGGGTGGGGGACAGATTTAGTTTTATTTCCCGATGGGCCAGGTTAAATATGGGACCATTCTACACAGCAGGCTGGGTTGGAGCGTGCGTGGCAGTGGTAGGAGCAGCAGTGCAGCAGTAGCCCTGCCACCAAGCCTGCCATGCAGTGTTTGAGCCCCTCACTGTGACCTGAGTGGATGGGCATGGATAGAGCAGTGTTTTACTACCCTGCCAATTCCACCTTCTGCTTTGTTACTGCTCCTCCTTATCTCTCTTTTGCTGAACACTAGGACCAGGTTGGGCACAGTTCAGTTCAATTCAATGCTTTATTGTTTGACAAGTTAATGTCATTACAGTTTAAAATCATTTATCACAAAAATATTAGCACAATTTTTTAACAGTCAGTCCATTAACACAATGTATACACAGTTTATATTTCCTATACTGTACATAAAATCTGAACTTTAAATACAGCTGGACATACAGAGCATTATATTACTTTTCTGTAATATTTCCCCTCTCTTACAAGTATTATTAATGTTGCACACTTTTCCTTGTGTAGTAATCAACATTATTTTTATAAGTTGCTTTCATCTCATTTCTTTATAGTCCTCAGCCTGTTACCACTGCCATTATTCATTATCAGGCAAATGTAGTTTCCTTTTTTTTCTATGGAGCAGAGGAGGGAGGCCACAGAATCCCTTTCTTCCTGGGATTCTATCTTTAATATATATATGTAACTATATATTTTGGTACATAACTTAATTTCCTTATTATTTCACTCAAATATTTCTTTCTTTTTCATGCAGGGGACACAATATCATCATATGTACCAAGTCATCCTGACCTATTTTGCATTTACATATTTTCGTATTTTCTTCCCATTCCTTGTATTTTGCTTTCAGCCAATTGCTGTTATAGACTTCAAATCAGAATCTCTTAACACTTTTCCTTTTCTTTGGCCCCTTAATTTGTGGTAAGTATTTTTCTAAATTATGGCTGAGATATTCAAAGGAATTGCACCTGGCGCAACTGAGTTGCACCAGTGCAACCCCAGAAATGCACCCCGGGGCAGTATTCAAAAGGGGGAACTGCACAGCAAAATTCCTGATGCGCTGGGGCACAAAGATAATGTATGCAGCACATCTCCAGGGGGCGTGCCATTGCACACGCGGCACATCCCGATATTCAGCTTGGGATGTGTGGTGCATCTACTGGCACAACCCAGAGGTGTGCCGCATACTTGGGCTCACAGTTGAGCCCGTAAAACATGGCTCAAGTGCTAGCCACCCACAGGTGGATTGCTGTAGTGCAGTGTGCAACACAGCAGCCGCTGACCATTGGTGGCAACCCCCCCAACACCGTGCACAAGCACACACAATACTCCCTGGTAGTTCAATGGTACCCCCCTCCCCATCCCTTACCACCGATCGCCACATGAATCCATAGTTAATGTCCCTGGTAGTCCAGTGGTATCCCCCTTCCCATCCCGACCCTCCGATCACCGAATTACATCAATGTAATATCCCTGGTAGTCCATTGGTACCTCCCACCAATCCCGATCGCCATAAAACTGCCATTTCAACTCCCTGGCAGTCTAGTGGTACCCCCACCCACACAGGACCCCAGCCCACTCAGCCCCGCCATCGGGCGGGACAGCATACCACCGCATACATCCGCTGCTGCCCGCTGAATGACAGTTTACAGTATGAGCTGCAAGCTCATTGGTCCAGTGCACCTGCAGTACATACTGTAATAGTTATTCACAACTTTGTACAAATGAACAAAGTTGTGAATGACTATTACAGTATGCACTGCTAGCCCATTGGTCCACAGTGTGGACCAGTGAGTTTGCAACTCATACTGTAAGCTGTCATTCGGCAGGCAGCCATGGAGGTATGCAGGTGGGTATGCTGCCCGCCGATGATGGGGGAGCTGAGTGGCTGGGGTCCTGGGGGGTGGGGTACCACTAGACTGTCAGGAGCTGAAATGGCCGTTTTCATGGCAATCGGTGATTCGGGCAGGGAGGGGGGTAACAATGGACTACCAGGGATATTACATTAATATAGTTCGATGATTGAAGGGTCGGGATGGGGAGGGGTGGTAACACTAGACTACCAGGGATGTGACATTAATGTATTACAGGGATCGGAGGGTCGGGATGGAGAGGGGTGTACTACTGGACTGCCAGGGACATTAACTATGGATTAATGCGGGTGATCAGTGGTATGGGATGGGGAGGGGGTACTACTGCGGTCCCTGGTACAGAGACTGCATGCTGTGCAGGGTGCCAGGTGCATTTCGCTGGCCAGCCCTGCACAATACATGCAAGTGGCTGCCATAATGACATGCAAATGGCCCCATTTGTGCCTTGCATACATTATGGCCCCATTTGCATATTGGAGTTTGAATCCCAGGAATTTGCACACAGCATATGTCTGATGTGCTGGCGCATTTCCCATTCCTGGTATTCAGACCTGTCTGGGGGGGATGTGCCAGCGTATTGTATTTGCGCAGCGCGCATTATTTGATTTATTCAGAAGAGATGTGCCATGGCACATCTCTTTTGAACATATCCCTTAGTTGCTCCAGCTCAACTCGGTTACACTGCGCCACCACTTGCGCCATTGCCAGGTGCAATATTGGGCCGTATGTGTTCTTTTATTTTTTTGCCATCCAGAAGCTTTTTTTTTTTTTTTATTTTGCTCACAAAGTTGTAAATCCTTCTGTTTTGCTATATCGTGGATTCTTGTTTTATTTCTTCCCTCACTTCTTTTATTGGTAAACTGAAAATATATATGAGGCAGTGCAATAGATATCTTGGTTTTATTATTTTTTCCACCACATCTTTTTTTTTTATTTTTTTTGTTTAGTTCTAGGATTACAAGTACCTTTGAGCCAGGGCTCTTTTACAAAGGTTCCATGTCAAGTGATGAACAATACAAACATGACAAAAATTTGAATAAGTAATGCAGAATATGGCATACACACAATTCCAAGTGGTTGAATACGTACATTTGAGGGGAGGTAGGTACCAGGACAGAAATTTGAGTAAACAGTGCAGAACATGGTATTCTAACAGTCTCAAGCAGATGAGTACAGACAGTTGAGGAAGGAAGGTACCAGGGCAGGGCAGGGTTAACAGGGAATAGTTGAGGCGATGAAGGGACGCAAAAGAGAGGTGCAGCCATGGGCATTGTCAGGCTTCAAGAAAGTGCATAGCTGGGTGGGGGGAGGGATGGGAGAAGGGGAGAGAGGGGGAAGGATGTGAAAAAGAGAGAGATAGAGAGAGAGGTAAGTGCTAGGAGGGAGAGCAGATTAGCAGGGACAGTCACAGGAGCTGGAGGCAGAGAGGTGGAGGCGGAGGTTGGTTTTGAACGGGCCTAGCTTTTGCAGAGAGGTGATGTCGTTGTTGAGTCCATTAAACCAGGAGGGTGCTCGGTTAGCAAAGGACCTTTGGCCTTGCATGGTACGGCACCGGGGGATGTGCAGTATTTGATTTTCAGAACCCCTGGAGGGGTGGGGGGTGCATGCAGCACATAGGAGAGCTTGGACTCCTGGGGCTGCAAGACCTAGCGTGATCTTCTTGGCCATTAAGCAAGTATGGTACTTGATACGGTTGGATAGTTGGAGCCACCCCATTTGGGCGTAGAGTTCACACGTGTGGGTGAGATGGTGGGATCCTGTGATGAGATGGCAGGCTTTGTTTAGGGCCAAGGATAAGCACCTAAGGGTTGTGTCAGTAGCGGAGCTGTAGACAACCAGACTGTAATTGATTAGTAAGACCACAGAGCTCTGCACTGCTATCCTTAAGGCATCTGAGGTAAGGCATTGCCTGTAGAGAAGCCCAATGCACTTGTTAACAGCTTTGGCAACAGTGTCAGTGTGGATGCCATAAGATAGGCGACTGTCGAGAGTGATTCCAAGATATTTAAAGGAGTGAACTTGATCGAGAACAGTACCATGGCAGTTTGTAATTGTGAGGGGTTGAGACCTGTGCTTGTTGAGGGAGCCACAGAAATGAATCAACCTTGTTTTCTTATAGTTGAGGATGAGCTTTTGTCTATTAAACCATTTTTCAATGGAGGTGAAACCCATCTGGAGCTTTTTTTGGAGTAGGTGGGGGTCATGATGAGAGGCGTAGATGACGGCGTCGTCCGCGTAGAGCAGGATTTGTTCAGGACAGGATTGTGGAAGATTGTTCAAAAAAAGGCTGAAAAGGAATGGCCAAGGATGGATCCCTGAGGGACTCCTGAGCAGACGGGTCTAGCATCGGAGAGGTTATGGCAATTCTCACTCTTTGGGAGCGGTTTTCCAGGTAGCTCTTAAACCAAGATGTAGTCTCTGGGGAAAGCTCAGCACTTTGAAGCTCTGCGGTGAGTAGTTGGTGATGGACAGTATCAAAAGCCTTAGTCAGGTCTATGAAGACTGACCCAGTTAGTTAATTATTGTCCAGGGAGTTGTGGATTGCTCCTGTGAATTCTAGGAGGGCAGATGTAGTGCTGTGGCCTCTTCTGAAACTGTGCTGCTGCTTACAAAGGATGTCATGCTTAGCCAAATATTCCGTTAGCTGGTTAGAGACTAAACATTCAATGGCCTTTGAGAGGGCGTAGTATGGATATAGACCTAAAGTTCCCATGAAGGGTCTTGTCCCCACTTTTGTGGACTGGCGTAACGGTGGCGGATTTCCATCTGTTGGGGAACTGGCCGAGGGCGAGGAAGAGGTTGAAAATCCGAGTAAGTGGAGATAGCACTTCGTTAAGCATAAGGGACAGTAGTTTAAGGTCGAGTGTGTCCCCAGTGGTTCTTGATCCGGCAATTGCTTTGCTGATGTATTTGCGCACTTCATGCCTCCTGACTGCTTTGAAGTAGAAAGGCGGTCGAATTGAGGAGGGGGGTGGGCATGCAGAGTGGAAGTCGGCATCGAAGAAGTCTTGTGGGAGCACACTACTGAGATCCAAGAACTCATTATTAAACGTGTTTACTATTGTGGCAGGGTCCAGAGTTATAGTCCCATCCACTTCCAACATGGTAGGTGATGTTTTGGGCAGTTTCCCTGCAACTTCTTTAAGATTATTCCAGAAGGACTTCCCCTTACCCCAGGTGTTTGTGAGAGCATCTTTGTAGTAGTTACTTTTCTTCAGTCGTATTGCTTTAGTGCAGTCATTTCTAGCATGTTTGTAGTTTTGTATATCAACTTGCCTACCTGTTGCCCGTGCCCGAGCCCAGAGGTGGTCCCTAGATTTTAGCAGTACTAGGAGCTCCGTGGAGAGCCAAGGGTTGCAAAGTCCTTTGACTTTCCTCTTTTTGTAGGGGGCATAGGAATAACAGGCAGCATTGAAGGTGTTGATGAAGAAGTCAAGAGCAGAGTTGACATCCAATGCTTGGAAGACAGGGGACCAGTCTTGTTGTCTAAGTTGGGAGTTGAGGTGCTTCAGTTGACCACGTGGCAGGATTCTGCTGGTAATTAGTTTGGTTGGTGGGAGGCTGAATTTATTTGACCATTCACAGGTGACAGGGGAGTGGTCACTTAACAAATCAGGTAGGATGGAGACTTTTGAGATGAGGGATGGGTGGTTAGTCAGGATCCAGTCCAGAAGGGAGCATTTGCCAGTCTTATAGCTGTGCCTGGTGGGGGTGGTGACCAGCTGGGTGAGGTTGGTGGCTGAGATAGCATCCTTAAAGCCATTTGCATCTGACCCAAGTCAATTAATGTTAAAATCACCCATAAGGATAGTCTCGGAGCCTGGGGGTTGGGAGCGGATAAAGTCCAGGACGGAGTTGAGACCTTTACCTTGTTCCTTCGGAGAGATATAGACAGCAGTAATAGTCAGCACCTTGTTGTGGGCCTCGAGTAGAATTTTGATGGGTAGAATCAGAGCAGTTGAGACCGAGGAGGGGGATTGAACAGGGTGTCCTAGGAGAGCGTCTTTGAGGTAGATAGCGCATCCACCACCTCTTTTAGTGGTCCTGTCAAGTCTGAAGACGTTATATCCTGGTAGGGTAATTGCACTGTCTGTGAGTTTTGGAGTTAGCCAGATTTCGACAACCGCAAGAATATCCAGGTTGTGTAGGTGGGTAAATATTTGCAGGGCATCGAGTTTCGGTAGGAGGCTACAGATGTTGAGTGCTGCATTGGTACGTCTATACTTGGGAATGTTATTCCCTTTTTTAGATATTCAGTAGGTTCCTCTAAACATTTTCTGGGTAGCCTGCTCTCAGTCATGGCATATATTTTGATCCTGGGCACAGGATCCATCAGGTTGTTGGGGGGACAGATTTGTTTTAAACTGTAGTCAGGCCAGGTTGGGCAGTGGACCTGTCAGGCTCATGGGGGAAGGGGACATTGTTTTTTATTCCCTGTTGGACCAGGTTGGGCACTGGATACATCAGGCAGTTTGGGAGAGAGTAATGTATTTTGATGGGCTCGATTGGGTATCAGGTAGTTGGAAGGGGAAGAGAGCCAGATTTTTTCTTTTGTTTTCCTACGGGTCAACTGGATCTATCAGGTTGTTGGGAGAGGTGGACAGATTTGTTTTATTCCCTGATGGGTTGAGCACTGCACCCATCAGGTAGGTGGGAACTGGCTCCATCAGGTTATGGGGAGGGGGGAGGGCATGTTTTTTATTCCCTGACAGGCAGGGTTGCATACCAGACCCATCAAGTAGTTTGGAAGAGAGGAACATATTTTTGTTATTCCTTGATGGATTGGGTTGGGTATCAGACCCATCGGGCAGTTGTGGGAGGGGGGGGAAGATGGCCACATTTTTTTATTTGATGATGGCTGGATCTGTTTGGTTGCTAAGGGATGGGGACAGAAGTGTTTTATTATGTGATGGGAAGGTTGGACACTGGACCCATCAAGTAGTTGGGGAAGGAGGGCAGACTTTTTTTAAATTCCCTGACTGGTCGGGCTGCTCTACAGACCCATCAGGCAGTTTGGAGAGGGGGTCAGATTTTATTTTATTCCCTGTCGGGCCATGTTGGGCACCAGAAATTCGATTCTATTCTACATTCCCCATGTTGCTAGTATGATCTCCTGTACCTTGTAAAACACTTTGGGATACAGTGTGCATGAAAGTCATGTTGGCAAAGTTTTGTTTTGCAGAGTGACTCACACTGGCCCTCTCTTGCTCCAGTAACTAATCCTGCCCCCCCCCCCCCATAGCCCTTTATTTTCCCAGTCCCTGGCCAGGCTACTTGAATACACTGGAAACTCAGCTGTTTCTTCTTTATACAGAGAGAGGTTGAGAGAGAGAGAGATTTACCTGATCCTACAAGCATCAAATGGATCCATTTCTTTGTCTTTTTTCATTTAAATAATTTAGTAGCATGACAGTTCTCAGTTTTATACCGGCAATTCATTTAAAAAAATGAAGATTAGCTTTCCATTCATGAAGTGAATTGGTTCAGTTCTGGGGTTGCTCAGGCAGTAAGGGAAAAAAGGTTGGTCTATAGAAATTTCAGGAAGACCAAGAGAGAGAGAGAGGTGACTAGAGAAAATTAACTAAGGTTTGCTAGTGAGGCAAGTAAGGAAATCTGGTGAGCAAAGGCACAGAAGGAGCTGCAGATAGCTGAAGAAATTAAGAAGGGGAGAAGGCTTTCTTTCACTATATAAGTGAGAAAAGGTACAAGAAGGAAGGGATTGTTAGGCTTAAGAAAGGGGAGGAGTGGGTGGAGGATAATGGGGGGGGAGCAAACATACTAAATGAATACTTTTGTGCCAATGCCTTCAGGTGGGAGAAGAGGAGCGGGGGGGCGGTCACAGATGTGGTGATAGAGGTGCATAGGATTAGGACAGGGCTGCTGGTATCTCAAAAAGGATATTAACCTGCTTGAGAAGGTCCAGAGGAGGTCTACAAAGATGATAACGAGTCAGCAGGGTAAGGCATATGAGGAAAGGTTGAGGGCACAGAACATGTACTCCCTGAAGGACAGGAGAGAGAGAGAGAGAGAGAGAGAGGGGACATGATTGGGACCTTCAAGTAGCCGAAAGGGATAAATAAAGTGGATAAGTAGAGTCTCTTTAAGCTGAGTGGCAACCATAACACGAGGGGGTACAGTCTTAAGTTCAAGGGTGGTAGGTTTAGGAGGGAGGTCTGGAAGCACTTCTTCACAGAGAGGGTGGTGGATACATGGAATGTGCTGCCGGACGAGGTGATCTCGTTGAAGACAGTAGGCAGCTTTAAAAGAGGCTGGGATAGGCACAGGGGAAGGTAAGGATCATGGGTAGGGAGGATGGGAGGAGTGGGGGGGGTCAGGGACAGTAGCTCCAGCTGTGGACCCTGCAATATGAGCGGGCTAGATAGACCAAATGGCCTTCTTCTACTACTGGCTTCTTCATATGTTTGTATGTAAGTGGGGCAGATTGAAAGTTGATTGTACTTCCTCTCTGGGCTCATTCATTGTCATTCTTTCACAGTAGGAGAGGGGGCTAGGCTAAACAACCTGAAAACTTCTTCAGTGATATCACCTAGGTCTGCTGCACATTCACAAGACAGCTGCCACTTGCTCAACTGGTTCTCATGCACTCACCTCCTTTTAGCCAACAGAAAGCTAGCAAAGCATTACCAACAGCTACAAGAAGCAATAGCAAGGCACAACTCATTCTCTGACTGTTATAACAAACTCTGGTCATAGCCAATATGGTTGCACAGAGCTTTTCTGAGCATTATGGAGCAGAATAAAGGTGTGCTGCCAGAGTATGTCACTCACAAGATGGCAGCGGTGACAAAACTGCACATGTGCGATACTCACACATGGGCAGTCTGAGTCCACGGCCATCTTGTGCATGGTGCTCATCAGTTTTGCAATTGCGAAGAAAAAGTGCCCCGTGAAGTGGGTGTGTTTATGTGGCCGGGGGGGGGGAGGGCCACATAAACACAACCACAGGAAACTGTGCTGCAGTACTGTGGAAGCACACCAGACAGCGGTCCGGTCACATGCTTCCACGGTGCTATTCTGAGACACATTGGTTATAACATCTGCGGAGCTCTGCCCACGCAGCCATAATAAAGTGTATCCAAGTCCACTAATGCATTTCATTGGGACAGCTGCAAAACACTTCCTGACTTTGATCGCAGTAGGAACTGGTGTACTATGCAGGTCAGCCTTAAACACACACACACACACACACACTCACACTCTCTCTCTCTCTCTCTGCTCCCTTCTACTGCCAGCAAAGCAGGCTGGGAGACAGAGCAAATGAAGGAAGGGCCATACTATTTAATCCATGTCCTATCAGGGAGAAAACATTTTAAGCACTGATTCAGACCTATACCTACCAGGCCATGGCATAGGCCTTTTGGACAGAGACTTTAGAGACCAATATGTCTGTTTTCTTTATGGTGCTCCACATTTACAACTGTGCATAAATAAAGGAAAGAGAAGCAAGCAAGAAAAGGAAATGGCAGTTCAGGTAGGTATCCTGGGGTTAAGGGGGAGTTGAAATGTCAGGCCGGGAGAAGTCCACTCTCAGGTCCCAACAAACAGATGCTGTTACAGCAAGCTTTATTTAGGTTAGGATGATATAAGGAGGAAATATAGGTAGAATCAATAAAATACACTATTTTTCACAAGAGCTTTTTTTTTGGGGGAGCAGTGCTTTAGATGCCATAATGCTTAAGAGCAGAATGTTTTTGTTAGCCAGTGTATAATTACTTTACTGATCTCCTGTGAGATTTTGTGTGTGGGGGTGGGGGGGCGGAATTTGCACTTGTGTATGTATGTGTGCATGCAGGTGAGGCAGTGAGAGTGTGAGGACTGTGAAAAGTGTTTCTGTTTTGTCACATGATAGAGACTGAAGTGTGATTGTGAGTGCAGGTGAATTATAGAAGTGTATAGTTACTGGTGAGGGCTAAAGATGTATAGTAGGAGTGTGTGAGTGGTATGGGACATGTGGCTGCATTGGCACATGGTAGTGCTGTAGTGTGATTGTGGGTGCAAGTGAAGGTTATGAGTATGTGTGTGTTGGTGCAGGTGATGAGTATTAGTGTTAACGTGGGTACAGGTGAGGCATTGATATGTGTGTGTGTGTGTGTGTGTGTGTGTGTCAGAAGCAGTAGTGTGACCGTGAGTGCAGATGATGGGTAGGAGTATGAGCATAGAGAAGTGTTAGTGAAAAGCAGTGTTGCCCTGGAATGGTTCTTCCCCATCAACACTGTACTTGCATTATAAGTTCTAACAGTTGTCAAAAATGGACAGCTAGCAGTGCTACCATGGCTGATGTTAAGGTGTATGATGCAGAGTGTAATTGAAGATAACACAGATACCAGACATATGTGCTTATAGCTCAACACACCCTGTGCATTGATTGTACTGCACATTTTATTGTATTGTATTGTTGAATTATCAGCATTGCTCTGTCTCCCCTGTGCTCTTCCCCCGGGGACACCTGTGGAAATGAGCTATCCACAGATCAGTAGACCTTTCCTGGTGAAGCTTAAATCAATAAATTGTTGGTGCAGGGGAGGCATCAAAGTACTGTATGTACCCGAGTATGGGTGAGGAGTGTATGTGCATGTCTGCGACTGAGGGATAGAAGTGTGGGTGTAAAAAAACAACTTGCTAATTAATAACTATTGTGCTCTGGATATTCATTACAGTCTAAGCCACACATTAATTCTGTATTCCCAGTCAGAATAATGTATTAGCAGCTGTTTTGGCTCTAACCAGACGTTGTTAGTAGTGGGAGGACAGAGTAGAGCTCCCCTGTTTTCTGCATGAAGTACCCAGGGTACTAATTCAGATAAATCCATCACATATGATGGGTACGGTAACTGGATATATTAATCCTTCTCAACTGTTAGGAATGATGAACTGTGTTGCAAGCTTTATAACATTATTTTTTCATTGCACACACCACGTTCAGATGGGGAGTCCCCCTGCACGAACACTAGTCCTTTTATCCAGATGGGTTGTCAGCATTCAAGAAGTAAAGACTCAGCACACAAAGTACAATCTTGCTCAGCAGGCTTATAAAACCTTGCAAAGGCCCATTGGGAAGCCAAACCTGATGTATCTAATGTAGTCTGAAAGGCTACTCAATGCTGGTTTGCCTTAAAGGCAGAAACTGCTGTAGTGTTGCTTCAATTTCTGTCTTGGCCATAACTTTTAGTGACTAACTGAATCTTTAGAGATTTTCTTATGTGGTCTCTGAAGTTTTTTTCTACATTTCTTAGTAGCATAGTTCTGTGCAAATGTTATAATGTACCAACAATGCAAAAAAGAGCATTACACAGAATCCTTTCAAATGGAAACATATTAACTGTAAAGAATGTGGAAGCTGTAAGTAAAATGACGCAACATTTTTTACTCATGTTTTTTTAACCATACAGTTCATTTCCAGCAGAATTCCTAATAAATAGATGAGACGTATAGCTTCTCTATAGAACATATGTTTGTGATGCCATTGTTATTGCATTATTTGTTGTAGTCTTAGAGGAGGGGGAATCATTTATTATTTGCAATTCTTTATAATCATGTTTCCTATAATGATATTCATACACCCTAAGAATCCATATTTAACTATATTTGAATAAAGTTGATGTCAAAAATGGTAGTCTGCACTGTTTTCCAGCAACATTCTGTACAGTTCTCTTCATGAACCAGGAGTTTGGAGTTTTCACTACAGAGTGGCTCTGCATGTGTACAGTTAGCTCTTAGAAGTGTTCTGATGGGTCAGCAGTTCATGCTTAATTCTCTACACAAACCATGACTAAGTTAGAACTCCAAATTCTTGGTTCCACTGAGAGAAATGTACACAATCATGTCCATTAAGTAAGCAATAAGACATAACAAGGTGTGCATTATGGTGAAATAATCGCACGCCTCAAGTGCATTGTTAGGCAGGAGGCACAGCCAAGTGCTGTCAAATGCAGCTGAGAAGTGCAATTATTTCGTCATTATGGAACACCCCGGGAGTGTATTATTGCTCTTATAATAACTGGGTTTCCCTTTTTCCCCATAGGGAAACCGTGGCATAATTTGCCATAATAAAGGAGTGTTCATTACGGCAAACACACGCACAGTTTCCCTCGCTCTTTGCGTGCGCCCCCACAGGTTAGTGCTTCCCCAACTACTCTCTCTGCTTCCCTTGTACCCACTCAACCGCCAGAGGAACTCAGCGATAAGTTATATTAAAAGCAAAAATGTAAATTTCCACATATTGGTGGATAAGAAAATACTTTAAAACAAGTTTAAAATCTCACCCAATGAAAGTGTGATGTCCATCTGAAAACGGAGCTGGACTGCGGACTCACCAAAGTGCCTAGTATTTCATATTATTGCTGTGGCAAAAATGGGGATACCCAGCAATTATATAAAACAAAATGTGGGGTGGAGTGTGTAAACTTGAAGTTTACATACACCTGAGTAGTTATATGTTTTCACAAACCCCTCGAGCTTCACTCTCTGGGTTTATGTAACATCTAACCCCCTGGGGGGGGGGTGGGATGTAAATGTGTTGTTACACACACCACCACCACCCCATGCTTTATTCTATATATAAAATGGCATTTAAGTACATGACTTGAAATGAATGGAAATAAGAAAAAAGTATTTTAAAAAGATAACTATTGGACCTTTTATTGAAATATGCTTCCATTTTAACTCTGAATACAAAACATAGTCCCCTTTCTGGTAACTGTGGGGTTAGTTAAAAACAAAACATAATGAAAACTGTGTGTGGCACACATTTTTTCTATAAGAAAAAAAAATGTTACCTTGCATTTTAAATCTGTACAAGTACTGTTTCTTAATGGAAATGTGTTCAAAACTTTAAACCTGCCAGGTTGCCTTTTTTTGGTGGAGGATTGATAGATTTCACCTAAAAATACCCAGGCATGATTCAAATGTATGTGCTTTTATAAACTTCAGGAATGTGTTTCAGCAGTTTGGATTTTCCTCTGCCTGTGCAACTGCGTTTCCTACTTTTGCTCTTTGTTTATGAAGTATTAGTGCCTACTTTCTTCATCCTGTTTTATTTCCTCTGTCTTTCCCCGCATTCAAGACATGGAATGTTTGCTATGGAATACAGGGATTCAAAATTATGCTGAGTTCCACTGGCAGAATGTTTCTCTCCTAACAAACTGTACACACAAACAACAAAGGCCATTTCTAGAGCCACAGACTCCATTATCTAACCGTCAGGGAAAGAAAAGAGATTTCCCTAATGAGCAGTTAAAGACAGAAGGAGGATTTTCCATTGTCGG
The DNA here is from genome assembly GCA_016271365.2 of Neoceratodus forsteri. Lineage (NCBI taxonomy): Eukaryota > Metazoa > Chordata > Ceratodontiformes > Ceratodontidae > Neoceratodus > Neoceratodus forsteri. The sequence continues at coordinate 139,770,374 of CM057453.1, forward strand.
GAAAGGAACAGTTGTAATGAAAACATGAACAGTACTTAATGTTTCCAGTTTGTTTATGTGGGTAAATAGTATGTGATAATCAGGGAAAGAAACATTTAATTAATTTTATTTTTTATTTAAGGTAGTTTTATTTTTAGGGCCTTGTTGAAGGTGTTTTACTCTGTAAAGTTAGCAGCCATGTTTGTAATGGAAGATCAATTCTGGTTGTAGGGGGACTGATGAAGGATAATTCTGGTTGTAGGAAGACTGATTTGCTCATTGCGTAACGTGGTTTAAGACCAGAATGACCATGCATTATGCACTACTATTGAATGGTCACCTGACTGGTTTTAACCAATTAAAGTTCTTTGATTTTTAGACCCATTTTATAAAAGAAAACAATACCATAGTGTGTCATATTGGCTTTTATTAAAGCACAGTTAAATATGGATCATTTGGAGGCATGAATATGATTTATGACAATATGAACATTAAATGCAACTACAAATTAGAAATGATTTCCTATCCCCTTTAATAGACATGAAGTCTGTTTTTTAGTTGTTGAGAATTGCCTCAGTAATTGACTGAGTATGGGCAGTTCAGTAAATGCCTTGATGTTTGAAGCACAATATGCTCGATTATTTTCAAATTCAGTGTTATTTTCTGAGGTCTGAAAGAGACGTGGACACTGTGGATCTTTTGTAAACTGCAGTGCTGTGTTTACAGTGTATCAAACAGGCTACAGAATGTGTTTCATTTTCAAAAAGAAAGAAAAGTTTCATTTTTAAAAACATTTTAAAATAACTTGGGCACCATACAAGTATAGTAACACCAAAATATAATTCACCCACAAAGCTGTACTGAGCATGCTGCCAGCATGTAAAAACTTTGCAAGTATAGCAGTTTACTGTGGCACCATTGAGCTATTTTATAAACGTTATTGCACTTAAGAACTACAGTAAACAGGAGCCACTGGGTAATGCATACAGAAGGTTTTGTGGCTGAACACTGTCACATTTGAAATGAATTGATGCAGCTCTGAGAGAATAGCACTGCATTAAGGAATGGCATACAGTATATAAGAATGCAGTTATAGTTGGTTGATATGACAAATAACTGGTCTAGTTTTGATATATGTCATCAATTGTAAATAAAAATACATAAATACATTGTTCGAGTTTCAAAGACACAGTTGGAGGGAAAATGTGGTATTGGGGTGTTTCCAATCCTAACAGCCATCCCACTCCCCATGCCCTTAACCTTGTGACACAAGGCTAAGCTACAGGTCAAGGGGCTGTGTCCCATGGGTCTCCTGCTTGAAGCTACAGGTCCTGAGCTGTGCACCACAAGTCTGGTGCTTCACATAGGGCCAGCATCATCTGCCATAACTTTCTTTGTGTGGAGCCCCACACAAAGCAAAAGTTAAGTTATAACTTTCTGTGTGCAGCACCCTACACGAAGAAAGTTTGATAGATCTTGTGGATCCAAGGTGGAGTAGCACACTTGAGGGGCATGGACTCCGACCTGTAACTTGATGCAGTAGACCCATTGGTCATGACCCTGTACCTGTTGGTTGACCTTAGGTCTTAAAGGCAAGGGACTGGGGGAACTGTGCGTTTAGGTTGGAAAAATCCTAAAACCACATTTCCCTCCTTTGGTGGCTCCGAACCCTAACAATGCATTAACATAGCTTTTTGCAATGATGTGTCTATGTATCCATACATTTCTCTCTCATATATATATATATATATATATATATATATATATATGTTTGTGTGTGTGTACATCTATCTCTATATATATATTGCAAAAAAACTTTGCTAATGCATCAATTACAATGTTTACTACAGCAACAAAACTAGGGAAATATGGCGTTAGGGTTTCCAGCCCTAACGCCTCACCCCCACCGACAGGCATCGGGGGTGTGCCTTGGGGTCGTTGGCCCTAACACTCACCCCATTCCATAAATAAATAAGCTCAGATGGGTACAGTATATGAGAATTGGGTGAGTGTTGAGGTTGATGACCCCAAAGCACACCTCCGATGCTTGTTGGTGTCTGCAGGGTGGGGGGTGGGGCGTAAGGGTTGGAAACCCTAACGTCATATTTCCCTAGTTTTGTCACTGTAATAAACGCCCTAACTGATGCTTTAATGAAGGTTTTGCAATGAATTTCTTAACTTTTTCAGATAGTTTACTGGTATCCCTCCCACCCTCCATAACTGTCCCTTTATCACAGTGGGAGTGCAAGTCTCTTTGGGCCCCGAGCTCCCTTGCTTAGTGATTTTCCTTATTTTACTGTGAGAGCACAGGGTGCTGCGGACTGTGCGCACCCATCCCTCCATAGATACGAGACTAACTTATCAGCATAGCCATCTTATTGCTCCAGCACATGTACCCAATAGAAAAAAAAATTTAAATCACCGCCAAAATATAATTCTGCGCAACTGCAGTGCCATTTCATGCCACAGGTGTGAAAACACATTTTGGACAAGATTTGGAAAGTGACAGTTGTACTTTTCATGAGGTAGTGTGAAAATGGCTATGTTGAAAATTTAGAGTCAAAAAATTAAAAATTAAAAAAGTTACGCACATGCGTAGAAACATTTCAATGAACGTGCGTAAGTTTGACATTTTTAAGAATTTGTTTCACCAAATTGTCAACATGGGCTTTTGTGGTCCCCACCTCATGAACAGTGGCTCTGTCATTTCGTTAATCAGTCCTGAAAGCTTATTTCACGCAATGACTGCGCCATTCCATGCCACAGGTGTGAAAAGATGTTCTGGGCAGGATGTAAGACATGACTGCTGTACCATTCATGAGGCAGTGTGATAAAATGGCTATATTGAAAATTTGGACTGAAAATATAAAAAATTGGCAAAGTTATGCGTGTGCGAAGGAAAATTTATATGACCGCATATAACGCGGGCATTTTTTTGTATTTTTGCACCAGATTTCAACATGGGGTTTTTGGGACCCCACCTCATGAACACTGGCATTGTCATTTCGTTAGTTGGTATTGAAAGGTGTAGCGTCTGATAAATCACCTTACAGGTCTGATTAACAAAACAACAGTGACAGTGTTCATGAGGAGGGGTCCCAAATACCTCATGTTGAAAATCTGGTGCAAAAATACCGTAAAATGGCCAAGATATCAACATAAGTTGAAAACGCCTATGACAGCCATTATACGGCACTTACCTTGATTCCTCAGTTTGCGGTTCAGCTTTGAAGAGTGCAGATGTGTCCTGGTTCACAGCAGATGACCCTGGGAGGTAAGGATAGGGTAGGAGGAGTGGCAGATCCTCAGTGGGAGGGTTGGGGTTGTGGGAGGGAGACGGCAAGGGACTGTTTTCTTTTTTTCAGCTTAAACAAAAAATAAAGACAACGAGGGACAGTTTTCTTTTTTTCAGGAAGGAAGAAAATCACCATTTAGGGACACTGGGATTGGGCTCCCCAGTGTCCCACACTGAAGGGGAGTGGTGACACATGTCTGGAGACACTGAGACTGGGCTCCCCAGTGTCACACACTGTTGGGGGGGCATAACTCGGACCCACTAGGAGTGGGCTTCCCAGTGTGCCACATTGCAGAGATGACTGGGGATGCTGGCAGTGGGCTCCCCAGTGTCACACACTACCCAGGAGGGCACACGGCATGCTTGGGGACACTGGAAGTGAGCTCCCCAGTGTCTCAGAAGTGGTGGGAGTGGGCTTCCAGTGCTGACAAGGGGATTGGGCCCCCCTGATGTTGGCAACTTAGAGGACTTTTTGTGCAGCTTCCAATAATGTGCATCTCACGCAGCTGTACACTAAATGTTCGCATATGTAGTGTGTGTCAAAATAGGCCTATTTCGGCACATACCACTTTTTCGAACATTTAATATCCAGTTGTGGCCCAGGATGCACATTATTAAAAGCATTCATAAGTAAAATAAAACAAAAAACACTTCACCCGGTGTGGATCTCTGGTGGAGCAGAGGACCAGACAGAGGACTGCAAGGCTCAGGGTCCGCAGTTTGAGACCAGGCTTTAATTGTTTTTGCACCTACAGTGAAGCCGAAAAAATAATGTAGAGTCTGGCCTTGAACCCAAGGCCTTGCGTTATACAGTACTGTATCTGATCCTCTGCGCCACCAGAGAGCCACATCAGTGGAAGTGATTTTTTTACTTGACTTTCAAAAGAGAGACACGTGCTAAAATAACCTATACTTTTTTCGCACATACCACATTTTCGATCGGAAGATGACGGTGCATGACCTGAGCAGGTAAGTAAAGGGTAAGGGGGTGCGGTGGTGGGAGGGTGGCTGCCCAGTGGGAGGGTCTGGATGGGGGAAGGGGATATTGGGGAGGGGGATATTCTGGTCCCATATTAAGTTCTTCCTGGGCTCAAACCAGTCTGCTACTCCAAATAACATGTCCCTAAAAGACATCCACTCTAACAATCCCCTCACCATTGCTAACTTCTTTAACAAGCAGTTTGGTGACCTTACTCAATACACCTCCACTTTCCCTACCCCATCAAATCCTGTCATACAAGCAAAATCCACTGGGCACACTTTCCACTTCAAATCTATCCAGAGTAATGAGGTTCTCAGACTTCTGCGAAACATCTCAAGAGTATGCAGCCGTGGGGTCAGATAACCTGGAACCTAAGCTCCTAAAATTAGCTGCCCCACACATAACTGGTCCCCTTGCTTTCATCTATACTTTCTCTCTGTGTCAAAGCTTCGTCCCTGAGATATGGAAGTCGGCCAGCGTTACCCCGTGCTTAAAAATGGTGACCCACTTGACCCTACCAACTACAGACCCATTGCCATCCTATCTGCTCTCAGCAAAATTTTGGAGAAACTAGTTGCCATCCAAACCACAGACTTTCTTCTGAAACATGACCTCTTAACTGATGCTCAACGTGGTTTCTGCAAGGGCCATAGTACTACTACTGCCCTGCTTAAACTTATGTCCGACATGCTAGTGGCCATGGACTCTGGCTCGCTCACTGGGGCTATTTTCATTGACAAGACCAAGGCATTCGATCTCGTTGACCATGCCATCCTGTCCACCACTCTTGACTCTCTAGGTTTCTCGTCAAACGTTGTGAATTAGTTTAATAGCTATCTGACTGATAGGTCCCAATATGTGAAATTTAACTCTACCCTTTCCGACAAGGTTACCATCAATATTGGGGTTCCCCAAGGGTCTATCTTAGGTCCTCTGCTTTTCTCAATTTTTATCAATAGCATTACCTCAAATCTCTGTAAAACTTCCTCCCTACTATATGTGGATGACATTGTACTGTATACCAGTTCCAAGAGTATTGATGACATAAACTCTTGACTCTCTTGTGACTTTCAGCTTATCCACCAGTGGCTTACAAATCACAAACTTATTCTAAATAAATCAAAGACCCAAGCAGTGTTATTTGGCTCAAGTATCAAACTCAGACATACCCATACACTCTTTAGTGTCTCCTCCCCGATGGCACATCTGTAGGTGTTGTATACTCCTTCAAATATCTAGGGGTCACTCTAGAGCCATCTGAGTTTCGACCTTCACATTCAAGCTACCTGTAAGCAGGTAAACTCCAAACTCGGTATTGCCTATCGTACTTGCTATGCGCTCACCCCCCAAGCCAGGCTTGCCATTGCCACGTGGGATACTACCCTCTCACATATAGGTTGCCACAAATGCGTTTCTGCCTTAACTCAAGCTCTGAAAGTGGGATATTACTTACATAATATTTGTCGCTTCGCATCTTGCTCCCCCTGTCTGAAACATCACTGTCTCCTCTACTCAGACCTGGGTTGGCTTCCTCCTCAAGAATTAAGGTCTTATGCACTTGGATCCATCACGGACAGCATCATCAGATCTCACTCACCTAAACCTCTGGCCAGTCTCTTTCTCTACCACAAATCCAACTATTCTTTGTGCTCTACGGACCATGTCCCTGTTCTCATTCCAAGACCTCGTACTTTGAAAGGTGGTCGTAACTTTGCCTGTCACGCACCACTTTTCTGGAACATACTCCCTTTAACTCTACGTCAAAATGCATCCCACATCTCCTTTAAGAGAGAACTACGCCACTATCTCTTATCCTGTTGTGCGTGCTTCTGCTTCAAACCACCATAACCCAAACTCTTAAATCCCACACCTCTCTCTTATTGTTCCCCTGGGACCCACTCCAACGAGGAGCATTTCTTTCAATCTCATTCTCCTTATTTCTTGTATTATCTTCATTCCATTTCTTCTTTTCCTTCTATCAGAATTTCTCTGTTTGTGCTTTCTCAAGTTAACTGCACAACCCTCCTCTTCTTTCACCAACTAAATCAGTTTTGGATTACCTGCACTTACCTCGCTATATCTATTTCTCCCCCCAACCTATTGCCTCATCTCTCCACCTTCTCTCTCTCTATCTCCCTCATCTCCGTACTATGCTTGGTTACTATCCTTACCCCACCATATCTATTCCCTCCAAATTATTGACTCCTCCTCTCTCCTCCTTTCTCTCTATCCCCCCTCTCACCAATCTCTGCCTGGCCACTACCTGCTTTCACAGCACTTTATTCCTCACTTGTTGACATACCGCTCAGTTACATCAAAAATGACTGGTTTACTGTCTCTTTCATGTAAACTTAAATGCTGTATTGTCTTTTTGTCATATTTTACCACTGTATATGTTTCAAACATTTATATATTACTTGTGTTATTGTACAAATATGTAACTACTTGATGTTTTGTCTCTCTTACCCTCCTGGGTCATGCCTGAAAATAGTCTTTTGGCTAGTGCACCTTACCCGGTAAACAAAAACTAAATAAATAAAATATTGGGATGACGAGGGAAAGTTTTCTTTTTTTCAGGAACAGATGATCAGAACACATTTGGGGACTCTGGGAGTGGACTCCCCAGTGTCTCACACTGCTGTTGCGGGGTTGGGGGAGTGGGGGCATGTAATGCCGACACGGAGATTGGGGCTCCTGATGTTGGCACATGCAAAAGCAAAGGGGCTCCATGGGGGGCATCTGACACTGGGAGTGGGCATCCTGGTGTCAGAATATAATAATTAAAAATCAACAGTAAGGGAGGGTGGGGGGATGGCACCACATAACAGGGAGGGATGTGGGATGGTGCCACTGGACACCAGGGACAGGTGGGGGCTGCCACTGGACAGCAGGGCAACATAAACGGGGGTGCAACTAGACATGACACAAAAGGGGCGGCTCAAGGCTGACTCTGTAGCAGGTAGCACGAGTTCTAGCTGCAGCTACAAAAGTCAAGAAAATACCGTTTTTCTCATATTGAGAATGGGAAAGAAGAGGTCCTCTCATTAAACTCAGCACCCAACATTTTGGGTGCTCAGCAAACATGTTTTGGGCCACATGTAAAAACAAAATCAGAATATAGCCAAAGGGGTCCCCTTTACCTAAGGTCTAATTTTTTTTATTACACTCATTCTCACATGTTTACAGTACTTCACTTCCTCATGTTCACCAGTGGCAAAACAAAATGGCAGATACAAACGAGCTCTGCCATTGCAAACCCATATACTATGCAAGAAGATTGACTTACTTTGCACGAAAAAGAGTCACATTTGTGTGCAAAGAAAGTATTTTGCAAAAAATAATTTCTTTCATGCCTGACATATAACTTTTCCCATAAGAAAATAATGGGAAAATTTAAAATGTAATAACTTTTGAACAGATTAATATTTTTTCACCAGACCTTCAAAAGGCACATCTGTGAAGCAAAGGCTTTTTACCCTGAAATTTTCAGAGCACAACCTAAAGCCATTTCTGGGATCCAGGTGGACCAAAAAAAGGCAAAAAACAGATTTTTCAGTTTTTTCAACACTCTTTATCTCCAAAACCATTCAATGGATTTGCACGAATTGGGGTACATCAAGAGATCTACTCGTAGAGATTATGCTTGCCAGATTTCATGCAAATCTATTGAACAGTTCCAAAGTTATTAAACTTCACAAGTTCGGGTTTAACATAGACGTTACCTTTCACTCTAACTATACTGGTGCAGATGCACCAGTATAATATAAAATATATATATATGTATATATGTATAAATTGCAAAAAACTTCGCTAATGCACCATTAGGGTTGAACCATCAAAAGTAGGGTCATGCAACCTTAAGGTTCCCAAGCGTAAGACCGCACCCCCACTGTGCATGCAGGAACAGGCATGATGGATGTGTTTTGGCATTGTGAACCCGAATGCTCACCCCCATTGTCCTATACTGTACCTATCTTACCTTACTCATGGAATGGGGTGAGCATTAGGGTTTACAACACCAAAACACATTTGTCATACCTGTTCTTGCATGCACAATGGGGGTGCAGTCTTACGCTTGGGAACCCTAAAGTTGCATTTCCCTACTTTTGATGGTTCAACCCTAATGGTGCATTAACAAAGTTTTTTGCAATGAATATCCTTACTTTTTCAGATAGCTTACTTGTACCCTTATTTGTCTGTAACTTTAGCAGTTTTTCCAATTTTGACCCCAAATTTTTAACATAGTCTTCTTAGGACACCTTCTCATAAACCCCGTAAGTGAAAATATTCAAATCAATGGCAAAATACCATTCTGCACCACATGTGCAAAAAGGAAAAATTACTCACCTTAGTAATGTTGTTTCTTCTAATGGAGTCTTGCTATATTATAGACATTAGCAGTTTGTTCCAGCTCTAGAACTGCCCCGGAGTGAAATGGTTAAAACCATTCCAAAATAGAATTTTGGCACAAGAGCAGCTCTATCTGTGTCCTTTCAAACTTGAACTGTCAGATCTTACTGAGCCACTCACTAAGGTCTGTGGAAGCTGTAACTACACTAGCCAAATGGCTACCTAAATAATAACAACCATTGATGGTCCCAACACCCAAGACTCAAGTCAGGGGACCAGAAATACTAACACCATTCTAATAATATGAAATGGAACATAATATAAAAACACACACACACGTACACATACACACCCCCAAAGTCCCAAAGGGACAAAATGCTAACAGGACATAAGTAGTGCCCACACTAAGTTGCCCGTACTCACCAAGTAGAGGTTCTGAGAGGGGCAGGTTGGGAGGTCTATAATATAGCAAGACTCCATTAGAAGAAACAACATTACTAAGGTGAGTAATTTTTTCTTCAAACAACATGAAGTCTTGCTATATTATAGACATTAGCAGAATACACAGCAGTACCTCCATGAAGGAGGGCAGAACCGACTTAGGGAATAGGCTGTGAAGAACAGCTGTGCCAAACCGAGCATCTCCTGGCCTGGACATCCAGGAGTAATGCTTGTAAAAGTGTGTACCGTTTCCAAGTAGCAGCCTGGCAAATCTCTAATAAAGGATATCTCTGGCAGCAGCTAGAGACGAGCTGTACCCCTGGAATGAATGACCCTCAAACTGGGGCTCTGCCCACTTTCTGATAACAAAATTGGATACAAGAGACAATCCACCTGGCTATTGATCTCTTAGTAGCAGGTTTGCCTTCCCAACTTCACCATAGGTAAGGAAAAGTTGAGGGATTCGAACCCAGGACCTTTGGTACGCCTATATAATAACTAAGAGCCTCTTAACATCCAGGCTGTGCAACCTCCTCTCACCCGAAGAGGAGTGATCAGTGAAAATACTGGAAGGGAGATAGATTGATTAAGATGGAAATCTGAAACCACCTTAGGCAAAACTTCCTATTAGTCCTAAGGACTACCTTATCCCTGTGGAAAGAAATAAAGTCAGTCTCCACTGACAAGGCTTGCAATTCACTTATGCGTCTGGCAGAAGTGATAGCCACTAGAAAAACAGTTTTCCAAGTTAGGTACTTAAGCTCTGCAGAAGACAGAGGTTCAAAAGGGGGTTGCATTAACTGGGCAATGCAAACATTAAGGTCCCAAGCAGGGGCCGGTTCCCGAAAGGGAGGATTAGTATGGAGTAACCCCTTAAAAAACTTGGAAAACACAGGATGAGAGGAAAGAGGGGATGACTTTCCTGCTGACACAAAAGCAGACACAGCTGCCAAATGAACTCTCAGGGTAGCTGGTCTGAGACCCAAGGAATTAAGATGTACCATGTAATCTAACAAAAGGGCAATTCAGCAGATTCTGGGGAAATATTTTTCCCAGCACACCAAATGGAAAACCTTTTCCATTTAGAACTATAAGTAGCTCCTAGTGGAAGGCTTTCTGGAAGCCTTTAGGATCTCAAGAACACCCTGAGAGAGGTGTAAATCAGCAACTCTAACCCTCAAGAGCCAGGCCTTGAGGTTGAGGGATTTGAGGTCCGATACCAAACCCTTCCTGGGCACAAGTCAACAGATTGTGATTCCTGGGGAGGCACAGGGGAAGATGGACTGTCAGAGACAGAAGGAGGGGTACCAGGGCCACCTGGCCCAATCCGGGCAATCAGAATCACCCTGCAAGGCTGAGATCTGATTTGACTAGTACTTTGAATAGGAGAGGAAAGGGGGGGAAAGCATAGAGGAACTTCCCCTCCCAATCCAGAAGAAGGGCATCCAGGGGAACTGAGCCCAGCACTGGAGGCCTGCAACAGAACAGAGGAAGTTTGTGATTGTCTGGGGCTGCAAAAAGATCTATCTGAGGGATGCCCCACCTGGCAAAAACTATCCCCAGCACTTGAGGATCCAGGGACCATTCGTGATGGCCCTGGGAAATCCTGCTGAGGGCATCCGCTAGGACATTGTCCTTCCCTGGAAGATGAACTGCTATGAGGGAAGTGTTCAGGAATAGCCAGAGACCACAACTTCATTGCCTCGGTGCACAAGGCCAAGACCGAGTGCCCCCCTGTTTGTTGATGTACCACATTGTTGTGGTGTTGTCTGTTCTGACTTGTATCACCTTGTCGTGGACAGATGCAGAAAAAGCTTGAAGAGCTAAAAAGACAGCTCTGAGTTCCAGCAAATTGATGTGGAGCAGAGATTTCTGGGGGGACCAAACTCCCTGAGTGGAAAGGTCGCCCATGTGGGCTCCCCAACCCAGAAGGGAAGCATCTGTAGTGAGAGTCAAGTCGTGAGAAGGGGAAATGAAGGGGACCTCCGCTCTTAAATTGCTCTGATCCTGCCACCACTGGAGAGCTAGGATCAAGGTTCGATCACTGGGACCAACTTGGAAAGGGGTCTCTTCTCTGAGACCAAAGGTTCTCAAGTGAAACTGAATGTCTCTCATCTGAAATCTGGCTCCCTGCACAACAGCTGTGGATGCAGCCATGTGCCCCAGAAGCTGCAGAAAGTGTCTTGCTGGTCGAGAGACCTGCAGAGTGAAGGAAGAGGCCAGAGCCACTAAATTCCTTACCCTTTCTGGGGGAAGAAAGGCTCTGGCTAGCTTTGTGTCCAATTCTGCCCCTATAAAGGTGAGTACCTGGACTGGTTCCAGAACCGACTTTGGTAGGTTTAGCAGAAAACCCAGGGAGGTGAGAAGCTGCTGGGTGACCTGCAGGTGAGATTTTACCTGTTCTGGGGACTGACCTACAATGAGCCAGTCGTCTAGATAGGGAAAAACAGCAATCCTCTGCCTCCATAAGTGGGCCACTGTCACTGCTAGACACTTTGTGAATACCCTTGGAGCAGAGGTAAGGCCGAAGGGCATTGCTCTGAACTGGTAATGACCTGAGGGCAGTTCGAATCTGAGGTACTTTCGATGGGATCTTCTGATTAGGACGTGGAAATAGGCATCCTTGAGGTCCAGGGAGGCTAGCCAGTCCCCTGGCCTTAGGGAAGGGAAAATCATTGCCAGAGTTACCATTTTGAACTTTGGTTTCAGAAGATGCTTGTTCAGATATCTGAGATCTAAAATGGGCCGCCATTCTCCTGTTTTTTTGGGGGTAAGGAAGTATCTGGAATACAGACCCCTGCCCTGATGCAGGGGAGGAACCCTTTCTACTGCTCTGAGAGCTAACAGGAGTGAGACCTCTGTTCCCAGAGCGAGGGTCTCTGAAGCACTTGCAGGTAGAAAAAGTCTGCTTCTCAACTTGGGAAACTTTTTGAAGCTGAGAACCAGACCCTGGCTTACTACTTCCAGAACCCACTTGTCTGAGGTTAAAGAAGCCCAATTCTGGCTGAAGTAAGCCAGCCTGCCCCCCACTGGTACAGGAGAATCGGCCCTGGGCACCCCATCAGGGTGCCTGTTTCGCAGGAGCTTTAGGCTGGGGGGTGGGAGCAGGTCTGCCCACCCCTCGTCTGCCCCTGCCTCTGAAGAAGCCCCTCTGAGCAAAGGCAGAGGAGGCCTGAGTCTGGTAGAAAGGCCTGTGAAAAGGCCTACCCCTACCCCTGGGGGCATGCCTTTGAGGAGTGGCTTGCCGCTCCTTAGCCTGGGCACTCTTGTAAGTAGTCCTATATTCATCCATCTTCTTCATGTAATTCTCTGTCTGCTCTCCAAACAGAGAATTTCCCACCACAGGAAAATCCATAGCCTTAGTCTGGGTATCCTGTGACAAACTAGTACACCTGAGCCAGGCCAACCTACGAAAAGCTACAGATGTGGCCATGACCCTAGAGGAACATCATTAACATCCACAGCAGCATGAAACTGAACTTTAGAGGCTTCAACGCCATCAGCAGCCACCTGTTCTAGTTCACTAGCCAGCTGGCCATGGGCTTGCTTGCCAATTGCATAACAGTATCCCATCTAGATTTCTGATACCTAGCTACATAAGCCATATAATTTGCTTGCCTGAGTCCCAGAGAGGCTGCCATATACTGTTTTTTTGCCATGGCATCAATCTTCCTGGAATCCTTGTCAGGAGGATGTGAAGCCAAGGGAATATTAGCTTTATCACAGGCAGCAGTCTGAACTACCCCAACATGAGTGCATTGCTGAGAAAGGAATTCTGTATCAGGGCCTGACAATGTATACCTTCTGTCCATCTTTTTATCTACAGGAGGCACAGAATTAGGAGCTTTTAAAATTTTAATTGTTTGTTTCCTAAAAGACTTATGTAAAGGAATAGACAATCTCCTAGACTCTGGGCTATCCATCATTTCTACAAAATCAGGCTCCTCTTGCTCATCTACAGCCTCTTCTAAAGGAAGCTGGAAGGTTTCAGCAACTTTTTTATAAAACATAAAATGAGATGGGGACTCAGACAGCATAGGGGGAGATTCTAAAAGTCTGTCTGGGGAGATGTCCGGTTCAGTGGGCACACCCAGACCTTCCCAGCCACATTCATACTGTTCATAATCCTCCTCCTCCTCTGGTTCATAAAATTCTCAATATCATAATCCTGAACCACTGGGACCGGACGAATACCTTTACCAGATAGTGGTGGTTCGGACGGACCCTGAGACAGTGACTGGACAATCTGTATGGCTTTTGTTATCTCTGCAGCAGTTGGAGAAGGAATTTTGGACCCAGACCTGCTGATTTTCTTGTTTTCTTTACTGGAATTGGTTCCTCAGAACCAGCTTTTCTTTGCCCGAGGAAGTCTGGCCCTGGTCAGAGGGTACATCTTATGGTGCTGCTGGCACCGAACGGGCTGGCCATCCGGGTCAGCGGACTTTTGGCCTCTGCCCTGAGCCTGCCCAATCTTTTTCCAGGGTGGCTGCAGGAAATTTTACATACCTGGCAGTCTGACTGGAGGTGGTCAAACCCAGACAATAAACATGTGGTGGGTCAGCCTTGGCAAAGACTTCCCCACAAACATCACAGTGTTGAAACCCAGTGGGCCCGGTTTTTCTTTTGGGTTTCTCAGACATAATGCCAGCCTAACCAAAAACTTGCCCTTTTAACAGCAGTGCCAGGCAAGACACCCTTATCGGTTCCTAACCGTGTCACGGGTATTGGAAAAAACCGTAATAAATCTGTTTTTTTTAGAACCGATAAGAACCGGGAACCGCACTCTAAAATAGTAACTTTAGTTTTAAATGAGTTTTAAACCCACTGATCAGTTCAAACCGAACCGATAACTTACAAGTTCCACACAGACAAACCTTCATTTACTTACTGTTACCACAGATAGAGCTTGAACCGAACGGTTTTATGTTAAATAAAACTATTCTCGTTAAATCCAACCGAGAAAACACTTTTAAACCGAGAAATGAACCGAAAGAGAAGGAGAAATCTCCGGAGTGACTGTTCACTGAGGCGGAGTAAAGAATCTGACAGTTCAAGTTTGAAAGGACACAGATAGAGCTGCTCTCGTGCCAAAATTCTATTTTGGAATGGTTTTAACCATTTCACTCCGGGGCAGTTCTAGAGCTGGAACAAACTGCTAATGTCTATAATATAGCAAGACTTCATGTTGTTTGAATACGTTTCAGGCAGGACGTGGAAAATGACAGCTCAGCTATTCAAGAGGTGGTGTGAAAAAATGGCTATGTTGAAAATTTGGAGTGAAAATATTGAAAAGTACCAAAGTTATGCATGTGCATATAAATATTTCAATGACTGCTCATACCTTGGCCATTTTTAGGAATGTTTTTTTCACCAAATTTTCAACATGGGCTTTTTGGGACCCCACCTCATGAACAATGGCACTGTCATTTTGTTACTCTGTCCTGAAAGGTGATTTTGTGCAGCAACCGCAGAATCCCATTTCAGGTTCAAATAATGCAATGACAGTCATAGTGTTCATGAAGTGGGGTCCCAAATAGCCCACGTTGAAAATTTGGTGGAAAAATACCTAAAAATGGCAAAGATATCAATGTAACTTCAAAATGCCATTGAAATACATTATATGGCAGTTACTGTACCTTGATTCTTCAGTTTGCGGTTCGACTTTGAAGTGTGCAGACATGTCCCGGTCCACAAAAGATAACAGTGGACGACCTCCATAGGTGGATAAGGGGGACGTGGGATGGTGGGTGCTCAGTTGGGGGGGAGGGGATGGCGGGGACAATGAAAGACTGTTTTCTTTAGTTCAGGACCAAAAAAATAAAAACACGCTGGGGACAGTTATCTTCTTTACAGGAAACAAAAGAACCATTTTGGCACACTGGGAGTGGGCTCCAGTGTTCCACACTTTTGGGGTTGCAGTGCCGACACGTGGATCGGGCCCCTGATCTTGGCAGTTAAAAAAAAAACAGAAGGGACTAAGTTGGGTGGATCTGACACCGGGAGTGGGCGTCCCAGTGTCAGAGTTAATGAAATAAGTAAATGAAGAGGGTGAGGGGGTGCCACTAGACACCAGGGAGAGGGGAGCAGTGGCCAGTGATTGGTGGCTGGGAGGAGTGCCACTAGTCAGCGAAATTTTCAGACAGCAACACAAAGCCATTTCTGAGAAATGGCTGTAGAAAGAAATGGTGAAAACATGTACATTTAGGATTTTTTGAGAGTTTGTATCTTCAAAAACACACAACTGATGCACACGAAATTTGGTATGTCGAGACTTACCGCCAGAGATTATGCATACCATATTTTGTGCAAATCCATGGAACAGTTCCAAAGTTACAAAGGTTCAAAAATGTCATAATGGAGAAGGCTTCCTACGACACTATGTAACCCTGCCTGCAAAAACAAGATGCTTATGTGTGAAAACAAGATACATATATGTGAAAACAAGCTTGTTTTACTTTCACTTTTACACATATTCCCCCTCCCGATATGAAATAATGGGAAATTAAATCTTTAATAACTTTTCACGGATTAACTTTTTTCACCAAACCTTCAAAAGGCACATCTGTGGGGAAAAGACTTTCAACCCTGAAAATTTCAGACCACAAGAAAACGCCGTTTCTGAAAAATGACCGTCGAAAGAAATTGACAAAACATTAAAATTTTGTGTTTTTCACAACTCTGTGTCTCAAAAACCACAAAAGGGATTCACACGACATTTGGCATGTCAATAGACCTTCCCCTAGCTGCAAAGCATGCTAAATTTCGTGTAAATCTGTTGTACTGTTGTAAAGTTATTACAGTGCAAACTTTGAGGTTTAACAATAACTGCATGTACATATGTGTGTGTGTATGTATATATATATATATATATATATATATATATATATATATATATATATACTGTATATGTATATATGTGTGTGTGTTGGTGTGTGTGTGTATATATATATATATATATATATATGTATATATATATATATATATATATATACTGTGTGTGTGTGTGTGTGTGTGTGTGTAGTATATATATATATATATATATATACACTGTGTATATATATATATATATATATATATATATATATATAAAATATATGTTTATGTTGCAGTGCAAAGTTTAAGGTTTAACATTAACCACATATATATATGTATATATATATATATATATATATATATATATATATGTATGGAGAGAGAATGGATAGGTATGAATATGTGTTATGAAGTTTTTCACACATCCCAGGTGTGTGATGACTCATAAACCTTGAGAGCAAAGCTCGGCAGGTTTATGTGGTCATGACACACCAAGGGTGTGTGAAAAAAATCCATAACATCAAACTTACCTATCTTTTATTTTTTTTATAATTGCTGGTGTGGAGGTTTAGACTGTATTTCTAGCAGCTTGAAAGAAAAAGACATTTTTTAGCTAGAGTGCAGTTTTATTTTTGAAGAAATTGAACTGTACATGAATAAAACACAGTTTAAAATACTGCTGTTGAAATACTTTTCATGACAAAATGGAATGTAGCAGTTTTAAAGTCTTTTCTTTTGGGAATGTCATAGCAACTGGATATTGGGTTATTATGACGTGTTGTATCAACCAGATTTCAGGTTATTATTGTCTTTGGAGCATAATAACCCAAAATCTGGTTGATGTACATTTTTAACAAAACAGTAATCCGTTTGATATTTATTTTCACCAGTAAATATATATTATAGGGGCACAGTCGTGCCTCTATAGTTTGGGTTGAGTAGCATGTTTAAAGTTAAACCTCAAATTTTGCACTTTTATAAGTTTGCAACCAATCAGTGGATTTGCACAAAATTTGGCATGCACTATCCAGTGGGGTAAATCTCTTGATGTGGTAAGTTTCATTCTGGTTGGATGTGCAGATTCCAAGATCCGTATAATGCAAAAACCTTAAAAGTTGCCACTTTTTGCAGTGATTTTTCTCATCGCCTTGCACCTAGACAGCGTGGAATTTTGGTGTGAATGTTTTATGGTAGAAACAGACTAAGTAACAGAACTGCCGTGCATTTGTTTGGTGAAAAAATATCAGTCTGTTGCAAAGTTATTCAGTTTTTAAGGTCCCATTATTTTTATTGGGCCGCTCACTCTCCAGGACAGAGAGTAAGTTCGACAAAGGATTTGGCCTCATGAAAAAGGATTCTTTTCTGCGAAGAGCCAGTCCTTTTTCACCAGAAAAAAATCCTTTTTCAGGAGCCGCCATCTTGTTCTTTCTTCATGCAACAAACTGTCATGGCTCTGCCCAGGGGTCTCTTCTACAGACATACAAACATGTATCTTGCTCATCGGGAGCTGATGAGCTTCACTTAATGTTTTTTTATAGCTCCCATGGCCTCTGAATGTCTTTTTTTAACTAGTTCCTTTTTTGTCACTCACTAAGATCCTTTTTCGTGAATCCTTTTTCAAACAGAAAAGGATCACGAGTCATGAAAAGGTTCCTCATTTCCCCGGTGTCTAGTGGCATCCCCCCACCCACCAACCGCTGTTGCCCATTTCCCTGGTTTAACGCCATCTGCCTGTTTAACAAGGATATTTAATTTTATTATAGCTACTCATATCTTTGTTTATCTCTCAGACTTCTTTGTGGTTAGCACTTTTTAAACAAATACTTGGTCAAGTCTGGTCACCTGAATTTGCCGTTAGAAGTGTGTAGCCATTGGCTCGAGTAAGAGGTATCTGGGGGTTGTGTGCGGAGGGCAGGCTTGGGCTCCCACTGCTAACTAAACTCGGTTCAATCATTCATGCCTGCCACTCTAATAATGGCCACATTTGTGACCTGCATCGGGCTCTTGCTGCTCCTTATTTATTATAGATTTATTTCAAACATTTTGTCATAAGAAACATACTGCGCTTGTAACATCTCATTTCCAGGTGCTCCTGCTTCAATAACTGTGGGCACTGTAACCCGACTCCTGCTGTCACTGCTCCTGCTCCAATAATGGCCGCACTGTGACCTGGTTTGGGTTTTTCAAACAACATGAAGTCTTGCTGTATTCTGACATATGCAGTTAGGTCCTGCCTTTCAACTGCCCCGGAGAACAAAGAGTTAAACTTTCCATGACCAGCATGGAATGTTCACCACAAGCTCAGTTGAAGCCCCTGTCTGCTGTTGTTTAAACTGCAACCGTCAGATTCTTTACTCCGCCTCACCGAACAGTCGCTCCGGAGATTTCTCCTGCTGCTCGGTTCAAAATGTCGGCTGAAGTGTCGGTTTTTGGTCGGTTTCTACCGAATTGCTGTTACCGCTTAGTCGATTCAAGTCTCTGTCTGTGGTACTGTGAATACTGGATAGGTTTTTTGTTTTGTTTCTGTGCGGAACTTGTAAATTGTGGATCAGTTCAGCTGAACCGATCAGTTTGAGGAAAACAAGCTTCTTACTTTAGAGTGTGGTAACCGGTCCGTATCGGTTCTAAAAAAAACGGATTTAAATACGTTTTTTTCCAAGAACCATGACACAGTCAGGAACTGACATGGGAGTCTTGCCTGGCAGATTGCCGAAAAAAGGGTACGTTTTTGGTTAGGATTGGCCATGTCTGAGAAACCCAAGAAAAAAAAATGGGCCCTCTGTGTTTCAACACTGCAGTGTGTGTGGGGAAGTCTTTGCCAAGGCTGATCCCCACACCACCTGTGTTTATTGTCTGGGGTTTGACCACCTCGATTCAGACTGCCAAATTTGCAAGAATTTTCCCAAATCTACCCTGGAAAAGAGATTAGGTAGACTGAGGGAAAGGGAAGCCGAAAAGTCCGCTGACCCAGATGGCCAGCCTGGTTTGGTTCCGACCGAACCAGAAGGAGTGCCCTCTGACCAGGGCAATACTTCGGGCAAAAGGAGAGCCGATTCCGAGGAATCAGTTCCGGTAAAAAGAAAGAGAAAAGATAAATTGACCGTTTCGGACCCAGAATTTCATACTCCAACCACCGATGAGATAGCCAAGGCGATAAGGATTGTGCAGTCGCTTAGTTCGGTTCTGACCGAACCGGCACCGTCTGGCAGGGGCTCGGTTCGGTTGGTTCCCCCGGTTCCGGATTATACTTTGGAAGAATTTTATGAACCGGAGGATGAGGAGGGAGAGTATGAGGATGATTATGGTGATTGTGAAAGTCTGGATGTGCCTATTGACCCGGACGTCTCCCCAGACAGACCTTCAGGTGTTTCTCCTCCTAGGCTTTCTGAGTCCCCTTCACACTATATGTTTTACAAAAAAGTGGCTGAGACCCTCCAACTTCCTGTGGAGGAAGCAGCAGAGGATCAGGAGGAGCCTGATTATGTTGAGATGATGGACATCCCAGAGTCCAGGAGACTGTCTATTCCCCTTCACAAATCCTTTGGGAAACAGACACATAAAATTCTTAAGTCTCCTAATTCTGTACCTCCTGTGGACAGACGAGTGGACAAGAGGTACACTCTCTCAGGCTCAGACACGGAGTTCCTTTTTCAGCAATGCAGCCATGTTGAGGTTGTTCAGGCTGCTGCCTGTGATAAGGCAAATATTCCCTTGGCATCACACCCCCCAGACAAGGACTCCAGGAAGACTGATGCCATGGCAAAGAAACAATACATGGCAGTATCTTTGGGACTCAGGCAGGCTAACTATATGACCTATACAGCCAGATACCAGAAGTCCAGGTGGGACGCTGTGCTGGCTCTCGCTAAACAGGCCCCCGACCAGCTTGCCAAGGAGCTGGAGCAGGTGGCTGCAGATGGGATTGAGGCATCGAATGTACAGGTTCATGCTGCTGTAGACTCCAATGATGTATCATCAAGAGTCATGGCTATGTCAGTGGCTCTTTGGAGGATCGCTTGGCTTAGATGTACTAGCCTCTCACAGGATACCCAGGCTAAGGCCATGGATTTTCCTGTAATTGGTAATTCTCTGTTTGGGGAGCAGACAGAGAACTACATGAAAAAGATGGATGAGTACAGGACCACTTACAGGAGTGCTCAGGCCAAAGAAAGGCAAGCAACTCCTCAAAGGCAGCAGTCCAGGGGCAGGGGCAGGGGCAGGCCTTTCTAAAGGCCTTTTTAACAAGCTCAGGCCTCCTCCTCTTCCTTTTCACAGAGGGGGTTCTTTAGAGGGAGAGGCAGAAGGGGGATGAGCAAGCCTGCATCCACCCCTCAGCCTAAAGCCCCTGCCAAGCAGACACCCTGATGGGTCTGCCCGGACTGATTCTCCCATACCAGTAGGGGGCAGGCTGGCTTACTTTGTCCAGGACTGGAAGTCTCTTACATCAGACAAGTGGGTCCTGGAAGTAGTAAGCCAGGGACTGGTTCTCAGCTTCAGAAAATTTCCCAAGATGAGAACCAGATCTTTTCCACCTGCAAATCTCTCAGAGACCCTTGCCCTAGAGGCAGAGGTTTCTTCTCTCCTGGCTCTCAGAGCTATAGAGAGGGTTCCCACCCTACACAGGGGCAAAGCATTGTACTCCATGTACTTCCTAACCCCCAAAAAGACAGGAGAATGGTGGCCCATCCTGGACCTAAGATATCTGAACAAACATCTTTTGAAGCCAAAGTTCAAAATGGTAACTCTGGGAATTATCCTTCCCTCTCTAAGGCCAGGGGACTGGCTAGCCTCCCTGGACCTCAAAGATGCCTACTTTCACATTCCCATCAGGTGCTCCCACAGAAAGTACCTCAGGTTCGAGTTGCCCTCAGGCCACTATCAATTCAGAGCAATGCCCTTTGGCCTAACATCAGCCCCAAGGGTTTTCACAAAGTGCCTGGCAGTAGTAGTTGCTTTCCTAAGAAGAAAAAAGATCTCCATCTTCCCATACTTGGACGACTGGCTCATAGTAGGTCAGTCTCCAGACCAAGTCAAGTCACATCTGCAAGTGCTCACTTCCTTAGGATTCCTTCTCAACCTTCCAAAGTCAGTTCTCGAACTAGTACAGCTCCTCACCTTCATAGGTGCAGAACTGGATACAGTAAAGGCAAGAGCCTTCCCTCCCCTGGAAAGGGCAAGGACCATTATGGAACTGGCCTCTTCATTCACCCTTCAGGTGTCTCACCAGCAAGGCATTTCCTTCAGTTTCTGGGCCACATGGCAGCTTCCATAGCAGTGGTCCAAGGGGCAAGATTCCAGATGAGGGACATTCAGTTCCACTTAAGAGCCTTCTGGTCCCAAAGAAAGGATTCCCTTCCCAAACTAATCCCAGTGACTTGAACCCTGATCCAAGCCTTGCAATGGTGGCAGGATCAGGACAATTTGAGACAAGGGGTGCCATTTGTCACTCAGTCTCATTCAGTGATACTCACCACAGATGCTTCCCTGCTGGGCTGGGGAGCCCATTTGGGGAATCTTACCACCCAAGGACTGTGTCACCTCAGGAATCTCTGCTTCACATCAGTCTCTTGGAACTCAGAGCAGTGTTTCTGGCACTGCAAGCTTTTTCCAAATCTGTACAGAACAAGGTGGTTCAGGTCAGGACAGACAACACCACCACCATGTGGTACATCAACAAGCAAGGAGGCACTCGGTCTACGGCCTTGTGCACAGAAGCAATGAAGTTGTGGTCCCTGGCCTATTCCCTGTAAACCTCTCTTATAGCAGTTCACCTCCCAGGGAAGGACAATGTCCTAGCAGATACATTGAGCAGAATATCCCAGGGCCATCACGAATGGGCCCTAGATCCTCTAGTTTTGAAAGTGATTTTCTCAAGATGGGGCACACCAGAGATAGATCTTTTTGCAGACCCAGACAATCACCAACTTCCTCTCTTTTGTTGCAGACCTCCAGTCTTGGGCTCAGTCCCCCTGGATGCTCTGATTCTGAGCTGGGAAGGGAAATTTCTGTATACTTTTCCCACCTTCCCTCTCCTGTTCAAAGTGTTAGTCAAGAATCAAGATAAGGTCACAACCATACAAAGTGATTCTGATTGCTCCAGACTGGGCAGGCAGCCATGGTATCCCTTGTTGCTGTCCCTAGCAGTCCACCTTCCCCTGTCTCTTCCCAGGAATTACAACCTGTTGACATCCTCTCAGGGGAGGATTTGGTACCCGAATCTTCAGTCTCAAGGCTTGGCTCTTGAAGAGTTAGAGTTTGCAGATCTGCATCTTTCCCAGGGGGTTCTGAATATCCTTAAGGCTTCTTGAAAGCCTTCCACCAGGAAGACTTACAACTCCAAATGGAAAAGATTCAGCATTTGGTGTTCTAAGAAGAATATTTCTCCAGACTCTGATGAATTGCCTACGGTTCTGGACTATATTGTCCATCTTAATGGCCTAGACCTCAGACCAGCAACCCTTAAAGTACACTTGTCAGCTGTTTGTGCTTTCTTGTCAGTAGGCAAGCCTTCCTCTCTATCATCCCATCCTGTATTTTGTACGTTTTTCAAGGGATTGCTTCATACCAATCCCCTCTTTAGGGATCCTGCTTCTACGTGGGACCTTAATGTTTGCATTGCTCAGCTTATGCAACCTCCCTTTAAGCTTTTGTCCTCAGCAGAGCTTAAGTACTTGACTTGGAAAACTGTGTTTTTGGTAGCCATTACTTCTGCCAGACGTATCAGTGAATTGCAAGCCTTGTCAGTGGAATCTGATTTCGTCTTTTTTCATAGAGATAAAGTGGTCCTTAGAACTAACAGAAAGTTCTTACCTAAAGTGGTTTCAAAGTTCCACCTCACCCAGTCTATATCTCTCCGTTTTCTTCACTGACCATTCCTCCTCGGGAGAGAGGAGGCTACACAGCTAGGGTGTTAAAAGGGCCCATAGCTACTACATAGAGCGTACCAAGGGTCACAGGTTTGAATCCCTCCAGTTGTTCCTTACGTATAGAGAAGTTGGTAAGGGCAAACCTGCCACTAAGAGATCTGTTGCCAGGTGGATTGTTTCTTGTATACAATTCTATGAAAAACTGGGTGGAACTCCACCCTCAGGCCTGAGGGCTCATTCCACTAGAGGTACAGCTGCTTCCCTGGCTGCTGCCAGGGATATTCCTCTCTTAGAAATCTGTCAAGCAGCCACCTGGAAAACAGTCCATACTTTCACCAAGCATTACTCTCTGGATATCCAGGCTAGGAGTGATGCTCGGTTTGCCACAGCAGTACTGCAGAGCTTGTTTCCAAAGTAGGTTCTGTCCCTCCTCCATGGAGGTACTGCTTGGTAGTCTGCATATGTCAGAATACAGCAAGACTTCATGTTGTTTGAAGAAAAAATTACTCACCTTAGTAATGTTGTTTCTTCTAATGGAGTCTTGCTGTATTCTGACCTCCCCCCTTGCCTTCCCTCTCAGAACCTAGATTTTGGGATGTGGGTGGGCAGGTGCAGTGTTGGCACCCTAAGGGTGTCACTTTTTTCACCCTCTTTTTGGTTTGGGTGAGAGGTTGTGTTTTGTTTTTGGGTTTCCTGACTTGAGACTTCCTTTGAAACCAAAAAACTTTTTATATAGATATATTTGCCAGTTGGCTAGTAAGAATTTTACAGTTTTCACACAGAACACCCAGTGAGTCTTTGCTCGTAAAGATCTGACAGTTGCAGTTTAAACAACAGCAGACAGGGGCTTCAACCGAGCTCGAGGTGAACATTCCATGCTGGTCATGGAAAGTTTAACTCTTTGTTCTCTGGGGTAGTTGAAAGGCAGGACCTAACTGCATATGTCAGAATACTGCAAGACTCCATTAGAAGAAACAACATTACTAAGGTGAGTAATTTTTTTCATGCTGTTCCTGCTCCTGTAATGGCTGCATTATGACCCGGTCCCGGCTATAATAATAGCTGCTTTTTGGCCCACCTCAGGCTCTCACTGCTTCATTAATGGCCGTATTCTGACCCTGGCTCAGGCTGTCACTGCTCCAGGGTTGTCACTGTTTCTACTCCAATAATGGCCGCATTCTGAGCCGGCTGGGACTCCCACTGTTGCTGCTCTAATAATGGCCAGTATTGTAACTGCTATAGCTCGCTGCTCTCCAGCAGCAGCAGCAGCAACAGCAGCAGCCACCAGATTTGCAGCACTGCCTGTAAACAGTCTTCCCATATTCGCTCATTACCTCACTGTGAGAAGACCAGACCAACAATCCACGGCGCAGCTAGACATATATTAAACCCACAGCAGCCTCCTGTCTGCTTTCACTCATTTCTTCCTAATATGAACATACGAAAATGCCTGCAGAAGCAGGCCTTACAGTCTGTCGAGTCTGCTCGATTGTGCAGCTAGCCCCTTAACTTGCAACTGCCCCACCGTCCCCACCCCTCTTCATCACAACCCCCCCACCATGTCCCAACCCCTCTTAAAGACACCCACTGTACTACAGGATGCCAACTCCTTGGGCAGAGCATTCCACCTGTCCACCACCCGTCTCAGTGAAAAATGTCTCCTGATTTCCTCTTGAACTCCCCAATCTCAGCTGATACCCTTTCAGTATCTCTCTCACTTGTAAGCTGGAAAATCCCTTCTGTATTAGCCTTATTTATCTCCTTAAGGTATTTAAAGGTTTCAGTCGTATCTCCCCTATCTCTCCTCTGCTCAGGGAGTACATGTTCAGCTTGCCCAATTTATCCCTGTAGGACTTTCCCTCCAATCCCAGGATCATCTCGGTCACTCTATGTTGCACCCCTTCTGACAATTTGATGTCCTTCTTCAGGAATGGGCACCATTACTGCACGCAGTACTCTAGGTGTGGCCTGACAGAGATCTGTACAAGGGAAGGATCACCCCCCTATTTCTGGAGGAGAGTTCCCTCGCTATACACCCCAGGATCCTGTTGGCTTTTGCTGCCACCTTCTGCACTAAGCTGAGTTGTCCATGCTGCCCGTTATAAGCACTCCCAGATCCTTTTCTTCCTCAGTGCTTTCCAGCTGCACCCCTCCCAGCTGATAGCTCCTCCCCTGGTTCCTAGCTCAAAAATGCAGCACCTTGCATTTCTTGGCATTGAACCCCAGCTGCCATGTTTCCGACCACTCCTGTAGTTTGGTCAGGTTCTCCTGCAGCCCCCTCCACGTCATCTATCACAGCTCCCATCTTTGTATGGTCAGCGAACAGACTGATCCTACTCCGGATCCTGTGTGAGATGTCAGCTATGTATATCCCAAACAGCACTAGTCCCAGTACCGATCCCTGTGGCACCCTGCTTGTCACTTCCCTTGGTGATGAGGGTTCCCCCCCACCACCACCCTCTGCTGCCTTCCATTCAGCCAGTTGATGATCCATCTGGTCATCTTCGTTCCCACCCCTATGTAGTCCAGCTTCCCCTCCAGCCTCCCATGTGGCACGCAATCAAAGGCCTTGCTGAAGTCCAAATATAGGACATCCACTGCACGGCCCCTGTCCAGCTCCCTGGTCACCCAGTTGTAATACTCAAGTAGATTTGTCTGGCAGGATCTGCCTGAGACAAACCTGTGTTGTTGGCCGTCCTGGAGACCATAGTCCTCCAAAAAGGTCACTAGCCTCTCCTTTAGGAGTGTCTCCATGAGCTTCCCCACAATTGATGTGAGGCTCACAGGTCTGTAGTTGCCTGGTTCATCCCTAGGGAAACTTTTGTGAATGGGCACCACATGGGCCATCTTCCAGTCTTGTGGTACACATCCTGTGTCCAGGGACGTTTTGAACAAGTCAGCCAGTGGTTCTGCCAGGCTCTGTGCTAGCTTCCTGAGTACCCTAGGGTGAATGTCATCTGGTCCCGGTGCCTTGTCCACCCTCAGTGCTCTTAACCATTCCAGAACCCTGTCCTCTGTAATCCCTACATCAGTCACCCCCTCCCCCCACTACCCACTCCACCCCTCCCTTGGGGTATCTGCCTCCCTTTCTCCTTTATGAACACAGAGCAGAAGTATTCATTTAATACCTCTGCCTGATCCACCCCCTTCTCCACCCACCTTCCTTCCTTCCTAATCTTCACAATCTGGTCCTTGTTCTTCCTTCTTTCTCAAATGTATCTAAAGAAGTCATTTTCTGTTTCCTTAATACCATGTGCCAGTCTCGTCTCTCTTGAAGCCTTGGCTACTCTGACTAGCCTGGTAACCTCCCTGGACTTCTTTGTATACTCATCCTTGTCAACCCCTCCACCCGATGTCTTGAGTTTCCAAAATGCCTTCCTCTTGGCTCTCACCCCCTCCATAACCTCTTGAGTCAACCAGCTGGACTTCTTTGCCCTTCCCTTCTTACTCCTTGTCTTTATACAAGTCCAGTGGCATCCGACAGCCCTTTTTTAATAATATCCCATTTTTGAGTATCATCCATGTCTGGTTGAATTCCTGCCAGAGAACTACCCAAAATTTCCCCCATCCTTTTAATGTCCGTCCCTTTAAAGTCAATCACTCTGGTCCCTGTACCCCCTGTTTCCGTACCCATATTGAGCATGAACCACACCGAGTGGTGGTCATTCCCAGCCGGAGCGTCCTCCACCCCAATTCTCTTACAGCCTCTCTATTTGAAAGTACCGGATCCAGCGTCCTCTCCCATCTAGTCTGCTCATGTACCAACTGCACCAGGAAGCAGTCCTGACATGCTTCTAGTACAATCTGCTCCCTTGCACTCGCTGTGGTTGGAGTGCTCCAATCCACCCCTGGTAGGTTGAAGTCCCCCACCACCACTGTGTTCCCCTTCCTACAGACCCTTCTGATTTGCTCAGCTAGCTCTCTATCCAGGTTATCCCCTTGCGCTGGTGATCTGTATACTACCCCCATTCTCAGCGTTCTTCCTTTCAAGTCCTGAAACTGTATCCATAGGGCCTCTGTTCTGCCGTCCTCCCCTTCCTCCCTTATACACCTTATCCCTTCCTGTACAAAGAATGCCACTCCCCCTTTCCCCTTAGTCCTATCTTTCCTGAATATTCTATACCCTGGGATCATCATATCCCAGCCCTGGTACTGTGTGGCCCATGTTTCCATGATGGCCGTAATGTCTACTTTCCCCACTGCCAGGAGACCCTGCAACTCAGTTGTCTTATTACGTAGGCTCCTTGCGTTCAGCATGACCACCCTCCACCCTGTTTCCTTCCTTACCTTTCCCTGGTTTTTCTTCATCCTCTCTCCCCCCCCCCCCGTGCCTCTACCCCGACTCCTACCCTATTAACTTGGGGGGGTAAGCTCATCTGACTTCCTCTCTGGGAGACCTGCCTACCAGCTGTCTACTGCCACCCCCCCGCCACCTAGTTTAAATCCACCTAATATACCAACTCAGTGTTTTTTTTTCTTGATGAGCAACATTATACAACATCAGTTCAATCCCCAGGATTATACCATGGACATAAATGAACAGCCAATGAAATGGTCAGACTGGCAGTTTACCACCGCTGTAAATCCTCTGATAATCACTGGCTGTTGATGAGCAAATAGTAATCATCTAAATCCTAATCATCTGCAGCACAGGAATAAATACAATACAAATAAAAAAACAAAGCAACCTGTTTAAAAGTTGTATTTTATTATAGTAAAAAAATGAACCTTGGTATGATTGCAGTTATGAACTGGCAGTCGTAAATGGAGGAAGCTGATTGGCCGAGAGGTTTTTGAAGCCGTGATGATATCGGGCTACATCATCACGGCTTCAGAAAACCTCCGGTCACCAGCCTCCACACTTGCCACGCAAATTTTCTCTATGTGTCACAGTCCGAAGTGACTGAGACCTCTAGCCGGCTTAAAACCAAACCCCCCCATCCATCTCCCCCACAGTACCCGCTCTCCAAACAGAAGAAAATTTCATTCTCACCCGGCTTCCGCTTGGAGCACCAGCTACTACAGTACAGAAACAGCCCCTCACGCCAGTACATTTTCCCCACAGCATGCTGCCTCGTGCCGAACGGCAGTTTACATACATCTAAGAACTGCTCCTTCACAATCTCCCCATCGAGACAACGGCTTTAAATGTAAGCCGCGGCACCTTACTGTTCCCTCAAAAACACGACATGACTATGGCAGCCGATACGAAAGTTTTTTCACGCCGAGTTTGGGAGATGGGACAACAGAACACACAGGGAGATGTCCCTACACTACACTTCCTCCTACCAGCTCCTACAATAGCGCCACCTCCTGACGGCAACCCTAATAGAACTATTTTCTGAAACAGTACTCCTACACTACCCCTTACAAAGCTTTTTTTAAATATTTGGGAGGTTTTTTGCTAATTTTTTATTTACAACAATTTTGTTATCCAGTTCATAATAGCAATAAGTCACTCCAGGGTGTGGTATATCATGGGATATCATCACTTCTCGGACGGTTGGACGCGCTCGGCCTGCAGCCTCATGCCCAACCACCTGAGGCGTGACAATATCCTATGATATACCACACCCTGTCATGCCTTATTGCTTAATTATACCATGGACATAAGTGAACAGCCAATGAAATGGTCAGATTGGCAGTTTACCACCGGTGTAAATCCTATGATAATCACTGGCTGAGGAGCAAATATAAAAGCTCATCCACATCCATATCATCTGCAGCCCAGGAATAAATAGAATAAAAATTAAAACACAAAGCAACCTCTTTAATATTTGTATTTTATTATAGTAAAGAAATGAACCTTGGTATAATCGCAATAAGCCACTCGGAGGATGTGGGTTATCAGGGGATTTTTATTTTTTTTATTTCTCTTTTTCCCTCCGGTCGAGGTGCCATGGAGCCTCTCTCAGACAACCTAGTCCTGTTACCTGCCCAGCCTGAAGCCTCCCCAAACTGAACCTCCTCTCTCCTCCCCCTTCCCCATAGCCAGTACCCCCAGTTTGACCCGCCCAGGGTGGTCGCCCTCTCCTCTTGGGCGTGCTTACTAGTCAGACTCTGGCTCGGGGAAGGTCTGGGGAATGGAGGACCTGGAAGGCTAGTCGGGGTTGGCCCGGTGAGGGGCATAGGGGACAGGTACCGTCGCCTGCCCATGGCGCCGTTGGTTTTCCTTGTTCTGTGAGCCCTCCCACTCCTTCCCTGCGTGGTGCATGACCACGTCGATGTTCTGGTGCACGGCAACCCTGCCAGCATCGTCCATGCTAGATGCGTGCATGTCTTGGCTGCTCCACTGGGGTCACCAACGCGCCCGGGACAACCTACCCCATACTACCTGGGAGGAGAGCACCACAAGGGCACTCATCCTCAACCCTCCCGGCCGACCTGTTGGCCGAGCTTCGCTCGAACCTGGGTCGCCCGGCATGGTCGCGGTATGGCGTCCAGCACCTCAACCCTCAGTGCCACCGGGCCGGCTGGTTATTGGGGCATTTACCACGGCTTTTGAGTATTTACCTACGCGGCTGCGCCTCGTGGGCAAACCACTCCAGTCATGGTAAATCCCCCGAAAAACCCACACCCCCTCATGGCCTATTGCTTAAATCTCCCACTATTATTAGACATATGTAGTCAGCGCAGAATCTCTGACTGCCCTGGAGCTGTAGTGATATAATGTGGAGTGTATGCAAATAGTGGAACTACAATGCTACAGAATGCTATCTCTTGGTGGACTGTGTTCCATGTGACAGATTAATTATCTCCATCAGACAGCTACGTGCCCTGAAGAACTTTTCTCAGCAACTTCACTGCAAGTTTGTTTATTTCTGTCAAAAAAGTTGCAATTTTACTATTTTGTCATTTCTCTGCCTCTAGTTAGTGTTTTCAGATAGTTAGTGTATTTTGGGGAGGATTTTACTTGGTTCCTGAAAGCTCTTTTGGAGTTCCCAGGGACCGAGGTCTTCTCCTTTTTATTTCTGTTTCAGCAGTTCCTAACTGCTGTTTAACTCAATGAATTTAACTTAAAGCTCCTTATTTTTATTTATTTTAGGAGCAATTTTCCCCATTTTGAGCTCAGTTCCTTTTCTCTCTGGAACCAACTGCATTTTTACAAATATAAAATAAGTTCTATTTAATCGTGGTTCCTTTTCTCCTTGGGAAACCGACCACGATTTTTGTTTCCCTTTCCTGGGGTTTTCTTTTAATCTGCTGACAATTGGCATGTTAGTAAGACCAAAAAAGGAGGACAGGACCTACAGGTTATAAAAAAAAAAAACTGTTTACAGTGTTTCCAAATCTTTGCCAAGGCTGATCACTATGATTTGTGTTTGGAGTGCCATATTTTGTCTAACTGTGAAAAAAGATTAGACATATGCAAAAGATTTCTCAGACCCTAAAAGTACTGATAAGGGGTCTGACTGAGCACAGTAAACACAAAAGACCCACTAAGCAGGCTTAAGGCCCTTTTCACACTACAGCATGGCAATTCAAAACATTTTTTAATACAGATTAATTACAGTGCTGTAACATCTGTGGTGTTCTGTTCGCACTGTCACTAGCATGTTGTAAACCATTATTAAAAACGGGTTACAGCATCCGCACTTCTGACTCAGGACCAGATTAACTAGCAACTGGTTCCCAATCGAGGACAACCAGCTTCACGAAAGGGAACTGTGCCAGACCTTCCGCACTGCAGGTTAGTGCGATTTAACTTCCGAAACATTTTTAAAACCGTGTTTAAGCCTTGGTCTTATCAGGGTTTAATTACGGTTTTAAAAAATGGACTAACAAGCATGTGCAGTGCAAACGCGGACCAAGCTAGGGCACTTTAAAACGGTTTAAGAAGGTTAAACAAAAAAAAATGTTGATAGGTCTGCTGCTGAGTATTTGTATTCTCACCCAGGCCATAAGGGTGTGGTACAGGCTACTGCCTGTGATGAAGCTAAAGGCCCTCTCTCATCTAATCCCCCTGATATAGATCTGAGAAAATTGACACCATGGGGAAGAAGGGTTACTTAACCTCCTCCCTTTTTCTCAGACAGGCATCTTATATGGCACATGCTACACAATATCAGAAGGCCCTTTGGAACTCTGTACTGGCAACAATTGACAGAGTGCTAGGTGATGTAGCACATGATCTGGCTGACACTGCCAGGATGACATTGAATGCCACCGAATATCAATTTCACATGGCTGTGGATACAGCTGACACTGCATCCAGGTTGTTGGCCCTATCAGTGTCTTTGAGGAGGTTTGCCTGGCTCAGAACCATCAGTCTAACCCAAGATACACAGTTAAAGGCCATGGATTTTCTTTGTGAAAGCAGTTCCCCTTTTTGGTGACAAGACTGAGGCATACACACAAGAGAAAAAGCCTCCACTTCTTTTAGATCCATGAGAATGGGAGGTAGAGGGTATTACCCCAGAGCTTATGTCCCAGCCTCCATGCCTATAGATTATACTCAGGCTAGAGGTTACTACAGGGGCAGAGGTTAGGAGGTCTTCTAGGCAGGCTGATTCTACCCCAGTGTCCAAACCTTAGCCAAGCCAGAATCCCTTAAAAACTTCAGGACCGTAGAATCTTTCTGGCCTTCAACCCCTGCAGGGACAATTCTGCTGAAAATGAAAGTAAAAAAGCTTCTGCAAGCAGGAGTAATAGAGCCAGTCTCGCTCTCCCAAAGGGGGAAGGGCATGTACTCCAGATACTCCCTGACCAAGAAGAAGAACAGGGAATGACGGCCAATCCTAGACTTCAGATCCCCGAACAAACACTTGGCAAAGCTCAAGTTCAAAATGGTAACCGTTTCCATTGTTATCCCTTCTCTAAGGAAAGGAAACTGGCTGGCATCTCTGGACCAAAAAGATGCCTACATTTCACATCTCAACCAGACCTTGCCAGAGAAAATACCTAAAATTCATTCTGCTCTCAGGGCACTACCAGTTCTCAGCACTCCCCTTCAGGCTCACTTCTGCTCCAAGAGTATTCACAATGTGCCTGGCTGTGGTGGCAGCCTATCTCAGGAGGCAAGAAATTGTACAATTCCCTCACCTGGATGACTGGCTAGTTGTAGGGGAATCGTACCAATACGTAAAAGACTCTGTCAAGGTCACCCAAAGTACCCTAGAGTCTCTGGGCTTCCTCATTAATACTCAGAAGTCTCAGATGGAACCAGTTCAGTCACTGGAAATCATTGGAGCAGAACTGGATGTGGTCCAGGGCAAGGCATTCCTCCCTCAAGAGAGGGTAAACAACTTACTGACCCTGGTAAACTCCATTGCCTTGGGTCATCCCAGGACTACAAGGCAGTTCCATTTCAAAGTTTGTGGCAGTTACAAGAACTCTGCCACTGGTTCTGCAGTGGTGGAAAGAAAGGGACAGACTCAGGCAGGTCATCTCTTTTCAGCAACAGCACCACACTGTGGTTCTAACAACAGATGCCTCCATTCTGAGGTGGGGAGCACACACAGGAGACCTCACAATCAGTGGGACTTTGTCCCTTCAGGAATCCAAGTTGCATATTAACCTCTTAGAGTTGAGAGTGGTCCTTCTTACCCTAAAGGCCTTTGCTCCTCAGTTGAGGGGTCAGTCCATCCAGGTCAGGACAGAAAACACAACCACCATGTGATACATCAACAGTCAAAGGGGGTACAAGAACCTCAAGGCTGTGCACAGAGGCCATGAAATTCTGGTCCCTAGCATATTTCCTGGAGGTGCATCTGTCCATCATTCATCTACCAGGGAAGGACAATACAGTGGCAGATTCACTCAGCAGAATCAGTCAAGATCATCACAAATGGGCTTTAACCAAGCAAGTATTGGGCACAGTTTCAGACGTTGGGGCAGTCCTGAAATAGATCCGTTTGCCTCAAAAGAAAACCTTCAGCTTCCTCTTTATTGCTGCAGGTCCCCCTCATTGGGCACATTACTCATGGAGGCGTTAGCCCTGGACTGGACAGGGACATTTCTGTATGCTTTTCCTCCATTTCCACTGCTGTTGAGAGTCCTTCTCAAACTCAGGAGTCAGTCTGCAACAATGATTCTGGTTGCTCAAGACTGGGCCAGGCAGCCGTGATACCCCCTACTGCTCACCTTGTCCACCAAGCAACCCATCTGGCTTCCCCAGAGACAGAATCTTCTAACAGTCATCAAGGGTCAGGTAGTATTTCCAAACCTCAAAACTCTTCACCTGAAGGCCTGGTTCTTGAGGAGCTAGAATTTAAACTGTCAGAAGAGGTCCTTAATAAATTTGTTCTACTTGGTATCTCCAGTACTCTTAATAATAAGTCAATTTTGCAAGCTCATAATAGATGGTTGACCATTTTATTTCTCATTGTTAAATGCCACATTTTGATGTTATGGAAGTCCATCTCAGTTCCCAGTTTTTCAGATATTCTTCAAAATGTAGCCCAATATGCCACTCTAGATTGTATGTCTCATATTTCCTCAGGTTGACTCAAGGTATATAATAGATGCTGGCAGGATTTTTTTGATTATTTAAGTTCTTCTAAATCCTCTAACAATTAAGTATAGACCATTTTGAATTTTTTAACTTCTACAGGTCACCTATGGTTTTATTTGCAGGTTTCTCTCTCTCCCCTTTTACTTCTCTTCCTTTTGCTCTCTTCTTTCTATCTTTTACTTTTTCTCTCTGTACACATCTTCAACAAATATTATTGCTCTTGCTCTGTATTCTCTCTGTATTTGCTACCTGATATCTCTATTTCCTAATACTTTAGCTCCTATATAAGCAATATGCATTTTCCTCCTTTTATTTCCTCTAAATAGTAATTCTCATGTTTACTATTATTATTTTACATTTATTCAGCTTGTTAACATATAGGTATTTGCCTGCTTAGTACAGTTTTATAGTCTGAATGTATATCACATATTACAATACTCATGTAATGATACTGTAAATTATCTTGCTGTAGAGTGAACGGCTGTCTTGTTCTCTTTAGATATTGAAGATGTACACCTTTCCTTTGTGTGTTCAGAAGATTAATAAAAAGTTTAACTGTAGAAGAGGTCCTTAAGATCCTGAAAGTTTCCAGGAAAACTTAAACCAGAATGACTTATACTTCAAATTGGAAAAGATTTGCCATCTGGTGCAAATTTAAGCTCATCAGTCCTCTTAAGGCAAGCTTGCCTACATTGCTTGACTACCTTATACACCTACAGGCCTTAGACCTGAAGCCTGCAACCCACAGGGTTCATTTAGAAGCAGTATCTGCTTACTTGTCTGCAGGTGCTCAGAGAACAGTAGCTCCACACCCTATTTTTAGAAAGTTTTTCAAAGGCTGGGCATATCTGTTTCCTCCTGTTAGGGAACCAGTCCCTCCTTGGGACCTGAATTTGTGCATAGCCAGACTCATGGAACCTCCCTTTGAGTCAGTGGCTATGGCTGATTTGAAATATGTCACCAGGAAGACTGTTTTCCTGGTGGCAGTTACTTCAGCAAGCAGAGTGTGTAAGCTCCAGGCTCTCTGCACTAATCCTAATTACATTATCTTCCATAAGGACAAGGTCACCCTTATGATGAACAATAAATTTCTTCTTCAAGGTGGTATCTGAGTTTCATTTGAACCAATCCATCACCCTTCCTGTATTTTTCATAGCCAAGTCCAGTTCAGGAGAATTGAAGCTTCGTAGTATGGATGTAAAGAGGTCTCTCAGCTACTACATCAGTTGTACTAAGGACCTCAGAGATTCCCACTCACAACTGTTTCATCACCTATGGTGAGGTAGGAAAAAGCAGGCCTGTCTCAAAGAGGTCAGTCATACGCTGGATAGTATCCTGCATCCAGTTCTGTTACAGAAAGGCTGAGAAACAGCCACCACAGGGCCCATTCCACTCATGGAACTGCTGCCTCTGTGGCAGCTGCAAGGGACATTCCCTTTGCTGGAAATCTGTAAAGC
This sequence comes from Neoceratodus forsteri, assembly GCA_016271365.2. NCBI lineage: Eukaryota > Metazoa > Chordata > Ceratodontiformes > Ceratodontidae > Neoceratodus > Neoceratodus forsteri. The sequence goes on from CM057453.1 coordinate 139,805,010, forward strand.
AGCTACCTAGAGTACAGTCCACACCTTCACAAAGCACAATTGCTTGGACGTCCAGTCCAGAAATGATGCAAGGTTGGGCACTGCAGTATTGCAGAACCTTTTTTTCTAAGTAGGTTCTGCCACCCTCCTCCCAAGGCACTGCTTGGTAGTCTGCATATGTTTAATCATACTGGGAGATTCGTGGGGTTTGAAGAAAAATTGACTTACCACAGTAATATTGTCTCTTCCAGAGGATCTCCCAGTAGGACAGACCTCCCACCCTACCTCCCCTTACATAACCTGGATCAGGATCAGCAATACTTTGATAGGGGTTCTTAATGTTGCCACTGATCATTGGCTTAATTTTTTGTTTTGATGCACACAGAGATGACTAGGGGACCTAGCTCTCTCTTTGTATTGTTTTTATCCTGTTGGAGGCCCGTCCTCTTCACCAGGGGTGGGTATTATTACTGCTGTTGTTTGGGTGAGAATTACTTAATTCGTATACTCTAGTATTTCTTCAACTACAAAAATGAATCTGACTGTTAGAAGGAACACAGTCCACTTAGAGGCAGCAGTTTGAATGTAGCATTCTGTAGCATTCTAGTTCCACTATTTGCATACATTCCATATTACATCGCTACAGCTCTAGGGAAGTCAGAGATTCTGAGCTGACTGCATATGTCTAATCTTACTGGGAGATACCTTGGAAGAAACAATATTATTGTGGTAAGTAATTTTTTCTTACCGACCCTCAGCTGCAAAAAGCTCAGCAAGTCTGTTCTCGGCATCACAATTGCACCTGTGACCCACATCTGCTTCTTTTTAACGAAGTTGTGTGACTTTTCTCTTAACTCGCTAACCCTCTTTTGCATCTTATTACTTTCTGTTGTTGTGACAATTCCCAGGCTGACTCTTTAAATGCACTCCTTACATGAGTTTTAGCACAATCTCTCCAAATACCTTCAACTTGTTTTGCTCGCTCCCTAATGCTTTTTATCTCAACACTTTATGCTGTAACTTTTATTGTCTGCGTTTTAGTTTACTTCGTTGTTCTCGATAACCTGCATCTCATATTGATCATAATGATATAAAAATTGGGGTACCGTTACTGCTCATCTGAGCTGGGAAAATCTGAGAAAAGTAAACATAATTCATTTTCACTTTTAAGGTATGCACACAAAGAAAGATTGTTACATTAAGATGAACTTGCATCCTTTAATCATAGTCCCTGGTGGTCTCTGGAGTGTTTATAGCCATACACAAGAATCTTTGAGAAGCTAATGATGCCACTGTGATTATCGCAGTAGTCCTGCCCTCTCCCCCGCTGTAAGATACTAACATACTAAAAGCCAGCAGAATAGACCAAATGGTCTGTCTTGTCTTCTCAAAAGCCGGCAACCCAGTGGCTGCTCGCCTTACCACCACCCCAACCCCCAAGAGGGTCTTCTTTAGTTTCAGTTTCCCCTTGTACCTGTCCCACCCCTTCTTGAAGCCCTCCACTGTGCCTTCCTCCAACAGCTTCCCAGGCAGCTCACTCCACGGCTCCACCACCCTCTCAGTGAAAAAATGCTTCCTACGCTCCCCCCCCCGTAGTTTCCCCCCTCCAGCTTCCACTCATGGCCCCTGGTTTGTCCCCCCTTAGCCTAAACAGCTCCTTGGTTCCACTCCTGGTTATTCCTTTTACATACTTGAAAACCTCTATCATATCTCCCCTGTCCCTCCTCTCCTCCAGTGAGCAAAGCCCAAGCTCTTCCAGTCTCTCCTCATAAGGCCTCCCCTCCATGCCCTGAATCATCCTGGTCGCTCTCCTCTGGACCCTCTCCAGCAGTGCTATGTCCTTCTTCAGATGAGGTCTCCAGAACTGTACACAGTACTCGAGCTGTGTCCTGACCAAGGCATTATATAGAGGGAGGATCACCTCCCTCCTTCTGGACGTAATTCCCCTGGCTATGCAACCCAGTATCCTGTTTGCTTTGGCTGCAGTTCTTCTACAACTTTCAGAGTTATTCATTTTGACATCTTCTCACCACCCCTAAATCCCTTTCTCCCAATGTGGCTTGCAGTGTGCCCCCCCCGGGTGTGTTCATGGCCCGGGTTTTTGACCCCCAAATGAAGTACCTTACATTACCCGGCATTAAATTTCAGTCCCACCTCCTTGACCATCCCTCCAGGGTATCCAGATCCCCCTGGACCGCCTCCCTCGCTTCTTCACAATCCACCAGTGCTCTCAGTTTTGAATCATCCAAAAAGAGACTCAACCTATTTCTAACCCCACTCCCTATATCCGAGACGTAGACATTGAACAAGAGTGGCCCCATTACTGAACCTTGAGGGACCCCACTGATTACCTTCCTGGAGGAGGAGAGTATCCCACCCACCATTACCCTCTGTAAACGCCCCGAGAACCAATTTTCAACCCAATTGAGCTCCTGTCCACCCAACCCCATCTCCCCCAGCTTTTTTATCAGCCCATTATGTGGTACTGAATCAAATGCCTTGCTGAAATCTAGGTATAGGATGTCCACCGGCCTACGTCTGTCCAAGGACCCCGTCACCCAGTCATAAAACTCTACGAGGTTGGACTAACATGATCTCCCCGGAACGAAGCCATACTGTTTATCATCCTGGTGCCCTAACCATTCCAACTGCCTCCCAATTCTCTCCTTGATAAAGCCCTCCATTACTTTGCCTACCACAGACATTAGGCTGACAGGCCTATAATTCCCCATCTCCTCTCTAGACCCCCTTTATGGATAGGCACTACATAAGCCACCCTCCAGTCTTGGGGCACCCATCCTGTCTGCAGAGAGGTGTTAAAGAGTGTAACCAGTGGAGCTGCCAGCTCCTCCGCCAGTTCCTTCACAACCCTCAGGTGTAGCCCATCCGGCCCTGGTGTCTTATCAGTTTTTAGCTTCCGAAGGGCCTCCCTCACCCTATCCACTGTGATTTCTTCCCCTAATCCTCCCCCTCAATCAACCTCTCCACCCCTTCTGGGTCTGGTCCTGTCTGTACCCTAGCCTCATTCCGTACTCTGGTCTTAGACCGACTTCTCACCTTAGCTGAATGCTCTTCCCTCCCATCAGCCTGTAGGGATCCCCAGTCCCCATCTGCAAAGATTGAGGCAAAGTACTCATTTAGCACCTCTGCCTGTTCCCCTACTTCCTGAGCCCATCCCCCCATAATTTTAATCCTATTGATCGTGTCCTCTCTTTGCTTCTCTCTTATATCCTTGAATCCTCCCCGCCCCGGATATCCCTAGCGGGTTTTGCTCCATCCTGCCTTGGCTCCCTCACCACTCTGGTGACCCTCCTGGCGATATTTCATACTCCCCTCGCTCCTTGTCCCCTCTTGAGCGTTTAAAACGTGCGTAAGGGGCCTTTTTATCTCTCACTGCCTCCTGCACCACCCTAGTCCACCAACATGGCTTACTGGTTCTACTATGCTTTTGCCTTAATTTTGTACAGTACTTACTAGCCTCCTGCACCCCTTTTTTAATGGTCTTCCACAATCTTCCCACATCCATGTCCGGCCTTATTTTGTCTAACCTCTCTCTTAGAATTCTACCCATGCCCACGAAATCTGCTCCCCTGAAGTCTACCACTACTGTGTTAGTGCGGTTTACCTCAGCCCATATATACAGCAGAAACCAGACTGTGGCGTGGTCACCACTTGCCAGTGGACTGCACACCTCCAGGCCCCTTATCTGATCACTGTCCACCAGGACAATGTCCAATATCAGCCCCTCTCTAGTTGGTTCCGCCACCTGTTGGACCAGGAAGACATCCTGAAAAATGTCCATCAGTCGCTGTTCCCCGGCTACAGAGGATGTCATGGTGTCCCAGTCCACCCCCAGCATATTAAGGTCACCTATGATCACCACCCTACCCGTACCAAGATCACAATGTCCCTTGATATTCTCAACCAGTTTACCCTCCAGAGCCTCCTCAATTGTGGAAGTCCTGTATACCACCCCTACTTTCAATTTTTTCCCTCCCCTCTTTTGCAAGGTTACCCAAATCGTCTCCACTTCCCTTTCAGCCTCCTCCACTCCACTAACCATAACGTCATTTCTATCAGCCCAACCTCTCCCCCTCTTCCCACTCCCCTCTTTCCTGAATATCTTATAACCCTCTAAATTTAGGTCCCAATCATTTATCTGGGTGGTCCATGTCTCTGTAATTGCTGCCACGTCCGCTGATCCCTCAGCCAGCATAGCCTGTAACTCAGGCATTTTATTGCTCATGCTCCGGGCATTAATCAGGACTGTCCTCCACCCTGACCTCTCCTCCCTATCCAATTCCCCCAGCCGTGTGCAATCCCTGTTCTGTCCAATTTTCCCTAGATTTGCATCGTATTCCCCCTTCCTCTTCCATTGCCCTAGACCTGGACCCACAAACAGCCTCCCTGGGGCCAATCTTTTATTTGACCCTCCCCCTTTACAAGTTTAAACCCCACCTCTCTCCTATAAATCCAGCAGGTTTTAGTTTCAAGATCTCCCTTCCCTACAGATTGAGATGTAACCTATCCCTGGCATATAGCCCCTTATCCTCCCAAGTAGCTCCCAATTCTCCCACCAGCCCATACCCCTCTGCCTTGCACCATTCCCTAAGCCGCTGGTTCACCCCTCTAAGTTTTAGTTTGCTCTCCCCGGTTGCCCTTGGTACCGGCAGAATCTCCGAGAAGGAAATTTTGCTTCCTATAGAGTGACAAACCCTTGCCAATTCCCGGAACCTAGCCTGTATTTCTAGCTCACTGTTCCCTTCCAAGTCATTTGTCCCCAGATGTACTAGGAAGTCCGGGGATCCCCCACATTCCAGTGCTATCGAATATAGGTGGAATTTGGCCTTGTGTATGGGTAATCCTGGTATACATTTAGCCTTGACTGGGCAGCTATTATTGTCCCCCACCCCCTCCCCCTGTATACCCCTGGTCATGGAATCCCCCAGCAGTATCACCTTCACCCCATCCCCAACTTTGTTAGCCCATTTTGGTCCTTCCAGACTCCTCCTTCTATCATCAAACCCCTGCTTACTTCTGCCTCTCCTGTCAGCCTGGGAATCTTTATTAACCCATTTAGATCCTTCCAGGCTCCTCCTTCTGTCAACAACCCCCTGCTTACTCCTCCCAACTCTGTTGGCCTGGAGGCCACCCTCATATGCTAGCCTTACAATACTTCTACCTGCGACTGACAGTTTGCTCCCCCTTTAATTTCCTGGAGGTCAGAGTATGCCCCCAATTCCACCCCATCACCCTTCTTGAGCTATAATCTCCAATCCCACCGAGCAACCTTCCACTAATTTTTCTTCATCCCCCCCCACTTCTGGACCTGCACTTTCCACCCCATCAGCTGAAATTCTCTGTACTCTACTCTCCACCTCGTCCGATGATTCTTGTCTTGAAGTTGACCTCTCTACTCCTTGATTGACGTTCCCAGCCTGGACACCGGCCTGACCACATTCCTGCCATCTTCCACCCTGTTCTCACTCAGTTCCCCCCATCTACCATACTTCCCTCCAGCCTAGGCTCATGTTCCTCCCTCCTCCATCCTTTCCTATGGTTCCGACTCCCTCCTCTGTCTCCCACCCTCCTCAGCTTACTGACCAAACCCTCCCTGTCCTCTTGCTCGCCCCACCATCAGCCTCCTCCACATCATCTCCTGGATATAATCGGGTGAAACGGTTTGTAAGTGTGATGCTTGCCCCTGTTTTGCTCTCTTCTAACCCCTCCTTCCCTCTTTTGCTCCCTCCGAGTAGCCCCCTTCCTACAGAGTGCTTCCCGTACGTTGCTTGTTCCGCCTCCCCCACCTTCAGAGTGACCATATGGTCCACCTATCCTCTAAGATGTGCCCTTTTTTCCTTTTCCACATACCTCTTGAGACATGCCATTTTGACCACGTCTAGTCACGTATGATCCGTACCCCACCTTACCTCCCCATCCCTCCCCCCTCCCACATTCCAGCTGCTTTCTGATCCCCCGATCTTATCCCTAAGACCCTCCAATTGAAAACACACTGGGCACCCTCCGAACCTCCATGCCCAATTTAATATTATGGCTGCCTCACACCCCATACACCCAGTCGCCCTGCCAAAGATGCCCACTCTGACTGCCCCAAGCCCACCCTCATTTTAGTTATGAGCACTATGTCCCCCTACCAACAATAATATACTGTCAAACTTACACTTAAACGTAAGATGCATATTGAACATCTGTCTGTCTGTCTGTCATCTGTCTCGCTTCATTCTAAATCATGTCTAAATAATTTTTTAAGGTTTAAAAAAAACCTGAAATAAAGAAAATGGTCTCTCATTTTTTTTGTTTGTTTTAAATGTGTTAAAAAAAAACTTGCTCTGTCTCTTGTTAAAAAAAAAAAAGGTCCCTCGCTAATCAGCCCCCACACTCCTACTTGGCACCCACCACCCCACACCCCCAGTTCACCCCCACACATCCTCACTCATCTGAAAAAGTCCCAGGTTCAAGTCCCACTCTCCGATCGAAGACACATCTTGCTGCTGGAACTGGTGACTGCAATATGAGAAACTAAGGTAAATGCAGTTCAATGCATTTCATTGGGGGTTTCAACATTTATGCATAACTTAGCCATTTTTTGAGATTTTGACTCTAGATTTTCAACGTGGTCTTTTAGGGACCCCACCTCATGAACAATATGACTGTCATTGTGCAGCTCCCACCCAAAATCACCTTTTGAGTGGGATTTGACAATTTTTCCTGACCTTGTTCATGAGGCGGGGTCATAAGAAAGCTGTGTTGAAACTCTGGGATCAGAATTATGAAAAATGGCAAAGTTATGACCATTCACATAGATACACTCGAAACTTTGAAACTTTGAAATATTTTGACCCCAGATTTTCAACATGTCCTTCTCATTACCCCACCACATGTATGTCACAGCTGTCATTTTTCAAATCCTGGCCAAAATATCTTTTAGCACCTGTGGCATGGAATGGCATTGCAGTTGCGCAGAATTACATTTTGCCGGGGATTCAAAAACTTTCTGTACTGGGTACATGAGGTGGGGTAATAAGATGGCTATGCTGACAGTTTGGTCACTGTTGTCCTATAAATGAAAGCGCAGGGCCCGGGGAGCCCTGTGCTTCCACAGCTATATACATATACACATCTACGGACGGATGGGAGTGCAGGGCAAATAAGGATATGATTATACTATGTCAAAAAGTTAGGAAATAAATTGCAAAAAACTTCATTAATGCTCTAGCTAGGGTTAAAGCCACAAAAGTAGGAAAATGTGGCATTAGGGTTTCCAACCGTAACACCACACCCCAACCCTGCACACACCCAACAGGAGTCAGGGGTGTGCCTGGGGGTCATCAGCCCTAACGCTCATCCCATTCTACTATACTGTACCCATCTCAGCTTATTTACTTATGGAATGGGGAGAATATTAGGGCTGACAACCCCGAGGCACACCCCCTATGCCTGTTGGTGTGTACAGGATGGGGATGGAGTGTTAGGGTTGGAAACCCTAATGCCACATTTCCCTACTTTTGTGGCTTTAACCCTAGCTAGAGCAGCAACAATGTTTTTTGCAATATACAAATAAATATATATATATATATATATTTATAAAATGGGATGGTAAAATCATAGAAATTCCACTAACATGATTGGACAGAATGCATCACATGACCGTGCATTATTTCCCAACGACCGCACACCTCCCAGCGTGACCGCATGCCTGAACTACTTTTTATCCTCCAAAACCTTCTCACCAGTACTCACGTCATTCCACACCTACCACAGATAGTCACCCACAAGCCAAAGTTCAAACTAACACTGACTACAAAAAAAAAAAAAGAGCTTTGTATTCCTATTTCTTTTCAGTTACTATTCTTACAATAAAGCCGTCCTCGCTACAGGAAGGAAAACGAGTGGGGACCACTTTCACTTTTATTAGTCACATGTAGCGTGACCGAGCGTGGTCAATAACAGCACCTAATAACCACCCAGACACTGAAAGCATGTCCCTCAGTGTGAAGAAGTAAAGTAACTGTATTTTGCCTTAGTTTTATACAGAATTGTTTAAAAGAAGTAGCCACCTCAAGCGAGTTGCAGACAGGACTTTGAGTTTTATCACTGATGTGTAGCGTGACTTATCGTGGTGAAAATGAAACGTAATGTGCAGCCAAACAGTGAAAGTAAGTGACACTCTGTAGTAGAAAAGCAAAGAAACTCTGCATTTCAGGTTATTTAAATGTAAAACCATGTAAAAAAGCTGCCGTGTGAAGCAGTCAGAGGACTAGCGCAAACCAAGAGTGTTGGCAGCGTCGGAGACGTTACGCAGGGCAGAGCGAGTGTTCCTCTAGCAACAGTTGCTAATTTAATTACGTTTTTTTCCAAGACCCGTAACACGGTCAGGAACCGATAAGGGTGTCTTGCCTGGCGGATTGCTGAAAAAAGGGTAAGTTGTGGATAGGATTGGCCATGTCTGAGAAACCCAAGAAAAAAAACGGGCCCACTAGGTTTCAACACTGTAGTGTGTAGGGAAGTCTCTTGCTAGGCGCTGATCCCTACACCACCTGTGTTTATTGTCTGGGGTTTGACCACCTCAATTCAGACTGCCAATTTGCAAAGTTTTCCCAAAGCTACCCTGGATAAGAGAGTAGGTAGACTGAGGAAAGGAGGTTGAGAAATCAGCTGACCCGATGGCTGGCCCGTTCGTTCCCGATCGTAACCAGAAGGAGTGCCTCTGACCAGGGGCTAAACTTCTTCGGCAAAAAGGAGAACCAATTCTGAGGAGTCGGTTCCAGCTAAAAGAAAGAAAAGGAAAAATCATCCGGTTCGGATCCACAAGTTCTTTCTCCGACCGCTGATGAAATAGCCAAAGCGATAGTTCAATGCGAGGTTCATTCAATTAACGGCACTATCTGTCAGGGGCTCAGTCTAATGGTTCCCCGGTTCTGGATTATACTTTAGAAGAATTTTATGAACCGGAGGAGGAAGAGGGAGAGTATGAGGATAATGATGATGATGGTGATTATGAAAGTCTGGATATGCCTATTGACCCGGACATCTCCCCAGACAGACCTTCAGGTGTTTCTCCTCCTAGGCTTTCTGAGTCCCCTTCCTACTTTATGTTTTACAAGAAAGTGGCTGAAACCCTCCAGCTTCCAATAGAATAAGCAGTAGCGGATCAGGAGGAGCCTGATTTTGTAGAGATGATGGACATCCCAGAGTCCAGGTGATTGTCTATTCCCCCCCCCCCCCATAAATCTTTTGGGAAACAGACATTTAAAATTTTAAAGACTCTAATTCCATACCTCCTGTGGACAGAATGAACAAGAGGTATACCTTTCAGGCTCGGACACGGAGTTCTTTTCCCAGCAATGCAGCCATATTGGGGTAGTGCAGGCTGCTGCCTGTGATAAGACAAATATTCCCTTGGCTTCACACCCCCCAGATAAGGACTCCAGGAGGATTGATGCCATGGCAAAGAAGCAGTATATGGCAGTATCTTTGGGACTCAGGCAGGCTAACTATATGGCCTACTCAGCTAGATACCAGAAGTCCAGGTGGGACACTGTGCTGTCTCTGGCTAAACAGGCCCCTGACCAGCTTTCCAAGGAGCTGGAGCAGGTGGCTGTGGATGGGATTGAGGCATCCAAGGTGCAATTTCATGCTGCTGTGGACTCCAATGATGTTTCATCTAGAGTCATGGCTACATCTGTGGCCCTTCAGAGGATGGCTTGGCTCAGATGTACTAGCGTATCACAGGATACCCAGGCTAAGGCCATGGATTTCCCTGTCATTGGTAATTCTCTGTTTGGGGAGCAGACAGAGAACTACATGAAGAAGATGGATGAGTACAGGACCACCTATAGGAGTGCTCAGGCCAAAGAAAGGCAAGCCACTCCTCAGAGACAGCGTTCCAGGGGCAGGGGCAGGCCCTTTCAAAGACCTTTTAGTAATGTTGTTACTTCTAATGGAGTCTTGCTGTATTCTGACCCCCCCCGCCTCCCTTCTCAGAACCTGGTTTTTGGGATGTGGGTGGGCAGGAGCAGTGTTGGCACCCTAGAGGTGCCCCTTTCTCACCCTCATTTATTTTGGGTGTGTTGTGTTTTGTTTTTTGGGTTTCCTGACTTGAGTCTTTGCTTTGAAACCAAAAAAAAACCTTTTTGATAAATTTAGTTGTCAGTTGGCTAGTGTGAGTCTTACAGTTTCCACACAGAACTTCTAGTGAGTATTGCTCGTAAAGATCTGACGGTTGGAGTTTAAACAACAGCAGACAGAGGCTTCAACCGAGCTCGAGCTCAGCGTTCCAAGCCCTGCATGAAAAGTTAACTCTTTGTTCTCCGGGGCATTTCAAAGGTTGGCAATTACTGCAATAGTCAGAATACAACAGCAAGACTCCATTAGAAGAAACAACATTACTAAGGTGAGTAATTTTTTCATCCACCCTCTCCAATAAAAAAACAAAGGCTCCACCATAAAGAAGATCCCCATAATCTAATGTAGGTGTTAATAAAGAATTCACAACATTTAAACTGACATTTTTTTTTCAGTCTTTGGTAACCAGGTAAGGCCCACTAAGCACAAGTGCCTGTTTTCAGGGGCGACCTGGGAGCATTGGGCAGGTAAGTGACTTGCTCAGAGTCGCACAGTATGCAAGTGGAGGTTGTGAGAATCAAACTCAGGTCTGGTCTGCTGGATGCACCAAGCTCGTTCACACCTCGTTCCTCCCTTGACATATATCCCTTAATCCTATAAAGAGCCCCAATTTCTTATTTAGACCCACTGTCATATTATTTATATGAAGGGACCAAGATAGATTATAATCTAACCATACAACCAAGTACTTATAATTATCCCCTTCCATTAAGATAGTACCATCCAGGGTTGTTATATTCAGACCTGAATTCTGTTCTTTGTACTGCTTATTCCTAAATACGACAACCTGGGTCTTTTTAGAATTTAATACTAGAAAATGCATCCTGATAAAATCCTACACGTGATCAAAGATTGGACCCTCTACATAAACTATTGTATCGTCAGCATAGAGATGGTACCCTATGTCTGGAAGGTCAAAACTAAAATTGTTAATATAAATGTTGAATAACCGTGGTCCCAAAATTGACCCTTGTGGGACACCACTTAACATATCAACTAAATTAGACCTAAAAGGGCCAGTCTCAACAAATTGTTTCCTCCCATTTAGGTAAGACAAGAACCAATTAACAACTTGGATAGATAAACCGATCTGGCTGAGCCTGGACAGGAGAACCTGGTGGTTTAAAGTATCAAAAGCTTTAGAAAGATCTGTGAATAAAGCTCCAACCAGTTGTCTGCTGTCCAGGCTCCGCTGCAGATCACTAACCACCTTAACCAATGCAGTATTGCTACTGTGTTGGGGCCTAAAATCAGACTGATAAATAGACATTCTACCACTAGAGTCCAAATATTCTCTCAATTGAACAGAAATAATTTTCTCAAAGATCTTTGAGATCTGTGACAGGAGCGAGATGGGCTTATAATTGCCCAGCTCATTCCTGTCCCCACCCTTATAGATAGGCTTTACTCCAGCTACCTTCCATCCCTCTGGAAACTCACCACAATTACAAGATAATGATATAGGTCTTGGGTCACAGAGGTGCCTTTTGAAGGTCTGGTGAAAAAATATTAATCTGTTCAAAAGTTATTACATTTTAAAGTTTCCCATTATTTCCTATGGGAGAAGTTAGATGGGCCATGTGAAAAAGGATTTCTTGATCGTGAAACAGGATTCTTTGATCACGAAACAGGATTTAAATAACACTTTGCACTTTAATAACGTCACAACTGTTCTTGAAATTTGCATGAAATGTGGCCTGTGCCATCAGAGACCAAAGATCTTTTGATGTACTGTAACAAGTTTCGTTCCAGTTAGATGTGCAGGTGTGGAATATGGAGTCCCAAAGTATGTAAATCACCATTTTTTGTCAAATTCTTTCTTCACTTCTAGGTTAAACTGAATATTTTGTGCTTTAATAACTTTGCAATTATTCAGGTGATTTGTATGAAATTTGGCATACTCCATTAAGGACCAAAGGTCGTTTGATATGGCAGTTTTGTTTCAGTTGGATATGCAGATGTGGCGTCATGGTGGCCCAAATTGTGTAAGTCACCATTTTTTTGCTAAATTCATTCTTCACGTCTATGTTAAACTAAATATTTTGTGCTTTAATAACTCTGCAACCCTTAAGGCAATTTACATGAAATTTGTCACGCTCCATAAGGACTAAAGGTTTCTTGATGCGGCAAGTTTAGATCTCATTGGATGTGTGGGTGTGGAGATATGGAGTCCCAAAATGTGTAAATCACTGTTTTTTGTCAAATTCTTTCTTCACTTCTATGTTAAACTGAAAATGTTGTGCTTTAATAGCTTTGCAACCCTTCAAGTGATTTGCATGAAATTTGCCATGCACCATCAGGGACCTAAGATCTCTTGATGTGGCAAATGTTGTTTGGATGTGCAGGTGTGGAGCTATGGAGTCTCAAAAAATGTGTAAATTACCGTTTTTGTCCAGTTCTGTCACCGTGTTGTGCAAAAATGGTGTGGAATTTTGGTCTGAAATGTTTACAGTGTATAATAGAGCGTTGTTCTATATAGAAATACATCCTTTTGAAAATGCTGCTGTACCACAGTTCAAAGGTCATGGAATGTGATTGTACTCTTCTGTGGTAGAACAGCATTCTAGAACCTCTAGAGATTGCACAAGCCAGTTTCACTGTGAAAGAGAAAAAAACCAAAACCAAATGCACACATTTCACATGATACTATACACTATAAAAATACAGGATGAGCAACTTTAATACCAAGTAAATGCACTGTATCTCCCGAACGTTGCTTCTTAATTTATTTACACAGAGCACAGTCTTTGCCTTAGACACATTCTAGAAATGCACTGGTATATTAGATTCGCCCTAGTATATATTTTAGAGGGTGGGTTGGAGTGGGAGTGAGGGTGGGGCTAAACTGCAAAGCAGGTTAGTCAAAGACAGTATATTTCAACATTAGTTTTTTTTTTTTCCTTTTTCTAATGGAGCTGTTGTACTGTATTTGGCACCCATCAGAGTTTCTGGGCTAATGAGCAGCGAACAACTTAAGTAGCTCAGATTGGAACTCTTATGTAAGCACTAAAAACATTTATTTTATATTCATCTGAAACACAGACCCTCTCCAATGCTTTGAAGACTCCATGATCTGGTTTTACACTTAAAAGCAATTGTTTAAACCTGTAATACTTCAAACAATTGTGCTGATTTTTATGACAAGCAGTAATCCTACCTATCTACAGCTCTTCTCAAGTGTGCGTTTCAGTGGCTGAAAAACATATTGAAGTGCATTTTCAGATTCCCATTTAAAAGTGATTGCTAGAAAACTTTAAAATGAAGTTGTACTAATATTTATAGTTGAATCTATGCCTAAATGTTAGCAAGTCTTCTCAGTTTCATGTGACATATACTAAAAATCATGTGTTTTAAAACATGATCTAATTCGTATTTAATAATGATCGCTATAATTTTTCAAGCACTGGAAGGGTCAGGCTCATATTTGTACAGCATTTTGCCTCCTCACCCTCAGTCGTTGTCACTCTATTTTGTGTCCAAAAACACTATGAATTTGATTGACTAACTCAGGCTGTATTTTGTCAAGGTGGATTTTAACAGTGAACAATATGAAATAGTTCTGTCAAAAGGTCAGCCTCACATACTGTGCTCTGGTCATAAAAATGATCATACGAAACAGCTCAGGCTGTCGTGATATGGCTCTCAAGTTAGAAATTGTAATTTAGCAAATATACTGGGATGCTAAGTGACTTGCTCAGGCTCACATGGAGAGTAACTTGCTCCACTGGGATTTGAACCTGGTTTCCAACCAAGTATTTTTATTTTTTATTTTATTTCTTGAGTTCTTGGATTACAGTCGTGAGCGGTTGCTCATTAATGGGTTCCACGTTGGTTACAAGCACAAAGATACATCAAAACAGTAGTACATGTTTTAGACAGGGTAACAGTAAGATACAGTAATACAGTAATACATTTTTAGACAGAGTTCCTATAATGAACACACCGAATTTAGGATCATAGGCAGCAAGTAATTTGCCTGAGTCAAAGTTAGGACACCCTACTGGGTTGCATGAAAGGAGATGATAGTAGGAGGATAGTGGTAAGGGTACTAGAGGGTGGGTAGGGAATGTGGGGGTGGGAGTATTTTTATTTATTTATGCCTTTGTTAACTGGGTAGGTGCACTGATCCCAGGGACCGTTTTCGGGCACAACTCGGGCCACGTAAGGCGGCACAGAATAGAAACATCAGAATAACAAGAACATAACAAGAGCAGGTAATGCATAGTGGAAGGTTATAGTAGTTACATTTGACAATACATGGTGTCAGTAGTTGAGGGACAACAAATAAAGCAAAGTAAGGCTCGTAGTGGTACAGTTTCAGTAAATAAGAGAACCTATTAGGCCCTACCCCTGGAACCTATGTGGGGGGGCTAGTCCTTAAAGCAGCAGTGGCAGGTGGATATCAACAGGAGCCAGTCTTTGAGGTGAGTCTTGAACTGGTGGTGAGTTTATGGTGTGCAGTTCAGTGGGCAACTTGTTCCATAGTGTGGGGGCTGCTACAGAAAAGGCTCTAGCACCCATGTTCGTGGCTACCCTGGGGATTTTCAGGGAAGGGATACTGGAGGAGTGTAGGCAGTGGTGTGAGGTCTGGTTAATGAGAAGGGGAGCAAGAGGGGATTTTGACCAATACGGATGGCAGAATTAATAAAACTGTACAGTGCAAGGTCAAAGTGAGCTTGTAGTGGGAGCCACTCCAGTGTAGTGTAGAGTATACAGTGGTGTGTGGAGAAAGGGGCCAGCAGGGAGAAGCGGCAGGCACTGTTGTGTGCTACTGATAGTTTTGCCATGGTAAATGTGGAGGTCCAGGAGTACATGGGAGAGCAGTAGTCCAGGATAGGTAGCAAGTTTCCCTGGATGATGGCATGGCTGGCTTTAGGAGTGAGGTATTGCCGGTATCTGTAGGCAGCCCCTAGTTTTTGGTGAAATCTTAGAACCAGGGAGTTTATGTGCTCTATAAAGGAAAGGGAGGGGTCAAGCACAACTCCTAGATATTTGAAGTGTTTGACATCCTCTAGGGCATAGCCATCAGGGACGTGATGATTTGGGGTGGGTTAGAGTTGCATTTCATTAGGAAGGGCTTAGAGCCGAACAACATTGTTTTTGGTTTTTTGCCATTAACCAGAAGGAGGTTGTCAGAGAACCAGTTGTGGGCTGTGGTGTAGTTTTGTGAGATGGCTGCAGAGATGAGGGTAGGAGACTTTCCACTGGAGAAGAGCACGAGGTCATCGCCATAAAGGATTGAGTGACAGTTAAGATTATCCACTGGAAGGGAGTTATTGAATAAGGAGAAAAGGAGGGGTCCCAGGATAGAGCCTTGGGGGACCCCAGTAGAGACAAGCAGGGTGGGCGAGTGGGCCAGGCCAATGCACACAAACTGAAGGTGCCCTGTAAGGTAGCTTCTGAACCAGGTGGTGACCTCCGGAGAGCAGCCAAGGTGATGTAATTTGGAGAGGAGGAGTGAGTGACTGACCAGGTCGAAGGCTTTGGAGAGGTCAATGAAGACTGTGCCAGTTGCATTTCCACGGTCCATGTTTGTGAGGATGTGGTCAGTTAGGAGTGCGAGGGCAGTGGTGGTGGAGTGATTCTTGCGGAAGCCATGTTGTTGGCTGCATAGTAGGTCATATTTACCTATGTAGTCAGCAAGTTGGTGGTGGACGGCTTTTTCTAGTAGCTTGCTTAAGTGAGGAAGGGTGGAGATCGGGCAATAGTTGTCTGTGGATTGTGGGTCCCTGGCTTTATGAATGGGAATGACCTTCGTGGTTTTCCATGTATTGAGCATGGAGGAAGTGGTCAGGGCGAGGTTGAAAATGAACATTAGGGGGCGACGATGACAGGGGAGATGAGTCTAAGGAAGACAGGGGATAATCCGTCTGTTCCAGGGAAGCCGTGGTTTGGGAGGCTCCTTAGGAGTTTAGCTATGTCAGTGTGTGAGAGTATTTTGAAGAAAAAGGGGAGAGGTGGAGGTTAAGATGTAGGCCCAGCAGGTAATGTTGTGGGGGTGTGCAGGGGGAACGTTTTTTTTGCAGGTCGTTTGGGAGTTTGCTCAGGTACATAGTGAGGTCAGAGAATTTGTCATTGAGGGCCTTGGCCACTTCTTGGGGATCGGTAATGAGGCCAGCATTAGTGTGTAGCTGTGGGACAGGCTTACTGGAGGGGGGGGGGTTAGTAGCGAGCCAGTGGATGCCCAGAATTGTTTAGGGTCCCCGAGGTTAGTTTGCTGGAGATTGCGAGAATGTGTCTGCTTGAGAGCTTTGGCCAGGTGTTTGCAAAAGTTCCTCCGACGCCTGTAATCATCCCATAGTGTAGGGGATGGGGATGCTTTATAGATTAACCAGGCATGGTCCCTGTCTTTCATGAGGGTAAGGAGGTCTTTCGTGACCCATGGAGAGTAGCCACCCCTCACCCTTCTGGTGGGTGACTGGAAAATGCTTGTCGTGTAGAGTCTGGAGAGCTTGAGTGAACATGGATGCTGCCTGGATTGCATTTGATTCTGAGAAAATGGCAGACGTGTCCAGTGCCCGTGCCTCATACAGAAGGACGGAGGTGTTTGGGCTTCTGAAATTATACAGAATGAGTGGGGCAGAGGTGGCAAAGGTTGTGAGGTAGGGTGGTGACCTGAAGTGCTAAGGATAGGTCACATCAGATGAGTAGGTTAGACGTGAGATAAGAGTGCTAGGGTGCCCTTGAGGCACAGGAGAAGTGTTAGTGGAGGCAGCCACAGCTGCTGGTTGAGATAAGGTGTGTCAAAGTTTGTATTTGAAAACACCAGTAGTTGCAGCACCGGAAATGTCAGGTGGTAAGACATTGTTCCAGTGAGGAACATGGTAACAATGCGCGTTGTGCCAAGGCAGTGCGGAGTCTAGGAATTTTGTAGATCTGGATGACAGAGTTCCTTGTGAAATGGGAGCTTGAGTGCATGGTTAGGAGTTTCTGGACCCCTGCCAGTAGTAGACCGAGAGAGCATTTCTTGGCAAGGAGGAAAGATTGGTGTCTTATTCTTTCCTTTAGTTGGAGCCATCTGGCCTATGAGTAGAGGTCACAGGTGTGCGTGAGTCTTGCAGCACCTGTAAGAAGGTGACACGCTTTATTAGGCGCAATGGAAATGCATTGTAAGGCGGTGTCAGTTGCTGATCCATAGATAGCCAGTCCCCATAATCGACAAGGGAGACTATTGAGCTGTTGATGGCCAGATTCAATGCCTTATAGGTTAAGCAGTGCTTGTGGCAGTAAATAATCCCTATTCTTGTATTGATAACCTTTGCAGTGTTATCAATATGTTGGACAGAAGACAGAGTGGAGTCTATTGTGATACCCAGGTATCTGAAAAACTGGACGTGCTCCAGGGTGTCACCGCTTTCATTTCTGATCACAAAGGGTAATACCGTGAACTTACTCTGGGTGCTGGAGTACAACATTGTTTTTTTTTTTTGTTTTTTTTTTACAGTTCATGATTAGTCTATGCTCCTTAAACCATTTTTCTGTGGATGAGAATCCCATTTGGAGTTCTGCTGTTAGTTGTTGTGGATTGGGGGATCTTCCTGGACATAAGTCTCCACCACTCATTCACACTAGTGGGATTAGCGCCGGAGGCACTAAGACCCATCGGGAGCAAACTTTTTGCTGGAGGGTCGGCGCGAGAGACGGCGCCGCGAGACACGGCGCCGCGAGCAGCGGCTCGAGCGGTAATGACCATCTCAGCGATGACCCTCCAACCGCCTCAGTTCCTTTTTTCCCGCCGTCGAGTGCGCTTCAGTGACGACATCGCTCGCCTGTCGGGAGTCAAACTTCAAACTAGCGCATAGTTTTCAGTTTGTTTTTTTGTAACTTTATCACGATAAGTAGTATCGCTTAATTTTATTCTATTTTCGTTAAATTTTTCTAATATTTAAATTTTACTTGAAGAAGTCTCGGCCTACTGGACGGAGTCGACCATGAGCAGGTCAGGTGACGGTAGGGAGACTTCTGATGAAAGCTGTTCAGTCAGCCGGGCTGGGTCCGTCAGCCTCCTTCTCCTCAGCGGGTTCCGACTAACGGTCAGTCCGATGCCTGGGGATGGGCGGTCCCCCGCCGTATAAAATAAACGGTCGCGATTCTCGCACCGCTCGCCTCGAGCTCTTCTTCTTCGCCCACAGGTCAAAAAGAGAAGGCATCACCGAGGTCGCCTCTGGTATGTCTGCGCTGCCGACGCCGGTTATCGCATAGTTGCCGGCTCCTTCTTCGAGTCGCCAACTTCGCGTAATCGCCGCCCTCGACATCGGAGTCCCTCCCGCCTATAGGTAGGACTCCAGATGAGCAGTTTCATCAGTGGGCCGCTCTTATGGAGCAATGGGCTCGAGGTTGGTTCTTCTGCCTGGCTCGTTGCCCGGAGCCTCGGGCCCTCCGCGATCAGGTAGGGCGGTTGACCTTCCTAGTCGGCGGGCGCTTCTTCGTGCCAGCGACCCGTGCTTAGGTGTTTCCCCTCACATGGCTGCGCGCAGGGGCCTCACCATGCCCTTATCTCCTGGTTTTTTCCTTCTAGCTTTCCAGGTTCCTGGGCTTTTTCCGCGCCTCTGGCAGGGTCTGCTGGGTTTGTCAGCGCTGCTGGGTGCCGCTGGGTCTTATGGCGTTCTCTCGCGGCGCCTGGGTTCTGGCGCGCCGCCGGTGGTGCCATTGGATAGGGCGGGCGTCGTCATGTGTCGCCCGGCGTGCCCTTCAAGGGCGCCATCGGCGCGCCGTCTGCTGTGCTGCGCTGGGCGTTGCGATACGCGCTGCGCGGCTTCGTCTCGCGGGCGTCGCTGGGCGCTAGGGGTCACAGGCTCTTCGGCACTGCGGCGGCGCCCTTGGTGCCGCTTCAGTCTGCTTTTGCCGTCTTGGCGCCTGCAGCCCTTGGGACTCTTCTTCTTTTCTGCTATTTCTCCTCTCTAATTCTCACTCCTTTCCTGTCCAAACAGTCCTTTCTGGACCATCAGGAGATGATGTTGAGCCTGACCCAGACCTTCGGTTGGGTGATGAAGTGGAGGAAACAGGATCTTTCTTTGCTACAGAGCCTGTGGTCGAGGACCTGTCCTTTAAGTCTCTGTTGAAGAACCTGGGATCCACTCTTTCTCTCCAGACTACAGACATCGATCCTGGGAAGATATTAAGACTCCAGTATCTTCATGCTTCGGAGATCCCTACGGATTTGACTCCTCCGATCCAGCCTTCCTTCGAGACGCTGTCTCAAATGGTATGGAATAATCCTGCTCTTATTCCCTCAGTGGCTAAATCCATTGATAAGAAGTATTCAGCTCCCAAGGATCGTCCCATTTTGGCATCCCAAGCCTTTGCGGATCCTATTGTAGTCCTGGCAGAGAATGACAAGGTCGTTCTTCCTCAAACTACTACAGCTCTAATCTATTAACAAAGAGTCTCGTAAGATTGATACATTAGGTAAGAGAGTCTTTGCTGCCTCCACTCTAAGTATCATGTATTGCCAGTTATCAAGGCTATTTTTCTCAGTATGAGTATATCCTGTGGCACTCTATGAAAAGAATGGTTGAAGCTCTTCCAGATTCGGATTCCAAGTCAGAGCTTCTTCTGACCGTTATTAGAGGTATTGAGTCCAATAACCAACAGGTCAAAGCCACCATGGACGCTCGACACTGCTTCTCGCTCAGCAGCCGCTGATTTGTACCGCGCCATTCCTGGCTGCGTACTTCTGGCTTCACTAATGATGCTCAGCGGCAGGTGATGGCGCTGCCTTTGATGGCTCTTTCTTTTGGCCCTCAGGTGGAGCAAGCCTAGAGGCCACTCAGAAGACTAGATCGGCCATTGTTGGCCAGACCTCCGCCTGTCCCCTCTCGGGGCATGTGAACAGGCGCAGTTTCATAGTAGTCAGTCCTTTCGAGGCAGAGGCAGGAAGCTTCCATAAAGCCAACCTGCCCAACCTCAAAAGAAGACGCAGCAGAGCGTTAGGGCCTAAAGCTCCCAGTGCTACCTTATGAGTCGTTGGCTCAAGTTCCATCCACTCTGCCCGAGGTGGAACGTTCTCCTCCGTGGAGGTCGCCTGATGTACTTCTACAACCAGTGGAAGTCCATATCTCGACAATGGGTCCTTCGGATAATTCGCGAGGTTATTCTCTCAATTTCTTGAAACCCCCGAATTGTCCTCCCAGACGACAACCCAGGTTGTCGGCCTCTCAGTCAGACCTCCTCACCCGGAGATCCAGGGCCTTCTGAACAACAGGGCAATAGAACTGGTGCCCCCATTCTGAAACACAGGGTTCTACTCCATTACTTTCTGGTTCCAAAGAAATCTGGGGATGCGCCCCATTCTAGACCTCAGAAAGTTAAACAAATTCCTCCCAGGAGAAATTCAAGATGATTTCCTAGGTACCCTGTTACCCTTGCTGCATCAGCACGACTGGCTGGCCTCTCTGGATATGCAGGATGCTTACCAGCATATCCTCGCCCACCCGACCCACCGCAAGTTCCTCAGGTTTGTAGCTTTGGGTCAGCATTATCAGTTCAGAGTCCTGCCCTTTGGGCTATCCTCGGCGCGAGAGTTTTACAAAGTGTTGTGCAGTTCTCGGCGCATCTCAGGAAAAGTCGGACTCGAAGTGTTTCCCTACCTGGACGATTGGCTTTAGCAAGCCCTTCCGTCCAAGGGACTTTGAAGCCGCAACGACTGTCTTCTTCTCACGCCCATGGGAGTTCTGCTGAATTTGAAAAATCTCAACTGCAACCTCCCAGAGGCTCCTTTTCATAGGGACGCTTTAGACACCTCTTCAGCGAAGGCTTTCCTTCCAGAGGACAGAAGACTCGACATCCTTCAATGGCCCATTACATCAGGGAGAACCAATCGGTTACAGCTCTCTCGATGCAACGATGTTGGGTCTCATGGCGCCTCGGTCTTCACTGTCCCTCTGGCCCGACTGCACATGAGAACCACCCAATGGATGCTCTCCACTCAGTGGTCCCTGACCTCTCACCCCAGTCTTATCCCATCAAGGTGACGGAGCCCTTCAAGGTCTCACCTGGTGGTCTCAAGAGAGCAATCTCCTGGAAGGATTCCCTTTGCTCCCCGGATCATCAGATCTCCATCACCACAGACGCATCGCTAATGGGATGGGAGCTCACTGTCTCTCCCTCCACACTCAAGGTGTATGGACTCAGTTCGAAACTCATCTCCACATAAATGTCCTGGAGATGAGAGCGGTCCTCTATGCAATCCGAGCTCTGAAGGATGTCCTTTGTCACAAGAACATTCTCCTTCAAACGGACAACAAAGCAGTGATGTATTACATCAACAAGCAAGGCGGTGCTCATTCTTATCCCTTTGCAGGGAAGCAATGAGGGTGTGGGAGTGGTGCTTGGAGCACAAGTCTCTGATTCAAGTGGTTTATCTGCCAGGTATACAAAACGACCTAGCAGATCACCTCAGCAGAACGGAGGCAGACCCTCACGAGTGGTCTCTCGATCCAGCCGTAGCTCGGTCCCTGTTCAAAGAGTGGGGGACTCCAGACCTGGACCTTTTTGCATCCCCACTCAACGCAAAACTGCCTCTCTTCTGCTCCAGAAATCCAGGGCCTGGCATTTTCTGTCAGGATGCGTTCAGGCTGCGGTGGACAAAACGCTTTCTTTACGCCTTTCCACCGCTTCCTCTAATCCAGAGAGTACTCCTCAAGTTCGAGTCTCAGGGACCAAGATGATTCTCATTGCTCCTTCCTGGCCTCGGCAACTATGGTTTCCTCTACTCAACAGTATGTTGGCAGCCTCCGAGACCACTTCCTTTGCAAATCAGTCTTTTGACTCAGGGTTCGTTGGTCCATCCCAACCTGAAATCACTTCACCTCATGCTTGGCTCCTGAAGAGATAGAAGTGAATCGGTTCAACGCCTCTGTAGAGTCTCAGACATCCTTCTGGCTGCTCGAAGCCAGCCACCGAAAAAGTACGCTTCAAATGGAAACGTTTTCTCTCTGGTTGCAAAATCCTCTTGGAATCCCTTTTCCTGTCCTCCTGGCAAGGTTCTGGAGTATCTTTTGGACCTGTCAAACTTAGGTCTTCAGTACTCCACAGTTAAAGTTCACCTTAGTGCCATCTCAGCTTCCATGAGCCGGTTTCTTCCTTAACTCTGGCTCAGTTACCTATGGTGAAGAGATTTCTTAAGGGATTCTCCTACCAGACCCCTGTTAAGCGTCCAGTTGCAGCCTGGGACATTAACCTGGTGCTGGACATGCTCACTCGGAAGCCTTTCGAACCCTTAGCTACCTGTGAGCTAAAATTTCTTACCTGGAAGACTGCCTTCCTGGTGGCCATTACCTCAGCCCGCAGGGTCTCTGAGATACATGCCCTGGTTACGGACCCTCCGTATACTGTATTCCATAAAGACAAGGTAGTTCTCGTACTATCCTAAATTTCTTCCCAAGGTTGTGTCAGAATTCCATCTAAACCAACCTCTGGTACTTCCCGCTTACTTCGCTAATTTAAATGAAGGGAATGAGCTCTTCATTCCTTGGATGTTAAGAGAGCCTTGATGTTCTATTTAGATAGAACCAAGGATGTTCGCAAGACTCAGCAACTGTTCGCTTTTTCAGCGACACCCGGCTGGGTCAACCTGTCGCTATTAGATGCATCTCTTCATGGTTAGTGGCATGCCTTCGTCATTGCTATTCCATGGCTCAAGTTAAATTAGAAGGTAGAGTGTACGCTCACTCTACTAGGGCGGTCGCGGCATCCCTAGCGGAAATTCGCAATGTTCCAATTGCAGATATATGCAACGCCGCCACCTGGAGCTCAGTGCATACCTTTCTAAGCACTATGCACTGGATGTTCATGCTAGGCGACATTCCGCATTCGGCAGAACTATCCTTAATGGGCTTCTATCTTAGACGCGTGAGCTCTGGCTCTCCTGCCGCCCTTTTGGGGGATTATCAGCTTGGTACTGTCCCACTAGTGTGAATGAGTGGTGGAGACTTATGTCCAGGAAGATAGGAAAATTACCTACCTACCGTAATTCTTGATCTTCTTGGACGAGTCTCCACCACTCATTCACACGCCCACCCTCCATCCCCCGAGCTCACCGCTGCATTGGTCTTCACTCCCTCAAATCTTTAGGCCGTGAGGACTTCTTTACTGACCCTTCTTACACGGGTCATACGGACTATCTTATGTCCGTTTTTTAATGTTGGGTTTACTCTTTACGTTAGTTGCGCTGCACCTCCTTGGTAAAAAAGGTACTGAGGCGGTTTGGAGGTCGTCGCCGAGATGGTCGTACAGCTCGAGCAGCTGCTCGCCGTGTCTTCGTGGCCCGTCTCCCACGACCCTCCAGCAAAAGTTTGTTCCTGATGGGTCTTAGTGCCTCCGGCGCTAATCCCACTAGTGTGAATGAGTGGTGGAGACTCGTCCAAGAAGATCAAGAATTACGGTAGGTACGTCATTTTCCTTTCTGGTGAAGATGACTGCATCATCTGGGTAAAGGAGTATTCAGGTCGGACAGGAGGCCGGCAGTTGGTTTAGGAAAAGACTAAATAGTAGGGGCCCCAGAATTGACCCCATGGGACCCCGTAGCGGACAGGTCTGATAACAGGGGTGGTGTCTCCTAGCCTGACCTTTTGCAGTCGGTTGTGAAAGTAGCTGTTGAACCATGAAACGGATTCTGGAGAGAGCCCAATAGCAGGCAACTGATTCAGAAGGAGCTCATGGTGCACTGTATAAAGAAAGCTTTTGACAGGTCAATAAATGTTGCTCCTACCAGAAGACCTTGGTCTAGGGAGTGGTGTATGTAACCTGTGAATTCCAGTAATGCTGTGATGGTACTGTGACCTGGTTGAAAGTCATGTTGTTTAGGAAAGAGGAGTTGGTACTGGTTCAGATACTCGACAAGCTGATCTGCTACAATCTGCTCTAGAGTTTTTATGGGGGGGGGGGGAGTATGGAGATAGTTCTGTAGTTATTGTATACAGTCGGATCACCTTTGTGCACAGGGGTTACTGATATCGATTTCCGTCGAAGGGGGGACTTGGAGTAGTAGAGGGAGAGGTTGATAATCTTAGTGAGAGGGCTGAGGACTTCCTCATTGCCATGCTGACGAACTTAAGGTCCAGGGTATCTCCGCTGTGCCTTGATTTTCCCAGAGCTTGCACAAGGTACTTTCTTGCTTCAGATTCAGACATTACCTTGAAATGGAAGAGCGGTCTGTTGGAGGGTGGTTGCTGGACTGTGTTAGGGTCAGCCGGGATTAAGGGATTAAAGTAGTCTGCTGGTAGTACACTGTTGAGGTCCGTGAATGCATCATTAAGTGCGTTGGCAATTCGCTGATGGTCCAAGGATAGTGCGCCATCAGCCATGAGCATTGATGGGGCATTTTTGGGTTCCTTGTCGCTTATGCCATTGAGATTATCCCAGAACGACTTGCTGTTGTTCCAGGAGCTGGAGAGGCCTTCCTTGTAGAATGCGCTTTTGGCTTGTCGGATGGCTTTTGTGCACTTGTTTCGGGCTTGTTTGTACCTTTGGATGCTAGTGGTGGTACCGTGCGCTCTCGCGATCTGCCAGAGGAGATCTCTGGCATTGAGCTCATCCAGTAGGTCCAGGATGATCCAGGGATTGCAATGCCATTTTATTTTCCTTGTCTTTACTGGGGCATGCTTGTCACAGACGGTGTTGAATGTCTTTATGAAGTGGTGAAGGGCCGTGTCTAAAGACAGTATGTACTCTAACTAGTACATCACACTGTCTATACAAAGTCTTAACAGTATTTTCTTAAACGGCATGGTAGCAACTTTTTCTATAAAGTTAAATACAGTAAGTTCAATCCACTTTGTGTTGTTTTGTTACCCAAAAACAAGAACCTTAGGACAATCGATTGGGGCCTTTCACGGAATGTAATGATTGGCCCATGGGTTGGTGTACCTGAGATTTGATAACACAGCTTCTCTGTTAATTGTAACAACTGTGAGTGTAGAAATGCTGCAGTTAAACACTTTGTGGTAGAGCTGGGGTGGCTTTTACAGTTTGCACACAAAGCAAAAACAAAAGTTTATTGCAGCCACAGTGCTTTCAGCTCCTTGCACCACCGTTGACTGCAGACATGTGCTGACCTCACTCATCCACAAACAGTGAACCCAGAAGTGGCCAGCAAGGATAGCTCCTGAGTCTGTCTCCTCCCTGACTCTCCCATCCCACCTTCGCCCCTCATACAGTGGTGGCCATCACCACTTTCAATATGTGGCATTACAGCACACCACAGTGCCCTATAAAGCTGTGAACGTGTCATCCAATGTTGGAGGGGCAAATACTGAATTTCATAATTCTTTAGCCTGCCGCTAGGTGTCTTGCGATCTGCTGCTCTGTTTAAACGGCATGCTTTGCCCTCCTGTCCCTTCTCTGCCATGCAGTCAGTGTGAGTGATTTATTGCTGTCTCCACTCCATTTTCTGTTTCCCCTACACAAGCAGGCAGCCCATTATGTGGGAAAATGTGCTGGGGAGAGAGCGAGTATTTCTCTTCTTCCCTCCCATGCCTTCCTGAACATTTCCACTGTGGTGCCCGTTGTTCCCCTGTCCACAAGCAGACAGCCCAGTAAGTGGGAAGTGCACCGGGGAGAGAGCAAATATTTGTCTACCCCCTCCGGTGCCTTCCCAGACATTTGTGCCATGGTCCCCACTGTCCCCCCCTCCACAACCAGGCAGCTGAGTGTGTGGGGCAGTGCACCATGGAGAGAGCGAGTGCTGTGGTGCTACTGAAACAGAAATACTGTTGAGAGAGACAAAGAATGCGAGCAGCTCACCATGGTGCTGGCGTTGCGGTGGGAGTGGAGCTCCACAAGTCAACAGACAAGTGTTCCTGCAGTTGTAAGTGGCTGAAAGACAACTAGACGCTAAACAGCATGAGAGAGACATGGACATATAGTTAATAATTGTTGCAGTGTCACCCATCTCTTAAACAGCATGATTCCCCCTTCTCTGCCATGCAGTCAGTGTGAGTGATTTATCGATGTCTCCGCTTCATTTTCTGTTTCCCCCATCCACAAGCAGACAGCCCAGTATGTGGGGAAGTGCACCAGGGAGAGAGCGAATATTTTTCTGGCCCATTCCGTGCCTTCCTGAACACTTGTGCCATGGTCCCCCTGTTCCCCCTCCACAGCCAGGCACCTGAGTGCGTGGGGCAGTGCACTGGAGAGAGAGCGAGTGCCATGATGCTACTGAAACAGAAATGCTGTTGAGAGGGATGGAGAGTCCCAGCAGCTTGCCTCGGTGCTGGTGATGTAGCGGGAGTGGAGCTCTGAAAGTGAACAGACAAGTGTTCCTGCAGTTGTAAATGACCCAAAAGACAGTCAGACACTAAACAGCATGAGACAGACATGGAAATATCATTCATAATTGTTGCAGTGACCCCCATCTCTCCTTGGTGCTGCTGCTCCTAAAGTTAGATCACGCCGGAAAAAAAAAATAGTGTGAGCCTGTAAGCGTGGAGTGTTCCAGTGTCCAGAGGCGACTTTTGTCACCTCATCATGTTGTTGGTTCATAATGTTTACTATTAGAACTTTCACAACACTAGTCCTTCACTCCACACTATCTGTCTTGGGTCATACATGGATTTGTATGGTCTGCAAGGGGTATGACTAGAGGTCCACATATACACAAAGCTGAATGGCAACACATGCATGCTAGATATCCATGAGCTGATACACACTCTAGAGGGCAAGCATAGTACTTGTTATGCATGAGCGGCAGTATCCCCTTAGAAACTAAGAAACTACAATTCCCTTGAGATTCTGCCACAGGAGTACAACACAGGTGCAAATGACTTTGGCCAGTGACACTCATTTGGCAGCCTGCATTTGGACTGGGGCACAAGGACAGCTTAACATTTCCTGCAACTCACCTGCCTGCTGGGCAGACCACCTAGTTCCCTGCCATGAATTTGGTGACAGTGAGCACACCATGGCATGTGGATCCCACATCTCTTCCTCTCTTGTTCACTTAGTAATCAGACACGGTTAAAACCACCTCCTATTTAAGATCCAGTCCTTGTGCCCTCCTATCCTGGACATTTACAGGGTACTTTCTGTTGCCTCT
Organism: Neoceratodus forsteri; assembly: GCA_016271365.2. Classification (NCBI taxonomy): domain Eukaryota; kingdom Metazoa; phylum Chordata; order Ceratodontiformes; family Ceratodontidae; genus Neoceratodus; species Neoceratodus forsteri. The sequence continues at coordinate 139,832,170 of CM057453.1, forward strand.
TAGACCATATGACACTGCAGCAGGCAGCTGGCCTAGCCCCCACCTTGACCCACCTTGACAGGCTGTCCTACTGGCACCAACCCATAGAGGACCAGAATGTCTGCACATTCCTCCACTATGCTCTGCAAGACATGATAACCGTACTGATGAATGGTAGGTCAGTGTGACTGACATATAAGACTTATGCAAGATGATTCACACTGAGTGGCTAGAGTACGGATCAACTGAATGCAAAATACGCTTCCAGTTAATGGCCATTTTAAGCTATTTCTTATCCGGAGAAGTGAAACCAAGGGGGCAGCAAAGAAGGGGGATACACACTGCTGTCTGTGTCCTTAAAGACTAGGGGCACATTTTTTAGAATAAAACAGGGTCACTGTCCAGTATTCCTCCCTCCATGGAATAACTGGAACCAGATAAACAGGTTCTGCCTGCTCATGCGCAGATGCAGTGAGACTGGGGGCACTTGGGGACAGAATGGAGGGCACAGAGTGCTATGGCTCCAAAGCCATTAGTGGTAGCATTTATATTATAGTTACTGTTCTTTGGGCTTCTAAGTGGAGGTGGCTGTGTATAGTAATGGAGGACAAGAGTATACACAAGTTATGGGGGTGGCACCCACACGAGATCACATGACACATCTATAAATATTCTGGAACAAGGGTGCCCAAAATCTGAATCAAAATATTGGGACCCGTGCTCACCCCTACCAGCCTGCTACCAAATGCTCGGCTTGTTTTTTACTTGAGTTTTTAAATCCTAGCTGGGATATCACCTAAAGAGGTACTAAATAAATCAATGGGCTCAGTTTTCAAAGGGTTGGGAATGATGCAAGGTACTTGCGCTACAGAAACATGCTGCTAGGGGCTGACTGTACCGCACCTTGCATTATTCCCAACCCTCAAAAGTAGCTTGTGACACTGAGGGGACCCGGTGAGCCAGGCACCCTTGTGCCCAGCTTGTGGCATGCCACAGGCAGCGCCATGTTGCTGAGGGTTGTTGCGCCAGTAGGTGGCTGCTGTATCCTCTATGGTGGAATTCCATAAGGGCAGAAATGTCTGTAATGCCAGCCTAGAGTTAGATCAGCTTTGAACTGGTCTAACACCTGGTGCGCTAAAAGTGGTCCCACCTGCAGCCCCACCCCCCCCAACCAGGGCATGGCAGCTGCAGTACTGCCCTCCGGCACTGATGGCAGTGGACTGCTGCCGGGCATGGACCTCTGGCTGCCTGCACTATTGGCAGCATGGTGTGCTGTCAGGGGGTGTGCCCTCTGTCATGGCATGGGCACATGCCGGTGAAAAGGTGTGGGATAGACAGATAGACAACACACAAGAGAATTCATTTTAACATGCACTTGGTGTGATTTTTATTGACTAGAGCCAAAAAAACTGTAAAAAAAAAAAAGTACAGCAGCAAGCAAGCAGGAAGGATCACAGGTTTCCATAAGGCTTCATTCCAAATCCAAATTAGTTGCGCTCAGGAGGCATATGTAGGCTTGCATGTCCTCTCTCTTTACAGGTCAGCACTTTTCTGACCAACACATCCATCTTTCTTATCCCAGATACAAGGCTTATGTACCCGCCCCTAGAAGACTGTGTGATCCGATCCTTTTTTCTAACAAAATAATTTTATTACAACAGTTTTATATACCAAAACCTCAATCCATACAAGAAAAGAAAGGCAATTAATTAGATACCTGCAACTATAAATACTGTAAATACACTTCTTTTACAACAGAAATAAAAATGCATATCTAAATAGTTTAGGCTCCTCCCATTTTGTGACTTGACATCAAGGTCGAACCTTAGGTATAAAACGACTGTCACTGGGGCCATCCGTCTCCTATAGGAGCCCCATAAAAAATTATCTAGTTCAGGTACACTCTTACTTTCTGTCTTTCAGGTATTATAGCTTGGTTTCTTATTTTAACAAAAATATAAGACTTGTATTTTCTTTAGTTTTTTATTACAGGGAACATATGAATTCAGTTGCATTTTAAATGTAGAAGAAAAATAAACAGATTAAATGTGTGGGTGCAGTTGGCTTATTTTTCAGCCTTATACTATTCTTAGATATATAAACATTTCTTAGTTCATTCAGGGGTTTCATAAAACATTAGGTAGCGTGCCTTTGAACTTGTAACAAGTTTTACTGTACTTGCACCACACATAGTACGCTAACTTTGGCAGTGGGGGAGAGAGAGCTTTACCACATCGTACTTGAGCGAGTCTCTCCCCGCTGATTTCCCATTCTCTAGGGCATACCACAAAAGTGTCTTCCTTGCTCCTAACTTCTCTATTGCCTGAAAAGGATCTAGAAATCAGAACTTTGTTAAAAAGTAAGAATAAAGTTTACGGAGCCCACAGAGCAACAGCCTCGCTAAGAATGCAAGCTCCGTGTGGTCGGCTGCAGGGCAACTACTCCGTTGCTTATATTACAGGACAAAGAGCCCACTTTCAGTACTTCTGGCTTAGAAATGTATTAAAATTAGATACAAGGCATTCTTTATGAAATGGGGGAAAAAGACCAGCGTTTTAATGCTTAAAAGTATGGCACCAAAATGAAAGCAGTTTGCGAGTCCCACACTGAAAAGTGTAAGACGTTTCTGGAGTAGTTCTGTTCTCCGCTCCCGTGCCTTCCTGAACATTTCTGCCATAGTGCCCTTGGGGAAGTGCATTGGTGGGGAGAGAGCGAATATTTGTCCACCTCCTCCCTTGCCTTCCTGAACATTTGTGCTATGGTGCCTGCTGTTCCCCTTTCACAGCCAGGCAGCCGAGTACATGGGGCAGTGCACCAGGGAAAGAGCGAGTGCCGTGGTGCCACCGAAACAGAAATGCTGTTGAGAGAGATGGAGAGTCCGAGCAGCTAGTCGCAGTGTTGGCATTGTGGCAGAGGTGGGCTCCTAAAGTTAGTTCACACTGGGGGGAAAAAAAAAATAGTGCGAGCCTGAGAGCGCAGAGCATTCCAATGTCCAGAGGCGAGGGAGGTGGTGACTTGTCACTTCATCATGTTGTTGGTTTGGAAAGAATGAAGGCATGCTTTTCTAGTACTAGTCCTAGCAATAATACTGCAGGGCTCCGCCTATGCAGCCCTATAAAAGACAGTGCTGACCTTCAGTCCTGGGACTGTTTGCTTTTAAAATTATTGACAATGCCGGCCAAAAGCATTCATAACATCCAGCCACTTCCATCTGCTGCTGTAGGCACAGGGGGTGGCCAAGGAGTTCAAGCTTTGCCAGACACTGTGCTTCCACTTGGAATGCCAGATCTGCCTCCTAGTGGATCCCCCATTCAGTGGGAGCATGAGGTCATGGGACAGAGCAGACTGTCTAGGACCAACCTATCCCCATTACAGCTGGCAGCATTTGAAAGGAAATTAGCTCTCTCTAGGCGGGCTGGAGAATCCAGTGCTGGGGCTTGAGCCAACTCTGGAGTCTGCTGGAGACATGTGGTAGTGGGACATGGTCAGAGTACATCAGGAATCTTCCCTCTGTGTGCCATCCACACCCTCCAGATTCCCGAGGCTGTCATATCTGGCTTAGGGAATGCTGCGTGTCATGGACCCAGTCCTGATGGGCTCCTGTCCTTACCACTCATGTAGCTTTGTCAGCAGTGTTGGAGCGGGTCAGGAGCACCTGACAGATGCAGGGAGGATGTGTTGTGGGTACCATGGAGGCATCCACATATGTGCAGAGGAGCCTCTGTGGTTCAGAGCAGCTTGTCCGCTTATGTCACGGTGCATAGCATTTTGAGAATTAAGTATCCGATAGATGGGTGCATGGCAGACATCACAGTTTTAAATTTACTTTAAGTCCATTTCCCCTTACATGCTGATGCAGCTGCCGTACTAAATTAATTTTTGGAGCTTGCATTAACCATATGTAAGATGTAATGCTGAATAGGTATTGCAGGTTAAAATTTTGACTTTTTTTGTTTTAGGTGAAAATGAGCACATTGCCTGCTGTGGTAAGACGAAGCCCAGGAGTTCTTCCTGGCCTAAATCAGCAGCAGACGTTTTCCTCTCCACCCCTAAGCCAAAATCTAAATGCAACTTACAAGTAAGTACCTCATTTATTAATTTGTAGTTTTAGGAAAAGGTAGCTTGACATGTTATCTACAGAAATGTTTAGTTATTGTAAGCATATTAAAGATGGAATAAAACTGTCTTGCTGACAAAAAATAATTTTTTGGTCTGATGAGAAGATTTCTAGATGGTCAGTGATTTTATGATATTAAGGTACCACTTACAGGATATGGTACCTTATGCTGGTGATCGTCCTTTTTTGACATTTTTAAAATTTTATGTGCAGCCTTTATTTAGTTGGAAGGGATCATAGTTTGGCCCTGACAAGGTGTCCAGCTGATCCCTTTCACTCCCCTATTCTTGGACATGCCCCCAAGCTGAGGCACATTATGATGTGCAGCAAGGGAGAGCACAATGGTGCACCCCTTTGAAATGAATGGGAGTCTATTTTCATTACTATTTAATATATTATTATGGTGAGTTGGAGACTAATGAAGGCCACCGCTCGACTGACAACATCCTTGTTAGTTGAGCGGTGATCTGTATTAATCTCCTACTCACCATAATAATGTATTTAATAATGAAAAGAGACTCCCATTCAATTCAGTGGGGAGCACCACTATGCTGTCCCTTGCTGCACATCATAGAGCGGGACATGTACGTGAATAGGGAAGTGGAAAGGATCGTCTAGCTATCTTGTTGGAGCCAAAGTATGATCTTTTCCAACTACATACAGGCTGCACATAACATTTTAAAAATGCCAGAAATGAACTATAGCCAGCATATGGTACAATATCCTGTAAGTGATACCTCATTCTAGAAAAGGGGGAAAAATCACTTTAGATATAGAATTTAGGCACCACATAAGGAACTAACATTACATTTTAGAAAAGTAAATTCTGTGTTGTCCCACATTGTCACTGGGCTAGTCATTTGCTGCTGAGTAATACATATTCACTTACTTGGAATCAACACACTCTAAAGCTGTGACATCATCACAGAACCCTTGGCGCCACCCCATTTCTGTTCATTTCAGAAGTAGTGGATTGAGCTGTTTTTACACTGTGGATGGAGCCTACAGCTGTTTTGGGATCGATTGTAGCTTACAAAAACGGCTGATCATGGCACCTTCTATTGGACTTTTGGAGGTATCCTTCCGAAAGTCCAATGGAGCTTGAAACACTCTGCCACTACAGAGTAATTGCTGCACTATTTTGGCTGTTACTTCTGCATTCCGGGGCAAGAACTGCGCATGTGCGACTCGCGCATGCGCAGCTCCGCTGAAGCCGCCTAGTTGTGAAAGGCAAAATGCCATTCACCACAACTATGTATGCACGAGTGCCCTACATGTGCAGTTGTGTCACCGCCACCATCTTTCGGATGGCGCTCCTCCAGCGCCCTCCCACTGCTACTGTCCTCCCTGCTCCTTCCTAGTACTGGCAGCAAAGAAAACCCTCCTGCACCCTCCCACTGCTGCTGTCCTCCCCGCTCCCTCCGTTTTCCATCCTCGTGTCGATATTGGGGTGCCCAATCCCGTGTTGGCATTATGTACCTCCCAAAATCATGTGACACACTGGGAGCCCACCGCAGTGTACCAAAATGTATGTTTTTTTTCCTTTTTTCCCCACGCTGACATTGGGGTGCCCGATCCCCGTGTCGGCATCATGTACCTCCCCGAACTCATGTGGCACAGTGGGAGCCCACCCCAGTGTGCCCAGATCTATGCTTTTTTTTCCCCTGTAAATAAAGAAATCCATCCCTCGTCCATTGACCCAGTCTCCCCTCCCCATCCCCAACCTTCCACTGAGCACCACCTCCCTCTACCCTCTTACCCCATACTTGCTTCCGGAGGTCGGGCGCTGTTATCTTCTCTGGACCGGACACTTCTACACTCTTCAAAGCCAAACCACAAACTGAAGAATCAAAGGTAAGCGTGCTATAGTGGCAGTCAATGAGGTTAAACTTATGTTGATAAATCAGCCATTTTTTGGAATTTGGCTCCCAAATTTTCCTTGTGGGGTTCTTGGTACCCACCTCGTGAACACTAACTCATTTTGTTACTTGGTCCCGAAGTGATTTGTGGTGCTGCACGGAATCACCTTTTGGGACCAATTAACAAAATGACAGTGCCACTGTTCATGAGGTGAGGTCCCAAAAAGCCTATGTTGCAAATTTGGTGAAAGAATTCAAATAAAAAACTGCATTATGAGCGTACATTGTGCAGTTTCTACGCATGCTCCTAACTTTGTCAATTTGTAATATTTTCACTCCAGATTTTCAACATTGCCATTTTTGCACACCTCCTTATTAACAGTACAGCTGTCATTTTTTGCATCCTGCCCAAAATGTGTTTTCGCACCTGTGGCACAGAATGGCATGGTCACCCTGTGAAATCACCTTTCTGGACAAATGAACAAAATGACACTGGCACTCTTCATGAGGTGGGGTCCCAAAAAGGCCATGTTGAAAATTTGTTGCAACACGTCCAAAAAATGACCAAGTTACACCCAGGCGTTCAAAATTTTCTACACACACGTGTAACTTTGGTAATTTGGCAGCTCGTCACAGCCGTGTTGGCTCTAGCTAAAGTTTGTTTCATTATAATCACAACTGGAGTAAACTTATATTAACCATTAGGTTACTATCCTTGTGACATTTTTTGATGATACCTTTTGTGTTTATTCTTGTTCAACTTCTGTTCGCTGTTCAAGTCCCTGTTCAGCGCAGCAGCGTGGGCTTCAGACAGATGCCGATCTACAAATAGGAAGTATGTCTTGGGAGGAAAGTATGGTACAGGACACAAAACAATAGTGGGAGGCAGGGAAAAATCAAGTAGACTAGCATCTTTTGATCAGTAATTGATTGTGCGCTGTGAAGAACAGCCTTTGGTACTATTTAAACTTTTTTTTTCCCACAAACTTCCATGTTAACCACTGTTTTAGGCACAGGGTCATAATGTTGCTGACATTGACAGTGCGGTCAAAAACCGCGCAAGCAGAATGCCAAAATAAAAGGTAGCACTCAGCAAAACACTGACCTCAACAAAAACAGCGAGCACTACCTTTCAAATCACGGCAAACAATACAAAATTGTATATTTGCAGGGGGCTGCGCCACCTGACCCCCCCATTAAAATAATTACGTCTGAGGGGGGAGGAAACTAGGGACAGGGAGAAACCTTGGGGGAGGGGGGAGGATTCCTTAGGAGGGGGAAAGGGACACAAGACACTAAAATAATAAAATCAGTTGTTCTGGGACACTGACACTCCACTGCCCTCCCTGCCTGTGGCTCTAGCCTCTGAGCCATGGCAGCTGTTCAGCAGCTCATTGCCAACCAGAGGCTTTCATCTCTTTCACTAAGAGCAACATAGCTACAGGGGCAGTGGTAACGGACCTTTGCTATTCTGTCCCTGTAGCTATTTTGTTTTTAGCTGTTTTCACGTGCAGTTTTCAACTCGACATATTGACTTGGTACCCTGTTTTACATGTGTTCTGTACTTTACTTTTTGATTAAAATGATTAAAAATCCTGTTTATGCATTCTGTGTGTTTTGACTGATAGGAGAGAAACTCTGATCAGAGCTGTGCCTTTTTTCTAGCTTTTGTCATGCTACAGTCTTGAGTTATCATATTAACTAATCAGTGCCTGGTAAAATATTTTTTTAGTTTGTTTATTATTTAGGATTTGTTTGCTTTTCAGTCAGTCATGTCTAAAAAATGGTGTTTTATTATTGATATGATGTCCACATTTTGAATGCTGGATTAGCATTAAAGCATAATCACACAGCATGCCATGTGTATTACCACTGTATTGTGAAATGGGTAAATTTTTTTGTAAAGTCATATAATTTACAGTATAGTTTGGTGGCACATTGCCACCATCAGAAGGTTTCGATTGGCAGGGGGCGATAATGAAGAGGAGATTCCACACCAGTCCCATAATTTGAATATCAAGCCTCTACTACTACTGTTCACAGAATTCATAATCAGTATCAGTTGCTCATGAACAGCTACTAAGAGAGAAGTGAAATTAAGCAATATACCATGAGAGGATATGGTGGCAGGATTTATGCAGGCCTGGTGTGGTGCTTTGCTCATGAGGCGCAGCCAATGTATCCAGTTCTGTTATTCAAAGGCAGGCAAAGGGCCCCCAGTAGACCTCAGGGCTCATTCCACAAGGGGCACAGCTGCTACCACGGCAGCTGCCAGGGATGTCCCATTATTGGAAATCTGCAAAGCAGCTACATGGAGTACAGTACATACTTTAGCAAAACACTACCGCATGGACACTCAGTCCAGGAATGATGCCAGGTTTGGCACAGTAGTTCTGCAGAGTCTATTTCCAAAATAGGTTCTGTGCCCACCTGCAGAGGTACTGCTTCATAGTCTGCAAGAGTTAGGAATATTGAAGAATTCCAGGGGTTAGAAGAAAAAATTACTTACCTTAGTAATCTTGTTTCTTCCAAGGTATTCTTCAATATTCATAACTCTCCCACCCTGCCTCCCATTCCAGAACCAGTGGCCTCTGCATCTCAGGTTGGATATCCGAATGAAAGGTGTGTTTCACCCTTGTTGTGTCATATTTTGAACCCCGTTGGGTGTTGTTTTTCCCCTCTTCAGGTCATATCTGACAGTTCTGGGGGGTACCGCTAATGAGAGGTTTGTTATTGTTGGTATTAGAAATATTTCTATTATTCTACCATTATTACCTAGTGGTTGTTAGCACAAGATTTGACAGGTTAGCTTAGGATGGTACTTTCCTTGCAGGCTTCAATGAATCTGAGCATTTTAAAATGCAGCAGTTGATAAGGGCAGCATTTGAATGGTGGCACGAGCCATTGATGGGTTCCATCATTTACATATGTTCCATTCTCCAGATAGTTCTACTATTCAGGCTAACTGCAACAGTTATGAATATTGAAGAATACCTTGGAAGAAATGAGATTGCTGATTTTTTTTCTTTAGAGACAACATAGGTTGGGTAAGTTGTGGGGAATCTTGTAAGTTGTAGTGTCTTAATTACTGTCTAAGGAAAATTGAGACCAGCCACAGTAGCCCACATTTAAGGGCCATATTAAAGAGCTGTGTCTTGTCCTGCAGTTTGGGGGCTGGTGAGAATTGTCTGGCCTGGGGCATCCTCTAGGTGATATTTGGAGGAGGGACTGAGTCACTTTTCTGATTGCAGTTTGGTATTATGAAAATATGAACATATGAACTTGCCATCAGAAAAAGGCCTTATGGCCTATCAAGTTTGATCGAGTGTGCAGCACCCAGTTTAGCAAACTGCATGCTAGATAAGACTTACTCCTGCAGGTTGCTGCCTTAAAGCAGAGTCTGCCTGTTTAGGTCACAGACAGAAATGAACAGGCTTGTTTTTAAGATGAAATAAGTGGGGCAACTGTAGGGAAACTTGTTGAAGTAGTGTCTAAATTGTCTGTAGGGTAATTTGACACCAGCCACAGTATTTTATTTATTTATGTATTTCAATCATTCGGAAGCAGACCTTTAAGTACAGGTTCTAGGGGAGTGGATATGTTCTATCCACACTGTCTGGCAGGTACCCTGCTTCTTTAAGATGGGCTGGAAAGTCTTCAAGCTGGCTCCTCCCACCTATCCGGGTGATAAAACTCTCGGCTTCGCCCCATAATGCCAGATTTTCCTTACCGCTTGGAAGCATCAGGTTCCCTCCTTAGCGCTCTTGCATTTTGCAGGACCTCACTCTAAAAACTTCTGATTTTTTTCCTAAACTTACTTTGAAACTCGTTCGAGTTCAGTCTTCATCCTCTTCCCTTGTGGCTGTGATGGAGGACAAGACCATCCCCGGGTTCCACCAGTGCTCCTGCAGGCAGAAGATGTCATGCACCGACCCCCACGCCTTGTGCGTTTATTGCCTCGGGCATGACCATGATCCGCAGGCTTACGAGATGTGTCTGTCCATTTCTCCGTTGGTGCTCAAAGACTGCGCTGCCTGACTCCCGCTGAGGCAACCAGAGAAATGGTACCCGCTGGTCAAATTGAAGGAGGCCCGTTGGGTGGTGTCCGGCGGCAGGCTCTGCGGAACAATTTTAACAGCTTGAAGAGCTCACGGCCCTAGAGGAAGAGGGCAGCCCAAGTCGTGGTGAGCTCCTCTTCGACTTTAGCCTTTATTCCACCCCAACTGGGCTCTTCTTACACCACTTCCTTTCAGGAGCTGTGCCAGTCCCTCTTGACTGAAGGGGAGGGTCCTTCTGGGTATCACACCCCTCAGTCCTGGAAGAAGGATCCAAAAAAAGGTAAGATGCACCATCATAGCTCTTGGGAGTGGGAGAGATCTCGTTCTCTGGACCATCGTCTCTAAACTTTGGTCGATGTTGCGGCCCAGGCCACTGGTTTCATGGTGTCCCCTTCAGACCAGTCAGCCGAGATGCCTGTCAACACGGCCGTGATTTTTCAAGAGCCCACTGACAGGATGTCGACCGAGGAGGCCGACAACTCCGTCTCAGACACTGGTGCCTTCTGAGGACTTGCCTTAGACCATTGAGCCAAAGTTCCCTGCCCAGGACCTTGAACTGGAGGGGCAGCGGGTTTCCCCCGCTCCTTCCTCAGCCCACTGCCGGCACCACCGCCGGTCAAGGGCTCAGTCTCGGTCCTCCTCTGCTTTGGGGAAATCCTGCCGACGTCGGTGCTCTCGGTCCCGACATCGCGGAAAGTGGTGCAGCTGCTCTTCTTCCTCATCCTCCTCGGCTGAGGAGAGGCTCTGGTGCAAGTTGCACTGGCGCTATGAGGATTTAATGTGGCAACAGCTCCTTTTGGCCGACAACAAGCTGGCGCGGCTTCCACCGGCAAGTAAGTGGCTGTTGCCCGAACAGACGAAGCCGACTCCCGCCAAAGGTTCCCTGGTCAAGGACCCAGTCCCAGCGCCAACAGCTTGGCCAAAACTGGCTGCCCCACCCATTGTAGTGGAACCACTGCCTCCCCAGCCAAAGAATGGGGTGCCGACCTTTGTTCCCGCTAGCCACTCGCCACATCACCACCAGCGAATGTTTTTAGAGTGTAGCTAAAATTTCTAACGATTTTTAAAGTTACCCAAGCCATAGAGGCTAAAACCTTCTGTTCATGCCATTTTTAGCAACAGCATAGTATATGGTTTAGAATAACTAATTTGGCAGTGTATATCATGGTGTGGCTCATGATTTCACACAGTGGCTAAACAGTCTGGGGTCACTTTAGCCACAGTGGCTAACATTTTGAAAATCCTAGGGGGAACGGAGTCGACCAAGGATTCTCAGTCAGCTCAAGGTTTGCCCCATCGGTTGTCTGTCACTGTCACCTCCGATCACCCTTGGCGAGTGAAGAGTGGCTCAGGCTGCACGCGGACTCTTCAGAGTCCTAAGACTCCTTGTTGCATTCCCGTCCAGTCAACCTGGAAACCTCGGGGGAAGGGTCTTTCTGTGGACGAGAGCCCCACCTTGTTCCTTGGTATCCTTTGGCTCATCTCTGAGTCCACCGGGATGCCTGTCAAACCCATGCAGAAACGGGCCAGATATCCCCTTACGGAGATTCTGGACAAGGGGGACTCCCCCACAGAGGCTTTCCCCGTAGCCAAGGCCATTGTGGGCCTGGCGTTAGAACTCTGGCAGCACCCAGACCCTGCCCAGCGCCATCGGCTAGGATGGCCTGCAAGTACGCGGTCCCTACTGGCTCTCTCTCCAGCTTTTCCGAGCACCCCTCAGCCAAGGAGTTGGTGGCAGATTCTGTCTTCAGGTGCTCGGGCAACATGAGGGACATGGACAAGCCCCCAGATAAGGAGTCCAAGAAATTGGACTACTCAGGGAGAAAGGTGTACACTGCTGCCTCTTTGGGCCTTCACCAGGCCAGCTCGGCTGTTATGATGGCATAGTTCTCTCATGCCATGTTGGGCTCCCTGGGTGAGGTGCTCCCTCATCTTCCGGCTGACCTCCAGACCAGACCACGGTCAAGCAGGTCCGGGATCAGGGAAGGATGGTGGCAAAGCAGCAGCCCCAGATAGCGCTGGACATGATAGACTCTTATGCCCGTTTGGTAGTGCCTGCAGTGGCCATGCGCCACAGGGCTTGGTTGCGGATCTCGACCTTCATGGTAGACACCCAACACAAGCTCGCAGATGTTCCTTTTCTGGGCACCGACCTGTTCGGTCCCAGTGTGGAGGGCCACTTCTAGCGCATTGAAAAATCCTATGCACCGTAGATTCGGTCACATCTACACAGAAGGACAAAGGTCGCCATCAGCAGCATAAGCCCTTTTGTCCCTCTCCTACTGCGGAAAGACCTGCCCAGCAGCACCAGCAGCAGGGCAAGAAGGCTCAAACTGGTACCGTGAGAGTCAAGTCCGTCGCCCTCGGTCAGGAAGCCCAGGGGAAGGGCCCTGAGGCCCTGGCGGTCCCTCCTCTCCAAGCCTGCCCAGTGACAGGTTGTGGGGTGCCACTCCAACCTCATCTGACCTCCCCAGGTCCCCCCACCGGGAGCGGCTGGCTCAGCCACTTCCTTTCCATCTGGTCCGCTATCACCATGGACTGCTGGGTGCTGGAAGTGGTCAGCAGGGGCCTGTCTCTGGAGTTCAAGCAGGTCCCTCCCTTTTGAGCCCGCGCCCCAAGGGGGGGGGCTACCGGGTTCACAACCTCCCAGTCGGCTCTCTGAGACGACATCGACCAGCTCCTCTGCAAGGGGGTAGTAAGCAAGGTTGCGGATCCTCCTCCGTGCCCAGGGTTTGTTTCCAGGTACTTCCTGGTTCCAAAACAGATGGGGGGGCTGGTGCCCCATACTCAATCTGGAAGGCCGTGCACCTTTCGGATGGTAACTCTGGCTCAGATAATACCATCCTTGGAGCAGGGCGTGTGGTTCTGCTCCCTGGACCTCCAGAATGCATTCTTTCATGTCCTAATCCATCCATCTCATCAGCGATTCCTCAGCTTTTAGGCAGCAGGAACTCTCTATGAGTTCCAGGCCATGCCCTTCGGCCTCTCATCAGCTCCTAGGGTCTTCACCAAATGCATCGCTGTGGTGGCAGCATTCCTGCAGTGCTGAGGGGTCTGGGTCTACCCTTACCTGGACGACTGGCTGATAGCAGGTCCCTCCAGGTTGGAGGTGGAGCGGTCCAGAAATCTGGCCCTCCAGGCTTGCTCTCAACCTGGCCTTCTCATCAGCGAGGCCAAGTCAGAACTGGTGCCCTCGCAGGTGACTCAGTTCATCAGGGCGGAGCTCGACTCTCTCTGAACCGGAGCGCTGCTCCCGGCGGACAGGGCCGAGGTCCTTTCCTCCTTTGCCCAGTCATTTCTGGTTGGGCAATTGCGCCCTGCCCGAGACTTCCTGTGCTTTCTGGGTCTCATGGTGGCCTGCACCAGCATGGTCCATTGGGCCCGCTGGCATATACGCCCCTTGCAGTGGGGGCTGGCCCGCCAGTGGTCTCAGTGCTCAGGTCATCTAGACCAGCCAGTCTCTATGACCCAGGAGATGTGGGATGGCCTGCAGTGGTGGCTCATCCCAGCTGATCTGCAGGAGGGAATCCCGTTCGTCCGCCCCGAGCCGATGGTCATCCTGCTGATCGACGCCTCTCTGATGGGTTGGGGTGCCCATCTGGAGGAGCACAGAGCCCATGGACTCTGGTCCCCTCGGGAGTCCCGATGCCACATCAACCTGCTGGTGCTCCGAGCGGTCCGGCTAGCCCTGACTGCCTTCGCTCCATTTGTTCGGGCTTAAGTACTATCTCAACAGACAGGGCGGGATGCACTCCTTGCCTCTGTGCAAGGAAGCTCTTCGCATTTGGTCTCTCATGCTCAGCCTGGAGGTGGATCTCCTAGCCATTCATGCAGCAGGAGCTTTGAACAGTCTGGCCGATGCCCTCAGCTGGATAGGCGATGCATCTCACGGGTGGTCTCTCTTGCCGGAGATAGTACAAGACCTGTTCTCCCACTGGGGCACACCTCAGGTGGACCTGTTCGCCTCCAGGGAGAATGCCAAGCTGAGGCTGTACCATGCCCACCCCCCTCAGCAGGGCTCACTGCAGGGGGATGCCTTCTCCAGGCTGTGGACCCCGGGCCTCTTCTACGCCTTCTGTCCTCTGCCCGTGATCCACAAGGTGCTACTCAAGATGAGGAGGGACAAGGCGCAGGTGACCCTGGTAGTCCCAGACTGGCCTCACCAGTTCTGGTATCCAGATCTCCTCAGCCTCAGCTCCAGGCTCCTGAGGCAGTTTCCAGACCACCTGGACCTGCTCTCCATCTACGAGGGGAAGGTACTCCATCCGGACCTTCAATCCCTGCACCTGATGGCCTGGTTCCTGAGCGGCTAGAGTTCCAGACCTTGGGTCTTTCTGACGAGGTCCTCAGCATCATTGAGGCGTCCCGCAAGAAGTCGACCATAAAATGCTATGCCTTAAAATGGAAGAGATTCTCCATTTGGTGTCAGGGCAAAGGGTTGGACCCCTCGTCCTGTCCACTGGCTAGCATTCTGGACTACCTGTGGTCCCTTTCCCAGCAGGGGCTTCAGTCAACGACCCTCAAGGTGCACCTGGCAGCCATCTCTGCTTACTGGGCGTGGGCTGGCAAGCAGTCGGTGGCACAGGAGAAGGTGGTCTGTTGCTTTTTCAAGGGCCTAGATCACATATCCCCTCTAGTGCGTGAGCCACCACCTCCATGAGATTTACTGCTGGTATTGGCCAAGCTTATGGGCAAGCCATTCGAACTGATGCACAGGTGTGACATCTCTCACCTGTCGTGGAAGACCACCTTCTTAGTGGCTATCACATCAGCCAGAAGGATTGGGGTGCTCCAGGTGCTTTCCATCAAAGCTCCCTACCTGGTCTTTCACAGGGACAAGGTTGTCCTGCACCCCCACCTGAAATTTCTCCCGAAGGTGGTGTCGGAGTTTCACCTGAACCAGATGTTGACTCTGCCGGTGTTCTACCCCAGTCACACCTCGGAGGCTGAGTACAGGCTCCATACTTTGGACCTGAGAAGAGCGCTCACTTACTACAAAGAGCGTGTGGTGTAAATTCGGGGAGAGGTTCGCCAGCTGTTTGTTACCTATGCTGAAGCTGCACCTGGCAGACCTGCAGCACAGTGGACGATTGGCACGTGGATCACTTCCTGCATTGATCTCTGCTATAGGTTGGCGAGAAGGGAGCCTCCCGTAGGGCTTAGGGCTCAGGGCTCATTCCACCCTTCATACCGCTGTGTCGGTGGCTGCTTCTAGGGACGTTCCTATCCAGGAAATCTGCGGGGTTGCTACCTGGAAGTCAGCACACACCTTCATTTCTCATTACCACATCGACATTGAGTCACGCTGGGATGCTGGTTTTGGAACCTCAGTTCTCCAGTCCCTGTTCCCTAAGTAGGGGGTGTGTGCCTTGCCTCCCTCCTCCCGGAGAACTGTTAGGAGTCTGCCAGACAGTGTGGATAGAACAACATATCCACACCCCTATAAATACGGGTTACTCACCTGTAACAGGAGTTCTAGGAGTGGTATATGTTGTTCATCCACACGTACCCACACAGCCTGGCTTCCAGCGGGCTAGATCTGGTGTCATGGGGTGGAGCCGAGAGTTTCATCACCCGAGTGGGTGGGAGGAGCCAGCTTGAAAACTTTCCGGCCCATCTTAAAGCGGCAAGGTACCTGCCAGACAGTGTGGATGAACAATATATACCACTCCTAGATCTCCTCTTACAGATGAGTAACCTATATTTCTAGTTTACAAAGGCTTCACATCAGAATTGCAACATAAAGGACAGTAAAACATTTTCATCAATTACAGTGGTATATAGTCAAGGCAAACATAGCATGTTAGCTGTTAAGATTAGATTATACCATAAAGTATCTAAACAATGAGGAATTTCAGTACATGAAAAAAGTACAGTTGGAGTTGGAGGAGAGGGCTGTGTGCAGTGCTT
The DNA here is from genome assembly GCA_016271365.2 of Neoceratodus forsteri. Classification (NCBI taxonomy): domain Eukaryota; kingdom Metazoa; phylum Chordata; order Ceratodontiformes; family Ceratodontidae; genus Neoceratodus; species Neoceratodus forsteri. The sequence goes on from CM057453.1 coordinate 139,848,093, forward strand.
TTTAGGGCTGCAGTGGGCAGAGCCCCACATACGTTTCGCTATGGGAAAAGGACTCCTACATTCCTTGAGAATGAACACCACGTTGGAGTGACAACACAGTCGCCTCTGTGTCTGTGAAGCACTCCGCACTGCACTATTTTACTGTCAGTGGTCAATTTGCATTCAGTTTATTTTAATTTATACATATTCCCCCCACCTGACCCTCCCTCTCAGCACCCACCACCCCACTCCTCCCCAGAAACATAATAGTGACACTGGGGATGCCCAGTCCCCCAGTGTCCCGATCATAAATCCTCTAACTGCCCCCCCCCATCCACTACTGTGCATGCACGGTTATTTGTGGGGTTTTATTTTATATTTTACTTTCTTCCCCTACCCGACCCTCCCTCTCAGCACCCACCCCCCACCTCCCGAAGCGTAACAGTTGGCACTGGGGTGCTCAGTCCCCTAGTGCAGGAATCCTCATTTGTTTCTTTTTTTTACCTGTAAAAAAACAAAAAAAACCAGCATCCACCAATGTCTTTTGTGCTGTTACACTGCCCCCCACCGACCCTCCCACTCAGTAACCCCAAGCCCTTACTTATGATCGGGGATCCAACGCAGTAATCCTTTCTGGACCGCAGACATGTCTTCACTCTTCAGAGTCAAACTGCGAACTGAGGAAACAGTTATGCGGTTCAGTGTGGTTTGGAACTTAGTGCCATAACTTGGCCATTTTTGCCCCAGATTTTCAGCATGCCTTCTTTGGGACTCCACGTCATGAACAAAGGCACTGTCATTAGGCAGATCTGTTCTGAAAGGTGATTTCATGGTCCCTGCGCTAAATCACTTTTTGGGCAGGAGTTGAACATTTTCTCTGCCCTTGTTCATGAGGTGGGCCATATGAAGGCTATATTAAAAATTTGGTGTGAGGCCAGCGCCAGCTGCTATCAACAGTAGTGCTACGGCTATGGATGCTGGTGACTCGGTTCGGACGCGCCGGGAAGTTGGAGGGCCGGCTTGGGGAGAAGGCTTGAGTGTCCGAGGACTGCTCGCTGTCTCCAGGGAGGGAGGGGGCATGCAAATCAGTGCTTGACTGCCCTCAGGCGGAGGCCTGAGGTGCAGCAAGTGCCTGGCCATGGGAAGGGGGGGCATGACGGACGTCGGAGGGGCTCTTCCTTGACATCAGGGTGCATGTCACGCCTGAGAAAAATGGGAAAATGGCCCACTATGCTCCAAGAAGATGGAGCGCCTGCCCATATCCCTAATGCCCTCTGCCTGTCCCACTGAAAGCCCCGACAAAGTGCCAATGCCCGGGGTGTACAAGCCCCCACCTCGTCCCTGCCTGAGGGGGAAACCAAGGCTACATGAGCGGTCTGCTGTGGGCTCCAGGTAGGAAGGAGCAGGGACAGAAGGCAGGTGTCTCCCAGTGCGGCAGAGCACAGGAGGCAAGAGGTAGCAAAAATAGAAAGTAAAAAAAAAAAAAAAAATTGCTGCAGAAATATTTAAAAAAAAAAAAAAAAACAGTTATGAACCTTCATTGAATTTTGTGATGTGAATACAGGCTCGTAACTTTGATAATTTTCAGTATTTTTCCCCCAAATTCACAACATAGCCATATTTACATCCCGGAAGGTGATTTTGCAGTCCCTACTCGAAATCAACTTTTGTGAAGGAGTTGAAAATTTTCTCTGCCCTTGTTCATGAGGTGGGGTCATAAGAAGGCTATGTTGAATATTTGGTGTAAAAATATTAAAAAAACAACAAAGTTATGAGCCTCCAATGAATTTTGCGAATGTGGGCTTGTAACTTTGGTAATTTTCAATATTTTTCCCCCAAATTCACAACATAGCCATACCTTTACAGCACCTCATAAATGTGACAGCTGTCATTTTTCAAATCCTGCCCCAAATTTTATTTTTTTTTTTTACATCCTGAAAGGTGATTTTGCTGTCCCTGCACGAAATCACCTATTGGACAGGAGTTGAACATTTTCTCTGACCTTGATCATGAGGCAGGGTCAAAGAAGGCTATATTCTAAATGTGGTGTAAAAATATATATACTATATATATAAAAAAAAGTTATGAGACTATGTTGAATTTTGAAAATGAAGGACATAAGTTTGGTAATATTCAGTATTTTTACTCCAAATTTTCAACATACCCATTCTTTACAGCAACTCATGAATGTGACAGCTGTCATTTTTCAGCTGCTGCTCAAAATGTGTTTTTGCATTCCAAAAGTTGATTTTACAGTCCCTGCACGAAATCGCCTTTAGGCCAGGAGTTGATTATTTTCTCTGCCCTTCTTTATGAGGCAGGGTCATAACAAGGCAGTGTTGAAAATTTGGTGTACAAATATTACAGACCGACAAATTTATGAGTCTGTGTTACATTTTGCTAACACAGGCTCATAACTTTGGAAATTTTCTGTGTTTTTACCCCAAATTCCTCCCATGCGGCCCTGTCGGCTCTAGCCAGAGTTTGTTTGAATTGGGCTATGTGAAGGAGGTTTAATAGGGAGTTATGCAACTCATTCATCCAGCCTACTGCCCTAACTACAAAGTGGCACTTTCCTAGATTATTTCTCCAGAGGGGAAGTTCAAGGGTGGATCTTGTCATGTATCTGGTACCATATAGATTGTTAGCAGGGTTGATATAGTTATGCGGGGGGTTGGGGTGAGACCCAGCAGTGACTTTTTAACAAGCAGACAGGTTTGGTATTTTAATCTGCCATTCTGGGGTAGCCTACTGGTAAGGTAGTAAAGGTTGCATCTGTGGGTGAGCTTCTTGGTCCCTAGTACAAAGCGACAGGCCTTATTGCAAATCACCTTGACCCTGTTTAATACAGTGTCACTAGCATCAGCAGAATATATAGGGAGGCCATTGTTGATGAGGGACAGGGCTGTGCTGGTGACAGCTAGACATTTATCTTCAGCTGTGAGGTTGTGTCAGTTCCTCTACAGGGCACCCAGTCTTATGTTTGCTATGGCAACAATGCTGTCTACATGTTGGGCAAAATATAGGGTGTCAGTCAGTGTGATGCCATGGTAGTTGAAGGTTTCAACTTGTTCCAGTCTTTGTCCTTTGTCATTGAGGATGACCAGTGGGGGGGGGGATTTTCGTTTCAAGTTTTGGGCCTGAAAAGATCATAGTTTTCATTTTGTTATAGTTCAGTGTCAATTTGTTGGTGGTGAACCATTTTTCCAGGTACCCAAAGTTGGACTGTAGGTCAGTAGAAATTTCACTGTGACTTGTATTTCTGGTGATGATGATGGCATCATCTGCATATAACAATACCTTTACCAATTGGCAGGCACCAGGTAGATTGTTAATAAACAGACCAAATAAAAGGGGGCCCAGTATTGAACCCTGGGTCACCCTAGTGGATATGCATCTTAAGTTAGAGAGGGAGCCATCTGTTTTTAACCACTGGGAGTGGTTAGTGACTATGGAACCAAGTTACTATGTCCAGAAATAGGCCTAGAGAGGAGAGCTTGTCGAGCAGAAGTTTGTGATGGACTAAGTCGAAAGCCTTGGTCAGATCGATATAGATGGCTCCATGTTCCAACCAAATTTCCACTGTCAAGGGCTTCGTGTAGGTAACAAGTGTACTCAGCTAAGGCAGTGCCAGTGCTGTGCATCTTTCTGAACCTATGCTGTTGTGGGCATTGGATGTTGTAGTTGTCCAGATAGGTGATCAGTTGGTCTGATACTGTTCACTCAAGCGTCTTGGACAGTGGGGATAGGATGGAAATAGGGCTATAGTTGGCCAGGTTAGAGCGGTCACCGTTTTTGAAAACTGATGTGACACGTGCGTCTTCCAGTTCCTGAGAACTATGAGTATTGCAGTGAAAAGTTGAAGGTCCTGGAGATGGGTTGGGTGAGTTCCTCAAGGGCCAGTGTCGAGGAGCAACTGACACCAGTTCTGCTACATTAAAGAACTAGAATAAGCATACTCCCAGTAAATCTCATACCAAAAACTAGATTTCTACGTTACTTCATTTTAAAGGTATGAGCTCTTTTGTAACCCTGATGTCACTGTGTCAGTGAACAGCTGCTGCTGATGTCATCTCAGGAACTCACAGTGTTGTACTCCCTGTCAGAAAGCTTATAGGACCTGAGTCTTCAAAGTTCTAAAGCTCATGTGCAATGGTTTTCACAAGTAAAACAGGCAGAATTATTCAATAAACATTGCTTTAAAAACTGTGTGTGTTTCAGGTTTTGTAACAAAGCTGACAATTTCTGGGGGTGCTTTTTTGTTGAGGTCCTTTTTTCCAGGGTTCCTGGATGATGCTGGGTCATAGCACACTGTTTTGAGGTTTGCAGACTGAATAAGTTTCTGATGTGGTGAAAGGCTGAGACACCTATCGTTCAATTGAGGCGATTTTTAAGGATGGCACTTTAAAACAATTATTTCATCTCCTTGTCAATGGGGGTGGGAGAGGTAATACTGTTTTGAAACCTTACTAGGAGTTTCTAATTTAGCCTGCCCAATGTTTTCTCCTTGTTAGGCTGTTTTTTTGACCTACATTCAGGCTCATCTATGTTCTAAATTAAAATGATCATTTTACCAGAGTTAACATTTCCACCCCAGTAGGAATTAAGACGTATAAGGTCCCTATTAAAACTTATTGTAAAATAGACACTGACAAACAGCAGTGAAGTTACCAACATTATAGTACTAGCTGCAATACAACTTCCTAACAGGCACAGTAGAGTAGCACTCCAAATGGCATCAGTAGCCTGGAGGTTTGCTGACTCAGCATCCAGCAACCCTGGAGCCACTAAATATAGGTCAAAACAGCCTGACAGGGCGCACACATTGGACTGGCTAAATTAGAAACTCCTAGTAAGGTTTCAAAACAGCATTGCCTGTTCCACCCCTACTGACAAGGAGATGGAATAATTGTTTTAAAGTGCCATCCTTATAAATTGCCTCAATTGAATGGTAGGTGTGAATGAGCTCAGCCTTTCACCACATCAGAAACTTATTCAGTCTGCAAACCTCACAACAGTGTGCTATGACCCAGCATCCAGCAACCCTGGAAAAAAGGTCCACAACAAAAAGGCACCCCACAAAAAATTGTCAGCTTTGTTACAAAACCTGAAACACACATAGTTTTTAAAGCAATGTTTATTGAATGATTCTGCCTATTTTACTTGTGAAAACCATTGCACATGATCTTTACAGCTTTGGAGAAACATGTCTTATAAGCTTGCTGACAGGGAGTACTAGACTTTGAGTTCCTGAGATGACATCATCAGCAGCTCTTCACTGAAACAGGCTTTTTTGAACAGGTAGTAAAATCAGGGTCACCATATAGATCATAACTTAATATGAAGTAACATAGAAATCTAGTTTATAGTATGAGATTTACTGGGGGTATGCTTATTCTAATTCTGCAATGTAGCACTTTTGGCCATAGTGGTGTCAGTTGCTCTTTAATAGCTTCATATCAATCATGTTGCCGACAACCCTGTTTTTCCCCCTAGAACTCTTTTGATACATTTTAGGGTGTCTTTGGTGGAGACTGTCTTGAAGTAGAACTTTAGGTGCTGTGTCTCAGAGTCATGTCTACTTGGGGCTTCAGAACCTTCTCCTTCATGGGTTACCAGAGATGGGCTCCCAGGGATGACTGCACTTAGGTCTGTAAAGGCTATAGTGAATTTGTTTGCTAACTCCATAGAGTTCCTGATCTCGGTTCTATCAGTTTTAAGCATTTTACAGGACTGTTTCCCACTCTTTCCCAAAAGGTCAGACATGTTCTCCCAGAATTTTTTCCCATTTTTCCAGTTTTTGGGTTTGCTAGCTCTTACAATATTCAGATTTGGCCAGTCTGATCAGCCTGGCACATTTATTTTGAGCTTCTCTGCATTTTTGTAGATGCACTTTTGAACTGGTTTCTCTTGCTCAAGTACCACCTATATCCCTTTCCCTCATGAAGGCCAGTAGTTCAGAATTGACCCACTCAGTCAAGTTGGTCAGTACCTTACGTCTCTTAAGAGGAGCTAATTTGTCACAGGCTGTATTGAATTCCTCTTCTGGGAAGTCAAGGGCAGAGTCTGTGTCAGGAATGACATCCAGGTAGCTCTAGTTTGTAATAGTCAGGAATGATTTAAAGGCTTGTCTTTGCAGAGGACTCTGCTGAAGGTAAGTCTGGGGGAGGGGAGGCTTGATTTGTTTAGTTGACAAAGTACATTGCACTGTGGAGTGGCCACTGATGTTGTCAGGTAGCACTCTGACATCTTTGACCCTGTCAGGATGTGTAGTCAGAATCCAGTCTATTTGAGTACTGGTGCTTGTTTTATAATTGGCCCTGGTGTTACTGGTCACCATTTCATAGGTTCATAGTAATTTTATAAGTTTAGTAGGCATTGCTGCCTATAAATGAACTCGCCTCTCGTACATTTTATGGGAGGAAGGTGTATTTTTTATTCCCCATGTACATATCTAACTTTTGTTTAAATGTTAAGTTATCACTGTCAACTATGTGTTGTGGTAACAAATTCCATATTGTTATTATTCTTTCTGTGTAAAATGTACTCCTTTTATTTGTCCCATTTCTTTCAGCAATAAATTTAAATGTATTGGTTCTAGTGATTTTTGTGTCTGTCTGACTTATAAATCCTATTGTTTCCTTTAAGGATTCATCTTTAATAGCTTTAAATGCCAGAAACAGATCTCCTCTGATCTGTCTATATTCTGTCGAGTATTGTTTAAGTAAGCATTAATCCACGACGAAGGTGGCATCTAATGGGGAGTTAATGCATGGTTGGGGCCGTTGGGGCTCGAGGCCGCAGGCTGAGTGCCTACGATGACCAACCATGCATTAACTCCCATTAGACTCCCCTTCAGAATGGATATCGCTTTTTATGGCTTTTAGGATTGTGTGGTTTTTCTGCGTCTTATTCTCATACTGTGCATGCAATAATACAAAGACATTTTGCTCTCTTTTGATTTATCTGCTGCACTTTTTCAACATTTAGGAGAGTTCCATTTATATGCTCATGTTGTCTAAACAATATTTAACTTATGTCTGCACAAAGTATCTATCAGCATTTGCTTCTGACAATTTAGAAGATCTGCACGGCTATTATTTCAATAGCTCCGCTTGGAGGTCTCTGCTACGGTCATTTCTGTGTTTCGCTATTTCTGTGTCAATATATTTTGCATATTTTGTAACCTTCTGCGTGTCTCTCCGACCTCGCTCCGATATCGCTCCATCCGCTCTTTCACGCTTCCGTTTCTGCACCATTCTCCTTGCTTTCATCAATTCATTGCCATTCTTACACGTCTCCGCCTTGCATTTTCAGCAGCATTACTTCAAACTCAGTCTCGCCCCTAGTGCTACACTTTGCTAATTATCCCCTGCTCGCATTTTTCCTTGCACTACCTGTGGGGCTGCGTTTCCAGATGACCGTGGCTCACCGGTTGCTCCTCTCTGCTCGTTCCCGTGTACGCTCGTTCTCGCTCTATATTCCTGCTCCCTTTTCGTCAGTTCTGCACTCCCCTGCTTTATCTCTAATTTTTCCACACTGCTTATTTCTCCCCTGTGCCTGCTTTCTGTATTACACAAGCAACACGGCATTATCGTGCCATAATGCTGTGTTGCTCTGATACCACCTGACAGTATTAAACCAATTATGTTCCTTACTTCTGCAGTTCTTGTTTTTGCCGTGTTACAATGTTACACAGTCTGTGACTATAACTGTGATTCTCTAATGTTTTGACCTTTTTTGTGGTCTCACCAAACTGTTATACAGGGACATAATCACCTCTCTGTTTCTACTTTTGATATTTCCCAAAATGCATCCAATAATTTTATGACACTTTTTGACTTTTTCTATGCTGTTCCTGAAAAAAGATAGATCACTAGGGATCATCAACCCAGGATCTTTTTCTTTAGTGGTACTCTCTAGTATAGTGTCATTCGATTTATATTGTAACATCAGATTTTTGCTACCCAAGTGCATTACCTTGCACTTCGTCTCATTAAATTTCATTTTGTTTATTGTAGCCCATTTCAATAGTTGATCAAGATGTGTTTGTAACTGCATCCCATCAGATACCATCTGAATCAAGCCCCTCAGCTTGCAGTCATCAGCGTACTTACTGATACATGCATTACAAGTTACATTGAGTGTCAAAACCATAATGTTAAACAGGGTTGGGCCCAATACTGACCCCTGAGGAACTCCACTGGTCACCTGACCGTATGTTGACATATGCCCTCTGATAGTTACCCTTAGAAGTCTGTTTTCCAACCATGAGTGTATCCAGCTAATAATATTTGGATGCAACTGTATTTTAATACGTTGCTCTAACAGTATTTTGTGTGATACTTTGTCAAATGCCTTTGAAAAGTCAAGAAATATGATGTCAACTGGAATTCCTTTATCTATTGCTGTACTGACTGGTTCAGAGAAATGAATAAAATTTGTGAGGCATAATCTTCCTGCTACAAAACCATGTTCTGTAATGTCTCCTAAACCCTTGTTGCTAATATGTTCTATTATACATTTTTGTAATAGCCTTTACAAAATGTTCCCTATTACTGATGTAAGGCTTACTGGTCTGTAATTTCCTGATTCAGCCACTCTTATATATAGGTGTGACCAGTGCCTCTCTCCATTCCTTCCCTTCTCTAATTGAAGTGTTAAATAAGTGAGTCAGTGGTCCTACAATTTCATTTTTAAACTCTTTCAATAGTCTGGGAGTAATTCCATCTGGTCCCGCTGAGCTGTTGGTTTTAAGTGAGCTAATGATTTGTTCAACCTCGGTACAGGTAAAGGATGGTAAATTAGCTGCAAGATCAATTTTTGGCGACATAATAGTTTCTTTTGGCTCGTAGACACTTAAAAAGTATCCATTTAGTTCACTGGCTATATCTTCTTCTTCAGTTATAATACCATTTGGTGTTTTTAGTGGTCCAATAGTTTTTTGATTCTCTCTCATTGATGCCACATAATTATAGAACTGTTTTTTATCTTTTACTCGAGATACCAGATTCATTTCTATTCTACTGTTTGCCTTATTAATCATGCTTTTTTTTTTTTTTGCACTTTGCTTAAATTTTAACCATTTACTGGCTGATGGGTTCCTTTTGTGAGCAAGATAGTTTATTTTTCTTGTTTGTTTTCTGATGGAAGTATTCCACCAAGAAGGAACTCCGTGATTGTTGTTGTATTTTTCCTTACCGGAACCCATTTGTCTATACAGTAATCAATGTTTTTACTTAGCCTATCCCATATACAGTAGTCTCCACATTTTGGCTAGTGGGGTCCATTTCCCAATTCCAGTTCCCTAGGTAATCCTTCATTTTCTGATAATCAGCTTTATTATAATCCCTAATTACAGTTGTTCCTTCATTGATATTTTTGACAAGTGTGTATTCAAATGTAATCACTCTATGATCACTGTCACCCAGTGGGGGCAGTATATTAATACCCTTTATTGCTTCTTCCACATTTGTAAGTATAAGGTCGAGCGTGTTATCTTCTCTAGTGGCCTCTCTGACCAGTTGATCTAGACTTATGTTGTATTGTTATATCTATAAATTCATTTTCTGTAGGTGTTCTTCCTTCTAACGTGTTCCAATTAATTGTGGGAAAATTGAAATCACCCATAAGAATGTAGTCTTCTGCTATGTTTTTACAGTTTAGGTCAAGTAACAAGTTGTTGTTTTCATCAGGTTGTAGATTAGGTAAACAATATACAAGGCCAATAGTAAGCATGTTATTTTGTAGTTTAATTTGCACCCTTATTATTTCATTCTCACTCTTAACTGTCAACTTTATTTCAAAAGCCTTTAGTTTTTTGTCTATATATAATGCAATGCCTCCTCCTCTTTTTGTTTTCCTGTTCTTCGATATCTTGTAGTACCTTGGAATATCGGTGTTCCAGTCGCCATCTTTGAACCAGGTGTCCGTGACCCCACAAATAGCTATGTTATTAATTTCCAGTAGGTGAGCTAGTTCATCTATTTTAGTTCGTAAGCTTCTAGCATTTAGTAAAAGTATTTTAAGATTGCTTATTCATGTAGATGTATTTTCAGGTTTCCCAGTTGTATATGGTCTCCTGTGTTCACTAGTTCCACTGCTGTTTGGTAATGTGCTTTCCAGAGAGGCAATAGGTGAAATTCTATCTCCCTTGTTATTTAGTTTAAACAATTATTAATGAAAGTAGTGATGTGCTTGCTGAGTAGTCCATTACCCCGCCTGCTGTGATGCAGTCCATCCTAGCAGAATAATTCAGGCCTGTGGTCGAAGTCTTCCCAATGGGTGATACAATGTATGTTTTGTCCCAGACACCAACTTCTGAACCAGTTATTTATACTTTTGATTTTATTATGTTGAAAATTGGTTGCTCTAGGAATTGGAAGTATTTCAGATATTACAACTTTGCATCCTCTGTCAATTAGTTTATTAGTCAATGCAATGTAGTCTTGCTTTATTTGTTGTAAGGGTTTGTGGCAGACATTATTAGCACCAGCATGTATTATAACCAGTGGATTCTTACTTGCATTATGCAGGATGTTATTCATCATACATTTAGCTTCTGAAGAAGGACTGGTTGGTCCAAAAGCTAGAGCACTTTGTTCTTGTTTTTACATCTATGTTGGTCCATTAAAAGGTATCAAATCATTTGCTTCTGGATCTATTCTTGCAAGGACCAATACGGCAACTACTAAATCTAGATTTCATCATACGTGTAATATCTGTGAATCTCGCCCCACTGAAACTTGATAGAGTCCTAGTGGACTTGTCAGGGTTACAAATTGCCTGATCCAGATTCTTAATGATAGAGTCACCGAGAACTAATTCCTGCCTTTTGATATTTTCAGGTTCTTGGTGTGTCTCAGTTCTGTTAGTAAAGATCTCATGTTCTATAGTTATAAAAGGTGCAGAGGGTACACAGGTTTGGATTATCGGGACAGTATGTTCAGTAGAATTTATATTTACATGTGCTTCATTACTACTGTTAATATTGGTATTCAACTGACTTTCATGTGTTTGGAATGAAGTAGATGAGAGTGCTTCATTACTCTCAGATATTGATAGCAATGGGTCAAAGTGATTTAATAAAGGCATTTGATAATGATTAGCCCTATGCCCCTTTTGGCCGTTTTTGAGATTTGCACCTTGTACCATTCTTCATCAGTGTCTTCTATATTTTCTTCCTGTCTGTTCCTTTTTTTTGAGGATGTGATATTCTCTGAGCTACTAATATGCTTTTGCATCTTAGCTGTAAAGGATGTAAGAGTATTTTCTGAACTTATAGTTTTATTTGGTGAGGAAAAGACTGGCAATCATATCTATGTGTCCAGTACTAGTTTTGGCGAGCCAATTGGTATTAAAATCACCTGTGATAATTTTCCAGGTACGATTGATTTGTTTGAAGTAGCTGGAGAAGTATTTCATGCTGTCTTGGTCTTTATTAGGTGGTGTATGAGCTGTCATAAGGGTGAGAGTTTTGTGTCTCCTCCAAAGTGCAAGTTTAACCACTAGGCATTTGCAATCTCTATGCAACCTGCTTATTTCAAGTTTGGCACCCGTCAAGTCTGACCTCAAGTAGAGAAGGCAGCCCCTCCATGCTTGCCCATGTAGTCCTTTCTGAAATAAGTAAAGCCTGGCAGGGAGATGATGGCATCAGAGATCTTGGGGGTGAGCCATTTTTCTGTCAGTGTAATGACATCCGGTTGCACTTAGTGTGACCCATGCTTCAAATAGGGTAAATTTATGGAGAAGGCTTCTCATGTTTAGGGAGACAATGTTTAGCTTTCCATGTTGCTTGGGTGCAGAGCCTAGGCTGCCCAAGGGGGCTGTGATTGGGTGAATATTTCCAAATATCAGAAGATTAATGCTAGTCTTTTTAGGTATTTCAGGCATTGTTTGAGGTCAGTTTTTTTACCTGCGAGAATGAGGCTTATGGGTGTCACTGGGGAGTATATGTTACATAGATACATAGACAGTGTTGGCAGATAAGGGCATATGGCCCACCCAGTCTGCCCATTTGAGCTTGTAAGTTCAGTTTATGTTTTCCAAGAAGTCTGCTGCCCCTTACCCCTGACCTCCAGAATTCCTTTATGTCTATCCCATGCATTCTTAATTCCCGTGATTGTTTCAGCCCCCACCACTTACTCTGGCAGGGTGTTCCACTTGTCCACCACCCATTCTGTGAAGAAATTCTTCCTCACGTTTCCTCTGAATCGTCCTCCCTCCAACTTCATCCCATGCCCTCTACTCCTGGAACATCTTTTTCGCTTAAAAATAGTGTATTCCTGCACCCTGTTTCTCCCTGTAAGATACTTGTATGTCTCTATCATATCCCCTCTCTCCCTCCTCTCCTCTCCTCCAGGAAGTACATGTTCAGTTCCTTCAACCTGTCCTCATAGGACTTGTGATGCAATCCATGCACCATCTTTGTTGCCCTCCTCTGAACCTTCTCTACCCTGTCTATGTCCTTACGTAGGTAAGGTCTCCAGAACTGTACAGTATACTCCAGGTGGGGCCTCACTAGTGTCTTGTATAGTGGAATTATTACCTCCCTTTTCCTGCTGGTGATGCCCCTGCCTATGCATCCCAGCATCCTATTTGCTTTACCTGCTGCCTTGTCACACTGTTTCATTGTTGTGAGAGTAGTAGTAGCATTTCCCTAGGGTAGCTAGGTTTTCCATCCCACTGTGGTGGGTCTGAGCCTGGGGGCCCTGGGAGCTAATATTTCAAGCAGGGGCACCTGGAGCCCCAAGGCACAGCCATTTTTCTGGGGTGTCATCAGTAGCCATTTCAGCCAGGTTGGCCTTGAGGCCGGGCCTCTCTGCGGGCATTTGGCTCAGTAATAGCTGCAGTAATTGTAGCACTTTAGCAGTGAGTGACAGCTCTGGCCAAGCAAGGAGGTACATTGTCAAGTTGTGGTAAAAGCGGAGGCTATACTAGTCTGATTAGCAAAAATTTATTACGAAGGCGAAATCCGTATAAATGTGACATCTGTCTAGTTAGCATTGGTTGTGCTGGCAACAGAGGTTATACCAGTCATATTAGCAGGCAAGCACTTCAAAGGCAGCCTGCATTTATGAGCCATATTAAACAGCTATGTCATGCCCTGTTGTTGTTTTGGGGGTGAGTGAGAACTGTCTGGCCTGGAGCCTCAGGTGATAACTGGAAGAGGGGTGACAGGAGGTAAGGGCTAAGTCCTTATATTTAAACCTGCTCAAGCATCCTGTTGTGTTTGTGTTCTGTTGCATGAGTTCCCCGAGCAGAGTGTGGCATCTGACTAAGGACCATCTGGAGCACATTTGCAGGAAGATTGCAAGCCTGCAGGGGACTCTGGAGATCAGTACAGGTACTTGATAGGCAATGGGCAGTTTGTGTAAAGGGAACCGAAGAATTCCCTATGTGGGTTAGCCCAGCTTAGTACTTTGTGAAAGTGAATCTGTAGTAAAGTTAAGGGAAAAACACCTTATCTAGGGTGGGGTGATGTAGGAAATAGCTAAAGAAGTTTCAGGCAGACGAAGCTTGGTACATTTAGTATCAGAATGTAGTTAGGCTCAGTCAGATAAAATGGATCGCAAGTACTGTGGGGGCATAGTCAGCTGTAGGGACTGTGGGGCACTCATTTCCTGGGCTAGCTCTGGAGTAGAGCACACTGCTCTATACGTAGAGCATTTGCAGAGCTCCAGGCACAGCAGTTGGCAGAAAAGGAGGAGATAACTGGCTGCATCACCAGCTGGGCTAATACCCTCAGCCACAGCCAGTACCCCCCCTTCCCCAGAGGCCCACTGGCCCAGAGAGCTGTAGGGTGGCAGAGAGGGGAAGGGGATGATGGGAGCAGCCACAGGGAAGTCATCCAAGCTCATTGTATCCTGACAATGAATCGATTTGCACCCCTTGAAGAGGAGCAGATACCAGAGTCCCTCAATGGGGTCTTGGAGCCAATTGGGAAGGGCAAACAGGATGACTTGGTAGCACGCAAAATTAAAAGCAGGACCATGGAAACAAAAATATCCTAGTGATGGGGGACTTGATGATTAAAGAGATAAGAGAAGATGGTGGGAAGAGGGGGGGAGGCGCAGGGGGTGATCAGATGCCTTCCAGGTGCATCAGCCATGTTGGACATGGACAGGATAGGGAGAGTGGTGGGGAAAGGGTGAGGGAGCTTCCAGTGCTGGTACACTTGATCACCAGCTATCTGGCAAAGCAGCCAGTTGAGATGGTGAAGTGCAACTTTTGAAGGTTGGGGGACAGATTGAAGGCACACTCACCTTCCATGGCCTTTTCTATGGTCCTCCCTGAGTGGGGAGGGGAGGAGAAGAAAGGAAGTATGAGAAAGAAGGAGATTACGTCATTTAACTGAATGGATGGTGTCCAGAAAAGGGGTACCATTTTGTGGGAGAGTCAGAGAAGATGGGGGGGGGGGGGGCTTTTGAGACAGGAGGCTTTTCAGGGATGATGGCCTTCACCTGACAAAAGAAGGGGCTAGTGTGTTGGGGCAGAAGTTTGATGTCCATACTGATGGACATTTAAACTAGATGAGGAAGGACTAAAGTTTAGGGAACCACAGAAGAAGGGGGCATAAGGGCAAACCAGTTATGACTCCCCCAGAAATGAAGGCTAGAAATGGAGGGGGATGGAGGCATCTGAACAGGGGTCCATAATAAAGCAAGAAAATGAGTCAAAGGGCAGGGACACACAGAACGAGCACAAGGGGCAGGTAATTAAAAGGGAGAGGGAAGGACAAAAGGAAGGTGCTAACAAGAAGGGGAAGGGTATAGGCACATACTGGAAAGCACTCTGCCTAAATATCAGGTACCTAGGGAATAAAATTAGGGAGCACTAGGCGATGGTGGCAAATGTGGAATTAGACCACATAGCCATCACAGAAACATGGGCCACCAGGAATAATGACTAGGATTAAGCAGTACCTGTATCCACCATGTATAAATGAGATAGGGTTGTGTGAAAAGGGGGTGGGGTATCCCTTCATGTTGAAGAAGACAGAGATGGTTGAGGAGGGGTCCATCAGGGGAGGGAAGGGCAGATAGAATTATTGTGGGTGCAGCTCACAACCACATTGGATAAAAATCTGCGTATGGGGTGGTTTACAGTATGCCTGGACAGGATAATAAGGGAGACTGAGAGTTGGGGCAGAGATTCAGAAGGGGGCACCAAAGGGATACATAGTGGTGGTGGGGGATCTCAATCTACCAGACTTAGATTGGGAAATTCTAGCAGCAAAGAGTGCCAGGAGTCAGGCCCTGGACAGAATGCTGGTGCAGCTGGTCAGAGAGCCATTCTCGATGTGGTGCTCACCAGCTTGGAAATTATAGTTGGGATGAGGATTGGGGAGCTTCTGTAGTCCAATGACTATAACATCTTATTGTTGGAACTGGTCCTTGGTACCAGTATACCCCCGTCAAAAGCTGTGGTTCTGTATTTCAGAAGAGCAAACTTTGACCAGATTAGAGAGCTAGTCTAGGGTAAGCTGAAAGTAGTGGAAAAAATCAGGTGGGGGTGGAGGGCAGGTGGGGAGTAATTAAAGGGGCCATTTTAGTGGTAACTAAGTCATGGTTGAGAATGGTTAACAAGAGTAATGAGCTTAAGAGACCAATGTGGTTCTGGAAGAAGATTAGGGGGAATTGAGGGCTAAAAAAGGGCCTTCATTGAAAACAAGGAAAGGCAGGGAGATGAGGAATGGGGTGAATATCAGTTACAGATACGGAAGACCAAGAAGGTGGTCAGAGATGCAAAAGCAGACAGAGAACTGCATATTTCAGAGTGGCTTGGGGTGTGTGTGAAACAGTTCACCCCTGGCAGGGCTATTCAGTAGCTGTCTACAGTCAGGGGTGGTTCTGAAAGATTGGAGGGCAATGGGTATAGTCCCACCCCTCAAAGAAGGAGACAATGAGAAACCAGGAAACTATAGACCCATTAGTCTTAACCTCCATAGCAGGTAAACTAATGGAGACGTTAGTCAAAGAGGACTTAATGGACTATCTGGAGAGAAATGGTATCCAAGACAGTAAACTGCATGGGTCTGCGGCAAGGAGGTCTTGCCAGACCAACCTGATAGTATTGTCAGACTTGGTAACTAAGTCAGTGGACAATGGGACAAGCTGTGCAGTTTGCTCTATTTTAATTTCAGCAAGACCTTCAACTCTGTGCCACACAGAAGGTTGCTGAAGAAGTTAGAAGATCTGGGAACAGTGAAAGATCTAGTTAGATGGTTGGGAAGCTGGCTAGGAACAGTGAAAGATCTAGTTAGATGGTTGGGAAGCTGGCTGGGGGTGCGACAACAGAGGATTGGTAAATGGGGTCAAGTCATGGGAGATGAAGGTCACGAGTGGGTGCCACAGGGTTCAGTCCTGGGAATGGTCCTTTTCAATGTGTTTATGAGGGACAAAGGAGTAGGAATAAAATGCAGGGTGTGTCTCTGCAGATGACACTAAGTTCTGTGGCAAGATGGACAGCAAAGAAGGGGTTACGGAGCTGCAGAGGGATCTGCAAAGATTAGAGAGGTGGTCCAAAGTTTGGCAGTAGAAATTCAGTGCCAAAAAGTGCAAGGTGATACACATAGGGAACAAGAACCCCTGGAAGGAATATTGGATGGGAGGAGGGGTTCAGTCGGATCATTACAACTGAGAAAAAAGGGACTGTGGAGTAATCATAAGTAACTCCCTATAACAATCTAGCCAATGTTACAAGGCCTACAACAAGGCATCCAAGGTGTTGGGGATGTATCTGGAGGGGGTCTGACAGAAGGAGGAAGGAAGTGATACTTCCTCTGTATACTGTACATCACTGGTGAGGCCACATGTGGAATACCGTGCCCAGTTCTGAAGTTCCTACCTAAGAAAAGAAGACAGGCTAGAAATGGTATGATTCTGGGCCAGCAGGGCAGATCCCATGAGGATCGGCTTAAAGCCCTAAAACATGTACTGACTGGAGACCACATGGGAGATATGACAGAGACCTTCAGGTTCCTGAAAGGAATGAACAAGGTTAATTGTGGGAAAATATTCAGCAGCACTGGCAAATCAAGAACATGAGTGAAAGCTGGCAGAGGGGAGATAGGAGAGATGTGAGGAAGTTTTATTTTACAGAGAGAGTGGCTGATCCGTGGAATAGCCTACCAGCAGAGGTGGTGCTTGCAAGAATCATTAATGGTTCATATACATCTGGGAACTATTAAAAGGCTTTATTGTTACACAGGGGGAAAGCAATGAGTCAGGCGGTGGGGGGTGAGGGGGATGTGAGGGAAATAACCTCGACTAGACATTAGGTCCTAGTGTAGGATATAGTAGAACAGGACAGACTGGGTGGACCAGTGGTCTTTTTCTGCTGACATTTTCTATGTTTCTGTTTCTGTGGATCTTAATGCAGTCCTTAAGGCACCCTGATCCTTCAGTCAAGCCTCTGTCACACATTTCGGAGGACATTCTGTCCACTGATACATGTTTTTAGTAGCAATTTGGTCTGCAAGATGAATAAAAGAGCTGCATGCTTTCTCATGCAAGGAACTCTATTTGGTTTTTCATCAGGAAACACCAATGTTACCCACGGTCTCATTCTTACCTACACATGAACATATGAAGAAGCCAGCGGAAGAAGGCCATTTGATATGCCTAGTCTGCCCATATTGCAGGGTCCACAGCTTGAGCTACTGACCCTGCCCCCTCCCCAATCTTTCCATCCCATCCACCCCTTGACCCTTATCTTCCCCCATGTCTATCCCAGTCTTTGTTGAAGCTGCCTAATATCTTCAATGATACCACCTCTTCAGGCAGCACATTCCAACTGGTCACCACCCTCTCCATGAAGACGTGCCTCCTGACCTCCCTCCCAAACCTTCCCCCCTCCAGCTTAAGACTGTGTCCCCTCATGTTATGGCCGGCACGTAGCTTGAAGAGACCCTCCTTATCCACCTTATTTATCTCTTTCAAGTACTTGAAGGTCTCAGTCATGCACCCCCTTCAGCCATCCAGGGGGTACATATTCAACACCCTCAATGTCTCCTCATATGACTTACCCTGCTGACCCTTGATCATCTTTATTGCCCTCCTTTGGACTGTCTCCAGCAGTTTAATGTCCTTTTTGAGGTGTGGGCACCAGTGCCAAACTTCATACCCTAGATGAGGCCTCATCAGTGACCTGTACAAGGGCAGTATAACCTCTTCTCTCCTACTGCTAATCCCTCTAGCTGTACTTCCCAACATCTTGTTTACCCTTGCTGCTACATTCTTTGTACTGCATGGAGTGCTTCAGGTTGCTAGTGATTATCACTCCCAGGTCCTTCTCCTCCTCCACTGGAGATACCTGGACCTCTCCCAGGTGGTACTCTGTGCTGGGATTCTTGACTCCAATGTGCATAACTTTGCATTTCTTGACATTGAAGCCAAGCTGCCAAATCCCAGACCATCTCTCAAGCTTTTTCACATTTGTCCTCTAGATTCTGTATCCCTTCGACTGTGTCCACCCTCCCACAGAGCTTGGTGTCATCCGTGAATAGGCACATTTTGCCCTTAATGCCATCCCCAATGTCATTGATGAAGACATTAAACAACATCAGTCCCTGGACCAAGCCCTGCAGGACCCCACTGGCAACCTCTCTGGTGCTAGATAACTCTCCCCCCACTACCACTTTCTGGGTTCTATCCCTCAGCCAGTTTCCCACCCATCTGTTCATCTTCTCTCCAACTCTGAGATCCGCCAGCTTCCAGATCAACCTCTTGTGGGGTACAGAGACAAAAGCCTTGCTGAAATCCAGATAGAGGATGTCTACTGCTTGTCCCCTGTCTACTGTCTTAGTGACCCAGTCAAAGAAGTCAATAAGATTCATTTGACTTGATCTCACCCCTATAAACCCATGCTGCCTTGCATCCTAGAGACCATGCACGTCTAGATATTCTACCAACCTTTTCTTAAGTATGGTCTCCATGAGCCTGCACACAATTGAGGTCAGACTTGACTGGTCTGTAATTCTCTGGATCATCCTTGAGGCTGCTCTTGTGGAGAGGCACCACATGTGCTGTTCTCCAGTCCTGTGGCATCACGCGTGATTTCAGTGAGCTATTGAAAAGGCCCACCAGTGGCCCTGTAAGCTCTTCTGCTAGTTCCCTCAGTACCCTTGGATGTACTCCATCCTGGCATGGTGATTTGTCCACCTTCAGTGCTAGCAGCCCCTCCCTCACACTCTCCTCCTCTGTCACTACATCCATGATCCCCCCCTGCTCTTCTTCTCCCTCCTCAAGGTGCCGGTTTGTCCTTCTCTGTAGTGAAGACGGAACAGAAGTATTCATTTAGTCTCTCTGCTTTTCCCCATTCTCCTCCACCCGCTCTCCTCTCCTTTCTTAAGCCTAACAATCCCATTCTTCTTGTCCATTTTCTCACTTACATAGTGAAAAAAAGGCCTTCTTCTTAATTCCCGAAGCTATCTGCAGTTCTTTCTGTGCCTTGGCCCATCAGACTTCTTTACTTGCCATACTAGCCAACCTTTGGTAATTCTCCCTATCCACCTCTTTCTTGGTCTTCCTGAATTTCCTATAGGCTAACCACTTTTTTCTTACTGCCTGGGCAACCCCAGAACTGAACCAGCTTGGTGCTTTGTCCCTCGAGTTCTTCCCCCTGAGCCTAATGCACTCTTCTGTGGCAACCATTATTCCTTCCTTAATGATGGACCACCTTTGGTCCACCTCTGTATTTGCCCTGATGCCCACCAGGTGCCTCTGTAGCACATCATCCATCTTCCTGAAGTCCATCCTCCTAAAATTCAAGATTTTGGTCTTAGTCGGGATGCTTTCCCTGCCCATGTCCACTCAGAACCACATTGTGCGATGGTTACTCCCACTCAGGAGCTCTCTGACCATTATGTTCAATATCTGCTCCCCATTCATGAACACCAGAAAAAGGATTGCCTCCTCCCTGGTTGGTTCTGTGATGCACTGAGTCAGAAACCCACTCAGCAACCCTTCCAGGATCACCTGACTCCTGGCACATGTTGTGGATGGTATGTTCCAGTCTACGTTGGACAGGTTGAAGTCCCCCCCACTATTACCACCTCTCATTTCTCTGCCAACTCCAGCATTTGTGAGGTCAGCTCCCTGTCCCTCTCCTCATCCTGGTTGGGGGGGTCTGTAAACCACCCCCAGCCTCACCTTTCTCCCTCTATTGGACCATAACTGAACCCACAATGCCTCCACCTTTTCCTCCTCCGAATCCTTCCACATGCAAGTTATTCCCTTCCTGATGTAAACTGCCAACCCTCCCCCATCCCTACTGCCCTGTCCCTCCTGTATAATTTGTGTCCAGGGAGGGCGAGGTCCTAGTCATGGTGTGTTGTGGCCCAAGTCTCGGTTACTGCCACTGTGTCCACCCTCTCCTCTGCCAATAGAGCCTGCAGGTCATCCATCTTGTTTCCAAGACTCTGTGCATTCAGAGACACCACCCTCCACGTGGCAGCATGGCTCAATTGGTAGCACATCCTCCTCTGGACCAGAAGGTTGTGGGTTCTCGTCCCACACTGGGATTGGACTTGCACCTTAAACGCTGGCATCCGAGTGCAATATTAAGGGGGTGCTGTACTGCTGGGGTGTGCTGACCTTCGGATGAGACATTAAACCGAGGTCCCTTCTACTTGTCCTGGTGTTGTCCTGGTGGGTGTCCAGGTGGAAGTAAAAGAACCTAGGGCACTCTTCGCAAAGAGCAGGAGACATTGCCAGTGTCCTGGCCAACATTCTCCTTCCCATAAACCGATTCATGCAATTGTCCAGGCTATGTGTGTGTGTTGATGTGTGTTATGGCTGCCACTACACATTCATTTCACTACCAGGGTGGCATTGCTTGTAAAGCACTTTGGGATGCACTGTGTATGAAAAGCGCTACATAAATGCTGATTCTTCTTCTTTCCTCTCACCTCCCCTGTCCTCCAACCCTTGGCCCTAATTCAACCCGATCTCCTACCTCACCCCCTGATGCACCTTCCCCCTACCAGACAGTAGTGCAGATCTATTCGATCAAGGCACCCCTTCAGAAGTTCCCACCCCTGTTGCTAGCTACCCTCACATTCCCACCCCTTCCCTTACCACTTGCCGTTCCTCTACCCTGGGTCCCCCTGGTCCTCTCAGGAAGAGATACTCCTGTATACTGGATGTTCCCCCGTTCTCTTCCCCTTCCTGTTGCCCTTGCTCCCCTGGGCAGCCCCATCTGCCTTTCTCTCCACTGTTTTGCAGGGTACTAAATGAGCCAAAAAAGTTGATTAGCAGTTTTATATGTGAAATTGTGATCAACTGTGAAAATGAATAGCACTTGGCACAAATTGATTAGCAAAATAAAAAAAATAAAAATATATATATATATTAATTTTACGTATGTTGTTTACTATGCCATGGACTCACACAAAAGAAAAGGTTAGCAGTCTACTGCTATGCATTCTGGAAATGGTTAGCATTACCTCCTGTTTGCGTAACACTTTGCTATGTGATACCAGTTACAGTATTTAGTACCCTGCTATGCTCTTCTGACTCCCCACACCATCCTCCCCAGCTCCCATCTGAGCAACCCAATTTCAGCCCTTAGCTGCTCCAGGTTCTTACACACTGGAAAGCCCCTTTACTCCACATCATCCCCAAGAAGACTGATGCCCCACAACTATTGCAGTTTACCACTCCCCTGCCTCCCAATCCTGTACCTATTCCCCCTACATCTTCCTTCCCCAGCTTCTCTTAGCCCCATTTATGTGTCCCTGTGTATAACCTGGTTAGCAAACCTCAAATACTCTCAGTTCCCCTAACCCGCCGCCTACTTCCTTTCTGCTTGGTACAGTTGTAAGCCAACTCCAGATAGGGCTCAGTTGCAATCCCCTTCCACCCTCCACGAAGTACTACCAACTCCCTGCAGTGCACTTCCAACTCTGTCTTTCACAATGCTTACTTCATTGTAAGTTGACCCTAAAATGGGACCAGCTGCAACCCCTTACCAACACCTTTTAGTGTACTTTCACTTTCTGCCTTGTACCTCCTACCATCCCCTTTACACTTACCTCCCCTACCTTGACCAGCGTGGCCTGCAACCTGCAGTCCTCCCTGTGGATGACCTACCGGTGCCCCCAGACTCCACGCTCCTACTTCATGGCACTCACGCTAAGGGGTCACTAGGGATTTGATAGGAACTACATCCTCCCTATTGGAGTACTACAGCCATGTGGCCCGCTGGGTCCACCACTCAAGATGGCTAGTTAGGCTCAACACCTGCCCTCAACCCTCCCTCTACTGACATTGTCCTTCCATCCGATCCCTACAGCCCCTGAATCACATAGTCCCCCAACACAAAAAAGAGACAGCAAACAAAAAAATACTTATCTGGTTGACCCTGATCCACGTCCCTCCTCCCGCTTGGTGGCATTCCCAATAGGGGAGCGGATGGCGTGCTACCAGCTTTTTAAGCTTGAAAACTACAGCCTCCCTGTTGGAGAACTGCAGCCACGTGGTCTGTTGAGCCCACCACTCAGGCTGACTAGTTCGGCTCAACACCTACCCTCAACCCACCCTCTACTGATGTCGTCCCTCCACCTGATCCCCACAGCTCCTGAATCACATAGTCCCCAACACTAAAAAGAGACAGTAAACCTTACCTCTCAAAGATTTCTACTGAGTTTCATGCTAACTAAAATGTAGAGGTACAGTCAGTCTCTCTTCTTTTTGTCCAAAGCACTTGAGTGCTAAGGAAAAGCAGTAGGACAAGCTATATGTTCTCAGAGCAGTTATGATGTACCTTTATGTGGACACAGTCTTTTCAGAAATCTGACATCCTTTTTGTACTATTTGGAACAGCAGCAAGCGCCAAAATGCTGTCAAGGTGACATTAGCTAGATGGATCAGAACATGTGTAGCAAAGGATATAGAAAAGGCTGCAAGGTTGATACCATGTGCTTTGATCAAAGTGCATTCAACCTGGGCAATAGCAGCTTCTTGGGTAGAAAGGGGAGATGCCTCAGTATCTCACTTGTGCAAGGCAGGGATGTTGGAGATATTATGACTCATTCCATCACAAAGGACATGATGATACAGAGTTTAAAGCTGTCTACAGGTTTCCCCAGGGTAGTTCTGTGATTTTTCTATATCTTTTAAGGAATGCAAAAGTTACCCCTGGCATAGTTATGTTACTGTACAGCTCTGAAAGATGTATGACTAAAAATTCTAAGCTGTCTTACTTGGAATGGGGTGGAGCCAGGGTTCTGTGATGATGTCGTTGCTTTGGAGGCACTAGTAGGTGAGCATATATTACCCAGCAGTACAGTAAGTGAACAGCTCGGTGACAATGGTGAAACTAACAGAAGAATAAATTATGGTACATTTTAATAAAATTTCTTCTTTACAAATTTTTTCAAACACATTTGGACCATGTGGAAAAAGAAGCAGGGGTCACTGTGCAAATGTCTTTTGGGACCATGTTAAAAGCACGGTGGCCCTTGTTAACTTTGTGACACCTGTAGGTTTAGTATAGGGCAGAGTTGGGGCGGAGTTTTTAACAAGGAACAAATTAACTGATGGGGTGCGGTGATTGCTTTGAGACCAGATTGTTTGCAGCACTTTAGTTGGGGCAGGGATTAGGGGAGGGGGGTTGCATGGATGCCTGTACAAATTGGGGAGCAGGTAAGGGGGCACAGAATAACAAAGCCAGGACCTAGGATTTTAGGAGGCAGTATAGCGCTGTGGTTTAGGGCTCTGAGCTGCAATCCTAGAGACCTGGGTTTGAATCCCACAGGCCCCACTTGCATACTTTGTGACCCTGAGCAAGTCACTTAACTTCCTTGTGCTCCCAGGTCGTACCTGTAAACAAGCTCGCAGCTTAGTGTGTCTCTCCTGGTAAAAAAAAAAAAGGATACCTGGGGAAACACATCACTTATCAGCCCAAAAGGTTTGGCATGTGCTAGGAATCGTTTGGCAGTAGCATGACATGCCAGACCTGATGGGCATAATGTATGATATAGCGCCAACTGACTGGCATTATGCCCTGCATAGCACTCTGTGGATGTTCATAATCAGTGTGTTAGCAGGCATAAACCCAGTTTGTACCGACTAAAGTCTGTTGGTCCCAGTTGTATTGTAACTTGGTAACGGTGGGAGACACCCCCCCCACAACAAAGTAAAACTTTTGTGTGTAGCAGAAACTTGTTTGCATCCCAATTTTGCAACACCACCAATTGCAACTGTAAATGTGGCTCCTGCACTTTAAAGATCCTGTAACATCTCTGAGAAAATATGTACAGCCATTTCTGTTTGTTCACATATTTTCCGTATTTATCTTTCCCTCTTTCTTTATGACTATACTAAGGACTGCGGCTTGAAAGTAGTATTCTTGTCCCTCAGACTTCATCAGGTTCTGCTGTCTGTCTACATTTAATGTCATATAACCTTTTTTATGGCTATGGGTGGAGCCTACAGCCGTTTTGCCTTTGGTTGCTTAAAAAACGTCTGTCCATAGTAGGCTTCCATTGGACTTTTGGAAGTATCCTTCCATGCATCTTGGGAATGGCAGAATGCCATTCATTGTAACACCGTATGTAGATACCATGCATGCGCAGTTCAATATACGCCGCCACCATCTTGCAGATGGCATTTGCGGCACTCACTCTCCGGAGCATTGCAAGCTCGCCACAGCCGTATTGGCTCTGGCTAGATTTTGTTATGAATCACAGTTGCTTGTCATGGAAATGATAATGGTGTCACAAGCAGATGAAGCTATCTGGGTATAATGTGTGCAACATTTTTTGTGGCTGACACATGTTAAATCCTAAATTTCCCGAGTGTGTGTGGCTGTGTGGAACTGTTATAACAATGTGAAAAACTAAACAAAAAAACAGCATCACTCTGTTGTAGAGACAGGGGTTGTGGACTGTTGCCGTGGCAACAGGCCAAGGGGATAATGGGAGACATACAGTAGTTCCTACAAGCTAGGGGACAGCAGGTCTTTCAAGAGAGCAAATTTGGGGGTCTGGACTGTTTATTTCAGTTTTTATACATGGAAGCTAGTACAGGCTAGCAGATACTTTTGTTTTATTTAATTTTACTGGGAATGCTTGCTGGCTTTTAACCACACTCCCTTACTTCCGGGGCCTCCCCTTAAATCTCAGCTCCTAGCAGAGTCGGGCTTATGGGCAGAGTGGCCTTAAGGGCAGAGGTAAGCCCGTCTGCCTGTGTGCACCGAGAGGGGTGGCCCAGAGACACAGAATATCTCCAAATTCCCTAGCTCCAATTTCTAGCAGAAGTAATAGCACTGAAAAGAGTGCACAATTAAAGCGAGGGGAGTAGGATTTAAAAATAGAGTCTTAGTGCATAAAAGACATAGAGGTAAGTACCAATGATTTATTTTCTCTCCTCTAAATAAGGTTTCAGATTGAACCTGGTATTTAAACCTGGGCCCAGATATTCAAAAGGGTTGCGCCATGCGCAACAGGGTTGCGCATGCGCAAGTCCAAAATGCGCCATTCTGCGATATTCAGCAGGAGGCAGTTACGCCACTGGCAACAGGTTGCGCAAGAGAGCAATGCAAATGAATGCATGCTCAACAGGAGGGGGAGGATCCATGCATAACCTGCGCAACCCGATATTCAGTCGGGTTGCGCAGAGTTGTGCATGCGCAACCCCCAACCTGCGCCCGCACAAGCTTGAGCCAAAAAAAAAAGGCTTAAGTTGAGGGCCACCCACAGGTGAGCTGCTGCATTGCAGGGCGCAACACAGCAGCTGCCATCCCTGGCTGGCCCCCAACTCGGTCCCTGTGCCCCCCCACCAGCCCGATCGCGGGCAGTACAGGTACATGTCCCCCCACACATCTCCCACAGCCCGATCGCGGGCAGAACACGTACATGTCCCCCACATCTCCCACAGCCCGATCGCGGGCAGAACCTGTATGACCCCCAGTGCCCGATCACGGGCAGAACCTGATGAACCCCAGTGCCCGATCGCGGGCAGAATGTAACCCTCCCCAACCCGAATAACTCCCTGGTGGTCCAGTGGACGTAAAGCCCGATCGCGGGCAGAATGTCTAGCACAACTCCCCACACATCTCCCTGGTGTCTAGTGTCCCCCACCCACCCTACGACCCCTCCACCCGCTCCCCCGCCCCGGCGGTGAGCGACAGCATCCACCCGCCTGCGCCCGCTGCCGCCGACTGACTGTCCGGTAGGGCTGCACGCCCATTGGTGCAGAGCTACAGCCAATGGGCGTGCAGCCCATACCGTACATGACAGTCCAGATTTGTGAATGATCATGAGAATGCTCCCTCAGTGCTACAGTTCTACCTTGCTTGCAGGAACTGCCCCTTGGAGATGTTTTATGTGGTGTGCTTTAAAGGGACACAGTCGACCCCCTTAGGTCTCAAAGTGTCCCTGGTTTAAACAACACATTTTATGTTGAACCAGCATAATATTCTGTGGTGATTTGCATATGCAGCCCATGATGCTTTGCATTGTGGGGGCATGTGTGATTTTGTACATTTTATGATTGCCAACATTCTGTAAAGATTGCTGATGTAGCTGGTAGTTTGATTCAGAATCTTTTTTTTTTTTAAGTGAAAAACAGACTGCCCACCGTACTGGTGTTACCACACAAAAACAGATTTGTTTACATTCCTTGATCAGCTTCAACTGCAGATTTCCTGGACTTGGGAACACCCACAACACATTCTATCCACTCATGACGTATTCGGAGGAAAGAAGCCTATTGAATCATGAATGACTGCACTGTTTGGAGGTGTTTCTAATGCTCAGGAAGTATGCAGTAAGAACAGACCCAGGATTGTAAACAAAACAAGGTTGTTTATAAATATACATTCGCATGCATTTCAGTTCTATTAAACAAGAAGTCAGACAAAGCAAACAGCAACAGCAATGAATTTTAGAGAAGGTAAGCAACTATAAAATGTAGGTTTTTAACTAGAAATAATATGATGAAAAACAGGTTTTGAAAGTGTCCCTTTAAATGGCAGCTGGACACTAATAACAGGCTATTACCATCCACTTCTTTCCTGTACAGGACTGTACTAATCCCACTTTGTCTGTCTTTTTTTAAAGTGAGACCCAGAAAATATTTAGCTCTTCGAGCCTTTCCCCATAGGTCCTATCCCCCAAGCCCCAAATCATTTTGGTTGCCGTCCTCTGGACCCTCTCCAGGAGTTCAATGTCCCTCTTTAAATGTGGCCTCCAAAACTGCACGCAGTACTCGAGGTGCGTCCTCACCAAACAGTTATACAGTGGGAGTATCACTTCCCTCCTTCTGGAGGTGAGTCCCCTAGCGATGTATCCAAGCATCCTGTTAGCCTTTGCCGCTGCCCTCCTACAAGTCTCCGAGTTGTTCATCTTGACATCCACCACCACCCCCAGGTCCCTCTCTGCCATCAAGACTTGTAGCATTTCCCCCCCAGGGTGTACACTTGACCTGGGTTTCTGGCTTCCAGATGCAGTACCGTGCATTTCCCTGCATTGAACCTCAGCTTCCACTTTCTAGACCACTTTTCCAGAGCCTCCAGGTCCCCCTGTAGGGCCACCCTCCCCTCCTCCCTATCCACCACTGCCCCCAGTTTTGAGTCATCCGCAAAGAGACTCATCTCACTCCTGATACCCTTCCTTATGTCAGAGACGTAGGCGTTGAACAGGAGGGGCCCAAGGACCGATCCCTGAGGGACTCCACTAATGACCCTCCTTGGGGATGAGACTATCCAGCCAACCACCACACTCTGGGTCTGGTTCTGGAGCCAATTGCCTATCCATCTCATCATCTGGTTCTCCATCCCCATTTCTCCCAGATTATCCAACAGGCCCCCATGAGGAACAGAGTCAAACGCCTCGCTGAAGTCAAGAAAGAGGACGTCCACTGGTCTACCCAGGTCCAAGGCACTCGTCACCCAGTCATAGAACTCCACAAGGTTTGTCTGACACGATTTCCCTGGGATGAATCCATGCTGTCTATCATCCAGGCACCCCAACTTTTCCAGGTCCCCCCCCAGTCTCTCCTTGACAATGCCCTCCATCACCTTGCCCACCACCGATGTCAGGCTGACGGGCCTGTAGTTCCCTGCCACCTCCCTTGATCCCCCCCCTTGTGGATAGGCACTATATGCTCCACCTTCCAGTCTTGGGGCACCCACCCTGTCCTCAGAGAGATGCTGGAGAGCTCTGCCAGGGGTTTCGCCATGACATCCGCCAGTTCCTTCAGCACTCTGGGATGTAATTTAACTGGCCCTGGTGCTTTCTCCGTCTTAAGGGACCTGAAGGCTTCCCTCACTCTCTCTGCCGTGATTTCCACCTCTGCTACTTCGTTCCATGCTTTGCCTTTCCCCCACCTGCCAGTGATGCCCCCCCTCCCCAGACCCACCCGATGCGGTAAGGGTCCCCCCTTCCCTCATTCACTGTCTACTCCCATGTATGATTACAGCCCCCATTTTTTCTTGGTGAAAATTGGAGGAGTACTCATTTAGTACCTCAGCCTGCTCCCCGGGTCTTGTGCCCATCCCTCCCTGTTTTAATCCTGTTAATCTGCCCCTTCACCCTTCGTTTTTCTCACCGTATCAAAGAACCCTTGTTCCCTCTCCTAATTTCCTGGCCAGGTTCTGCTCCTTCCTTGCCTTGGCAGCCTCACCACCCTAGTGGCCTTCTGACCATCAGCTCGTACTCCCTCAGTCCCTTTCACTCCTTGAGCACTTGAATTGCCTATAGGCTGCCTTCTTTCCCTCACCACCTCCTGACCTCCCTGGTCCACCAGCAGGGGTTCGGGCCCGACCGCATGTTAGATCTTACTCTTGAGCAGGTGCTGGTAGCATCCTGCCCCCCCCCTGATGATTTCCCACCTACTGTCAGCGTCCGGTGTCTGGCCCAATCCCATCCAAGTGCTCATGGGATCCTTCCCATTTCCTTGAAATCCACCCCCTGAAGTCAGTTACTTCCATCTTTGTGCAACCTTCTACCCCTTCTAGAGTTCAGGCAGAACCAGACCGTGGCATAGTGGCTCCAGGCCCCCAATCTGGTCACTGTCTGCTAGGACCACATCCAGTATCCGCTCCTCCCTGGTCGGTTCCCCCACCTGCTGAGTTAGGAACACGTCCTGAAAGACATCCAACAACCTCTGTTCCCTGGCCACCGAGGATGTCATAGTCTCCCAGTCTGTTCCTGGCATATTTAAGTCCCCCAACACCACCACCCTTCCCTTTCCTAATCTGCAGTGTCTCCCAACATCTACCACCAGACTCTCCTCCAGCTCCTCCACCAGTGCAGGGGGTCTATACACCACTCCTATTTTTACACTCTTGCCCCCCCCCCTTGTTATCAAGGTGACCCAAATCGCCTCCACAGTTCCCTCCTCCTCCTCCACTCCTCCTATGGCAATGCAGTTTTTGACTATTATTGCTACCCCTCCTCCCTGAACATGGTGTAACCCTCCAGGTTCAGGTCCCAGTCGTGCCCTGCGGTGGCCCAGGTCTCAGTGACTGCTGTCACATCCACCTGTCACTCAGTTAGCATCACCTGGAGCTCAGGCATTTTATTGCCCAAGCTCCTGGCATTTAGCAGGACTACCTTCCACCCTTTCCCTATACTTCTATTTCCCCTTGGGATTCTGTCTTCCCCTGGCCCGAACCTTACCAGTCGGCCTTTTCCTGCATTCCTCCAGCTCCCCGGGGTGGAGACAGAGTCCCTCCTTATCGGACCCCCCAACAGCCTTTTTTCCCATCCTCCCCCTTTACAAGTTTAAGCCCCACCTTTCACCAATGAACCCGTCTATTTTCAACCAAGGATTTCCTTCCCTCCAATTGAGATGGGGCCTATCTCTAGCATACAGCCCTTATCCTCCCAGGTCTCCCCAATCCCCATCAACCCATGCCCTCTGGCCCCACACCACTCCCTGAGCCACTGGTTTATCACCCTAATCTTCCTCTTGTGTTCCCCACTAGCCCTTGGCACTGGCAGGATTTCCGAGAAGGAAATTGCGCATCCTATATCATGACAGACCCTGGCAAGCTCACTGAACCTTGTCTGTATCTCTAGCTCACTATTTCCCTCAGTGTCATTGGTACCCAGGTGGACCAGTATGTCCGGGGAACCTCTACAATCTTTTGTCAGCTGATATATCTCATGCTTGGCCCTGTGCACCGTTAATCCAGGGAAGCATTTTATTCTAACCGGGCAGGCTTCTCCCTCCCTACCCAATTTGATCCCTCTGATCATGGAATCACCCAACAGGAGCACTCTGCCCTCCCCTTTTCCTCCATTCCCCCCCTTCCATGTCCCTCATCCTTTCTACCGGCCCCTCCCCCGAGCCGTCTCCTTGCTCCTCCCCCATCTGGGTGCAACCTGCCATCCCCTCCTTATTTACCCTGGCCACCCCCTTCCCTCCGATCCTGTGCCTCTCGTCCTCCTGAGTATCCTTCTGTACCTCGCTACCCTCACCGTTACTGCTCGCGACTGGTCCTTCCCCCCCATGTGCTAAACTCTGGCTCGTCCTCCCTTCCTTCCCGTCTCTGTTCAGCCCATCCTTGCTTGTCATGCTCCCCTGGCCTAAACCCTCAGCTCCCTTTACTGTATCCTCCTTGTACTTCTGGTCCTTCTCCTTGCCCTTTCCTCCCAACTGGTCCTATTTCTTGCACTTTCCTCCCTCTACCCCCTCATCCTCCTGCTCGATCCCCTGCTCCCCCGTTTTCCCTGCATTCCAAGTTCCCCCTGTTCCTCCTGCTATCCAGCCCCACCCTACCCTCACTCCCGTTCCATCTCTAACCACCCCGTCATGGCTACATCACCCCCCTCATGCTCAGGCAGAAGAAGGGAATTGAAGCGGTTACTGAGCTTAAGGTCCGATCCACCTCCCCCATTGCTTCCTTCTGTCCAGCCCCAGCCATCTGCCTACTTCCCTGAGAATGTCCTCCCTTTGGCCCCCATCTGGGAGGGTCCCCAGTTACCTGCCTGCTTCCTTCGTAGTATCCTCCTTTTGGGCCCCATCTGCCAGGGTCCCTATGTGACCCAAGTACTTTCCTGCACTTCTTTCCTATGCCCCCCACCCCTAGTGCTTGGTGCAACCCGTGGGAGAGCCCCTGCCCTATTCCAACCATACCTCCCCTTCCCCAGCTGTCTCCTAATCCCTCAACCTCCTCCTAAGCTGTGCCAGCTGGTAGCACACTGAGCAACCACTGAACTTCAAGCCCAGTCCAATATCATGGCTGCCCCACACCCTGTGCACCCCACCACCCTCCCAAAGATGCCGGCCCTAATGACATGTGGTCCCATCCCCCTCCAAGTAGGTTTCCTTGGGTGAGCCACCAGGTTCCCCACTAGTCCAAGACTTTTAAACTTGCAACACTTGAGTGGTTGAACTTTTCCCCACCCGACTATTAGCCTTAAGAGTTTACTCACAGAGGAAGTTTGCAACTCCCTAAACTCCTCCCTCCCAGCCTTTAAGCTCAACCCTCAGTGGCTCTTCTGTATTTAAGTTCTTAAGTAGTTAGGCCAATTTTAAAACACAACTTACAAACAATAACAACTTACAGAAACTTATGACAAAGTTAGCTTTCCAGAACCTCACTACATTTTCAAACTTCAACTGCTACCTCTGCCCCAGCAAGGAGACTTAAAATGCCTCAGTGAGAATTTTAAACAGAGATTTACTGAAATGCAAACAACCTTGATTGGCTGGCTGTGTTACTGGCCAAAGACCATCCGCCACAAGAACAGTCTCCAGCTAGCACAGAAAGTTTAAAGGATTTGTGTCCCTCTATTCCAGAAAGTTCTTAAGGAGTTAGGCCAATTTTAAAACACAACTTACAAACAATAACAACTTACAGAAACTTATGACAAAGTTAGCTTTCCAGAACCTCACCACATTTTCAAACTTCAACTGCTACCTCTGCCCCAGCAAGAAGACTTAAATGAAGTCTAACAGTTCCAAGTCGTACCCTGCCATAACATAAGATATCGTCTGTATAGCAGCCCCAAAATGTAATTTTTATCTGTAAAGGGGTTCTCACTTGCCTCAAGCACAAATTAATTTTCCTGGATCCCTACTTAAATTTTGGCAACTGAGAGGGCACATGTGGCCCCCATCGCTATTCCCTTGATTTGAAGGTACAACACTTTGTCAAACTTGAAAACATTAAACTTTAAAATATGCTCCAAAGGTTTAATGAGAATCTCCGTCGGGTAACTTGAGTCATTATCCCTTTTATTTAAGACAGATGCCACTGTGTCCAGTGCTCCATTGTGTGGGATGTTTAAATAAAGGGATTCAATATCCAAAGTCCCCATCTTTGTATTGCCTTCTACCTCAAATTCTTCACATAGCTGTAATACTTTCTTTGTGTTCTTAATGTAAGAGGGAAGAGATTCAACATGTGGTCGTAGAAAGTGGTCCAGATATTTGGAGTGTGGTTCTGTTAAGGAACCTGTGCCACTAATTACAGGTTGAACAGGTGCTTTTTTTTTGTTTTTGTGGACCTTGAGTAAAGTGTAAAAAGTGGCCAAAATCGGGTGTTATACTAATAAAAATTATTTTGTTCTGAAATCTATCTAAACTTTTCTATATTCTTCTGTAACAATTTCCTCTATAGCAAATTTAAACTCAATTGTTGGGTCAGTAGTTATCTATGAATAAAAAGACAAGATCCTCAAATTGCCATAGGGCTTCCAGAATATATACTTCTTTATCCTGTAGTACCACACTCCCACCCTTATCGGATTGCTTTATTACTAAATTCAGATCATTCTGCAAGGATTTAATTGCCTCTACCTCTTTTTTTGATAAGTTCTGAAAAGGAGCTTTAGGGAGTTGTTGAAATAGTTCTTGTAAGTCCTGCTCTGGAACTAGCGACCATCGAACAGTATGGTTCATGATAAACACAGCAGCAGAGTCAAGCCATACAAAGGCAAAGGTCCTGGACTTTAGGAGGGCTGACTTTGCCAAAATGGGTGAGTGCCCTAAGGAAAGCACTAGCAAATGGGCAGGAAGAAGGGGTGGAAGAACAATGGGGAATAATCAAAACTGCCATCACTAAGGCAACAAGCCTTTGTGTGAAGCAAATTAACAAAGCAAAACGATGTAAAAAACACTATGGTTCTCAAAGGAGGTGGCAGGGAAGGTTAGGGAGAAAAAGATAGCATTCAGGAAGTACAAGGAATAACAGAAGGAGCAGGACAGACAACTGTATCAGTTAAAGCAGAAGGATGCAGGGAAGGCAGTCAGAACAGCAAACGCCCAAACCGAGGAAAAAGATAGCTAGCTCAGTTAAGAAGGGGATAAAACCTTTTATAGGTACATCAGGGAGCGAAGGAAGACCAAGGGAGGGATAGTGAGGCTTAATAAAGGGAGGGGGGTGGGCAGAGGGTGATTGTGAAAAGGCAGAGATACTAAACAAATATTTTTGCTCAGTATTCACAAATGAAGAAGGGGAGGTACCTAAACCAAACAACAGAAACACTCTGGATGGGGGGGTTGATACCAGCCCATTAACAGAGGAAAGAGTTCAGAAAGAACTCTTAAATCTGAAGGTGGACAAAGCAATGGGGCCTGATGGGATTCATCCCAGAATTCAAAAAGAACTAAGGGTAGAACTAGTGACACCACTGACTACCCTCTTTAACAAATCATGAGAGGATGGGGTGGTACCTGAGGACTGGAGGAGGGCAGATGTTATTCCACTTCATGAAAGTGGGAGCAGGGCAGAGGCAGGAAACTACAGACCTGTTAGTTTGACCTCAGTGATAGGGAAAATGATGAAATCATTTCTGATGGAAAGAATTGTTGAGTACCTAGAGGCCAGAGGGGCACAGGACCCAAGGCAGCATGGATTCACAGCGGGAAGGTCATGTCAGATGAATCAAATAGATTTCTTTGTCTGGGTGACCAAAGTAGTAGATCAGGGAGGGGCTGTGGACATGGCCTATCTAGACTTTAGCAAGGCATTTAACATAGTCTCAGCTCTCCAAGGGCTCCCTGCCCCACAGGCGCAGGCTCTCGGACACCGGGTGGCTGGCGCTTCCACAGCCACCGACTGAGACCTCAAGCCCGGACTCCACAAGCTGAAAGCAGAGTTTCAGCTCTCCAAGGGTTCCTTGCCTCACAGGCGCAGGCTCTCGGACACCAGGTGGCTGGCGCTTCCACAGCCGCCACCCGAGACCTCAAGCCCAGACTCCACAAGCTGAAAGCTGAGTTCCAGCTCTCCAAGGGCCCTCTGCCCCACAGGCGCAGGCTCTCGGACACTGGGCGGCTGGCGATTCCACAGCCGTCGCCCGAGACCTCAAGCCCAGACTCCAGAAGCTGAAAGCCGAGTTTCAGCTCTCCAAGGGCTCCCTGCCCCACAGGCGCAGGCTGTCGGACACCGGGCATCCAGTGCTTCCACTGCCGCCGCCCGAGACCTCAAGCCCGGACTCCACAAGCTGAAAGGTACGGCAAAAGCCGCTAACCAATCGGAAAGCATGTGCTCTCGGACATTGGTCTCTGATTGGCTCCTGCAGTCTGCTTCTGTTTTCTCTTCAAAATCCTGCCAAAATTGAACTTGCTCACTGAACTTTTCTCAAAAAAAGTGTATATACATGATTCCTGTTATTTAAAGTTTAATTTTTACCAATGTTTAGAGTGTAAAGGGCTAAGATTTAAGTGATTCAGCTCCTCTCTGAAACTTGTATGTGCGCCAGACTTTAGGCACCAAGGGAATACACATCCCTTTGTCCTGCAAATTTTGGCTCTCCTGCTGGTGCAGACAGTCTTTAGTCCACAGCCAGCTCCTAAACTTGTGCTTCTCCCTCTCTCCCCAGCCAAGTTCCAGCTCTCCAAGGGCTCTCTGCCCCACAGGCGCAGGCTCTCGGACAGTGGGCGGCCGGCGCTTGCACTGTTGCCGCCCAAGACCTTAAGCTGGACTCCACAAGCTGAAAGGTACGGCAAAAGCTGCTAACCAATCGGAAAGCGAGCGCTCGCGGGCGCTGGTCTCCGATTGGCTTCTGCAGTCTGCTTCTGTTTTCTCTTCAAAATCCTGCCAAAATTGAACTTGCTCACGGAACGTTTCTCAAAAAAGCTGTATTTACTTCAGTCCTGTTGTTTAAAGTTTAATTTTTAACAATGTTTAGAGTATAAAGGGCTAAGATTTAAGTGATTCAGCTCCTCTCTGAAACTTGTATGTGCGCCAGACTTTAGGCGCCAAGGGAATACACATCCCTTTGTCCTGCAAATTTTGGCTCTCCTGCTGGTGCAGACAGTTTTTCGTCCATGGCCAGCTCTTAAACTTGTGCTTCTCTCTCTCTCCCCAGCCGAGTTCCAGCTCTCCAAGGGCTCCCTGCCCCACAGGCGCAGGCTCTCGGACACCGGGTGGCCGGCGTTTCCACAGCTGCTGCCCAAGACCTCAAGCTCGGACTCCACACCCACCCATCCCCCGCCTCTCCACTTATTAAATACACTGTTTCCCCGCCCACTTCTAAAAACATGCCTACGAAGGTCCTCATCGTCCTCTCCAATTCTTCGGTTGTCCATTTAGGAACGCCCCTAAGTTAGCCGGCCGATATCACAGACGCCTTCTCTTAAGGCTCCTTTGCTCTAATCTGTAGTGTACATTCCTCCTATTGTGTACAGAATGAGGGGCCTGGATAGCACCCTTACGAAGTGTTCTTCGCTAATACTGTCACTGATCATCCTCTGTTGTGTACCGGTGGCAGTTTATCCTCAGAAGCCTGTGCATGCAGAGTCTGACCCCTCAAAAGTTTGTTCCCCATACACTGATCTAATCACCAGTTATTTATGTGCCGTGCAGTTAGTACTACTGTCAGAGCAAAACCTGGAAACCTATCGTGTAGGTACTTATACTGGGCAGCTTCTTCAAGTTAGTCCTTCTGTTCCATACTGTATTAGTCACCCTCTGTACATCGCGGTTAGGGTATTGCTTCACCTAGCACTAGGGTGGTACACCCTTGTGGGTGGTGATAGGTGCGCACATCATGTTAAGAATCTTAAGTGTACCAGGGCCAAGCTTCTCAAACCAACATTAGCTGCCTTAACGAAGATGCTACTTCTTTTACTGATATGCTCAGGTAACATTGAACTAAACCCTGGTCCCATCTCTCCCCTCATTTCTCCATCGGATATGGCCACCCTCAAAGGAATGAGCTTCTGGCATGTCAATGTCTGCAGCCTCCTAAAAAAGTTCACTATGGTTTAGGCGGGGATCAGCCATACCCAACCTGATGTCCTGGTAATTTCTGAATCCTGGCTCAGGCCAGCTTCCCAGGACAGTAAGATTAGCATCCCTTCCTACCAGCTATTCAGAACTGATAGACCCACTAGGGGAGGTGGAGTGGCTATATATGTTAAGGAAAGATTTGCAACGTCCTGCATGGATTCAAGCTCTGTTAAAAACAAGTTTGAATGTCTGACACTCAAGATTGAATTATCCTCTTCTCTGGCCATTAGAGTGATCGGTTGCTATAGACCCCCATCTGCAGGAACTCTACTCCTATCTGACCTTGGAAACATCATTGAGAACGAGAATCTCGAAACTATCATGCTTGGGGACTGTCACTTTGACTGGCTGTCCAAGGCTGCTTCACTCCTAAACACCTTTTGTGGTGCTCGTGGGTTAGCACAGTTAATCCAAGAACCTACACGTCCTAATAAAATGAACCCATGTAATAGCTCATTGTTGGATGTCATCTTAGTTGAGAAGCCGCATCTTTACATGCATGCTGGTACTTTCTTCGCCGATGTCAGTGACTATTGCTTTATTGCCGTAGTTAGGTCACTACATCACTTAGGCCCTTCAACTAAATTCATCACTAAAAGGACATGGCGCAGCTTTGATGTGGCCACCTATGCATACGAACTGGGACATTCACCATGCTGGCAATACTTCTACCTAGCCACTGAGGTCAACACGGCTTACGATATCTTTAATGAGATTCTAGTAGGAGCCCTAGTTGCACACGGCCTGACGGTAAAAATCAGAGTAAAAAGCAAAACTTGTCGCTGGTTCACACCTGAATTGAAAACAGCCCTGCTAGGCAGGGACAAGCTGTGGAAAAGATGTGACAGACGAAACTGGTCTCAGACTGTTGCCAATTTAGGAAGGCACGTAACACATGCACGAAAATGATCCGAGACGACAAAGCATCATTCTACCTTAAGGAGTTGGACTCTGCTGCAAAGTGCTCCTCTAAATTCTAGAGGACAATTAAGGATATGTCCAGTCATACACCAGGTAACTCCTTGCCACCAAAAATCACGTCTGAAGGGAAAATTATATGTGATAAACAGGGGATCTTAGAAACTTTCAACAATCATTTTGCCACAGCTGGACTGGCCTTTGACAATCCCCCTGCAGCCCTGACCTGCTCTAAACTAAGTGTCCCTTGTGTAGACCCATTGCCCCGGTTCCTGGCTTCTCTTTCCAACCTGTTCTATTGAAGGAGGTCGAAGATCTTATACTTCGACTGGATGTGAAAAAGAGTGCTGGAGCTGACTGTTTGGATCCCTACTTTATAAAAATCACGTATCACGTCCTTGCTGTCCCTATCACACATCTATTTAATTTATCATTGACCCAAGGGTCCCTTCCCATCATTTGGAAAACTGCCCATGTTATCCCGTTGTTCAAATCTGGGGATACCTGCGACCTAAATAACTATAGACCGATCTCCTTACTGCCAATCTTGTCTAAGAGCCTGGAAAAAGTTGTCAGCAATCAACTTAAAGCATATCTGGAAGTTAACAACTTACTAAACCCCATGCAATCGGGTTTTAGGTCTAAGCATAGCACTGTCTCGGCCCTTGCCAAAGTAACTAACGACAGGTACAGTGACCTTGACAGTACAAACTTTGTCTGTGCAGTATTCCTAGACCTTAGCAAGGCTTTCGATACTGTGGACCGTAGCCTGCTAATCTCCACACTGAAGAGTATCGGCCTTGACCCAGCATCCTTGCAGTGGTTTACGGAGTACCTGGTAGGACGGCAGCAACAAATCAAAGCTGAAGGGGAGCTCTCCCCTCTCAAACCTCTGCTCAGGGGAGTGCCACAAGGATCCATTCATGGTCCGCTGCTCTTCACAATCTATATCAACAACATCGATGTGGGCATCAACAAGGCAAAAATACATCTGTTTGCTGACGACACAGTGGCTTACATAAGTCGTCTGACTGCCGATGCTGTCTGTGCAAACCTACGGGAAGAATTTGGCCTGCTTCAGACTCAGCTAATCCATAAAAAGCTTCTCTTAAATGTGAAAAAGACGAAGGCAATGTTGTTCACACCTTATAGCCGTATGACTAATCCTGCCAGCTCCGGGACACTGCCTCTGATCACCACAATTCTAGGAGAGAAATTGGATTTTATCCCCAAGTTTAAATACTTAGGAGTGTGGCTAGACCAGAACCTCACATTCTCTGAGCATGTTGAAGATCTGGCTAAGAAGCTACGGCAGAGACTGGGTCTATTCTACAGAATTAGTCAGTTCCTCACTTGTGATGCCAAACGGACATTAGTCCAATCTACTTTTCTCTCCCTAATTGACTATGGTGATTTTCTATACAGCCACTGTCCTAAAGCCTCGCTTATCAAGCTGGACACGCTGTTTCACAGAGCCATCAGGTACATTGCCAGTCTTCCCCTCTCTGCCCATCACTGCCTGTCGTACAAAGCTATAGGATGGTCATCGCTTACATTCAGGCGTGAAAGAAACGCAGTCCTTTGGACATACAGACCTATCTTAAAAAGACTCCCACATTACATTACTGAATGTCTTCCCATAAGTGTGCTGGGACCGTACGGCCTAAGGAGTCCATCATATATCTCTCTATGCATCCCTAAAGCTTCCACCCACTTTGGCAGAATGGCCTTTAGCTTCTGTTTGATGACCCTGTGGAACAAAATGCAAAAACTACCGAAACTAAGTTACCTCTGTAGTGTTAATGCTTTCAAGGTACTATATGCCCAAGGTGTATGTGAACACTGCAACTGTCACCCCAGCTCCTAATCATTAACTAATGTTAGCTCGCTCTCCAGAGTTTGGCCTTAAATATGACCAGCCATACCCCAAGTCATTTCGTGCATGTTTTATTAATCCATATGTATTTATTACTTCCAGTCCCTGTACCCCTCTTGTGCATTACAAGTAAGTCTTTCTGAGACATCTGAACCCAAAGCATAAAATCTTTACCCCCTGGGTGTTGCACCTTCGCAAGCCGCCTCCAGGACCACTTGCCCGGTCTCTTCTCCAACAAATTACTGCTCAGGCCGCCAGCCAATCAGAGCGCGAGCGCCTTCCAGCCCATGCTCCTGATTGGCTCCTGCAGTTCTCTTCGGCGATCCAATGCCGGCGAAAAAATCGAATGGTCTGCTGTACTCCACTGATACAGCTGTAACCGCCTCATCTCCAATCGATGTAATCCTTCCACATGGCTAAAGTGCTTTTATCGGAAGTATGAGTGATTAAGCCCCCTTTTGAATCGTTGACCGTGACTGGCTACAGGAGCCTCAGCGTATCCATTCCGTCCCTGTCCTGTGACCTTCCCATGGCCTGACGGTATGTTGAACCTGGACAGCTAGCAATAGCACCTAGCCCTGGATTAAATATGCAGTAGGTGCTGTTCCACCCATGCCCAGTACCTTATTCACACCTTTCTCCAGTACGCCGCGGTACAGCCGCCCACATTCCCAATGTAAGTGCTCCCTTGGGATGCGGTGTTAGTGCCTAGCAGGCTGCCTGCGTCCTGCTTCCTCCAAGCATAACTACACCTGTTTTACTCATTTGTGAACCGGTCAAGAAAAACCTGTATCACTTACTCCTGTCTGTCTGTCTTGGTAGTGATACCTGGTTCTAGCCTGTCCTTTTTCTCCTATGAAAATTACTGTATCAATACCCATCTCTGTATCTCTGTGGATTTGCCTGTTCCCACTGCTCACTGGTCTTATTGATGCTCTGGAATCAACTGTAGAGTTATGTACGTGTGTTTCCTGATTTGCACTTACACTATGGTTTTATTCCCACTGTAAATATTGATGCTTGTTTTGTAATATAATCTGGACTTCAGAGGTCCATCTTGCAAATGAGCTTGCTCAATGATGTTCGCCTGGATAAATAAAGATTTGATTGATTGATTGAAAAGATTAATATACAAGTTAGCCAGCCTTGGAGTCGGTCCTAAGATGGTAGCCTGGGTAAAAAATGGTAGCCTGGGTAAAAAATTGGCCGGAGAATAGGACACAGAGGGTAATAGTAAACGGAGTCTACTCTGAAGAAAGGGGGGTTACTGGTGGGGTACCGCAGAGGTCAGTTCTAGGACCGGTCCTCTTCAATGTCTTTATCAGTGACATTGCAGAGGGACTGGAAGGAAAAGTATGTCTCTTTGCAGATGGCACAAAGATCTGCAGCAGGGTTGATACACAAGGTGGGGTGGAAAGGATGAGAAGGGACTTGGCAAGTTGGAGGAATGGTCAAATGTATGGCAGTTTAGATTCAATGCTAAGAAGTGCAAAGTAATGCACCTGGGAAACAAAAAGCCCAGGGGAAGAGTACACAATGGGGGGTGAGATACTAACAACAACAACAATGGAAAGGGACCCTGGAGGTAGCCATATCAAATGACCTAAAGGTGGGCAAGCAATGTGAGAGGGCAGTAAGGAGGGCTGGGGGGATACTGGGATGTATAGGGAGAGGCATCACCAGTAGAAAACAGAAAGTTGTTATCCCTCTGTACAGAGAGCTGGTGAGACCCCATCTGGAGTACTGCGTGCAGTTCTGGAGACCCAGTCTCCACAAGGACATAGACAGGATGGAGGCAGTCCAGAGGAGGGCAACTAAAATGGTGCAGGGTCTGCACCAGAAGACATATGAAGAGAGACTTAAGGAGCTTAATATGTATACTCTTGAGGGAAGGAGGGACAGGGGGGACATGATAGAAACTTTCAGGTACCCCAAGGGAATCAACAAAGAGGGTAGCATCTTTCAGAAAAAGAGGTGTGCAAGAACAAGGAGGCACAATTTGAAGATAGAAGGAGGATGTGAGGAAGTATTTTTTCATGGAGAGGGTTGTGGATGCATGGAACGGCCTTCCTGAGGAGGTTGTGGAGTCAAAAACAGTGGGGGAATTCAAGAATGCATGGGACAAACATAAGGCAATTCTAAGGGGTGGGGATAGGAGGAAGTAGGCTGTTGGTTAACTAGGATCTGCAGCTTATCCATTAGGTAGGGAAATGGGCAGACTGGGTGGGCCAAGTGGTCCTTATCTGCCGTCAAATTCTATGCTCTACTAGTTCTTGACAGTCTCTTGACTGCTGGGCAATAATGGGCACAAAAAGTAGAGTTTCTATTGACTCGTGCTTCATTAGTGTTATCTGTTGGGTTTCCTGATGTTTTTTTGTTAAATAAGGATCTCGGATTAAGTTTTCTGCAGGCCATATTCAGGCTAATTTTTGGATTGCCTGAAGTTGAACCTGATGGCACAATGTTTTCAGCATGTCCTAATGGACTGAGCTAATTTTTGGATTGCCTGAACCTGATGGCACAATTTTTCAGCATGCCCTATTGGGCTGAGCTAATTTTTGGATTGCTTGACATTACCTGATGACACACTTTTTGTCCTCTTGGACCAAGCTAATTTTTAGATTGCCTGAATCTGATGGCACGACTGTTGCAGCATGTCCTAATGGACTTATCTGATTTTTGGATTGCCTGAACCTGATTGTGCTGCTCATTTCTCCTCTCATTGGCTATATCTTTCTTAATTTGTTGTTCAGTTATGTGCTCAAAACTGAAGGTCTGTGGACTCCTAAGGACATGCAGTTATTTTTTAGTAGCGGCCCCCTAAATGTGGCATCAATTTGGGTGGGTGGGTGGAAGGGACACAATACCATAGAAAATATAGAAAATAACTGTATGACTCTCAGTGTAGCAGATAAGGAGCTAGTGCAACAGTGACAAACTGATACATCCATTGTGTACTACTAAATGGGATAGGGATCCCCCTCTAAGGTCAGAGAGGTCAGTTTAGTTACACTGCTGTGGAGGCAGGGAACAGAGGTCAACTGCATGACTGCCATGTATCCAACTGACCAGCATATTAGTGCCATAAGCTCACAGTATTCGTTTCCTGAAATGCTGTTTACAGTTCCGTTTGTGTGTCATAGATCGTAGTGCCATTTTATGCAATTTTATGGCAGATTTTCAGTTTTCCTTATGTATTACAAAAGGTTCTGATTCAAATCAGAACTTATCAGGACTTTGGCTTGGATCCTGATCCTGATATTAAGGGTCAGGACCTTTTAGGGTTTGTCCATCCTTAGTGCATGTTGTCTGACTCGGGTGCTTTTGTTCTATCTGAATCTAGAATTATTGTCCTGACTGTTGATTCCTTAATCTTTTTTAAAAGTATATCCCTCTTCCTTACCTGGACCCATATCAGATTAGATTTGTGAAATAATGAAAAAAAAAATACCAATTGAAATGTCCTCCATCTCTTTTTCATCCACAGCAATAGTGCCATATTCTTTTCACAGGTCACTACTGTTTTAGTGGTATTTCTTTAGACATTTATATAACTGTAGAACTCTGTAGTTCCATTTGAGTTTTTTTGTCATATTCCTGTCCCTTTCACTCTTGGCAGCTCCAATGTTTCTTGTCTTTAGCGCCTGCATATCGCTGGACTCAGTGAAGGGGATGAAGCAGCAGTTTCCTCATTGTCCCCATAACCTTCCATCCTGGATACAATTGTAACAGTTTGTTGCTCTGAAAATGGCAATGATTTCAGAAGCTGTATATTATGACTTCAGCTCATGAATCCTCCTCAGTGTAAGGGACAAGCTCCTGGTTTCCTGTCAGCACCCATAGTACTGACAACAGAAATTGAACGAGTGGGATAATGTAGCGCGGCAAAGTTCTGCTGATGTCTTCAGTGATTTTGTTTGTTGGTGACTAGACCCCATTTAAACACTAAAAATTAGGTAGTACAGTACCGGAGAAAGTACTAGCAGCAGTTACTGTATGTATAGTATCCTAGATTCCTGCCACAGCATTGCGCTGAGTCTGTCTTCTCCCTCACTGCAGTTCTCAAGGGTACTGTTAATTGAGCGGTGGCTTTCATCTGAAACAAACGGACCTATGAAATATATAAGAAGTATCTAAAATGACACCCCATTTATTTTAATGAAGAGCACTGCAGCACTTTCCTATTTCTGCATCGCAAAACATCTGAGTAGGGAGGACAGGGCCACCACTCTAGGCAGTGGAAGGAATCGGGCTGCCGGCTCTATGGTGCCCCAGTACAACCTCTTCCACTCCTTTTTCCGAAAAACTAACGGTGGCTTTTCATGGCTCTGCTTTACACCGAAGTAAGTCTTCATGCTTTTTTATTGATATCAGATGTTGTGCTCTTTAAGGGACATAACTGTTTTTAATTTGTTGATTTCTTTTTATTCTTTTATTCTCAAGCTGCAGACCCTCACCTTGCTTGTCTGTTTTTTTTTTTACTTTCAGTAATATTTACTATTTTGCCTTCTTATCCACTTACCATGGTCATCATTATGACTGGTGTCATCATCTTGGGTAGCTATCACCAGAAGCATGACATCCTTATTTTTGGTGTTGTTACATACATAAAACTTTAAGTATCACAGTAATTTCTTCTCTTTCAGACTTACTGAACTATAAAAAAAAATTACTAGAGGAACAAGCACTTGCTGAGTAACCCACAAGCTACTAATATGGGTGGGCCGTAGAGCCTTTTCTGTTGCTGCCCCCTTGATGTGGAATAATCCTGAAAATATTTTGCATTCTTACATCTCATTCAGTGAACAAGACAACATTTTGTAATTACCTTTTGAATAATTCTAAATGCCAATGTTAACTGCTGTATTGTTATTTATAACAGGATTTACATGCAATTGAAGTTTTGTATTTATATGACTGTTTTGTACTGCCATTTGATATAATTTTTTTATTATTCTTTGGTAACTGAGTAAGGCCAGCTAGGCGCAAGTGCCTGTTTTCAGGGTCAGCCTGGGAGCACTGGGGTTGTTAAGTGACTTGCTCAGAGTCACACAGTAAGCAAGTGGAGATTATGGGAATCAAACTCGGGTATGCTGGATGTACCAAGCTCATGATATTGCCCAGGTCCAGTCTGAGAAAGGCCTGTGGACCAGTGCTTATACCTGTTAAACAAATATGAAATAAATATTTCTTTTGTTTTGCCATTCTCCCCTTCAATTCATCTGCCCTTGCCCTGATGCTCATGGTCACTGTGGTCACACTCTTCCTCCAGCTGGGAGGGCATGCAAGCATCTGTCTTCACAACTAATGCCAGTTTCACTCCTTGTTTGTTATGCAGGGGGTATGCGAATACCAGTTGACCTGTGCCCTCCTCCACCTTGACTCGAGCACCTCACTTGTGTGATGCGCCCGTCCCCAGCCATTTGCAGAGCATGTACCATGGACTACCAGTTGGCAGTGTGCCACACTGTAGCCACTTCACTGGACTGGCCTTTTCCTGTTGATGTCATAGATAAAACACATACACAACTCCAGGGATGCCCCCCTCCCCCGTGTAAAATTCTTCTAGCAAATTTGCAGTTCAGAGTTAAGGTGAGTAATCTTTCAGTTCACCCCTTTTTCTTTCATTTTGTTGTTTCACTCTTGACTGTCTCCCCCCCAACACTCACCACTGTTTCCTGTATACCTCACCCTCACTTCATTCTCTTGAAAGTATGCATCCCACCCACTGTACTTCATGTATTTCAAAATTATGTTTCTAGGGAAGTGGATATGATGTTCTAGCCACACATTTTGGCAGTTGCCTTTCCCTTTAGGACTGGCCGGAACGTCTTCAAGCTGGCTCCTTCCATCCACCCGAGTGGTAACTCCCTCAGCTCCGCCCCATGTCATCAGATCTTCCTTTCCACTGGAAGAAGCAGGTTTCCTCCTTACCGCTCTCATGCTGAGTAGGCCCTTGCATC
Organism: Neoceratodus forsteri; assembly: GCA_016271365.2. NCBI lineage: Eukaryota > Metazoa > Chordata > Ceratodontiformes > Ceratodontidae > Neoceratodus > Neoceratodus forsteri. Next base: position 139,893,024 of record CM057453.1, read on the forward strand.
TTAAAACTTCGGATTTACTTCCCAATTCATTTCAAAACTTTGTCTTCAGCTTGATCATCGATCACGGCCATGATGGACGACGACAAGTAAGCTCCCGGGTTCCATTGGTGCCTTTGCGGGCAGAAAATGTTCCAAACAGATTCGAACGCCATGTGCGTTTACTGCCTAGGCATGAGAACGATCCCCAGGCCTGCAGCATTTGTCAAACTTTCCATCCTACTGTTCTGGAGTACCGTCTAGCCCATCTCAAGTTAGGCCAACCGAGTGAATGGAACCCTCCAGTCAAATTCAAGGATGCCTGTTGGGTGGTCTCCATTGCTGTGTGGTCCTCTAAACAGCTTGCAGCGTTTAAGGAAGCAGCGACCCAGGCCGCTCAGCGTCAGCCTTCATGCCACTTCAGCTGGACACCTCATTTATTGGTTTTTTTCAAAGAATTGTGCCAGGCTCTGCTGACCTTTGGTCAGGGCCCTTCCAGGCACAAATCCAAGTCAAAGAAAGAGGCCAAAAAACCGAGTCACAACCAATGATGGGATCAGGGCGCTCTTGGTCAAGGGCTTCGGATTTCCATGCGTTTCTGGATCCAACTTTGGTCAAATCCATGGACCAGGTCAATGGTGCCACAGTAACCCTGTCAGGCCAGTTGGCCAAGATGTTGGTTGATCTTCTGGCTAAGAACTTTCTCAAGCCAGTCGACCAAAGAGGCTGACTCTTCTTTATCCAGGACTCCAGTCGTGACGCAGACTGTTTTGGGGATGGATCAGTCCACTGACCCGCTGCCTCTGGTCATTGACCAAGACCCGGAGGAGCCTCGGTGCTCGCCGACTTCTTCCAAGCCCTGCACCAGTTCCCCCAGTGGTTGCGGTCAAGGTTCCAATCCTTTTTCCGGGAGTCAAGTGGTTCCCGCAGACATCAGTGCTCCCACTGTCAGTACTCCAGGAAGCAGCACCGCCACTACTCTTCATCCTCGTCCTCCTCGGGTGAGGAGAGGCTTCAGCGAAAACTGCGTCAACGCTACATTTCTATGACGGCCATCACCTGGCTTGCGCCTGACAGGCTGATGCCTTCTCTGCCTCAGAAGCCGACCAAGACGGTCCCGGCTTGGCCAAACCCGGCATCCAGCAATTCCTGTCGATCCACCACCTATTCAGCTTAAAACCAGCACTCTGACCAAGGAGTCTCCGCCAGCCAGGGGGCTTCCCCATTGGCTGTTGGTCACCGTCACTCCTGACCATCCACAGAGGGTCAGCAGGGACTCTGGCAGTCGACCCCTCTTTAGCGACTCCTCGGAGTCGGAGGGTTCCTCCTTGCACTCCCGTCTGGTTGATGTGGAGTCGGTTGGGGGTCTCTCGACGGACGAAGGCCCTACCTCCTTCTCTGGCCTTCTTTGCCTGATCTCGGAGTCCACGGGTATGAAAATGGAGCCTGTCCAAAAATAGTCTTGATACCCCTTGACTGAGATCCTGGATTGGGGGATACTTCTGTGGAGGCCTTCCTGGTGGCATAGGCCATTCTTGGCCCTGCTTTGGAGCTTTGGCAGCACCCAGCTTGCTGCCCTGCACCCTCTGCCCAGATGGCCCGCAAGTATGCAGTACGTACAGGTTCCCTGTTGGGATTCACAGAACACCCCTCGGCTGAGGGACTGGTGGCTGATTCTGTGTTCAGGTGCTCTGGCAACACTGGGGATGTTGACAAGCCACCTGACAAGGAGTCCAAGAAGTTGGACCATGCGGCTAAGAAGGTCTGTGCTGCCTTCTTGCTTGGTCTTCTCCAGGTGAGCTCGGCCCTGCTTATGGCCCACTTCTCCCATGCCCTGCTGAGCACCCTGAATGAAGTGCTTCCTTATCTGCTGGTGGACCTCCATACCATGGTCAAACAGGTCCAGGACAAGGGCCTGGCTGTAGGAAAACAACGTCTCCAGACAGCCATGGACATTGGGGACTCCTTTTTCCCACTCCGTGGCGGCTACAGTGGCTGTGCGCCACAGGGCTTGGCAGAGGATCTCGACCTTCATGGCAGACACTCAGCACAAGCTGGCAGATGTTCTTTTCCTAGGCACCAACTTGTTCAGACCCGGGGTAGAGGGCCACCTCACCCGCATTGAGAAGTCCAGTGCCACCTTGGACTCTGTGACATCTACCCAAAAGAACCCCAAGGGCTGTAAGCAGCAGCAGAAATGTAAGCCCTTTTGGTCCACCTCTACTCCTGTGGCCAAACCAGCCCAGCCCCAGGCTGGCCAGCAGGCCCAGGCCTGGCGACCTCAGCCAAAGTCATTGGCCTCGGTCATTCGTAAGCCTTGGGGGGGGGAGGCCCTGGTGGCTCCTCAGCCAGACCCCCCCCCCAAGCCTTCCCAGTGACAGGATGAGGGGTGCCTCCCTTATGCCCTTCACACCTCCCCTGGGTCCTCCTGTAGGGGGGCGGCTCCACCACTTCCTTTCCGCCTGGTCCACTGTCACCACGGACAGGTGGGTCCTCGAGGTGGTGGGTCAGGGTCTACCTCTGGAATTTGAGCAGTACACTCCTTACCAAGCCGATGCACCATGAGAGGACTTAGTATCCGCAGACATTCTCTCCGTTCTTCAGGACGACATTGCCCAGCTCCTCCTCAAGGAGAGGTCATGGTTCCTGTTGCGGATCCTCTGGAACACCCAGCGTTTGTCTATAGGTACTTCCTGGTGCCAAAACGGATGGGGGGGGAACTGATGTCCCATTCTAGATCTGCACCTTCAGGATGGTAACTTTGTCACAGATCATACCATCTCTCGAGCAGAACATGTGGTTCTGCTCACTGGATCTATAGGAAATGTTCTTTCATGTCCCAGTCTGTCCGTCAGACTGGCGGTTCCTCCGCTTCCAAGCAGAGGCAATCCTCTACGAGTTCCAGACCATGTCATTCGGCCTGTCCTCTCCCCAAGGGTCTTCACCAAGTGCATTGCAGTGGTGGCAGTTTACCTGAGGCTGAGGGGTCCGGGTTTACTCATACCTGAATGACTGGCTGATCACAGGTCCCTCTAGGCAGGAGGTGGAGCGGTCCAGGGACCTGGCCCTCCAGACCTGCGTGTCTTTTGACCTTCTAGTCAATGAGGCCAATTCTGAACTCGTGCCTTCACAGGTGATCCACTTCATTGGGGCGGAGCTCAACTCTTGCAGAGCCAGAGCCTGGCTTCTGACGGACAGGGCAGAGGCTCTGTCTCTTCCTTTGCCCGATCATTTCGGGTTGGGCAGTTGTGTTCTGCCCAGGATTTCCTGCACCTGCTGGATTACATGGTGGCCTGCACCAGCATCGTCTGTTGGGCCTGCTGGAGAATGCAGTCTCTGAAGTGGGAGCTGGCCAGCTAGTGGTCTCAGCGCATGGGTCACTTCGACCAGCTGGTCACTGTGACCCAGCCTGGAGGCCAATCTCCTAACCATCCATGTTGCTGGGGCTTCCAATCAGCTGGCGGACCACGCTGCAGGAGGATGCCTTAACATAGAAACATAGAATTTGATGGCAGGTAAGGTCCGCTTGACCCATCTAGTCTGCCCATTTCCCTACCTACTGGATAAGCTGCAGATCCTAGTTAACCAACAGCCTGTTTCTTTCTACCCCCCACTAGAATTGCTTTATGTCTGTCCCATACATTCTTGAATTCCCCCATTGTTTTTGACTCCACAACCTCCTCAGGAAGGCCATTCCATGCATCCACCACCCTTTCTGTGAAAAAATACTTCCTCACGTTGCTCCTGACCTGTCCCCCCTCTATCTTCAAATTGTGCCCCCTTGTTCTTGCACATCTCTTTTTCTGAAAGATGCTACCCTCTTGGACTTTGTTGATTCCCTTGAGGTACTTGAAAGTTTCTATCATGTCCCCCCTCTCCCTCCTTTCCTCAAGGGTATACATATTAAGCTTCTTTAGTCTCTCCTCGTATGGCTTCTGTTGCAGACCCTGCACCATTTTAGTTGTCCTCCTCGGTGCCTCCATCCTGTCTATGTCCTTGCAGAGATGGGGTCTCCAGAGTGGACACAGTACTCCAGATGGCGTCTCACCAACTGTCTGTACAGAGGATAACAACTTCCTGTTTTCTACTGGTGATGCCTCTCCTATACATCCCAGTATCCCCCCAGCCATCCCTACTGCCTTCTCACATTGCTTGCTAACCTTTAGGTCATCTGATATGATTACCCCCAGGTCCCTTATCATTTTTAACATACTAAAGAAGCCAGCAGAATAGGCCAAATGGTCTGTCTTGTCTGATCGAAAGCCAGCAACCTAATGGCTGCTCGCCTTACCACCCCCCCAAGCCCACAGGAGGGTCCTTTTTAGTTTCAGTTTCCACTTGTACATATCCCACCCCCTCTTGAATCCCTCCACTGTGCCCTTCTCCACCAGGCTTCCAGGCAGCGCATTCCACAGTTCCACCACCCTCTCAGTGAAAAAATGTCTCCTTCGCTCCCCTCTGTAATTTCCCCCCTCCAGCTTCCACCCATGGCCCCTGGCTGTTCCCCCCCCTTAAGTCTAAAGAGCTCCTTGGTTCCACTCCTGGTTATTCCTTTTACATACTTGAGAACCTCTATCATTTCTCCCCTATCCCTCCTCTCCTCCAGTGAGTAAAGCCCAAGCTCCTCTAGTCTGTCCTCATAAGGCTTCCCCTCCATGACTCAAATCATCCTGGTCGCTCTCCTCTGAACCCTCTCCGGCAGCGCTATGTCTTTCTTCAGATGAGGCCTCCAGAACTGTACACAGTACTCGAACTGCGGCCTGACCAAGGCATTATATAGAGGGAGGATCACCTCCCTCCCTCTGAACATAATTCCCCAGGCTATGCAGCCCACTATCATGTTCGCTTTGGCTGCAATTCTTCTACAATTTTCGGAGTTATTCATTTTGACATCTATCACCACCCCTAGATCCCTTTCTCCCTATGTGACTTGCAGTGTGACCCCCCCCCCAAGATGTATTCATGACCCGGGTTATTTACCTCCAAATGAAGTACCTTACATTTCCTAGCATTACATTTCAGTCCCCACCTCCTTGACCATCCCTCCAGGGTATCCAGATTCCCCCTGGACCACCTCCCTTGCTTCTTCACAATCCACCAGAGCTCCCAGTTTTGAGTCGTCCGCAAAGAGACTCAACCTATTCCTAACCCCCCTCCCTATAGCCGAGACATAAGCATTAAACAATAGCGGCCCCAGTACTGAGCCCTGAGGGACCCCACTGATTACCTTCCTAGGAGAAGAGAATTTCCCACCCACCATTACCCTCTGTAAATGCCCCGAGAGCCAATTTTCAACCCAATTTAGCTCCTGCCCTCCCACCCCATCTCTCCCAGCTTTATTAATAGCCCATAGTGTGGTACTGAATCAAACACCTTGCTGAAATCTAGATATAGGACGCCCACTGGCCTATGTCTATCCAAGGCCCCCGTCACCCAGTCATAAAACTCTACAAGATTGGACTGACATGATCTCCCCGGAACAAAGCCATACTGTTTATCATCTTGATGTCCTAACCATTCTAGCTGCCTCCCAGTCCTCCCCTTGATAAAGCCCTCCATTACTTTGCCCACCACAGACATTAGACTTACAGGTCTATAGTTCCCCATTTCTTCTCTGGACCCCCCTTTATGAATAGGCACTACGTAAGCCACCCTCCAGTCTTGGGGCACCCATCCTGTCTGCAAAGAGATATTAAAGAGTGCAGCCAATGGAGCTGCCAGCTCTTCTGCCAATTCCTTAACAACCCTCAGGTGTAGCCCATCTGGCCCCGGCCCCTTATCAGTCTTTAACTTCCAAAGGGCCTCCCTCACCCTGCCTACTGTGATTTCTTCCCCCCATTTATCACCCTCACTCAACCTCCCTACCCCTTCTGAATCTGGTCCTAACTGTACCCTAGCCTCATTTCGTCCACTGGCCTCAGACCGACTTCTCACCTTGGCTGAATACTCATCCCTACCATTAGTCTGTAGGGATCCCCAGTCCCCATCTGCAAAGATTGAGGCAAAGTACTCATTAAGCACCTCTGCCTGTTCCCCTGCTTCCTGAGCCCATCCCTCCATAATTTTTATCCTATTAATCTGCGTCCTCTCTTTTCGCTTCTCTCTTATATATCTATAGAATCCCTTTCCCACCCTCTGTATATTCCTAGCCAGGTTTTGCTCCATCCCTGCCTTGGCTCCCCTCACCACTCTGGTGACTCTCCTGGCCACTATTTCATACTCACCTCGCTCCTTGTTCCCCCTCCAGCGTTTAAAATGTGCATAAGCGGCCTTTTTATCCCTCACTGCCTCCTGCACCTCCCTAGTCCACCAACATAGCTTACTGGTTCTACCATGCTTCCGCCTTAATTTTGTACAGTACTTAGTAGCCTCCTGTACCCCTTTTTTAATGATCTCCCACAATCTTCCAGCATCCATGTCTGGCCTAATCTTGTCCAGCTTCTCTCTAAGAATTCTAACGGCGCCACAGAAATCTGCTCCGCTAAAGTCTACCACTTCTGTGTTAGTACAATTTTCCTCACCTCCTATATACAACAGAAACCAGACCGTGGCATGGTCACCACCCGCCAATGGACTGCACACCTCCAGGCCTTTTATCTGATCACTGTCCGCTAGGACAACATCTAATATCCGCCCCTTTCTAGTAGGTTCCCCCACTTGTTGAACCAGGAAGGCATCTTGAAAAACATCCATCAGTCGCTGTTCCCTGGCTACAGAGGATGTCATGGTGTCCCAGTCCACCCCTGGCATATTAAGGTCTCCCATGACCACCACCGTACCCCTACCGATGTCACAATGACTCTTGATGTTCTCAACCAGTTTATCCTCCAAAGCCTCCTCAATTGAGGGAGACCTGTATACCACCCCTAATTTCAATGTTTTTCCTTCCCTAGTTTTCAAGGTTACCCAAATCGCCTCCACTCCTCCTTCAGCCTCCTCCACTCCACTCCACTAACCACAACATCATTTCTGACTATCGCCGTAAAACCTCCCCCTCTTCCCACTCCCCTGTCTTTCCTGAATATTCTGTAGCCCTCCAAATTTAGGTCCCAATCATTTCTCTGAGTGGCCCATGTCTCTGTAATTGCCGTCACATCTGCTGATCCTTCAGCCAACATAGCCTGTAACTCAGGCATTTTATTGCTCATGCTCCTGGCATTTATCAGTACTGTCCTCCACCCCAACCTCTCCTTCATATCCAACTTCTCCAGCCCTGCGCAGACCTTATTCTGCACTCTTTTCCTTAGATCTGCATCACAATCCCCCTCACTCTTTAATATCCCCAGACCTGGACCCACAAACAACTTCTCTGAGGCCAATCTTTTATTTGACCCCCCCCCCTTACAAGTTTAAACCCCACCTCTCTCCTATAAAACCAGCAAGTTTCAGTTTCAAGATTTCTCTCCCCTCCAGATTGAGATGTAATCTATCCCTGGCATAAAGCCCTTTATCATCCCAAGTATCTCCCCAGTTTCCCACCAACCCATACCCGTCTGCCTTGCACCAATCCCTAAGCCACTGATTCACCCCTCTGAGTTTTAGTTTGCTCTCCCCAGTTGCCCTCGGTACCGGCAGAATCTCAGAGAAGGAAACTGTGCTTCCTATAGAGTGACAAACCCTTGCCAGTTCCCGGAACCTAGCCTATATTTCTAGCTCACTATTTCCTTCCAAGTCATTTGTCCCCAGATGTACTAGGAAGTCCGGGGATCCCCCACAATCCAATGCTATCGAATATAGGTGGAATTTGGCTTTATGTACAGGTAATCCTGGCATACATTTAGCCTTGACTGGGCTGCTTTTATTTTCCCTCACTCCCTTCCACTGAATACCCCTGGTCATGGAATCCCCCAGTAGTATCACCTTCACCCCACCCCCCACTTTATTAGCCCATTTTGATCCTTCCAGACTCCTCCTCCTATCGACCAACCCCTGCTTAATCCTACCTCTCCCATCAGTCTGGGAACCTTTAATAGCCCATTTTGATCCATCTAGGCTTCTCCTTCTGTCAACAACCCCCATCTTACTCTTCCCAACTCCATCAGCCTGAAGGCCACCCTCACATGCTAGCCCAAACATACTCCTACCTGCGTCTGTCAGTTTACTCCTCGCCCCCCAATTTCCGGAGACCACAGAATGCCCCCAAATTCTCCCCATCACCCTTCTTGAGCTTTGATCCTCCAATCCCCCCCAAGCAACCTTCCACTAATATTTCTTCATCCACCCCCCCCTTCCGGACCTGCACTTCCCACACCATCAGCTGAATTTCTCCCTACCATACTATCCACCTTATCCGATGAATCTTGTCTTGAATCTGACCTCTTAACAGCACCCCCTCCTTGATTGACTTCGCAATCTAGACACCAGCCCATTCGTATTCCTACTATTTTCCAACCTGTCATCATTTAGTGCTCCCCTATCAACCAGATTTCTCCCCAACCTAGACTCATGTTCCTCCTCCCACACTCCTTTCTTATGTTTCTGATACCCTCCTCTATCCCCCCCCCAGCTTATTGACCAAACCCTCTCTATCCTCTTGCTGTCCCCCACCATCAGCCTCCTCCACATCATCTCCCGGATATAATAGGGTGAAATGATTTGTAAGTGTAATGCCTGCCCCCGTTTTGCTCTCTTCTACCCCTCCTTCCCTCTTTTGCTCCCCCCCTAGCAATCTCCTCCCTACAGAGTGCTTCCCGAACGTTGCTTGTTCTGCCCCTCGCACCTCCAGAATGACCATGTGGTCCACCTAACCCCTGAGATGTGCTCATTTTACCTCTTCCACTTGCCTTGTGAGGCATGGCGTTTTGACCACGCCTAGTCACATACGCTTCCCCTACATTGCTTGTTCCACCCCTCACACCTTTTAAATGACCATGCGGTCCACCTAACCCCTGAGATGTGCTCATTTTACTTATTCCACTTGCCCTGTGAGTCATGTGTTTTGACCACGTCTAGACACATATGATCTATACCCCACCTTACCTCCCCATACCTCCCCCCTCCCCTCTCCCAGCTGTCTTCCGATTCCCCTGATCTCCTCCCTAAGACCCTCCAGTTGAAAACAAACTGGACACCCTCCAAACCTCCATGCCCAATTTAATATTATTGCTGCCCCACACCCCGTACACCCTACTGCCCTGCCAAAGATGCCCATTCTGACTGCCCCCACTGACTGCTGTTGTTACTACTCTTCCTCTGGGTTTTTGTTTCCCAGGTGCATTACTTTGCACTTCTTTGCATTGGATTCAAGCTGCCATACTTCTGACCATTCCTCCAACCTTGCCAAGTCCCTTCTCATCCTTTCCAGCCCCCTTGTTTATCAACCCTGTTGCAGATCTTTGTATTGTCTGCAAAGAGGCATACTTTTCCTTCCAGTCCCTCTGCAATGTCACTTATTAAAGACACTAAAAAGGACAGGACCCAGTACTGAACCTTGTGGTACCCCACTAGTAACCCCCCTTTCTTCAGAGTGGACTCCGTTTACTATTACCTTCTGTGTCCTGTTGTCCAGCCAATGTTTTACCCAGGCTACCACCCTGGGACCCACTCCCAGCCTGGCTATCTGTTTATTAATCTTATGTGTGGGACTGTGTCAGATGCCTTTCTAAAGTCTAGGTACGCCATGTCCACAGCCCCTCCCTGGTCTACTACTTTGGTCACCCAGTCAAAGAAATCAATTATATTCGTCTGACATGACCTTCCTGCTGTGAATCCATGCACCTTGGGTCCTGTGCCCCACTGGCCTCTAGGTCCTCAACAGTTCTTTCCTTCAGAAGTGATTCCATCATTTTCCCTACCTCTGAGGTCAAACTGACAGATCTGTAGTTTCCTGTGTCTGTATTGCTCCCACGTTTGTGAAGGTGAATCACATCCGCCCTCCTCCAGTCCTCAGGTACCACACCATCCTCCCATGATTTGTTAAAAACGGTAGTCAGTGGTCTCACCAGGCCCTTGACCCCAGGCCTCTTCTGTGCCTTCCCCCCACCTCGCTTGATTCACAAAGTGTTTCTCAAAACCAAGAAGGACAAGGCACAGGTGATCCTGGTGGCTCTGGACTGGCCCCGCCAGTTCTGGTACTTGGATCTCCTCGGCCTCAGCAGCAGGCTCCCAAGGTGTCATCCTCTCCGCCTTGACCTGCTCTCCATCAATCAAGGGAAGGTACTCCATCTGGACCTTCAATCCCTGCACCTGACAGCCTGGTTCCTGAGCGGCTAGAGTTTCAGACATTGGGTCTCTCTGAAGATGTCCTCACTGTTGTGGAGGTATCTTGGAAGGAGTCGACCAGGAAATGCTATGCCTTCAAATGGAAGAGGTTCTCCATCTGGTGTCAGGGCAAAGGGTTGGACCTTCTTTCCTGTCCGATAGCTAGCATCCTTGACTGTCTTTGGTCCCTCTCTCAGTCGGGCCTTCGGCTGATGATCCTCAAGGTGCTACTGGCAGCCATCTCTGTTTACCAGGAGTGGGCCGGTCAGCAGTCCGTGGTGCAGGAGAGGATGGTCTGGCGCTTTTTCAAGGGCCGTGACCACATTTCCCATCTAGTGCATGAACCACCACCACCTTGGGATCTACTTCTGGTTTTGGTAAAGCTCATATGGCAAGCCATTTGAACCTATGTGCATGTACATGTGTGAAATGTCTCACCTATCGTGGAAGATCATCTTCTTGGTGGCTATCACGTCAGCCAGAAGGATCAGCGAACTCCAGGTGCTTTCAGTGGAGTCTCCTTACCTGGTTTTTCCACAGGGACATGGTTGTCCTTCACCCCAACCCAAAGTTCCTTCTGCTGGTTGTGTCAGAGTTTCACCTTAACCAGGTGATTAATCTCCCAGTGTACTTCAACCAATCACACCTCTGAGGCCGAGCACAGGCTCCATACTCTGGACCTGAGGCGAGTGCTCGCTTATTACAAAGAGCGCATGGCTGGAGTTTGGGAAGAGGTTCGCCAGCTAGTTTGTCACCTGTACTGAAGCCACACCTGGCAGAAGAGCAGCCAAGTGAACGATTGGCAGGTGGATTGTATCCTGTATCGATCTTTGCTATAGGTTGGAGGATAGGGAGCCTGCCTTAGGGCTAAGAGCACATTCCACCCAACATACCGCTGCCTCGGTTGCTGCTTCCAGGGATGTCCCTATCCAGGATATCTGCAGGGCTGCTACCTGGAGGTCAGCACACATCTTCATTTCCCATTACCACATCGACCTTGAGTCACGTCAGGATGCTGATTTTGAGGCCTCAGTTCTCCAGTCTCTGTTCCCTGAGTAGGAGGTGTACGCCTTTCCTTCCTCCTCCCAGAGAACTGCTAGGAGTTTGCCAGAAAGTGTGGATAGAACATCATAGCCACATCCCTAGGAAAAACAGGTTATTCACCTGTAACAGTAGATCTTCCATGGAGTGGTCTCTTGCAGTAGGTAATACTTTTGGGTTACCAGCAGAGGTCACTGTGGTGCATGGCAGCTCTTCTAGTAGTCTTTTCCAGGGACCACCCACACATGACAGCAGCTTCCTGTTTCCTGTATAAGTGTGGGCGGTCCCTGATATACTCAGTTCCTTTTTTGCCATCTTCAGCTCACATGCTGCAGCTAGAATAGCCTCTGAAAACAGCAGTCATCGATGAGAAACAACATCGAAGATTCTACGAACAAGAGGGGGCTCACCCATCAAGAGCTCCCCCATCTACTGATCTACATTTCTGGATTAACATAGAGCAGGAGTATCCCTCCTCACCCTCTATGTCTCCTTTACTCATAGACAGCCACCATACCATCGACGATGCATCTATAGTCTCATTGATGGCCATACCCGTCAGTGTTCTCATCGATGGCTCCCACCGTCAATGATGCCTCTATACTTTCATTGACGGCTCATACCCCATCAACATCCTCATCGACGGCTACCACCGTCAATGATGCATCTGTAATTTCATTGATGGCCCATACCCGTCAACTTTCTCATCGACGGCTACTACCATCGATGATGCATATATTTTCTCACTGACGACCATACTATCAGTGTTCTCATATATGGCTACCTCCGTTGACGATGCATCTCTATTATCATTGACGGCCACTACCATCACTGATGCTTCTATATTCTCATCAACGGCCATACCCATCAACGATGCATCCCTGTTCTCATTGACGGACATCTCTGTCAGCGATGCATCCCTATTTCCCATTGATGACGGTATCATTATTCTGCCTATTCATTGATGGTACGTTTTTTCTCACTCCCCTCGTCAGTCATGCTTCCAGCACTATAAAAAGGCAATACATAAATAATCCTTTCTGGGTTCCATTGGAGTCACAGAGTGGGAGAAATTCTCCTCAACCTCTGTACTTCATGCTTCGTCGACGGCCACTGCCCCAGGTGTCCCTTCATCAACAGTGCACCCTCATATTCATTCTTAGTAAATAGGGCTTCATAAAAAAAACAATGGCTTATGCCATGTTTCTACCCCTGCACCCTCTTAGGTTTACAGTCACAGGGGTCGGGCAGACGGAGATCGGAACCCTGGATTTCATCACCAGGGGCAGACCTGCTCAAGCTACGTCCCTCCCCCTTGTGTTTCAAACCTCCCCCCTTCTCAGAAGGAATTGGATGTCTAAAACCACTGTAGTACAGCATGTCTTGCATGCCATACGGCACTCCCAACCCTCCGATCCAAGGGGGCAGGGTGACCCGCCACGATCTCCTCCTCTTCCACCTAAGAATTTTCATGATGACCAGGATCCATTCCCACCCTGGTCACTCCCTCCTTATATGGAAGATGTTTTTTTCTTTTTATTTATTGAAACTGTATTTAATCATCATTATAGTTTTAAGAGCATTGTTTTTTTTTGATGATTACTTTGTGGTTGATTTTATGTACGGTGCCCAGAGCCTCTGGGATTAGGCGTCTTTTAAATAAAACTTGCCTTGTCTTGCCTTACCAAATGAACATGAGCTCCTGGTTAACTTCACCGATGACCTTGAACGCGATGATTTCCAGGAGCTGAAATTTCTTCCTCAGTTTCCCATATTTTTTGGAAATCTCTTCTTTGGATGAGGGCCTGCCTAGACTCTGCAGCACCCCCTCCTGATGACCCTTCATTCTACGAAATTATGATACAGATATAGAAAGTCATTGGATTCCCTACTACAAAAATATGACAAAGTAAAGATATGGCAGAATACCTTGATCTGCCAGAGGAGCCTATATTGGTGGTTTCCCCACTAATTCAGACTTACCAGAATGCCATGCTGACTGCCTCACATCAGCCTACAGCTATCTCCAGGCCCGGCGTCAGCACCCGGGCCACCTGGGCAATTGCCTGCGGCCCTGACACCAGAGAAGGGCCCAGGCGGGGCTAAATAAAAAAGGGCTAACTTTGCTGGTGGTACAAAATCAGTGCTGCGACTCCAAACCTGCTGCCGCCAAGCCAGTGGCGCTGTGTGAAAATAAAAAAAAAAACTGTCAACATTTAAATTCCCTGGGCCCAGAAAAATCAGTGCTGCCAGCCCTGCTTGACCGGCAGGCCCCCGATCCAACTAGAGAGTGTTTTGCAGCCATGGGGCGGGATGTGAGTGCAGGCAACCAATGGCTGGAAACTACTGTGGTGGAGGGGCTGGGCTAGCCTGGGGATGAGCTGTCCTGTGTCAGTTAACTGTTTGAGAAGGCGGGAGTCTCGGTGCGGTGGCATGGTGGAGTGCATTATTTGGTCTGGGGCCAGCCAGTGACTCCGAAAGAACGAGCATCGAGCAAGTTGCCAGTAGTCACGGTAGATGTCATGAGAGGAGAGGCTAGGCATCACAGTCCACTGTGTGTTGGCAGGGGCTGGGGGCCGGTCGCCGGGGAGAGAGCTTGGCATGGCCAGGTTTGTCCGTTGTCGGGTCGTGGGTCACCGGGGTCGGCACGGCACTACCACTGAGAACAACAGCGGATCTGAGACGGTTGGAGGTTAGCAGCGGAGGACTGGACTGAGTGTGTGCGAGCATCTGGAGTTGTGGCAGGCAGTAGGTCAGTCTGGTCAGACAACAACTCAACAAACTGTCTCATATGAGTTATAACTTAACCCTGTTTTCACTCTTATACAGTAGGAGATTGTCAAGTCACCTGCCCCGTTCTTATCTGGGCCATTTCTGAATTGGTTGCTGGTGGGGGGTCTGTTGCTGCCAGGGTAGGGAACATATTTGTTTTAGCACATGTGCTGAAAGACAGTGGCTGGCTGTGGTGGCAGTCAGGTTGTGCTGGTCATCCATTCGAGTTTTTTATTCCAAATTTACTTTATCATCATCAAATTGCAGGTGCTGGAGGGGATGAGGGTATGACTGGAGTCAAACTGAGGGTGGGGGGACAGTAACTGTAACTTACATATTTTAAAGAATTGGGGCTGGCTGAAGGATGGTCAGTCTTTCTCTTTCTCTCTTTTTCTTTTTTTTAATAACAACTGAATACTGAATATTGAATACCCAGATATTTTGGGGCTAGAATACTGGGATAAGGTCCTAATCCTAATAACCTTTATAAAAAAAAACTTGAGTTTTTGTTGGGTGCTATTTTGTACCTGACCTACCGTACAGCAGTTGAGTACTACTGGGCCCTGCATCATGGGAGGGGTATAATCCGGGCTCTTACAGTGTTGTTTGGTGGGATCACAGTGTATGAGGTACCTTAAACACTTGATTTCAACAAATACATTGTCCACACATCTCCTCCAGTCAACCAGTAGGGGTGTATTGAACACAGGCTGGATTCACTGACTGCTCCCAGGCATGAAATAACATAGCTAAGCCATAGTAAAGTAAACCTGAGTAAACTGTCAGAAAAAAACATTCCTTGAATTTAATAGGTAAGCTGATTGAAGACTGTGTTGCGTCAGTATTTGTTGGGGGGGGGGGGATTACATGTGTAGCCAAAATGAAAATTCTTTGAGAAGCTCATTGTAGACTAAGGGCTTAACATTTTAGAAAAAGGGGAAAGTTCAGACCTTTCGTTTAGACCTGGTGGATCAGTATGCTCCAAGTCTGGAAGCAGAATGGTTTGTGGAATAAAAGTCTTACATCCAAAATCTTTCCCATTCCCTCCGGAGCCCAATTTTGATTTCTCTATATTCCTTGGCAGGAAAACATATTTCTCTCTCCTAAGCTGGTCTCCAGGCTTCCTTACTCCTGGGCTGTACCTCCTGCTACGGACAGGCAGGCAGAAATCAGACCTCTGCAGCAGGGGACATCCAGCCTCCCACTTCCTGTCTCCCCCAGTTTACTTCCAGCCTTGCAGGGAGCAGGTACTCTGCAGCAGAGCTCTGTCACTGTGGTGACAGGGCTGAAGACTTCAGGACTGTAAATTTGGACATTTTTACTATGGATTTCTCAGAGAGCAGGGATGGAAGGATGGATCCAAAGACATAGCCCTCTCTCGGCTCTTAGAGAATCCAGTCTCAGCCCCGCATGCTGGACAGACTGGCCCCTCTCACTTTTCTGGAGGCAGCTGTCTCTGCTCCTACAATTCAGGATGTTTCAGGAGGCAGCTATCTCTGTCCCTACAATTTCTAAGGATGTAGCCCTCTCAGCTCCGAGGGGGTCCCAGTCTCAGCTGTGCATGCTGGTCAGACCGGCACCCCCCGCCCTTCTCCCGCATGGTACCAGCCTCAGCCGCACGCGCTGTTCAGTCTGGCCTATCATTTTGCCGCTCTAAGGGGTTCGCGGCGCTGTCTCCCCCCCCCATCTTCAGAGGATCAGAAGGGGAAAGTATTTGTATTCCGAATTGGCTCGGCGGTTTGGAGGGAAAGCAATTATTTGTTAATCAATTGGGGCTGACACTCAGGGGATTTCCAAGCGCAACCGCGAGGGAGAGTGAGCAGCTGCAGTGGTGTGCTGGCACGTTGAAACTGGGACCCAGAAGCATGCCCATGGAGCCCTCTTCCGTTGATGAGCTCTTCAGTGGCCAGGCTCATCGACAGAGGCCGGGCTCAACACAGATGGGTCGCGGCAGCATGCTCGGGCATTCTCGATCCCTCGGGCCCCTTCTTCACCCCACGGGCAAAGCAACGGATGCTGTATTGCACCAGCGGCCCTACCAATAGGCCACTCAGAGGCACAGCTCATTGACGAGCACCCAGGAGCTCAAGGCTCGTTGACGGAGCCCACTTTTCATCTTAATCTCAGATCCGAAGCACTTCCAGGAGACTTGGGCTTTTTTATGGCAGGACAAACACTTCAGAGGGTGTTGCTTGTCATCAAAGAAGGTGCATGGCCCAACTAGTCTGGCGGCAATGCACACAGACCACGGACTAGATATAGTTCATGGAGGCGGGGCATTAGGAGAGCTACTTGGACTAATGGAGCGCCCCTTCGATGTCGGGCAGCCCCCCCCAACAAAAAACAGGTTCTGTTTTTCTACTGACTTTAGTTCAACTTGATGCAATTCGTGCACCTCAGTATTTTGCCCTTAGAGGGCCAGCAGCAATTATGGCAGCTTCAACACCATAGCCAGTACTCCTCCCGGAGGAGGGAGTATGCTGATTAAGCAGGGGGAATAGGAGCATTTGGGGGTATGGCCTCAGGCACACCTTTCAGGGGCAGTCAATGCCAGTGATGCAGGAGTTTTCGTCCCTGTTTCTGACCACCTTTGCTGGATCACTTTGCCTAATAGGGGAGCAGGCAATGCGGCGAATGTCAAAGACTCGAAAGAGGCAGCCCCTTCCTCGACTCAGACTGATAGCCAACAGCCGGGTCTGAGTGAGCAACAGCCACCAGGTCTGAGAGGGCAGCGGGCACCTCAGGGGTCCCCAGAGGGGAGACCTTACAAGAAGGCATAAGAAGGAGGACCCCGAGTAGTTGCCCTCGCATCCCACAGTCTCGAAGTAGATCTAGGGGGCACTAATAAGAGAAAGAGTAACTGGGATCATTCCCTGGGCTTCTCAGACTCCATTTCTTCTCCCCCCTGAACGGGGGGGGGGGAGAACCCAAGGGGCTCAGCATCATCAGACTCTGTGACTCATTGCCCAGAATCTCTGTCCTGGAGGGCCTAGTCATTTTCATACCCAGGTCATAGTCGAGATTTACCTTGTATCTTCACTGGAGCTCCCACCCAGCCGAAACAGGCTTTGCCTGGCAGCTGCCGCTGAACCAGCCATGGCATCCCTCCTCCTTCAGACAAGAAGGCCTGTGATCGGGGGAAGGGCAAGGTCCAGAACGCGCCTCTCCAGTGGCCCGGCAGATCTCTAGGCTTCTCAGGCAGACAAGAAGCAAGCTGAAAAGTGGTTTGGCTGCCCCACAATCGACCCTCTGATTTCAAACCTGACCAAGCTGTCAGTCATCCCAGCCAAAGGAGGGGCTTCTCTCAGAGATCCAGTACATAAGGATGTGGATGCCTCTTGCAACTGGGTCCTCCAAGCATCAACAATGTCTCAGGGCAACAACCAGAGAAGAGTTCCCTAACCACTCCTTTTTTGGCCTAAAATGCTCTGTCTGGGGTCCTAATTGTAGCCTTTATTTTCCCGTAAGTGATCCAGAGAGGAACAGACCTATTCTTCATCAGCTACTGTTCTTGGAGAGGTGGTAAGGTGAGGACCACGTATCCAACTTCGGCTTGCTGCAGCCACTGGCTTTGGGTCTGGCAAACAATTGCCTCTACAAGAGCCAGTTGGTTAACTCTCCCAGTGCAGGTAATCTCCTGTTTGGCTCAGCCCTCAGGGAGGTAGTGAGGGATTACGAGGAGATGCCAAGGTGCACATCCCACATCAAGAGGCAGGGGTCAGTCTTCATCCTAGGCCCCAGATGCCTTCTGCATTACCTAAGTTACAATAAGGATCAAAATACTAATTTCTCCGGGAAAATCAGCATGCTATTTGGGCACATCCCCTAGTAGGGGGCAGGTTTCTAAAAATTCTCCAGGAATGGGCCTAAATTAAGTCTCATGGAGGGGTCATAGACATTATCAGCACCTAATACAAGCCCCCACTACCTCATGTGGTACCCTCCACCATCACTGGCAACCCATCTGAAAGACGGCAACCATATAGGCCATTACGGGATTACTGCAAATGGGTTAGTTCCCATGTCTCATCGTGCCAAAACATTCATCGTGCCAAAACACACAAGGGATTCAGGCCAGTCATAGTTCTCAATTTCTTGAATAGGTTTGTCCGCAGCAGACTCTGCAAGGTGGAAACCTTGTCATCATCAGGGAATCGCAAAAAGTTGTTTTTTTTTCTGGCATCCGTAGATCTGCAAGATGCCTATTTACCCTTCCCACTCAGTAACGTCACACACATGATCTCAGGTTCAGAGTGGCAGAGTTGTACTTCAATTCATCCTCTACCACTGGGGTCTTCCTCAGACCAACGGATAGAATTGAAGGTGCCGGTGCTGGTCATAGTCCCCATAAAGGCCCCACAGCTCAACCAAACATTGCAAGCAGTGGCAGAGGTGGTCTGGTACCCGCAGGCACACGGTTTTCTCATCAACTGGAGAAAGAGTTCCCTAATTCCAAACCAGACCTTGATCCTTCGGGGGGCAGACATCATGACAAGGATTTTTCCCCCTGAAAACTAAAGTTTGGATTCTGCTAAAGCTCATCAAGGAGTTTAACTACTCAGCTGCCTGCTTATTTATTTATTTTTTTCATACAGCTCATTGAGACAGAGTAAACCCTCCTCCCAGTGCTGGTCTCGGTGGACAGAGGTCATGAAGGGTCACGAGTTAGGCCATCCTCACCAAATCCGGATCGCGTCTGATGCAAGTCTCGGGAGCTGGGAATGGTTCACTGGCTTCAGCTGTTGCCCAGGATAGTCTGGTTCCAACCGACAGTCTGTCAGCGTTGGCATGTACCAACCATCGAGGTGGCACAAGAAGCTCAAAATGCTAAGGGAATCCCTTTTCTTTCAGTGGGCCAAGCACCACTGCATGATGTATATACCAGGACAGGTAAATGACATGGCAGACTAGCTTAGTCACAAGGTTGGTCGACTAGGGGAATGGGAGCCGAAGTATAGTGCCTCCTGCATCTTGACAGAACAGTGGGGCAATCCTCAGACAGTTCTTTTCTCCTGCTGGCAGAATTCTAAGGTAAAGCAATTCTACTCCCTGGCCAAGGATGAACCAGTGGTGGCTCAGGACACCTTTTCCCCTGAACTGGGATGAGTTTGGTCACCTGTATGCCTTTCCTCCAATACCGCTCCTATCAAGAGTCCTTAACAGAGTGGTTCGGGACAGGACAGTCATGATTCTAGTCTGCACCTTATGACTTTTCCGCACTTAGTTCCCAATTATCATTCGTCTGTCAAGGTGATCACGTCTAACATTCAAGTTCAGCCTGGGCATGCTCCATCAAGGTCCGGCTCGGCATCCCATTTAAACAACATATCTGTCTAGGCCTGGAGATTGAGAGGGAAAAACTTTCAGGGGGCTTGGCTACACAGCTCCTGTTATTGACATGATGGGGGACTTATGTCTCTCTTCTTTCTCCAAAGTATATTATTTAATCTGGAGAGAATTGGGGTTCGGGCTTCATTCAAAATACATATAGAACTATTCAATATAGTTTCCTGTTCTACTGCAGTTCCTTTCAGATGGATGGACAAAGGGCTGCAACCAGCCACCTTACAGGTTCAGGTTTTTGCACTGGGGGCACTCTTGTTAACAAATTCATATACCCATGTCTGTAGGTTTCTAAAGACAGCAACATTAATATGCCTTCCAACCTACCAAACCTACCACCCTGGAGGCTTAATCTGGTGCTCAAGGCTGTGGCCAAGGCTCCGCTTAGAGCCTATCAAGGAGATATCCATCATGCGTTTCAAATTAAAGGTCACCTTTTTCCTTATAGCTATTGCTTCAGCCAGGAGAATCAGCAAACTAAAAGCATTGCTTACCCAGGAGCCATACACTGTTTTTCATCAGGCTCAAGCAGTTCCAGGTTTTGTGCCAAAGTTATGCTTCCCTTCCATTACAATCAACGGTACCTCGAGGCCCATACAGTTTGCCCCTGACGAAAATGTATATTAAGAGAGAGGAAGTTATTCGAAAAACTTCAAGTTAGTTCATGTCAGCTATGAGCAAAAATTATGGGTAACAAGGATTCAAAAGGCTCTATAGCCAGACGGATTCTGTCAGCCACTTCTGTGGTTTATGATCAGGCTGGAGTAACTTGCCTAGCCCAGGGAGAGCCCATTCCACAGAGCTATGGCCCCTTCAAGGGCATACTTCAGGGAAGCATCGACAGCACACTTATGCAGAGCGGCCACTTGATAATTTTATTTGCTGGAAGTGATGCCCTCGGATGAGGCATCTTTTGGCCACAGAGTGCTTCAAGCAGTGGTGGATCCTTAAGGGTTCCTGTCATTCTTCCCACCTGGGACATCTGGGGATGTACTACTTTTGTATATCCCAGGAGTAAGGAAGCCCAGAGACCAGCTTAGGAGAGAGAAATCGAAATTTAAATACCTGTAAATTTTCTTTCTCCAACGGCTGGTCTCCGGGCATCGGATTCCCTCCCAGAATGTATGTAGCTGGCTGGCCTCAGGGCCATATGTACCTTAAAATTCTTGTTTTCTGTTTCCAAGTTCTTGTAGTATTGCCACATTGGACTGCTTTAGGAAGAACCGATGGAGACAGTAAGTGGGAGGCTGGATGTCCCCTGCTGCAGAGGTCTGATTCCTGCCTGCCTGTCTGTATCAGGAGGTACAGCCCAGGAGTAAGGAAGCCCGGAGACCAGCCGTTGGAGAAAGAAAATTTACAGGTATTTAAATTTCGATGTCTCCCAGGATTCTCTCTAATATGGTTAGCCAGGGCAGTGTCAAATGTATCAACAAATCTGTGACTTTTCAGGCTAGAGTGGTAGATATAGAATACCAAACATGGCATTTCATTAATTGTGACAGGCAGCATGGTGGTTATCTATTTGGTGAAATACAACTATTCTAATTTTTAATGTATAAAAGGCAAGCAAGGAGTCATGGCATTGGTTCACAATCACATCACAAAATCCCAATCCTGAACTACTGATAGTGACAGTGTAACAGAATTCACCGCAGGGGTTGGAAACCATCTGGGCTGGCTGTGCAAACCAGTTTGACTGTTTGGGGGTGGCAGACCACAGTACTAATGTCATTGCTGATGAGCACGTTCTGTAAATTGGTGGGACAATTCGGTTCAAGTAAGTAAAACTATGTGTGCCAATAAGCCACTGCTGAATTGCACTGGAGGGAGCCTAAAGTTGTGGGTTGTGGTCCAAGCATGAGACAGTGACACTGTCAAAAGCTCTTGGTTGGGGGGGATGGGCTGCCTGCATCTCTTCACCAAGTGCCAGGGTAGGGGCTGGGCCCAGGCTGATTGTAGTTTATTTTATTTTTTTTTTTACACGGATGGACAGGTCTGAGGGAGGGCCCACTGGAGGTGCATGGCCTAGGGCCCACAAAAACCTGGAGCCAGCCTTGGCTATCTCAGCTGTTCCGCATAAGGTGGATCATATTTATCCAGCTCCTCTGGTTCATCCCTTCTTTTCAAGCTTTCCCGGAAGCGGACTCTGTACTGCCACTCATGTTCACGTGAGCTCCTCATCACCTAATAACGAATCCTGAAGACTTGATTTTCTGGAGAAACTAGTAGTTTTCTCCCGTACTATGAATATCAGAATTCCAAATTATATGGATCATATGATTAAATACCACCATACTCTTAGGTCATCTGCCATTGAGATTATCAATAAACTCCCTCCCTCACAGGACAGGGATAAATTATTGACTTCAGTAACAACTAGTAATTCTATCTCCCGTCACCTTCTCAGGTTGGGATATGATGCCGTGGATTCCTCAGTCCAACTTTCAGCCTCTGGTATCACTCTGCATCGCCATCCCTAGCTTCGTGTTTCAGGCTTTGCACTTGATATACTACATAAAATAGCTAATGCCCTCTTTAACGGGTCCAAACTGTTCAGGCCAGGTACTCAAATTTTACTGGATGACTTGCAGGCATCAGACAGAACCCTTCGTATGGTCCATGGCATGTATCATACTCCAGCTACAACCTACCATACTCAACACTCCTCTTATTCCAAAAGAGGTGGAAGATACAGAGGTAATAACAAAGGCAGCTTCAGAGGTCATGCTCAGTCCAACAGAGGCAACACCTCTACCACCCGGAGTGCCTGCTTTCTCCCTTCAGGTGGAGCTGCGCAGCCTGCCTCCCAGTGACCCACTAGGGCTTTCCCCCTGCCTCCTCGACAAGGCCTCGGAGGCTGTGGGGGGTCATTTTTTCCTCCATTTGGAGGCCTGGCAAACTATCACTTCTGACAATTGGGTACTTCAGATTATCCAGAAGGTCTTACTCCGGAGTTTCTCTCCACCCCCGTACCCTTGCCCTCCATGTAAGATTAATTTTCCTCCAGATCATATACCTATCCTACAGGAGGAATCAACGTCCCTTTTGACCAAACAATCCATTGTACCGGTGCTCCTTCTGGGACATCAAATGGGATTTTCCTCCCACTTTCTGGTGCCCAAACGAATGGGAGACCTCAGACCAACATTGCATCTCAAACAACTGAATCTTTATATTCAGTAAAAATGTTTGCACATGATCACCCTACCTGCCATCATGCCGATTCTGAAACAGGGCGATTGGCTTTGTGCCCTAGACATGAAGGATGCCTACCTTTACATTCCCATCCACCCTGCCCACTACAGATTTTTGCGCTTCTGCCTACTGGATCAAAACTACTAGTTTTGAACATCCCTTTTGGCCTCTTATCAGCCCCCAGAGTGTTGACCAAGTGCCTAGTGGTGATAGCAGCAACCTTACGAAAAGAAGGGCACTTCATCTTTCCATATCTAGAGGATTGGCTAATAAGAGCAGACTCCACAGTACCTCTGCTTGCCTCCCTAGATGCTACCTTGAAACTGTTCGCAGATCTGGGAATCACTGTCAGTTGGCCAAAGTCCAATCCAAATCCGACACGGTCTCTCCAATACATTCAATCAATCAATCAAGATTTATTTAGAAAAGGCTCCTTTCCACAGTGCAAGGTGCCTGTACATACAAACACATCAACAATAAAATCACAGATTATAAATATATAAAACCGTAAGTTATCACAATAAGCCAACTATTATTAAAATGACAGCAACATTATGCTTTGTCGCAAAATGCTAGACCAAAGAGGTAGGTCTTCAGTTCAGTTTTAAAACTTTGGATGGTCAGGCACTCTCCTATCCAATGAGGTAGAGAATTCCACAGGGTAGGGGCCACAAATGCAAATGAGCGCGCCCCAGATGTTTGTAAACGCACCCTGGGAATCTCTAGCAATCCCTTGTTGGTGGATCGGAGAGACCGTGTAGGGTGGTAGGCAGAAAGGAGATCTGGCTTTGTGTTTCAGGTTTGCACTTGATATATAACATAAAGTAGCTAATGCCCCCTTTAACAGGTCCAAGCTGTTTGGGCCAGGTACTCAAATTTTGCTGGATGACTTGCAGGCATCAGGCAGAACCCTTCGTATGGTCCATGGCATGTATCATACTCCAGCTACAACCTACCATACTCAGTACACCTCCTAATCCAAAAGAGGTGGAAGATACAGAGGTAATAACATAGGTAGCTTCAGAGGTCATGCTCAGTCTAACAGAGGCAACATCTCTACCACCCGGGGTGCCTGCTTCCTTCCTTCAGGTGGAGCTGCGCAGCCTGCCTCCCAGTGACCCACTAGGGCCTTCCCCCTGCCTCCTCGACAAGGCCTCGGAGGCTGTGGGGGGTCATTTTTTCCTCCATTTGGAGGCCTGGCAAACGATCACTTCCGACAATTGGGTACTTCAGCTTATCCAGAAGGGTCATGCTCTGGAGTTTCTTTCCACCCCCGTACCTTTGCCCTCCACACAAGATTAATTTTCCGCCAGATCATATACCCATCCTACAGGAGGAATTGACAACCCTTTTGACCAAACAGGCCAGTGTACCGGTAATCCTTCTGGAACATCAAACTGGATTTTCCTTCCACTTTCTGGTGCCCAAACGAATGGGAGACCTCAGACCAACATTGTATCTCAGACAACTGAATCTTTATATTCAGTAAAAATGTTTCTGCATGATTACCCTACCTGCCGCCATGCCGATTCTGAAACAGGGTGATTGGCTTTGTGCCCTAGACATGAAGGATGCCTACCTTCACATTCCCATCCACCCTGCCCACTACAGGTTTTTGAGTTCCGCCTACTGGATCAAAATTACTAGTTTTGAACATCCCTTTCGGCCTCTTATCAGCCCCCAGAGTGTTGACCAAGTGCCTAGTGGTGGTAGCAGCAACCTTACGAAGAGAAGGGCACTTCATCTTTCCATATCTAGACGATTGGCTAATAAAAGCAGACTCCACAGTAGCTCTGCTTGCCTCCCTAGATGCTACCTTGAAACCGTTTGCAGATCTGGGAATCACTGTCAGTTAGCCAAAGTCCAATCCAAATCCGACACGGTCTCTCTAATGCATTCAATCAATCAATCAAGATTTATTTAGAAAAGACACCTTTCCACAGTTCAAGGCGCCTGTACATAAAAACACATCAACAATAAAATCACAGATTATAAATATATAAAACCATAAGTTATCACAATAAACCAACTATTATTAAAATGACAGCAACATTATGCTTTGTCGCAAAATGCTAGACCAAAGAGGTAGGTCTTCAGTTCAGTTTTAAAACTTTGGATGGTCAGGCACTCTCCTATCCAGTGAGGTAGAGAATTCCACAGGGTAGGGGCACAAATGCAAATCAGCGGGCCCCAGATGTTTGTAAATGCACCCTGGGAATCTCTAGCAATCCCTCGTTGGTGGATCGGAGAGACTGGGAGGGGTGGTAGGCAGAAAGAAGATCTTGCAGATATCGGTCCCTGGTCATGTAAAGCTTTATAGGTCAGCAAACCAACCTTGAAGGTGATATGCCACCGCACTGGCAGCCAGTGCAGTCCAGGAGCACAGGTGTAATATGACTGGTCCTACAAGTACTAGTCAAAAGCCTGGCAGTCGCATTCTGCACCAGCTGTAGGCGGCATATATCAGCCCCCGGTAACCCTAAGTACAGGGCATTGCAGTAGTCAAGGCGAGTGGTCACGAAGGCATGGACCAACATTGGAAGATCCTCAGCAGGGATCAGGTGTTTCACCCGGGCTATATTCCTCAGCTGAAAAAAAGAGGTCTTGACAACGACTGACACCTGTGATTTCAGGGTCAAACCATCATCAAAAATAACACCCTGGCTCCGCACCTGACCTGAGGTGGTAAGCTCGACACCCTCATTGGACATTGGAACTGTTCTAGATACAGTTACAGCCAGGGCTTACCTACCGCCTTTCCGACAGGACACACTTATAGCTCTGGCATTACACATACAGACTCAGAAAATAGTCACAGCCAGACAAATGCGCCTTCTAGGTCACATGTCTGCTGCCACCCCTATGGTGGCATTTACCCTTCTCCACATGAGACCTGTCCAATGGACCCTCCAGAATCAGTGGTCCCAAAAAACAGGACAGTTCGAAGACAAAATCAGGATCACTCTCTCTCTGATGTCTACCCTGACATGGTGGACAATCAGAATCAATCTAAATCAAGGAATGCCACTCCGGTCCCCCTCCCCCCCAGTGCAAACATTGACCCACAGATGCTTCCCTACCGGGATGGGGAGCGCACTTTGGTCCTTATCAGACCCAAGGTCAATGGCCTGCTTCTCCCCATCAGTCTCACATCAATCTCTTAGAGATGGAAGCGGTCCGTTTAGCTCTACAGGCGTTCTGGCCCTCCCTTGAGCCAGGATTGTTACTGATCCAATCAGACAACACTCCAGTGGTGTTCTACCTCAACAATCAAGGAGGTGCTCCAATCTTCAACCTCTTGATTAAAAATTAAAAGAACTCTGTTACATCCCAACCTGACGACTTTACACCTTCACGCTGGGCTCCTGAGGACACTTTCATAACTAGACTACAAGTGTCCTTTCCTGTTGCCACTATTCTCTTGGCCTCCCGTAAGCCAGCAACAAGAGCAACATACAATTCCAAATGGAAATGCTTTTTTCATATTGTCTGCCTCTCGATCTTTGGACCCTTACTCCTGTCCACTGACGAAAGTTCAGGACTACGTGGCCTCACTATCTGAGTCCAGTTTAAGTTATTTTTCCATCAAAGTCCACTTGCCCACCATCTCGGCCTTCCATGAACCTCTGGATGGCACGTTACTGTACCAACATTATCTAGCTAAGATGTTTTTTGAAAGGAATGTTACACATTAAACCTCCTATTTGAAGACCCACTCCTCTGTGGGGTCTCAATTTTATAATAGAAAAATTGACCCTTGAGTCTTTTTGAGTCAGCAGCCACTTGTGAACTCAGTTTTTTTTCATGGGAAATCCTATTTCTAGTGGCTGTCACTTCCGCTCAATGTATTTCTGAGCTCCATTCCTTCATGTGTAGGGAACCTTACTTGATTTTCCACAAGGGCCGGATGGTCCTTCGTACCAACCCTTCCTTCTTTCCTAAAGTAGTCTCCGAACATACTTTAAATCAGTCCTTGGAGCTTCCGGTGTACTATCTAGACCCCTCCAATCAGGGAGAACATCTCCTACATACTTTAGATGTCCACCGTATACTACGCTGCTATACTAATTGGACACAATCAATTAGAAAGACGTCTCAGCTGTTCGTCTCTTTTGCCCCAGGTCGCGATGGCCTCCCGGTTGTTAAATGTATGCTTTCATCCTGATTGGCAAATTGTATTACATTTTGTTACAACAAGCCTTTACCTGGACCTGTCCAAGCCCATTCCTCTAGAACTATGGCCACTACTGCAGCTTGCTTTACAGGAGCCTCCATTTCAGATATCTGCACTGCGGCACCTTTGTCCACGATTCATACATTCACAAGGCACTACAATGTGGATATTGCCTCATGACATAGGACGACCTTCGGCCATGCAGTCCTACAAGGTCTCCTATCATAACTGTCCTCCCACATGAGCTTTACTGCTTGGGATTCATCCCAAAAGTATTGCCTTCTGCAAGAGACCACTCCGTGGATGATAGTACAATTATATAAAAACTTACCGTAACAGTAGATCTTTGAGGGGTGTCTCTTGCAGTAGGTTGGTTCCCACTCTGTCCTACTCCTTCTGTAAGAGAGCAAATTCTGGTTCAGTGACTGTGGGTTGGGACTGCTTTGGTACCTCAGCTTCCCCTCAGTCCTCGCTTTGTGAGCTGAATCTGGCAGGGGAACTAAGGATACCAGGGACCGCCCACACTTGTATAGGAAACAGGAAGCTGATGTCATGTGTGGGTGGTCCCTGGAAAAGACTGCTAGAAGAGCTGCTGTGCACCACAGCTACCTCTGCTGGTAACCCAAAAGTATTACCTACTGTAAGAGACACTCCTTAAAGATCTACTGTTATGGTAAGTTTTTATGTAACTGTACTTTCTAGGAGTGGTGTATGATGTTCATCTACACAGACCTACCCAACCTCCCCTGGTTTTGGTGCACACAGCTGGTTCTAGCGGGCAAGATCTGGCGTCATGGGGCAGAGCCAAGGGAGTTACCACCTGGGTGGGTGGGAGGAGCCAGCTTGAAGATGTTCCAGCCACTCTTAAAGGAAAAGGAACTTCCAGAAAGTGTGGATGAACATCATATACCACTCCTAGAACTACCGTTACAGGTGAGTAACCTGTTTGTTTGAAGCCTCCCCATCTATCTTAGCCTCTGACTAACTTGTTCAGTTATGCCCACTCACTCCCTCTTCAGCTGTGACACTTGCTGTCCCTTTCCTGCACTAAACCATTTGCAGGACAGTCTGCTTTCACCATCAGATTCTCCTGACTCTGGCACAACCTTCCCCCTTATTATTCGCTCTGCTTCTTCTTCTCCTTGAACTCTAAATCCCCCTCCTCCATGACATCACGTCCCATGTCTGCAACTGACCTCTCCTGGGCCAGGATATTAGAAGGGCATTAGCGATCACAGAAAATGACTCGCTAACACTGCTGTGTGCCCTCAGAGCAGGGATGCATCACAAAATGCCATATTGGATGACATGGTTAGCCAGTCACTAACTCGTTTGTGACTGGCTCTTATGCATTCCAGTGCACCTATGCAAAACAGCTGAATAGCGTCTTGCATGTAGGCACTCCAGCATGGTGGTAGGTTTGTAGAAGTGATAACTAACCATTAGTGCCATGCTAACTATTGCCTTCCCAAACCAAGTTTTAACCAACATCCCCTAACTGCCACCACTCCAGCCCCCAAAACACATGGTCATTATATTTGACGGTCCTTATAGTTCCCTGGTGTCCAGTGGTGCCCTCCACCTCCCAGAGCACCCCACTGTGACACTCATTAATTGATCCATGTATCCCATAGTCCCTCTCACCCTAAACACCCTACCGTGACTGTTATATTTCGCTGGGATCCAGTGGTCCCCTGCCCCCCGAGCACCCCGCCATAACTGTCATTACATGTCCCTGGTGTCTAGTGCCCCTCGAGCACTCTGCTGTGACTGTCCTTAATTGTACCTGGTATCCAGTGGTCCCACCAACTCCCTGCACAACCAGCCTTGACAGTCACCATATATCCCTGGTATCCAGTGGTCCCACCAACTCCCTGCACAGCCAGCCTTGACAGTCACCATATTTCCCTGGTGTCCAGTGGTCCCACCAACTCTTTGCACAACCAGCCTTGATGGTCACCATATTTTCCTGGTGCCCAATGGTCCCCACACACCCCCAACCACCCCACTGTGAATGCCATTGCTTGTCCCTGGTGTCTAGTGGTCCCTCTACTCCAGAGCTCCCAGTCGTGATCATTATTAATTGTCCCTGGTGTCCAGTGCTTCCCCACCCCCAAACACCTGGCTATGATTGTCATTATACAGAGTCTGCCTGCACTTGTGACAGGAGGAACAAAAACGGTTTGTGTTTTTTAGAGACCACATAGGTGGAGTGAAACTTGTTTAATTTGGTGTATTATTTTTTGAGTACATTTACCACCGTCCTTGGAGTCCCCACTACGGAAGGGTAAGTCTGAGACTAGCCAGGGTAGCCCACATTTAGGGGCCATATTATAAGAACTGCGTCTATCCCTGTAGTTTGGGGAGGGGTGATAATTGTCTAGTCTGGAGCCTCAGCTAGTTAATAATTGGAGGTGGGACTGTGTCCGATTTCTGGTTACAGGTTGGTTGTGGCTTGTTATTTAAGACCAGGGTGACTTGGCAACCAGGGTACCAATCAGGAACTCAGTAGTCCAACAGGAAGTATTGCCTTAAGGGTGCTGCACAGCAAGGATAAAAGGCAGTCACTCTTGACATGTCCCCACAGATATTCATATCCCAGCATGTGATTGGAATAGCACAGGAGAGGAACAGATGTAAGGTTGGCATCTTAGGCATCGGCAAGTGGCAGCAGGAAGCGGGGGACTCTGTTGGTCGACTAAAACAATGTACCTGTTCACTACTGTGTAACATTCTCTGCTGGGAAGGGCGAATGATCCATGGCAGGCCAAAACTGGTAATAGAAGCAACACTCTATCTAGGGTAGGAGTATAAAGGGATTCAAAGACAGTATTGGGGAACACTAATAGCAGTTTATCCAGGGTCAGGTAGCAAAGGGTTAGGGCAAGGTGAAAGTGCTACTACCACAGTAGGAACAAGAGATGACTAGAGCCTACAGTGGGTGCCTTTCATTTATCTTTACTCATTACCTCCAGTAGCTCCATCTGAAGTCCGAACTGCCCATTGTTTACGGACACAAAATGGCCGCCCAGGAGGTAATGATTTATAAAGTTGTAATTGATAAGACACATCTGTATTTTTAGTTAAGTTTTGTATATTGGTTTTGGAGTGTCTCATTATCTGGGGAGGGAGGGAAGAAGGAAGGAAGGAAGCCATCCTCCTCCTCCTCCAGGTGTGGGCATTGACTATGAGGAAGTAGGATACAAGAGTTCTGGGAAACAATGGACTTATGGCCATAACTGGGCACCCCAGGCCGAGTTGCCCCAAATTTCATATACTGTTATTGGACCACCCCAGGTCATTACCACATAAGTGATGACAGCTGACAGCCACCTAAAATGGATGCTCAGCAATCACCCATTGATGTCCCCTGAGCACCCATTTTGGGTGGTAGTTACCTGTCGCCACTTACATGGTCAGGAGGTGGGGTGTTCGGGTAGCCCTCAATGAAGCTTGGGGCATATTGCTCTGGGGTGCTAAGTTATTGGCGTAAGTACTTTGCAGGGTATATATTTTCAAATTCCAAAGTGGACATAGAAAACATCTGTGTCAGATCTTGCATCGCTATACAACCTTGTGAAGTGATACAAGTCCTGATGGGGCAGCCAGTGACTGGAATGGGAGGTGAGTGTCAGGGCACAGCTAGCTGTCATCTGTGATCCAAACCCAAAGAACAGTATTTCCTAATATAAAGACTCTGTTAGAAGGCTTTTTTTTAAACTTTTGTTTATTGGATTTTTACGTACAGTGTATTTACTATAATTATGTTTAACTTTTTTAAAGTTTTTGTTACTTTCTGTTGTTGCTGACACTATATTTGCCATCAGTATGTTTAACATTTTTTTTTTTTTTTAGGGTTTATTTTCTATTGTTGTTGGCATTTTGTATAGTTCAGATAATGTGCCACTTACTTTCTGTACCTTTCAGAAGGCATCCAACTGTCCCTAACTGACCTT
Organism: Neoceratodus forsteri; assembly: GCA_016271365.2. Taxonomy (NCBI): domain Eukaryota; kingdom Metazoa; phylum Chordata; order Ceratodontiformes; family Ceratodontidae; genus Neoceratodus; species Neoceratodus forsteri. The sequence goes on from CM057453.1 coordinate 139,923,681, forward strand.
ATTCACAATTGCAGAGTTTGTGACATTGTGAGTGTGTTGTCATGGTAAGCGATATAATGTTATAAACAAGAGCGCTATGTGATCAGCTGGGGACAGTCAAATGCTTTATGCACAGGTTTGCTTGATGGACTGCCAAAATGTGCTATAAACCCTGTAGAAGAAAACTGAAAATTAAAAAAAAAAACACTCTCTAGTGAATTGTAACAGATAACATTATGTTTATGAAAGCTCATACTGAGGTGGATACCGGCTCTTTAATCACGGTTAGGCTGTCATCGTAATCACTGTCCTAACACCGAAGCCCTACTGTTTATAATAACTGGGAGAAATGATGAGTGATTGCTCAGAACTTCAGAAAACGAGCCAAACTGCGATGGCTCCAAAAACACAGATGGGCAGGGCAGAAGTGTTGTATTTATTTGAATCAAACAGATGGCGGGATGCCCAGATATAGTGTCTCCCTTTTCTGTGGGTAACTCTTGGTATAGCAGGGTCCAAAAAGTACTTAGCTATACTGCAGTACAATTAGACGCATAGTATGGTATGCACTACATAGGCCTGCCCAAAACGTCTACACAAATGCAAGTTTCTTATGCACAACAAGACTGGTTATGGCAACAGCTCTACTGACTGGTTTGCTGTTGTTCAACACTGTGCTTGGCCATTGAGAAAGACCCATTAAAAAATCAAACCTGTCTCAGTCTGCAGCTGAAAAGCATTTTCTTTACACTGACACTTTAATTTCTAAAAATTCGTAACCCCCCCACCGCTAATGTTATTACTGTATGCTTTCCAGGGCATGTGTTTACTCCGTAGGCACAGACTTTCAACCTCCTGTTTCCTGGAGCTCCTCACGTACTTTACATCGAATGCTGTTATCTCTGGCTCTCCCTGCGTAGAACAACATGGGTGCTGAGGAGGCTACAACTGCCCCCTTGAGCCAAAATGGGGCACAGTCCTAGAGGATTACTTTTATTTGTCTCACCATGCACTTTGCTATTGAACATACTCTGAATCTCTGTCCTCTCTCACTCTCTGTCTCTCTGCATCTCACTGGCTTCTTTTTTCCCCAGACCTGGAAGTATGTTTTACTATTCAGCGCTAATCGGTTTCGAGGTATTTGAAGAGGTGGTGATCTGGGAAGAGCGAGGTAGCACCCTGCAGTGTCGGTGTAATAGATGGTTATGGAATGTGATGCAAAAGAACAGGGGATGGAGAATTGGTTGGTGGCATAGCTGGCAGAGGGAAGGAGCCGGTGGTGTTTGTGACGCAGGCCACTGTGACGTGCGGCTCAGTCAATTTCTGGAGTAAGCGCCAGCCATCAGAGACCATCTGCAAGAAATCATTTAATGTGAACAAATGAATTTTTGGGGGGGATTGGGGATGTATTGTGTTGAGTTTGTAGCCTAGAGGTGACTAGGGGTGACTGTTGTTGCTGCTGACTACTGCAGTTATTGTCTGAGGCATGAAAGTAGTTCTCACAGTAGCTGCAGTAGTAATATGCCTCTTCTGAATTCCATAACCTCATTTATAGTAGAAGAAAAAGAATCAGCATTTATATAGCGCTTTTCATACACAGTGTATCCCAAAGTGCTTTACAAGTAATGCCAGACTGGTAGTGAAGTGACTGAATGTGTGGTGGAGGCCATATTGGACATCTTCACCCACACACAGCCTGGATAACTGATGAACCGGGTTTATGGGAAGGGGAATGTTGGCCAGGACACCGGGAATGTTCCCTACTCTTTGCAAAGAGTGCCATGGGTTCTTTTACTTCCACCTGGACACCCACCAGGACAACACCAGGATGGGCAGAAGGGACCTTGGTTTAACGTCTCATCTGAAGGACGGCACACCCCAGCAGTACAGCACCCCCCCAATACTGCACTCGGATGCCAGCGATTTTTAGGTGCAAGTCCAGCCCTGGTGTGGGATTAGAGTTCTGGTCCAGAGGTGGATGTGCTACCAACTGAGCCATGTTGACACCTGTAATTTCAATAAGTCTGTCCTGACTATGTCAGGCAGCCTTAAAAAGCAGAGAAAGGTAAGGGGGTAAAGAAGGATGAAAACTCATCCGTCAAGAAGGAACTATTTGTTGAGAGGGGTAACATTAACTTAGAAACAGAAATTGATGGCAGATAAGGCCAGCTAGGCCCATCCAGTCTGCCCTTTTACCCTACCTGTATCAGCAGCCACTGACCCTACTTGGTTATTGGCTTTAGCCTCTCCTTCCCTCCTCCAAGGTTCCCTTATGCCTATCCCATGCATGTTTGAATCCCCCCACTGTGCTCGCTTCCACTATCGTCTGGTGTAGGCTATTCCTTGTATCCACCACCCACTCCATAAAAAATAACTTCCTCACATTCCCTCTTATCCTGCCCCCTCCAATCTCATATCGTGCCCCCTCTTGTTCTTGGGGTAGGAGGGAAAAACACCATCTAGGGTAAAGGTACAGAGGGGTAAAACAAACAAAAAAAGGGTAAGACTAGAAACACCCTGTCGGGGTAAGGGTAGAAAAGTATGGTATTAAGTCAATTTAGCACGGCAATAATTGCACCGCAAAAACCATGCAGTGAAAGTAGCATTAGAAAAAATGGTGAATGGAGTAAAACAGTGGTCTCACGCATCTGTCCGTCCCCCGACTGTCACCTTTCCAGGGTTACTAATAGTAAATCACCCCACCACCAACAACAACCACTCACCCCCACCCCGAGTTCCACCCTTCTAGAATTTGTAATAGTAAATCCCCCACCGACTTTCTCCTCCTGCAGTTCTGCCCCCTCCACCCGGAGTCTGTAATAGCGGATCTTCCCCACTGACTCCCTCCCCAGTTCTGCCCCACGTCTGGAGTTTTGTAGTGAATCCTCACACCCACTGACTTCCCCCTTCCCGGATGTGCGATAATCGCTTCAAGCTGCATTGCTGACGCACAATTTTTGCTCTTGCTGTTTTGTCTGCGTGATTCTAACCCCAGGTAGAGTGGAATAAATCACTCTTTGACCTGGTGCCCAGTTAGGCCACCGTACCTCAAAATCTGGTGGTCAAAACATTTTTTAGGTAGCCAATTTTTTATGCTCGCTAGACTATAAAATATGGTGGCTATTTTTTTTAACTTTCAGCCGAGGAATTGTCATTAACCTACATTTGGGAAAGTCTTTACCAGAGGTCCTGATGAGAAGTAGCCTGCCAGAACAGCATCAAGTATTACACAGGAGGGAAAATTTATAAGGTGCAAATTGAAAGTCCTGCCTGTCTAGTCCGAAAAGAGAAGGCACAACTATGAGAAAATGAGACAAAAATCACTAAGTGGATAACTACTGAAGATGGAACTGCCTGAGAAACACTGTGACCGGACTGGACCAGATCATGCTGATTTACAAATGGAAACAAGTCCTTTAATTGTACAGTGCACTGGGTTTTATTTATTTATTTTTTAAATAAAGTAATAAAACTTTCGGATGTTGTGGTTCTCTTATTGTGTTGTGTGTTCTTTTTTTTGGGGGAGGAGGTAACTTTTTTGTGATTAATTTTGTTTTCATGACATGGCCAGGCCTGCACTGCTGCTGTGCTGTTACTACCACTGTAGGGTCATTAAAATTAAATTTGTGAAGGCAAGGGTAGAAAATAAATTTTAAATGATTCCTCAAACTATGGCTTACAGATTGCTAACAGTATTTCTATTGCTACTGTTGCTGTCTTCAAAATCGGTCCACCTCTCACTCCAACCATACTCTCTCTACTTTCAACTCATCTCCTCTGAGTGCTCATCTGTTTCCGCTTCCAAATCCAATACATCTGGATGTGTGACTTTATGCCCAGAAAGATGCCGATATCCAGGTGTTGATGAGTTACCAGTGATCAACTGATGGGTCTAGATTAAAGTCCTCAATTGTGGGTCCATTTAAACTGATCATTAGCAGATTATCCATGGTGCTATCAATTAGATTGCTACATGATATTGTTTTAATCCTATTATGAGCACTAAATCCCCTTTCGCAAGCAGCTGTGCTCACTGGCATTACCTGAAAAATTGTGACCAACAACCGTAACAGACCAAATCTCTCTAAATTTTGGTGAACCTTTCTTAATGCGCATTCTGCATTTTGATTTTTTACAGCGTTTTTTGAAATTTTGCCACTCTTTCAAAAGTTGTTGCATAATTTCTCTTTCAAGTTCGGCATCCAGCTCTGGATCAAGTAATAGTTGCCTTGAACCATATTGCTTTTTCAGGAATGGCATGTACCTCTGGCAAAGTCCCATGATGGATTCCTGACCAAAATTTAGAAAAGAGCATCATCAGGAGGAGGCCAAACAGCTGTGTCTAATACTGAAGATCGTTTGTAGTCTTCTGACTGCCACATGAGCTCAGATCTGTCACATAAGAATTCAGCCACACTGTCGCATACTTTCCCCTTGATCAGTTTGCAGGCATTTTCACTGGAAACAATCTCCTCAGCTGTTTGGTTTGAAGCAGTGGCCTACCTGGTTCTTTTTTGCCTTTTATTCCTATTTGTATCTACATCGCTAGCATTTTCAGTCATGCCTGGTGGAGGAACTAGAGGAGTGCTGCCACCATCCATGCCACCAGTAAGGAGACTGCCCTCTGAACTTGCATACTTTAAAAACTGTGCCTCAGCAGGGCCCGCACTGGTCTTCAGCTTGATGAGCTCCGAAATGCAGCTCTCCACTCATGGCTGTACCTGAGTAAGAAGCAGACCCTCTTTTTGGAAACTTTGAGAAACCCTTCGAAGAATATATATATAATCTTGTTGAAAGGCCAAGAACCACATATTTTTTTTGTTTTTTACAAAGTTCAAATGCCCTGTAGCACTGTCTGCATCAGGACTCCCACTGTGCTTCGATGCAGTATTCTCTAAATGTGCAGTTATTGCCGGCAGGTTGTGGAGAAGAGCTCACACAGCACTGTGGTGCGAACTGATCCGGCACACACTTAAAATGCTGACCAGTTTTTTCAATTCAATGAAAAGGGTGTTAGCGCCCTCCTCCTCCAAGGCTCTCATTCTTCGGTGAGAAGAATGATAAAATGAATATAGGGCCCTCAAGCCATTTTCATTTTCTTGAACTTCTGGCATATGTTTTTGGGCATCTAGAATGGCAGGCTGTAAAAGATGCGCGCTGCAGTGGGTTGCAGTTAACCAAGGCAGGTCACTGCTTTGTAGCTTGGCCGTGACTCCGAAATGTTGTCTTTGCATGACTGATGCACCATCAATGGCCATCCCAGAAATCCGTGGAAGATTTTTCCACAAAGGGTTGTTAAGTTTGTTAAAGAGTGAATCTAAAGCTGCAATGTATCAGTCAGCATCTGCTTTCCCTAATAGCTCAGTACCAATAAAGGAAGTATTTGGAGTACTATCATCACCAATATAGCTGATAAACACATTCACAAATTCCCTTACACTTCTGTCAGTGCTTCTGTCTATTAACAGCCCAACAGCTGGAGATTTTTTCATTGCTTCGGCTTTGTTTGTGCGTATTACTGCTGCAATGTGAAGCACAAACTCGCAGCATCTTTTGTGATTTGAGCATTGTTCAATCACTTTGAAATTACATTTGTGTAACAGTGAGGTATGAAACGGAAAGTCCTGGAATGGCCTATCCCTTGATGCCAAAAAGCAGGCAACATTAAAAAGATACTGCATGGATTCCCGCATTGCAGCATTTATCTTTTGAAAACAAAATGCCATAGGTGTGGATTCAGGTGCCCTTTGAGCCAGAATATATTTTACATGGGAATCGCTTGCATCATGAATTTTTATAGACTCCATTTTAAAAGTAATGCTACCAACAAAAAACACAGATGTATGATCTGCCAGATGGGGTTGCTTCCTACCCACCTTGCAACTCATATCATAGTACTGCTTTGCTTCTCATACTGAAGCCAGTCAAATCCCCGTGACCATTTAACCCTGAATTTGCATTTCACGGAATCTTTTTTCCTGTTGGTAGGATTTACTCATGGCAGAGAGCTGGAGGAGGATGAAGTACCTGCAACTGCAACACTTCTGGAACTAGCGGAAACAATATGAACCTGAACATCAGTAGCCATCACAGTTGGTCTGTCAATATGGTCACGACAGTCACCCTGGCCCCCTTCCCCTGATATAGAAGAAGCAATAGCAGCAGCAGCAACATTGTTAGCAATAGGAGGATTCACATTCACATGTACATCATCAGCAACATCAACAGTGTTATTGTCAGCGTCAATGACTTGGCTAGATTTATGTAATTCTTCCACAGCAGATAGGCCTGGTTTAATAAAGCCAAAGGAAAACAAATTTGGTGGTTGTTTTTGTTTCTTTGCAGACATTTTTTTATGACACCAATTACAAAACAATATGAAGAATGTGTGGTTGGTTGGTGATGGCAGTACAGCAGCAGAAAGTTTTTGGGTGCCCCCGTGGCCCCCTATGCACCAAGAAAGCCTGACACAACCACAACAGGAATGGACGAGACTCTGACTGACTGTCACAAAACAATAGACACACTGTCAATGATATGCACACAGGACAGATAGTACTATGGACTTTTAATTAATTGCACCAAACTGCTTTATTTTTTGTTTTGGTCCCCAAAAGCCTCAGATAACCACAACAGGAATGGACGAGACTGATGGACTGTCAAAGACAACAGAGATGCTGTCAATACAATGTACACAGGACAGGTAGTACTATGGACTTGTAATTAATTGTACCAAGCTGCTGTAAATTTTTTTTTGTTTGTTTTGGTCCCCAAAAGCCTCAAACAACCACAACAAGAATGGATGAGACTGACGGACTGTCAAAAGACAACAGGACAGTTAGTACAACCAAAGAAGGTGGAGACTGTAGCAAGCTGTTAATTTATTTTAGTCAATGACTACTACAGAACCACAGGAGGACAGGATTCTGACTGACGGACCTTCAGATTTTGATGACACTACTCATAGGATTAGGAACTGGCACAGTCAGCCACACAGGTATATGTACTTGCTGTTAACTTTTAGTACCACAAAAAAGACGGATGGACTGACAGAACCCCAGGAGTGGATCTACTCTGAGCGAGGATGAGACTGACCTCAGTAACAAGTCACTGTCATGTCAGTACTAGCTAGGCACACAAACACATGTAGTACAGTCAGTCATACACTCCTCTCCCCAGCAGTGACGGCGGATTTTAATTAACAGAGCCAGATAAATGCAGGTTGGTTGTCACTGAACTAGCAGGCTGATGACCGCACTAAATGTCTTTTTTTTGTTTTGTTAAAATATACTAGTCCTTGGCTTTGACATGATTAGCAGAGTACTTTATGCCTTTTGTTTTCGACCCGCTGACTCCTAGGCAAGCTAAGGACTGGAGGCTAAGTCACTCTTGTTAGTAATTTTGCTTGCACACAGCACTGCTCAACACACAGATTTTGTTTTGAAATCAAGCCTCCTCCAAGCAGAAACAGCATATTTAGTAATTATATATATATATATTTAGTACATTTCACTCAGAACTGGATGGTAGGAATAGGCATAAGTAAACAGCTACCCCCCTGCACTACCAAGCAAGCTCCCCTTCCCCCTTCTTCAGTCAACTGCATGAGGTCTACTTCTTTCAGTTAACTTTGACACAAAATACCATTTTCTAGCGATTAAAAACTGGCCCCTATGGAGTAATGCAGCTCTTTTACTTCTAAACAGCAGTCTCAACTCAGAGGCCAAAGTATGTGCTCTTTGCTTCGTTTTTTCCCGCTAGGCATCTCTCGAGTCAGCAACACAGAACAGTTTTTTTTTTTTTCAGTAAAGCCTGCTCTGCACAGACACAGAGTAAAATATATATAGATTTTTCTTAGTATTTTCGTTAAACTTTGATTTTAGACACCCCCTCCAGAACACAACGCAAGCTCCCCCCCCCCTTCAGCAGGTCATCATCTGCTTTTTAAATTGCCAAATTCACAGTTTTTCCCCCTTTCGTACATGTATAATATTAGCCCCCAAGTGAATAATGAACAACTTTTTAGATGTTTTTCAAGCCCTTAAAATGGTGTTTTATTTAATTTCTTGCAGACGCAAGTCACAGTGTAGTACAGAGAAAGTTTTCCCCTCTCAGTCTCAAACAGTAGACGAAGTGGCGGGCTTCAGAGTTCACATAGGCATTTATACTGAAGCACCAACATGAACACCTGGCATCTGCAGTTGCTTACCTCGTGGTTTGGGCACTGAATACTCCTCTCGGACATGCACCGACTCCATGCACGACTTGCGGATGCAGGTAGTATTCCTAGGCATGCTGGATGAGCTGTTGGGGAACCTGCACAGTGCCAAGAAGAATCCGGGATTGTGTTCACATAGCCGAGCACTCTATAGAGATGAATCTGCACATGCGTGGTGGGGGGGTGAGAGAGGATACCACGCATACGTGAGGACGGCTGCACTTGGGAATGAATGGGGGTAAAAAAACGGAACTGTACTCACCAGAATGGCGACTTTTACTTAAAATTAAGTGGCCCAGAATGTTGAGACAGGTCTTATTTGGTGACCTCTCGACCCTGTTTGTCCCACCCTGACCCCAGGAATCACACAGTATGATTAAACTAATGCAGTTAGCCTTCAGTGTTGAACAGCTCTGGAGAGAACGTAATTCATGCATATGATGGAACTCTAATTGCCTCGTGCCAGTCTCAAACTGTTGCCCATAGAAACTGCTGCACTATGAAGTGCTTCAGATTCATTACTCCGCCAGCCAGTTCCGATGTTTCAGAGAGCTCTCCTCAACTTTCTTGTTTACATTTGATTTTCGATAAGTAACCTTTTTATTTACGTTTTATTTGTTATTGCGGCCCCTTTCAGATTAATTAGTGATTTGGGTTTTATTTTATTTTTTTGGTTCCTAATCAGTTTCGTGGAACCGCTGTTTCAGAGGATTTTTACCTCATAAAAAGTATTTTATTCCTTTATGTTCCGGTTACTTCTCTGACCTGTAACATTTGTTAGTTTATTTTAAATTTTTATTCAGCCGTGGTTCTGTTTCCTGACAGGGACTGGGCGGCTTGCGGTTCCCATTTGGTTCAGGGAACCAATCATTTGTTTTTACATATATAATATTATATATATATATATATATATATATATATATACAGTATATATATTATATTGATGCAGTAGCGCCAGTATAGTTAGGGTGAAAGATAACTTGTATGTTAAACCAGAGTTTTTGAACCTTAATAACTTTGGAACCGTTCAATGGATTTACATGAAATTGGGCAAGCATAATCTCTAGGGGCAGATCTTGTGACATACCGAATTACATATAAATCTGTTTAGCAGTTTCTGAGATACAGAGTGTTGAAAAAACAGAAAAATCTGTGTTTTCTGCCATTTCTTTTTCCACCTGGATCTCAGGAATTGCTTTAGGTCGCACCCTGAAATTTTCAGGGTAGAAAGCCTTTGCCTCATATATGTGCCTTTTGAAGTTTTGCAGTTTTGTTGAAATAATATTAATCCGTTCAAAATGTATTAAACTTTTAATTTCCCATTGTTTCCTATGGGAAATTCATATGTCTGGCACGTAAGAAAGTATTTTTCGAAAAAGTACTTACCTTATGGACAAAAGCATGTGCTTTTCATGAAATCAGTCTTTTCGCAAAGTATAGGGCTTTGCGATGTTTTGTGTCCGCCATCTTGTTTTGCTGTTAGCGAGCGTGAGAAAGTGAAGAAAACATGTGTAAATGAGGAAAAACTTCAGAACTTAGCTAAAGGAGACCTGTTTAGCTGTATTCTGATGTTTTTTTTTTTTAAAGTGGCCCGAAACAAGTTTCCATAGCACCCGAAATCTCGGGTGCCAGCTTAGCAAGAGGACCACTTCTCCTCCTGTTCCCTGTATGAGAACACTGGGGTTTTCTTGACTTCTGCAGTTGGAAGTCGTGCTGCTGGCTGCAGTCATTCTTGATCCACCCATTTTCCCTGGTGTCTAGTGGCACCCCCGGCCCATTGTCGTTTATCCCTGGTGTCTAGTGGCACCCCCCAGTCATGTATCCCCCAGCAGTGTGGGACACTGGGGAGCCCACTCCCAGTGTCCCCAGTTATGTAATTCCCTCTCACAGTACTGTGGGACATGGGGGAGCCCACCCTCAGTGTCTCTACATATTGATTCATTTCACCTGTAAAAAAAGACAGTCCCCTGACATTTTTTTCCCCTTAAAAACAAACAAATAAAAAAAAAAAGTCAGGCGTTGTCTCCCCTGTACTCCCTCCCCCATCCCTTCCCTCTCACTGAGCAACCCGCCACCGCACCCCCCCCACCCAGTACTTCTCATCGGAGGTCAGCGGTTGTCATCTTCTGTGGACTGGGACATGTCTGCACTCTTCAAAGCTGACCACAAACTGAAGAATCAAGGTTAGTGCCGTATAATGGCTGTCAATGGCGTTTTGAAGTTATGTTGCTATCTCGGCCATTTTTTGGTATTTTTGTACCAAATTTTCAACATGGGCTTTTTGGGACCCCACCTCATGAACACTGGCACTGTTGTTTCGTTACTCTATCTCAAAAGGAGATTTTGTGGTCATTGCACAAAATCACCTTTTGGGACTGAGTAATGAAACGACAGTGCCAGTGTTCATGAAGTGAGGTCCCAAACTGCCCATGTTGAAAATTTGGTGCCAAAAATACCCAAAAATGCCGGAGTTGCGCACGGTCATTGAAATTTTGGTAGGCATGCGCGTAACTTTGGTAATTTTTAATATTTTTGCTCCACATTTTCAACATGCTCATATTTTCACACTACCTCATGAACAGTACAGCTGTCATTTTTCACATCCTGCTCAAAATGTGTTTTCACACCTGTGGCATGGAATGGCACAGTAGCTGCGTGAAATCACCTTTTGGGACAGAGTAACAAAATGACAGTACCACTGTGCATGAGGTGGGGTCCCAAAAAGGCCATGTTGAAAATTTGGGGTCATAATTATGAACAATGGCTGTGTTATGACCATTCCGTGCAATCTTGCTACACATAACGTTGGAAATTGTCAATATTTTTGCCCCATATTTTCAACATAGTCGTCATAATACCCCACATCATGTATGCCACAGCTGTCATTTTTGAAATCCTGGCCAAAATGTGGTTTTACACCTGTGGCGTAGAATGACATTGTGGTTGTGCAGAATTATGTTTTGGCAGGGATTTGAAAATTTTCTATACTGGGTACATGCAATGAGGTGATAAGAAGGTTATGTTGAATATTGGGGGTGAAAATCGTTTAAGATGGCACAGTTATGACTACCTGATGCGATTTTGCTATACCTGCTCATAACGTTATGCATGGAAGCTGGCCCCTGCGTTTCCACAGCTAGATACATATATGCATCTATGGAGGGATGGTGGACCCTGTGCTCCTACCCCTGAAGATGTAGCGCAGGGTCTGTGGGGTACTGTGCTACTGCTTGTGATACTGTGGGAGTGGAGGCTCTGATGGACCCTGCGCTCTCATCCCCAAACACATTGTAGTGCAAGGTCTGTAGGCCACTGTGCTGGTGCCTGAAATACTGTGGGTATGCAGGGTCCAAAGGACCGTGCACTCCCACCCCTAAAGTCGTTGAAGCGCAGGGTCTGCAGGGCACTGTGCTGGTGCCTGACATACTGTGGGAGTGCAGAGTCCAGAGGACCCTGTGCTCCCACCCCTAAAGATGCTTCCACAGTTAGATAGATATGTGCATCTGTGGAGGGATTGAAGCACAGGGTTCAAAGGACCCTGCGCTCCCACAGTAAAATAATGATTCTATTGTACTATCTCAAAAAGTAAGGAAATTCATTGCAAAGAAATTTGTTAATGCATCAGGGTGAGTACTATAGCGATAAAAGGAGGGAAATGAGGCATTAGGGTTTCCAGCCTTAAGCCCCACCCCCCACCCTGCAGAGACAGACAGGGGTGTGCCTTGGGGTCCTCAGCCATAACGTTCATGCCATTCCACCCCCCCACCCTGCAGACAATGACAGGTGTCGGGGTGTGCCTTGGGGTCATCAGCCCTAACACCCACCCTATTCCCCTATACTGTACCCCTCTCACCTTATTTAGTTATGGAATGGTGGGAGCGTTAGGGCCGTTGACCCCAAGGCACACCCTGATGCCTGTCAGTGTCTGCAGGCTGGGAGTGGTGGTGGAATGGCATGTGAGTTACAGCCAGTGACCTGAAGGCACACACCCCACATCTGTCAGTCTTTGCAAGGTGGGGGTGGGGCGTTAGAGTTGAAAACCCTAATGCCTCATTTCCCTCCTTTTGTCACTATAGTACTCACTGTAACGGATGCATTAACAACGTTTTTTTTTCGCAGTTTGAATGCCACCAAGTACCAGTTCCATATGGCTGTGGATGCAAATGACACCACAGCCAGACTCATGGCACTTACAGTGTCAATGAGGAGGTTTGCTTGGCTCAGAACCACAAACCTGTCCCAGGACACACAGACTAAGGCAGTGGTTTTCCCCTTTGAAGGTGATTCCCTCTTTGTGGATAAAACTGAAGCATACATGAAGAAGGTGGAGGAAGACAAATCCACTTACAGAAGCAGTTCTGTAAGGGATAAGCCATCCGCCTCTTACAGGTCCCAGTACAGGGATGGCAGGGATAGGGGATCCTATTCCAGACCCTTTTTCCAGGCTCAAACAATACCAGACTACCAACAAACCAGGGGTTTTGTTTTAGAGGTAGAGGCAGAAGGACCATGAGGAGGTTTGCCCAGCTTTCTCAAACTCAGGCCCAGTCCAAACAGAACTCCTGATGGGCTTGTACAGGTTGCCTGCCCTCTACCAGTAGGAAGCAAGCTGGTTCACTTACTCCAAGCTTGGTACTCCATCACAACAGATAAGTGGGTCTTGGAGGTAGTGAGCCAGGGACTGTCTCTAAGCTTCAAACCCCTCTCCAAACTAAGAGCCAGAAACTTTGCCCCAGCTACTCCTGCAGAAAAAAACTCTGCTGGAGTCAGAAGTGACAAAGCTGCTATCCATCAGGGTGGTAGAATCTGTTCCCCTACTGCAGAGGAGAAAGGGATTCTACTCCAGATACTTCTAACTGAAAAGAAAAATGGGGATTGGCGACCTATTCTGGATCTGAGACTCCTAAACAAACGTGTTAAAACCAAAGTTCAGGACGGTCACTTTGGTCACAGTTATTCTCTCATTGCAAAAAGGAGATTTGTTGGCATCCTTGGATCTGAAGGGCACCTATTTTCACATCCCAATAAGACCCAGCCACGGGAAGTACCTGAGGTTCAGATTGCCATCAGGTCACTACCAGTTCCCAGCCATGCCATTCGGCTTAACCTCAGCCCCCAGGGCATTCACAAAGTGTCTGGCTGTGGTAGTGGCACATCTGAGAAGGCAAGGGGTGACAATGTACCCTTACCTAGATGACTGGTTGGATGTAGGACAGTCGCTGAAACAAGCCAGGGACTCACTGGTGCTCACCAGAGCCACATTGGAGTCCCTGGGCTTCCTGGTAAATGTCCAGAAGTCTCAGCTAGAGCCAGTTGAGGTCTTAGACTTCATAGGGGCAGAGCTGGATACCAACCAGGGAAGAGCTTTCCTTCCCAGGGACAGAGTAAACAGTATCCTGCAGCTGGTGGAGTCATTCCAGCTAAACAAGACCAGGCCAGCAAGACAGTTCTTGCGGCTCCTGGGCCATATGGCAGCTGCTGCAGCAGTAGTGCCAGGATCCAGGTTTCAAATGAGACCTACAGTTTCACTTACAAGAACACTGGTCTCAGAGAAAATATCCAATGCCCAAACTACTGCCAGTTACAAAAACCCTGTTACAAGCCCTGCAATGGTGGTCAGACAGGGAGAACATCAGAGAAGGAACTCCCTGTAAGGGGAAAGTGGACCAGAGCCACGTAGTCTTTTGATTCATTCTTTTCTGAATATGCATCTGCTTCAGATCCTAGATGGCTACCACATCACATGATCAAGTAGTACATGACAGCTTATGTCAACCTGGGTGGAGGGACTGATTTTCTCATGGGAAAGTTAACAGGAAGGCTAGGGAAGAGACAATAAAGCAATAACCCCAGAGGGGAGTCCTTCCTGGAGATGTTCCCATGTTGGATAAAGGACCCAGGTACATGTCAGAATGTTAGCAAGGAGCTGCTGAAGAGTTGACCCACACACACACACACACACACACACACACACTCTCTCTCTCTCTCTCTCTCTCAAAAGGGGCTGGGACAGAACGGAACTGTCACTAAAAGGGGATGAGACCCCTCCCCACAGGAGTAAGAAATATATTGTGGTGCTGTAAGAAAGCTCTTCCTCTTGGACCTGGAACATCTGAAATGCCAGATCCCTGCAGCTAGAGGTCTGGTAAGAAAGACAGCTTAGGGAGTAGTGTTTTCTTCAGAAAGCAGCAAGAAAATGAGCAGGGTTTTAAAGTGGGAATAGCTCAGATTCTTCTGTCTGCAACCTGTCTCGAATAACTTCCATTTATTTTAATTTCTAGTAACTGTAATCCTTTTGTCTGACTGTACATAAATCCTGTTGTAAATACTTTTAGTCATTTAGTAAAGCTTCCAGTTGTATAGAATCAGTGACTGCTTGTTTTATTTAAAAGGGTAATTCTATTATTTCTGTTGGACTCTGTTTGCAGTCCATCTCTGAAGGGGCACTCTACCCACAGTTATTGTGTTGACCTTCTTGATCTTGTTCAAAGGAGGAGGTAAGAAACAGGTTTTCCCTGGTTTCTGTTGGTAAAAACCATGGTGGTAGCAGTGAACTTTTGAAGTCTTTGGTGAGGGATTTGTGTCACATTGGTGGTAGCCATGGGATCAGTGTTGCAACTGGTACCAGTGCAGCGCAGAGCAGAGTACATTGTGCTTTCCTGTGAGGCAGGAACTCGGAGAGGGAGAGAGAGGGGTAGAGGGAGAGAGACAGCACACTGATGATGGGATGCCAGCAGAAATATATCTTAACAGTCACGAAACAGCATTTCAGAAGGTTTCATTGTTTTTTTTTTCTTATTCCTAGACAGCTTAGTACAGCGTAGCTAGAGAATATGAGCTCCTCGGGCTATGTCAAATTTCATGTATAACAGCTTCATGAGCTATGCGCAGAGAGAGAGAGAGAGAGAGATTGTTTATGAGGGCATGACAAAGAGTGCACTCATGGAAGCCCTGTTGGCACATGACCAACTGCAGGAGGAGCAGACGGTCTCAAATGGGCATGGCCCAATACCTGATCAGCAGGTGGTTGCTAAGGACAGTGACTCAGGTAGTGAGACTGAGGTCACAGCGGCTGAGCAATGTGGGGCATCTTGTTGCACAAGCTGGGGGAGCTGTGCAGCCCAGTCAACCTCAGCTTGAGATCTTGAAGGCCGAGCTTGCGCTTCAGGATGCTGAAAGGGAGAAAATAAGGCTGGAGGTAGAGGAAAAAGAAAAGATTGGCCAGCATGAGATCCTTATGCAAGAGGAAATTAAACAGATTATCTAGCATGAGATTGTTATGCAAGAGAGAGAGAGAGCAAGCAGACCAAGGGAGAGAATGACCAGACCAACAGAGAGAACAAAATCACGAGATCGAGATGGAAAAACTGCGCCAGCTAAAACTGCGGCAAACCTTAAGGAATGGCAAAGAGGGGACAACCTACCAAGCCATGATTAATTCTAAAATTTTCCCACAATACTGGGAGGGGGATGATCTAGATTTGTTTTTAAAATCATTTGAGAGAGTTTGTGGGCAATTTAAACTAGACAAGACTTCTTGGATTATCCACCTGACCCCTTTGTTTACTGGCCATGCTTTGCTTGAATGGATGATAATGATTGCATAGACTATGACAAAGTTAAAAGAATGTTATTAAAACGTTTTAAATTGACTCCTGAGGCTTATAGTCAGAAATTTAGAGAATTAAGAAAAAGCCCAGGAGACAGCTGTGTAGAACTGCATGTCCAAATGTGTGCTTATTTAGACCACTGGGTAGATGGGGCTAAGGGAAGGACTGTAGGGCAAATTAAAGATTTAATTGTAAGGGAACAGTTTCGTAAAGTTGTACCTGATGACCTGCACATTTTGCTGCTGGACCGGGCATGCAACTCTGCAAAGGAGGCAGCAGAAAGTGCTGATTTGTATGTGGCCAGCAGACCACGTTTGCAGCGTAAGACTATGGGGGTGGGGCAGAACATGGCTTTATTTATTTTTATTTTAGTCTTTCATAACCAGGTAAGGCTCACTAGGCACAAGTGTCTGTTTTCAGGGGCAACCTGGGAGCACTGGGCAGTTAAGTGACTTGCTCAGAGTCACACAGTATACAAGTGGAGGTTGTGAGAATCAAACTCTGGTCTGGTCTGCTGGATGTATCAAGCTCATTCACACCTCATTCCTCTAACCTCTAGGCTATACTGCCAGCCTGAGGGGCCCAGGGAGGGCAGCCTGAAGGAAACCAACCTGCAACCCAGCCCAAAACAGAACCCACCAGTTCTAAGGGGAACAAGGACCCTGGGGCAAAGGAATGCTGGATTTGCCAGAAAGTGGGGCGTGGGTGACTAAGACAGTACACCGCAGTGGGTAAGCTGCACACACTGTAGTACCACCAAACTCCACCAAGCATATGCACCCTGTTCTAGTCAATGGGACAGTAACACAGGGATTGAGGGACACTGGTGCCTCCATCTCCATGGCAAGGCAGGATCTGAGCCAGGCGGAGCAGATTCTGCCCAGGCAGTTCTCCAAGGTTCAGGGAGTCATGGGTCCAGTGGTCCAAGTGCCAGTGATTCGGGTCTTCCTGAGCTGGGAGGGTGGCCATGGGATACAGGAGGTGGGAGTTGTACCTGATCTCCCTGTGGACGTGATCATGGGGAATGATTTTGACTACAGGTAAAACCTAGTATATGTTACTACCTGTCCGTAGCCAGGCAAAAAGACAAGCTTCTGAGGGTGAGGAGGGGGGTGACACAGCCTGTGCAGACCCATTCCTCAGCAGCTGAGGAAGTGGCTAGTGTGGTTGAGGGGCTAGCTCAGAGTAGCAGCCCTGAGCCCCAGCTGCAAGCAGAGGAGGTTGCCACCAGGGGCAGCGTTCCTCCTGAAGGGGAACTGGGGAGGGTCAGAGTCAGACGTGATTAGCTGTGTACGGCACAGCGAGCTGATACTACCCTCCAAACACAGAGAGATAGCAGATTATGCTGAGACCTCTCAAGGGAGTAAAAAGTCAGTTTATTGGGAAAATGGGTTGTTGTACAAGGAGTGTACACCACAGAGGGAGCTAGAGGGAGAGGTACTCCAGCAGCTGATGGTCCCCAGGACTACTGAAAGCAGCTTCTGGCCCTGGCCCATGACATTCCTTTTTCATGCCACCTGGATAGTAACTGCACAAAAAAGCGGCTTGCCAACAATTTCTTTTGGCCAAGCATGTACACAGATGTGGCTAACTATTGTTTGACATGTCCACAGTGCCAGAGGGTTGGAAAGGTCAGGGACAAGGCTAAAGTAGCTTTGGTGCCCCTGTCTATTATCGATGAACCCTTTAAGAGGGTAGCCATGGGCATAGTGAGGTCCCAAAGTACCCCAAGTTGCACGGGCAAATGGTACATACTGGTTGTTGTGGATTACGCAACCAGGTACCCCAAGGCAGTGGCCATGTCCTCCATTGAGGCAGAAAAGGTGGTTGATGAGGTCCTGGGAATCTTTAGCAGAGTGGAATTTCCCCAGGAGATTTTGTCAGACCAAGGGGCAAATCTCATGTCGTCTTTAATGACCAGTTTGTGGGACAAGTGCGGGGTGAAACAGCTCCGTGCTTCACCCTATCACCCCGGGACAAATGGCCTGGCCGAGTGGTTCAGTGGGACCCTTAAAGCTATGCTCAGAGCATTAGCTGACCAGCACAAAAGGGAGTGGGACAAATCTTTGCCCCACTTCCTGTTTGCATACAGGGAAGTCCCACAGGAGTCCACAGGGTTCTCACCCTTCGAGCTCCTGTTTGGTCACAGTGTTAGGGGACCCCTAGATTTAGTCAGGGATGAACGGGAAGGTAACCATGCCACCCACGGTGAGTCTAATGGAGTACATCATAAATTTTGGGGCCAGGCTTAAGGAGCTCATGTGACTTGCCCACTTAGCCACTGCACAACAGCAACAGAAAGCCTGGTACAACTGTGGGGCCAGACCCTGGCAGTACGAAGTCGGATAGCAAGTGATGGTACTTGTCCCAGTCTGACACAATAAACTGCAGGCAGTATGGGAGGGCCCATTCTCCATAATCAGGAAAAGGAGTGCTGTTAAATACGTAGTAGGGCTGCCTGACAGAAGGCGCAGACAGAGGGTATATCATGTGAACATAATGAAGCCCTACTATGATAGGGAGGAAATTATCTTGGCTGTGTACAGTGTGCCAGAGGAGGGGAATGAGGCTGATCCCCTGGTGGACCTCCTTGGGGAGGCCCGGGAGAGATCCTCAGTGAATAACCTCACCCTCTCAGGGCAGCTGACACTGGCCCAGGCCTAGGAGATAAGGTGGGTGTTGCGAGAATTTGGGGACATGTTCACGGGGATTCTAAGGTACACCACAATGGCCGAACACCACCTGGACATTGGGGCCCAAGTTCCACTGAGGCAGTCCCCCTACAGGGTACCTGAGGGGGTTAAGAAGACCATGCTGGAGGAACTCAGAGAGGTGCTGGCCCTTGGAGGATCCAGGAGTCCAGTAGCCCTTGGGCTTTGCTTGTGGTCCTTTTCCCCAAGGACAACGGTACCACACAATTCTTTGACGACTACCGGAGGCTCAACAGCTGTATGGATTCTGCTGCCTACCTCATGCCCAGAATGGATGAGACCTTGGAACAGCTGGGGGGACCCTGGTTTCTGACCACAGTAGACCTGACAAAGGGCTACTGGCAGGTGCCGTTAACCCCCGCAGCCAGGGAGAGGTTTACTTTCGTTACACCATATCGGTTATTCGAATTCAGAGTTATGCCATTTAGGATGAAGAATGCACCTGCAACCTTCCAGAGGCTTGTGTATCACATCCTGGCTGGGACAGGTGAATATGCACTGGCTTACATGGATGACATTGCCATCTGCAGCCAGACCTAGGAAGATCACCTCAGGCACATGAGAGAGGTGTTCCACAGACTGAAGGCTGCATGGTTGGAGAAACTGTGTCCAGAGGCAGGTCAGAAGTGATTGGGAGTGAGACTACCCAGCTGCACGCTAGAGTGCTGAGGAGAAGCACTCCAACAGGAGCACCAGAAAAGCTATCCATAATTCTACAACAGGTATGCCACTGTTGCCTGTGCAAACTACTCGGGAGTTTGTTTTTTCTTTCTTTCCGAAAGTCTGCTGAAGTGTAGAATTGTGAGGGGTTGCAGTAGCGCCTTATTCTGGTGCCTTTGCAGGTGAGCTTGTGCTGTGAGAACATAGTCTTTTTTGAGGAGTCCAGTACCCCCCCCCGGTACCTGGAGTCCAGGTGGGGGAGCCGTACCGGAGCTAGAGGTGACTGGAGCGGTCCTGCGGAGGACTGGGATCCCCGAGAATACCTGTATTTTACACATTGAGAGATGGGGAAGCAATAAGAGAGTGATGAAAATATAGTTCTCCTTTTTGGCTATTTTAGCCACACAGGGCTATTCAGAGTGATAGTATTACAGCTATAGTCTTACCCCTCTCCACTTATTTCTAAACTCCAATTCACTCTCATATCGTAATTTTAGCAGATTTTAGCTGCTTGTCTGCTATTTCTATATTTTTTATTTATTATTTTTATTATTGTACAAATTTTGATTTTTGCTTTGTGGCTTTGTAGAGTTATTAGTTTCTGCAGTCCACATTATCACAGATGTAGATGCCGAGTGCTATTGTAAAAGTGAACTGCGTTTTATCTGTTTATATTTGTGATTACGTGATTATATAAGCATTAAGTTTTTAGTGAAATAGGATTGTGTTTTTGTGTTCTATTTAAAACACTCAGACATTTGATACCCTAAAGGCCTTCTACTTTTCTCCAAATTTCTGCTTTTTGGCTTTAATCCAGTGTAAGTCTAGCGTAAACTCAGCACAAATAAGATTTCTACTTGTTTTCAGAGGAACACATGCTGGATAGCTCTTGCCATTAGTAAAAAGTGAACGGGAAAGGACTTAGTTGACCGAAATTATTTATTCATTAAACACTTATTAAACATTCACTTTTAACTATTCATTTCTGATAAGCATTGTATACTTTGCACATTTTGCACACCTACACTTATATGTATTGATTAGACTACTAGTTCACTAGCTCATTGGATCCAAACTAAACTAAATCAAACTAATTATCTCCACCTATTGCACATTATACACCTGACTGGATTATTGACTCATTTATTGATTCATTGACTGATTCGTTAACTGAGACAAATTTAGATAAAATCCAGAAGAGATAGATTGAGACTGGATTTAATGGCTACATTTTGTACTGCGCATATACAGTCTGCTACAGTCTGTAATAGTCTGCTCTAAATCGAGTACATGCGAGGCTGCTAGAGAGCACTTTTACTTTGTATCTGACAGACTTCTTCTGGGATCTTGCTGGTGTTCCCGACTCTATTATAGTACATTTATATGACAGTGGTGCATGATGAGCTGGATTATATTTTAAAATCAAATCTTCGACCATTTGAGCTCAGACGCTATTAGCCGTATCAGTGTGCTTACGAGTGCCTTAAAGTGACCTGTAATTTAAAAGCTCTGCCTATTTGCAATAGCATACTAAATATGCTTTTTTGAAGATACATTTGGTTGCTTCCTCAGAATCCTTAGTCTAATATTAAAGGAAACAGATAGATCAACGATCTGTTACAGGGGCGCAGACCTCAGAGATATAGAAGGCATTTGGGTTATCTGTAAATCAAAATTAAGAAACAGTGAAACAGTGAGTGCTACTTCTAACATTTAATATTATAGTGCTATAGTAGTTAGTATTTTTAAATTAAGCTTATTATATTGTTTGTGTCTGCGCTTACTGTAGAGATAGTATCCATTATTGTTAAAAATACCATTTTAGTATCCCTGGCTTTTTAGTTTTATCTCTTTGCTCCTTAGTGAGGAAAAATTAGACTTTTTCAAGTCAGGGCATCTTTTGGTTATATCTTAAGGGGAATATAAGGTTACTACTTGAACATAAAAGATTTAAAGGCCTAAAGACACGGCGGGACTTACTCGAAGTTGAAGCTCTTCGCTTGGATTCACTAAACTGGGAACTGGGAGATCTTAATTTTTTGGTGGAAAACACAGAGAGCTGACTCTCAGCGGCGCCTTGTGCTTTTTGACATTTCCTGCTACAAGGGGAGATAAATCTGCCAATCTTAGAACAACCTGTTTGTCTTCTACAAATCTCTGTGGATTCACAAGGCACTTTATCTGACTTTGCATCTGAAGAAGCATCTCAAAGTGCCACCTAGAATTGGAACTTGAAATTGAATTAGTGTTTGTTAATTTATCCTTGCGATCCTATAGCTGAATTTCTAATTGGTTCTTTTGTTCAAGTTGAATTATAATTACACAATATTTTTTTTTGAAGGTTAATTTTAGTTTGCCACAATGTTACATACTAGAAGTGGCAAATGAAATTCTAATTTGGCGATGGACTATTCAGAAGTTACCCCTAGAGTAGCTGGAGTTCAGAACCTGACACCAGACTCAGACTTTCAAAAAAACAAAGGAAATAATAAAGGGAAGAAATTGGGCAGTAATAGAAAAAAATATAAAATGGATATTAAACCTCAAGTAGGTATTAAAGATTTCCCTTCAGATACTCTCCCTACTTTAGTAAATTCTACCGAAAATCTGGAAACTAGTAAAACTAAATGTAGTCTATCTAAAAGACAACTTAAAATAATGGATTTATGGACCAAAGGAAAAGGAGATCCCAAATTTGTATCTACTCCATAATGTTCTGTCTCCCCAAATCATAACTGGGAAGACAGATCTGGAAGAAATCAGCTTCCTTGGGAAAGGGAACATATCCCTAAAAATCCACTTGACCACTCTGAGGGAATTTCTTTTGACAGTTATGAATGGGAGACCTTTCCCCAGAAAGTAAGTGAGGAAGAAAGTGGGAGAGCTGGCTCAAATTATTATGAGATATCCTTCTCCCTGGATCCGTTTTTCAATTTTTCTTATATGTATAATCAGCAAATGTTCAGATCTCAATCTGAATCTAATTTGAGGTCTGATGGATTATCTTTACACTCTCCAACCATTATTAAAATGAATAAAGGGAACTGGGAAAATACAGAATTAAAGGGTATCATTCAGGAACTTAGCACAACAATTGAAGGACTAAAAAAGAAGGTAAAAGTAAATGGTGAAATGCCAATGGAAAGTCCTTACATAAATTCTATGACTCCTGGATTAAAGAATGCCCCCTCAAAATGATTCTACTATACATGAGGAAGAACACTTTTGCAATAAAGGGAATTTTGTAGCTAGCTCTTCACTATCTAAACAAATATTGGAAATAATTAAAACATGGTATTATGTAGACATAGTTATTCTAGAAAATATTTCAGCATTAAAAGAAGAGTTGACTAGTCTCAGAACAGATGTTTTTCATAATCATTTACTCTTACAAAACCTTAATAAAAAAATAGGAACACAAGAAGGGAACTCAAGCAATGAGATGTCTTTAGAAGCAAAAGGATGGGAGAATAGAGGGGTTAAAGTGAAATTGCTGTCGCCCTTTGATAAAGACAAAAACCAAATTTGCTTTTGCCAAGCAAAAACTTCTGATCAAAATAAGCCAGGAAAATCAAAAACACAAAGAAGATATAAAAGACAGGTGATGAAAAAAGGTGAAATAAGCAAAAAAAAATTAAAATGAAGTTACAGAACAGTATAGAGAGGAACCGGAAATGGAGAAATCTATGACAGTTTACATGACAGACAATAAGTTCTTGGGAGAAGAACAACCAGAATCAGTCCTAGAACTCGAAAGGCAGGACATAGATCAGTCTGTTATACTTACATATGATGAAATTTCAAGTCCTGAGATGCAGATAATAGCTGAGGGGGAGACTGATACTGAGTTTGAGGCCAGTAGTAACCTACTGTTAGGAACAACCTTACCTCATAGAGGTTTATCAGCTGAACAAGAATTTGGGGACACAGAATATTTAATAGAAATGAAAGGAATACCAAGACATATGATGGAAACCAGAGAGGAATTAATGGGGAAAATGACACATATGCTTGACATCAAACTAAATTCAGATAAAGAGATATTTGCTATGAGACCCCCAAATAATGATTATTATGATACAGTACTTCTATACTGTCAAACTGAGGACATAGCCAAGCAGATTATGAATAAGAGAAGAACTTGGGAGAAAATGGAAATCAAAATTTCTTTACCTTTACTAGTCCCAAGACTTGGAGACCAATAACCTTTGGAAAACAAAAATATAATGATGATAAATCTGATCCTCAAAAATTAAACTGAAAAAGAGTAGAGCAGGAAAAGAAAGAGGTAGAAGATTTAGATAGAATAATTGGAATTATTGAAGAACATAGGAAAAAACAAAATAAGGGTTTGGACACTAGGACAATTACAATCTTTAGTTGGGAGATGTCAAATCAAGACTCTGAGTTTAACATGAGAGGAATTGCTTACCTTTCTTACAAGGATTTCTGGCTCTAAGATATTGAAGAATATGATTGAACATATTAAAACTTATAAAAATAATTTTATGTCAAATCAAATAGATGTAACTTTCCAAAATCCAAGGATGGCTAAAACTTTTCTAGAAATGGCAGAAAATCTGGAGAAGCTGGGCATATACATTGTACATCCCTCTGAACTTGGAAGTAAGAATGATGAGGTATATTGCAGAAAACCTGACAAGGAAGAGGATCCCCCTCTTATAGATCTCGAGAAATGGAATGATACAAATAACTTTGAAATTTTGGTAAACCTTGAGTCAGATTGACACAGGGAGTCCAATACATCTGCTAGAAAACAAAGTAATGATGGGATGAAACTAAAAATCGTGTCTTGGAACATCGAAGGCTTACATTTGAAAATGGTACATCCTGAAGTAGTCAAATTTTTGGAACGTTTTGATATAATAAGCCTCCAGGAAACCTGGTGCACAGAAGGAACTACTCCCAGAGTTCCTGGAAATGTGTCATATGGCCTCTCAGCTACGAGAGACAGGAATTTCAGTAGATTTAAGGGAGGACTGACTTTTTATGTTAAGACTTGTCTGAACTTAAAAACTAAAGAATTTCTCCCTAAAACTAATGATATTTTGGCTATTGAACTAATAGCAGGTATTCAAAAAATAATACTGTGTAATGTTTTCTTCCCACCAAGGTCTAATAATACAGATATTGCTGATCCCTATATTGTGAATTTAAAGTCAAAGCTGAATGAAATTAATGAAAAAAAGGGAACTTGTCCATCTTTATTTTAGGAGATTTCAATGCAAGAATTAAGGCTGGAAACCTAGAAAATAGGAATTAATTAACCCCAGGTTGTCCTCAGTAAGATCAACCAAAGAATGTGGGACAAATCATAGGGGAAGCGAATTACTCCCAGCTCTTGCAAGTAGAAACTTCTGTATTCTGAATGGAAGAACCAGTGGTGATATCACAGGAAAATTAACATTCATGGGATCCATAGATTCCTCTATACCTGACCTGATTTGGGCAGATCTGGAGGCACTCAAAATAACCCACAATTTGGAAATCATAGAGCGTGTGGAATCTGCTCATATCCCTTTGGTCCTGGTAATAGACGACTTCTGTTCTGGGACTGTAAATACTGAGAAGAATATGGCAGATTATGTGGAAATTATAAGTGAAAAAGAATTAGGTGGAGCCTAGTCTATTATACACTGTTGGAGGAAATTCTGTATTCTGGAGAATTATTTGAAACAACTACACAAACTATAAATAACATCACCAGTTCTGAGATTTACGATATATGGGAAAATATTCATAAAATTTTGAGTGATTTTTGTAGGAAAAATAAAGTAATCAAACAGGGCCATCAAAATTTTGGCAAAGCAAGGTTTAATCAAAGGTACAGAAAAGCCCAAACTAATTTCTCTAAGGTACTCAGAAAGCATAGACGAAAGACAATTAAAAACAAATTGGAATATGCAGAAGTAAAAAAAGAAAGAGAATTACAAGAAAGTATTACAAGAAGAAAAGAATAAATACTCCATTCATTTATGGGAAAAACTGAGGTGTGCCGTACTTAAAAGGGACTGCAAGTTATTATGGAAAATAGTAGCTCAAGGCTACAATAAATATCTGGATAAAGTAGAATCATATATTGATCAACAAACTTGGATTGACTGTTTTTCAAAATTGTATTTTACAAGAGATGAAGACGAATTAGAAATTAACATCAGAAGTGATGTAAACTGTCCAAGGCCCATCTTGATAACAGAAGTAGAAATCCTCAACTCTCTAAATTCTTTAAAATCTAATAAAGCCCCGGGCCCTGATAAAATCATCGGAGATATATATAAATCATTTAAGGATTGGTGGGCTCCATTCCTCTTCTGAATGTTTAATGGAATTACACAAAATCTGAAATTTCCAAAAAGTTGGTCTGGTAGCATCATATTCCCTATATTTAAAAAAGAAAACCCTAAAGATCCCAAAATGTACAGACCCATTAGTCTGATAGACGTGTCTCAGAAAATCTTCTCAAAAATCATACTTGGCAGGCTATCGGATTGGCTGGCAGAGAATTCAATATTGGATGAGGCTCAAAATGGCTTCAGAGGGCAAAGATCCACAGTTCAGCATTGCTATGTGTTACATCATTTAGCCTGGAAATATACAAAAATACGAAAAACAAAACTTTTCTGTTGTTTCTTGGATATTATCATCAGACTATATGAACACACATGGGCCAAGATATGATATAATCAATATGGCCATACTACAGACACATTTCAGACTAATATTGTGGTCAGATAAGACTGTATTTTAGCTCCTACCTTGTTTAATATATATATATATATATAAACTCTATTTTACTTAAAATTAAAGAGCCTGATCATCACATACCTAAAATAAATGATCATAAAATTGATAGCGTGGCCTATGCAAATCTGGTATTGTCATCTACCTCTGCCCTGGGTCTAAGGAGGAAATTAAAAACTTTCTAGACCCTCTGCAGAGAAAGAAAACTAAAGATAAACCTGACCAAAGCCAAGATCCTAATTTTTGGAACTAAATCAAACCAGGGGATGGGATTTAAAATAGACGGTAATAAAATAGACATTGTTAACACCAATGATTACTTGGGAGTTCGCTTTTCCTATAATCTCAATTGGAATAAGCATATAGAATATATACAAAATGGTTTCGGCAGTAAATGCATTCAAAGTTTTTCATGCTAAAATGGGGAAAACCTCCATTAAAGGGATTTTGAAGATTCTCAATGCTAAAACAAAATCCAGCATAATATATGCAGGAGAGGTATGGGGGTTTTATAAATATCAATCCATTAGAAACTATCCTTAATAAGCTTTATCGAAATATCCTTATTCTCCCTCCTGGGTCCCCAAATTGTATACTCAAGCTGGAACTGGGAAAACATTCCTTGATTTCACTCCTGCAGGAGAGAAAAATCATATTTCTCCTCAAAATTTTTTTTATCACAAGATTATAAATTTCCAAGAATGTGTCTAGAGAAAGAAACTGGAATGGCAAAATTAGGCTATACATCACAATTTATTAAATTAGTTAAAAATACAATGTTTCCTTCAGGCCTGGGACATATTCTACATAATTTATATGTTTGACCTTGGGAGGAGATGACCTTCACTGTTAAACAGAGAATTCGGGGATTTAGATATAAATTAAATATTTTCTAAAGTATCTCAATTGAAATTACACACTAATTATAAGTATTTTAAGACCTCTTGGGGCTATGAGCTTTATTTATCACAATTAATCTGTCCTAGATCCAGAAGAGCTTTGTCTAGATTCAGAACAGAAACTTATAAAGCTCAGTATATTTCATATAGGCAAAAAGGAAAGATATTCTGTCTCCATACTGTAAATGTGGAAAATCAGATATAGATGATCTAAAGCATACTGTTTTACTATGCCCTCTTTTTAAACAAAACAGAAGAAGATGGATGGATGGACTGTTGGGTGGCCTCAGTCTTCCACCTGTTAAGATAATAGAATATTTGTTTACCTGCAACGAGAAAACTACGTTAGAAACAGTAGCTAGATTCCTAGCATCCATGCCTTTATAATGGATAAAGCAATACATATGTAAGATAAGGACTGTATAACATTCTGGAAATAGTGCTAAGATAGGGAAAAGTGTATTAACAATTAAGTAATCACTTTGGATTCTGGAAAGTGGTTTTAACATCAAGATATTATATTTACATTTTTATTAGTTTGTAACAGTTTTAGGAGATTGTAATGGATTTTTTGCTGAACAATAAACTTTGTATTGTATTGTATTGACTGAAGGCTGCAGGGCTGACAGTTAAGGGGGAAAAAATACTAAGTAGGCATGGCCAAAGTGTCCTACCTTGGGCACTGGGTGGGCAGTGGACGCATCCGTCCAGAGCTAGAGAAGGCTGGTGCCATCCAGGCCTGGCCCACCTCTGCCACAAAGAACAGGTGAGGGCATTTCTGGGAACAGCAGGGTACTGCTGGAAGTTTGTCCCTCACTTACAGTGATGTCGCCAAGCCCCTGATAGACCTGACAAAAAAGAGAATGCCTGAAAAAGTTTTCTGGACAGAGGACTGTGAGTCTGCCTTCCAGCGGTTAAAGGAGGCTTTATGTGGGTCACCCGTGCTTGCTAGCCCCAATTATGACTTAAAGTTCATAGTTCATGTGGATGCCTCTGACCATGGGCTGGATGCCGTCCTGAGCCAGGTTACACTGCAGGGGGAGGAGCATCCCATAGTGCATCTGAGACAGAAGCTTCTGCCCAGAGAAGAGGCATATGCCACAGTGGAAAAGGAATGTCTGAATACAGTGTGGGCCCTTCAGAAGCTGCAGCCATATCTGTACGGGAGTGAGTTCACTGTGATCACTGATCATAACCCCTTGACATAGCTCCATAGGACTAGTGGGAAAAACACTAAACTACTGAGCTGGAGTTTGGTACTATAGTCATATATGATCATTCAGCACCATGGGGCGAAGAATGCCAATGCAGATGAACTGTCGAGGCAGGGCTAAGCGCATGGCATATTCCTTTAGGCACTCTCTAGGCTCTACATGAATGGCAGTGTCTCTTGGGGGTTGCACAAAAGTAAATGAATCAAAAGAATACGTAAATCTGGTCCCCTTTCCTATCATACTCCCTTCCAAAGGGAGCACCCAATGATAGTGCTTACCACGGATACCTCTCTTCTAGGCTGGGGAGCACACATGTTCGACCTAACAGCCAGTGGCATTTGGCCAGCACAGGAGTCACTACTACACATAAACCTGTTGGAGCTCAGGGCAGTTTACCTGGCTTTACAGTCTTGTATTCCACCCTTAAAAAGCAAGGTAACGCAGGTCAGAACAGACAACGCTACCACCATGTACTACATCAACAAGCAAGGGGGAAGGGTCAGGTCCACCCCACTGTGCACAGAGGCAATGAAAATTTGGAGCTTGGCCTATTCCCTGCAGGTGACCCTGTTGGCCATCCACCTGCTAGGGAAGGACAACATCCAAGCAGATTCCCTCAGCAGGATCAGCCAGAATCACCGTGAGTGGTCCCTGAATGCTCAAGTACTCCAGTCAGTATTCAGAAAGTGGGGCACCCCAGAGATAGCTCTCTTTGCCACCACAGGCAACTACCAGCTTCCACAGTACTGTTGCAGGCCTCCAAGAAGGGGCACTGCTCCTGTAGATGCCCTGACTCTGGATTGGTTGGGCAGATTCCTGCATGCATTCTCTCCTGTTCCTATGTTGCTCAGGACACTAATCAAGCTCAGGTCATGGCCAGCATCAATGATTCTAGTGGCACCAGACTGGACGAGGCAACCATGGTATTCTCACCTAAGGGCTCTGTTTGTATCACAGCCCATCCACCTGCCCCAGAGGCACAACCTACTGACATCCTCCCAGGGCAAGATCCTGTACCCCAACCACAGATCGCTGCTGCTGAGGGCTTGGCTCTTGAAGACTTAGAATTTACCAGTCTGAACCTCTCTGAAGAGGTTCTGACTGTGCTTGGGGGTTAAGGAAACCATCCACTAAGAAAACTTAACACTTCAATTGGAAACTGTTCTCTATCTGGTGCTCGAGAAGGGATATTAATCCCTCCAGGGCTGGTCTCTCTATTCTTTTGGACTACTTGACCCACCTCCATACCCTGGGCCTCAGATCTTCTACACTGAAGGTCCATTTAGCTGCAACCTCAGCTTGTATCTCAGCAGGCAAGAGACAGGTCCATGGCCTCTTACCCTGTATTCAAAAAGTTTTTCAAAGGTCCTAACCACCTCCACCTTCCCGTTAGGGAGCCAGTTCCTGCCTGGAATCTAAACATTTATATTGCCAAGCTTGTGGAGCCCCCTTTTGAGCCAATGGCAACTGCAGATTTGAAGTATGTCACATGGAAAACTGTTTTTCTGGTGCCATTACTTCAGCCAGATGAATAAGTGAGTTACAGGCCCTGTGTACAGACCTGAACTTTATTTCCTTCCACAGGGATAAATTGGTGCTAAGAACCAGTAGGAAATTCCTTCCTAAGCTGGTCTCCGATATTTCACCTTAATCAATCCATTACACATCCTGTGTTTTTCACTGAGAACTCAAACTCATCTGAGAGCAGACTACACAGCCTGGATGTCAAGAGAGCACTCAGCCATTATCTTGACAGAACCAAGGCCCATAGACCAGAACATACCCAGCTGTTCCTCACTTATGGGGAAGTGGACAAAGGTAAACCTGCTTCCAAACGAACCATTCCACGCTGGGTTGTGGCCTGCATACAGCTCTATTACAGTAAAATTGGTAAGCAGGCTCCCAGGGCATACTCCACCAGGGGTACAGCTGCTTCAGTGGCTGCAGCAAGAGATATTCCTGTACTGAAAATCTGTAAGGCAGCCACATGGAAAACTGTCCACACTTTAACCAAGCGTTATTCCCTGGATTTACAGTCCAGAAATGATGCCAGATGTGGCACAGCAGTGTTGCAGAACCTGTTCCCTAAATAGGTTCTCAGCCCAACCTCCGAAGGTACTGCTTGGTAGTATGCATTAGTTTAATCATACTGTGTGATTCCTGGGATTTGAAGAAAAAATTATTCACCATAGTAATCTTGTTTCTTCTAGGGGATCACTCAATATAATTAAAAGCTCCCACATGCCTCCCCTACCTGAACCTAGGGAAATAAGGGACAGATTCTAATTCTCCATCCCTGCTATCAGGTACCGGGTCAATATCCCGTAACTGGAACTGCATGGCAATAAACACGCAGGGTTAACTGTGCATATATTTAGAGCGACAGGTATGAGAGCGGAAGGAAATTACCATTACCCCTGTTGCTCTGTGCTCCGCTGTGGAAATGCTAAGTTGCCATGTGCTGGGTACCTGGTTGAGTCGCTCCCGTGGTGGAGTGGCTAAGACACCAGCACACGGTGTAATTGGGAGACCTGGGACCATGGTTAGGCTCCCCCAGGTCTCCCGGTGCTGCTACTTTTAAGTTGTTTTTTTTTTAAACAAACTTCCCCCCACACGAGTTTATCCCCATCCCTGAAGTCTGCCCCCCCCCCCAGTTAGTTATTTAAATTCCGAGGGGTGCGGTGGGCAAAGCCTCCTGCAAAAAAAAATAAAGTCCCATAGTTTTCAATGGGGACGCTGTTTGGTGTTGAGTCGGTGTTTTGTGGGACTCTGTTGTGCTTGGCGCTGTGTTGCATGAAATGTTTGTAGCCGCACTGTTTTTGTTTGCGGTGGAATGACCCCTTGCCATATCACATGCTACATCTTTTCTGCCTGGTTAATGTTCAGGTTTTTTTCACCCAGGTGGGCATGTTGTCCTTTTCTTATGGACATTTGTTTTTGGGGAAGTGATGATTAAAGGGGGCTTAATCTATATTGCTTTAGATAGTTAGAGGGTATCCACCCTGTTAGGCTGCGCAGTGAATCTGAACCACTTCAGAGTGCAGCAGTTACTAGAGGCAGCAGTTTGAAATTGGCACAAACCAATTACAATTCCATCATTTGCATAAATTCCATTTTCTCCAGAGCAGTTCAACACTGAAGGCTGACTGCATGATCCCCCTGGAAGAAACAAGATTACTATGGTGAGTAATTTATTCTTATTGACTGTGCCTTTTTGCTCACGTTATATTGACCTAGACCCCAGAAGTATTTCCAGGTGCAACCCCTCACCCCTGCCTTTTTGCAAATGATAGGTGGTATGCTGTTGAAGCTGACAGCGGTACCGGGTGGGAACTGGGTTCGGGGAGGACTAGGTTACTCGGCACAAGGGCTAGGTTTGGCTACTCTGCACAGGGGGCACCCAAGTAAATCCGAACACAGGAAGCAATAACTGTAATGTCCAATACCAGGAATGGGATTCTAAAGTGTGGCTTTTATTCACATCCAAACTGAATAAACAAAGCATAGATGGACCTCCACAGGGCTACATTCCTGGTAATGCAGATTAAGAATCAGAACACTTCCTCAACACTTCAGCCCTCAGGCTCTGAACCCACCAGGCACAAAGTCTGGACTTGCACGCTGCTTTGGGTACACAGCCCGACTTGTACGCTATTTGGGGATTTCCCTGGCTTGGCTAACCTGCTGGCCACTCAAACACCTTCCATTTGACATGGACACATTTTCCGGTGGCTCCCTAAACCACCTTAGAGCCTTCGACTCCATAAGAGAAACTTCCTTTTAATCTCACGTCTGGGTACTTTCCTCAGCACTGGCCAAGTGCCTGAGGGAAAGTAAAAGGGACACAGAGCAAATCCGTAGAGGTGAATATGGTTACTACTGATGGGGGGTCTCCCACCTCTTGCTTCCACAGTTCATACTCTGGGCATTTCTCTGGTCATTAAACATCTCTGTCTGGAAAGCTTGGCAATGTAGATTAAAGGTAAATGTATAGCACATTTCTTGTACATGTCTTAGCTTTCCCCTTGTGCTAGACTCGAACATACTTAAACATCTCTTTCTGAAAAGCTTGGCAGTGTAGATTAAAGGGTAAATGCATAGCACATTTCCTCTACATGTCTTGGCTTTCCCCTTGTGCTGGACTTGAACATACTTTTACTTGGCTTAGCCTATTCCTCTAGGCGTCCCACTGATTAAGCAGTCCAATCCCCACTTTACAACAGTTCAGGTGAAACAATGGCCCTATGTAAGAGCAGACTCACCCTTTGGTTGCAGGTGTCCCACAGGCGATTCTTGACAGCTTCTGGTGCCGCAGCACAACTTGAAAAAATAAGGCAGCTTCTTCCCTAGCTGGAACCAGGAGGGTTGCCCCTGGAATGACAGGCAAACCTTTTCACCCCCATCCCCTTAGTGATGGGGCACAGAGACCAGTAACAGCGGTCTCCACCACTTCATGAACAGCTTACTGTGTTCCTCTTTTGGTAGAAACACACACCTCTCCCTACAGTAGCTCTGTATCAGAGCTTTAGGCCCCAGGAGCCTGTGCACAGACTGCTGTGCTCCTCTCTTCAAGACTGCTTACACACAACTCTGTTCAAAACTCCCCAACATTCTAACCTAACTCCCAACTACAGATTCTAGTGTAGCTCATGCAGCTGTGAGAGTTCTATGGTGATGTCATCCCTCAGTCTCAGCTGAGACTGAGAACAGAGTGAGACAGTGTGAAATCTATTTAACTAGAGTTTCATAAGCTGCCTTCCCTGCCTACCATTAGGTCTTACTGGGATTCTGGTAACCCCGGGTAACAGGGGGGTTACTGTCACCCTGGACCAGGAAAATGACTGTCCGCAGTCATTATTTACCCGGCTGAGGCCATCTCACCCTATGTGCTACCTGCGGAGGGGGGTGATCAGGCCCCCTTCTACCATGTGCTAGCACAGGCAGGCAACACTAAGGGCCTAGAGGCCTTTGGCTGACATATCAGCCTCTACTCTACCAACTAACTATGGGTGCCTAGTGGCTGTGGTAGAACTGTCCAGAGCATAGCCCTAATAGATCAGCACTGCAACCCCTACTGCAGGTCAGGGCCACAACCTGTCTATCCCCCCTAGCCCTCTAGGGGAAAACCTACCTGCCTATAACTCAAATCACAAAACAAAACAAACGGGACCTCCCCGACCTTGGGCACCATGCAACCACACACCAGGAGCTAATACCAACCATTACATTACTCCCTCACTCCCCCACAACCACACCTGTGGAAGGAAAGGGTTACTACACAGTAACAATAACAACAACAGTACTTTAAATATTACACGGTAAAGTAATAGTGAGGAACTCCGATGAGCCCCTCCTCCTCCTCCTGTCTTCTCTTCTATCTTCTTCAGGAATACCTGCAAGAAAAAAGAAAGACAACACACACTCCTAATCTGCATACACAGTCTATCTAAACCCCTACCATCAAAACACTGGAGAATCCCAAAAAGATTTTTTTTAGAAAAGGTAGAAAAACAGTGTATACACTAGAAAACAGTAGAAAAACAATGACATTATTTACAATACACATTTGGGGAATGGAGTGCCCTAAAAGTCCCATCTAGTGACCACAGTGCCTGAAGGCTAATCCATTAAAGAGTCTCTCCCCTGGGCCGGAGCCCGGTGAAGCACAGTTCTAGCAGGCCAAAGTCCCGAAGGGGAGAGTCTTTGAGGACAGTTCACACATCTGGAGTCTGCTAGTGTAGGGTGTGTACTGCAATGCCATAAGAAGAGAAAAGTTTGGACTTACCAGTCCCTTGTAGAATGAACAACACATGGACCTGCTCCTCGGCTGAAGACTCTCCCTGGCAGCACTCTTCTGATACAGCTGGGCGGACATTTTCCGGGAACGACAGAAGGGCATATCTGGAAACTGCTGGGCTGATGTCATCTCTGGAGATGGAACCTTGGAACAGGAACAAAAAGGAAAACAGCTGGTCTGACATCATCCGATTACCAGGCGATGAATCAGGATACAGCTGGGCTGACATCCTCTCTGGATCTGAAGTCATCTGTTGGGCCAGTCGATGGATTCTGGAAAGTCAGTACACTGTAGAACTGATGAATGTGGGGCACCTGAGTCCTGGATGTCCATACTGGCGGAACAACAAGGGCACTGCAATGGCTGGAGTGGCAGCATTGACTACCACTGCTCTGCTTTCCATCTGGTAGGCATGGGCACATTTTCAGGGAGGTCTTTGCATTGTGGCCAATAGCACAACGGGTCAGGAGCTTGAATTATTACCCCATCTGGGTGCACATAATTCACACTGTGAAAGGTTTCATGTCCCTCTCCATCCACTATTCGAACAGTGTCCATTAACAGTGTCCTGCCTATTTTCCACTGGCTGTTTTTCATGAAACATTCTGTTCTTGACATGCTAGTTTGCACCAGGATGCACACATTTCATTGCTTTGGCCCAAATCCAGGATTTCCTGCTGTTCTCAATCTCCTCCCAGACTCTTCGAGGAAAGGTAGGAAGGGACATCCCATAGATTTCATTCGCCTTCCTACGAACCAGTCTCTCCTCTTTACTAGCTTTGGTCAACCTGAGACTGCAGGCCTGGCTTGGGGACGGCCAGTCCTGGTTCTGCCAGCTATGCATTCTCAACGAGACAAAAAATGGATCCCTGGCTTCTCCTTCTTGCACAGCCATGGCAGTGGCATCACCACTCTCGACCATGCATTCCTCTGAGGCAAGAGCTTGAGGCAGTGTACCCGTTCCTTTTTCACAATGCCACATAGGTTCCCTCTCTTCTTCCTCACTGAGGATCTGTGCCCAGGAGTGAGCAGTCGTCCTCACTCCTGAGACTATCCATTCTTCATTGGGCGCGGAGGTCGATACTTCCTATTCAAAGGCCTCCCTCATCTCATCTTCTCCTATGAGACTTGGGCTAGGCCCCCGCTCTCCAAGGGTCTACTGATGCTCTGCCTGAATTGTCTCTCTGCGATCCAGCATCCGAAACATCAGCATATTGTTCTGTCTGCAAATCTGCACCCTCTAGCTTTTTGCCACACTCCCCTGAGGGGCCTTCTCCAACAGGCTCCGTCTGGTGCTGTGTGCTGCCAACTACAGATTCTTGAACTTTTGTCCATGTGGGAACCAAACCAATCTTGGGCGCTTTAAACAAGCTGTATTTCTCTAAGCACCCCAAACAGTGAGGTACCATGAAGACGTCCCTTCCAGCATTTAATCATATTAAGCACACTTGCACTGGGTATCCAGGAATCGCCACATGAGGAGGCAGTTGTCCTCCATAGTAACACCTCTCAATGTCCCTTAACTTGTTTATTTCTGCTGCTACTGCAGCCCGGGCATGATCCGGGTAGCGGGCTGTTCCTGAGGCCATGACTACAGGAAAAACAAACATACGCTCACTGTTATTTAATGTCCCATATCACTGAACACTTTCTTTCACTTTCAAAATGGCTCCTCTGCTGCTGTGTTTACATTACTATCCCACCCTGTAATGGCAGTGGCAGCACTCCTGTGCATCAACATTCCGAAATGGGGTCAAGCCACTGCGCATCCGATTTACATACTCTACTGATAACTTTGCTCAAAACTGCACAAACTTGCACTGTTCTTTTTTCTAGCACATTTATATGATTTGCCACGGACTTTTCACTTGCTGAAAACATTGCTTTAGCTCACAGTCCCTTAAAGCCTCAGTATTTCAAGCACAGGATTGCCTGTAACTAGTCCTGCATATCTTGCTACAACTCACAGTCTCTCTACTGGCTTTGAAACTTTATTCTGACGCTGAACCCATAACTATGCTCACAGTCGATGACTTAACAGACTTGCTCTTGCTGGTAAAACTTGACACAGTCTTTATTTGCAAAACGACTACACTGCTGCACACATATTCAGCTGGCTTTTGGCAAAAATCACTGTTTTGAGCAATTTTTACTGTTGGTACTGACTGTTGTCAGTAGCTGTTTGCTGCGTTGGAAAAACTGCCTGCAGCCAGTCTTGGAGGCCTCAGAAAGGAAGCGGGTTGGCTGTCCTGCCGATCGTCCCTCCGATCACCACACTCACAATCCAGTCGATCGAGATGCGGGTTGAGCCCGATTTTAAACACAAAAGTCAGTTTTTTGAAACTTTTACAGTGCTTTTTAATCACCACGACGCTCCTCCATTAAGCCAATACACGCACTCCACTCACTTTCCTTCTCGAATGCTGGGCTGTCGCTGTAAAGCTGATTTGGGGGTAGGACTGATTGCAGCCTCACCAACCACACGACGCCATGCAAATGAGCCTCTTTCCCTTGAGAGTGCTCTTCTCCTCACGGTGATCATCAAGCAGGCAAATTTAAACTGCAGAAACCACTTTTTTTTTTTTCTTCGAACTGACTGCACGGTGGGAGCCCATTTCAGCCATTTGTCATGGCCATTAACACAGCAAGTTTCTCAAGTCACTAAAAAGCATTTCCAACGTCCAGGGCACAATTTTCCTGTTGCTACCCCTAGTCTTCCATACTTTTCTTTATCACAACAGTTTTTAAAAGCTGGCAAAATGCTGTAAATTTTTGATGCAGGACAAGGGCATACTCTTTCAGCTTTACTGCTCCTTGGTAAACAGTTGGCATTTTAACAGCAGCATATGGACAACAGCACACAGCAACACACTAGTTAACCTTGCTTCAGCTTTTTGGGCTACCCACTGCCAGATAAGCAAAATGCTAGCCCCTTGCCCGAGCACCTTTCCTCCCTAAGTTAAAATCCAAAGCGGTGCCTTCATTTTGTAACCCCTCACCCCTGCCTTTTTGCAAATGACAGGTGGTATGCTGTTGAAGCTGACAGCAGTACCAGGTGGGGACTGGGTTCGGGGAGGACTGGGTTACTCGGCACAAGGGCTGCCAAGTAAATCCGAACACAGGAAGCAATAACTGTAATGTCCAATACCAGGAATGGGATTCTAAAGTGTGGCTTTTATTCAAATCCAAACTGAACAAAGAATAGATGGACCCCTACGGGGCTACATTCCTGGTAATGCAGATTAAGAATCAGAACACTTCCTCCACACTTCGGCCCTCATGCTCTGAACCCACCAGGCACACAGCCCGGACTTGCATGCTGCTTTGGGTACACAGCCCGACTTGTACACTGTTTGGGGATTTCCCTGGCTCGGCTCCCCAGCCGGCCGCTCGAACACCTTCCATTTGACATGGGCACATTTTCCGGTGGCTTCCTAAACCACCTTAGAGCCTTGAAACTTCCTTTTAATCCCACGTCTGGGTACTTTCCTCAGCACTGGCCAAGTGTCTGAGGAAGTGTGCTGCCGAGAGCAAATCTGTAGAGGTGAATTTGGTTACTACTGATGGGGGGTCTCCCACCTCTCGCTTCCACAATTCATACCCGGCCATTTCTTCGGACATTAAACATCTCTGTCTGAAAAGCTTGGCAATGTAGATTAAAGGGTAAATGCATAGCACATTTCCTGTACATGTCTTGGCTTTCCCCTTGTGCTAGACTCGAACATACTTAAACATCTCTTTCTGAAAAGCTTGGCAGTGTAGATTAAAGGGTAAATGCATAGCACATTTCCTCTACATGTCTTGGCTTTCCCCTTGTGCTGCACTTGAACATACTTTTACTTGGCTTAGCCTATTCCTCTGGGCCTCCCACTGATTAAGCAGTCCAATCCCCACTTTACAACAGTTCAGGTAAAACAATGGCCCTATGTAACAGCAGACTCACCCTTTGGTTGCAGCTGCCCCATAGGCGATTCTTGACAGCTTCTGGTGCCGCAGCACAATTTGAAAAAATAAGGCAGCTTCTTTCCTAGCTGGAACCAGGAGGGTTGCCCCTGGAATGACAGGCAAACCTTTTCACTCCCATCCCCTCAGGGATGGGGCACAGAGACCAGTAACAGCAGTCTCCACCACTTCACGAACAGCTTACTGTATTCCTCTTTTTAGTGGAAACACACACCTCTCCCTACAGTAGCTCTATATCAGAGCTTTAGGCTCCAAGAGCCTGTGCACAGACTGCTGTGCTTCTCTCTTCAAGACTGCTCACACACAACTCTGTTCAAAACTCCCCAACATTCTAACCTAACTCCCAACTGCAGATTCCAGTGTGGCTCATGCAGCTGCGAGAGTTCTATGGTGATGTCATTCCTCAGTCTCAGCTGAGACTGAGAACAGAGTGAGACAGTGTGGAATCCATTTAACTGGAGTTTCACAAGCTGCCTACCCTGCCTACCACTAGGTCTTACTGGGATTCTAGTAACCCCGGGTAACAGGGGGGTTACACAGGTAACACAGGGAGAGTAGGAATTGGGAATGCTGGGAGTAGTGTAGTGCAGTGGCTGTGGGTTGGCAGTTTCCAGAGAGACCTTCTGGAGACTGTGGTGCTGTCACATCTGCACGCACCTCTCTGGGTTGAGGGTGGAGGCCCGTTAGACTCCAGGCAGAGCTGGCTAGGATTTGGAGGACATCTTTCCTCACCCGGGTCACCAAGTCAGCCATTGTTACCACAGAGGATGCCAGGGAGGAAACTGGACTATGGTGGGCTCTGGAAAGGTGTTGGTGGGTCAGAGGCACATTCCTCAACCAGAACCACTGTGTAACTCCTATGCCACTGTGGCGGGGTGGGACTGTCAGGAGGAGGTGGTGGTAGTGAGGATGGGGGGGATCCTCCGTAGTGGAGACCCAAAGAGGGTGTTTGAGGACCCCAGAGGAGGAGGAGGAAGCAACTTGTTATGATGGACTCAGTTGTGTGTGTGTGTGTGTGTGTGTGTGTGTGTGTGTGTGTGTGTTGGGGGGGAGATAGACTTGGGACTAGGAAGGGAGGAAGAGGGAGGTTAGGTGCCTACATGGCACCAAGGCCGGGAGGGATGGGAAGCGGATCTTGAGAACTGCTAGGGCAGCAGGACGAGAGGGACAGCTGTATGTCTATTTATTTATTGATTTTTGGTTACCGGGTAGGTACACTAGACATCTGAATGCCTATTTTCAGGTATGACCCGGGAGGGTACAAAGCACAAAATACTTCAAATTATTACATATATAAATTTTGAGAGCTAACAGTTCCGGAGTCCGGACAAGTACAACATGAAATAATTACAAGTTGTGAAATAAAGTTTATATTCTGTGGTGCTAAAATCAATTAAGTAGGGTGCAAGCAGTTATGATCAGGGTGGTTGGAAAAAGGTACAGGTCATGGATAGGGTGAGGTGAGACTTGAGACCTAATTTGAAGGATGACATGGTGGGAGAGTTACGGACATTGGATGAGAGAGGGTTCCAATACGAACATATGAAATTTGTCAGCAGAAAAAGGTAATTTGGTCTATTGAGTCTGCTCAGCCGTATTCCACAGCTGACCCTCCCTCCTCGCCCCCCCTTATCCTCCCTGTTGCCCTGTGTCGGCCCCTTTTGAAGCAGCCCACCATTTTACAGGCTACTACTTTCGCTGGTAATGCGTTCCACCCTGCCACCACCCTCTCCATGAAAAAGTGTCTCCTCCTTTCCCTCCTGAACCTTCCCCCCTCCAGTCTCATGTCATGTCCTCGAGTGTCCCTCCCCTGTCTTGCCCTGAATAGCCCCTCCATACCAGTCTTGTTTATCCCTCTCATGTACTTAAATGTCTTGATCATATCCCCTCTGTCCCTCCTCTCCTCCAGCAAGTACATGTCCAACTCCTTTAGCCTACTCTCATACGGTAAGTCCCCCCAGACCCTGGATCATCTTGGTTGCTCTACGCTGCACCCCTTTCAGTGTTTTAATGTAACTTTTTGGGTATGGAT
This sequence comes from Neoceratodus forsteri, assembly GCA_016271365.2. Lineage (NCBI taxonomy): Eukaryota > Metazoa > Chordata > Ceratodontiformes > Ceratodontidae > Neoceratodus > Neoceratodus forsteri. Next base: position 139,963,526 of record CM057453.1, read on the forward strand.
GCTAGAACTGCACACAGTATTCAAGATAAGGTCAAACCAGAGATCTACACAGCAGAAGAATCACCTCCCCCCTCCTCGACCTTGCTATGCAACCCAGCATTTGTTGGCCATTGCCGCTGCCTTCCTACACTGTGCCGATTTGTTCATTGATCCCGTGATGACCACCCCCAGATCCTTCTCTACCTTAGTCTCCACCAGCTGCACGCCCCCTGTTGGTAGCTTCTTCTTGGATTGTTTGCTCCAAAATACAATATCTTACATATTTTGGCATTGATCCACAGCTGCCAAGTGCACAACCAAGTCTCCAGCTTATTCAGATCTTCCTGTAGACCCCGCCACCCATCTATGTCATCCACCACTGCCCTCATCTTGGTAACATCAGCAAACAGGCTGATTCTTCTCTTGATGCCCATGGAAATGTCTGCAATACATACCCCAAATAACACCGGTCCCAGGACCGAGCCCTGTGGAACCTCACTTGTTACTGCCCTCGAGGATGGGAGTTCCCCTTCCACCATCACCCTCTGCTGCCTCCCCTCCCACCATTTTAGGTCCCACCCCTGTGCCTTCAGGTTTTATTCCAAGTCTCCCATGTGGTACCAAATTGAATGCCTTGCTGAAGTCCAAGTACAGGGCATCCACTGCATGGCTTTTGTCCATCTGCCTAGTCACACAGGCATAGTAATCAACCAGGTTGGTTTGGCAGGAACTGCCTGTGACAAAGCCATGCCGCTTGCTGTCCTACAGCCCATTGTACTCCAGCAGGGACACCAGCCTCTCCTTCAGAATCATTTCCAGTAGCTTCCCCATGATGGACTTGAGGCTCACTGGTCTATAGTTCCCTGGTTTGTCTTTGAAGCCCCTCTTATGCAGGGGAACCACATGAGCCAACCTCCAGTCCATGGGTATGCATCCTGGATTCAGTGAGGCATTGAATAGGCCTGCCAAGGGCCCCGCCAGGATCTCTGCTAACTCCTTTAATACCCTGGGGTGAATGCCAGCTGACCCATGTGCCTTGTTCATCCTCAGTGGTTTCAGTCCCTTCAGGACTCTGGCTTCCGTGATCTCCCTGTCTGTTAATTCCTCCCCAAGCCTTAACTGCCTCCCCCATTCCCCTTGGGTAGTGCGCTCCCTCTCTCCTTCGTAAATACCGAGCAGAAGTAGTCTTCGAGTGCTTCTGTCTTTCCCCTCCCCTTCTCTACCCATCCCCGTCCTTCTTAATCCTTACTATCTGCTAATTACAGCTCCTTTTCTCCCTGATGTACCTGAAGAAGCTCTTCTCCCCCTCTTTTATGTCTTGCGCCAGCCTTAGCTCTTTGGTGGCTTTTGCTCTTCTTACCGCCCTTATCACCTCCCTTGCTTCCTGCTGGTACTTCTCCCAATCTTCCCTCCTCCCCAATTTCCTGTACCTCCTAAAGGACATACCATTTCCACAAACCCCCTGCACATCCAGCTTGGCTTTTTTGCCCTGGCCTTTTTACTCTGAGTCCTGCTACAGGAATTGGTAGCCTCAAGTAGCCCCATCTTTATGAACTCCCATCTGTAGTCCATGCCCATGCTAGGCTGGATCCCGGTCAGGTACCCACTTACTACCTCCCCCATCTTTGCAAAATCCACCCGCCTGAATTCCAGCACCTTCGTATTGGTTGCCACCCCCCCTTTACCCATAAGCAACCTGAATCATACTGAGTGAAAGTCACTCCCCACTAGTGATTCATCCACCTTGATATCCCTCACAAATTCCCCATTTCTGAGCACTAGGTTTAGGGTCCCCCCAGTCGGTTCTTTGACCATCTGTGTCAGGAAGCTGTCCTGAAACGTGTCTAGTAGTACCTGCTTCCTTTTACTGCTGGTGGCTGGGGTTCCCCAGTCTACCCCGGGCAGGTTGAAGTCTCCCAGAACCACCACGCTCCCCTTCCTGCATGCCTTTTTAATCTGCTTCACAAGTTCCTTGTCCAACTCCTCTGACTGGGAGGGTGGCCTGTACACCACTCCCAACCGGAGAGTCTGATTCCTGGAATCCTGCATTAGCAGCCATAATGACTCTGTTTCACCCTCCTCCGTAATGCACTTTAATTCCTCCCTTACGTGTAATGCCACTCCCCTCCTGTTTTCCCGATTCCTGCGAAATATTCTGCACCCAGGGACCTCCAGGTCCTAGTCATGGTATTTGGTGGCCCATTTTTCCATGATTGCTGCCATGTCCACCTCCCCTTCCACCATGGGGGCCTGTAGATCATTCATTTTATCCCCCAGGCTCCTAGCATTCATAGTGACCACCTTCCATCCCTTTATCTTTCCTTGCCCAATCCTCTGCCCTCCTCTTCCAGCATCCCCTCTATCACTTCTACCTAGTACGTTGCCCTTGTTCTGGGGGGGCTAAGTCTGCTCTGCTTCCCATCTCGTGGCAGCTGTGTGCCCTCTCTCCACCTATCACCGCCCACCCCCCTCTCCTAGAGTAAATGACCATCTGCCTCAGTGTACTTCCCAAGCTTCTGTTTTAGCACCTTCTTGCCCTCTTCATTTAGGTGCAGTCTGTCCTTGGCGTATAGACTACTTTTCTCCCAAGTCTGTCCCCACCCTCCCACTAACCCATACCCTTTGGTGTGTCACCATTTGCCTAACCATTAAATTCCCTGATTCTTTGTTTTCTAGCCGTGCTTGCCATGGGCATTGGTAATACCTCAGAAAAAGTTACTGATCTACCCTCTCCCTCGTATAAAGTTCCCAGCTCCTCAAACCTCCTTTGGACTACCTCTAATATGCTATCAGCCAGGTCGTTTTTCCCCAGATGTAGAATTAAATGAGGTCTCTTCCTTCTCCTTCTAGCATATTTCAGGACTGATTGACCCAGTCTTTCAGCTGTCATCCCTGGCATGGCCTCACCCATATATGACTATGCCTTTCTCCCTTACTACCCCACCTTACCCCTCTAAGTAGTTAATCCCCTGGTACTAGTATCCCCCCCCCATTTCCATCTGCATGCTTCCCCTTCCCTGTTCCTCTTCTGTCTGACTCTTCCTCCACCAGCACATAATATCCCTCATTCACCCGTTTCCGTTTTCCTCCTGCCTGCCTGCCTCCTCCTCCAGCACATATTTCCCCCCTCCTGTCCCTGCTGTCGTACCTCTTCTTCCTGTCTCCTCCTCCTCCTGCATGTGATTCCCCCATCTGTCCTTGTTCCTCTCCTGCCCAACTTCTCCTTCTGCACAAAATTCCTCCCATCTGTTCCTGTTGCCTTTCCACCATCAGTCTTCCCCCTACGCCGCTGCTATGCTGCTGACATCTTTTCTATTCACCCTGCTCCGCTTCCCACATCTCTTTTCCATTTGACTGTCCCTCCTGCTGTGCTCCTCTCCCTTTCACCCCTGCCACCCCTCTTACTCCGGCTACCATCCCTTGTGTACTTCCCTCCCTTGCCACCTCCCGGGTATCCTGCACCCCCTCCTCCTCCACCAATGTCTCTAGCATTGTAAACCTATTCCCTGCCCCCTGTGCAATGCTGTGCCTTGGTTCCTCCCTCCTGACTTGAGCCTTCCCTCCAGTGCTAGGCCCCTTGTGTGTTATTCTCTCACCCCCCCACCCACCTCGTCGATCCAATATACCTCCCATGTTGTGTCCTCATGATTCTCCCTGGGGGAGGCCCTCCTGTCCTAGGCCCTTCCCCCAACCCCCATCCTCTCCAACTCCCTCCCAAGCAACAGCACTTCTTCCTCAAGACTCCTCAGCCTGTGACAGATTGGACATCCTCCTAGCTTCCACAAAAAGTTCATCCAAACTGCTGCCCCACATCCATTGTAGCCCACTGTTCTACCCATTCTTAAACAGTACTATCTAGAAAATACAGTTCTAACTAGCAACCCAGGCCAAGAAAGTATAGTCGTAACTTAGGTTACCTACCTGGTTAACTACTTGCCCAGACCTTACTAAAATGCAGTATCAACTGTATTTGCAATGAATAGATACCATATCACTGTATGCTGCAAGAAGCCTAAAGCAGTACCATCCATGTGTTTTTTTACCAACTAGAAATTGAGATGCTGTACCCCTTTTACTCACCCCTCCACAACAGTATTGCCAAAGAACAGTCTTATCATCAGCTTATAGTCCAAGTAGTGATCAGCTCCTTCCTAGCCTTACTGCAATATGTCCCTGATGAGAGTTCTGTCAGTGACCAGCTCCTTCTGGCTTGTTTACTGCCCTGTGCACAGAGCCCTGGCCCCTGGATGGCAGCACCCACCTCGATCCTACTTGGCCTGGTTTGTTCTCCTCTTATTCACTTGCTCCTCCTCTACCCAAGAGTATTTAATAGAGGTTGAGGCCGGGAAGGTGAGTGGGACAAAAAAGCAGGCTCCTTGTACTGCTCCTCTGGGTGACCTCCTGCTCCCGCTTCCCGTTGGTGGCGATGACCACGGCTTCCTCCCTGGCTCCATGGATTCCCTCCTGACTCTGTAGTGAGAGCAGCGGCCGGCAGTCCTTTTAAGGCCACCTGCTCTCTCAGAAATCTGCTCCCTTCTTCCTTGTTGGCTCCCTTAGTAGCCTATGTCAGCCCCTTGTTCCATGACAGACTGATGCTGGGTCCCCTTGCTCGGTTGGCTGTTCGGGAAACCAGCTCTGCACAGCTCTTTTGCACCAAACACGCAGGCTCCTTCTGCTGCTTCTCTGGGCGAACTCCCACTCCCGCTTCCCATTGGCAGCGACGGCCACGGCTTAAAAGCAGGCTCTTTCTGCTGCTCCTTTGGGACACCTCCTGCTCCCACCTCCCATTGGTGGCTACAACCATGGCTTCTTCCATGGCTCCATGGATTCCCTCCCGATTTACTTGGGTGCAAATGAAGAGAAAGCCTGTTCACCCATCTTGGTAGAGCATTTAGGGGTGGTGAGATAGGTAGAGCTTTTAGGGGTGGTGAGATAGGTAGTGTTCAAGGATCTGAGGGAGTATGTAGGTCGAGCGCTATGAAGCTGGAGAATTTGGATGGCTGGGGAGTTGGACTGGAGTTGTTTATAGACGTAGGATCTGGAGGCAGAGGGGGATAACCACCATAGGGGAGAGTAGAGGGAACAATGGTGCGTGAGAAGTGGGGATGATAGAGCAAATCAGCATATGTTGTTGTAGGTGACATCGCATTTGTGAAGAGGAGAGAAGCCATATTGTACACATTGTAGTAGAACTCCTTGGGCAATAGCTAGGTGGGTTTCGGGATTAGTAAATGTTGGAGATGATAGGCTACGCCAACCCGGGAATTTGTGGCTTTGCATTGATTTGAGCTGTGGAGGTGAAAGTTTAGCCCTAAGTCAAGGGTAACACCTAGGTACTTAAATACTCAGCTGTGCTGAGTGGAGAACCGGTTGTACACCTGATGTTTAGGGAGTGAGAACAAGATTACCTGTGCGCCCTAGAGCCAAATAGCATCATTTGCAATTTGGAGTTATTGTGTTCTAGGTTATTGGCCATCAGCCAGTTTTGGATGTGGGTGAAGTCCTTTAAAATTTGGTCATTGATAAGTTGGGGATCTGGGCGCTGTGATATAAGATGATGTCATTAGTGTACATTATGACTGAGCAGTAGTAGGAGGAGATAGATTGGAGGTTGTTTATGAAAATTGAGAAGAGGAGTGGGCCTAGGATAGAGCCCTGGGGGACTCCACGAGTGACTGGCAGCTGGTTTGTAGAGGCGTTGCTGAATTTCATGAATTGACGCCTGTCAGTAAGGTAGTTGAAGAACCAGGCATTGGTGTGGGGGGAGACACTAATGTCTGTTAGGTTTTGGGTTAGAAGGGTATGATCAATAAGATCAAAAGTCTTGGACAGGTCGATGAAGACAGCACCAGTGAGGGAACCTTTGTGCATGACTGATTTAATGTCATTGGTGACCTTAATGAGGGCAGTTGTGGTACTGTGATCTTTGCAGAAGCCATGCTGTCATGGAATGAGGAGGCTGTGGTTATGTTGGTATCCTGTTAGCTGAGAGGCTACCACCTTTTTGAGTAGTTTGGTGAGAACAGGCAGAAGAGCGGTAGGGCGGTATTGGGAGATATCTTTGGGGTTACCCTTTTTGGGGACAGGGACACTTTGGTGGCTTTCTATTGAGATGGGTCCATGCCAGATGTATGGGAGAGATTGAAGATGTTGGTATTGGGGAGAGTCTGTCATCCTAGTTTAAGTAGCTTAGGCTCAATCCCATCCAAACCTAGAGCAGCACAGAGGGGAAGAATGTTGAGGAGGTTGCAGAATTTTTTGGTGACAACTTTCAGGTAGAAGGGTGTGTGTGTGTGTGTGTGTGTGTGTGTGTGTGTGTGTGTGTAAGTGGGTGAAGTGCTGGAGTGGTCCTAGACTGAGGGAACATGGGTTGAGAAGGAGAGATCAGGGAGCTGAATGTTGAAGCATTTGCTATTGTGAGTTGATTAAAGTCTCAACGCGCAGAAACCAGAGGTCGGGTCGCGAGGGCAGGAGTCCCAAGCCCTCCCCACAGCCCACACACAGCCTGAAGGACAGGACCCCCGAGCAAGCCAAGTCTCAACGCAGCAGAAACCGGAGGTCGGGTCGCGAGGGCAGGAGTCCCAAGCCTCCCACAGCCCACACACAAGCCTGAAGGACAGGACCCCCCGAGCAAGCTGAAGTCTCAACGCAGGTAAACCGGAGGTCGGTCATGAGGCAGGAGTCCCAAGCCCTCCCCACAGCCACACACAAGCCTGAAGGACAGGACCCCCGAGCAAGCGAAGTCTCAACACTTGAGTAGCCGGTGTTCTTTCTGCTCTGCAGCTGCTTCCCTGTTCGGAGCAAAAGCTCTACCACGCCTCAGTTTAAACTTGGCGCCTTTTTTAATCCTCTGTACTGCCATAGACCCTAAGTGCTGGACTGCAACCTATTGCTACAGTATAATCATATGTATTTTAAGGGAGTGTTCTGCCTCCAATCCTTTACTTCTGTAATATTAATATTTGCCTAAACGCAGGGGTGAGTTACTGTAGACAGGGGAATTGTTTTTTAATCAGTAAAACCCACAGCTGCCAGGGAAGTAACTGCTTAGGGGCTGTAGCTGGCGCTGTACCTGGGGATCTGCAGAACTGGCCAGCATCTGCAGCCTGCTGCTAGCAAGGGGCTTCCCTCGATTGAGTTTTTTTTTTTTTTCTTTTTGTTTAAACCGGTCCCCCGACTTGCGTTTTCCACCACGCCTACTCTCCTTGCATACGGGAGGCTAACTTGTATATTATCCCAAGGCATTTGATTGTTTCACAAATAGGACGCTCCACCCTCTACCCGCTTACCTTACTTAAGCCTCTTCTTTTCTGCAGAAACCGGAGGTCGGGTCGCGAGGGCAGGAGTCCCAAGCCCTCCCACAGCCCACACACAAGCCTGAAGGACAGGACCCCCAGACAAGCCAGTCTCAGCAGCGTGAGTGGCGGTGTTCTTTCTGCTCTGCAGCTGCTTCCCTGTTCGGAGGAAAGCTCTGGCCCGCCTGCGCTCTGCGCAGGCTCCCCCCACCGCCCCACCACCACCCTTGGTCGGCTTTTCTTTATATAGTGTGGTGTTGTCATACCTGCTAGGTTCACATATAGTGTGGTAGCTCTGAACCAATCAGCCCACTTTCCCACTAGTCCCTTATATTTCCCAACCACTAGTGGCCACCGTTGAGCATTCTGTCATCTCCCTTCCTCTACTCCCAAGAATAAAAAAATGCAGTTCCTCACTGCAAGTTTCATCATGCTTTGCATAGCCTCATCCTCCCTCCCCCCCTCAGTAAACCCTACCCTACCTGACCCCCTGTCACCTCTCACCCCAACCCCAAAGCCCACACCCCATTCCTCCTCAGCTCCAGCAAGTCACCTCCTCCACCAGGGCTGCAACTGGCCCCTGGGGGCCTCTATCCTCCCCCCCTCCTTCCACACCACAACACCCGCCCTATTTCTCCATCTCCACTCTGCCCCTAAGACTAACCCCACTCCAGCATGTCGCTCCACCCGGAGGGGCGCACCAATTAAGCTCATGCGCCTATTAAGACACGCCCTGGTTTTCCTACTGCTCTTAGCAGGGGACGTTGAACAGAACCCTGGCCCACAGGCACCCACAGCTGCCCAACCAACAGCGCCTCCCACACACCTCCCTAAAGGCCTCAGAATCGTGCATGTTAATATCTGCAGCATCCTAAATAAAATAGCAGCCCTCCAAACATTTGTCCTCGCCTTCACCCAGACATCGTACTCATCACAGAGTCTTGGCTGAAGCCCCATCACCGGACGAGGAATTCTCAATACCTTGCCGCTAATCCGCCAAGACAGGCAGGGGATGAAGAAGGGTGGAGGCACTGCTATGTATGTTGCCTCAAACCTCCAGTATTCTGTAATTACCTCACTAATACCCTTAACAAACATAGAGTCCCTCCTGATGAAACTCACCCTACCCCACTCTGTCCCTATTTAAATATCTGGGTCATATTGCCCACCAAACACACCGTAACCAACATCCTCGAACACCTTGGCAGCTGAGGACCTCACCGAGGGTGGCTAACTCCACATCCTCGGTGATTTCAATCTGAACTGGCTGGGAAGTAGCCCAAAAACACGCAGCCAAGTAAACGCTCTAAACTTGCATCAGCAAATAGGGGAACCCACCCGCCTAAACCACAAATCAAACAATCACTCACTACTGGACTGGGCACTCACTACCCACCCACATAGGATACGCAATGCAGGCCTCCTACCAGACTCTCTTAGCGACCACCATATGATCTATATAGTGCGTAAAATCTTCCATCCCCTGGCTCCCCCAACCCGTCTGCTGCACTGCAGGGCATACAATTCCCTTGATCTCCCCGCACTCCTGTTCGCCCTGTCCACCACTGACTGGTCTCCCATCCCATATGCCACTACCATGGACGAGGCCCTGAGCTACTTCTCTTCAATCTTCCTTGCTATCTGGGACCTATATGCCCCGTTACGGAGATCCAGAGTAAGAGGCTCACACTTGCCCTGGGTAACCTCTGAACTTATGGAACAGCTCCGTGCCAGGGACCGAGCATGGAAATTTTTCAAGGCCACCGGTTCTCAACTAGCCAAGGAGCATTACCGAGCTCTCCAAAATGCCTGCACAAGACTCATCCGGCAGTCCAAATCAAACTACTTCAAAACGGCTTTTAATAAAAACCACACCCACCCTTCGCAATTCTGGAAATCCATAAAATCCCTCCTCAGCCCCCCAACCAAACCTCCCACCCCACCCTCAACCTTGCAGGCAAAACCATAACGACCCTCTCTGGTTGCCACCGAGTTTAATGCCCTTTTCTCCGCTGCCACTGCCTCCCTATTCTCCTCCACCCCATCCTCACTCTCCACCCCTGCTCTCCTGTCCCCCTGACCTCCCCAGTGCTCCCCGGGCCCGCTCGGCTCCGCCCGGTCACCCCTGACCAGGTGTTGAAAACTCTTCACCTCTAAACGCATCCAAAGGAAAATGCCCATCGGGCTAGATTCTAAATGCTACAGCTCTCTGCCCTGCCATAGCCTGCCCCTAGCTATGCTCTATAACCTGTCTTTTAAGTTATGCTCCGTCCCCACAAATTGGAAACAGGCCACTATTTTCCCCTCCCAAAGGTGGGGACCTTTCTCCCCAACAGATTACCGGCCTATATCTCTGCTCCCAATCCTTGCCAAAATTCAAGAGCCTTGTCCTATCCCAGTTGCACACCTATCTAGATACAATCTCCTTTTCACCCTTTCAGGCCGGGTTCAGAAAAAACACTCCACCACCACATCCCTCCTTCGCCTCACCAACTCCATCCTCACAGGCATTGACAAAGGTGACATAACCGCAGCTATCTTTATTGACCTGGCAAAGCTTTCGACACGGTCTCACACGCCTACTATTATCCAAACTTGCCCAAACTGGCCTGTCAACATCTGCCCTCAGTTGGTTCCACTCTTACCTAACTGGCGATCCCAAGCAGTCTGCATCGGTCACGGCTCTATCCCCCCTCCCTGTCACCAGTGGCGTACCTCAAGGGTCTGTACCGCCCACTGCTCTTCTCAATTTTCTTAAATGATCTGCCCTCTGTCTGCACAAAATCCGCATCCACATATGCAGGACGATACGGTGCTTTTCGCCTCTGGCCCATCTGGTGCAACCGTATCAGCCTACTTCAGAAGGATTTCGACTCTGTCCAACGCTGGCTTCTGGAGAATCAACTCTTCCTCAACTCAAAAAAAACTGTCTCCCTCACATTCGGCTCCCGAGCAAAATTATCCCGGCTTACCGATGTGCCCACATTCTATACCTTGGATAGGTCTCCACTTGAGGCATGCTCCACATATCGTTACCTCGGCATCTGGCTAGATCAGCACCTGGACTTCTCTGCACATGTAGACGCACTGCAAAAAAAACTACATCCCATGCTGGGAGCTCTCCACCGCAACAAACATTGCATCCCCCTACCAACCAGGCAAGAAATGGTGCAAAAAATGATCCTCCCAATTTTTGACTACGGTGACATCATTTACGGCGCCGCCCCCCCCACATCCTTAGCCAGGTTAAACCCCATTTTCAACTCCTTCTGCCGGTTCGCCTTGGACCTCCCTCCCAATACCCATCACTGCGACCTCTACCGGTCCCTCGGCCTCCCGTCACCCCAAAATCGGCGTTTGCTGCACGGTGTTAGAATCACTGCTAAATTCTGGTCTCACACGCTGCCCTCCTATCTATCAACATCTCTAACCACCGCCCCCCCCACCTACCTACGACCTCAGAAACACTGACGCCAGGCTCCTTCACATTCCTCACAGATCCACCGGATCAGGTCAGGTAGCTTTTAGTTTCAGACTGCCCAAACTATGGAACTCACTGGCAGCCGACATCAGACTCTCTACAAGCACTCCCCAACGTAATGCCCTCCTCAAAGAGCATTTTGCTACCAACTGCACATGCTTTCCCCATCGCTAAAAATTTCCCGGCATGTCTCTTAACAGCTTCAGGCCCACTCTCTACTCAGCACTTTTGCCACTGTCTTCTCCCAACTGCTGCTATAGATCGCCTGCCTACCCAAATAGTATTGTATTTCTAACACTACGATGTAAATGTGAATTTTTTTTTTTTTTTTTATGTTTGTCCATGCTAATACAACACTGCCTGTTATACTCCTCATCCGTTTCATTGTACCTTCCATATGCATCTCAGCTTCTGCATCCACCCTTCTGGACCACCTGATGCTAGCTGCAAATAACTCATGTGCTGAATTTTGGCCACTGTTGCTACCTGCTTACTTTTGCATGTACTGATTATTGTATTTTTGTATTTTTGTATTGCACTCCTGTAATCCCCCTACCCCAGGGCGCATCTGGAATCGAGCGGTACTCTGCTCAGCATGCCTTCCTGGTAAATCTCTTAAATAAATAAATAAAATTACGATGTACACCATTTATAATCATGTTGTTTTGCAGGGTTTTGGTGGGAGCGTCCAGGAGCCCTGTTATGTATCCCCAGAACGTGTTTGTGTTGCCAGCGAAGGCTATGATTTTTTTCCTTGCAGAAGGAGCTTTTAGCTGAGCGTGTCGCTTTTTTGCACTGGTTGCTCAGCTGCCAGTAGGTATGCCAGTCTTGTAGTTTTGCTGAGGCCACGTAGAGACTAATCACCTGCCTAGGGACAGGGCTGGAATAATGCTGGGGGAGTTTAGGGAGCAATGGTGGGGTCTTAGGCAAGTGGTACGCTCACATGAGGTGCTGTTGATCTGTGATGGAGAGGGATCTCTACACTAGGAGCTTCAATTCATGGCTGAAGGAATGGTGCAGAGAGGAACGGTTTGGCTGCATTGGGGACTGGGGACCCACCTTGAGGAGTAAGGGCCAATACAGGGGTGATGGCCAGCATTCATTCAGGAGGGTAACTGCAGTCATCAGTGGATGGTTTAAATGTTACTTTGATGAACATTTAAGCAGGCTGAGTGGGGTGGTGGAAGAAATCAGGGAGGCAGAAACTGTACCCCTCCACACAGGTTGAAGTAGGGTTTTGGGAGAACCTGAGGGGAGAGGAGTCCCCCACGGTGCAAATTAATGAAGGAAGCAGCATGGTAGAAGTGAAGGGGGATGGGAGTGGGAGCATTAGAAAGAGAGTGGGGAAGGAGGGAGGGGAAAAAGGAAACAAGGAGGGTAACAAGCAGAGTGGTATCAAAATCTTGAAGGCCTTATGTGCGCATGCTAGAAATCTAGGAGATAAGATTCCAGACCTAGAGGCCATCATGGCTGAGGCTGTCCTGGATTTTGTGGCCACTACTGAGTCATGGTGCACTGAAATCTATGAGGGGGACATTGGCTGTACCAGGCTATACTCTGTTCAGGAATGACAGAGTGGAAAGGAAGGGAGGAGGTGTGATGCTTTATGTGAGGAAAAGCATAAAAGCAACTGAGATACAGGACTACAAGGGGCAGAGATACTGTAGGTCACCCTGGAGATGGGGAATGGAACCACTGTTTTCACTGGCATGATCTACAGACCTCCAGCACAGGGAGAGGAGTTAGATAAGGGTACTGGTGAAAGTCATTGGCAAGATGGCAGAAAAGGGGGAGGTGCTGCTATTGAGGACTTAAGTCTGCTAGAGTAGATTGGAGTCACCCAGCTGCAGTTTCATTAAGTACCAGGGACATCCTGGACTCCCTGCAGGGGGTGTTCCTCAGGCAACTAGACAGTCAACCCACTCATGAAGGGGCAGTACTGGACCTGCTACTCACTGACAGGGACAGTGTTGCAGAAGTCAAGGTGGGAGGCCACCTGGAGACTAGTGATCACTGTATAGTGTGGTTCATTATAAGAATGGCTGCAGAATGAAAGCAGACAATGGCGAGGGTCCTGGGCTTCAGGAGGGCAGATTTTATAAAGAAGGATGAATGCCTCAGGTATGATCTTGCAGAGGATGATGACCTGGGTGGGGTGGAGGAACAGTGGGTGAAGCTAAAAGGGAGCATAGTGAAGGCAACAAACTCCTGCATCAAGCAAGTGAGCAAAAGCAAGGGGGAAAAGAGACTATTGTGGTTCTTGAAAGAGAGGTGGCATAAAAGGTGAAGACTAAAAGGGTAGCATTCAAAAGGTATAAGAAGATGCAGAGGGAGTAGGATAGGGAAGTGTATCAGGGCAAACGGAGGGAAGCAGGAAAAGCATTAAGGAGCAAAAGGCACAAATTAAAGAGAGAATAGCCCAGGTGGTAACAGAAGGGAACAAGACAGTTTTAGGTATGTAAGTGAAAAGAGGAGGACCAGGGGAGGAATTGTAAGGTTGAAAAGGGAAGGGGGGACTGTGCAGAGGGAGACCGGGGAAAGGCAGACATCCTGAACAAGTACTTTTTATCAGTGTTCACAGATGAAGAAGAAGGGGAAGGGCCACAAAAAAGTAACAGGAGCTTTGAAGGGAGGAAAGTGAACATTAGTCCTTTTTCAGAGGAGAGGGCCCTGAAGGAACTTGCTAATCTGAAAGTGGACAAAGCAATGGTGCCAGACAGGGTATATCTATGAGTACTGGGGAGCTCAAGGAGGTACTGGCTGTACCTCTGACAGTCCTATTTAATAGCTTACTGGAAATGGGAGCAGTTCTTGGGGAGGGCAGATATAGTCCCACTTCACAAAAGTGGTAGCAGGGAGGAGGCTGGCAATTGTAGGGCACTCAGCCTGACATCTATGGTGGAAAGGTTAATGAAATCACTGCTGAAGGAAAAGGCTGTGGCATATCTTGAATCAGTGAGGCAGCATGGATTCACATGATGGGGTGGGGGGGTAGTGTCAAATTAATCTGATAGATTTTTTTGATTGGGTGACCAAGGAATTGGATGAGGATGGAGCTGTGGACATGGCCTACCTAGATTTCAGTAAGACTTTTGACACCATTCCATAGGAGACTAGTAAGCAAGCAGAGTAGCTTAGGAGGGGGTCCAAAGGTGGTAAACTGAATAAGAAATTGGTTAGTTGATAGGCGACAGAGGGTGGTGGTAAATGGAGTTCACTCCGAGGAAGGGAGAGTGACCAGCAGGGTGCCTCAGGTATGAGTGCTGGGATTGGTCCTCTTTAATGTCTTTATAAGTTACATTGCAGAGGAGCTGGAAGGATGGGTCTGGCTCTTTGCAGATGACACCAAAATGTGCAGTAGGGTGGACCAATCGGGAGGTGGGGGTGGAAAGAATGAGCAGAGACCTGAGAAAACTCCAAAGAGTGGTCAAGAGTATGGTAATTGGGTTTCAATGTGAAAAAGTGCAAAATAATGCACTTGGGGCACAAAAACCCAGGGGTGGACTACAAAATGGGGGAGTGGTATTGCTGACCACCGGGCAGGAAAGAGACCTAGGGGTAGTCATATCTGATGACCTAAAGGTGGCAACATAGTGCAACAAGGCAGTTGGGAGGCCTAGTGGAATGCTGAGGTGCATAGGGAAGGGTATCACCAACGGAAAGAGGAAGGTGGTACCTTTGTATAGATCGCTGGTAAGACCCAACTTAGAGTACTGTATCCAGTTCTGGAGACCACATCTCCGAAGGACATAGAGTGGAGATGGTCCAGAGGAGGGCAACCAAATGGTACAGGGTCTGCAACAAAACCCTACGAGGAGACACTAAAGAACATCAGTATGTACACCCTGGAAGAGAGGAAGGGGAGAATATGATAGAGACCTTTAAACACCTCCTAGGAGTAAGTAAGGTACAGGAGGGAAATACTTTTTAGAAAAAAAGGTGCCCAAGAACAAGGGGACATCCTATGAAGTTGGAGGAGGGTAGATTCAGGAGAGAGATAAGGAAGTACTTCTTCACAGAAAGAGTGGTGGATTTCTGGAACAGCCTTATAGCAGAGGTGGTGGAGGCGAAAACAGTGATGGGATTCAAGAATGCATGGGATAGGCATAAGAGAATCTTAGTGAAGTGGGGGAGAAAGTGCAGAGATCATGTAGGGTCTATGGAGATACTGTAGATAGGGAAAATGGGCAGACTAGGTGGGCCAAGTGGTCCTTATCTGCTGTCAAATTCTATGTTACTGTGTCATTACTTCTCCCTTGTGTCCAGTGGTTTCCTCCTGCCCCTGAATAACTGGCCTTACAAGTTGTAGGATTTCCCCGGTGTCCAGTGCCCCCCTGCCATGAATGTCATTATTTGCCCCATATCTCCAGTGGTCCCCCCTGCCCCCATAAGTTCAAAGTCCCCACCCGACCTGCATGCCTTTTCCCTTCTGCGACCACCCCCCACCAGTCTGTCTTCTATAATAGATGCCCTCCCTCATCAGTGACTGGCAAAGACACTCAGCTCACTTCTGCAAATGACCACTGACAGTTCGTTATCATGTGCCTACTGTACGTAGCTGTTTCTAAAGTAGGTGCACGATCATGAACTGTTAGTCAGTGTCCATCTGCAAAGCTGAGTGAACAAAAGGTCTGTGCAGGTCCCCAGTTGGGGGCACATCTGTTGTAGAAGGGGATGGGAGGTGGTCATAGTGGAACAGTGTAGGCATATCAGGGGGGTTCAAACCTATGGGGGGTACGATGGGACCACTGGACACCATGGACAATTAATGACAGTCAAAACAGGGGGATTGGGGGCAGGGGACCACTGGACAGTAGGGATCTAATATGACAATGTGGGGTGTCTGGAGGTGGGCTGGGGGAACCACTGGATACCAAGGCAAAACTGTAATCCTACCAGTGGGGTGTTGGTGGGGGACAAGGGTGGACCACTGGACACCAGAAATGATTAGTATAGTGCATGGCAACAGCACTGAGTGGTGCTGGGGGTGGTGGTGGTCGCAAATCATGTGTGCCTAGGGCCTGTAATTAATCCTTAATGAGATGCAAATAACCTTATAGTGCCTTACTCGTGCTTTGAGTGATTTGCATCTTAAGATAGGAATGTGGCAGATTGTTCCAGAAGAGCAGTTGCCACTGGCAGGCCATAACAGCCAGCTTGCTACCACAGTCCCCACAGCACCGTATCAGCCACATACCTCCTGTGGCCAGTATTAGGCTATGATTTGCTATCACAATCAAGTTAATTAGTGCTTGGCTAGTATATTGGAACATGCCTTTAGTGCTCACAGATTGCCCCAGCATGTTCCAGTATACCTATTGTTATCTTCAGGCACTGATGTGCTCCTGGAGCAAACATTAAGCGGGACCAAACCAGGACCTTTCAATATCCAGGCCCTGGTATCTTATGCTTTCTTCCGTATGTCTGTTCTAACTATCCTAAAGTATACACAGAGTCTCTGAAACTACCCAGCTTAATCATGTTATGCACTTCTACTGCAGATTACCTTGCACAGTAACTTTCGCGTTTTGCACTCTGTTGCATCTGCCCTTTATTGGCTTATTTATTTGCTGTAATTTACAGTACGTCATCACTGCTATGTTTGTGTGATATTCTGTACTTTGTTACTGTATTGATTTATTATTGTATTATACTGTTTGCACATTATTGCTCCTGCTGTTTTTCAGGACTGCTGTGTTTTAAGTGCACTGTTCTATACCTTGTTACTGTGTTGATTTATTACTGCATTGTACTGTCCCCCTTTCCTCTTCCACTAGAATATATCTGGAAATGAGCTGGCTACCAGCTCAGTATGTTTTCTCTGGTAAAACTGTTAAATAAAATGGCAAGAAATGTCAGAATTTCACTGAATTCTAATTTAATCAGGTATTTTCTTAGTGTAGAGTTCTACATGAGGAGGTTGGAATAAACGACCCACTCACCCATAAATAAATTAAATATCATTTACTTTATTCTTATTCCATTCAGACAATAAAACATCCTATATTTTAGGGAAGACCCTTTCTTCAGGGAGTCTGATTAAATTTGTACAAGATAAGATATAATACATAAATTTCCTTTTATTTTGTTACTAAATTCAAGGGTAAATAACGCTGCAGAACTTACTCATTATTTCATTCCTCTCACTTTGTTTCTTTCAGTTATTGTACTCTATTGCTTCCCACTAAAAAAGTCATGAAACAAAAAATTGTTCATTCTAAAACAACTTCACCATTCTTTTATATATATAATCTATCATCTATTTACATTTAGTAGTGACGTTCCTACCTAAAATAGACTTTTACTTTGCTCATGCCCCATGCTCCATTCTGTGGCTCTTTCTCTTATCTGTATTTGTATGCAAAAGAAATTTCATTGAGCTTGAACAACCAAGCTTAATGTTAAAGCATTCTATCCATTTATGAAGTTAAAGTCTTTTATGTCTGATAAAAATCAACTGACCTTACTGGTGCCCGTCAAGGTTATGGGAAGCAAGCACACTGTCCCAAAGTAGCCCTTTATGTGGTGGACCGCATATCAGAATCCGCCAATGTCACATGCTTTGTCCCAGTTGGAGACCTGCGCATACTTGTGAGCCGGACCCACCTTCAGCAGCACCTAGCTATGGAGGTGTCCGATGCAGTTGCTTTCAATATAGTAAACATATCTACATTTGGCTTCAACTTAGGTACTAAGAGCAAAAAAGTATTTGGCAGGCTAAATCATAAACTGAATAACCACATTAAAGGGTACTGTTTCTAACAGATTCCTGGCCGATTAATGAATTGAAGAGGGACCTGCACAATCAAATGAATTCCCCCCAAAACGTACTCAAGACTCCATATTTACAAATTCTCTACATTATTGTTATACAAGGCGGGGGGAGGAAACAAAATGTATGGAAAACAGGGTTATGTTATAGAAGCAGTAATGATTACTTTGCAGTTACAAAGCCCTATAATATTGGCTGCCAGTCAATATACGCATTCATTCCATAAACTGGATATGTTGCCTGAAAGTAATCGATGTAATAGTGTATTGTGGAGTGTTGTTCTGTATAGAATTCCGTCCCTTTCAAAATGCTGTTCTACCACAGTTCCAAGGTCATGGAATGCTGTTCTACCCTACTGTGGTAGAACAGCATTCTAGAACCTCTAGAGACTGCATGAGCCAGTTTCATTTTGAAAGCAAAAGAACTCACAAAACACATTTTTCACACAGTACTATACACTATAAAAAAATACAGGATGAGCAACTCTCTGCACAACCAGTGTGTTTTGCCACCTTGGGTTCTGATTCCCATGGACCTCTCGAGCTTTGCTCTCGAGGTCAGAGGGAATCAGAATCCCTCTGTGGCAGAACACACTGGTTCTGCATAGTTGCCCATCCAGTATTCTCTCTGTATGCCTCTCTCAACAATAATATTTTGGTTAAAATCATGCAGCGTCTACTGTAATCCAGAGAACGCTGTTTAAAAATAGAAATACATCTGCACTCTTGCCATGCAGAACATTGGAAATCCCTTTTTTAGGATTGCCAGTAAACTAACCTTAAGGCAACTGTGAGAAAAGAGGGCATTGTACATGTATTTTTTTAATAACGTTTCTTTTTTTTTTTCAGGTTTCATTTTGCTAAGAACCAAAATGACACTTTGCATCATTTGCAAACAGAAGTCAAACCCACACTGCTGTCGAAACATGACATTGCTCTGTAAGTATATTGTATCTCTTGATACATAGCTGGATACTGTAGAACGAGAGAGATAGATAGATGGATGGATAGATAGATAGATAGACAGATGTAGCAATTTACTTGCCTGCCTCAAAAGAAATGCTTTTTTCATCAAAAGTACAGTATATGGTTCTGTTCTCACGGAAGAGAAGGACAAAACTAAGGATAGGTAAACCAGACCTAAAACTGGGAAAGGTTTGAAGAGGTTGTTGTTTCTGAACCCTTTTTAGGAATTCATTTTCTAACAATATTGATTCATCAATAGCCACATGCTAGCAGAATTCCTGACTAGAGGAGAGTTTGATCCTTGCCATGTGCAGGGCCCCCCTTACCTTGTGTGTAACTCTCTAACCATCAACTCTTTCACAGAATGTAGAAACAGAGAATCTGACAACAGAAAATGACTAGTTGGTCCATCTGTCCTTTCCTATACCAACCTACTCCCATGCACAGCCTAGTGTCAAACCAGAGTTTCTACCATTAACCAAAATGGTGACACAACCCCTTCCTCCCTGGATGCCCTCCTGTCTCTTGCTGCTAGTATTGTCCCCTTGTGTCTATCACGCCCATGTTTGAAGGCTACCACTGTTCTAGTACAGATGACTTTGGGTGAGAGAAGTAGGCCATTGGCATCTTCAGGTTGACCTCAACTTGGGGCCCATAAATTCAGTTCTGCTGTAAGACTTTGACCTCCAATGCAGTAATTGTCATGGGGTAAAGCAGACTATAAATATGTTGGTAGAAAAAAAAGCCTTGAGGTCTGCAGTGAATATTACTTAGTGTAACTATGTTGGTAGAAAAAATCTGTGAGGTCTGCAATGAATATTAATTACTGTAGCTCACATGTGGCAGGTGTAGTTGGCATGCATCTGCAGTGTTGTGACGGAGTCTGCAAAACCCAGTAAGACTGCCATGACCCAGTGTGAGCTACAGTAATAGTTATTGTTCATCGCTGGCCTAAAGGTGATCACCATAGAAACTTAGAGTTTGTCAGCAGAAAGGGACTGCATGGGCCACCCAGTCTGCCCAGATGTTCCCTACCTAGTCTATCACTGCAGACCTTATCTGTTCTCCGGCGACCCTTCTACTTCTCCGCCTGTTCTGTAACACACCCCTATGTCTATCTCATGCTTGCTTGAAGCCCCTTACTGTGTTTGCCTCCACCCCTTCCGCTGACAGTCTGTTTCAAGCATCTACTATACTTGCAGTGAAGAAATATGGCCTTGCATCTCTTCACTCTCTCTGCTGTGCTTTAACTCCGTGCCAGTTACTGCATTCTCTATGACACCACTGATTTTCAAATTATATAATACCCCCTTCAAAAAACAAGTTTTAATATGAATTAAAAAAGCCTAAGAAAACAAGAAATGAAAATATGATCTTGCTATCCTGTTTAGCCGATCACTAGAAACAGGGGAGGTACCCAAAGACTGGAGGATAGCAGATGTAGTCCCCTTATACAAAAGTGGGAACAAAGAGGAAGCGGGGAACTACAGACCAGTCAGCCTCACCTCGGTAGTGGGGAAGATCATGGAAGCACTACTGAAGGAGAGATTGGTGGAACATCTGGTTGTCAATGGACTACAGGACCCAAGGCAGCATGGTTTCACCAGGGAAGGTCATGTCAGACCAACCTCATTGAATTTTTGACTGGGTGACTAGGGAGGTGGATCGGGAGGGCAGTGGACATGGCCTATCTGGACTTCAGCAAGGCCTTTGACACTGTGCCACATAGAAGACTATTGCACAAACTGGGGAATATGGGTGTGGGCAGGACAGTAGGTGTGGGTAGGTAACTGGCTGGGCAGCAGGACACAGAGGGTGGTGGTAAATGGCTGTCACTCACAGAGGGAAGAGTGACCAGTGGGTACCACAGGATCAGTGCTGGGACCGGTACTATTCAATATCTTCATCAGTGACATTGCACAGGACCTAGAAGGCAGAATTTCACTGTTCGCTGATGACACAAAGCTCTGTAACAGAGTAGACACACCAGAGGGTGTAGACAGAATGAGAAGGGACCTGCAGAAACATGAAGAATGGTCAGGGGTTTGGCAGTTGAAATTCAATGCAAAGAAGTGCAAGATAATGCATATGGGGCACAAAAACCCTGGCACAATATATCAGTTGGGGGTGAGGATATAGCATGCACCAAGCAGGAAAGGGATCTTGGAGTTATCATCTCTGATGACCTCAAGGCAGGGAAACAGTGTGACAAGGCAGCAGGTAAAGAATAGGATGCTGGGATGCATAGGCAGGGGCATCACCAGCAGGAAAAGGGAGGTCATAATTCCACTATACAAGACACTAGTGAGGCCGCACCTGGAGTACACTGTGCAGTTCTGGAGATCTTACCTACGTAAGGACATAGACAGGGTAGAGAAGGTTCAGAGGAGGGCAACAAAGATGGTGCATGGATTGCATCACAAGTCCTATGAGGACAGGTTGAAGGCACTGAACATGTACTCCCTGGAGGAGAGGAGGGAGAGAGGGGATATGATAGAGACATACAAGTATCTTACAGGGAGGAACAGGGTGCAGGAATGCACTATTTTTAAGCGAAAAAGATGTTCCAGGACTAGAGGGCATGGGATGAAGTTGGAGGGAGGACGATTCAGAGGAAACGTGAGGAAGAATTTCTTCACAGAACGGGTGGTGGACAAGTGGAACACCCTGCCAGAGGAAGTGGTGGGGGCTGAAACAATCACGGGATTTAAGAATGCATGGGATAGACGTAAAGGAATTCTGGAGGTCAGGGGTAAGGGGCAACAGACTTCCTGGAAAACATAAACTGAACTTACAAACTTAAATGGGCAGACTGGGTGGGCCATAGGCCCTTATCTGCCGACACTGTCTATGTATCTATGTATGTATGTATCTATGTAAAAGATTATAAATGTAGGGCATTACATTGGCTGTGATGGTCTTATTTACTGAAACCGACTCTCGATGCTCGGTGGCACACCTGATCACTCTGAGCTTGTTGGCGATGACAATATGAATGTTACTATAGATATCATCAGGAGTCATGCAGTACTGCTGGGTGGGGTGTGCTGGACTGTGATTCAAGTGCCAGTGGGTGGAGTCCTGGGAGACATGTTACTAGGAAGTATAGGAGTGAAAATAGTGGTAGATGTCACTTGTTGGTCATGTGAATAAATAGTTTGATCCTTGGTAAGTTAAGTTTGAGAAAGGCGAAGAATTCAAATATAGCCACACCACAAAGTTAGCATAAGAGTAGGAGTAGTAGTAGTATGACCAGGAGGTTGTCTGTACACATTCTTGCTGGTTTCTTCAAGTTGCCATTGCTGCTCCACCATAAGTGTATACAGCAGTTTTTGTTTGAGATAGTCTGTGCATCCAGGGGAATGAACGTACAGTACATTGATATTGATCTTGGATCCTGTAGTGTTGTCATGCAGAACTGCATGTCCAATCTCATGGAGTCAGACCTGTCTGTTTGTTGTATCGGAAACATCTCATCTACTTCTTTAACGTGTATTGTATTCAGATGCTGCTGCTGTGAAGATTCAGATGTATTAGCAGTGTCACAATTTCCTGTGGCGATGGATACCAGTCCTATTCCTACTACACTATCTGCTGTGCATTGTGCAGTGAAGAAGGTGGTGTCACACCCAGAGGCCATAGTGAGTCATGACAGAAATTAATATGAGCAAGACTGTATTATTATTATTATTATTATTATTATTATAAAGTAAATATATAGTTAGTTATTTTATTGATGAGTAATGTGATTCAGGATAGAGAGGGGATGAAGAGGGCCGGTGCAAAACACTACTAGATTGCAGCCACATGCCACAGGAACGCATGGTGATGACTTGACGTGAGTGAGACTTTATAACTGTTATTTTTAAGTAAATTAGTTTTTTTTTTTTTTTTTTTTATTTTGTTTGCCATGAGAATGTGATTTATGATGGAGGGAGGGAAGAAATGTCTCTGAACTGTCAGCATTTTAAAAAGGAGGAGGAAAGCATAGCAATTTAGTATGGGCATGTTATGACTCGGAGTATGTTTTTTGTTCTACAACAAATTCAGCACTGGCTGGGGTGCGCACACTGGGCCTGGATCTGGCTGGTGGTTGTTGGACCCTTTGTGATGCAGGGCTGACACTTTGCCATGAGATGCATCAGCTGCTGCCATGGTGGCTAAATTACTTAAATAAACTGTCTTATCCCTCCCCTTCCCATATCTAACTAACCTGACCCAACTATCCCTGCTGCTGCTGCTGGTCCATCTGACCTCAGTGGGAATTAGGAGTGGAAGCGGTTGTTAGGGGATACCATGCTCACAATTTCAGTTATTAGCCAGAACACTGGTTTCCAAAGTTTTAGTAGACTTCACTGATACCTGGATGATTTTTTTTACTATACTGATTCTGACTTGCATTCAGTGGATTTGTGGTGTCATCTGAAAAAAAAAAAAAAAAACTCTCGTGCTGCCGATGCTCATTTTGATTTTCTAGGTACAGTAGGCTGGTTGTAGTGGTGGGGGCCCTGAGGGGTACCTCCAGAGGAATTGGGGGCAGCGATAGTGAGATTATTTATTTTTCGAGCAATGAGAATGTATGTGTCATGTCATACAAATGACAGCATCTCAGCAGTGAGGTATTGCTTTGGAGACTGAACTTTAGATTGTTACATTTCAGATTCTGCACTGTGGGCATGCTCCCCTGGATATGCTACCAAGATAATCTAATCAAAGACGATAGAATATAATAGATGATCATTTTAGTATTTTTATTTAATATTTTTATGTGTTACGAAAACATGAATCATGAAACTGAAGTTGTGATTCTTGGCTTGCCCCTTGACTCCCTTCCCTCGTGCTGTTTTCAGAAACCACTAGTAACAAGGGGAGAAAGACTTTGAGGAATTTGATAGTGAATGCAAGAGAACTTTTTTGGGGGGGGGAGGGACTAGACTTCACATTTCTGGATGGATCATTTCTGTCCTGAGTGAGGGAACTGGAAACACTTGAAGAAGGAAGGTGGGGACACAGTGTGCATCTGGATTGCTCAGGATAAATTTCTAGGGGCTAATGAACCAGGGTTTCTTTGGCTGTTGTACTATCCTGTGCCTAGACCATGTCCTTACAGCCCCACGACCATGGCTTCACTCCCAGTCCGTGTTCCACCATGACCAGTTACTTCTTCACCACAATGGCTTTCTGAACTTGTATTTGGTGGAACTAGCACAGTAGAATGTTAATCTGCTGAGGTACCCCCTCTCAGCATTCAAGTAGGTGGAACAGGACTTGAAATACAGGCCGCCTACCTTACCATGTAAATGTAATATCTAAAAGAACTCTGGCTTCTGATGCCCCCTTCTGTGGTGTTGGTGCCTTGTATTGAGCTTATGAGCAGCTGCTTTTGTGGGTGTACTTTCAAATACACGTCTCTTCATATGGAAAATGCAATTTAGTTGCAGACTGATCTCAGCTAATTTTTTTAGAACTGAAAGGGGCTTAAGTTCTGGAACAAGGAGTGTCTTGACCTTGGTGAGCGACAGGGATGACTGATGATGCATCCCTTGAAAGGGTTAAAGAGCAGGCACCTACTGTCTGGCACCCAGCTCCCCTCAAACATATATAATGGTAGATCTGCTCTACTGTTGACAGGCATTAAAAGTTCTATGCACTTCCTTCTGGTTAAAAAGTTATAGCACCCCAGATTTGCACCCCCATAAAAACAAAACCTTGTCTGACACACCTCCTTTTGTGATGTCAGAAAATGAATACTGAGGGTGCATGTCATTAACCTGTATGTATGCGATATTGTCTATGGTGTTTAGTACTATTTAGAGGTGCCATGCAGACAAATCAAAGCAGCCGCTGGAGTAACAGTCCCTGTTTACTGGAGCAGTCACTTTCGTTGTTCCAGGTGGCAACTCTAACTAGTACTAAATGTCATTGACAAATGGCACCAATATAGATCTATGGAGCACACACAAGCAGCCTTCATTTTCTGACATCACAAAAGGAGGCGTGTCAGACAAGGCTTTGTTTTTATGGGGGTGCTATAACTTTTTAACCAGAGGGAAGCACATAGTAATTTTCATGCCCGTCAACAGTAGAACAGGTATACTATTATATATGTTTGAGAGGAGCTGGGTGCCAGACAGTAGGTACCTGCTCTTTAACCTTGTAGCACTGTTCAGGCCTCCTCATTTTCGGTGGGGGAGGAGAACATAGAAGAGGTACACTGTGAGAAAATGTAACATACTTTGTCTCCAGAATGTTAAGATTTAGTGGCAACTTGGTTCCTAAGAGATCGAGAAATCCCAGTGTGGGGGTAAGATCTTTCAGACAGTAGTTTAGAACTAGAGAGACTCTTCGTTCTGTTTAACAGGTTTATTTTGCATGCCCCAGTGTGTTTTACCCTTTTAGTATTTTACTTTGTATTCTGTAATTTAGTATTATAAATATTAAATATTGATTTAGTTTTTGTTGACCGGGTAAGTGCACTAGACAAATCCTGCCTATTTTCAGGCACGACCGAGGGGGATACAGATGAAATGGCAGCTGATCTTGAACCAGATTAAACTGTTGGTGGTATTTTTTTAGTGAATGAGGGAAATTTGGCCAGGACACCAGGGAAATTCCCCTACTCTTTTCGATAAGTGCCAAGGGATCTTTAACATCCACCTGAACTACCACCAATCCAGGCAGATGGGACCTCGGTTTAACGTCTCATCCGGAAGACGGCACCTCAGAAGTGCAGCACCCCTCTCATGCTGCACTACAGTGTCAGTACTAGGATATTAACCCAAGTGCCAGATGTGGGAACTGAACCCACAGCCTTCTGATCTCCCGGCCTCAGAGGTGAGTGTGCTACCTACTGAGCCACTGACACTGCTATGTATTTAATATTCTCTGCGCACAGTTTTTATGGCACAGGGAAACCCCATTTCTATTGAGCCCACTGGTGCTCCATTACCAAAGAGCATAACTACCAAATATGAAAACCTATGTCTGATACAGAGCAGTTAGAGGTTCCTTCCTGGAAGTGACTGAACAGTTGGATGTGTTGCGAAAGTAAGGCTTGCACTGGGAAGCAGTGGACAGTGGTGGAACAAGAATCAGATCAAGCTACCCTAATAGTCAGCCAGGTGGTGGCAGCATTGAACTACAAAGAGCTGTCCCGATGTCCAGTTACCATTTTCCATTCAAAAGGGTGCATTTGTGAGTCTTACAAGTCTTGCCCTCCAGAGAAGGGTAACTAAAATGGTGCAGGGTCTTCACCAGAAGCCATATGAAGAGAGACTAAATGAGTTTAATATGTATACCCTTGCGGAAAGGAGTGGGGGGGACATGATAGAAACTTTCAAGTACCCCAAGGGAATCAACAAAGTTCAAGAGGGTAGCATCTTTCAGAAAAAGAGATGTGCAAGAACAAAGGGGCACAGTTTGAAGATAGAGGGGGCACGGCTCTGGGGCAATGTGAGGAAGTATTTTTTTACAGAGAGTGTGGTGGACACATGGAATGGCTTTCCTGAGGAGGTTGTGGGGTCAAAAACAGTGGGAGAATTCAAGAATGGATGGGACAGACGTAAGGCAATTCTTGTGAGGATTAGGAAGACTAGGCTGTTGGTTAACTAGAATCTGCAGCTTATCCAGTAGGTAGGGAAATGGGCAGACTGGGTGGGCCAAGCAATCCTTATCTGCCGTCAAAGTCTGTGTTTCTATGTTCTATGTGGTATACCTCCCGTACAGCGATACTTCGACAGCGACATACGTCGATGCCGACAACATTGACATGTCGCTGTAGACGTCCACCCAGGACCAGGCAACACTTCCCCCATCCTGCACCCCCTTCCCGAACCAACTCTGACTCGGAGTTGGAATCTAAAAGTACTGGGAGTGCGAGGAGTTCGGGGGCAAAACCCCTGAAGAAAAAACACAGTCCGATGTGCACGGCTTCCTGCCGACTGCAAATCACGGTCGACATAGAGACTGTCGCTGTGATGCCAGTCGACGAAATAGTTGTCGAATCGGCATCATCGATCCAATCTATGTTACACCCCACCAGAACTAGCATTGAAGAGTTCTTCAGGTCTAGTCATATGAAGTGTTTTAAAATGTTCTTGCTTGAGCATTTTACATTTCAAACTTTGCAGTTTTAACAAATGTTAATATTTTGAATTGTCATTTCTTATTATATTAACATTTCTTAATACATAGCATAGGTCAGTTAAATGATCACTGCTCTCTTCTGCTAGTCGGCTATAATTCTGCCATTGGAATGTCAAGGTGAGTGTGACTACACTTGCAGAGTTTGAACTTTAACATTCTGAAGTTCTGTCTCAGGGAAAACATTTCAGGGCTGAAATTAACTATTTGTATAACTCACAAATAAACACCCTTTAGGACAAGTGTCACTACTATGGTAATTTTTTCTTATGTCCCATATGAATAAGTTGGACAGCACCAGTCCCAGGCCCAATCCCTGAGGCACCTCACTCTTCACCTCCCTAACTCCAGAAAACTCCCTTGTTTATGACCAACCTCTGCATTCTATACCCTGACCAGCTAGTAATTTTATCTCCTAACCCCAGGTCCTCCAGCTTTTTAATAAGTGTTCTGTTGGGTAGAGAACTGAAGACTTTGATCTCGAGGTTTACATTGTTGACAAGGAAACCGCTCGATGGGATTACAGCACGGTTATTGTCCGACCACCATCCATTATTCTTTATAGTGTATGGGGAAAACCAAAGGGTGAGAGACATTTTTAGTTACAGTGCTTGTACCTTATATGTGGAAGAACCTTTCCGCCATCGTCGTCCATTGTGCGCCACATGTATAAAGGACTTGAGCATGCGCATATCCACTCCAGTTGTTATGGTATTGATGTGACGTACTCAAGAGGGGTTAACAACCTTTTAACATCACATCGATACCATAACACCACCATAAACTTGCAGAATTCAGACAATAATAAGGGCTCCTCGTACATTATACGTTTATCAAGTTCATCTGGCAGGGGCTACCTGCCAGGAGCTGTGCTGACTCCTATCATGGAACCTGTTGCTTTCCAAAAATTCCACTGTTCTCTCCTTTGGGAGGGTTTCCATTAGTTAACCAACTATCAAAGTCAGACTGACTGGTTTGTTGTTGCCTGGGTCACCTGTAGCACCACTGTTTTGTGTAGTGGCACCACATTGGCTACCCTCCAGTCCACTGGGACCCCCCTTTTCTTTGGCATGATTGAAAAGGTCAGCCAGTGGTGCTACTAGGGCTTGACTTCCTTCAGTACCCTAGTATGTAACTGATTGGGATCCACTGGTTTGTCCTCAACCCAAGGGCCTTGAGTCCTTTGCATACCCTTTTCGCCATGATCCATCCTGTTTCAAGTGCTGTCCCCTTTCTCCCTCTCCCTGTACTCCACATTCTGGGAGCAACCCTACCAATCCACACTCACTCTTGAAGAAAAAGCAAAAGTACTTGTTTAAAATATGTGGCTTTTGGCTATTGTCCTTGTCCCATCCCATCCCCTGCTGTTGGACCCTTTACCCAGGCCTCTGGTACCTTGGTCGTCAAGTGAATCTGACATCCTATCCTGCTACCACCAGGAAGAAAGCACCTTATTTCTGCCTAAGATGGTTGGAAGTGGAAGAGCTGACCCACTTTGGGGGTCTGCTAGTATGGGAAGGGCTGCCAGGAAGGCCAGCACCTAGGATGCCCAGTGCAGCTTTTTTTTTGTATAAATGGCCCCGACCACAACCTGCATGCACACTAACACATTACAGTCTTGGTGTGGAGGGGTTGTGGGATAACAGATTGACCAGACACCGAACTTCATATTCAACACACAACCTCTGTGTGATGTTTATTCAAAATACAGGAAATGAGATTCTGCAATGCCATATTCGTTCTTCAGTACATCAGACAAAGAACCTCAATGCAGAATCACTGAAAGAAAGGTTACCCCAAAGAGCACTGGCAACAAATCAAGTTTCAAAGAAATACAACATCATACCTACTTCCATAATGCAAAGCATCATGGGATATATGCAAATCATCATGACATTTAGACTTTTTCAGTTTACAACAATTTGCATGCATTTTAAACAGCACAACTAACTTAATTTCTGTAATAGTCACCTAGAACTTTTTACTGTTATCAAAAACACCTAGTGCCATGGTATTTTCAACATTTACTGGTTCCATAAACATAAGGGGCCAGATATTCAAAAGGGTTGCACATGCTCAAGTCCTAAATTGTGCCATTCTGCGATATTCAGCAGGAGTCAGTTGCGCCACTGAAAACAGGCTGAGCAACAGCGCAATGCAAATGAATGCATGCTCAACTGGACGGGGAGGAACCATGCATAAACTGCACAGCCCGATATTCAGCCGGGCTGTGCAGAGTTGTGCAGGCACAACCCCCAACCTGCGCCTGCAGGACTTTGAGCCAAAAAAAAAAAGCTTAAGTCGAGGGCCACCCACAGGTGAGCTGCTGTATTGCAGGGCGCAACACAGCAGCTGCCACCTGTGGCTGCCCCAACTCAGTCCCTGTGCCCCCCCCGCAGCCCGATCGCGGGCATAGTGTACTCCTCCCCCACCAGCCCGATCGCGGGCATCAATGTGGCTGTCCCTCCCCTCCTCCCGTTCACATCCCTGGTGGTCCAGTGGACTGAAATGCCCGATCGCGGGCGGTATGTTTAAACCCCCTCTCCGTTCATCCCTGGTGGTCCAGTGGACCGAAATGCCCGATCGCGGGCGGTATGTTTAAACCCCACTCCCGTTCACATCCCTGGTGGTCCAGTGGACGAAATGCCCGATCGCGGGCAGAAAGTAAGCGGACCCCGAACATCACCCTTTGCCCGATCGCGGGCAGAAAGTAATTGAACACCCGAACATCACCCTTGTGCCCGATCGTGGGCAGAAAGTAAATTGAACACCCCCACCGAACAGCTCCCTGGTGGTCAGTGGACGAAATGCCCGATTGCGGGCGGTAAGTAAATTGAACACCCCCTGAACATCACCCTTGTGCCCGATCGCGGGCAGAAAGTAAATTGAACACCCCCCCACGAACAGCTCCCTGGTGGTCAGTGGACGAAATGCCGATCGCGGGCAGTAAGTAAATTGAACACCCCAAAACATCTCCCTGGTGGCTAGTGTCCCCCACCCACCCATGAAGCCCCACCACCCGCTCCCCCGGCAGCCAGCGGGCGGCAAGCATCCCACCCGCCTGCCGCCCGCCGCCCGCCGACTGACTGCCGGTAGGGCTACGCCCAGAGCCAATGGGCATGCAGCCCTACGGGCAGTCGGCAGCGAGGCGGCAAGGCGGTGGGATGCTGCCGCCTAGCCGCTGCCGGAGCGGGTGGTGAGCTTCGGGTGGTGGGGTGGGGGGACACTAGCCACCAGGAGATGTTTTGGGGGTGTCTAATTTACTTACTGTCCGCGATCGGGCACAAGGGTGATGCTCGGGGTTCAATTTACTTACTGCCCGCGATCGGGCACAAGGGTGATGTTCGGGGTTCGCTTACTTACTGCCCGCGATCGGGCACAAGGGTGATAAGTTCGGGGGTGTTCCATATTTACTGCCCGCGATCGGTATTTCGTCCACTGGACCACCAGGGATGTGGAACGGGGGAGTTTTAAACATACCGCCCGCGATCGGGCATTTCCGTCCACTGGACCACCAGGGATATGTACGGGAGGAGGTGGGGGAGCCACATTGCTGCCTGCGATCGGGCTGCAGGGTGCGTCGGTGCCCGATGGCTGCTGCCTGGCAGGGCGCCAGGCTCAAGTCCTCGGGGATCGGCGCACTTACATGCTAATGGCATGCAAATGGGGCCATAATCAGATGCAAATGACCCCCCCTGTGCCTTGCTTGAATTATGGCCCCATTTGCATGTCACCTTTTGAATATCGTGATTTTGCGCATGGCGCAATGGTACTTGCGCCACCGCAAGTTGAATGCTCCACTCTGACAACTTGCGGTGGCGCAAGTTCCACTGCGCCACGCACAGTGGCTGTGGCTGGGGGGTGATATTCAAAGGAGTTGCTCAATAGCGCAACTCCTTTGAATATCGCCCCGACCACACCCCTGCGCAACTATTTTGCGCAGCGCAAGGGCTTGCGCCTCAGAATGGCGCAGTTTGAATATCCAGCCCCAGGTATGTACATCAATGTATTTTATGACATAGTGCCATTACATACTAAATCCAACAACAATAAACACAACCTGTTTTACATACACTTGGAGGTCACCACAATAACCTCCCTGTACGAGGACCTGAGAGGGAAAAGGAAAATTAAAGAGGATACTGTAGGGGGGCGTGGCTAGCGCAGGCATGACGGAGGTCACATGTTAGCATAGCTCCCGAGGCATCCACATTTATAAGTGAACTTTTCAAGTGACCAGATTCAAATTATAGGGGCGAGTGTTCGAGAAGCGGTAGTTTGACTAAATGGCATCGTAGGGCTCGAAGCAGCGACAAGCAAAACTGCAATTTGGAGATATCGAGCAACGCAGGGAGCAGGGACAGGGCCTGGGCTCCTCATCGCACCAGCAGGCCGACAACGCTGTGCCTGTTGAATCGAGCATCTCCACCTTAGAGCGCTCTTTAGCGGGAGTCCCCTCTACTCTCGAGGCCATGCAGCAGGAGATGAGGGCGGGATTCGCCACGGTGACTGCACAAATGGGCCACTTACAAGTGGTGGTAACCGGCTTGACCGACACTACAGCTACCCACTCGATGCAAATCAGCGAGCTGCAGCAAAGGGTTAGCGACCTAGAGTACTCGCTGCACAGTCTCTTAAGGGAACGCAACAATTATGCAGACAACATCACAGAGCTAAGGGGGAAAATTGATGAGCAGGAAAACCACTCGCGGAGATCAAACCTGTGGATTGTGGGGATACCAGAGGGTGTGGAAGGCAAGGCCCCAGCAGAAGGCTTACAGCAATGGTTGATACAGAATTTAAAATTTCCTCCAGAGACAGCAAAATTTAAAATAGAGTGAGCGCATAGAGTGGGACCTCGTCCCAAGCCAAATGAGAGACCGAGGCATTGCTTAATAAAGTACTTGAGATTTGCAGACAAGGAGCTGATCCTGAATGTGGCAAAGAAGCAGGGCCCTCTCCGTTGTGGTGGCTCGAGAGTGGGAGTTTATCAGGACTACAATCAAGACCTACAAGCCAAGCGGCAGAAGTCCAACGTGGTAAAATCCAAACTGCATGACTTGGGGTGGCCCTTCGCCTTTCTGTACCCTGCAGAGCTCAGGATCAGTCACCCAGGGACACCGTCTAAGATTTTCCTCAATTATCTGGAAAGAGAAAAATGGGTTGCTGCTGCGACTCGGCAAGAGGGAGTGAGATCACCATGTAATTGAGATCCCCTGCAGACCACCTTTCAATATGAACAAGGTCAGAGTTTGCTATATCTGTATCGTGTTGATATGAGGGGTATGCAGGTGGTTTAGATATGCCCTCCTGATGCTGCCTTACTAGAGAATTTTTGGTGCGAAAGTCAGACAGGTCTGGTCTGGCAGCTTGGATCGAACTTTTACTTTTGCGCCACGTCATGCCTTGTGTGTCTTGGTCAGTTCAATGCGGCAGGATCTTGGGGGAAGCAGGCCTTTGCAAGGAGATGAACTTTGTAGTGCGAATCGTCGGTTGGGTAAAGGGGAGTTCATGATTGACTGGACAGCCTAATCTGGTTGAAAATTCTCATTAAGAAGGGACTCCTCCCCCACTGGAATCGACCCTCTGAGTCTGCTGTTCCTGGGAGGCTGACTAGACTTGGGCTTCAGAGAGTACCGACCACATCTGGGGATGTGGTTACCAGAGAGCGACAGGGAACTTATGGAGCTATATCAGGGAAGTGTGTCCCTTCTTGCATGCACTGCATGTTGGCTATGCATGGCGGGAGGCGATGCAATTGTACTGCCTAGACCAAGAGGTTTTGGGGATACAATAAGGGTATAACTTTGTGGGTAATGGCAGTATACAGCATTTTGTTGTGCGGGGATGTTGGTGGGGAGGGGTTAAAGGACATGTTCTTTTTTTTTTTTCTCTTTTTCTCTCGAATCGACTGCACTCCTTACTGCTTATAGAGGGAGAGAACTGAGCTGCATGGGGCATAAGGACTCTTTATACTGTTTCCTGTTGACTTTAGGTTTGTTGCAATACATTTCTATAAAACTGGGGACTAATAATATGACTCACAAGGCTGTTGGGGGAGCACAAGAGGTAATACTGTCCACAGCTTGGATACTTGGTGTGCCATTTCTTTCTCTCTCTCTTCTAGGGTGGAGGTTGCCACGCTTTCCACCTGTGGGGGAGAATGCATTCAGGCCCTGAACAGCAGGTGACCAGCACTGAATCCTGGCTAAAGTAGGTAAACTGGTGTCTTTATACTTGCCTGGTGTGGAAAATTTGGGGGTAAGTTAGCTCTGTGTAAAGAGGTCACAAGGTGGAGGGACATGTAACCTCCTAAATATATGGATGCTCAGGCAATGTTGGAAACTCGCCATCTACAGGAGGGGGAAGTCTGACAGGACATGGGATAGCCCAGTCGAGGGAGGGTTTGGGGGTATTTTAATGGTTGCGTTCACTGCCCTGTTGACATTTTTGGTAGGGTTGGGGGGGTGGTTTTGTTAAAATTGGAGGTAAGTTAATGTTTCAAAAATTAGGTACGAGAGAGGGCACACAGACATCTAGGGCACCATTCTTTCAGTTGGATGCAACAGCACCTTGTAAGGAGTATATACTAGAGGGGAAAAATGGGTTGCCCAATTAATGTGATTACATGGAATGTCAATGGGTTAAAGTCTGTAGTGAAAAGAAAAAGGGTTATGAGTGAGATGAAGCGAGCACAGGTTTGATTAGTCCTTCTACAGGAGACATTCATGTCTGCCCATGAGGCTGTAAAAACCGAACAATACATGGGAGGCCAGTGAGTGTCAGCAGACTTCTCAACCAAAGCCAGAGGAGCATCCATCTGGATCCCTAGAGGCTCGAGGGTCAAATTCACAAAGTGGTCAGCGATGGGGGGGGGCAGATAATGTGCTGGCACATGTGACCATGGAGGATGGCAGTGCAGTATCGGTGGGGTCAGTGTATGCCCCAAACATAGGGGACCAGGGTCTCTTCCAGTGTCTGGCTTTGGACATGGCTAAGCTCCCAGGCCCCTGGGTATTAGGAGGGGACTATATCTGTATTAGAGATACCACTCTAGATAGATCCAACCCAAACCCCATCCCAACGTCAAAGAATGCTATGGCCCTAGGGGAAATAGAAAGTACATATAGCTTAGTGGATGTTTGGAGACACCTGAATCCCACGGGTAGAGAATATAGTTTTTACTCGCACGCACACGGGTCATACGCCCGATTGGATCGGGTGTTGGCCAGTGCCCCTCTTCTGGGTGGTATAAAATCAGCCCATCATTCCTCCATATTGATCTCAGACCATACATACCTTTGAGTGTCAATGTCCCTAGGAGTGATTGGGGAACGGGGCGAGGGGCCTGGAGGCTTGACCCCTTATTGTTAAAGGATAAGGATTTCCTGGCCTACATGACCAGGGCCCTGGAGGACTTCTGGACCCACAATAAAAAGGAGGAGACTTCTTGCTCGGCTAGATGGGAGGCAATGAAGGCATACGTCTGGGGCCAGGTAATATCGTACTCGGCTTTTAAAAAAAGGGAAGCACAAAAGGACCTGGAAGAGCTCAGGCATCGTATTGAGGCTTATGAAGCATCTCATATGAGGTCCCCTACCCAGTCCCTATTCAGAATAGTACAGAAGCTGAAGTGGAAGTTTAATCTTCTACACACAGCCCAAATAGAAAGGACAATTCTTCTGACAGGAGCAGGGGCCTATTTTGATGGTGATGGGGGGGAGAGGGGGCTCCTGGCCTGGCAATTAAGGAAGAGAGAGATGGGGACAGGGCTGTTACTCGTATACAGTCCTCAAAGGGGGAACTCACTACATCGACGGAGAGTATTGGGGAGGAATTTGGTAGATTTTACCAAGCTTTGTACACATCTGAAGTCCCCCCCCAACAAATGCTGGCTTTTTTGATAAGCTCCCCTAAGGCAGTTATCTCCCAGAATAGCAAGTGACCTGGACAGGCCTTTAGAAAAGGCCGAGATACTTAAGGCCATCAGATCTCTAGCAGGGGGGAAGGCACCGGGACTGGATGGGCTACCTATTGATTTTTTTTAAGATGTTTAAAGAACAACTAATCAGACCTCTGTTTGATGTCCTTCAGGAAGGGCTGACTCTGGCTATCCCTCCACCATCTATGAGAGCTACCACAATCACAGTCCTTCCTAAACCGGGGAAGGACCCCACTCTGTGTTCCACTTACTGCCCCATTTCGTTGCTCACAGCTGATTATAAAATCTTGGCTAAAGTAGTGGCCATTCATTTGGAACTGGCCCTCCAAGAACTCATACATCCAGATCAGGCGGGATTTGTGGGGGATAGG
Source organism: Neoceratodus forsteri (assembly GCA_016271365.2). Taxonomy (NCBI): domain Eukaryota; kingdom Metazoa; phylum Chordata; order Ceratodontiformes; family Ceratodontidae; genus Neoceratodus; species Neoceratodus forsteri. The sequence goes on from CM057453.1 coordinate 139,998,473, forward strand.
CAGGGTAAACACAACATCAGAAGAACCATAGACATCCTGCACTCTTGGGGTAAAATGGTGACAAAGCATGAGGCGGCTATACTAGCACTAGATGCGGAGAAAGCCTTTGAGAGGGTTGAGTGGGGGTATATGTTTGAGGCCCTATCTAGGCAGGGACTCAGAAATGGGATAATGGGTTGGATAAAATCCATATACAGCACCCCCCATGAGCCCAAATATTAGTGAATGGAACATTATCTGCCCCTTTTGAGTTGGGCAGAGGGACCAGACAGGGCTGCCCCTTGTCCCCCCTTTTATGTTCTGGCACTAGAGCCGCTGGCGGTGGCCATCAGGGAACATGAGGGGATCCAGGGATTCAGGGGCGGTCTTAAAGAACACAAAATAGCCCTTTTTGTGGACAACATTCTATTATACTTACAGAAACCAGGGGAAGGTCTGCCCGTGATACATGGCCTACTGTTAGAGTATGGAGCACTGTCAGGCCACAAGGTGAACTAGACCAAAAGTGAACTCCTCCCAGTGGGCAGACTGAACAGGCATGGGTTGGTTAGGGTGTTGGGGGGGTCTAGTGATGGTGAGTCAGATAAAATATTTGGGGATCTTCATCTCAGCTAAGACTGGTACACTGTACGCCCAAAATTACGGGACATTAATGAAAAATTTGAGTCAAGATTGTGAAAAATGGAAAAACCTGCCCCTGTCATTGATGGGGAGAGTCAGTATCGTAAAGATGATGATTCTCCCAAGATGTCTGTATCTTTATCAATCTCTACCCATTCGGGTGCCTCTCAACCACTTCAAACAGATAAATTCCCTGGTACATGGCTTCATATGGAGGGAAAAGTCTGCCCGCATCAAGCGAGCAATACTGCAAATGCCAGCCAGCAAAGGTGGGGTGGGCCTGCCCAACTTCCAACTTTATTATCTGGTGGCGCAGCTGGCGTTCCTGCCAAGGGGGAGGAATCCTCAGTTATCAGATTGGCTGAGTATCGAGGAGGAACTGATTGGGGGATCCTTGAGACATATGTATCTGTCTGGAGGAGTAGGGCCCAGGGTGAGGCTGAGCACTAATAACCTGTGCATCCTGGCCACTTTAGGGGCCTGGCATAATGCACACAAAAAATTGGGCGCAGGGGAATGGGGGAAGCTATCCCCATATTCGGATCTACCCACAGTGATTAGGCAAAGTAGAACCTATACTGTCCTCACGCACCAGAGACTGAGAGCCTGGTACTCAAAAGGTATTAGATATGCTCTACAGCTTTTTTGAAGGGGGGAGGCTTTTAGAATTTACAGAAATTAGAAACAAATACTCGGTAGACCCCGGTGGGTATTTTACTTACCAGCTTGTTCGCCTCCGTCTGGGTGTTGCCTTGGACTCGGAACATGGTTGGGCTGAGGCAACCCCCATTGAAATGGGGCTGTATAACCCCCCACCCGCGGCGAGGGTCCTGTCCATCTATTATCACACTTTGCTGGGAGCAGAGCCAGATCAAGCCCAACTCATTAGACGGTAATGGGTTGGGGACTTGGATATCAGCATTAATCATAAGGACTGGCACAGTGCAGTGAAACATCTAAACATGTGTTCAAGAAACAACAGGCTGCGTCAGATACAACTCAATTTCATGTATCAAGCTTATCTGACCCCGGGCCAGACTCCACAACATGAAGTCGGATAACTCACATTATTGCCCTAAATGTCTACAAGGGCAGGCGGATTTCCTACCAATGGCTATGACTTGTCCTAAAGTGGCTTCCTTCTGTGCCGAGGTGCACAGAATAATGGAGTCGACCCTTTTGATGAATTTGCCCAGCACCCCCCTGGAGTCAGTGTCAGTGGCTCAGTGGGTAGCACACTTGCCTCTGAGGCCGGGAGATCAGAGGGCTGTGGGTTCAGTTCCCACATCTGGCACTTGGGTTAATGTCCCAGTACTGACACTGTAGTGCAGCATGAGAGGGGTGCTGCACTTCTGAGGTGCCGTCCTTCGGATGAGACGTTAAACCGAGGTCTCATCTGCCTGGATTGGTGGTAGTTCAGGTGGATGTTAAAGATCCCATGGCACTTATCGAAAAGAGTAGGGGAATTTCCCCGGTGTCCTGGCCAAATTTCCCTCATTCACTAAAAATACCACCAACAGCTTAATCTGATTCAAGGTCTGTTGGCATTCATCTGTATCCCCTTCCCCCGGGTCGTGCCTGAAAATAGGCAGGATTTGTCTAGTACACTTATCCGGTCAACAAAAACTAAATAAATAAAAAAATGTAAAAAAAATTGTCATTGGGAGCAGATTCTCTGAGAGTTATTGGGCAAAATGGCCATCCCCTATGGGAAATTGCGCTGGTCAAGGCGAAAAAAACATTAGCCCAGTCTTGGTTGGCGACCAGCCCGCCCTCGGTGCAACAATGGATCAATAACATAAAATTATGTCTCTCTCTTGAGAAAATTCAACATTCAACAAATGGTGATGTGGCCACTTTCAACAAACTGTGGGGCCCTTTAGAGAAAGCCATAGAAGATGGTATTTTTCCGGTATAACCCCTGTTAACAATTTTGACATTCCTGTTCATTTCCACAAAACATGTGTAACCTGGGTGGCTGCCTACAATCCTGAAAAGGTCCTGAGGATTATATGTCAGGTGGTGCCTAGTAGTTGGGCATGGTGTCCAAGTGTATGCTCTTCCTTCTCTGTATTGATTGTAATGGTTGGTAATAATGTATTGCTGCATGCTTGTTTACCTGATATGTACCTGATGTACTGATGCTTCTCTCAAATAAAAATGTTTTACAAAAAAAAGAGGACACTATAACATAGTCAAGAAAGGGGAAGGGGTGCCCATAGGTGGCCAATCTTATGGACTAGAAATTGTAAAGGATAGAATAGACTAAGAAACAGAAGAACTGTTGAAACAGATTTAAGAAAAGGTCAGTCCTCAAGAGTGGCAAGAATTCCCTATCACACTTGGGTTGGGGATGCTCTGCAGCATGTGTTTATCTATGTGGCCAAGGGTGCCTCTGCAAAGTCATGACCAGAAGGGCTATAACAGTGGTGTGTGGCCATCCATCCTGTGGGAGGGAAGCATTATATGGATGCTGTAAATCCCTTCTAGACAGCCTTCACTCCTGATGCCCATGGGTCAAGGCATGAACCGGCCATCCATCCTGTGGGAGGGAAGCATTATATGGATGCTGTAAATCCCTTCTAGACAGCCTTCATTCCTGATGCCCAGGGGTCAAGGCATGAACCGGCCATCTATCCTGTGGGAGGGAAGCATCATATGGGTGCTCTAAATCCCTTCTAGCCAGACTTCATTCATGATGTCCAGGAGTTGGGGCATGAACCCAGGTTGCCAGAGTGATGCCCCAACATGCAGCACCATGGAGACAGCTGCTAGTTCTTTTTGAATTATTGTTCACTTGCTTTCTACCTCTATTGCTACCACTGCCGCCTCCAGATTTTCTCTGAGCATCTTCGTTGTCCCCAAATCCTCCCTTCAGAAGTCCAGTACCATTGTTTTTAACTTAATGCTGTGCTCCTAATGTTAGGCTGAACCACACTGACCAGTGGTAAATTACTTGTCCCTAGGGTTCTTTTGCTCTGATGTTCCCTACCATGTCTGTATTTCTTAGTTCTAGGTCAAGGATAGCCCCCTCCCTGGTTGGTTCTTTTACCCCCTGTACCAGAACACAGTCTTGCATTACATCCACAAGTGTCTGACATCTAGCACCTAGACCCAGGCTAGGGAGATTTCCCAGTCCATGTCAAGCAGGTTGAGGTCCCCATTAGTACTACCTCCCCCATTGCTGATAGCTTCTTAATACCATATAGAGTATGGTCTGTATTTGTCCTTCTTCTAACACCAGAACTCTTTCACTGATGCTTTACAGCAAGCATCATCCCCTAGGCAGAGAGTGATGTCCTGGAGATAGAACTTTATGCTAATTAGAGAATTTAGAACTAAGGTTCAGACTCTGACGTGGAATCTACAAATGAGCATCCACTCACAGGTGTTCTCCAAGATATCATTAAATAAATAAAAACTCAGCAGTGTGGCCGGCTCCCACTCTAGCCCTAACATCAGACTTGTTTCTCTGCCTGAAGGTAGCAGTTGCCCTGAAGTCAGCTCCAGTGTTTCTGGTCTCCAGACATGTTATTGTTTTATTTAAGGAAGCATTTGACTGTTTTATTTACTTCTCTAATAGCTCTGCGTTAGTCAGGCTAATGTTTATATTTTTTGAATATCAGCAGTTTCTCAGGTTCCTTATTGGTTCTTAAGAACCAGAGAAGGCCCATGCATAGCGCTGGTCCTGCCTGAAGGGAACTATATATTTTTTAATTTATTGACTAGTTTGTGCAAAAGATTTGTTAGAAATCCCTTTTTGGGGGATTTAAACCTAGCAATTTCACTTTTTTTTTTTTTGCAGTTTCTCTTTATGCCCCCTCAGTCTCCACTGTCACCTGCATTTTCACTCAACTCCCCTCACCCAGACACCTCGCACCCCGGAGATCCCCAATGAAGTTGTGATTATACCCCCCAGGTGGGGATGTAATGGGACTCCTCCCCCTTGAGCCCTTCGAACCTTGAATTTTGGGATCCTTGTGGACCACGGCACCGCTCTGAGGGCCAATATTCAGACCCTCTGTTGGTATTGTGCCGGGGCTGATCTTTTTTCAAGTACACCCCCCTCGAGGCGTGACATGTGCTGGGACTTCAAGGTGCACACTGACGTCTGTCATGCCTCCTCACCTACACAGGACTCGAGCTTGCTGTGCCTGTGGCCGCCGCCAAAGGCCAGGCATACATGAAGTCAATGCTCTCTCCCCTCAGATGCTCAAGCCTCATCCCCTGGTCATCTGTCTGACATCCCAGACTTGTTTCTGAACCTGGTTCGCCAGCATCGCGAGTGGTAGCACTACCACTGTGCCGGCAGGCCAGCCCCAGCGGTTTTACTATTTGTTATAACCACGGTTCCTACCCAGAGGGAACCGAACCACTAATACCCTAAACATAAAAAAAAAAAAAAAAAGTTCAAGTAAAACCACTCCAATTCATTACATCTCCTGTTATTTGGGAACCAGAATTACATAATTTTCTCTCTGAGCCAAATTTAATTACCTCAGGTTCTGTGACAAGTGCAGTTTGGCATCTATTGTGGTCATGTGTACTCTTTTCTGCATTTTGTCAAGTTTACGGTTGCATTTAGTGCAAGTGATTTGGCTGCATGATGTCATTGATGATGTCAGTGGTAGCACTTTTAGGTCTTGGTCTAGGATTTCACATCTGCACAAGTCTGAGTTTGAGGCCCTGTATTGTACAATTTTGTTTCTTTCTGACTACAATTGTTGCTTTATGAAATTCATTGTTAGATGACTTTGCAGAAGTAGTGAAGGGTTGCAGCAGAGCTAAATAGCAGACTTTCAGATAATTGAACTTAGTTCTACAGTATGTCTTAGTGAAAGTAGTCCTGGCAGAGGCTGGTCTAGGTTTGAATATGATTTAAATCCCCTGTTTTTCAGGTTGTGGCATAACTTCTCCACCATACGAACTGCAACTCACTTACCTGCAGCTCAGTGGTACAATAAATATGTGTTGGCTTAGCAGGCAGAAGATCATAGGTTCAAATTCTGGCAGGGACTTAAACTTTATTTTGTAAGATGGAGACTCATGTGAGTGGTGATTAATGGCAGTGTGTAGTTGGAAAAGTAAACTACATGAGAAGCAAATATAACTAAGAACAATAATTTGTGAAAGTGACTCACCTGCTGAGATTATGTCCCCAATCGTCTGTTTTGCAGTTCATGACATAACCTCTATACCATAGGAAATGCAACTTACTTACCTGCAGCATAGTGGCACACTGAATGTGTGTTCAGTTAATATACAAAGGATCAGTTGTTTAAATTCAGGTAGATAAGTTTGAATCATGGCAGGGACTGAAACATTTTGTCAACTCTTTTTAAGCTTTAAATTCACTTGTGTGGCAATTCATGGTGGTGTTGAGTTGTAATAGCTAAATGTACTTCTCATATAAGTTAGTAAGAACAACGATATATAAAGTTTAATTGCCTGCTAAGATTAGATTCCCAGTTGCATGTTTTGCAGGTTTTGACATTACATCTACATCATAGGAACTTCAACTCACTTACCTGAAGCTCAGTGGTACACTAAATGCATGTTTGCTTAACAGGCAAGAAAATCAGTGGTTCAAATACAGGTAGACACGGTTTCAGTCCTATCAGTGACTTCAATATTCTTTTCAATTTTTTTTTGTGAGATGGCAACTCACTTGAGTAGTCATTCATGGTGGTGCAGAATTGGATTAGTAAATTCTACGAGTAAATTTAGCTAAGAAGAACCATTTGTGAAGGTAAATTGCCTGCTGGGATTAGATCCCTGGTTACCTGTTTTGCAGGTTGTGACATTACCTCTACACTGTAGGTACTTTACCTCACCTGCATCTCAGTGGCACATGGCATGACATGTGTTAGTTTAGCAAGCAACAGGTCAGTGGTTCAAATCCTGACAGGGACTTAAAACATTTGTTTAATTTTTTTTTGTTTGTTTGTAAGATGTAAACTCATTTGAGTGGCAATTCATGGTGGTGTGGAGTTTGAATAGTAAATTATATAAGAAATACATTTAGTAGGGTTTTAAATAATTGATTAGCAGTTTTTTTCTTGGGACTATACTAACTGTACAGAAAGTATTTATATAGATTGTCTAGAAGTGCTGTGTTTGTTAAACACAGTGAGGTAAGAGCTATGCATTTTCACAAAGATTTAGCACTTTTATGAGCAAAACGCTAATCAATTTTTAGAGTTAAATCAATCCTGATTTAGTTAAAGCAGCAGTGCAATGAAAATGAGCAAACATTTGTCCCCACTTATTTTCTTCCTAATCAACACCAGATGTCTTCCAGTTTATTTTGGTGGTGACATTTTCTTTTCTGTTATCATTTAAGAAGTTTATGAAGGTTTTAAAATAATTATTTCTCAAGAAAAAATGGACACCTCATTTTTGCATAGAAGAAAATATTGAAGACCTGAGGAGGGTAAAAATCCAGACAAAAATGCAGATGTACAGTACACAGCATAGGAAGTATCCAGAAAACCCAAATCAAGTACATTTAGTTAAGAACCACAGTTAATTAAGTTATATTGCCTCCTGGGATTAGATCCCAAGTCACCTGTTTTGGCAGGTTGTATCATAACCTCTACACCATAGGAACTGCACCTCACTTACCTGCAGCTTGGTGGCACACTAAATATGTCTTTGATTAGCAGGTAAAAGATCAGCAGTTCAAATCCAGGTCAACGCAGTTTAAATCCTGAGAGGGACTTAACATTTTTTTTCAAATTGTTTTGTGAGATGGAAACTCACTTTAGTGGCAATTTATGGTGGTGTGGAGTAGGAACACTGAATTATATGAGAAGTAAATTTAGCAAATAACAATTTTTGAAGGTAAATCGCCTGTTGGGAATAACTCCATAGTCCCCATTTTTCCAGGTTGTAAATTAACCTCTACTCCACAGGAACTGCATTTCCTGTACCTACAGCTCAGTGGCACACTGAATGTGTATTCACCAAGCAGGCAAAGGATTAGTGGTTAAATCTACATAAGCACACAGTATTCTACATTTTAAAACATAAGTGTTTTTGACTTTACAGGTCTAATTTTGCTCTTTTAGTCCCAGTGGTACTTTGATTGGTTTGGGGAACAGAAATGTTCTATTTAAGATCTTTAGCATTTGGTATGACTAATAGACCTAAGAAAAAGAAAACAGGACCAACAGGCTTTAAAAGTTTGTGCTAATCATTTTCATCTCCTGGCAAAGACAGGCTGCCACAAGCTCTGTTTAAGGTGCCTGAGTCCAAATCATGATTTTACCAATTGTGAGCTCTGTAAAAATATTTTCCCTAAAACCTAAAAGAAAGGAAGGAAGCTAAAAAAAGAGAAGAATGTATGGCTTCTCAATCTGCCTCTGTCACCAAAACACAGTAAAGACTCTGAAGGAGTTCCTGGTGGTGGTGGAAAGTATGCATCATAGGGTCCGTCTCCTCATAAACAGCAGCAGTCTTTGTAAAGGGGGACAGAGAGAGAAAAAAAGATAAAGCTGCTCAGCTATCAGATGAGCATGGTAAAGATGATAAAGATACCAGGGTGTCTGAAAGGGGGAACTCTGAGAACGGTGCGGGCAAAAGTACAAATAAAAGAGCCTCAAAGCAGGCACTGGAAATGGTGTCTGCCAAGGAAAAACAAGAATGCCTTTGCCTCTCCTGAAAAAGGAAAGGAGCAGATATTGGACCCAAGACTAATGCGCTCAGCAGCGGACGTGGTAAAAGTGTAAACGTTTCGCCAGGCCTCCCAGGACATGGGATATTTTATGAAGACACCTGCTCCCCCTTCCCAGGCTCAGGTTCTAGCTTGCCTCCTGTGGAAGAGGAGGATATGTATTATGAAGAGGAGGAGGAAGGTGAACCTGTTCCATCACATGGTTCACTTGAACAGGAGTTGGCTCCCTTTCAAACAACATGAAATCTTACTGTATTCTAACATTATGCAGTTAGCCCCAGCACTTGAACTGCTCCAGAGAGGAAAGAGTTAACTCTATGCCAGAGCATAGAACGTTGAGCTTGAGCTTGGTTCAAACCTCTGTCTGCTGCACATTCAAGTGTAACCGTCAGATTCTTATGAGCTAATCCTAACTAACTACACCTGCAAGGTGGAAATTGTAAAACTACTAGCCAAAAAGGCAACCAAATGTTTTGGGACCCCAAAAGACTGAAGTTGAGAACTCCAAAACAAAAACTAGGTAGTGAACAAACATAACTATAAAAAAACAATATAACATAACCCACTCCCCTTCTCTATATAGGGGGAGTGCTAAGTGCACCCCTGAGGTGCAACGCTGCACCTGCCAGCCCACTTCCCAAAAAACAGGTTTTGAGAGGGGAGGCGGGGGGAGGTCAGAATAGCCCTTCTGTCAGTCATCCACCCTGGTCACGGCACCTGGAACTCCCATCCGCAATCCATTGCCATTTTTCTCCCCGGCTTACCCCTGGAGGGCGGGGCCGCGGCACCGGACCCCTATATCCAAGCCACAGGATTGTATCTGATCGGGGAGTGCGGCGATGGTGGGCTAATCAAAGCCCCAGGGAGGGCTTCATTGAGACAGAGGGCTCACCCCTCCTGTTCCTTTTTTTCCACTTTTTCTCAGAGGCGGGGACGTGCAATGATGCCATCGTCTGCCCCGCCTCCCTGTCTATCGAGTGCCAGTAGTGTGAGTGACTGCTGGCCTCCGCCAGGGGTCCTCATTGCGCTGGGCACTACCCCGCCCTCCCCCCTGAAGAAGGAGTGCCATCCATGGGATGCGCCATCCTTCTCCCCTGGCCAGCCCTCCAACGACCTGGGTCCGTTCCTGAACCCGGTTCGCCGGCGTCGCAAGCGGAAATCCAACTGCTATGCCGGCGGGCTGGACGAAACTCAGAGCAGTTTTACTAGCTCTAAAACATTTTCTCCCCTAGTCCAGGGCAGGGTGGTACAGGTCAGAACAGACAATACCACCATAATTTATTACTTAAACAAGCAGGGAGGCACAAAGTCAGGCCTTCTCTGCACAGAAGGCATAAAAAATTTGGACTCTGGCCTACTCACTGGGAGTATATCTGCAGGCAATTCATTTGCCAGGGAAAGACAATACCCTGGCAGATGTTTTGAGCCAAATAAATCAGGCCCATCACGAATGGACACCAAACAGACAGGTGGTACAAGTTATTTTCAGAAGGTGGGGCACTCTAGAGATAGATTTGTTCACTTCCCACCAGAACCTCCATCTGCCACAGTATTGTTGCAGACCACTAGATCAGGGAACATTTACTCTGGATGCTCTGAGTCTGGATTGGTCAGGAAGGTTCCTTTCTGCTTTCCCTCTGATCTGCAGCATTACTGATCTTGATAGCTCCACACTGTCCAAGGCAGCCATCGTACTCTCTTTTGCTCTCAATGTCTTTTGCAAACTTAGTACATCTCCCTCAGAGGCACAACCTACTGACCTCCAACCAGGGAACTCTGTTGTTCCCGAATCTCAAGTCCCTCAATCTCAAAGCTTGGCTCTTGAGGACTTAGAATATGCTAATTTAAAACTTTCTGACCTGTTTTAAATATTCTAAGAGGTTACAGAAAACATTCTACTACAAAAATCTATTCTTCCAAATGGAAGAGATTTTCTATCTGGTGTTCGGACAAGACTCTGGTACCAGCCCAGGTTGGATTGCCAGTGGTATTGGATTATCTCATCTGTTTACGTTCTCTGGGTCTGCAGCCCAGTTCTTTGAAGCTTCACCTTGCAGCATTGTCTGCTTACTTTTCTGTTGGGAAAAAGGTAACATTAGCTTCAGACCCTATTTTTAAAAGGTTCTTTAAGGGCCTGAATCATTTGCATCCTCCTCACAGGCCACCAGTGCCAGTTTGGGACCTGAATGCGTGTATAGCTAACCTCATGTCTGCTCCATTTGAGCCCATGGCTACAGCTCATCTAAAATATGTCACTTGGAAAACAGTTTTTCTAGTGGCAATGACTTCTACAAGAAGAATCAGTGAGCTTCAGGCTCTCTGTATAGATCAGGACTATATCTCTTTTCATAGGGATAAAGTAGTCCTTAGAACAAATGGAAAATTTCTCCCCAAGGTAGTCTCTGATTTCACTTAAATCAATCCATCACTCTCCCTGTCTTTTTCACCGATCATGGCACTTCTTGTGAAAGGAGGCTTCACAGTTTGGATGTGAAGAGGGCCCTCGGTTATTACATGACAGCCACAAAAGACCTTAGACAGGATAGAAAGCAATTGTTCCTGACTTATGGGGATGTAGGAAAAGGTAATCCAGCCTCAGAAAGATCCATTTCTCGATGGGTAGTCCAGTGTATCCAATTCTGTTACACTAATGCTGGTAGGGAGCCCCCATCAGGATTGAGGGCTCATTCTACAAGAGGGACAGGTGCTACTTTGGCAGCTGCCAGGGATGTCCCATTGGTGGATATATGTAAAGCAGCTACCTGGAAAACAGTACACACCTTTACAAAACACTGCAACCTGGATATTTTATCCAGGAGTGATGCTAGGTTTGGCACAGCAGTCCTGCAAAGTCTGTTTCCAAAGTTGAGTCATGTGCCCACCTCCAGGGGTTCTGCTTAGTAGTCTGCATAAAGTTATGAATATACTGAGCATTACTGGGGTTAGAAGAAAAAATTACTTACCATAGCAGTCTTGTTTCTTACCAGTTGATGCTCAGATAGTCATAACTTCCCTTCCTACCTCCCCTTCCAGAACTTCAGCCTCTGCACTCCGCATGCTGGTGCCACCATGTCACAATACACCCCTGGAGTGAAATTATTTCCTCTGCACCTGTATTAGTTAGGTGAACAGAGTTTCATTGCGTTTATCTTTTTGGTATTTTCTGGCATGTTGTTCTAACTTTACTTAATTGTTTGTTCCTCCAGTTGGAGGTTTATTTGTTTTTGGTAAATCCATATTGCTGGGTAACCCCAATTTTAATGATAAAAATGTTAGTGCTATGTTTTTCTGGGCCTACCTTTTCAGGCTCCTTTATAAAATCTGAAGAGGTTAGAACACAGTCAGTTAATAGAGGCAGTGTCTGAAAGATGCTCATGTGCAAAGTGTTCCATCATTTGCATGTATGCCATCTCTCCAGGCAGTCCAACCCCTCAGGCTTACTGCATAAAGTTATGAATATCTGAGCATCACTGGGAAGAAACAAGATTACTATGGTAAGTATTTTTTTCTTATTCACCCACAGAAAGAATTCTGCTGGCACTGGAAGTAAACACATTGCTACAGGCAAAAGCAGTGGAAAAAGGTCCCTGCCTTATAGTTGGGCAAGGACCGGTTTTCAGGATACTTCCTGACCCTCAAGAAGAATCAGGAGTGGCGACCCCTTTTAGACCTAAGATAACTAATCAAGCATATAAGAAAGTAAAGATTCAAAATGGTCACACTGGGCACAGTAATGTCATCCTTGCAAATAGGAGATTGGCTGAGGGCACTGCATCTGAAGGAATCCTATTTTCACATCCCAGTCAGACCTACCCACATAAAATACCTCCAGTTTAGACTAGGAAATTTCCACACCAATTTACAGTCCTCCCCTTTGACCTCACCTCAGCACCAATAGTCTTCACAAAGTGCTTGGTCTTGGTGGCATCACATCTGAGAAGGAAAGGTGTGGTGGTTTTTCCCTATTCGGATGACTGGCTAGTTTCACGGAAAGCAGAACAAGAGACAAAGTGCCGTATCCAAATGGTAAAAAAAAACAACTTAGAAAGTCTGGGGTTCCTGATAAACCTTCAGAAGTCCAAAACAGAGCCTGTTTGGGTACTAGACTTCATGCAGTAGGTTTAGAACTAGATACCCTGCAGGGAAAAGCCTTCCTCCCTCAGGAAAGGGTAGCAAGCCTGATTGCCACTGCAAAATGCTTCACATTTGATCAGCCAAGGCCTGCAAGAGATTTCCTACAGATACTGGGCCACATGGCTGCATCTACAGCAGTGGTTCCATGAGCCAGGTTTCAAATGAGGGATGTTTAGTAACACTACAGTGACACAGAGACCACTGATCTCAAAGATGGGACTCTCTCTTCAAGCTAGTGTGAGTCACAAAGACATTGGTATAGGCACTAGAGTGGTGGAAGGACAAAAACAGCCTCAGGAAGGAAATACCCTTCCTCCAGCAGTCCCCAAAAAGTATCCTCACAACAGATTCTTCCCTCCTATGAGGGAGTGCCCACCTGGAGGACCTCACAGTAAGTGGCATCTGGAGCTCTGAGGAAACTTGGGAGCACATCAGTCTCGTGGAACTCTGGGCATTGTTGCTGGCATTACAATTCTCCTCCCAGCTACAAAGTCAGTCTATTCAGATTCGAACATACAATACCACTACAATGTATTACATCAACAAGCAGGGAAGAACAAGATCCTGGAGGTTGTGCACAGAGGCAGTGAGGATCTGTGGCTTACTCCCTAGATGCAGAGATCTCTGCAGTACACTTTCCAGGCATGGGCAATGTCCTGACAGACTCACAAAGTAGAATGTATTTATTTATTGCATTTTGTTGACCAGGTAGGCCTACTGAGACTAGAAGTCCCTTTTTCAGGGGCAACCTGGGGGTGGTACAGATGGTGACCAACTGAACCAGGATTAATCTGTTGGTGGTATTTTTAGTGAATGGGGGGATAATTGGCCAGGACACCGGAAAATTCCACTACTCTTTTTGAGAAGTGCCATGGGTTCTTTAACTTCCACCTGAACAACCACAAGAACAGGCAGACAGGACCTCGGTTTAACGTCTCATCTGAAAGACAGCACCTCAGGAGTGCAGCACCCCACTCATGCTGCACTATAGTGTCAATATTGTGATTTAACCCCAGTGCCTGGTGTGGAGATAGAACACACAGCCTTCTGATCTTCCAGCCTCAGAGCCGAGTGTGCAACCTGCTGAGCCACTGACACTGCTGTAATCAGTCAGAAAAAACATGAATTGACCCTGAACCAGCACGTGCTGGTCACAGTTGTTTTTTTTTAGAAGATGGAGCACTCCACAAATAGATCTGTTTGCCTCTTGGGAGAACAACCAGCTCCCACATTTTTGTTGCAGGACACCAACAAAGGGTACAGTCCCAGAGGACACTCTAGCCCTGGATTGGACAGGGAGGTTCCTGTATGCCTTCCCAACACTTCCACTCATACAGAAAGTGCTCATAAAGCTTGGGAGGGAGCCAGCAACTGCGATCCTAATAATCCCAGACTGGGCCAGGCATACCTGGTATTAAATTCCCCTGGCCCTGTCCAGCAGCAATCCAGGCAGCCTGCCACTGATGTGCAACCTGCTGACTTTGTCTCAGGGCAGGATAACATTCCCAGGACTTATGGCATTATGTCTGAGGGCATGTTTCTTAAAGAGCAAGTGTTTTGTGGTTTAAATCTGTTAGAGGAGGTCCTGAGAGTGCTTAAGGTTTCTAATAAACTAGCAACCAGAAAGCATACTCCTCTACATGGAAGAAATTCTCATACTGGTGCAACCCCAGGAAGATAATACCAATGCAAGCGGGCTGCCTGCAGTCCAGGGCAACCTGAAACATATACAGTCCTTAGGCCTGAGACCATCAACTCTAAAGGTACAAAGCACACAAAGAAAAGACAGTAATGCTAACATACACTGCACAGAGCGTTTAGAGCGATTCATAGCATTACCCCAGTGCTTCGTGTCTTCTCTGGGGCACTTTATCAGGACAAAGTGTCCCGGAGAGGACACAAAGCACTGGGATAGTGTGCTGTGGATTCTCACTCCTGAATGTATACTTTGTGGCATGTTATTTTGGCATTAGTGTGCTTTTCTTTGTGTGCTTTGTTTCTGTTATTTTTCGAACTAGCACCCACTTGTTCCATGATGCGCAAAGGCATTTGTGTATATTAACTCTAAAGGTACACATGGCATCAGCGTCAGCCTACACATCAGCAGGCAAGGGCATGTCCTTGGCCTTACAATCTGTTGTTAAAAGGTTCTTTATAGGCCTCAACCAACCATACCCCTCTATGAGGGATTCAGTCATTCCATGGGACCTGAACATTTGCCTTGAACAGCTGATGGAGGCCCCCTTTGAGCATATGGCTACTGCTGATTTAAAATATGTTGTGGAAAACCATTTCCTTGATGGACATGTTATCTTCCAGGACAGTAAGCACACTGCAAGCCCTCTACTCAGATTCAAACTACATAATCTTCCACATGGACAAGGTAGTCCTTAGGACTAACAGGAAGTTCCTACCTTAGTTGGTGTTGGAATTTCACCTGAACCAGTTGCCCTTCCTGTGTTCTACCTTGAGCATTCCGATTCTGCAGTATCTGGATGTCAACAGAGGAAATAGCCACTATCTGAACTGGGTGTCAGGTACCAGGGTATCCAGTGTTTTGTTACCTATGGTGAGGTAGGCAAATGTAAACCAGCAACCAGGAGAACCGTCTCTCATTGGATAGTCCCCTGCACATAGTTCTGTTCTGAAAAAGCTGGAAAAATACCTCCCAGTGGCCTAAGGGCCCATTCCACACGGGGTGCCTCTGTCTCTGTGGTAGCCACAAGGGTCATCACACTACTGGACATTTGTAAAGTGGCTGCCTGGAAAAGAGTGCACACCTTCACAAAACACGGTTGCCTGGACATACAGTCCATAAGGGATGCCAGCTTTGGTACTGCTGTCAGGTTCTGGGCCCAGCCACCCAAAGTACTGCTAAGTCTGCTTGTTTTAAAGCATCAGTGAAGGATTCTTGGTGTTAGAAGAAAAAAATACTCACTGTCATAATGTTGTTTCTTCCCAGGATCCCTTACTGTGATTTACACTCCCTGACCCTGCCTCCCCTTCTAGAACCTGAAAATAGGTTCACACAAGAATCAGTTGGTGTAAGTAATGCCTTGGAATATCTAAAAAGTATGAAAAGAAAGCACAGTCCCTCCTGAGGAGAGTGTAACTCTTTGTGGTTCTGAGGGCACTTTAAAGCTAGATTATTCATTATCAAAGGTTGGTCAAGGAATGTCAAAATACGTAACCGGCATGGAATGGGAAGGGGGGAGTTAACTATGTAATAAACATACTAACATACTAATTGCCAGCAGATTAGGCCTTACAGTCTTTTGAGTCTGCTCGAACCTCAGCTCCCTAGTTGGGTGCCGAGGCCCCCCCCCCTTGTGTTCCAGAAACCCCTATCATCCATCCCCACCCCCCTGGGCCAGGCCATCATCTGATACATCCGCTTTCTGTGTCTGTCCCACCCTCTCTTGAAGCCCTCCACTGTGGATCTCTGAACCAGCTCACCAGGCAGCGCATTCCAAGGGTCCACCACCCTCTCAGTGAAAAACCCTCCTTCTCTTGCCCCCCCCCCCATCCTTCCACCTTCCAACTTCAAACCATGCCCTCTGGTGATACCTCCCTGCTTTAGTCTAAAGATCCCCTCCATGTTTACCCTGTTTATTCCCTTGAGGTGCTTGAAGACCTCAGTCATGTCTCCTCTGTCTTTCCTCTCCTCCAACGAAAACAGGCAGAGCTCCTCAAGTCTGTCCTCATACGTTAAATCCCCTAGTCCTCGTATCATCTTAGTTGCCCTCCTCTGTACCCTCTCCAGGAGCTGTATGTCCCTCTTCAAGTGAGGTCTCCAGTACTGTACACAGTACTCAAGGTGTGGTCTAACCAGTCCATTGTACAGTGGCAGAATCACTTCCCTGCTCCTAGAGGTGATCCCCCTTACGATGCATCCTAACATCCTGTTTGCCTTGCTAGCCACTCTCCTGCACTGCTCAGAGTTATTCATACATGCATCCACCATGTCCCCTAGGTCTTTTTCCCCTGTTGAGGCCTCCAATGCCTCCCATCCCAGGGTGTACCTGTGTTTAGGGTTTCTCAGCCCAAGATGTAACACCTTGCACTTGGTGATATTGAAATTTAATTTCCATATGTGAGCCCAGCTTTCCAGGGTGTTTAGGTCCCCTTGCAGGGCCAACCCCCCCTTCCCCCTCAACTATTGCTCCCTTCTTGGAGTCATCAGCGAAGAGACTCATTTCACACCCTATACCCTCCCTGATGTTCGATATGTATGCATTAAACAGGATCGGACCCAGGACCGAGCCCTGCAGTACCCCACTGCCGACCTCTCTAGGATTCGAGAGCTCCCCACTGACTACTACTCTCTGGGTGCATGCAGCTAGCCAGTTTTCAATCCATCTGACCATCAAAGGACCTACTCCTAACCCCGTCAGTTTCTCCAGCAGACCATTGTGGGGGACAGAGTCAAGTGCCTTGCTGAAGTCCAAGAATAATACATCCACAGGCTTTCCCCTGTCCAGTTCTGATGTTACCCATTCGTAGAACTCCACAAGATTGGTTTGACATGATCTACCTGGCACAAACCCATGTTCCCAACTATCCAGACCTCCCACCTCCTCCAAGTACACCCACAATCGTTCCTTTAGTATACTCTCCATTAATTTTCCCACCACCGAGGTCAAACTGATGGGTCTATAGTTACCTGGTACTTTCCTCGACCCCTCTTTATGGATTGCCACCACATGTGCCTCTCGCCAATCCCTAGGTACCCTCCCTGTCTCAAGCGACCTGTTGAAGAGCTTGAGACAGGGAAGGCATCTCCTATCTACTGTAAACCTGTTTGGGTTTTTTCAAAATTGTAAAGATTTTTTTTTTTATTTTCTTAGTAGCCAGTTAGCTAGTTTAGTGGGACTGGTAAAATTAGAAAATTCTGATTTTGTGGAATTTTTGTGAAATTCTACAGAATTTCATGAAATTTTGCAGAATTTTCTAAATATTCTTTAATTGGTCATAATTTGGTCAGCAGTATAGCTAGAGCACTGAATGTGTCATGTTTGGAAGGGGCCCTAAAAATTTCAGGTTTCATGACAGTTAAATGAGAAGCGAGGATGTTATAGGGGCTGTCAAAGTCTGGCAATTTATTATTCATGTAAAGATGTCTGAAAATATTTCTATGCTTACAACCTAGCCACCCTTGGAGGTAGATAATTGAAAATTTATATGCTTACTTTAAGAGTCATAGAAACTGCTAAAGTGAGAAGTAATTGTATGTTACAGGAGTTCCAAATTTCACAATTTAATTATTTGTTAAATTGTGTGAAAAATGTTCACAATATTTGGAAGTTTCTAGCTCCGCTGCTATTGCAGGTATATGCTCAAGATTTGCCATGCATATCAAAGTAAATACATCCTGGTATCCAGTTAAGTTGGATGAATGTGGTTTAGTAGGTTAAAATATATTGTGGATACTTCAGAAATTACTAATTGGCAAAATTTACTCAAAAATTCATGAATGCATGGTAGATAGTGCCACTAGAATTCCACTTGTGGAATTTAACCTTCTCAAAGTTCTTATCACCACTGAATCAACTTGTCTGCACTAGCATCATGGCCCTGCAAGACCCCTCCAACATTCCTGCGACAATGATGCCCAGCATCATGCTCTGTCATGACTAAAGATAATCCAGATACTTCTGTCACAGTGGTCAAAGTCACAGATCGTTGTAAGGCTTGAGGCTTGATGTCACTTGGTGCCGCTGTTTTCAGATAATAAAAATATACCTTATTATCTAAAAGGTTGTTAGAGTCAGTAGGTGGCATTGTACAGAAGCAATGCTGCACGTGCATGTGTTTTCACAAGTCATTAAGTCAGTGAGCTCTAGTGGTTATCTGACATATTGCAAGAATTCAGGATAGTGAACAGTGATGTCCATGACTATTTTTCATGGTTCGTCACTCAAGATAGTGACCTGACACTTGGGACCACTAATCTTTTACAATGGAGCCTCCTCATGAATGCTACCTTACTGCCACTTTACCCAGTTTTTACCTTCCTCTACGTTGGCAACTCAGGTGTATGACTGGGCAAGATATATGGACATGGCTTTGGCAAGAAGTTTCACAGCATTCCACAATTTCAGAAAAGCTCATGAAATTCAACTTTAATTACTAATGTTATTTTGGAATCTTTGACTGCTTATAACGTGGCCCACCTGTGAGCAAGAGATTACAGAGCTGAAACACACAGCCTCTTTTTTTTTTTTTTTGGTTTTCTCCTGGCTGGCAGCTCATCTCTCAATGATATACCCTGTTCACAGGGATATACCCTGATCAGGCTGAACCCAGCCATTATTCAGTTAGCTACTGGCTTTTTCTCCGACATTTTTCCCCTCCCATCTCCATCAAGTGTCGGTGCCTCTGTCAGCCTCGCACAGCCACAGCTTCCATGTGGCAGGAGCAAGCTTCCTGGCCCAGCCACAGGGTTCGCTGTGTTGGTGGAACCCACCACGAGCCCTCCCCGACTGAGAATGAACTGCCAAGTGGTAGTTGTCTCGCCATGGCCTGCCTCCAGTTATGACTTCCTGGGCTCGCTTCCGAATCTGGGTCATCAGCATGGCAGAGTGACGCTCTGCTATAGGTCCATGGGGCTGGCCTCAAAGCCTAACATGTAGGGTATGTGAACGTAACAAAATTGATGATGTTCAGTTCTCTAGTTTTAAAGTTATAGGGGCATAAAATTCTGCAGTTTACATAGTTGTCTAATGTAGTTTTAAAATTTCCAAATGTTTGGAGGCTTTTGACTCTGTGACTTTTGCAGATAGAGATCTGAAACTTGATGCACTTCTGTATGGACCTTGGTAAAGTTGTCATACCAAATTTGGTGCAACTTGGACAGATAGTTTTAGTTTGCATATTTGCAATATGTAATCTTAAAATTTCTGAATGTTTGGAGGCTTATGGCTCAGGTCACCTTTGAAAACCGAGATCTTAAACTTGGTTCATTTCTGTATAGACCTTGGTAAATTCATCATATAAAATTTGGTGCAGTTTGAACGAATACTTTTTAAATTAGATGGTGATAACTGAAATCACAATTTTTGGCAAGCATTAACAAAATATTTGTGGAAATTTCACAGAATGTCACTGTTGAAAGATAAATTTTGCCCAGCCCTATAGTTTAGTAGTCACAGCTTCCCCTGATTATAGAAACAAATCTAACATTAGGACTACAGTGGGAGAGTGACCATAGTGTAGAGTTTCAACCTTAGTTCTAAATTCTCTAATTAGTATAAGATTCCTTTTATTCATTATTTCATGTTTGGATTAATACTTTTGAGCCAAGAGGCTCTTTTACAAAGGTTCCAAGTCGATTAAGTACAAAGCACAAGATAGGTGGTAGAAACATAATAAAAAACATAACTGAGTTGCAAAGATTCACAGGTATACAAAACATTTGTAGATTAGAAGTGCAATGCTCAATCAGCAACAGTCTCTTACAAGAGTACACAGTGGTCATAAGTAAAGAAAAACTCTTTGGTTGCAGGAGTTGCTTGGGTTGCTAAGTGCTAGACAATGGATAGGTAGCAGCCTGAGTAGGCATTGTCAGGAAAAAGGAGAGAGAAGGGGAAGAGGAGTATGGAGAGGAGAAGGGAAGTAGAGGTGGTCAAAAATGAGAAATAGATCATAGGGCGCGCTAATCAGGAAGGGCAGTCACAATTATTTGCCTGTGATGGGAAGAGGCAGAGGTCTCATTTGAAAGGGGCAATCTTATCACATTCCATCAGTTGGACTGAGAGGCCATTAAACCATTGAGGCCCCTGAACAGAAAGAGTTTGCTGGGCAAAGGTTGTACGCCTAAATAGGACATGGAGCACACCCTCTGAAGATCTAGTCGTTTTAGAGGCTTGAGAGTGTTGGTAAATACTGGCCGTTGAGGCAGGAGTTAGTCCAAGTTGGGCCTTTTTTTGTAGTAGGCAGGCCTGATACCTGATCCTTTGAAGCAGGGGGAGCCACCCTGTCTCAGTGTAAAGAGTAGAAGTGTGTGTGAAGTGGCCTGCCCCTAGGGCAAGTCTGTAGCCTTTGTTAAGGAGTATCTTAATCCTTATTAGAACTGTGTCCATAGAGGCGCTGTAGATGATGAGTCCATAGTCAATAGTGGACAAAATAGAGCTCCTCACTACCAGGTTTAGAGAATTGGGAGTCATAGCCTGTCTATGGCGATAGAGGATCCCAAAGTTAATGTTCGCTGTTTTGATAATGTGGTCGATGTGGCCATTGAAGGACAGGGTATCATTGAGGTGTATGCCAAGGTATTTGAAAGAATAGACTTGTTCAAGAGTATCTCCTTTTTGGAAATGTATGTGCAGGGGACCATCTTTTTTCTTATTTTGGGGGAATGTGAATAATATAACGTTTATTTTTTTATAGTTTCGAAGGAGTTTTTTATTAGTAAACCAAGTTTCTAGTTCCTTGAAGCCATCCTGGAGGGCCGAAATAATATCAGTCATTTGGGATCCGGGAACAGAGATTATGGCAGCGTCCGCGTACAGTAACTTTTTTGCCGGGCATGCAGAGGGTAGTGAGTTGATGAATAGACAGAAAAGCAGTGGGCCGAGTATAGACCCTTGTGGCACCCCCAGGGTCACATCCCTAGGGTTGCATGCTATTCCTCTTATTTTCTTGTATTGAGTCCTGTGGGATAGGTAACTGGTGAACCAGGTTACTGTATCATATGACAGACCAAGAGCCAGAAGATTGTCGAGTAGGATCTGATGGTTCACAGCATTGAATGCTTTTGTGAGATCTATGAATATAGACCCTACTATCTTGCCACTGTCAGTGGCATCATACAGGTATGTGGTGTCATCTGTAAGTGTGGTGATGGTGCTATGATTCTTTTGAATGCCATGCTGTTGTGCACGCTGTAGGTTGTGTTTATTTAGGTACTCTTTCTCTTAATCATGCTACAATACATTCGAGGGCTTTCGAGAGAGGTGGTAGTATTGAAATGGGTCTGTAGTTTCCGAGGCATGTTCTTTCTCCACTTTTAAAGACTGGGGTGACATGAGCAATCTTCCATTTGTCGGGGGAATATCTCTGGGCCATCATTCTCTGCCTAGAGGATGATGCTCGTTGTAAATCACAGTGAGGGATCCCTGAGAAAAAAACATTACTATGGTGAGTGTTTTTTTGTTCTGGTTTGGTGATCTGTATGTGACCCCTACTCTGTTTTTATGTTCAAGGCTCTGCATCGGGTAGACTTGATAGACCAAAATGCCTTCTTCTGCTGGCAGGTTTTCTATGGTCTTATGTTTTTCCCTTCAGTTACAACTAGTTATATCCAAACTGATTCCACTCCATTACCCTCCACCACAGTCCTGTCCTCTGTGGCTTTTACGTCATCCTTGACATACAGGGCCACCCACCTCCTTTGCCCTTCTGCCTCTACCTACTGAAAAGGGTGCATTCTAAGAAAGTAAGGTCCCAGACATGATTTTGTGCTGTCTAAGTTTTGGATGTAGCTGATCTAGTTAGGCCTCTGCCCCCATGGCCTGGCGCTCACTCATCTTATTTTCCCTGCTCCTGGCATTCATACAGGCTGCCTTCTCTGATCCCTGTTTTACCCCCTTCACCCAGCTCCCTTGGCTCCCTTCTACCTCTCCCCCGTCCTGCTGTTTTCGCCATTCTATTTTTAACCCCCCGATGTTTTTATCTTTTTGTTCTGTGGAAGAGATTGTTAGCCTCAGTTCCCACTGCATGCCCTAACCACTGCATTTTTGTTTTGTTTTTTATAGTTTGATCCATGTCAGCTCAGGTCATTTGTGGTTCTGGCATTATCCTCACGTTTTTTTTCCAAGGTTTAATCATTTATTTTACTATCTCTTGGTCCTCACTCTACTTCACGTCATCCCTTTAAGGAAACATCTAAGGTGGCTTCAAGCACAACAAGGACTACAAAGAGTCAATGTCTGTGCATTCCAGAAGGGATGCTAGGTTTTGAGCATATCCTTCAGAACCTGTTCCTTAAGTAATTCCAGTATCCATCTCCTTGTGGCACTGCTAGCAGCCTGCTTAAAGCAAGCAGAGGAAAACACTGAAGTATAAGAAAAACTTGCCAACTGTACCTTGTAACTATGGATCTTCCCCTTGTCAGTCTTCATTCATTACTGTTGGGTGTAAGCCGGAGGTGCGCACCCACCACGGGAGCTTCAGGCACCACTGACTTCTCCTCCATCCCAGTTCTGTTTCTTCCACCATCGAGGTCACACCTGCTGCACAAGTCAGAGCTTCGTAAACTGCGCATTAGGCCTTTGTCTTCGATCAATGCCTGCAGTAAACCTTCCTTCATCTCAGTTCTCATCTCGACGCCGTTGAAGTCCGGTAAGACTGCTCCTATTTTTTTTTAGCGGCGCCGGGATCTTTCCTGAAAGTTTGTATTTTGTTTCGCATCATGTCAGGTCCTGGGGCAAAACATAAATCCAAAGCGGGCCATGCTCCCATGTGTCGATGCCCCTGTGGCCAGCATTTTTCCATTTCGGACTGGCATGAAGTTTGTCTGTGGTGCCTGGGGCCAAACCACGATATGGACCGCTGCGATGCCTGCTTCTTCTTTGACTACCGTGTTCTGGAAATCTGCGTGTTCAAAGTTGGCAGGGTCCCCGCCGACTTTCTGAGGGCAACGTTGCTTGCGGGCCGCCAAGGACAAGACTCTTAACCTTTTCTCCGGGTCCGCTTCCCGGGTCTATACAGCCCGGCAAGGAGGAAGCCTCCTCCAGTTCTAGCCTTGCCGAGGAAGAGGCCTCTTTTACGGTGCTGGAGGAGCAGTGCAGTTCCCTGTGGAGCTGCGTTGCTAGCGCCGCCCCGGCAGTCACCTCCATGGAGGTGCAGGCTCCCCCAGTGTCTAATTCCCACTACCCTCCCTGCCTCATCTTCTAGGCTATGTATATTGTAGCTCCTTTACACAATGCTAACTTTGTCTAGTGTGTCCTCACTGGTGTTGTAGTTTGGTTTTTTATAGTTGAAAGGGTTGTTTAGTTCAAGAACTTTTATTCAGAACAGAGCTGAGTTTGAATTTATAGTATATTTTATTGACTGATGATAGACCGATTGATTGATTGATTCTTCATTGGAAAGTCTTTGCAGGACAGCTAGTGCCCAGTTTCCTCATCTCACAAACAACAGGACATACAAACAAAATTCAGACATCAGACAGAAAATTAAGTACAGTAGAAACACATCCAGGTGTATCTTAAAATTAGGTAAACACATAAACGAAGTCCAACAACTGTAAAATATTAAAGTAAAAGTCAAGAAAGAAAGACACCTCTAGGGGTCCAGTGCCTTTGCTTAAAACCACAGTGAAGCACCATGCGGAACTGCCCAGAAGCAGGAGCCCCCCACAAGCAGACGCCCCCACAGCCTAATGTTTTTCCCTTGGGGGTACTTACCTTTGATAAAGAGTTGTATGTGTAAAATGCATTAGATCGATGGTGCTCCTGTGCTTTGTTTTGCACTTACGGGCAGTATTGTTTGCACAAGAAATCTTGTGGAAAACCTTGCTGAATTCTTAATAAAACAGTTTGTCATGTATTTAGTTCTTTCAAGTAAGGACTCTTGAATTGTTTTTATGCTGGCGCACTTGCACAGCCGACATCTCACGGTAGTGGAGATATGGAAGCGCGGTCGCTGTTGGGCCAATGCAGGGCACGCACCAGTAGGTGCGTCCCTCATTCCCCAATCATCCTGCATGCCAGCACCACACCATGCATACTAATGTGGCATTCACATCAAAGGAAAGGTCCGCTGCAATGCGAGCAAAGCTTGTCACACGCAGCGGACCTTCCTATGTGCTTCACCAGCTACAAACATGGCGGCACAGTGGACGACTCAACCGCCGACTGGGTGCCCAACTCTCGTCGGCCCCTGCCCCTCATGAACGTGCTGACAGGAGCTTCACTCCCATCGGCATAATGTGTCCGATCCCTCCTTTTTGCTTGCTGAGGGGTGCCCAGTCCCCTAGGCTCATGCGCCTCCCGCTTTCATTGTTTGCCAATGGGGGCCCAATCCCGTCGGCATCCGCCCCCTTCCCACTTTAATGTGCCGACGGGGAGCCCACCCGCGCGCATGATGTCCCCCTTCTGTGGTGAGGGGTGCCCAATGCCCTCAGCTAGTGTCCCCACTCCCTATGTGCCGACGGAGGTGCCCAGTCCCCCGTCGGCTACTGTATCTCCCCCCCAAAAAAAACAACTGTAAAAAAAGAAAACTGTCAGCTTTTTTTTTTTTTTAACACCTGTAAACAGAAAACGGTCCCTTGTAGTCTCCTTACACCCCACCCGCACCCATCCACTGCTCACCCTGCCTCCCCACACACCCCGTCACCCCATACTTACCTCTGGAGTCTGGCACGATGATCTTCGGTGGACCAGGAACACGTCTGCACTCTTCAAAGCCGACCACAAACTGAGGAAATGCCGGTAAGTTGTATAATGGAATAAATAGGGTTTTTTCAACTTTGATGCATATCTCGGGCATTTTTTGGCATTTTTGCACCAAATTTTCAGCATGGAGTTTGTGGGACCCCTCCTCATGGATTCTGTCACTGTTATGATGTTAATCAGTCCCGGAAGGTGATTTCGCAGTCACTGCGCGGAATCACCTTTCGCGACTGATTAACGCAAGGACAGTGGGCACTGTTCATGAGGTGGGTTCTCAAAAAGACTATGTTGTAAATTTGGTGGAAAAAAACCAAAAATGGCTGTTTTATGAGCGTGCGTTGCGCAGTTGCTATGCATGCTCGTAACATCACAAATTCGCAATATTTTCATGCCAGATTTTCCACATTGTCATTTTTCTATATTTCCTTATGAACAGTACAGCTGTCATTTTTCACATCCTGGCCAAAATGTGTTTCCGCACTTCTGGCACACAATAGCGCTGTAGCTTTGGGAAATCAGTGTTCGGGACAGATTACAAAAATGACAGTGACACTGTTCATGAGCTGAGGTTCTAAAATGTCTATGCTGAAAATTTGGTGACGATATCTCATAAAATGATGTGTTACGAGCGCAAGGCTCTAGTTTGCACGCACGTCAGAACGCGGCGCTTGTAATATTTTCACTGATTTTCACCACTGGTATTTTTTACACCTCTTGATGAACAGTACAGCTGTCATTTTACATATCCTGCCCGAAATGTGGTTTCGCATGTCCAGCGCAGAATAGTACGGTCATTGTGCGAAATCACTTTTTGGGACAGTTTGAGGAAATGACAGTGACACTGTACATGAGCAGAGGTGCTAAAATGCCTATGTTGAAAATTTGGTGCCAAAAGTCCATAAAATGACTGTGTTACAAGCGTGCGTTGCGCATTTCCACTGCACCCTTGTAACTTCTCAAATTTGCAATATTTACATGCCACATTTTCAACACTGCCATTTTTTTACACCTCCTTATGAACAGTACAGCTGTCATTTTTCACATCCTGCCCAAAATGTCTTTCCGCACTGCACTACCAATGCCAATGCCAGCGTGACCACATTCGGCATTGACACATGTTTGTTTCAAGAGACAGTGCCTGACTGTGGGCTGGTTCCAGGTACCAGCTTCACTTGTTTTTTTGCAATGATAAAGTATTAGCTCCTTGCTTCATCCATGCTTAAAGCTGGGTAGGGAGTTAAAACATGATCATATTTACATTTCAGTAAGGGATATTTTGTTTGAATTTATTATAGACCTTCTGGTCGTTACAGCCAAATAATCTGGCAGTTGTGCCTGGATTGGTTCAAACTACTCTGAATGTTTTGGGGCACAGAGTACGTACAAGCTGAAAACATCAGGAAGAGCTAAAGGTACAAGTTATATATCTTTTTGATACACCCTCCTCCCAAATGATAATGCTTTTTCAGAACCCCCATGTGACTTGCTCAGATGGGAGAGTATCAAGAGTTGAAATTCGAGCTTGCTGGAGTGGATTGTAGCTTTTGCATACATTCTTGTAGTTTGAACTACTCCATCTGATTAGCTTTGAATGTGATAATCTTGGCTCAGTTTGGTGTCTTTGACCCTGGTCAAAATCAAGAGGGGATACCGGAGAGGTTTCTTAAGCTGCTTTGCCCCTCTGAAGTCCAAGTGCTTACCATAAGCCTACATAAGCCTATGTGTATTAAAGGATCTTGCCATATTTTCCAGAATCACCATGTTTCGGTGCACTTTTCTTAAGACAATGGCTACTTTTAAATAGCCCCAGCAGAGCTTCTGTTGCCAAACTGTTTGATGCAGTTTTTTTTTTTTTTGTGTGTGTAAAGTTTATTTATTCAAGATACCATAACTAAGAAAGCATCACATAATTTTCAGAGGGGTATCTGCATTTACTTTTTTTTTGTTACAGCTGAGTAGACTGAGACAAAGAGAGGTGTTGACTGGCTCAGGATCATACAGGGAACAAGTGACTATAATGGGAGTCAAACTTTGGATCACACTCATAGTTCCATGTTCTAACCACGGGACCACACTACTGTCCTGATTGTACTGCAGAACCTCTGCCAGAACTGTTACTTCAAGTCTTTCTGTGTGACAGACCTTTTCAAATTGAATCACAAGTAGTGGGCCATCTTTTCAGTATAGAAACATAGACTTTGAGGG
This sequence comes from Neoceratodus forsteri, assembly GCA_016271365.2. Lineage (NCBI taxonomy): Eukaryota > Metazoa > Chordata > Ceratodontiformes > Ceratodontidae > Neoceratodus > Neoceratodus forsteri. The sequence goes on from CM057453.1 coordinate 140,025,503, forward strand.
CAGATAAGGACCGCTTGGCCCATCTAGTCTGCCCATTTCCCTACCTACAGGATAGGCCGCAGATCCTAGTTAACCAACAGCCTATTTCTTCCTACCCCCCACAAGAATTGCCTTATGTCTGTCCCATGCATTCTTGAATTCTCCCACAGTTTTAGACCCCATCACCTTCCTCAGGAAGGCTGTTCCATGCATCCACTACCCTCTCTGAAATAATACTTCTCACATTGCCCCTGAACCACTCTCCTTCTATCTTTAAATTGTGTCCCTTGTTCTTGCAAGTCTCTTTTTGTGAAAGATGCTACCCTCTTGGACTTTGTTGATTCCACTGAGGTACTTAAAGTTTCATCATGTCCCTCTCTCCTTCTTTCCTCAAGGGTATACATATTAAGCTCCTTTAGTCTCTCCCTTATACGGCTTCTCTTGCAGACCCTGCACCATTTAGTTGCCCTCCTCTGGACTACCTCTATCCTGTCTATGTCCTTGCAGAGATGGGGTCTCCAGAACTGAACACAGTACTCCAGATGGGGTCTCACCAACTGTCTGTAAAGAGGGATAACAACTTCCTGTTTTCTGCTGCTGATGCCTCTCCTTATATATCCCAGTATACCCCCAGCCCTCCCTACTGCCTTCTCACATTGCTTGCTAACCTTAAGGTCATCTGATATGATTACCCCCAAGTCCCTTTCCTTTTTTGTTGTTGTTACTACCTCCCACCCATTGTGTATTCTTCCCCGGGTTCTTGTTTCCCAGGTGCATTATTTTGCACTTCTTTGCATTGAATCCTAGCTGCCATACTTCTGACCATTCCTCCAACCTTGCCAAGTCCCTTTTCATCCTTTCCACGCCTCCTTGTGTATCAACCCTGTTGCAGATCTTTGTGTCATCTGCAAAAAGGCATACTTTTCCTTCCAGTCCCTCTGCAATGTCACTGATGAAGACATTAAAAAGGACTGAACCCAATACTGAACCCTGCGGTACCCTACTAGTAACCCCTCTTTCTTCAGAGTGGACTCCATTTACAATTACCTTCTGTGTCCTGTTGTGCAGCCAATCTTTTACCCAGGCTACCACCCTGGGACCCACTCCCAGGCTGGTTAATTTGACTATTAATCTTTTGTGTGGGACTGTGTCAAGTATAGTTCTTTGATCTTCTCTTATGCTATTCTTTCTGCCTAGCTTCTTTAATATGAAGTACTGAATTATCCCCCGTTTGTAGCTGTCTTCCAGTTGCTGAATTAACTTGTTATTGGCCTTGCTGTTTTCTTAATTTTAACAATTTGTATTGCTTTTCATACATTATTTTTCTGGTCTTGCTTGTTATTAATTGCTTGTATTTTAACTCTGTTTTGTTGGGTTTTTCTTTATGTATTTGCTGTGCTATTCGCTTTTTTTAATTCCCTTTTCCTGCTTACCTTTTCTCCCCATGAAAAGAAAACACTAAACCACATGCACACACACACACGAAGTGGGTGCCACATTTGGAGAAACTTAAACAGCAGAAACACATGACCTGGTGCACACTAAAAAGAAAATGCAAAACGAGCTGAAAAAATACAGAGGCAACTACAAAAAGGTTTCTGAGAGTGGCTCACATAAAAGCTCAGCGCTTTGCATAATACTCATGATGCTTCATTAGGGGGGGCCCATGCATCATGCATCAAGTGCTGAAGAAGTACAGTTGGGTATGTGTGATGTGCCTTTCTACTGGGCCTGTCTAAACCTACAGTATTTCCTTGGGACCTCTGCAGCCACAAAGCTGTAATGCAATGATTTCTCTGACTTTTTGCTTTGGCCCAGAGTCTAGTCTCTGCTCCAGAGGTGATTGGCTCGAGAGATTATTACACTGGAATTTGATGCTTCTGTTACTGATTCCACAGGTTAGTAACTGTTAATAGGGCTACCTTATGGACTGTGCTTGGTGTGCCATATTTTAAAGAGCTGCTGACAGTCACGTGATGCCTAGATAGAGTTAGCAGCTCCTCTACTCCGCTCCCACCCGTCGCACCTAGTTTTGGCTAAAAACTACTGAATTTCATTTAATTTCTTCAATTCTACTACTACTGCACCTAGACTAACCCTACTGGTGGTGACTTCCTCATTTTTTACTGCAAACTCAGGATGTCTGCCGACACAGAGATGCGGCAAAGCCTGCCGCATCACACTCCACCTCAGACGCCAGAGAAAACTGCCAAGAAAACCAAAGGCCAGAGCTCTAAATCTGGGCAGGCTTCTACTCCTACAGCACTTGCTACCCCGCTTACAGAAGAAAAGTTTCTATTCGAGCTTCAACCCATAAAAGAAGCATTGACAATGCTTACCAAAAAGGTTGCATCGATGAGAAAGGATATTGGGGATATCACTCGGAGGGTCGGAGATGTGGAAGCTCGGTCCAGTTTGCTTGAAAAATGACATGAAAAGATGGATCTGGAGATAATTTTCTTACGTCAGAAGCTGCACAAAGCTCAACTTTAGCTGGAAGATTTGGAGGGCAGGAGCAGATGCAGCAATTTGGTTATCCTCGGGCTCCCTGAGGATGCTGAAGTTGCCATTTCTCTTCAATTTTCCCAAAAGCTCCTGGAGAAACTTGCAGGCCCATCGCCTAATGGCCTGACTTGCATCGTGGAGTGAGCGCACAGGGCTCTGCAACCTAGACCTTCACCTAACTCCTCACCTCAACCTTTCCTATTGAAGCTGCTCAGTTTTCTTAACAAACAGCACGTCCTGCATAAGCTTCTGGAAATACACACGATTTCATGGGAAGGCCACAGACTCCATGTCTCTCAAGATTTACCTGCATCAGTTCGACAAAAACGGGCCACCTTCCACCCGATTCTCTCTAAACTAATTCCCGCTGGCATCGGATTTCGGATGCTCTATCCAGCTCACCTACAAGTTCGGGTTAAAGAAAGCTGGCACTCCTATGAATCACACGATCTAGCCCTGAGAGATCTCCAACAACTTCTACCTCATCTATTCACAGCTGATTGATCATGTCTTAAGGCGCTGGTCTTAACTCCCAGACCGTTGGGTTGATGTCTCCATTTCCATTTGGCTTTCTGGCTTGGTTTTATAGTGCAGGAATGCTTTGGACATATCACTCGTTTATCCAGGAGACTCTGACACCTTGTTCTGAAACCGAGAACTGGTTTATACCTATGGGTCCCTGAAAGGGTTGCCTTCAGTTTACTGCCTTGACTGATTTTGGGCTTTCAGGAGTGATTTTATGGTCACTGAGACTTAAGCTGATATGGTTAATTAATCCCCACCCAGGTGCTGGTATACAAGCAGCGGACAATTCGCCAGACTTTTTTCTCCAGGGGTTTGCTTGTTACCAGTGTTCAAACTCTCCATTAATCCAACAGTATATCCTTTTAGGTTTTACTTCCAGTTGTTTGGATTCCAGTTTGTGCTTACTATTTGGTATAAGGCTTGTACTCAGCAAAGGAGCAGAGACCTCTGTTGGTTTAGGTTTCTGTACTAATCACCTTAGGATGATGCTGCATTCGTTGTTGCCTTTTCTTGTTTAGTGTGGTTCTGGGCTAAGGTGGGTGGGTGGGGGGATGTTTTGATGTTGCTGATCCTTAGTGGCCTCATGAGCCGAATTAAGGGGAGGCATTCCTTTTTTGTACTGTTAATGGGGAACGTTTAATACTTCATGATGTTAAAAATTCTGTTAATTAGTCTCTGCTCAGTTGTAGCTCTTCTTCACCGTGTTATTTCGACTCTACCTGTTTAACGTGTGCTACAGTACTTGAGTTTTCACTACAGTTATGCTGAAGTATCAACTGAAGATTTGGATGGGTATGGGGGTGGAATATTGTTTGTATTTGGGGGTTTGGGGTATTATAAGTGAGTTTTTGGCTAAATATGGGGTTGGGTGGGAGGTGGTTTCAGTTTTGGGTCTGTCTACATTCCAGTTACTGTTTTATGCTTTTATTCTCTTAAAGAAGTGGGTGGGTTGAGGGGGGCACCACCGGAGGAAGGGTTTTTTCAGTGTGCTTTATATTATTTCGCATGCCCTCACATTTGCCAGTCCGCTTATTGGTCCCACTTGGTCATCTGATCATGGCAGGTTATAACTTTTGCACTTGGAATGTAAAAGGTGCTCAATCCCCTACCAAACAGGCTAAAATGTTATTACACCTGCACAAACTTCAAATTGACATGGCTTTTTTTGCAGGAGGCTCACCTACCCCTATCCCAGGTTCCCTTTTTTTTAGGCGATCCTGGGTGGGGCAGGTCTTTGGTCTGGGCTCTGATTCCTGCAGAAAGGGAGTTGCCATTCTCATAGTACGGAGGGTTCCCTTCCACCTCCTTTAGCAAGTAGTGGACCCTCAAGGTTGTTATATTTTTATTTGGGCATTGCTCGGTCACTTAGAAATGATCCTGGGTGCTATATATGGTTCCACCACAGATAACCCTCAATTTTCACTTTATTAATTTCCCTTTTGGCCCCTTGGAACTCTCTTCTGATTCTCCTTGGGAGGGACTGGAATATAGTTTTATGTAACACACTTGATAGGTCTGGTAAAAACTGGCAGGGTCTCTCACCTGGGCAGTTGGCCCTCCGGAAATTGATGGACTCCTTGGGCCTGCTAGACTCATGGAGAACGTTAAATCCAGAAAGCAGGGAGTGCTCATTTCACTCACTCCCACACAATTCTTTTTCAAGGCTGAATTATTTCCTGCTTGGGGTAGATTAGCTTCCCAGAGTTCTTTCCTGTTATTATACAGCTAAAGTTGTATCGGATCACCACCCTGCTCATATCCAAATTACTTTTACTCCCTTGTTAAACAGAGACAAAGTATGGAGACTCAGTAATCAGTTGCTTAAACAGGCAGACCTCATAAAAGGCCTTCAGTCCTTTTTTACCTCCTTCATGGAACTGAATACACGATCCATGGCTAAGCTTGATATATTATGGGGTGCCTTGAAGTGTGCCCTACGAGGTGAACTAATCCGGATAGCCACTAGGCGGAAGAAGCAGACCTTGGCTGCTCTCTCCTCTTTATTGGACCATATATGATCCTTGGAAGAGTGCATCTCGCAGGCCTCTCCTCCGTCAGAATGGGAGCAATTAGAAAATCGTAGATTTCAGTATAATTCCTTATTGGGAGAGAAAGCAGAGCGTATGCTATTGTGCTCCAAGATTAAATATTTTGACCGGGGGAGAGGGCTGGGAAATTACTGGCCCTCCGTTTACACTCCCAAGCCATGGACAGAATAGTGTCCTCCATTCGTAGTGACTCAAGCCATCTTCTTACTTTCCCATGGGAAATTGTCGACACATTTAAAATATTTTACCAACAGCTGTATACTCCGTCTTCCTCTCCTTTTAACCCTGACCTCTTCGATAACTTCCTTTGAGACATAGTTCTTCCCCAAGTAGCTGACCTGCAGGTTGCCATATTGCAAGCCCCTTTAACTCTGGAACAGATTTCTGAGGCAATTGACTCCCTAGCATCTAACAAATCTCTTGGCCCTGACGGTTCTTCAACCAACTTTTATAAAGCTTTTAAAACTGAATTAGTACCCATTCTCTTGAATACCTTCAGTTATATCTTTAAAAATGGCCTCTCTGATTTCTCCCTCACAGAAACCACTATTGTAGTCCTTCCCAAATCCGGTCATGATCCCTTATTGGTCTCAAACTACAGGTCCACATCGCCTATTAATGTGGACTTTAAAATTCTTGCTAAGGTATTGGCCTGTAGATTGGGTCAAGTCTGGGATTCACTTATCAGTAAGGAACAGGTTGGGGTCATGAGGGGTAGACTCTCGGCTAACCATCTTAGGAAACTCGCTCACCTTATTTTTGCATCCAGGGATTTCCCTATACCTGCAGCCTTGGTATCACTGAATGCAGAAAAAGCTTTTGATAAGAGTTTCATGGGACTACTTGTTTGCTTTGTTACCCTTCTATCATATCCCTAAGGAGTTCATACGATGGACTAAGGTGCTCTACCTTTCCCCGACAGCCTGGATACTTTGCAATGGAGTCTTATCATCCCCATTTTTTCTCCATCAGGGTACCCGACAAGGCTGCCCCTTATCCCCCTACTTATTTAACTTGTTCTTGGAACCCTTGATCCGTAAGCTTAGCTCGTCCCCACAAATTCAGGGTATATCACTTGGCTCTATCAAGTACAAGCTGTATGCTTATGCAGATGATTTTCTGTTACACCTTTCTTCCCCTGCTACATCTCTGTCCACTGTCCTCCAAGTCATTTCTCAATATGGGGGTATCTCCAACTATAAACTGAACCTCACAAAAACTGAGGTCATGCCTCTTAATAGTCACATCCTTAAAACAGAGGTTAAGCACCTTGGTCTTGTATGGAAATGAGACAAGCTGAAGTATTTGGGCATCTTCCTTAGTACTTCATCCCACCAGATGAAAAAACTCAATTTGGATTCAACATTGTCTTGCATTAAAGCAAATTTGGGCCATTGGTCCTTACTACCCCTGTTTTTGTGGGGTCGCTTGAATATTATTAAAATGAACGTTTTACCCCGGTTGTTGTACCCCTTACAGATGTTCAGCTTCGCTTTACCTCAGTCATGGTTTAACCAGGTGCACAGAACCCTTGCCTCTTTCATATGGAAAGGCAGGATGGCCCGTCGGGCTTTACTCAAACTAATGTGTACTAAACAGGATGGTGGCCTACAGGCCCCTAATTTCTTTTTGTACTATCTGGCAGTGCACTTTACCAGAATTTCTCATTGGGCTGGGCCACCAGTGGAAACACCTTCAGTACCCTATACTCCACATTAGTTGGAAATAGAATGTTCCCTGTGCTCTGCTCAGGGAATGGATATCCGGTCCCTCCTTTACCTCCCCAGGAAGAAAATTCCCCGTCCATTCAAGGACAATCCCCTAGAAGCATCCATTATTGCATACTTACAATTTTGCTCCTTAATAAAAATGTGCCCGTATAGGGATATATCCCAACCTCTATTCGGGAATCCTAATCTTCAGATTGCGGGGCGGATTCTTCCCTTGGGGCTTTGGCTGGACATGGGAGGGATATAGTGGAGGATCTCACTCATAACCAGAAACTACTATCCTTCCAAAAGGCTTCTTCACTATACCATTGGCCCAACCCCTCTTGTTTTCGATACCTCCGACTATCCCACATGCTCCTACAATTTTTTGGCAATAGACTCTGGTCTAGCTCCCTAAAGTCTTTTGTTTTTCCTACTTTTTCCAATGCTCCCACTTCCCATTATATTTCATATTATTACTGAACCCTGCAGGAACATCTGACGTCCATTGAAGGGCCCAGGTTCTACTACTGGGACCGAGCTCTCCCAGTGCACAATCCCACAAGAAATTGGACCACTATCTGGAAACACTTATACAAATACACTAAATGGGTTTCTATCGATTCATGCAATTTCAGGTCATTCACAACCTTTATTTCACTCCATTTAAATTGCATAGGATGGGTAGACTACCCACAGATTTGTGTTCCAGATGTGGCAAAGAGCCTGGCACCTTGTTCCATATCTTGTGGTCTTGTGAGACTGTAGCCTCTTTCTGGGATTCAACTCAAAGCTGCCTTGACCCCCCCTGCTGGGATTGTCTGATGCGTTCTCGCACGAAATATGTATTTTGGGCAAATATAACAACCCCCTCATTGATAATCAGAAACCTCATATGGCCCTAATTTCGGCCTGTGCAAGAAAGGTCATTCTCTGCCATTGGCTGGATCAATATCCACCCCAGCTCCTTGAGTGGTACAGGGAGATCTTATTTGCCCTACAGGCTGAGCACCTTATAGCTAGTATATCGGGTAAGACTAACAAATATAAGACTATTTGGAAACCACTTTATGTGTTGTTAATGGTATAAAAACTGTCTCATACTCATACTTGCTTCTCTATTGACTGGCCTAGATTTGAGTCGGGACACTCTGAATCATGTCCCCTTTGGCATCTTGGATTTGTACCTCCAGTGGCGGGATGGGTGGATGCTGTGGAGGGGAGGTGGTTGGGGTGGTGGGGTAGTTATCCTATCCATGTAATGCTCCTGGACTGGACTGTGGCTACTTTTATACTCACTTGTACTTCCAGGACCTGACTATTTCTAAATGTACTGTTGTATATCTTTTTTTGTGGTTGTCTTAATAAAATTGATTCAATTTGAAAAAAAAAAAGAGCTGCTGACACCTTGTTTAACCCATGGCAGATAAGTCTCAATAGCTGGCACTTTTCCTTGTGCATTTGACCTCATGGCCAACAGTTTTAAACAGTAATCTGTGCTGCTCCTTAAGTTAGTTTGATTTACTTAGCATTTCATACCCAACAGCTTATTACAGTAATCTGTGCAGTACCTTAAGTTATTTAGTGCCTAAAGTCTACTGTTTCACTTGCATCTGCTGTGCTGCGTAGTTACAACTCAGGCCTAGCACTGAAAGTGATTCATACCTGTAATTCAGGGGCGTAGCCAGAATTCTGTTTGGGGGGGTGTTTAGATATGACATTTCTGAAAAGTGGCAGATAAAAGCCGGGGGTCTGGGGACCACCAGGCCCCCAGAAGCTCTGGGGTGTATACATGTTCTGTGGTGAATTTTGGGGGTTTTCTTGAAGAAAACACATGTTTGTTACATGTTCTCCACCCTATTTTCATGGGAAACTTTTTTATTTTTTTCACATGGAATCAGGGTTGTGGGAGACTGTGGCTGTCATAACAGTCTACAGAACCTCCAATGGTTGTGGACAACTGGTTATCTAACAGTGCGATCAACCACCATCGTGATTCTACCTGCTGTGTTAGTAATGCCGCCTGGTAACAAGGCATTGTACCACTATGTACATGGATTATGGTGGAATATTATGCCGTGAGCACCAGGTCACCATCTAAACTCCCCCATGTTTTCTGTCATGGTACCTTAGTTGCCCCCCCCCCCATGTTACTAGTGTGCAAGCGTGTGCCCTTTTTATATATCTGTATGTCAAAAATGAGCAGTTATATGTACTCCGAGTTCTGAGAGTGAGCTGTTAGGCTTATGCAGTTTTTGTAATATACTGCGATGTTTGAAGTATTTCTACATAAAGGCTGTTGCAGCAGCCCCCAGAAGCTCTGGGATGTTTACATGCTCTGTGGTGAGTTTTAGGGCTCTTTTTGAAGTAAAAGCACAGTTTTGTTACATGTTCCACACTGCTAATTTCATTGGAATTTTTGAATCCAAAAGAATCAGGGGTGTGGAAAACTCTGGTTGGCATTACAGTCAACAGGACCTCCAATGGTTGTGGACAACTGGCTGTCCAACAGTGCCATCAACCTCTCACTTCACGTGCATTACAGGGTTTTATTTAACTCTAAAAATTGATTAGCGTTTTTCTCATAAAAGTTCTAAAACATTGTGAAAATGCATAGCACTTGCCTCACTGTGTTTAACAAACATAACACTTCTAGAAAACCTATATAAATGCTTTCTATACAGTTAGTATTGTCCTAAGAAAAAAACTTCTAATCAATTATTTAAAACCCTGCATTACAATATGCAGTTTTGCCAGGAAGGCTGCAAGTACCTATGGTAGCCCTCTGACTGACCAACAGTGCCATGATAAACCACACCACCACCACCACCAACCCTTACAGCCTGTGAGAGACATTTGAAGTAAAGTTACTGTCTAAAAAAAAAAAAAATGTTAAACATGTTGATGTGAGTGTTAAATAAACATTGTACTTACAATTTAGTGTCTTCTTGTCTTCATTTTTCTTCATGTTCTCCTAGGGGCCAAGCTGAGGATTATTCATGCAATTGCTGATGTCTTGTGTGGACTCATCCAGTATAAAGCTAGCTTGTCACTGGCTCTTCATTCACAGCAGCACCTAGCTTCTTCATGTCTCCATGGTATTTGACTGTCTGCAATGGTGTCATGCATCTGGGAGGATCGGCGGCGCCAGCGATCCCTCGATTCGAGGATGATCTCTACCATGGTTCACTGATGGGTCCTGAAGTGGCTCAGTAATCCAATCCTAGAGCCACAGATTTGTCTGCAGAAATTGCAGATGTTTCCATGTGGGAGAGCTGCCCGCTGGCTGAGGTTTCTTTCCCTTTCCTTCCTACGCTCTCTGTTTTTGGCTTCGAGGGCAAGGCGTTTCTCTTTGAAGCAGGTCCCCGCTTGATGGAGGTTATGGCGCCATTGAGATCGGTTGGTGGCCAGCTCCTCCCAGCTTGTTATGTCCATATCTGTTTTGATGAGATATGCCTTCAGTGTGTCTTTGTAGTGTTTCCTTTGACCACTACGGGATCTCTGGCCATGATGGAGCTGGGAGTATAACATTTGTTTGGGGAGTCGAGAGTCGAGCATCCGTACACAGTGTCCAGTCCAGCGGAATTGATGTCTGAGGATCATTGCCTCAATGCTGGTGACATTGGCCTCAGCAAGAACACTGACATTAGTGCGGTGGTCTTCCCACTTAATGCGGAGGATTTTCCGGAGACATCATTGCTGGTACCTTTCCTCTGGGAGGATAGTGTAGTAGCATTCATGAAGGTGTCGTAAGGCAGTCCAGTCTGTTTCAATATGCAATCTTTTGAAGAATGGTCGGACATTCCATTTCTTTGAGAAGCTTAACTAATTTTACAAAAATTGTGTTAGGCAGTTTTTATTCAACAAGAGAATAGATTGCTTTCAAAAAGCACTGTAAGCTGCAGTGCTATCACCAGTTGGCTCAGTAGTCTTCAATAGTGCCTTTGTCTTCCAATCAACTGATGCAATTCACAGTCACAAGATTTTTTTAATGCTCAAATCACTCTTTTTGTTGTATTTAGTTTCATGAGTAGGAGTTCTGCAATCACACGGTGCAGAGAGATGCATTCGATGATGACAGTACACATTTCTTACTATGTATTCACTCAGTTCTGAACTGCAGTAAGTTTGTTCCTGATATGACTGGACTAGGTCCTGCTTCTCTTAATGGCTGGCCCGAAACAAGTTTCCCAAGACAACTGGTCAGAGACTGATGACTTTACTGGTCTGGGAACAGTTTTTCTGACATATTTATTTTCTTGCCATTAACACCAGTTAGTGTAGAATCACTATTCCAACATCATTTCACTATGATCACCGCTCAAGTGAAATTTGAGGCTGAAATACATTTAGAGGAAATTGGGATTGAAACTGAGACCATCTGGATTGCAGTCAAATGTTGAAATGAGCACCTGGATCACAGTCCGAGATGCCCAGTTTCCCCTCACTGACTGCTGGTTTAATTTCTCTGTCTGTCATTGGGTCGGCCTGTACCAAGTGAAAAAGCATTAGCACCACATCACTGGAGATGCTGCTACCTGTATAAGGTTGTGCTATGGATGCTTCGACGTCATGGTGTCAATTGTTGAAAGATGTCTATTGAAACAAATGTTTTAGAATGGTATCTTATGTGCAATCAGCAGTTTCATCAAGCAGCACAAATTAAAAGCAATCCTCTGTAGGTATAGACAGTCTGCACATGTAGAAACATAGAATTTGATGGTAGATAAAGACTGCTTGGCCCACCTAGTCTTCCCTTCTGTGCAAATTAGCCTTCTCAGAAGTGCTGCCAGTGTAGTGAAAAAGAAAAAGCACCAAGCGAGTCAGAGAGATTGCAATATGCGAATTCAACTCATGGCTGTGTGATTGGTACCAAGACAGAGGATACCATTACATATGGAACTGGCACAACTTTTCTGGAAAAAGCTTTTCTTTAAAATACAATGGAAGCCAGTAAAAGGGCAACCTGAGGGCTCTGAGTCACTGTGGCTAACAGTAGGCATGGACAAGGGAAAAACTTTCAGAATAGGCATTGTGTACAGGCCCCAAATCAAGGAGATAAAGGAGACAAGTGGGCCCTGGAGATAGGGAGTCAGTGTCTGGCACTTAGCTTAAGATCATTCCCCAAGCTGAGAACAAGAACCTTTGCACCAGCTACATCTGTAGACAGAATCTGTCTGGAAGCAGAGGTAAGACATCTTCTGGCAATCACAGCAGTGGAGCCAGTGCCCCCAAGTCAAAGGGGCAAAGGCTTTTACTCCAGATACTTCCTCACAAGGAAGAAAAAATGGTGATTGGTGACATACTCTGGATCTAAGAATGGTAGACACATTTTGAAGCCAAAGTTCAAAATGGTTACTCTTTCAATAATCATTCCCACATTGCAAATGGGAGACTGGCTAGCCTCCCTAGACCTAAAGGATGCTTACTTTCACATCCCTATCAGACCATGTCACAAAAAAGTATTTGAGATTCAGGCTTGCTTCATGCCACTGTCAGTTCACAGCACTTCCATTTAGCCTAACTTCTGCTACAAGGGCCTTCACAAAGTACCTGGCCGTAGTGGTAGAGTGTTTGAGAAAACTGGGGGTAACAGTCTTTTCCATACCTGAACGACTGGCTATTAGTGGGTCAATCCTGACAGCATGCAGAGCACTCTCTGGCACTAGCAAAATCTACTCTGGAATCCCTGGGTTTTCTCATAAATGAACAGAAGTCTCAGCAAATGCCAGTTCCAAGTACTGGAGTTCATTGGAGCAGAACTGGACACCTGCCTAGGCAGAACGTTTCTGCCTCAGGACATGGTAAACAACATTCTGCTGTAAGCAGACTCATTTGTGTCAGGAAAACCCAAACTAGCCAGAGAATTTCTTAGGCTGAAGGGTCACAAGGCAGCTGCCACCACAGTGGTGCTAGGTTCCAGATTTCAAATGAAAGACATCCAGTTTCACCTGAGATGGTACTGGTCACAAAGGACAGACTCACTGTCCAAACTGGTTCCAGTCACTCATAACCTAGTACAGGCACTGACTGCAGTGGTGGCTGGATGAGCACAACCTTCGGGTATGCGTACCTTTTCTAAAGGAACAGCCTTCCTTAAGTCTCACAACAGATGCCTCTCTTTTAGGTTGCTGAGCACACGATCTTGCTCTGCATGTAGTCTGCATCTTGAACGTGTTCAACTTGGGTCACAGTCCTTCTCATCTGGCCCATAGCTGGGAATGTCCTCGCCCTGGGCTTGGCTTTAGCTGCCTGATATGTGACAGCAGCTCCTGGTGTAGAATTTAAGGCTAGCAGTGAAGGGTGGAAAAAGTTACCTCTTTTGGCTCTAGTGTTCCACTGTAACAGTTAGAAATTGACTTTAGTAGTTTCTCTAGCAAGGCACCTTCACCACATTCTCCCTACGACTGCCTCTGGTTCACCTGGTTTGAGTTTAGGGTGGGTAGGCTAGGTGATTGCCTCAGCAGTCGCTGCTCTCCTCCTATGCCTTGGTTGCATGTATTGTTGCACAGTTTTCTCGCAACCGTTCATGGCATTCCTGCTAGAGGGTTTGATTGACAGTCTTCCTCCAAATTGGAATATTTACCACCTCCCTTTAACTGGGTTTTCCAAATTGCAGCTGCTGAGCCGTCACTAAATAAAGTATCCCAAGCCTGGAGGGAGGAGAGCTAGGCCTTGAATCCCTGGATATTTCCTCCTCATTGGGGGTTCTCACATCATAACTGACAGTTAGCATAGTAGTGTCCCTTAGTTTCTTTAGGTAGGTTCCACTGTTGGATGGAGATGAAGGATGTCCTGCTGTTCCCTCTCTCCTTAGAAGATACCCTAATCTCAACACTAACCATTAGTATCATGCTACATAACCTGGGCATTTCATTACATTATCAAACTTAGCGTCTCATTACGTTATCAAAATGTCTATGCTTCTCTACTGCTACGTCACAGGTACCGCTACTACAGCACAGTTAATGCTTGCTCATATGCTTCATGTTGCCTTTTTGGGATATGATTGTACTACATTTCTTTTGGGGATTCCTAAGGTGCCTTTAGCCATGGGAATTGTCCCGTAACACCTCTAGGGGTGAAACGCTCTCCGAGGGTTCCTTTCCTTTCATACCCCCACAGGGTGGTAATTCCTCTGGAATAGACAGTGTGAAAGGTCAAAAAACAAACACATACAGTTGCACAAGCATAACACTATACTGGCTGCGTAGGACAATGAATTGGAAAGGCTTTTGCCTGGAGTTCAGTGGCCAAGCAGCCAGACACTCCCACTTCCTGAGCTATATAAATCAGTTCCTCTCAGCGTCATTGTGAAGCATTTTTTTCTTTGCCCCACCATCCTCCCCTCTTCTTCCAGTGGCAGCACTTCTCTCCTTAGGGGGATTACTAAGGTGTCTTCGAGGTTTCCTTGCCTTTTGTTCCCTTACAGGGTGGTAATTCCTCTGGAACAGAGAGTGCGAATGGTCAAAAACCAAACTAACGCAGTTGCACAAGCATAACACTATACTGGCTGGATAGGACAGTGAACTATGTACTACATCAACAAAACAGGGAGGGACCAGGTCAGCCCCACTTCGTGCAGAAGCAATGAGGCTGTGGTTCCTGACATACTCCATGAAAGTATCCTTATCAGCCATACACCTTCCAGGGAAGGACAATGTATTGATAGGTTCCCTCAGCAGGATAAATCAGGACAACCACGAGTGGTGTCTGAATCCCCAGATACTCAGTACAGTTTTGAGGAGGTGGGGCACTTCAGAGGTGGATCTTTCTGCCTCTGTAGAGAATATTTACTCCCTAGAGCAGAGAAGAGTGGGTGGGAACATGGCTGAAACATTTGAGTACATAACCGGCATTAACAGGCACAGGAACGTTTTCAGTTCATGAAGAGCTCACGAACCAGGGAACATGATCTCAGGCTGCGAGGAGAGAGGTTCTCTACCAACACCAAGAAGTTTTTCTTCACAGTAACACTGGTGGATGCTTGGAACAGCCTGCCCCAGGAGGTTATGGGGGTCAACATTGGCTGGGAATCAAGACTGTATTGGAGAGAGACACAAGGGAGCCCTGACTATGAAGGACAAATCGAGAGTCAAAATAGGGTTATAACAAATGGGCAGACTAAATGAGCTAGTGGACTCCTTCTGACGTCAACTTCTATGTTTCTATATCATGGTGTACCAGAAAGGAGTTCTGCACACTTGCCTGTGGACACACTTGTGAAATAATTTCCAGGGCCATTTACCAGCCAGCAGGTAATATTTAGAAGCCTGTTTTAGGCTTTTTCATCAATTATCAAGCCCTTTTTTCTCATGGCACTGTGCACCAGACATGGAGCACCACTATTTATTAACGCTGATCTAGAAGTGGAAATATAACATTCCGAAACAAAAATGAATGAGACACCTACAGAGTTGGTGGGACAGTCAACATGAGTAATGTATACCTGTGCCTCAGCCTTGTTGGACAATCAGCTACAAAACTGTATTTCTTGCCCTGATTGCAGGATTTTGCAGTAGACTGCAGCACTAACCAGTACCACTATGCTATGGTGGCACACTGGCAGCTGGATAGCAAGCTTGCAGTTATACAGATGTCTGACAGCAAGTGATCCCAGATCAGTTTGGGAATTGGTCCCACAGTCCCAGACGGAGCAGTGCTCAGACATTCAGTGAAACTGTTCACAGAGCAGTATTCCTGGGAAACTGTTTCCAGACCAGTTGTGGGAAAGTAGTCCCAGACCAGTCATCATGAGATAGTGGTCCTATATCAGTTGTAACTGGAAACATTTTATTAGACTAGTTTTTGAAATGTGGGATTGCAATCACTCTTGTTGCTGGACAAACACTCTAAAGAAGTAAATTCAAGTGCCGGCTATGTGTGGTTGCTAGTCTGTCAATCACGTCCTCACTTTGCAATGGAATATCCCGGTGAATGCTTAGAAGTGCGAGACCAACAAGTCTGTTTTCACAGCTGGTATTGTGAAGATAACTCTTTAAGTGCCTGAGAGAGGAGAAAGATCGCTCTGAGCATGCGGTAGAAACAGGTAGTGTAACCAAAATTTGCAGAAGCTTGTGCACATTTGGGTAAAACTGTGCATCACACTGAGTAAATGCCATTATTGCAGATTTAGGTTTTTCTGCAGTATTTTTCCATTTTTGGCCCCACAGCTTCATTTCAGACAATACAACTTGTTCAGAATCAAGATCAGACTCATAAAATTTTACAAGATCTGATGCTCCAGACTGAAAATGACTTGCAAAGCCATCAGCTAGGTATACTGGCAAGATGCTACTGAAACCAGAAAGCACTTTTGTATGAGAGGTAAAGCGATTGTCTAGTTCAGACAAAAAAAAGTCAAGGAAAGGAATGTACACAGCTCTTCGAAAATATTGCTCTGCGTTGTCTTCTGGGTAGTTTGCCCTGTGTTGCTTCTTGCCACTTAGTCTTGGAATCCGTAACTCTTCGCCCAAGCCATGGGCTGTTCTTTGAGTGCCCTAAAGACTTTATGAAAAGAATTGTCACAGTCTGATCGCAGTTCACGTACGACATCTTTGACACTGCATACATGGGCTAGGGCAGAACTTATATCACAGTTCTCTTGCTGCAAGTACCTGGATAGAGGGAGTGAGACACTGAAGACTTGTACACAGCAGTGTTCCAATGCTGCTGTGACTGGAGAAATCAGCTCACTAAAGGTTATTAAACTGTCATGTCATTCAACCCACCGAGTGTCACACAGAGGTAAAAGTCTGTCTTTTTTTGATTGAGGAAGGAGCATGCCTACTTGTTCCTTTAAGATAGCGATATGTTGTGCAGAAGATCGAAAGAAGGTGCAAACATCACGGACAGTTCCTAAACAATTGCGGATAGCTGCCACTGTGCAACTTTTGCTTAGAGCTAAATTTAGTGAGGGACTAGTTTAATGCAAGTAAAGAGCTGTTGGGTATTGCTGCTGAATTAATGCTTGTACACCTTGTACTCTGCCCGACATATTACTGGTGCCATCATAACCTTGACCTTGCATATCAGTAAGGTTGAGACCACAATCTCCAACACTGGCAAGAAACCTCAGAATATTATCAGACAGATTTCTTCCTGTCATATCATATACAGGCATAAAACCCAAGAAATCTTCTCTCACGCTATAAGTTGTGAAAGGTTCCTTTTCACTAACTTGGCAATCAACATACCGGACACACACTGAAAGCTGCTGTATTCCAGAGATATCTGTTGTTTCATCCGCAAGGACTGTAAAGTATTTGGCATTCCAGATTTTGTCTACCAGCTTTCTCTGGATTACAGCTCCACATGTAGTGACTATCTGATTTTGAATGTGTGGGCTAATGTAAGTCGCATTAAGAAAGGAAGTTTGGAGATGATCTTGCAGCATTTGGTCGCCACTATAAGCCTTAAACCTTATTAGCGTACGGAAATTTCCCTCATATTCTGTATTTATTACTGGATCATAGGACTGTATTGGTCCACTGTCTCTATGGCCTCGCAAAGCAAGTCCCTGTCTCCCACACACAAGCACTGTATCAGCAATTGATGTTAATTTGTTACGATTTTGTTCCACCGTCTTCTTTTTTTGGGAATCTAAAAATGGGTGTGGCGATGTCTACTAGTGATCCTGCTTTCACTTTCAAAAAATGTTCTGCCAGTTCATGGTATCGTTGATGATGAGTCGTTTCCACATGATGACTAAATACCTCCAGTGCTTTCTTCCACTTTGTGAAAGGTTTATCAACCAGTGCCCCTAAAGTCTGATGTGATCCCTTTCCAGCAGCACTTTTAGCAAACAGAACACAAACTTTGCAGAATGCTCCGTTGTCTTTTGCAGAATAACACAGCCAGATAAATCTGCTTAACCATGAAGCCTGAAATTCTAATTTATGATCATTTTTCCGGAAAGAATAATCATTTGAAGGCCGCCACACATTTCTGAGTAAATCACTTTTCAGCTGTTCAGATACACCAATTGCATCAGTTGTCCCTGCATACTGTCCTATGTCAAGTGCATTACAAGTGCCAGTGCTACCAGCAGCAGCAGCGCCAGCGTGATCCCTTCTTATATTATCAGGTACACTGGTGGAACACGATGGTTGTGGTTCTGAAGAACTGTCACTGTGATTATTCACTTGTGAAACATGAGGATCCGGGTCACTGAGCGAACTGTCAGTGTTTTCTGGTACATCTTCAACACGGGGGTTTCTTGGCAAAATATTTTAGCAGCGTGTTGCTTGATTTGTTCTTTTTCCCTTCTCGTATATCCATCTTGTGCTGCTATTTATTTGGATCACATTGTGATCACTGCAGACAAAGTGATAAGATTTTCATGCAGGTAGTAGCCAGGACTACAGCTCCAGCAAGCTGTAACAGAAAGCGTGGACTAATGCTCATCAGTGCTATGATTCACCAAGAAGTAAAGTAAACATTATAATTAGAGTAAACTTTGAACAAAGCACAAGATGAATGCAAACAAAAGCATAAAAGGCCACATAAACACAATTTCTCTATCGGGCACCAGTGATAAAATCCTCCAGTTTTTCTTCAGCCTGAGGAACTGTTTAACGCTGTGCCTGATAGATGATGAGTGTGCCTAAGGCTCCATTCACTGAAACTGCAAGTGAAACATCAATAAAGATGATTCAGTAACACTGCACCATTAATCTGAAAAGCAGAAGGAGGTGGGACCCCAATGCTTTCCACTTCCCATCAGGAGCCACCAGCCGTTATAAGGCATGAAACTGTGGGGACACAAGTGTGGGGAAAGGGGTAGTTCAGGTTTTTGCTGCACTGTGCTTCCTATTCACATAGGAAGCTTTTACCACCCACAAAAAACTATGTAATGGCCCAGTCCCCTGGGGTTACCAGAATGATAATCCCATCTGTGTTAGCCATGATCTACCAGCTGCCCCCTACTTTCCTAATAGGATGATAGGGGTAGCTAGTAGAGGGCTTATTAGAAGCTCTTTACATGACATCATTGTTCACTCAGCCTGAGCAGAGGATGATTATGTCATTTAGAACTGTTGCAGCAGCTTGAGCTACAATGGAATCAGTTGAGGAGGACAGTTTTAGAATGGTGATATTGAAGTGCTGTCAGTGTGTAGTGGTCCGAGTATGAGAGCCCAACAAAGTGGAGCTGTCCGAGTGAGAGGCGCGTACCAGTCTGTCCAGTGACTGGGTGAAGGACCTTTGGTCATTTATCTCACCATAGTGAGTGTGATGTCAGCAATGCCACTGGAAAGTGGTGGTGACTGTTGATGCCAGGACAGCAGTTCTATGAGTGCAAGAGGTGATCCCCTGTTAGAGCAGAAGAATGTTAGTAGTCCTGTGAGGAGACAAGAGATAGTTTCCAGTCTGTGACCCTTGAAAGTGAAAGGTTTTCTGTAGTCAGATGTCTGTATTGCAAGTTAAACAAAACTGAGAGTACAGAGGGAGACTAGCAATTTTTTTGTTGCTGTCTCTTGGTGTATGTGCACAGAGATAAGGCTAGAATACACCAGTCCAGGCCCCAGCCTCACCACAAATACGTGCTGAGCTTGCATTTATAGTGGACGCATTTAGTGCCCTAGAGAGTGTGGACGGTCTGGTCATTATGTGTTTTACCAATTGGATGGCATGATAGAGGCTGGCTGGGGCTAGGGTGGGAGGAACCTCACCTGAAATTCCCAGAAAGAAAAGATGTAATGTCCTAGATCTCTTAACAGAGCAATGGGCATGCTTGAATTCTGTCTAGTGAAAAATCAATACCTTTGTGCTCTGAGGAAAAAATAAGAGTTGCTGCCTGCCTCACCAGTGTGTAACTTGACCAAGTTTGGGGGACCACTTGGTTTTGAGTGTTTACCATCTTGTGGGTGGAAACAACCATACTTCACAATCCCATTTCCAGTAGTGGGCATTCGATCTTTGTTACCAGTGTGGACTGACGTGGGTGGGGCACTCTCAGAAGTCAGACCTAGCAGCATAAGCCTAACAGCTCACCCTCAGAACTCAGAGTACATATAACTTCTCATTTTTGACATACAAATATACAAAAGGGGCACATGCTTGCACATTAGTAACATTGGGTGGGGGGGGGGGACAACTAGGACACCATGACAGAAAACATGGGTGAGTTGTGGAGGATGACCTGGTGCTGGTGGCATAACATTCCACCATAATCCATTTACATAGTGGTACAATGCCTTGTTACCAGGCAGCATTACTAACACAGCAGGCAGAAGAGGAGGCTAACCACTTGTAAGGGGGGGGGTTGACACTTTATACACAGAGACACTACTGTAAAATGAATAGGATGTGGGTGATGCCAATGCCAGTATATATAATTTTGTTATTACTGTGAGTGGGCTAAGAATGAGGGAAGTAGGGTTGGGGTCCCCAAACTAGTACTGCCTCTCATTCCAAAGCTGAAAAGTAGACAAGGACATTGGGTTACGTGCCACGGAATACAGTCCAGAATCACACTGTTCCATGAGCACCACATAACAGTCTGTTGATACCTGCCTGAGGAGGAACAGAAGGCGTATTGCTCAAACAAGCAGGAGTATGTCACACTGTTTGTGAAGACAGTGACACTGAACTTATCTTCTTGAACAGAGGGGAGAGTGGTGTGCTTTTACCACTGCCCATTCAGGCTGGCCCGTGCACACCACTTGCCCTCTGTTCAACGAAATAGGTTCAGTCACTGCCTTCACAATGGAAAGGAGGGGAGGGATAGTGTGCCCGGTGCTTGATGTATTCCTGGCAGAGGCTGGGGGAACCATAGGTGACTGGCATATTGAAATTAGAGGGGCGGACGCTGGATGTCATTGCACGCCCCCGTCCCTGAGGTAGCTCAGAAAACATCGTCGGCTGCCTCGATGAAGCATGCCAGGTGCCTGGCCTCGATGGCTCCCCGCCTCTCCGCCAACCTAACATTGCTCCGTTGCACCAACCAGCCCTGAACCCCGCCCTCGGGGGCAATCCAGGGAGGTAATGTCGGTCGCCACCCCCATTACAACTGCCTTATATCTGTCCCATGCATTCTAGAATTCTCTCACTGTTTTTGACTCCACCACCTCCTCAGGAAGGCTGTTCCATGTATCCACTACCCTCCCTGTGAAAAAATACTTCTTCATATTATCTCTGAGTCGTCCCCCCCTCTATCTTCAAATTGTGTCCCTTTGTTCTTGCAGATCTCTTTTTCTGAAGATGCTACCCTCTTGGACTTTGCTGATTCCCTTGAGGTACTTGAAAGTTTCCATCATGTCCCCCTCTCCCTCCTCTCATCGAGGGCATACATATTAAGCTCCTTTAGTGTCTCTTCGTATGTATTCTGGTGCAGATCCTGCACCATTTTAGTTGCCCTCCTCTGGACAGCCTCCATCCTGTCTAAGCGCTACTCCAGAAGGGTTCTCACCAACTGTCTGTACAGAGGAATAACAATTTCCTGTTTTCTACTGATGATGCCTCTCCCTATGCATCCCAGTATCCTACCAGCCCTCCTTACCGCCTTCTCACATTGCTTGCCCAACTTTAGGTGTTCTGATATGGCTACCCACTGGTCCCTTTCCATTTTTGTTGTTGTTAGTATCTCACCCCACATTGTGTACTCTTTCCCTAGGTTTTTGTTTCCCTAATGCATTACTTTGCACTTCTTTGTGTTGAATCTAAGCTAAGGCTACCAACAGTCCCTGTTTTCCCAGGACAGTCCCTATTTTAGGCAGCATGTCCCAGTGTCCCCACAAGTTTTGCAAAATGCCACTTTTGTCCTGGTTTTTGCTTACTTGTCCCAGTTTTGTCCCTTTTTTTGCTGACTGCTAATCTGTGAGTGACAGTTATTTCAACACCACTGTGGCGCTGCTCGAGCTGGACAGCAGTTTGCTGCTTCAACCCCTCCACCTATGTTGCACCACAAGCATGTCAGCGGGAGCACGGTAAAGCATGTTCCTTCCTGTTATGTTAGACTGGGTAGTAGTGCAAACAAGTACATGTGGACGTCTGCCTGCTAGCAGCTGAGATGGACTCTAGACAGAAGAGACTGGCAGCAGTAACCTAAGATACCTGAACCTGATCAGCTGTGGTGGTGGGAGTCACTGAAGTGAAGTTTGCTCAGCGAATGAGGTGAGTGTGAACGGGTTGAATGGGACTGTCGGGAGGAACAATATATGGAGCTTGAATGTCTGATCGCAATTTAACGCAAGTTTGCTTCTAATGAACTTTCTGTACATCATGATAAGGAACTTGCTGCAGCAGAATGATGTATTGTTTTAATCTGGATGTTTGCTACTGTTGTTACTGAGGGGCAGCATGGCTAGAGCAAGTAGCAAAACTTAATTGTGTGCAGCATTGTCTGCGGTGGTGCCCGCGGGAGTGACACTGTGGGGGAGGGGGGCAAGATTGGGGGGGACCCTGTCCCAGTTTTAGGACTCAGAAAGTTGGTAGCTTTAATCTAAGCTGCCATACATTTGACCATTCTTCCAACCTTGCCAAGTCCCTTCTCATCCATTCCACCCCTCTTTGTGTTTTGACCCTGTTGCAGATCTTTGTGTCATCTGCAAAGAAACATACTTTTCCTTCGAGTCCCTCCACAGTGTCACTTATAACGACATTAAAGAGGACCAGTCCCAGTACTGAAACATTCAAGATCAGCGGTCAGGATTTCACACATGCCCTTACCCTAGATGAAATCCAGACCTGTCAGAAGAACCGAGAGAGAAAAAAAAAAACTGGCTGGTACAACCAGACTGCACAAGCTGCAGCCGATCCAGGTTTCCAATTTTGGGTTTGGTCCAAAGGTCTGAATTTTATTTTATTTTTATCAAGTCCCTGGGTTTCTCCCCTCATTGTAGGCCACAAGATTAAAACACCATGTAAACAAATATCCTCATTTTTGCAAACTTCTATTTTGATTTAGCAAATTAGAATATTATTCATTTCTATGTTATAAGTCTTAGTTTACACATTATAGCACCTACTCTGTGTGAGCTGCACCTTTCCCATTTGCATGGTGGTTTTTAATCTTTTTCCTAATACATTTAAAATTACAAGGTATACCTCAGGACTCTCTTTATGTTGTCTTGCGCCTGTGCAAGAAACATGTTGCCGTAACTTTGGAATAGCAGGTTTTGGAGGTGCGGTCAAGCTGTGGCCAGTGGTGCCACTGCTTTTTCAGGCTGGGCTCCATAGCATGAATTAGATTGCATGCTGTCCATGACAGCAGTGCAAAAGCGTGCCACCAACTTAAAAAGTTTTAGCCGCTGCAATGAGGGAGCTCCACCTCATTGCAGGGCGTGCCTTGTGCGGTGTAACATTTCAATAAACATGGCCACCACCCGGCCTCACACTCCCTATGTAGCCAACTTTGAGGGTGCCCAATCCCCCTGTCAGCATATGTGCCCCCTTTCCTGCTGTGGTGTGCTGAGGGGGTGCCCAATCCCCCTGTCGGCATGTTAACACCCTCCCCCCCAGCCATTTTCCTGGCACTGCCCCCAATTGTGTGCATATCTCGGTTGTTTTTTTCAAATTTTGGCACCAAATTTTCAACATGGGGTTCTTGGGACCCCACCTCATGAATTCAGTCACTGTCATGTCGGTATTCGGTCCTGAAAGGAGATTTCACAGTCACTGCGTGGAATCACCTTTTGGGACTGATTTAAGGAAATCACAGTGTGACTGTTCATGAGGTGAGCTCTCAAAACACCTATGTTGCAAATTTGGTGAGAAAATTCCAGACAATTACCGTGTTATGAGCATGCGTTGTGCATTTCCCACTCATGCTTGTAACTCCGAGAATTTTTTATATTTTTGCTCCAGATTTTCAACATTGCCATGTTTGCATACCTCCTTATGAATAGTGCAGTGGTTATTTTCCACATCATGCCCGAAATGTGTTTTAGCACATCCGGCGCACTGTGACGCAGTCGCTGTAGGAAAACAATGTTCCAGACACAGTAAGAAAATCACAGTGACACTGTTCATGAGCAGAGGTCCCAAAATGCCTATGTTAAACAGCTGGTCAAAAAATTCCACAAAATGACTATGTAACAATCATACATTGCGCAGTGTCCATGCACTGTTGTAAGTTCGAAAATGTATACTATTTTCATACCAGATGTTCAACATTGCCATTTTTGCACACCTTCTTATGAAAAGTACAACTGTCATTTTTCATATCCTGCCCAAAGTGTGGTTTTGCGCATCTGGCACACAATGGCATGGTCACTGTGGGAAAACAACGTTCGAGACAAATTAAGAAAATCCTACCACCACTGTTCATGAGCAGAGATCCCAAAATGCCTATGTTAAAAATTGGTGAAAGAATTCCAAAAAACAGACTGTTACGTGCGTGTTTTGCCTAGTTTTCATGCACGCTCATAACGTCAAGCATTTTTAATATTTTCACTCCAAATTGTCAACATTGCCATCTCTTAGAAAATGGGCTTGAAAAATAAAGCATCCTGATTAGCTGAAAGCCACTGTCAGGCATGCATTTATTTTTTAATAGAGCCCTGTCAAAAAAATAGAAAATTCAGGGAGCCCCATTACTTGGGGTATTGTTGGGCCATCTGAATTTTCAAACTTGCTATCCACCATTTTTTCCTCTCGCTTAGAGAGATATTTGGCAGCGAGTAGGCGGGCAACCATTCAGCCAAGCCCCTCCCCCCTTCTCTTTCATTAATGTTATTTAAACAGTTAGCCACACATTAAAAAAATATTGAATGTAACAAAAGTGAAATCATCAATCAGATCATCCTCTGGTCACCGGCAGTGGGAAGTGGGGCTTTCAAAACAGCAGCGCAACACGGGCATCTACATAGGAACGAATTCCACATGTGCTGCTTGCCTGTACTTCCTGCTGTACTGTCTACCTCCAACAGCACAAAAAAAAATCTCTCTCTCTCTCAAAAGTGTCTCTATGTATCTTACTGCCTCCTGCCTCTAGGAAAACTTGTTCCTCAGAAAGTTAAACTCCTTCTATCCAACCTCGGAACATCCATAGTACAGGCACCTGCTCACCACCACCACTCCTCAGACCAACTCTCGTGCTAAATATAATTATTTTCCTTTAGTACCCCAGTTGATAAACAGTAAAGGCACTTAAATCCACCTGCTTTTGCAGGCCATCTCTTTGTTTACCTCCCAGCTTGGTTGAACTCCCAGAACCCTTGTAAATAAAAGCACCTTCCGTCCTCAGATTCTCCACAATGCACGACCAACCCCATTACAGCTGCTTCTCGCATTTAACTCTCCTGGTCCTTCTCAGTACTGTAAGTACTAATGAAACAGGCAAACTAGGGGCAAACGCAAGATGTGCCTGTGTTTTTTCCCAGTCTTACTTTTTCTTTTTGCTTCCAGCTCCTTTCGACCTTCATGCATGTAAACCTAAAGACCGCCTCTGCTACTCCGTAGTACGGCGATTCCCACCACCTTTCCAGCTCAATAATAAATACATTTAAAAAATGGGCTTGAAAAATAAAGTATGCTGATTGGCTAAAAGCCATGATCAGCATGCATTTATTTTTCAGTAGAGCCCGCAAAAAAACAGGTGCAAATTCGGAGTGCCCCATTACTTGAAGAATCCTTGGACACCCCGAATTTTCAAATGGAGGAGCCACCATATTTTCCATCGCTAAGCAAGCCACGAAATAGGAGCCAATTTCCACAACTCCTGAAAGACGCAAGCTATTATGTGCTGTTTTCCCCCTGGTTTATAAAATAAAACTTCTTTCCATTCGACACAGAGCAGCCTAGCAGAGTGAGCAAGTGAGGGGACAGCCAGTCCAGAGATGGTAGTGGCAGGAGGGGGGTTGGGATTGAGAGAGAGAGAGAGAGAGAGAGACACACAGCAAGCAGGTGATCGGTTGGCGTACCAGCGGGTGGGTGAGCGAGTAGGTGGGTGCTAAGGATGACTTGAGTTCAGCGGCCAGCAATGGGGAATCAGGTAGAGGACAGCACAAGGAGATAGAGGGACAAGAGACAGAACAGAAAAAAAAATCAAACTCATGCGAGTGTCACAGATCCCCCCACCCCACCCCTGCCTGTCTGCCTTCCTGTATCAGCAGCAGTTCCCGACCTTCCATTGCAGGTCCCACTCATGATACAACTACTGGACACATCATGCTGCAATAAGTTAAAACAAAATGAAAGGTATTTAAATAATAATAATGTTACACAAGGGGCGAGTGACTGAACAGACTATCAAGTAAGCAAGATGCCCTTATGCTTCAGACCCCCGCCAATACTTCCAGGTCACGCAGACACTCTCTGGTACCTCCTTAAAGAACGGTCTCCCAAATTCTCCCATACACAGAAAATAAAGCTGCAGTAATACAGCAGTTTCTGTGTCTTCTGATCTCGAAAAGTTGAACTTGACTAGGGTGTGTGTGTTTGGGGGTTACAACAGAATGACTTCATGACCACTGCTGTTGGGGGATAGGAGATGGAGCAGCATAGAGGACTACTTACCAACAAAATAGACTTTTAGTTTATCTCTAGTCATTTTTATGTTTATTTTTCCAAATGCAGAAGAAAATGTCACATATGGCCCATTTTCTAAGCGCGGTAATACCCTCAGGGGTGGGCTTTTTAGGAAATACCAGACCTTCCAGGGGCTATGGGCCCTCCGCCTGCAGGCCGCCGGGCCTCATTACACCCCTGGGAGGTCCGTATTTCCAGTAAAGCCCACCGCCTCAGGTATTATTGCTTACTCAAAAAACACTAAAACAAACCCTTTCTACATGGACTCTGTGTGTGTGTGTGTGTGTGTGTGTGTGTGTGTGTGTGGGGGGGTTACATGACGACCAACTACCAAAAGTCAGAACTACTGAACCTCAACTAGGACAAAAGTCCACAAGCTCAAAACAAAAACAGTATTTTAATGCAGGCAGAGAAACTATTTTTTTTCTTCACAAAATTAATACTTAAGAGATTGTAACATTTCAGCATAATTTTTTTTAAACATATGTATAATACATTGGTCCATTTTCTAAGCGCAATAATACCTTCCAGGGTGGGCTTTACTGGGAAATACCAGACCTTCCAGGGGCTACAAGGCCCTCCACCTTCGGTGTCAGGTCTGATTACGCCCCTAGGTGGTCCGGTATTTCCCAATAAAGTCCACCCTGGAGGGTATTATTGCTTTCACACCTCCTTATGAATGGTGCAGCTGACATTTTTATGTGGTGCAGAATAGTGCGGTCACTGTGGGAAATCAGCATTCGGGACACATTAACAAAATCACATGGACATTGTTCATAAGCAGAGGTCCCACATGCTTTCATGAGGTGGGGTCACACAAAGGCCATTTTTTGGGGGACTCTATTTCTCTCCGGTCACGGCTCGTGGGACCTTCTCTCAGGCATCCTGTTCTTTTTTTCTGCCCGCCTGTGGCTCCCTCAGACTTTGACCTCCCCCTTCCCCGCAGCCAGTACCCCTGGTTTCACATGGAGGGTCACCCTTCACCTCTTGGGTACACTTGTAAGTCAGACTCTGGCTGCAGGTGGGGCCCAGGTGGAGAACTGGAAGGCCAGCCGAGAAGAAACCCGGCAGAGGGCATGAGGGACAGGTGCTGTCAACTGTCCCACGAAGCCGGTGTTTTCCCTGTTTTTCCCTGTTCTACACTCGTAGATCCCCCACCCTGCACGGGCACGCCCCAACACTCTGGTGCACGGCAACCCTGCCTGCATCGACTACACTGTTCTCATGCTGCCTGGCTTGCTGCAACGTCCCCTGGTCTCCACCGGGGTTCGCTGACACACTGGGCTGTCCCATCCCAATCTCCCGGGGAGGAGAGCACCACATGGGCACGCTGTCCTCAACCCACCCCTGCCGACCCACTGGTGCCTGAGCTTGTTCCCGAACCCGAGTCGCCGACGTAGCGCGAGTTATGGCGTCCAACGCCTCAACCCTCTGCACCACCGAGCCAGACACAAAAAGATCATATTGAAAATTTGGAGTTTGAATACCAACAAACGCCCAAGGTGTTAGGGTTTCTAACCATAACATCCCACCCTGTACAGACTAACAGGCATCAGGGTATGCCTTTGGATTGTCAGCTGTAATGCTCACGCCACTGCACCCTCACCATGCAGCCACTGACAGGCATTCAGGTGTGCCTTGGACTCTTCCCCTCCAAAGTTCACCCCCATTCTCCTACGCTGCACCTATCTCAACATACTTCCTTATGAAATGGGGTGAGCGCAAGGCCTGATGACCCCATGGCACAATGCGACACTTGTCAGAGTCTGCAGGGTAGGGTGAAGTGAAATGGCACTAGCGTTACGGCCAACGAACCAAAGCCACACCCCAATGCATGTCACTCTCTGCAGGGTGGGCTGCGGTTCACATCGGTTCTATACTTCACTGCCACTCCTATTATGCGTCTCTCTAACTCTTGCACTATCAATGCCAATGCCAGCAAGGCAACATTTGGCATTGACAAATGCTTGTTTTACACATAGGTTGATCACATCGACAATATAACTGACTTGATCTTCCTGGACATAAAGTCTCCACCACTCATTCACACTAATGGGATCTGCGCCGGAGGCACTAGGATCCAGCGGGAGCAAACATTTTTGCTAGAGGGTCGGCGCCACAGATGGAGCTGCAAGGAGCGGCACCGCGAGCCCCAGCTCATGTGGTAATGACTATCTCGGCGTCAACCCTCCAACTGCCTCGGTTCCTTTTTTCCCGCCATCGAGTGTGCTTCAGTGACAGATGTCGCTCACCCGCTGGGGGTCAAACTTCAAACTAGCAGCATAGTTTTTCAGTTTTATTATTTTATAGTAATATCTCGAATAAAGTATCGCTTAGTTTATTTATTCTTATTTAAGGAGGAAGTCTCAGCCTACATTGACGGAGTCGACCATGAGCGGGTCAGGTGATGGTAGGGAGACTTCGTATGAAAGCTGTTCAGTCAGCCGGGCTGGGTCCGGTCCGCCACCTTCTCGGGGGTCTGACAGTGGACAGTCCAATACCCGAGGGGGTGGGCAGTCCCCTCGAAAGCATAAAAGTAAACGGTTGCACTCTCTGCACCGTTCTGCCTCAAGCTGTTCTTCGGCCCACAGGTCAAAAAAGAGAAGGCATCACTCAAGGTCGCCCTCTGATATGTCTGCACGTAGACGGTCAGTTATTGGAGCTAGTTGCCGGTCTCCTTCTTTGGAGTCACCGGTTTCTGTTTCTGGTAGCTGACGTCTTTGACATGGGAGCCCTACCCCGCCTTCTGGTAGGTCTTCAGATGAGCAGTTTCATCAGTGGGCTGCTCTTATGGAGCAGTGGGCTCGGAGGTTGGTCCAGCTAACTGGCCTGGTCACTCAGGGGCCTTCGGTCTTTCTGGGAGATCAGGTAGGGCGGTTGAGCCTCCCTAGTTGTGCGGCGCCATCTTCGGTGCCATTGACTCCGCACTTAGGTGTCCCCCCCCCCCACACAGCTGCGGCGCAGGGGATAACACCGATGCCTCTGTCTCCTGGTATTCATCCTTCTTTTTCCTCAAATCCTGTTTTTCAGAGTCTTGGGATGATTTTGACGCACCGTGTACCTCGTCGGCGCCGTCCTCAGTGCCGTGCAGCTTCTCATCACCATGCGGCCTCTCGGCGCTGTCCTCGATGCCGTGCAGCTCCTCGGCGCCGGGCGTGTTTTCGGTGCCGAGACCTGTTAGTGCGTCATCCAGTCTTCAGGGCTCCTCCTCTTTGAATTCTTTTCCTTCCTCATTTCCTTCTGATTTTCACTCCTTTCCTGTTCATACAGTCCCTCCTGGGCTGTCAGGAGATGACATTGAGCCTGACCCAGACCTTAGACTGGGTGACGACGTGGAAGGAACAGGATCTATTCCTGCTGCAGAGCCTGTGGTCGAGGACCTGTCATTTAAGTCTCTGCTGAAAAACTTGAATTCCACTCTTTCTCTCCAAACTACAGATATCGATCCTGGGAAACTGTTAAGACTCCAATACCTCCATGTTCCGGAGATCCCTATGGATTTGACTCCTCCGGTACAGCCCTCCTTTGAGACGCTTTCTCAAACGGTATGGAATTTTCCTGCTCTCGTTTCTTCTGTGGCTAAGTCCATAGATAGGAAATAATGCTGCCCCCAAGGATCGACGCATTTTGGCATCCCAAGCCTTTGCGGATCCTATTGTAGTCTTGGCAGAGAATGATAAGGTCGTCCTTCCCCAGACTACTACAGCTCGACCTATTAACAAAGAATCTCATAAGATAGACACTTTAGGTAAGAGAGTCTTTGCTGCTTCCACCCTAGTGTGTGTGTATTGCCAGCTACCAAGGCTATTTCTCTCAATATGAGTATATCCTTTAGCATTCGCTCAAACAAATGGTTGAAGCTCTACCAGAATCGGACACTAATTCAGAGCTTCTTCAAACCATAACCAGGGTTATCGAGTCCAACAACCAGCAGGTTAAAGCAGCTATGGACGCCTTCGATACTGCCTCCCGAGCGGCGGCGGTGGGCATTTGTACCCACTCTCATTCCTGGCTGCACACTTCAGGTTTCACTAATGATGCCCAGCAACAGGTAATGGCGTTGCCTTTCGATGGTGTGTATCTCTTCGGCCCTCAAGTAGAACAGGCTCTAGAGGCCACACAAAAGACTAGGTCAGCCATTAAATTGGCTCAACCTCCTCCCGTCCCCTTTCAAGGGGGTGTTAACAAACGCCAGTTTCATAACCGTCAGTCCTTTTGAGGCAAAGGCAGGGGAAGTTTTAATAAAAACCAAGCCCCCCAGCCTCAAAAGAAAACGGAGCAGAAGGCGCAAGGACCCAAAGTGCTTAGTGCTGCCTTCTGAGTTGTTGGCCCAAGTACCACCTCAGCTGCCCAAGGGGGACTCTTCCTCATCGGCGGGAGGTCGTCTGGCTCACTTCTATAATCAATGGAAGTCCATAACCTCGGAAAAATGGGTCCTCCGGATAATCTGCAAGGGGTATTCCCTCAATCTTTTGGAGACCCCCCCCAGGTTCGTTCCCTCAGACGACAGCCCAGGCTGTCAGTTCTTCAGTCAGAACTTCTCGCCTCCGAGATACAAGGCCTTCTGAACAACAGGGCAGTGGAAGTAGTTCCTCTGGATCCACAGAACACAGGGTTCTACTCCCATTACTTTCTGGTTCCAAAGAAAACCAGAGGCATGCACCCCATTTTGAACCTCAGAAAATTAAACAAATTCCTTCCCAAAGAAAAATTCAAAATATCATCACTAGGAACCCTGTTACCGTTGCTTCATCAACACGACTGGTTAGCCTCCCTGGACATGCAGGGTGCTTACCAGCACATTCCTATACACCCAAAGCATCACAGATACCTACGGTTTATGGATTTGGGACAGCATTATCAGTTCAGAGTCCTACCCTTTGGGCTATCATCGGCACCACGAGTTTTTACAAAGTGTTATGCAATTCTCGCAGCGCATCTCAGAAAAATCGGAATACAAGTGTTCCCATATCTGGACGATTGGCTTCTAGCAAGTGCTTCCAGGCAGGGAACTCTGGATGCCGTAGCCATGGCTTCACACTTTCTTACGTCCATGGGAGTCCTGCTAAACCTCAAAAAAATCGCAGCTGCAGCCCTCCCAGAGGCTCCTTTCATAGGAACTCTCCTGGACACCACCTGTGCGAAAGCATTTCTTCCAGAGGACAGGAGGAGCGATATCCTTCAGATGGCCCGATACGTTGGAGAAAGCAGCTCAGTGACAGCTCTCTCTATGCAACGGATGCTAGGTCTCATGGCATCCTCGGTGTTCACTGTACCCCTAGCACGCCTCCACGTGAGAACCTCTCAATGGATGCTCAGTACTCAGTGGTCCCCGACCACTCACCCTCAGTCCTTTCTCATCAAGGTGACAGAACCTCTGAAGAGATCACTCACCTGGTGGTCACAAGAAGACAATCTTCTGGAAGGGTATCCCTTTGCTCTTCTGGATCATCAGATTTCCATTACCACGGACACGTCCCTGATGGGGTGGGAAGCTCACTGTCAGACTCTCCACACTCAAGGTACGTGGACTCAGGACAAGTCCCAGCTACACATAAATGTCTTAGAAATGAGAGCAGTCCTTTATGCAGTCTGGGCTTTGAAGGACATTCTCTGTCACAAGAACATTCTCCTTCAAACGGACAACAAAGCAGTGATGTATTACATCAACAAGCAGGGCGGTGCTCACTCTTACCCCTTATGCAGGGAAGCAATGAGGGTGTGGGAATGGTGCCTAGAGCACAAGGCTCTAGTTCATGCGGTCTACCTGCTGGGGGTGCAGAACGAACTGGCAGACCGTCTCAGCAGGACAGAGACAGATCCTCACGAATGGTCTCTCGACTCAGCCATAGCTCAGTCACTATTTGCAGAGTGGGGAACTCCAGACCTGGACCTTTTTGCATCCCCAGTCAACACAAAACTGCCTCTCTTATGCTCCAGAAATCCAGGGCCTGGCATTTTCTGTCAGGATGCGTTCAGGCTGTGGTGGACAAATCTCTTTCTATACACCTTTCCGCCTCTTCCTCTAATTCAGAGAGTACTTCTCAAATTCGAGTCCCAGGAGGCCAAAATGATCCTCATTGCTCCCTTCTGGCCTCGACAGATGTGGTTTCCACTACTCAACAGTATATTGGAAACTCCTCCGAAACCGCTTCCCCCTCAGACGAACCTTCTGACTCAGGGGCCTGTAGTCCATCCCAGTCTGAGGTTGCTTCACCTTCACGCTTGGCTCCTGAAGAGATAGAAGTGAACAGGTTCAATGTCTCTCGCAGGGTTTCAGATATTCTTCTGGCTGCACGCAAGCCAGCCACTAGGACAACTTGCACAGCCAAATGGAAGCGTTTTTCCCTCTGGTGTGCAAAATCCTCTTTGAATCCTTTTTCCTGCACACCAGATAAAGTTCGAGAGTACCTTTTAGACTTATCAAATTCAGGTCTGCAATACTCTACAGTTAAGGTTC
Source organism: Neoceratodus forsteri (assembly GCA_016271365.2). Classification (NCBI taxonomy): domain Eukaryota; kingdom Metazoa; phylum Chordata; order Ceratodontiformes; family Ceratodontidae; genus Neoceratodus; species Neoceratodus forsteri. Next base: position 140,058,199 of record CM057453.1, read on the forward strand.
ACCTTTGTGCCATTTCAGCTTATCATGAGCCAGTACTTTCCTTGTCACTGGCTCAGTTACCTGTGGTTAAGAGGTTTCTTAAGGGAATTCTGCATACCAGACCTCCTATAAGACGTCCAGCCACAGCCTGGGACATTAATCTGGTGCTAGACATGCTCACTCGGAAACCTTTTGAGCCTCTAGCTACCTGTGAGTTAAAATTTCTCACTTGGAAGACGGCCTTCCTAGTGGCCATTACCTCAGCCCGCAGGGTCTCTGAGATACATGCCTTGGTCACAGACCCTCCATATACTGTGTTTCATAAAGACAACGTAGTTCTTAGGACCCATCCTAAGTTTCTCCCTAAGGTTGTTTCAGAATTCCATCTAAACCAAACTCTGGTCCTTCCATCTTACTTTGCTAACTTCCAAAATGAAGGAGAGTGTTCTCTTCATTCCTTGGATGTCAAAAGAGCTTTGCGTTTCTATCTAGACAGAACAAAAGACTTTCGTAAAGCTCAACAAATGTTTGTTTCCTTCAGTGAGACCCGGCTGGGTCATCCTGTCACTATCAGATGTATTTCTGCATGGTTGGTTGCATGCCTTCGCCACTGTTATTCCATGGCACAGGTTAAGCTGGAGGGCAGAGTGTATGCTCACTCTACTAGAGCGGTCACGGCATCCCTAGCGGAAATCCGCAACATGCCCATTGTGGACATTTGCAGTGCGGCCACCTGAAGCTCGGTGCATACTTTTGTCAAACACTATGCCCTGGATGTCCATGCCAGACGATATCTTTTGGCAGAACCATTCTTAATGGACTCCTGTCATAAAACTGTGAGCTCTTGGTCTCTCCTGCCACCCTCTCGGGGGGTTATTAGCTTGGTACTCTCCCATTAGTGTGAATGAGTGGTGGAGACTTTATGTCCAGGACGATATGGAAATTACATACCTACCGTAATTCTTTATCTTCTCAGACGAGTCTCCACCACTCATTCACATGCCCACCTACCATCCCTCGAGCTCACCTTTGTTGTTGGTCTTCACTCCCTCAATCTTTAGGCTGTGAGGACTTCCTTGTTGACCCTTCTTATACGGGTTGTCTGGACTATCTTATGTCTGGTTTGTGGTTAGGCTATCCTTCTAGGTTAGTTACGTTGCACCTCCTCGGGGGGGAAGGTACTGAGGCGGTTGGAGGGTCGACGCCAAGATAGTCATTACCGCACGAGCTGGGGCTCGTGGTGCCGCTCCTCGCGGCTCCATCTCTGGTGCTGACCCTCTAGCAAAAATGTTTGTTCCCGCTGGGTCCTAGTACCTCCAGCACAGATCCCATTAGTGTGAATGAGTGGTGGAGACTCATCCAAGAAGATCAAGAATTACAGTAGGTATGTAATTTCCATTTTTTGTCTGCTGGAGTTTCTAGAAATAGCAAAATACCAAATAACTGGTATTTGCATTAAATCACTCACTTCTTTGCTCACATTTCGGAGCCTGATGCACAGTAGTGGTGGTAGTGGTGGCACAGATATAGAGTGCAAAGAGGCACCTATTTGTGCCAATGAGAAAAATTAACATACACAAAGGGTAGACTTAATTGGGGGGGGGGGGGCATGGACTTTCCCTAGCAAGAAAGTCACAATGGATGTCAGCCAGCCAGATGCTATTTGGAGTACACTCAGGATTTACACTTAATAGCATTGCTGTATGCCACAGCAAGATCCTTTGGTTCTGTAAGTGGCGCTACAACTGTATGATTCCCTTACCTCTCTAACCCCTTTGGGCACACACTGAGGAATTCATTTTTCTTTCTTCTTATAATCCTTGGTGGTCTATTGCTCCCACACTCTCTCCCAAAATTCCAGTAGATCTATTCCATTTCATCCAGTGGACCCCCCCCCCCCATATCCCCATCCCTTACAGTCACGGGGTGTTAATCATCCTTTGGTGGCACAACAATAAGATTTTCTGACTGCTCCTCTGGTTGTTGCACCTCCTGCCAGTGACAGTCAGGTAATTCCTTACCTGGCTTCAATTCACCTCCAGGCTCCGGTCCAGACTCTGAAGACTTCAGATGGGGGGTGGACCGTCCGAGAGGGACTGACAGGTTCAGGCAGGAACAGACTGCAGCAGGCCAGGCGGCTGGCTTACTGGATGGATGCTCTCTCGTTCTCCCCTCATTCCTGTCAGCGACAGGCCAGGGCCCTGGCCCCTACTAGCGATTGTGACTCCCCCCGACTACACACAGCCGTGCCCACAGTGACTGACACTGGGGAATAAAAGGCTCGAGAGGCGCCTGCCCTTGTCTCCACACAGACAGCTACTAGGCGGCGACGACGAGTGGCAGCACAGTCCAGCAAATCAGACTCCTGTTTCTCTCCTTACATGAATTCGACGACTTGCTTCTTCTCTCTCTCTCTCTGAGAAAAATAGCAGTGCGTGAGTTGGTGTGCCAAGCCGCCAAATACAAGCTGTGCGGCTTGATTGGCTGCTGTCTGCTGAGAGGTAGAGCCGAGGAGGAGGACTGCGAGTCACGCACCAAGAAAGAGCCCTCCCCAGGCTAGTTCTATACATTTCACCGTGGCTTTCATTCTGACAGCACAGCTACAATGGGCACTGAAGCGCAAATTTAAAGGGCAGCGCTTCTGTACAATAAATTTTTAATACATTTTTGAGATAATTTGGGTGTTTGAACACCCTAAACACCTCCCGCCTCGCCCTGCTGTAATTTAGCCCCTGCCTCTGTCAGCTTATAAATTTGCTCCTCCCTCCTTGTCTCTCAGCTGTAGGTATTAGGAAGGGGCCTGGAATGCCAGCTCTCCCCAGAAGGACTATGAGGGTCAGGGCCCTTCAAACTGCCTGCCCTCCCCAACTGGGCAATCTCCATGCAGACCCCCTGAACGTAGCAAGGTACGAGACTGCTTACAGGACCAGTGCCAACCTTTAGCAGTCAGTATGTTACTACCTCACAAGCGCCAGGTGTTCTCACCGCCTCTAACCACCACCCTCTGATTGGCTCTCAGCTTTATACACGAGTTGTCATGTGACTGATTGAGTTCTCCAGAACCAATCAGTCCACTCTCCATTAGCAGCTTATCTGCTGTCACCACTAGTGGCCACTACACTCAGCCCCTGCTTGCTGCAACAAGTAGGCAAAATGCTACTGTTTTTCCTCCCACTATTCTTCCTGTCGTTTCCCCTAGCCTCCCTCTCCCCAGCAACCCATCCACAATGGCACCCAAACCACCCTCTCTATTACACCATCACTACTTCCCCGTCCCTTCCCTCAACCACCTTCCCAGAACAACTGCCACATGGACCTGCTCAAAATTGGGTGCTCGGAGCAACCATCCTGCCTCCCTCCTTTTTCCCAGGGCTGTCTGTTGTATGTAACATTGCAGCTGCTGTCACTGCGCCTACCCATCACGCACTTATCTCCTGTCGCACGACTAGACCTACCTGGTACAAAACCAAACACATTCTTACACTGCTTCTTCTACTGGCAGGGGATATCGAAGCTAACCCGGGTCCTACCCCTCCCAATCCCTCCACCCCACTGAATCTCCCCAAGGGCCTCCGATCACTGCACCTCAACATCTGCAGCATCCTGAATAAAATACCAGAACTGCAACTTACTGCCCTATCACTACGACCAGACATCCTCATACTATCGGACACTTGGCTAAAGCTACACCATGCGGACTCTGCTATAGCCATCCCTGGCTATTCGTTGATCAGGAGGACCGCCAGGGCAAGAAAAGAGGTGGTGGCATCGCTATGTTTATCTCCACCAGGCTGCAGTTCACCCCGGTCCAAATCCCTGCACCTACACCACAAATAGAGTCGTTACTAATCAAACTTGCACTCCCTTACTCCACCCCTGTGTATGTTGCGGGTTCCTACTGCACCCCTAGTACCCTCCTGCCCAGTATCCTAGACCACCTGGCCACATTAAAGTCTACTGCTACAACTGGAGAGCTCCATATCCTCATCGATTTCAATTTCAATTGGCTAGCCAAAGACTGTTCCAATCTACGCACCAAAATAAACGCACTAAACCTCTCCCAGCTAATCTTCCAACCCAGCCGGCTAAACCCTAAAACGCTTAACCACTCCCTCTTGGACTGGGCCCTCACTTCCCACCCACACAGGATTATTAATGCTGGTCTTCTCCCCGACTTTCTAAGCGATCACCACATGATATACATGGTCAGGAAAGTGCTTAGACCCACAGAACCCCCCTCTAGGACGCTTCTCATGAGATCTTACAAATTCCTAGTTATACCTTCTCTCCTTAATGACCTGGCTCACGTAGACTGGTCCTTCATACCGAAGGCACCTTCCATTGACTACGCTTTCGAAGCCTTCAAGACCAGCTTTCTCGCTGTATGGGACTATCATGCCCCTCTAAGAAGCACAAGAGTAAGGGGCTCCCACCTTCCCTAGGTCTCCGCCGATATCATTAGCAGATGCCGCACCAGAGATCTGGCATGGAAAAAACATAAGTTAACATGCTCCCAAGAATCCCTACAAAGTTACCATACCCTCCGCAACTCCTGCACCAAATTTATATGCCAGGCCAAAAAAAACTACTTCACGTCGGCTCTGAACTCTAACCTTAACCACCCTTCAAACTTTTGGAAAACTATCAAATCCTCCTCTCCCCGCCTATCCAACCACCAACCCCAACCCTATTCATCCTAGGCATGACCATCACTGACCCTGGTGAAGTAGCCTCTGCCTTCAATACCTTTTTGACCAGCTGCACAGCTCTCCTACCCAGTCTCCTGCCCACCCCACGCACACCAAGTACCTCATTGAAATCTCAGAACTCCTCCCATACCACCAGTCTCTCTTTCTGTCCAGTAACCCCGGCCGAAGTGCTCCAAGCTCTGAGTGCTCTCGACCCCAGTAAAGGCAAATGCCCCTCTGGCCTGGATGCCAAATTACTACACTTATCTGCCCCCGACATAGCCGCTCCATTAGCCAACCTCCTCAACCTCTCCTTCTCTCTGGCCAAAATCCCAGCCGCATGGAAGCAGGTGATTGTTATCCCCCTCCCTAAGGGTGGTGACCCCTTCTCACCGGGAAAATACCTCCCCATCTCCCTACTCTCAGTTCTGGCCAAAATTCAGGAACACCTTGCCCTTTTCCAACTCTCCCAATACCTAGACACATCCTCTTTCTTCACCCCCTATCAGTCTGGTTTCCGTAAGTCACACTCTACCATCACCTCCCTATTAAGACTCACCGATGACATCCTCTTAGGAATGGACAAAGGGCGTATCACCTCGGCCATTTTCATAGACCTGGCCAAGGCCTTTGACACCGTCTCCCACCCTATGCTACTCGCCAAACTAAATGATGCCGGCCTCTCCGGTCATGCCACTAGTTGGTTTCATGCCTACCTGATAGGCAGACATTAATTGGTGAAAATTGGCCCCCACATATCTACCCCCCTCCCAGTCACTATGGGGGTCCCACAAGGCTCAGTCCTGGGCCCGTTACTTTTTTCAATATTCCTGAATGACCTCCTGCTGGCCTGCACACACTCATCTATCCAAATGTACGTGGATGATACCATACTGTACGCCTCAGGCCCTTCCTCTGGATAAGTGTCCAGTGTGCTACAGCAGGACTTCAGTGCCATACAGCAATGGTTCTGGTCCAACCAGCTATTCCTAAATGCAAAAAAAAAAAAAAAAGGTCTCACTAACCTTCGGTTCGCAACCATGACTTTCCCGCCTAACAGCTCGGCCCTCATTCCTAACCCTAGATGGGTCCCCGCTGGAGTCCTGCACCACATTCAGATACCTGGGAGTCTGGTTTGACCAATATCTAGATTTCTTCACACACATCGAATCATTGCACAAGAAGTTACACCTCAAACTTAGTGCTCTATATCGCAACAAAGGATGCATGCCCACTCCGGCCCGGAGGGAAATTGTACAAAAGATGATTCTCCCACTACTTGACTATGGCGACATGGTCTATGACACTGCATCCTCATCCAGCCTGGCCAGCCTGGACACACTGTTCCACTCCTTCTGTTGCTTCATCCTGGATTGCCCACCGATGACCCACCATTGCAACCTACACAGCTCCCTAGCCCTGCCCTCACTCACGACCCGAAGACAGATCCACAACACCAGAGTAATTGCCAAATTCTGGTCTCAGTCCCTTCCCCCTTATCTCGGTTCCGCCATATCAGCTCAGCCTTCCCCTGCCTACTCACTCAGAAGCACAGACTCCAGGCTTCTCCAAGTCCCATTCATGCACACCTCCAAGGGCCAATCGGCTTTCAAATATCACATGCCCAAACTATGGAATGACTTGCCTGCAGACATTAGGCGCTCCACGAACCCCAGCAATCTCAACCCATTCCTCCACGCACACTTCACCGTCACATGCACCTGCTTCCAGCAACCATAAGCACAAAGCCCTCATGTTCTCTGGTTCCTGCCACCCTATAGCCATGCTATAATCAGCTGCTGCACTGTAGGCTCCACAAAGTCAATAATGTTCTGATCTCTTTGCTGTATGTTTTGTACGATATGTAAAATCTTGGGTCCTCAATGTTACTGATGTTCTGCTCTCTTGTTGTATATTCTGTGCAATATGTAAAACCTGTACTATATGTAATATCATCCTATGTTACCCTGTACCCCAATTTCCCCCAGGTCGCATCTGGAAACGAGTGGTTCTCCGCTCAGTATGCCTGCCTGGTTAAACTCTTACATAAATAAATAAATAAGTCACACAAGGGTGCTACCTGCTTTGAGTTCTAAAAAAGCAGTGTCAAATTTTTTTTTTTCATAGAGTAATTAATTTGATAAAAGCCTTTGTAGGGTCAGCTTGTCTTCAGTTAGCTTTGAACTCTCAAGATGTAGCTCCACGCCAAAGCATCATTTTGATTTGAAAGGACAAGCTCCTCTATGCAAAAGCACAGAAGCAAGGATTATGCTAAAGAGCACTGTGGCTGCGAAGTCAAGTGTTAAAGAAATGCAAAATTACACATACAGCACCTCTGTAATGGAACGTGTCATTGGTAATACAGTATATGCAGTATTCCCATTTACCCCCATCTGTACCTGATTCAAGAACAAATTATGAAATTCAAGTACATTTTTGTGTGAAGGGGGTACACTGTACCCCCATAATTCTGTTTGACGTATATGTACCCCACAAAAATGTTGTACAAATGCTAGAATGAACCCTTATAATTTATTTTGTACCCCTAAAATTTTTGGGAGAGGGTGCAGTGCACCCCCATATCTGCAGCATTAATGGGAGCACTGAGTATATGCAAATCATTATGAAGCAATTTAGGCAGTGACTAGGCTTGAAGCAGGACTGTAAGGTGCCAGGTGACCACACAAACAGCCAGCTAAGACTGAGAACAGCAAACAGACATGTGTTTCACCTTTCTTAGGTCTCCTCAGTGTCTCATAGCTGTTTCCTCAGCCCAGGACATGGAATTGTCCTCACACATTATGGGAATGGTTTGGGTCATGGTGAGCCCAGAACATGAAAGACATAAGGACAAAAGCCTCAATGAGAAAGCACCAATACTAAGTGAGAGACAGGGTTACAACATGTTCAGTGTAAAATGTGTGAGAATGAGATGAGATGGGCTGTTAAGCCATTTTACTCGACTTAACAGGCTGCCTTTTTTCGGGGGGCGGGGGGGTAGTATCATGTTTAATATACATCCCAAAAAATGAAAGGTAGCCTGCTAAGTTGTGTAAAGTAACTATAAACAGCCCCCTCATTCTGCTGCACCCTACATTGAACATGCTGTATCATTGCCCCTCATGTATGTCATCAAAATGCTGTTTTGAGCATTGCAACAGTTTACTGAATACAAGTTGCCCTGAAATTTTGCTAATTAATTACTCTTATAAAAATGATTAAACTGCTTATTTAGACCCCAATGCAGGTAGAGCCCTAATATGACTTGAGTGCCCCAATTGTGATTGTGAGCTGCCCTTTAACGGGGTACTGTCCCATTTCTTCTGAGAAAGTCGAGCTTGTGCATCAAGATGAAAGCCATCATATTCTGAGGTTAGAAGTAGTCTTTATGAAAAGTGACTAGAGATCATTGATCTAATTTCCCAGTGACCGAAAATTATTCAAGCAAGGATCTCCAGATTTGAAGGCTGGTTCTTTTTCCGGTGTACAGCCCATTAACCCCCTCTGCACATCAATATTTTCAAGCTAGAGTCCTGGTATTTTAATAGCAGTTTTTGTCATGTAGTAAAGCACATCTTTAATTTTTTTGAAATAAACGTGAGCTCAAGATAGTCATTATTCATAAGTTATTAAAAGGGTCTATTAAATTGAGCTTTTTGATTGGTTCTAAAGATTCTAGCTGCATTATATTAATTAATATGCTTGTGGAGCTTCATCATATGTGTAGTGTTTTTAATAAAAGATTCCTGCTGCATTTGAATTCTGTCTAGCACTGAGCTGACGCCATTAGCAATACTGCTAGCACTGAAACTTACTAGAGATGGGTCATCGGTGTCTCAGTACTTTGACTCTCACGGTTTAGCTCACTGTCAAGGTGCCACCATTTCCTGATGCAGTAGCACAGATGCAGTCAACTGTCAAACCCAATTTGATAGTCCTATTACACCACTACTACATTGAGATTCTTTTTTTTTTTTTTTTTTACAATAAACAAAGTCACATCTTCGCATAAATTTCCTACTCTGCTCTGTAAGCATAACTGAATAGATGAATAAAGAATTAATCAGATATACTGGCTTTTCAATGGCTTGTTATCATTTTTAAACTTTTTTACTGCTCCGATTTTAGTCAATTGCAGCACGTAGTCTGCTAGTATTACCAACAGAAAATTGCTCACCAGCACAACCACTGCAGTAACAGAAAAAAATATCCCTATAATTTATACTCAGACTTAATCTACTTCTTTGTTAGGCATTGTCATCATTGCATACTTACCAACCTTTTCATCATAGCAACCCATGAACATAATGCAAATAATGTGCTTACTGTAGTCATGAAAGGGACTGACCCAGTTGCCAAAACCATAATCAGACAACACCCAGGGTTTACTGCAGGCAAGGAAAGTTCTGTATAAAATACTGCATGTAACTTGTAAATCTGTAAAGTTGGCCTTTTGTAATCATTGCTCGTACCATGTATTGCTGTGGTAATCAATAATTATTAGCTGAATTTGAGTATTACCAGGGCAACAGCAAATCAGAGCACCCTCTACTGTAGACTGTTCCCTAGGCATCCTGCAGGAGTGGGGATATTTTTAAGTAATAATAACCAACAGTAAATTGGTTGTCTGCAATTAAATGTTTTGTGTGTGTGTGTGTGTGTGTGTGTGTGTGTGTATCAAGGGGATGGATTACAAAATTATTGCTAGCAGCAGACGTTCTCTATATCCCTACACAAGTGTAATGAGGGGTTAAAATCACTGTGTGTATGTGTGTGTGTGTGTGTGTGTCTGTGTTAGAAAGTTATTGGCAGCATCAGCTTCTCTCTTTATCCCTATGCAAGTGTGATGAGGGGTTAAAATCATGTGTGTGTGTGTTTATGTCTGTGTTAGTGTTAGAAAGTTATTGGTAGCAGCAGCTTCTCTCTTTATTCCTATGCAAGTGGGGTAAGGGGTTAAAATCAGCATCTCCCAATGCTATCTGTCATTAGCAGCTTGGGGCACAAGCTAATGAAAAATGCAGAGGAACTTTTTTTATTTTAAAAATACTGAAAATCCAAAAAAATCAGGAAAAACCTTAAGACTCAACCATTTTTGCCAATCCATTTTAGTAATAGCCACAAAGTACTCCCTGGGGTTATGTTAATGTTAAGTTAATCACCCCCTTGGGAAATGTGGCATATGGATGCACCCCTTGACAATCACACACCTACGGGGTGATTAACAGAACATTATTATATATCCCCTGGTCATACTGTACCTTTTGAAATGATCTCATTGTTCTTTGAATAGTGAAAGCAAGTATTTAAAAAAAATATGAATATTGAGTTTACATCAGAGGATCGAATGTTAGTGCACCCATACCAAAACAGTGGATGCCTATTTTATTTGCCTTTAGATCATTGTATGAACGTGCTGTACTCATAACAGAAAAATATTTGGCCAATTAAAATAAAAACAAAGAAAATCCATGGTTTGGTTACAGGTATCTTTTCTTACCTGAGGGGATTGACAGTATTATTTTAAAAAGGTACTTTTTCTTTTCAAGTGGACCCTTACTGCTTCCATTGATGCTTCACATCTCCCATTATTTCGGCTTTTTGTGCTGTGCTGTGGTTAATGGCTGCAAGGAAGGCCTGATGTCCAAACCTTATTGCAAAGAAGAGGTTTCATTATGCACAAACTTTATTTGATAAATTGTATTTATTGTATTCTGCAGCCATTTTTTAACTGAACTGTCAAATGGCCATTCCCCTTTTATAATGTATAGAGTTCCAAAATACTAACTTGGTTAAAATCTTCCAAAACTGCCTCCAAACTTATTGTTTTCTATGTCTCACACATAAACTTCTAGCTACTGAATGCATCGAGACTGGTCTGAATATGGCATTCAGTCTGGTTTTTAAAAGTCATGGCAAAGTGTTCACTTTCTAAGGTTGCAGTGCCATGTCACCCACACATACTGTAAATACTTTGAAAAAGCATGGCCCCTTGGTTGAATTTTGATTTAAAGAAGTTTTTTTTTTCTTGTAAAGTGTAATGACCCAGGTCTTTGTTCTAATATACAGTAAACCAGCTTATCTACAATATTAAAAAGCAGCTAACGCCTTCAGGTGAACTTTTAAAACATAATATTCAGACACAATTTAGCTTAAATTTCATTTTAGTTCTGTATACCCACCTCCCCACTGTTTATTACAGAAGTCATTTAAATGAAAACAAGATAGTTGTTCCTTAAGATTTCATATATTCCAGTTGTGTATTTTGCAGTTGAGGTCATAATACTTTTCTTTCTACAACACATTCATTCCCATGACAATCGATTGTGATGTCACAGCAGAGGATTATGACTTCAAGTGGGCAATGAGGTTCCACAACAGATGAGCTCTAAAGCATTAGGACTCTGTGTTTGTGCAAATTTCCTTAGTAATAAATAATGGGGAAGACGAAATCTGTAAAGGTTGTATGAAATACAAGTTGAACTATGTTTAGATATTACGTTTTCAAAGTTTTCCAAGAAGCATCATCAGCTCAAATAATGCCAGTTTGCATTAGGTTAAGGGATGCATTTCACCGATTCCCTTACTAGATTTCTGACTTGCGCGGCTATATAATGGTCCTTGATTAAAGAAAAAGGCAAGTGACTGGGGGTGCTCTGAACAGCAACTAGGAAAATGTGACATAAGATGAAAAACAAAACAAAAACACAATAGTGTTGGCTTTACGTTAGTTCCAGTTTGTTGTGTACTTTGGGAGCTTTTTCTTATAAAGGTAAGAAAAGTTATGACCAGCTTCTCTGCGTAATGTAGAACTTCTTGATTTCCAAACTCCGAAAAAGAAAGTTTCATATTTAATGAGAAATCATGAATTATTCCATTTATTATATATGGTCTTATTTCAAAGGAATGAACTGCATGAAAGGCGGGGTGAATAATATTAAAAAATTCAATGCATTTTTAATGAGAAGGTGCAAACTATGCAGCATCTCTTGCTTTTGTGAGAAAGTCTAAGAGAAATGGAATACTTGCAGAAGCGAGAAAAAAACTCTTAGAAACATAGCTTGCATGAACTCTTGTTATTTAAGATAGCAAACTTTGACATCAGTGGCTGCCCATTAGAAGTACAGTTTTTAAGGGCTGTTCATCTTTTTGACAACTTTTCTTAAGAACTGACATACTATACATGATATATTAGATTGACGTGACATAGATGCCAAACTTATCTCATTATATAGACTCCACAAATCAGTTTGTTTCTTCTTCAGTGTGATAAAGGATATGTCCAAAATTTAGTCTGTTTAGACTTGTATGGTACTATAGGTAGGATTAAAATATTTATTTCAATTGAAAGTTTAATGTTCCTTGTTTCTCCTATCTGAAATACATAGCAGCGCTCTGGAGCACTGAGATAATATTGGTTAAGGTCACATGTTTATTTTTTAGATGATTCCAGAAATCCCTGGTAAATTTTAAAATGTGGTAATGTTACATTAGTCAACCTGAGCAAGATTGCATAGTGCATATGTTTCTCAAAGTGATGCGAGCTTATCAAACTTTATTAGTTTTAAAATGACAGATTTTCTTAATAAATTACCATAAATTAGGTAATTTATAGTATGAGTTTATAATCATGACATTATCTTTCTATTAAATACAGCATCTGTCTGTATTAAAGACTTATAATGTAAAGTGATTATTGCAGGGAGGTTCTCAAGTTGTAAGAAATGTGGTTGCAGTTTTGCTAAAATTCCAGCAGATGTCCTCAGAGACCATCCTATGTACCAACAATCAGCAACTCATCAGCAAAGGAAACAGTTCTTGAACCTTTCATCTTGTTGATACCTAGAAGTTGTTTATTATTTTAGAAATGTAGAAAGAATAATCCACAACTGTTTACTAGTGCCATTGTATTTTCCTTTTCAGTTGATTACTTTTATAAGGGTCTCTGACCATAGTTATTTTTTTGGTTTCAAGACATTTTGCCTATGGTTCTCACCCGTCTACATACTTTTTTAATTTCCCAGTTTCTTGGGTGAGTTCTAGTTATATGGAGGAATTACCTTCAAAAACGGTTATATTGCAACATTCTTTTTGATAGAAATGTATTATAGTTTGAGTCCTAATTAACAAATTTTAGCCCCATGGTTAATACTGGTACTAATCTTTTTTATTGTGAACATTTTATTTCTGTGAAAATTGTATTATGAAAATTTTTTCTATGAAAATATGCTTGAGTAGAAGACAAAATACTTTGTATGCATTATATATATATATATATATATATATGGGAAAACTACATTAATGCACATTTGTATTTATTTGTTTCACTAGGAAGAAGGTCCATCGAGCAGTGCTCATTTACAAGGAAGTCCTGGTTAGAATAGTCAGAAGTTAAAAACATCCACAGTGACACATATATTGAATACGTAATATGCAATGTATGATACACAGGGTAAAAGAGGGCAATAGAATCACGGAGCAGGTGAAAATACAGGCAAAGAAACCATGATAAATACTAGGATAAAAAAGTAGTATGAACAGAAAGCAGGCATGGAAAACTTAGCATGACTAGTATATTAAGGCAGGGGATCAAATCAATCTTTATTTATTTTGCGCCTTTCACTGTATAACATTGTATAACATGGTGTGGTGGCTATATGTATATATGATGTAATTTCTTGGTATAGTTTATAATGGAAGGGGGTTTATCAGCAGTTACAAACATTGACATAATGGATGTTTTTAGTATACTTGTCTTCCAGTTAAGTAATATAGGGAACCTAGCTCAGGAAAATAATCTTGGTAGTGAGTAGATTAAGAAAACCATGTGAATCAGTTGTGTGATTGGGCGGGGGTAGATCTACCAGAGGCTTAGTGCCTTTTAACAAGAGCACTATAAAAAACTCCCTTGCCCAGCATATCCCATCACACTCGTGTTCCAGCCCGAGAATGGAACAGCACTGGAGTAAGACATCTGTCTCAGGTGTCTGCAGGCATCTGTAGTCTGGAGGAGACTATGTAGGAGGATACCAGGCTAAGGTAGGAGATTGTACACTGCTTTGTTCTGGTATAGCGAAGCACTCCGCTTTAGGGTAGATAGCTACAGGTAGTGGGTAAACATCTGGTGGGTAAGGAGTAGCAGGAATCAAAATACAGTAGGTATAGGTAAGGGGGGATGAAAATGGAATGTAGGAGACACCTAGAGCAAGTTAGGCACAGTTAGGTGGGTTACAAAAGGGAAAACCAGAGACACCCTGACTAGGGTGGAATTCCAAATACATATCAAGCAAGCAGAGGGAGAGGTAGGAATTCAACATGCATAGAAAAGAGGTAGTAAGGTACAGGGAAGTTTCAGGAGCCACTAAGATAAAGGAAAAAAAGAGAATGAGAATGGGATAGTGCAATGGGGGTGGAGCCACACTTTTGGAACACCTTCTGGAGACTGAGGTGCTGCCTCATTTGCACTCCTCTCTGGGTAGAGTGCAGAGGTTAATGGATGCCAAGCTAAACTGGCAAGGGTGCAGAGACACTTCTGCTCCACCCAGGGGCCACCAAGTCTGCCACTGCTTCTGCAGAGGATGCCTGGGCAAAGCAGTTGGACTTTGGTGGGCCCCGGGGGGGTGGGGCAGGAAGCATACATACTCCTCAGCATGTGCCACTGTACATTTCCTTCGCTGTACTGGCAGGCTGGGGCACCCGGCAGCAGGCACCCATAGCACTAGGAAAAGAGGAAGTGGGGATCCTCAGAAGGAGCAGCACCAAGGATGGAGGAAGAGACCCCCAGCTGAGGAGGAAACAGCTGCTGCTGCAGGACTCTGTTGTTTGGGGGATAGGTGCAGGAGTTGGGGGAGAGAGAGGGAGATGAAGTGCCTGAGAGGTGCTTCAGCTTGGATGGATGGAGAGCAGATCCAGAAGATTGTAGGGCAGCAGGAGACGGGAGATAGCTAGATGTCATTTTCTAACTGGGGACAAAAAATCTGGCAAAGGGACAGGGTAGGGACAGTACAGAGAAATGTCAGGGAGCTGAAGAGGTGCCTAAAACAGGTGGCATGCATGGTAGCTTTTGCAGAAGTGTTACCGATATATGGCTGGGGAGAGAATAGGACACTACACACCAGGACTTTTAACAATTGATTGGAGCATGGAGGAGGTATTCGGCTGCATTGTTGGGGGACTTGGTGGGGGGGGGGGCTGATCTGGGAAGATATGGGCCTCCATGGGAGAGATGCCTGCATCTTTCTAGGAGGGAGATTGCAGTTCTTAGTGGGAGGTTTAAATGCTGCTTGGATGACATTATAAGCTAGCCAGGGGGAAAGTCTGTAAACCAAGGGAAGCAACAGTTGCCCCCATCCTTAGATGAAAAATCAGCAGGGAGGGAGGGAGGGGAGTAAGCTCCCCAGGGCAGGAGCACAAGAAGACAGGGGTGGGGCAAGGCAGAGCCCAATGGGGAAAGCTAGAAGAAAGCAGTAAAGGAGAAGGTAACAAGGGAAGAGAGGGGTCAAGGGGAGCTTCAGAGAACAGCACAGGCAGGGGGAAGCAATGATTGCATAAGCTATGGAGAGCCATGTGCACCAATGCAAGGAGTCTGAAATAAAATTCTGGACCTAGAGTCCATCATGGCGTCATCTAGCCTGGATTTGGTGGACATAAAGGCGTTGTGCTGCACTGACAGCCATGACTGGGACATGGCCATACGGGGTTCCTCTCTGTTGAGGAGAGACAGGGAAGGGAGGAGAGGAGGAGAGGTTGTACTACATGTGATGGAGAGAATCAAGACCATGGAAGTATAGAGATACCCAGAGGGGGGAAAAAAAGGACTGGAGGTGCTGTAGGTCATTCTGAAGACTGGTACTGGAGCTGCTATCTATACAGAGGATGGTATATAGATCTCCAGCACAGGAAAAGGAGTTGGATAAGGCACTTGGGGAAGCCATCATGAGTATGGCATGTAAGGAGAAGGTGCTGCTAGTTGGGCACATCAGTCTGCCAGATCTGTGTTGGAGTCTTCAAACCACAGCTTTGTCAAGAAGTAAAGCCATCTTTGACTCCCTTCAAGGAGCTTTTCTCAGGCATCTAAGTTAAGGAACCCAGTAGGATAGGGCAGTGTTGGAGCCGGTGGTAACAAACCGGGATGGCATTGCAGACGTCACAATGGGCAGTAGCCTATGTACCAGTGATCACCATACAGTGTGGTTTAACATTAAGGTGAGAACAGAGGCAAACCTCATGAGGATGAGGGTCCTGGACTGTTGAAGGAAAGAGTTTAAAGAAATTGGAGACTGCTTTAGAAACTGGGGAAGGGTAGAGGCACAATGGGAAAAATAAGGGAGGGCATAATTAAGGCAACCAACCTCTGTGTGAAGGAAGTGAGTAAAAGTAGAAGGAAAAAGAGACTGTTCTAGGGACATGGATATGTTGTTCATCCACACTTTCTGGCAGGTATCATTGCCGCTTTAAATCTTGCCGGAAGGTCTTCAAGCTGGCTCCTCCCACCCACCCGGGTGATAAAACTCTCGGCTCCGCCCCATGACGCTAGATTTTCCTTACCGCTTGGAAGCTCAGGTTCCCTCCTTAACGCTCTGCGTATAAGACTGGTTCCTAATTCTTCGGTTTAGCCGAAATTAAGTTTTCAAGACTTCGGTCAAATATTTCCCTCGCGGCTGCGATGGACAAATTGACTCCCGGTTTCTGGAGGTGCCCATGCGGGCAGTAGATGTCTCGGACAGATCCACACTCCCATGTGCGTCTACTGCTTAGGCCTTGAGCACGACCCGTAGGCCAGCGACCTGTGGTCTTCCTTCTCGGTCTACGTCCTGGAGGACCGCGCTGCCCGTTTACAACTTGGGCGCCCCGAGAAACGTCACCACCGGCGAAGTCGAAGGAGGCCCATTTGGCGGTGTTCGCGGTGGCTGGCTCGGTGGAACAGCTCGAGCAGATGATTGCCCTCGAGGAGGAGGCGGCGCAGGCCACATCTTTGTCTTCCTCGGCTGCGGCCTTTATCCCGCTCTCTTTGGGATCCTCCTATTCAGCTTCTTTTAAGGAGCTCTGTCAGTCCCTTTCCACCAAGGGAGAGGGGCTATCAGGACTTTCCTCTCGGTCCAAAAAGAAGGTCTCTAAAGGTAAGTCCCTCCGTCGATGCTCTTGGGAGCGGGAGAGGTCCCCCTCCCCGGGTAGTCGACCCTTGACTTCGGTTGATCCTTCGGCTTCAGCCACTGTCCTCACGGTGTCCCTGTCAGGTCAGTTGGCCGAGACACCCGTCGACGCAGTCGAGATTTTTCTCGACCCGTCGGACGGGTTGTCGACTGGTGAAGCCGACAACCCTCACTCCCCGGTTCCCCCGGCGGAGGTCGAGGTGGCCGAGGACTTGCCTGTGCCTCCAGTTCTGGAGTCCATGGTCAAAACTGCCGAGCCGAGGGGAGAGCGGGTCTCCCCCGCCCTGCCCCAGAACCCTTTCGGAAACACCGAGGTTCTTGGTCTTGGACATCTTCATGGTCCAGCTGACCCCACCGGCATAGGCGGTCTCGGTGCCGTAGTAAGCGGCATCGCCGCTCGTCCTCGTCTTCCTCCTCGGACGAGGAGAGGCTTCGACGCGAGTTGCATCGGCGCTACGAGGACCTCATGTGGCAACAGCTCCTTCTGTCTGGGAGCAAGCCGATGTCGTCGCCTTCCCCGGCCATCAAGTGGCTGTCACCGGAGCGGCCGAAGCAACCCCTCACCCTAGCCGAGGCGCCTGCCCCCGGGCCTGTTGCTTGACCGAAACCGGCTGCCCCACCGATTCTGGTGGAACCTCCGCCTCCACAGCCGAAATTTGGGGCCCCGACCAAGAATTCTCAGTCGGGCCAGGGCCTGCCCCACAGGCTGTCTGTCACCCTCACTCCCGACCGTCCTCGGCAGGTGGAGGGTGGCTCAGGCTCTAGGCAGCTCTTTGCGGACTTGTCCGAGTCCGACGACGATTCCTCCCTGTTCTCCAGGCAGGTCAACCTGGAGTCCTCCGAAGGTCGGTCGCTAGACGATAGCCCATCGTCCTTCATGGGTTTGCTTAGGCTCATCTCGGAGTCCACCAGGATGCAGCTCGAGCCCGTATCGAAGTGGGCCAAGTATCCCCTAACGGAGATATTGGACCGAGGGTATTCACCCACAGAGGCGTTTCCGGTGGCCGAGGCCATTGTCGGCCCTGCCTCGGAGCTCTGGCAGCGTCCTGCTTCCTGCCCTGCACCTTCGGCCAGGATGACAAGGAAGTACACGGTCCCTACCAGTTCTCTGTCTGGTTTTTAGGAATACCCCTAAGCCGAGGGGTTGGTTACCGACAGCGTCTTCCAGCGTGCTGGAAGCACCAGGGATGTGGACAAGCCTTCCGGCAAGGAGTCCAAGAAATTGGACTACGTCAGGTGCAAAGTCTACGCTGCGTCCTCCCTTGGCCTTCGTCAGGCCAGCTCGGCCGTGCTGATGGCACACTTCTCTCACGCCCTGTTGGGCTCCCTGGATGAGGTAGTCCCTCATCTCCCGGCTGATCTGCAGACCACAGTCAAGCAGGTGCAGGACCAGGGCAGGGCAGTGGCCAAGCAGCAACTTCAGACTGCTCTGGACATCGGCGACTCATGTGCCAGGTCAGTTGCAGCCGCAGTGGCCATGCGCCGTCGGACATGGCTGAGGATATCCACCTTCACAGCGGATACCCAGCACAAGTTGGCGGATGTCCCCTTCTTGGGGACCGACCTCTTCAGCCCTGGATTGGAGGGTCACCTCCAGAGGATCGAAAAGTCCAATGCCACTCTGGACTCGGTCTCCTCCGCCCAGAAGGACAAGGGCCGCAGACCGCAACCCAAGCCCTTTCGTCCGTCTGCGCCCATGGCACATCCGGCCCAGCAGCATCAGGGCCAGCAGGCTCGCACTTGGCATCCCAAAGCCAAGCCTGGGGCTTCCTCTTCCAGGAAGCAGGGAGGCAAAGGCCCAGGAGGTCCCTCGGCCGGTCCCTCCTCCAAGCCTGCCCAGTGACAGGTTGAGGGGTGTCGCCCCCAACCTCGTCACTCCACCCTGGGTTTCCGTGGGGGGGCAGCTCTGTCACTTCCTTTCCGCCTGGTCCACTATCACCACAGACCGGTGGGTGCTGGAAGTGGTAGGAAAGGGCCTGCCTCTGGAGTTCGAGCAGGCCCGCCCTTCTGAGCTGCCGCCCCGAAGTCCTCAGGCCCAGCCTCATTGTCGGCTTGCGTGCCGAAATACATCGCCTGCTCCTTGGAGAAAGAGGTGATCAGAGAGGTGGCAGACCCTCCCTCAGACCGGGGTTTGTGTCCAGGTACTTCCTGGTCCCAAAACGGACAGGGGCGGCGCCCCATTCTCGACCTGCACGACCTGAACAGGTTCCTAAGGTCTCAGACCTTTAGGATGGTCACTCTGGCTCAGATAATACCATCCTTGGAACGAGGCATGTGGTTCTGTTCTCTGGACCTACCGGATGCGTTCTTTCACGTCCCTATCCGTCCGTCTCACCAGATTCCTTCGCGTTCAAGTGGAGGGATCCCTTTACAAGTTCCGAGCCATGCCCTTCGGCCTTTCTATTGCTCCCAGGGTCTTCACCAAATGCATGGCAGTGGTGACAGCTTTCCTGCGGCGCCAAGGGGTCCGGGTGTACCCTTACCTGGACGATTGGCTGATAGCAGCCCCCTCCAGACCGGAGGTGGAGCGGTCCAGAGATCTGGCCCTCAGGTTTGCTCTCAGATTGGCCTTCTCATCAACGAGGCCAAGTCGGAACTCGGGCGAAGCAGGTGATACATTTCATCAGGGCAGAGCTCGACTCTCTTGAGCCAGAGCATGACTCGGCGGACGGGCCGAGGTTCTTTCCTCCTTTGCCCAATCATTTCTGGTTGGGCAATGGCATCTATCCGGGACTTCCTCGCCTCCTGGGTCTCATGGCGGCCTGTACCAGCGTGGTCCGTTGGGCCCGCTGGCACATGCATCCCCTTCAGTGGGGATTGGCCAGCCAGTGGTCACAGCGCTGCGATCCATTGGACCAGCTAGTGACGGTGACCCAGAGGATGTGGAACACTCTCCAGTGGTGGACCGTTCCAGTCCATTTGCAGGAGGGCATCCCATTTGTCCGCCCCGAGCCAACAGTCTCTCTATCGACCGATGCCTCTTTGATGGGTTGGGGTGCCCATCTGGGGGAGCACAGAGCGCATGGCCTCTGGTCCCCTCGGGAGTCCCGATGCCATATCAACCTGCTGGAGTTTCGGGCAGTTCATCTAGCCCTCACCGCCTTTGCTCCATTTCTACGGGGTCAAGTGGTTCAGGTCCAGATGGACAACACCACGACCATGTACTACCTAAACCGCCAGGGCGGGATGCACTCCATGCCTCTGTGGAAGGAACGTCTCCGCATTTGGTCACTCGTGCGCAGCCTGGAGGCGGATCTCCTAGCCATCCATGTGGCAGGAGCCTCCAACACTCTGGCCGATGCCCTAAGCTGGATAGGGGCTGTGTCCCACGAGTGGTCTCTCCTGCCGGAGGTAGCACAAGATCTGTTCTCCCACTGGGGCACACCTCAGGTGGACCTGTTTGCCTCCAGGGAGAATGCGAAGCTGAGGCTGTTTCATGCCCGGCCCCCTCAGCAGGGTTCGCTGCAGGGGGTTGCCTTCTCGGGCTGTGGACCCCAGGCCTCTTCTCGCCTTTCCCCATTTCCTTTGATCCACAAGGTGCTTCTCAAGGCGAGGAGGGACAAGGCGCAGGTGATTCTAGTAGCCCCAGACTGGCCCCGCAATGCTGGTATCCAGATCTCCTCAGCCTCAGCTCCAGGCTCCCGAGGCAGCTTCCAGCTCGCCCGACCTGTTATCAGTCAATCAGGGAAGGTGTTCCATCCGGACCTTCAATCCCTGCACCTGATGGCCTGGTTCCTGAGCGGCTAGAGTTCCAGGCCTTGGGTCTTTCCAACGAGGTCCTCAATGTAGTTGAGGCGTCCCGTAAGGAGTCGACCAGAAAATGCTATGCCTTCAAATGGAAGAGATTCTCCATTTGGTGTCAGGGCAAGGGCCTGGACCCTTCCTCCTGTTCCTTGGCAAGCATCTTGGACTACCTATGGTCCCTTTCTCAGCAAGGGCTTAGGTCGACGACCCTAAAGGTGCACCTGGCAGCCATCTCTGCTTGCCGGGCGCGGGCCGGGAAGCAGTCGGTGGCGCAGGAGAAGGTGGCCTGGTGCTTTTTCAAAGGCCTGGATCACATATCCCCTTCGGTACGTGAACCTCCACCTCCGTGGGATCTACTGCTGGTATTAGCAAAGCTCATGGGCAAGCCATTCGAACCAGTGCACAGGTGTGACATCTCTCACCTGTCGTGGAAGACCGCCTTCTTGGTGGCTATCACGTCAGCCAGAAGGATGGGAGAGCTTCAGGCGCTTTCCATAGAGTCTCCTTACCTGGTCTTCCACAGGGACAAGGTTGTCCTGCGCCCCGAAATTCCTTCCGAAGGTGGTGTCGGAGTTTCACCTTAACCAGGTGTGGACTCTGCGGTGTTCTACCCCAATCACACCTCGGAGGCGAATATAGGCTCCATGCTCTGGACCCTAGAAGAAGCTGCAGCTTACTATAAGGAGCGCACGGCTGAAGTTCGGGGAGAGGTTCGCCAACTGTTTGTGATCTACGCTGAAGCCGCACCTGGAAGACCTGCAGCCAAGCAGACGATAAGCAGGTGGGTCACCTCCTGCATAGATCTCTGCTATAGGTTGGCGGGCATGGAGCCTCCCAGAGGGATAAGAGCTCATTCTACCCGCCATACCGCTACATCGGTAGCTGCTTCCAGGGACGTCCCTATCCAGGATATCTGCAGGGCTGCTACCTGGAAGTCGGCACATACCTTTATAATCCACTACCACATCGACAATAGGAGTCTGCCAGAAAGTGTGGATGAACAACATATCCATGTCCCTAGAAATACAGGTTACTCACCTGTAACAGGAGTTCTAGGAATGGTATATGTTGTTCATCCACACGACCCACCCAACCTCCCTGGCTTCGACGCACAACCTGAGCTTCCAGCGGGCCAGATCTGGCGTCATGGGGCGGAGTCGAGAGTTTTATCACCCGGGTGGGTGGGAGGAGCCAGCTTGAAGACCTTCCGGCAAGATTTAAAGCGGCAAGGATACCTGCCAGAAAGTGTGGATGAACAACATATACCATTCCTAGAACTCCTGTTACAGGTGAGTAACCTGTATTTATGGTTCTCTAGGGAAGTGGCCAAGGTGGTGAGTAGGAAAAAAAAGTGTGGCATTCACGAAGTATAAGGAAATGCAAAGGGGGGGAAGACAATGAAGTATACCAAGCAAAACAGAGGAAAGCAGGAAAGGCAGTGAGGGGAGCAAAAGCACAGATAAAGGAAAGGACAGCCAAAGGGACAGCTAAAGTGAATAAGACTTTTTACAGGTACATAAGTGAGAAGAGGAAGCAAGGGAAGGAGTAATGAGGATAAGGATGGTGGAATGGGGAGACTGAGCAGAAGGGGATCAAGAAAAAGCAGACATCTTGAACAGGTACTTCTGCTCAGTCTTTACAGTGGAGGGGAGTGGGGGTGGACCACCAGGGAACAGTAATAACAAAGGGGGGGGTGGGGGTAGACACAAGTTCATTTTCGGAGGAGAGTCCTGAAGGGACTTGTAGCTCTGAAAGTGAACAAGGCTAACGGGACCAGACAGGATTCACCCAAGGATACCAAAGGAACTTAAGAAGGTCCTAGGTGACCCACTGATGGCCTTATTCAACAGCTCACTGGAAATAGGCATAGTTCTGGAGGTCTAGAGGACAACATACACAGTCCCTCTCTATAACAGCAGCAGCATGGAGGAGGCTAGCAACTATAGGCCAGTCAGTCTCACCTCAGTGCTAGGGAAATTAATGGAAACCTTGTAAAAGGAATGGTTGGTTGAGTGTCTTGAATCCAGTGGGCTACAAAACCAAAGGCAGCATGGATTCATGGAAGGGGGAAGGGTCATGCCAGACGAATCTGATTGATTTCTATGACTGAGTGACCAGGGACATAGATTAGGGGAGAGCAGTGAATATGCAAGCTATGTAAGTAAGCTGTTGGTTAACTAGGATCTGCATCTTATCTGTTAGGTAGGAAAATGGGCAGACTAGGTGGGCCAAGCGGTCCTTATCTGCCGTCAAATTCTATGTTTCTATGTTTCTATGGCCTGTCTTGACTTTAGCAAGACCTTTGTCACTGTGCTGCACAGGAGACCGATAAAGAAATTGAGCAGTCTAGGTGTGGGACCCAAAGTGGTAACTTGAGTAAGTAACTGGTTAATGAATAGGTGACAGAGGGTGGTGGTGGTTAACAGCATTGACTATAACTTGCATATGAAGAAGCCAGCAGAAGAAGGCCATTTGGTCTAGCAAGTCTGCTCATATTGCAGGGTCCACAGCTTGAGCTAATGTCCCTGCCCTCCCTCCCCATTCCTCCCATCCTCCCTACCCATGATCCTTACTTTCCCCCATGCCTATCCCAGCCTCTCTTAAAGCTGCCCACTGTCTTCAATGAGATGACCTCTTCAGGCAGTGCATTCCAAGTGTCCACCACCCTCTCAATGAAAAAGTGCTTCCTGACCTTCCTCCTAAACCTCCCACCCTCCAGCTTAAGACTGTGCCCCCCTAGTGTTATGGTTGCCACTCAGCTTAAAGAGAGACTTCTTATCAACCTTATTCATCCCTTTCAAGTGCTCGAAGGTCCCAATCATGTCCTCTCTCTCTCTCTCTCTCTCTCTCTCCTGTCTTCCAGGGAGTACAGGTTAATTTCTCTCAACCTCTCCTCATATGCCCTACCCTGCTGATCCACTATCATCTTTGTAGCCCTCCTCTGGACCTTCTCCAGCAGGCTAATGTCCTTTTTTGAGATGTGGGCACCAGAACTGAACTCCAAACTCTAGATGCGGCCTTACCAGTGACCTGTACAAGGGCAGTATAACCTCCTGTCTCCAACTACTGATCCCCTTAGATATGCATCCCAGCATCTTGTTTGCCTTTGCTGCTGCTTTCTTGCACTGCGCGGACTGCTTCAGGTCACTAGTGATCATCACTCCCAGGTCCTTCTCCTCCTACTCTGATGCAGATACTCGGACTCCATCCAGGTAGTACCCCTGGGATTCTTGGCTCCAGTATGCATAACTTTGCATTTTTTTTGGCATTGAAGCCAAGCTGCCAGATCCTGAACCACCTCCCCAGCTTTTCCAGATCTTCCTGTAGGTTCTGTATCCCTTCAGCTGTGTCCACTCTCCCACAGAGCTTGGTGTCATCTGCGAATAGGCACATTTTGCCCTTAATGCCATCCCCAATGTCATTGATGAAGACATTAAACAACACTGTCCCCAGTACACAGCCCTGTGGGATCCCACTGGTTACCTCTCTGGTACCAGATAACTCTCCTCCCACAAACACCCTCTGGGTTCTGTCCCTCAGCCAGTTTTCCCACCCACCTGGCCATCTTTTCCCCAACCCCAAGATCCACCAACTTCCTGATCAACCTTTTGTGGGGCACAGAGTCAAAGGCCTTGCTGAAAGCAAGATACAGGATGTCTACTACTTGGCCCCTGTCTACTGTCTTAGTGACACAGTCAAAGAAGTCAATCAGATTCGTTTGACACGATCCCTCCCCCCCCCATGAACCCATGCTGCCTTGCATCCTGAAGACCATGCTCCTCTAGATATTCCACCAACCTTTCATTTAGTATGGTCTCCATGAGCTTGCCCACAATAGAGGCCAGACTGACTGGTCTGTAATTCCCTGGGTCATCTTTAGGACCGCTTTTGTGAAGGGGCTTTTAAAAACCCTATTGTGAATTGTGAAACCTTTAGTTAGGGATTTTGTTTTGTTTGTTAGTGTGTTCACTGATACCCAGAGAGGGTTGTCTCATCTGATAGTGTAGTTGAAAATCTACCAGATGGCACTTAAGTACAGTAATAGGAACTGGCCTCTTTTCTGTCGGTATAACAAAAAGAATTTTAGAGGATTTTTTTCCCTAAATTTTGTTAAGGATAAATAGGGAATCTTACAAAATTGCTTGACAGATTCGGCACTACTGCTGTACATGTGCTGTTCTCCACTCTTGCGGTACCACTTGTATTTATTAATGTACCAGGAAAACTTCCATTGAGCAAGCTCATGTATAAGGATGTCCCATGTAGGACGGAGTACAGCAATAATACAACAGGATAAACAAAGTGCAATAAGGACATTTATCACAAAGTTATGCAATAATACTAGTACAGATTCAAGAATAAATTGCAGGTCAGAAATACGGACATATGAGAAGACAGAGAAAAAACAAGCTGTAAACATGGTAAAATGTCATGTTCCATAAGAGTAGCAAATCAGATGAGTCAGAAATACTCACCGGAGTCAGCACAGTGGTTCTCAATTAACCTTTTGAATGAATTAAGACAATGAATGAATTTAACTTACATGATTTTGTAAGGTGTTCCAAGGGGAAGGGGCAGTCCAGCTGTAGGCCTTTTTTCAGAGGTGGTAAACAGTCTGGAAATATTGGGAATGATCAGTTAATTTTTCATGAGACTGTACAATCCTGTTGAACTTGTTAATGTCACAGTGTATTATGGGAGCATACCCTTGAGGGCTTTAAAGTACAGGTGTTAATGTTCTTTAGCCTCCTTGTGGCAAGTGTTGTTCAACTGACAGCCAAGGATAAGGCGCAATTGCGAGTTCTGTTAGGGAGGTTGGTGATGAATCATAATGCCCTGTTATATAAAAGACCAAGCCTGGATAATTGTACAGTGGAGGCACAGCTGTAGATTATATCCCCGTAGTCAATTAGGGTAAGTAGAAACCTGCACTAGCTTCTCTTTAGCATCTGTGAAAGAACCAAACTTCTTTCAGAAATAGAAACCAAGCCTCATATGAAGCTTTTTACACAGGGGTATCTGTGGGTGGAAAAAGATGACCTATTGTCCAACCACAGGCCAACATATTTGAAATTACCCACCATCTCCAGCTGCTCTCCTGCCAGTTTAGTCATAACTGGCATGGGGTCACTCACTGCTGTATTAGCGGTGGAGGAGAAGACCATGGGCCCAGTTAACAAATGTTTCAGAAATGCCGGATCTGCTGAACATATGGTGCACAGGGCTTGTGGCATTCCTCGGTCAGCGATCACAGTTCTTGATCCCATGCGCTGTTTGCCACTAGTTAGACCAGCTTTTTTTGGACTAACTTGCAGCGCTCTCGGGTACCCTTTTTATGGGGCTTGCACCAAATATTTGGCACAAGCTAATGTAAATTGGGAAAGGCGTTGCAACTCCGCCTGACTTTCGTTAATCAGGCACATTTTTCGGTGAGGTGTCTGGCACAGCTGCCCTAAAAAATGGGTTTGATGAAGGACTTGATGCAAGCCCTGCATTGCTGTTTGTGAATCAGGCCCCATAAGTTTAGTTTGAGAAGCAATGAACATTAGTCTGGCAGAACTGATGCCATACTGAAGAATATCAAAGGCAGATTGCACATCCTTTACCGCTGTGCTCGGTAGGGAAGGGGCCTAGCAACATAAGAACAGACCTTTGGAGAGCAAGTTAATTTGATGCAGAGATTTCTTTAGAACCAGTCAGAGGGTGTTTTGGTAATTCTGACCCTTGCCCAGAGAGAATCTCCGTCCTTTAGTGCTTGCTTTAGTTCATACTTATAGAGCACCTTTCATGGTGCTCACAAAAAATAATCTTAAGGACCCTTACCTGCCCGCAAGTGAAATGATCTTAAAAGCAGCCTTTTTATGTTACCCTATTTCGGAAGGAAAGGGGTCGTATTTTGGCTCCATGGAGCTGAGCCGCCGATCCCTTCCCACTTCCTGACAGTGCGATCTGCCCACTTTTCTGATGTAATTAAATGGAGGGCGTGGTGGCGTGCTCCATAGACATGAATGAGACTGATTTTTAAAATCCGGTTTTCATGTTGTAGATGGTCATTGCAAACAAATCATGGGCACTACTCAACTAACTAGTCCTTGTTAGCTGAGCAGTGTCCATGATGTGTTTGTGATGCCCTTCTACAACATGAAAACGGATTTTAGAAATCAGCCCCATTCATGTCTATGGAGTGCGCTGTCGCGCTCTCCATATAATTACATCAGAATAATGGGTGGATAATAAAAAAATAATAAAAATAAAAGGCCCTTAGGGTGGAAAGTACACATCTGAAAGGGCCATTTCCTCATGTACAGCAGCAAATAATGTAAAAGGTGACAAGAAAAAAGGATGAAGCTGCACAGCCATCAGGAAGGCTTGATAAAGATGGTTCAGATAATAGGATGTCCAAAAGAATCCAATGATGGCAAAAATAAAAGAGCCTTGGAGCAGGCACTGGAAACAGTGTCTGCCAAAAAGAAATTAAAAGGAAATAATGTCACTGCCATTCCTGCTACATGGAGAGAGGAGCAGGCAGACGGCACATAAAAAAAGCCTTTGTCAGAGAATGTATCAAAAATGTGGTAGTTTTTGCAGGCTATCCAGGCCATGGGAAATTTGAATAAAATACCTGTCACAACCCCACCCACCCAGCCTCAGGCTCCAACCTATCTGCCAGTGGAGGAGTAGGAAGAAGAAGAAGAAGAATATTATGTGCATATGGAGGAAGGTTACTCTGTGGAGTTAGAGGGCACACTTGAACAATATTTTGAACTTTCTCAAAGGCAAATTGAGGACTACTCATCTTTTTTCTCATTTGTCAGACAAATGGTGGATACCCTCAACATCCCCCACAAGAAACAGAAGAGAATGAGGAAGGTGCTGATTTTATGGACATGCTGGCAGTAACGCCACCAGGAAGGATGTTACTTCAGCTGCAGTCTTCAACAAAAAAAAATGAGAGAAAATATCAGGTAGGCAAACTGGGAGTGGACTATCTGTATTTCTATCCTGATCATCGTGGGATAGTCCAGACCCCTGTTTGTGAGAGAGCAAAAATCACTCTGTGCAGCCCCCTGAAAAAACTCTGAAAAATGTAATACTATGCCAAAAAAGGTTTCTACAACAGTTTCTCTGGTAAGCAGGCAGGAGCTTGTTCAGCATATATAGCACAGTACCAGAAAGCACTCTGAAACACAATTCTGGCACTGTCAGAAAGAGCAAATGATGGTTTGGCATAGGACCTCATTGCCACAGCAAATTCAGCTCTGGATGACACAAAATATAATTTCCATACTGTAGTGGACACTAATCACTCTACTGCCAGAATCTTGGCTCATGCCGTATCATTAAGAAGGTTTTCCTGGCTAAGGACTAGCATCCTTTCACAGGATACTCAAAACAAGGCCATGGATTTCTCCTTTGAGTGAGATTCATTATTTGGTGACAGAACAAGAGGCCTACATGAAAACAGTTGATGAATACAAAACTACTTTCTAAAGTAACAGTGAGAAGGAAAAGGCCTCTACCACCTACAGGTCATACAGAAGGGGGAGGCAGAGGTAGGGGATACTTCCGAAGGGCCTACGTCTCATATGCTCCCTATGAGTACCAGTCACAAAGAGGGTTACTATAGGGGAAGGGGAAAAGGGCTTCCAGGTGTAATGCTGCAGCTCTAGTGCCTATGCCCCAGCCAAAAGAAAATCCCTGACAGTTTTGCCCAGGTCGCCCAACTATTGTCAGTGGGAGGAAGACTGGCACACTACTTCCAGGAATGGATAAGCATTACCCCAGACAAGTTGGTGCTGGAAGTAGTGGGCCGGGGGTTGTGACTGCAGTTCAGACACTTTCCAAACCTGCAGAAACACAGACGTTTTCCAGCTCACCCTCCCAGAGAAAAAAAGTCTGCTGGAACTGCAAGTAAAAATATCAAGGGCTATAGAAAAAGTCCTTGCCTCCCAGTAGGGCAGGGACCTATTCTCAAGATACTTGCTGACCCACAAGAAAAATGGGGAGTGGTGACCCATTTTAAACTTCAGGTTTCTGAACAAACATTTGAAAAAAAGAAAAATTCAAGATGGTCACGCTAAAGACGATGATGCCATCTTTGCAGAAATGTCATTGACTGGGATCCCTGGATCTGAAAGATGCCTATTTTCATATTCCAGCCAGACAGTCTCACAGAAAATACAGTGTTCCCTCTTTTATCCGCCAGCCTCCATACAGCCCAAATTCTGGCAGCTAAGAAGGTAGTAGATAATAGTGGGTGGTAGCTAAAGGGGGAGATAACATTTCAGGAAAACTAAATACGAGTTGGTGGTAAACAAAGGTGGCAGATAAAAAGGGGGCAGATATAGGGGGGGAGCACTGTACCTTAGGATCAAGCTAGGGAACTGCCACTACCAGTTCACAGCTATCATATTTGGTCTCACCTCAGCTCCATGGGTTTTCACAAAGTGGTGTAGTGACAGCACATCTGAGAAAACAAGGTGTGGTAGTTTTCCCCCCTACCTGAACAACCGGTTAGTCTCATACCAGGGAAAGTGGAACAAGAGGGAAGGTGCTTAGCTCAGTTGGTGAAAAGCACTCTGGAGAACCTGGGATTCTTGATAAACCAACAGAAGTCCCAGCTATTGTCTGTTCAAATACTGGACTTTATAGGAGCAGAGCTAAACACCCAGAATGGAAAACTTTCCTCCTGTTGGCCAGAGTTACAGCTTTGTTAGCAACAGCAGGTCAGAAAAGACCTGGAGAGACTTTATACAGTTACTAGATCACATGGCCACATCCACAGCTGTGGTTCCATGGGCCAGATTCCAAATGAAAGATGGCCAGTACCAGTTAAGGGACGACTAATCCCAAAGGTGGGATCCACTGTCAAAGATATTGCCAGTGACCAAAGCACTAGTGGAATATTTAGAGTGGTGGAACAAAGAAGACAACATCAGAGAGAGCATTCCATCCTTTCAGCTATCATCAACAAGTATTCTTACTATAGATGCCTCACTCCTGGGGTGGGGCACCCACCTGCACGACCTCACAGTGAGTGCACATGGAACCTACAGGAGTCACTATAACATACAAACCTCATAGATCTCTCAGCTATATTACTAGCAATGCAGTCTTTCACCTCTTAACTACAGGGTCAGATTGTCCAAATCAGGACAGAGAACACCACCACAATGTACTACCTAAACAAGTAGGGAGGAACAAGATCCTCCAAACTGTGTACAGAGGCAGTGAGGATCTGGGACTTGGTATATTCCTTAGAAGCAAATATATTTGCAGTGCATTTGCCAGGCAAAGACAATGTCTTAGCAGATTTGTTAAACAGAATCAGCTAGGGAAATCACAAATGGGCCTTAAACCAGCAGGTACTGGACACAGTGTTCAGAAGGTGGGGCACTCCCAGTATAGACCAGTTTGCATCTTGGGAAAACTGTTAGATCCAACAGTTTTGTTGTAAACTACCAGCCAAAGGAACAGTCCCAGAGGACCCTGATGCTGGACTCGACAGGGAAGTTCCTGTATGCCTTTCCCATCATTTCCACTCATTCAGAAAGTACTCCTGAAACTCGAGAGGAACCTGTAACAATTATCATGATATCTCCAGACTGGGCCAGACAGGCCTGGTACTCTATGCTTCTGGTTCTGTCTGACAAGAATCCAATCTGCCTGCCACTTATTCACAGTTGATTTTTTTTGTCCCAGAGCAGAGTAGCATTTCCAAACCCCAGGAACCTACACCTGAGCAAATGTTCTTGAGGAGTTAGAATTCTCTGGATTGAATATCTCAGAAGAAGCCCTTAAGGTTTAAAGGAAGCCCACTACCAGAAAAGCTTATTCCTCTAAACGGAAAAGGTTTTCTTATTGGTCTGCCCCCAGAAAAATAAACCCAATAGAGGTGGGGTTGCCTATAATTCTGCAATATCGGGTAATAACCAAGTTCTAGCAGCAGGCTAGGCAGACTGGGTGGGCCTGGCAGTCCCTTTCTGCCGACACAATCTATGATTCTATGTACCTACAATTGTTAGACCTTCAACTTTAAAGATGCACTTAGCATTGGTATCAGCATATACAGTATATTGGATCGGAAGGAAAAGTCTTTGGAATCACAACCCATTTAAAAAAAAAATGTTAAGGCTAAACCACTTGCACTCACCAGTGAGGGACCTGTCCCACCGTGGGACCTTATCATATACCTTGCACAGCTTACTGAGGCTCCTTTTGAGCCTATGAAAACTGCTGACCTGAAGTAGTCTCATGGAAAACCATATTCCTGGTAGCAGTGATCTTTGCTGAGGGTGAGTGAACTGCAGGCCCTCTGCACAGAGTCAAATTACATAATCCCGCACAGAGATAGAGTGGTTCTTAAAGCCAACAGAAAATTCCTTCCCAAGGAGGTATCTGAATTCCACCTCAGTCAGTGACTCTTCCTGTACTCTATCCAGAGCATTCCAGTCCAGGTGAGGAAAAACTGCATAGCCTGGACCTAAAGCGAGTCCTGACTATCTACGTGGACTGCACAAAAGATATCAGGTCTCACAGCACCCAGCTGTTTATGTCAGGTCTCACAGCACCCAGCTTTTTGTTACCTGTGGTGAGGCTGGCAAAGGTAAACCAGCTACAAAGAGATCTTACTCTTGCTGGATAGTCTCTTGCATTCAGTTAAAATGCCACCAAGAGGCTTAAGGGCACACACCATAGCTCTCAGCTCCAGACAATACCAGTTCAGGGTCCGATGGGCTGGAACCCAGGCTTCTAAAAATCGCTGCCCCGCTTATAGCCTCTCCCCTAACCAAAATCTTCAATCTATCTCTACGTCATGGCTCAGTCCCCAGCATCTGGAAAATAGCCAAGGTCACACCCATTCTAAAAAAGGGTGATCCCAAATTAATCTCGAACTACCGTCCTGTAGCTACCCTCTCCCTCCTTAATAAAATCCTGGAAAAACTTGTAGCAACCCAGACCCTAGACTACCTGCAGAAGTATAACCTTTTGTCCAGCTCCCAGCACAGTTTCCGAAAGGGACACAGTACGTCTACCGCCCTCCCTCAAACTCACTAACCATATCTTTCACTATGGACTCTGGCCTCCTGACAGGTGCTATCTTCATCGACTTAACAAAAGCTTTTGACCTGGTAAACCATTCCTCCTTCTTTCAAAACTTTCTTAGGTTTCTCTACTGATGTAGTGGACTGGTTTAACAGCTACCTGTCCGGTAGGAAGCAGGCCGTTGTTTTCAATTCAGCCACATCTGATCCCTCATCTATCCATGTTGGAGTGCCCCAGGGCTCCATACTTGGCCCCTTGCTCTTCTCTATTTTCATAAATGACATCCAGTTGCTTGCTTCAACCTGCTCAACCGTGCTTTATGCAGATGACCTAGTGATTTATCACAGTGCAAGGAACACACCTGACCTCAACCAACCTCTTACCTCTGACTTCTCTGCTATTCAGTCTTGGCTAACAGAGAACAAACTCGTTCTTAACATTAACAAGACTCACTCTGTGCTCTTTGGATCGGTCGCCAAACTTAAAATAAACACAGATGCCCGAAAAATCACCTGTGCTGATGGCTCCACACTGATTAGCACGAAATCCTTCAAATACCTGGGCATTACTCTGGATGAATCCCTTAATTTTGACTTACACATAACTAACACCTGTAAATCTGTTAACGCAAAATTAGGTGGTGCCTACCGCACCAGCTATGCCCTTACCCCTTCAGCTAGACTAGCTGTGGCTCAAGGCTTTCTGCTCCCTGCCCTGGCTTATGGATCAGTCACGTATCTATCTGCCTCCAAATCCTCCCTCCACAAGTGGAACACCACCTATAACAATATCTGCCGTTATGCCTCAGCATCCCCTCGTTTCACACACCATTGCCAACTCTATTCTGACCTAAACTGGCCCTGCCCTTCTGCCATCGGCTCCAGTCCCTTGGGTCACTTATGGATAACACTGTCCGCACTGGCATCCCTTCATCACTCGCCTGTCTGCTCCACTCTCACCCTCTCTCCTATGGGCTCTGGATCTGCTGACCTAGCCCCTTCCACATTCCCAGATGCAAAACTAATATGGGTGCCATTTTGCACATATGGCCCCAAAATACTGGAACTCGTTACCTCCAAATGTTCATGGAGCACCTACCCATACTAGCTTTAAAACATGTCACCGGGAACATCTGCAAACAATCAGCCAATGTACCTGCTTTAATCCGACTTAGACTACTTCATCTCCCCACCCCTCTTCCATTAAAGTACCTTCCTCCTGTACGCCACTTCCCTACCTCTCCAACTTCCTAGCTCTCATGTTCTGTTTCTCTCATCCCCACCTTTTTCTCTCCCCCCCCCCCCTTCCTCTTCCTCTCCTCTCTCATCTCATCCTCAGTTTTGGCACTTACTGTACTTTGCTGTGTGTTAACCTTTATTTGCAAATGCCTGTTTCACTTATGGTTTTAACTTTAGTTGTGTATTTTACCTAAATGTTTTTCCTGTTTCTGCCTCTTACTGTAACATTATCTCTTATATTCAAATGTGGCTTACTCTTTGAATTAACTGTTTAGTTGACTTGTTGCTGGTCCCATTCTAACTGTGTTCACCAATCTCATGTGCTGCGTCACATGTATGCTCATTTTGTATGTTCAACTGTCTCTCTCCCAGGTCATGCCTGAAAATAGGCATTGCTATGCCTAGTGCACTCACCCGGTTACCAAAAGCAAATAAATAAGGGGTACCTCTGCCTCTGTGGCATCCTCAAGGGACATCCCATTGTTAGGCATTTGTAAAGCAGCTACCTGGAAAGCAGTACACCCCTCCACAAGGGACTGTTTGAACATACAGTCCAGAAAGGATGCCAACTTTAGAACTGCTGTCTTGCAGAACCCTTTTTCCCCAACTAGGTTCTGGACCCAGCCTCCCAAGGTACTGCTACTGAGTCTGCGTAACGTGTGAACATTAAGCGAGGGATTCCTAGGGTTAGAAGAAAAAATTACTCACCATAGTAATGTTGTTTCTTCTTATGGGATCCCTCATGATGTTTACACTCAATACCCTGCCTCCCCAACCAGGACCTGAAATAGGTTCACACAAGAATTAATTATTTTTTCAACTGAGGTTGCTCGAGCTTTACTTTTGCAGTTCCTACAAATTGTTAGTTTGTTGTTATGGTTTATGTGATAATTTTTTTCTCAAGTGTGGTTTCAAATTGTTTGCTGTTATTTTTTTAGTTCTTTAAAAATGTTTGAAATTTTTTTTTGTAGCCTTTTAGCTAGTTTCGCTAGCCACTGCTCCACTCTAGCTTGGTAACAGATCTGAGCAATAGCCAGAGTAGAGTACAGATGCGGAGTTTGAACCCAGCGTCCACATTCTAAAATTTGCATAGTTTCTATCTCTGGGTATTACTCTTGGCCAAGATGACTGCATAAAGTGTAAACATTGTGAGGGATCCCTTAAGAAGAAACAACATTACTATGATAAGTATTTTTTCCATATAGGAGATTTAAACAGGGGCAGTTCTCTGGGATAGGTATTCCAGTCAACCAAATCTTGTAAGAGTACAGTAGATATTACACACGAGCCCATACTAAGACTGAATTGAGGTGAGACTGACACAGATCAACAAGTTACAAATGCACTCTACCTAGTTG
This sequence comes from Neoceratodus forsteri, assembly GCA_016271365.2. Lineage (NCBI taxonomy): Eukaryota > Metazoa > Chordata > Ceratodontiformes > Ceratodontidae > Neoceratodus > Neoceratodus forsteri. Next base: position 140,092,401 of record CM057453.1, read on the forward strand.
GAGTGGAAAATGGGGAACTCTGAAGGTGGGGCAGGACTAGAATTTCAGAACATGTGCACGCCACCCAGTTAGGCTGAGAAATGGAGAGCTCAGCTCCCAGGGCAGAGCTAGAAATGCAAACCTACACACCGCCCAGATAGGGTGTGTAGCAGCAGTGATGCAAAGCAGGAGACTAGGAATGCTGGTTCATACCAACCCTGTGGGGTGTAGTAAAACTATAGCCATCAGAAGTTACAGGGATTAATAACCTCTCACCACCAGAGAGGGAGTCATGTAGAATCAAGTAACAATAAAGTACCAAGGCATGACAAAGCTGCATTTAAAAAACAACTACAGCAGCTGACATATTAGAATTAAGGAACTATAAGGCACTATTAAGGCACTATAAGCTGTAGTGCTCGAATAAGATGGTACTGAGGTTTACAGTGGATTCCTAGGGTAATAAAGGGTACAATTATAAGTAAACAACTAGCTAAGTAGACAGTCATACATTACAGTACCAGAGTTCCCAAATAGCTTGCATCGCCACAAGAGTCAGTGTATTAAAGGAGATAGGAAATTCATTTAGTCTAATTTTACCTTTTAAATAAAACATTAATATCTACTACTGTCTTTTGTGTGTCTTTTTTATGGGTAAATGGTCAAAACCACATTTGTATGTACCATTCACTTTTTTAACTGCCTACGAGCTTCACACCAGCTGTTTTTTTTTTAGTGGGAGTCAGCGCGTGGCAAGCTGTTGAATGCTCACGTCACAAACTCCCGGTACAGCATGCAATCCGATGTAACTGCAACTCCAATAAAGATTGATGCTGCTGTGTATATACTGTTACGGCTGGGGCTGATTTGAAAATCACACTTCTAAGGCCACCTGCTCACCATCCCTGTTTCTTCCTCAGTCGGTCGCATAACAGACATGCTGATAAGGTAACCAAAACTCAATCGACTCTTGATTCAATATAACTATTTTTGAATCGCACACCCTCTCTTTCATGTATTTCCTGGTCTGTAGTGGAGTCGGTCCCTCCCCACACTAACCTGTAGCTCTAGTGGAACCTGACATTTAAATATTGTAAGATGCAGTATTTAATGTTTACAGTAAATATTTGGTGATGGTGACCAATACAGCCCATCTTTCACTTCCTCATATGCTGCTGAGTGCTGACAGGCATATGCAGACTGCAAAGAAGAAAGTGCGATTTGCATTAGCCAGTTAGCGGCCGACAAAGGAGGTGACAGGAGGGCTGTGTCGGTTGTCATCTCTCCGAATATTTATTGTGAATTTGTGTCTCCACCGCACAGCTTGGATGTTTACCTCCATCTCTGTAACATTATCAGCCTCCCCCAAGCTCCTCTTGTTTGTGGCTGGCAGCTGCCTGCAGTCTTCACTCCCCCTGCCGTCTGCTGAAGTGAATCAGTGCTGGGGAGCCATAAGATTGAAACTTATTGGCTCCAGTGTTTTATATGCCATTTACTGTGTAGCGTTTTTTTCTGCCTTTTAAATTGTATCTGTATCTGTTCTGACTGATTTAATTACAGCTGCCAAAATGTTGAGGCGGACATGAATGAGTGCTTACAAATTGAGGGAGACATGTTCTCCTCATCCCCCCCTCCCTCCCCGTGGATGCACCTTTGAGCTAAGGGCAGCTGGAATTTAAAGCCATCTCTTCCAGAGTCACTGTTTATCTGCTTTCAGTGGAAGATCATGATTGGTGGAGGTGCAGCAAAGGATACATGGCCTTTGGCTCTTTGCAAGCTAGTTGGAGGAACACGTATCCTGGGGAATGGCTCAGTTTTTACAGAATCCAGTCTCCAGGATGTATGCTGGGTCCAGCAGCATGGTGTAATGTGCGGGTGTTCCTAGAAGCAGAGCCCATCTTGACCCTGAGTCCTTCTGTAGTGGCAGTGAGATTAAAGTGGTGAGATCACAGCTGATGATGGAAAAGTGTCCTACGCGTCGAAGAGCTCAGTACTGAGACTGGTCCTCTTCAGTGTCTTCATAATTGACATTGCAGAAAAAACTGGAAGGGAAGGTATACCTTTTTTGCAGATTACACCAAAATCCGTAATAGGGTGGGCACTTAGGACATGGTGGAGGGAATGTGTATGGACCTTGGGAGATTCGAGGAGTGGTCAAGAGCATGGCAGTTGAGGTTCAGTGCCAAAAGGTACTTAGTCTTGCACCTAGGGTATAAGAACCCAGGAGCAGAGTGTACAGGTTTGGGGTGGGTATTGACAGTCACTAGGAAGGAAGTGGACCTTGGGATTATCATATCTGATGATCTCAAAGTGTCAGGGCAGTGTGACAGAGTAGTGGGTAGGGCCAATGGGATGCTAGGATGCACAGTCAGAGCTGTCTCCAACAGGAGAAGGGAGGTGGTGTTGCCTCTGTATTGCTCGCTTGTGGGACATCACCTGAAGTAGTGTCCAGTTCTGGAGGCCACACCTTAAAAAAGACATAGGCTGGATAGAGGTAGTCCAGGGAAGGGCAACTAAAATGGTGCAGGGGTGGCATCAGAAGCCCTAAGAAGAGAGACTGAGGGATCTCAACATGCCCTGGAAGGGAGGAGAGCATGAGGTGACATGGTAGAGACTACATGTACCTCATAGGTGTGAACAGGATGCAGCAGTGGCGTCTTTCAAATCAGAAAGAGCACTAGGACCAGAGGGCATGCGATGGAAGCTGCAGAGTGGGAAGTTTATGAGGGGATGGGAGGAAGTACTGCTTTACTGAAGGAGTAGTGGATGCCTAGAATAGACTGCCAGCCGAAGTGGTGGAGGAGAAAACAGTAGGGGGCTTCAAGCATGCATGGGATAGACATAGGGGAATATTGCTAAAGGAAGGAGAGAGGGTCACTGGAGACCAGTCATGGTCTGCGGAGACAGACTAGATGGGAACCATTTGGGCAGACTGGGTGGGCCAAGTGGTTCTGTTTTGTCGACAAGTTCTATGCTTCTGCGTTTCCTGCAGGGCCAGCATTTTCAAAAGTTTTAAACAGCAGCCCTGTATCTTAACCCTCTACTCCATCGCCTTCCCTCATGACCCAAGGCCAAGCTACAGGTCTGGCTCTGTGCTTCAAGGATGCCATGGTTCATGTGAGTCTATAAACATGTCACTTGCTTCCAGGAGTTTCGGTTATGTGTACTAAAGAAAACAAGTTACTGGTGTGGAATGTGTTCTCTACTTACAGACTTGTAACATGTCTGCTGCTTTGTATAGGGTCCACAGTATTATATGCAAAGTAAGCCACACTATAAATGGTTGCAAAACTCTTTATCTGTGTCTCACAGGTATCCTAGTTACTGATCCAGAATTAGTAGGATGTGTATGAAACACCAGACCTGTGTGGCATACACCAGACCCGTAACTTGTCCTTGGGTCACGAGGATAGGTGTTGGTGAAGAGGTAGGGATTAGGGTTGCTATTTACACATTTTGAAAATGTTCCTGTATGAGGTACCACACTGTTGATGCATGCCATACCTGTAGCTTGGCTGTGGGTAACAAGGGTAAGGGAGAGGGGGGTGTAGAAGTCAGGTTTGACAACCCTAATAGCTCATTTTCAAACTCTGTGGGCAGTGGATTGAAAACCATAGTAGCATATTTTCCCCCCAAAAAATTTTGGGGGGGTGGGTTAAGTTTTGTTCTGTAGCAACCCTAATCTGCAATAATGTAGAGTTTTGTAATGAATTTTTTCAGTTTTTTGAGAAAGTAGAGTGGCAACTTACTTTGTGCTGACCCCTTGAGGTCCAACGAAAAGCAGAAAGCAACTCCAAACTTATAAGATGTGCAGGCTCTTTAGTTTCTCTGCATGTAGCCTAAATTTTCTTTGTGCAGGGCCCATGAGATGAGACATAACTTTCTAACTGTTCTGTTCATGTATGAGTTTATTTGAAGTACAAAATGCACTTCTTTTTTTTAATCGCTCATATTCTTGATCATTTGCTTGTTTTTCAGCTTTAAAGAGCACCTTTCTCCCTGCATTTCAAGAGAAACAAGACTCCCTTACCTGAATGGGAGTTCCTCCATACCAGTTTCAACACGTTAGGATTTGCCCCTTAAGGAGGGGGATGGGATCGTATTTTGCACCCGAGGGGGCCAGCCACTTAATCCCTTCCACTTCCTGATCTCCTACGCCGTCCCTGCACTGCCTCATTTTGTGATGTCACTATATTATCAATGCAAGGATGTGCTCCATACAAGTCTATGGAACATCATTTTAAAAGCTATTTTCTCTCATTTTAATCAGATGTTTGGTACAAATCGCAGTCAGTATTCAAGTAACAAGAGTCATGTTACTTGAATACTAGCTGTGATTTGTACCAAAGGTCTGATTAAAAGAAAGAAAATAGCTTTTAAAATAACGCTTCATAGACCTGCATGGAGCACGTCCCCACCTATACTGACATCACAAAACGAGGAAGCATTGGGATGGCATCGGAGATCATTAAGTGGAAGGTATTGAGTGACTGGTCCCCTCGAGGCAAAAACCTTCCCTTCCTTGGGAGACACATCCTAACATGTTGAAACTGGTGTGAAGGAACTCCCATTCAGGTAAGGGAGCCTCCTGTTAGTTAAAATTCAAGAGGCAAAATAGGGGAGGAAAGGTGCTCTTTAAACATTTTGGGTGTACAGGACTTAGAAACTTTTCACTATGGCTATCTTTTAAATTTCACATGCAACACTTAGATTTTCAAAATCTTTGTGAAAGATTTCTTATGAATGTTTTGTGTTTAATTAAAAATATCTAATTATATAAAAAATACATTTTCTGGTTATGCCTTTCCCTTGAAAACACTGAAGTGTTATCCTTAACATTTAAGTATTTTATAAGAACAAGTTATTGTACATTAAGGTGTTCGTTTCTGTGAAACTTGAACACTAGCTACAAACCTTCACACAGCATGTATGAAACAAACCCTCTCCTGCCAGCAGGGGGCGAGAGTTTGTTTATTAGAATACCAGATTACACAGACTAACTGTTGGTAGAGCCTCTGATAGCCACTGGGTGGCGTTAAGATGATTTTTCATTTGGGCAGGTGATTTTGGTCCTGTGCCTAAGAGATATTGTAACATGGCAAAGAAAGATATACAGAAAAAAAGACACGCAATTGGTCAGAAAGCATCACTTGCCTCAATTTGGAGATGGCATTAATTCTATATTAATGCCCGCTTCAAACTGAAGTACTAATATAGTGTATGGTGGAATGTTGTTCTTACTCAAAATTCCACCATACTAAAATGCTGTTCAGCCACACTGAAAACAATGAATGGAATGCTGTACTGACTGTATGTGCAGAACAGCATTCCATTATTTAGAATGAAGAGAGCTTTTCATGCTTTGAAATCTCAAACTTTAAACCTCCACGCGGTAATGTTATATGAAACACCACTGACGATAGCTGCAGCATTTTTTTACAAGGGCGCACTTCTCTATCGTCAACAGAAAATGCAGGATCAACCAGATATTAGCAGATTTAGAGTACTTACAAAGCAATTTAGCCCTCCCATTCGTATGTTTTCTCGCTAAGCGAGAGGTCCAGTAGCCATGTTTTTTTTTTTTTGTGAATCCCTCCCGCACAAGACCAACAGCCAATGGGAGCATGCTCTGCTAATAAATGGATGCTCAGTCCCTAGCAACCATGCAACCCACCATAGGGCTTCAGAAATAGTAAATGGGAGACAATTTATTTTATGTGAATAAAAGAAATTCAGATAGTCGTGAATATTCTTAAAATGACTAGGGGGCACCATACACTATATAAAATACTGGATGGGCAACCCCATGCACAACCAGTGTGTTCTGCTACCTCGGGGTATGATTCCCAAAGGAACTCTTGAGAGCTTCGCTCTCGAGGTCACAGGGAACCATACCCTTCTGTGGCAGAACACACTGGTTCTGCATGGTTGCCCATCCAGTATTCTCTGTCAGCTACACAGCAAAAATAAGCAGTCAAGAGACAGTGATGTACAAATGATTAAAAACGCAATCTGTCCTTCCCACTTTCCCACCCAAATGCCCTTCATTGTCTTGCACTAAATAGAACTCTGTCACACGAAAAAAATCAGTCATTAAAAAAGTTCTTTCAATCGTAGCTAGAGACAAATGGAAAGAAAAGAAAATGCATGGAACAGTCAGTTTTAACTATTGTGGCGACAAGCCGAAGACTGACAATGAAGAACTGTAATAAAAATATCAGCCGATGTGTTGCTGTAGCGTGCGCCGCACTCACTGAACCTGTGCAGCAGCAGTGTATGATTAGTTACAATCGCACTGGACGACTGAGTTACAGAGAGCGTGTGCAAATGTGCAAAATACCGTGGAACACAGCATCAGAGAAGATCTCGGTAGGTGCAGATCGAAAATTTGTGGTCCTCCTAGTGTGTCAATAAAGATAATAGCAGCGTAGAATGTTTGTAAAGTTAGACAAAAGTGTTAAATTATACTTGATTGTTACAGAGATTTGCTGTTGTGCTGTGAACATCAGCATATAAATAAATATCATTTCTGTAATGGCATACCTCAGAAAAGAACAGTAAATGTTTTCAAATATTTCAAGCACTGTGTGTCAGTGTTTGAAGATACTACATGAAACATAAACATCACATCAAACCAACAGTCACCATGTTACAAGAGCATTAAGCCACTCTGAAGGAGACTTCTACTGGGAAATTAATGCATGGTTGGGTGGTTGTAGGCACTCGGCCTTCGGTCTCATGGCACAACCCCCCAAACCATGCATTAATTCTGGTAGAAGCCTCCTTCGCTGTGGGCTTAATGCTTACTTGCTGGCTGCCAGCTAGAAGATCGTGAGATGTATAGTTTCTATTTTTTTTATACCAGGAAACACTGAGTTGTGCAAGCTTGTTTCCAGGTGCATCCTGGGGGTGGATTACATGGACCCATTTTATTGATGTGGGAATATTGGCTATGACATGAGGGAAACTCCTCTACTTTTCATCCCTCTTGCTTCATCAAAAATATTGCCTGTACACATGTTGGTTACTGTTACAATTGAAGCCAGGCTGATCTATAACCATGAATGTCAGACATTGACTAAACAAAATTCTTACCCTTTGGAAGATTATTACATGGTTATGAAGGAATGAGGGTCCTGGGGTGTCTGCCATCAGAATGTATCCTTACGTCATGTCATATTATCCTCTTTTCTTTTCATTTTTGAGATGTCTCAGGAGAGGAGACTTGTATATTTTCTATACCTACAGGTGCTAAATTCTCTGATTGTATTTTTCTTTTTGTCAAATGATTATTTAGTTTGATATGATTTGTTGTTTTTCTGGTTCTTTTTCTTTGTATTTTTTGTAAAGCCTGTCATGTATAGAACCGTTTCTTGGTGGTGGGAATTGCTGTTTGTGATTGTATATACTTCTTTTTATCAATATAAACACCCCTACTCTTTATCGATAAGTGCCATGCAATCTTTTACTTCCATCTGGACAGTGACCAGAGATGGGCAGAACAGACCTTGGCATCTCAACTGTACAGTACTCCCTCACACTGCATTACAGTGTCAGTTATGGGTATTACTCCAAGTACCTGGTGTGGGGCTAGAACCCTTGACCTTCTGATCTATGACCCCAGAGGTGGGCATGCTGCCTACGCTGATTAAAAGTCTGTTGCCAGAGACTGAGCTGCTGAAACAGGTAGGAGATGGGCCTGTAGTCTGTATGGGGAATCCCACTGGAGAGATTGCCTCTGGCAGATGACCTGGAGAGATTGCCAGTCACAGACAAAGTGCAGAATTGGATACACATTGTTGTCCTGGTGCCCAGCACACCATCTGGTAATATTAAGGGCCTGGTTAAAATAAGGCACCCAGAGCCAGGGTGTGCATTAGCCAGGAGTACCTGTGTGAAGGTACCTTCAGCGATACTGCCTCCTGCACACCAGCAGCTGGTGCTACGATGGCATGGTAGATGGTACACCTTGCTGCCCATCTGCCCAGCACACCATCTGGTAATAGTAAGAACCTGGTTAATATGAAGCACCCTGAACCAGGAAGTGTATTAGCCCGGAGTGCCTGAGTAGAAGTACCATGGCACTGTTTCCTGCACACCAGCTGAACTGGTGTCGCAGTAGGATGGTAGAATGTGACAAATGAGTAAACCCAAAGCACATAGCAAGGAGGAAGATCTGGTAATTTCAGAGGGTAGAGTAGGAAAGTCTGTGTCAGGTGGCATTTCAAACAACATGAAGTCTTGCTGTATTCTGACAATAGCAGTGAGTCCCAACCTTCGAACTGCCCCGGAGTTGAAAGAGTTAACTTTCCATGCCAGGCCAGGAACGCTGAGCTCGAGCTCGGTTGAGACTCTGTCTGTTGCTGTTTGAACTCAAACCGTCAGATTCTTTACTCCGCCTCACTGAACAGTCGCTCCGGAGATTTCTCCTTTGCTCGGTTCAATTTGTCGGTTGAAGTACCACTTTTCTCGGTTTTCGACTGAATTTAAACCGCAACCTGTTGGTTCAGTCTCTGTCTGTGGTATTCGTGAGTACTAGATAGGTTTATATTGTTTTCTAGTCTGTATGGAACTTGTAAACGGTTCATCGGTTCGGTTTGAACCGATCAAGTTGTTAAAAAATCTTAATTTCTACTTTTAGAGTGTGGTTACTGGTTCTTATCCGTTCTAAAAAAAACAGATTTTATTACGTTTTTTTCCACGACCCGTAACACGGTCAGGAACCGATAAGAGTGTCTTGCCTGACGGATTGCCATTAAAAGGGTAAGTTTTTGTTAGGACTGGCACCATGTCTGAGAAACCCAAAAGAAAACCAGGCCCACTGGGTTTCAACACTGTAGTGTGTGTGGGGAAGTCTTTGCTAAGGCTGACCCCCACACCACCTGTGTTTATTGTCTGGGGTTTGACCACCTCGATTCAGATTGCCAGATTTGTAAAAATTTTCCTGCAGCTACCGTAGAAAAGAGAGTTGGTAGGCTCAGGGAAAGGGAGGCCAAAAAGTCCGCTGACCCGGATGGCCAGCCCAGTTTGGTTCCAATCGAACCAGAAGGAGTGCCCTCTGACCAGGGCAAACTTCTTCGGGCAAAAGGAGAACCGATTCCGAGGAGTCGGTTCGGTTAGAGAACAAGAAGGGAAAAATCAGCTGGTGTGGATCCAAAAGTTTCTTCTCCAACCGCTGATGAAATAGCCAAGCGATAAAAATTGTCCAGTTGCTTTCCCGGTTCTGACCGAACCGCACCATCAGGAAGAAGTCGCTCGGTTCGGCCGGTTCCACGGTTCGGATTATGATTTGGAAGAATATTATGAACGGGAGGAGGAGGAAGAGGAGTATGAGGAAAGTGAATGTGGTTTTGAAAGTCTGGATGTGCCCATTGACCCGGACATCTCCCCAGACAGACCTTCAGGAGTGTCTCCTCCTAGGCTTTCTGAGTCCCCCTCCCATTTCATGTTTTACAAGAAAGTGGCTGAAACCCTTCAGCTTCCTATGGAAGAAGCTGTGGATGACCAGGAGGAGCCTGACTATGTGGAAATGATGGATATCCCAGAGTCCAGGAGGCTGTCTATTCCCTTACACAAGTCTTTTGGGAAACAGACATTTAAGATTTTAAAGACTGCTAATTCTATACCTCCTGTGGATAAAGAATGGACAAGAGGTATACTTTGTCAGGCTCAGATACGGAGTTCCTTGCCCAGCAATGCAGCCATGTTGGGCAGTGCAGGCTGCAGCCTGTGATAAGGCTAATATACCCTGGCTCCACACCCCAGATAAGGACTCCAGGAGGATTGATGCCATGGCAAAGAAACAGTACATGGCAGCATCCTTGGGACTCAGGCAGGCCAATTATATGGCCTATACAGCTAAATATCAGAAATCTAGATGGGACACTGTCATGGCTTTAGCAAAACAGGTCCCTAGCCAGCTTGCCAAGGAGCTGGAGCAGGTGGCTGCTGATGCTATTGAGGCATCCAAGGTGCAATTCCATGCTGCAGTGGACTCCAATGATGTTTCATCTAGAGTCATGGCTACATCTGTGGCACTTCGTAGAATGGTTTGGCTCAGATGTACTAGCCTGTCACAGGATACCCAGACTAAGGCCATGGATTTTCCTGTTGTGGGTAATTCTCTGTTTGGAGGAGCAAACAGAGAATTACATGAAGAAAATGGATGAATATAGGACCACCTACAGGAGTGCCCAGGCCAAGGAAAGGCAAGCCACTCCTCAGAGGCAGCATCCCAGGGCAGGGGCAGGCCTTTTCATAGGCCTTTCTACCAAGCCCAGGCCTCCTCTTCTGCCTATGCTCAGAGGGGGTTCTTTAGAGGGAGAGGCAGAAGGGGTACAAACAGACCTGCTTCCACCCCTCAGCCTAAACCCCCTGCCAAACAGGCACCCTGATGGGTTTGCCAGGGCCGATTCTCCACCACCTGTAGGGGGCAGGCTGGCTTACTTTGTCCAGGACTAGAAGTCTTTAACATCAGACAAATGGGTCCTGGAAGTAGTAAGCCAGGGACTGGTTCTCAGCTTCAAAAAATTTCCAAAGATGAGAACCAGATCCTTTCCACCTGCAAATCCTTCAGAGGCACTTGCCCTAGAGGCAGAGGTCTCTTCCCTCTTGGCTCTCAGAGCTGTAGAAAGGGTTCCACCCCTACACAAAGGGAAAGGATTGTACTCCTGGTACTTTCTCACCGCCAAAAAGACAGGAGAATGGCGGCCCATCCTGGATCTCAGATATTTGAACAAGCACCTTTTAAAGCCAAAGTTCAAAATGGTGACTCTGGGAATAATTCTACCCTCTCTAAGGCCAGGGGACTGGCTAGTCTCCCTGGACCTCAAGGATGCCTATTTCCATATTCTCATCAGAAGCTCCCATTGAAAGTACCTCAGGTTTGAGCTGCCCTCAGGCCATTACCAGTTCAGAGCAATGCCCTTCGGCCTAACCTCTGCTCCAAGGGTGTTCACAAAATGCCTGGCAGTAGTAGTTGCTTCTCTAAGAAGGCAAAGGATTGCCATCTTCCCATACCTGGACGACTGGCTCATGGTAGGCCAGTCCCTAGACCAAGTCAAGTTACACCTACCGATAACTCAGCAGCTGCACACCTCTCTAGGTTTCCTTCTGAATCTCTCAAAGTCAGTTCTAGAGCCTGTTCAGCTCCTCACCTTCATAGGTGCAGAGCTAGATACAGAAAAGGCCAGAGCCTTCCTTCCCCTGGACAGGGCAAGGACCCTTATCACACTGGCCTCTTCATTCACCCTACAGGTGTCTTGACTAGCAAGGCATTTTCTACAGCTCTTGGGGCACATAGCTGCGTCTACAGCAGTGGTGCAGGGAGCAAGATTTCAGATGAGGGACATTCAGTTCCACTTGAGAGCCTTTTGGTCTCAGAAAAAGGACCCTCTGACCAAACTGATACCAGTGACTCAAACCCTGGTCCAGGCCTTGCAGTGGTGGCAGGATCAGTACAATCTAAGACAGGGAGTTCCCTTTGTCACTCAGTCTCACTCTTTAATCCTTACTATAGATGCCTCCCTCTTGGGGTGGGGGGGGCCACTTGGGAGATCTGACCACACAAGGGTTGTGGTCCCCTCAGGAATCTCTGCTTTACATCAATCTGTTGGAACTCAGAGCAGTGTTTCTAGCACTTCAAGCTTTTTCCAAGTCTGTTCAGAACAAAGTTGTTCAGATCAGAACAGACAATACCACCACAATGTGGTATATCAACAAGCAAGGGGGCACTCAGTCTATGGCCTTGTGCACAGAAACAATGAAGTTGTGGTCTCTGGCCTATTCCATGAACACCTCCCTCACAGCAGTACACCTCCCAGGCAAGGACAATGTCCTGGCAGATGCTCTCAGCAGGATATCTCCGGATCATCACGAATGGTCACTGGATCCCCTGGTTTTGGAGGTGATCATCTCCAGATGGGGCACCCCCACAGATAGATCTTTTTGCAGCCCCAGACAATCACCAACATCCCCTGTTTTGCTGCAGGCCCCCAGTGTTGGGCTCAGTCCCCCTGGATGCCTTAGTTCTCAGTTGGGAAGGGAAGTTCCTGTATGCTTTTACCCCCTTCCCTGTCCTGTTCAAAGTGCTAGTCAAAATCAGGTCTCAATCCTGCAAGGTGATCCTGATTGCTCCAGACTGGGCCAGACAGCCCTGGTACCCTCTCCTATTGTAATTAGCAGTCCACCTTCCCCTGTCTCTTCCCAGGAATTACAACCTGTTAACCTGTGCTCAGGGGAGGGTTTGGTACCTGAATCTCAAATCTCTCAATCTCAAGGCCTGGCTCTTGAAGAGTTAGAGTTTGCTGATTTACACCTCTCCCAAGGTGTTATGGATATTCTAAAGGCTTCTAGGAAGCCTTCCACCAGAACTACTTATAATTCCAAGTGGAAAAGATTTTCCATATGGTGCTCTGGGAAGCATATTTCCCCAGAGTCTGCTGATCTGCCCACAGTCCTTGACTATATGGTTCATCTGAATAGCTTGGGACTCAGACCTGCTACACTAAGGGTGCATCTGGCAGCTGTGTCTGCTTTTATTTCAGCAGGTAAGCCTTCTTCTCTTTCAGCTTACCCTGTATTCTCCAAGTTTTTCAAGGGATTGCTTCATACCAATCCGCCATTCAGGGACCCTGCCCCTGCTTGGGACCTTAACGTTTGCATTGCTCAGCTCATGCAACCCCCTTTTGAGCCTTTGTCCTCAGCAGAGCTTAAGTACTTGACTTGGAAAACTGTGTTCCTGGTGGCCATCACTTCTTCCAGGCGCATAAGTGAGTTACAAACCCTGTCAGTGGAGCCTGATTTTATCTCTTTCCATAGAGATAAGGTGATCCTCAGGACTAACAGGAAGTTTTTACCTAAGGTGGTTTCAGACTTCCACCTTAACCAATCTTTGTCTCTTCCTGTGTACTTCACTGACCATTCCTCCTCTGGTGAGAGGAAGCTGCACCGTTTAGATGTGAAAAGAGCCCTTAGCTACTACATAGAACGTACCAAGGGTCACAGGTTTGACTCCCTCCAACTGTTCCTCACTTATGGTGAGGTTGGTAAAGGAAAACCTGCCACTAAAAGATCCATTGCCAGGTGGATTGTCTCTTGCATTCAATTTTGCTATGAAAAACTAGGTAAGGTTCCACCCTCAGGCCTGAGGGCTCACTCTACCAGAGGTACAGCTGCTTCCCTAGCTGCTGCCAAGGATATTCCTATCTTAGAGATATGTCAAGCAGCTACCTGGAAAACAGTTCACACTTTTACCAAGCATTACTCTCGGATATCCAGGCTAGGAGTGATGCTCGGTTTGGCACAGCTGTGCTTCAGAGCCTATTTCCTAAGTAGATTCTGTCCCTCCTCCATGGAGGTACTGCTTGGTAGTCTGCTATTGTCAGAATACAGCAAGACTTCATGTTGTTTGAAGAAAAAATTACTCACCTTAGTAATGTTGTTTCTTCTAATGGAGTCTTACTGTATTCTGACCTCCCCCCGCCTTCCCCTCTCAGAACCTTTGTGTTTGGGATGTGAGTGGGCAGTAGCAGTGTTGGCACTCAGGAGGTGCCCCACCTTTTTTATTATCACCCTCTTTCTTTGGGTGAGTGGGTGTTGTGTTTATTTCATTTTTGGGGTTTCCTGACTTGAGTCTTTGTTTTGGGACCAAAAAAATTTGTTATTATGTTTAGTAGCCAGTTGGCTAGTGTAGGTTTACAGCTTCCACACAGGACCTCAGTGAGTTTAGCTCGAAAAGATCTGACGGTTTGAGTTCAAACAGCAACAGACAGAGTCTCAACCGAGCTCGAGCTCAGCATTCCATGCCTGGCATGGACAGTTAACTCTTTCATCTCTGGGGCAGTTCGAAGGTTGGGACTCACTGCTATTGTCAGAATACAGCAAGACTCCATTTGAAGAAACAACATTACTCAGGTGAGTAATTTTTTCTTCGTCACCACTGGCAAATTGTAAGGATTAAGAGGACTCATGGGGCTCCTGTAAGATACTGTATGTGGAAAGGATATAACCTTTTTAAAGAGACACTGTCAAACCCCATAGGTCTCAAAGTGTCCATAGTTTAAAAAACACATTTTATGATTGCCAACATTCTGTAAAGATTGCTGATGTAGCTGGCAGTTTTATTTTGAGTCTTATTTTCTTTTAAAAAGTGAAAAACAGACTGTCCACTGTACTGGTGTTACCACACAAAAACAGGTTTGTTTACATTCCTTGATCAGCTCTAACTGCATCTTTCCTGAACTTTGGAACACCCATAACACAGTCTAGTCACTTGTGATGCACTGGGAGTTTAGGAGGCTACTGCTTCATGAGTGACTGCACTATGTGGGTGTGTTTCTAATGCTCTGGAAGTATGCAGTAAAAAAAGAGATCCAAGATTGTAAACAAAACAAAGTTGTTTATAAATGTACTTTGCCATGCATTTCAGTTCTACTAAACTAGGAGACAGACTAAACAAACAGCAACATCAATGAATTTTAGAAAAGGTAAGCAGTCATAAAATGTATGTTTTTAACTAGCAATGATATGATGAAAAACAGGTTGACAAGTGTCCCTTTAAAGGGGCTCTAAGGTTCGGACTTACTGTATGTCTAACGTCAGGAACGCATTGCAGTACTATCAAGGACAACAATTTCCGGGACCGTGTTCACAGGTGTATGACTAAATGTTTTAATAAACATGACAACAACCCATTCCGTAATAGAGTGATTTATTTTTGACATGACAGAGGGGCACAAACAAAGCTCACCAGGGAGTGAATGGAAAGGAAAGTGACTATAAATAGGAAGTAAATTAATTTATTTGATAGTAGCGGGATGCCTCGAATGAGCAGTTACAACCTACCCCAGAGACAGCGGGTATTCCTGGGGCCATGGCCTAGTTTTGTGTCATCCGAAGAAAAGTTCGATCTTGCCCTTAATACCTACCCCTCATCTCTACCTGATGCCAAGAGAAGGTTATCATATGGTATCAGCCCACAGCTGAAAGAACAGTGAGAGCAGTGGGATTCTTGCACTGCATACCATCTAGATTTTGAAAACCACAATGCAGCATGTAGATTTTGAAAACTTGTGCAGCACAATGATTCTAAAAAAAATCATATAAATGCTTAAAATATTTTGTGTAGCATGTAGATTTTAAAAACATTTCTTAAGGATTCCTTTGCGAACAGTTTGTTTCTAATTGAAGATATCTAATTACTAATTAGATATCTTTCAGGGCTGGCAGAATAGCCTATAAACATAGAAACATAGAAGGTGATGGCAGGAGACCAGTGGTCCATTTAGTCTGCCCATGTTTTCAGGATCCACTACTGATCTCAGGATCTAGCCCCCCACTCAGCTTTTGCCAGTTCCTGCCTGGTTCATTACTATCTGAGCCCTTGCCCTATCCCATCCCTTTTTAAATGCTCCCACGGCCTGTGCCCCCACCACTTTGGACGGCAGCCTATTCCACAGATCCACGACTCTCTGTAAAATAGTAGTTCCTTATATCCCTCCTGAAGCACCCCCCCCTTTAGCTTCCACTCATGCCCCCTAGTGGTTGCACCATCTACCCTGTTGAATAATTCTGAGTAGGGAACTTTATTGATACCTTTCGAGAATCTGAATGTCTCTATCATATCCCCCTCTCTCTTCTAGTTTCCAGTGAGTACATGTTTAGTGTTTGCAGCCATTCCTCATATGAGAATCATTGGAGGCCCTGCACCATCTTTGTTGCTCTTCTTTGCACGGTCTCCAGCCTCTCCCTGTCCTTCCTAAGGTGCAGTTGCCAGAACTGGACACAGTATTCCAGGTGGGGCCTCACCAAGGACCTGTAGAGTGGGAGAATCACCTCCCTGTTCCTATTGTCATTTCCTCTCCCTATGCACCCCATCATTCTGCTTGCCTGGCTGTAAGCTTTATTGCATTGGCTCGACTGCTTTTAGGGTATCATTTATGATGACCCCCAGGTTTCAAACAACATGAAGTCTTGCTATATTCTGACAGTAGCAGTGAGTCCCAACTTTCGAACTGCCCCGGAGATGAAAGAGTTAACTTTCCATGCCAGGCATGGAACGCTGAGCTTGAGCTCGGTTGAGACTCTGTCTGTTGTTCTTCAAACTCAAACCGTCAGATTCTTTACTCCACCTCACTGAACAGTCGCACCGGAGATTTCTCCTTCTGCTCGGTTCATTTTGTCGGTTAAAGTACCGTTTTTCTTGGTTTTTGACCGAATTTAAACAGCAACCTGTCGATTCAGTCTCTGTCTGTGGTATTTGTGAGTACTAGATACATTAATTCTATTCTGTGTGGAACTTGTAAACGGTTTATCGGTTCGGTTTGAACCAATCAAGTTGTTTAAAAAATCTTTAATCTGTGATTTAGAGTGTGGTTACCGGTTCTTATCGGTTCTAAAAAAAAACAGATTTTATTACGTTTTTTTCCACGACCCATCACACGGTTGGGAACTGATAAGAGGGTCTTACCTGGCGGATTGCCATAAATGGGTAAGTTTGGATAGGACTGGCACTATGTCTGAGAAACCCAAAAGAAAAACCAGGCCCACTGGGTTTCAACACTGTAGTGTGTGTGGGGAAGTCTTTGCCAAGGCTGATCCCCACACCACCTGTGTTTACTGTCTGGGGTTTGACCACCTCAGTGCAGACTGCCAGATTTGTAAAAATGTTCCTGCAGCTACCCTGGAGAAAAGAGTTGGTAGGCTCAGGGAAAGGGAGGCCAAAAAGTCCGCTGAACCGGATGGCCAGTCTGGTTCGGTTCAAACCGAACCAGAAGGAGTGCCCTCTGACCAGGGCGAGACTTCTTCGGGCAAAAGGAGATCCAACTCTGAGGAGTCGGTTCCAGCAAAAAGGACTAGAAAATCAGCTGGTATGGAGCCAAAACTTTCCTCTCCAACCGCTGAAGAAATAGCCAAAGCGATAAAAATTGTCCAGTCGCTTTCCCTGGTTCCGACCGAACCGGCACCGTCAGGTAGGCGCTCAGTTCGGCCGGTTCCACTGGTTCAAGAGTATGATTTAGAGGAATATTATGAACCGGAGGAGGGGGAAGAGGAGTATGAGGAGAGTGAATGTGGATTTGAAAGTCTGGATGTGCCCATTGACCGGACATCTCCCCAGACAGACCTTCAGGAGTGTCTCCTCCTAGGCTTTCTGAGTCCCCTTCTCATTTTATGTTTTATAAAAAGTGGCTGAAACCCTCCAGCTTCCTCGGAGGAAGCTGTGGATGATCAAGAGGAGCCTGACTATGTGGAAATGATGGATATCCCAGAGTCTAGGAGACTGTTTATTCCCTTGCATAAATCTTTTGGGAAACAGACATTTAAAATTCTAAAAACTCCTTACACTATACCTCCTGTGGATAAGAGAATGGACAAGAGGTACACGTTGTCAGGCTCTGATATGGAGTTCCTTACACAACAATGCAGCCATGTTGGGGTAGTACAGGCTGCAGCCTGTGACAAGGCAAATATTCCCTTGGCTTCACCCCCACCCCCCAGACAAGGACTACAGGAGGATTGATGCCATGGCAAAGAAACAGTACATGGCAGCATCCTTGGGACTCAGACAGGCAAATTATATGGCTTATGTTGCTAGATATCAGAAATCCAGATGGGATACTGTTATGGCTCTAGCAAAACAGGTCCCTAGCCAGCTGCCAAGGAGCTGGAGCAGGTGGCTGCTGATGGTATTGAGGCATCCAGGTGCAATTCCATGCTGCAGTGGACTCAAATGATGTGTCATCAAGAGTCATGGCTACATCTGTGGCACTTGAAGAATGGCTTGGCTCAGATGTACTAGCCTGTCACAGGATACCCGGACTAAGGCCATGGATTTTCCTGTTGTGGGTAATTCCCTGTTTGGGGAGCAGACAGAGAATTACATGAAGAAAATGGATGAGTATAGGACCACCTACAGGAGTGCACAGGCCAAGGAAAGGCAGGCCACTCCTCAAAGGCAGCTTTCCAGGGGCAGGGGCAGGCCTTTTCATAGGCCTTTTTACCAAGCCCAGGCCTCCTCTTCTGCTTACTGTATGCCCAGAGGGGGTTCTTTAGAGGGAGAGACAGATGGGGTACAAGCAGGCCTGATTCCACCCCTCAGCCCAAAGCCCCTGCCAAGCAGGCACCCTGATGGGGTTGCCAGGGCCAATTCTCAGCTACCTGTAGGGGGCAGGCTGGCTTACTTTGTCCAGGACTGGGAGTCTCTGACATCAGACAAATGGGTCCTGGAAGTAGTAAACCAGGGACTGGTTCTCAGCTTCTAAAAGTTTCCAAAGATGAGACCCAGATCCTTTCCACCTGCAAATCCATTCGAGGCACTTGCCTTAGAGGCAGAGGTCTCTTCCCTCCTAGCTCTCAGGGCTGTGGAAAGGGTTCCACCCCTACACCAGGGCAAAGGATTGCATTCCAGGTACTTCCTTACCCCAAAAAAGACAGGAGAATGGCGGCCCATCCTGGATCTCAGATACATAAACAAGCACCTTTTAAAACCAAAATTCAAAATGGTGACTCTGGGAATTGTTCTACCCTCTCTAAGGCCAGGGGACTGGCTAGTGTCCCTGGACCTTAAGGATGCCTACTTCCATATTCTCATCAGAAGCTCCCATCGAAAGTACCTCAGGTTCGAGCTGCCCTCAGGCCATTACCAGTTCAGAGCAATGCCCTTTGGCCTCACCTCTGCTCCAAGGGTATTCACAAAATGCCTGGCAGTAGTAGTTGCTTCTCTAAGAAGGCAGAAAATTG
The DNA here is from genome assembly GCA_016271365.2 of Neoceratodus forsteri. NCBI lineage: Eukaryota > Metazoa > Chordata > Ceratodontiformes > Ceratodontidae > Neoceratodus > Neoceratodus forsteri. Next base: position 140,111,118 of record CM057453.1, read on the forward strand.
CCATTTTCCTTACCTGGACGACTGGCTCATGGTAGGCCAGTCCCCAGACCAAGTCAAGTTACACTTACAGATAACTCAGCAACTTCTCACTTCTTTGGGTTTCCTCCTAAATCTTTCAAAGTCAGTTCTAGAGCCTGTCCAGCTCCTCACCTTCATAGGCGCAGAGCTAGACACAGAGAAAGCCAGAGCCTTCCTTCCCCTGGACAGGGCAAGGACCCTGGTCTCTCTGGCCTCCTCATTCACCCTGCAGGTGTCTCAACCAGCAAGGCATTTTCTACAGCTCCTGCAGCACATGGCTGCTTCTACAGCAGTAGTGCAGGGAGCAAGATTTCAGATGAGGGACATTCAGTTCCATTTGAGAGCCTTTTGGTCTCAAAGAAAGGACCCTCTCACCAAACTGATCCCAGTAACTCGAACCCTGATCCAGGCCCTACAGTGGTGGCAGGATCAGAACAATTTGAGACAAGGGGTTCCCTTTGTCACCCATTCTCACTCTTTAATCCTTACTACAGATGCCTCCCTCTTGGGGTGGGGGGCTCACATGGGCGACCTCACCACCCAGGGGTTGTGGTCCCCTCAGGAATCTGTGCTCCATATCAATCTGTTGGAACTCAGGCAGTGTTTCTAGCACTTCAGCTTTTCCAAATCTGTTCAGAACAAAGTTGTACAGGTCAGAACAGACAACACCACCACAATGTGGTACATCAACAAGCAAGGAGGCACTCGGTCTCGGCCTTGTGCACAAGCAATGAAGTTGTGGTCTCTGGCTTACTCCCTGAACACCTCCTCCATGGCAGTTCACCTACCAGGAAAGGACAATGTCCTGGCAGATGCTCTCAGCAGGATTTCCCAGGGCCATCACGAATGGTCACTGGATCCCCTGGTCTTGGAAATGATTTTTTCCAGATGAGACACCCCACAGATAGATCTTTTTGCAGCCCCAGACAATCACCGACTTTCCCTTTTTTGCTGCAGACCCCCAATGTTGGGCTCAGTCCCCCTGGATTCCTTAGTTCTCAATTGGATAGGGAAGTTTCTCTATGCTTTTCCCCCCTTCCCTCTCCTATTCAAAGTGCTAGTCAAAATCAGATCTCAACCCTGCAAGATGATCCTGATTGCTCCAGACTGGGCCAGACAGCCCTGGTATCTACTCCTACTGTCCTTAGCAGTCCATCCTCCCCCTGTGTCTTCCCAGGAATTACAACCTGTTAACCTGTGCTCAGGGGAGGGTTTGGTACCCGAACCTCAAATCTCTCAATCTGAAGGCCTGGTTCTTGAAGAGTTAGAGTTTGCTGACTTACACCTCTCCCAAGGTGTAATGGATATCCTGAAGGCTTCTAGAAAACCTTCCACCAGAGCTACTTATAATTCTAAATGGAAAAGATTTTTCATATGGTGCTCTGGGAAGCTTATTTCCCCAGAATCTGCTGATCTGCCCACAGTCCTTGATTATATGGTTCACTTAAATAGCTTGGGGCTTAGACCAGCTACACTGAAAGTGCATCTGGCAGCTGTGTCTGCTTTTATTTCAACAGGTAAGCCCTGTTCTCTCTAGCTCACCCTGTTTTCTCCAAGTTTTCAAGGGATTGCTTCACACCAACCCTCCATTCAGGGACCCTGCCCCTGCCTGGGACCTCAATGTTTGCATTGCTCGGCTTATGCAACCCCCTTCTGAGCCTTTATCTTCAGCAGAGCTTAAGTACTTGACTTGGAAGACTGTGTTTCTGGTAGCCATCACTTCTGTCGGATGCATAAGTGAATTACAAGCTTTGTCAGTGGAGCCTGATTTTATCTCCGTTCATAGAGATAAGGTGGTCCTCAGGACTAACAGGAAGTTCTTGCCTAAGGTGGTTTCAGAGTTCCACCTTAATCAATCTTTGTCTCTTCCTGTGTACTTCACTGACCATTCCTCCTCTGGCGAGAGGAGACTGCACAGTTTACATGTGAAAAGAGCCCTTAGTTACTACATAGAGCGTACCAAGGGTCATAGGTTTGACTCCTTCCAACTGTTCCTCACTTATGGTGAGGTTGGTAAAGGGAAACCTGCCACTAAAAGATCCATTGCTAGGTGGATTGTCTCCTGTATCCAATTTTGCTATGAAAAACTAGGTAAGGTTCCTCCCTCAGGCCTGAGGGCTCACTCTACCAGGTACAGCTGCTTCCTGGCTGCTGCCAGGGACATCCCTATTCTAGAGATATGTCAAGCAGCGACCTGGAAAACAGTTCACACTTTACCAAGCATTACTCCCTGGACATCCAGGCTAGGAGTGATGCTCGTTTTAACAGCTGTGCTTGGATCCTATTTCCTAAGTAGGTTCTGTCCCTCCTCCATGGAGGTACTGCTTTGTAGTCTGCTACTGTCAGAATATAGCAAGACTTCATGTTGTTTGAAGAAAAAATTACTCACCTTAGTAATGTTGTTTCTTCTAATGGAGTCTTGCTATATTCTGACCTCCCCCCCCGCCTGCCCCTCTCAGAACCTCTGTTTTTGGGATGTGGGTGGGCAGTGCAGTGTTGGCACTTAGTAGGTGCCCACCCTTTTTGTTTCACCCGTTCTTTTAGGGTGAGTGGGTGTTGTGTTTTCATTCTTGGGTCTCCTGACTTGAGTATTTGTGTTGGGACCAAAAAATGTGTTTTTATGTTTAGTAGCCAGTTGGCTAGTGTAGGTTTACAGCTTCCACACAGGACCTCAGTGAGTTTAGCTCGTAAAGATCCGACGGTTTGAGTTTGAAGAACAACAGATAGAGTCTCAACCGAGCTCGAGCTCAGCGTTCCATGCCTGGCATGGAAAGTTAACTCTTTCATCTCCGAGACAGTGCGAAGGTTGGGACTCACTGCTACTGTCAGAATATAGCAAGACTCCATTTGAAGAAACAACATTACTAAGGTGAGTAATTTTTTTTCTTCTCTCCTCCTGTGTGGTGTCCTACAGTAGAGTGACACCAAAACTGCGGAAGATGAAAAAAGACCATTACAGCGAAAGTCGCTGTAATCGTCTGCGGTTCACCAATGCAGTTTCTCCCAGTATTTTGCCCCCTCCCCAAAACAACTCTGACCCAGAGTTGATTATATTTAAATGTGGTGGGGGTACGGGGTGTGCAGCCCCCCAAAAAACACTTTGTTTAGTGATGGCACAATACCGTGTGTCAGTATTGTGTCGTCGTCGTACAGGATGTTGGCAGATTTACTGTCGACGAAACATAGTACTTCCCCCTCCTGTGATGTGGTGAGTTGGACTCCACTGATCCAGTATTCTGTTCTGGGATTTGCTTTACTTAAGTGTAAAACCTTGCACTTCTTTGCATTGAATCATGCTGCCAAATATCGGACCATCTTTCTAGTCTCTGTCGGTCTTCCTGCAGGTCCCTGACTGCCTCACCACTCTCAGCTCTACCACCTAGTTTCATGTCGTCCACAGAGAGTTCAATCTTGCCCTTAATACCTACCCCAATGTCGCTGATAAACATATTAAACAGGACTGGGCCCAAGACCGAGCCTTGGGGCACTCCACTAGTGACTTCCCCCTCATCTGACCTCACCCGTTGATTACCACTCTTTGACTCCTATCTCTGAGCCAATTTTCCACCCACCTGACTATGGTCTCGGCTGTGCCAATGTCCTCTAACTTTTTTAACAGTCATGTGGCACAGAGTCGAAGGGCTTGCTGAAGTCGAAATATAGGAGGTCTACTGGATGTCCCTTATCCAATTCCTTGGTTGCCCAATCGAAGAACGCAATGATGTTTGTCTGGCATGACCTGCCTGCCTCAAATCCATGCTGCCTGATGTCTTGGAGGCCATTCCTTTCAAGATATTCTACCAGATCTTGTTTAATTAAGGTCTCCATAGGTTTTCCCCACCACTGATGTGAGGCTGACCGGCCTGTAGCTTCCAGCTTCCTCTGTACTTCTGCTCCTTGTGCAAAGGAACCACATCCGCTCTTCGTCAGTCCCTTGGCACATCTCCTGTTTGAAGTGATGGATTGAACAAGTAGAGGTTAAAGAAACGAGCTATGAATGATCTTGGTACATCCAGCAGACCTGGTTTCAATTCCCACAACCTTCACTTGCATACTGTGTGACTCTGAGCAAGTCACTGAACCCTCGCATTGCTCCTGGATCGCCCCTGAAAACGGGCATTGTTCCTAGTGGTCTTACCCAGTTACCAAAGAATAAAAAAAGAAATAAATACATTGACTCCCATATTCAGTCACAGCTGTTTGTGCCACACAAACCCAGAGCTATACTAATATAGGGAACAATATTTAGAGATAGTCTTCTCTTGTCAGTCCCGCATCACTGATTTAAATATAGCTCTGACGGCACCATGCTTTGTGTGTGTGTGTGTGTGTGTGTGTGTGTGTGCGCATTGCTACAACAGCTCCCTGTCAGCAACAGGTTTCCAGGAGCGAAGACTGAGTGTGTATCCCAAATGAGATAGGGATATTGCTCCAGAGAGCCGTTAGTCAGCGGCCAGCATGCTAATGACCACACACTATATGGCATGCACACCACTAAGGGACTACTTCATGTTATTAGGTGGCCATTAGCGGCTTTCCCCAGTGCTACATACACAAGTACAGGGAGGCATTTTACAGAGCCTCGGCTGTGCCTCTCACACCGGGGCCCTACCTATGCCATTCCTGGCATTCTAGTGGCCTGGGCCTGCCTTCCTCACCCTATCTATGTCAGTATAGTGGAACTTTAGAAAAGTGCTTCCAGTGCAGTTTAGTGGACTGCCCTCTCTCAGCCAGTTCCTAATGGTATTATGCGTGTGCTTGAGGTGGAGTGTATTACAAGAATTTAATACACACCGAGGTGAGTGATGCTACATAAAACCTGAGAGCAAAGCTCAATGGATTTATCAAGCATCACACACTGAGGGTGTGTATTAAATGTGAGTTTCACTCCACCCCATGCATTACTTTTTATCATTTCTGGTGAGCACTTTTTTCCAACCAGAAACTAGAAAGACAGCACTAAGAAAGCATGGTTCTAGCAAGTTGCAATACAGGATGTTTAAGCATTAACAACAGAAGTGAAAAAGAACACAAATATGTCCTCTCAAATGAATTTACTGAAGTAGCTCTACATGAACACTTTTCTGGTATCAGAGAATCAAGGGGCTGGCAGTATAGCCTAGAGGTCACAGTAACGAGCTGTGAATAAGCTTGGTACATCCAGCAGACCTGGGTTTGATCCTATAACATTCACTTGTATACTCTGCAACTCTGAACAAGTCACTTAACTTCCCTAGTGCTCCCAGGTTGAAAACAGGCACTTGGGCTTAGTGGGCCGGGGTGAATTAATAAAACATAAAATGAGCAAACTGCAGTCCAAGAAATGGCTGAAAAAGAACATTTTTAAACTTTGTTCTTTTGCCTTGGAAATGTGTACTGCTTGTGCCTCAGCTACGTAAATATTTTGACTTTTGTGAAAAAAAGTCCAAGAAACAGTTTAAATATAGAAAAAATTGATACAAGCAGGCTTTGCATTCTCTTCCATGGAGCTTGCTTGAACTCTACTGTCACGAGGTCTGCTGTTTCCATGGCTACTCTCTCTACATTAGATCATGGCTGGTAGCCTTAGCTAAGGGAGCAGTTTTGTTGAGAAATTGAGGGTATTCTTTCTCACTTTTACTACAGCTCAGTAGTATTTTGTCTGCGGTCTCTCAGTTTACTGCTGTTTGGTATTCGAGCACGTCCGTTCTCACAGCCACAGAGGGAAGTGAAAGTGACAGCAACTATTTGGCTGTGAGAACAGAGCTCACGCTTACAGCCTGTGAAAAACTGTGAGGCAGCGCGTGTCTGTCGTAATAACCGTCTGGTTATTATGGCAAATGAGAACTGGTTGCACCCTAATAACTGGTTGGTTATTATAGCAAATAACTGGTTGAGCTTTCATTAATGCACCAGTTAGGGTGACTTAATGCCACAAAAGTAGGGAAATGTGGTGTTAGGGTTTAACCCGAACTCTCCACCCCAACCCCAAAGGAACAAAAGGAAAAAAATCATTGCGATTTTGGCTGTCCTGAGTCTTTGGGAATTGGGTGGAGTCTTCCTCGGGGTTTTCAACCCGGTGCTCACCCCATTCTGATATAGTGTTTAAACGTGCCAAGAACCTGTGGCCCCTGCCTGAAGGAAACCGATCACATCTGACCCTATGTGCTCATGGAATGGGGTGAGTGTTATGGTTGAAAACCCCAAGGAAGACCCCACCCCTAATTCACCAAGGCCCAGAACAATAAGAACCATAATGATTTTTTCCTTTTGCTGCTTGGACAAGACATGACAAGGTTGCGCCATGGCGTCCAATTGACACACCCCCATAAAAAACTTAAGAATATTCTCCCCGGTGAGCCCAATGATTCTAACCCCAGTAATGCTCAGAATATTCATAACTTTGTGCAGTCAGCCTGGTGGGTTGGACTGCCCGGACAGATGGAACACATGCAAATGATGGAATTCTTTGCACGTGAGCATCTTTCAGATACTGCCTCTACCAACTGTAGTGTTCTAAGCCCTTCAGATTTTTCTTTCCGCCTGAAAGTCTGGTCGTTCGGAGTCTCTGTTGCCCTCTTTCGCGTGAAGAAGATAGAAAAAATCAAAACCATGAGTATATTTAGTTTCTTTTACTGCCTCTACTGATTGTTAGTTTACATCTAGTTTATTATTAAAGTAGTTCTTTTTTCTCGGTTCTTCGCGGTTCGGGATAACCGTGAGGGATCCAAGTTAGTTTAATTTTATTTCGGTTCTCTGACTAAAGAACCTATATATTATCGTTAATTTTTGGTCCTTATAAACTTTAGTTGTAACCGTTTTTTATCAGTTACAGAACCGCTGAACCGGTTCACATTTCATCTCCTCGCTCGGTTCCTTCGGTTCCCTATCGGTTCTGGAACCGACCGCAAAAAAAACAAAACAAAACAAAAAACTTTTAAAACTGTTTAAATAACCGCAACAGTATTTAGTATTTAGCGGTTGGGGTTTTTCCTCTTGCTTTTCACCATGGCCGAGAAACCTAAGAAGAGAACCAGGGAGCCTGGGTTTAAAAACTGTTCAAAGTGTGGAGATGTGTTTGCCAAGGCAGACAAGCACACTTTATGTGTAGCTTGTCTGGGTTTTGAACATCTGGACCAGGAATGTGAGATATGTAAAACTTTTCGAGAAAAAACTGTTGAAAAGCGCCTGGAACGGCTCAATAAAAAGTTTCCTAGGGGTCCCTCAGTCACTGACCAGCTGACACCCCAGTCTGTTGTGGTTGAAGCCACAAGTGCTACTACCCCTGCCCCGATACGGGCGAAAAAGGGGCAAAAAGAGGGAAAGAACTGGCTGACTTTCCGGTTCCCTCAAAGAAAACAAAGAAACTCAAGCATGCAGAACCCTCTCCTGTTAAACCAGGGACTTCTGAGCAGGTGCCTGTAATGCCTTCAGCTCAGGAGATAGCTCAGGCATTTAAAATTATTCAGGCTCTGCAGGACATCATCCCTCAGCCTCCTGCCCCTTCACAGGGTCCCCAGGTTGCTACTACTGTGTTGCCCTCTGCACTGGAGCAACACTGTTTTGAAGAGGATGAGCAGCCTTATGAGGAGGACGAACCTATCCCTCCAGAGGTGTCCCCTGAGCAGTAATTTGGCTATCCTCCCAGGGTGTCTGAGGATTTTTCCTCCCATTTTTCCTTTGTAAGGAAAATGGCAGATGCTTTAGATATTGCCACAACAGAGCGAGTGGAGGATGGGGAGGAGATTGAGTACCTTAATATGATGGGTCTAACACCCACAAAGGCCCTCCTCCTCCTCCCAGTATATAAATTTTTTAAGAAGGACGCTATGAAGCTCCTGCAGACCCCTTATTCTATTTCTCCAATTGACAAGAGAATAGACAAAAAATACCAGCTGGATAGGGAGGGAGCTTACTTCCTCTTCTCCCATCCTGACCATCAAGGAGTAATACAACAAGCTGCCTGTGATAAAGCTAAAGTCCCTCTGTCCTCACACCCACCGGACAAGGAATCAAGAAAATTGGACAGTATGGCCAAAAAGGGCTATTTGTCAGCCTCATTGGCCATGAAACAGGCTACTTTCCAAGCTTATGCTCTCCAGTATCAGAAATCCCTGTAGCAGTCGGTACTGGCAATGTCCATGAAGGCCACCTCACCCTTGTCAGATGACCTGGCTGAAACTGCCAGGTTTGGGCTAGAGGCGGCCAAGTACCAGTTCCAAATGGCTGCTGATCTGAATGACACTGCAGCCAGAAGGATGGCTAACACAGTGGCTCAGAGGAGGTTTGCTTGGCTTAGGGCTACAAACCTCACTCAGGATACCCAGTCGAAGGCCCTGGATTTTCCATTAGAAGGAAATTCGCTCTTTGGGGAATCCACAGTGGCCTGTATGAAAAAGGTGGATGAATATAAGGCTACTTATAGAAGTAACTCTGCTAGAGACAGAGCTTCTTCATCCACCAGGCCCTATGGAAGGGGGGCCAGGGGTCGCTCTTTCATGGCAAGACCCTTTTTCCAGCCAGTAGCCATGCCCCAATGCCAGCAGTACCCCCAACAGGGCTACTCTAGGGGTAGGGGTAGAAGGGGCTCTAGGCGAGGGTCTCAGGCACAACCTCAACCCCAGCCTAAACAGAACCCCTGAGATGCAGGCCGCCTCCTCCCTAGCTGTCGGAGGCAGACTGTCCCATTTCCTCCCCCTTTGGTCAACCATCACCACAGACAAGTGGGTGTTGGAGGTAGTGGGCAAAGGTCTGTCTCTGGACTTCAGATTTCTTCCTCGAAAAAAAACCAGAGTTTCCATCTCTCCACCCCTAGCACAAATTTTGTTGCTAGAGGCAGAGGTTCAGAAGCTGCTACAGCTCAGAGCAGTGGAACTAGTTCCTACAACCCTGAGAGGAAGAGGTTTTTACTCCAGATACTTCCTAATAACAAAGAAAACTGGGGAGTGGTGGCCAATTTTGGATCTCAGAGCTTTAAACAAGCACCTGAAAAAGCCAAAGTTCAAAATGGTAACTTTGGCTCGGATTCTGCCAACAATCCAAAAAGGGGACTTGCCGGCATCTCTGGACTTACATGACGCTTATTTCCACATCCCCATAAAAGAATCTTTCAGGAAATATCACAGATTCAGACTCCCATCAGGTCATTATCAGTTTGCAACCCTGCCCTTCGGCCTTTCCTCGGCACCAAGGGTGTTTACAAAATGCCTAGCAGCTGTGGTGGCATTTCTTCGAAGACAGGGAGTGACTGTTTTCCCATACCTGGACGACTGGCTGGTGGTGGGCAAATCACCAGAACAAGTCACAACCTCTCTAAAGCTCACACAGGATCTTTTGGAATCCTTGGGTTTCATAGTAAACCAGAAAAAATCTGTCTTAACCCCTACACAGACTTTACAGTTCATAGGGGCAGAGATCAGTACTCTACAGGCCAGGGCCTTCTTGCCGCTAGACAGGGTGCAAAGCCTTCAGGCCATAGCAAATTCCTTCAAGTTGCACAGTCAAAAAACAGCCAGGCAATTCCTGCAGCTCTCGGGTCATATGGCTGCATCCACAGGCACAGTGCAGGGTTCCAGGTTTCACATGAGAGACATCCAGTTTCTCCTCAGGAATCATTGGAGTCAGAAAAAAGATCCTTTTTCAAAACTCATTCCAGTGACAAGGCCTCTGTTACAAGCCCTTTTGTGGTGGAAAAAAGAATCCAACCTAAGGCAAGGAGTCCTGTTTCAGAAGGAGGATCCTTCACTAGTCCTCACAACAGATGCATCCCTTCTTGGCTGGGGTGCCCATCTAGGGGAGCACACAACTCAGGGTACCTGGACAGAGTCAGAGTCCCCACAGCATATAAACTTGCCGGAACTCAGAGCAGTGCAGCTGTCACTAAAAGTTTTCTCTACACTGGTGATGGGCAAGGTGGTACAAGTCAGAACAGACAATACCACCACTATGTATTACATAAACAAGCAGGGTGGCACCAGATCAGGTCCCCTATGCACAGAAGCCATGAAAATTTGGACTCTGGCATATTCTCTAAAGGTGTACCTGCAAGCCATCCATCTGCCAGGAAAGGACAATATCTTGGCAGACTCACTGAGTCGAATTAATCAGTCCCATCACAAATGGACACTGATCAAGCAGCTGGTGCAGGTAATTTTCAGGAGGTGGGGCGTTCCAGAGATAGACTTGTTCGCATCCCACCAGAACCACCAGTTGCCTCAGTATTGCTGCAGGCCACCAGCCCAGGGCACAATCCCTCTGGACGCCCTGGTACTGGACTGGTCAGGCAAGTTTCTTTATGCCTTCCCCTTTTCCTCTGGTTTTCAGGGTACTGCTGAAGCTCAGATCCCTCTCAGCTTCTCTGATCTTGATAGCTCCAGATTGGCCCAGGCAGCCATGGTACTCTCTTCTGCTCTCCATGTCAGTGAGCAAGCCAATAAGTTTGCCTCTCAGGCACAATCTCCTGCCCTCCAATCAGGGAACATTGTTGTTCCCAAATCTCAAGTCCCTCCACCTCAAGGCATGGCTCTTGCGGAATTAGAGTATGCAGACTTAAACCTTTCTGAAACTGTATTAACTATCTTGAAAGGTTATAGGAAACCTTCTCCTAAAAAGACGTATTCTGCTAATTGGAAAAGATTTTCCTTTTGGTGCTCTGGTAGAAATTTCGCCCCAAATGAAGCAGGAACTCAGTGGTATTGAATTATCTGACTCACTTACATTCACAAGGTCTACAACCCAGTTCTCTAAGGGTTCACCTTGCAGCAGTATCTGCATACCTTTCTGCTAGGACAAAGGTGTCAGTAGCATCAGATCCCATTTTCAAAAGATTTTTTAAAGGCCTGATACATTTGCATCCTCCTCACATGGCATCAGTGCCTGCTTGGGATCTTAATATATGTATAGCCAGATTAATGCGGGCTCCTTTTGAGCCCATGGCTACAGCCCATTTAAAGTACGTTACCTGGAAAACAGTTTTCCTGGTAGCAATTACCTCAGCAAGAAGAATCAGTGAGCTTCAGGCTCTCTGTGTTGACCAGGACTACATCTCCTTCCACAGAGATAAGGAAGTCCTCAGAACAAACAGACAATTCCTTCCCACGGTTGTTTCAGATTTTCATCTGAACCAGTCAGTCACTTTGCCTGTCTTTTTCACAGACCATACAAGCTCTGGTGAAAGAAGGCTCCACAGTCTGGATGTGAAAAGATCTCTCAGCTACTACATGACAGCTACTACAGGCCATAGGCAAGACAAGAAACAACTTTTCCTTACATATGGGGATGTCGGAATGGGTAACCCAGCCTCAAAAAGATCCATTTCTCGGTGGATTGTCCAGTGTATTCAATTCTGCTACACTAGAGCAGGTAGGGAGTTCCCAGCTGGACTGAGGGCTCACTCGACAAGAGGAACAGCTGCCAGTCTTGCAGCTGCTAGGGAGGTGCCATTATTGGACATTTGTAAAGCAGCTACTTGGAAATCAGTACACACCTTTACAAAGCATTACAACTTGGATGTTTTGTCCAGAAGTGATGCCAGGTTTGGCACAGCAGTCCTGCAAAGTCTGTTTCCAAAATAAGTTCTGTGCCCACCTCCAGGGGTGCTGCTTGGTAGTCTGCACAAAGTTATGAATATTCTGAGCATTACTGGGGTTAGAAGAAAAAATTACTTACCATAGTAATCTTCTTTCTTCCCAGTGATGCTCAGATATTCATAACTCCCTCCCATCTTCCCCTTCCAGAACTTCAGCCTCTGCATTCCGTATGCTAGTGCCACATAGAAACATAGAAACATAGACTTTGACGGCAGATAAGGACCACTTGGCCCACGCAGTCTGCCCATTTCCCTTCCTAATGGATAAGCTGCAGATTCTAGTTAACCAACAGCCTACTTCCTGCAGCCCCCCACTACAATTGCCTTATGTCTGTCCCATGCATGTTTGAATTCCCCCACTGTTTTAGACCCAACAACCTCCCCAGGAAGGCGGTTCCATGCATCCACCACTCTCTCCGTGAAAAAAAATTTCCTCACAGTACCCCTGAGCCGTCCCCTCTCTAACTTTAAATTGTGCCCTCTTGTTCTTACACATCTCTTTTTCTGAAAGATGCTACCCTCCTGGACTTTGTTGATTCCCTTGAGGTACTTAAAAGTTTCTATCATGTCCCCCCGTCCCTCCTTTCATCAAGGGTATACATATTAAGCTCTCTGTCTCTCTTCATATGGTTTCTGATGCAGACCCTGCACCATTTTAGTTGCCCTCCTCTGGACTGCTTCCATCCTGTCTATGTCCTTGCGTAGATGGGGTCTCCAAAACTGCACACAGTATTCCAGATGGGGTCTCACCAACTGTCTGTACAGAGGGATAACCACTTCCCTTTTTCTACTTGTGATGCCCCTTCCTATGCATCCCAGTATCCCCCTGGCTCTCCTTACTGACTTCTCACATTGCTTACCCACCTTTAGGTCATCTGATATGACTACCCCTTTCCATTTTTGTTGTTGTTAGTACCTCCCCTGCTATTGTGTACTCTTCTTCTGGGTTTTGTTTCCCAGGTGCATTACTTTGCACTTCTTTGTATTGAATCTAAGTTGCCATATGTCTGACCATTCTTCCAACTTTGCCAAGTCCCTTCTCATCCTTTCTACCCCCCCCGGTGTATCAACTCTGTTACAGATCTTTGTGTCATCTGCAAAGAGGCATACCTTTCCCTCCAGACCCTCTGCAATGTCACCTATAAAGATGTTAAAGAGGACTGGACCCAGTACTGAGCCCTGAGGTACTCCACTAGTAGCCCCCCTTTCTTCGGAATGTGTTCCATTCACTATTACCTTCTGTGTCCTGTTGTGTAGCCAGTTTGCTACCTAGGCTACCACCCTGGAACCCACTCCCAGGCTGGCTAACTTATTAGTCTTTTGTGCGGGACTGTGTCAGATGCCTTGCTAAAGTCTAGGTAGGCCATATCCACAGCCCCTCCCTGGTCTATTACTTTGGTCACCCAGTCAAAGAAATCAATTAGATTCATCTGACATGACCTTCCTGCTGTAAATCCATGCTGCTTTGGGTCCTGTGCCCGCTGGCCTCTAGGTACTCAACAATTCTTTCTTTCAGAAGTGATTCCATCATTTTCCCTACCACTGAGGTCAAACTTACAGGTCTGTAGTTTCCTGCTTCTGCCTTGCTCCCACTTTTGTGAAGGGAAATCACATCTGCCCTCCTCCAGTCCTCAGGTACCACCCCATCCTCCCATGATTTGTTAAAAGTGTGGTCAGTGGTGTCACTAGGTCCTCCCTTAGTTCTTTTAGGATTCTGGGGTGAATCCCGTCAGGCCCCATTGCTTTGTCCACCTTGAGTTTTAGGAGTTCTTTCAGGACTCTTTCTTCTGTAAATGGACTGGTGTCAATCCCCTAACCAGAGTGCTTCTATTGTCTGGTTTAGGTAACTCCTCCTCATCTTCTTTTGTGAATACTGAGCAAAAGTATTCATTCAGTATCTCTGCCTTTTCACTGTCTCCCTCTGCCCACCTCCCTCTCCTTTATTAATCTTCACTATCTCTCTCTTAACCTTTCTATGCTCCCTAATGTACCTATAAAAGGTTTTATCCCCCTTCTTAACTGAGTTGGCTGTTTTTCCTTGGTTTGGGCCTTTGCTATTCTGACTGCCTTCCCCACTTCTTTCTGCTTTAATTGATACAGTTCCCTGTCGTGCTCCTTCTGTGATTCCTTACACTATTTGAATGCAGCCTTTTTCTCCTTAACCTTCCCTGCCACCTCTTTTGTGAACCATAGTGATTTTTTTTACTCCACTTTGTTTTCTTTATTTGTTTCACACAAAGGCTTGTTGCCTCTATGATAGCAGTTTTGATTTTTCTCCATTGTTCTTCCACCCCTACTTTCTGGCCATTTGCTAGTGCATTCCTCAGGTATTCACCCATTTTGCCAAAGTCGGCCCTTCTAAAGTCAAGTATCCTTGTTTTTGTATGGCTTGTCTCCATGGTTGTGCTTATTGTGAAGTACACTGTGCAGTGGTCACTTGTTCCCAGATGTCTACTAACTTCTAAATTTGTGATCCTCTCTTGGACATAGCCATACTCTTCTGGGTACACTTCTCTATGCTAGATAGATTTTAACAGAGTTGTCTGTCTCTCTTAATAGTTTTCTCACTGTCTGGTGAACAACATTATTATTGATGTAGTCCCTCCCTTGGAGGTTTTTTGGAGTAAATTGTTTTTATTAGGGTAATCCTAAAAATGTTTTAATTAATTAGATTGTTGGATTTTTTCATAATGCCTGACTTCCAGGCTTCTTACAAATCTGAAGGGCTTAGAACACTACAGTTGGTAAAGGCAGTATTTGAAAGATGCTCACATGCAAAGAATTCCATCATTTGCATGTGTTCCATCTCTCCGGGCAGTCCAACCCACCAGGCTGACTGCACAAAGTTATGAATATCAGAGCATCACTGGGAAGAAAGATTACTATGGTAAGTAATTTTTTCTTCCCTCTGACCAGCAACGGACTTGGGATACCCGTTGCAGATACAGCGGGGTTAGCGGGAGTCCGCTCCGGTGGCTCCACCCTGGGGAGTAATCCTGGGGGCAATGTAGTGGGGTGGTCCTTGGTCTGTCTGCAGAGGCGTGGGGCTGAAGGGGGATGGCCGGCGGTGTAAAAACTTAGTAAGTGGAAAAAAAAAAACAAAGAAAAAAAACATTGACAAATGGTTTTCTTTATTACATCTGACATTTCTGGGATGGCGATCGGAGGGTGGGGGGGGGTGCCACTAGACACCAGGGAAACATTACATAAATAAGGGGATGGCGATCAGAGGGTGGGGGTGCCATTAGACACCAGGGAAACAGCATACAATATGGGATGGCACTCAGAGGGTGGGGGGCATCACTAGACACCAGGAAAATATTATATTAAATAATGGGACAACGATCAGTGGGTGGGGAGTGCCACTAGACACCAGGGAAACTTTGCATACATAAGGAGATAATAATGGGAGGGTGAGGGGGCCACTAGACACCAGGGGAAATGGTGTCTCACTGCTCTCAGAGCAGCCTGCAGTATGAGTTGCAGCTGCAACTGCAGAACTCAAGAAAGTCCCGCTGTTCTCATAGAGAGAACACAGGTCAGGGGGCGTTGCTTGGCATCCACAAGATGGCTGTTTAATTCTAGTGTGCTCAAGACCCCCTGTCAAAATCCAGCTTCATCCTTACCATCGCCTGTAGCTAACCCTTCAAAAGTCACATCAAGGGAGAGTACTTACTGTGCAGTTTTATTTGATCCATCGGGTGAGTCAAACAATAGTCCAGGAGAGTAGATATCTGTGTTGCAGCGGTCACCTCAGCTGGCTTATCACGGCAGAAAAATTATGGGACCAGAACCAGTATAAGCCCTGACAGAAATGAAAGCAATGTTTGAGCAATTGATGCAACAAATATCCAAACTTGAAATAGCTGCTCAAAGGAGCAACTCTGATATTATCCAAATTTGAGACCAACTCAACATAGCCAAGCAGCGGATCGTGACCAATGAAGATCTGTCAGCCTGGGTGGATGGCCATCTTTGCTAACAGGATCGGGTTCTCAGCCTACTGTGGGAATGAGTTGAAGACCTTGAAAACTGCAGCAGATGAAATAGTTTGCGATTTGTGGGTTTTCCCAAAGGGAGTGAGGGAAAGGACACCATTCAGTTTCTCCAAACGGCTTGTTTGTCTCAGACTGCCCAACGGGCATTGAGATTGACCTGGCTCACCATTCCCTCAACCCCCCCAAACCAGGTGACCGCCCTTGTCCCTTGCTAGCTCACTTTCTCCGCTATGAGGACCAGGAGAAGATACTTGCCTGGGCATGGGTCAGAGGGACTGTTCTGTGGTAGGGCCATGCCATCAGAATTTTCCAAGATTCTTCTGTTGAGCTTTCTGACCACTGGCAGGATTACACGCTGGCCTAACGCATGTGGATGGATCTGGGGATCCAGTATAGTCTCAGATACCCAGCATCTCTCCGCATTTCTAAAAACAGAGCAGTTCATCAATTCCACGCTCCAGATATGGCCGAGGCCTTCATTGAGAAGAACTGGCCCCTGTCAGACTTAAACAGGCATAGAGTGACTCACTGACCTTGCCATGCCCTCTTTTATGCTTCCACATACTCCATGGACTGCTCTCCTTATTTGGATGGGGAAGCACAGCCTGTATTTGATCTTGGCCCACCAGTTCAGGAGCCCCCTATTCAAATGGACCCCTGGTTGCCAGCTGCTCGTTCACAGAGGAGGAACAAGTGATATAAGGGCTGCTGGGAGCAGGGCCTGAAACCACAGGGCAGGAGCTGAAGCCACAACGACGAACCACTGGCCTTCTCCCTAACGCAGTTGCTGCTCCAGGGCAATAACAGATATGTGCCATTGTGGGGCTCGGCACCATCCAAACCACACACCCCCATGGCTGGAAACACCCTCCCACAAAAGGAACCCACCACCAGGGTGAAGTCCCGGGCCGAAGCAGTTAGCCTGGTGGCAGCAGTTACTAAACTGCCATTAAGTGAATCCTCTGGGCTGGACAACACCCAACTTCAAGGCTCCAGGCCTTCCGTGGATCATCCACAGGCTTCCCCTCCAAAAGGACCTTTGATTGAGTGAAGCCCAATGACTGAATGGACGCCTGCACATTTCTCCAAGATCTCCTCACTGCTGTCGCTTACCACATGGTGGACCTATGAGGACTCTCTAACAATTAATTAGTGTCCTGGTTACTTGTCACTTTGTTTTTATGCTGTAATGGTTTTTATTCAGGTTTTTCAATTTTTGTAACAAAACAATGAGCTACATTGTAGACTTAAGTTGATATGCCCAGATACATTTAACCACTCGTAGCCAGAAAGTTTAGTTATGTACAGTTCAAACAGGAGGTAGAACCAGTGTACAGATGCAGCCCGTAGATAAAGTAGCTGAAGGCATTCAACACTGGAAACAACAATAAATTAAGATTTAAGAACCAACAGTTAGTAGTGTCTCTTATTTTGCTGGATTCCCTGCCGCACATTGGAGTAACAGGTATTTGAACATATCAGTGAGATTCAGGGGGGAAGGCACACTGTATTGAATGCAGAATGACTAATAGCAAAAGGTAGGCTGCCTTCACTGCCTCCTACTAAGTCGAACTTAGGTTAACTGTGATTAAACAAATAGGGCTCTGAGATGTAGGAAATTGTTCTTGCATCCTGTCTGGTACATACTAAGGGAAAGCATAAAACTGTCCACCGAGATATTAACGTATCCAGTGGGGAGGGAGGCAGTGGTGTTACTTCATATAAATATATTGCCTCTAGCTCCCACTCAACAAGTTACAATCCTCCTGAAGTGGTGTTTATGTAGGAGGAGGTATGGGAAGAGATGTGTGGTGGGGGAAGGGAGGGGATGGTCAGAAAGCATAGAGGGTACACATTGGAGAGCTAGAGCCTTTCTATCTTTGGCGCCCCCAAAGTCCAAGTGGGTGTCAACTAAGGACACTGCAGGTAACAGTTTAGTGCATTACGGTGTATAGTAGAGCATTGTTCTGTATAGCAAGCCATCCTTTTCAAAATGGTGTTGTACCACAGTTCAAAGGTCATGGAGTGTCATTGTACTCTTCTGTGGTAGAACAGCATTCTAGAACCTCTAGAGACTCGTCAAGTCAGTTTCATTGTGAAAGCGAAAAAAACACAATGTACACATTTCACATAATACTATACAGTTTAAAAAATACAGGATGAGCAACTTTATGCACAACAGCAGGGTTCTCATTCTCATGAACCTCTCAAGTTTCACTCTCAAGGTCAGATGGAATCAGAACCCCAAAGTGGAAGAACACACTGGTTGTGCGTAGTTGCCCATCCAGTATTCTCTATATACATAACAGAGAGCTGTAAGAAGGGAGCTTTACCTATGTCCGTTGTGTGGAAAGCTGGGACTGGGCTGCTTAGCTTGTAGGTGTTGTAGGTATGGACCCCATACTGACATATATCTTATCTTTGGCAGGATGTGAGACATGTTCATATTTGGCTGTCATGCATATGAGGTTATCCTACTTACTTGTAGGACGGGGGAGTCTGGGTCTCTCCACCTATGAAGCGGCAGGTATTTAGCAGTAGAAAAGACACCATTGACCCAGATGAGTTGCTCTTGTTTCAGGGTGGTCCTACGTCTGGAATACCCAGCACAGCAAGTTTGGGTCCCCAACATGAGGGAAAGGAACTAGGGTATGGCAAAATTTCCATATTTGGTGCCAGTAGGTGTCCAAGATAGTGCATGACTATAGAATATGAGTAAGTGTAGCCTGTGGGCAGGTACATCTCCAGTAATCACTATCGTGGAGTAACCCATATGATAAAGGACATGCGGGGTTCTGTAGGCCCTATGTAGGGCTTTGAACTGGAGTGCTCTGGCTAGGAGTTCTCTATTGGCATGATGGGTTTAAGTCCACACTGTGTCCCAGTCCCTTGGTGTAATAGATATACATGTGTATCTCCTTCTCCCAGGGCTCTCGTGGGCCAGCGGAAACAGTGGTATGGACATGGACATTTTGCAGTGTCATCAACCATGCTGTCATGTGTCTCAGTGTTGGGATGGCTGCTACCACCGGTATAGAGAGTTAGGTCCTGAAAGAATCATGGAGAGCATAAGGTGGATTCTAAGGAGATTTCTAAGTTGGAGATATTGCCAGAACAAGAGTGGGATTTCTTGTTTTGAACGAGTTAGTGTAACATAGGAGTGTAACACCCCAATGGTGTGGTGATAGAGGTCCCCTATTGTCTGGAAATGGCAGGGTTTCCACTGGGGCCAGTCTATGGATTTTCCTTCTATTTGAAGGGATGGGTTGTTCCAGATGGGTCACAGTCTATAGGTGGACATGGTTCCATCCCAGTGCTTTGAGATGTTAGTTCCAGACCAGTTTCATGTGGATAGTGCAAGGACAGGATGTTTTTAAGAGACACCAGTCTTGGTATGCTAGGTCCACTGCTATGTGAACCTTGCTTTGGTATAGTTTCATGTGCAGCCAATGGGGTTGAGAAGAAAGCAGTTCTGGTTGACAGCAGAGTATGACCTGTTAGAGGACTACATTTTGGTGAAAATATCTTGAGATCCCATCCTTTGATCAGTGTCATTGGAGGGTTTGCCACTGAATTCTAAGCTGTTTCCCTTCCCATCTAAAATGAGTCCATTTGTTCTGACATGCTGGAAGAAGGTGGCTCGGACAAGTACTAGGAGGTTTGACACAATATACTGAATTTTGTGGGACTGAAA
The DNA here is from genome assembly GCA_016271365.2 of Neoceratodus forsteri. Classification (NCBI taxonomy): domain Eukaryota; kingdom Metazoa; phylum Chordata; order Ceratodontiformes; family Ceratodontidae; genus Neoceratodus; species Neoceratodus forsteri. The sequence goes on from CM057453.1 coordinate 140,130,394, forward strand.
TCAATTTTATGGCATTTATCCTCCCCCATGCAGAGAGCATTACCGCTTGCCATCCATGAAAATCTGCATCAAGTTTATCAAGCATAACTTGTACATTACCTTTTACTGCATCTCCAACTGAATTTTTCAGTTTGATATCAAGGCAGGTTACCCCCTTGGGTACCCACTGATTCAGGTATCCTTGGACATGGACTGTGTACAGTGGGCTTTCAAGGGGAGGACCTGGGATTTTGGACCATTAAGCTTATACTCCAAGATGTTGAAGTATTCTTGAATGATGTTATGCATGGTGGGGCGGGATCCAGGGAGGTCCATCAAAAATAGGGTAATATCATTAGTAAAAAGTGAAATTTTATGGTGTTACCCTTCCACAACCACCCCCAGGAATGTGTCAGAACCCCTTATTTTCTGTACTAGGGGCTGTATATGGGGATAACAGACATCCCTACCTCATCCCACGTCCTAGTGCAGAGCTTCTAGATACGGTGGAGTTGGTCAAGACCATTGCCTTAGGTGACTGATAAAGTAAGAAGACCGAATGAATAAACAGTGGTGCAAAGTCAAAGCAGCTCATGGTATCAAAAAGGTAAGCCCATTCCACCCTCTCAAATGCCTTTTCAACTTCTAGATACAGGATGGCAGTGGGCTCATTTAGGGCATGTACCTCCTACAGAATGTCCAACGTTCTCCGTATGTTATCGGATACCATGCAACCAGGTACAAATCCCACTTGGTCTGTGATGATCGGGTCACTCATCACAAATACCATCCTCCCTGCCAGTGTTTTCACATATATTTTTGCGTCAACATTGATCAGGGAGATGGGTCAAAAGAGGGAGTAGAGCATACTGTTCTTCCCTTTCTTTGATATCGGTGTGATCAAAGCCTCACCAAAGGAAGGGGGGAGGGCTCCCCATGTTTGTGCATCATTGAACACTCTGGTGAGAAAGGGAGCCAGAAGATTTTTTTTTCTTCAGGCTCTCATTAATTTTCTGTCATGTGTTACTTTCTTTGTTCACCAGTGATGTCTGTATTTCCACATGGTTTGTACTCATTGTATTACTTGTCACTACCTCTGTAACTGCCGCCTGTGTGGCCCAGGTCGTGCCTGAAAATGGTCCCCTGGACCAGTGCACTTACCCAGTTATCAAAGACTTAAATAAAAGGTGCCATTACTTAATAAAAGTTGGATGGAAAGCCATCCAGTCCAGGGGACTTCCCATTTGCCATGGAATTAATGGTGGTGTTTACTTCTGCAACTGTGAATGGTTCAATCAGTGTCCAATTGGCAGCTTGTTTAACCTGGGGAGGAGTGACATCCTTATGAAACATATAAATTGTGTCTATGGAAGGGGAGGTCTTGGATGAATAAATCCCAGAGTAATAATCTAAAAAGGCCTCATTAATTTCCTGGGGAGTGGTGCTAATGGCACCATATGCTGTGTGTATCAAGGCGGTATACTTTTCCACTTTCTTTGCCTTTAATCTCTGGGCTTTTAGGTGCCCTGGTTGCTCGCCAACCTCCCAATAGCGGCTTCATGTCAAATGGGCAAGTCAGTGCGAGTGCAATAAGGGCAACTGCACTTCGTTGAAATCAAATATGGCGATGATAGTTTTGGCGAGCGCTATAATGGCGACAGTTGTTTTTATGTGGGGGGCTTTGCCTTTACTAATATAGCCAACTCCAAGGTCATAGCACCTCGGCGAGGGGGGGAAGCAATTATCACTGTTATAGTGCTCACCAAAATTACAGTTGCCGTAGTTGATTTCACCGAAGTGCCCTCGCCCTAATTGCACTCGCACATTTTGACTCTCCAGTATGACATGATACCCCCAATAGGCATGGCTGAGCCTAAAAAGGCTGTATTCTGTGTGATACTGGAGGAGGGATTCAGTAGATGTCATAAGTGTGTCTATTTGGAGTCTAAGGGAGTCCAGCTGATCAGTGTTGTGGATCTCCCTGGGCAGACATTTTCCAAGTTCAGAGGCTTCTAATTTTTAAAGAGCACTTGACCTAGTTCTCTTCCTTTACGGGGTAAACTGAAGATAGGGGACTGCTGAGAGCTTGTCTGGATCTGGGAGATGCCTTGAGAACTAACAACATGTCCCAAGTAATGGATTTGATGCTGTGCAAAACAACATTTTTCAGTTTGAAGCTTAATATTGGCTTGTCTGATACGTTCGAACATTTCTTTAATATGTTGGAGGTGCTCTGGCAAGGTTCTGCTGAAGACAATAACATCGTCCAGGTAGACTAGGCAAGATTTCCAAGACAACCCACATAGTACAGCTTCCATAACATGTTGGAATGTGGCTGGACTATTCCGAAGTCCCATAGGCAGATGTTTGAATTGAAAAAGACCCTCTGTGTCAGAAGCTTGTGGGCTCTGATTTGCAACCCTTTTTGAACAAGAATAGCTATGCCTTACTGTTTTCTGTGGGATGAAGTATGGTAAAGTGCTCTTTAAAAATTAGAAGCCTCTGAACTTGGAAAATGTCTGCCCAGGGAGAAGGCAGGAGAGTTTGTTGTTGTGTGAGAGAATATGAAAAAGATAATCACACAAAATGGGAGAAAATCAACAATAGTAGAGTATGTGTTCTGCAGTTACTGAGTTAGCAGGAGAAGGGAGAAGAGGAGCACACCCTTATTCTTCCAATCCCCTTGCTATACCAGAAACCGCAGCAGGGCTACACAATGCTGCTTTATCTGTATATAAAGGTTCCATTACCTTCGGTGCCATATTGGATATTGTTATAGAGCTGGTACTCACAGTCTGGAAAATGTATAATATTAACTGGGGACAAAACTCCAACAGAACACACCCAGTGAAACTAGTACAAGCTACAATATCTTGTCAGCATATTGTCATGTTGTGTAAATAGGAACTTACCCTGCTCAATAAGTGGTCTCTAGTGAATGGAAGGAGCCCCACTGTAGCAACTTTTTCCAAAGGCCTTAGTTCACAAACACGTGTGGACTCTGCTGTTTCAAGGGGAAGGCTCCTGTGGAACTGAGCCCTATAGGGCAGCAGCGGCCCCTAGTGTAGGAATTTATAGTGATCCTAAGATGTGAGGTCACTGTCCAAGGGAGGGGCTTAACCCCATTACGAGGACACAGATCCTAAATAAAAAGTTAGCAAGCTTCTGAGTAATATATGTCTAGAGAATGTTATATGTCATGAACCAGTCTTAGTCCACAGCAGATAGCAGATTTTAAAGGGACTTTAGTAATGTATAAAAGAAGAAATTACAGGGAGACAGACAATTACAGGGTCACCTGACGGTGATGTCACACTTAGAAATATATTTAGGCCTGCCAGTAGAGGCTAGTTTGTTTTTGTTTTCTTTAGCTACGGGAGTCAGTTGGAGCTGACGGCCAGAGGTCGTGGACCTTTGGAGCTCACACGACCGAGTGAAACACCGAGGAAATAGCCTGGTAGCACTGCTGGGCAGAGCAGTGGCTCTTCCTGAATATATTGCATCTATTTTTTAATTTGATTTTGATACTTTTGAAAGTGAATGAACTAACCAGATTTTCCTGATTTCTGTGAAACGTGATTTCAGCTTTTTCTGAGAAAAATAAAATAAGTGCCTTGCCGGCGCTTTTTATGCACTGAATTCCTTGGTCTGCTTTGTTTGTTATCCTGTCTATCCCAGCCCCATCTACAATTGGTGTGAGGAGTGGGATCTGGCTGGAAGTCTGGGAATCTGGGGGATTCCAGTCAGGTGGTACCAGCCCTGGTACTATTTGGGTGAACAGGTAGTGGTGCATGGAGCCAGATATAAGGATGTGGACGAGTGGAGGTGGTGACCTGGGCGAGTTACCATGGAAGCATGAGGGATCCGAAGACCAGATGGGAGATCTGATAAGACTGGTAAACTGGCTCAGTGCAAAATGGCTGGAGGCAGACCAGTGCCACAGAGAGGCGGACCAGCACCAGAGGGAGGCTAAAGCACCATTACCAGGTGCAGCTGGAGATGTCCCATTCAGTGGAATCAGTGGAGGCAGCAGAGGACCTGGAGCCATGGGACCTAGTGGAGGAGGAACCTCAGATGGAAACTCTATTGCCCTTATTACTGATTTTTCCCGGCAGTTACCTGGAGAAGGATGATCCACGAGAAAAGTCCCCAGGTAAGACTGAGACTGTTCATGAGCCTTCTGGGGCGAAGCCTCCAAGCAACAAAGAAGAGGCCAATAAGGCTGAATGGACGTTATTATGTTGCAAACCCCCTATCATAATACCCGAGTGTGTTTTTGAACCTGATTGGGAACAGTTACAGGGGAGGGACCCCCGAAGTTGCCCGTTTAGGGGAATATATTAAGGTTCAGGATGGGAGACCAGTTAACGGTGGGGTAGGAGATAGGCTCTGGTGGTATGAAAAGAGACGGGGAGTGCACTACCACATGAGGACTAACCCCCGGACAAAAAAGGTGGATGCCAGGGTTGTAGTGCCTGTAGTCCTTTGGGAAAGGATACTGGACATGGCAAGTGGCAGTCCAAAGAAGTCTTTAGGCCAGGGAGAGGTCTTATCACAACTAACCCCCTGTTATTACTGGCCTGGGTTGTATAGACAGGTGGCTGACTACCTCAGGGATGGTATTGGGTACAGTCAGAGGGAAGTACCAAAAAGGTGTAGGGGAGGAGGTGCTCGATGGGTAGAAGGCCGACATAAGTGGCACCCCGGGGAAGCGTGGGAGACTCCCATATAGGGCAACCAGAGCAGGATGATAGCCCTTGATGCACTAGGAGTACACCTCTGTGATATTTGAAATGTTTAAATGTTTATGTTTAAGTAACTATAACTGTTAAAGCTGGATGTATATACCCAGGAAATATGTTATAGTGTGAGCGTGTCAGAAGCTGGAAGACAGCATAAAACTGCTGGGAATTACTTGCTGATAAGGACTGAGGATAATACGCTACAAATGGTACAAAACCAGTGTCTCAGGGTTCGTGGAAAGTCAGAAGCAGAATGAATCTTTACAGAATGTTTTCAGTTAAGGGACCCTGAGATGGAGTTTATGGAGAGGACGGGTCATAGCTCCATCCCTTTCCAAAGAAAGGGAAGGTGGATACTGCCTGATGCAGAATAATGGACCATCTGTTTACGAAAAACAAAACTTCTGTCATGACAGTCTTTTTCTATCTTTTTTTCTATCAGTTTCACTTTTCGTCCGATAGGTTGGCCACCTATCAGATCCCCTTTTGATCTTTTCTTTTCCTTTTTCTGGTCCAGTTAGAGAAGTTGATTTCCAATAGTAGGGAGGTTGCAGAATTTGACCTCCAGTGGAATATCAGAAGGTGCACTCTGTTTATAGGTGCCGTTATTCCATAGGAAAGAACGGGGTACTAGTAACCAGTATTATGTTATGGTGTTACCAGTATTGCTGGTAGAAACTGAATACAGTAGGCATTGCTGAATGCTGTGTTGAATGATTCATTAGCCCCAGGGTAAAGTTAAAGTCGAATTGTTATACTTCTAAGTCATGGTATGGTGGACAGTGCCTAGTATATCACAGTTTTGGGACCCTGGGCTGGAGCTCTACGGAGAGGGAGAGTCAAAGCTCCATACCCTTCCAGGGTGATGGCTAAGAGTTAAAAAAGTTGGGATAATGAAACTTTCATGTTTTCAGTAGGTAGTAACTATTGATATGCTAGAAGAAGTATTTCAGCGCAATCCCAGGGTAAAGCATTTGCTGCAGCAAGCTATACTGGCACTTAGGTGGTTGGAAGACCTTTGTGCAGACTGCAGTTCAGTTACGGGACCCTGGGGAGGAGCTCTGTGGTGAGGGTGGGCCGGAGCTCCACCACACCCCTATAGGGTACGTAGGAAAGTGTGGACAACCATAGGATGGCTGCCCTCTTGAGCGGAGGAATGTGTGACAGGGTGACCCCTGTCATAGTTTAACCCCCCACAGTAAAGGAAGAGAACTAGGTAAAGTGCTTTTTAAAATTAGGAGCCTCAGAACTTAGAAAGTGTCTGCCCAGGGAGAAGGCAGGAGAGTTTGTTGTTGTGTGAGAGAATATGAAAAAGATAATCACACAGAATGGGAGAAAATAAACAATAGTAGAGTATGTGTTCTGCAGTTACTGGCTTAGCAGGAGAAGTGAGAAGAGGCACACGCCCTCATTCTTCAATCCCCTTGCTATCCCAGAAACTGCAGCTGGGCTACACAATGCAGCTTTATCTGTATATAAAGGTTCCATTACCTGTGGGGCTGTATTGGATATTGTTATAGAGCTGGTACTCACAGTCTGGAAAATGTATAATATTAACTGGGGACAAAACTCCAACAGAACACAGCCAGCCAAACTAGTACAAGCTACAATATCTTGTCAGCATATTGTCATGTTGTGTAGATAGGAACTTACCCTGCTCAATAAGTGGTCTCTAGTGAATGGAAGGAGCCCCAATGTAGCAACTTTTTCCAAAGGCCTTAGTTCACAAACACGTGTGGACTCTGCTGTTTCAAGGGGAAGGCTCCTGTGGAACTGAGCCCTATAGGGCAGCAGCGGCCCCTAGTGTAGGAATTTATAGTGATCCTAAGATGTGAGGTCACTGTCCAAGGGAGGGGCCTAAGCCCATTACGAGGACACAGATCCTAATTAAAAAGTTAGCAAGCTTCTGAGTAATATATGTCTAGAGAATATTATATGTCATGATGCAGTCTGTTAGTCTACAGCAGATAGCAGATTTTAAAGGGACTTTAGTAATGTATAAAAGAAGAAATTACAGGGAGACAGACAATTACATGGTCACCTGACAGTGATGTCACTCTTAGAATTGTATGTAAGCCTGCCACTAGGGGCTAGTTTTTTTTTTTTTTTTTTAGCTAGGGGAGTCAGTTGGAGCTGACTGCCAGAGGTGGTGGACCCCTGGAGCTCACACGACCGAGTGAAACGGGTGAGGAAATAGCCTGCTGGCACTGCTGGGCAGAGCAGTGGCTCTTCCTGAACATATTGCATCTGTTTATTTTTTTTATTTGATTTTGATGCTTTTGAAAGTGAATGAACTAACCATATTTTCCTGATTTCAACTTTTTCTGAGAAAAATAAAATAAGTGCCTTGCCGGCGCTTTTTATCCATTGAATTCCTTGGTTTGCTTGGTTTGTTATCCTGTCTATCCCAGCCCTGTCTACACAGTCAAAGACTATCCAGAACCAAATAATCTCAAAGACCTTCGAGCTTTCCTGAGCTTGTCTGGCTACTACCGAAAGTTCATTTGCAACTATGCCAAGATTGCAGCTCCACTGTACACCCTCACCAAAAGGGATGTGACTATACATGGACTTCCGAATGCAAAGAGGCCTTTGAAACCTTGAAAGAAAACCTAATCTCTTCTCCAGTATTGGCCTACCCAAGGTGCGACCAACCCTTCAAGCTCTACTCAGATGCTCGTTCCTTTGCAGTGGGTGCTGTGCTATGTCATATTCCAGGCGCTCTCTTTCCTCAGCTGAGCATAACTGTGGCATCACAGAAAAAGAATGTCTAGCCATGGTATTTGCCGTAAAGAAATTTGACTGTTACCTTCGTTACTTCTCCTTTACTGCTATCGTTGATCACTATGCACGCAGATGGTTATTTGAAATGAAGGAGCCAGTAGCCAAGTTCGCCCGATGGATCACCATGCTGCAAAGTTACAACTTTGAAATTCAGTACAGACCAGGTTGAGTTCACTCAAATGCCGATGGTGTAAGCCGGAGGCGCTATCCCTCTGCATCATCCTCAACAGATGAAGAATCCTACTTAGAAGCTCTTCCCTTCCACACCGTGGTTGTGCTTCTTGTGGACACTCCTACAGCACCTCATGTTGCTTTGCTGCCACCAAATGTTTCTAGAGAAAGACGCATTAATCTTCACTTACTGTAAGCAGCCAAAGAGCTTCTCACCTCCTCCACGTCTGATCTGTCCCAGGCAACTGTCAAAACGCAACAAAGAACTGATCCTCAATTCACAGACATAATCACCTACTTAGAGACTGGAATGTTACCACAACAAAAGAAGCATCACCAGGATGTACTTTTCTTTGCTTCACAATACTTCCTCGATGACGGTGTGCTTTTCCACATTTGGACCAAGGAAGGCAAGGGTCATAGCACGGATAGAACTCGTGTACAGCTAGTCGTGCCAGCCTCGCTAATCAATCAAGTTCTTCTCTCCACTCATGCCTCTCCACTTTCTAGAGGTCATGTGGGAATCCACAAAACTCTTGAAAAGACAAGGCTTCACTTCTTCTGGCCTCACATGAACAATGACATTGTCGATTTGTAAAATCCTGCCAGCCCTGCCCCCAAAGAAAGCCTCCTGCCAACGCAACAAAGGCACACATCATTCCAATGCCTGTAGCCACTGAACCATTCTAAAGAGTCAACACAGACATTCTTGGGTCGTTAGCTACATGCTCTGTCTCTGGCAACAAATACATCCTTGTTTTTGTGGCCTACCTAAGTATTTGGAACTAATCCCCCTAAAAGACATCAAAGCTGCCACAGTGGCAAGTGCCTTTCTCAACACAGTCATTTGTCGTCATGGTACCCCATTGTACCTGCATTCAGACAGAGACACTAACTACCTTTTAACCATTGTTTGAGAAATTTGTAAACTTCTCGACATAAAAAAGACACACACAACAAGTTACCATCCACAATGTAATGGACAGAGTGAAAGAATGATGTCTACCATTCTCAGCACACTCTCCAAGTACCTGGATGACACTCACGACACTTGGGATCATTTTGTTCCCTTTGTGCAATTTGTCTACAATACCAGCCCTTGTGTCGACAGTACAGAGTATGCACCATTTTCCAAGTCCATGGACATCACCCAAGAACTCCACTGGGCAGGGATCTCTCACTGCTAGAAGTTCCAAAATCAGCTTCATTCCTTTATCATCCCAAAGCAGGAACAGCTTGAACTTGCTAGACGTGTTGCCATCACCATGTTGGACCAGAGAAAATCTGCAATGCAGAAAATGTCAGCAGCCAAGTCGCATGAGCATTCATTCTCCATGGGGACATTGTGTACCTGTACCGACCTGACCTTGTTCCAGGTGCCACCAAGAAACTGCTTCACCCCTTGACTGGTCCCTTCTACATTGTAGAAAAGCTTCCTTCTGCAAGTCTGATGGAAAGCTGGTACACAGCAACATCCACATCAGCCGACTGAAACATGGGTACCTGAGTAACTCCCTTCCAGTTGACCCCAGTCCACCTAACAATGAAGCTGCACTTGAGCCTGCCATCCTCTCTGAAGCCGAGATCCCTTCAGACAACTTGTAACCAGTTCCTACAGATCTTCCAACTCCTAACACTCTCCAGCCAGATTCCATTTTGCCTGATTTGCCAGATGACCTTCCTAGGATGACTCCTCCTCCTCTCCCCCCCAACACCACCGGTGTACCAGATCGAGAAGATCTTAAGAAACTAGTTCATCAATGGATCCTGTACTTACAGAGTCATGTGGTGCGGATTTCACAGTGGGCAGAATTCCTGGGTTGCTTTTAACGACCTGACCCTGTCTTGTCAGGAACTAGTGCAAGCAACTCATGCCACCACTCCCACTGACCGGAAAAGTTGACGGAGGTCTTGAACTTTTGTGAACCAGACTCAGTGGGGGTTGGGACTAATTAGTCTACAGTGGTGTGAGTGATAACCTGTGGCCTGGGCCCATGTCTGTGTCCCACGTTGAATATGGAGAACCTGCTTGGGGGGAAACCAGGAAAGTGGAAGCAATCACAATAATAGTGTGAAGCACACATTAAGCATGGGGCTTAATGTTAGCTGCCGCCCCTTTAAGAGCACTTGGAACCTGCATGTAACAATTTGTTGCACTGCCTGGCAGTGCCATATAATGCCTGTCAATCAGAGTAATTGTTAGTTTGGGGCTAGACCTCAGGAAGAGAACATGTCTGCTGTACAGAATAAACCTTTATTCATTTATTTTATTTGTTCGTCCAGTTTGTTTGAACTTTCCAGAAGGGGGTCCTCACCAGCAGCAACAGATGGGTCTGGCAGACCATAGAGAAGGTAAGGGTCTTTTAGAAGCAGACCAAACCAAAATGCCACAATAGTTAGGCAGTTTATGAGTTCTGATCAGTGTATTCGTCTCTCTCCCTGTAGACCAGTCCAGGTAGGGCTCAAGGACCTAGTCCCCAGTCTTAGAAAAGTGTCCACAATGACAAGTAGAAAGGCTGCATCTGGCAGGAAGATATTCCACTAACAGGCAGCCATAACATAGCAGTGAAAAGTAGTGAACAGTTAACTAACAAATTCTGCAAACGTGCTTCAGAGAACAGTCAAAATGAAAGCATTGCTGTTTGCTTCATGTGGATGAGATGTAATAAAGCAGTTTTAAAGATGTGACTTACTGTTTGCGAATCTCAGCTGCCCTCAATCTGAACTGCAGAAGTGGCGATGTCCATGTCTGTATCATTGGACAGGTGTTGGGGAGGTTAGAACGGCTGGCATGCGGGGACCCATGCACGTGCTGGAAATAGGCATCTGCTTCTGCTGAACAGGAAAAGAGCAGCCTCTGGCCATTGTAGTTCACCAACAACATGGCTGGATACAGTAGAGAGTAAGTGATCCCCCAGTTTTGAAGCCCTGCTTTGACATTATCGAAGGACTGTCTTTCCTCAAGCACATCCTGGGGATAATCGTAGTAGAAAGAGATTCGGGCTTCATTCTTTGTGCTCTCTTCCAGTCCTCTCACTTGCCACAAAATCAGCTCTTCATCTTGAAAGTGGAGGAGCTTGGTAGTGGACATGAGCAGCTGGCTGCAGGGCCTGTTGTGTCAACCTTCCATACTCGATGTGCTTGGTCCAGTTCAAAATCAGACTCCATTAGTTCTAGCTGCAGCTACTCAGAGAGGTGCTGTCAGAGATGAGCCACTCATTCCAGGCCCTCTGTCCTCTCTGGCAACTGCTTTAAGCACAAGTTTTTCTGTTGCTGTCTTCTTCGAAGTGTTCGACTTTGTGGACATGCCACTCGACCTATTCCTTGGTTGTCTGCTGAGAGCTGGGCATTGTATTTTGTGCTGCTTTGAAGTCCATCCCTTTGTGCTCCATAGTTGTGACCCTGCCAGTAAGGTCAGTGAGAGATTGTCGTGTTTCTGTGACCATGCGATAGTTTCAACAGTCACAGCAGTCTGCTCCAGCAAAGCCACATGTTTGTTTGTCAGAGCTGGAGGAGGTGAATGGGAAGCTGAAAGCATGGCCATCTAGGCTGGAGGATGAGTTGGGCCAGGCAGAGAAGTCTGGCCGTCTTTCTTTCTCTTCTGGGGTGATGATTGTGCTTCTAATGATATGGATATGGTCACTCCAAATTGTGTGTTTGGATGGCAGTGCAAGTCCACTGATCAGTGGTTGGAGGTGGATGGTGAGAGGAGCCACATGGAGTGAAAGAGCTAAATGTTCATATTGCTTGGGTGCATACATGACTTCTGTGTTTGTCACCTTTAGGGAAACTTTGAAAAACACCATATTTTGACACAGTACTTGTTATGTAAGCAATAAGACATGATGGGGTGTGCATTACGGTGTGATAACCGCACTCCTAGTGAAGTAGTTAGGCACGAGGCTGAAGGCCCAGTGCAGGTCATCACTAGGAGTGCGGTTATCACACTGTAATGCACAACCCTGGAGTGTCTTATTGCGCTTATAAAATGGCCCTTTAATTTTAGAAGCAGTTTTTTTTTTACTTTAAAATACATCATTAAATAAATAAAAATGGAAGTGAATCTGTGCTTTTAACATGAAATAGTCCTTCCGCCTGTTGGTGCTATATTAAAGTAGTGGTATACAGTGTGTGCCTCCCTGCCCACTTAAACTTCATATTCCCCTGCGAGCCACAACAATTCACAAATGCTGTTTTCCTCATTCTGAGTATGACACATGGCCCCTTTACTTTATTTTATTCTCCTCACTCTGTAGACAAAACTAAAAGGAAGCCATAACAGAGGCTTCTCAGTTCCCCAATGCTGCAAACATGAGTGTAGTTCAAAACTGCCACATTCACTGACAGCATCATGAACTGCTTGCTCTGTCCTAAAAGCTAAACATCAGGGTGAGTCATTTGCCACCTTTTCTCTTTGTTTATATAATATTATTGCTTACTTTTTTCATTCTGTTTTTTTTTCTCTTTTTTCTATTTTTTTGTGGAATTTTTTTTTTATTCCGAATCCATAATACATCATAAATACATACAATCTAGTTAACAGTATATAATTGTATACATATCAAGACACCAAAATATTTGTAAAAGAAAAGAAAAATAAGAAAAAAGAAAAATATCTATTATATTTCAATCAAAATGATTAATTATTAAATAATCCCCTCCCCATTGCATACATTTATTGCACTGGGTATCACTCTATAACTATTAATGGAGGTAATAGATCTTTTATTTCTTTCCAATCTATCACTACATCATTAGTTACAGTAAAATTATCCCATAGATGTTCCAATTGTACCACTTCATGTAGCCAATAAATCCATTTATAATAATCCAACCCCACCAATTTTTCTTTGTTCCAGTTGGCTAAAATAAGACGTTTTATCATCATAGTCACTAAGAGAAAAATTCTCTTTTGAACATCTGTCAATTCTTTTACATGAGTATCATTTAAAACAAAATTTTTTAATGACAATGGTACTTTTATCTGAAACCGTAACTGTCACAATTCATTTGTTTTTTGCCACCAATCAGATAAGTATTTACAATCCCAGAGACAATGAGATAAGTCTCCAATTTTCCCACATCCATGCCAACATAATTTAGTCCCATTTGCTTTAATATTTCCCAGGATTTGAGGCGTTAAATATGCCCTAAGATTTTTTTCTGAATTGCCCTATTTTTAACGTACACGTAATCTTTATTTGCTTTTATTCGAATATTTTTCCATAGTTGTGAAGTACAAATAATATTTCTTTCTAATTCCCACTTATTGTTTATCTTTGTCCATAAATTTTGTTGATTTGTTATTAACAATGTATAAATTTGTTGGAACAGTCCCTCCCGACTATTCGAAATCACCTGTTTGTATTCTTCCTTTATTTTTTTTTTTGGCCCTTGTTCTTTCCACTTAACTATATAATTCCTATAAATATCCTTTAGTAGTTGATAGTAGAATAAATTAATTTTTTTGTTTGATCGAAGTAGAGACTAAAAGTCTTGTATGGAATAAAAACGTCTCCTTTGGTTAAGTGAGCCCAAGTTGTTTTATTCTTTTTTTTTTTCCTGTTTCCCCACATTCAAGAAATGGAATATTTATCATGGAATGTTTACCATGTAATACGGGGATTCAAAATTCTGCTCAGTTCTACTAGCAGAATGTTCCTGTACTAACATACTGTACACACCCAACAAAGGCCTATTTTAGAGCCAGAGATTAAATTTTCTTACTGTCAGGGCAAGCCGAAGAGATTTCTCTGATGAACAGGTAAAGATAGAAGGTTTTTTTTTTCACTGTTAGCAAAGAAACTGTTGTAATGAAAACTATAAACAATACTTAATGTTTCTAATTTGTTTATGTGTGTAAGGAGAGTGTGATGATCTGGTTAACAACATTTAATTAGTTTGTTTTATTTTATATTTAAGGTAGTTTTATTTTTAGGGCCCAGTTGAAGGTTTCTACAGTGTAAAGGTAGCAGCCATGTTTGTGGTGGAAGATCAGTTCTGGTTGTAGGAAGATTGATGGAAGATAGTTCTGGTTGTCGGAGGACTGATCTGCTCATTGTGTGATGTGGTTTAGGACCAGGATGACTGTACATATATAGAGATTTAATGTACGGTCAGCTGATCTCTCTTGGCCAATGAGATTTCTGTATTTTTTCTTGCCATTTTATAAATGTTATTTACTGTATTGCCTGCATGTGTTTTCTCTTTGTTCTTTATTTGTTAATTTTCATAGAAACCTGATTCTTGTCCCTTATAGTTTATGTGGTTGCACTGTTTAATCCTTTTCTGAAGTTATACTCCTGTTTGTGACATTAATGTTTTTTTAATTTTATTTGTAATTTTTGACCAGGAAAGGCTCACTAAGCTATGATAGCTTGTCTCCAGGTGCATCTTGGGTTGCATGGATGTGTTTTTTTTTTTTTTACTGACTTGGGGAATGTTGGCCATAACAAACTCCCGTAATTTTCTGTGATAAGTGCCATGAGATCTTTAATTTCCACCTGGACAGTGATCAGAGATTGGCAGAAGGGACATTTGTTTAACGTCTCATCCAAAGGATGAACCTCAACAGTGCAGCACCCCCCCAGTACTGCACTACAGTGTCAGTTTGGTGTATTGCCCAAGTACCTGGTGGTGTGCTGGAACCCATGACCCTCTAATCTTCTGTCCCTAGAAGCAAGCATGCTACCTACTGAGCCACTAACACTGATGAAGGCAGCAATCACCATCTTAACTCACTCTTCAAAGGAGCCAGAGCGAAACCTCTAACAGTGCACTAACACTGTCCCAAATTCAGATCGACAGTGCTGCTGACACCGATTTTAACTTACTGCCACAAAGAAGCGATATGGGTTTTGTATGCATGAACAGCAATCTTCTATATCAGTGTATTCAACTATAAGGTCTATAGGAGAACAGACGTATCAATGACAGGTGTTTATTATATTTTAAATGTAGGTGATTTTCCTGTCATCACAGTTTGTTGCTGTGGAAATCCTTATGAAGTCACAACCAGAATCTTATGACTTCAGCAAAAGATCAAATAGCAAAAAGGGATTAACTGTAAGGGACAAGGATCCTAGTTCCATGTAAATGATCCCCTTCCCCACTTCCCATCTGATATCTCCTTTATATGCATTCTACTTCCTGTTGAATCCCACTACTGTGGAGGCAGACCATAGAGTGGTTCAAGAAAAAGTGGGACTCGCATTAAAGAGTTGCTGTATCTGACAGCACATGGAAGAGGCAGGGAAGGTTTGACGGTGGGGTGGCAGGGTGGGGGAAGGATGGAGACGAGAATATCTCCAAGTAGGGAATCTTGTGACAGACTAGATGGACAGTTCAGGCCTTTTTCTGTCCATCACTGTACTATGTTTCTGTGTAATGTAGAAGAAAAGGAATTAAAACACAGAAAAATCTAGAAAACATAAGTTGAATTCTAAATATATTTTTAAACAATTTCTGAAAGTCACAAACTTAAATATAATGACAACAATTGAAAGTTTATCTGAATGAAACAGCCACTGCTGTAATGACATTACAATTTTCAGTACTGTCAGTTTGTCCTAACTAATATATAAATAACAGCAAAATTGGAGAAGGGCACATATTGATGAGATCATCATTCTGTCCTGTCTCTGGGACATTGGCTTATTAGGGTTTGCCTATAGAGTACGATGAAGTGAATGTCAGCAACTCTCTTTGTATGCTGAAAGAAGCTTGTCTTGACAAAGGCTATCAGTCTTGTAATTGGTTGGAAAAACAAATGTATTACAGGTTTAATGGATTAGAATTAACCTCTTAACACTGTTTCTTTATTGTATTCCCAGTTACAGGAACTCACACAAACACAACATTTGCATCGACATGCTGCGAGAGGGTTATCACAAGTCTTTCTCTGAGCTCTTTGCTCTAATCCAGAAGTGGAATGCCCTGAGGGAGGCTGCAGGGCCTGGGTCAGCCATATGGCAGCAGAGACCCCTGGAGGAACAGCCTGAGAAGCTGGATCAGCTTCAACACTTCCTGACCAGAGCTGAGGCAGCCCAGAGAGCAGGTACATGGGGAAACCGTGGCTACCAGAGCAGCAGGAGCTTCAGCAGCAGCTACTGCCTGAGGGAAACTGCAAATTGTTTTGTCTAAGGATTTGCTACATTACTGAAAAATTAGCACATAAAAACTTAAGTCTACAAAACTTTAAACAATATTATGCAGGATCACTGAATATTTTTTGTTAGATGTGAACCTCTACCCAGCCATTTACATGAATTTTCTGTTCTTTACTAATAATAACATGAATAGAGGTAGATGGGGTCATATCTTTGAAATCTCCTGGGAATTCCTTTTTATTTCATATTTATGAGTTATCTGGCTTGCAGTTTATGCATGCGTAGCATCAAGAGTGTGGCAACAGTTTCCTGATCTGTAGACATCTCTGTAAGCAGAAATATAATAAGGCTGCTGTTAAAGCAATGTTGTTTTATGTTGCTGAGAGCCAGTGTATTGTGAGACAAATCTAATAACTTGGAAAGTGATTCATGTGAGGTTCAATCTGAGTTTCATGATGGGTTGCAACAGTTGTGTGTTTGTACCTTAAAGGTTAAAAGAATAAGAGTTCATGAGTTAAAAAAACAATATATCTGTATGTATGTATGTATATGTGTGTGTGTGTGTGTGTGTGTGTATGTATGTGTATAATATACACACACACACACACACAGTTTGTGTAACTATATGTACTATACATATGTAATATATGTGTATATGTATATATATGTATGTATATATAATATATATTCATTAAAAAAACATTAATGCATCAGTTAGGATAAGTACTATAGCAATAAAAGGAAGGAAATGAAGACATTAAGTTTCAACACTAATACCCCACCTCCATCCTGCAGAGAATGACAAGTGAAGTGTGTGCCTTATGATCATCAGCCCGTGGCAGCATACCATTCCACCCCCAACCCTCGCGAGACACTGACAAGACGTGCTGTGCCTTTGGGTCATTACCCCTAATACTCACCCCATTCTCCTATACTGTACCCATGTTAGCTTATTTAGTTATGGAATGGTGTGAGGTTATGGAATGGTGTGAGCGTTAGCGGCGACGATCCCAAGGCACAGCCTGACGTCTGTCAGTGTCTGCAGCGTGGGGGTGGAACGGCATGACTGTTACGGCTGATGACCATAAGGCACACACCCCCCACGCCTGTCAGTCTCTGCAGGTTGGGGTTGGGCATTAGGGTTGGAAACCCTCATGCCTCATTTCCCTCCTTTTGTTACTATAGTACTCACCCTAACTGATGCATTAACAACGTCTTTTTGCAATGAATTTCTTTACTTTTTTGAGATAATGTAATAATATTCCCATTTTATTGTGGGAACGCAGGGTCCTTTGGACCCTGTGCTCCAGTCCTGCTGTAGAGGCACATACAGTATGTACAGTATGTACAGTGACATAGCCAGTAACTCGGGCATTTGTTGGTGTTTTCACGCCAGATTTTCCACATGGGCTTTTTGGGACCCCACCTCATGAACAGTGGCACTATAATTGTATTACTCAATCCCGAAAGCTGATTTCATGCAGCGACTGCGCCATTCTGCGCCACAGGTGCAGAAACATGTTTTGGGCATGATCTGAGAAATTATAGCTGTACTGTTCGTGAGGTGGTGTGGAAAAATGGCTATATTGAAAATTAGGAGTGAAAATATGGAACATTACCAATGTTGCATGTGTGTGTAGGAAAATTTCAATGAACCTGCGTAACATGGCCATTTTTAGGAAAATTTCCACCAAATTTTAAACATGGGCTTTTTGTTGCCCCACTTCATGAAGATTGCCACTGTTGTTTCCTTAATCGGTCCTGAAAGGTGACTTTGCACAGCAACTGCACAATTCTGCAGCAGAGGTGCGAAAACATATTTTGAGCAGGATGTGAAAAATGACAGCTGTACTGTTCATGAGGTGGTGTGACAAAATGTCAATGTTGAAAATTTGGAGTGAAAATATTAAAAATGTCGAAAGTTAAGAGTGTGCACAGAAAAATTTCAGCAGCTGTGCATAACTTGGGTGTTTCTTTAATTTTTGCACCAAATTTTCAACACGTGCTTTTTGGGACCCCACCTCATGAACACAACCACTGTCATTTCATTAATCAGTCCCAAAAGGTGATTCCACACAGCGATTGTGAAATCACCTTACCGGTCCGATTAACAAAACATGTTCATGAGGTGGGATCCCAAGAACCCCATGTTGAAAATGTGGTGCAAAAATTGTTAAAGATGGCTGATAAATCAACGCAAGTTCAAAACGCTATTGACAGCCATTATACTGCACTTACCTTGATTCCTCAGTCCGCGATTCGACTTTGAAGAGTGTAGATGCATCCCGCTCCACAGAAGATGACAGCGGACCACCTCCAGAGGTAAGTATTGGGTTAGGGGTGTGTGTGGGGAGGTGGGTGCTCAGTGTGAGGGTGGGGATGGGGGAGGGAGACGACTGGAACGACGAAGGACCGTTTTCTTTTTTATAGTTGGAAAAAAAAAAGACTTCAGGGATGGTTTTCTTTATTACAGGAACTTACGAAATATTAACTCTTTCAGGACACTGGGAGTGGGCACCCCAGTGTCCCACAGTAGGCAGGGCGCATACATGTGTGGTGACACTGGAAGTGGGCTACCAGTGTCCATGACGAGGACCATTTTTTAAATATGATGCCGGGGACTGATTTCGGGACACTGGGAGTGGGCTCCCAGTGTCCCACAGTGGCGGGTGGGGTTTGTAGTGCCAACGTGAGGGTTGGGCACCCCGATGTCTGCTTTAAAATAAATAAATATTTCAGGACACGGGGTGGGCTCCCCAGTGTCCCACACTAGGGGATAAATGACTGGGGACAGTGGGAGTGGGCTTCTCACTGTCCCACACTGCTGGGGGAAGGGATACATGAGTGGGGGTGCCACTGGACACCAGGGATAAAGGACAAACGGCTGGGGGGGGTGCCACTAGACACCGGGAAGAAGGGGCAGATGAGGAATGACTCTGCTGCCGGCAGCACGAGTTCCAGCTGCGGCTGCAGAAATCAGGAAAACTACGGTGTTCTCATACAGAGAACGGGGTTAGTTGTGGTCGTCTCACTAAGCTTGTAATGGCTGACACAGTAGAGCTCTGTGAAAGTTAAGCAGGCTCTGTGTGCCCCTTCAAGCGAAAAGGCAATATTTTCTCTCAAAAGAAATGGGTGAATGTGACCTTCCATGCGGCCAAAAGTATCGCACAGGACATCTAACTTATTCCCATAAAAAATAATGGGGAAAAAAGAAATGTAAATAACTTTTGAATGGATTAATATTTTTGGACCAAACCTTCAAAAGGCACTCCTGGTGCACTACGGCAGTCTACCCTGAAAGTTTCTAAGCAATCCATAAAGCGGTTTGTCAGATACCTGTGGCACAGAAAGGCAAAAAGTTGGGAATTTTTGTTTTTTTAATGTTTAATAACTGTTGACCTGTTCAGTGGATTGACACAAAATTTGTCACATCAGCAGACATACACCTGTCACTTCTCCATGCCACATTTCATGCAAATCGGTTGAATGGTTCAAAAGTTTATAAGGTTCAAAATTTCGGGATTAACATTAAACTGACCTCTCTCCCTACCCTAACTTTACTGGTACTACTGCGCCAGTGTTTTATATAGAGATATATTTACACACACACACATATATACACATATACATATACTGTATTTGTATGTGTGTATATATGTATATTATATATATACATGATATGTCATGGCCCTAATGAAAATATGACTGAGATTTTTCCTGAGTGCATTTTGACTTCATGATGTCACGAGTGGTGGGGCCATGGCATATTTGATTTAATAAAGCCTTTTATTACACTGTGACAAGAAAACATCGTGCAGCCTGATTGTTCAGTGGCTGCCTTCAACAGTGATGTTAGCGCAGCACAACCTTGCTGTATGAAGGTGATCAACACATACCCATTCATCCTGCACTGTGCCTCCATTGCCACTATGGACCTACTGTGTGGATAAATGGCTAAGTCCTCCATTCCCACTGTGGGATAAATGGACCTAGCATGACGATAAATGTGATATTCTCCCTCTAGATCTCACCAACCTCAAAATATCGAAAATATTTGTCGAAAGATATCCTCACAAGCATTGCATAAAAAAATATATGTATTGAATTTTGAATTTTGTTAACCGGGTAGGCCCACTGAGACTAGAAATCCCTTTTCACTGGTGACCCTTTTTTTGGGGGGATAAATGGTAACCAACTGAAACTTAACCAGATTTAGCTATTGTTGGTATATATATTTTTTTTTCAGTGAAAGGGAAATTTGGCCTGGACACCAGGAAGGGGACCGCTGTCTGTCAGGATGGCTTAGTTCTGGTGAGACGCCGCCAAGGATGGCTGTGCGGGAGGCTGGGGAGTTGGTCTTCTCCCCTGCCTCTGGAGTGCTTGAGACCCATCGCTTCTATGATGCTGCGGGGCATCTGGAACTGGAGAATTGACGGGAAGTAGTGGATCATGTGGAGGCAGAGGTGGTGCCTCCGTTACAGAGTTCTCAGCGCCAGAAGATTATTGTTCAGCAGGATAAGGGTATGAAAGAAGAACTTCATTTATTCATTTATTTATTCATTACAAATCGGGTTTACAACCTTTGAGTCAGAGACTCATTTACAAAGGCACCTCGTTGCAGTGGGGCCAGACATCAAGACAGTTATTACAGTGCAGATTAAAACAGAGGATAACATTACAGGTGCAGTAAAAGGAACATTTAACATAGATACACTTAGGTTACATGATGTAGTAGTTTGTATGTTACTTAGGTTGCATAATGTTACAGAATTGTGAGTTACACTCATGGATATAGTAGGTCCTTAGAGAAGACAGCGGGTTACATCCCTGTTTGGACCTAGTAGGGAAGGAGTGGGTCTAGGGGAAGGAGAGGCTGTCCAGTGGACATTGTCGAGCCAGAGGGCAAGGCGGGTGGGTACCACAGGTTACAACTGGGGGTTAGTTGCACCTACAACAACGGATTTTAAAGCTATGGTCCTGAAGGGCTATTTTGAAGGAGCCGATTTTTGGCAAGTTGGAGATGCAGTTAGGGAGGGAGTTGAACCAGGTGGGGGCTCGGTAGAGGAAGGATCTCTGGGCAAGAGAGGTCTTGGTTCTGGGCACCTTGAAAGTGGCCTTAACAGAGCCACAGGTGGTGATGGACAATGATGACTGCTGTAGGGAGGTGGAGACCCTCGGGGGAGTCCTAACAGTGATTTCTTAGCGAGAAGGTAGGTCTGGTAGAGCAGTCGCTCCTCAAAGTTGAGCAGATTGGTGGTAGTATTTGAGAAGGCAGGTGTGACTGTGGCTGGGGGCACCGGTCAGGAGCCTACAGGCCTCATTGATGGAGAGTTGGATTTTGAAGAGGGCAGTGTTGTCAGCTGCGGCATAGATGGGCAAGCCATAGTCCACGAGCGACAAGATGGAGGAGGTGATGGCCAGTCTAAGGGCAACCTGAGGCAGGTAGTCCCTGTCCAATCCAAGAGTTAATGATGGCTGACAGGGGATTAATGTGGGTGTGGAAGCAGAGGGCAGTATCGAGCGTGATGCCTAGGTACTTGTATGTGTTCAGTTGTTCTAGTGGGTGTAGAGTGCTGGGGATAATCAAGAGGGGGGTATTTTTAGCTTTATTTTGGTGATGGGAGAAGAGCATTGATTTGGTTTTCTTTAGATTAATGACCAGTCTGCGGTCGCCGAACCACCTTTCGGCTTGGTTGTAAGCTTGCTGGAGGGATAATTGGAGGGAGGTGGGATTGGGATGTGAGGCAACGAGGACTGCATCATCGGCGTAGAGGAGCATTTTACTGGTACATGAGCTCGGGAGGGTGTTGAGGTAGAGACTAAAAAGTATTGGACCCAGGATGGAGTCCTGAGGGACCCCGGAGCGAATGGGAAGAGTGCTGGAGAGGGAGCCGCTGATCTTGACATGCTGGGATCTAGCAGAGAGGTAGCTAGAGAACCAGGATTTGGGACTGCCAGAGAAGCCAAGTTGGTAGAGAGAGTCGAGTAGAAGGGGATGACAGACAGTGTCAAAGGCCTTGGAGAGGTCAAATGAACACTATTCCTGCAAGGCTGCCAGAGTCAAGAGCAGCATGCAGGTGTTGGGAGAATTCCAGGAGAGCCGGGGTTGTACTGTGTCCTTTGTGGAAACCGTGCTGCTCTGGGCACATAATGTCATACTTGGTTAGGTATTCAGAGAGCTGGATCAACACCACTTTTTCAAGGGCTTTAGAGAGAGGGGGGAGGATGGAGATCGGCCAGTAATTATTGGGGGTGGACCGGTTCCCAATCTTATGTATGGGTGTGATTTCAGCAGTTTTCCAAGCATTTGGGAACTGACCCAGGCATGGAGACCGGTTTAGAAGGTCAGTCAGGGGGACTAGGACTTCGTCCAAGACCATACAGAGGATCCTGGAGTCAAGGGGGTCACTGCTGGGGTTATTGCTGCTTAAGGCTTTTAGCAGGTGCGGCCTGTCTTCTTGGGGGGATAGGGTATGCCGGTAGAATGGTGGACAATGCAGGACCAGAGGGAGAGAGGTGGGGATTGGGTCAAAGAAGCTGCTGGGGAGGACCGAGCTTAGGTTAGAGAAGGCAGTGTTAAAGCAATCGGCTATAAGGAGTGGTTCTGTGGTGGGGATGCCATTGATGGAGAGCTGAGATGGTGGGGGGAGCAGGACTTCCCATTTAGCTCTTTCATATTATCCCAGAAGGTCCAGGCTGAACCCCAAGTGGAAGCGAGGGTGGTCTGGTAGTGCTCTGCCTTGACCCGCCTAATGGCCCAAGTGCACTTATTGCGTTCTGTGCTGTAGGTCTGTCTATCAGACGCCGTTCCAGATTCTACAGCAATGTGCCAGAGATTATCTCTGTTTTTGAGTCTCTGGAGGAGGGGTGGGGTGATCCATGGGGCATTGCATTTTTTGGAGCAGATCCTGGTGAGGGGGGTGAAAAGGTCACAAGCCTTACAGAAGGCATTTGTGAAGTGGTCAAGAGCTGAGTCAGTGTCAGGGGCGTGCTGGATAGGTGACCAGTCTAGCTGGGCTAGGTATTGCTTTCATTTTCTGAGGCCGCCGGGGCATAAACGGCAGCATAGAGTGGCCTGGGACACTGGCTTCAGAGTGGAGGATGACCAGAGACAGAGGACTGGGGAGTGATCGCTAAGAGAGTCGGGGAGGACAGTGACATCCAGGATTTTGTAGGGGCAGTTAGATATAACAACATCTAGGAGAGTGCTGGTGCTAGTAAAGTGGTTGAATCTGGTGGGCTGGGTGACTAACTGGGACATATCCAGGGCAGCAAAGGAGTCCCTTATATGGGAGGCAGTGGAGACAAGCGAGTTAACATTGAGATCACCTAGGATGACTTGCTCCACTTTGTGAGGGAGAGATTTGAGGTAGTCAGTGAGGGACTGGACCACTTGGTTTTGATTCCTCAGGGGTATGTAGGGGACCGTGAGGAAGAGAGGGCCTTGGGTGGGGTCAGGTGTGATTTTTAAGGTGAGGGCTTGGGCTCCATAATCAAGTTTAGGAGCTGGGAGTGCCACACAAAGGATTCTGTCTTCCAAGTAGCCGAACTAAACTTACTGTGCTTCTGTGCCAGGATGAGTTGGCATTCGAGGCAAAGAAAGAGGCATTAACCAGGTGACTTCTGATGGCTTGGCAGGGGCCTGCAACGACTGGGCTAACATCAGATTCTGTGAGCAGACCCCCCAGGCGGAACCCGGAACCTGTGGATGAGGAAATTTGTGGAGAACTCCCTGTCGCACCTGGACCTTCAGTTGCAGTTGCACCTTCCGGGTCGCATCAGGAGGAGGGTGCTCATTTTGACTTTAGTTTGGCTACTTGGAAGACGGAATCCTTTGTTTTTAGCATGGCTACAAGTGCAGGTGTCCCGACCCGAGTGGCAGCTATGGGCCGAAGTTCAGACTGGCCAATGGCGGGGTGTTATTAAGCGGGTTGTTGCTCCTGCTCATTCTACATCCCTCAATGTCTCTGATTCTTCAGTGGATGTAAGACTAAGGACTGCTGGCTGGGCATTTGACACTACTACGGGGAAGTGGATCTCAGGTATGTCGCCTCTCATAATGCCTGCCTCTGTTATGTTGTCTGATACTGCCCAGTTGTTGCCTGCATCGGATGCGGCACCCGGTACCTCCGATTCTGAAATGGAAGCCCTCAGTTCTGGGCTTATTTCCCCTTTGTCTTTACCTCCTGATCTACGTTTATCTCAGCATCCTGTATTGGGCTTTTCAGAACAGCCCCAGACCTCAGGGTCTCCTACTCCCCCTGATGTTTCCACCACTGGGCCTGACCCTCTGATTTCTACACAGAGCCGGCTGTCCTTGTTTTACAGGTACCTGCTCAGACTCCCAGACCTGTACCGACCCGCCCCTAATGCTTCTTTCTTCCATTCCCCTACCTTAACTGCAAGGAGGCATAATGCAGTTCATCTGCATTATAAGGGTGGATTGGACACTCTTCCAGACTGCGTTTATGTGACTCGCACCCTGTTGAAATACTCTATGGGATTTTCTGCAGCTGAGATATACGCACTGATTCACATCTCCAGCGAAACTACATTTGATGTCAGGTTCAAGCTGGGATCTGGTTTGGTATACTTCTGGGGAAAGTACCAGGACCTGAGGCATTCTCCCTTGTGGGCTCCATTTGAGGTTACCCCCCTGACTAAACCGGCATTTTGCACTCTTACTGTTCTTTTCCGGAATGAGGGAGTCTGTGTGACTGACCTGGTGTTCTGGTTGAAGCAGAAGTATACTGTTCAGGGTGCCCCTGAGGTGATTTGTGACGAAGAAAACATCTGGACTGGTGGCTGGAAGGTCCGGGTGATTTTAAATACCATGGGCACTGGTTTACAGCATCTCCCGAATAGTTTTTTCTTGGGGAGGGACAGGGGAGTGCTTTATTACAGTGGCCAGCTTAAGGCCTGTTACCGATGTGGCTCATCCACTCATTTGAGTAGCATGTGTGACCAACTTAAATGTTCTTCTTGTAATGCCATCAGGCACACCAGTGGGCACTGCACCAACAGTCTGGTGTGTAATTTGTGTTCAACATTGGGTCACTCATATGCCGCCTGTCCTAATGCGGCACACAATCAGGAACATCAGGCAGATGATGTGGAATAGCGATTGCTGATTGCTGTGGATCAGAGGGACATTGCTAAGAAAGCCCCTAGGGCCTTCAGAAGGGGGACTCTTCTAGTTGTTCCACTTGATTTAGTATCCCCAGCTGTCCTGGATGCTTCCCCTTTGCCTTTCAGGGTCCCAGAGGCAGTACCAACTGATGCCACTGTCAGTCCTACTGCTTCTACTTCAGTGGACGGAGGTCCGCCTTCATCACCTCTGGCTGTTCATTCTGTCTCACGAGAGGCACCGAAGAACACTTCTGTTGTGCTCCTTGAGAAGGAGATTATGCCTCCTCCCCTTCAATTGAGCCCCTTGGTCCTGACCGGATGGTCCTGCGAAAAAGAGATGGCAGGGAAACCTCCACCTTCCAAACACATTAAGACCTTAGAGTTGCCACTCACTAACAGGTTTGAGGTTCTGCCCAGACAAGCTGATCTGTCGGGGAACGACTCTGATGCTTCTTCCCTTAGCCCCTCCGTCCCTGACCAGGGAACGAATCAGGATGATGTCCCCTCTGGGAAACTGCAGCTTCCACAGTCTGAGGAGGACAATCCTTATCTTACAAAGAAGAAAAAATCAAGAACTTTGAAGGGGAAATTTAAGCAACCCCCTTGATGTCAGGTACTGTTCTGGCTTTACCCCTTACACTAATTTCTAAATGGCTCATTTTTCTTTTTTTTCCAGTAATGTTAACAGCATCAAATCACACAGGAAGAGGGCTGCCACTTTTTCTAATTTGATTTCTAGGGGACAAGATATTTTTTTTCGCCAAGACACAAGACTTAACTCCTTACCAGAGGTTTCTAAAGGGGTTAAGGACTGGTATGTTGGGCCCTCCTACTGGTCCATTGGACGGGTTGCCTGTTTGGGTGTGGGTATTCACAATATTCAGATTTCACTCTTAAAATTAGTTGATTTATATCCTGGACAGCTTCTTATTTTGGATGTTAAAATTGCTGGATTATTATGTAGGTTAATTAATATTTACACTGCACAGACTAAAACTGAGAGAATTGAGTAATTTCAGATGCTCCAACTCTATTTGTTTACACCTCATAACTTGGTTTTAGGGGGAGATTTTAACTGTGGGTTGGGTTTGGAGGATCAGGGAAGGCAGGCCAGGATGCAAAAGGTGTACTGCGATATGACCCGTCTTAGAAACATTGTGAGAACTGCAGCCTTGAAGGATGCTTTTTTTCTGTTCATTTGAGTTCCGTACCCACCTTTTCTAATGGTCCCCTAGCTACCCGCATTTTTTTTTTTTATCCCCCAGCATATGATAATTAACTTGATTACTGCCGAGCCAGTGGAATTCTCCGATCACAAAATTCTTCATTTACAGATAGGTCAGCATACTCCTATGGAGTTTGGGCCTGGGCTCTGTTTTTTTTTCTCCTGGTCTACTGAAGCAGTTTCACCTGGTCCAACATCTTCACCATTTTTTTGCTGCAAGGAAATATGTTCTAGGGTTCTATGATTCCTATGTTCAGTGATGGACAGACACTAGAGGATTTGATTGCCTTATTACAGAGAGAAGGGAAGAAAGGTAGGGATGTGCTTTATTGGACCTATATGGAGAATAGGAAACAGCTTCAGAAACTTATTTACTTCAGTGTTGTCACAGGGTTGGATTATTTGGCCGAGATAGCCACTGTGAAGTCTGCAATGCTTGGTTTCCATTCTGCACAGGCAGCCTGGCTTCAGCAACAGCAGAGCTATGGGACCCAGGGCAAGGCGGCAGTGGTTTGCCCATACGATCATTGTAGGTCTCGGGTGGCACAAAAGGCTATTACCAGTCTGTGTGATGTCCATGACACTTTGCAGACTTCATCTAGGGGCATTTTGGATGTCTTGATGCAGCATTCAACTGCTTTATTTTCCATGGAACAGGCCATACTCCCTAGTCAGTGGCAGTTTTTTGATGACTTTGTTTTGCCAAGTTGCCTGCCTGCTGTACTTCAATATCTGATAGAGGATAGTTTACTAACGGAGGTTGGTGATGCTATCTGTACCCTTCCATTGGGCGGAGCTCCAGGCCCTGATGGCCTACCCGGTGATGTTTTCCATCTTTTAGGTCAGGATTTAGCCGTAGAACTTGCTGAGGTTTTTAAAGAAATTTTACATACCTCTGTAGGTCCACTGGAGATGACTAAAGGTACACTCATCTTTTTACTTAAGAATGTGACAGGCATAGGGCTGACAATTGGAGGCCTATTAGTCTGTTAAATTGTGACTTTAAACTCTTGACCGAGATCCTTCAGACCAGACTTGCTAAAGTTGCTGGCTATTTACTTCATCTGGCTGAATTTTGTTCTGTTAAGGCCCATACGGTGACAGACAATCTGATCCTTCTTCGGGAACTTTTCGAGAAGGGAAAAAAATGTCAGATGGAAGGCCTGGTTTTGGCTTTCGACCAAAAACAGGCCTTCGATTCTGTGAACCATAAGTATCTCAGGTTTGTGCTTCGATCACACGGCATTCCTTGTACATTTGTGGCTCAGTAGCTTGTATAAGGTTGCCATGGTTACACCCATGGCGAATGGTTGGGTAGGGTCCATGCTTCCTATTAAAACTGGGGTACAGCAGGGATGCCCATTAAGCCCCCCACTGTTTGTGTTTAGTATTGACCCTTCAGCTTAACAGCTTACCTACTATTCAGCCATTACAGTGCCCTGAGGGAGTGGTTCCTTATCAAGCCACAGCCTGTGCTGATGACCTCTGTTTACTGGTTTCAGATGTCCCTTCGGCAGAACAGGCTATCTGAGTGTGCCGTGCATTCAGGGAGGTTTCGGGGGCCTCCGTTAACCTATAGAAATGCCAGGGCTAATATCCCTTCAGTGGTGGGCATCTCTTGCCTGACTACTCCTATTAAGATTTTGGGCATATGGTTTGAGGGAGGACTGATGGCGCACCTGAACTGGTCTTTCAAAATTGAACAGGGTTAGTCTTTGGTTGCCCAGTGGAACACACAAAAGATGTATAAATACAAAATAATTTATTTAGTGAAAACCTTTTTGATCCCCCTTTTTTTGTACTTGAGTGTGATTTTTTTGGGGTCCAAGATCTTTGGAAACAATGCTTTATAGCCTTTTTTTTCGGGCGGTATGGGGCAGCTGCTTGAACCCCATCAAGTGGAATGTCCTTTACCTGCCGATTGATCGAGGGGGTCTTGAAATGGTGAATCCCCTTGTCTTCTTTTATCCCATATTTATTTTCATTAACCTGAAGCCTTTATTAGTTCATATGGGGAAATGTTGGACTCCACTGTTTTTTGCTTCATGTAGCCCATGGTTCGGACGTTGGGATCTGGGTCAGTTACGGCGAATGGGTGCTATTGATCGGGCATCATCTTCTGTCTGGCTGTTATTTTTGAAATTAAAGGCATGGCATGTCATGAGCAAGATGGTTGTGATTGGCACCAGAAAGTCTCTGTACGACCTAATTCTTGCGGGCAATTTCACAGACCCGGTTATTTTTAACAAATGCCCTCCTGCTTGTATGCCCTCATTGCAGTCTTAACTGAGAAACCAAAGATTTCCTCCTCATGCCTGGGATGTCCATTGGCTCTGTTGTCATGGGAGGTTGAATGTGAAGGAGAGCCAAAAACATAAGCAATTAACTGAGAGGATGTGTAGCAGACCAGGCTGTATACAACAGCTGGAATCCATGGAACACCTCTTTTTTACCTGCTCCTACATTTCTAATTTTTGGCCTTTTATGTAAGCCTTAATGATCTCGACAGGAGGTCATTTCCCAGGCATTAATGCATGGTTGGGGGGTGTCTGAGGCCGCAGGCTGAGGGCTTCCCACCACCCAACCATGCATTAATGCCTGGGAAATGACCTCCTGTCAAGGTCATTAAGGCACTTGTAATATGGAAGTGTTACAGAAATTGACTGCCAATATTATTATTTAAACCGGGAACAGAGATATGTATTTTTGTGGAAGTTACTGTATGCTAGTAAGCACCATATGTTTTGGATGTCCAAGATTAGTTTATACTGTGGATGCAGCCTGCTACGAGTTCAACATTTCGTTTGTTGATCTGTAGCTAACAGAGCCGATGTGTCACTGTCAGGTAAGACGCCGTTTGCGTTGCTGCTCGAAACCGCTGAACTATCGTCATGGCTGAGTGAGTGATTGGAAACTTTTTCTCTGTGTGCTTAGGTAGCACCTTTCATGTGGAAAGTGTTTGTATTACAAAATGAAGTAGTCATTTCTAGGGCATTAACGACCGCTTCATTTTGTAGCACGGGGTGTGTTTCCACCTATCGTTGTGCTGGATTTACGGCAGAGATTTTTAGCCATATTACAAAGCTACCTTATGGCAGGTACCTTTTTTCACATCCTTAGTTACAGCGTTTTGATTTATGGGGCCTGGGTATCTGCCTGAAATGCATGGGATGTCCGTACTCTGCAGGTGATTTTTGCAGTTATTTGTTGGCACATCTGGAATTCCAGATGCCTGTTTACTTTACAGCAGAAGGACTTGAACTTTCAGGCATTGGCCAATGAGATTATTTGGGACCTTAGAAGGGTTTACTGGAATGAACATAAAAATGCACAGGATTTGCATATTGGAGCCAAATGGAGGAACCTTCTGTGGATCACGGACTCGGATGTTCCTGTTACTTGATTTTTTTATTTTTGTTATTTTGGTTTGTTTTCCTCTGTATTATTTCCAGTTTTGGACTCTGTTTATGACTGCTGGCTTTGTTCCTAGGTGCGTTTATTGGTTTTCATTTTCCCTTTTGGGATTTTCTGTTCTGCAATTTACTGTTGTATTTCCTTTTTTAGGCACAGGACATGTTTTTTGCTTAATGCATATTTGTTGTAGGTGCTTGACACCGAGATACTTGTTTTTCTTTAACCAGCTTGTTTTCTTTCAGAAGCTTTGTTTTTTTTTTCTCTTTCGTCACTCGTTTTCTTTGTTTTTTGTTTCCTTCATTATGGAGTTTGGGGGGTTTAGGATTTTCTTGTTTTTTCCTCAACTTGTGCTTTATGCTATTTTCACTACTTGTATTTTGGCGATGTCTTGATTGTATGACTTTGTTTCCCTAATAAACACCCGTACTCTTTTGGAGAAGTATTATGGGATCTTTAACGTCCACATGAACAACCACCAGAACAGGCAGACGGGACTTCAGTTTAATGTCTCATCTGAAAGACATATCTTTATATAGAGACAAAGAGCGTTATAATATTTATTTATTTAAAGTTTGGTGACCGAGAGAGGCACACTGAACCAAGGCTTGTTTCCAGGTGTGACCCGAGGAATGGGGAGTAAGGAAGGCAAATTACAATAGCCAGGCAAGGTATAATAGACAGGGTAAAGCATAGAGTACATGTCCAATAAATAAATAATACACATAATACAAATAATACACAGTGAACGTGTACCAGAGAGCATGGATGGTACGATGCAATGGGACACAGCAGGCAACAAAAGTGCAAAATCGGGCATTAGCTAAGCAGAAACTGGCTTGATCAACAGCTGGACGAGAGAGGGCAGGGGAAGGGAGATAGGGTGGACAGAGTGGGAGGGGACTAAGGGGATGTGGGGGTAGGGCAGAGCAGGAAATGAGAGTGGGGGAAAGGGGGAGGTAGGGGTGGGTAGGAAAGTGGGGAGAGGGGAGGCAGAGAGGGGGAAGGGGCATTGTACCAGGGATGAGGACTTAGACTGGTGGATGGGTATGTACAGGAGGAAGTGAGGGCATGGGAGAGGACACATTTAAAGGAGTGAATAGAGGGTAACAGCTGAAGCAAGATGGGGAGGAAGTTCCAAATTTGGGGAAGGTGGTAAGAGAAGGCCGCCTGCCAGAGTTAGAGTTGGGACAGGGAAGGGCGAAGGTGCGAGAATCTCTGGAGTGAAGATTGTAGGAAGAGAGGGAGGTGGGGAAAGGGAGGGAAGAGAAGTAGGGGTGGGGGAGCCAATCCTGTATTTGGATGTTAGTGTGGAGGCATGGAGCTGGCGGCGGGAGGACAGGGAGGGGGAGAGAGGGAGGAAGAAAGGGTACAATGGTGAGTACAGAGGGGAGCATTTGTGGCAAAACAACAAAAGGCATTGAAAAAAAAATCCAGCCTGGAAAGGGCAGAGGAGAGGGTGGACCCATAGATGGTGTCAGCATAATCAGAAATAGGTAGGATAGTTTTTGGGAGTAGTTCGTGGTGGACTAGGAGAGAGAAGGCATCTTTGTTTCTATGCATGGCACGGAGATTTGGGCAGAGCCCAGAGTGGTTCTATCCCCAGGTATTCTTCTATATTCCTAACTCTCTGCAGTCAACTTCCTAAGCAGAGCTGCCCAGAGAAAATGTAACTATATGCAAATGATAGAACTGTCATTGGCTCGTGACACATATTCAAACTGCTGCCCTTATCTGCTGCAACATTCCATCAACGTATCAGATTTCTCTCTCCACCTGACAAGTCAAGATGCCCAGGAGACTTCCCATATTAGTCGTTCCTTGTGGTTCTTCACTAAATATAAGTAGTTCTTATATTATTATTATTCTTACTGCTGCCTTTATTTTCTAATTTTACCTTAAATGTTAGTTTTATTACTATTATTCAGGGTTGTTTTAGTTTAGTTTCATGGTTCCTCATGGTTCAGTATAACCGTTGAGGAACCGAGGTTTAGTAACTGTTGCAGAAGCTTTATTTGCTAAATTCCACTATTTAGTTTGACTGTTTTATGTATTTAACTTGAAATAAATTTTGTATTTGAAACCGCTAACCTGGTTTCTGTGAACTGCTAACCCAGTTTCTGTGAACCGCTAACCAGTTTCAGATTCTTAAGTTCTCGGTTCATTATTGGAACTTTCATCAGTTCCTGAACCGACCAAAAAAAAAAAAAGAGTGAAATCTTTTTTGTGGTTCTTGTTTTGTTCATCGGTTGACGATGGCAGAAAAATCTAAGAAAAAGACTGGACCCCCAGGGGTTAAAAACTGCCTGAAGTGTGGGGATGTTTTTGCAAAAGCAGACAAGCACGATTTATGTGTAGTCTGCCTGGGGAATGATCATTTTTCAACAGATTGTGATATCTGCAAATCATTCCC
Source organism: Neoceratodus forsteri (assembly GCA_016271365.2). Classification (NCBI taxonomy): domain Eukaryota; kingdom Metazoa; phylum Chordata; order Ceratodontiformes; family Ceratodontidae; genus Neoceratodus; species Neoceratodus forsteri. The sequence continues at coordinate 140,162,356 of CM057453.1, forward strand.
ACAGAAAACAGTAGAAAAGAGACTGGAAAGACTACAAAAAGATTAGGGAAGGGAATTACGAGTTCTGACCAACCCACACCCTCCAAGTCTGTGGGTGAAACCGCTGTCTCTTCTTTAAACATCCCTGACAAGGGTGAAACAACTACTGGAAAAAGGGTGGGTGATCCGGCTGACTCTCCGGTTCCCACCAAAAAAACTAAGAAAACAAAGCACGTTGAATCCCTGGCTGATAAACCAAAAGGGGTTTCATCTGTGACTCACACCCTTCCATCATCAGAGGAGATTGCCCAGGCCATGAAGATCATACAGGTTCTGCAGGGTTTCATACCTACTCCAACCCTCCCTCCACTGGTTCAAATCCTGGTTGCTCCCTCCTCTGAACCAAACCCACCTCAAGAGATGGAGTTTGAAGAATATGATTTACCTGAAATTGATGAAGGTGAGCCTGTTGAACCAGAGATCTCACCAGAGCAGGAGTTCGGCTCTCCCTCCAGACCAGAGGATTTTTCTCATTTTTTCCTTTGTAAGGAAAATAGTGGATGCCGTTGACCTGGCTACCACAGAGGTCATAGAAGATGAAGACGAGGCCGAATATATGGAGATGATGGGGTTAACACCCACAAAGAAAATTCTTCTCCCAATAAACAAGTTCTTTAAAAAAGACTTGTTTAAAATCCTGCAGACTCCAAATTCTATTCCACCTCTGGATAAGAAGGCGGATAAAAAGTACCCACTGGAAACATGGTACACAGAGAACTGTGACTGGGATGTTAACATACCAGGGTACACAACCTACAGGAGAGACAGGGAGGGGAGAAGAGGGGGAGGAGTAGCTCTCTATGTAAGGGAAGGGATGAAAGCAATGGAACAAAAGAGTAAACAGGGAGGAGAGGAGGCACTGTGGGTCACCTTAGAGACTGGAAATAGCACCACAATCCGCACGGGTTGTATACAAACCCCATGTCAGGGGAGGAATGGGCAAGGATATGATAGAAGGCATCCTTAGGATGGCAGAGAAAGGGAGATACTGTTGATGGGGGACCTGAATATGCCAGATGTTAACTGGAACACCTTTGCTGCAGCCATATCCAAGAGCAGGGACATTCTCGCTGCCCTACAGGTGGCATGCCTCAGACAGCTAGTTTTGGAACCCACTCGTGAGGGAGCAATCTTAGACCTTGTACTCTCAAATGGGGACAGTGAGAGGATCTCAGATCTAAAAAATGGGTAGCCATCTGGGAATAAGTGACCACCAAACAGTTGGCTCACGATAAACTCAGCTACAGAGTCAAGCCATACAAAAGTAAGGGTACTGGACTTCAGGAGGGCTGACTTTGGCAAGATGGGAGAGTGCCTTAGAAAAGCACTAGCAAACCACTAGAAGGAGGGGTGGAGTAACAGTGGGGAAACATCAAAACGGCCATCACAGAGGCAACAAGCCTTTGTGTGAAGCAAAAAAACAAATCAAAATGAAAGAAAAAGCCACTATGGTTCTCAAAAGAGGTGGCGGGGAAGGTTAGAGAGAAAAATATAGCATTTAGGAAGTATAAGGAAACAGAAAGAGCAGGACAAAGAACTGTACCAGTTAAGGCAGAAAGAAACAGGGAGGGAAGTCAGAATAGCAAAGGCCCAAACTGAGGGTATTAAGAAGGGGGATAAAACCTCTTATAGGTACATCAGGGAGCATAGGAGGACAAAGGGAGGGATAGTGAGGCTGAATAGAATGGATGGTGGGTGGGCAGAGAGGGACAGTGAAAAAGCAGGTATACTGAACAAATACTTCTGCTCAGTATTCACAAAAGGAGGAGGGGTGGTGCCTAATCCAATTAACAGAAGCACTCTGGATGGAGGGCAATCCCAGTCCTTTCACAGAAGAAAGGGTTCTGAAAGAACTCCTAAAACTGAAGGTGGACAAAGCAATGGGGCGGATGGAATTCACCCAGAATTCTAAAAAGAATTAAGGGAGAACTAGTGACACCACTGACTACCCTTTTAACAAATCATGGGAGGATGGTGACCTCCCATGGACTGGAAGGAAGGAGGATGTGATTCCCTTCACAAAAGTGGGACCAAGACAGAGGCAGAAAACTACAGACCTGTCAGTTTGACCTCTGTGGTAGGGAAAGTGATGGAATCACTTCTGAAGGAAAAATTGTTGAGTACCTAGAGGCCAGTGGGGCACAGGACCCAAAGCAGCATGGGTTCTGGCCGGAAGATCATGTCAGATGAATCTAATTGATTTCTTTGACTGGGTGACCAAAGTAATAGACCAGGGATGGGCTGCGGACATGGCCTACCTAGACTTAAGCAAGGCATTTGACACAGTCCCACACAAAAGATTAATAATCAAATGAACCAGCCTGGGAGTGGGTCCCAGAGTGGTAACCTGGGTAAAACATTGGCTAGACAACAGGACACAGAAGGCAATTGTAAATGGAGTCCACTCTGAAGAAAGAGGGGTTACTAGTGGGGTACCGCAGGGTTCAGTACTAGGTCTAGTCCTTTTTAATGTCTTTATAAGTGACATTGCAGAGGGACTGGAAGGAAAAGTATGCCTCTTTGCAGATGACACAAAGATCTGCAACAGGATTGAGTCCCAAGGAAGCATGGAAAGGATGAGAGGAACTTGGCAAGGTTGGAGGAGCGGTCAAAAGTATGGCAGCTGGATTCAATGCAAGAAGTGCAAAATAATGCACCTGGAAACAAAAACCCTGGGAAGAATACACAGTTGGAGGAGGTAGTAACAACAACAAAAATGGAAAGGGACCTGGGGATAATCATATCAGGTGACCTTAAGGTTGTAAGCAATGTGAGAAGGCAATAGGGAGGGCTGGGGGGATACTGGGATGTATAGGGAGAGACATCACCAGCAGAAAACAGGAAGTTGTTATCCCTCTGTACAGACAGTTGGTGAGACCCCATCTGGAGTACTATGTCCAGTTTTGGAGACCTCATCTCTGCAAGGACATAGACAGGATGGAGGCAGTCCAGAGGAGGGCAACTAAAATGGTGCAGGACCTGCAAGAGAAGCCATATGAGGAGAGACTAAAGAAGCTTAATATGTATTCCCTTGAGGAATGGAGGGAGAGGGGGGACATGATAGAAACTTTTAAGTACCTCAGTGGAATCAACAAAGTCCAAGAGGGTAGTATCTTTCAGGAAAAAGAGATGTGCAAGAACAAGTGGACACAATTTGAAGATGGGGGGACTGCTCAGGGGCAATGTGAGGAAGTATTTTTTCACAGAGAGTGGTGGACCCATGGAACAACCTTCCTGAGGAGGTTGTGGGGTTTAAAACTATGGGAGAATTCAATAATGCATGGGACAGACATAAGGCAATTCTTGTGGGGGTTAGGAAGAAATAGGCTGTTGGTTAACTAGGATTTGCAGATTATCCTGTATGTAGGGAAATGGGCTGACTAGGTGGGCCAAGCGGTCCTTATCTGCCATCAAAGTCTATGTTTCTATAGACAAGGGGCTGAATTCCTCTTCTCTCACCCTGATCATCAGGGAATAGTCCAGCAAGCAGCCTGTGAGATGGCAAGGGTTCCTTTATCTTCTCACCCACCTGAGAAGGACTCTCAAAACATAGACAGCATGTCAAAGAAAGGTTATTTGACTGCTTCACTGGGAGTAAGACAGGCTAACTACCAAGCTTATTCAGCACAGTACCAAAAATCACTGTGGCAGTCCGTGTTGGCCATGGCAGAGAAGGCTCCTTCACCTCTCTATGATGATTTGGCTGAAACAGCCAGGTTCGGACTAGAAGCAGCCAAGTACCAGATTCAAATGGCAGCAGATGCCAGCGACAGTGCTGCCAAATGGATGGCTCTTACATTGTTCTTAGAAGGCTGGCATGGCTCAGGACTACTAATTTAACACAGGATACCCAGGCTAAAGCCATGGATTTTCCTGTAGAGGATCACTCTTTATTTGGTCAACAGACTGAAGCATACATGAAGAAGGTGGACGAATATAAAGCCACCTATAAGAGTAATTCCTCAAAAGAAAGGCCTTCTTCATCCTATAGGCCATATGGAAGGGGAGGCAGAAGAAGGACAGCTTATAGTAGGCCTTTTTGTTAGGCACAGGCTGTCCCACAGTATCGGCAATACCCACAGCAGACTGGGTATTTCAGGGCCAGAGGTAGAAGGGGCTCTAGGAGAGGCTCCAAAACTACCGAAGCTCAGCCAGAGGCAAAACACAACTCCTGACTTAATGATCAAGGCCGCCTTCCTTCTACCAGTAGGGGGCATACTGGCTTACTATTTCCAGGCTTGGCATTCCATCACCACAGACAAGTGTGTCCTGGAAGTAGTACGGCAGGGTTTGTCCCTGAGTTTCAAGTCCTGTCCTCCCTTGAGAACAAGGGCATTCAAACCAGCTTCCCTCATAGAGAAAAAACTCCTGGAGAAGAAGGTTCAAAGCTTACTCCAGCTAAAAGCAGTGGAGTGTGTCCTAAGTCATCAGAAAGGAAGAGGCTTCTATTCAAGATACTTCCTCACCAAAAAGAAAAATGGGGAGTGGCGGCCTATTCTAGACCTCAGACTTTTGGACAGGCATCTAATAAAACCAAAGTTCAAAATGGTCACATGGGCAATTGTTTTGCCAGTAATCCAGCAGGGAGATTGGCTGGCATCTCTAGAGCTAAAAGATGCTTACTTTCACATCCCAATAAGAGAATCTCACAGAAAGTACCTCAGGTTCAGACTTCCATCAGGACACTACCAGTTCTCAGCTCTGCCTTTTGGTCTCACTTCAGAACCCAAGGTGTTTACAAAGTGTTTGGCAGTGGTAGTGGTCTACCTAAGAAGGTTAGGTATATCAGTCTTCCCTTATCTCAACAACTGGCTAGTGGTGGGAAGTTCACCACAGCAGGTACAAGATCATCTAATGGTAACACTAAACCTGTTACAGTCTCTAGGATTCCTGGTAAATCAGGAAAAATCAATTTTCGCTCCAGTACATGTCCTGCATTTCACAGGAGCAGAACTGAACACAATACAGGGAAGAACTTTCTTCCCTCAGGACAGGGTACAAAGCATTCTGCAGTTAGCTGCCTCATTCAAGCTGAACGAGCCATGATCAGCAAGACAATTTCTGCAAATCCTGGGACATATGGTTGCAGCAACAGGCACAGTCCTGGGAGCCAGGTTCCAAATGAGAGATATACAGTTTCATCTCAGAGCACACTGGTGCCAGAGAAAAGACAAATTGACAAAACCGGTTCCAGTAACAAAAACCCTGCTGCAAGCACTCCAGTGGTGGAAGGAAGCAGACAACCTGAGGGAAGGGATACCCTTTCAAAGGAAAACCCCATCAGCTATCCTCATAACCGACGCCTCTCTGTTAGTATGGGGTGTTCACTTAGGGGATCACACCACTCATGGAACCTGGTTCATCACAGAGTCACTCCTGCATATACATTTACTGGAACTAAGGGCAGTGTTTCTGGCCCTGAAAGCATCTGCCCACCTAGTACAAAGGAAAGTGGTGCAAGTCAGGACAGACAACACCACAAAAGTGTACTATATGAACAAGCAAGGGGGAATAAGGTCAGATCCTCTATGGACAGAAGCTATGAAAGTCTGAAGTCTGGTTTACTCACTAAAGGCCTCATTATAGGCCATTCACATAACAGGAAAGGAAAATACCCTGGTAGATGCCCTGAGCAGAATCAACCAGGCACATCACGAGTGGTCCATCAACAAGTAGGTGCTGGACTTAGTGTTCAGGAGATGGGGCACACCAGAGGTGGATCTCTTTGCATCCCAAGAAAACCACCTCCTGCCCTTCTTTTGTTGCAGACCACCAGCCAAAGGCACAATCCCACTGGATGCTCTGGACTGGTCAGGGAAAAGTCTGTATGCTTTTCCTCCCTTCCCTCTCATCTTCAGAGTCCTGATCAAACTCGGGTCACAACCTGCATCATTGATCCTAATAGCACCAGACTGGGCCAGGCAGCCTTGGTACCCTCTATTACTTTCCATGGTGGTATCCAAACCAATACACTTACCCAGGAGGCACAACCTGTTGACCTCCCACCAGGGGAAAATATTTTATCCGAATCTCAGGTCTCTCAGACTCAAGGCATGGCTCTTGAGGACTTGGAATGTGCAAACCTAAATATTTCTCAAGCTGTTCTGGGTATCCTGAAAGGATATAGAAAAGCTTCTACTAAGAAAACGTATTCAACAGAATGGAAAAGGTTCTCTATTTGGTGTAATTCCAAGGAGATTTCCCCTACTTTAGTGGAAATCCCAGTTGTCCTGGAATACCTCGCATACCTCTTCTCCCAGGTGTTGAAATATACATCCCTGAAAATTAATCTGGCATCAATCTCTGCCTACATTTCTGCTAGGAAAGGTATTTCCATAGCAGAAAATCCCATTTTTAAAATGTTCTTTAAAGGTTTATGTCACCTGCACCCACCTATTAGGGAACCAGTTCCAGTGTGGGACCTGAACATATGCATTGCTCAGCTCATGGAACCACCTTTTGAGCCTATGTCCTCTGCACATTTACAATATGTTACATGGAAAACTGTGTTTCTGGTTGCAGTTACTTCAGCTAGAAAAATCAGTGAACTACAAATCTTATGTGTTGAGAAGGACTATCTTTCCTTCCATAACGACAAGGTGGTGCTGAGAACAAATAGATTTCTTCCCAAGGTGGTTTCTGATTTCCACTTATAGCAATCCATTACACTTCCAGTTTTCTTCACTGAACATGCTGCTTTAGGTGAATGCAGACTCCATAGTCTAGATGTCAAAAGAGCATTAAGTTACTATATGACCCATACCAGGGATCATAGACATGACAAGCAACAGCTGTTTCTTACTTATGGGGATGTAGGTAAAGGTACCCCAGCTTCTAAGAGGTCAGCCTCCTGCTGGATAGTCCAGTGCATTCAGTTTTGCTACTCAAAAGTGGGCAAGGGACCCCCAACAGGCCTGAGAGTTCATTCAATCAGGGGCACAGCTGCTACTATAGCAGCGTCGCGAGATATTCCTTTAGTGGAAATCTGTAAAGTAGCTACCTAGAGGACAGTACTCGCATTTGCTAAACACTACAGTTTGGACACACAGTCCAGAAGTGATGCCACGTTTGGCACAGCAGTTCTGCAGAGCCTCTTTCCTAAGTAGGTTCTCTGCCCAGCTCCAAAGGTACTGCTTCCAAGTCTGCAGAGAGTTACCAATATAGAAGAATACCTGGGGTTAGAAGAAAACATTTACCTTAGTAATCTTGTTTCTTCCAAGTTATTCTATATTCATAACTCTCCTTTCCTGCCTCCCCTTCCAGAACCAGAGCTTCTGCACTCCTGATAGAGTTTTCTAATTAAAAGTCCCAAACACTGGCATATATGTTTTCTAACCCTAGTGGGAAATATTTAATTCCCTTCTTTTTTCAGGTGATTCTGGCATTCGGGAGGGGGGGAGGTTAGGATTATGGTATGTTAAGGATGTTTCATGCTGTCATGGACAGCTGAAGTTGTGTTATATTACATAAGTATATTTAGATAAGTCTTAGTATAGGTTGCCTTGTTGGCGCCTTAGAAATCTGATACGTTGATGGAACGTTGCAGCAGATAAGAGCAGCAGTTTGAATATGTGTCACGAGCCAATGATAGTTCTGTCATTTGCATATAGTTCCATTTTCTCCAGACAGCTCTGCTTAGGAGGCTGACTGCAGAGAGTTATGAATATAGAAGAATACCTTGGAAGAAACAAGATTACTAAGGTGAATAATTTTTTCATGTAGTTGATGTGAGTCGAGTAGTCGAGTCAGTTGTCCAGCCAGACACCTAGGTACTTACAGGCAGAGACTGTGTCCAGGGTACTGCCATCGAGGGTGGAAAAGGAGGGAAGTTGGGAAAGCTTGGAGAGTGTTTGAGAGGTGCTCAACGTCATGGATACTGTTTTCTTTACATTGACTTTAAATTGGTTAGCTTGGAACCAATGCAGAACCACGGGTGCAGTTGCTCTGCAGTTGTGCAGTCACCATGGAGGCAGAAGGGCCTGAAGTATAGATAATGGTGTTGTCAGCATACAGGTAAATTTGGCAGGAGGAGCAGACAGAAGGGAGTTCATTAAGGAAGCTAGAGAAGAGGATGGGACCTAGAATAGAGCCTTGGGGAACGCCAGTCAGAATTGGGAAGAAGGTGAAAGGGCATCCCCGGCAAGGACATGTTGGGTGTGACCAGACAGGTAGGATTTGAATCAGTCAATTGTGGGGAGGTGGGGTGGAGGGCAAAGGCCAGCAGATCTGAGTTTAGAGAGGAGAGGATGAGAGACGGAGTCAAAGACCTTTGCTAGGTCAATGAAAATGGCAGAAGTAAAGTGCCCTTGTTCCATAAGGATGGTATCAGTGACCTGGAGAAGTGAAGAAACTGACGAGTATTTTTTATGAAAGCCGGACTAGTAGGGAGAGAGGAAGTTGGAGGAGGAGTGGAAATGAGTACGCCTAGTGAGGACTAGGGACTCCTGGAGCTTGGCTAGCACAGGAAGGAGGGACATGGGGCCGTAGTCTCCAGGTGAGGTGTGATCACCTCCTTTGTAAAGGGGGATCACTTTGGTGGATTTCCAGGCTAGAGAGAGTACTGAGAGTGAGCGAGAGGTTTAGCAGGTGGGACAGGGGAAGGGCTATGACGGGGCAGAGATTTGAAGGAGGAGAGAGTCACGACCATCAGGACTAGATTTGCATGGATTCAGAGATTGAAGGGCATGGAGAACCTCATGGGCTGCGATGGGGAGAACTGGATGCCATTGGGTGGAGGGAGTGTGGGCGGAGGATCAGGGGGGTTGCAGAGCTAGTAGATAGGGCACAGGTAGTGAAGAAATTGTTTAATATGGAGGCAATGGTGAGGGGGTCGAAGATTAGCTTGTCGTCAATGAGGAGGGAGGGGGGAGAGGATTTGGTAGGGGTTGAAGAGTATCTGCCAGGATTTATGGGGCCAGTTTAGGTTTTGTCGTAGGGTGGTTCTGAAGTGTAGTGCTTTGGCTGCTCTAATCGCTTTGGTGCAGGAGTTTCTTAGTGAACGGTAGGTAGAGAGATCAGAGTGGGAAAGGGAAGATTTATATGTGTCCATGCGCGGTCGTGGAAGTTGCAGAGTTTGATGATGTCAGCTGAAATCCATGGATGGTGGAAGTGTCTGAATTTGCAGCATTGTGGAGGGGCATGAGTGTTCCAGGCTTTGTTCAGGAAGTGGCAGAAGACGGAGAAGGCAGAGTCGGTCTCTGTGGCAAAGTAGAAGAGGGACCAGTCAGAAGAAGCGAGATCATGGAGAAGGGCAGCAGTGTTCAGGGAACGCAATGATCTAACCCAGCAGTAGGTAGGGGAAGAGTGGGGTATATGCAGTTTACGCACACAGTAAGTCATGCAGTGATCACTGAATATGGCAGGGAGTGTACCAGCATAAATGCTTCATGGGGGGGGGGGTGGATAGTACCCTGTCCAAAAGAGTATGGTTATGAGAATGGGGGTTGGGCCTTGTGGGTTCACTAATGAGCTGGTAGAGGTTTAGTGATTCAATTTGTTGTGTGGTGGACTTCAGAGCAGGGGAGGCCCAGTTCAAATTGAAGTCCCCAGGGAAGATAAGGTCACTAGAAGAGGTGAGGGATGAGATGGAGGAGATTGTGTCAATAAGGGAGGAGGCAGAGGCTCTGAGGGAGGCGTAGAGTACTCCAGTGAAGATGGGAAGAGAGGAGGAGAGTAGTAGTTGAATAAGGAACTGCTCATGTGCCATAGAAATTGATTCACGAGTGATGAGTGAGCAGGGTAGTTTTTGCCGAGAATAGATGGCTACACGACCACCATGCTTGATGTGGTTCTGCCGGTGGAGATGATAAGTATGGAGAGCTGGGAGTCAGGGATTCTGGGTGAGAGCCTTGATTCGGTGATGCAGAGGATGTCAGGGGAATGTTGGGACACCAAGTCTCTGAGGAGGTCAGTTTTTGGGAGAAGACTTCTGGCATTAAGGTAGTACAGAGTAAGGCCATTAGGGAGTGAGGAGGATTGAGGGGTGGGGCCAGAGTCAGGTTGGACGTTGTCGGCTAGTAGAAAGAGTAGGTAGAGAAAGAAAAGTTTGCATGAAACTATGTGTAACTTTGACTGGCTGGGGTGTATGAGTTTGGCTGTAAGTATGTAGGAGAGTCTGAGACTGAGGATGAGTTCAAGGTTGAGAGAGAGGGTGTGTAAGAGACCAGGTGAGGAATGGGAAAAATGGGAGAGGAGGTAAATTCTGGGGGTGGGCAGGATGCAAAGGAGGAGGGGTGTGACTGAGGGGAGGAGGGATGGTCTGCTTTCAGAGGTAAGGGAGGGTGGGATCAGGATGGGGGAAGGTGAGGGGAAGGGGAAGGACATGGAGGAAGTAGAGTAGGAGAAGGAGGGGAGGCAACGATACATGATGGGGTAGTAAGAGGATGATGAAGTGAGTGAGTGCAAGACAGCAAGGTGAGGGAGATGACAGGGAGGCATGGGGGAGGCTGGGAGTAGCAGTAGTATGTGGCAATCCGCTATCAGTACTAAGTGATCTGCACACTTGGGATTATGAGTCACTCAGCTCTTAGGGCTGAAAAGATATGAACACTAGAGACTATATAGTTCATCAGAGCGCTACAATTTGTGTTTAAGGGCGAGGGAGGTGGCGATAGGGAGCAGCAGAGGAGTGAGGCAGTTAGCTTGTAGTGCTTTGAGCTTAGAATACTAGGGAATAAGCTATCCCTTGGGGCTAAAATAGATGCAGTATAGCAAATACCTGCTTCTAGATGTGGAACAATTGAGTGTGGGGGAGGCAGGTTCGGCTGGAAGAATCCAAGTGGAGGGAGGGTGATGGGGAGGGGGAAGGGGTTGAACCAAATTAACCACAGGAATGGGAGATGACAAGTGAGGTGATTGGTTCTGAGAGGTCACAGGACCAGTTTGGTCACTATAAGATTAACAACATCTAGGGTGGGTGGGCAGTGGAGTGGGTAAACCACTAAAGCGGAAACCTGTTAAAAGCTGGGAAGGCTGTCAGAGTGTCGGTGAGGGCTGCAGGGTGGCACCATCGTGACCCAGAATATCCAGGGGGTCTGATGTGAAACGGCCTAGCTGTGGAAGAAAAACAAGCAGGTCATTGTAACCTAAGTTGGGAGGGAATAAGCACAGATGAGGGGTAAGGGTTAGAGAGTGTGAAATGAGAGGGCAGAAAAGAGGTGGAAAATGCTGGAAACAGAGAGCAAAAAGCAAGGGGAAGCTGAAAAATCACTTAAAGCACACTCACTACAGCTGATGTTGCATAAAGTCGGAGCACAAAACAGGCTAAAATGTACATGTGTGGAGCAAGCACAGGCAGCTGTTCAAACAACACGAAGTCTTGCTGTATTCTGACAATATACAGTATGACTGACAGGTTCAGCTGCCCTGGAGAGTTAAACCCTATGCAAATGCATAGAGCGTTGAGCTCGAGCTCGGTTTTCAATCCACTGTCCTCAGTACGTTCCATGTAACTGACCAAATTCTTTACTCCACTTGCCTGTGAAGATGCCTCAGAGACTGCTTCTCAACTTCTTTGGTTTGAATTTCGAATTTCGATGGTTTTTCAAACTGCCATTTATTTCTTTTGTTTTTCAAACTTTGTCCTGCGGTTACAGGTTAGACTAGTCTAGGTTTTCGGTAAGTTTTCGATTTCTGAACGGTTCTCCGCGACTGGGAGGAAACCGATAATCTTTCTTTTTTTGTGGTAAAGTGTAATTTAAAGTTTATCTTTACTGTATTTGGGTATCCAGTTCAAAGTTTTAGACTAAAGACCAAGACTTTTTCTCGTTTTTTAACGCAGCTGCTGAACCGCTTGCTGCCTAAAACTTTGTCTTTTTACCTGGCCTAACTAAAGCCATCAGGGGTAAATACATTATTGTTTTTCCTTATCCGGGCCTGACTAAGCCACTTCGGATACAGGGTTGTTAGTTGGATTAGCTTAACCGGCCTAACTAAACCTCTGTGTTAAGCTCTAAATTTAGTGAGGGTTATGTCACTGAAATCCAAGAGAAAAAACCGTCCCACTGGGTTTCAACGCTGCACTGAGTGCGGGGAGCAATTTGCTAAGGCTGATCCACACTTAATGTGTCTGTATTGCCTTGTGTTTGACCACCTGCAATCAGACTGCAAAATCTGTAAAACATTTTCCTCAATCTACCCTAGATAGACGTTTAGGTAAACTGAGGGATAGAATGGCAGAGAAACCTTCTGATGAGGTCTGGTCCGGGTCAAAAGACAAACTGATTGAACTGGGGACCGAACCCTCGGACCAGGGTGAAACCTCGTCGGGGGAAAAGACAAGCAGACTCAGTCCCTGATATGGGCCCTGTGAAAAAGATGAGGGAAAGCGGTTCGGAACCACGTAAACAAGAGGTTGTGGTTCCAACCGGTGAGGAGATCACAGAAGCAATACACATTGTCCAGTCATTGCAGCCCGGTTGGGGTGAACCAGCTCAACATCTGGCAACCCATACCTCAGTTCAGATGCCTGTCGGTTCGGTTCCTTCAGGCTCTCTGGATCCGGAGGAGTTTTATGAGTCAAAGTATGAGGATTATGATGAAAAGGATGATTTGGGTGAATCTGTTGAGCCTGAGGTTTTCCCTGAACATCCTCAGTATGAGTCTTCTCCTCATCCTACTAGGGAATCTACCTCCCACTTTGCTTTTATGAGGCAGGTAACAGAGACTTTACAATTGTCTGTCCAAGAGACTAGACAGGAGGAGGAGGAGGAGGATGACTTTAAGGAGATGATGGATCTCCCTGTCTCCCAGGGACTTATGATTCCCATTCTTAAGTCTCTCAAAAAACAGACCTCTAGAATTCTCCAGACCCTAAGTTCTGTCCCACTAGTGGACAAGAAAATGGACAGGAAATATATGTTGGCTGGCAATGGTGCTGAATTTTTAAGGTGCCACTGCAGTCATATGGGGGTAGTACAAACTGCAGCTTGCAAGAAAGCTGGCACCTCTCTTACTTCTCATCCTCCTAATAAGGACTCAAGGAAAATTTACTACTTAGCAAAAAAAGGATATCTAGCTGCCTCCCTGGGTATCAGGCAGGCATCCTATATGGCCTATGTGTCTAGATAACAGAAGTCCCTCTGGGAGTCAGTGAGACAGTTAGCCAAGAAGGCTCCTCCTGAACTGGCAACAGACTTACAGGAGCTCATCAGTAAAGGGGTTCAGTCATCCAAATACCAGTTTCACATGGTAGTGGATGCCAATGATGCAGCCTCCTGTTCTGTGGCTTCAGCCATTTCCCTTAGGAGGTTTTCATGGCTGAGATGTACAAATCTCTCTCAAGACACGCAGAACAATGCCATTGATGTTCCCTTGACACAAAATTCTTTGTTTGGGGAACAAACAGAGGCATATATGAAAAAGATAAATGAGTACAGGGTAGTTTACAAGAATGCGGCTGCCAAAGAAAAGGCTGCCACCTCTCAAAGACAGCAGACTAGGGGAGGCAGAGGTAGGCCTTACACCCAGGCTTTCCATCAGGCTCAAGCCTTCCCCTCCTACCAACAGCCCAGGGGTTACTTTAGAGGCAGAGGCGGAAGAGTCACTGGCCGTGCTGGTTCCACCTCTCAGTCCACTACACCCTCTAAACAGACACCCTGAGGTGTCTAGCCAAGTTGCCTCTCCACTGCAGTAGGGGGAAGGCTGGCGTACACCATTCAGGCCGGGCAGTCCAGCACTTAAGACAGATGGGTCCTGGAGGTAGTAGGCCAGGGTCTTGCTCTCAGTTTCAAAAAGTTTCTAAAAACAGGAGCAAGATCATTCAAACCTGCCACCGTCTCAGAAACAGCCCGGATTGAGTCAGAGGTTTCCACCCTACTTCAAGTCAGGGCAGTGGAGCCTGTTCCCTCTCAACACAGAGGAAAAGGATGTACTCAAGGTACTGCCTAACCCTAAAGAAAAATGGGGAGTGGTGGCCCGTATTAGATGTGAGATACCTAAACAAGCACCTCACAAAGCCAAAGTTCAAGATGGTCACTCTGGCTATCATTTTACCTCTACTCTCAGACAAGGGGATTGGCTAGCATTCCTAGATCTAAAGGATGCTTATTTTCTCATCCCATCTGGCAATCTTACAGTAAATACCTCAGATTCAGACTGCCTTCGGGCCATTATCTGTTCAGGGCCATACCCTTCGGACTGACATCTGCTCCAAGTGTAAATAAACAAACTATACCACACTGGTGACAGTGAGGTAGTAAAAGTACAAGGTTCATGGTTAGTGGTCACTGGTAATCCAATAAAACCACCTGACGCCAGAAGTTGTTTTAAATTAGTTGCAATTTATTAATACCCAAATAAGCCCTAACAAATTTACCTCTAACATGATTAAGTCTAATCAGCCGATGGCTTTTTACCACCAGGGCTCCAGGTGTACAGAGGAAATTAAGCAACACTGCTCCCTTTCCTCTGGGTGTCTCAAGCATCCATGACAGTCGTGTGGCTATTCCTCTTGGACACACTGGACATACAATCTGTCTGATACTTATACAGTGTTTGACAAGAAATGCAAAACAAATGAAATTTCCCAGTTTTCAGACATTCTGACCATAAAAGGCAAGAGAGTAGGGTCATGACACAAAGGTTCAAAACACATACATCACTGCTGACTTGGTATTAATCAAAAGGAAAACATAATTTGTGACAAGACGTAAATAAAATCTCCTAGCACTAAAAATATTTTGCTTAGAAAAACTAATGTCACAAGACAAGGGCATAATAGAAATTTACTAATAATTACCAATAATGTAAGTTTAAAAATAGACAAACATAAGATAGGGAGGTGGACCAGACATTAATACGTGTCAGCTTGCACGTAATTTCTCTATTTCTGCTACATTCAAGTTTAGTCATGACCTTCCATCTTACACAAAAGAACAAAACATGTTTTGTACAATATTTTTTGCTATGCACAGCAAGTTTGGCATTGATTAAGACATTTTGTTCTAAAACAAAACATGTGCTCTTTCACCCATTTCATGCTGGTATTCTCTGCAATAGCCATTTTGCCTTTGGTCACCTTTTTATTTTACTTTATAATAATTTTGCATTACTTTAATACTTATATTAATCATGTTTTATTTGCCCAGCATTCTGCCAAAATACAACAGTCCCGACCGTGGGGGTGAGGGAAGACCCATAAGGGGAGCCCCAAACCCCCACAGATAATAGTTTGATTAATAAATACGTTTAGTATAACTAAACACTTTTGATCTTAATCTGTTAATTGTATTCCAGTACTTTTACTGTACATAATTGTTTAAGCCATTATAATGCAAGCTACAATTTTTAAAGCTAGAAAAACAGTTTCTAATTGATTACATGAAAAAACCTTTTAAAACTGGTTCATAGCATACAGATAGTCAAGGCAACCATGAAAGGAATCCTGTTCTGGAGTTGGTATAGGGGTAATCACAGAATGAGCAAAAATGGAATGGTATATTTGTGACAAAACAGAAACTAAGCATGTCAACACCACAAGTGATATATAAAAGACAGTGAACATTTGATATCACATAATAGTGCAGAAAACAATTGAATAGAATATACAACAGAACAAAACATAACATAATAGCTTATATCGACAAAAAAAGTTAATTGAATCCACTTTGAGAGTGGATAAGTTAGATGCTGCCTATCTGTTGAGGTGTGACACACCCTTGGGGCTTGATTGAAGAATCTGTTAATAATATCTCTTAACAGATAGGTCATTAAAAAACGTATATGACCAGTTTAGAAAGTTCATACAAGTAACAGTCCATGAAATTAACAGTCCATAAAGCTCATTTAAGTAACCACAAGTTGGCATAGTTACAGTACAGGTGAAATGTCATTTGCAGAAAGGTAGTAACTTGACAAAGAACATGGAGCTATGCAGACAGTAATTTAAAAACAAAACACCAGCATAGCAATAAAGTCAATGTTCGGGCTGCGGGTTGCTGGATAACTGAATTTGCAAAGGCCTTGCCAGGGGGTACACTAGATTGCACATTAAGTCCTTCTAATGGAGTAGCCACACACACACACACACACACACACACACACACACACACTCACACACTGGCATAGTATTTGTATTGTGGAGGTTGATCACACCATTGCACAAAGATTATCCGTCCATAAAAAAAAAAGAAATAACAGTTCACAATAAAACGATTAAGAACACAGTCCATAACAGAGCAATAAGTTTATATAAAGTACCAGCCAGGTTTGGAAAAAGCAGCAGTGAAGAAAATGGATGTCTTGCTTGAAGATCAATTGAAGAAAAATTTTCTTGCTGAAGTTAGGGGCTTGCCCCTACCCCAGGCTTAGCTTCATAGTAAGCAGAAACAATAAGCTTGATTGCAGAGTCTGAATTGGCTGGACCTCTTTCAGTTGATTTAAAGTTCTACAAATAGGTGTAATTTTGCTGAAAACATTATACTTGCAGAGGTAATAATATCCTGTTTCATGTAGTAGTCCTTATATGGAACCAGTCAGGCACAAAGATGGTGATGACATTGAAGCTGTAGCAGTTGTTGTCTTTTCAGGAAAAAGATGATGGTTTTTACAGCTTAGATGAAAATGTTACTGCTGTTGTATGTGGAGATGTTATGTGTGCCACACTGTTGAAACCTGCAGACTTGCAAAGTGTTAGAAACTGAGTTAAGAACACATAAATAACAATCTGTTAAACCAATGACGTTTCTGTTTTGTAAAGAGTGGTGTGATAGAGCCTAAATTTTTGACAGTTGTGGAAAGAGAAAAAAAAAATGGGGTGTCGACTGCACACCTGGGGGTGCAGGCCAAGGTCCAACAATACCATTTGACCATCTGAATCCATGACAATGTCATGGTTACACCCTGCTTTGAAATCACAGAAGAGGCTATGACAGTGAAGAACATGATTTCCCTGTCTGTGTGTTGCTGGAAGGCCTAACTGAGGCCTGTGTTATAAAATCTTGTAATGTTATAATAACACACTTCAAACATATAGTTTATGGCAATATGCTTGTTACACTATGCAATAGTGGGACAAATATGTATATTGTTGGCCTGTGCCAACTAATAATAGTGCCTATTGCACCTGTGACAAGTGAAAGAGTCTACCATGGAACCTTGAAGCATAGGTTCTTGAGCAGAATCTAAATTCTGCCATATTATTATTGTTAAGATTTAAAATCACAAAACCTGCATAGAGTGCACTTTATTTACCAGGGGTGCCTGGGAGTGATGAGACAAACAGAGCATACATTTGTCTGGGGTTTTGCTTGGAACATATTGTAGGGGTGGGTCAGCAGTGCTGGCCCCAGTATCTAGGTTTGGTTATGGGCATTAAAAACATTGATAAATGTGAGGCAGTTTTCTGAATACACGCTTGCTGAAGTGTAGCAAGATGTATGTCAAATCATAATAGCATAAACATAAAACATAACATTTTTTTTTTGCAATAGAACAATATCAGTATTGAGCATAATGCATAACATACATTTTAAACAACAGAACAAATGTAGACTGCAAGTTTAGTTTAGAGTCCAGGAATCTTAGAGCATTGTGAATTTACTTGTTGAGCACAACCATGGAATAAGTTGCAGAGGGTGGGGCACACTTTAAATTCGTAAGTTGCAGTCCTTGGTAAAAATTAATTAGTTTTAGTTGAAAGAATTATTTGAGCAATCCACCACTCTGTTTTTGTTAACTTATAAGGCTTTTTCAGGGTATGCAATGCTGTAGAACTTTGAAATTATAAAAACGTGTTTGTGCTTATAGAAGCAGATGATTGCATCCATTGTTGTAAGGCTATGGAAAGTTGTTTTGTATTTGTCTGACAGAATAAGAAAGCTGAAAAGACAATCAAAAGAATGGATATGTCGGAATATATATACAACCCTCCCCCCAGCTTGGCTGATTACTTGCTGAGGGCAGAAGCCCTTGTACCAATGATAGGTGTTGTGAGGTTTAACTGCACTAGAAAAAGCAGAGGAACTGAGCTGGGTTATAGTGTTAAAATACATTGGGTCTTTTCAAAACCTGTAAATAAGAAATAGTTATTAGCAAATACACATTTTCTTTTATTTACCCCTATGGGGAGACAGTGATGTACCTTGCAACCTTTGTGGGTAGTGCACTGGAAGGAAGGGTAGTATGTTCCCCCCCGAACTTCTACTGTGGTGGAGGAGGCAGCTGGAATACTGTAGCAATAAAAGGGTTAGACTGTGGGTGGTGACATGGATATTGAACCAGAAATGGTCTGACAATATTAGTAATCAGTCATGCAGCTCCTGAAAAAGGTGTGCACTGGATAATAATGGCAATGGTGTGACCCTAGTGCAGTCCCCACCAAATACACTTTTTAAATTATGACAGAATTACATTGCAGTCAGTTTAGTAAGTTTCATACCTTACTATAAGATGAGAAATTTTCTTTTCCCTGGAAGAAAGAGAAGGAAAAAAAACAACCATAAAAAAAAAAAAAAAAAAAAATTACACAATCCTAAAAATAAAACAAGATTTTTTTGACGTGATAAAAGAAGCCAAGCATCCCTGAGTTCCCTTATCCTAAGCATGACAGAATGTCAGCTGAGTTCATGAAAGATCTGATTGATGGCAATATCATCGTGACGACGATATCTAAAATGCATTTCAAAAGAAAAATGATCACCATGGTCACACATAAAACAACAAAAGACATTGTTTTTAATCAGATGGTAAACGCTGTCAAAAACAGCTGTATTAGTTCTCTTAACACTATACTGTGTGTGAGGTATATACATATATATATATATATATATATATATATATACATGTCAGGTGGTGAATAACCCCAAGCATTCCTATGGAGTATGGAATCATGTGTTCAAACATGAAAGTCTTGCTGTACTGGACAATTGCAGTGATTCCCAACCTTGAACTGTCTCGAGAACTGTTGGTTAACTTTCCATGCAGGGTATGGAACGCTGAGCTCGAGCTCAGTTGAAGTCTCTGTCTGGAGTGTTGAACTCAAACCATCAGATTCTTTATTCCACCACTGAACGGTCGCCCCGGAGATTTCTCTTCAGCCCTGGTTCAAAGTCGGTTAAAGTTTTCAGTTTTTCGTCAGTTTAAACCGTAAGTATCCGTGACAGTTGGTTCAGTCTCTGTCTGTGGTGTCAGTGAGTATTGTGATAGTAATTGTTTTACTTTTCTGTGTGGAATTAGAAAAGCGTCAGTTTGGCTGAACCCACCATTTGATTGTGATTTTGCTGTATTTAGTGTGTGGTTAGTGTGTTCTTGTCGGTTCTTAAAAAAAAACGGTTTTAACCATTTTTCCAATACCCGTGACACGTGTTAGAACTGATAAAGGAGTCTTGCCTGGTGGGTTGCCGAAAAAGGGGTAAGTTTGGTCATTGCGTGTCAGAAACCCAAGAAAAAAAATGGGCCCACTGGGTTTCAATACAGTGAGATGTGGGGAGGTCTTTGCCAAAGCCGATCCCCACACCACCTGTGTTATTGTCTGGGGTTTGACCACCTCGATTCAGACTGCCAAATATGTAAACATTTTCTCAAAATCTACCCTCGAGAAGAGATTAGGTAGACTGAGGAAAAGGAGGCCGAGAGATCACTCTGACCGGATGGCCAATGGTTCAGTTTCGACCGAACCAGAAGGAGTACCCTCTGACCAGGACGATACTTCTTTCGGCAAAGGAGCCATTCCAAGGACGGTTCTGACAAAAAGAAAGCGAAGATAAATCGACCGGTTGGATCCAGAGGTTCATGTTCCGATCATGAAGAGATAGCCAGGGCGATTCAAATTGTGGAATCGCTCCGTCCGGTTCCGACCGATCCGGCTCCTTCTGGCAGCGGTTCGGTTCAGTTGGTTCCCCCGATTCAAGAGTATACTCTTGAAGAATTTTATGAACCGGAGTTTGAAGAGGAAAGGGAATTTGGGGATTATGATGTAAGTGAAGGTCTGGATGTGCCTGTGGAACCGGACATCTCGCAAGACAGGCCATCAGGTGTTTCCCCTCCTAGGCTTTCTGAGTCCCCTTCCCATTTTATGTTTTACAGGAAAGTGGCTGAAACCCTTCAGCTTCCTATGTAGGAGGCTGTGGAAGGTCAAGAAGAGCCTGATTATGTAGAGATGATGGATATCCCAGAGTCCAGGAGACTGACTATTCCCCTCCATAAATCTTTTGGGAAACAGACACAAAAAATTCTTAAGTCTCCTAACACTATACCTCCTGTGGATAAAAGGATGGACAAGAGGGATACACTCTTAGGCTCAGACACGGAGTTCTTATATCAGTAATGCAGCCATGTTGGGGTAGTGCAGGCTGCTGCCTGTGACAAGGCAAATATTCCCTTGGCTTCACACCCACCTGACAAGGACTCCAGGAAGATTGATGCCATGGCAAAGAAGCAGTACATGGCATCTTCTTTGGGACTCAGGCAGGCGAATTACATGGCCTATACAGCCAGGTACCAGAAGTCCAGGTGGGACACTGTACTGGCACTGGCTAAACAGGCCTCCCCCCAGCTAGCCAAGGAGCTGGAGGCGGTGGCTGCAGATGGGACTAAGGCATCTAAAGTGCAATTTCATGCTGCTGTGGACTCTAATGATGTCTCAGCAAGTCATAGCTACATCTGTGGCTCTTCGGGAGGATGGCTTGGCTCAGATGTACTAGCCTCATGGACACCCAGGCTAAGGCTATGGATTTTCCTGTAGTGGGTAATTCTCTGTTTGGGGAGCAGACAGAGAATTACATGAAGAAAATGGACGAGTACAGGACCACTTACAGGAGTGCTCAGGCAAAGGAAAGGCAGGCAACTCCTCAAAGGCAGCAGTCTAGGGGCAGGGGCAGGCCTTTTCAAAGGCCTTTTTACCAAGCCCAGGCCTCTTCTTCTTCATTTTCGCAGAGGGGGTTCTTCAGAGAGAGAGAGAGAGGCAGAAGGGGGATGAGCAGGCCTGCATCCACCCCTCAGCCTAAAGACCCTGCCAAGCAGACACCCTGATGGGTCTGCCCGGGTCGACTCTCCTATTCCAGTAGCAGGCAGGCTGGCTTACTTTGTCCAGGACTGGATGTCTATTACATCAGACAAGTGGGTCCTGTAAGTAGTAAGCCAGGGACTGGTTCTCAACTTCAAAAAATTTCCAAAGATGAGAGCCAGATCTTTTCCACCTGCAAATCTTTCGGAAACCGTTGCCCTAGAGGCAGAGGTTTCTTCTCTTCTAGCTTTAAGAGCTATAGAGAGAGTACCTACCCTACAGTGGGGCAAAGGACTGTACTCCAGGTACTTCCTGACCCCCAAAAAGACAGGGGAGTGGCGACCCATCCTAGACCTCAGATATCTGAACAAACATTTTTTAAAACCAAAGTTCAAGATGATAACTCTGGGGATAATCCTTCCCTCTCTAAGGCCAGGGGACTTTCTAGTCTCCCTGGACCTCAAAGATGCCTATTTGCACATTCCCATCAGGTGCTCCCACAGAGAGTACCTCAGATTCGAGTTGCCCTCAGGCCACTATCAGTTCAGAGCAATGCCCTTTGGCCTAACCTCAGCTCCAAGGGTTTTCACAAAGTGCCTGGCAGTAGTAGTTGCCTTTCTAAGAAGGCAAAATATTTCCATATTTCCTTATCTGGACGATTGGCTATTAGTGTGTCAGTCTCCAGACCAAGTCAAGTCTCACCTGCAAGTGACCCAGCAAGTGCTCACTTCCCTAGGATTTCTTCTCAACCTTCCCAAGTCAGTTCTCGAACCAGTCCAGCTCCTTACCTTTATAGGGACAGAACTGGACACACTCAGAGCAAGAGCCTTTCTTCCTCTAGAAAGGGCATGGGCTCTTATGGAACTAGCTTCTTCCTTCAGTCTTCAGGTATCTCGACCAGCAAGGCATTTCCTCCAGCTCTTGGACCACATGGCAGCTTCAACAGCAGTGGTCCAAGGGGCAAATTCAGATGAGGATATTCAGTTCCACCTGAGAGCTTACTGGTCTCAGAGAAAGGACTCCCTTACCAAACTGATTCCAGTGACTCCGACCTTGATCCAGGCCCTCCAGTGGTGGCAGGATCAGGACAATTTATGGCAAGGTGTTCCTTTTGTTGCTCAGCCTTGTTCAGTGGTCCTTACCACGGATGCTTCTCTTTTGGGCTGGGGAGCCCACCTGGAGTCCCTTACTGCCCAGGGCCTGTGGTCCCCCCAAGAATCCCTTCTCCACATCAATTTTCTACAGCTCAGGGCAGTTTTTCTAGCTTTAAAAGCATTCTCACAGTCAGTTCAGAACAAGGTGGTTCAAGTCAGAGCAGACAACACTACCACCATGTGGTACATCAGCAGTCAGGGAGGCACTCGGTCCACGGCCTTGTGCACAGAAGCCATGAAGTTGTGGTCCCTGGCTTATTCCCTGCAAGCCTCTCTTGTAGCAGTTCACCTTCCAGGCAAGGACAATGTGCTAGCAGATGCACTGAGCAGGATTTCTCAGGGCCATCACGAATGGTCCCTGGACCCTCAGGTGTTGAAAGTGATTTTCTCAAGGTGGGGCACTCCAGAGATAGATCTCTTTGCAGCCCCAGACAATCACCAACTCCCTCTCTTTTGTTGCAGACCTCCAGTTTTGGGCTCAGTCCCCCTGGATGCCCTGATTCTGAATTGGGAAGGGAAGTTTCTGTATGCCTTTCCCCCCTTCCCACTCCTGTTCAAAGTTTTAGTTAAAATAAGGTCTCAACCTTGCAAATTGATTCTGGTTGCTCCAGATTGGGCCAGACAGCCCTGGTACCCCCGTTACTGTCCCTGGCAATCCATCTTCCCAGGAATTACAACCTGTTAACTCAGGGGAGGATTTGGTACCTCAATCTTCAGTCTCTCAATTTCAAGGCATGGCTCTTGAACAGTTAGAGTTTGCAGATCTGCATCTTTCCCAAGCGGTTCTGGACATCCTCAAGGCTTCTCGAAAGCCCTCCACCTGAAAGACTTACAACTCCAAATGGAAAAGATTCAGCATTTGGTGTTCTAAGAAGAATATTTCTCCAGATACTGCTGAATTGCCTACGGTTCCGGATTATATGGTCCATCTTAATGGCCTAGGCCTCAGACCAGCTACTCTCAAGGTACACTTGTCAGCTGTTTCTGCATTTTTGTCTGCG
Source organism: Neoceratodus forsteri (assembly GCA_016271365.2). Taxonomy (NCBI): domain Eukaryota; kingdom Metazoa; phylum Chordata; order Ceratodontiformes; family Ceratodontidae; genus Neoceratodus; species Neoceratodus forsteri. The sequence goes on from CM057453.1 coordinate 140,185,491, forward strand.
GGGAAGCCTACCTCACTATCTTCCCATCCTGTGTTCAGTAAATTTTTTAAAGGATTGTTTCACACCAATCCCACTTTCAGAGACCCTGCCCCTGCCTGGGATTTGAATGTTTGCATTGCTCAGCTTATGCAACCCCCCTTTGAGCCTGTGTCTTCAGCAGAGCTTAAGTACTTGACTTGGAAAACTGGGTTCTTGGTAGCCATTACGTCTGCCAGGCGTATCAGTGAATTGCAAGCCCTGTCAGTGGAACCTGATTTTATCTCCTTTCATAGGGATAAAATGGTCCTTAGAACCAATAGAAGGTTCTTGCCCAAAGTGGTTTCAGACTTCCATTTAAACCAGTCTTTGTCTCTCCCTGTTTTCTTCACTGATCATTCTTCCTCAGGAGAGAGGAGGCTACACAGTTTAGATGTCAAAAGAGCCCTTAGTTACTACATAGAGCGTACCAAGGGTCACAGGTTTGACTCCCTCCAGTTGTTCCTCACTTATGGAGAAGTGGGAAAGGGCAAACCTGCCACCAAAAGATCTGTTGCCAGGTGGATTGTGTCTTGTATGCAATTCTGCTATGAAAAACTGGGAAAAACTCCACCCTCAGGCCTGAGGGCTCATTCCACAGGAGGTACAGCTGCTTCCCTGGCTGCGGCCAGGGATATCACTCTCCTAGAAATTTGTCAAGCAGCCACCTGGAAAACAGTCCATACCTTTACCAAGCACTACTCTCTGGATATCCAGGCTAGGAGTGATGCTCGGTTTGGCACAGCAGTACTTCAGAGCCTATTCCCAAAGTAGGTTCTGTCCCTCCTCCTTGGAGGTATTGCTTGGTAGTCTGCAATTATCAGAATACAGCAAGGCTTCAAGTTTTTTGAAGAAAAAATTACTCACCTTAGTAATTATATTTCTTCTAATGGAGTCTTGCTGTATTCTGACCTCCCCTTGCCTCCCCTCTCAGAACCTGTTTTTGGGAGGTGAGCAGGTGCAGTGTTGCACCCAGGGGTGTATTTGCTTGCACCCTCCTCCCTTTTGTTTGGGTGCTTATTTATTATTGTTATTTTTGAGTACATTGGGTTTAGTTTTTGGTTTCTGACTTGAGTCTTCCTTGGGAATCCAAAACTTTTCAACCAGTTGGCTAGTAGAATTTTACAATTTCCACATAGAATTTTTAGTTTAGTTGGGCTCAAGAATCTGACGGTTCGAGTTCAAAACACTCCAGACAGAGACTTCAACCGAGCTCGAGCTCAGCGTTCCATGCCCTGCATGGAAAGTTAACCCTTAGTTCTCCAGGGCAGTTCAAAGGTTGGGAATCACTGCAATTGTCAGAATACAGCAAGACTCCATTAGAAGAAATATATTTACTAAGGTGAGTAATTTTTTCATATTGCTCATAAACAAATAGCCATATGGAAATTATATGTCTGTGAAGGAAGGCAGTGGGCTTGGTGTTAGATTAGCCAGTAAGTTTTGACTGCAAGCCCAGAAGAAAATGGCTGTCCTTTTTTACTCAGCGTGCCAGTACTGTAAAAAAAAAAAAACATAAAATTGTAGGGTTCACCCTTGGTGTGCTTCCTTGAAAACATACATTTTGTGTGAAAATTTGTGCTTTAGGTTAGGAACACACATCAAGTTTGAACTGGTAGTAGCATAACATTTTGAAACACAAGAAGGCTAAGTAATGTGCAAAGCTATTTCTGTAGTGTCCTTGAGCACTACTGATATTAAAGTATCTTTTAATAATAATAGAGCACAAAATAAAGCTGCTGGCTAAGACAGTATACACACACACACACACACACACACAAAAAAAATGCTAAACACAAAATAAGACTCACACGTTATTTGGCACCAGTTTGCTGAGGTAATGCCCATAGTTTCATTAGAAAACTGTAAGTATTTTAGATAAGTGCTGCCTACTACCTATCTTGTAACACACTACAACTACTTAAAGGAGAACTGTAGAAATCGGGCAGTTCCTGCCCCCTTAAGGCTTACCCTCCGATTTAGCTTTAGCTCACAAAAGCGGCATTTTTCTTGCGCCACAAGGGAGTTTATTTTATTTTGTAAAAGTCCGTGAACTGGAAGTATGGTGGATGCTGGGGGCTCCATTAAGTGTAATAGTGCAGCGCTGCTCCGCTCACTTGTGTCACTTACCACACCTCCTTATGAGCAGTACAGCTGTCATTTTCACATCTTCCCTTACTGGCGATGTTTCCGCCATGTAAGCGGCGCAATGGCCAGTCGGTGTATGAAATCAATGTGGACACATTAAGAAAATCACAGTGGCACTGTTCATGAGCAGAGGTCTTAAAATGGCTAGGTTGAAAATTTGGTGAAAAAATTCCTAAAATGACTGCTTTTCTGATAAGTTGCGCAATTCTATACTGCGCTCGTAAGTTCTTATTCTGTATTTTCACTCAGATTTTCCATTGCCATTTTATTACACTTCTTTATGAACAGTACAGCTGCCATTTTTCACATGTCGCCCCAAATGTGTTTCCGCACATGTAGCGCACAATGGTGCAGTTGGTGTGCTAAAGCAATGTTTGGGACAGATTAAGAAAATCACAGTTACACTGTTCATGAGCAGAGGTCTTAAAATGGCTATGTTGAAAATTTGGTAACAAAAGTCCATAAAATGACTGTGTTACAAGTGAGCATTGCGCAGTTTCCACGCACCCTCGTAGGTTCATGACTTTGTAATATTTTCAGTTCAGATTTTCACCAGTGGCATTTTTCCACACTTCCTTATGAACAGTACAGCTGTCATTTTTCACAACATGGCTGAAATGTGTTTTCACACTTTCAGCGTAGAGATGCGTGGTCGCTGTGGGGAATCATTGTTTGGGACAGATAAAGAAAATCACAGTGACACTGTTCATGATCGGAGGTCCCAAAATGCCTGTGTTGACAATCTGCTGTAAAAAATCCCCAAACTAATTCCATTACGGGTGTGCGTTGCACAGTTTCTATGCACGCTCGTGACTTCACCAGTTTTTTTAATATTTTTACTGCAGATTTTCAGCATTGTCATTTTTTACACCTCCCCATGAACAGTACAGCTGTCATTTTTCACATCCTGTTCGGAGTGGGTTTTTGCACCTGTGGTGCTAAATGCGTGAGTCGCTGTGCATAAGCAGCTTTCGCCAACAAACCGATATTGCCACTGTCTGCGAGGTGGGGGTCACAAAAAAACATGTTGAAAATTTGGAGGAAAATACCAACGAATGCCTGAGGTGTTAGGGTTTCCATCCATAATGCCCCACCCTGTAGAGAATGACAGGCATCAGGGGTGTGACTTGGGATTCTTGCCTGTAATGCTTATACCATTCCACACCCTACAGCCAGTGAGAGGCATCGAGGTATGCCTTGGACTCTTCGGCCCCAAAGTTCAACCTATTCTCCTATACCGCACCCATCTCACCGTATTTCCTGATGCAGTGGGGTGCGCCTAAGGGCCAAAGACCCCAAGGCACACCGTGACACTTGTCAGTGTCTGCAGGGTAGGGTGTGGTGAAATGGCGTGACCGTTATGCCTGACGACCCAAAGGCACACCCCAATGCCTGTCACTTCTGCAGGGTGGTGGTGGGTTGGCTTCAGTTCAATACTTCACTGCCATTTCTATTATGCAGCTCTGTAACTTCTACACTACCAATGCCAATGCCAGCAAGCAGACATTCGGCATTGACAAATGCTTGTTTCTTATGCACAGCAAGTTTGGCATTGATTAAGACATTTTGCTCAAAAACAAAACATGTGCCCTTTCACCCATTTCTTGCTGGTACTCTCTGTAATAGCCATTTTGCTTTTGGTCACCTTTTTGTATTACTTTATAATTATTTTGCATTACTTTAATACTTTTATTAATCCTCTTTTATTTGCCCAGCATTCTGCCAAAATACAACACAAGGGCCTTCACGAAGTGCCTAGCAGTGGTCCTGGCACATTTGAGAAGGCAAAGGGTCACGATTGATCTCTACCTGGATGACTGTTTGGTAGCGGGTCACTCCCTCCAACAGGTAGAGGAAGCCTTAGCCCTCGTACAGGATACCCTCCAGTCATTGGGGTTCCTGTTGAACCTCAAGAAATCAGTTCTGAAACCTGTCCAGATCCTGGATTTCATAGGAGCAGAGCTGGACACAATTCAAGCAGAGGTCTTTCTGCCTCCGGGAAGGCAGACACCCTGATTCAGCTGGCAGAGTCCTTCCATCTTCAGGTTCCTTGCCCAGCAAGATACTGCCACCACAGCAGTAGTCCCAGGGGCCAGATTTCAGATGAGGGACATTCAGTTCCATCTGAGGTCCTTTTGGTCCCAGAAAAGGGATTCTTTGTCCAAACTGATTCCAATAACTACCATTCTAAGGCAAGCACTACAGTGGTGGCAAGAGAGGGACAACCTCAGGGCAGGAGTTCCCTTTCTGCAACAAACTCCCTCAGTAGTACTGACACGGATGCCTCACTGCTAGGGTGGGGAGTTCACCTAGGGGATCACACTGCTCATGGAACATGGCTTCAGCAGGAGTCTCTCCTGCACGTAAATCTGCTAGAGCTCAGAGCAGTGTTCCTAGCACTTCGGTCATTCACCAAGATGCTACAGGGCAAGGTTGTGCAGGTCAGTACAGTTACCACCACCACCACCACCACCATGTATTACATCAACAAACAGGGGAACAAGATCTTCAGTTCTGTGCACAGAGGCCATGAAGATCTGGAATTTGGCTTACTACTTAAACATTTCCCTATCAGCAGTCCACGTGCCAGGGAAGGTTAATGTCCTGGCAGATGCTTTCATCAGGATCAACCAGGGCCATCATGAATGGAACCTGAACAGACAAATTTTATTGACAGTCTTCAGAAAATGGGGCACTCCAGAGACAGATCTCTTTGCAGCCCCAGACAATCATCAGCTTTCCCAGTTCTATTCCAGGCCCCCCGCACTGGGCTCAGTGCCTCTGGATGCTCTGCTACTGGATTGGTTGGGCAGATTTCTGTATGCTTTTCCTCCATTTCCTCTGATACCCAGAGTCTTAGTCAAGCTCAGGGTTCGGTCAGCCATCATAATTCTGATTTCTCCAGATTGGGCCAGACAGCCATGGTACTCGATGCAGTTGTCCCTGTCAGTGGCCAGTCCAGTTTGCCTCCCCAAGAGGCACAACCTGCTGACATCCTCCCAAGGGAGGATTCTGTACCCCAACCTCGAGTCCCTCTGGTTCAAGGCTTGGTTCTTGAAGACTTAGAGTATACAGGCCTGCATCTCTCAGAAGGAGTCCTGGACATCCTTAGGGTTTCCAGGAAACCTTCCACCAGGAAAACTTACTCCTCCAAATGGAAGAGATTCTCCATCCGGTGTTCCCAGAAGGATATGGATCCATGGGAGGCCGGCCTGGCAATCCTGCTAGATTACTTGGTACACCTTCAATCCCTGGGCCTACAGCCCTCTACCCTGAAGGTGCACTTGACAGCTGTCTCTGCATGTCTGTCAGCCGGGACAGGCCCTTCTCTGGCTGCCCATGCTATCTTTAGCAAGTTCTTCAAGGGGTTGCTCCATCTTCACCTCCCTCACAGGGAGCCTACCCCTTCCTGGGACCGTAACATCTGCATAGCTCATTATGCAGCCCCCTTTTGAGCCCATGTCCTCAGCAGAGCTCAAATTCCTGACATGGAAGACTGTGTTTTTGGTGGCCATCACCTCAGCCAGGAGGATCAGTGAGCTTCAGGCCCTGTCAGTAGAACCTAACTACATTGCCCCTCACAGGGACAAGATAGTTTGTAAAACTAACAGAAAATTCCTCCCCAAAGTAGTTTTGGACTTCCACTTGAATCAGTCTATAACGTTGCCTGTCTTCTTCATGGTTCATTCCAGTTCAGGTGAACGCAGGCTGCATAGCCTGGATGTAAAAAGGTCCATCAGCTATTATGTGAACAGAACAAAAGACCATAGGAAGGACTGTACTCAGTTGTTCCTTACCTGTGGTGAGGTAGGTAAAGGCAGGCCAGCCACAAAGAGGACCATTTTCAGATGGATTGTGGCTTGCATCCAGTTCTGCTATAGCAAACTGTTCTGTGCTCACCTCCATGGGGCACTGCTTAATAGCCTGCATATTGTCAGAATACAGCAAGACTTCATATTGTATGAAGAATAGATTACTTATCATAGCAATGTTATTTCTTCTAATGGAGTCTTGCTGTATTCTGATCACCTACCCTGCCTCCCCTCTGGAACCTAGGGAAGCAGGATCTCTGCACTCCAGTTGTTAACTCCTTTACCCACCAGTGGGTGGTGTTTTTTCTGAGCATCAGTGACTTGAGTCTTCTTTATGCCTTATTGTTGTGTGCATTTACCTTTGGGGTGTTAGTTATAGTTATGGATTATTTTTATTTAGCTTTCTTATTAGTAGCTATGTAAGAATCTGGTCAATTACATAGAATGTACCGAGGACGGTAGTTTGAAAATCGAACTCGAGCTCAACGTTCTATGCATTTGTGGAGAGTTTAACTCTTAACTCTTCAAGGAAGGTGAACCAGTCGGTCATACTGCATATTGTCAGAATACAGCAAGACTCCATTAGAAGAAACAACTTTACTACGGTAAGTAATTTTTTTCTTGTGTATTAGTAATCAATCAAATGCAATTAAAGCAGGATCAGAGCAACAGCAAAACAGTAGAAAGGAGCGCAAATAGGCAGGCTGGGAAAAAACAATCAGGTGAGGTCTGCCAACCTCCAAAATGGCACCAGATGCCAAAGTTCCACAGTTTCCACTGGAGCGGATACCTGTTTCAAACTGGGAAGGCTGTCAGCGTCATGGAGGGCTATGGATCGGCACCCTCATAACCTAGAACCTCCAGGGGGTCTGATGTGAAATGGCCCAGCTGTTTCAAGCTGGGAGGTCTGTTGGAGTGTCAGGGAGGGTTGCGAGTTGGCACCCTTGACCCAGAATGTCCAGGGGGTCTGTTAGAGTGTTGGGGAGGGCTACATGTTGGCACCCTCATGACCCAGAACATCCAGGGGGTCTGATGTAAAATGGCCAAGCTGTTGGAGTGTTGGGGAGGGCTGCGGGTTGGCACCCTCATGACCCAGAACATCCAGGGGGTCTGATGTGAAATGGCCCAGCTGTTTCAAGCTGGGAAGGCTGTCGGAGTGTCAGGGAGGGTTGCGAGTTGGCACCCTCATGACCCAGAATGTCCAGGGGGTCTGATGTGAAACAGCTCAGTTGTTTCAAGATGAGAAGGTTGTCTGAGTGTTGGGCAAGGCTTTGAGTCGGCACCCTCACAATTCAGAACATCCAAAAAATCAGTGAAATTCTGCTGTGTGACTGGATGAAACATGCCACTTGACTGTGCATTGTCTCACAACAACAGCAAACCTTCACTTATTTCTGGCCCTCAGAACCTGCTCACTGCCAGCCCAGACCAGAAGATCACACCACACATCAAACATAAAATGGCACAAGTAGACTGGCACATAAAATAATCAGCCAAAAAATCCTTTAGCACCTTATGTGCCTATCCCAACAGTTACTGTAACCCCCAAAACACTGCTCATAAATAATTAAATCACTTATCTGGTTGATCATGCCATTTGGTTTGTTCCCTTGCTGCTGGGCTTGATTTCACTTTCACTTTTGTTGTGTGGTTCAGGGGGCATCTATTTCAGTAACAGTTTTGAATAAAACGTTAAAATGTCATTGTGCTGTTGATAATGTGAAATCTAACTTCTCTGGTGTCCCAAATACTACTGATAGTAGTAAAGCGCCGCTGACTGTAGTAAAAGCGAACGAGTGAGTCGGCAGCTCGGTACTGCAGACAGTGAAACACGAGAGAGAGAGATGGTTGCTGTAGCAACCTCGTGCTTCACTGTCTACACTACTGAAGCCGCTGACTCCCTCACTCGCCTTTATTAGAGTCAGTGACAGTTTACTAGTAGCAGAAGTATTTGAGACACAGAAGAAGTTGAATTTAACATTATTACCAGCACAATGACTTTATTTAAAATTTATTCAAAACTGTTACCGAAATAGATGCCCGCTGAACCACGCAACAAAAGTTGAAGTGAAATCGAGCCCAGGAGTGAGGAAACCAAACAAATGTCAGCATCAACCAGACAACTAATGAAATTCATAAGCCACCAAAAAATGGCAAAATTATACATTTTCTGAAAAAAAAAACTACTTTTCAAACAACATGAAGTCTTGCTATATTATGACATATGCAGTGAGTCCCAATCTTCGAACTGCTCCGGAGGTGAAAGAGTTAACTTTCCACGCCAGGCATGGAACACTGAGCTCGAGCTCGGTTGAAACTCTGTCTGTTGTTCTTCAAACTCAAACCGTCAGATTCTTTACTCCGCCTCACTGAACAGTCGCTCCAGAGATTTCTCCTTCTGCTCGGTTCATTTTGTCGGTTAAAGTATTGTTTTTCTCGGTTTTCGACCGAAATTAAACCGCAGCTGGTCGGTTCAGACTCTGTCTGTGGTATTGTGAGTACTAGATAGGTTTTACATTGATTTCTATTCTGTGTGGAACTTGTAAACGGTTTATCGGTTTGGTTTGAACCGATCAGGTTGTTTAAAATATATTAATCTGTCATTTAGAGTGTGGTTTCCGGTTCTTATCGGTTCTAAAAAAAACGGATTTTATTACGTTTTTTTCCATGACCCGTGACACGGTTGGGAACCGATAAGAGGGTCTTACCTTGCGGATTGCCATAAACGGGTAAGTTTGGTTAGGCTGGCATTATGTCTGAGAAACCCAAAAGGAAAACCGGGCCCACTGGGTTTCAACACTGCAGTGTCTGTGGGGAAGTCTTTGCCAAGGCTGACCCCACACCACCTGTGTTTATTGTCTGGGGTTTGACCACCTCAATGCAGACTGCCAGATTTGTAAAAATTTTCCTGCAGCTACCCTGGAAAAGAGAGTTGGTAGGCTCAGGGAAAGGGAGGCCAAAAAGTCCGCTGAACTGGATAGCCAGCCCGGTTCGGTTCCAACCGAACCGGAGGGAGTGCCCTCTGACCAGGGCGAGACTTCCTCGGGCAAAAGGAGAGCCGACTCTGAGGAGTCGGTTCCAGCAAAAAGGACTAGGAAATCAGCTGTTGTGGAGCCAAAACTTTCCTCTCCAGCCACTGAAGAAATAGCCAAAGCGATTAAAATTGTCCAGTCGCTTTCCCCGGTTCCGACCGAACCGGCACTATCAGGTAAGCGCACGGTTCGGCCGGTTCCACCAGTTCAAGAGTATGATTTAGAGGAATATTATGAACTGGAGGAGGGGGAAGAGGAGTATGAGGAGAGTGAATGTGGATTTGAAAGTCTGGATGTGCCCATTGACCCGGACATCTCCCCAGACAGACCTTCAGGAGTGTCTCCTCCTAGGCTTTCTGAGTCCCCTTCTCATTTTATGTTTTATAAAAAAGTGGCTGAAACCCTCCAGCTCCCTATGGAGGAAGCTGTGGATGATCAAGAGGAGCCTGACTATGTGGAAATGATGGATATCCCAGAGTCTAGGAGACTGTCTATTCCTTTGCATAAATCTTTGGGAAACAAACAGTAAAATTCTAAAACTCCTCACACTATACCTCCTGTGGATAAGAGAATGGACAAGAAGTACACATTGTCAGGCTCTGATACGGAGTTCTTTACACAACAATGCAGCCATGTTAGTAGTGCAGGCTGCAGCCTGTGACAAGGCAAATATTCCCTTGGCTTCACACACCTGACAAGGACTCAGGAGGATTGATGCCATGGCAAAGAAACAGTACATGGTAGCATCCTTGGGACTCAGACAGGCAAATTATATGGCTTATGTTGCTAGATATCAGAAATCCAGATGGGATACTGTTATGGCTCTAGCAAAACAGGCCCCTGGCCAGCTTGCCAAGGAGCTGGAGCAGGTGGCTGCTGATGGTATTGAGGGATCCAAGGTGCAGTTCCATGCTGCAGTGGACTCTAATGATGTGTCATCAAGAGTCATGGCTACATCTGTGGCACTTCACAGAATGGCTTGGCTCAGATGTACTAGCCTGTCACAGGATACCCAGACTATGGCCATGGATTTTCCTGTTGTGGGTAATTCTCTGTTTGGGGAGCAGACAGAGAATTACATGAAGAAAATGGATGCGTATAGGACCACCTATAGGAGTGCACAGGCCAAGGAAAGGCAGGCCACTCCTCAAAGGCAGCTTCCCAGGGGCAGGGGCAGGCCTTTTTATAGGCCTTTTTAACAAGCCCAGGCCTCCTCTTCTGCTTATGCCCAGAGGGGGTTCTTTAGAGGGAGAGGCAGACGGAGTACAAGCAGGTCTGCTTCCACCCCTCAGCCTGAAGCCCCTGCCAAACAGGCACCCTGATGGGGTTGCCAGGGCCGATTCTCAACTACCTGTAGGGGGCAGGCTGGCTTACTTTGTCCAGGACTGGAAGTCTCTGACATCAGACAAGTGGGTCCTGGAAGTAGTAAGCCAGGGACTGGTTCTCAGCTTCAAAAAATTTCCAAAGATGAGAACCAGATCCTTTCCACCTGCAAATCCATCAGAGGCACTTGCCCTAGAGGCAGAGGTATCTTCCCTCCTGGCTCTCAGAGCTGTGGAAAGGGTTCCACCCCTACACCAGGGCAAAGGATTGTACTCCAGGTACTTCCTTACCCCAAAAAAGACAGGAGAATGGCGGCCCATCCTGGATCTCAGATATTTAAACAAGCACCTTTTAAAACCAAAATTCAAAATGGTGACTCTGGGAATTATTCTACCCTCTCTAAGGCCAGGGGACTGGCTAGCGTCCCTGGACCTCAAGGATGCCTACTTCCATATGCTCATCAGAAGCTCCCATAGAAAGTACCTCAGGTTCGAGCTGCCCTCAGACCATTACCAGTTCAGAGCAATGCCCTTTGGCCTCACCTCTGCTCCAAGGGTATTCACAAAATGCCTGGCAGTAACAGTTGCCTACCTAAGAAGGCAAAAAATTGCCATCTTCCCTTACCTGGACGACTGGCTCATAGTAGGCCAGTCTCCAGACCAAGTCAAGTTACATCTACAGATAACTCAGCAACTGCTCACCTCTCTAGGTTTCCTTCTGAATCTTTCAAAGTCAATTCTAGAGCCTGTCCAGCTCCTCACCTTCATAGGCACAGAGCTGAACACAGAGAAAGCCAGAGCCTTCCTTCCTTTGGACAGGGCAAGGACACTGGTCTCTCTGGCCTCCTCATTCACTCTGCTGGTCTCTCGACCAGCAAGGCATTTTCTACAGCTCCTAGGGCACATGGCTGCTTCTATAGCAGTAGTGCAGGGAGCAAGATTTCAAATGAGGGACATCCAGTTCCATTTGAGAGCCTTTTGGTCTCAAAGGAAAGACCCTCTAACCAAATTGATCCCAGTAACTCGAACCCTGATCCAAGCCCTGCAGTGGTGGCAGGATCAGAGCAATCTGAGACAAGGGGATCCCTTTGTCACTTAGTCTCACTCCTTAATCCTTACTACAGATGCATCCCTCTTGGGGTGGGGAGCTCACATGGGCGACCTCACTACCCAGGGATTGTGGTCCCCTCAGGAATCTCTGCTCCACATCAATCTGTTGGAACTCGGAGCAGTTTTTCTAGCACTTCAAGTTTTTTCCAAATCTGTTCAGAACAAAGTTGTACAGGTCAGAACAGACACCACCACCACAATGTGGTACATCAACAAGCAAGGAGGCACTTGGTCTACGGCCTTGTGCACCGAAGCAATGAAGTTGTGGTCTCTGGCTTACTCCCTGAACACCTCCTTTACGGCAGTTCACCTCCCAGGCAAGGACAATGTCCTGGCAGATACTCTCAGCAGGATTTCCCAGGGCCATCATGAATGGTCACTGGATCCCCTGGTCCTGGAGGTAATATTTGCCAGATGGGGCACCCCGCAGATAGATCTTTTTGCAGCCCCAGACAATCACCAACTTCTCCTTTTTTGCTGCAGGCCCCAGTGTTGGCCTGGTCCTCTGGATGCCTTAGGTCTCAATTGGGAAGGGAAGTTTCTATGCTTTTCCCCTTTCTCTCCTGTTCAAAGTGTTAGTCAAAATCAGATCTCAATCCTGCAAGATGATCCTGATTGATCCAGATTGGGCCAGACAACCGTATCCACTCTACTGTCCTTAGCAGTCCATCTTCTCCTGTGTCTCCCAGGAATCACAACCTGTTAACCTGTGCTCAGGGGAGGGTTTGGTACCCGAACCTCAAATCTCTCAGTCTCAAGGCCTGGCTCTTGAAGAGTTTGCTGATCTACACCTCTCCTAAGTGTAATGGATATATTGAAGGCTTCTAGGAAACCTTCCACCAGGGCTACCTATAACTCCAAATGGAAGAGGTTTTCCATATGATGCTCTGGGAAGCATATTTCCCCAGAATCTGCTGATTTACCCACAGTCCTGGATTATATGGTCCATTTAAATACCTTGGGGCTGAGACCAGCTACCCTAAAAGTACATTTGGCAGCTGTGTCTGCCTTTATTTTAGCAGGTAAACCCTCTTCTCTTTCAGCTCATCCTGTATTCTCTAAGTTTTTTTAAGGGATTGCTTCACACCAACCCTCCATTCAGGGACCCTGCTCCTGTCTGGGATCTTAATGTTTGCATTGCTCAGTTTATGCAACCCCCCCTTTGAGCCTTTGTCTTCAGCAGAGCTTAAGTACTTGACTTGGAAGACTGTGTTTCTGGTAGCTATTACTTCTGCCAGACGCATAAGTGAATTACAAGCCTTGTCAGTGGAGCCTGATTTTATCTCCTTTCATAGAGATAAGGTGGTCCTCAGGACTAACAGGAAGTTCTTGCCTAAGGTGGTTTCAGATTTCCACCTTAATCAATCTATTTCCCTTCCAGTGTACTTCACTGACCATTCCTCCTCTGGCGAGAGGAGGCTGCATAGTTTAGATGTGAAGAGAGCCCTTAGTTACTACATAGAGCGTACCAAGGGTCACAGGTTTGACTCCCTCCAACTGTTCCTCACGTATGGCGAGGTTGGTAAAGGGAAACCTGCCACTAAAAGATCCATTGCCAGGTGGATTGTCTCTTTTATCCAATTCTGTTATGAAAAGCTGGGTAAGTTTCCTCCCTCAGGCCTGAGGGCTCACTCTACCAGAGGTACAGCTGCTTCCCGGGCTGCTGCCAGGGACATCCCTATTTTAGAGATATGTCAAGCAGCTACCTGGAAAACAGTTCAAACTTTTACCAAGCATTACTCCCTGGACATCCAGGCTAGGAGTGATGCTCGGTTTGGCACAGCTGTGCTTCAGAGCCTATTTCCTAGGTAGGTTCTGACCCTCCTCCATGGAGGTACTGCTGTGTAGTCTGCATATGTCATAATATAGCAAGACTTCATGTTGTTTGAAGAAAAAATTACTCACCTTAGTAATGTTGTTTCTTCTAATGGAGTCTTGCTATATTATGACCTCCCCCGCCTGCCCCTCTCAGAACCTCTGTTTTTGGGATGTGGGTGGGCAGTGCAGTGTTGGCACTTAGTAGATGCCCACCTTGTTGTTTTCACCCCTCCTTTTTTGGGGTGACTTGGTGTTGTGTTTTTCATTTTTTGGGCCTCCTGACTTGAGTCATTGTTTTGGGACCAAAAAATGTGTTATTATGTTTAGTAGCCAGTTGGCTAGTGTAGGTTTACAGCTTCCACACAGGACCTCAGTGAGTTTAGCTCGAAAAGATCTGACGGTTTGAGTTTGAAGAACAACAGACAGAGTTTCAACCGAGATCGAGCTCAGCGTCCCATGCCTGGCATGGAAAGTTAACTCTTTCACCTCCGGAGCAGTTCGAAGGTTGGGACTCACTGCATATGTCATAATATAGCAAGATTCCATTAGAAAAAACAACATTACTAAGGTGAGTAATTTTTTCTTACTTTACCTCCAATAGCTCCATATGAAGTCCGAACAATCCATTGTTTACCTGACACAAAATGGTCACCCAGGAGGTAACGAGTTAAGTACAAAATAGGCACTAATGTTTTCACCCCACACCCCAAATAATTGCCCATTTTATAAGTCTTGTAATCCACTATAGAGCATGTACCACACTCTGATATATGCATGCCTTTGTTTGTTGAGTGCCCTTGGTCTCCCAACACACTCAAGGCGTGCGTGTATCAGAGCATGATCACATGCCTGGTAGTGGATTATCTGTTACATACATATATATATATATATATATATATATATATGTATATATCTGTATATAAGCAGATATATATATTTTTCTGGTACTGTATTGTTTGCTGACATCATCTCGTTGACAGCACTAGCCTAAATGTAATTGTTATTTTAACTCTGAGCATTTACTAAATATGAATGGTTTAAGATGTAATGAATGGGTCACACTTATAAAATAGGCAGAGGATTTTGAACAATCTGATTGGTTCATAGCCATACATTACAAGTGTCTACTGCACGACTAAATACAAGTCCTACCAATCCAGTAGACCATGTAGTAGGGGGACAAAAGCAATTGTGCCTGTTGATCATGATTCTCAACATGTAAAGGCCAGCGCTGGCCCTAGCTTCTCCAGGGCCCTGTGTGAACCTGCTTGCTGGCACCCCATATCAGAAGTCGTGAAGCCCCCAAGGATCATCATCGTCCCTATCCTGGCCTCCCTGTAGCTTCATTTTTAGCTAGTTTTGTGCCATTTTTGCACTCTACTTAAATAAGTACATACAGGACAAGGAAGAAGTAGGCCAGCTGGACAGCTGAGTTTTTTTGGGTTCCCTTCTGCTCTTGAGGCGCTGTGCGAATGCACAGTTTGCAACCCCTTAAGGCCAGCTCTGGTAAAGGCCTTTATTTTTATTCTCTAAACTACAGGATTTGCTATGCAGAAAACTACCGCTGTGGATGACACAGTAGGACAAATGTCCTAAAGCACAAAAAAAGTTCATAGAGGTGAAGTAATTATTTTATCAACAATACTTGTAAAGCTAATCTTTTGAATGCATACATGATTCAGCACATTTTTATTCCTTATGATGTAAAAAAAGCCCATTTTATAAGCAGAATAAGACACTCTGGGGATGTGCATTAGACAGCTCTAATGCACACCCCATTGTGTTATTTTACTTACATATTTAATGGAATTTGTGATAAATCATGGGTAATTTCAGATAAATAGGCAGCCCTGAATTAGGGGCTATTTGTTATGTAGCTGCTTTGAAAGCTTAAAACATACTTGTCATTGTACAGAAGCCGTTACATCATTGAGATGTTTTACATTGCACTTGTTATTTATTGTTATTTTAACTTTTGAGGTATAGACGCAGCAAAACAATGTTGAAGAGTACTACAGTATAAGTTTTTTGCCACTGCTGCCTCTGCACTGGCACTTGAGTGCTCACAGCCAAATAATTCTGTGTGAAAAAGCATGATCTTATTTCAGTCACAGTTACAGATTCCTCCTGCTAAAATCTAACAAAGTAACTCTTTGGTAAATAAACATTTCTTTTGTTGCTATTATTGTGTGTCTTTTTACTTTTAAAAAAATTGATAAAGGCCGGCCCGGTGGCACTGAGGGCTAAGGCGCTGGACATCTAACCTCACGTCATGCTGGCGAACCGGGTTCGGGAGTGAGCCCGGGCCGTCTGAGGTCGGCAAGGGGGCAGAGCTGGATGGAGCGGCCGACAGGCACGCTCTCCTCTCCTTTCCTGGGAGGTGGGATGGCTCCTCTCGGCTGATGGCTGCCACCTGGTGGAGGCTGGGGACAGCACGGGCCAGGAGAGGAGCCTGGCGCTAGGCCAATGAGGTGTGAGGAAAGGGGCTGTTACTGGGACTGTGGGACTAATGCGTGCCTCCACATGCATGCGTACCCACTCCCAGGGCCCAAGGAGAAAAAAGACAAGGAGGAGAAAACATCGCCGGTGGCAGGATGGCGACCAACTCCCCGCAGACACCACTCCCGGGCTGGGCATAAGGTAAGTCCCGGTTATTCCGGGGACGGGCTTGGGGGTCCCAGATTGGGGCAGCCAGGCGGAAATGCAAAAAATCTGATAAGATAAAAAAAAAAAATTGATAAAGGTCTGGGGGTAGAAATAATGAAAGATGCTAACAACTACAATGACATCAGAGTACTGTGGGACTGAGATCAGGAAAGGAGCAGCAGTGAAACAGAACAGTGGTTTGATGCTGCGGTAAGTTTGAGCAATCATGTGTTTATGAAATACAGATGATCTTCTTAGAATCAGTCTTCTCCATAGAGTCTTACTTTTTAGCCTAAGCTGGAGGCAGTAGGATCCCAGGGGGCCTGCAATGGATGGTGGTTCATGGCGCCTGCATGACACTGTGTGGTGACACGTGCCTGCCAATAACCACTGCTGGCCCACTCGCTCATCTCAGTTCTGTTTTTCGTGTCATCCAGTGCATGCCGTGGAAGTGAGTTGCATGTCCTCAGTTCACCTACATTCCCCTCTTCATCGTCTAACTTTCATGTTATAATTTTTTGGAATGCCAAAGTCATCTAAGAAGGGCCAGGGCCTTTTTTCCATTGTTTGCATGTGTGGTAAGAACATTGGCTATGACAATGGGTATTTGCAGTATTTCTCTGGCATTGGACCAGGCCAGACAGGGAGCCCCATGACACCTGCTTCTCCTTAGACTGCTGCACCCTCCACATTTGGAGTCTGTAGCTGGGCCATCTGGTCCCAACCTTTTGGTGGCAGGTGTCAGACCTGGAGATCTGAAGCTGGAACTTAGGACCCTTCTCCCGCATCCCCTCCCCACTCTTTGAAGTTGGGCAAGGTTCAGAGCTCTTATCCCTCTCCACCCCACTGGAGTTATGTTGGAGTGTCGAGGGGTAATGTCAAGTGAATTGCTGGCTGTTTCTAGGAAGCCAGTGGAGAACCTACTGTGGTCCATTCGCCCTAGGAAATGGACTACCCTGGCTTTGGGATCAAGGTCTTTGGCCTTGTCAGCACTGACCATCGGTGTCACCCAGGTTGTTGTCAGCATTCACGGTGATGACGCTGAGTGTATCTCTTGACACCTGTGCCAACTCTGATGCTGACACCATTTGTGGTGTTGGTGCCAGGTCAGTGCTGCGGGCATCACCGGTCTTCAGTGCCAGTTTGAATGACAACCTTGGACTCCTTGCCACTGAAGAAGCTGTCAGCATCGAGCTTGGTGTTAATTTTATTTTCTTTTAATTTTTTTAGTTGTTTAACCAGGAGTAGCACACTAAGCTGAAAGCTTTTTTTACAGGTGCAACCTGGGAGCACAGGGAAGTTAAGTGACTTGCTCAGGATCACACAGTATGCAAGTGGAAGCTGTGGGATTCAAACCCAGGTCTGGTCTGCTGGATGTCACCAGATTTACAGCTCAGAGCCTTAAACCACTGTGCTATACTGCCTCAATGCTGGGGTCATTCCACCTGTTGGTTCCAAAGGGGCCTTGGTGCCCGGGACATTGGAGCATCAGGTATCGGTGCCACTAGTGGTGCCGACTAAGGCAGCGATGGCGGCTTTGGTGCCGAGTTCTCCCTTGGCTCTGGAATTGGCATCAGTGCTGTGCCTGAGTCAGACTCTTCAGAGGGGCCTACATTGCTCCTGGCTCTTTCTGCCTGTTCTGAGGTTCACCCCAAGGCCATTGCTCTGCCACCTACTCCATCATATGAGAGCCAGCAGTGAGAGGTTCTGCTGATCCTCCCCAGGGCGTGGGTGTCACCAGAACCTTAAGGCCCTTCTCAGGCATGGGTACCACAGCTCAGCAGGCTGTTCTGTCTCCCCTTCCCTGGTAATGGCTGCAAGAGCCTCATGAGTGAGTAGACAGAATGCCCATGTTCCTCACCTCCTGAGCCTCTTAAGTAGGAACAGAACCACGCATGGGTTGGTAACATAGTCACGGTACAGAGATTCTTGTATGGACCCAGTTCAGGGTCCCTTCCCTGGTGCCTAACCCAGGTAGTTTCCACACCTCTTCTCCCTCAATATCCTCCTCTGAGGACAGTGAGGCAATTTGTGTGGGAGATATTCCAGGCATTTGACGTCCCAGTATTCACAGGTCGTGATCCTGTTACCCTAGCATTGGGACTTCTTGGGTTTCAAATACTGACATCTGTGTTGTTTCTCCCTGACCAAGAGCCATGAGGAAGCATCCAGGTATTTGAGCTCTGCTAATAACATGAGCTCAGACTTC
The DNA here is from genome assembly GCA_016271365.2 of Neoceratodus forsteri. Classification (NCBI taxonomy): domain Eukaryota; kingdom Metazoa; phylum Chordata; order Ceratodontiformes; family Ceratodontidae; genus Neoceratodus; species Neoceratodus forsteri. The sequence continues at coordinate 140,203,603 of CM057453.1, forward strand.
TCTTGTGTCTCAAATACTTCTGATACTAGTGAAATATAGCTTCCCTGTATAAGGATAAGAAGATTACAGTGATGGTTCCATCCTTTGTGTCTAAGGTTTCCTCAGCCTTCCATGTGAACCAGGAAGTTTGCCTGCTATTGTTCTGTCTGAAGCTGGCAAATCCGACAGAAAAAGAATTTCGCAAGCTGGATTTGCACAGGGCAGTTAAGACGTATCAAAAGAAGACAGAGAAGTTCAGAAAGTTTGAGTTTGTCCTATTTGGAGTACCAGAGAAGGGTCAGAAGGGTTCTAAGACCACCTTAACCAGGTGGATGAGGGCTTGCATCACCAAGGCGTATGTGGCTGAGCAGAAGAAAGCATCCGCTGTGATCAGAGCGCACTCTACCAAGGCTGTGGCTACATCCTGGGAGGATCTAAGAGAAGCCTCTGTGTTGGAACTGTGCAAAATGGCGATGTCATCCTCCGTTCACACATTCACTACACCCTACAGATTGGATGTCTAGAGCTCTGCAAATGCAACCTTTGGGTGCAGAGTTTTGCAGGCAGTGGTTAGCAGATGAGGGATGTTTTGGCCCTTACATGTTATATGGGACAGTTTTCTTCCCCGCCCAACTGTGGAACCGTTACTGTGTATTAGAACCAATATGTATGAACTTTGCGTAGACAATGTGGATTGATGTAGAAAGGAGAAATTCCTTCTTACTTACAGTAGTTTCCATTTCTGTTAGCTCATATGGTGTCAGTGGTGCCTCTTCTGGGAGCCTCTGACTCCTGTTGAATATATATATATATATATATATGTATATACACACACGTTATCTATGGAAATTTGATTCAACATAAATAATCATCTACAATTGCAGTTACTCTTCAGGAATTGTCTGCCAGCCATGGACATCTCTATATTATTCTAGACTTTACAGGTCAGCAGGTTAACAGGTTATGATTTTTTAGTGTTGTTTGGTGCTTCGTCATACCTGGTTAGTGCTTTACTTGTTCTCTACAGTTGTATTGAAACGTTGTTTTTTCTTAATACCGAAACATCTTTATGTAGGAAGTGTTGTTAGCAGTGAGATAAGGTCAGAGGAACAGTGGCCTGGCACTCAAAGAAATTTATAATTTGTCGGCAAATAAGGACCGCTTGGCCAACCCAGCCTGCCCATTTTTCCCTACCTATTCTTTCACTGCAGATGCTGCCTGATCTCTGGTTACCTCCCCATACCCCATTTCCCAACTAAGATTCCCTTGTGCCTTTCCATGCATGCTTGAAGCCCATCACTGTTTTCATTCCATTACCTCAGCTAGAAGATTGTTCCAAGCATCTGTCACTCTTTCCGTGAAGAGTACTTCCTCATGTTCCTCCTAAATTTTCCCCCTTCCAACTTTATTACATGCCCCTTTGTTCTTGAGCACCTTCTCCTCTGAAAAATACTCCCCTCCTGCACCTTGTTCACCCCAGTGAGGTATTTATAGGTCTCTATCATATCCCCCCCTTCCCTCCTCTCTTCTAAGGTGTACATGCTGAGATCCCTTAGTCTCTCTTCATAGGCCTTTATGATGCAGCCCCTGCACCATTTTAGTTACCCTCCTCTGGACAGCTTCCACCCTGCCTATGTCCGCCTTGACATGTGATTGCCAAGGCTGAACACAGTACTCCAGGTGGGGTCTCACCAATAAGCTATTTTCTTCGAGGATATCTTTGATCAGGCCACAGCTATGGAACTATAGCCGTCAGGCAGTAGGACCACACAGAAACTTTTTGCTAGCAGTCTACTAGGGGCTGCTGCCGCCGCCATCAGATGTCGACATCCCAAAGGACATATATGTGAGTGGTCCCACTCTCTCCTCAGGTCTTTTCCCAGTGGAGACCATACTAGCTAGACTGTACAGAGGAGTCCTTGTTGCAGTCGACTGCCAAATTTCTAAACTTTATTTTTTCTCACCCTTGTACACAATCACTTTATTTTAAAGTGCTTGCATGTCATTGTGTATGTTGAGGACAAAAGACACCGCAAAACTCTTCCACTACTGCAGGTGCAGTAAAATAATCGACTCCCAATGATAAGCACAATGTCTGTGTCTGCTGTCTCAGACCAGGCCATGATGTTAAGGCCTTCGAGATCTACTTGAAGTTTAACTAGCCTACCCAGCAACACTGTCAAAATGCCCGGAAACCCTTTCTGTTAGAGTGGCAGGTAGACAGAATGGAGATCGAGCTCTTCGCCATCGCTGACCAATCCCTTGGGTTTTGTCTTCCCAGGCCTGGGAGAAGATTTAGTTGAAGCACAGTCACTGAGAGAGGGAACGGAGTAAAGATAAACCCCCCAGGTGTGCTCCCAGTCACTACTTCCTTCAGAGCAAGCCACTGCAGTGGTTCACTGTCGACACCTCCTGCCATTCAGGCCTCAGTATCCTCAAGGCTGGCTCTGGCAGTGAGTTCCACCAGACCTCCCATGGCCTGCGAAGGCCCGTTGACATGGGGGCTACCCTCGTTGATGCCACAAGCCCTGCCACTCAGACCTCAGGACTCCAGCCCATCCCGTCAACATCACAAGGTGCCCCCGTGCTGCAGGCCACTGTTGACGTCCAGATGGTGCTCTCTTCTTTTGTGCAGATAATTCAGCACCTTCTATTGTCTCCTCCTATACCAGGCGTGATGATGATGAGACCACCTAGAGCAGCCCCCGCGTTGACGCCTGCTAGGCCGACGTGCCCTATGTACTCTCTGGTCTCACAAACCCAGGTCAGGGGTCAGACAACAGAGTAAAAGCAGAGCAGGGTCAGCCTTGCCAGCCACAGCCTCTTCTGTAAGTGCCCAGTCCAAAGCCCCTAGAGGTGGGTGTGCAGCCCTCACCGCTGGATCTGCTTCTGCATGACTCCTAGCTATCCCCCCCCCCAGTGCTAAATTCAGGAGATGGTGGTAGGGGGTTGTTTTTTCCTCCAGCTAGAGCACTGGTGGGAACTCACTACAGACGCTTCGGTCCAGCAGTTAATAGAACAGGGCCATGCTCTAGAATTTCAGGAGCTGCTTCCAGACCTGTCACCTGGTTTCTCAATCTATCCTCCAGACCACATACCAGTGCTACTAGAGGAAGTACGTACACTGTTACAGAAGAGGTCTATAGAGCCAGTTCCCTTGCAACAAAGGAACACAAGGTTCTACTCTCATTTCTTTCTCTTCCCCAAATCCACATTGGACTCGAGGCCCATTCTGGATCTGAGAAATCAGGATTTCTACATCCCGTACAGGAAGTTCAGGATGGTCACTCTGCAAGGCCTGCTGCCACATCTGAAACAAGGGGACTGAATATGCTACTTGGCCATGCAGGATGCTTATCTGCATATCAAGATTTTCTCCTCTCACAGGATGTACCTCAGGTTTTTGTTCCGGGGGAGCACAACTAGTTCACAGTATTGCCCTTCGGCTTATCGTCTGCACCATGGGTATTTACCAAATGCTTGGCAGTGGTGGCAGCCAGGAAAGAGGGTCTGTATGTCTTCCCCTACCTAGATGACTAATAGCTCAAATCTCAGTCCAAGGAGCAACTCTCTCAGACCCTAGCATGTACCAGGCAACTGTTCAATGCCTTAGGGATCACTGTCAGCCTGCCCAAGTTCATCTCAATCCCTTGTCAGTGCCTGCAGTACATAGAGGCAATACTGGACATGGCCCAAGGCTTAGTCTTTCTGCCTCAGGACAGGGCAGAACGCCTCAAAGCTCAGGCCCAGTTGATTTCTCAGAGCAGGTGTGTCACAGGCAGCACATTCCTGAGACTGTTGGGTCTGATGGCAGCAGCCATTGTCACGGTACCCATAGCATGGCTTCACATGAGGATTCCCTAGCAGACTTTGAGAGTCCAGTGGGATCAGCACACCGACGATCTAGAACAGCAGGGTCTAGTAACTTCTCCTGTCTGCAAGGTGCTACAGTGGTGGATGGAACCCAGCAACTTGCTAAAAGGAGTTCCCTTCCTCATTTCCTCCCTTCATCAGATTCTCATCATAGACGCTTCAGGGCTGGACTGGGGGGGCACATCTGGGCCTTCATCAGACACAAAGAATGTGGACCAAAGTGGAGCCCTCTCTCCACATAAATGTCCTAGAGATGAGGGCCGTTCTGTATGTTTGCAAGCCTTCCAGAACCATCTGTCCCCAGGACCTCTGTTGCTGCAGACGTACAACCTCAGTGTGGTTTACTACATAAACAAGCAAGGGGGGGGATCATTCCTAACCCTGTGCAGGGAGGCGATGAGAGTTTGGTACTGGGCACCAGAACATGATCTAGAACTGTTGGCCGTCCAAGTTCCTGGCAGACGGGCTAAGTAGGTCACAGTCCAGCATGCATGACTGGGAGCTGCTGACCTCAGTAGTAGAAGACCTGTTCGACAGGTGGGGTTGTCTAGAGTGGGACCTTTTTGTGTCCGCACTCAATGCAAAACTGCTGCATTTCTGCTTGCTCGATCTAGGAGTGTTCTGGCAAGAGATGCGTTGTCCTTTTCTTGGAAAGGGAGGTTCCCTTTTCTGCATTTCCTCCCTTTCCTCTGATTCATAGCGTGCTAATCAAGCTACAAACAGATGGAACCACTCTAATTTTTGTGGCTCCCTTCTGACCTCATCAGATATGGTTTCCATTGCTGTAGCAATTAGCAGTGAAACCACCAGTACCCCTGCCCCTGTGCAAGGGCTTGCTGTCACAGGAACAAGGAACCCTGGTCCATCCGGACCTCAGGTCATTCCATCTCTGTGCCTGGCTCCTGAAGGCATAGCCATTGCGAGATTTGGAGTGTCCCCAAAAGTGGCTTATGTCCTGGTGGCTGCCAGGAAGCCCTCCACAAGGGCTACTTACTCCATGAAGTGGAAGCATTTTGTTTTGTGGGCTGCTTCACATCACCTGGATCCATTTACTTGCCCAGCGAATCAGATACTGGAATACTGTCCTTGTCAGATTCAGGATACTCCTTATCAAAGTGCATTTGGCTACTATATCAGTCTTCCACATGCCTATTGAGGGTTTTACTGTGGTTCAGCTGGATGTGGCCCGTATGTTTTTGCGAGGCATTCTGCACTTGAATCCTCCCATTCACAGTCGAGTCCCAGTTTGGGACTTGAATTTTGTGCAAGAGAAGTTGACATTGGCTCTTTTTGAGCCAGCCACAACTTGCGAGCTACGTTTTCTGTCATGGAAAGCATTATTTTTAGATGTTGTTACTTCTGCTTGAAGGATTTTCTGAGCTTCCTTATTTGATTTTCCACAAAGACAGAGTGTCTTCATGTATCAACCCTAAGTTTTTACTAAAGGTGGTGTCGGAGTTTACTCTAAGTTAAACCATCCACCTACCAGTTTATTTTCCTCAGCATGCCAATCCAGTGGAAGCGTTGCTGCATACATTAGATGTACATAGAATACTCTGGTATTATGTTTACTGCATGAAGACTGCGCCTGGGGAAGAGGGTGTTCCAGTTTCTAAACCGTGCTTGTCCAAATGGTTGGCCAGCTGTATTACTTTCTGTTACAGGAAGTATGGTAAGGTAATTCTGGGGTTGTTCGTGGCCATTCAACCAGAGGCATGGCCACTTCTGTTGCCTGTTTCAGAAATGTTTTAGCTGCAGAAATCTGTGCTGCTTCTACTTGGAGTACTGTCCACACTTTCACAAAGCACTACACTCCAGACATTGGCTCTAGGAGAGGGCTGGCTTCGATCTGGCTGTGCTTCAAGGCCTCCTTTCTTAGGCCTCTAACCTCCAGCCACCCACACTGTCTCTCTGTCAGTAAATTGTAAGCACTTGTGGGAAAAAATCCTGATACGTGTCTAATCAAGTCAGGCGCAGAAGTAGAGATCTCTGAAGAGGAAATTCTCATAAAATAAAAATTATTAAAGAGCACACTGTACCAGGTCTCGATAAGATCACGGGGAGTATGATAAAGTGTTTTTTTTTTTGTACATTCTTTTTCTGCTCCAACCATTGGGGAACTCTCTCCGGCATCCACCACCACCGCAAGCTCTACCCTCCCACCTGAAGCTCTCTCCCCCCCCCCCGCATCAGCCTGGCAGATCCCCTGGCTCTGCACCCCTCAAGGTGGGTCTGCCCAGGGCGCTCTATCTTCAATTTGCTGTGCTGGCTGTGCAGTCGGGCCTGGAGAGGAGCAAAGCCCAGTGCTGGAGTGTGGCTCGGCTGGGCGGAGGTGCCATCGCTTATTCCTGAGGATGGGGATTTCTTAGAAATGTTCCTCCCTTGGAGCGTGGCATGCAATGACACATGCGCATGGCTGCCCTGTTGGCGTCTGCCACGCTCCAGCCCCTACGCTGGCTGGTGTACCTGCAGTACCCCCGATCTCCATCGGGGGCCACCAGGATACCAAGCAACCCTGGATCCCTCCATAGGGAAAGGAGAGCTGTCCTCCAGATGCTCCATCCTCTCCCTCTCCCTCTCCTGCCGACCCCCGGCAACCCAAGTCCATCACTGAACCTGGGTCGCCGGCGTGGCGTGAGGTGTGGCGTCCTGCGCCTCAACCCTCTGCACCACTGGGCTGGCTGAGTATGATAAAGTTGATGGTTACCCATTTGATTTGTCCATTTAAAATACTGTTTGAAAACAACATAAACCATAGTGAAGTTTCAAGCGACTGGAAAATAACACGTGTGACACTGCTATCAAAAAAGGGAGAAAAACATGTTTTTGAAAATTATAGGCTGATAAGCTTAACATCAGTTATTGGGAAAATGTTGGAAAGCATTATTAAAGACAGAATTAACTTATTACTAGGTGACATAGATGCTCATCAACACAGTTTTAAAAAAAGTAGATTTTGTGTGACTAACCTACTATGTTTTTATGAAAACATAAATAGTAAATTAGATAAAATTCTTTGAGATATCCTAGTTTTAGATTTCAGCAAGGTATTCGACCTGGTGCCACACTGGGCTGTAGTGAAAAAACTAAATGCTTACAGCGTTGATGTAACACTTATAGCCTGGATTTCTAAATAGTTGAAAGAATGAACAAAGGATACAGGTTAGAGGCTTTGTGTCTGAGGATGGAGTTGTGTCAAGTGGAATGCCTCAGGGATCAGTTTGGGGCCCTCTTATTTTCCAAATATTTATAGCTGACCTACCTAAGAATTTAAATAGCTGGCACACTAAATATGCCGACGATTCTAAAATAGGTGGAACATGTAATGACCTGGAGGAAACGCATAAAATCCAGCAAGACTGTGACAGTATTTCTAAGTGAACATCTGATTGGAAGATGTAGTTCATCGTGGACAATGCAAGGTGATGCACTTGGGAGATAGGAACAAGAAACAGGCTTATTTCTTATACGGCAGCCAACTTTCTGAAACACAGATAGTTTTTGAATGATCGATGCCCAACGAAGCATATAAATGAGGCCATCAAAAAGGCAAATAAGTGTTATGGTCAATTAGGAGAAATATAAAATCTCGAGATCCTGCAGTACCTGCACCTTTGTATAGGGCATACGTTTGTCCATACTTAGATTATGGGTCACAATTTGATGTCCGTTTAGAAAAAAGGATATCTTCCAAATTGAGAGCATTCAAAATAGGATCACTAAGCACATGGTGGGGTTACAAAATCTTACTTATGTAGAGAGATTGTTTTAATTAAAACTTGCATCGCTTGAACAAAGACATTTGAGGGGGGACTTGTTAATGATAAGAGAAATTGTTTAGGACCCATATTTAATGAATAATATGGGATTTGGAGTCTAGCATGGTGGTATTACAACTAGAGAGCACAAATATCAGATCAAGGGAAAACATTTTGGGGAAAGTATTATTCAAACAACTTGAAGTCTTGCTGTATTCTGACAAGTGCAGTTAGCCCCAGACTTTAAACTGCCCCGGAGAACAAAGGGTTAACATTTCTATGCAGAGCATAGAATGCTGAGCCTGAGCTCGGTTGATGTCTCTGTCTGTTTCCCTTTGAACGCTAACCGTCAGATTCTTTACTCCGCCTCACTGAACAGTCGCTCCGGAGATTTCTCCTGCAGCTCGGTTTGAAAGTCGGTTTAAGTGTCGTTTTTTCATCGGTTTCCAACTAAAAAAAGTTTCCCGCATACCTCGGTTCAGTCTTTGTCTGTGGTATCGTGAGTATTAGATAGTTTTGTACTGTGTTTCTGTTTGGAACTTGTAAAAAGTGTGGATCGGTTCGGCCGAACCGATCATTTGTTTAATTCTTGTGTAAATTTTAGTGTGTGGTTACCGGTTCTTATCGGTTCTAAAAAGCGTGTTTGAAGCGTTTTTTCAAGACCCTGTGACACGGTTAGGAACCGATAAGGAGTCTTGCCTGACGTTCCGAAAAAGGATACGCTTATTAGGTTACGTGGCTCGAGAAACCCAAGAAAAAAACCGGCCCACTGGGTTTCAACACTGCAGTGAGTGTGGAGAGGTCTTTGCTAAGGCCGATCCCCACACCACCTGTGTTTATTGTCTGGGGTTTGACCACCTCGATTCAGACTGCCAAATTTGCAAGAATTTTCCCAAATCTACCCTGGAAAAGAGATTAGGTAGACTGAGGGAAAAGGAGGCTGAGAAGTCCTCTGACCTGGATGGCCAGCCCAGTTTGGTTCCGACTGAACCAGAAGGAGTGCCCTCTGACCAGGGCGATACTTCTTTGGGCAAAAGGAGAGCCAATCCCGAGGGGTCGGTTCCGACAAAAAGAAAGCGCAAAGACAAATCGTCCGGTTCGGATCCAGAAGTTCATGTTTCGACTGCCGAAGAAATAGCCAGAGCGATTCGGATTGTGGAATTGCTTCGCGCGGTTCTGACCAATCCGGCACCTTTTGGCAGGGGCTCGGTTCGGTCAGTTCTCCCGGTTCACTATTATACTTTGGAAGAATTTTATGAACCGGAGTTTGAGGAGGAGGGGGAATATGATGATGATGATGGTGATGGTGAAAGTCTAGATGTGCCTGTGGAACCGGACATCTCCCCAGACAGACCTTCAGGTGTATCCCCTCCTAGGCTTTCTGAGTCCCCTTCCCACTTTATGTTCTACAGAAAGGTGGCTGAGACCCTCCAACTTCCTATGGAAGAGGCAATGGAGGATCAGGAGGAGCCTGATTATGTCGAAATGATGGACATCCCAGAGTCCAGGAGACTGTCTGTTCCCCTCCACAAATCTTTTGGGAAACAGACATAAAAAATTCTGAACTCTCCCAATTCTATACCTCCTGTGGACAGAAGAATGGACAAGAGGTATACATTCTCAGGCTCAGAAACAGAGTTTTTATACCAGCAATGCAGCCATGTTGGGGTTGTGCAGGCTGCTGCCTGTGATAAGGCACGCATTCCTTGGCTTTACACCCCCCAGTCAAAGACTCTAGGAAGGTTGATGCCATGGCAAAAAGCTGTACATGGCATCTTCCCTGGGACTCTGACAGGCGAATTATATGGCCTGTACAGCCAGGTACCAGAAGTCCAGGTGGGACACTGTACTGGCACTGGCTAAACAGGCCTCCACCAGCTAGCCAAGGAGCTGGAGGCAGTGGCTGCAGATGGGATTGAGGCATCTAAAGTTCAGTTTCATGCTGCTGTAGACTCTAATGATGTGTCATCAAGAGTCATGGCTACACCTGTGGCTCTTCGGAGAATGGCTTGGCTCAGATGTACTAGCCTCTCGGAGGATACCCAGGCTAAAGTCATGGATTTTACTGTAGTGGGTAATTCTCTGTTTGGGGAGCAGACAGAGAATTACATGAAGAAAATGGACGAGTACAGGACCACATACAGGAGTGCTCAGGCCAAGGAGAGGCAGGCAACTCCTCAAAGGCAGCAGTCTAGGGGCAGGGGCAGACCTTTTCAAAGGCCTTTTTACCAAGCACAGGCCTCTTCTTCCTTTTCACAGAGGGGGTTCTTCAGAGGGAGAGGCAGAAGGGGGATGAGCAGGGCTGCATCCACTCCTCAGCCTAAAGCCCCTGCCAAGCAGACACCCTGAGGGGCCTGCCCGGGTCGACTCTTCTGTTCCAGTGGGGGGCAGGCTGGCTTACTTTGTCCAGGACTGGATGTCTATTACATCAGACAAGTGGGTCCTGGAAGTGGTAAGCCAGGGACTGGTTCTCAGCTTCAAGAAATTTCCAAAGATGAGAGCCAGATCTTTTCCACCTGCAAATCACTCGGAAACCTTTGTCCTAGAGGCAGAGGTTTCTTCTCTTCTGGCCTTAAGAGCCATAGAGAGAGTACTTACCCTACGCTGGGGCAAAGGGCTGTACTCCAGGTACTTCCTCACCCCAAAAAAGACAGGGGCGTGGTGACCCGTCCTAGACCTAAGATATCTAAACAAACATCTTTTAAAACCAAAGTTCAAGATGGTAACTCTGGGAATAATCCTTCCCTCTCTAAGGCCAGGAGACTGGTTAGCCTCCCTGGACCTCAAAGATGCCTACTTTCACATTCCCATCAGGTGCTCCCACAGAAAGTACCACAGGTTCGAGTTGCCCTCAGGCCACTATCAGTTCAGAGCAGTGCCCTTTGGCCTATCCTCAGCCCCAAGGGTTTTCACTAACTGCCTGGCAGTAGTAGTTGCCTTTCTAAGAAGGCAAAAGATTTCCATTTTTCCATATCTGGACGATTGGCTAATAGTGGGTCAGTCTCCAGACCATGTCAGGCCTCACCTGCAAGTGACCCAGCAAGTGCTCACTTCTCTAGGATTTCTTCTCAACCTTCCCAAGTCAGTTCTCGAACCAGTCCAGCTTCTTACTTTTATAGGGGCAGAACTGGACACAGTCAGAGCAAGAGCCTTTCTCCCTCTAGAAAGGGCAAGGGCTGTTATGGAACTAGCCTCTTCCTTCAGCCTTCGTGTATCTCGACCAGCAAGGCATATCCTCCAGCTCTTGGGCCACGTTGCAGCTTCAACAGGAGTGGTCCAAGGAGCAAGATTCCAGATGAGATATATTCAGTTCCAGCTTTTTGGTCTCAGAGGAAAGATTCCCTTACCAAACTGATCCCAGTGACTCTGACCTTGATTAAAGCCCTCCAATGGTGGCAGGATCAGGACAATTTAAGACAAGGTGTTCCTTTTGCCATTCAGCCTTGTTCAGTGGTCCTTACCGCGGACGCTTCTCTTCTGGGCTGGGGAGCCCATCTGGGGGCCCTCACGGCCCAGGGGCTGTGGTCCCCCCAAGAATCCCTTCTCCATATCAATCTCCTAGAGCTCAGGGCAGTTTTTCTGGCCCTGAAAGCTTTCTCTCAATCAGTACAGAACAAAGTGGTTCAGGTCAGAACGGACAACACCACTACCATGTGGTACAGCAACAAGCAGGGAGGCACTCAGTCCACAGCCTTGTGCACAGAAGCCATGAAGTTGTGGTCCCTGGCTTATTCCCTGCAAACCTCTCTGGTAGCAGTTCACCTTCCAGGGAGGGACAATGTGCTAGCAGATGCACTGAGCAGGATCTCTCAGGGCCATCACGAATGGTCCCTGGACCCTCAAGTGCTGAAAGTGAGTTTTTTCAAGGTGGGGCACTCCAGAGATAGATCTCTTTGCAGCTCCAGACAATCACCAACTCCCTCTCTTTTGTTGCAGACCTCCAGTCTTGGGCTCAGTCCCCCTGGATGCCCTGATTCTGAATTGGAAGGGGAAGTTTCTGTATGCCTTCCCTCCCTTCCCACTCCTGTTCAAAGCTTTAGTCAAAATAAGGTCTCAACCTTGCAAAGTGATTCTGATTGCTCCAGATTGGGCCAGACAGCCCTGGTACCCCCTGTTGCTGTCCCTAGCAGTCCATCTTCCCCTGTCTCTTCCCAGGAATTACAACCTGTTAACATCTTCTCAAGGGAGGATTTGGTACCCCAGTCTCCAGTCTCTCAATCTCAAGGCGTGGCTCTTGAAGAGTTAGAGTCTGCAGATCTACATCTTTCCCAAGCGGTTCTGGATATTCTCAAAGCTTCTCGAAAGCCCTCCACCAGAAAGACTTATAACTCCAAATGGAAGAGATTCAGCATTTGGTGTTCTAAGAAGCATATTTCTCCAGATACTGCTGGGTTGCTTACTGTTCTGGATTATATTGTCCATTTTAATGGGCTAGGCCTCAGACCAGCTACTCTTAAGGTACACTTGTCAGCTGTTTCTGCATTTCTCTGTGTGGGGAAGTCTTCCTCACTGTCTTCTCACCCTGTGTTCTGAACATTTTTTAAAGGATTGCTTCACACCAATCCTCCTTTTAGAGACCCTGCCCCTGCCTGTGATTTGAATGGTTGCATCGCTCAACTTATGGAACCCCCTTTTGAGCATATGTCCTCAGCAGAGCTCAAGTACTTGAATTAGAAAACTGTGTTCTTGGTAGCCATTTCCTCTGCCAGGCATATTAGTGAATTGCAAGCCCTGTCAGTGGAACCTGATTTAATCTCCTTTCACAGGGATAAAGTGGTCCTTAGAACCAATAGAAGGTTCTTGCCCAAAGTGGTTGCAGACTTCCATTTAAACCAGTCTATGTCTCTTCCTGTTTTCTTCACTGATCATTCTTCCTCAGGAGAGAGGAGGCTACACAGTTTAGATGTTAAAAGAGCCCTTAGTTACTACATAGAGCATACCAAGGGTCACAGGTTTGACTCCCTCCAGTTGTTCCTCACTTATGGAGAAGTAGGAAAAGGCAAACCTGCCACCAAGAGATCTGTTGCCAGGTGGATTGTGTCTTGTATACAATTCTGCTATGAAAAACTGGGAAAAACTCCACCCTCAGGCCTGAGGGCTCATTCCACAGGAGGTACAGCTGCTTCCCTGGCTGCTGCCAGGGATATCCCTCTCTTAGAAATTTGTCAAGCAGCCACCTGGAAAACAGTCCATACCTTTACTAAGCATTACTCTCTGGATATCCAGGCTAGGAGTGATGCTCGGTTTGGCGTAGCAGTACTTCAAAGCCTATTCCCAAAGTAGGTTCTGTCCCTCCTCCATGGAGGTACTGCTTGGTACTCTGCACTTGTCAGAATACAGCAAGACTTCAAGTTGTTTGAAGAAAAAATTACTCACCTTAGTAATTATATTTCTTCTATCGGAGTCTTGCTGTATTCTGACCTCCCTCCCTGCCTCCCCTCTCAGAACCTGTTTTTGGGAAGTGGGTGAGCAGGTGCAGTGTTGCACCTCAGGGGGCTTTCTTTACACCCTCTTCTTGTATGGGTGTTTATTTTGTTGTATTCCTGTGTGGGTTTTGAGTTTTGGGTTTCCTGACTTAAGTCTTCTTTTGGTAGTCCAAAACTTTTTGTTGCCAGTTGGCTGTTAAAAATTTTGATTTACAATTTCCACATAGAATACTATTAGAGTGTTGCTTGTAAGAATCTGACGGTTAGCGTTCAAAGGGAAACAGACAGAGACATCAACCGTGCTCGAGCTCAGCATTCTATGCTCTGCATAGAAATGTTAACCCTTTGTTCTCCGGGGCAGTTTAAAGGCTGGGGCTAACTGCACTTGTCAGAATACAGCAAGACTCCAATAGAAGAAACATAATTTCTAAGGTGAATAATTTGTTTCATTTTTCCCAACAGACTGTAAACTGTTGGAATGCCCTACCAACTGATATTGTTGAAAGTGAAAACAAATTAACCTTTAAAAACAAGTTAGACAATTTGATCATGTCAGGTATGTACTTAGAGTATTATGGGCATTGAGACAGGAGTACATTATGGGCCCTCGCCTGGCCCTGGCCTATTGCTCCTAATGCACCCTTAGTACGGACCTAGTATGAGTGACATGAGACCTGTTCTATAGGTGTGGCCTGATGAAAGAAGATATCCTCAAGAAGATGGATGTTACGTGCTTTACCATAACAGTAGATGTTGAGAGAATCTCTTCACCTGGCCATGCCGACCCACCCTCTGTCCCCTTTAGACTCAGAGCTTATTTGCTCCTGTCTCCTCTCTCTCTCTCTCTCTCTCTCTCTCTCTCTCTCTCTCTCTGGGACCTTGAAGTCATCAGATATGATTACTCCCAGGTCTCTTCTGTTTGGTGACTGTTAATACCTCTCCCCCATATGATACTCTGGCTCTGGGTTTCTTTGCTCTAGGTGCATGATTTTGCATTTTTTTTTTTTGCATTGAACCCAGCTTCCATACCCTTGACCACTCCTCGAGTTTTCTCAGGTCTGTGCACATTCTCTCCACCCCCCTTGGGTGTCCACCTTATTGCAGATTTTTGTGTCAAATGCAAAGAAGCATACCTTCCCTTCCAGCTGTTCTTCAGTGTCACTTATAAAGACATTAAAGAGGACTGGAACCAACATTGAGCCCTGAGGTACCCCGCTGATCATTCTCTCCTCCCCCAAGTAAATTATGTTTACCACCACCCTCTATCATCTAACCATCAAATAATCTCATACCCAGTTTACCTCCTTAAGACCCCCCCATGCAAACTTCCCAGTTTCCTGTGAGAGAAATGGTTCTGCCAGTCATCAGCAGGGAGAGGGATAGGAATCTCTGCATTAGTAACTTTAACACATGGTTGAAGGCTGGTGCAGCGAGAAGGAGTATGGCTTCATTGGGGACTGGGGACCCACCTGGAATGATGTGGCCCAGTACAGTGAGGATGGGCTGCATCTGTCCAGGAAGGGGTTAGCAGCCCTCAATGAACAGTTCAAAGTTTCGTTGACGAACATTTAAACTAGCCAGGGGGGAGGTGCACAACAAGAGCAGGGAAACTCTAGCAGCCCACCCTCACATGGTAGAGACACTAGAACAAAGGAGAAGAGAGATGAGATGTTGCCAAGGTCACCTGGACCAGGCAGAAGGGGAGTAGCTAAGAAATCGGGGACACGTGAAAGTTAACAGGGAGGGGAGGAAAATGTAGGGGACCAAAACCAGGAGAGGAGGGAGGACAGACAGTAATACTTGGAAGGCCATGGTGACAAATACCCGCAGCCTGGGAAATAAAATACCAGACATGGAGGCTGTGATAGTTGAGGCAGACCTGGACATAATAGCAATAACTGAAACCTGGTACACTACTAATCATGGGTGGTAAGTAAATGTATCAGGTTATGCTCTGTTCAGGGGCGATTGGGGGACAAGAAAGGGGGAGGAGTCACCCTGTATATCAGAGAGGGTATAAAGGCATCACAGATACAAGGTAGGCAGGGGGAGACTGAGGCATTGTGGGTCACCCTTGAACCTGGAAATGGCACAGCAATACGCACAGGGGTGATATACAGGCCTCTAAGACAGGATGAAAAAGTGGACAGGGAGTTAGAGGATGAAATACATGCGATGGCAATGAAAGGTGAGATTCTGCCGATGGGGAATTTCAATATGCCGGACGTGGATTGAACCACCCAGGCAGTTACTTCAGCTAGAAGCAGAGGCATCCTAGATTCCCTATAGGAGGCAGGACTCAGGCAGCTAGTGCTTGATCCCACCAGGGACAGGGCAATTCTTGATCTAGTAATGACCAACGGGGAGAGAAACACAGAGGGTCCAGGTGGAGGGGCAACTAGGATCCAGTGATCACCACATAGTGTGGTTCAGCATAGGGACAGGGATTCAATCAAGTCACACTAGGGCGACGGTTTTAGATTTCATAAAGGCAGACTTTGCTGAAATGGGGAGAGATATCAAAAGAGCCCTGGAGAAAAGGGGAACAGGAGGCGGGGTGAAAGAGCAGTGGGAGCACCTAAAAGGAGCCATAGGGTAAGTAGCAAACCAGTGCATCAGATTGGTATCCAAAGGCAAGAGAAGGCCACTATGGTTCTCGAAAGAGGTAGCAGAAAACATAAGGGCTATAAGGGCATGGTTAAGGAAATATAAGGAGACCCAAAGGGAGGAGGACAGAGAGGTGTACCAAGAGTGTCTAAGGGAAGTGGGGAGCACAGTAAGGAGAGAAAGGTACAGCCTGTGGAAGGTTTAGCACAGACAGTAAAGAAAGGGGACAAGGCATTCTACAGGTACATCAGTGAAAGGAGAAAAACTGGAGGAGGGGGGTTGTAAGGCTCAAAGGGAAGGGAGGGGAGCGTAAGGGAGACATGGATAAGGCAGAAATACTGAATAAATACTTCTGTTCAGTATTCACAGAAGAGAGGGAGGGTCAGGGACCACAACCAAGAAACAGATGGCAAGGGGGAAGGAAGAAGTAGACAACAGTCCATTCACAGGGGAGAGAGTCCTGCAGGAACTCACTAAATTGAAGGTGGACAAAGCAATGGGACCAGATGGCATACACCCAAGGATATTACAGGAGCTGTGAAGAGAGCTAGCAGAACCTCTGGCAGCCTTGTTCACTGAGTCACTCAACACAGGAGTAGTGCCAGAGGATTGGAGGAGGGCACATGTGGTTTCTGTACACAAATCCAGCAGTAGGGAGGAGGTGGGGAACTATAGGACGGTCAGCCTCACCTCAGTAGTGGGGAAGATCATAGAGGCATGGCTTAAGGAAAGGATAGTGAGACATATAGAAGCCATTGGTGCCCAGGACCCTAGGCAGCATGGATTCACAGCGGGTAGGTTGTGTCAGACGAATCTGATAGATTTTTTCCGACTGGGTGACGATGGAAGTAAATTGGAGGGACAGTGGACATTGGCTATCTTGATTTCAGCAAAGCCTTTGACACTGTCCCACATAGGAGGCTGGTAAACAAGATGGGTAGTCTGGGCATGAGAGACAAGGTGGTAAACTGGGTTAGGAACTGGATTCCGTAGCTCCTGTCTGAGTTTGCCCTCTCTCTCTCTCTCTCTCGCTCCGCCCTTGGTCTCCTTGGTTTGACGGGACCTTGAGGAGTTTGAGGAGAATTGGGCGAAGGTTGGAATGTTGTTGGCGGAAATCCAGCCTGGAGGAGGACAGACTTAGGTTGATAGCCCATTATGGAGACTATCAATCAGAAATCTCCCGTAAGAAGGCAGAATTCCTGTCCAGAGAGATTGCTGCAGCAAGGAATTGACCGGCTCAGCTCTTTCGAACTGTGGACAGGCTGTGCAATCCAGCCTGTCTTTGGGGCTGGAGAGCCTTTTCACAATTTAAGTGTGATGAGTTCACTCAATTCTTTGTAGATAAGGTGTTCTCCATCAGGTCGGAGATCTGTTTGACTGGTTCAAATGAGTACGATGGTGGTCGATGTGAGAGCACAGGCACCTGGTCTGTCTGGACAGATTTTGACCAGCCAGTGATCGTGGATATCGTGAAGATCATTCGGGGCTTGCGACCAACTTACTGTAGTTTGGATCCTGGTCCAACTCACCTCCTTGTGGGGTGTATGAATGTCATTGGACCGATCCTTGCTGAGATAGTCTGGTGTTCGCTGGACCAGGGGGGGTTTCCGGACTCCCTGAAGTAGGCTGTGGTGACACTTCTCTTAAAGAAACCTTCCTGTGACCCAGACTGTCTTGCGAACTACAGACCCATCTCTAACCTGCCCTTTTTGGGCAAGGTTATTGAGAAGGTAGTCACGTTGCAGCTTGAGGACTTTCTTACCACCCATGAAGTCTGTGACCCTCTCCAGTACGGTTTCAGGAAGAGCCACAATACCGATACTGCATTGGTTTGAGTACTTAATGATCTCCTGATAGCGAGGGATCAGAGGAATTGTTCGATCTTGGTCCTCCTTGATCTCTCTGCGGCATTTGACACGGTGGACCATGGGGTGTTGCTGGAATGCCTGCGGCTATTCTGTAGACTGTCAGGGTCAGTCCTCAGGTGGTTCTGTTCTTTCCTCACAGGCAGGACCAAGAGGGTGGTGTCTGGGGTTTTTTCCTTGGCCCCCTTCTCCCTGCCTTGTGGGGTGCCGCAGGGTTCTGTGCTGTCCCCCATATTGTTCACGGTGTATATGTTGCCGTTAGGAGACATTATAAAGCGGTATGGGCTGGGTTTTCACTGCTATGCAGATGATACCCAGCTGTACATGTCCTTTGTACCCGAACAGAACAGTGCGATCTTGGTCTTTATTTATTTAAGAGTTTTACCAGGAAGGCATACTGAGCGGACAGACACTCGATTCCAGATGCGTCCTGGGGGACGGGAAAGGAAACTACAATGCAAAAGGCTACAGAGCTGATATCCCAAAAGGTTACATGGTAAATGGGAGATCAGAGTGATAAGCAGGAGATTAGCACTTCAATTCTTACATGAAATTAAGAGCCTTACATACATTAGGCCCATATAATACATTTTGGAGGTGCATAATGAGAGCATCATAAATTGCAGAAGGATGTAGGCAACTAGATGAGTCCAGTCACAGAGGACCATAACAAGTACTCTGCTGAGGGCAGGGTCTGTGTACGCCACCAACAACATGTGAGAGTGCAAAAGGGGACCATATTATCAAGTACTCAGCTGAGGGCAGAGAGATCTGTGCACGGTTGGTATTTGAGCCAGGGCACCACACTTAGTGAGGGAACGTGGTAATGGAAGTAAATTGTTTTTATTTAAAAAGGGGGCACTATGCTCCTCGAGGGAGCTAGGTGCATGAGCAGGTGGAGGAGAAGTGCGCCTTGAGGAGATAGTTGAGATGCCGAATGCCTGCCGGGAAGGAGTTCCATAATTTAGGCATACGGAAGGTGAAAGCAGCTTGGCCTTTAGTTGTGGACATATGTGGGACATGAAGAAGCCTGGAGTCAGTGTTCCAGAGCATGTGTCTCTGGGGCGGGACTGAGGAGGACGGACTTGAGGTAGGAGGGAGGGACTGTGTCCAGAATTTTGCTGTAACCCTGGCACAGTGGGGCTGTCTCTGTTCCTGTAGTGATGGCAGGTCTAGTGATTTGTAAAGGATGCAGCGGTGAGTTGTGGGTGGACAGTCCAGGGCAAAACGGCAGAAGGAATGGAATAGGGGATCTAATCTGGTTAAAGTGGACTTAGGGGCCGCGCTGTAAACTACATCACCATAGTCAAGAATTGGGAGGATCATTTTGTGTACGATAGCTTTACGGGCAGACAAAGTGAGACAGGCCCAGTTGCGATATATGGCACCCAGTTTGGGATGAAGTTTCTTGAGGATTGTATCAGTGTGGACAGAAAAATTGAGGTGCTGGTCGAGCCAGACCCCTAGGTATCTGAAGGAGGTGCAATCTTCCAAGGAGGACCCATCAGTCATGTGGAAGGTGGGGGTTGTGAGATAGACGGGAGAGTCTTTACTGTGTGCCGAACGTTAGTGAGACAGTTTTCTTGGGATTTAGAAAAAGCTGGTTCGAGCGGAACCAAAGCTGAACAGCACTGAAATCCTCCTGGAGTCTAGTGGCCGCTTCAGAGGTGGAGGGCCTTGATACATACAGAACAGTGTCATCCGCATACATGTGAATGGATGTGTGTGTGCATGCTGAGGGCAGGTCATTTAGAAAAATGAGCACAGTAATGGGCCAAGGACCGAGCCCTGGGGGACCCCAGAGGTGACAGGGAGAGGAACAGAAGTGCAAGAGCCTATTCTTATAGTCTGTGGCCTGCCTAACAGATAGGATTGGAACCAGCTGGTGGCTGCACCTGAAAGTCCAGCACGGGAGAGTTTGGACAGCAAAAGGGCACTGAGATTTAGGACTGGATGACTGCTAAGTGGTTGAGACTAAATCCAATAAGACCGAGGTGTTGGTGGTGGACCCTGGTCAGCGGGTAGAGAAGTTGACTCCTAGGCAGCCGTCTGGCCTTGTGCTTGGGGGTAACCAGTTGAGCCTTTCTGAATGGGTGCAGAACCTGGGCATTATGCTTGATAATGAACTGATGCTAAAAGCACAGGTGTCAGCAGTTGTCAAGTCCTCATTTTACCATCTGAGGAACATCGCCCGGATAAGGCACCTTGTTTCGAGAAGACCTTCCTACTTTGGTTCACGCCTTTGTGTCCTCCCGTCTTGATTACTGCAATGCTCTATACCTAGGGTTACCAGGGGTGGATCTCCGTCGCCTGCAGCTGGTGCAGAACACTGCGGCCAGGTTGTTGACAGGGTTGTCAAGAACTAGCCATGTCATGCCTGTGCTTCACGAACTGCACTGGTTGCCGTTGCGATGGAGGATCTCCTTCAAGGTTGTGTTGTTGACATATAAGACCTACACGGACAGGGACCGGGTTGCTTGCAAGACCTCCTTCGGCCCTACTGCCCTCTCCGTCCTCTCCACTGATGAGGGATTGCTAGAGGTTCCCAGGGTCTGTCTTCAGACATCAGATGCTAGAGCTTTTGCTTTTGTAGCACTGACCCTGTGGAACTCTGTACCTCGTCGGATTAGAGAGTGTCTGTCCACCGAGACTTTCAAGTCCTCATTAAAAATGTATCCTTTCGGTCTGGTCTTTGGGGACAATATTTAATTTTATTATTTGCTGCCTGTTATTTTAAAGTCTTTTTATTGAATATTTGTTTTTATATTGTATCTGTGCTTTGGCTTTGGAAAAGCGCATTATAAATAAAATCTGATTGATTGAATCTGATTGATTGATAACAGACAGGAGGCAGAGGGTGGTGGTCAATGGAGTACAATCTGGGGAGAGGAGGGTGACCAGCGGAGTACCTCAGGGATTGGTCCTTGGACCAGTTCTGTTCAATGTCTTTATTAGCAACACTGCAGAGGGGCTGGAAGGAAAGGTCTGCTTGGTTGCAGATGACACCAAGATAAGATCTGTAATAGGGTGGATACTCCTGAAGGGTGGAGAAAATGAGGAAGGACCTGGGGAAGCTTGAGAAATGGTCTGCAGAGTGGCAACTGAGGTTTAGTTCAAGGAAGTGCAAAGTTCTTACCCCAGGAGTCCTTTAGCATCACTAACTATAGCAGTTAGCTGGCTAGGTGCAACTGCCCCAGAGGTATGCCTTTAAGATAATTAGCATAATTAGCTTGGGCATCAGCCAATCAGAAAAAAGGAGGGTGTGCTGAGAAGGAGCAGCCTGAAGTGCTTCAGAATTTTGTATCCGCTGACTGAGCAATACTGCCCCTGAGGTGGCTCTCAACTTTCCTTCTTGACAGCCTTTTTCTGCTTCTCCGGGTAAAGTTGTCCTTACAAAATTACTGTTTTAGTTTGCTGAGTAGATTTTCAGGGTTTTTTAGCGGTTCCCAGGAACCGCTATTTTCGGTCAGTTCCGCGGTTCCTCGCAGTTCCCTCCACTTTATTTTCTATTTATTTAAATCACGATTGAGTGTTTTTGACAGTTCCCACTAGTGTTTAATCGCGGTTCCCATTTTCTCTAGGGAACGATGATTTTGGATGTTTTTCTTCATTTTTTATGTCAGTAATCATGGTTCCTTACTGCAAGGGAACCACGTGGAATTTTCACTTTTGACAGTTACTGCTGGGTTCTCTGTGGATTGGCATGTCAGAGATCCCCAGAACTAAAAAGAAAACTGGACCTGCAGGTTTTAAAAAGTGTCAACTGTCACAAGATTTTGGCCATTGCTGATTCTCATAACCTGTGCCTTAGGTGTTTAGGTCCAGATCATGCTTGGTAAAAAACAAAACAAAAAAAAAAAACATTGTGAAACAGAGCACAGAGACTTGAGAAAATTATGGCTGAGAAAAAATCAGAGGCTACCAATGAGGGGCCATCTAAAAATAATAACAATAACAATTCTAACAGAGGTGCTGATGAAGCATCCAAGTCCCAGCCTAAGAGTAAAGCTTTCAAAGGGGCTGATGAAGTTCTTACAAAATTGAAAAATAATAAAGGCGCTGATGAAGTGTCTGTGCTAAAAAGGAAGTATGATCAAGCTGCTGATGAAGTGGCTAAAAAGATGGTCTGCAAAGACAAAAATGCTCCTGTTCCTCTTGGAAAAGCCAATAGTGAGACAACAGGCAGCTTAAAATAAAGAAAAAACAAAGCATACACAGCCACAGTCTGCTCAGGAACTCCCATCTGTGCAAGACATGGCAAAAGCATGGCACGTCTTTCAGGCCCTACAAAAGATGGGGTTTGTGTTTTCTGGGGCTGGTATACACTCTTCCACAGCTCTGTCTTCTGGAGACTGTGAGGGTGATGCAGATGATGAACATTATTTCTATGATGCCCCTGATATGCACTTGGAGGGCCTAGAACCTGATGTGTTTCCTGACCCTCATTTTGGAGCTTCCCCTGCTGACCAGGAGGATCCCTCCTCTATGCATACATTTATCCAAACTCCCTCCTTACTCAGGAGTCTAACCAGGATGAGGAAGAGGATAAAGATTATAGAGAGATGAAAGGTCTCCGACTTCCTAAGAGGTTAGTCGTGCCTATCTATAATGCCTTCAGGAAAAATACTGTGCTTCAAACCCCCACTTCTGTGGCACGGGTTGACTAGCGTGCTGAAATAAAAATAACAATTATCTAAAAATTATACAGAATTCCTGTCTGTACATCCCAGCCATGAGAGTATAGTGCAGCAGGCAGCATATGAGAAAGCAGGAGTCTCCTTGTCTTCCTTACTCCCTGACTAGGACTCCAGGAAAATGGATTTCATAGCAAAGAAGATGTACACCACAGCTTTCCTGCTTGTCAGACTTTCTTCCTATATGGCTTTCACTGCTAAGTATCAAAAAGCGCTGTGGATGGCCCGGTGGCGCTGAGGGTTGAGGCGCTGGACGCCACACCTCGCACCACACCGGCGACCTGTGTTCTGGAAGGAGCACGGGCCACTGGGGGAGCACGGGCCACTGGGGGTCAGCAGGGGAGGGAGAGGGATAGAGTGTCCGGAGGACAGCTCTCCTCTCCTGGGGAAGGAGGACTGGCACTCCCACTGGATGACTACCCCCAGGTGGAGGCTGGAGGCTGGTGTGGGTCAGAGGGGCCAGAAGAAGGGAGGGTGCTGCGGGACTTCTGCAGATGTGCGCACACCTCTATGTGCACACGTCTTGCGTGTGCGCCTCAGCAATGGGAAAGGAGAAAATGGAGGCAAAACACCTCCGGCTGCGGGTGAAGACCGACCTCTTGCAGGCTTCACATCCGATGACGGGGCAGGGGTAAGTCCCGGTGATACCAGAGTGACGGGGCTGAGGAGGTCGGTCAGAAGGGGGAAGCTGGGGGCAGAAGAGCATGAAGTGTAAATAAAATAAAAAAAAAAAAAAAAAGCACTGTGGAGCTCTGTCCTGGTCATTACCCACAGTGGGTCGGACACAATGTACAGGAACTAGTGGATACTGCAAAAACTGCCCTGGAAGCTATGAAATACCAATTCCACATGGCAGATGACAACAATGATGCCGCCTGCAGAGCCATGGCCCATGCCATCTCTTTGAGGCATTTTGCATGGTTTAGAACTACCAGCCTAACCTTGGATACCCAGTCTAAGGCCATGGACTTTCCCTATGCTCAAAACATATTATTTGACAACAGACTACATGATAAAGGTCGACCAGTACAAGGTCTCTTGGCAGAGTCTCTCCTCTAAACCTAAGCCTCCTGCCCCACAAAAATCCCACCAGAGGGGTAATGGGCAGAGGTTATTTTCCCAGGCCTTACACTCCCTATCCCCAGCCTGGCTTCTCTCAGTACAGGGTTGCTTTCAGAGGGAGGGGTAGAAGGGGCCAAAGAAGAGCCACCTCTACCCAGCCAACAGCCTCACAGTCTAAGCCCTGATGTGAGTGTCCAGGTCGTCTCCCCTCTGCCAGTAGAAGGCAAACTCTCCCATTATCTTAAGAACTGGTCCCTCATTACTAAAGCTACCAAACATCCTGGTTTTCCTGGGATAGTCCCGGTTTTAGGCTGCATGTCCCGGTGTCCCCACAGTTTAGTTAAAAATACAGAAATGTCCCGTTTCTTTAATTTGTCCTGGGGTCGGACGACTTACTTGGCATGTTGTTGTGCTGCCGCTGCTGACATGTATGCTGCTCGGCTCAGCGCTGCTGGCTATGCACTGCTGACAGCTGAGTGGAACAACCTGGACCTTTAAATGCCAAAAAATGGCCAATGAAATGCCTGTGCGAGTCGTCTCCTCTAGGCTAGTCTAGACTCCACCCTTGTGTCTGTCTGGTAGGTCAATCTGACTGGGGGATGAACGAAGACACAGAGTGTGTGACTGTCAGCCAGTCAGTAGCAGGGGAGGCAATAGTGGGAGAAGCAGAGACGCTGCAGCAGTCACTGAATGGACTGCTTGAGCACAGGGGCGGGTTCTAATCAAAGTTCACCCCCGGCCCTTCCTGACTTGCTTCCTCCTTCCTCCGACCTGTCCTCCTGCTGCCTGCAGCCTATGTTTGCCATGCTAATGCTGCTCTCTTGGCTCACAGTGCACTCACCCGCCGAACTTTCGTCTTCAACCACCCCACCGATCACTGAGCGATAGCGAAAATTTAATTTTAAATAGTAGTTAGTTGCAGTCAGCTCTGCTGCGCAGTCTCTGTCTGTCTGGAGTGTCTGCCCTTTTCTGCAGCGGCGGCTGGTGAGGCGAGTGACAGACGGCGGGGAGGGGGTCTCTGCTGCTGCTGCATCAATCTCATCTCTGCCTGTCTCTGTCTGCATCTAGGAGGTCTACTGGGCAGCGTAGGTGGGCAGGTCTGGGCATTTGTCACAGCAGAATCGGGATGGGAACAGAAAAGCTGGAGGAGGAGGAGGAGGAGGCCGCTGCCAGACTGGAGGTCTCAGATGTGGGGACATCAGCAAATCAGCTGCATCTGCAGCTATACTGTGCTGCTGCCGCAGCCTGGATCACCACGCAGGTCACAGGCCGGGTCAGGTCGTCAGTCAGGGAAGGTCCAGGTGGATCGGGGGTGCCGGGGTGGGAACACTAGTGAGAAAAGCTGGAGCCTGGAGAGGAGTGGAGGACGGAGGAGGCCAGAGACAGACTGGTGATGGCATGGGACATCAGTCACACAGCAACTGCATCTGAGTGCGAGTCGAGTCAAGTGGAGATCAGAGTCGGACTCGGTGGTCTACCGTCTTCTCGAGGTGAGTGACTAAGAAGTCAAAGATTTAGTTCATTTTATTAACTTCATTCACAAAAGTCTGACCGATTGTTGTTTCTGATGCAGACTCTGTAATTTATTTTATCGCAGTGCTTGCGCTTGTGTGACTTGAGTGAGAAGGGCCGGGGGTTGGGTCACTCGATTAATCTGGCATCCCATCCGTGATCCGACCATCCAACAATGCAATACAGTCGTCCATCGTCGCGATGCTGTGCTTGTTTTTTTCCTTTTCCTTTGTGTTGGGGTTTGGTTGGTAGGTTGCTGGGCTGGAAGGTCCAGGAAAAATCTTTGAAGTCTATGGGAGCCTGACTGGGTCGGATGGAACTGAGAAATTGTAATTTATTTTTTGTGGCACTGACTGCTGTCTCCCTCCTCCCACCCCTTGACCTGGCGTCCTGACCCTGCTCACTGAGCTCAGCAACTTCCTGCTGCCTACTGCAACTGTTCTTCCGCGTTCCTAGTAGCTCATATGGTGAATGGTGAAGCAGTCTTCTCTGGCCTGCTGCTTGCTTGCTTAGTTTGCCTGGGCTTGGCTTGCTGCTGGCAAGGTGAAAGGTCAGGTCAGTCAGTGACAGTGTGATTGTACTGAGGTAACTTACTTGGGGCCTTTTTAGAAGTCAAGTGCAGTAGAAAGCAAGGTTCTCAAGAACAGTTGTGTACAGAGTACAGGACAAATAGGGAAGGGAGAGAGAGAGAGAGACACTAGGTTCTGCAGCCCAAGATCAGAGTAGTCTGGACTCTGGAGAGGTGGAGAGAGGTCAGAACTGGAAGACTTGCTCTGTCAATTGTTATATGGAAAAAAATTTCAGAGAGACTAAGGGGAGTCTAAGGCACTGGCTAGAAAGATTCTTCCAATTTGACTAGAGAGAAAGTAGAAAAGTGTGACACCATCAGCCTCTGCAGCCCGAGGTGTAAGAAGACAGAGAGTGAGTCTAGAGAGAAGGAAGAAGAGACCGTTGTTAAGAGAGAGTGTAAGTCAGATCTGACTAGAAACAAGAAGGAAAGAAAGAAAATAAAATGGAGAAAAGGAAGACTACTTTCAATGAAGATTTGCAAAAAGAATATCCATTTCTTCAGAAAATGTCGAAGACAGATGTCTTCTGCAAGCAGTGCAACTCACAGTTCTCCATCAGTCATGTGGGGAAAATGGACTTAACCTGTCACCTTAAAACATCTAAGCATCAAAAGACTGTGGTAGCACACAGTTCCAGCTTTTCATTAACCAGGTTTTTTAAAACCGAACATGCCAGTGACAGTGACCTTGTCCTAGCAGCAAAGGAGGGCACTTGGGCCTACCATTGTGTTGTGCATTCACAGAGCTTCAAATCGATGGATTGCACCACAAAGTTGGTGAAGAGGATGTTTGAACCTAAGTTTAGTTCTGCCTGTACTAAAACTGAAACAGTTGTGACTGGTGTACTGGCTCCTTTTTCTGAGGAAGAAACCAGAGCTGAGTTGACGGAGGCAACATTCCTGAGTGCTGCCATGGACACATCTAACCACAAACGCATCAAGATGGTTCCAGTTGTGGTGCGATACTTCAGTCCTATTAGTGGCATTCAAACTAAGTTACTGGAGTTCAAAGATCTGCCAGAGGAAACAGCAGAAACACTGGTGGATTTCCTCATCACAGCACTAAGAAAGGAAAATATTGAGAAGAAGTGCATAGCCTTCTGTGCGGATAACACCAACACAAACTTTGAGGCCACTCGAGGTGGAAAAGGCAATGTTTGGTACAAGATAAAAGCGATCACAGGACAAGAGATTCTTGGCAATAGTTGCACTGCTCATATAGTGCACAATGCCATGCAAACTGCTGCTGACATGTTGCCCATTGACGTGGAATGCATGGTGGTGAAAATTTACAAGTATTTTTACATATACACTGTCCGAGTGCAAGAATTAAAGGAGTTTTGTAACTTCGTAGAAGTTTGCTATAAGGATGTCCTAGGACATAGCAACACTCGTTGGTTATCATTGCTTCCGGCTTTTGAACGCATCCTACAAGTTTACGATGGGTTGAAGTCCTACTTCATGTCACAAGAAAAGTGCCCAACAACCCTGCAGAAGTTCTTTGAGGAGCCAGTTTCTGAACTTTGGCGGTGGTTTCTGCATGGTCAGCTGACACTGTTCAATTCAGTTACCAAGAGACTGGAACAACAAAACTACACAGCCATCGAGGCAGCTGAAGAAATGCTAACTCTCAAAAAGAAACTGTAAGAACGAAGACAAGAGCACTTCATTGAGCTAAAGGTGAAGGGAATGTTGAGAAAGTTATCTGACGAAGGCGTCGTGAACACCACAGAATTCCTCAACAAAGTGGATGTTTTTTATGACACCTGTGTGAGGTATTTGGATTAATGGGACTCACTGAAGCAGTATGAAATTTTCTCCTAGGTCCTCTTGAAGCACACTCCAGACTGGGCATCTGTGGAGGACTGCATCCCCCTTGTCACTTCACAAACAAACCTGCCTCTTGATGATGATGCTTTATTTGATGAAGTGTCATGTGTGAAGTCCTACGCTAATACCACTAAAGTCTTTGAGTGGAACAGAAGCAACACTGAGTCGTCGTCGAGATGGTTGGAGATCTTCGAGCACTTCAGAACAAAAGAAATCTCATATAAAAACATTTTACCTGAAATTGAGTTTGCATTATGTCTACCTGGAACCAACGCTCCGGTAGAGAGGGTGTTCTCTCTTGCCAACAAGTTGTGGACAGAGGACAAGACAAATCTCAAAGTGTCGACACTTAAAGCAGTATTGATGCTTAAAGTGAATTTCAAAGACTCCTGTTCCAAATTCTATTACAAACTACTTCACAACAAAACTATCCTACATAAAATACATGCCTCTGAAAAATATCCTTTCAAAGAAACTCCTTCAGCTAGTACAACTGAAAGCGAGGAACCCACACCATCTACATCTCAGACTCAGTGACGTTTATTGTAAATATGTTTGCATTTTGCTCAGTCTGTCATAACAGGACAGGACAATCCATGTGTTTATCATTTGACCTATTCCTTCGTTTTGGATGGATTTTTTTTTTGTTGGTGTTGGAGCGCAGTTACAAAAGAACTGAAACCTTCATGTTTACCAGCGAACTTTTTTCTGTTGGTGTTCTGGCACAGTTAGAAAAGAATTTAAATCATTGTGTTCTACATTTACCAGTAGATTTTTTCCTGTTGGTATTGGATAGCGTAGTTACTTACATGTTACACCAAAAGAAGTGAACCTGTTGGCGCTGGATAGAAAACAAAATAAATCTTCATGTTTACGGTAAGCCACTGTCTGTGTCTAAACGTTTATATACACACATATACACTCAAACATTTATTTATTTATTTACTTCCAAATGGCACGTCCCAGTTTTAGGCTTCAGAAAGTTGGTAGCCTTACTCATTGCCTCAGACAAGTGGGTTCTGGAGATAGTGGAAAAGGGTCTGCCACTACAGTTTAAGCAGTCACCAGACCTCACGCGTACCCAGATGTCAAAGCCTTTAACTCCAACACAGGTACTACTGTTGGAGCTGGAGGTGAAAAACCTTCTAGCTCTACGAGCAGTGGAGAGGGTCCCAGCCCACAAAAGGGACAAGGGCCTCTGCTCCAGGTACTTTCTGACACAAAAGAAAATGGGGGGAGTGGCGACCTATATTGGATCTCAGATATTTAAATAAACATCTGTTATTCAAATTCAAGATGGTCACTTTGTCACTAGTTATACATTCCTCACAGCAGGGAGACTGGCTAGCTTCCCTGGTCCTAAAGGACGCTTACTTCCATATACCCATAAGGAGATATCACAGGAAGTTTCTCAGGTTGAAGCTCCCTTCGGGCCATTATCAGTTCGCTGCAATGCCCTTTGGCCTGTCCTCGGCTCCAGGAGTCTTTACCAAGTGCCTGGCAGTGGTAGCAGCACACCTCAGGAAGCTGGGTGTCTCTATCTACCCCTATTTAGACGACTGGCTGATAGTGGTAAAGTCTCCTTGTCAGGTCAAGGAGGCCCTTTCCCTTACAGGGCACATTCTGGAATCTCTGGGCTTCCTGGTACTGTAAATCTAAAGAAGTCTCACCTAGAACCCACTCAGCTACTAACTTTCATAGGAGCTCAGCTGGACACCCAGAAAGGATATGCCTTCCTCCCACAGGAGAGAATTCAAAGTTTCCTTTTAGTGGCAAATTCTTTCATCCAGGAACAGCCAAGACCAGCCAGACATTTCCTCAGGCTCTTGGGAGACGTGACTTAAATGACTGCAGTGGTCCCATTGGTCAGGTACAGGATGTGAAACCTGCAAGCCTGTTTCAGAGCTCGCTGGTCTCAAAGAAGCAATAACTTTTCAAAGCTGATACCTGTGACAAAGCAGTTCCTTCAGCCTCTGCTTTGGTGGAAGG
Source organism: Neoceratodus forsteri (assembly GCA_016271365.2). NCBI lineage: Eukaryota > Metazoa > Chordata > Ceratodontiformes > Ceratodontidae > Neoceratodus > Neoceratodus forsteri. The sequence goes on from CM057453.1 coordinate 140,232,766, forward strand.
ACCCTGCAAATCTGGCAATAGGGGCCCCCTTCCAAGCTCCGCTTCCCACAAAGGTGATCACTACAGATGCCTCCCTCCTGGGGTTGGGAACTCATCTGGATAGTGCCTCAGTAAGTGGTACCTGGACTCTCCAAGAGTCACAGTTGCACATAAACCTTCTCAGAGCACTCTTTCTAGCACTCAAAGCTTTTGCTGCTGTCATAAAAGGGTTGACTGTTCAAATATGAACAGACAACACCACTGCAATGTTCTACATAAACAAGCAGGGTGGTACCAGATCAGGGACACTCTGTTCCTAGGTTCTGAAAATTTGGTCTTTCGCCGTTTGCTTGGGGGTCAGCCTTTCAGCTGTTCACCTCCCAGGCAAGTACAATACTCTAGCAGATGCGCTAAGTCGCATCAGTCAGGGTCAGAACGAATGGACTCTGAACAAGCAAGTACTAGCCACAGTGTTCAGGCGGTGGGGCACACCAGAAGTGGATCTATTTGCCTCCACCTTCAACTTTCAGCTTCCTCAATACTGTTGCAGGCCACTAGTCCCAGGAACACTTCCTCTGGATGCCTTGATTCTGGACTGGTCAAGGAGGTTCCTATATGCATTCCCTCCCTTTCCCCGATACTCAGGGTATTGCTGAATCTCGGAAAACAGCCGGCATCTGTGATTCTGGTGGCTCCGGATTGGCCCAGTCAAGCCTGGTACCCTCTCCTTCTCTCACTGTCCTGCAGCAGGCCCATTCGCCTGCCACCAACTCACTCTCTGCTGACCCTTCCCCAGACAGGAGTGCATTACCCAGAAATACACTCTCTTCACCTCAAGGCCTGGTTCTTGAGGAGCTAGAGTTTCCATCCTCTCAGTACTCTGAGCAGGTCCTTAAGATCCTGAGAATGGCAAAAAAAAACCTAACACAAAAAAGACATGCAGCCAAATGGAAAAGAGTCTCTCTCTGGTGCAAGAGGAAAAAGGTCAATCCTCTTGCAGCTTTAGACTCTCAGCTGATGGATTACCTGGTGCATCTACAGGCGTCGGGTGTGAAACCCTTCTCTCTCAAGCTACACCTGGCTGCAATTTCAGCCTACCTTTCAGTGGGAAAGAAAAAGTAATTTTTTCCCACTCTGTATTCAAACAGTTTTTCAAAGGCCTCTTGCACCTCCAGCCTCCAGTCAGGGAGTCGGTTCCTCCTTGGAGCCTGAATCTCTGCATTGCCAGGCTCATGGAACCACCCTTTGAGCCTATGGCTACTGCACATCTCAAGTTTGTAACTTGGAAATCTGTTTTCCTGGTGGCCATTACCTCTGGCAGAAGGATTTCAGAAATACAGACCCAGTGCACAGAGCCTAATTACATCATTCCTTACAGAGACAAAATTGAGCTCAGGACAAATAGGAAGTTCCTGCCTAAGGTGTTTTTTTGAGTTTCACCTTAACTAGTTTGTTAACTCTACCTGTATTCTTTACTGAGAAATCCACTCCTGGTGAGCAAAAGCTCCACAGTCTGGATGTCAAAAGAGCTGTTTTACTATCTAGAGCACACTAGGCAGTTCAGAGGCTGTTCCACTTAGTATTTCCTCACCTATGGGGATGTAGGCAGAGGAAGACTAGCTACCAAGAGAACTGTTTCCCGCTGGTTGATCTCTTATATTAGATTCTGCTATGAAGAAAGCTGATCATTAATCTCCTGTAGGGCTCAGAGCCCACTCCACCACCAGGGGCACTGCAGCCTCTGTGGCAGCTACAAGAGACATACCCCATCTGGATGTCTGCAAAACAGCTACCTGGAAATTCGTACACACACTCATTAAGCACTACAGTTTAGATGTGCAGTCCAGATGTGATGCCAAATTTGGCAAGGCTGTTCTGCAGAGCTTCTTTCCTATGTAGGTTCTCTCCCCACCTCCCACTTTGTACTGCTTGGTAGTCTGCTATAGTTCTGATGCTAAAGGACTCCTGGGTTAAGAAGAGAAAATTACTCACTGTAGTAATCTTTCTTCCAAGGGGTCCTTTAGCATCTGTAAGCTCCCACCTGTCCTCCCCGGTTCACCTTTTAGGAGAAGGGCTCTGTTCTTGGTTTTAGTAGTAAAATGTGTCTCTTATTAAAGAGCTTTCTTGCTCAGGTTGTTGGTATCTGTTTTTCTGGTTTTGGACATTTTCATGTTTTTTGAATCCTGTTGGTTCATTTTTGGGGGCATGTCCCACTTGTCTTTGAAAAAGTTCTGAAGCCCTTCAGGCTGCTCCCTCTCAGCACACTCCCCTTCTTTTTTCAGATTGGCTGATGCCCAAGCTAATTATCTTAAAGGCATGCCTCTGGGGAAGTTGCACCTAGCCAGCTAACTGCTATAGTTACTGATGCTAAAGGACCCCTTGGAAGAAAGAAGATTACTATGGTGAGTAATTTTTTTCTTATGCACCTGGGACACAGGAACCCTGGGGAGAGTTACAGGATGGGGGAGAGTTGCTGACAGTCACCAAAGAAGAAAGAGACCTGGGGGTTATTATTTCAGATTACCTGAAAACATCAAAGCAGAGTATGAAGGCAGCAGGGAGGGCCAGTGGCATGCTGGGGTGCCTAGGCAGGGCTATCACCAGCAGAAGGTGGGAAGTAGCGATGCCGTTATACAAAACCCTGGTCAGTTCTCACATTGAGTACTGTGTGCAGTTCTGGAGGCCACACCATCGAAAGGACATTAACAGGCTGGATGTGGTCCAGAGAAGGGTGACTAAGATAGTACTGGGCTTGCACCACAAGACTTACAAGGAGAGATTAAGGGATCATAATATATACTCACTGAAGGAGAGGGAGAGAGGGGACATGATAGAAACATTCAAGTACCTCAAGGGCATAAACAAGGTGGTGGGGAGGATCTTCCAATATAGGAGAAGTACAAAAATTAGGGGACATGACATGAAATGGGAAGGTGGCAGGTTAAGAGGGAATGTGAGGAAGTTTTTCTTCATGGAGAGGGAGGTGGATTCATGGAGTGGTCTGCCACAGGAGGTGGTAGGAGCACGCACTGTGGTCGAATTTAAACATGCATGGGATAGGCATAGGGGAATCATAGAGGTAAAGCAGAGGGAGGGTCGGAAGCTGTAAACAAATACAGGGATTACGGGCAGACTGGATGGGTCTAGCGGTACTTATCTGCCGACAATTTCTATGTTTCTATGTTTATGCCCCAGTCTCTATGCCTGTAGAGTACACTCAGATCAGTGGTTACTACAGGGACAGGAGCAGCAGGCCTTCTAGGTGGGCTGGTCTAACTCCAGCTCCTAGACCTCAGCCTGGACAGAATTCCTGACTGCACAAAACAGGCTGCCACCCTTCTTCCAGTAGGGTGCAGGCAGACTCACTACTTCCAGAACTGGGAAACCATCACCACAGACAAGTGGGTTCTGGAGGTGGTGAATCATGGTCTCTGTCTACAATTCAAACAGTTTCCAAAACTCCAGGGCCACAGAGTTTTCCTACCTTTAACTCCTGCAGAGACAATTCTGCTGGAACTGGAGGCATAAAAAGCTCCTGCAAGCCAGAGCAATAGAGCCAGTCCCTCTTACCCAAAGGAGGAAGGGCATGTACTCAAGATACTTTCTAACCAAAAATAAGAATGGAGATTGACAGCCAATCTTGGATCTCAGGTTCCTAAACAAACACTTGGCAAAGCCCAAGTTCAAGATGGTAACACTGGCCATAGTTATTCCTTCTGTAAAGAAAGGGAAACTGGCTAGCTTTGCTGGATCTGAAAGATGCCTATTTTCACATGCCGATCAGGCCTTGCCACAGAAAGTACCTAAGGTTCTCTCTGCCCTCATGGCACTACCAGTTCTCACCACTCCCCTTCGGGTTCGCTTCTGCCCCATGGGTATTCACAGTGTCTGCCAGTGGTGGCAGCTTACCTCGGAAGGCAGGAAATAATCGTATTCCCTTACCTGGATGACTGGCTAGTCATAGGGGAGTCATATCAGCAGGTAAAGGACTCCATCAGGGTGGCACAAAGTACCCTAGAGTCCTTGGGTTTCCCTTATTATTGCTCAAAAGTCTCAGATGGAGCCAGTTCAGTCACTGGAGTTCACTGGAGCAGAACCGGATACTGTTCAGGGCAAGGCTTTTCTCCCACAGGAGCGGGCAACACATTTACTAACCCTTGTAGACTCCTTTGTCATGGATCATCCGAGGACTGCAAGACATTTTCTAGTGTTACTAGGACACATGACCTCAACTGCTGCAGTAGTATCAGGCTCCAGGTTTCAGATGAGACAGATTCAATATCACCTCTGATCCCATTGGTCCCGGGGAAAGGGATTCCATTTTAAAGCTTGTGCCAGTTACACGAACTCTGCTACTGGCTCTGCAGTGGTGGAAAGAAAGGGACAGCCTCAGGCAGGGCGTCCCTTTTCAGCAACAGCACCACACTGTGGTCCTAACAAGAGATGCCTCCCTCCTAGGGTGGAGGGCACACACAGATGACCTCACAATCAGTGGAATTTGGTCATCTCTAGAGTCCAAGCTGCATATCAACCTTTTAGCATTGAGGGCAGTCCTCCTTGCCCCAAAGGCCTTTGCTCCTTAGTTGAGGGGTCAGTTAGTCCAGGTCAGGACAGACAACACAACCACCATGTGGTACATCAGAAAGCAAGGGGGCACAAGATCCTCAAGGCAATGCACAGAGGCCATGTAAGCATTAAGCCACGACGAAGGTGGCATCTAATGGAGGATTAATGCATGGTTGGCGGCCGAGTGCCTGCAATGGCCCAACCATGCATTAATCCCCATTAGATGCCACCTTCGGAGTGGCTTAATGCGCTTGTAACATGGCAAGTGCAAACTAGGTAATGTTTGAAGTCACTGGTATGTGACATATTAGTGAACAGAAACTTTCCATGCTGTGTTGTATAATTGGAACTGCTGCTCGTCTGTGTACTTTTCAATATATGTTGACCTCAACTAGGTGTGTGCACGCTCTAACTTCGCTACTTATTACTATTGTGCCACCTACTTTCTGTTACTTTCTTACTTCGGGTTAAGAGGTTGTTTGTGACACTTGCGGATGCACACCATCACTTTCATTCGTTTTTACATGGCTCTTTACACTCATTTCAATGTTTTCTGTCTCACCTTCACTACTGGATTGTGGGGAGATATCACATATTTGCATACCTCTAATTTCTTTGCCGCGCTGAGTGTATGCAAATCTTCCTTCTACCGCCACAGTGCACTACGTTCTACCGAGTGATATCCGATAGCCCAGCTCCCCATTCACGCAGACATACATTGCTCACAGCAGGCTTTTCCGGATCCAGGTAGTCAACACACTGTCTGCCTTCTGTCAGTTTTCTACGGACGACGACAACCGCTGCCCAGCACCCCCGATCGCTCCATTCACAGTGCGGTACCCATCGGTTTCTTGAGATTGGATGGCGAGCGCACTCACGATTTCCGCAGCACGTGCACAACTGACACACTCCTCCAGTCTTTGCTGTTGCTCGCTCCCGGTCTCGCTGAACACACTGAGACATTCTGAGGTGGGCATTACTACTGGATTAATCCCTGCTTCAGAATGTACCATGTGTTCTGTTTCTGCCAATCCACTTAGTCCATTCATGTCCCTGTTTTTTGGCCATGTTACAAGAAGATTTGGTCTCTAGCATATTCCCTGGAACTGCATCTGTATGCCATTCATCTTCCAAGGAAGGACAATACACTGGCAGGTTCACTCAGCAGAATCAGGTGGGATCATCATGAATGGGCTTTAAACAAACAAGTGTTGGACACAGTTTTCAGACGTTGGGGCATTCCAGTAATAGATCTGTTGGCCTCAAAAGAAAACCATCAGCTTTCCCTTTATTGCTGCAGGCCGTTCTCCTTGGATACAGTGCCCATGGAGGTGTTAGCCCTGGATTGGACAGGGAAAGTCCTGTATGCTTTTCCTCCATTTCCACTGATAGTGAGCATTCTTCTCAAATTCAGGAGTCAGTCTGCAACCATGATACTGGTTGCTCCAGACTGAGGCAAGCAGCCATGATACCCTCTGTTACTCACCATGTCCACCAAGCAACCCATTCGTCTTCCCCAGAGATGTAATCTCCTAACAGCTGTTCAAGGTCAGATTTCTTTTCTGAACCTCAAGAGCCTTCACTTGAAAGCCTGGTTCTTCAGAAGTTAGAATTTTCTGAATTTAACTTGTCAGAAGAGGTCCTTAAGGTCCTGAAAGTTTCCAGGAAAATTTCTACGAGAAAGACTTATGCTTCAGAGTGGAAACAATTTTCCATCTGGTGCATGTCTAAGCAAATCAACCCCCTTAAGGCAAGCTTATGTACATTACTTGATTATGTGGTGCACTTGCAGGCTCATAGCCTCAGGCCTGCAACCCTCAGGGTTCCCTTAGCAGCAGTATGTGCTTATTTGTCTGCAGGTGCTCAGAAAACAATAGCTTTCACACCTTATTTTTAGAAAATTTTTCAAATGATTGGCACATATGATCTTACTTTGAGAAGGTTCCTGCAGTAGGTCTTCACATATAGGACTGCTCCCCCTGGCATCAGGACCACATGGCAAACCTCTAGCCAGCAACACTCAGCGGGGGACCACCCCTGGCATCACATGATGGGATGGCAGCATGACAGTACATAGGGGGTAGTCCCCACGCCTGCCCTCCATTTCTTTCCCGCCGTTGACCTGTGCACGTTGGACCTTGTGGTGAACTCTGCTCCAGTCAACTGTCATTTCAAAGTATTTATCTTTTATTTTTTTAGTTTTGCATGTCTTCTCAGTCACGCAGACCCAAGAAGAAGTGCTCACAGTGCGGCGCTCAGATTCTGCATGGGGACGACCACTCCCGCTGTGTCCTCTGCTTAGGCCTCAAACACAGAGTTGACGACTGCGACATCTGCCAGTCCTTCAACAAGGCGACATGCGTGAGGTCCCAGAAAGCCCTCGATGCCCACCTGCTGAAAAAATGCCTAGCATCGATGGAAAAAGGAGTTTAGGAGCTGCGGGAACGTTCCTCTTCACCCACCTCTAAGCGCAAGAAAAAGGATAAGCGCTGGGCCCAGGACTGGTCCCCTTCTACTCAGTGTCACCAACCAGTCGACAATACTTCTAGTGGGGCTTCTACCTCGGTGAATACTCCTCCTCCTCGGTCTCCGACCACCCCGGTGGATTGGTCGCTGCCGCCCTGCCTTAGTCAGAGGGCACTAGGGGTGTTCCTCCCAGGAGGATCTTACTTCCGGGCTTGTCGACAGCTCCCACGCTGATAAGTCACCCTCCGGCTCGATAAGCCAGACTCCAGCTCTGCTGCTGCCCGCTTGACCGTGACTGCTCCTCCGACGTCCGCTCGGTTGAGGCCAATCAGTCAGTTATTGGCCTGCCTGACAACCGCTCAGCCGGGGCCCTCCTGTTGGGTCTTTCTATTGTACCCGACATCGAGCATAGCCAGCTTCCAGGCACCTTCTCATCCCATGAGGGTTCCCCCTCCCGGGACTCTCCTACTCAGCCTGACCCCTCGTTTTCCCCGGACCCTGAGTGCTTCTGGCCAGAGGATTCCTTCTCCTACATCAGGCCTTCTTTCCGAGCTCCCCACTTCCCCAGTGGGCCTGTTGATGGGGGGTCTGTCTTCCTTTACCCCCCTAACCTTTCTCGGTTTAGATGTCAAGCCCTTTCAGGCCCCCGATGCCAGGTCACTCACCCGTCAACATCCCTTCTGACTTGGTGATGGCCTCTGGACCTTTCGCTCTGACGCCGGAGCCCCCGTGTGGCCCTTCCGGGGTTCCAGCCAGGATCCCAGGCCTGACGATGTACCTACATGTTCCTGGTGGTCCCTCGGTCCCGCCTCCTTCAGGACCTTCGGCTCCTCTGCCATCCAGTCCTATGGGCATGAACCCCGGCTACCCACCACCACAGTTCCCCTTTTACCCGGCACCAGGGGGGCCGTTGCCAGGTTACCCATCACATGTTCCGATGCCAGGGTCATATGTACCAGGGGTACGATCGACAGCCTTACCCCTATTGGTACCAGGCCCCTGGTTACCACTCATATTCTTCCTCTGGGTTTCCAGGCTATCAGCCTCCACCTACACCTCCTCACCCTCTGGCTCTAGACAGGCCTCAGACCGAACTCCAGGGGACAATTCCAGCTTGGTGGAAGGAAGCAAAATTGCACCTCCTGCACTTGGAGGCCCGCAACCGGTCATAGTTACCACCCCGACCCCCAGGGCAGTCCCTAGGAGCCCCTCCCTGGTCGACCATTGACCATCAGATAGGAACTCTAGCAGGTGTCCAGCTGGGGCCCTCTCGGCATCAGGATTATGGAAGACATTCTGGACATAGCCTCTGTACCAAGCAGACTGGAGTCTTCCAACTCCGACTCTGCAGCTCAGTCAGATCCTCATTCCCCCTGTGAAACCCCAACCCAGGGAGTCTCCCAAATCTCTGTCAGATGACCTGTAGTTTGCAGAGCTCCTTAGATCCATCCAGCAGGCATGCAACTGGACATCCCAAGAGATGGATCCTAAAAGGAAGAGGCTTGCATAGCACCTGGATTTGACGAATTCAGACCCCTTACCTATCCCACCTTGGACAGGGCTGCATGAAGACCTTACGTCCACAATATGGCAACAACCATCCTCTAGTCCTGTGGTCTCTAAAAAGGCAGACAGGACCTGTCATCCCCCAGAAGGGGCCAGCCACCTCACGAGTCACCCTAAGGCCGATTCAATAGTCATCACAACGGCCCATGATAGGTCGGCTCAGCCAAAGCATCTGAGTGCCTCACCTCCAGACAAAGACTTCAGGCAAATGGACCAATATGGCTGCAAGGTCTATGCTTCCTCCACCTGCACTATCAGGTCCCTTAATTATGAGAGCCCACATGATCTATTTCCAGAAGTCGGCTTTGACCAACCTAGAGAAAGAGCTCCAGTCTGTCCCAGATGAGGAACTCAGGAACAAGCTTTTGGATAAGGTGAAACTTAACAAGTCTTCCTGCCACCACACATTGCATGCCACCTATGACTCAGTGGACTCAGTGGCCCGTTGAACCGCTTTGGGCATCTGCATGAGACATCTGGCATGGCTGCATCTTGCGGGACTGGTGCAGGATGTCCAAACCACTCTCCTTGATGCTCCCTTCAGGGGCTTCATCTTGTTTGACGGTGATGCAAAGGATATTATTACGGAGCTACAGGAAAGCGGCAGATCCCTTCGGGATGTCTGCTCCATGTACCACTCCGGTCCAAAACCAAGCAGCCTTTTCATCGCCCACAGAAAAGATGAAACAGACAGAACCAGACGAGATGACAGGGAAAGCGCTGCGTCACTGGTTCTGGCACCCAGACTCTTCAAGTAAAAGCCCAAAAGGCCGCCAGAGGCAGTAAAGCATCCCTCCCCTCTGCCTTCTGATTCAAGGGGACCCCACCACCTCCTCCCATTCTTCCAGTGGAGTCGGCAGCGGGAAGGTTTGCCCTCCACCTAGACGGGTAGGAGGCGATAACTGCAGATGCTTGGGTCCTCCAGCTGATCGCAAGAGGGCACTCAACAGAGTTCCTGGACAGACCCCCAGGCAATCCTCCAGACAGGTCTCACTACCCATCAAGCCATCTGCACCTCATTCAGCAGGAAATCCAAGCTGTCATATCAAAGTCAGCCACAGAGCTGGACCCCGATTCCTCTCGGGCAGACAGGAAGGGGGCATTACTCCCATTTCTTCCTGGTGTCCAGGAAGATGGGTGCTCTGAGGCCCATCCTGGACCTCAGCCTGCTCAGCCTCTTTGTGGAATACAAGAGGTTCCACATTCTAACTCTCCAGGGACTCTTACTCCTGCTTCAAGAGAACCAATGGCTGTGTTCACTGGACATGCAGGATGCTTCAAACAACATGAAGTCTTGCTGTATTCTGACAGTATGCAGTTATCCCCAGCACTTGAACTGCTCTGGAGAGTAAAGGTTAACTCTATGCCAAGGCATAGAACATTGAGCTCAAGCTCGGTTTTCAGATCTCTGTCTGTGGTACTCTGAAGTGTAACCGTCCGATTTTTTACTCCGCCTGACTGTGAAGTCACTCCGGAGATCACTCCTGTGCTTCGGTTCGGTAATAGTTTGATCGGTCTTTTTTTTCAACCACAGTTCTTATTTTATTGATATTCTTACCTCTGTCTTGGTAACAGTAAGTGGTAGTAGTAGGTAGTGATCATTTTTGTTGATTTTGTTAGAAATTGTTTTGTCTTCGGTTCTTTTCCGGTCGGTCCGGTTTAGAACTGAAATCTATTGTGATTTGTGCATTTCTGTTCATTAATGTGGTTTTCCAGTACTTATCTGTTTCAAAAAAAAATCTGGATTTCTGTGGGATTTTTTTAACCGACCTGTGACACGGGTGGAACTGATAAGTGTTAGTTGCCTGGCTTAATGCTGACAAGGGTTACTTTTCTTGTATTCGGCATGTCTGAGAAACCCAAAAAGAAAACTGGTCCCACTGGGTTTCAGCACTGTTCCGAGTGTGGGAAGGCCTTTCCTAAGGCTGATCCACACTTCGTATGTGTATTGTCTGGGGTTTGACCACCTCAAGGAAGACTGCCAAATTTGTAAGAACTTTCCTAAAGCCACTCTTGAAAAACGTTTAAGTAGGCTGAGGGAAAGGGAGGCCGAGAAGTCCGTTGACCCAGATGGTCATCCCGGTTCGGTTGCGACCGAACCTGAGGAGGTGCCCACTGACCTGGGTGATACCTCTTTAGGCAAAAGGAGAGCCGACTCTGTGGAGTCAGTTCCAGCTAAGAGAAAAAGAAAATCAGCCAGTTCAGATCCAAAACCCCATGTTCCGACCGCTGAGGAGATAGCGAAAGCGATTACAGTAGTGCAGTCGCTTTGCCCGGTTCCGACCGAACCGACATCGGTTCAAATGCAGTTGGTTCAGTCAGAAGTTGTTGCCTCAGATATTGATCCAGAGGCATACTATGAGGGCAATTGGGAGGAGGAGGAAGATGTTGATGAAGAAGGAGAGTTTGTAGGCCTAGATGAGCCAGTAGAGCCTGACATCTCCCCAGACAGGCCTTCCTGTGTTTCCCCTCCCAGACTTTCGGAGTCCCCCTTCCACTTTTTGTTTTAGAGTAAGGTGACTGAGACTCTTCAGCTTCGTATGGAAGAGGCTGATCAGGATCAGGAGGAACCTGATTATGTGGAAATGATGGATGTTCCAGAGTCAAAGAGAGTGTCTATCCCTCTGCACAAATCCCTGGGGAAACACAGAAAATCAAGCAGTTTCCCACATCCATTCCTCCTGTGGATAAAAGAATGGACAGGAGGTATGCCTTATCAGGTCCTGGCACAGAATTCCTTTCAGCACATTGCAGCCATGTTGGAGTAGTGCAAGCTGCAGCCTGTGACAAGGCTAATATTCCCCTGGCATCTCACCCCCCAGATAAGGATTCCAGGAAAGTGTATGCCATGGCTAAGAAGCAGTACTTGGCTTCCTCTTTGGGGCTCAGGCAATCAAATTACATGGCATATACAGCCAGGTGCCAGACGTCTATGTGGGATATGGTTCTGGAGCTGGCTAAGAATGCCCTTCCCCAGCTAGCCAAGGCGCTGGAGCAGGTGGCTGTAAATGGTATAGAGGCATCCAAAGTGCAATTTCATGCTGCTGTGGACTCGAATGATGTGCATTCTAGAGTCATGGCTACATCTATCTCCATGAGGAGGTTTGCTTGGCTTAGATGTACCAGTCTTTTGCAGGATACCGAGACTAAGGCTATGGATTTTCCTGTTACTGGTAATTCTCTGTTTGGTGAGCAAACAGAACTACATGAAGAAGATGGATGAATATAGGACCACCTATAGGAGTGCTGCAGCCCAGGAAAAGCAGACCACTCCTCAGAGGCAGCAATTTAGGGCTGGCAGGGGCAGGCCTTTTCACATGCCTTTCTACCAAGCTCAGGCCTCCTCCTCTTCTTTCCAGCAGAGGGGGTTCTTTAGGGGAAGAGGCAGACGTGGGATGACCGGGACCCCATCATCCACGCAGTCTAAGCCCCCTGCCAAACAGACACCCTGAGGTATTGGTCAGGGTCGCCTCCCCAGTTCCAGTAGGGGGCAGGTTGGCTCACTACTCCCAGGCCTGGGAGTCTGTTACTTCAGGCTAATGGGTCCTGGAAGTAGTGAGCCAGAGACTTGCTCTCAGTTTCAAAAGGTTCCCAAAAATGAGAGCAAGATCATTCAGTCCTCCCTCTCCCTTGGAGACAGGGGCCTTAGAGGCAGAAGTCTGCTCTCTTCTGCTTCTGCAAGCAGTAGAGAAGGTACCTCTTTGTCACAAGGGAAAAGGACTGTATTCCAGAGTGGCGACCCATCCTAGATTTAAGGTACCTGAACAAATATTTAACAAAACCAAAATTCAAGATGGTGACTCTGGAAGTAATGCTTCCCTCTCTGAGACCAGGAGACTGGCTAGCCTCTCTGGATCTCAAGGATACCTACTTACACATACCTATCAGACATTCCCACAGAAAGTACCTCAGGTTCGAGTTACCCTCAGGCCATTACCAATTCATAGCTATGCCCTTCGGCCTAACATCTGCTCCAAGGGTGTTCACCAAGTGTCTTGCAGTAGTGGTGGCATTCCTCAGGAGACAGAGTATCCTTCTGTTCCCATACCTGGATGACTGGCTCCTAGAGGGCAAGCCCTCAGACCAAGTCATGTCAGCCTTAGAGGTCACTCAAAAGCTTCTAGAATCCTTGGGCTTTGTTCTGAACCTAGAAACGTCTGTTCTGGAACCAGCCCAGCTTCTCAGTTTCATAGGGGTGGAACGAGACACTATTCTGGCAAGAGCATTTCTCCCTCTCTCAAGGGTTCAGTCCCTTGTCACTCTGGCTTCCTCTTTTCATCCTCTAGTTTCTCGTCCAGTCAGACACTTTCTACAGTTGCTGGGTCACATGGCAGCATCCACAGCTGTGGTCCAGGGAGCAAGGTTTCAGATGAGAGATATTCAGTTTCATCTCAGATCTTATTGGCTCAGGAAAAAGGCCCTCTCTCCAAATTGGTTCCAGTGTCTCAAACTCTAGTTCAGGCCCTCCAGTGGTGGCTGGAGGAGTACAGTCTTCGACAAGGTGTCCCATTTATCAGTCAGGCTCCTTCAGTGATTCTCACCACAGATGCCTCTCTACTAGGTTGGGGGGCTCATCTAGATCAGCTTACAGCTCAGGGAACCTGGTCGCACCAGGAGTCTCTCCTACACATAAACCTTCTCGAACTAAGAGCTGTCTTTCTAGCACTTCAGATATTCTCAACTACTGTTCAAGGGAAAGTGGTGCAGATCAGAACAGACAACAACACCACAACCATGTGGTACATCAACAAGCAGGGAGGCACTCGGTCCTCGGCCTTGTGCACAGAGACCATGAAGATATGGTCTCCAGCCTATTCCCTTCAGGCTTCCCTGATGGCTGTGCATCTCCCAGGGAAGGACAACACTTTAGCAGATGCTCTTGGCAGGATTTCTCAGGGTCACCACGAATGGACCCTGAAGCCCCTAATTCTTCAGGTCATTTTCAAAAGGTGAGGCACTCCAGAGATAGATCTCTTCGCAGCCCTGGATAATCACCGACTTCCTCTCTTTTGCTGCAGACCACCTCTTCTGGGCCCTGTCCCTCAGGATACTCTCTTGTTGAACTGGACAAGCAGGTTTCTGTATTCATTTCCTCCTTTTCCTCTGATATTCAGGGGCCTGATCAAGATCAGGTCTCAGCCTTGCAAGGTGATTCTAGTGGCTCAAGACTGGGCCAGACAGCCTTGGTACCCCCTTCTCTTGTCACTGTCAGTAACAATACCTCTATGTCTTCCCAGACAGTTCAATCTCCTTACCTCCTCACAGGGGAGGATCCTTTACCCCAACCTTCAGACTCTCATGCTCAAAGCCTGGCTCTTAAGAGCTAGAATATGCAAGCCTACACCTTTCTCAGTCAGTCTTGGGCATTTTAAAGGTTAGCAGGAAACCTGCTACTAGAAAGACTTACAACTCCAAATGGAAAAGATTTGGTTTTTGGTGTTCCCAGAAGCATGCCCAGCCAGAACTGGCTGATATTGCTACTGTATTGGACTATTTGGTGCATCTTAACAGTTTAGGCCTCTGGCTTACTACTCTCAAGGTACATTTGGCAGCTATGTCTGTGTAACCCCCCTGCAAATGGGGGTTCCCAAAAGACTTCCAGGAGCTTGCTTGAATGCTCCAAGCCTGAATGGTGTTTGGCATTTAAGCCATTTATCAGTGAGTGTTTTTAGAGCCTCTGGTACTGTCTCTTTAAGAGCTGTCTGCTTGCAGACATAATTAGTTTGTATGAGGGGACTGTGTGCTTCTCTGAGTACCACTCGAGCTGCTCCAATTCACTTCATTTTGCAGTCACTAGGGTGCAAAGGAACCTATCTGAAAGATGTAACTGTTTGCCAGAAATTATTTAGAGTAATAATAAAATTACAGTTTGTCTAACCTGCTTTCTTTTGCAGTCAGAACTGTGTCTGCTAGTTCCCCATTCTAGTTTTGAACTGCTGAACTGGACCAATCAGTGTGGGTAAGCTAGCTCTAAAATGGTGCCTTGGACGAATCAGAACTTGGACTCATAATCTGAGCCAGCCACAAGAGGATTGTATGGGCAGTGACTCTGGGAGATGTAGTTTAGACTTCAGTGCCTTTTTGGACGACAGCAGCAGTCTATGTGAGTGACAGCCAATCCAGTCAAGAACTGGGAGGAACTCAAAGGAAGAGCCCGGTTTTGTCGGTTGGAGTTTCAGTTGAGCTTTGGCAGTGAAGAAGGAAGGAGCCCTGTGCTTTTTCAGTGTGCAGTTTTAGTCAAAAACGTGTATAAGGCCCAGAGTTCCGGTCTGCAGCTTGTTAGGACTGAATCCGTCCTGTGAAAAGAATCAAAGGATCTCTGAAGAGTAGAAACCAGGCTCACCCTGTAGAAGACTGGAAGAATTGCTGAAATACCTCGGTCTGTCAGGAACTGAATCTGCTGTGTGTTCTCCCGGGTATTGTGCAGTAATTGCGATCGGATACAGATGCAGCCTGCCTGGTATAGTGCTTTCTTTATATAAATGTGTGAAGAGGTTTGTGTACCTCAAGTGAGCCCTACTGACATTGAAGGACTCTTATCTTATTTGGAGGTCGTGAGTACTAATTCAGGGTCGCTCCCTGTTGAATTGCCACATTAAATCCAAATGGAATTACTGTACTGCTGACTGTTTAATTTCTTTTCTCTGTGTGAAAGGGCCCTACCAGCTGCCACGGTTTGGACTAGCCGCTGGGCTTGGGGTACCCAGGACAGTAACTGATAGGGATAGGCCTGTGCACAGAGCCATAAATAGATTATTAGAGTGATAAGCTAATTAACCTGATTTCCCCTGTCCTTGTTATATCCCCTAAATAAATCAGAGCTGCTTGTTTCACAAAGTTATACTGCCTGAGGTATTTGTCTATGTTAAAGTACTGTACTGTGATTGTTGCACTGTATCTCATTTCACGGAGGTCCCAGTGCGGAACCAGTCCTGGGAGTAAGTGTATACTGTGAAGGTAATTCTGATATATTGTGTGGGCCACTAGTGGGAAGAAAGGGGGGTTGCAGTGTCCCAGAGGGCTGTGACCAAGTTAGTTTAACTATTGCAAACCCTGACCTCTGGGTGGAGGCACCCGCCATTGGATCCAGGCCCCTCAACCTGTTAGTGGCAAATCAGGCAGGGGTAGTAGCCCCTGGGATAGCGCCATCTAGGGGTTACATCTGCCTTTCTTTCTGCTGGTAAGGACTCTTCCCTAGCTTCTCATCCAGTTTTCAAGAAATTTTTCAAGGGTTTAGTACATGTTAACCCTCCCTTTAAGAAGCCTACCCCTTCTTGGGACCTGAATATCTGTATCTCACAGCTTATGCAGCCCCCTTTTGAACCTTTATCCTCAACTGAGCTGAAGTACATGACTTGGAAAACTGTATTCCTGGTAGCCATTACTTCTGCCAGGAGAATCAGTGAATTACAGGCTTTATCAGTGGAACATAATTTCATTTCATTTCATTTCACAGGGATAAGGTGGCCTTTCGAACCAACAGAAAGTTTCTTCCCAAGGTGGTATCCGACTTTCATTTGAATCAGTATGTGTCATTGCCTGTATTATTCACTGACCATTCTTCCTCTGGGGAGAGAAGATTACACAGTCTTGATGTAAAGAGGGCTCTTAGTTACTATGTGGAGCATACTAAGGCCCGTAGGAATGACTGTTCTCAGTTGTTTCTCACTTATGGAGAAATAGAAAGGGCAAACCTGCCACCAAGAGAACAGTTGCCACATGGATTGTCTCCTGTATCCAGTTCTGCTATTCAAAGCTTGGGAAAGAGGCTCCCTTAGGCCTGAGGGCTGATTCTACCAGAGGTACAGCTGCTTCGGTTGCAGCAGATAGAGATATACCCTTAGTGGAAATCTGTAAAGCAGCCACCTGGAAAACTGTTCACACATTTACCAAGCATTACTCTCTGGACATTTCAAGTCACGAAGTGATGCTAGGTTTGGCACAGCTGTGCTGCAGAGTTTGTTCCCAAAATAGGTTCTGTGACTCCCTCCTCCGAAGGGGTACTGCTTGGTAGTCTGCATATAATCAGAATACAGCAAGACTTCATGTTGTTTGAAGAAAAAATTACTCACCATAGTAATGTTGTTTCTTATAATGGAGTCTTGCTGTATTCTGACCTCCCTCCCTGCTTTCCCTCCTGGAACCTAGTAGTTTTGAGATGTGGGCTGGCAGGCACAGAGCTGCACCCCAGAGGTGTACTTGGCATGCCTTTATCTTATTAAAGGTTTTTCTGGTTTTTATTATGAATATTTTGGTTGTTTCACTACCTGCTTAGATTCTTTTTGGGGTTCTCGACTTGAGTCTTTTGACCCTAAAAATCTGTTTATTGTCCTTTGGCATGAAAATTTTATAAACAATTTCTACTTTTTGAGTTAGTTAGTTTAGTGCTCGTAAAAATCTGACGATTACACTTCAGAGTACCACAGACAGAGGTTTGAAAACCGAGCTCGATCTCAATGTTCTATGCCTTGGCATAGAGTTAACCCTTTACCCTCCGGAGCAGTTCAAGTGCTGGGGCTAACTGCATATAGTCAGAATACAGCAAGACTCCATTAGAAGAAACATTACTATGGTGAGTAATTTTTTCTTACCTGCACATCCCTGTCCTCCAGGCCCACCGTTGTTTTCTTCAGTTCACCTTGCAGGAGAACCACTACCAATTCAAGGCCCTCCCTTTTGACCTTTCATCAGCACCTTGGGTTTTTACCAAGTGCCTGGAGGTAGTGGCTGCGGCCCTGTGCCGCAAGGGGATTTATGTGTTCCCATACCTGGATGACTGGCTGTTGTTGGCCCCGTCTCAGGACAGTCTGCTGGAGTCTCTCTCCACCACTCTGGACCTCTTTTCCCAGCTTGGCATCACTGTAAACTATCCCAAGTCTCAACTTTCACCCTCTCAGCACCTCCAATTCATTGGAGCAGTGCTGGATATGGTCTAGGGCAACGCCTCATTACCTCTGGAGAGGGCGGAAACTCTGATTCAGCAAGCTTCATCAGTGTCCAACTCTCGCTGGACCACAGCCTGCTGTATCCTCTACCTGTTGGGTTTAATGGCGGCCGCCATTCCCACAATTCTGTTGGCCAGACTGCATATGAGGGTAACCCAGTGGACTCTCAGAGTCCAGTGGGACCAACGCTGGGATGACCTGGGCCACAGGATACTGGTCTCCAGCAGTATGAAGAGGGATCTTCTGTGGTGGCATGAGCTGTCCATCCTCTCCTTGGGGGCCCCCTTTCATCCCCCGTCTCCTTCCATGACCCTCACAACGGACGCCTCAGGTCAAGGTTGGGTAGCCCACCTAGGAGACCATCGAATCTAAGGGAGTTGGTCCCCACAAGAGGAACATTTGCACATCAACGTTCTGAAGATGAGAGCTGTACTCTATGCTCGGCAGGCGTTCCAGATCCTCTTGTACCTGGGAACACTCCTAATCCAGACTGACAACAGTGCCATGGTCTAGTACATAAGCTAACAGGGAGGCACCTGATCGTACTACCTCTACAAGGAGGCGATGTGGGTGTGGTACTGGGCAGTCAAGCACAGCCTACTGTATCTCTGACGGCAGTCCATGTTCCGGGAGTTCACAATGTCCTGGCGGACAGTCTCAGCTGCACTGTTGTGCGGGCGCACGAGTGGGAACTAAAGCAGGAGATAGTGGAAGATCTTTTCAATCAATGGGGTTGGCCAGAAATAGATCTATTTGCCTCCCCATCCAACGCAAAACTACCCAGCTTTTGCTTGCCTTTTCCCGGGCGTTGTGTTTTCTGGCGAGACACGCAATCTCTTTGTTGGACTGGGAAGTTTCTATACGCTTTTTCTCCCTTTCCAATTCTGTTGAAGGTACTGCTGAAGCTTCAAGTGGAGGACACTCGTATGATTCTCATAGCTCCCCTCTGGCCTCAGCAGATCTGGTTCCCCCTGCTACAGCAGCTTGCATTGGAACCCCCAGTACCTCTTCCTCTCCTCCACGACCTTCTTTCACCGGAGCAGGGCAGCCTGGTGCATCCGAGCCTCAAATCTCTCCACTTACATGCGTGGCACCTTTGGATGTAGCGATCTCATGATTTGGTGTCTCCTCGCGGGTCACCCAGGTCCTAGTGGAGACCAGAAAACCATCCACTAGATCTACATATGCAATGAAGTGGAAAAGATTCAACATTTGGGCTATGGCCAAGGGTCTGGACCCTTTCTCTTGCTCAGCACCTCAGGTCCTTGAGTACCTCTTACCCTTGTCTGATTCAGGCCTCAATTATTCATCCCTGAAGGTCCATCTTTCAGCGGTTTCCACCTACCACCTTTCAGTGGATGGCAAAACCCTTGCGCAGTTGGAGGTCTCAAAAACCTTTCTTAAGGGGATCCTCCACTTAAAACCTCTGGTCTGTAGATCCGGTTCCCCCCTAGGACTTAAACTTTATTTTAGGGAAGCATACATTGCCCCCTTTTGAGCCGGCAGCAAGTTGCGACATGCGCCATTTGTCTTAGAAAGCACTCTTTTTAGTGGCTATTACCTCAAGCTTGAAGGATTTCAGAGCTTCAGGCCCTCTTTTGCAAGGAGCCTTATTTAATTTTTCACAGAGACTGACCGGGTGGCTCTGCGGACTAATCCCTCCTTTCTACCGAAAGTGGTATCAGAATTTACGTTGAACAAAGATGTTCAACTGCCGGTTTATTTTCCTGAATCTTCCAATAGGGGGAATACCTCTTGCACACGTTAGATGTGCACAAGATTTTGAGATGCTGTGTCTCTCTGACCAAGAAGGTGTGCAAGTCTGACCAGTTGTTTGTAGCTTTTGCACCCAGATGTCAGGGTACGGCTATCTCTAAACAGGGCCTGTCCAAAAGGTTGGCTTATTGTATCTCATTCATCTATCAGAAGTACAAGAAACCTCTTCCGGGGGAAGTGAAGGTCCACTTCACTCGTGGCATGACCGCTTCAATGGACTTTTTAAGGAACATGTCCACTTCCGATATCTGCACTGCAGCCACTTGGTCTTTGGTCCATATTCTCACCAAACATTACAGTCTGGACATCACCTCTAGGTGTAGGGCTGGTTTTGGACTTGCTGTTCTGCAAGGCCTCTTATCCTAACAGGCTTTCTAGTTGATAGACATTTCCGCCTCCCGGTCATCAGTCTCTGACTTTCTTTTTCTTGACTGCTTGGTATTCAGTCCTATATGTGAAGACCTACTGCAGTAACCCTCTCGATCTAAGCTATTACAGTTACGTAAGAACTTACTGTAACAGTAGATCTTCGAGAGAGGTTCCTGTGGTAGGTCACCTTTTCCCCTCCCACCTTCCCCCAGCTTCTGTTTTTCCTGTCCCTTTCCAGGGCAATTACTAGCAGCTCCGTGCTCTAGGGGTTATGCTCTTTTCTTCCGTCAGCCTTACAGGGGTCTTCCGGCAGGAGAACTGGATGATGGGCGTGTACTGTCATGCTGGTGTCCTGTAATGTGATGCCGGGGTCTGTCCTCTGCTGAGTGTTGCTCGCTAGAGGTTTGCCATGCAGTCCTGATGCCAGGGGGCGCAGTCCTGTATGTGAAGACCTAATGCAGGAACCTCTCTCGAAGATCTACTGTTATGGTAAGTTCTTATGTAACTGTAATTTCCCCCCGTTAGGGAACCAGTCCCTCACTGGGACCTGAATGTGTGCATAGCTCAATTTATGGAGCCTCCCTTTGAGCCTATAGCTACGGCTGATCTGCAATATGTTACCTGGAAGACTGTTTTCTTGGTGGCAGTTACTTCAGCAAGAAGAGTGTGTGAGCTCCAAGCTCTTTGCACTGATCCTAATTGCATTATCTTCCATAAAGACAAGGTGGTCCTTAGGAGTAACAGAAAATTCCTTCCCAAGATGGTATCTGAGTTTCATTTGAACCAGTCCATCACCCTTCCTGTATTTTTTACAGCCAAGCCCAGTTCAGAGGAATTGAAGCTTCATAGTTTGGATGTAAAAAGGTCTCTCAGCTGTTACATTAGGCATACTAAGGACCTCAGGGATTCCCGCTCACTGCTGTTTATTACCTGTGGTGAAGTGGGAAAAGGCAGGCCTGCCTCAAAGAAGTCAGTTGCACGTTAGATAGTATCCTGCATCCAGTTCTGCTACAGTAATGCTGAGAAACAACCACCACAAGCCGGCCTGGTGGCACTAAGGGTTGAGATGTTGGATGCCACACCTTGCGCCATGCCAGCAACCTGGGTTCGGGAATGACCTCATGTCATTGGGGTGACGTCACGGGGGCAGGGGGAGGTATGGAGCAGGATTGAGCAGCCTAATGGCAGCTGTCCTCTCCTGGTGTGATTGTCACCCCCCCTTCCCCTGTAGTTCTGCTGCCACTGGGTGGAGGTCCGGTGGCAGCACAAGTAGGTGGGGTGGCAAGTTGGGATGATGCCTCAGAACGCGGCATGCATGTGCCTCCACATGCGCGTGTGTGTGCCTGGGGAAGGGGGCAGGCAAAAACCGGGGAAAAACTACAGATAAAAACATAAAAAATGAAACCGCCACCACAGGGCCTCAGGGCACATTCCTCTTGTGGAACTGCTGCCTCTGTGGCAGCTGCAAGTGACATTCCTTTGCTGGAAATCTGTAAAGTGGCTACCTTGAGTACAGTCCACACCTTCACAAAGCACTGTTGCCTGGACGTCCAGTCCGGTAGCGATGCCAGGTTTGGCACTGCAGTATTGCAAAACCTTTTCGCTAAGTAGGTTTTGTACCCACCTCCCAAGGCACTGCTTGGTATTCTGCATATGTCTAATACTACTGGGAGATTCCTGAGGTTTGAAAAAATACTTACCATAATAATATTGTTTCTTCCAGGGCATCTCCCAGTAAGATTAGACCTCCCATGCCGCCTACCTTCCCTTACATAACCTGAATCAGGTTCAGCAATACTTTCATATAGGTTATTAATGTTGCCATTAGTCATTGGCTTAACATAATGTTTTTGATGCACACAGATATGACTAGGGGGTGTAGCTCTCCTTTTTTTTTGAAATAGCAATTTATTGGAGAGTATTTTCCAAGAGAAATACACATGGAAATAGACATATTAACAGTGCAATTCCATGCTCATTAAGTGCCATTACAACTATTAATGTCTATAAAAGGAAAATAAAGAGATATAAGTCCAATACAAAGAAGAAAGAAAGGGAAACAGTAGTTAGCTGTTGGAGGAAGAAAAAAAAAGGGAGGGGGAAAGATTAGTGAAATGTAAAATAAAAACAGAAGAGAGATAATTAAAGTGAACTTCAAGAAAATGAAGTAAAATAGAGAACAACACATTACAATAAGGGGGAGAGTACCATCAGAAGTGTAAAAACCCACAGTAGAAAAAGAAGAAAAAAAGGAAAATGAGAAAGTTAGAGAGAAAGCAAACAAACAACGGGAAAGGCTATAGCGCAGTTAATACAGAAACCGAGCTGTGCCCCCCAGTATGTCACTGGAACACATTCATTACAACAAATGGCTTCCACATAGCAAGTCCTCCTACTCATATTGTTACAACTTAAGGACAATATCAAATAAGCAGTTAACATGGTAGATATGAAAGGATAACTACTACAGACCGAGGTGGAAGGATACATCCAATTGAGGCACCAGGTTTCTTCTTAGGCATACTTAGCGAGCAAGTCCATTACTGGCCTCCCCTCTTGCAAGGCCATGAAGTGTAGAAAAGGTAGCCATCTTGCTTTAAAATTATCTACAGACAGCCTCAATTTGGCCGTCAAGTACTCCATGTTTACAGTCCTGGTACAGATACCATACTATGTAGTGAAAGTGGGCTTGTCCGGGGTAAGCCATGAAAGAGTAATAGCTTTGAGAGCCGCTGACACCAGGATTCCAAACAGGAGGCGAGAGGATCTGGAGATCAACTGGGGGGGGGTAGCAATCCTAATAACCAGCGCTGAGGGGAACTCAGTAGTGTTAGTTCAAAAATATTGTTAAAACTATTATTTCCCTCCAAAACTCTTGTATAACTTTACACTCCCAAAATATATGTAAATAGGTGCCAACCAACTGACAGTGTCGCCAACAAAGGTCTGAGTAGTGTGGTCCAAAGTGTTTTGTCATCACAGGGACTCTAAAAAATCTAATGGCTAACTTCCAGCAGAATTCCCACCAGAAAAGAGAGGATGTCGTATTGTGAATAGACCTCCAAATAGAAGTCCAATCAGCATCCGACAGAACCGTCCCCAATTCTCCATGACACCTGTCCTTGACCTGTGGCAAGAAATCTCCTTCCGCCAAATTCATCTCTGTGACTAAACCTGAGATTATTTTTTTCTTATGTTCTGGCTGCCTGATCAGGGAGGAAAGAGAATGTAGCACTGGGTTATCCACGGGTTCTGTACCCACCTCGATTTGTTGTTCATTTATATGGGCATAATGCCTTATCTGAAGGTAACGAAAGAAATCCTTACTTTGAAGATTAAATTCGGCCTTTAGTTGCTGAAATGATTTAAATGTTTTCTGATTGAAAAGCTGACCCAGATTAACCAACCCCATTCTAGCCCATCGGTGAAAGCCCATGTCCCACCTAAGTGGGCCAAAATCCAAACAGCTCTGAATGGCCGTGTATGAGTTAAGCTTTAAACTAATACCTAATTTTGAATTCATGTCTTTCCATACCTGTGAAATCAACCTTGTGAAAGGATTTCTGAAATCCAACTGGCCCAGCCTGGGTGCATCTAGAAAAATAAGATCTGTGATATTTCCCAGAGGGGAGTCAGCCATCTCAATCTGAACCCACCTAGGTGGGGATCACAGGCCATAGTCACTAGGGGTAGTAATTGTGATGCCCAGAAATATTTCTGGATATCTGGTATCCCAAAACCCCCCCTCTCCCTTGGGGTCACCATTATCTTCCACTTCACTCGGGACTTCCGCCCAGACCATAAAAATTTGGAAAGGGTAGATCTTACATCTCTCCAGAAATTCCTGGGGGGCCCTCAGTGGGACAGCTCCCAGTATGAATAATAGTCGAGGGAGAATATTCATGCAAATGGATTCACCCCTACCTGAAATGGAAAGAGGGAGTTCCCCCCACCTATTACAATCCTCCCTGATGTCCTCCAGAATCTTTAAATGGTTCATACTGTATAAAGCCTTAAAATCCCTGGGTATCCATATCCCTAGATATCTAAACCCCACCTTACACCATTTAATTTGCTGCACCCCTGGCAAGGGTTGATTCCTGGCACCCCCCAATGGGTACAACTCGGACTTATCCGGATTAACCTTGTAGCCAGAGAGGGCTCCAAATTCCAAGAGGAAACTAAAAATCTTAGGTACTGGTTCTACCGGGTCAGAAATATATAATAAGGTGTCATCTGCGTAAAGCGAAACCGTAACCTCAACCCCCCTAACCTGCAAGCCCCGGAAAAAATCTGATTGCCGAATATAAGCAGCCATAGGCTCAAAACTAAGGGCAAACAGGAGAGGGGAGAGAGGGCAGCCCTGCCTGGTACCGCGTTCAATCCCAAATTTCCTGGAGATCGTCCCATTCACCCGGACTCTAGCTCTTGGCTTAGTGTATAAATTGGAGATCCAGGCCCGAAATCTCTCTCCAAACCCGAAAACCCCGATTACTGAATTCAAATACTGCCAGTTTAGGCGGTCAAAGGCTTTCTCAGCATCCAGCGATAATATTGCTGAACGAGGGGAGTCAATAGGGAGCTGGGCTAAGGAAATTACATTGAAGAGTAACCTAATGTTGTCCTGAATGTGTCTCCGGGGGATAAACCCAGTTTGGTCCGGGTGAACCAGAACGGGGACTACTCCCTGCAACCGTAAACTGATAATTTTAGCAAAAATTTTAACATCTTGGTTTAGTAGCGAGATAGGTCGGTACCCTGCACAGGAGGCGGGGTCCTTCCCCACCTTCGGCAAAACTGAAATGAGGGCCTCCCCCCACGTCTCTGGCAAGGCACCCGGTTCCTGGGCCACGTTACAAACTCTAGTAAGCAACGGAACCAGGTCTTCCTGAAACAGCTTATAAAATTCAGAAATGAACCCATCCGGTCTGGGAGCCTTCCCAGAATCCAGGGACTTTATGGCAGCCCTTACCTCCGCTTCAGTGAAAGGGGCCTCCAAGGCAGCCCTTTGGATATCAGACAGTACGAGGAGCTCTACACCTTGCAAAAAATCCGTAATTTTTCTGTTATGATCTGGTGCTTGTTCTTTCTTGTATAATTGTTCATAGAACTTTGCAAACTCCTGTGCAATTTCCCCCGGGAGGGTCCTGCAAGGGAGATTGGGGGGGGTCGGAGCTAACCCTAACTACATACCTATCGGCAGCTTGTTTGCGGAGTCTGAGCACCAGCAATTTTCCGGCCCTCTCTCCCCTCTCATAATAACGTTGCCCGGGGTATCTGAGAGAGTTCTCCACCCGCCTCTGCAATAGAGAATTATATGTCTCCCTAGCCTCCCTTAATTTCTTAAATACCTTCTGGGACCCGGTGCGCTTATGGACTGCTTCTAAATCCGCAATAGAGGCAAGAATTTCCTTCATGCAAGCCTGATACTGTTTGTTTCTGTGGGAGGCGAAGGCTATTGTATGTCCTCTCACCACTGCCTTCAGGGCGTCCCACAGGAACTTGGGTCTAGAAACTGCCTCAGTGTTTTCATTTAAATAACATTGGATAACTCTTTTGGTAGATTCGGTATATTGTTTGTCGTTAAGTAATCCCGGGTCAAATCTCCACAAACCCCCCCCCATCTGTATCCCAGGCAAGCTTTGCCTTGATCATGGCATGATCAGAAATCGTTATGGGAAGGATAGACACATCTCTAAAAGAGTACACAGCATTTCTCTGGGTGTAAAATCTATCCAATCTTGAATATGTGTTTGAAACTGGGGAAAAAAGGTGAAGTCTTTCGCAGAGGTTATACTGCTGCCATGGGTCTGTTAATCCGGCCTCTGTGATCAAGTTACGGAGTAGTCGAGAGCAGGACTTAGATCCTGGGGTTTTGGTGGTACTTCTGTCCATGCTCACATCCTCGACGCAGTTCCAATCCCCCATTAAAATAACCTGTCCAGGGGTTAGGTTAGCTACTGAGTCAAAAAGAGATTGAAAAACTCTCCAGAGGGTGGGGTAGGAGCGTAGACTCCCACTAGGTGGATCATCCGCCCTTTGTAAAGTCCAGAGACTGTCAGTTGGTGGCCAGAGCCTGATTTGGCAACTGTTTGAATCTGAAACGGGAGGCCCCTCCAGAATAGGATTGCCACTCCTCCCCTTTTGACTTGTGGGTGCTCATCAGAGTGAACCATGCCCTCCCATTCTCTACGCAGTTTCATATGTTCTCTCAGGGTAAGCTTTGTCTCCTGTAGACAGGCAATATCACACCTTTCCCTATTGAATTCGGCTAATATCTTAGCATGCCTAACAACATTATTGATCCCTTTAACATTCAAGGAACCTATTGTCAAGTCAGCCATGTATTGTTTGTAAACAAAAATTCAACATTTTTACAGGTCTTACATCCAATCGTAGAATTATGATACCCAAACACACAAAGGGGTACTCTCCCTAAAATAAAAAAAGAACAGAGAAGAAGGAAGAAATAGATAGCAGACAGAACATCAAACATTACAACCACTCTAACACACTCTTAATCTAAAAGGCTTATTGGCCCAGTACCTAATGCACTGGGTCTATCTCCCTTGCGGGAGTACAGCAACAAACAGTTGTTGCAAGTAAGAGCTTTAGCAACCTAAGTCGCTGCCTGTGCCGATGAATCTCAACGCAGTCGGCCCTCTGGTGCGCTGTGGGGGGAACAACTTTCCCCCCCTAGAGGGAACAACACTCCACTCAAGGTGGAAGGGTTAGACGGCTCCCCTTCTCAAGGGAGTCACTAGCCTGTGCCCTCTGTTTATGTATTGAAAAGCTTCCGGGATGGGCTGTGATAACGAAGCACCCCTCAATCCTCCGACGCTAACTCCATCACGAAATCTTTTCTATCCCCCCTTTTTGTCAGTCCTGATAGAGAATCCAGTTCGGCTGAATCCACGGGAGGGGGAGGAACCCCCCACCATAGACCACCTCCTCCTAGTCCCCTCCCTGATTCATTCATTCACCGAGGCCGAAAGAAAAACCCCGCTCTGTTGGCATCATCATCAATCCGGGGGGTCTCATACCACTACATCTAGTTACCCCCCGATGGTCCCAGGGGCCTATGACAAAATGTCACCCATGATAAGGAGGGAGGACAATGTAGGCCACCTCAACATAAACAGCGTATGGCGTTAATCTCTTTTGCAGGACCCTAATGTTCTCTTTCCCCCCCCCCAAAATACCTGGGAGGGAGAAAGCAAGAGAACCAATCCGCTTAGAACCACCCCCCGCACTCCCATCTCGTGCATCCAAAGCCCCAGGCAAAGAGATCTGATCCTTGTCACCCTAGGTTACCCTAAGTCACCTAGTGTGCGTAGGTAGCAAGAGTCTCCCCATCCCTCCAAAACTGATGTCTCCACTCCCTTTATCTTGAAAGAAACCTCGCCACCAGTGCCATTATACCAACGTCCAGTGGTTACAACATTTTATCACCCCGCCCCCTGCCAAAAGCACCTACCGTAGAAGTGGGGTGAGGTGAAATGGGCCGGAAAACCTCCGCGTTGTCGAGAGGACCATAATAATGGACGGACTTCAGGAAGGGGTCCCCCTGAAGTATGGTCTTGTAAAACCCAACAGCCAGAACAAAAGGTCCGCCTGCCCAAACCCCCACACTACGCGCCGAAACCCGCCATCACCCGGAGACCCCCCCCCCGCCAACCAGGAGCAGGGGAGCCACCAGGGATGCAGAACCACCAAAGAAAAAAAAAAGGAAAGAGGCCCACAGGTAAACCCCCTAACCACCTATTCTCTTTATGTTGGGCATATTAAAATTAACTAAAAGCAAAGAACGTTGTCATGTCGAGGATAAAATGCTTTCAACTGTCAAAGACTTAATGACTTGGGTAGAGCATTAAATGAACATTGCTGTATTTCAGCCAGTCTCCGCTGAGGTTTTCCTTCTGAGAATCCACTTAGATAAGTCTGCATGTAGAGGTAACACCGAATCCATCCTTGAGCGGGGTCGATTAACATCTTTCGAACCTGGAACCACCGCCCAAAGTAATTGTTCAATTTCTTTCTCAGCAATCTCTTCTTTGATATCTGGAACCGGGATATTGCTGGCTTCCAAAAAATCACGAGCCATCAATAAGGAATCATATATTTTTGGGCCCTCCGATGTTTCTATCCACAGTCTGGTGGGATATCGTAGTTGGGCCTTCCAGCCCCTTTCCTTGAGCTGTTTCACCACTCCCAACACTCTCTTCCGATGTTGGGCCAGAGCTGGAGGAATGTCTTGGTCCACAAATACCTTCGTGCCATCAACATTCAAGTCCTTTTTCGCCCATGCCAGTCGCAATATCTTTTCCTTAGTCGGGAATCTCAGGAATTTGATAATAATGGCTCTGGGGGGGACGCCTTGTCTAGGCTTTGGCGCAAGGGCCCTGTGTGCTCTTTCAATCTCTAGCAGAGATTCTTCTCCAATTTGCAGCTCTGTCTTTAACCAGCAATCAATAAAGGCGACCGTGTCCGCTTGCTGGGCTCCCTCTGGGATACCAACCACCCTGATATTATTATGTCTGGAGCGTGCCTCCGCATCCTCGGCCCTTGCTGTTAAAACTTTCTCCCTCGCATATAGGAATGATAAGGATCTTCCAAAGGCCATATGTTCTGACTGCAACCCCTCAAGGTGTTGTTCGACCGAGGTAGTTCTTGATTCCAGTTTCTTAAAATCCCTCTGGATATCCGTAACTTTGTGAAGCAGTTTGATAATTTTCCTTGATTCTGCTCTTGTGCTGGTCGATCCTGAATCGGAGCATGAGTCATCGGCTCCTGACACTGAGAGCACTGACGAGCGCGAAGGGGCCGGACTGAGACCTTCCATCTGTCTACCTCGTAGGTTCTCGGAGACGGTTTTGGCAATTAAAGAGCCTCTTTTTTTCGTACGAACCATTGTAGGGTGTGTACACTGCCAATATCGCTGCTAAAAACCCCGGGATGCCACCACTAAATGTAGGATTCTCTTTTAGAGTCGCACTGGGGAATCAGAGCGAGGAGTTAAGCCGTCATTTCCACTGGCTGCATCCATAGCTCTCCTTTTTATGTTCTTTTTCTTATCCTGTTTGGAACCCATCCTCTTTACTAGGGGAAGAGTATTATTGTTTTAAGTTACAGTTACTTAATTCGGATAGTCTAGTGTTTTTTTTATCTACAAAAATGAATCTGACTGTTAGAGGGAACACAGTCCACCTAGATGCAGTAGTTTGAATGTAGCATTCTAATCTGATGATTTGCATACATTCCACATTACATCACATCTCTGGGGCAGTCAGAGATTCTGAGCTGACTGCATATGTCTTATCCTACTGGGAGATCCCCTGGAAGAAACAATATTACTGTGGTAAGTAAGTTTTCTTCTCCCCAGTAGTTACCTCCTTACCCCTCCTCCAGTACTTTCTACACAGACAGCAACAGTTAACAGGTATTGTACCTTACCTTAATGGACTGGCAGCGTTCCCTGTGTGCCTGCTGTCCTCTGCTGCTGCCTGCCAGTGCCTAAGATGCCAGTCACTTCAACTGTTCCACTCCTGTTCTGTTCCACTCATGCACTAGGACACAAATGTGATGAGACACGCTGGAGTCGCTGCCTTTTATCCCACTGCCGTCACTTTCTGGTTGGCCCCAGTTAGCTCCACAAGGTCAAGTGACTTCCATTCAGTTGAGAGGCTGAAACTTAAATGGCGTTACTTCATATTTGGAAAGAAAAAGTGCACAATGAGTATACGCTATAGTTATCAAATTTACCCCCCCCCCCCCCGATTTTGGCTGGAGCACTGTATAGAAACATAGAATTTGATGGCAGATAAGGACCGCTTGGCCAACCTAGTCTGCCCATTTCCCTACCTGATGGATAAGCGGCAGATTCTAGTTAATCAACAGCTTCCTTCATCCTACCCCCCCACTAGAATTGTCTTTTGCCTGTCCCGTGCATTCTTGAATTCTCCCACTGTTCCTGACTCCACAACCTCCTCAGGAAGGCTTTTCCATGCATCCACAACCCTCTCTGTGAAAAAATATGTTCTAACATTACCTCTGAGCCGTCCCCCCCATCTTAAAATTGTGCCCCTCTTGTTCTTGCACATCTCTTCTTCTGAAAGATACTACCCTCTTGTACTTTGTTATGAGATACTTGAAAGTTTCTATCATGTCCCCCCTCTCCCGCCTTCCCTCAAGGGTATACATATTAAGATGCTTTAGTCTCTCCTTGTATGTCTTCTGGTGCAGACCCTGCACCATTTTGGTTGCCCTCCTCTGAGCAGCCTCCACTCTGTCTATGTCTTTGCGGAGATGGGGTCTCCAGAATTGCACGCAGTACTCCAGATGGGGTCTCACTAACTGTCTGTACAGAGGGATAACAACTTCCTGTTTTCTACTGTTGATGCCTCTCCCTGTGCATCCCAGTATTTCCCCAGCCCTCCTTACTGCCTTCTCACATTGCTTGCCCACCTTTAGGTCATCTGATATAATTACTCCTAGGTCTCTTTCGATTTTTGTTGTTGTTATTTATTCACCCCCTATTGTGTACTCTTCTTCTGTGTTTTTGTTTCCCAGATGCATTACCTTGCACTTCTTTGCATTGAATCTGAGCTGCCACATATTTGACCATTCCTCCAACCTTGCCAAGTCCCTTTTCATTCTTTCCACCCCACCTTGTGTATCAACCCTGTTGCAGATCTTTGTGTCATCTGCAAAGAGACATACCTTTCCTTCCAGGTTCTCTCCAGTGTCACTTATTAAGACATTAAAGAGGACCGGTCCCAGTACTGAACCCTGCGGTACCCTGCTAGTTACCCTCCTTTCTTCAATGTGGACTCCGTTTACTGTTGCCTTTTGCATCCTGTTGTCCAGCCAGTATTTTATCCAGGCTACCACCTTGGGACCCACTCCAAGGCTGGCTAACTTGTATATTAATCTTTTGTGTGAGACTGTGTCAAATGCCTTGCTAAAATCTAGGTAGGCCATATCCACAGCCCCTCCCTGGTCTACTACTTCTTTGGTCACCCAGTCAAAGAAATCTATTAGGTTCGTCTAACATGACCTTCCTGCTGCAAAACCATGCTGCCTTGGGTCCTGTGCCCCACTGGCCTCTAGGTACTCAACAATTCTTTCCTTCAGAAGTGATTCCATCATTTTCCCTACCACTGAAGTCAAACTAACTGGTCTGTAGTTTCCTGCCTCTGCTCTGCTCCCACTTTTGTGAAGTGAAATCACATTTGCCCTCCTCCAGTCTTCAGGTACCACCCCATCCTCCCATGATTTGTTAAAGAGAGTAGTCAGTGGTGTTGCTAGTTCTACCCTTAGTTCTTTTAGAATTCTTGGGGGAATCCCATCAGGCCCCATTGCTTTGTCCACCCTCAGTTTCAAGAGTTCTTTCAAAACCCTTTCTTCTGTGAATGGACTGGTGTCAACCCACCATTCGGAGTTTCTCCCTTGTTTGGTTTAGGTACATTCCCCTCCTCTTCCGTTGTGAATACTGAGCAGAAATATTTGTTCAGTATCCCTGCTTTTTCACTGTCACCCTCTGCCCACATTCCCTCCCTTGTATTAAGTCTCTGTATCCCTCCCTTGGTCTTTTTTCACTCCCTAATGTACCTATAAAAAGTTTTATCCCCCTTCTTAACATAGTTGGCCATCTTTTCCTCAGTTTGTGCCTTTGCTATTCTGACTGCCTTCCCTGCCTCCTCCTGCTTTAACTGATAACGTTCTCTGTCCTGCTCCTTCTGTGTTTCTTTATATTTCCTGAATGCTATCCTTTCCTCCTTAACTGTCCCTGCCAGCTCTTTTGAGAACCATAGTGTTTTTTTCCTTTGTTTTGTTTTGTTGATTTGCTTCACACAAAGGCTTGTTGCCTCTGCGATGGCGGTTTTGATTATTTCCCATTGTTCCTCCACCTCTCCTTCTTGCCCATTTGCTAGTGCTTTTCTGAGGCACGCTCTCATTTTCTCAAAGTCAGCCTTCCTAAAGTCCAATACTCTTGTTTTTATATGGCTTGACTCTATGGCTGTGTTTATTGTGAACCACACTGTTTGGTGGTCACTTGTTCCCAGATGGCTACCCACTTCTAAATCTGAGATCCTTTCTCCGTCCCCATTTGAGAGTGCTGGTGCTAGTGCTTCTCCCTCCCTGCCAAAAGTACACTCTGCTTCCGGAAAGAAATCAAAAAGCAGAATGTGAATACAGCTCTTTCTTTCTCAAATGTAACCCCCCCTTTTTTTCTTTTTACTGGAGTGCTGTTTGGTGATGATGCTCGCCTCTCCCTGGCCAAAAGCATACTCTGGTTAACTTTGCTGCTCCATTTATCTTTCCCTTACTTCCAGGTTGGCCCCAATTTGCTCCTTAAGATCACACGGTTCCTGGCCGGCTGAGAGGCCACAAATGGTGTGGCAGTACTTTCTATTTGGGAACAGAAACCACAAAGTGGGTACAAGCTCTAGTTTTCCAAATAAATCCCCTCATTTTCACTGGAGAGCTGCATGGTGCCAGTGCTCATCTTTCCCTGCGAAAAGCACACTCTGGTTCCTTGAAGGAAAAAAAAGCAGACTATAAGTACAGCTTTCTTTTTCAGATCTGAACCCCCCTGTTTCACTGAAGTGCTGTTCAGTGCTAATATCCACCTCTTGCTGGCCAACAGCACTCTGGGAACATGACGAAAAAGTCATTCAGAAAGATTACAGTACTTCAGGCAGTTCTTCAGACGAGTTATGTTTTCTTTTTTTCATCTTAACCATGTGATGAGTCAGTTAGGGATCAGTGAATTCACTGGTTATGGAAAGAGTGTTTTTTTTTACCTTGAAGACATGGAGATTGGTAGTTACATAGGTGTGTATAGGTACTGCGTAGCAAAGGTAACTAATTGCTAACTTCAGAATCAGATGGCGCAATCTTCTAAGCTGATTGACAGCCTTTGGGGTGGCTCATTACCCATAGGCATTAACTACCCATTGACAGCATTGGAGCTAACAGAAAAGGAAATTATATTATGAGTGAAGGAATTTCTCCTTTAAGGGCCTCCAGCATGCTGGCAGATCCAATGTAAACATGCAAAGCATTTCATAATATTGGGGCAGCAAACAAAATGAAACTTGTCATCTAAAAGCTTTAGCTTAGATGGAGGGACCAACAATAAGCCAGCATCGTTGGAGCAAAGAGGGCAGACAGAGGTAAGTGGGGCCAGGAGATTGTTTAGATAGCCAGGACCCAGACCATGTATTGCATTGTATACTAATAAGCATATCTTGGAGCTGACATGGCACCGAATAGACAGCCAGTGCATTTCACGGAGCACGGGGTGATATGATCTCTACAAGAGGTCCTGGAAATCAGACATGCAGCCATGTTCTGGACCAGTTGCAGACAGGGATTTAGACCAGATAACCCTAGGTAGAGGGCATTACCATAGTCCAACCTGCATGTGATGTAGACATGGACTGTTGTCACCAGGACACCAAGCACAAGAAATACTTTGTTCAGGCGAAGTTTTGAAGATGGAAAAGCCACTATGCACAACCACTGCTACCTGGTTTTCCTGTGTCAACTTGGAGTCCATAGTGACCACCAGATTCCTAACTTCATCCACAGCTTCGAGGGCGACACCATTTAATGTTGGCAGGCAAGTGTCCCTCCCTGTCAAAGAGTAGTCTGGTTCAGTAATTATCACCTCAGTCTTGCTTGGGTTGAGATGTAACCTGTTAGAGGCCATCCAGTGGTTGATCTCTTTAAGGCAACAGCACCACACCAAGGTGGCATATACCTCATCACATGCACATGACAGATATAGTTGAGTATCATCTACATAGCAGTGAAACTCCAAACCAAACCAGCTGATGATCTCACCTAAGGCCAGTATGTTCACGGTAAACAAAGGGGCCAGGATTGAGCCTCGAGGCACCCTACAGTCCAAAGCAGCCATTTTTGGAATGGAACTATCCAAGACAATCTGCTGAGTTCTTCCAAACTGGTAGAATTCAGACCATCCCAAAACAATGCCAGTAAGACAAAGAACCTCTGTGCACAAACACTGAGGCAAGGGTTACCCCAAAGGGCATTTGGCTGGGAAGCCAAGTTTCAAGAAAATACAAAATCACACATGCCCACACAATGCAAAGCATCATGGGCTACATATGCAAATCACCACAGAATGTTAAGCTGGTTCAACTTTAAGCAGACTTGCATGGTGCCGAAAGGCCTCTCACACAGTTTGCAAAGGGTGCTAACAGATGACATAGACATGTGTTTCGTCCTACCAGGACTCATCAGTATGCCTCGTCTGTTTGACACCCCAGTGGAATGGACCAGCTACCCTAAGACAGTGTGTCTTGGGTATGTTGTGGTGAACTCATTAAAATAAAAAAACTATTTAAAAGACAAAGAACCTCTGTGCACAAACACTGAGGCAAGGGTTACCCCAAAGGGCATTTGGCTGGGAAGCCAAGTTTCAAGAAAATACAAACTCACACATGCCCACACAATGCAAAGCATCATGGGCTGCATATGCAAATCACCACAGAATGTTAAGCTGGTTCAACTTTAAGCAGAATTGCATGGTGCCGGAAGGCCTCTCACACAGTTTGCAAGGGTGCTAACAGATGACATAGACACGTGTTTAGATCCTACCAGGACTCATCAGTATGCCTCGTCTGTTTGACACCCCAGTGTAATGGACCAGCTACCCTAAGACAGTGTGTCTTGGGTATGTTGTGGTGAACCCATTAAAATAAAAAAACTATTTAAAAAGACAAAGAACCTCTGTGCACAAACACTGAGGCAAGGGTTACCCCAAAGGGCATTTGGCTGGGAAGCCAAGTTTCAAGAAAATACAAACTCACACATGCCCACACAATGCAAAGCATCATGGGCTGCATATGCAAATCACCACAGAATGTTAAGCTGGTTCAACTTTAAGCAGAATTGCATGGTGCCGAAAGGCCTCACACAGTTTGCAAAGGGTGCTAACAGATGACATAGACACATGTTTCGTCCTACCAGGACTCATCAGTATGCCTCATCTGTTTGACGCCCCAGTGGAATGGACCAGCTACCCTACAATGCCAGTAAGACCCTTATAATGTCTCAGGCATTCCAAAAGCAACCCATGGTTCAGTGTGGCAGATGCAGATGAGAAGTCAAGAAGGATAAGAATATAACAATGCTCTCTCTCGCCATAAGGAGATCACTAAATACCTTGATAAGTGCTGTCTCAGTGCTTTGTCGAGGCTGAAATCACAACTGGAGATTCTTGTAGCTATCCTACCTTTGCAGGTGAGCCTCCAACTGTATCACCACTTTCTTGATTGCCTTCCCCAAAAATGGAAGATTTAAGATGGGCCTGTAATTCAGGAGAACGTCAGGGTCCAAAGATGGTTTGTGTAGGAAAGCTCTCACTGCTGTCCTTTTCAGAGTGACAGTGAAAACTCCCTCCCTCAGAGATGACCTGACAGTCAATTAAATAATCTGACACAAGCTCCCCCCGCACCCTGTAAGCAGCTGGTGTGGCCCTGGGTCCAACTGACAGCAGGTAAGATGCAATCCTGAGATCACCTGGGACACTTCTTCATCCAAAAATGGAGAGAACTCCACCCAGGATGGCCAATCACCTTGGCCCACCACAGGAATAGTACAACTGGCCCATGACAGGCTACTTGAGAAAATCCCACTTCGAATAGAGGACACCTTGGAGAGAAAGAATTGGTTACACACATTACACTTCTCAGCAAAAAAAAAAAAAACATTTCCTGAACTGCAGAGATCCTGGCTGGAGAGAGTGCTCAGTATTATCCATGCTCGGCAGCAAGATATGTGGGACTCTGACCATGTTCCTGGGAGGATGGGCAAGGAAGAAGCCCGTTCAGATGACTTTGTCCTATAAAGTGGATCCAGGCATGGTGATAACATATGGGGTGTCACCTGGGACTGAAGGGTTGGTTGTAGTCATGCGAGGGAGGCATTTGTTCCTCACCATTGCAGGTGTGGCTCTGTATGTTCAGACTAGGTATGGCCAAGAACCAGACCCTATCCTCGGATATCTTTGCCAACTTAATTACATGTAGGATTGGAAGGAAGTGAATCTTTGCCTGCAGAAGACAGTAACTGGCTTCCCTAAGAAGGGCAGGGAGTTTGGGTGGCACTTCCTAAAGGTCTGTGACCTAATGGCTCATGAGATCTGAATAGGATGTCCGAGAAGTGCAGTGTGGAGATGTGGAGCTGGGCAAGAGAAAAGGTTTGAGAAGGCTAGAGAGTTAAGTGAGCCAGTATAAGGAATCCAGAGTGGTCAAGAAGGTCGGTAAGGCTAAGCAAGGCAGGATTGAGGTAGGACAGTGTTCCTCTCATGTGTCGAGGAGTGTTCTTGACAATTCAGATACAGAGCATTCAAGGCTGCCATAGAGGGACCCCCCCCCCAATCTGATCTGGCCTGTGAGGTTCTACAGCATGGAAGATGAACTTCAGCAGCCTGTCATGGAGGCCATGTGAGCCAGGACGTCAGAAGCAGCTGCAGTTCTTATGACATAATTGTAGGGAGGGGGTGGCATCAAGCCAGGCTACCCATTATACAGTTGGGTGCCATGATTGGGTGTACCGGTGACATGTGCATATTAGTAGATATCACCTCTGTTTAGTGAGCTGGATGGGGAATTGTAAGTCAGTATCATAGCTGAGATGTTGTTTAGGAGAAATACCAACTCCTGTTGGGCTGAGTGTGAGTATTATCACAGGGATTGAGAGAGTCCAGGGTGGTTTGAAAGGTTATGGTGTGGCTGTCATGGTATCCAGTTAGAATAGCCCTTCCTGAACTGCGCAGAATAAACTGCGCGGTCAGGACTGCGCAGGAAGGAATAATGATGGGTAGAATAGAATTCAGCAACTACCGCTACCCCTGTCGCCATTCGGACTGATGAGAGAAGGAGGCAGAATGTTTGGTTGCTGGCCGGGCGGCCCCTGTGGCAGAACGGGTTAAGGCAGCAGCTCGGTCAGGACAGACTGGGAAACCGAGGTTCTAATCCTGGTCTCCCGCAGTTATTTTAATTTTCGTTCAAGACTTGCATTTTGTCAAAGGACTGTGGAAACGGTATTCCACGGCCCCACAAAATTAACCTTTTGCATATAGTTGTTTTACAGTGATAGCAATCTTTGCTGCGGTGTCTGACCAATACCATTAGCACTGTGTTCACTGGCGGCATCAATTACTGCCACTGTATTGGGCAGCGCTGTTATGAATAGTGTTGTTCTAGGGACATGGATATGTTGTTCATCCACACTCATTGGCAGGTATCCTTGCCGCTTTAAATCTTGCCGGAAGGTCTTCAAGCTTGCTCCTCCCACCCACCCGGGTGGTATAACTCTCGGCTCCGCCCCATGACGCCAGATCTTCCTTACCGCTTGGAAACTCAGGTTCCCTCCTTAACGCTCTGCGTTTGAGACTGGTTCCTATTTCTCCGTTTGCGGATAAAAAATAAATTTTGCGAAAAAGACTTCAGTCTTCTATCCCTCGCGGCTGCGATGGACAAATCGACTCCCGGATTTCGGAGATGCCCATGCGGGCAGAAGATGTCTCGGACGGATCCACACTC
This sequence comes from Neoceratodus forsteri, assembly GCA_016271365.2. Lineage (NCBI taxonomy): Eukaryota > Metazoa > Chordata > Ceratodontiformes > Ceratodontidae > Neoceratodus > Neoceratodus forsteri. The sequence continues at coordinate 140,270,015 of CM057453.1, forward strand.
CACGTGTGTCTACTGCTTAGGCCTTGAGCACGACCCGCGGGCTTGCGACCTGTGCTCATCTTTCGGCCTCGTCCCGCAAAGACCGTGCTGCCCGATTGCAACTGGGCCGTCCGAAGCGTTTCCCTCGGTGAAGTCCAAGGAGGCCGGTTGGCGGTTCCGGCGGCCCGTTGTTCGGCGGATCAGCTCGGCGGATGGTACCGCCCTCGAAGAGGAAAGAGTATGGGCCGTATCTTCCTCGACGCGGCATTTATCCCGCTCTCTCTGGGGTCTTCTTACGGCTTCCTTTAAGGAGCTTTGTCTGTCCCTCTCCACTAAAGGAGAAGGGCCTACGTTAGCGGGACCTTATTCTCGGTCCAAAAGAGGACAGGGTAAGTCCCTCCGTCGGCGCTCTTGGGGCCGGAAAGGTCCCTCTCCCGGGCCGTCGACCGTCGGCGGTCGGACCCTCGGCCGGCCACTGGCCTCACGGTGTCCCCGTCAGGTCAGTTGACTGAGAACTCCCACCGATGAAGTCGAGATTTTTCGACCCATTGAATGAGCTGTCGCCTTTAGCAGCCGAGATTCCCTCTCCAGGTTCCCCGGGAGGAGTTTAGGATCCCGTGGGCTCGCCTGTGCCTCGGTTCCGGGCCCTCGGATGCACCATCGAGCGAAGGAGTGCCGGTTCGGCCGACACCTCCCGCACCGACCTCGGAAATTCCGGGACTCTCGGTCTCGGTCTCGGACCTCTTCGCGGTCCAGCCGATCCCACCGTCATGAGGCGGTCTCGGTCTCGGCACCCATGATGGCGGCGTCGCCCGCTCGGCCTCGTCCTCCTCTCCTCGGATGAGGGGCTTCGGCGTAAGATACGTCGGCAGTACGAGGACCTTATGTTGCAACAGCTCCTCCTGGCCGGGAGTAAGCCGACCCCGTCGCCTTCCCCGGCCATTAAGTGGCTGTCACCGGAGCGGCCGACACAACCCCTCGACTTATCCGAGGAGCCTATACCCAGGCCGGTTGTTCGGCCAAAACCAGCTGCTCCACCGATTCCGGTGGAACCTCCGCCTCCACAGCCACCAATTGGGGCTCCGACCAAGGATTCTCGGTCGGCTAAAGGTCTACCCCATCGGCTGTCAGTTACCCTCACTCCCGACCGACCTCGGCAGGTGAAGGGTGGCTCAGGCCAGAGGCAGCTCTTCGAGGACTCTTCCGAGTCGAAGATGATTCCTCCTTTTTCTCCAGCGACTGGACTTGGAGTCTTCAGGAGGTCAGTCAATGGACGATAGCCGTCGTCCTTCCTAGGACTACTTGGCTCATCTCGAGTCCACGGGATGGAGCTCGAACCCGTTCCAAGCGGGCCAGGTATCCCCTCACGGAGATTCTGGACCGAGGGGTTCTCGACGAGGAGGCCTTTCCGGTGGCGAGGCCATAGTGGGTCCGACACTGGAGCTTTGGCAGCGCCTGCTTCCTGCCCTCGCCTTGGCCAGGATGGCCAGGAAGTATCACGGTCCCTACTGGTTCCTTGTCGGTTTTGAACACCCTCTGCTGAGGGTTGGTTACCGACAAGCGTTTTCCGGTAGCGCCCGGCTTAGCGCCAGGGATGTGGACAAACCTCCTGACAAGAGTCAGAATTGGACTATGTCGAGCTGAAAAGTCTGCGCTCGTCTCGCTCTTCGCTCAGGCCAGTTCGCCGCCCCTCATGGCACATTTTCTCATGCCCTGTTGGGCTCCCTGGATGAGGTCATCCTCATCTTCCTGCCGATCTGCAGACTACGGTTAAGCAGGTGCGGGACCAGGGCAGGGCAGTGGCCAAACAGCAGCTCAGACTGCTTTGGATATAGGGACTCATGTGCCAGATCGGTGGCGGCCGCAGTGGCTATCTTGTCCGGCGGGCTTGGCTGAGGATATCCACCTTTACTTCGGATACCCAGCACAAGTTGGCGGATGTTCCTTTTGGGGACTGACCTCTTGAGCCCTGGGGTGGAAGGTCACCTGCAGAGGATCGAGAGTCAATGCTACCTTGGACTCGGTCTCTTCAGCTCAGAAGGACAAGGCCGCAAACCACAGCCTAAGCCCTTTAGATCCTTCCTGTGCCCCGGCCTTGACCCAACAACGTCAGGGCCAGCAGGCTCAGACCTTGGCATCCCAAACCCAAGCACATGACTTCCTCTAACAGGAGGCAGGGAGAAAAAGGCCCAGGAGGTCCCTGGCGGTCCCTCCTCCAAGCCTGCCCAGTAACGGGCTGAGGGTGTAGCCCCATTCCCGTCACCTTACCCCTGGGTCCCCCCGTGGGGGGACGGCTCCGGCACTTCCGTTCCGCCTGGTCCGCTGTTTCCACGGACAGGTGGGTCTTGGAGGTGGTGGGAAGAGGCCTGCCTCTGGAATTCGAGCAGGCACCACCCTTCAGAGCCGTCGCCTCGGGGGGCCTCGGGATCCCCAGCCTCACTGGCGGCTCGTCGAGCCGACATCGCTCTCCTCCTCCAGAAGGAGGTGATAAGAGAGGTGGTGGACCCTCCTTCAGACCAGGGTTTGTGTCCAGGTACTTCCTGGTTCGAAGCGGACGGGGGCTGGCGCCCCATTCTCGACCTACGACCTAAACAAGTTCCTAAGGTCTCGAACCTTCAGGATGGTCACTCTGGCTCAGATAATACCATCCTTGGAGCGCGGCGTGTGGTTCTGCTCTCTGGACTTGCAGGGGCGCGTTTTTCACGTCCCTATCCGTCCGTCTCACCAGAGATTCCTTCGCTTCCGGCGGAAGGATCCCTTCGAGTTCCAAGCCATGCCCTTGACTTGTCTCCAGCTCCCAGGGTCTTCACCAAATGCATGGCAGTGGTGACAGCATTCCTCTGCGCCGAGGGGTCAGGTGTACCCTTACCTGGACGACTGGCTGATAGCAGCTCCCTCAGGAAGGAGGCAGAGTGGTCCAGAGATCTGGCCCTCCAGGTCTGCTCTCAACTGGGCCTCCTTATCAGCGAGGCCAAGTCGAACTCGAGCCGAAGCAGGTGATTCTATTCATCGGGCCAGCCTCGACTCTCTCGAGCCAGAGCGGGCTCCCAGTGACAGGGCCGAGGTTCTTTCCTCCTTTGCCCGATCATTTCTGGTTGGGTAATCGCCCTGCCGGGACTTCCTGCGCCTCCTGGGTCTCATGGCGGCCTGCACCAGCGTGGTCCGTTGGGCCCGCTGGAACATGCGTCCCCTTCAGTGGGGACTGGCCAGCCAGTGGTCACAACGCTGCGATCCTTTGGACCAGCTTGTGTCGGTGACACAGGGGATGTGGAACGCTCTCCAGTGGTGGACCGTTCCAGATCATTTGCAGGAGGGCATCCCGTTCGTCCGCCCCGAGCCGACGGTCTCTCTATCGACCGATGCCTCTCTGATGGGTTGGGGTGCCCATCTGGGGGAACACCGGGCTCATGGCCTCTGGTCCCCGCGGGAGTCCCGATGCCACATCAACCTGCTGGAGCTCCGAGCGGTCCGCCTAGCTCTCACCGCCTTTGCTCCGTTCCTCCGGGGTCAAGTGGTCCGAGTCCAGACGGACAATACCACGACCATGTACTATCTAAACGCCAGGGCGGGGCCAGCTCCATGCTTCTATGCAAGGAAGCTCTCCGCATTTGGTCACTCGTCGCCAGCCTGGAGGCGGATCTCCTAGCCATTCACGTGGCAGGGCCTCCAACACCCTGGCCGATGCCCTGAGCCGGATAGGGGCTGCATCCCACAGTGGTCTCTTCTGCGGAGGTAGTACAGCATCTGTTCTCCCATTGGGGCACACCTCAGGTGGACCTGTTTGCCTCAGGAGAGAGCGAGCTGAGTCTGTTCCATGCCCGCCCCCTCAGCGGGCTCGCTGCAGGGGATGCCTTCTCGAGGCAGTGGACCCCGGCCTCTTTACGCCTTTCCCCATTTCCCTTGATCCACAAGGTGCTTCTCAAGGCGAGGAGGGACAAGGCGCAGGTGATTCTGATAGCCCCAGACTGGCCTCGCCAGTTCTGGTACCCAGATCTCCTCAGTCTCAGCTCCAGGACTCGCGGCAGCTTCCAGCTCGCCGGACCTGCTCTCAGTCAATCAGGGAAGGTGTTCCATCCGGACCTTCAATCCCTGCACCTGGCGGCCCTGGTTCTGTGGCTAGAGTTCCAGGCCTTGGGTCTTTCCGGCGAAGGTCCTCAATGTAGTTGAGGCGTCCCGTATGAGTCGACCAGAAAATGTATGCCTTCAAATGGAAAAGGTTTTCCATTTGGTGTCAGGAACAAGGGCTTGGACCCTTCCTCCTGTTCCTTGGCAAGCATCTTGGACTATTTATGGTCCCTTTCTAGTCAAGGGCTTGGGTCGCGACCCTAAGGGTGCACCTGGCAGCCATCTCTGCTTACGGGCGCGGGCGGGAAGCAGTCGATGGCGCAGGAGAAGGTGGTCTGGCGCTTTTTCAAAGGCCTTGATCACATTCCCTCCAGTCAGGAACCCCCACCTCCGTGGGATCTACTGCTGGTACTGGCAAAGCTCATGGGCAAGCCATTGAACCTATGCACAGTGTGTGCTCTCTCACCTGTGGTGGAAGACCGCCTTCTTGGTGGCTATCACGTCAGCCAGAAGGATGGGAGAGCTCCAGGCGCTTCCATCGAGTCTCCGTGCCTGGTCTTCCACAGGGACAAGGTTGTCCTGCGCCCCCACCGAAATTCCTTCCGAAGGTGGTGTCGGAGTTTCACCTTAACCAGGTGTTGACTCTGCGGTGTTCTACCCCAATCACACCTCGGAGGCGAATATAGGCTCCATACTCTGGACCCTAGAAGGCGCTCGCTTATTATAAGGAGCGCGGCTGAAGTCGGGGAGAGGGTTAGCCAGCTGTTTGTCACCCTACGCTGAAGCCGCATCTGGCAGACCTGCAGCCAAGCAGGCGATAAGCAGGTGGGTAACCTCCTGCATAGATCTCTGCTATAAGTTGGCGGGCATGGAGCCTCCCAGAGGATAAGAGCTCATTCTACCAGCCATACTGCTAGCAGTGGCTGCTTCAGGGCGTCCCTATCCAGGAAATCTGCAGGGCTGCTACCTGGAAGTCAGCAAACACCTTCATTACCCATTACCACATCGACCTTGAGTCACGCGGGATGCTGGTTTGGGGCCTCGGTTCTCCAGTCTCTCTTTCCCAAGTAAGTATTGGGGTGTCGTCTTGCCTCCCTCCTCCGGAGAACTGCTAGGAGTCTGCCAGAGGTGTGGATGAACAACATATCCATGTCCCTAGAAATACAGGTTACTCACCTGTAACAGGAGTTCTAGGAATGGTATATGTTGTTCATCCATACGACCCACCCGACCTCCCCGGCTTCGACGCACAACCTGAGCTTCCAGCGGGCCAGATCTGGCGTCATGGGGCGGAGCCGAGAGTTATACCACCCGGGTGGGTGGGAGGAGCAAGCTTGAAGACCTTCCGGCAAGATTTAAAGCGGCAAGGATACCTGCCAATGAGTGTGGATGAACAACATATACCATTCCTAGAACTCCTGTTACAGGTGAGTAACCTGTATTTATTGACAGTACTGTTCAGACGTAGTGCTGCTGTAATAGTGCTTTCCTTCACATACGCATCAGAGTAACAATTAAATGCATTAAGAAAGTGTTCTAAATCGGTTGCCCCCTTCAGCGTGACACCCCGACAGTGAAACCTGAAAACAGACCATTACAGCGACAGTTGCTGTAATGGTCTGTTTTCGGGTGATGCCTTTCTCCCAGAGTTCTGCCCCCTTCCTGTAACAACTCTGACCTGGAGTTGATTATATATAGAAATCCAGGGGGTGCATGGGGCTTAGCCTCCCACAAAAAACACTTAATTTTGGGACGGCACAATATCGGTGTCGGTATTGTGCCGTCGTTGTACGGGAGGTCGGCAAATTCACTGTTGACCTCCAGTGGTGCTTCCTTTCTAAATTGTGTCTCTATGACCAGCAAAATGGTTTTAATGCTGTACCTCATGCTATTGGCCCCTTGTAGAAGGAGAGGCAAGAACAATGATGTGTCAGTGTGGTTATTTAAGTCCTCAGAGGGGAAAAGGTTGAACCGAGTTGGTGATTTTTTTCAAGGGGCTTTTGGCGAGCATAATTTTCTATCAAATACCTGTAGACACAAGGAATGCCCTGGGTATGCCCACCTCCATCGGGTGCAGTCACTCAGGAAGTAAGTGAAAGGAGGTTTTGCTATACGTAACTGGGTACACTTCTGTCTATTTTAACTATTGCAACTATTTTATTTACTGTAGTTGTAATTTTTTGACCAGGAAAGGCTCACTAAACTGTGCTAGTTTGTTTCCAGATGTGTCCTGGGGTGTGGGTTGCATGGAACTGTTTTAATGATGTTAAAATGATGTTGCCCATGACACTGGAGGAGTGCCCCTACACTTCTTCAATAAGTGTCATAGAATCTTTGAAGGAGTACTGCACTTTCATATCTTGTAAATATTGTTTCCTTGTCAGCAGATAACTCTTTTCATACAGCTGTTGGGGATGTATGTGTTTGCTTTAGTTTATTTTCACTGTTCATACCTGCTCATGTAACTAGCCTGAGGGTTTCCATTTTCTGGTTGTTGAAGCCTCATTGTCCCTGAGAAATGCATTAGCATACGAGAACATGGTGCCACAGCACCCATTTACAACATCTCTGCGCTGAAAGTACACGTAACTTGAAAACAACTCTGGAAACACACAGCTTGAATGCAGTTTTAAGGGGCCCCCCTCTCCCCCATATTACAGCTACGACAGTTTGCAAACTAATTGAAGGTAAATGTGGTATTTCACACCTTGCTGCAACTTATTCATTTTTATTTATTCATTTATTTATGTTTTCGATAACTGGGTAAGCGAACTGATCCAATGGACCATTTTCAGCCATGACCACAGAGTGGTAACAAGAGTCAACAACAAAATACATAACATGGGTAAGATATACTATAGTTCCAATAGGACAGCGTTAGAAGTACATGAGAGTACATGAAAGAGCAACACTACACCATGTGGTCAGAAACTCGAGACAGTATGTTCCATGATCAAATACAGATTATACAGTTGGTGTTTGTTACAGGAGTGCAAGATACCCAACATGCAATAATCTGTCTAACACAAGGTTGGCTGACTAGTATAAAGTGGTACAATACAGTACAGAAAAAAACATTAACTTCCATTAATCATGAGAACTAACATGGTTGTAGTGCTCGAGGAATGTCAGAGGAGCAGTTACACATAGTCTCAGTGAGAAGCCAGTCCTTCAGGTTTGTTTTGAAAGACAAGTGGGAGGGTGATGAGCGAATGGACAGTGGGAGGTGGTTCCAGATGGAGGGGGCTGAGACAGAGAAAGCCTTACTGCCCCTCTTTGTCGAAATATGTGGGACCTCCAGAGGGGTGATAGAGGAGTCCCTGAGATTTCTAGAGGCTGCCCTTACAGCCAGAAGTGAAGCACAGGGGGACTGCAGGTAAGCCCTGAGGATGCAGTCGACCAGGCAACCCATAACATAGATCAGCCTTGAAGAGGGAGCCAGCCAAGAGACTTGCTATGGGTATAATGCCAAACACCGCCAGTTTGGTCACACATCAAAAACATGCAAGGAAGGAACTACAAAAGACTCAAACAAAAAGAAACAAAAGAAAATATCGATTGTAGGTGATTCCATGATCCAAGAAGTGGAGTCACACATAAATCAGGGTCCTAAGCCAGAGGTGGTAGTCAAATGCCTACCCGAGGCCTCTGCAAAAAGAGACACTGGCTACATTAACAGATTAATAAAAAGGGAAGGTAAATGTGCAAACATTTTTGTCCGTATAGGAACTAACGATATGGCAGACCAGACACTCGAGATCAAACAGCACATATCTGACTTAGGTGAGACATTAACTTCTCACTCCTCAGTCATTGCCTTCTCCAAGATCCTCCCAGTATGGGGGAAAGGAGGCAGTAAGTAAAAGATACGCAAGGATCAAATTGAGGAACTAAACACTTGACTCCAGGGCAGGTGTCAAGAAAGGGGGCACCTCTTCATCAGGGACTGGCAGGACGTCTGGGACAGAGGTCTATTCAAATACAATGGGTTGCACCTGACTATGGAAAGCCTGTGAGCACTAGGGCGAAAACTGGATGTAGCCGTCAACCGTTTAAACTAGACACTGGGAAGGGGACAGCAGTAACAAAGGGATCTGCTACCTCTCCCCCAAAACTCCACCAGTTGAGGGATACAAATACAAAAAAGAGAATTCGCCAGTTTGGTGAAGAAATAGATATCAACACAAAACAAATCACTCAATAATAGGACATGGCACGGGGGCAGGTTTGGAAAGCTATGTTCACTAACACAAGGAGTCTAACATAAAATAGCTGACCTCGCTGCTACCATCGCTGAAGCTGATCTGGACTGGATCACCATCACTGAAACCTAGTTAAACAATAACCATTACTGGAAATGACTATCCCAGGTACATTCTCTTCAGAAGGACAGACCTAGGTAAAAAGGGGGGGGGGGGGCTATGTATGTAAAGGAGGGCATAAAAGCGACTATAACCCAAAATGACAATACAGAAACTGAGTCACTTTGGGTCATTCTGGAGGCTGATAATGGAGCAGTAACTTGGGTAGGAGTTTTTTTACTGACCCCCGGTGACAGGATTGGAAGGAGACAAGGAAATATTGGAAACCATAAACAAAATGAGCGATAAAGAGGAAGTGATAGTGGTGGGGAACTTCAATTTCAAACCCCAGGAAATCTTACTGTATTCTGACAAATGCAGTATGATCTCACCATAGGACTGCCCTGGAGTCGAAATGGTTAATAGAACCTATGCAAATGGTGGAATGCTAGGCTCGAGCTCGGTTTTCAAACACTGTCCCTGGTTACACTTCCTGCAACCGTCAGATTCTTTACTGCACTTGCCTCAGTAAGACGTCTCCAGAGAGCTCTCCTTCACTTTACCTGAAGAAGATTTATTTGTCTCAGTTTTTCGAAGTCCTTTTATTTATTTCGATTTGTGAAGCACTGTCCTTGGTTCACAGGTAGACTTAGTCTAGATTTAGTGAAATTTTGGTGAGTTTTTCGGTTCCTAATTGGTTCTTTTAACTGATAAGGAGCTGTTACTGTTTACTTATTTTTAGGTCTTTAAGCAGTATTTCTACCATCTGGTAAGGTGGTATACTTTTAAAAATTTAAAATTTAACTAAGTTTCCAAATTAATTCTCGGTTCCTCGGCTTAATAGACTGATAAATGTCACAGACCAAGAAACAAACGGGCCCCACAGGTTTCCAACATTGTGCAGAGTGTGGGGAACCATTCACTAAAGCAGATCCTCATTTAATTTGTGTGTTTTGTTTGGGGTTTAACTACATCAAGCAGGACTGCGAAATTTGTAAGAACTTCCCTCAGTCGACGCTTGAGAGGTGACTTAAACAGCTGCAGGAGAAGATGTCTGACAAGGCTACTGAACCAGCTAAAGGCAAACTGGCTACCAGCCAAAATGAACCGAGGGAACAACACTCTGACCAGAGTGACAGTTCTTCTGCTAAGAAACGTCCTGCAGATACTACCGCTAACCCAGCAACCACAGGAAAAAGAAAACAGAAGGAAAAACACACAGCGGTCGAACTGCAATCGAAGAAGTTATCGGTTCCGACCACCGAAGAAATAGCAAACGCTATCAGAATTATATAGGCACTACAATCGAGTACTCTGGTTCCGGTTGAGAAGCAGCCATGCTTGTCTACCTCTGGCTCTACTCCGGTTCCCGGTTCCTTGGAACACGAAGAGGGTCATTTTGATGAGGATGAAGACGAGGATGCTGATGATGATGATCAGGATGAGGACTACAGGGAACCGATTTGAACTGTATATTTCCCCGGATCCTCAATGCCCTGACTCCCCTGACAAAGGGAATGAAGACTATACCTCTCATTTTGTCTTCATTAAACAGATAGCCCAGTCCCTGGACCTCCCTACCCAGGAGTCAGCCAACAAGGAGGAGGAACAGGACTACATGGATATGGTGGATGTGTCAGTCTGTAAAGACTTTTACTGCCCATCCATAAATCCTTGAAAAAACAGGTTAACAAGGTCCTGCATACTGTCCCGGTGGCACTGAGGGCTGAGGCGCTGGATGCCTTACCTCACGACACGTCAGCGACTCGGGTTCGGGAGCAAGCTTGGGTTGCTGGGGGTCAGCAGGGGAGGGAGTGTATTGAGCGTCCCATGGACTGCTCTCCTCTTCCGGGGTGGGTTAGGGTACAGTGTCTGGCATAGCCTGACATCTAGCGGAGGCTGGGTGTCGGCACGTCCGGCCTGGTAGAATGGGGTGGTAGGCGGGGCAGCCGGTGGGTGCACCAGCGAAGACGCATGCGCATGGAGACAATCGGCATTGCATGCCCTACCTCCTACACACACAGAACATGGAAAGGGAGTGCCCAGTCATTTCGACTTGATGGCCATCCGCGATATCCTGTGCTACTCCGGGGGGACCACCATGAGCGTATTCGCTGTGGTGGGGGATTTGGTCGACCCCCGCCGCCCTGCCACAGGGGGCAAGCCGTGGGGTAATCGGTAGTTGCCCTCAGTAGGAGACGGCGCAGGTTGGACGGCGGCTGGATCACAGGGATGCGAGGATGATGAGGCCGGATGGGACCCCCATGGGAGAAAAAAAAAAAGATCCTGCAGACCTCCACTTCTGTGCCACCAGTTGATAGAAAGGTGGATAAGAAGTATTGGGTGGCTAAGGGTGGAGCAGAGTTCCTGTTCGGGCACCCTAGCCATGAAGGAGTGGTGCAGGCTACCGCCTGTGATAAGACATGCATCCCCCTGGCATCTCACCCTCCAGACAAGGATTCAAGGAGGATGGATTCTGTTGCAAAGAATGTATATTTGGGATCCTTTCTGATCGTCAAGTAGGTTTCATACATGGCCTATGTTGCCAGATATCAGAGAACACTGTGGAACACTGTGATGGAAATGACAAAATCTGTCCCAGCCACTATGGCAGCTGATCTAGAGGAAGCTGCAAAGAGGGGCATTGAGGCAAGCTGTAAAGAGGGGCATTGAGGCTTCAAAAGCCCAGCTTAGGATGGCTGTGGACAACAGTGACACTGCAGCCAGACAAATGGCTTCTTCTGTGTCACTCAGGAGGTTCACTTGGCTCAGAACTACTAACCTGACTCAAGACAAACAGTCCAAGGCTTTGGACTTTCCGTGTGAGCCTGCCTCGCTGTTTGGGGAACAGATGGAGGCTTACATGAAAAAGATGGATGAGTATAAGACAGCTTATAAGAGTGCTACTGCTAAAGAGAGGGCATCTACTCCCCAAAAGCAACACACCAGGGGAGGTAGAGGTAGCTGTAGGGGTCATTATAGGCCATTCTTCCAGCCTCAGGCTTACTCCCAATATCAGCAGCAGAGAGGTTTCTTCAAGGGCAGGGGGAGAAGAGGTGGTAGCCGAACTAGCACCAGCACTCAGACAGCATGCCAACTCAAGCAGGCTCCCTGAGGTGTCTGCTTGGGTCACCTCCTCAAGGGGGGAAGGTTGGCCCACTACCACCAAGAGTGGCAAATCATCACCACAGACAGGTGGGTCCTGGAAGTAGTGGGCCAAGGCCTGGCTCTCAGTTTCAAGCTCAGACCAAAGCTTGAGAGCAAGGGTCTTCAGACTCTCCTCCCCTTCAGAAATGGTGTTGCTGGAATGGGGAGTTTTAAACCACCTCTCCTTAGGAGCAATGGAACCAGTTCCTCTGGCACAGAGAGGGAAATGACTTTATTCAAGGTACTTCCTTAGAGTAAAGAAAACAGGAGTAGCGACCCATATTGGATCTCAGGCACTTAAACAGCACCTGGTAAAGTCAAAGTTCAAGATGGTGACCTTGACAACAATCCTTCTGACCCTAAGACAAGGGAATTGGTTGGCATCCCTAGACCTAAAGGACTCATATTTCCACATCCCCATAAGGTAGTCCCACAGGAAATTCCTCAGATTCAGACTGCCGTCAGACCACTACCAGTTCAAGACAATGCCTTTTGAACTTACTTCTGCTCCAAGGGTATTCACAAAATGCTTGGCTACGGTTGTGGAACATCTCAGGAGACAAAGAGTGGTAGTCTTCCCTTATCTGGATGACGGGCTAGCCATAGGGCAATCTCTTCTACAGGTAAGAGAGTCTCTGGTACTAACACAGGAACTACTATGGTCACTGGGGTTCCTGGTCAGCCTGAAAAAGTCAGTGCTACAGCCTGTATAGCTCCTGGAGTTCATAGGAGCCGAGCTGGATTCAGTGAGAGGAAAGGCTTTTCCTCCTCAGCCAAGGGCAGACAGCCTGGTACAGCTAGCAAGCACCTTCAAGCTCCAAAGCCTAATGCCAGCCAGGCATTGCCTGCAGTTGTTAGGCCATATGGCAGCTTCAACAGCTACAGTGTCAAGGGCAAGGTTTCAGATAAGAGATGTGCAGTATCATCTTAGACTTACTGGCACCAGAGAAGAGATTCACTGTCAAAGCTGGTCCCAGTCACACAATGCTCCTGCAAGCACTTCAGTGGTGGTTGGACATGGACAACTTCAGACAGGAAGTGCCATTCCTACAGGAGGAACCCTCCCTAGTGCTAACCACAGATGCTTCCCTACTAGGATGGGGGGCACACCTAGAGGAGCACACTGCTCATGGCACATTGCTCAAACGAGAGTCATTACTGCACATCGACCTGCTGGAGCTCGGAGCAGTCTTCCTAGCACTTCAGGCATTTGCCAGCATGCTGCAGGGAAAGGTGGTACAGGTCAGGACAGACAGCATAACCAGAATGTTCTACATCAACAAACAGGGAGGCACAAGGTCAACACCCCTGTGCACAGAAGCCATGAAAATTTGGAGTCTGGCTTATTCTCTTGGAATTGTCTTGTCAGCATCCACCTGCCAGGAAAGGACAATGTGCTGACAGATGCACTGAGCAGGATAAATCAGAACCATCACAAGTGGTCACTGAACATGCAGGTGTTGCAGATAGTGTTCAAAAGGTGGGGCACTCCAGAGATAGACCTCTTTGCAGCCCCAGACAACCACCAGCTTCCCCAATTTTGCTGCAGGCCCCTAGTGAAGGGCTCAGTCCCACTGGATGCATTGCTCCTGGATTGGACAGGGAAGTTCCTGTACGCCTTCCCTCCATTTCCTCTGCTGTTGAGGGTCCTGAACGAGCTCAGATCTCAGCCAGCTACAATGATCCTCATTGCTCCAGATTGGGCCAGGCAGCCATGGTATTCCTTGGTTCTGGTACTATCAGTTGCCAAACCAATCAGCCTCCCCAGGAGGCACAACTTGCTGACTTACTCCCAGCACAGGATCCTGTACCCCAACCTTTGGTCTCTCAGGCTCAGGGCCAGGCACTTGAGGACCTAGAGTATGCCAACCTGCACCTCTCAGAAGGGGTTATGGAGGTCCTTAGGGTTTCTAGGAAGCCCTCCACTAGGAAGACTTACACATCCAAGTGGAAAAAATTTTCTATGTGGTGCCAGACAAGAGCCTGGCCCATACTCAGGTGGGCTTGCCAGTAGTCCTGGATTATTTGACCCACCTTCATTCCCTTGGTCTGAGACCATTCACCCTGAAAGTGCATTTGGCAGCTGTTGCAGCTTACCTGTCAGCAAGCAAGGCAGTATCTATGGCCTCGAATCCAGTGTTCAGGAAATTCTTTATAGGGTTGCTACACTTGCACCCTCCACATAGAACTCCCACTCCAGTGTGGGATCTGAACATATGCATTGCATAGCTCATGCAGCCACCTTTTGAACCTATGACTTCAGCTGATCTCTAGTATGTAACTTGGAAAATTGTGTTCCTAGTTGCTATTACTTTAGCCAGGTGTATCAGTGAGTTGCAGGTCTTATCTATGGAGACTGACAACATCTCATTCCACAGGGATAAGGTGGTCCTCTGGAACAACAAGTTTCTCCCTAAAATAGTTTCCTGCTTCCCCATCAATCAGCCCATCACACTACCAGTCTGTTTCACTGGCCATTCCTCCTCAGGGGAACAAAGACTGCATAGCCTGGATGTAAAAACAGCTATCAGCTACTATTTGGAGCATACAAAGGGCCACAGAAGGCACAGAGCCCAACTCTTTTTGACCTGTGGGGAAGTAGGAAAAGGTGAACCAGCCACGAAAAGATCCATTGCCAGGTGGATTGTGGTGTGTATCCAGTTCTATTATGCCAAGGTGGGCAAACAGGCCCCACAAGGGCTTAGGGCCCACTCTACCAGAGGAACAGCTGCATCAATAGCAGCTTCAAGGGATATTCCTCTGCTGGAAATCTGTAAAGCAGCTACCTGGAAAACAGTCTACACATGTACTAAACATTTCTGCCTGGATACTCAGGCTAGGAGTGATGCCAGGTTTGGCACAGCAGTCCTGCAGAGCCTGTTTCCTAGATAGGTCCTCTGCCCATCTCCAAAGGCACTGCTTGGGTAGTCTCCATTTGTCAGAATACAGTGAGATTTCCTGGGGTTTGAAGAAAACATTACTTACCATAGTAATCTTGTTCCTTCCAAGGGAATCTTACTGTATTCTGAGCTCCCACCCTTCCTCCCCTGCTAGGACCTACAGGGCACTGCATACTGTCTCTACAAATGATGTTGGAAACATGTGGGTACCTGCTATTTTCTTAGGCATCTGTTGACTTGAGTCTTAGGAGATGCCCTCTGTTATTTAAGAGGTGTTTGCCCCTTAAAGGGGGATTGAGTTGTTTTTAGTAGATTAGATTAGTTAGCTAATTTGTTAGATTCTGCATGCTTCCTAAGAATCTGATGGTTGCAGGAAGTGCAACTAGAGACAGTGATTTGAAAACCGAGCTCGAGCTTAGCATTCCACCATTTGCATAGGTTCTAGTAACCATTTCGGTACCGGGGCAGTCCTATGGTGAGATCATACTGCATTTGTCAGAATACAGTAAGATTACTTTGGAAGAAACAAGATTACTATGGTAAGTAATGTTTTCTTACCCGATGTAAAGTGGGGTACCCATACAGCAAGTGCAACCAGAAGCAAAGAATTTCTGAAGGCTCTGTGCATATTTGGCCTAAAACAGCTTGTAAAGGACCCAACAAGGGGGATGCTGTCCTTGACTTGTTACTAACAAACAGAGACAATATCTCAGAGGTGGAGGTGGGAGCCACCTGGGGTCCACTGACCACATGATGTGGTGTAATGTCGGGACAAAAACAGAATCCAAGCACTCAAAAGCTAAAGTCATGGACTTTAGACAAGCGGACTTCACAAAAATGAAGGAAGGTCTTGAAGAGAGATTTGCAAATATTGTAAGGGGAAGGGATGTTGAAGGGTATTGGGCACATCTCAAAACAGCTGTACTACAAATGGCAAACCATTGCATAAAAAGGGCGAGCAAAGCAAAAAAGAAAAGAAAACCACTCGTTTTCTAAGGAGGTAGCGACAAAAGTCAGGGAAAAATGGACTGCTTTCAGGAAATACAAAACAACCAGATCAGACAAAGTCATGGAAAACTACAAAGAAAAACAAAGGGAAGCAAACAAAGAAATCAGGATAGCAAAGGCAACAACATAGGAGAGGATAGCCAAGCAGGTCGCAAAGGGAGACAAAACCTTCTATAGATAATTTTTTTCTAGTTTATTAAACTGCTCGTTTACAAAGGTTCCACATCGAAGGATGGAAGGCTAACATACAAACAAAGGTAAACATTAATACAGAGTCTCAAAAAACAAAATACCGCATTTCAAGCGGAGAGACAGTAAAAGGA
This sequence comes from Neoceratodus forsteri, assembly GCA_016271365.2. NCBI lineage: Eukaryota > Metazoa > Chordata > Ceratodontiformes > Ceratodontidae > Neoceratodus > Neoceratodus forsteri. The sequence goes on from CM057453.1 coordinate 140,285,738, forward strand.
TAGTAAGGCCAGAGGAGCAACCAGTAGGGGAGGGAGGGAGGGTGGTGGGAGTCAGGAAGGAGGGCAGGCTGAAGGGCCATTGTCTGGTGGGGTGGTTGGTATGAGAAGTGCAAGGTAGAGGGACATATGATATGATATATCACTGAAAAGAGAAAGAAAACTGGGTATTGTCAGACTCACAAAGGAAGATGGAGCGGACACCGAGGTCGACAAGGGTAAAGCAGAAATATTCAACAGATATTTCTGCTCTGCATTCACTAAGGAGCAGGATAGTTGCAGACCCACCAATACAGGAGACAATAAAAGAGGCATCGGAGTATACTCGGGTCCCTTTACAAAGGAAAGAGTCTGAAAGGAACCGGAGAAAATCAGTATAAAAAAGGCCATGGGACCAGACGAAATGCACCATAGGTTACTGAGAGAACTAAGGGAGGAATTGGCGGCTCCACTGGCTGGTCTTTTTAACTTTTCACTTGAACTGGGCAAGTTCCCACAAGATTGAAAAAGACCAGTTATTCCTCTTCAAATAGGCAGGAACAAGGAAAGTGCAAGCAACTACAGACCGGTAAGTCTCACCTCAGTTGTGGGAAAAACAGTGGAAACCCTTCTCAAGGAGAAGATTAAATCCTTTCTGGAGGAAAACAGCAAATTAGATACAAAACAGCATGGCTTTACTACAGAAAAGTCATGGCAAACCAGTCTAATTGACTTTTTCAACTGGATGACAAAAATAGTGGATCAGGGAGGTGCTGTAGATGTAGTATAGCTAGATTTCAGTAAGGTCTTCGACTCGGTCCCACATACAAGGCTACTAAACATGTTAGACAGCATGGGAGTAGGACATCAGGTGGTAAACTGGGTATGGAGCTGGCTTACTGGAAGGACCCAGAGGGTACTAGTAAATAGTGCACTTTCAGAGGAAAGAGGCATAGCTAGTGGAGTGCCACAGGGATCAGTGCCTGGGTCGATCCTGTTCAGTATTTTTATTAGCGACATTTCTGATGGACTGGAGGGTAAGGTGAGTCTGTTCGCAGACGACACAAAAATAGGCAATAGGGTAGACACTTCAGGTGGAACAGAGAAGATAAGGGTTGACCTTAAGTCTCTGGAAATGTCAAAAACAAGGCTGCTAAATTTTAATGCTAAGAAATGCAAGATCATGCACCTTGGAAGGGCTAACCCAGGAGGGTATTACTACATAGGAAGAGAAAAACTGAAATTGTCTAAACAGGAAAGAGATCTGGAAATAATTATAACAGATTACCTGAAAATGTCAAAACAATGTGAGAAAGTGGCACTGCGTGCAAATGGTATGTTGGGCTGCATAGGCAGGGGGATAACCAGCAGAAAGAGAGAGGTCATCCTGCCACTGTATAGATCACTGAAGAGGCCACACCTAAAATACAATGTCTGGTTCTGGAGACCGCATCTTAAAAAATATGTTACGAGACTGGAAACAGTGCAGAGGACAGTGACAAAAATGATACAGTCTCCACAACAAATCTTATGATGAGCATCTGCGTAACTTGAACATGTATTCCCTGGAGCACCAGAGGGAGAGGGGAGACATGATCGAGACCTTCAAGTTCCTAAAAGGTATAAACAAGGTGCAGGTCCAGAACCTGTTCCAGATCAAAAATCAATCAAGAACCAGGGGGCACAACATGAAGCTAGAGGGGGCAGATTCAGAGGCAACACACACAGGTTCTTCTTTACCAAGAGGGTGATAGATGCATGGAATTGCCTTCCACAGGTAGTGGTGGTGGTGGAGGTGAAAACGGTGGGAACCTTCAAAAACATGTGGGATAGGTACAAAGGCACCATAACACTGAATAGCAGTAAATGGGAAAGGGGAAGGTTTATGGGTAGACTAGATGGGCCATATGATCCCCTTCTGCCATCACTTTCTATGTTTCTGTGTTGTTATGTTGAATTCTAAGTAAGCAGACAGGCATACTGTGGAGTCTAAAGGGTACTGACACATTATGTTCTCATATGCTAATTCAACTGTCAGGCATAATGAGATGTCAACAACTATAAAATGGAACCCCCCAGGATAGCTACAGGGACTGGTATGAACAGTGAAAATAAACTAAAGCAAACACATATATCCCCAACAGCTATATGAGTTGTCTGTTGGAAAGGAGACAAATAACACGTATAAGATATGAGGGTGTAGTACGTCTTTAACTTCGACCTGTACAGTGACCAGAGATGGCAGAAGAGATCTTGGTCAAACGTCTCATCCAAAGGACAGCACCTCAACAGTGCTGCATCCCCATCATGCTAGTGTCAGTTATGAGTATTTCCTCAAGTACCTGGTGTGGGGCAATAACCCATGACCTTTAGATCTTCCAGCCCCAGAGGCAAGTGTTCTACCTACAGAATCACTAACACTGATAAAAAAAAAAAAAATATTGTTTTCCTAACTGGCTTCAAACTGCTGATCTTTTGCTTGCTAACTGAACACATATTCATTGTGCCACCTGATTTCAGTAATATTTGACCATAAGCACTGTTCTGTATTGCTGATGCAAGCACTGTCATATTTTTCTTGGTTTGATGTTTTTATGATTGTATTTTTGTTAGGAAATAAACTTTAAATAAAAATACATTTTAGCTCCTCACATACTACTCAATGTTTATAAGGCTGGCAAAATGAGGCTTCCTTTGATATAAAGCTTCAGTGCCTACAGTAGGCTTAAAGTTACACTGAGGCCCATTATAATCACCATTATAACACCCAAAATGCTGGACTCCTGAGAACACCCTTACAGGATAGGGTCCAGTGAATTTCTCTGGCAGTACTTTTGTAGTGTAACTTAACTGAGAGTACATTTTCCTTCTTAAGGGTACTATGAAGAGAGATACAATAACCGTCTGTCACTGGCTCGATACTTCAAGACATCTGGTGACAAGTGGCTGTCTGACCACTTTTTTGAGTCCTGCCTTAACATTGCCAAAGGCATCAAGAATGATGGTGGGAGAAAGGAAGCAGAAGCACATGGAAACATGGGTCTGGTGTATGAAGAGCAAAGTAAGTACAGCATATGTGACAAGCCAGTGTTTTCCCTTATGAAGAATTCCTTTCAATGAGATAAAACTACTAAATAACAATGAGACATAATGGAAGCACTGGTGCTATCTGTGAATGTTTGTCTGAAAGATATCTGTTTCCTGGTGTGTGTCCCCTCCCCCACATCACATAAAACTCCTCTGAGGTATTCCAATTATGTGCATAATGAAAGATGCAAGTGCAAAGGTTTTTTGCACAGCTAACTGTACTGTTATTGTGTGTGATCCAAAATACAACAATCAAGTATTGCTTATTTCTGCGCAAAAATGGAGTGAGTGAGTGTGTGTGTGTGCGCGCGCGCACACACTCGCGCATGTGTGCTGTTGCCCCAGCCAATAACTTCTAATGAAGTGCCCTACTACTTGACCCTGACTCCTGTCATAACAATCTCAGCCTTTATGGCTTCTGAAAAGAATGTTAGTCTGAGATAGGAAATTAAAGCATGATATTTTTTTTTTCTCTAAATTAAACAACTTACTGAAGTGTGAGTAAAAACAGTGTAAGGAAAAAAAGAAGCAAGAAAGAAAATTGAGCTACTGTTGTTTTTTTTTTCCTCTCGTGTGCAGTATGGTCTATATATGTTTGTATGCACAGTATATCCTTAGCTTGATATGGGTGCCTGTAATGGAGGAATGTCCCTCATATACTGTTAGATGCCTTCAGTCTCATATAAAGAAGGTGCTGCTCCACATTGTCTACTGAGATTTTAGATTGTGTACTGAGATTTTAAAGAAGAAACTTTCATTAATCTATTTTACTCAATTAATTACAAACATTATAAATAGGAAATCATAAATTCCTTTAGTGCTACGAACATCTGTACATATTTTATGCCTTTTCTCCCTCATTTTATAAAACCAAATCTCACATTTGGATTAGGTTAGATTAAAGAGCTATTATTAGTGCCAAAAACTGCAAAAAGAAAACTATATTATTTTTTCAAAGTAGCTGATAGTTACTTTTCATTTTAGAAACATTTTTTCTTGTCGTAAATATAAAACGTAAGACATGGAGAGTCCAGAATGGTCCTTTTAAAAGTTAATCAAATATTAATCACTTAAATAGCTTCTGTGTCTGTGGGCGCAGGCTCTATATGTACTAGGGATACAGTCGAAACCACACCATAGCGGTAGTGCCACTATAGTTAGGATTGAGCAGGGGAATTCTATGTTAAACCTCAAATTTTGCACTTTAATATCTTTGCAGCTGTTCAATGGATTTGTACTAAATTTTGCATGTGCGTTCTTGTGGAGCAGGTCTCTCGACATGCCTGGTTTTATTCTGCTCAGTTGTGTACATACCAAGATGCCTATAGCAAAAAAAATGTAAAAAAATAGCTCTTTTTTTCTGGATTTTGTTTCTTTGTCATCACCTTGCGCCCAGAAAGTTTTGCATTTTGGTCTGAAATGTTCAGGGTAGAAAGGGCTTGGCCCACAGATGTGCATTTCACTGGCTTGGTGAAAAAATATTAATCCGTTTGAAAGTTTATTACATTTTAAAATGTTAGTTCTAAACATGCTCAGTACAGTCTTTTGGATAGCTGCTTGGAACAAAAAAGAATTTGGTTCATACAAAAAAGGATCCTTTTTCGTATGGGGCCAATCCTTTGTCCTGAGGAAAAAATCCTGTTTTGAATGGCCACTATCTTGTTTCTGGTATTTAAAGAAAAAAAAAAAAAGAAAATTGTCAAAACCCGTAAAAATGACATCCTATGGAGACACCAACACATGTATATTGGTCATCAGGACCCTGTTAGATGGATTCTGCACTTAACTGTTGGAAAAATAACCCCTAAATGTGTTTTACATTCTTACATCTTTTTTCATGACTCGCTTCCACTTTTTTCATATGGCCATTCAAAAAATAATTTGGTCATACGAAAAAGTATCCCTTCATATGAAGAAAGAATTGGGACTTAGGTTTTTTCTGATTCTTTTTTCATATGAAGGATCCTTTTCCTATGAATGAAAAAAGGTCACGAAAAGAATCCCTTCATTCGAAAAAGGAATCGGGGGGGACTAAGTCCCAATTCTTTTTTCGTATGAAGGGATCCTTTTTAATATGCTTTTTTCATGCATTAGAAAAAGGATGGCCACATATGAAAAAAGAATTTGGATTTAGTACCCCCTGATTCTTTTTTTTGTATGAAGGGATCCTTTTTTGGGAGCGTTTTTCATTCATACAGAAAAGGATCCCTTCATATGAAAAAAGATTTTGGACTTAATGTTTTGCTGATTCTTTTTTTCATACGAAGGGATCCTTTTTCATATGCTTTTTTTGTTCATATGAAAAATGATACCTTCATACGAAAAAAGAATTTAGTCTTAGCTTTTTTCCCTATTCTTTTTTCTTATTAGGCCATCCCTTCTTATATATGTTTTTCATTTCACATGAAAAAGGATTCCTTCATACCAAAAAGGATTTTGGACTTTGTTTTTTTTACACATTTGAACTTCAGCAAGCCATAACTCCCTCAATGTTTGGACTTAAGGGAAAATCTGTATACAAGGTCTTAATGAGTACTGCAAGAATAACAAATAATACCCCCCAAAATATGTAGGGGCCATATAAAAAGCCACAAACATTAAAAAATGCAAATTCCCATAGGATAACATTGCAAGTTTGAGAAGCCATAACTCTCTCAATATTTGGACTTAAGAGACAATCTATATATCAAAACAAAGGTCTTAATGAGTACTACAAGGATAGCACATACCCACCCCAACCATTTAGGGACAATATAAACCTGCATAAAAAATAAAAAAATGAAATTTCCAATAGGATAACACTGGAATTTTAACAAGCCATACAACAAAGGAAATAAATTGCTGTTTTGGCACAACTGGAGGGGCCCTGCGCTTCTGCAGCAGCATACATGTACGCATCTGTGGTGGGATGGGAGCACAAATGAGGAAACAATTATACTATCTGGCTGGCAGTATAGCCTAGAGATTGGAGTAATGAGCTGTGAATGAGCTTGATACATCCAGCAGACCTGGGTTTGATTTCCCTCAACCTCCACTTGCATACTGTGACTCTGAGCAAGTCACTTAACCTCCTCAGTGCTCCCAGGTCACCCCTGAAAACACGCACTTGTGCCTAGTGGGCCTTACCTAGTTACCAAAGAATGAAAAAAAAAAAAAAATCTCCTGAAGGTCATATGTACCTGCCACAGGTGATTCTCCTACTGGCCTCCCTGCCCTGCTCTCCATTTACTTAGCACTTACTTACAACTCCAGCACTTCTCTACACATCTCCCTCTGTATATTCTTCTTACCTCCTGGGCTTACTATGTTTGTGTCATCTCTCCCTCTAGTGTTGACATCCTCCTCCTGAAAACCCCCTTCCCCCATCCTTCCTGCAAAGGGTCGACCCTCCTGGTCGGTCCATTCATGCCTTCTTGTTCTGTTGTTAATATCATCTTCTTACCACACCCTGTTACTTCTATTGCCTTGTTTAGTATCTACCCCAGATGTTGGTGTACCCTTAATTTAATTTAACAATCTGCATACTCTGTATTATCCGATGTTGTTGTTGCTATTTTTTTTACTGTATGTATCAGCCTGCACTAAGTGTCCAATTGTATTATTCCTTGCTCTGTTCCCTTCTGCCAGGACCATCTTGAAAATGAGCCTTCTCAGTGATGACTCTGCCTGGTTAAATAAAGTTTTGATTGATTGATCTCAGAAAATAAGGAAATTCATTGCAAAAAAACATTGTTGATGCACTAGTTAGGGTTAAACTGAGAAAAGTAGGGAAATGTAGCATTAGGGTTTCGAACCCTACCTCCCCACCCTCACCCTGTAGGCAGTAACAGGAAAACCATTATGGATTGACCTCTCCTGCATCTTTGCAAATCAGGTGTAGGATGTGCCACGGGTGTGTCAGCCTTAACACTCACCCATTCTCATGTACTCTACACATCTCAGCTTCTTTAATGATGGAATGGGGTTAGCGTTAGGGTTGACAACCCCAAGGCGCACCCCCACACCTGATTTGCGAATATGCATTAGAGGTCAAACCGTAATGGTTTTTCCTGTTGCTGCCTGCAGGATGGGGGTGGGCTGATAGGGTTGGAAACCCTAACCCCACATTTCCTTACTTTTGTCGGTTTAACCCTAGTTAAATGGTGGCAAAGTATGGTATGTGAGGAAATAATACCATTTCAGGGTTGAACAAGCCATAAAGCCATGAGCCCAAAGGGCGAGTGGCCTTTATGAGCTTGTTCAACCCCAAGATGGTATTATTTCCTCACACAGGACTTTGCCATCTTTTATTTTATATAACACATAAGGTTGGACACTTTTTGCTTTCTCTTTTATGTTTCCATAGTGTAGTGGTATGTGCTAGTGTTAGTTCTGAGGGACTGCATTGCTTGCAGAGTGTGTATTGGGTGTTAATGTGTTCTTATGGTGTACGTGATATTTTAATTACAGCTACTTGGGGTCATAATACCACTAATTGGTAGCCAATTAAAAGTCATAACACCCTAATTGGCAGCCAATTTAAGTCACAGTACCCTAATTGGTAGCTAGTTGAGGTCATAAATCATAACAGGCAGCTATCTGCCATCATATATGGGGAAATTATAGTTTTATCAATTGAGAAAAGGGCCCAACAATGTATTATATATACATACAGATAGCTAGCTAGCTAGGTAGATATAGATATATTCACTGCAAAAAAATCAAAAAACTGTTAGTACACTAGTTAGGGTTCAGCTTAAAGCAACAAAAGTAGGGAAATGTGGCTTTACGATTTCAACCCTAACACCCTACCCCTAGCAGCAAAAGGACAAGCCCACACAACCAACCACAGACAGTCATCATCAGGTAAGATGAGCAACATACAGCTGTCTCTAGATGACACAAATGCAGTAGTACCGATGTGCTACCTTTGTGGATTTCTATCTGTGGCATGCACAATGCAAGAGATGCACACTGACTTGTCACTGCAGACAGGAATCCAGGATACTCAAATCATAACAGTGCTTCTGTATGCAGAAACACAGGCTCCTGTAGCCAGATATATAAATCCAAGATACCCAAATTACAAGAGTTCTTTTGTCTGCAAAAGTGCAGGAATTGTAAGGGGCCAGCGGTTTTGTAGCATCAGATAATCTTGCACACTGTAAGACGTACACACAGTTCATGGGCCTGCACTTCTGCAGTCACAGGTGTAAGACATACACACTGACCTCTGGCTGCAGAAGTGTGGGAGCCACAAAGTCCATGATACCAACATTGCAATAGTACTTCTCTCTGCAGAAGCACTGGCCCCCGAGGAGTCTGCATTTCTTCAGCCACAGGTGTAAGACGTACACACTGACTTATGGCTCCAGAATGGTCGTCTTATCTTGGTTTCAGTAGTGGATGTACAAATTGTTCAAATGAGGTAGCAGGTTTTCAGGTACAGAAATTGTAGCTCTATTTCTGTCTGCAGAACTGCAGGCCCCTGAGGGTCTACACCTCTTCAGCCAGACGTGTAACACATACAATACACACTGACTTGTGCATACAAAAGTGCAAGCCCCTGTGGGACCTTAACCTACACAGACAGAAGTACTGCTGTACTGTGGGTATCATGGTTTGAGCAGCAGATGCAGAAATTGTTCAAGATGGAAGCATGTCTTCAGTTATGCAGCTGCATATTAGAAAACTATGCAGAAGCTGTCTAGTAAGGTACCTCATACAATGTGCATGAGTACCTCTTTCTGCACAGGCCCAATGGGGCCTTCTGTCTGCAGAACACATTGTATGACGTATACACACAGGTGTGGGTGCATAAGCACATGCCCCTGTGGAGTCTGTTCTTATAAAGCCACAGATAGAAATCCTCAAGGTAGCACATCAGTGCTACTGCATTTGTATCATATGGAAATAGTTCTATGCTGTTAGTCTTACCTGATGAGGACTGTCTGTGGTTGGTTGTGTGGACTTGTCCTTTTGCAGCCTGACAGGGTGGTGAGTTAGGGTTGTAAACCCTACCACCACATTTCCCTACTTTTGTTGATTTAAGGTGAACCCTTGCTAGTGCATTAATGCAGTTTTTTGCAATGAATTTCCTTTCTGTTTGAGATAGTAGAATCATATCCTCATCCTGCATGAACACATCCATCTGACTGCATACTGTGCTTCTGTGTCTATATAGATGCAGACAGGCAGGGCCCTGCACCACATGTGGAGTCTATCAGGCTGCATAAGTGCAAGACCGTCTGGGCCCTGCGCTTCAGTGCAGCTACATATGCAGGCATGCAGGGCCCTGCAGGCCATGTGGCAGGTGAGGAGTCAATCTGGGCATATATATATATATATATATATATATATATACACATATATATACACACATATATATATATACAGATGCATAGGAGTCCATCTGGGTAGTGAACAGGATCTGTGGTTCTGTGCGGAGACAGATGCACCTTTTTGTCATGTATCAAGTATGTTTCTACAATAAGGTAGGGTCATAAAAAGCATATGTTAACACTTTGGCTTTGAAATCTTCAAAAATGGCACAGTTATGAGCAAAAGTCTTGAGTCTTTGAATATGAAGAAATTCTTGTTTCGTGAGCCCATATTTCCGTTTTGTGAGCAAACAGTCTTGTTTTTGATGGCTCATGAAAGAAGATTTTTGGGTAACAAAACACGATTCTGAAAAATACTATGTCCAAAATCTTGTGTTGTGAGCCCACTTTCTTATTTTGTAAGACTTTTGTGAGCTCACAAAAGAAGATGCTTTCTGACGAAATAGAAATGTGAAAAAAAAACGATGTACAAAATCTTGTTTCATGAGCCACCTTCTAGTTTCCTGAGATTTTCATGAACTCATGAAACAAGGTGCCTTCTCAAGAAACGTGAAAATAAAAAAAAACACTAGTCCAAAATCCTGTTTCTTGAGACCATATTCCTCTTTCATGAGCCTCACAAAACAAGAAAAGTGGGTCACAAAATGAAACTCGCTCGGAATTTTTGAGATGTCCCAATAATACATTTCAGGGTTGTTTTTTGAAAAACTAGGGGAAGGGGAAATTGTTTAACCAGGAAATGCACACTAAGCTGAAGCTTGTTTCCAGGTGCGACCTAGAAGCACAAGGAAGTTAAGTGACTTACTCAGGGTCACACAGTATGCAAGTGGGGCCGATGGGATTCAGACTTGGGTTTCCTGGTTTGCAGCTCAGTGCCCTTAACCACTGCTCTATACTGCCTCCAGAATCGAGAAATGGGTTCCATGTAGCTAGATTCATGTGTTTGTGTCTCTACAGAGTATAATTTTTATGGGTTTTGAACATTTTTTTTAAAAATTGAAACAAGATGGCCATCATTTTTTGGCATTATTTTTTTCTCATGAAAAGGAAATTCCACGTCATGAAACAAGAATTATTTTTCATGAGTCAAAATTCTTCCTTTGTATCAAACTTCTGTCTAAAAGACCCTACTGAGCATACTCAGAACTGAAATTTCAAATCCTTATAACTTGGGAACAGATTAAGATTTATTTCACCAAACCAACGAATGGCACCATTCTAGGGTAAGCCCTTTCTACCCTGAAATTTTCAGGACACAATCTTGGCTGTAGATGAGAGCAAAAAAAACACCCAGCAAGAAACCCCAATTTTTCCTATTTTTGCACTGTCTGGATCTTGGAATTTCTCGTCTGACTAGGACAAAACTTGCCAAATCAAGAGACCTTGCTCCCAAGACTGCACATGCAAAATTACGTGCAATTCCTTTGAACGGGGCAAACCTATTAAAGTGCAAATTATGGGTTTAACATTAAACACCCCACTCAACGCTAACTTTAGGGGCACCACCACGCCCCTATAATATATATATATATATATATATCTGTACATCTCTAGCTCTCATCTATCTATCCACCATATAGTAGAACATTGTTCTGAATATAATTCCATCCCTTTCATAGTGCTGTTATACCACAGTTTAAAGGTCATGGAATGTGATTGTACCCTTTTGTGGTACAGTAGCATTTTGAAACCTTTAGAGACTGCGTGAGTCAGTTTTGATTTGAAAGCAGAAGAACTGACATGCACATTTTACACAATACTATGCACTATGCAAAATACAGGATGAGCAACTTCATGCACAACCAGTGTGTTTTGCTTCCTCAGGATTCTGATTACCATGGACCTCTTGAGCTTCACTCTCAAAATGAAAAGGAATCAGAATCCCTCTATGGTAGAACACACACTGATTGTGCATAGTTGCCTATCTAGTAGTCTCTCCATATATTGTTTCATTTCTTAGAAAGAAGTACAGTACACCAGAGTAATGGGTAGTGTGTCTGCAGTCACCCTGCCCTGTGTCGACTCCCACTATGAATCTGCATCATAGGGTAAAATTATATAATTGAAATAAAAAATCATACAGCAGCACAGGTCTGGTAGTGAGTTTGTTTAGGTTTTATTATATAATAAAGTGATATTCCAATAGGCAAGTTGAAGAAAGCATTAAAATATGAAGAGTGTGTGCAGTGGAGTTTCAGTCCCCAAGGAGACTGTTATGATGTTCTTTGGTGTTTTCTCGTTTATTTTGCCAATAAGAATATTTTCTACCTCGTCATACCAGATGTGATGTATAGAACAGCTCTCTTCCTGGAAGCTGGCATATCTAGTTCTGTTTTTCTACATACCTCGTCAGCATTGGCACCTGACTTGCTGGAAGAAAATGTTCTTCTGCCAGTAGAATAATGCAGAATTGCTGTATTTACCTGGAATCATTATCATCTGATTCACCTAATATCACTGCATTTTTATAGACCTCACCAAGGTCTTTGATTCTATTGACCATCTCCTCCTTTTGGACAAGTTAAGGTTTGTGGGCCTTTCTGCCCAGTGGTGAATTCATTCTGCTGTTATCTCTCTGTTACCAGTCAGTTTAGGTAGGAGACACCATTTTTTCCACTCCCAACCCAGACTGGAGTCCATCAAATTTTCATTTTTGGTCCCATTGTATTCTCTATTCCTTAACAACCTCCTCTCCATTTGTGCAATTGCCCATACTGTATACACATGTATGCTGATGACACAGTCCTCACATGAAACTTGAACCACTGCTTCAATAGGACTTTGATAATCTCCAGGATTGGTTGTCGTCAGATCAGTGTCTGCTTAATGTCCTAAAGATTGATCTTCTTCGACAATATCTCTTCTATTAGGCCATACCTTAGGAACTACAGCTGTCAGGTACTAGGACCATATGGAAACTTTTGCTAGCTGGGGGCTGCCCATGACAACATTATGCATCAGCGTCTACATAAATGTGGGTGGCCCCATCACTCCTCAGTTCTTTTCCAGCCATCAATCATTCTCGTCAGACCTACTGAGGAAGCGTCATCTAACCATTGCCATTTACTTTCCTTCTTTATTTTATTTAAAAAAATAAAAAAAGGTGTTGCACAGAAGTCATTATGTTCCTGTCCTGCACGAGCAATGTTACGTCTTCTGGGCCTCATGGCTGCGGCCATTGTGAAGGTGCCATGCCACTGGCACGCTTTCACATGAGGATACCACAGTGTACATTACGTATGAACATATGAAGAAGCCAGTAGAATTAGGTCTTCTGGTCTGTCTAGTCTGCTTGTTGTGCAGGGTTCTCAGCTCAGGCTGGTGTGCCTGCTCCCTTCCCATCTTTCCATCCCTTTCCTCCCCACCTTCCATGATCTTTATCTTCCTCCTATATTTATCCCAGCCTCTCTTGAAGCTCCCCACCGTCCTCAATGAGATCACCTCTTCTGGCAGTGTATTCCATTTCCTCACCACCCTTTCTGTGAAGAAGTGTCTTCTAACCTACCTCTTACACATCCCCCCTCCCACTTTAGGCTGTGACCCCTTGTGGTTTTGCTGTAGCTTAGCCTGAAGAGACCCTCCCTGTTCACTTTATTGATCCCTTTCAAGTACTTGAAAGTCTCGATCATGTGTTCCAGGGACATGGATATGTTGTTCAATCCACACTGTCTGGTAGGTTCCTGGCCACTTTAAGTTGGGCTGGAAAGTCTTTAAGCTGGCTCCTTCCACCCACCCAGGTGGTAAAACCCTCGGCTCCGCCCCATGATGCCAGATCTTCCTTACTGCTTGGAAGCTCAAGTTCCCTCCTTAGCACTCTTGCGTCTTTAGGCCTGGATGATTTTGGACCAAGGGGATTCCCCCACGGAGGCCTTCCCAGTGGCCGAGGCCATTGTTTGTCCAGCCCTGGAGTTGTGGCAGCGGCCTGCATCCTGTCCTGTGCCTATGGCCAGGATGGCTCGCAAGTATGCATACCCCACCGGTTCCCTCTCCGTCTTTTTGGAGCACCCCTCGGCTGAAGGGCTGGTAACCCATAGCGTCTTCCGGCGCTCCGGAAATGCTAGGGACATAGAAAAGCCCCCGGACAAGGAGTCCAAAAAGCTGAACTACTCCGGGTGCAAAGTTTACGCTGCCTCCTCCCTAGGCCTTCGACGGGCTAGCTTGGCTTTACTGATGGCACACTTTTCACATGCCCTTATGGGTTCCCTGGATGACGTGCTTCCTTATCTCCCGGCTGACCTTCAAATAACGGTCAAGCAGGTGCGGGATCAGGGAAGGGCGGTGGCCAAGCAACAGCTCCAAACTGCCTTGGAGACTCTTGTGCCTGGTCAGTAGCAGCCGCAGTAGCCATGTGCTGCAGAGCTTGGCTGCGGATCTCCACCTTCATGGCAGATACCCAGCACAAGCTGGCAGACGTCCCCTTCTTGGGCACCGACTTGTTCGGGCCTGGGGTGGAGGGCCATCTCCAGAGGATCGAGAAGTCCAACGCCACCTTGGACTCTGTCATGTCTGCCCAGAAGGACAAAGGCCGCCAGCAACAGCGTAAGCCCTTTCGCCCTTGCGGCAAGTCCGGCCTAGCAGAACCAGCAACAGGGCTAGCAGGCTCATGCTTGGTGCCCCAAGGTCAAGCCTGCTGCGTCCTCCAGCAGGAAACCTGGAGGGAGAGGTCCAGGTGGCTCCTCGGCCGGCCCTTCCTCCAAGCCTGCCCAGTGATGAGTTGAGGGGTGCCGCCCCCAACCTCATCACTCCTCCCCTGGGCCCCCCCGTGGGGGGACAGCTCAGCCACTTCCTTTATGCCTGATACGCTATCACCATGGACCGTTGGGTACTGGAAGTGGTCAGCAGGGATCTGCCTCTGGAATTTGAGCGGACCCCTCCCTGTTGAGCCATCGCCCCTCGGGGGGCTACCGGTTCCGCAGCCTCTCTGCCTGCCTGCCGGTCGGCTATAGCTCTTGTTCCTCCAAAGGAGGTGATCAGCAAGGTAGCGGATCCTCCTCCAATCCCAGGGTTTGTGTCCAGGTACTTCCTGGTCCCAAAACGGACAGAGGGCTGGCGTCCCATTCTCGATCTGCACGACCTGAACAAGTTCCTAAGGCTGCGCACCTTCAGGATGGTCACTCTGGCTCAGATCATACCATCCTTGGAACTAGGCATGGGGTTTTGCTCTCTGGATCTCCAGGATGCGTTCTTTCATGTCCCAATCCGTCTGTCACATCGGCGATTCCTCTGCTTCAGAGCAGAGGGATCCCTTTACGAGTTCCGGGCCATGCCCTTCGGCCTTTCTCCAGCTCCCAGGGTCTTCACCAAATGTATGGCAGTGGTGACAGCATTCCTGCGGCACCAAGGGGTCTGGGTGTACCCTTACCTGGATGACTGGCTGATAGCAGCCCCCTCCAGGTTGGAGGTGGAGTGGTCCAGTGATCTGGCCCTCCAGGTCTGCTGTCAAATTGGTCTCCTAATCAGCGAGGCCAAATCAGAACTCGTACCATCGCAGGTGATTCAGTTCATCGGGGCAGAGCTCAACTCTCTTCGAGCCAGAGCCTGGCTCCCGGCGGACAGGGACGAGGTCCTTTCCTCCTTTGCCCAGTCATTTCTGGTTGGGCAATTGCGCCCTGCCTGGGACTTCGTGCGCCTTCTGGGTCTCATGGTGGCTTGCACCAGCGTGGTCCGTTGGGCCCGCTGGCATATGCGTCCCCTGCAGTGGGGCTGGTCCGCCAGTGGTTACAGCACTCCGGTGCTTTGGACCAGCCAGTAACGTGACCCAGAAGATGTGGGACGGCCTGCAGTGGTGGCTCGTCCCATCTGATCTGCAGGAGGGTATCCCATTTGTCCGCCCCGAGCCAACGGTCATTCTTACGACCGACGCCTCTTTGATGGGTAAGGGTGCCCATCTGAGGGAGCTCCGGGTCCATGGCCTCTGGTCCCCTCTGGAGTCTTGATGCCACATCAACCTGCTGTAGTTTCGAGCGGTTTGACTAGCCCTCACCGCCTTCGCTCCGTTTGTACGGGGTCAGGTGGTTCAGGTCCAGATGGACAACGCCACGACCATATACTGTCTCAACCGGCAGGGCGGGATGCACTTCTTGCCTTTGTGCAAGGAAGCTCTCCACATTTGGTCTCTCATGATCAGCCTGGAGGTGGATCTCCTACCCATCCATGTGGCAGGAGCCTCGAACAGTCTGGCCGATGCCCTCAGCCAGATAGGCGCTGCATCTCACGAGTGGTCTCTCCTGCCAGAGGTAGTTCAAGACCTGTTCTCCCATTGGGGCACCCCTCAGGTGGACCTGTTCGCCTCCAAGGAGAACGCGAGGCTGAGGCTGTTTCATGCCCACCCCCCTCAGCAGGGCTCGCTGCAGGGGAATGCCTTCTCGAGACCGTGGAGCCTGGGCCTCTTCTACGCCTTCCCTCCATTTCCCTTGATCCACAAGGCGCTTCTCAAGGCAAAGAGGGACAAGGTGCAGGTGATTCTGGTAGCCCCACACAGGCCTCGCCAGTTCTGGTACCCAGATCTCCTCAGCCTCAGCTCCAGGCTCCCGATGCGGCTTCCTGCCCACCTGGACCTGATCTCAGTCAACGAGGGGAAGGTTCTCCATCCGGACCTTCAATCCCTGCACCTGACAGCCTGGTTCCTGAGCGGCTAGAGTTCCAGGCCTTGGGTCTTTCCAATAAGGTCCTCAGCGTCATTGAGGCGTCCCGTAAGGAGTCGACCAAAAAATGCTATGCCTTTAAATGGAAGAGATTCTCCATTTGGTGTCAGGACAAGGGGTTGTACCCCTCTTCCTGTCCATTGGCTAGCATTTTGGACTACCTGTGGTCCCTTTCTCAGCTAGGGCTTCGGTCGATGACCCTTAAGGTGCACATGGCAGCCATCTCTGCTTACCGGACGCGGGCCGACAAGCAGTCAGTGGCACAGGAGAAGGTGGTTGGGCGCTTTTTCCAAAGTCTTGATCACATATCCCCTCCGGTGCGAGAACCTCCACCTCTGTGGGATCTACTGCTGGTATTGGCTAAGTTCATGGGCAAGCCATTTGATCCGATGCACAGGTGTGATATCTCCCACCTGTCGTGGAAGACTGCCTTCTTGGTGGCTATAACGTCACCCAGAAGGATGGGAGAGCTCCAGGCGCTTTCCATCGAGTCTCCTTATCTGGTCTTCCACAGGGACAAGGTTGTCCTTCACCCCCACCCACAATTCCTTTTGAAGGTGGTGTCGGAGTTTCACCTGAATCAGGTGTTGACTCTGCCAGTGTTCTACTCCAATCACACCTCGGAGCCCGAATATAGGCTCCATACTTTGGATCCTAGAAGAGCACTCGCTTATTATAAGGAGTGGATGGCTGAAGTTCGGGGAAACGTTTGCCAGCTGTTTGTCACCTATGCTGAAGCTGCACCTGGCAGACCTGCAGCCAAGCAGACGATAAGCAGGTGGGTCACCTCCTGCATAGATCTCTGCTATAGGTTGGCGGGCATGGAGCCACCCAAAGGGATAAGAGCTCATTCTACCTGCCATACTGCTGCTTCGGTGGCTGCTTCTAGGGACGTCCCTATCCAGGAAATCTGCAGGGCTGCTACCCGGAAGTTGGCACACACCTTTATTTCCCATTACCACATTGACCTAGAGTCACGCCGGGATGCTGGTTTTGGGATCTCAGTTCTCCAGTCCTTGTTACCCAAGTAGGTATCGGGGGTATGCGCCTTGCCACCCTTCTCGCTAGGAGTCTGCCAGACAGTGTGGATTGAACAACATATCCACGTCCCTAGAAATACAGGTTACTCATCTGTAACAGGAGTTCTAGAAGTGGTATATTTTGTTCATCCACACGACCCACCCGACCTCCCCGGCTTCGACGCGTAACCTGGCTTCCAGCGGGCTAGATCTAGCATCATGGGGCGGAGCCGAGGGTTTTACCAACCGGGTGGGTGGGAGGAGCCAGCTTGAGGACTTTCCGTCCCATCTTAAAGCAGCAAGGAACCTGCCAGACAGTGTGGATGAACAACATATACCACTCCTAGAACTCCTGTTACAGGTGAGTAACCTGTATTTCCCCCTCCCTCCTGTCCTCCAGGGAGTATATGTTTAGGGCCCTCAGTCTCTCCTTGTATGATTTACGCTGCTGCCCTGCAGTCATCTTTTGTAGCCATCCTCTGGACCGTCTCCATCAGGTTGATGTCCTTTTTAAAGTGAGGGCTCCAGAACTGCTCTGCTTACTCCAGATGTGGTCTCACAAGTGACCTGTACAAGGGCAATACCACCTCCTGTTGCCTACTGCTGATCCCCATGGCTGTGCACCCTAGCATCCTGTTTGCCCTTGCCGCTGCCTTCTTGCACTGTGTAGAATGCTTCAGGTCACTAGTTATCATCCTTCCCTGATCCTTCTCCTCCTCTGTGGCAAATACCTCGACCACTTCCAGGTAATACTCTGTCCTGGGGTTTTGGCTCCAGTGTGCATAACCTTATATTTCTTGGCATTGAAGCTCAGTTGCCAGATCCCGGACCACTTTTCAAGTCTTCTTAGGTCCTCTTTAAGGTCCTGTATCCCCTCAGCTGAGTCCACCCTCCTGCAGAGCTTGGTATTGTCCATGAACAGATACATTTTGCTTGTGCTGCCATTCCCAATATCTTTAATGAAAACAATGAATAGAAACGGCCCTAGCACCAAGCCCTGCAGGATGCCACTTGTGACCACCCTGATGCTAGATAACTCTCCCCCCCACCATCACCTTTTGGGTCCTGTTCTCTGAGGTCCGCCAATTTCCTGATCAGCCTCCTGTGGGGTACAGAGTCAAAGGCCTTGCTGAAATCCAGGTAGAGGATGTCCGTTGCTTGGCCCCTGTTACCTGTCAGATTTGTTAGACAAGGCCTTCCTCCCATAAATCCATGCTGCCTTGCATCCTGGAGACCATGTTCCTCTAGATGTTCTATCAATCATTCCTTCAGTATGATCTCTGTACGTTTGCACACTATCAAAGTGAAACTGACCGGTCTATAGTTCCTGGGGACATCCCTGGGGCTGCTCTTGTGGAGGGGTACCACATGTGCCATTCTCCAGTCCTGCAGTACCACACCCGACTCCAGTGAACAACGGAACAAGTACACCAGTGGCTCCACAAGCTCCCCTGCCAGTTTCCTCAGGACCTTGGGGTGCACTCCATCCAGGCCTGGTGATTTGTCTGTCCTCAATGCTAGCAACCCTTTCTTCATTCTTTCCTCTTCTATTGCCCAGTCTGTCCCTACTACCCCCTTCTGGTCCCCTTCCCCTTGTCGGTACTGGTCTGTCTTTTTTCTTTGGTGAAGACAGAGCAGAAGTATTCATTCATTAGCTCTGCCTTCTCCCTATTTTCCTCCACCTACCTGTCTCCTTATCTTAGTCTAACTATCCCATCTTTCATGTCTTTTTTCTTACTTATGTAGCAGAAGAAAATCTTCTCTCCCTTCTTAATACCTTCTGCTAATTGCAGTTCCATCTGCGCCTTGGCTCTCCGAACCATCCTTCTTGCCTCCCTTGGCAGCCCTAGGTATTTCCCTGTCCTCCTCTCTCTTGGTCTTCTTGAATTTCCTACAGACCAGCCTCTTATTCCTCACTGCCTGGGCTACCTCAGAGCAGTAATAGCTGGGTGTTTTGACCTTTGAATTCTTCCTCTTGTATCTAGCACACTCCTCCATTTTAGCCCTTAAGCCTTCCCTAATAAGAGCCCAATTTTGGTGCGCCTCCATAATCGCTGTAATTTTTGCTAGGTGCCTTTTTAGTACTTCTATTCTCCTAAAGTCTGCCCTCCCAAGGTCCAGGATTTTGGTCCTAGTGGGGACACTTTCCCTGCCCATATCCAGTCGGAACCACAGCAAGCGGTGATCACCTCCACCCAGTGGCTCCCTAACTGTTATATCCTGTACGTGCTCTCCATTCGTGAGCACCAGGTCAAGGATTGCCTCTTCCCAGGTTCATTGACATTAAGGGTCCAGTGGGATCAGCTGATGGATGAGCTGGACCAAAGTTCCTTGTCATGTCCCCGTTGCACAGGGCACTACTGTGGTGGGTGGATGGATTGCACCAATCTTTTACAGGGTTTTCAATTCCTTGTCCCAGGTTCTGCACAGATCCTCATCACGAATGACTCGGGTTCTGGATAGGGTGCACATCTGAGTTCCTACCAGACACAAGGGTTATGATCCCAGGTGGAGGCTAAGTTGCACATCAGTGTTATGTAAATGAGAGCTGTCTTATACAGCCTCCAGGCATTTCAGCAGCATTTAACTCTAGATCGTCTGTTAATCCTGATGGACAATGCCAGTGTGATGCATTATATCAACAAACAACGAGGCACATATTCCTATCCCCTATGCAGGGAAGCAATGAGAGTATGGTATTGGGCTCTGTCCCAAGGCCTCCAGTTGTCAGCCGTATGTCTTCCAGGTACCCAGAACATCATAGCAGACAAGCTAAGCAGTCACAGTCACAGATGCAAAATAAAAGAATAAAAAAAAAAAAAGGCATCCCATATAACGCAAAACTGACACATTTCTGCTCGCTCACTCCAGGGCCTGGAGTCTTCTGGTGAAATGTATTGTCCCTCTATTGAACAGGGAAGTTACTGAAGTTTCTGCATGCATTTCCCTTAATTCCTCTAATTCAGATAGTCCTCCTCAAACTATGGAGGAAAGGTGCTACCCTCGTCGTCCTAGCCCTATTATGGCCTCACCAGATATAGTTTCCATTCATAGAAACATAGAAGTTGAAGGCAGATAAGGACCACAAGGCCCATCCAGTCTGCCCATTTCTTTTTCTACCTTATAAATGTGCCATAGGCCTTTGCTCTATCAATGGCCTATCTATTCATACTCATCTGTATTGCTCCCTTATGCCTATCCCATGCCTGTTTGAAGCCCTGCACTGTATTCATATCCACCACTTCCTGAGGTAGGCCGTTCCATGCATCCACCACCCTTTCTGTGAAAAAGAACCTCCTCACATTACCCCTTAATTGGCCTCCCTCTAATCTCATGCTGTGTCCTCTTGTCCTGCTATTTTTCTTATATTAAAACATATTAGACTGTTTCACCTTGTTAATGCCCTTAAGGTGTTTGAATGTTTCAGTAATATCACCTCTCTCCCTCCTTTGCTCTAGGGTATACATATTGAGTTCAGTTAATCTGTCCTCATATATTTTCTGATGCAGTCCCTGCACCATTTTGGTTGCCTTTCTCTGGACTGCCTCAATTTGGTTAATGTCCTTGTGAAGGTGTGGCCTCCAGTACTGCACGCAGTACTCCAGATGGCACCTAACCAGTGTCTTGTAAAGAGGGATTATTACCTCTCTCTTCCAACTTGTGATACCCCTACTAATACACCCCAACATCCTCTAGCCTTACCTACTGCTTTAGAGGTTTGCTTGGATGATTTCAGGTCATTGGTGGTGATGATGACGCCCAAGTCTCTTTCTTCCCTTGTGACTGTCAGCAATTCCCCTCCCAGCCTATAGGTGGCTTCAGGGTTTCTCTTCCCTGTGTGCATTTTGCGTTAAACCCCAGTTGCCACTCTTCCAACCATTTTGCTAGTTTATCCAGAACTCTTCTCATTCTGCCCACCCCATCTGGATCATCTACTCTGTTGCAGATCTTGGTGTCATCTGCAAATAGACAAACCTTACCCTCCACTCCATCTGCAATGTCACTGATGAAGATATTGAAGAGGACTGGCCCCAGGACTGGTCTCTGAGGTACCCCACTTGTGACTTACATCTCTTCTGACTGTATACCGTTTACCACCACTCTCTGTTTTCTGCCCGTCAACCAGTTTGCCACCCAGTTGTCCAACGTCTGACCCACCCCGAGCCTACCCAGCTTATTAATCAATCTTCTATGTGGAACAGTATCGAAAGCTTTGCTGAAGTCAAGGTAGGCGACATCAACTGCTCTCCCTTGGTTCACCACTCTGGTTACCCAGTCAAAGAAACCTATGAGATTAGTTTGACAGGACCTTCCTTTTGTAAACCCATGCTGTCTTGGATCCTGTGCTCCTATGGATTCCAGGTGTTGCACAGTCCTTTCCTTAAGGAGTGTCTCCATAATCTTGCCCACTACTGAGGTAAAACTGATTGGTCTGTACTTCCCTGCCTCCTCTCTGCTACCACTCTTGTGGAGCGGGATCACATGAGCCCTTCTTCAGTCTTTTGGGACCTCTCCTGTGCTCAGAGACTCACTAAATAGTTCTGATAATGGCTCTGCTAGTTCCACCCCTAGCTCCTTTAGTATCCTGGGAGGTATGCCATCAGGTCCATTGCCTTGTCCACCCTGAGCTTATCGAACTCTTGTAGGACCCTTTCTTTTGTGAAAGGACTAGTGCACACCTCCCTCCCCACTGTGTCCATGGTGCAGAGCTGTGGGCCCTGCCCTACCTTCTGTTCAGTAAATACTGAGCAGAAGTATCTATTTAGGATAGATGCTTTTACATGGTCCTCCTCCTCACAAGCCCCCTTATCCCCTTTGATCTTAGCACTATCCCCTCTGGACTTTCTCCTTTCACTAATGTATCTATAGAAAGTCTTGTCACCTTCATTTACTGTTTATGCTAGTGTTTCCTTGGTTTGGGCGTTGCCTGCCACTGCCTTCCTGCTTCCCTTAAAGAGAGGAAGTTTGGTATGCCTCTATCTTCATCCGCTAGATTCCCTTATGTTCCTGAAAGCCTGCCTTTTAGCTTCTGACCTTTTCTGCTACTGTGTTTGAGAACCAAAGTGGTTTCCTTCTTCTTTTGCACTTCCTTTCTCTACTAACACAGTGGGATATTGCTTCAAGTATTGCATCTTTAATGCTTGCCCACTTTGCCTGTACCCCTCACCTGTATTTCTTTTTGCCAGGGCTAGCTTAACTCTGTTGGCCATCTTATCAAAGTCAGCTCCTCTAAAGTCCCATATTTTTGCCTTGGAATGGGATGATTTTGTTCTAGTGGCCAAATTGAACCATACCATGTGATGGTCACTGGCCCCCAGGTGATCTTCTACCTGGAGATCTGTGATCCTTTCCCTCCTACAACAACTGGCAGTGGAGCCTCCAATACGTCTACCATTGTGCTGGGGTCTGTTGTCACAGGACAACAGGACCCTGGTTCATCTGGACCTGAAGTCCCTGCATCTGCATGCATGGCTTCCGAAAACATAGCCATGGCATGTTTTGGAGTATCCCCTAAAGTTTCTTATGTTTTGGTTGCAGCTTAAAAGCCTTCTACCAGACACACTTATTCTTTGAAGTGAAAGCGATTCACATTGTGGTCTGCTTCCAAGAGATTGGACCCATTCACATTTCCTGAAAATGGAGTGCTGGAATTCTTGCTGTTTCTGTCAGATTCTGGCCTACTGTATTACTCTGTTACTCCCATAAGGTGCATTTGACCACTATGTCAGCTTTCCATGCACTTATTGATGGCTGTACGGTTGCACAACTGGAGGTGTCTCATACTTTTTTGAGAGGTGTTGTGCATATAAAACCTCCTGTTCATAATCCAGTCCCTCCTTGGGGCTTGAATTTTGTGCTTGAGAAATTGACATTGGTTCCATTTGAGTCGAGCTTGCTGAGAGTTGTGGCCTACATTTTCTGTAATGGAAAACATTATTTTAATTGCAATCATTTCTGTATGAAGATTTCAGAGCTGTAGTCTCTAATTTGTGCACCGCCTTATTTAATTTTTGACAATGATAGTTTTTTTTGTATACAAATCCTAAGTTTCTACCAAAGGTGGTATCTGACTTTACACTGAATCAAACAATATATGTTCCTGTTTACTATCCTGAGCATGCCAAGCGGGGTGATTGCCCCATACTTTAGATGTACGTAGAATACTCAGATATCATGTACATCACACCAGGGACTGCAGAAAATCATCTGAGGTGTTTTTTCATTCTCCTCTGGAAAAGAGGGCACTTCTGTGTCTAAACAGTGCCTGTCCAAATGGCTGGCACATTGTAGTACATTCTGTCATAGGAAGTATGGTAAGGAACTTCCTGGTGCGGTTTGTGGTCATTCCATAAGGGGGATGGCCACTTCTAATGCTTGTTTCAGAGATTTCCCTGCTGATGACATTTGTGCTGCAGCCACATGGAGCACTGTCCACACCTTCACTAAACATTACAGTCTGGACATTGTCTCTCGTAGACATGCTGAATTTGGACTTGTTGTACTGCATGGCTCCTGTCTTGAATATATCAGACTGTACCACCCTCCCAGTGCCTTTAGGAACTGTTTGGGACTCGTTCCAAAAGGTGTGGCCTAACAGAAGAGATATCCTCGAAGAAGCTAGAACAGTTACATACTTTTCGTAACAGCAGATCCTCAAGAGAATCTCTTCCATTAGGCCATGCCATTCCTCCCTCTTCCCCCTTTTGCTTCTGTGACAATAGCACCAGATATTGTGCCTGGTCCTAATCAATGGCCGTTATATCCAGCACCATCTATCACCTTGTATGCTTGGTGCTGGTCTGATCACCTGGTTCCCCAGGGGTGGCAGTCCTTTGACCCTAATCTCCGGTGGGGAACTGAGGAGTGATGGGCCACCCATGTTTATGTAGGTGCTGATGCATGATGTCATTGTGGGCAGGCCATGGCAGTAAAAGTTTCCGTGTGATCCTAGTGCCTAAAGGCTGTAATACCAAAGGTGTGGCCTAATGGATGAGATTTTCTGGAAGATCTGCTGTTAATGGTAAGTACATAACTGTTCTTTTCCATGTCCTTTGGTGCTAGGCAGTAGCTAGCTAGGTTCCCCTTCTACCCCTCTTTCACCATCCTCAGTGGCTCCCCTCTGGAAGATATCACCTACTTTAAGTACCTTGGCATGTGGCTCGATCGGAACCTTGATTTCTTTCAGCACATGGAGACCATCAACAAGAAATTATGCCCCAAACTTGTTCTGTACTGTAACAAATATTGCATTTCACCACCTGTTTGCCATAAGAATGTTCTTAAAATGATCTTGCATGGGTTTGATTACACAGTAGTGGTCTATGGGGCTGCTCCCAAATCCAACCTTGCCTTTCACTGTTTCTGTCATTTTGCTTCCAACTTCCTAAATCTCACTTATCACCTCTACCAGTTCTTCTCCCTCCCATCTTTGGAATCCTCTTGACTGCTTCATTGTTTTCTATTTTTGCCCAAATTCTGATTCTTCTCTATATCTTTTTACCTCAACTATCTCCTATTTCCTCTACCTCCTTCTAGCTACTCCCTCCACTCCTCTGACTTTTGCAGGTTCTCAGTTCCTGCCAGCTGGACTTCCTGTGGCCAATATGCCTTCTTGTTCTGGCTCCCAGCAGTTTGGAACAGTCTTCTCGCCTCCATTCATCTCTCCTCCACATATCTGTCCCTGAAATGCTCGCTGCTAAACGTTGTCTCCCCTCCTGCTCCTAATCTCCCTTTGTTTCGTTTTTTTGTTTGTTTTTAATGCACAATTTTATCTCCTGTTGCTGGCGGGGCTTGGTGGTAGTGGTGATATCGACCATCTGTGCTTCGTTCCACCTCTTGGGGATCATGCTGTGTGGCAGTGGGGGCTTAATTTTTTTTTTTTTTGGTGTGTATTTGTTGCCTTTTTTGGTACCCAAAACCCCTGCCTCTGAGGCACAAGGACTAGAGTCCAGGCTGTAGAGGTGCTAGTGCACATCTCAGCCAAGTGCCTAATTGCATCCTCCCCTCTCTATACCGTAAGTCCCGTGCCAAGGGCTGTGTAGCTACAGGTGGCGGTGATGGGGCAGTGTAGCAGCTGTCCCCCCTCATAGGAGAGCATCCTGATGACCCAGGCCTTGTGCATCACCATTCTCTACCCTTCTAACCACCCTTTATGCCCTTGACGCCCCATAATTGAATTTCTAACTGGCCTAGCCTTCTTATATGCACCTTATGTACAGTCCTTGTTTTTTTTCTGGCCTACCCTTTTCTTTGTATAGTTTTGAATTTTCCCTTGGGCTGCATTGTTGCATAATGCTCTTATATATTGTGTACACCAGAAAGGAGATCGCCCACTGGCTCTGTTTGCGTAAGGCTAAAATCAAACTACAGCAACAGAAAAGATAGATAAAAAATTTTATTTTTTAACAGGAAAATAACCTTTAGGACTGCAAAGCCCTGTTTTGCAAGGTTGTCCTGTATAAGCAAATGGTTACAAACAGAAGTACAATCTTAACAAGGTTTCATAAAAACATCAACTAACATTGAAATACACCATCAAACATTTTTTTGACAATTACATACAAAAGAGACATAAAATTATCACATTTAACTGTCACATATGGTAACTAGGGTTATGTTTCTAGTACTGGTGTCAGTATACAAAACAAAGGAAGGCTTGAGATAGCACCTTTGATGTACTGTTTCCAGTAACCATACCCTTAGAGCTAAGCACACTTTTGACAGTTTACATACAAGAAGCCATAGAGTTATCACATTTAACTTTCTCTGAGTGGACAGAATACGGGCTGTCACATACACTACCTAGAGTTATATTTGTAAATGGAGGCATCAATATACAAGACTAAAGGTAAGTTAAAATAACGCTTTTGATGCAGTAATTCCAACAAAATAAACTTAGGGATAGAAACATCATTACATCAAGCAATTTACAGATTTTAAAATATGTCCTTTTCATGGCAATTTGTCCTAAGACCTAAAACAGTGGCAGTTTATGTTCCACATTTGGTCTAAACCTATTCTAAACTGTACCAAATTACTTTCATTTCTGGTCTCTACATTTGATTAATTCAATTTGTAAGATAATACCTTCTTTGCATCTTACTATACCTGTTCTTAACTATGGGAATCATTAGGCCCCTATTTTGGATCTCTCTCTCAGAGGGTATTTGTTTGTTGACCTAAGTGCATAATGGGTTCCATTTTTATTTACCACTCCAAATTCCACGTATGCTTTTTGGCTCAGTCGCTTCTTTCTCTGAACTTCAAGAGGATCCCATTCTAGCCTCTGTAGGAGACTGCAATGATATGTGTTAAAATGACATTTTGAAACAAATCTAGCTATCTTTAAATATACTTAATTTAACTTATCCAACTCAGTTTTTGTCACATGTTGATAGATCAGGCTCCCATATTGCAATACCGGCAATAACAATTGCTGTGCTACTGTACCTTATTTCGATCTTCTTTTGGCAGAAATTAAATCTTCCTGTGTATTACCCCCAGTCTGACATTCACCTTCTTTGCATTTCTGGCTACATGCCCCCCAAAGGTTAATTTGTTATCCACAAATACCCCCAGATATTTATATTGTTCCACCTCATCCAGCTTGGAACCATCTAAGGTAGTAATATTCAACCCTTGGTTGGATGTCTTAGCTGCACTTTTTGTTTGAACAGCATAACATGAATCTTTTTTTTACTCAGAACCATTTTGGAGGCCAGCAGCCAGCACTGCAACACATCGAAGTCAGACTGCTGTATATTTTGCACTTCTAGTCTATTTACTGCTGTGGCTATCAGAGCTGTATCATCTGCACAGAGATAGATTTTGCACCTATCAATCAACTGTGGCAATGGATGTATGTAAATTAAAAACAAAATGGGCCCCAGGCTCGCACCCTGGGGAACACACCTATAGGTCCCTACCTTCTCAGATTGTATATCACCCACACAGACCTGCTGGGTGTGCTCTGTCAGGTAGGACAGCATCCATGATTCAACTGGTTCAGACATACCTACAAGCATCAGCCTATCCATCAAAATGCTATAGTCTACCAAATCAAAGGCTTTTGAAAGGTTGACGAACACCGCTCCCACAAACTCCCCATCTCCATTCCATTTAAAACGGTATCAGTGAAGTCTGTGAGAGTAGTGTCTGTTGACCTCCCCGCCCTGAAGCCCGTCTGACAGTCCGATAGTTTATATTTTTCTAAAAACTTACATATCTGATTACATACTAATCCCTCAAAAACCTTGAAGAGCGTAGACAGCAAAGCTATTGGATGGTAATTGGTTAGGATATCTCTATTTCTCCCCTTGAATATGGTATTATTTTTGAAATTTTCTAGGAATCTGGATAGATTCCCTGCTGTAAACTAGCGTTAAATACATTTGTTATGACTGGAGTTATCTGTTCAACAGCGTCCTTTAGGAATTTTATTTCTACCTGATCTAATCCTGTAGCCTTCTGCAAATTTAATTTCTTTATTTGCTTTTGTACCTCATTCTGCTTAATTTCTCTAAAATAAAACTGTGGTATGTTTGATTTGGTTTTTAAGGAGATATTTTGAGAAATGAATGGACCATCCAGATGACTTTTAACTTCTAAATCTGGAAATTGACAAAAATAGTGATTTAGATTATTTGCAATTTGATGTACACTCATTTCTTCATTATTCTCATCCTGGATAGATATTTCTTTGTCTTTCTTTGGTTTCCCTTTGAGTTGTTTTATAAGGTTCCAGTATTGAACAGGGTTTTTTGTCCGATTTATTTTGCATTTATAGAATTTTTTTCTATCCTTTTTAATCGTGCTTTTGCATTTGTTTCTTATTTTTTTGAACAATTCCCAGTCTTCCATTTTCAGGGTTTGATTTGACTTTTTCCACACTCTATCCTTCCATCTAATCTGTTTTTTTAATTTATCATCTATCCAGGGATTATGTTGTTTTCTTTCTTTCATTTGTTTAAAAGGCGCATTTTTATTGTACATATCCACAAAAGTATTGGTGAATTCTTTGACTGCCAGATCAACATCTGGAATGAAATTTATTCGTTCCCATTTTACATGATTCAATTGGTGTTGGAAATTTGTTCTAGTAAACTTCTTAAAATCTCTTGTAAATTTCACGTTTGGTGTGCTTAATTGTTTATGTTCACATTCTATTTCACATTCTATATAACAATGATCCCCTAAATTTGGTGACCCCACTTTAGTACTTAGTGGTTTTAAACCTGCAGTCACAAATATTAAATCTAAGATATTACCATTGCTTTGATGTAAACTTTTATGAGTGGGAGTATTTATAATCTGTGTTAAACCCAAAGGTTGAAATTCTGCATCCAGTTTCAAACCTCTGCCTGTGCCCCAGGTGCAGTTAAAATCTCCCATTAATATTGTGTCCTTTTGTTCCACTATAGTGGTTAGTTTAGATGATAAAATCTCACGTGCTGCAGGCTTATCGTTTGGATGTGAATAGACGGCTCCAACACATACTTTTAGTTTAAGAACATAAACTACAACAATCTCAATTCCTTCGATGTTTCCTGAAAATAACAGTTGCATCTGCCCCAATGTTTCCTTTATAAATAGAGCTACCCCTCCTCCTCTCTGTGGTCTATCAAAATGGAAAAAATCAAAATTTTTGACAGCTATCTTGGTATCTGGATGTTTGTTGGTAAGCCAGGTCTCTGAAATACGCACAACTTCATACTCTTCATTATTAATCCACTGTTCAAAACGGGCCTGTTTGCCCACTAAACTTCTGGCGTTATCATGGGCCAGTCTAATAACATTAGTTTGTTGTTGGGGTCCAGGATTGGATTCCACATCTCCACTCAGCATTATCAGAATTAAAATAAGCACCATGCCTCTGCTAAGATCAAGGCTTGCTGATTTAGTACCCAAGTGTAACCAATTTATTCCTGTAAAGGAAATTATCTGATTTTTACAAGATAGATTTAGTTTATTTCTTCTGTTTGTTTTATTAGTTTTTAAGTAGGTTTTTAAACCTGCAAGCAGAGAAGCAAAAGGATAGCACCTACTTCTATCGGTATCAGTGTACGATGTCAATTTGTATAGACTTACAGCATAAAAGAGTGTAAGCCCCACCCAAAATAAAGGTGAATACATTTTTTATATAGTTATTTTGGCATTATAATGGCCAACATTTTATAAATAAAGCCTACAACTGTTTCAAACTAGTTTGTGTAGCAGTAATACAAAGAACCCAGAAAAGTCTTGCAACTCACCTCCTAGGTCCCCAAAAAAAACAAAGAAACAAAAAGTGTGTGAACAATCAACTCATATATTTATTTCATATTATGCTCACACACCATATTAGCAAAGCAGATCAGGTTCCACCCCCACAGTCCAATACTATAACCCGATGGCGTTTTGCACCCTTCTCCTGGAGCTTTATCAAGGGTAATACCAAACCGCCAAAAACACGCTTAAATACAGTAGTCTGTCCCAAATGGCATCACCCCCAAAAGACAATTTACACACAATCTATTGATACATTAAAAACTACTAATCAATGAGCGATCTAATACAAAGATTGCTATCTAATGGCACACTATAAATGGCAATAAAAGATTCCCCCTTTATAGCATTCTTATTCACTAAACTATTTGTTAAATGCTGGACTTAATTTCCATTTGATCTACAGTTCCTAGCTACCACATGTGCAAAACTTCTCAATAATTAATAGCCCATTAAAAAAGTGGGATCCCATATTAGTTTATCAAACAAGTTTAGGATCACTTAGTTAATGCTGGACTTAATTTGTACGGGGTTCTCCAATTCACCTTAGATCAGACAAAGAGCTTCATTACTATTATTACATGTTTGGTACCAAGTGCAAGTTACCATTTAATTATTGAGTCCCAAATAATAAGCAACAGTCCCCAGGTTTAAAATACTTCCATACCTCTCAAATTGCTTATATGGCTGTCAGCACTAGACTGGTTCATTTAAAGCAAAATCCTTTCACTGACTGTAGAACTTATTTGCTACGGGGTCTTCAATTGTTGTCAAGTCCCAATGGGAAGTTCTGCTGCAGGTTAAACACATTAGGATCCTGGTTCAAAATGCCATATTCAAGCCAGTCCGGTGGCGTTGAGGGCTGAGGCGCTGGATGCTTTATCTTGTGCTATGCCAGCGACCCGTGTTTGGGAATGAGCATGGGCCGCTGGGGATTGGCAGAGTTGGAGAAGGATTTAGCATCCGAAGGACTGCTCTCCTTCTCTGGGAAGGGGGGATGTCAGTGGCTGGCGCTCAACTGGCCCCCATTGGAGCCAAGGGGGCAGTGCGCCGATGCTGCAGAAGAGGGGTGGAGATGGGGCACATGCCTGGAAGAGTGCGTGCAGATGCATGCACGCTCCGTCTGCTGGCATCATTGCACGCCCCTCCCTTCAGGGGAAAAAACCAGAAAATCCTTCAGCAGCATGAAGGCTGCTCCGACGGTGCCACCACAGACGTGCCCAAGTTAGCTCCCTCCTGGGCCCACCCTCCAGGTCTCCGCAGTGGTGGGTAAGTACCTGCTGTGTTGTAACCTGGAAGGGCTGTGGCAGGGAGGTGTGAGCCTGGCTGCGGCCGGGAGGCAGCCATGAAGGCTGGCTGGAGAGGGGGAACCAAAGACACAATCCCCCCAGCCAAGGACATAGAAAAAAAGAAACTAAAAAAAAACAAAACAATGCGATATTCACTGCAGGTTGCACACACAGGTCCTAGTTTGAGATGCCACATTGATTTGTAAGATTCCAGCTATTCAAGAGTAGTTTCAATTTCAAAATGATTCCATTCAGATAACCTGTTCAGTGACTAATGTTCGAATTCTCTACTTATTCAGTTACAACAGGGTGAATCCACATATCAGTTTTCCTGATCAAACAGGTGTTAGCCTTCCACGCTCTCTAAAAAACAAAATAAAAATGGTCATACATTAATATTTACAGCTGCCTTCAATGGACCATATGTACTATTTTACCCTGCCGATACTAAAGCTATGCACATTGTTCATATCCTAAACCAGGCTAAGCTTCACATCCATTTTCTTATAAAAGGGCAGGCATCTCAAGATGTCCCTTCAAACCTGGGGTTCTCAAAACACCAAAGGTAAACATTCAACATGCTTCCCACCTTAGTGTTAGATTCTCAATATTACCACCCCTGGATCCTAATAATTTTAGCTCCACCCTAGTAAAGGACCAGAAATGCTACATATTTTCTCCAGCAAATTTCACATGGGCTGCTAAATGTTTTTAAAATTCTCCTCCTCGATATCTCTGACATGTTCTCCAATGCAAGTTTTGAAAGTTCTGTTTGTTTTACCTATATAAAATGTTCCACACCGACAGGTGGCCATATATATACCACATTGACAGTGTGTGACAGGGTTGAATAGGACCCTGTCCCAGTTGTTATGGAGAATTTGAATGCAGGAATCTGTTCTATCCTTTCCTTTCCTGTCTCTTGTCTGTCTGGTTGCGCAACCACATTTTTGTGAGACCTAGGATTTGATCACCCCGACAGTCTACAATTATTTGCCTCTCTCAGTCTTCCCTTGCTGTTTGTCTTTTCCCCCCCTTGCATATCTGGTGATATAAAAATATGTGCAAATCATTATGTGGAAATGTAACTGATATTGGGATCCCTTTGTTTAGAAATTATATAGTGTTAATTTTCGAAATGTATATAATTATAGTTTGAGATGATTGCACAAAGTTATTGGAAAATCAAGAGCTTACATTAGTGCAATTTTTAAGCTTTTTGCAGAAGAGCTGTGGAAAAGGGGCCTCAGCTCAGGCATATTGTGTTCCTGCCAGCACGTGCCTGAAACATGCAAGAACACTTTGGAAGAAACAGGATGCTTGTTAAGAATGGAGGTTGGAAGGACTTATAAGATAGCTGAGCTGCAATTGCGTATTAGGTGGACACACAGAGATTGAAGGAAAACTCTGATGGATCTTCACTATTTTATTCTGCCTTTGTAAATAGTTGTACAGAACAAGTTTATTTTTTTGTTACTTGCTAGTACAAATAAAATACTTTTTGTGAATTTTACAACTGCTCCTGGTTTTTCCTTTGCTTTCTGACCTGTGCCTCGATGACACAGTGTTACAAGTTATAAGGCTCCTGATGTACCAGTGTTGGATTATTAAAAATGTTAGATTAATAAAATTCTTAGTTTCGAGGGCCGTGGATATGGTGTACTATCAACACTTGTGGCAGAATCCTTTCCATTTAATTCTGTCGCCTGAAAGCGTTCAAGCTGGCTTCTCCCACCCACCTGGGTAGTATCCTCCTTGGCCCCGCCCTGTGACACCAGATCTTCATTTCCACTGGAAGTATTGGGTTCCCTGAATCGTAGCTCCGTGCTTAGTGTAGGCCCTAAATTTCCACAAACTTTGGTCTTCAAGCTTTTTCAAGTCTTTTCTGACTGCTTTATATGTTGTCTTGCACACGCACAAGCAACATCTTGTGGTAGTAATAGCACAGTGAGAGAGGTGTGTCAGTGCTGACGAATGCAGGGCATGCTTTAGTAGGTGCGTCCCTCATTCCCCAATTAACCAGCATGCTAGCGCTGATGCAAAAATGATGTAAAGTGCCACCAACTTGAAAGAAATGTGCCGCTGCAATGAGAGACAAGCTCGTCATGCAGTGGCAGAGATGACTCACCTCCCGTACATGCCTTTCCTGGTGAAACATTTCAATAAACAACACAGTCTCCAAACAAAGCCAACATCGGGGGTGCAAATCCCCATGTTGGCATGTCCTCCGTCCCCCATCACATTGTGTGGCACACTGGGAGCCCACCCCAGTGTGCTGCCACTCACACAAAGCTGACTGTGTCGGCATGTTTCCCCACCCCATTGTTTGGCACACTGACAGCTCACCCCAGTGAGGTCAACAAATCCTCGCACAATGTCCAGTTCCGGTTTACCCCATTGTGTGGCACAGTGGGAGCCCAGCCCTGTGTGGCCAACAAATCCTTATGCGATGTTCGGATCAGTTTTTTTTGTTACCTGAAAAAAAGAAAACAGTCCCTCATTGTCCAAGGTGCCCCCCCACCCTGCTTCCACCCTCTGTGCACTCCACAGTCCCTCTCACCCCATACTTACTTCTGGAGGTTCGGCGCTGCGATCTTTTGTGGAGCGGGAACACGTCTGGACTCTTCAAAGCTGCAGTGCAAAATGAAGAAATGCCAGTAAACTGTATAATGGCGTCACTGGGGGGGGAGGTTCAACTTAGATGGATATCTCAGCCATTTTTTTGAATTTTGGCTCCAAATTTTCAGCATGGGGTTCTTGGGACCCTACCTCATGAACATATTTACTGTCATCTCGTTATTCAGTCCAGAAAGGGGATTTCGCAGTCACTGCGCAGAATCACCTTTCAGGACCGATTAATGAAATGACAGTTTCACTATTCATGTGGTGGGGTCCCAAAAAATATTTGATGAAAAAATTCCAAAAAATGACTGCGTTACGAGTGTGCATTGAGTAGTTTCCATGCACGCTTGTAACTTCGATAAATTTTAATATTTTCGCTCCAGATTTTCAACACTGCCATTTTTTCATAACTCCTTATGAACAGTAGAGCTGTCATTTTTCACATCCTGCCCAAAATATGTTTTTGCACATCTGGTGCACAATGGCGCGGTAGCTGTAGGAAATCAACTTTTGGGACAGATTAACAAAATCACAGTGCCACTGTTCATGAGCAGCGGTCCCAAAATGCCTATGTTGAAAATTTGGTTAAAAAATTCCCAAAATAATTGCATTATGGGCATGCGTCGTGCAGTTTGTACGCACGCTTGTGACTTCACCAGTTTTTCATATTTTCTCTCCAGATTTTCAACATTACCATTTTTCTTACACCTCCTGATGAACACTGCAGCTGTCATGTTTCACATCCTGCCCTAAATGTGTTTTCGCACCTGTGGCACCAAATGGCGCAGTCGCTGTGCAAAATCACCTTTTGGCTAACAAACTGATAATGCCACTGTTCATGACGTGGGATCACAAAAAGCCCATGTTGAAAATTTGGAGTGAAAATACCAACAAACGTCTGGGGCATTATGGTTTCCAACTGTAACACCTCACCCTGTAGAGACTGACAGATTGAGATTGTCAGCTGTAATGCTCACACCATTCCACACTCACCCCCACCCTGCAGCCAGTGACTGGCATTGAGGTGTGCCTTGGACTCTTCGGCCCCAGAGTTCACCCCATTCTCCTATACTGCACCCATCTCAGCGTAGTTCCTTATGGAATGGGGTGAGCGCAAGAGAAAAGACCCCAAGGCATAACGTGACACTTGTCAATGTCTGCAGGCTAGGGTGAGGTGAAATGGTGTGAGCGTTATGGCCGACGACCCAAAGGCACACCCCAATGCCTGTCAGTCTCTGAGGGGTGGAGGTGGGGTTGGCATCAGTTCAATACTTCACTGCCATTCCTATTATGCATCTCTCTAACTTCTGCACTGCCAATGCCAGCAAGACAACATTCAACATTGACAAATGCTTGTTGTATTATGGATCTGGTGGACTCCAAAACCAGTGCTGACTTCAAGCAGTGAACGGCATGTGGGCAGAAAATGTCACACACCGATCTGCACTCTTCGTACATCTACTACCTGGGCATCCAGCACAACCCGCAGGCTTGTGGCCTGTGCCATACCCCTTCAGACCTCCACTTTGGAGGACCACTATGCCCGCATTCTTTTGGGTCACCTGGATGAACCGGGACCCTCACGTTGAGTCCAAGGATGTCCGGAAGGTTGTTTCTGCAGCTCAGTTTGTCACCATCAGGGAATCTGCAGCTCAGGCAGCTTCATGCACTGCATCTGCCCTTGTTCACTTATGCTTGGGCACGTTGTTTATCAGGACATTCCAGAACTTTATGCCAGTCCATGCCCAGCCACGGGGAGGGCCCTTCTCTGGGGTCCAGACCCTCTCAGGACAAATCCAGAAAGTCCCTTCACAGACCGTGGGATCAGGAGAGGGTCCGCTCCTCCCATTATCGTGCTTCTGCTGGCTCAACAGCCATTGAGCCATTGGCTTCTGCTGACGCTTCTTTACAGGTCCAAACTGCTAACC
The DNA here is from genome assembly GCA_016271365.2 of Neoceratodus forsteri. NCBI lineage: Eukaryota > Metazoa > Chordata > Ceratodontiformes > Ceratodontidae > Neoceratodus > Neoceratodus forsteri. Next base: position 140,320,887 of record CM057453.1, read on the forward strand.
CCTTGGTGTCAGTGTCTGGCTTGCTAGCTGAGTTACGGATCAACCAGTTGGTTGAGATTTATCTTGACCCAGTCAAGCCGTTGTCCGAAAATGGTGGAGAGGATTCCCTCTCTAGGACACTGGTCCTTACAGGCCTCTATCAAGAGGGGTTGGATCAGCAAGTCGAGCCGGCTGGCTCCCCTCGCAACCTTGACCGTCGGGGGTTCCTCAGTGTCCTATTCCTTCCCCGCTTCTCCTCCCCCCCTCACCCGGCCTGTAATCGATTGAGGCTCATGGACTCTGAACATTCCCATTGGTCCTGGTCTTGACCACCGGCAAAATGGCATCATTGTCACTCCTCATCCTCTTCCTTGTCCTCAAATGAGGAGAAGCTTAGTCGCAAGCTACAGAGAAAGTATGAGGAGCTAGTTTGGCAGCATTTGATTCTTGGCCACAGCTGAGTACCTCAGCCACCTCCAGCGCCCCCTTGGGTGCCGGCGCCAGTGCCCATTCTGGTTCTGCCGGATGAGCCGAAGCCTGTCTCTCACCTATTCAAGTGGAATCACTGCCTCCACAGCCTTCAACCAGAACCCCATCGAAGTATGCACGCTTGGCTATTGGGTTTACCTGTAGGCTCTTGGTGCAGATTATGCTCTCTGATGAGTCCAGCATTGTTTGTGGGGACACAGGATCTCAGGCGGTGTTCAAGGAGTGCTCAGACTTGGAGGAGTCCTCCATGCACTCTTCTTGGACACTGAGCTTGGATCAGGGGTGGGGTTCGGTGAAGAGCCTTCCATAGAGCACAGACCAAATTCCTTCAGGGCTCTGCTCCATTTAATCTCAGAGTCCATTGGGATCCCACTGGAACCTGTTCAGAAGTGGGCTAAGTACCCCTGACGGAGATTCTAGACAGGGATGACTCCCCTGGGGTCACCTTGCCTGTCACGGAGGCCATTCTTGGCCCTGATGTGGAGCTCTGGCAACAGCCTGCCTCATGTCTGATGCCTTGGACCCCTGTGGCTTTCAAATATGTGATACGTACTGGGTCCCTACAGAGGTTCACCAACCACCACTCAGCCAAGGGGTTGGTTGCTGATTCGGTGTTCTTTTACACAGGCAACGTCTGGGACATTGACAAACTCCTGGACAAGGAGTCCAAGTAATTGGACCATGGGGCAAAAAGTTCCTTGCTGCCTCGTCCCTTTGGCAGGGTAGTTCGTTCGTTATGTTGGCCAACTTCTCCCATGCTTTCCTGGGCATGTTGGACCAGGTCATTCCCTGCCTTCTGGCTGACTTGCGACTGCCAGTTAAGCTGGTCCATGACCAGGGATGCGCTAAGGAAAAACAGCAGCTCCAAACAGCCCTAGACATTGGTGACTTCTGTGCCAGTTTCGTGGCTGCTGCGGTGGCTGTGCATCTCCAGGCCTGGATGAGAATCTTAACCTTCATGGCTGATACTTGGCACAGATTGGTGTGTGTTCCCTTTTTGGGTACAAACTTGTTTGGGCCTGGTGTCGATGGGCATCTCAACCTTATAGAGCAGTCTTGTGCCACATTGTACTCCCATCATGTCCTCTCAGAAGGATGTCAATGGCCAGAAGTAGTGGAAAAAGCCCTTTCAATGTCAACCCTATCCTGCACCTCAGGCCAGACAACCACAGTCCCCAGTGTAGCAGCAGCAAGCTTGATGGCCAAAGCAGAAACCTGCACAGTCTGTCTCTAAGAAGTCCGGGGCCCAGGGGCAGCTGCCCAGTGGCAGGCTGGGGGGATGTAACTCTGCCACCCGTCCTGCCTGAGCCAGGATCCCCTGTAGGGGGCCAGCTCCACCACTTTGCTTCTACCTGGTTTTCCACCACACCAGACAAATAGGTGCTTGAAGTGGTCAAACGCGGGTTGCCTCTGGAGTTCGAGGCCTCCCTGCCCTGCTGAGCCAATGCCCCACGGGAGGACGCGGTTCTGTGGACATGCTGTCTGCCCTTTGGGAGGACATCTTCCAGCTTCTCAGGAAAGAAGCTGTGGTCTTTGTCCCGGACAGCATGGCTGGTACAGGGTTTGTTTCCAGATACTTTCTGGTTCCAAAACGGATGGGGGGCTGCCACCCCATACTGGATCTGCACAACCTCAACCAATATCTCTAGGCTGTGCAAATTCTGGATGGTCACTCTGAATCATATCATCCTGTCCCTAAGCAGGACATGTGGTTCTGCTCCCTGGACCTTCATTCAGGATGCCTTCTTTCACATCCCCATCTGTCCATCTCCCCGAGTCAGTTCCTGTGGTTCTGCTTGAAAGGGATCCTGTCACGAGTTTCAGGTCTTGCCGTTCATCCTTGCCTCAGCCCTAGGGTCTTCAAGGGCATTGAGTGGTGGCAGCCTTCTGCAGCTGCCAAGGAGTACAGGTGTACCGTATCCTGGATGACTGGCTGATCGTCGGTTCCTCCAGATCGGAGGTGGAGCAGTCAAGGGATCTGGCGCTTCAGACTTGCTCAGCCTTGGGCATCCTTGTCAATGAGGCAAGTTGGAACTCAGTCCCTCACAGGACATCCAGTTCATTGGGGGCAGAGCTCGACTCCCTTCAGGCCTCGGCATGACTCCCGGTGGACATGGTGGATGATCTTACCTCCTTTGTCCAATCATTTCAGGTTGGGCGGTTGTGTCCTGCCCAGGACTTCCTGTGCTGGCTGGGGTACATCACAGCTTGCACCAGCATGGTCCGGTGGGCCCACTTGAGGATGCACCCCCTGCATTGGAGGCTGGCCAGGCAGTGGTCTCAGCACCTCTGTCACCTTGACCAGCCAGTTATGGTGATGCAGCTGATGTGGGACGCCATCCAGTGGTGGCTAGTCCCCGGACCATCTTCAGGAAGAGTCCCATTTGTCTGTCCAGAGCTGACAGTCTCACAATGCTTCTTTGCTAGGCTGGGGAGCCCACCTGGGGGCTCACAGAGTCTACGGCTCTGGACCTCCAGGGAGTCCCGATGTTACATCAACCTGTTGGAGCTCTATGTAGTGCATCTAGCACTAATGGCCTTCACTCCGCATGTTCCGGGTCAGGTTGTCCAGTTCCAGACAGACATAATGATGACCATGTACTTCCTCAACAAGCAGGGCAGGATGCATTCCCTCCCATTGTGCCAGGAAGCTCTCTGCATCTGGACCGTTGTTCACAGCTTGGGTGCCAGCCTTCTGGCGATTAATGTAGCCTGCGCATCCAATCAGTTGTCTGATGCCCTCAGCTGAGTGGGCGAAGTGTCTTCCGAGTGGTCTTTCCACCAGGAGGGAGTTGATTGCCTGTTCTCCCAGTGGGGCACTCCCCAGGTTGGCCTGTTTGCTCTTGGGAGAAGTGAAGCTGAGGCTGTTTTGTGCCCACCCCTCAGTGCAGGACACTGTTGGAGATGCCTTCATGAGGCCCTGGACCCCAGGCCTCATGTGTCCTTCTCTCCCTTTCCCTTATCCACAAAGTTCTGCTGAAGGTGCAGGGTGAAAAGTCACGGATGATCCTGGTGGCTCCGGACTGGCTGCGCTATTTCTGGTACCCCAATCTCCTCAGCCTCACCAACAGGCCTCTGTGGTGACTACTTCTTCACCCGGACTTGCTCGCTTGCTCTCAGGGGAGGGCCCTCCACCCAGACCTTCAGCCCTTGCACCTAACGGCCTGATTCCTGAGTGGTAAGAGAGCCAGGCTTTGGGTCTGACTGGCGGGGTCCTCCATGTCATCAAGGCCTCTCAAAAGGAGTCAACTCCCCAGTGCTACATCGTCAGATGGAATAGATTTTCCATTTGGTGTATGGGCTGGGAGCTAGACCCCTTGTCCTGCCCGGTGGCAAGCATCCTGGACTACATCCATTCAGGCCTATGGTTGGTGAGCCTCAAGGTTCACCTGGCTACCATCTTGCATACAGGCACAGGCTGGTATGCTGACTGATATTGAGAGACAGTGATTGGGCGCTGCTTCAAACCCTAGACCACTTGTCCCCACCTGTGCATGAACCACCACCTTGGGACTTGCTGCTAGTGTTGGTAATGCTCATGGAGAAGCCATTCAAACAGATGCATAGGTGTAACATGTCTCACATGTCATGTAAGACCGCCTTCTTAGTTGCTATCAGCTCTGCCAGAAGGATCAGTGAGCTCCAGGCACTCTCAGTGGAGTCTCCTTATTTGGTCTTCTACAAGGACAAGGTTGTCCTCTGCTTCAACCAGAAGTTCCTCCCAAAGGTTGTCTTGGAGTTTCACCTTGACCAGGTGATCAACCTCCCAGTGTACTTCACCAATCCAACCTCGGAGGCTAAGCACATGCTCCGTTCGTAGGACATGAGGCGAGCACTCACTTACTACAAGGATCATACAGCTGGAGTTCAGGGAGAGGTTCGCCAGCTGTTCATCACCTGTATCAAAGCTGAACCTGGCAGACTGGCAGCTAAGCAGATGACTGGCAGGTGGATAGTCTGCTGCATTGACCTTTGCCATAGGTTGGCTTATAGTGAGCCTCCTGCTGGGTTTAGGGCTCACTTCACCAGACATACCACTGTCTTAGTGTCTACTTCCTGGGATGCCCCTATCTAAGAGATCTGGAAGTCACATCTCCCACTACCACATTGACCTTGAATCATGCCAGGATGCTGGTTTTGGGGCCTCAGTTCTCAAATCTCTTTTCCCTAAATAGAGGGTGTGTGCCTTGGCCCCCTCCTCCCTGAGAACTACTAGGAGTCTGCCAGAAGTGTGGTAGTACACCATATCCACGCCCCTAGAAATGAGGGTTACTTACCTGTAACTGTAGATCTTCTATGGACTGGTCTCTTGCAGTAAGTCATTATTTAAGGGAGTATTCACTAGGTGGCCATGTCACACGGCAGCTTCTTCTAGTAGTCTTCCATGAGGGCCATCAACACAACATTACTTCCTGTGGATGTGTATAAGAGTGGGCGGCCCCCAGTACCCTCTGTTCATTTTCCTGCTGGCTTCAGCTCACACACTCAGCTCTCCTGACCGCCGGGGCTGTAGTCTTCTACTCGAACTTGAACCAATTTTCTGTCTTCGGGTCCGGGACCTGGGACTTGCTCTCAGCACCCCGGGACTTCCATAGCAGGCCTGTGACCCATTCACAGTACCCCTGCTGATCCCAGGCCCAGGCATACTTGCTGGGTCTGGGGATTCACTAGGGCTGATACCTTGTTCCAGCCTGATTTTTCTTCTCTCTGCCAGGCCTCTGGCTTACTACCAGTCTCCAGCTCCTCTCTCTCTTCTTTCTCCTAGGTCGGGGCCTGTGCTCCACACAGTAACCCTGGACTTCATTTATACAGCAGGCCCGGTGTTCCATTTGTGCTCACGGTACACCTGCTGATCCCAGGACCAGGCACTCTTGCTGGGTCTTGGGTCTTCCTCATGGCTGATCAACCAGCCAGGCCAGAACAGACCTTCAAGGCTCCCCGGCCAAGGGCACTTGTTCCTGGCATAGGAGGGAACGGGATTCACACTCCTTACACTCCCTCCGCTTTGGTCCATCGACGATGGCTCCTCCGTCATCAACGGTGCATTCCTTGTCTACGGGGCTGCTCCCTCCATCAATGGAGCCTGATGGGCATGTTATGTCTTTGACGAGGGCTCGTCCCATCGATGGAGCTTGTTTCTAAACGTCTCCCATTGACGGGCAGTGTTGCCTGTTGACGGAACGTTCCTCGTCGATGACACGTGTTCTTTGCGCTCTCTCTCATCAACGGGAGCTCTTCTCCCATCGACGGGACATGATTCTGTTGTTCTCTCGTTGACGGAGGCTTATTCTTCATAGACAGAGTGCTCCTCCTCGATGGAGCAGCCTCTCCCATGGACGGAGAGGCTTCTTTCTGATCCCTCATGGATGGGGATGATTCTGCCGTCGACGGCAGGGCCTCTCCTCCTTCCCTCGTCGACAGGGCTCCTACCCTCATCAACGATGGGGCTTCCCACCAGGACTCCCCTGCTCGGGGCTCTGTTTCCATGCCCCAGCGTGTCCGTCTCACCCGGCACCACGTTCTAGTGTTTTAAGGCTTCCCCCGTCGCCCATTTCACTCCCTTTGATCATGACATTTTCCAGGCCTTTGACTCTGCTGCATGGACCCCACACTGGGTTCCTTGCTCCTTTGCCGGTCTCGGACCAAGGGGGTTGGGGTGCCTCCCCTTCAGGGTCGGCAGTTCCTGGGATGACTCGCCCTCTTCCTAGCACCACCCTTGGGCTTCCTCCATCTCTGGACCTTCCCCCGTCTCAAGTTCCAGGCATTGCCACATTGCAATGGAGGTCCTATGGACCATGGGTCAGGGTCCGACCTCGTCCCATTCCCCCTCCCATTTCCGCCCAGATCCGGCGCTTCCTGCCTGGTCTCCCCCTCCTCCCATTTATGAGAACTCCCTTTATGGAGATTCGGGAGGGGATCCTTTGTGGGGATATTCCTGGTGGGGACCTCTCGGACCCTGGGGACCTTAGTTCCCTGCCGTCCGCGTCCTCCCTTTTGGAAGCTGCCCTCATCTTACCCCCCATGATTCCTCCTCACTCCCGGATCCCTCCTTCACGGTGCTCATGCTGCAGATCCAGCATGCTTTTGGCTTCCCTGCTACGGATCAGGACTCCTTTTTGTCTGGCCATGGCTGCCTACCTCGACGTTCCCAAGGAGCCTGCCATGGTGGTCCTGCCTTTGATTCCTGTGTATTTTAACGCACTCTCTCATATTTGGTCTTGTCCTTCTTCTGCTCAGCCTGCCTCTCGTGGCCCTGATCAGCTCTACAGTGCCTCTGTTGACCACCTCTACTTGTCCACCACCCCTTTGGTGGACTCGGTTGTCCGGGCGGCGGCCCATGACCGGATCACTCAACCTCACCATACCAGTTCCGTGCCAACGGATACTGACTCCCGGCACGTGGATTTCTTTGGCATTCAGGTTTATACCTCCAGTACTTTGCTACTTCATATTCTTAATTATCTGGGTCATATGGTCTGGTACTTAGTGCCTCGGCTTTGGACCTCCTGTCCAACCTGCCTCCCTCCCCCTGAGTCAGTCAAGCTGGCTCAGCCACTATCTGCCACGTCCTCCCTTTCCCATCACCTGCTCCGTGTGTGCTTCGATGCAGTTGATGGATCAGCCTGCCTCTTGGCCGCCGGCGTCACCCTTTGGCGCGTCACCTGACTGTGGGTTTCGGGTTTGCTACCCGACATCCAGCTGTCGGTCGCCAATGCCCCCTTTTCTGGGAACCTGCTGTTTGGACCTGGTGCTCAGTCCATCCTGGATTCCCTTCTGGCTTCGGGGCATACTCTTCAGTCTGCTCAGGACGTCTATCACACCCCCAGGTCCCACCCCATGCCTCCACGGGCGGACCATCTCGATCCCGGCCCCCCACCGGGGTACCTCTCGGGACCATGGCAGGGCCTCCAGGGGGGCGTCTCAGTCTGCCCCTCCGCAGCGTACCTGCCCGTCACACGGGGCAGAACCCACTTCTGTGCTCTAAACTGCTTTTCAGATTTCCCCCGCCTCCTCTTGCAGGCCTCAGAGGCGCCCAGGGATCTCTTTCTTTTTCTTGGAGGCTTGCTCCTGGATTGGATGCTTCATTCCTCCATGTGGATCTGACTGGAACTTCTTCTACTCTCCCTACTGGAGCACTTCAGTTGTTCCTTCCTCTGCCCATCTGGGATGTTTTTTCCCCGGTGCTCCTTTTTTCTACTGTCTCATCCTCTCTACTTATATATTTCCTGGATTTGACTTTCTGCCAGAGCATGTTGACCTCTGCCTTATCAGGATGAATCACTGTGCCTGGCCACCTACAGTTCTTTCTGCATCATGCCTCCTGAATGCTGTCCTCACCCACCTTTGAGCCTTTCTGCCTGAGTGGGTGTGGTTTGAGTTGACATTTCTTCTAGTTTCATGCCAAATGTCTTTGCCTAACCATTGGTCTATCTGCCTGCACAGAAGAGGTTTGAGTTGGACATTTCTGTTACATATCAAACATATTGTCCTCACCCCACCCCGGCCTATCTGCCTCTGGGGGTGTGGTTTGCAGTTGACATTTCTACTCAATATCATACCAGTTGTCCTCCCCACCTTTGGCCTAACTGCCAGAGCAGGTGCAGTTGAAGTTGACATTTTACTATGAAGTTTCGTTCTTTGGCATCGTGGACAGCTGGGTTTTGCACGGGCTCGACCGTTGGGCGTGCCCTCTGAACCAGCTTCCATCCTTGCTTTTCCTCCCATTTGGATTTTACTGCATCATAATTTCCTATAAGTAATGACGTACTGCAAGAGACCAGTCCATAGAAGAAAGTACAGTTACGTAAGAACTTACCATAACAGTAGATCTTCCGAGGACTGTCTCTTGCAGTAAGTCCCTGCCCTCCGTCCCCCTGCCTTGTTGCCTCAAATCTGCAACGCAGGATGTTGGGTGGAATCACTGTTCTCTGTTTTTCTGGCCCTCGTTTACCTCCGTCCAGGCCGTGCTCGCCGAAGCCGATGGTGAACAGAGGGTACTGGGGGCCGCCCACTCTTATACACAACCACAGGAAATGATGTGTGGACAGCCCCCATGGAAGACTGCTAGAAGAAACTGCCATGTGACAGCCCCACCTGGTGGATACTCCCATAAGTAATGACTTACTACAAGAGACAGTCCTCGGAAGATCTACTGTTACAGTAAGTTCTTACATAACTGTACTTTCTAGGAGTGGTATATAGTGTACATCTACACAGCCCACCTGACCTTCATGGCAAGTGGCACACTGCTGTTGCTTCCAGCATGTAAGATCTGATGTCGTGGGGCAGTGTTGAGGACCTCCCAGGTGGGTGGGAGGAGCCAGTGTGAAGACCTTCCAGCCACAGAATTAAAGGGAAAGAATTCTGCTAGAAGTGTGGATGTACACCATATACCACTCTTAGAACTGTAGTTACAGGTGAGTAACCCTTATTGTCTTCATATATTTATCAAATTTACACTGACCGCATGGTATACACCCAACAGGGGCATTCTCTCCTATCCACCTCTGTGTTTGCTGCCTGTAAGGTTGCAAGGAGTGTACCAAAATATATTTTTAATTCTTTGCTCTACAATATATAAATTGTGGGGTGGCCATTCACATGTCTACCTAAAATTGGGTCTGCCTGTATTATATCCCAATATTTTAACAAAATCTATCTGATGCTTCCTGCCTCCAGGGAAAACGTTGTAATGTTTTTGATTCTCTGATCACCCATGTCTCTTTGTGAATCCTTAAGAGTAAGCAGGTTAGTCCTATCCAGTTGGGTTGCGCAGTTAGCTGCATTTATCACTGTGTCATGCTTATACCCTCTAGCCAAAAACCTATCTTTCATTTATTTTTATTAGATACCTTGTTAGTTAGTAGTTTTTAATATATCAGTAGATTGATTGTGTGTAAATTATCTTTTGGGGTGATGTCATCTGGGACACACTATATGTGTATTTTTAGCTGTTTGGTATTACCCTTTATAAAGCTCTGGCAGAAGGAAGCGAAACACCGTCGGGTTTTAGTAATGGTCTGCAGGGGTGGCACTTGATCTGCTTTGTTAATATGGTGTGCGAGTATAATATGAAATAAATGTATTTTTCACATACTGTTTGTCCCTTTGGTTTCTTGGGGGGACCTAGGGGTTGAGTTGTGAGGCTTTTCTTGTATATTGTACCCACTAAATTCTTGTACAGTACTTGTTTTCATGATTGTGTTTATTTATTGTGTGGACATCGTGGTCGTTTTTAAGCGAGGAAGGGATCTGGAGGCCTGTAACGATATTCTACAAAAAGATTTCGATAACCTTCAACACTGGATCTTCCAAGAATCAGTCTTCACCATTGGTTCACACCACTGGGTTCTGAGCTGGGGGCATTTGGACCCTGCGGGAGCCAGAACTTTTCAGGAGGGCTGGTGCCAAGGTAGGCTGCATGCATATGTAGCACCACAAGTCTAGCTTGCGCTGCATGGCTTATCTTGGCACTGGTCTTCAGCCACTGCCTCTGTTCTTTTTCTCCCACCATTGAGTGCGCTTCAATAACGACATTGCTTGCTTACTGGGAGTCGGAATTTCACAGTTTTAGTGTTTGTTGTTTTTGTGTCAGTTTAGTGATTTTATTAAATTTTTATATGTCAGTCTGTCTCAATTCTACTGAGCAACGGTTGAAGGCCATGGCCATGGTGATGGTGACGGTAGGGAGTCTCTTCAGGTATGCTGCTTTGGCGGTGCAGCAGTGTCCGGTCCACTGCCAGCAGAGAACAGCAACAGGATAAACCTTAGGAAGTTGCTCCCAAGACCTTAGAACTGAATGTTCCTTAGGGCCTACTTGTCTAGGCATTGGGTGCCAGTATCAAGGTATCTGATGTTCACTGCTTATGTTGTAATAGGAGGGGAGGGAGGGGGAAAAAAGGGAGACAATGAGACATTATTTATGCTCCCACAATAATGGTACCTATTTACTCACTTTTCTTATTTTTATCCCTTTAGGCCTACAGGAGAAAAGGAAAGTTTGGGGGGGAGGGAGCGTGGGGAGAGGTTAAGACATACAGCCTAATAAAAGTAATAAGGTGGAATCAGAATTTTAGTTTTGTGAGTGAAAAATCAGAAGCTATATGGACTGAAGTACAATGAGATGCTGTCTGGCCTGGATTTGTAAATGTTAATTGTATTAAATGATCAAAATATATATAAAAAAGGTCAATCTAAATTTGATGACATGGAATATAAAGGGAGCCAAGGACCGTATTAGAATGAGAAAAATAATCAATGTAAAGGGAAGATGGTCGGCCTTTTTTTTTTTTGTACAAGAAACACACTTTTCAGGGAAAGATTTCAGATACTTTAAAAATTTATTTCAAGCAAAGGGGACATATTCTGTATTTACAACTACGGCTAGAGTTACAGCGATTTTTATAAAAACTACTGCTAATTTCTCAGTTCTAGATCAATATTCTGATGTGGAGGGGGCAGATAATCTATAATTGGGATTTAACAAAACATACTAGAATTAACTCTGGCTAGTGGGTATCCCCTCTGTGAAGAGGACCCTAGCTTCTTTACTAGATTTTTCCCTACTATCTCACAATTTCCAACTCCATATATAAATTAGAGGAGATTTTAACTTAACATTAGGTTATTTGGACAGAACTGCAGGAACAATAGGAAAAAAACCAAAAGCTGTTTTGTTGATCCTAAATTATATGTAGGGTCTTACTCTAGTAGAACCATTTAGATAAATCTGTCCATAAAAGAAGTCTATTCATTCTGTTCGATCCCACATAAACCTCACTCTAGGATTGACTTATATTTAATTTAAAAAATTTACTCTGTAATATTATGGATAGGAGATACAATGCGATTAACATCTCAGATCATTCCTCGGTCATGATGGTCATTCAGAAAGGTGCAGCAACTATAAAGTACAAAATCTGGAAATTTGATCAGAGACTGTTAGCTAATAAGATTTTTACTAATCTTTTAAAAAAGGAAATAAAATAATTTTTGGTAAATAATTCCACCCTTTACACCTCACTAAATGTAACTTGGGATGCATTAAAAGGATACGTAAGGGGCTTAAGTATTTTGTAGTCTGCTCAGAAGAATAAAACAGAATCCCAAACCCTTAACCATCTTGAACCTGATCTAGCATTAGCAGAATCCAACTTCATTATTTGAGGAGCTGAAGAGGATTTAGCGAAGGTTTTATTATTAAAAGATTAAATTAATCAAATCATGGAGTCACGTGCAAGGGGGGAAGATGAGAGCATGTGCAAAATATTACTTTTTTGGGGGGTGGGGGGACCTGATTGATTACTTACTTTTCAGTTTCAAAGAGAAAAAGGTAGTAACACAATTAATGTACTAACAGATGAAAATGGGGTAGATATATATGAACCAAGGGCTATAAATGAAATATTTAAAACATTTTATTAAAAACTCTACACCCCAGAAAGCAGCTCTAATATAGAGAAAGTGCAAACTTTTCTTTCCAGTCTTGATTTGAATAGATTAGATGAACAAGAAAGAACTATTATAGATCAATAATTTAGTGAACAGGAAATAATACATTCTATCATGGAACTGTCCAATAGTAAATTCCCTGCCCCAGAAGGTTATACTGGAGAATTTTTCAAGCACTTTAAAGGAGAACCATATACATAATGCTCTACCCACCTCCGAAAGGCTTAACCCTCGATTAAGCTTTTTACATTGGAACCTCCCTTTTTTTCCAGGAACCACTTACTTAAATTTTATTTTGTAAAGTCCACAAACTGGAAATATGGCAGACCGTGTACAGCTCCATTTACTATAATAGTGCGGCATCGCACCACTCGCTTCAATGTAAGCGAGCGATGCGGCACCGCACTGTTACAGTAAATGGAGCTGCATGCGGTCCACCGTATTTCCAGTTCACGGACTTTACAAAATAAAATTAAAGTAAGTGGCTGCTGGAAAAAAGGGGGTTTCCTATGTAAAAAGCTTAATCGGTGGTTAAGCCTTTCGGGGGTGGGCAGGGCGTTATGTATACAGTTCTCCTTTAAAGAAGAATTATCCCCCATTATATATACCATTTAATAATCTTCTCAAAGAGAATAAATTACATTCCACTTTTGACAAAGCCATAATTACTTGGATATTAAAACGAGACAATCCTGCAGAAAAATGTGGTTCTTACCAACCCATCTCATTGTTAAACTCAGACTATAAAATATTCACAAAGATCCTGACCAAAAGGGTAACAAAAATAATACATGAATATATTCATCCAGACCAGACCGGCTTTATTGAAAACAGAAGATTAGCTGATAATATAAGAAGAACCCTTAATCTGATGGAATACACTACATCTAAGAATGCAGTTTTAATTCCTTTGGATGCAGAAAAAGCATTCAGTAGGGTTAATAGGGTTTTTCTTTTTTTTTAACTTTATGTTTATTAGCTTTACTGCATAACATATACAGCATTTTTATCTTATAGGCAGACTTATAATAGAGCTTTATCACATGGCATTCGTGCATTACAACAGTTTTACAGTAACAAATTTGCAAGGCCCCCATATCATGCTACATCAATGAGGGGTTAGCTACAAATGTAAATTTCTACTTTAGTTAATGTAATTGGCTTTACACAGCCACAAACAGAGATCAACCGTTACACTGTTTTATACAAAAATGCAAAGAATTCCTATCAGTAAGATAGATAGATCTCCAAACTACATCAATGTAACTTGCATTATTTTATCAGCTTTCTGTGAGATTTCTCTGCACAGCCAAATGTTTACTTGGGCATTATCACATAAAATGTAGTATTAATTATAAGTCCACTGAAATTCAGTCCATAACATACAGTTCCATAGAGCCTACTCATAGATCGTGGTTCCTGTGCATGAAATTCTAGTCTGGTGAAGAAGATCCCCTTCCAGCTAACCCAGCAAAGTAAATCTTTTATAAAACATGAAAGATACACAATCAGAACATTTATACAACTTCTCTACAGGCTCTTACTACCCTTTACAAAGAGTGGCAATTCAGAAATGCCCTGATACCAGTAAGTTGCTCACTGTCACTATTATCATCCATATTTTTAGCCTCGAATTCTTTTTCCACTCAGTCAGTGAACTTTCTAGCTTCTGCAGTATCAGAAAATTGGACATTTTTTCCCTCCGTAAAAGATCTGGAGGCTCGCTGGCATTAGTAGTACGTGTTGGATCCCCAACTGTCGCAATCAAGCTTGGACTGCATCATAGTCTTTCCTCTGTTGCCTCATTGCATAGCTCAGATCAGAGAAAATGTGTATTTTAATCCCTTCCCATTCCATAAGGCCACTCCTTTTAGCTTGGGCTGTGATGGCACCTCTTTCGCCCACGGATCTCATCATCACCAGGAAGGTCCGAGGTGGTAGCTGGCCGGTAACCATATGTTTTCTGGAGCCATGAGGTGTGATTCTGTAGGCCTTGACAATTGTGTATTCATCTTTTATTTGAAAAAGCTGCTGGTATAAATCCGTAAGAAAACCAGAGTAGTCTTCGCCCTCGGCGTTCTTTGGTATGCCCAGAATCCGGATGTTTGCAGCCCTAGAGAGATTCTCCAGATTCTCGAGACGTCGCCTCAATAGACCATTCTCCTTTACCAATCCCGATGTCGCCATCGCTGCAGATGCTGACTTAGCCGCTGCCTTAGTATCCTCTTCTAGTTTGAGGACTTTCATGTCCAGTATTTTAAATTGTGTGGTAAACTGTTCCATCCACCCATCTAGTTTTTGTATTGCCCTCAACAATGCGGCATTAAATGGCTGGTTTGCTTCCTTGGGGGCTCCGGAGCTTGAATCTTTGCTAGGCCCAGATCTGGTAGTTTTGGGCGCACTGCTTCTCCGCTCGATACTGCTTTGTTCGTTTGGCCCATAATTATCAATTGCTACTGACAAGCTACAAGTGTGTGGTATAGAATTGTTCAGTACAGCAAACTCTGTTAAGATATTCAGGCTATTTTGAGGTTCGAAGAGTTATTTTGGTATTTTTATTAGAAAATAAAGATCTATGAGCAGAGCCTCTGCTGAAAGCTGTTGTTAGCCCGGCTACTGGCCACGCCCCCATAATTGGGATTTTCTATGTGTAGTCTTGGAAAAATTTTATTTTGGAGAAAAAATCCTTAAATTAATAAGATTAATATATAGTGCCCTGAAAGCAAAAATTAGAACAAATTGATCAGTTTTCCTTCTATAACAAACTTAGAAGAGGTATGAGGCAGGGCTGCCCCCTGTCTCCTCATCTTTTTGCCATTTTCATCGAGCCATTCACCCAAGCTGTAAGAAAAAGCAAAGAAATAGAGGGTATAAAATTTAGTGGAACATATCATATGATCCCTTTATACACAGATGACACTAATTTCTTTATGTGATGCATTAACTTCTATAAACCCAGTGCTTACTTTGATTTCTAATTTTCTTGTAATTTCTGGATGCAAAATTAAACAAACCATGACATATACCTTAGCGATATACAATGACTTCTCCATTCAAGATTTTCAGTCAATTGTCAACATTTCAATAAACAATAAATTTAGGTATGTTGGAGTGATTATCACTCAAAATAGAGAATAAATATTTCATTTAAATTATGAGCCATTACTGCAAAAAATTTAAAAGGATTTATATAGATGTTTACTGTTATCATTTATGCGCTTAGGCAGAATAAACATAGTCAAAATGTGTATTCACCCAAGATTATTATTCCTGTTTCATGCTAGACTGATATTGTTCCCCCCCCAAAAAAACGTTAAATTTTTTTGGGGAAACGAAGATAAGGGCATTTGTTTGGCAAAATAGGAAACCTAGATTGATATCACAAAAATTAACTACGCCAACTTCAAATATGGGTCTGAGACTCCCAAACTTTTGTTGGTACTATTACTCTGCTCAAATAGAGCAGATTTGATGATGGTTTGACTCAGGTGATAAACCTAGTTGGACTAAAATAGAAGAAGCAGCCTCTCAGTTAAGACTTACCAGGAGCATTATATCTAGATCTGATGAAAAATAATCACTTTAGTTCTAGTTTATCTAGTACAAAAGTATCAGTTATGGTTTGGCAAGAAGTCCATGATGTTATCAGATGGAAGAAAAAGGCATCTCCTTTTATGTACATCAAACACATCAGTAGAATACCAGCCATAAGAAATAACCCATTTGTGCACATTTGGGAAGATAAAGGAGTATACCAATTGAAACATCTTTATGAAACTGGATGATTAATGGAATTTATGAGTTTAAAATAACCGTTAACTTGGAAAATGGTTGTCTTACATATTTACAAATCAGAGATTTTGTTAGAAAAAGAGTAGAATACTCTTGTGAAATTCCATTATCACAAATAGAAAATCTAATAGTGAACAAAACGTAAGATAATAAAATGTGTGGGAAAACTATATAATGTATTCAGAGAAAAAAGTCATTCCACTTGATAAGCTGTATTATTCCTGGCAGAAGGATATTGGTCTAAGGCTAAATGAACAAAAGCGAACAGAAATAAAACCTATAATTTTAGATGTCTCAAAAAATAATAAATTGAAACAAATTTAATTTAATATTTTTCACAGAGTATATTATACTCCAGTAATATTGAATAAATTCACTAACAATATGTCAGACAACTGTCCCAGATGCACTAATGCAGTCGGTCCTCTTTACACATGTTTATCAGATGTCTGGAATTAAAAGAATTCTGGAATAGCATTTGCACTATGATCACCTTGTAATTTATGGAAAAGGTTGTATCCAGCTAGAGGATAGAGAGAAGATTACATTCCTAAATCTGGCATTAATAAATCAAAAAATATATATACAACATTGGAAAGATAAAGACACACCACATATTAAGAACTGGTTAAACCTATTAATAGGTTGTGCTAATCTAGGAATATTTTTTATAATCTGGAGGAAAGTATATCTTAATTTAACCTTATATGAGAGCCATTTTTGCATTACCTAAATTTGTTGTAAATCTCCTTCCTTGTCTTCTTTTGCTTCTAACACTTTATAATCAAAATAATTCAGGCCAGAGAGTTAATTCTGAAACTCCAAAGGAAAAATGATGACTAGCTATTGAGTCCCTCAGAAAATATAGGGTTGCAAGCTATTGTCTGATTACTTGAAATAAAAAAAGAAAAAGAAATGTTACTCTGTATCCCCTTGTTCTCTCTCCCTCTCGTCACAATTCAAAATAAGTCTAGGCACTGTGTACTTTTCCTGTTTTCAAATAAATAATAAATAAATATAATAATCAGTCTTCTCCATGAAGTCCCACTTATTGGTCTTAGGGCTTGAGGTGCTAGGACCCCACAAGAGTTAAAACTTTTGTGGGGCTGGTGGTGCAGGTGTACCCCTGCGTGCACACTAATATACATGCTCACTGGTATACAGTGATGCATGCCCCCAGCAGCTTCAGTTCCTTTTTTCCTGCCATTTAAGTGCAGCATTTACCTCACTTTTCTAGTCAGGACCAGAACTTAACCAATTGAATACAAATACCTTTCTTGTATCTTTGGTTGCATTAATACGTCATAGTATTGACTAGTATTTGTTATTTCTAGGGATGTGGATATGGTACACTTATCTGCACTGTGGCAGTTTTCCTTTCCCCTTTAAATCTAGTCGGAACATCTTCAAGCTAAGCTCCTCCCACCCACCTGGGTATTATCCTCCACGGCTCCACACCATGATGTCAGATCTTCCTTTCCGCTGGAAGAGTCAGGTCTCCTCCTTCGCAGCTCTGTATGCACAGTGCAGGCCAGTGTTTCTATCATTTTTAATAGGTAATTTTCAAGTGCTTTCTTGAAATGGAGCATGACTGACCTTGATCCGGTCCCAAATTTAAGAGATGTGATGTCAGCACTCAAAAAATGTCCCAGTCGAACACGCATGCTTCATGCATCTACTGCCTCGGGGCAGAGCATGACCCACATGCTTGTGGGCTGTAAAAACCTTGTTGCCTTCCTCACCAAAGAATTGGTATGTCCACCTCCTCCTCAGTCAGCTGGATGAATGGGACCCCCTGATCTGCTCAAAAGATGCCCACAAAGTGGTTTCAGTGGCTGCAGGTTCACCCTCTCAGCTCGTGGCCCTAAAAGAGGCAGAAGCCCAGGCTATGATGGTTTTATTGTTGGCGCCTTCAATGCTCCCGGTTGGTGCCAGTGTTGGGTCTTCCTTCACTGCATCTTTCAGAATATGTGCCAGTCCCTACAGACCCTTAGGGAAGGCCCTTACCAAGGTGACAAATCTAAGGATACCAGAAGAACCGGCAGTCAGTCGTGGGATCGCGAACAAGCACGCTGTTCCTGCTCCAGCAATTCCCTCGACTACTTGATGGCTGTTGAGCTGTCAGGCTCAGCTGAGCCTTCCCAGGTCAAAGATCAGGACACTAGCTCCATGGTACCCCCATCAGACTTGTTGGTTGTGACGCAGGCCAACTAGCCGGTTGAGTTTGTTCTTAACCCATTTGACCCATTGTCAGAAGACGTGGAAGATGACTCGATTTCTAGGACTCCGGTCCTCTCAGCTGTCTCTCTCTCCCTCTGTCTCTGCAGGGACAGGAGAAGCCAGCTGAGCTGACTGCCTCCTCCCAAGAAATTCCTCCTTTGGGAGTTCAGCAGAAGGACTCGGTCCACGTTTTGTACAGGGCCCCTCCTTCCGCCTCTCCTCCCTGTCAATGCTGTAGTCATTGGATGAGGTTGTGGTCCCGGTCTCGGTTGAGATTGTGGTCTTCCTTGAGGAAGTGCTGTCAATGTGCTTCTTCATCCTCGGATGAAGAGAGGCTGTGTCACAAGTTGCGTCAGTGCTACAAGAAGCTGATGTGTCAGCAATTGGTCCTCGGCCACGATAGGCCCCTTCTGCAGTCCACATCACTTCCCTGGTCTCCTCCAGTATGGCCTGCTCTGGTCCTGCTGAGTCTGGTAGTGCCTACTGCTGAGTCTGGTAGTGCCTTTTCCACCAATTCTGTTGGAGCCACTGCCGAAGCTGTCCTTGCAGGGGGCTCTGACCGAGGCTGCTCGTCTGGCTACAGGGCTTCCCTGTCAGTTATCTGTCCAAATCACCCACTTGGGTGAGTCTAGGGTGGTTCATGGGAAGAAACAGCTGAGGGTGGTATTTGAGGAGTCATTCGACTCTGAAGGGTCCTCTATGCAGTCCTCCAGGACTTGGGGCTTCATCTGTGAGTTGACCAAAAAGCTCTCTACTGAGCATGGTCTGGTCTCCTTTGGGGCTATGCTTCACCTGATCTCTGAATCGATGGAGATCCCCATGGAGCTGATACAGAAGCGGACCAAGTACTCCCTTAAGGAGATCCTTGACCGGGATGATTCCCTAGGGGTTGCCTTCCCTGTGGCAGAGGCTTTTTTGGGGTCTCATGTTGGAGCTTTGACAGAATCCTGCTGTGTGTGTGGCACTATTGGCCTGCATAGTCTGCAAATATGTGGTTCTGACTGGTTCTCGTCCCAGTTTTCTGGAACACCTGTCAGCCAAGGGACTGGTGGCGGGCCCTGTCTTTCGCAAGATGGGAAGCATTGGGGATGTGGACAAGTCCCCCTGACAAGGAGTGCAAGAAGCTGGATCATGCAGTGAAAAAGGTCAATGCTGCCTCCTCCCTATGTCTCCATCAGGCGAGTTCCACCTTGATGATGGCCATCTGTGGACACGCCTTCATGGGTGTCCTGGACTATGTCCTTCCCTGCCTTCCTGCAGATGTACAGTCTGCAGTCAAGATGGTCAGAGACTAGGGTTGCTGCCTAACCAGGCACCAGCTTCAGACAGCCTTGGACATTGGCAACTCCTGTGCCAGGTCTGTGGAGGCAGCACTTGCTATGTGCCATAGAGCCTGGATGTGGATTTTCACCTTTACAGCAGATGCCCAGCACAAACTGGCCGATGTCCCCTTCTTAGCATGGACACAGCCCTGTGGAGGTTTCGGAGCTCAGCGCTGAGAGCGCTGTTGGGGCCGTCATCGGCGCAGTCTCTGTCCTCGGCACCACTTGCGGCACCGTGGGGTGGGGTGGTGCCATGGGGGTCTCTGGCCTTGGCGCTGTTCGCGGCGCCAAGAGCGCGGTCAGAGCAGTGAGCGCTGTTGCTGGTCTCAACGCCGCTTGTGGCACCATGGGTCAGGACGGCACCGTGACAGGCTCCAAGGCTGCTGCCCTTGTTGGGGCCGTGTCCTCTTCTGGCACCTTTTGCGGTGCGGAGGGGGGGACCGGCGTCGACTCTGGTGCAGTCTCTGGTTCTGGTGCCCTGTTCAGTAGGGATGGCAGCGGGCGTCCATGCACTGTTTGGCACAGGACTTCGATCTCCACCTCTTCAGAGGAGGAGTCGGACTCTGAGTTAGACGGGCAGTCTGGCTCCCTTGAGTTGGCTGCTGGCGAGGACACCCTGGTAGTGTCCTCGACAGGTCGGAGTCTGCCCCCCTCTGAGGAGCGGACAGTGACTGCCGGGGCGAGGGTCAGGGGTTCTGACCAGCAAGCAGTGGTGCAGGCCACCATTGCCCTGCAACCTGGCCTTGGAGGGGTCTCTGACCCCTCACCTGTGGTACCCCCTCAGGTGGTGTGCCTTGATCGCCCAACTTTGGGGCTGATCAGAGTACCCACGGGAGGGGAGCGTGCTGCTCACTGGATAGCCCCTTCGGGGGCTGACCAGGGCTGCCAGCTGCCTAGGCTGTCTCTCTCAAGGAGGAGGGCACTCTCAGATTCCGAGGGGTCGAGGGGCATGGGGTCTGTGTGGCTGCCTTTTTCCGGAGCCCACCCAGGCTCTGGGAGAAGCCGTAGTGCGGATCTCCGCCCTTCCCTTTTGGTTTCCTGGAGTGGGCCCCATTCTTTGGAGGTAGGGACCGTCCTTCTGGACCTACACGGCCCCGGTCGCCTCACAGGAGGGATTCTTCAGTGCGCAGCCTAGGCAGTTCCAGTTTGGTTGATCAGCTGTCGGCTATGGAGTTTTCTGGAGCTCCTTCCTTCTGTAGGGCTCCTGGTGTGCTCCCTAGCCCAGGCGGAGTTCAGCTAATTCTCATTCTCGGCTCGTCCCTATCCCTCTGCCACATTCTCCTGCACTTCCAGGCATTCTTAGTCCTAGCGGGCCTCTCTCCTGGGAGCAATTCAGAGCTCAGGCTGCTCAGTTTTCCTCTTACGTAGGGCTATGGACAGACAGATTTTTCAACCTCCCCCTGAGCAGCCAGCTTCTGAACCTTCGAGGTCCTCTGACTCTTCATCCCCCTCTTCTGGGGGAGAGGAGCCATCTGTCCACATCTCAACAGCTGCTCCTGCTGAGTATCAGCGATTCCTTGTGAGGATGTTAGAGGACCTGCACATCACCCCTTCCACTCAACACAATCCAGAGCACTCGGCGCACGCCTTTCTAAGTGATTTCAGTGAGGACACCCTTGTGGTGTCCCCCCCCCCCCAGCCTGCTCCCTTTCAGGAGGCGGCATTGCGTTTCTGGCAGAGACCCTTTTCCGGAGTTCCTGCCCCTAGGGATCTCTGCCAGCGGTATTGTGCCCCCTCGGAATCTCCAAGTTCCATGCCTCATCCTCAGTCAGGATTGACACAACTGGGCACTCCTGATGGGCTTCGCGCCCCTCACCGTGACCAGCCCCCAGATCAAGAGTCCTCAGATTTTGACTTCTGACGAAGGAGGACGTTCTATTTGGCATGGTTGCTGCTCTCTATTGCAGCACATCAGGCCCACTATGCAACCTATGACAGGTTCCTGTGGTCTAGACTGGGTCAGCTCCTAGCCTCCATGCCTGACATGAAGCAAACCAGACAAGCCATTGCACTCTCTGTACGTGGCCTGGAGCTAGCAAGGCACCAAGCAAGGGCATCGCATGATGCCAATGAGGTAGCCACCAGGGTCGTAGGGACAACAATCTGCACTAGGCGGGCGGCATGGCTGCGTCTTTCCCGGTTGTCACCCTTGGCCCAGCATAGGGTGATTAACTCCGCCCACCAGAGAACCTATCTCTTCTCCCGTAGAGTGAGGCGGTTTCTGTTGGGGCAACTTTCTACCCCCTCCGGGGAGTCCCCGTCTCACTCTTGGGCCTCTCCAGACCTGTGAAGGTTCTCCCTCTTGGTGTGTCACCCACTGAGAGCTAAGGGACTTCAGCCCCTTAGGGTTATAAACCCCCTGTGGGGGGGCTCGGCACTCACCCAAAGGTGATGAATGGTGAAGATTGACACAGATAAGATACAGAAATTACGTACGTACCATAATTCTGATCTTTCTGTGCATCTTCACCATTCATCATAATCCCACCCTCCATCCCCCTGGGGCCTCAGTCTCTGGGTCCCCCTCCCTCTCTGGGTCCCCCTCTGTTGCCCCTCTCCTTTCTGTTAGTCAGGAGCGGGGTAAACTGGAGCACATAGAGGATGGTTTTCTTTCAGGGGTAGAGTGGTCCAGAGTGGTGGCGCCTTCTTCAGTGCTTCGGCTCCACCCCTGGGGGGTGGGGGTTGGCAGTTGCCCTCTTTTCTTTCCTTCTTCCCTTCTCCCATTCAATCCTTGATTTCCTTTGATTTCCTTGTCCTGTGGACATAACCTCTATTAATTTAAGAAACTAGGTTTCTTGCACCAAAATCTCCTTTTGGGGAGGGTGGGGAGATATCCCTGTTTCCTGTCTTTTCTTCCAGAATAGCCGATTCTGCTTATAGGAGTTTGCCAGTAATTCTGTGCCTGCAATTCTGACAATTAGCCTCTTGGCTACTCCTTGAGTTCCTATATAAACTGGAGACAGGTCAAGGATACAGGGTATGTTTCTCCTGCCCTCTACTAAATGTTTTCTTACTTCTAAAAACCTTAACCCTCCCTCCTCCCTCCTCCTTTATATTTCCAGAGATTGGGGCCCCTACCCAATCCCCCCTTAGTCTTCAAACTTCTTCTGTCCTCTCAGTTGTTTATTTCTCCTTTTAGTTTTATATCTTTTCCTTCGTCTGTCCCTTGGACTTCCTTGTCTCACCCTCCCAACCCTTTTTCTAACCTCTATGGCGACTCAAAACTGGTGGGAGGACGGAGTCGACAACACCTAATGGCCAACCCACGAGCGCCACGCAGTCGTGACCTCGAGGCAGTGCCAATGGTGCATCGAATCCACCCACCCAAAAAGCTCCGCGGGGTCATGACCTCCGGCCAAGTACCCAAAGGTGATGAATGGTGAAGATATACAGAAAGATCAGAATTACGGTAGGTATGTAATTTCCATTTCCTGGTGTGGTACTAGGAACCCTAACCTTCCTGTCTTCCTGCCCCAGAGGTAACCATGAAACCTGCTGAGCCATTGACATTGATTAAGAGTCAGTCAGTCTCCATATTATATGTTCTAGCAATACTTTACATGCAAAACTAATGCAAGATCCTCCAGGAATCAATCTTCACCAATAATTTCCACCTATTGGTCTGGGGCTGGAGACAGTAGGACACCTTAGGAGCAAATTGTTTTGCAGGAGGGAGCCGACATCGTGTACTGACTGCGCAGCATACCTTATGTGGTGGTGTGCGAGTCAGCTAAGAACCATTGCCTGCTCCCTCACGGACCTCAGTTCTGTTCTTATCATTACTGAGTGCACACCATGGGAGCTAAAGCACCTCAGTTTCTTGCTGTCATCCTTTTTCAAGCTGTGTCATCACTGAAAGTTTTTTTGTGGTACTTTTCTACATTATTGTTTTTTTTGTTTCCATGATGCCCAAGTCTGAGAAGAATGGGGCTAAGAAGAGCAAGAAGGTCTGAAAGCTTCCTATCACGCGTCATTGCCCATGTGGAAAGCAGATGACTGTGATGGACTAGCATCAGTGCTGTATGACATGCCTTTGCCCTCAGTACAACATGGATGAGTGTGACACCTGTTTTTCAATGACCTTCTGTACCCTTGAGATCCATGTGATGGAATGTGGTTGCCTGACCCCTACCTTCAGAGACAGGTGTTGCACTTGTATGGCCAAGGAAAGATCACTGGGCCTTTTCTTTGGGTCTCATCCTGGGACCTTTGATTCTGTGAAAGTACAGGGTCTACCGATCTCACCGTGCTCAGGCATTGGAGGCCCTGGTGGATATGTCTGGTAGACAGCATACGCCTTCTGGGCAGCCATCTGCGAACCCCCCAGAGTTCGCCTGCCCTAAGCAGCAGACGTCCCCAGTGGTGAGGCAGAACCTATACACTCGGTCTCCCTTGGTGGGCACCTTGATGTTGTGGTCTGCTGCCACCCGTTCCTGAAGTGGCACTGGCCACGATACTGGGCCCTCCCTCTGACACTGTTCAAGGTATCAGTGGAGGGACTGTCACTGAGGCCATTATGAGCCCAGTTGTGGAGGGGGAGGACGACGCCTACAGCAATGGCCATGGTGTTGGTCCTGGGCCCGGCACTGGGCATAACACTGGTGACGGTGTCATCCCTGGGGTTGTCCTGAGTGGCACTGGAGTTTGGGATGGCTTTGGGGTTGATGCCAGGGCCAATGCTGAACTTGGTGCCAAGGTCTGTGCTTGCCACGGTGATGGGGGTGAGCCCGTCTCAGCTCCCACCGTCGACCCTGAGCCTGGTGCTGGAGGTGGCACAGTCTCGGAGTCTGATGATAGCCATGAGGTAGTATTCTCTGTGAAGCCACTGGCTGACACTGCCACTGGTGGGGACCGAGGCCACTCTACAAGGACTTTATGGCTCTGCTCTCTCAACCTGGGGGAATTCCTCCTCCATGTGCACCGACCAATTCGCTCCTCTGATGTAGAATGACCTTATTCAGGAGAGCCTGTCAGGACCTCCCTTCAGGCGAAGCCCCCCTTGCAGGTTTTCAGCTCAGGTAAAGGCCCTTGGGACCCTGATTCTTATCCCCCTCAGGGGCCTCACTGACTCCTACAGGGATTGCCTTTGTTCATAAGCCCTGAGGGGCCATGTATGTGGGGAATGACACAGAGAGTTTGTTGATGCCCTAGGTGCCTTCCATAGAGACTCTGACAAGGCCCAGTTCTGGCCCTTCTCTCCTCCACACCATCAACCTCTTTGGTCAGCATCTTCTCTCCATCAACATCCTCTTCAGAGGGCAAAGAATCTTCCATCCACCGGTCCTTCACTGCTAAATACTCCCTTTACCAGCGATTCCTAGCAAACGTGCTGGAGGTGATTGATATTTGGACCTATGCCGGTCACAATCTGGCAGTCCTGCTGTTGGGACTCCTTGGAGTTCCCAATGATGGCACTACTGTCATTCCTTCCTGGCCTAGAGCCTTTGAGGAGGCATCATGGGTAGTATGGAGGCATCCCTTCTCTTGCCCTTCAGCTACAAGGGATCTTCTGCCCTGGTATCCTGCACTCATGCGGTCTGCAGGTGCAGTGCGTCACCCCTTCCCAGACTGAAGTGCTGCAGACCCCATCAGGGCAGACACTCCATCGGTGGCTGACCTCCAAGGTAGATTCTGCTCAGGCAGATGCCTTGAGGTGGAATGTTTGTACCTTGGCATGCTCGCTTCTAGAAACATAGAATTGGTTGGCACATAAGGACTGCTTGACTCACCCAGTTGTCCCATTTTTCTGTACCTACAGTATCACCACAGACCCTTCCTGATCTCCAGCTCATTCTTCTCCCCCTCTTCCTTTCCACTAAGATTCCCTTATGTCTGTCTCATGCATTCTTGAACCCCACCACTGTTCCTGTCCCTGCCACCTCCACTGGTAGGTGTTCCAGGAATCCACCACTCTTTCTGAAAATTACTTCCTCACATCTCTCCTGAATCTACACCCATCTAGCTTATTATTATGTCCCCTTGCTGTTGAGAAACTTTTCTTCTGAAAAATTTTTTCTTTCTCTATTATTTACCCCATGAGGTATTTAAAGGTCAATATCATATCTCCCCTCTCCCTCCGTTGTTCCAGTGTATACATATTGAGTTCATTTAGTCTTTCCTCATAGGGCTTTTAACTCATTGGGTCTGGGTGGCCATTTTGGGTCAGTTTCAGCAATAGATTGTTCCGATGCCATATGCAGCTACTGGACCCAATGACTTTTTAATGCAAACCATGCACCATTTTAGTTGCCCTCCTCTGGACCACCTCCACTCTCTGACCTTCCGGAGCTGTGGTCTCCAGAACTGGGTACAGTATTCTAGGAGGGGTCTTACCAGTGACCTATACAGAGGCAACACCACCTCACTCTTTCTGCTGGTAATACCCCTCCATATTCACCCCAGTATCCCACTAGCCCTCCCAACTGCCTTGCCTCGCTGCCTGACCACCTTTAGGTAATCAGATATGATTACCCCCAGGTTTCTGTCCTGCTTGGTGGTCATCAATAACACTTCATCATAGGATTTCTCTGCCCCAAATGCATTATTTTGCTTTTGTCACCTTGAAACCCAGCTACTATACTCTTGACCACTCCTCAAGTCATCTCGTGTCTCTGCTCATCCTTTCCACCACCAGTTGAATGTCCACCCATTTGCAGATTTTGGTGTCATCTGCAAGAAACGGACCTTTCCCTTCATCTCCTCTGCAGTGCCACTTATGAATACATTAAAAAGGACTGGTCTCAGCCCTGTTCCCTGAGTCACCCCAGTGGTTACCCTCCCCTCCTTGAAATGAACTCTGTTTATCATCACACTTTGTATCCTATCCTCTAACCAATTTCTTACCCTGTTTACCTCCTTTGGACCCATTCCTAAGCTACCAGACTTGTTTATTAGTCTCCTATGTGGCACTGCATTGAAAGCTTTAGAAACATAGAAACGTAGAATTTGACGGCAGATAAGGACCACTTGGGCCACCCAGTCTGCCCATTTCCCTACCTACTGCATAAACTCCAGAGCCTAGTTGATCTGCAGCGTACCTTCTCCTTTCTACCACTAGGGTTGCCTTCTGTCTATCCCATACATTCTTGAATTCACCTATTGTTTTTGCTCCTACGGCATCTGCAGAAAGGATGTTCCATGCATCCACCACCCTTTCTGTGAAAAAATACTTCCTCACGTTGCCTGAGTCTTCCCCCCTCTAGCCTCATACTGTGACTCCTTGTTCTTTCACATATTTTTTTTTTTTTTTTGAAAGATGCTGCCCTCTTGTACTTTGTTTATCCCTTTGAGGTACTTGAATATTTTTGTCATGTCTCCCCTCTCCCTCCTTTCCTCCAGGGTGTACAGTACATATTGAGGTGCTTCAGTCTCTCCTCATATGGTTTCTGGTGTAGTCCTTGCACCATTTTTGTTGCCCTCCTCTGGATTGCTTCTACTCTGTCTATGTCCTTCCGGAGATGTGGTCTCCAGAACTGAACACAGTACTCTAGATGGGATCTCACCAACTGTCTGTACAGTGGCATCACCACCTCCTGTTTTCTACTGGTGATACCTCTCCCTATGTACCCCTGCATCCCTCTGACTTTCCTCACTGCCTTCTCACATTGCTTGGCCACCTTTAGGTCATATTTTGTGCCTACCCCTAGGTCCCTTTCCAGTTTGGTTGTTGGCAGTACCTCCTCCCCCATCATATATTCCTTTCCTGGGTTTTTGTGCCCCAACTGCATGATGTCGCATTTCTTTGCATTGAATCTAAGCTTCCACTCACTTGACCAATCTTCCAGCTTGCCTAGGTCTCTCTTCATTTTTTTCCCCACCCTCTGGAGTGTGCAGATCTTAATGTCATCCGCAAAGACTTTACTGAAATCTAGATAGACCGTGTCCACTGCTCTACCCTGATCTAATTCCTTTCTCACTCAAAGAAATCTGTCATAGAAATGTAGACCATGATTGCAGAAAAAGACCAGGGTCCATCCAGTCTGCCCATATTCCCTATAATCCTTGAAACCTTCCCTGAAACCTGTTGTTCATGAAGGGTACTAACCCTTCCCGTCCTGTGCCCATTCTCCTCCCTGGTCTTGTTGCCCCAGTTGACCAATATTCCCTTCATTCTATCCCAAGCCTGCTTGAGTCCCCTGACTGTATTTGCACCCACCATCTCAGCCGACAGACTGTTCCAAGGTTCCACCACCCTCTCCCTAAGGAAGTACTTCTTCTGTTAATTTCCACTCATAACCGCGTTGCCTCAAATTGGTATTCAGGGTAAATAATTCCCCCCAGTTTACCTTGTTAATTTCTTTAAGGAACTTGAAGGTCTGTATCATATTTCTCCTCTCCCTTCTAGTTTCCATTGAATACATATTTAGTGCCTTGAGGCGCTCCTCATAGGATCTGCCCTAAATCATTTTTGTTACTCTGTGCTGCACTGTTTTCAACCTATTCCTGTCCTTTCTGAGGTGAGAGCTCCAGAACTGGATGCAGTACTCCAGGTGAGGCCTCACCAGGGATCTATGTGTGTGGGGGGGGGGGGAGTATTACCTCTTTTCTTCTGCTGTCAGTACCCCTCCCAATACGTCCCAGCATCCTATTAGCCTTGTTATAGGCCTTGTTGTACTGACTCTTTTGTTTAAGGGAGTTACTGATGATAACTCCTAGATCCCGTTACTCTTCTGTAGTGCTAAGTCTCACCCCACCCATCCAGTACTCCACCTTGGGGTTCCTTTTCCCTAGGTGCATTACCTTGCACTTTTTGGCACTGAATTTTAACTGACAGACCTTTTATCACCCCTCTAGTTTTTGTAGGTCCCTCTGCATATCCCTTATTTCCTCATCACTGTTCACCCTCCCACATAGTTTTGTGTCATCTGCAAAGAGACACAGCCTGCCCTGGATTCCCTCAACAGTGTCACTAATGAACATGTTGAAGAGTACCAGACACAGGGCAGATCCCTGTGGAACCCCACACATAACCTCACTTTCTCTGATTTAACCCCGTTGACCACCACCCTTTGCTGCCTCCCCTCTAGCCAACTACCCAACCAGTTCACTATGATTTTAGCCGCACCTAGGTCTTCCATCTTTTTAAGCAACCTTTTGTGCGCTACTGAATCAAAAGCCTTGCTGAAGTAAAGTACAGCAGATTGACAGCATGGCCCTTGTCTACTTCCTTGGTCACCCAGTCAAAGAAAAACATCAGGTTAGTCTGACAAGACCTTCCTGCCATGAAACCATGTTGTTTACTATCCTGGAGCCCATTGCTATCTAGGTAGTCCACAAGGTCCTCTTTTATTAAGTGATTCCATCAGCTTCCCCACAATGGAGGTCAGACTGACAGGCCCGTAGTTTCTTGGTTGCTCCCCCCTTATGAAGTGGTGCAATGTTTGCTATTTTCCAATCCCTTGGAACCTCTCCAGACCTAAGTGAGCTGTTGAACAGCCCAGCCAGTGGTTCAGCCTGTTCTGCTGCTAATTCCCTTAGTATTCTTGAATGCAACCTATCTGGTCCTGGGGACTTATCTATCTTAAGGGCTGCCAGCCCTTTCAGGACCCTCTCGCTAATAAGTATTGGCTGCTTCGTTTCTGCGACCAACTCAGCAGCTGCTTTGATGCCGCTTTCTGGCATGGAACCACAGTCCTCCTTAGTGAATACTGAGCAGAAGTAGTCATTCAGTACAGTGGCCTTTTGCTTATCTTCCTTTATCACCCTACTGCCTTCTACTTGCCGTTTGATGCCCCCCAATTTTTTCACTGCTATACAGTAGCTAAAAAACTATTTTTCTCTGTTCTTGACCCCCTCTCCAGTACGCAGCTCCGTGTCTTCTTTCGCCGCTCTAACGACCCTCTTTACCTCCCTATTTTTCTGTAGATAATCCTCCTTTTCACCCTCCCCCTGCTTTTCCTTGTATTTAGAGAAGGCCATTTTGGCCCTAACTGCTTACCTGACCCCAGCTGAGAGCCATAGTGGTCTCTTAAACCTTTTTTTTTTTAGATACTGTTCTTATGCTTGCCTTTGATGCTTCTAGGATGGCTCCCTTTATTGCCCCCATCTCTCATCCACCCCACCCTTGTGTTGGGTCCTCCATCCCTACAGACATATCCCTGACCAGTCAGATTCGTTTTACATGATCTTCCTCCAGTGAATCCATGCTGCCTTGGATCATGTAACCCATTGGACTCAAGATATTCCATTATTCTTTTCTTCAGCAGTGATTCAGTTAACTTTGCCACCACAAATGTCAGACTGACTGACCTGTAATTGTTATCCTCCTCCCTGCAACCGCTTTTGTGAAATGGGACTACATCTGCCCTCCTCCAGTCCTCCGGAACTACTCTTGTTGCTAGTGACCTGTTAAATAGGACTGTCAGAGGTGCAGACAGTACCTCCCTTGGCTCCCCCAGTACCCTTGAATGCACCCCGTCTGGTCCCATTGCTTTATCCACTTTCAGATTAGCGAGTATCTTCATGACTGTCTCCTCTGAAAAAAGACTAGTGTCCACCTCCCTCCCTCCAGTGCTCCTGTTAATATTTTGTGTTCCCTTCCCTTCCCTTCCCTTTCCCCTGTGAACACCAAACAAAAGTAATTGTTCAGGATGTCTGCCTTTTCCTTGTACTCCCCTGCACAGTCCCCCCTCTTCCCTTTTTAACCTTACAATCCCTCCGCTGGTCTTCTCTTTTGACTTACATAGTCTTGTCCCCATTTATTACTGGTTGGGCTATTCCCTCTTCAGTTTAAGACTTTATACATCGTACTTCTTTCCTTGTTTCTCTCTGGGTCCCTAATACATCTCCCTATCCTCCTGCCCCTGCAACTCCTTATACCTTCTGATGGCTACCCTTTTAGCCTTTACCTTTTCTGCCACCTCTTTTGAGAACCAGTGATCTCTTTTTCCTCTTGCAGGACCCTCACCATTTTGTGGTTCGATTCCACAGTTGTCCTTATATTGAACCACACTGTACGATGATCACTGGTCCCCAGGTGGCCTCCCACCTTGACGTCTTGAACACTGTCCCTGTTAATCAGCACCAGATCCAGTATTGCTCCATCTTGAGTGGGTTCGATGACAAGTTGCCTGCGGAACGCCCCTTGCAGAGAGTCCAGAACATCCATACTTCTAAATGAAGCTGCAGTTGGGAAGTTCCAGTCTATATCTGGCAGATGGAAGTCTCCCACCACCAGCACTTCCCCCTTTTTTCCCCATCTTTCCAGTGACTTCCACCAGTAAATTATCTAATGCCTCCCCCTATTTTGGGGGCCTGTACATCATGCCGATGCGAATATTGGCTCCATTCCCCTTCTGCAGGTTGACCCACAGTACCTCTGCTCCCCCCTGTATTCCCTGTATCTCTGTTGCTTTTATTCTTTCCCTCAGATAAAGTAGCACCCCCCTCCTTTTCCTTCCAGAACAGTGTATAGCCTGGTATGATCTTGTCGCAGTCGTGGTTTTCAGTGCACCATAACTCAGTAATAGCCACAATATGCAGATTGGCTTCTGCCATGATGTCTTCTAGCTCCAGAGTCTTATTTCCTAGACTTATAACATTCGCACGCGTGTCCTTCAAGATTTTATTACTTAGCTTGTTACCTGTCTGTTTTCCTTTTTACCCTCCCTCCTCCCCCCGCCTCTGTTTAATGCTCCCATTCCTATTTTCCTTCATTTTTACTACCCTGCTTGCTTTATTAATTTGCACACTGGGGTATTTCTCTTCCCTCAGGTTCTCCCTACTTCCTAATTTAGCATGGGGGAGGCAGTTTCTGCCTCCCCGGTTTCTTCCGCACTTCCCTTGGCTAGTTTAAATGTTTATTGAAGTAACATTTAAAGCTTCCACTGAGGACTGTGGTTCCCCTTCCTGACGGATGCAGGCCATCACCCCTGTGTAGGCCCTTCCCCTTCCAGGTGGGTTCCAAGTCCCTTAGCCGAACCCCTCCTCTCTACATCATTCCTTCACCCATGAGTTGAAGCTTCGGGTGCGGAGATCTCTCTCCTCCCCACTGTCATAGACATGTAGCACCTCAGCAAAAGCCACTAAACGCATTACCTGCCTAGGGCCTCTCCCCAGTTCCTTGAAATCCCTCTGTACTATCCCAGCCCCGTTCCTAGCCAGGTCATTATTCCCCAAGTGAACAGTGCTCCACGTCCTATGCTGCTTCCCTAGCGATCCTCATTATCCACTTTACATACCTCTGCCACTTAGACATCCAGATCTAACCTCCCTCTCCCTTTCCTTCCTATTCCCAAATCTATCCCTCTCATAAACAAGTCCACCACCAGAAGTTGCTTCGTTCTCCTCAGTGGTCCTCTGTCGCCCTTCTTGGGGTCTTCGCTACAGAGGACCCCCCACATCTCCCCTGATGACTACCATGGGTGCCTTCTCCACACAGTCCCGTCCCACCAGAGTGGTATAGGAATTACGAAGTGGTACCAGTTGAGGAATGTGCTTCTGACCCACTGTCCCTACCCTTCCAGAGCACGCCATAGTACAGCCGTTCCTCCTCCCAGGCATCCTCTGAAGTAACAGTGTCAGACTTGGTGGCCCCGGGTGGGCGAAGAGGTTGCCCGAATCCTAGCCAACTCAGCCTTCAGTCTAGAGACCTGCTTCCCCAACTCAGAGAAGGGTGTGCAAATAGGGCAGCATCACAATCTCCAGAAAGTCTCTTAAAACAGCTGCCCCACAGCCACTGTACAGCACATCTCCCCCCACATTTTCAGTTATTCCACTTCCCTGTGTTACTTGGAAATAGTTATGTACCTTTTACCCCTGATAGGGTGTTTCTAGTTTTTCCCCTTTTGTTGATTGTTATGCCCCTTGTTACACATACCCCATATAGGGTGTTGCTCCAATTCTAAGTTTTGGCCTACCCTTTGCCTATCACTATCTCTTATGTACTCTTGCCCTTGATATCAATGACTTCCACTAAATGTTTTAACACACACTAATATATATTTTTTAAAACACTTCAGCATCAGTACATCTATACTATCACATTACCAAAAATAATAATCATGTCACCTATTCCGTTACTTAAGTAACAAAACCAGGTTTACCTTTTAACACCTATTGCAAATTGAAATATCGATTTCCAACCCTTTTTTGTACACTTTATAGATTGTATAAAGTAAGCTCACTTTTATACTTATTGTGTCCAATATATAGACGCTGGGTGTTTCTCCTCACAACACCTTACGTATCATTACACTGCACAGTTAGATAATAACAGCTTAGGGTTTTACACTCTGGGTGCAGCATTTCCTGCCAACTGTTGCCAAATGCTGTTGCCCCAAGTGTGTCACCCTTAAGCTTGGCCTTTTAGTTTGAGGACTGCAGCAGAGGACATCTAGGCTGAAGCCCAAAAGTACTGGGAGATGAAACGGG
This sequence comes from Neoceratodus forsteri, assembly GCA_016271365.2. Classification (NCBI taxonomy): domain Eukaryota; kingdom Metazoa; phylum Chordata; order Ceratodontiformes; family Ceratodontidae; genus Neoceratodus; species Neoceratodus forsteri. The sequence goes on from CM057453.1 coordinate 140,353,511, forward strand.
CCCACTTCACACAGTCTGCTCCTAACTGGAGCACAAGATCCAAGGGGACAGTTTTAGTTTTAGAGCCTGTCCTTTGCATGCCCTTCTCTGGCAACTAGTAGACAGTCCGTTGGTGTTGGTAACTCCTGCAGCAAGTGCCTGATTGGCACTGATGCTCCCCACTCACTGTAATGGTTGTATTGTTTACTGCAGAATGGAATGGCAAGTTTAAAAGCTGCCTGTTCTGCTGGCCCTGCCCACCTTACACAGTTCACTCCCGATTAGAACACATGATCCAAGGGGGAGAGTTAGGTCCAGAGCCCACCCTTAGCAAGCCCTTCCCTGGCAACTAGCAAGCAGAGTCTGCTGGTGTTGATAAATCCTGTAGCAAGAGCCCGACTGGCTCCAATGCTCCCCACTTACTAGATCAGCTGTTGTGTTATGTACTGCAGAATGGAACAACAGGTTCAAAAGTTGAAAAACAGTATGGACTCCGCATTCTAACCACAGACATGACTCAAACAAAGTCATTCCATCCATATATATTTATGTTGTGTTGCGCTTTTGCGCAAGCAACGTGTTGTGGTAGTAGGAGAAATGCGGAGGTGTCAGTGTTGGCAAATGCAGGGCATGCTTTAGTAGGTGCGTCCGTCATTCCCCAGTTAGCTAGCATGCTAGCGCTGACACAAGTTTTATGTAAAGTGGACACAACTTGTAAGAAAAGTGCTGCTGCAATCAGAGACAAACTCGTTATGTAGCGGCACAGATGACACGCCTCCCCTACATGCCTTTCCTGATAAAACATTTCAGTAAATATGGCAGCTCCTGCCATCTGCCACACAATCCCCACAAAGCTGACTTCAGGGGCACCCAATCCCCCTGTCGGCATGCCCCCCATTCAGTTTGATTGCCGATGGACAATAAACATAGCGGCAGCTTCCAAAAAAGGCCAACACTGGGGGTGCAGTTCCCATGTCGGCATGTCCGCAACCCCCACCCCCATTGTGTGGCACACTGGGAGCCCACCCCAGTGTGGCCAACATCACCCCCCACCGAAAGTCATAGGGCAGACTGGGAGCTCACCCAGTGTGTGCAACATTTGTGTTATTTCACCTGTGAAGAAAGGAAATGGTCCCGCGGTGCAGTGTCACAGTTTTCTTTGCTTTTTTTGTACCTGAAAAAAACCAAAATGGTCCATTGTTTGCAGCAATCCCCTCAACCCGCACCCACCCTCTGCGCTCCCTACACCCCATACTTACCTCCGGAGGTCTGGTGCTGCGATCTTCGACGGAGTGGGAACACGTCTGGACTCTTTAAAGCTGAACTGCAAAATGAAGAAATGCTGGTAAGCTGTATAATAGCATCAATGGGGGTGGGGTTCAGCTTAGGTGGATATCTCAGCAATTGTTTTTGAATTTTGGCTCCAAATTTTCAACATGGGGTTCTTGAGACCCCAGCTCATGATCACATGTACTGTCATCTCATTGTTCAGTCCCAAAAGCGGATTTCGCGATCACTGTGAGGAATCACCTTTCAGAATTGAGTAAGGAAATGACAGTGCTACTGTTCATGAGGTGGGGTTCCAAAAAGACTATGTTGCAAATTTGGTGAAAAATTTCCCAAAAACGACTGTGTTACGAGTATGCGTTGCGCAGTTTCTACACATGCTCTTAACTTTGACAATTTTTGATATTTTTACTCCAGATTTTCAACATTGCCATTTTCTCACACCTCCTCACGAATAGTATAGCTGTCAATTTTCACATCCTGCCCAAAATGTGTTTTCGCTTATCTAACGCACAATGGCGCAGTCACTGTGGGAAATCAACTTTCGGGACAGATTAACAAAATCACAGTGCCACTGTTCATGAGCGAAGGTCCCAAAATGCCTATGTTGAAAATTTGGTTAAAATAATTCCCCAAATAATTGCGTATGCTGTATGAAGTTTCTATGCACTCGTGCTTCACCCATTTTTCATATTTTCACTTCAGATTTTCAACATTGCCATTTTTTTTACACCTTCTCATGAATAGTACAGCTGTCATTTTTCACATCCTGCCCAAAATGTGCTTTTGCACCTGTGGCCCCAAATGGCGCAGTTGCTTTGCAAAATCACCTTTCGGCTAATGAACTGATAGTGCCACTGTTGATGAGGTTGGGTCACAGAAAGTCCATGTTGAAAATTTGGAGTGAAAATACCAACAAACACTTGGGCCATTAGGGTATCCAACTGTAATGCTCCACCCTGTAGAGACTGACAGGTATCAGGGGTGTGACTTGGGATTGTTGGTTGTAATGCTCACGCCATTCCACTCTCAACCCCACCCTGCAGCCAGTGACAGGCATCGAGGTGTGCCCTGGACTCTTCCGCCCCAAAGTTCACTCCATTCTCCTATACGCACCCATCTCAGCGTATTTCCTTATGGAATGGGGCTAGCGTAAGGGCTGAAGACCCCAAGGCACACCGCAACACTTGTTGGTGTCTGCAGGGTAGGGTGAGGTGAAATCGCATGAGCGTTATGGCCGATGACCCAAAGGCACACCCCAGTGCCTGTCAGTCTCTGCAGGGTGGGGGTGGGGTTGGCGTCAGTTCAATACTTCACTGCCATTCCTATTATGTATCTCTCTAACTCCTGCACTACCAGTGTTAATGCCAGCAAGACAATATTCGGCATTGACAAATGCTTGTTTTATTCTGGGCAAGATCAGCAAAACTGTGCAAACAGGCGTAACCCTGAGAGGCCACCACTGGACCAACGTTTCACACTCTTATTGAGTGCTTTGTCAGTGCTTGTTTGAGTCACATCTGTGGTCAAAGGGCTGAGTCCATGCTGTTTTTCTACATTGAGTTGGGGCTTTCGAGCATCAGCCTCATGAGAGCGACCCTTGCTGTGCTGAGGTTCAAAAGTTGCCTGTTCTGAGGCCAGCCCAGTAGCGTGGAGGGCTGAGGCATCATGCCTTACCTCCTGCCATGCAGGTGACCTGTGTTCGTGATATAAGAAAGTCATTGGGGGTCGGCCAGGGAGGGAGAGAATTGAGCATCCAGAGGACAGCTCTCCTTTCCCAGGAGGTGGGGGATAGAGACCAGCACCTGCCTGACACCTAGTGGTCGCTAGGTTTTGGCACACTGGGTCATGTATGCTGGGGCATGGAGGCGGAGCAGCCGACTGGTATGCTGCATGTGAAAGCGCATGCAGCTCGCCCATTGTCGTCATTGCACACTCCCCTCCACAGAAAAGTAGAAAAAACTGGTCCTGGTCGAGCGGCATGATGGCCGTCCTTCTCAGGTGCCGCCCCCAAAAGTATGCCTCCCCAACACTGGATCCAGACGTGGCAGGTTGAGTTGGGGGCTCCCCACCACCCTGCCCGGGAGGGTAAGCCATGGGGGAAGACGGGTGGGGGTCTGATGTTAGGGGGACCCCAAATTTTCAACAGTCTTTTTATGACCATTCTTTCTGAACATGGCAGGTGTCATTTGCAAAATAGTGGCTGAAACATCATTTTGCATCACAAGTGTGAAAACACATTTTGGCCAGGATCTGAAGAATGACAGCTGTCACATTCATGAGGTGGTGTGAAAAAAACAGCTGTGTTAAAAATTAGGGGTCAAAATATTGAAAATTATCACAGTTATGAGCATGCACTGAAAAATGTATATGTACACTCATAACTTTGTTAGTACTTTTACCCAAATTTTCAACATAGCCTCCTTATGACCCCACTTCATGAACAAGGGCAGAGAAAACTTTCAAACCTGCCTGAATGGTGATCACGTGCCACAAGTGCGAAAAAAAACATTTTGGCAAGGATCTGAAAAATGGCTACTTTGAAAATTTGGGGCCAAAATATTGACAATTACCAAAGTTACGACTGTGCATTTAAAAATGTCAATGTACGCTCGTAATCTTTTTTTTTTTTTTTTTATTAATTCATGCCCCAAATTTTCAACATAGCCTTCCTAAGACCCCACCTCATGAACAAGGGCAGAGAAAATGTTCAAATCCTGCCCAAAAGGTGATTTTAAGCAGCGATTGTGAAATCATTTTTCGGGATGGGTTTGCATAATTTCACTGCATTTGCTCATAAGGTGGGGTTGATTCCTGGAAGATATGAAAGTTTCGTACTTACTGTAATTGTTGATCTTCCAAAATATCTTCACTATTGATTACCACACCCCACCCAGCATCCCCCGCTCAGACAGAGCCAGGACCTCTAGGCATGCTTACCATGCAGGTGCATACTAGCTGGGCATCTCCCAAATCACACCCCTCCTTGGGGATCTTCCCTTTTTTCTTGTTTTGGGGGGAGACATTGGGCACTCCTTGGATTGTACAAGGGAAACACAGAAGGAACAGGACAGAGAACTGTACCAGTTAAAGCAAAAGGAAGCAGGGAAGGCAGTCAGAATAGCAAAGGCCCAAACCGAGGAAAGGATCGCCAACTCAGTTAAGAAGGGGAATACAACCGTTTATATGTACATTGGGGAGCAAAGAAAGACCAAGTGAGGGATAGAGAAGCTTAATAAACGGGAGTGGGGTGGGCAAAGGGTGACAGTGAAAAAGCAGGGCTACGGAACGAATACTTCGGCTCAGAATTCACAAAAGAAGAGGAGGGGGAGGTACCTAAACCAAACAATAGAAGCACTCTGGATAGGGGGGGTCAATAACCAGTCCATTCACAGAAGAAAGGGTCTTGAAAGAACTCCTAAAACTGAAGGTGGAAAAAGCAATGGGGTCTGAAGGGATTCACCCCAGAATTCTAAAAGAACTAAGGGGAGAACTAGTGACACCGCTGACTACCCCTTTTAACAGATCATGGGAGGATGGTGTGGTACTTGAGAACTGGAGGAGGGTGGATGTGATACCCCTTCACAAAAGTGGGAGCAAGACAGAGGTAGAAAACTTACAGACCTGTTAGTTTAACCTCAGTGGTAGGGAAAATAATGGAATCACTTCTGAAAGAAAGAATTGTTGAGTACCTAGAGGCCAGCGGGGCACAGTACCCAAGGCAGTATGGATTCACAGCGGGAAGATCCTGTTAGACGAATCTAATAGATTTCTTTGACTGGATGGCCAAAGTAGTAGACAAGGGAGGGGCTGTAAACATGGCCTACCTAGACTTTAGCAAGGCATTTGACACAGTCCCACACAAAAGATTAATAAACAAGTTAGTTTGGGAGTGGGTCCCAGAGTGGCAACTTGGGTAAAAAATAGGCTGTACAGCAGGATGCAGAGGGTAATAGTAAACAGAGTCCACTCCAAAGAAAGGGGGGTTGCTAATGGGGTACCGAAAGGTTCAGTCCTGTTTAATGTCTTTATAGGTGACATTGCAGAGGGACTGGAAGGAAAAGTATACCTCTTTGCAGATGACACAAAGATCTGCAACAGGGTTGATACACAAGAGAGGGTGGAAAGGATGAGAAGGGACTTGGCAAGGTTGTAGGAATGGTCAGAAGTATGGCAGCATAGATTCAATGCAAAGAAGTGCAAATTAATGCACCTGGGAAACAAAAACCCAGGGGAAGAGTACACAATTGGGGGGGTACTAACAAGAACAAAAATGGAAAAGGACCTGGGAGGTAATCATATCAGATGACTAAAGGTAGGCAAGCAATGTGAGAAGGCAGTAGGGAGGGCTGGGGGGATACTGGGATGCATTGGGACAGGCATCACCCGGAGAAAACAGGAAGTCGTTATCCCTCTGTTCAGACAATTGGTGAGACCCTATCTGGAGTACTGCATGCAGTTCTGGAGACCCCATCTCTGCAAGGACATAGACAGGATGTAGGCAGTCCAGAGGGGGCCACTCAAATGGTGCAGGGTCTGCACCAGAAGCCATACAAGAGAGACTAAAGGAGCTTAATATGTATACCCTCAAGGAAAGGAGGGAGAGGGGGAAATGATAGAAACTTTCAGCACCTCAAGGACCCAGCAAAGTCCAAGAGGGTAGCATCTTTCAGAAAAGAGATGTGCAAGAACAAGCACTAAGATAGAGGAGGGACGGCTTTAGGGCACCTATGAGGAAGTATTTTTTTACAGAGAGGTGGTGGACGATGGAACAGGCTTCCTGAGGAGATCATGGAGTCAAAAACAGTGGGGGAATTCCAAGAATGCATGGGAAAGACATAAGGCAATTCTAGTGGGGGGTAGGAGGAAGTAAGCTATTGGTTAACTAGGATCTGCAGCTTATCCAAAATGTAGGAAAATGCTAGACTGGGTGGGCCAAGCGGTCCTTATCTGCCATCAAAGTCTGTGTTTCTATGAGGAAGGAGGGAGGGAGGAGGGAGGAGAAATGAAATTGGGGAGGGTCCTTTGTGGCCCTCACACCAAACCCAAGAAATGTAGGGAAAAAAAGGTTTTGTTGTGGAAGGCAGGTCCTTCCTCCCCTTCTTCTTTTTTGTCCTCCATCTCCCTGCCCAGGGTATGCCCCCCTCTGTGGGTATATCCCTATTAGTTGCTAAATGCAGCATATACCTCTGGGGATTATCCACTCTCCACTGGGTAGCTGCTCTGCCTGTGGGGTGCAGTCGACCTGGACATTATGGCCATCACAGAGACCTGGTGTAATGATAACCATGAGTGGGAGATGGCCATACCTGGCTACAACACATTCAGAAGAGACAGCGCAGGCAGGAAGGGAGGGAGGAAGAGTGGCACTTTATGTGAAAGATGGCATAAAGGCCACAGAGATCCAGGAGGAACAAAATGGGGGAAAGATACTGTGGGTTAAGCTGGAAAGGAAAATGGGGTCAACCATCCGCACAGGGGTGGTCTACAGACCACCAGTCCAGGAGGAAGAAAAAGATAGGGAGCTGATGCTAGCCAAAGGATGGCAGACAAGGGTGAAGTAGTGCTGGTTGGAGACATCAGTATTCCAGATGTGGACTGGAACCTCCCAGCAGCAGCATCAACCAGGAGCAGATTTATCCTGGACATCCTTCAGGGTGCCTTCCTCAAGCAACTTGTCATGGAACCAACTCAGCAGAAGGCAATACTGAACCTTGTGCTCACAAACGGGGACTGTGATGGGGGTAACAGTGGGGGAGGACCTGGGGAACAGTGGTCACCGGTTACTGTGGTTTGAAATCACAGAAGGAGCAGAACCAAACCACACAAAAACATATATCCTGGATTTTAGGGGGGGGCAGACTTTGGGAAAATGGGGAGATGCTTGAAAGAGGCATTAATGGGAATGGGGAGGGAATCAGGGGTTGAGGAACAGTGGGTAATCTTTAAAACAGCGATTACAAGAGTAACAGATTTATGCATTAAGCAGGTTAGCAAGGGGAAAAGGAAGAGGAAGCCATTATGATTTTCCAAGGAGGAGGTGGAGAAAGTGAAAACCAAAAAGATCGCATTCAGGCAATACAAAAAGACACGGGCAGAAGGGGGTAGGGAGAAGGAGCAGAAGAAGCAAAGGGAGACAGGGAGTCGCTAAGGGAAGCCAAGGCTCAGACAGAAGAGTGCATCGCAAAATCAGTGGGTAGAGGGGACAAACCTTTTACAGGTTCATAAGTGAAAAAGGCAAGGCAAAGGGAGGGATAGTGAGACTGAAGGGGAGGATAGGGGCCACAGGGAGGATGACAACAGTAAAGCTGACATACTGAACAGATATTTCTGCTCAGTCTTTACTGAGGAAGAGGAGAGTAATGGGCCTGAAGGGAGTACAAGGGATGGGAACGGTGCAGAAATGGACACAAGTGCCTTTACATAGGAAAGGGTCCTGAAGGAACTGGAAGGAATAAGAGTTGATAAAGCAATGGGGCCAGATGGGGTGTGCCACTGGGTCCTAAAGGAACTAAGAGAGGTGGTGGCTGAACCTCTGGCAATCCTGTTTAGCCGATCACTGGAAACAGGGGAGGTACCCAAAGACTGGAGGACAGCAGATGTAGTCCCCTTATACAAAAGCGGGAACAAAGAGGAAGCGGAGAACTACAGACCAGTCAGCCTGACCTCAATAGTGCGGAAGATCATGGAAGCACTACTGAAGGAGAGATTAGTGGAACATCTGGTTGCCAACAGACTACAGGACCCAAGACAGCATGGTTTCACTGGGGAGAGGTCATGCCAGACCAACCTCATTGAATTTTTCGACTGGGTGACAAGGGAGGTGGATCGGGGAGGGCAGTGGACATGGCTCATCTGACTTCAGCAAGGCCTTTGACACTGTGCCACATAGAAGACTATTACACAAACTGGGGAATATGGGTGTGGGCAGGACAGTAGTGTGGTGGGTAGGTAATTGGCTGGGTGGTAGAACACAGAGGGTGGTGGTAAATGGCTGTCACGCCACAGAGGGAGGAGTGACCAGTGGGGTACCACAGGGATCAGTGCTGGGACCAGTCCTATTCAATGTCTTCATCAGCGACATTGCGCAGGACCTAGAAGGCAGAATTCCCCTGTTCGCTGATAAGACGAAACTGTAACGGAGTGGACATGCCAGAGGGTGTAGACAGAATGAGGGACCTGCAGAAGCTTGAAGAATGGTCAAGCATTTGGCAGTTGCAATTCAGTGCAAAGAAGTGCAAGATAATGCATATGGGGCACAAAAACCCTGGAACAGCATATCAGTTGGGGGTGAGGCTATAGCATGCACCAAGCAGGAAAGAGACCTTGGGGTTATCATCTCTGATTACCTCAAGGGTAGGGAAACAGTGCAACAAGGCAGCAGGTAAAGCAAATAGGATGCTGGGATGCATAAGCAGGGGCATCACCAGCAGGAAAATGTAGGTCATAATTCCACTATACAAGACACTAGTGTGGCCCCACCTGGAGTACAATATACAATTTCGGAGACGTTATCTTTGTAAGGACATAGACAGGGTAGAGAAGGTTCAGAGGAGGGCAACAAAAATGGTACAGGGATTGCATCACAAGTGCTATGAGGACAGGCTGAAGGACTTGAATATGTACTCCCTGGAGGAGAGGAGGGAGAGAGAGGGGATATGATAGAGACATACAAGTACCTTACAGGGAGGAACAGGGCGCAGGAATACTCCAGCAAAAAAGATGTTCCCGGACTAGAGGGCATGTGATGAGGTTGGAGGGAGGGCAATTCAAAGGAAACACGAGAAAGAATTTCTTCACAGAAAGGGTGCTGGACAAATGGAACACCCTGCCAGAGGAAGCGGTGGGGGCTGAAACAATCCTGGGATTTAAGAATGCATGGTATAGACGTATGAGAATTCTGAAGGTCAAGGATAAGGGGCAACAGACTTCTAGAAAAACATCAAGTGAATTTAAAGCTTGAATGGGAAGACTGGGTGACATTGCAGATGGACTGGAGGGTAAGGCTTGTCTGTTTGCAGATGACACCAAGATCTGCAACAGAGTAGATGATCCAGATGGGGTGGGCAGAATGAGAAGAGATCTGGATAAACTAACAAACTAGCAAAATGGTTGAAAGAGTGGCAACTGGGGTTTAATGCAAAGAAGTGCAAGATCATGCACATAGGGAAGAGAAACCCTGAAGCTACCTATCGGCTGGGAGGGGAATTGCTGGCAGTCACAAGGGAAGAAAGAGACTTGGGCATCATCATCACCAATGACCTGAAATCATCCAAGCAGACCACTAAAGCAGTAGGTAAGGCTAGGGGATGTTGGGGCATATTAGTAGGGGTATCACAAGTCGGAAGAGGGAGGTAACAATCCCTCTTTACAAGACACTGGTTAAGTCCCATCTGGAATATTGTGTGCAGTACTGGAGGCCACACCTTCACAAGGACATTAACCAAATTGAGGCAGTCCAGAGAAGGGCAACCAAAATGGTGCAGGGACTGCATCGGAAAACATATGAGGACAGATTAACGGAGCTCAATATTGTATACCCTAGAGCAAAGGAGGTAGAGAGGTGATATGATCGAAACATTCAGACACCTTAAGGGCATTAACAAGGTGAAAGAGTCTAACATGTTTCAATATTAGAAAAATAGCAGGACAAGAGGACACAGCATGAGATTAGAGGGAGGCAGATTAAGGAGTAATGTGAGGAAGTTCTTTTTCACAGAAAGGGTGATGGATGCATGGAATGGCCTACCTCAGGAAGTGGTGGATATGAATGCAGTCCAGGGCTTCAAACAGGCGTGGGATAGGCATAAGGGAGCAATACAGATGAGTATGAATAGATAGGCCATTGACAGAACAAAGGTCAATGGCACATTTATAAGGTAGAAAAATGGGCAGACTGGATGGGCCTTGCGGTCCTTATCTGCCGTCAGCTTCTATGGTTCTATGTTTCTGTGAAGAAGTGCTACCTCACATCTCACCTGAATCTACCCACCTCCAGCTTCACAGCATGTCCCCTAGTTATTGTGCATCTTTTTTCTGAAAAGTAATTCCTTCCTATACCTTATTTGCCTCTGTGAGGTATTTTAAGGGTTCTATTATATCTCTCTCTCCCTTCTCTCTTCCAGGGTGTACATATTGAGTTCCTTCAGTATCCCCTCATAGGGCTATTCACTATCTGGTAGCATGGAGTTGTGCCTTTTCCAGTAGTCTGTGTGTTTCATTTGTTTTTTGGCACATTGTGCCATCTCATTTACTAGGGGGTTCCCATTCTTAGGCATCCCTGTTGTGCTTCTGCCAGAGCCACATGCTTTGGGCTGCTGCCCTATTTTTTATACCACTAACCCCCTTCCGTCTGGCTTGTGGTGTGAGGCTGTGGCTATATACACCCATCTACCCCTTGGGCCACCTAATTCTTATTTCTAAGTTGGTAGTCATGTTTTATTTTGTTGTTTCTTTTGTTTTCCCATATCCTTTTGCGCTAGAAAGTATCTAGTCCTCTCTTTTATTTTCTAACCACTTTGCTTCCCTCCTGGCGAAGAGAACTGAGTTGTGTGAGGAAGCTAGCGACAGTTATTGGCTAGCATGCATGGCACCACGTGAGGTGCACAGGCACTGTCAGTACCCAACATTGGCTCCCTTCTGCAAAAGAATTTGCTCCCGCAAGGTCCTAGTGCCTCTGCCCCAGACCCATAAGTGGTAGTCAATGGTGAAGATACTCTAGAAGATCAACAGTTATGCAATTTTTCCTTTTTTTTCTATTGGTACCCATCTCATTAATGAACAGGGAAAAGGTACATCTAATTTTGTGTTTTGGAGTTACAGTAAAGAGTTGCGTCAATCCCTCTTCAAATACAATACCACACAGAAGAACCATTTATCGAGGGTCAGATGAGTGGACTAGATGAATCACCCGCTTCAAATTAGTCGGCTCTGCCTTTGGGTAGCTGGCGTAGTTATGTGAAGAGGAACCAGGGCATTTTGGTTGAAAACAGTGCTCTCTCTGATGCAGAGGCTAGCATAGACCTGTTGGTAGTTTGAGGCTCTCCTTAACCAGATAATCTGGAAAACATCAAAGTTGCTGACAGTGCTAATGAACCTCAGGGTTCAGAGTTCAAGAAGGATACAGAAGGTGAAAAAGGTTGGAGGAACTCACAGAATCCTCCACTCTGTCCCTGATGGATTCTTCACATGCTTATGTCTGTCCAGAAGACTTGTATAACTTTGTAGCTTTTGGATGTCAAGCCTTACTTCCCTTTATCTGTGTCTCACAAGAGTTTTGCTGAGATTAAGCATTTTGTGCATATCATCCAGAGAGAATGGAATGAGGTAGTAAAAAGAAATAATTTCCTAAACATACAAAGGAGCCAGCAGAAGATGGACATTTTGTCTATCTAGTCAGCTGTTGTTGCAGGGTCCACAGCTTGAGCTGCTGTCCCTGCCCCCCCCTCCCCACTCCTCCCATCCTCCCTACTCATGATCCTTTCTTTCCCCCTATGCCTATCCCAGCCGCTCTTGAAGCTGACCACTGTCTTCAAAGAGACCACCCCTTCTGGTAGTGCATTGCAAAGTGTCCACCACCCTCTCTGTGAAGAAGTGCTTCAAACATCATGAAGTCTTGCTATATTATGACATATGCAGTGAGTCCCAACCTTCGAACTGCTCCGGAGGTGAAAGAGTTAACTTTCCATGCCAGGCATGGAACTTTGAACGCGAGCTTGGTTGAAAACTCTGTCTGTTGTTAATCAAACTCAAACTGTCAGATTCTTTACTCCGCCTCACTGAACAGTCGCTCCGGAGATTTCTCCTTCTGCTCGGTTCGTTTTGTCGGTTAAAATATTATTTTATCGTTTTTTTTTAACGAAATTAAACTGCAACTGGTTGGTTCAAGCTCTGTCTGTGGTATTGTAAGTAATAGATGGGCTTACATTTATAATTATTCTGTGTGGAACTTGTAAACGCTTTTCGGTTCGGTTTGAACCGATCAGGTTATTTTCAAAATTACTAGCCCTTATTTAGAGTGCAGTTCCCGGTTCTTATCGGTTCTAAAAAAAACAGATTTCATTACGTTTTTTTCCACGACCCGTGACACGGTTGGGAACCGATAAGAGAGTCTTGCTTGGCGGATTGCCATAAACGGGCAAGTTTGGTTAGGCTGGCATTATGTCTGAGAAACCCAAAAGAAAAACCGGGCCCACTGGGTTTCAGCACTGTAGTGTTTGTGGGGAAGCCTTTGCTAAGGCTGACCCACACACCACCTGTGTGTATTGTCTGGGGTTTGACCACCTCAATGCAGACTGCCAGATTTGTAAGAATTTCCCTGCCGCCACCATATAAAAGAGAGTTGGTAGGCTCAGGGAAAGGGAGGCCAAAAAGTCCGCTGACCCGGATGGCCAGCCCGGTTCGGTTCCAACCGAACACGGAGGGAGTGCCCTCTGACCAGGGTGATACTTCCTCGGGCCAACGAAGAGCCAGCTCTGAAGAGCCGGTTCCAACTAAAAGGACTAGAAAGTCAGCTGGTGTGGAGCCAAAAGTTCTCTCTCCAACCGCTGAGGAAATAGCTAAAGCAATTCAAATTGTCCAGTCACTTTCCCCGGTTCCAACCGAACCGACACCATCAGGGAAGCGCTCGGTTCGGCCGGTTCCACCGGTTCAAGATTATGATTTTGAGGATTTTTATGAACCGGAGGAAGGGGAAGAGGATTATGAGGAGAGTGAATGTGGTTTTGAAAGTCTGGATGTGCCCATTGAACCAGACATCTCTCCAGACAGACCGTCAGGGATTTCTCCTCCCAGGCTCTCTGAGTCCCCTTCTCATTTTATGTTCTATAAAAAAGTTGCTGAAACTCTTCAGCTCCCTGTTGAGGAAGCTGTTGATGACCAAGAGGAGCCTGATTATGTAGAAATGATGGATATTCCAGAGTCTATTCCTTGCATAAATCTTTTCGGAAACAGACAGTAAAAATTCTAAAAAACTCCTCACACTATACCTCCTGTTGATAAAAGGATGGACAAGAGGTATACATTATCAGGCTCTGATACGGAGTTTCTCACACAGCAATGCAGCCATGTGGGGGTAGTGCAGGCTGCAGCCTGTGACAAGGCAAATATTCCTCTAGCTTCGCACCCCCCTGAAAAGGACTCCAGGAGGGTTGATGCCATGGCAAAGAAACAGTACATGGCAGCATCTTTGGGACTCAGACAGGCAAATTATATGGCTTATGCTGCTAGGTACCAGAAATCCAGATGGGATACTGTGCTGGCTCTAGCAAACAGGCCCTGACCAGCTTGCCAGGAGCTGGAACAGGTGGCTCTGGATGGTATTGAGGCATCCAAGGTGCAATTTCATGCTGCAGTAGACTCTAATGATGTGTCGTCAAGGGTCAGGGCTACATCTGTGGCACTTCGCAGAATGGCTTGGCTCAGTTGTACTACCCTGTCACAGGATACCCAGTCTAAGGCCACGGATTTTCCTGTTATGGGCAGTTCTCTGTTTGGGGAGCAGACAGAGAATTACATGAAGAAAATGGATGAATATAGGACCACCTATAGGAGTGCATAGGCCAAGGAAAGGCAGGCCACTCCTCAAAGGCAGCATCCCAGGGGCAGGGCAGGCCTTTCATAGGCCTTTACCAAGCCAGGCCTCCTCTTCTGCTTTTGCCCCAGAGGGTTCTTTAGAGGGAGGCAGGCAGGGTGCAAGCAAGCCTGCTTCCCCCCTCAGCCCAAAGCCTCTGCCAAGCAGGCACCCTGATGGGGTAGCCAGGGCCGATTCTCCTCTACCTGTAGGGGGCAGGCTGGCTTACTTTGTCCAGGACTGGAAGTCTCTAACATCAGGCAAGTGGGTCCTAGAAGTAGTAAGCCAGGGAATGGTTCTCAGCTTCAAAAAATTTCCAAAGATGAAAGCCAGGTCCTTTCCACCTGCAAATCCATCAGAGGCACTTGCCCTAGAAACAGAAGTTTCTACCCTCCTGGCTCTCAGAACTGTGGAAAGGGTTCCACCCCTATACCAGGGCAAAGGGTTGTACTCCAGGTACTTCCTTACCCCAAAAAAGACAGGAGAATGGCGGCCCATCCTGGATCTCAGATACCTAAACAAGCACTTTTTAAAACCAGAATTCAAAATGGTGACTCTGGGAATTATTTTACCCTCTCTAAGGCCGGGGACTGGCTAGCGTCCCTGGACCTCAAGGATGCCTACTTCCATGTTCTTATCAGAAGCTCCCATGGAAAGTACCTCAGATTCGAGCTGCCCTCAGGCCATTACCAGTTCAGAGCAATGCCCTTCGGCCTCACCTCTGCCCTGAGGGTATTCACAAAATGCCTGGCAGTAGCAGTTGCCCACTTAAGAAGGCAAAAACCATTTTTCCTTACCTGGACGACTGGCTCATAGTAGGCCAGTCTCCAGAACAAGTCAAACTACACCTTCAGGTAACTCAGCAACTGCTCACATCTCTAGGTTTCCTTCTCAGTCTTTCAAAGTCAGTTCTAGAGCCTGTCCAGCTTCTCACCTTCATAGGTGCAGAACTGAACACAAAGAGGCCAGAGCCTTCCTTCCTCTGGAAAGAGCAAGGACCTTGTTCTCTCTGGCCTCTTTCACCCTGCAGGTCTCGACCAGCAAGGCATTTTCTGCAGCTCCTGGGGCACATGGCTGCTTCTACAGCAGTTGTGCAGGAGCAAGATTTCAGATGAGGGACATCCAGTTCCATTTGAGAGCCTTTTGGTCTCAAAGGAGACCCTCTGACCAAATTGATCCCAGTGACTCGAACCCTGATCCAAGCCCTTCAGTGGTGGCAGGACCAGAGCAATCTGAGACAGGGGTCCCCTTCACCCTCAGTCTCACTCCTTAATCCTTACTACAGATGCATCCCTCTTGGGGTGGGGAGCTCACATGGGCGATCTCACTACCCAGGGATTGTGGTCCCCTCAGGAATCTCTGCTCCACATCAATCTGTTGGAACTCAGAGCAGTTTTTCTAGCACTTCAAGTTTTTTCCACCTCTGTTCAGAACAAAGTTGTACAGATCAGAACAGACAACACCACTACAATGTGGTACATCAACAAGCAAGGAGGCACTCGGTCTACGGCCTTGTGCACCGAAGCAATGAAGTTGTGGTCTCTGGCGTATTCCCTGAACACCTCCCTTACGGCAGTTCACCTCCCAGGCAAGGACAATGTCCTGGCAGATGCTCTCAGCAGGATTTCCCAGGGCCATCACGAATGGTCACTGGATCCCCTAGTATTGGAGGTAGTATTTGCCAGATGGGGCACCCCGCAGATAGATCTTTTTGCAGCCCCAGACAATCACCAACTTCCCCTTTTTTGCTGCAGGCCCCCAGTGTTGGGCTCAGTCCCTCTGGATGCCTTCCTTCTCAGTTGGGAAGGGAAGTTTCTCTATGCTTCCCCCCTTCCCTCTTCTGTTCAAGGTGCTAGTCAAAATCTGATCTCAACCCTGCAAGATGATCCTGATTGCTCCAGATTGGGCCAGACAGCCCTGGTACCCACTCCTTATGTCCTTAGCAGTCCACCTTCCCCTGTGTCTTCCCAGGAATCACAACCTGCTAACCTGTGCTCAGGGGAGGGTTTGGTACCCGAATCTCAAATCTCTCAATCTCAAGGCCTGGCTCTTGAAGAGTTAGAGTTTGCTGACCTACACCTCTCCAAAGGTGTATTGGATATATTGAAGGCTTCTAGGAAGCCATCCACCAGGGCTACTTATAATTCCAAATGGAAGAGATTTTCCATTTGGTGCACTGGCAAGCATATTTCCCCAGAATCTGCTGACTTACCCACAGTCCTGGATTATATGGTGCATTTGAATACTTTGGGGCTGAGGCCAGCTACCCTAAAAGTGCACCTGGCAGCCGTGTCTGCTTTCTTATCAGCAGGTAAACCCTCTTCTCTTTCGGCTCATCCTGTATTCTCCAAGTTTTTCAAGGGGTTGCTTCACACCAACCCTCCATTCAGGGACCCTGCCCCTGCCTGGGATCTTAATATTTGCATTGCTCAGCTTATGCAACCCCCTTCTGAGCCCTTGTCTTCAGCAGAGCTCAAGTACTTGACTTGGAAAACTGTGTTTTTGGTAGCCATCACTTCTGCCAGGCGCATAAGTGAATTACAAGCATTGTCAGTGGAACCTGATTTTATCTCCTTTCATAGAGATAAGGTGGTCCTCAGGACTAACAGAAAGTTCTTGCCTAAGGTAGTTTCAGACTTCCACCTTAATCAATCTATGTCTCTTCCTCTGTACTTCACTGACCATTCCTCCTCTGGCGAGAGGAGATTGCACAGTTTAGATGTCAAAAGAGCCCTTAGTTACTACATAGAACGTACCAAGGGTCACAGGTTTGACTCCCTCCAACTGTTCCTCATTTATGGTGAGGTTGGTAAAGGGAAACCTGCCATTAAAAGATCCATTGCCGGGTGGATTGTCTCTTGTATCCAATTTTGCTATGAAAAACTAGGTAAGGTTCCTCCCTCAGGCCTGTACTCTACCAGAGGTACAGCTGCGTCTCTGGCTGCTGCCAGGGACATCCCTATCCTAGAGATATGTCAAGCAGCTACCTGGAAAACAGTTCACACTTTTACCAAGCATTACTCCCTGGACAACCAGGCTAGGAGTGATGCTCGGTTTGGCACAGCTGTGCTTCAGAGCCTATTTCCGAAGTAGGTTCTGTCCCTCCTCCATGGAGGTACTGCTGTGTAGTCTGCATATGTCATAATATAGCAAGACTTCATGTTGTTTGAAGAATAAATTACTCACCTTAGTAATGTTGTTTCTTCTAATGGAGTCTTGCTTATTATGACCTCCCCGCCTGCCCGCCTCAGAACCTCTACTTTGGGATGCGGGTGGGCAGTGCAGTGTTGGCACTTAGTAGATGCCCACCTTATTTTTTCACCCTCCTTTTTGGGGTGTTTGGTGTTATAGTTTTTAATTTTCTTGGATCCCTGACTTGAGTCTTTGTTTTGGGACCAAGAAAATGTGTTCTTATATTTAGTAGCCAGTTGGCTAGTGTAGGTTCTGGCTTCCACACAGAACCTTAGTGAGTTTTGCTCATAAAGATCTGACAGTTTGAGTTTGATTAACAACAGACAGAGTTTTCAACCGAGCTCATACAAAGTTCCATGCCTGGCATGGAAAGTTAACTCTTTCACCTCTGGAGCAGTTTGAAGGTTGGGACTCACTGCATATGTCATAATATAGCAAGACTCCATTAGAAGAAACAACATTACTAAGGTGAGTAATTTTTTCTTCCTGACCTCCCTCCTAAGCTTCCCCCTCCAGCTTAAGACTGTGCCCCCTCGTGTTGTGGTTGCCACTCAGCTTAAACAGACCCTCCTTATCCACCTTATATATCCCTTTCAAGTACTTTAAAGTCCCAATCATGTCCCCTCTCTCCTTTCCTACAGGGAGTACATGTTCCTTAACCTCTCCTCGTATGCCTTACCCTGCTGACCCACTGTCATCTTTGTAGCCCTCCTATGACCTTTCTCCAGCAGGTTATTGTCCTTTTTGAGGTGTAGGCACCAGTACTGAACTCCATACTCTAGATGTGGCCGCATCAGTGACCTGTACAAGGGTAGTATAACCTCCTCTTTTCTACTACTGATCCCCTATCTATGCATCCCAGCATCTTGTTTGCCCTTGCTGCTGCTTACTTGTACTGTGTGGAGTGCTTCAGGTCACTAGTGATCATCACTCCCAGGTCCTTCCCCCTCCTCTGATGCAGATACCTGGACTCCACCCAGGTAGTACTCTGTCCTGTGATTCTTGGCTCCAGTGTGCATAACTTTGCATTTCTTGGCATTGAAACCAAGCTGCCAGATTCCAGACCACCTCCCCAGCCTTTCCAGGTCATCCTGTAGGTCCTGTATCCCTCTCGTGTGGCAATGACTATCTCAGTGTCGACCCTCCAACCGCCTCAGTTCCTTTTTTCCCGCCGTCGAGTGCGCTACAGTGACGGCGACGCTCGCCCACCGGGAGTCAGACTTCAAACTAGCAGCATAGTTTTCAGGTTTTTTTTTTAATTTTGTAGTATTTCTTGTATAAAGTACCACTTACTGTAATTTATTACAAGAAAGAAGTCTCTGCCTACATTGACGGAGTCGACAATGAGCTGGTCAGGTGACGGTAGTGAGACTTCGTATGAAATTTGTTCAGTCAGCTGGGCTGGGTCTGGTCTGCAACCCTCTCTGGAGGGGGGGTCTGACAACGGACAGTCCAATGCCCAAGGGGGGGGTGGTCCCTCCGGAAGCATAAAAGAAAACGGTCGCACTCTTGGCACCGTTCGGCCTCGAGCTCTTCTTCGACCCACAGGTCAAGAAAGAGAAGGCATCACTCCGAGGTCACCTTCTGGTATGTCTGCACGTCAACGGTCGGTCATTGGGGTCAGTTGCTGGTCTCATCCGGAGTCGCCAGTTTCTGTCTCTGGTCTCCGATCTTTTCAACATTGGAGCCCTTCCCCGCCTTCTGGTAGGGCTTCAGATGAGCAGTTTCATCAGTGGGCCGCTCTGATGGAGCAATGGGCTTGGAGGTTGGTCCAGCTGCCTGGCCCGGTCACTCAGGGGCCCTTGGACCCTTCAGGGGATCGGGTAGGGCGGTTAGGCCTCCCTAGTCACGCGGTGCCTTCTTCGGTGCTGTCGACTCCACGCTCTGGTGTTTTCCCCCTCACATGGCTGTGGCACAAGGGGAAACACCGATGCCTCTATCTCCTGGTATTTTTCCTTCTGTTTCCTCAAATCTTAGTTTTTGGGGCCCTGCATTGGTTTTGTCAGCATCGATGGGTCGATTGGCACCATCCTTGGCGTCAATGCGTCTGTTTGCGCCGTCCTCGACATTGTTGGGATTGTCCGCGCTGTGCGGCTTTTCAGCACCAACCTCGGCACCGTTGGGCTTGTTGGTGCCGTCCTCGGCACTGTGCAGCTTTTTGGCACCGTCCTCGGCACCGAGGGCTCTGTTGGCGCCATGTGCTGTGCTGAGCCAGGTGGTGTCTTGCTCTTCTTCGGCGCTGAGACTTGGTGGGACGTCTTCTAGTCTTCAGGGCTCCTCGACTCCGAACTCTCTTCCTTCCTATTTTCCTTCTGATTTTCACTCCTTTCCTGTCCATACAGTCCCTCCTGGGCTGTCAGGAGATGATATTGAGCCTGACCCAGACGTTAGGCTGGGTGATGATGTGGAAGGAACAGGATCTAATCCTGCTGCAGAGCCTGTGGTCGAGGACCTGTCATTTAAGTCTCTACTCAAAAATCTGAATTCCACTCTTTCTCTCCAGACTATGGATATCGATCCTGGAAAGCTATTAAGACTCCAGTACCTTCATGTTCCAGACATCCCTATAGATTTAACTCCCCCGGTACAGCCCTCCTTTGAGACGCTTTCTCAAATGGTGTGGAATAATCCTGCTATCATTCCTTCTGTGACTAAGTCCATAGATAGGAAGTATGCTGCTCCCAAGGATCGACCTATTTTGGCCTCTCAAGCCTTTGCGGACCCTATTGTAGTCTTGGCAGAGAATGATAAGGTTGTCCTTCCTCAGACTACTACAGCTCGACCTATAAACAAAGAATCTCATAAGATAGATACTTTAGGTAAGAGAGTCTTTGCTGCATCCACCCTGGGTATGCATATCGCCAGCTACCAGGGCTATTTCTCTCAATATGAGTATATTCTTTGGCATACACTCAGACAAATGGTTGACGCTCTACTGGAGTCGGACACTAATTCAGAGCTTCTTCAAACCATAACCAGGGGTATCGAGTCCAACAACCAACAGGTTAAAGCAGCTATGGATGCTTTCGATACTGCCTCTTGAGGGGCAGCGGTGGGCATTTGTACCCACCGTCATTCCTGGCTGCGCACTTCAGGCTTCACGAATGATGCCCAGCAACAGGTCATGGCGTTGCTCTTCGATGGTGTGTATCTCTTTGGTCCTCAAGTAGAACAAGTTCTAGAGGACACTCAAAAGACCAGATCGGCTATTAAAGTGGCTCGACCTGCTCCCGCCCCTTCTCGGGGGCGGGGGCTGTTAATAAGCGCCAGTTTCACAACAGTCAGTCCTTTCGAGGCAAAGGCAGGGGAGATTTTAATAAAAACCAAGCCCCTCAGCCTCAAAAGAAAATGCAACAGAAAGCACAAGGGCCCAAAGTGCCCAGTGCCACATTCTGAGTTTCTGGCCCAAGTCCCACCTCAGCTGCCCGAGGGGAACTCCTCTTTAGCGGTGGGAGATCGCCTGACTCAATTTTACAACCAGTGAAAGTCCATGACATCAGACAAATGGGTCCTCTGGATAATCCGCGAAGGGTATTCCTTCAATCTTTCGGAGTCTCCTCTGGATTGTCCCCCCAAATGGCAGCCCAAGCTGTCAGTACTTTAGTCAGAACTTCTCGCCTCTGAGATGCAAGGCCTTCTGAACAACAGAGCAGTAGAAATAGTTCCGCTGGATCAATGGAACACAGGGTTCTACTCCCATTACTTTCTAGTTCCAAAGAAAACAGGGGGCATGCGCCCCATTTTGGACCTCAGAAAGTTGAACAAATTTCTTCCCAAGGAAAAGTTCAAAATTATATCGCTAGGAACCGTTACCTTTGCTTCATCAGCATGACTGGTTAGTCTTCCCGGACATGCAGGATGCTTACCAACATATTCCTATTCACCCAAGGCATCACAAATATCTAAGGTTCATGGCTTTGGGCCAGCATTATCAGTTCAGAGTCCTGCCCTTTGGGCTGTCCTCGGTGCCGCAAGTTTTTACAAAGTGGTGTGCAATTCTCGCAGCGTACCTCAGAAAGTTCGGAATGCAAGTGTTCCCGTATCTGGACGACTGGCTTCTAGCAATTCCTTCTAGGCAAAGAACTCTCGATGCCGTATCCACGGCCTCAGACTTTCTCATGTCTATGGCAGTTCTGCTAAATCTCAACAAATCGCAGTTGCAGCCCTCCCAGAAGCTCCTTTTTATAGGAACTCTTCTGGACACCTCTTGTGCGAAGACCTTTCTTCCAGAAGACAGAAGAAGCGATATCCTACAGATGGCCCGATACATCAGGGAGAACAGCTCGGTTCGAGCTATCTCAATGCAACGGATGCTGGGTCTCATGGCATCCTCGGTGTTCACTGTACCCCAGCTCGTCTCCACATGAGGACCTCTCAATGGATGCCCAGTACTCAGTGGTCCCCAACCACTCCCCCTCAGTCCTTTCTCATCAAGGTGACAGAACCTCTGAAGAGGTCACTCATCTGGTGGTCACAAGAGGACAACCTTCTTGAAAGGTATCCATTTGCTCCCCTGGATCACCAGATCTCCATTACCACGGACGCGTCCCTGATGGAGTGGGGAGCCCACTCTCAGGATCTCAACACCCAAGGTACGTGGACTCAAGACAAGTTCCAGCTCCATATAAATGTCCTAGAAATAAGAGCCATCCTTTATGCAGTCCGGGCTTTGAAGGACAGTCTCTGTCACAAGAACATTCTCCTTCAAATGGACATCAAAGCAGTGATGTATTACATCAACAAGCAGGGCGGTGCTCACTCTTACCTTTTATGCAGGGAAGCGATGAGGGTGAGGGAATGGTGCTTGGAGCACAAGGCTCTAATTCAGGTGATCTACCTGCTGGGTGTGCAGAACGAACTGGCAGACCATCTCAGCAGAATGGAGACAGATCCTCACAAATGGTCTCTCGATTCAACCGTTGTTCAGTCACTATTCGCAGAGTGGGGAACTCCAGACCTGGACCTTTTTGCATCCTCGCTCTACACAAAACTGCCTCTCTTCTGCTCCAGAAATCCAGGGCCTGGCATTTTCTGTCAGGATGCGTTCAGGCTGCAGTGGACAAAACGCTATCTATACGCCTTTCCTTCTCTTCCTCTAATTCAGAGGGTACTTCTCAAGTTCGAGTCCCAGGGGGGACAAAATGATCCTCATTGCTCCCTTCTAGCCTCGACAAATATGGTTTCCGTTACTTTACAGTATGTCGAAAACCCTTCCGAAAGCACTTCCCCTTCAGACAAACCTTCTGACTCAGGGGCCTGTGGTCCATCCCAGTCTGAGACCACTTCACCTTCACGCTTGACTCCTGAAGATGTAGAAGTGAACAGGTTCAATGTCTCTCGCAGTTTCAGTTATTCTTCTGGCTGCGCGCAAGCCAGCCACTAGAAAAACTTACACAGCCAAATGGAAGCATTTTTCTCTCTGGTGTGCAAAATCCTCTTTGAATCCTTTTTCCTGCCCATCCAATAAAGTTCTAGAGTACCTTTTAGACCTCTTAAATTCAGGTCTGCGATACTCTACAGTCAAAGTTCACCTTTGTGCCATTTCAGCTTCTTGTGAGCCAGTACTTTCCTTGTCACTGGCTCAGTTAACTGTGGTTAAGAGGTTTCTTAAGGGAATTCTGCATACCAGACCTCCTATCAGACGTCCAGTCGCAGCCTGGGACATTAATCTTGTACTAGACATGCTCACTTGAAAGCCTTTCGAGCCTCTAGCTACCTGTGAGCTGAAATTTCTCACTTGGAAAATGGCCTTCCTAGTGGCCATTACCTCGGCCCGCAGGGTTTCTGAAATTCATGCCTTGGTTACAGACCTTCCGTATACTCTGTTTCATAAGGACAAAGTAGTTCTTAGGACCCATCCTAAGTTTCTCCCTAAGGTTGTTTCAGAATTCCATCTAAACCAACCTTTGGTTCCTACCTACTTACTTTGCGAACTTCCAAAATGGAGAGCATCTACCCTTCATTCTTTGGATGTCAAAAGAGCTCCGCGTTTCTATTTAGATAGAACAAAAGAAATTCGCAAAGCTCAACAACTGTTTGTTTCCTTCAGTGAGACCCGGCTGGGTCAGCCTGTTGCTATCAGATGCATCTCAGCATGGCTGGTGGCATGCCTTCACCACTGTTATTCCATGGCGCAGGTTAAGCTGGAAGGCAGAGGTGTACACTCACTCTACTAGAGCAGTCGCGGCATCCCTGGCAGAAATCCGCAACATGCCCATTGCAGATATTTGCAATGTGGCTACCTGGAGCTCAGTGCATACTTTCGTCAAGCACTATGCCCTGGATGTCCATGCCAGGTGACATCTTTCGTTTGGCAGAACCATCCTTAATGGACTTCTGTCCTAAATTTGTGAGCTCTTGGTCTTGCCTACCACCCTCTGGGGGGATTAATAGCTCGGTACTCTCCCATCAGTGTGAATGAGTGGTGGAGACTTTATGTCCAGGAAGATATGAAAATTACGTACCTACCGTAATTCTTGATCTTCTTGGATGAAGTCTCCACCACTCATTCACACGCCCACCCACCATCCCCCGAGCTCACCTCTGTTGTTGATCTTCATTCCCTCAATCTTTAGGCTGTGAAGACTTCTTTCTTTGACCCTTCTTATATGGGTCTTCCGGACTATCTTATGTCGGTTTTTGTTAGGCTATCCTTCTAGGTTAGTTACGCTGCACCTCCTCGGAAAAAAGGTACTGAGGTGGTTGGAGGGTCGATGCCGAGATAGTCATTGCCGCATGAGCCGAGGCTCGCGGCGTTGATCCTCGCGGCTCCATCTCTGGCGCCGACCCTCCTGCAAACAGTTTGCTCCCGCTGGGTCCTAGCGCCTCCAACGTAGATCCCATCAGTGTGAATGAATGGTGGAGACTTCGTCCAAGAAGATCAAGAATTACGGTAAGTACGTCATTTCCATTTTTTTCAGGTTTCTCCCAGTTCGGTATAATCGGGGATAAACCAAGGTTTATTTTTTATTTATCGGAGTTTTCTGACTAAAAAACTCCATTAGTTATGTTTAAGTTTATTAAATTTAGCTTGTTTTAAGAACCGCTAAGCCCGGTTCCTGAACCGATAGCGTCGGTTCATTTTACCTCGGTTCTGGGTTCCCCACTGGTTCCTCATCAGTTCCGGAACCGACCATAACTGTTAAATAAACTTTAAATGAAAACATTTTTTAGCGGTTGCAATTTTTAGCGGTTTTACTTTGTAAATGTCAGAAAAACTAAAAAGAAAATTGGTGATCCCGGTTTTAAACCATGTATTGAGTGTGGTGAAATGTTACAAAGCAAACATTCTTTGTTTTGCCTACCTGGACGTGAACATTAAAAGCAGAGTGAAATCTGCAATACATGTCCTGAGAAAATTATTTAAAAATGCCTGAATAAGGCTAAAGAGAAAACTATCACTACCTAAGCGTCCCTCTAGCTCTGACCATCTGACACCCTAAATTACCGTGGGTGAAACCACAACAATTACTGTAACTGCTGCCCCTGAGACGGGTATACAAGCAGTTCCTAAGAGGCTTGCCAAACCGGCTTGCTCCCCGGTTCCCTCAAAGAAATCAAACACAGAACCTCCTGCTGGACAGCATTTGGGAACTTCTGTGCCTTGCTGTAAAGCCTGACAACTCCTGCAGAAATTGCACAGTGAAAATTGTAAAACTTTTCAAGGAGGAAGTGTGGAAAAATGCCTGGAATGGCTAAAGAAAAAACTTTTAGGCTTATAGGGGCCGTCTGCTTCTCAGCAGCAGACCCCTGGAAAGCAGTATGTCTCCTCTGCTCAGTCTTCCTTTTATTTAAGAGGAAGAATATGTGATTATGATAAAATAGAGGAAGGGGAACCTATTGAATCTGAGGTTTTACCTGAACAAGAGTTGGGCTATTCCCACAGAGCATCTGAGGATTATTCCTCGCTTTTCATATTTGTGAGAAACGATTGGGCTGACACCTACTCTTCAGGAAAGATACTTTAAAGATTCTACAAATTCCAAGCTCTGTTTCCCCTCTTGAAAGGAGGCTGGATAAGAAATATCAGCTGGACAGGGAGAGAGGGAGCTGAATTTTTATTCTCACACCCTGTCCACCAAGAAGTAGTACAAGTGACAGCCTGTGTCAAGGCAAAAATATCCCTGGCATCCCATCCTCCTAACAAGGATTCCAGAAAAATTGACAACATGGCTTTCAAGCCTCTGATGCTCAATACGAAAAGTCACTATGGCAGTCTGTCCTTGCTATGGTAGTCAAGGCTCAGACTTCCCTGTCAGATAATCTAGCTGAAACAGTTAAGTTTGGTTTAGGAGCAGCTAAATACCAGTCAAATGGCTGCTGACTTTGACACTGCTGCCAGATGGATGGCAAATACAGTTTTTCAATGGAGGTTTGCCTGGCTGAGAGCCACAAATCTCACTCAGGATACCCAAACCAGGGCCATGTATTTCCCAGTCGAGGGTAATTCCCTCTTGGAGGAAAGATAAAGGTATACATGAAAAAGGTGGATGTATACAAAACCACCTATAGTAGCAATTCTGCAAAAGAAAGCTTCCCTGTCCACTAATACATATGGAAAGGGAGGCAGAGGCAGATCATTTCACATCAAGCCTTTCATTTATCAGGCCAGGGTTGTGCCTCAGTATCAGCAGTACCCACAACAGGGGTACTGCAGGCACCACAGTGAGTCAGGGATTGTCTCGCAGTTCAAATCCCTTCTAGCAGTTTAAAAAAAAAGTTTTAAAACCATCTACAGATGTAAAGAGAGAACTTCTGGAAAAGGAGGTTCAAAACCTGTTACTGTCAAACAGTGGAGCCTATCCTAGTACAGCAAAAGGTACCACAAAGAAAATCAGGAGTGCCGGCCTGTCTTAGACTTCAGGGGACTAAACAGGGCTTAACAAGGCCAAAGTTCACAATGATGACTTTGTCATTGATTCTGCCAACACTCCAAACAAGGGAACAGTTGGCATCACTGGACTTGGGTGCTTATTTCCACATCCCTATAAGGGAGTCTCACAGAAAATACATCAGGTTCATACTCCCATCAGGTCACTCTGTAAGAGTGTACACAGAGTGCTTGGCAGGGATTGTGGCACACCTTCATAGACAAGGTGTCACAGTTTTCCCATACTTAGATGACTGGCTGGGGGTTGTAAAATCAACCCAGCAACTGGGAGCATCTGCAACTCACACAGGGGCTCCTAGAGTCTGTAGGGTCCCTGATAAATCTAAAGAAGTTCTGTTCTTCAGCCTGTTTGGCACTACTGTTCATAGGAGCAGAGCTAGAAACCCTGCAAGGCAGGGCCTACCTGCCACTCGGCAGGGCAAGAGGTATTCCACTGATAGTGGGCTCATTCAGCCTGAACAAACCAAAAGCTGAATGACAGTTTCTTCAGCTACTGGCCACATGGCACCTCCCACTGGCATAGTCCTGGAATCCAGGTTATAGATGAGGGATATTTAGTTTCACCTTTGGGCTCACTGGGAGAAAGAACCTTCTTTCAAAACTTAATTCTGGCAACAAAAAACATTGTTACATGCCCTCCAAGGGTGGAAAGAAGAAACCTGGAGGAAAGGGGTTCTTTTTTTCAGCTAGAGTCCCCATCAGATGTATCTCTATTAGAGTGGGGTTCCCATTTGGGGGTTCACATCATCCAAGTGCAGAGTCAGTACTGCACACAAACCTGCTGGAGCCAAGTTTAGTGTTACTGGCACTAAAGGCTTTCACACAGCTAGTACATGGAAGGTGGTACAGGTCAGAACAGACAATACCACCACAATGTATTACACAAAGAAGCAGGGATGGATAAGGTCAAGCCCTTCCTGCACAGGACTCATAATAATATGGAGTCAGTCTAGGATGCTCCATTGGGGGATCCCCTGCAGGCTATTCACCTGCCAGGCAAGTACAATACCTTGGCAGATACCCTGACTCAGATCAACTAATCCCATCATGAATGGGCCTTGGACAGTCAAGTGGTGCAGGTAATCTGTAGGAGGTAGACTTGTTTGTGTCCCACCAGACCCACCACCTGCCATAGTACTATGGCAGACCACCAGATACGGGAACAATTCCCCTGGATGCTCTTGCTCTGGATTAGTCAGGGAAGCACCTACAACTTAGTCTGGTTCAAGGTCATTTGGCATTCATCTGCATCCCCCTCCCCCGGGTCGTGCCAGAAAATAGGCAGGATTTGTCTAGTGCACTTACCCATTCAACAAAAGCTAAATAAATAAAACAAATAAATGCTCTTCCTCCTTCCCTCTGGTGTAGAGAATTTCTTAAGCTCAGGTCCCAGGTTAGCATCAGTGACCTTGATAGCACCAGACTGGGCCAGGCAGCCATGGTACTGTCTGTTACTCTCCATGTCTGGGTCTGAACCAATACACCTTC
Organism: Neoceratodus forsteri; assembly: GCA_016271365.2. Taxonomy (NCBI): domain Eukaryota; kingdom Metazoa; phylum Chordata; order Ceratodontiformes; family Ceratodontidae; genus Neoceratodus; species Neoceratodus forsteri. The sequence goes on from CM057453.1 coordinate 140,380,918, forward strand.
CTCCGAGGCACAATCTGCTAACCTCCAACCAAGGGAGGCTCCTGTACCCAAACCTCAGGTCACTCAGACTCGAGGCATGGCTCTTGAGGGCCTACAATATGTAGGCTTGTATTTTTCTGAAAGTGTCTTGGACATTTTTGGTTGTTACAGGAAGCCCTCTATTAAGAAAATCTATGCTTTAAATGGAAAAGGGTTTTTCTGTTTGGTATTCAACTGGGAACTGGTACCAGCACATGCTGGGGTCCCAGCTGTGCTTGATTATCTTACCTATTTACATTCATTGGACTTGCAGTCCAGCACCCTAAAGGTCCACCTAGCTGTAGCATCTGCCTGAATATCAGCTGGACAAAATGTTTCAAGTGGCTCCAGATCCTGTCTCTGAAAGGCTCTTTAAGGGCTTGGCCCATAACAGTACAGGCTGTTGTCCCAGCTGTGCTGGACTTTCTTACCTATTTGCATTTACTGGGCTTTTGCAGTCCAGTACCTTAAAAGCAGATAATTACATTTCAGTGGATAGAATGTTTCTCTGGCCTCAGACCCTGTCTTTAAAAGGTTCTTTAAAGGCCTAGGCCATTTGCACACACCCTCACAGGGAACCGGAGCCAGCATGGTACCTAAATGTGTTTATAGTTAGGCTCATGGATTCCCCCTTTGAACCTATGTTTTCAGCTTATTTGAGATATATCACATGAAAAATTGTTTTTCCTTATGGTAATGACTTCTGTCGGAGGAATTAGTGAGCTCCAGTCTCACTGCATTGAACATGACTACATTTCATTCCACAGAGACGAAGTGGTCCTGAAAACAAACAGGGAGTTTCTTCCTAAAATGGTTTCTGACTTCCAGTGAACCAAACTATTACCATACCTTTCTTTTTCACTGAACACTTTGGTTCAAGTGAAACAAGTCTTCATAGTTTGGTCATCAAAGAGCCCTTAGCTACTACTTGACAGCCACTACAGTCCATAGGCAGAACAGAAAACAGCTGTTCCTGACCTATAAAATGTGGGAATGGGTGACTCAGCATCAAAAGGTCCATTTCTTGTTGGACAGTATCCAGTTTTTGTTACTCTAGGGATGAAAAGGAGCCCTCAACAAGGTTGAGAGCCCATTCTACAAGGGGCACAACTGCTACCACAGCAGCTTTGGGGGATGTTCCCATGGTGGACACCTGTAAAGCAACTACCTGAAAAAACAGTACTCACCTTAATGAAGCACTATAGCCTGCATATTCACTCCAGGGGTGATGCTAGGTTTGGCACAGCAGTCCTGCAGAATCTGTTTCCAAAATAAAGTTCTGTGCCCGCCTCCAGTGGTACTGCTTTGTAGTCTGCATAAAGTTATGAATTACCTGAGTATTACTGGGATTAGAAGAAAATATTACTTACCATAGTAATCTTGTTTCTTCCCACTGATACTCAGGTATTCATAACTCTCTCGCCTCCCTTCCAGAACTTTAGCCTCTGCACTCCTACATACTGTGCTCTCAGGGGTATAAATGCAATTTTGGCACATGTGTTGTGATTGTGTTCACTGTTGTTGTTCCCCCTTGTCAGGTGATTCTAACATTCAGGGGTATTCTTTCATATGTTATGCCCTCCTGTTGGAGGCCTTTTCTGTGTGTTAAGGGAGTTCCTACTAGAATTATTATTATTATTATGTTCAGTATTGTTACTATTAGTGTTACAGTTAGTCCTCGTGTGCCTGTCTTTCCAGGCTTCTAGGAGATCTGAGGGGTTTAGCGCTAAGGCAGTTAGTAGAATGCAGCATTTGAAAAGTGGCTAATGCAAAAGATTCCATCATTTGCATATGTTCCATCTCTTTGGGCAGTTGTACCTAGAAGGCTTACTGCATAAAGTTATGAATACCTGAGTGTCACTGGGAAGAAACAAGATTTCTATGGTAAGTAATTTACTCTTCCTGATCAACCTTTTGTGGGACACAGAGTCAAACACCTTGCTGAAATCCAGATAGAGGACGTCTACTGCTTGGCTCCTGTCTACTGTATTAGTGACTCAATCAAAGCAGTCAATCAGATTCGTTCAACACGATCCCCCCCACCCATGAACTCTTGCTGTCTCGCATCCTAGAGACCATGCTTCTCTAGATATTCTATGAACCTTTCCTTAAGTATGGTCTCTATGAACTTGCACATGATTGAGCTCTGACTGACTGGTCTGTAATTCCCTGGGTCATCCTTAGGACTGCTTTTGTGGAGGGGTACCACATGTGCTGTTCTCCATTCCTGCAGTATCATGCCTGACTCCAGTGAACTATTAAATAGGCCTATCAGTGGCTCTGCCTGTTCCTCAGCCAGTTCACTTTGTGCCTTTGGATGTACTCTGTCCGGGCGTGGTGAGTTGTCCACCTTCAGTGCTAGCAGCCCCTCTCTCCCTCACTCTATACTCATCTATCACTACATCTGTGTTCCCCTCCCCCCCCCGCTCCTCTTCTCCCTCCTGAGGGCACTGGTTCACCCTTCTCACTGGTGAAGATGGAACAGAAGTATTCATTTAGTATCTCTTCTTTTCCCATTATCCTCCACCCACTCCTTCCCTTTCTTAAGCCTAACAATCCTGTCCTTCTTGTCCCTTTTCTCACTTATATAGCGAAAGAAGGCATTCTTTCCCTTCTTAATTCCTTCAGCTGTCTGCAGCTCCTTCTATGCCTTAGTTCACTGGACTTCCTTACTCGCCTCAGTAGCCAACCTTAGGTAATTTTCCCTATCCACCTCTCTCTTGGTCTTCCTGAATTTTCTATAGGCTAACCTCTTTTCCCTAACTGCCTGGGCGACCCCAGAAGTGAATCAGCTGGGTGCTTTGGCCCTTGTGTTCTTCTCCCCTGAGCCCAATGCAGTCCTCTGTGGCAACCAGTATTTGTTCCTTAATAAGGAACCACCTTTGGTCCACTCCCATATCTGCTCCAATGCCTGCAACACAGCAAATGGCGTGGAGCTACTGTAGCTGCCTGCAGAATCGAATGTGTTTGGACTGTTCTCCCCAACACTAATTTCAAAAATCGTATTTTTATAACTTATTTCTAAGTAAAAGTTCTTTTAGTAGGTGGATTACCTACTTCATGGTTCCAGCAAACTTTGAGAGAATCCAGAGTTGATTTGAGATGGGGAACCTTAAAAAAATTGCTCTGGAAGGTGGTGGAACAAGGGGCCAGCAGCAACCTGGACCTAGCATGAGTTTGATAGGAGTGGTAGCAACCAGCAATGATGTCCTTGTAGCAGTTTGAGCCCTAGAGCAAAGACTGATCACTTTGAACCAGAAAGTATTGGATTTTCAGGGCTGTTTACAAATGTGTAAAACTGTCCTCTGTAGCTGATTCAGAAGTCAAAGAGGTGGCAGGCACTGCTTTGGATGTCACACCCACCACAACGGGGCTCATCAAAGACAAGTGGGCCCTTTGGTATCGGTTAGCAGCACTTGAGAATTTTGTTAGGGCTAACAACAATCAGATTTTGGCCTCCCTGAAGCTGTTGAAGGGGAGGACCCCGGAGACTTCACAGATAAATGGTTGGTACACAACCTTAAGCTCGATCCAACATCTGAGGTTTATAGAGCTTATATCTAACTTCCAGTAAGAGACTGGACCCTACCAGGGGACCTAGAACTCTCCTAATAGTACTTGGGAGAGTCCAGGAACGGGACCGGGTGTTGGCAGCAGTGCACAGTGTTAGTCCTTTGGAGTCAGTGGAGGGAGCGAAGATATCCCTCTATCCAGATTTGAGATATGCCACTCAAGACAGGCGCAAGGCATTTAATGCCATTCGCTCACCACTAACAGCACTCAGAGTTACTTTTCCCAGCAATACCCCACCCACCTTAGTGGTTTATGCAGGTAAGCAATACATATTTTGGGACCCTCATGATCCTGGTAAGCTAATGGGGAAAATAAGGTTGGATTTTTGAGAAACGGGTGCAGTTGCAGAAAATGAAACTGTGTACACTTTTACTTTATGCATTTTATTTCCACAGACTGCACCACTGTGAGTAGTGGCTGGGATGGGGAAAGTGAGGGAGCCATGGTGGGAGCACCAGAGATACATGCCCCCGGTAGGAGAGTAAGTCTCTCAAACCAGAAAACTTGTTACTTTTGAAATTTGAACCTGGTATCTAAGATGGCATCTACCACATGGCGGTTCACCCACTTTACCCACACATGCCGGCATCCTGTACTCAGCTGTAATGCAGATCCACAGTGGTGCATGTCTCATGCCCTCTAGGGACTTCTGTTAAACCTGATGTTGGACACTGATTAGGACATGAACATCTTGATCTAGCCATGTATTCGCTCTGTTGCTGTACTGATCGAAGGTCAGCTTAACTTTTTACAGTTCTATGTAGATCTAGTAATGTTTTACTATGATAATGTTGCTGACTCTTATAATGTTTCCAGTAAATGGAGACTGGTGGCTTGGCTACCACAGTCGCATGTTGTATTTACTTCTTTTGAACTGAGATTTGTTCTGGATGAGGGTCTTTAACACGTTGTCTGTGTGACTTTTTACTCTTCACCTTTTCTAGGATGATGGCCACAAAGCTAAATACTATAAGGACTGTGAAATATCATATGGAAGACAAGTTATTTCCTTTTGTGGCAAACAATAGCTATGCGTACAGTTACATTTGGGACTTTTATTTTGTAGTAGACTACTAGTATGTGCCCCTAGCATGTGATCTTACCCTGGATAGCCAGATTCTTATGTCCTGCTGTAAGAAGGTATATTAAAACCCATATGTACAACTACAAGTTGTAAGGTTTGTTCTTTGAAACTAATCAGAATAATTTACAGATTACAACACACCAAATGCAGAAGTGATGAAGAAATGGTAGGTTTTGCCAGTGATAGATGCTGCAGCCTCCTCAGTGTTCAAGCCATCATTTCCTGTATTGGGAGAAGCTACGTTGGCCAGTGCGATCGACAAATGAGTAGATGCAGCATGCTGTCACATTATTTCTTTTGTTCTCAGGTGACACCTTGAAAGTCGCATCAGCTTTTGTTCAGAGAGTAGGAAGTTTATGTGACTGGATTATCTTATTGGCAGATGGCCTACCAGAGGATTTTTTGATACAAATTGTAGTCCATTTAGTAGATATGGCAGTTTCCTTTTTGAGAAACTGTCTTGTAGGTCTTCTGTGGTCGTCCATTTCTTGAGAATGTCAGCCTACTGTATTGCGGTAATCAGGGCTTTATGGTCAAGACCCTGATCAGGGATAAACTCCCTGAGAATCAGCTACTTTAGGTTTCATATAAATGTGAATAATTGTTTGGTTCCATGTTAGGTGGCATATTGAAAGCCATGAAAAACAGGAAAGTTTTGGTCCCAAGGGCCAAGAGTTAGTACTTTTTGAATAGGAACTTAAGGGACTGAGGTTCCAGTTCAAACCTTTCCTTTCAGGGATATGGAGGAGTCTATAATAGCAACAGCTTTGCTGATGGTAAACTCCAGCAACGTAAGGGATTCTATTCCTGTTGATATTTCAGTGGAACTAACCACAACATCAGCTATTCAGCGTGAAGGTTTGCAGGTCCTTCTTTGTCTTGTATCGTGGGGGAGTGGGGAGGAACCTCTATCTAGAGGCTCGACCAGTGGCCCCAGACCTCATCTGATACGTGGATGCTGGACATAAGTTTTCAAAGCTATACATTAGGGTTCTTTTTGCTGTGCTTAGAGGGACATTTAAGCCAGTCTCCAGTTTCAAAAAATTTCAGGAAATTCCTAGCAGTGGATCAGACCTTAGATCCACCTGCACAGCACAGAAACAACAATTCTGGTTCCACCCCTAGAGAGAAAAACTGGTTTCTACTCATTTAGCTTTCATTTTCATTTTTAACTATACCATAGAGCAAGATGAGCTACATAGCCCATTTTCACAAGGGACCATTTGTACAGAATAGATACAGGGTACAAAATATTACATTTCTTTTGTGATTTCCAAGAAATCTTGGGCTTTTTCTGGACTCTGGACACCAAGAATCTTAATACCTTTGTCAGACTAGACAAGTTCAAAATGGAATTTCTCAGCTCTATAACAAGAGAGGTTCATCAAAGGGACTTCTGGTGTCCAGCGACCTGCTGAATGCATATCTACACATCTTGATGCAGTGCGCCCATCAGACATTTCTGAGGATGGTGATTCAAGGACAGCACTTTCAGTACCAGGCCCAGCCTTTTAGACTGACCTCGGCTGCAGTGGTCTTCAGAAAAATCTTAATTATAGTAGTGGCACATCTCTGTAAAGAGGATCACCACATGTACCCCTGTCTAGGTGTTTTTTTTTTTTTTTGATCAGAGCATCATCAGGGTCTCTAGCTCATAGGTTAGTTCAGAGGACATTGCATGGTTAGATGGTAAACAAGGCGTAGAGTTCTCTTCAGCCTACTCAAATTTTGAATGTTTGGGGGATAACTTTCTCAAAGACCTAATTCCAGTTTTTCTCTCCCAGTAGAGATTAGAGAATCACATCTCAGAGATGCACCAGGTCAAAAATCAGAGAGTTTTATCAGCTCATTTGTGCTTCCAGATTTTGGGCCTGGTGACAGCCTCCAATTGCTTGGTTACCTGGACTGAACTGCATATGAGACAACTCCAGGCCGTGTACGGTTGATTGGTCCCCGGACAAAATGTCACGGTCAAAATAACGCGGACATTTCGTCACGGGAACAAATTAAAGCCGTTCATTTGGTCGATGCTTCAACTCGTAGATATGTAGTTAGGTCGCCGTTAAAAAAAGGTACTTGGACAAATAGTCGCAGCATCCAGCCCGACCCAGCTGACCGCACCAACAGTGAAACAGGCACTCAAGTAAGAAAAAAATAAAATGTTTTGAGTCAGTGTAAGACTCTCTGGAAAGGTCCTAAGTGTATGGTTTTCTGTTTGATTAGATGTTTTTTATCCGTGGAAGACAGTTTGCTGAGGCACTCGGAATAAATGGTGAATATTGCCAGAGTACTACTACTTCTGTTGAGTGTTTCTCTGCTGAGTTTTAAGTAGCACTGACCCTTGGAACTTCAGTTTGTCTTGACTGGAAGTGAGAGGCACAAATTCGCAACAGCAGCAAGTGGCAGTCTGCATAACACTCCAGCAGAGAACTCTTGACTAGATGACTGCAGCACAGCTTGATATACAGCTCTATAGCTGTGCTTTCCAGGGGACCAGCAGTCAGCAGTGCCTGAGACTGCAGGACTCAGAGGCAAGTCTAAAAGCAGCTGGAGCAGCTCTGCCATTGCTGGTCTCTGAAGCTCTATCGATCATCAACAGTACGCAGGAATGCAACTCCTCTTTACTTATATTGTCGCCGTACATCAGCAAACAGAATGTTGCAGGTATCTGGTTGCGGTCACTACATTCTGCCTGCTACCTGTTGTACCGGTGACAATATTACATTTCGACGAGATCGGCGCTACGATTGGACCACGACGAATTGACTGTATGCCCTCCAGGCACATCTTCTGTCTTTTCATCTCCAGTTTCAGAACAGTTACACCTTCAAGTGTGGATTCCATGATCAGTCCTCCAGTTGCTGGAAGAGTGTAAGAACATACTGTAACTCCCCTTGTAGAGATTCTCCTGGCTGCAGACAATAGCCAGACAGGATGGGGGCTATTCTAAATCAGATCCCAGTACAGGGGTTATGGACCCCCACTTACAGGGGTTATGGACCCCCACGTACAGGAATCTCCATGTTGATGACACAGTCTTCCTGACATTGTTTCATTTCCAAGGCCAGATCAGATGTTCGTTGGTGAAAGTCTTATCAGGTGAATGGGTAAGTGGGTCATAGTTGCCTGCATAAAGAATTAAGATGGCACAAGATGTAAATTGTTGCTCACCGAGGCAGCTGACAGAGATGTACAAGGTTTTCAATTGGGCCAAAGCAAGTTTTGAGTCTAGAAACATAGAATCTGTCAGCAGAAAAGGACCACTTGGCCCACCCAGTCTGTCCAGATGATCACTATCTAGTCTGTCTCCACAGACCTTAACTGGTCTCTGGCGACTTTCCCTCCTCCCTGCCTATTTACTAATATTCCTCTATGTCTGTCCACACATGCTTGAATCCCCTCACAGTTTTCGCCTCCAACACCTCTGCTGGTAGTCTGTTCTAGGTGTCTGCCATTCTTTCAGTGATGTAGTACCTCCTCACATCCCTCTTAAACTCCCCCACTTCCAATTTTGCTGCGTGCCCTCTGGTCCTGGTGCTATTTCTCATGTGAAAGAGACTCCCCTCCTGCACCCTGTTTATCCCTGTGAGGTACCTGCATGTCTCTGTTACGTCCCCTCTAGCTCTCTTCTTTTCCTTGTGTACATGTTGAGATCCCTTGGTCTTTCCTCATAGGGCTTTTGGTGCAAACCCTGCACCATTTTAGGTGCCCTCCTCTGGACTGCCTCCATCCTATTTCTTTTCTGAGGTGTAGCCTGCAGAACTGAACGCAATAGTTCAGGTGGAGTCTCATCAGCAAGCAATATAGTAGCCACACCATTTCCTTCCTCCTCCTCCTAGAGATACCTCTCCCTATGCACCCCAATATCCCACTGGCCGTACCCACTGCTTTGTCACACTGGCTTGCCACTTTAAGGTAATCAGATATGATGACTCCAAGGTCCCTTTCCTTCATTTGTTCATTTTCATTTTTTTAATTTTAACCAGGAAGTGGACTGGGCATAACCCATTTTCAGCCACTCCTGACGCTTAAAACATGATACAAACGATACAGTACATCATACATTATGACTCACATTCCTGCTTAATTACTCCCCCCACTCCCATCCTTTATTTATTGTTGACGGGTAAGTGCACTAGACAAATTCTGCCTATTTTCAGGCACAACCCGTGGGAGGGGGATACAGATGAATGCCAACTTGACCTTGAACCAGATTAAGCTGTCGGTGGTATTTTTAGTGAATGGGGGGAAATTTGGCCTGGGGCACCAGGGAAATTCCCCTAGTCTTTTCGAAAAGTGCCATGGGATCTTTTAACATCAACCTGAACTACCACCAGAACAGGCAGATGGGACCTCGGTTTAACGTCTCATCTGAAAGACGGCACCTCAGGAGTGCTGCACCCCCACCCCCATACTGCACTACAGTGTCAGTGTTGGGATTTAACCCAAGTGCCTGATGTGGGGATAGAACCCACAGCCTTCTGATCTCCCGGCTTCAGAGGTGAGTGTGCTACCTACTGAGCCACCGACACTGTCATACCTGTACTGTTCTCCTCAGTTCCTATGCTCTAGATGCATGATTTTGCACTTTTTGGCATTGAACCCCATTTGCCATGCTCTTGACCACTCCTCGAATTTCCCAAGATCCCTATGCATTCTCATCACCCCTTACTGAGTGTCCACCCTATTACAGATTTTGGTGTTATATGCAAAAAAACATATCTTCCCTTCTGCATTTTTACTTATGAAGACATTGAAGAGGATCAGTCCCAGTACTGAGCCCTGTGGCACCCCAATGGTCACTGGCCCATCATTAGAGTGAATGCCATTAAGTACCACCTTCTAGTACCTGTCCGTTAACCAGTTTCTAATCCAGTTCACCACTTTAAATCCCACGCATATGGCACTCAATCTCTTTATCATTCTCCTGTGTGGTACAGTGTTGAAGGCCTTGCTAAAGTCCAAATAGGCCACATCCACTGCCCTCCTTTGATCTATTGCTCTGGTCAGCCAGCCAAAGAAATCAATCAGATTCATCGTGCGTGACCCCCAAAATGAATCTATGCTGCCTGTGGTATTGCAGCCCATTGGATTCAAGATACTCTACCATCCTCTCCTTCAACAGGTTTTCCATTAATTTCCCCACTACTCAGGTGATGCTAACCATCCTATAGTTGCTAACCTTCTCCTTGCTGCTGCTGTTACATAGCGGGACCACTTCTGCTCTCCTCCAGTCCTCTGGAACCATGCCTTTTTTCAGTGAACTGTCAAATAAGGTCGTCAGTTGGGCTGGTACCACCTCCCTGAGTTCCTTTAGTACCCTTGGGTGTATCTCGTCCTGTTCCATTTCATTGCCCACTTTCAGAGTTACAAGTTCCTTCAGGATCTTTTCCTCTAAAAATGGATATGTGTCCACCTCCCCACCCCCACTGTTCCATCTGCTCCCTGATGGTTCATCTCCCTCACTCTATTGTGAAGACTGAGCAGAAGTATTAGTTCAGGATGTCTGCTTTTTCATGGTTCTCTTCTGCCCAGTCTCCTCCTGACACACTCTGTATCCTAACTATCCTTACCTTTCCTTTTCCCACTTATGAACCTGAAGAAAGTCTTATCCCCCTTTAGCTACCTCTTTGACTGTTCCTTCTTTTTTCTGTACCTTTGCTCCCCGACTGTCTTTCCTGCTTCCCTCTGATTTACTTGGTACACGTCCCTGTCTTCCTCCCTATGTGTTTGCTTATACCTCCTGAATGCCACCCTTTTTCCTTCACCACCTTGGCCGCTTCTCAGAGAACCATAAGTCTTATTGTTTATTTTTTTTTTTTTGCTTTTGCTTTTACTCACTTCCTTCATATAGATTTCGCTTGCGTTAATTATGCATTTCCTTATTTTTCCCCACTGTGCCTCTACCCCTCCCTAGCAATCCCCCCTACCAGGCGGTTTCCGTGGCTGTCTCCCATTTCTTTTAAATCTGTCCTCCTGAAGTCCAGGACCCTCATCCTCATGCAGTTTGCCTCTGTTCCCATCTTAATGTTAATCATACTGTACGGTGATCACTTGTGCCCAGGGGGACTGCCCACTATGACATCTGCAGTGCTGTCCCTGTTTGTAAGCACCAGGTCCAGCACTGCCCATCCCTAGTAGGTTCACAGACTGTCGGTCTGAGAAATGCCCCTTGTAGGGTGTAGAGTGCCCTGCACCTTGCCAAAGCTGCAGTCGGAAGGGTCCTTCACATCTGGCAGACTAAAGTTACCAACTAGCTGTACACTTTCAGCAGTCACCTGTGGATATTTTTTTTGCCATGTTCTCCTTTTAAGGTTATATCCAAGAAGTCTGTTTCTGTTTTCTCTACCTTGTATGTTACTCCAAGGCCAAAATTAAACAAAAACAGGGGTCAGCACTCCCCCAACCATACTGTTCTGGCTGATGCACTAAGATGTGTAGCTTGATCTCTGCTTCATTTATATTCATGCAAATCTGCAAACAATGCAAAGAACATCAGACTTCAAACAGCATTTTGGAGCTCTGGCAAGATGGCAGACTGCCACCACTTCTCCACCTAACATTTCGCTCTTCCCTTCCCCCAAGCTTTTATGAAAACTGTGGATAAGTGAATTGAAAGAGGACTCTTTATCTAGTACATTAGCAACGCTACAGTGACAAGCATTTGTCAATGCCACATGTTTGCTTGCTGGCATTGGCATTGGTAGTGTAGAAGTTAGAGAGCTGCATAATAGGAATGGCAGTGAAGTATTGAACTGAAGCCAACCCCACCACCACGCTGCAGAGACTGGCAGGCATTGGGGTGTGCCTTTGGGTCGTCAGGCATAACTGCCACACCATTTCACCACACCCTACCCTGCAGACACTGACTAGTGCCACGGTGTGCCTTGGGGTCTTTGGCCCTTATGCTCACCCCATTCCATCAGGAAATACGGTGAGATGGGTCCTGTATAGGAGAATGGGGTGAACTTTTGAGGCCGAAGAGTCCAAGGCACACCTCGATGCCTCTCACTGGCTGCAGGGTGTGGAATGGTATGAGCATTACAGGCGAGAATCCCAAGTCACACCCCGATGCCTGTCAGTCTCTACAGGGTGGGGCGTCATGGTCGAAAACCCTAACACCTCAGGCATTCATTGGCATTTTCACTCCAAATTTTCAACATGGGTTTTTTTGAGACCCCCACCTTATGAACAGTGGCAATATCAGTTTGTTGGCTGAAAGCTGATTTCGCACAGCGACTACACCATTTGGCACCACAGGTGCGAAAACACATTTCGAACAGGATGTGAAAAATGACAGCTGTACTGTTCATGGGGAGGTACAAAAAATGGCAATGTTGAAAATCTGCAGTGAAAATATTAAAAAACTGGTGAAGTCACAGCATGTCGTGAAAATGCACAACACACCCATAATGCAATTAGTTTGGGGATTTTTTACAGAAGATTGTCAACACAGGGATTTTGGAACCTCCGCTCATGAACAGTGTCACTGTGATTTTCTTAATCTGTCCCGAACAGTGATTTCCCACAGCGATCACGCATTTTTGCGCTGGAAGTGCGAAAACACATTTTGGCCATGGTGTGAACAATGACAGCTATACTGTTCTTAAGGAAGTGTGGAAAAATGCCAGTGGTGAAAATCTTGACTGAAAATATTAGAAATCCATGAACTTACGTGGGTGCGTGGAAACTGCGCAATGGTCACTCGTAACACAGTCATTTTATGGACTTTTTTCACCAGATTTTTAACATAGCCATTTTAACACCTCTGCTCATGAACTGTGTCACTGTGATTTTCTTAATCTGTCCTGAACATTGATTGCGCACACGGACTGCGCCATTGTGCGCTACATGGATGGAAACATGTTTTGAGAGATGTGAAATGTGGCAGCTGCACTGCTCATAAGGAGGTGTGGTAAAATGGCAGTGTTGAAAATCTGGAGTGAAAATATTGAAAATTTGCAAACTTACGAAGTGCGTAGGAACAGCGCAACGTTGTTAAAAATAATTTAGAATTTTTCACCAAATTTTCAACATAGGGTTTTGAGGCCTACCTCATGAACTGTGACACTGTCATTTCGTAAATCGGTCCCGAAAGGTGGTTCCGCGCAGTGACAGCAAAATCACCTTTCGGGCCCGATTAACAAAATGACAGTGACAGAATTCATGAGATGGGGTCCCAAAAACCCCATGTTGAAAAGTTGGTGAAAAAATTCCCCAAAATGCCCGCGATATGCAGCAAAGTTGAAAAAACTGTATTTATTCCATTGCACAGCTTACCAGCATTTCTTCAGTTCGCGGTCGGCTTTGAAGAGTGCAGACATGTTCCTGGTCCACCGAAGATCGTCGCACTGGACTCCAGAGGTAAGTATGGGGTGAGGGGATGGGGGAGGTAGTGCACAGAGGTGGTGTATGCGGTGGGGGAGGGAGTCAGGACAGTCAGCAAGGAAGGTTTTTCTTTCAGGTTTTTTTTTTTTCCTTAGACGACACGGGACTTGTGCCAGCTGGAGTGGGCTCAACATATGGCAGCTGGAAGGCTGTTTGGGGGCAGTGGAGCCGGCGGAGATTGGGCACCCGTCGCCATATGGACTGTTGGCACACTGGGGTGGGCTCCCAGCGTGGCACCCGGTAGTCTCCCTGGGGGGAACAGTGGAGCCGACAGATTGGCACCCCCCTTAGGCCATACAGATCTATTGCCACGCTTGGGTGGCCTCCCAGCATGGCGCCTGGAACTCTGTTGGGGGGGAGTGCAGCAGAGCCAACGGGGGATTGGGCACCCCCATCAGCCATACAGTGTGTGTGTGGGGGGGCAGGAAGCATGAGCACACAATATGCGTGTGTGTGTGTGTGTGTGTGAGAGGAGCGCATGAACACGCGATAGCTTATCGCTGCTCACTGAAGTGTAGCTCTCCCTTTGAACTGTACGGCACTGCATTTTCAACTGCTGTCATAGACAGCTGCAGCATTCATTGACGAACTGTGGCTGTGCCTGCAAACATACAGACTGAATTGGAAGACATGGTGCCACACCTCCGAAAACTCGGATGATGGCAGTATGTTTCTTGCACATGCGTGCATGGAAACAAAAATGGCTGAAGGCAGCACGAGCAACTCAAAGTCAGGGGAGAGCTTTGGCCTGAGCACAACTATCAAAAAGACTTCTGACAAGTATTAAACTAAAAAACAAAAGAAAAGACTTCTGACAAAGCTCTGGGAGGGGTGGAGCACAACGTTAGGTGAGCTAGTGATGGTGGTCTTCTGTCTTACCAGAGCTCCAAAAAATGCTGTTTGAAATCTGATGTTTACACCATTTGCGAATTTGCACAAATATAAATGAAGCAGAGATCAAGCTACATGTCTTAGCGCATCTCGTTTTGAATATAGTCAGGAAGACCTAACAGTACAGTTGGGTGAGTGCTGACCTCTTTTCTTTGTTTACTGTTGTTCCTGTTGAGGCTAGACTTCCCCATTCCAGGTGCACCTTCCATTCATGGTAGCTAAGGCCAAGATTATTGTCATGCAGTTGTTCAGCAGAATCTGTTGCCCTTGTTGGTTTCCCTTCCACATGCAGACAATGTCAGTATATCTATAGCATAAGACAACTTTGACTGTGTGTGAGAAATCTTCATGGTATACAGTTTCAAATTCCCAAAGTCCCCTAAACAGGTTCACACATGATGGAACCATATAAGTCCCCACGATGGTTGAAGCGCTTGGGCTGAGGGAAGGCGATATCTGGTAATATCCACTGATGTGAGCTTGTTGGTAAAATGTGCTCTGCACTACTACTATTTGTAAAACAATATGCACTTTAAAAGGCAGGATAGAGAAATAATTTGTTGCAATAGCCGTTGTCAGTTATTTCTGTAAGTTGCACGTACTGGAATTGCCACACTACTTCATTGAAAATGCAGCAATCTGCACAATATGCACTTTGCCCTTTATGCATCTGAATGAATAAACCCTGCTGACTAACCTTTACTACAGCATTTTAAGTGTCTTCTTGATGGAACGTGTGCTGTATATATAGGTATTATTTGCAGGGGATGTGCTTTAGTATTTAGAACCTGGGGAAACATCTTTGTGGAATGGATGCTGAACTTTGATATGCTCACTAGACAGTCCTGTTCTCCAGCACCGCCCTGCTGTTATTTTAAGCAGCTAATGCCAGGTACTGTAGTGGAAAGCTTTCATTATTTTACAATCAGAAACCACCACAGTGCTGCAATCAAGACATCTGGGGCTAGCCCGGTGGTGCTGAGGGTTGAGGCGCTGGACGCCACACCTCACACCACACCAACGACCCAGGTTCAGGAATGGACTTAGGACATCGGGGGCTGGCAGGGGAAGGAAAGAATTGAGCATCTGTAGGACTGCTCTTCTATCCTCTCCTGGGGTGAGTTGTGGGGTAGCCTCACTTTATAGTGGTCCCCGGTGGAGACAGGGAGCACTACAAGAGCAGCACAATAGAGGGCACAAGGGAAAACGTGAAAATGGCACTCATGCCATGTGTATGACTGTGACCTCGCCTCCCCGCGTTGCTCAGCCAGGATGCCACCGATACTACATGTCCACGCCCCACATAGATACAAGGGAGTGCCTACGTGCACTCCGGTCTCCCCTCCCAATAGCCCCTAGGGCAGGGGGGCCCCCCAGCAAAGGGATACGTCCGGGATAATGAAGGCGATGGAGAAGCAGGATGGTTGACCAGGGAAGTGGCAATGGGAGAATGACTGCCCGAAGGAGAGGATGACTGAGTACGGTGAGGAGGAAGGTGGTAAGAATATGCCAAAAAAAAAAAAAAAGACATCTGGACCAACAGTGCAGAACAGAGCTATAAATAACAGTCAGAAGCAACACATTCTTCTAGTGGTGGTCCATGAGACAGCAAGTACAGTATATAAAAAGCAAAGAAGGCCTCTAACCTCCTTGCTAGGGGGAATTTCTGTTTAGCTTAATGGTTACCGTTACTAACTTTTTGACTGCAGTGTTCCAGATTTGATCTAAGTAAAGGCTGGAGAGACATCTGCCTGTGTAGAGGGGACATACGTTAAAAGCTGTACAATAAACACTTGCACCACAATTATGCTATGCCCAAAGGGGGCTGCAACCCTTATTTGCTGAGTCACAAAACACATTGCAACCATGTTGGGATGGAAGCAGGGGTTTCCCTGCAAATTGCCGTTAGGGCCATGTACAAAGCAAGGCAACTCTCACAAGCCCCATCATAGTAGCATTTTGTGAAAACAGTGCCTATAGAGCTGTTATAGAGAGCTTGTGGGGTCTCATAAAGCTATAATGGGGCTTGGGAGAACTGGAGGGGTGGAGATTGTCACAGGTTCATAGTCATCATTAAACCACATGGGGGAATGTGGATGGGAAATCCACTGTACACCAGGGATTAAAAGGATACCAGTGTGTGTGTGTGTGGGGGCAGCTGCACCACCAAGGGAGGCAACAAGTCACCAGGAGCAGTGGATCTGACACTGGCGTAGAAGTGGACCCAGTGTTACAGGACAAGAAGGTGGGTAGCTTGGGAGGGGGGGACTTGAACACAGAACCAGTCCCAAGTGGCACTATGCATGGAATATCACCGTACTGCTGCTGTTGTGCCATGTACAGTGCTCAAGGGGTGTCTCCAACCAGTGTGTTAGCGGGTGGAATGCTCATTTGCACCAACATCTGGCAGACCATTTTAAATTGCAACAATATTGCAGGGAAGACTCCTTCTCCCATAGACCTTGCCCTTCATTTGTGCATAGAGAAAATGGGTGGCGGTGCATTAGGGAACCTATTTGCACCACGTTTTTACACTACTATCAGTTGCTACTGTGAGTGGGGCCCCAGATGTCAGCTGGTGGGGGAGGGGCTAGGGCATTACTCAAAACTAGCAGCTTCTTTATGTAATAAGTAACATTGTTTGGTGGCCATTGTAATCTTTTTTTTGTTCTATTACTCCTTAGACCACCATTTTTCCTGGGTGTGTCTAAGTTCTTCTACCATCCAAAAGTCCTGTCTAGGGTATCTGTGTAGCAATCCAAAGAGCCTTACTTGAGGAGTAGTCACTCACAGAGAATATTGAATACTAAACTACAGTTGTACAGTCCTGTCCGCCCTGACGAAGTGGTTGGAGTCGTCATGAAACATTGGTGGGGTGACACAGGACCAGGGACACAGTGGTCATTTGTTAAAATAAAAAGATTTTGTATTTTACCTGAAGCTGGGAGAATGAGCTATTGTTTCCAATTTCCCTTGAATGACCTAGTGTAGGTCATATTGGAATAGACTTCCCCAACTATATTTTGCTCACACTATTTAATGTTCTGTTTTTTTATTATTTTTTGTTTTACAGTATATACTTACGTAGTTATGATATGTGTAGTGTTTTCCAGGTCACTTGCAAATGGGCTGGTTTCTGCTCAAGAGTTAATTTGGCTATCGTTATAAAATAAACAAATCAGATAGTGCAAATTCCTAGTGTACGTCTAGAAAATAAAATCATGTCTTCTTTGCAATTACTCTCTGTACAGGACCTCTTTTTTCTTGTTTCTCTTTACTGAAATCTCTTAAACAAGATCACATTTGATTAAATAATGCAAACGCCTTCATTCTTTATATAATGGGCTCATTTTAAAGTTGATGTCTAGCAGAGGCATGTGCTTTCCATATTCTCTGTATTAAATGGGGCTTAGTTAGGTCATTCTTTTGGCTCAGTATACCCAGGTATGGCAACATGATCACTGAAGATAGAAATTGCCCTTGTCTATAGAAAGTTTAATTTCTATGCTTTGTAAGTGACATTGAATAGGCCAAAGTAGACACATGCTGGAACATACACTTTTATGATTATTAAGTTTTGCACAGGGATGATAATCTAAGTCTGTGGCATTTTAACCAGTAAAGAAATCTATCAGATTTAAGAGTTTTAATTACTTAAATGGGTGAATAATCTGATCTAAATCCTTGCTTTGAAATATATATTGTCATTCTTGCCTAGGGGAAAGGGTAGCCTTATGACAAATTGATGGCCTGCTGAAGTGACGTTTTCATGTCCTGTGTCCCATTCTAGGATTGAAAAAAAAAAAAAAAGAATCTAAAAACTGATTTGCTGTGAATAGATGGTACTTTGAAATGCCATATCAATGGAAACGAACTTTGCAGTGTAAAATGTCAAGTTAAACATGCATTTAAATTTAACGTGTTTATGTTGTGTAAGCTGAGGAAAGGATGAGAGAGAGTAAATCCAGTGAAGGGTAATGTAGTATATGAGAGTTATCCTAGGCATGAACTTATCACGGTGTTCCTTTGAAACATTTATTGTACGTAACTTCACATGAACTACTGTGTGAAATCAAGGGTATTTTTCTGTGCAGTCTAAAGACAGCATTCATTTAACAAGAGTTTGCCTGCTTTTCTTTACTAGGATCAGGGTTATTTAGCTGGCACATGTATTATGATTTGTTAATTTAGTTCTTCTAAATGCTGGACATTTTAAATTGTTTTTGCAGTTAGTTTTGTGTAAAATAAGTTTACATTTATCTAACAAGTATGTACAGTGACAGTAATGCGAGTTTATTACAAGGGTCTGCTTGTGCTCTTAGATATAAGAAAATTGCAAGTATATGATGTAGATTTTCCTTTATACCTGCAAGTGTTTGATTTGCATTCTGGCACTTCATTTAAGAAATGAATTTAGAGCATTGACCTGTCTCTTACTTTGCTGCAAAATAAAGATAGAAAATACAAGGTAAAAAAGGCTGATCATTGCTGAAACGGAAGGATAAGTTTGCATCATGGCTGAGTATGGGGATATGCTCTTTTTTAGTAAGTTGATAGAGGATTTTATTCTTTACTTCCTTTTTATTGTGTGCTGTCAGGACTTTGTATACCATGCTGCTTTAGAAAATCCCTTTTCCTTGATGTCTGTAATAGTGCACATACACACACTTTGTTTTTACAATATTCCCATGTAACTAGCCTGCCATACAGTGAGTAATTCTAGCCCATACAGATAAGGACATACAGAAGATGTAAAGATTTCAGTAATAGTGACATCACTGGCATTTTCTTCCATTTAAAGTAAAATCAGTCACTTTTGAGAAAACATAGATACATAGATATTGACAGCAGATGAGGGCCTACGGACCACGTAGTCTGCCCATTTGCCCACATAACTCTGCTTCTTCAAGCTTCTCCAGAACTAGGTTATCCCCTTCCCCCGACTACCAGGATCCCCTGATGCCTATCCAATGTATTCTTAAATCCTGTAATCGTTTCAGCCCCCACCGCTTCCTCAGGCAGGGTGTTTCATTTGGCCACCACCCTCTCCATGAAGAAATACTTCCTAACGTTCCCTCTGAACCTCCCTCCCTCCAGTTTCATCCCATGTCCCCCTAGTCTTGGAACATCTTTTTCTATGAAAAATGTTTTCCTGCACCTTGTTCCTCCCTGTGAGGTACTTTTATGTCTCTATCATATCCCCCCTCTCCCTCCTCTCCTCCAGTGAGTACATATTTAAGTCATTCAGCCTGTCCTCGTAGGTTTTGTGATGTAATCCTTGCACCACTTAGGTTGCCCTTCTCTGAACTGCCTTCACCCTGTCTATGTCCTTACGTAGGTGAGGCCTCTAGAACTGGACACTGTACTCGAGGTGTAGCCTCACTAATGTCTTGTATAGTGGAATTATGACCTCCTTTTTCCTGCTGGTGTTACCCTTGCCTATGCATCCCTGCATCCTATTTGCTTTTCCTGCTGCCTTGTTGCACTGACTCCCTACCTTGAAATCATCAGAGATGATGACCCTAAGGTCCCTTTCCTGCTTGGAGCTGGAGCATTCTATATCCTACCCCCCCCAGCTGATATGTTGGTTCTGGGTTTTTGTGCCCCATGTGCATTATTTTGCATTTATTTGCATTAAATCTCAATTGCCACTCCCTTAACCAGTCCTCAAGCTTCTACAGATCTCTTCTCATTCTCTCTCTGCACCTTCCGCTGTGTCCACCCTGTTGCAGAGCTTTGTGTTATCAATGAACAGGCAAATTCTCCCTTCTAGGTCTTCTGTAATGTCAGTGGTAAAGATGTTGAAGAGGTCTGGACCCAGCACTGATCCCTATGGCACCCCACTGGTCACCCTTCCCTCTGCAGAGTGACCGTTATGTACCACCACCCTCTGTGTCCTGCAATCCAGCCAGTTCCTCGCCCACTGCACCACCGTCCTACCCACTCCCATATTCTCCAGCTTTTTTAACAGCCTTCTATATAGCATAGTATCAAAGGACTTGCTGAAGTCCAGCTAGGCCACTTAAACCCCCGATCCACCTCCCTTGTCACTCAGTCAAAAAATTCAATGAGGTTAGTCTGGGACGACCTCCCCCCAGTAAAACCATGTTGCCTTGGTCCTGTAGACCACTGGCAACCAGGTGTTCCACTATTCTTTCCTTTAGTAGTGTTTCCATGATTTTCTCCACTACTGAGGTCAGGCTGACTGGTCTGTAGTTTCCCACTTACTCTCCGTTCCCGCTTTTGTATAGGGGACTACATCAGTCGTCCTCCAGTCTTTGGGTACCTCTACTGTTTCCAGTGACTGGCTAAACAGGGTTGCCCTTGATTCAGCCACTACCCCTCTTAGCTCCCTTAGCACCCGTACCCCATCTGGCACCATAGCTTTATCAACTCTTATTCCTTCCAGTTCCTTTAGGACCCCATGGAAAAAGACTTGTATCCATTTCAAGCCCCAGGAAATCGTACTGTATTCTGACATATGCAGTATTGTCCTTCCATTGTACTGCCCTGGAGCCGAAATGGTTAACCGAACCTATGCTAATGATGGAACATTAGGCTCGAGCTCGGTTTTCAAACCACTTTCCCTGGTCAACATTCTGCAACCGTCAGATTCTTTACTCCACTTGACTAGTACAGACGCCTCGGAGAGCTCTCCTTCATCTTTCTTGAAGATTTTATTTTTGTGGTTTTCTGAGGTAAAATTTCTGTGTGTTTTGAAAAGCACTGTCCTTGGTTTACAGGAAGATTAGTCTATATTTAGTTGTGTTCCAGTAAGTTTTTCTCAATTTCTTCTCAGTTCTTTTAACCGGCAGGGAACCAGGTTTTTTTATCTTTAATTTAGTCTTAAGAAAGCCTGTTTAGGGTCCGGTTCATTCATTTGTTGAAAAACTGAGTAATTCCTGGTTTTTCTTCAGTCATTAAACTGACCGTTTATAAAAAAAAAAAAAAAGAGTCAAAGTAGAGTTTTTCCTGTGGTGGTTATAGGCTTGTTTTAGTCCACTGTGAGTTGCTCAACTGGTTTTCAATATTGCACAGAGTGCGGGGAACAGTTTGCCAAAGCGGATCCCCATTTAATTTGTTCTCTGCGTTTGGGTTTCGATCATTTAAAGGCCGACTGTGATATCTGTGAGAATTTTCCTCCGTTGATGCTGGATGGTCGTTTTAATTGACTGAAGGGAAAAATGTCAGAAGAAGCTGCTGACCCAGCAATGGGCAAGGCCTCCATTTCTCAGAAGGAGAGGTCTTTTGAACAGAGTGAGCAGCCCTCTGACCAGGATGATGGTTCCTCGACCAGAAAAAGATCTGCGGAATCTATCGCTGAACTGGCAAGTTCTGCTAAAAAGAAGAGGAAAGAGAAGCACTCAACCAAGGAACTGCAACCAACAGTTCCAGCGATTCATACCGTAGAATCTATTGCAAGTGCCATTAGCCTCTTGCAGGCATTGCAAACTGGTACAACAGTATCAGTTCAGCACCCTGGTTCACAGTTATCGGTTCTGGACTCGGGTTCCCTTTTGGTTCCCGGTTCCTTGGAACGATCAACTGACATCTTCCCGGAGGAGGAAGATGATTTTGACGATGAAGATGAGGATGACTTTGGAGACCCTATAGAACCCGAGATTTCTCCAGACTCTCATGGGACTGATTCCCCAGAAAAGGGGATTTTTCTTCCCACTTTGCCTTTTTAAAACAGGTGGCACAGACCTTGGACCTCTCCACTCAGGAGTCCACAGAGGAGGAAGAGGAACAAACTTTTATGGAAATGATGAATGTTCCAGCAACAAAAAGGCTTCTGTTGCCCATCCATAAATCTTTAATGTGACAAGCTACAAACATTTTAAGGACATCTACGTCCATTTCTCCAGTCGACAAGAGACTGGACAAAAAATACTGGGTGGCTAAATCAGGGGCTGAATTTCTGTTTGGACATCCCTGCCATGAGGAGATGGTGCAGGCTGCTGCCTGTGATAAGGCAGGCATTCCCCTGGCATCACACCCACCTGAAAAGAACTCCAGGAGGATGGACTTCATAGTAAAGAAGTCATACCTGGAAGCCTCCCTAACTGTCAGGCAAGCCACTTACATAGCTAGGTATCAGAGGAGTATGTGGAACACAGTGTTGGAAATGGCAAAAGCATGCTCTACCCCTATGGCATCTGATCTTTCAGAGGACACTAAAAGGGGCATTGAAGAGTCTAAGTCTCAGTTTTTCATGGCAGTGGATGCCAACGACATTGCTGCTAGGCAGATGGCTACCTCAGTGCCCCTAAGGAGGTTTGCTTGATTGAGAATAACAAATTTGTCTCAAGATACCCAGACAAAAGCACTTGACTTTCCTTGTGAGCCCACGTTCCTGTTTGTGGAACAGATTGAAGCGTACATGAGAAAAATGGATGACTACAAAGTCTCTTACAAGAGTGCTACAGCCAAGGAGAAGACAGCAACACCACAAAAATTCCAGAGAAGAGGCAGGAGTAGAACCCATTATAGGCCTTTCTTCCAGACAATGGCTTTGCCATCCTATCAGCCCCAGAGGGGGTACTTTAGAGGTAGAGGTAGAAGGGGCAGCAACAGGGCTGGACCCAGTACCCAGACTGTTGTCCAAGCAAAACAGACTCCCTGAGAATCCTGTCAGGGTCACCTCCCTACTCCCAGTAGGGAGCAGGCTGGCTCACTGCATCCAGACTTGGAAATCCATCACCACAGACAAGTGGGTCCTGGAGGTAGTGAGCCAGGGTCTTGCTCTCAGCTTCAAATTCTTGCCCAAGTTGAGAGCAAGACTATTCAGACCTGCCAATCCATCAGAAATCTCTATGCTGGAAGAGGAAGTAGCCAGGCTCATGCAAGATCAGGCAGTAGAGCCTGTCCCCTTGTCTCAAAGGGGAAAGGGTCTTTACTCAAGATATTTCCTCACTCAAAAGAAAACGGGAGTGGCGACCCATTCTGGATCTAAGACACTTGACAAACATTTGACAAAGCCAAAGTTCAAGACGGTCACTCTGGCTATCATTCTCCCTTCTCTAAGGAGGGGAGACTGACTGGCATCCCTAGACCTAAAGGAAGCAAACTTCCATATCCCTATCAGCTATCACACGGGAAGTACCTCAGGTTCAGGTTGCCATCAGGGCATTACCAGTTCAAGGCCATGCCCTTTGGCCTCTCATCATCTGCCCCGAGAGGGTTCACCAAGTGCCTAGCAGTGGTGGTAGCACATCTATGAAAACAGGGGATTACAGTCTTCCCATACCTGGACGACTGGTTGGTGGTAGGTCAGTCCCCACAGCAGGTGGAAAGGGCATTGACCATCACTCAGGATACACGAAGTATGCTAGGTTTCCTGGTATTTATTTATTTATTTATTGAATTTTGATGACCGTGTTGGCCCACTGGGCCCACGAAGGTCCCTTTTTCAGGGGCGACCCGGGGAACAGAAGCAATACAGTACATACAATCAGGTGATCCAGAAGCAATACAATACATAGAGTCAGGTGATACAGGGTTACAAGAAGTAGACAAGATAATGAGGATAACAGCACAGGCAATTATTCAAATCGTAGACCATAAGTGCAACACTTGAAAGCTTTAAGGCATGATTTAATGTAGGTTAAGGCGAGAAGAGAGGTGGGATGGGTGTTGTGATTAGGATCGGGGGTGATTATCCTATACCCTCACAGTAGCATGAGCTTGTCCCAAGTAAATGTGACTTAAGCCTAGTGCGAAAGATAGGTAGCGAGGGGGCTTCCTGTACTAGAGGTGGGAGAGTGTTCCACAGTTTAGGGGCTATGAGAGCGAAGGAATTGCCTCCTTTGTGAGTCTTGATTCTGGGGATTGCCAGTAGGGACCTACCCGAGGTCCTGAGCATTCGAGGGTTAGGCTTAGCCATGATTATTCCTGTTAGGCTTGGTGGGGCCGCCAGGCTCTGCAATTTGTATGCATGGCAGAGCAGGGGATACTGTAGACGAGCCTCGAAAGAAGACCATTGCAGCTGGGCTAGTGAGATGCAGGGGTGGCTTCTTGGTTGACACATTGTCGCAAACCTCGCGACCTTGTTGTACAAGACCTGAAGCCTGCTAACCTTGCCCTTTGCCATGCCCTGGATTACTGGGGCAGCATAGGTTAATGTGGGTAGGAGGACACTAGAGGCGATTGCTCGTCTAACCTCCGGGATAAGTTGGTTTTTCAGCCTGTATATGGTGCCAAGTTTGATGTGGATAGATCTTGTTACCTGGTCAACGTGGGGCTTAAAGGTGAGACCCTAGTCAATAGTTAGCCCTCGGTATTTTATGTTGTCAACTACGTCTATTCATTTCTCCCCAAGGGTAGTAAGTTTTAGGGAGTTGGTCCGATCCTGGCCAAGGGATCTAGGACCAAACAGCATGGCTTTTGTTTTTGCTGCATTGAGGATCATTCTGTTTGATGTGAGCCAGGCCTCGAGTGTGTTTAGGTCCCCTTGTAGGGGAGGGCCCAGATCATGTGGTGTGGACCTGACTCGGAAGATGACAGTATCATCTGTGTATTGAACTACTGAGCTATCCCCACAGTGCTGGTTTAGGTCATTTGTGAAGAGAGAGAACAGGAGGGGGCCAAGAATTGAGCCCTGAGGCACACCCTCCTTGATGGGTAAAGGGGCGGAAAGCTCTTCCTTCCAAATGACCCTCTGAGAGCAGCCTCAGAGGTAGCTCTTGAACCAGTTTAGGGCCTGGGCATCAAGCCCAATGCCTTGAAGCTTAGTAAGAAGAAGGTTGTGGTCCACAAGGTCAAATGCCATGGACAGGTCTTTGAAGATAGTACCCGTCGACATGCCCTCATCCATTGCCCTGAATAGGTCCACTGTGAGTTTGATGAGTACCGTGTCCAGAAAATCAGAAAAAGTCAGTCCTCTCACCAGTTCAGTTCCTGGAGTTTATAGGGGCAGAACTGGACACCCTGAATGGAAGGACATTCCTCCCATGGGGCAGGGTAGACAACTTGGTGCAACTAGCAAATTCCTTTCAGCTGCATATTCCCAGACCAGCAAGGCATTTCCTTCAGTTGCTGGGCCACATGGTGGCTTCAACAGCAACAGTGTTAGGATCAAGATTACAGATGAGGGACATCCACTTCCATCTCAGGGCTCACTGGTCTCAGAGAAGAGACTCCCTGTTAAAGATGGTACCAGTCATAGGAACCCTGCATCAAGCTCTGCAGTGGTGACAGGAAAAGGACAACCTCAGGGAAGGCGTGACTTTCCTCCAGATGCCACCACCAGCAGTTCTGACAACAAATGCCTCCTTCCTAGGATGGGGTGCCCACCTAGGGGAGCATACTGCCCACAATACTTGGTCCCAGAAGGAACCCTGCTTCACATAAACCTGCTGGAGCTCAGGGCAGTTTAACTGGGCATTCAGTCCTTCGCCTTCATGTTACAGGGCAAGGCAGTTCAGGTCAAGACAGACAATACAACAACAATGTATTGCATCAACAAGCAAGGGGGAACAAGGTCCTCACCTCTGTGCACAGAAGCCATGAAGGTATGGAATCTGGATTACGCCCTTGGGATATCCCTTTTGGCAGTCCACCTGCCAGGAATGGACAATGTCCTGGCAGATATCCTCAGCAGAATCAATCAGAACCACCATGAATGGTCACTAAACAGACAGCTCTACAAGTGGTGTTCAGAAGATGGGGCACTCTAGAGGTGGACCTCCTTGCAGCCCCAGACAATAATCAGTTTTCTCTGTACTGTTGCAGGCCTCCAGCAGTGGGCACAGTCCCACTAAATGCACTCCTGATGGACTAGACAGGGAAGTTTCTGTATGCCTTCCCACCATTTCTCTTGCTACTCAGTGTACTGAACAAGCTCAGGATCCAGTCAGCAACTATGATCCTCATTGCTCCAGACTGGGCCAGGCAGCCTTGGTACTCAATGCTACTGACCTTGGCAATCTCCAAGCCAGTCTCCCTACCCAGGAAGCACAACCTGCTGACATCCTCCCAGGGCAGAGTCCTGCACCCCAACCTGCAGTTCCCTAGACTCAAAGCCTGTCCCTTGAGGACCTGGAATATGCCAACCTACAACTCTCGGAAGGGGTGTTAGAGGTCCTGAGGGTGGGTGTTAGAGGTCCTGAGGGTGTCCAGGAAACCTTCCACCAGAAAAACTTACTCTTCTAAGTGGAAGAGATTTTCTGTTTGGTGTGGGCAGAGACACATAGACCACTTCCAGGCCGATCTGCCAATAGTCCTGGACTATCTAGCACATTTACACTCTCTGGGCCTTTAGCCCTCCACCCTGAAAGTGCACTTGGCAGCTGTCTCTGCTTACCTTTCTGCTGGAAAGGGAGCATCTGTGGCTGCTAACCATGTATTCAGAAATTACTTCAAAGGGCTACTGCACTTGTATCCCCCTCATAGGGAACCCACTCCTGCATGGGACCCCAACAGATATGTTTTGGCCAGTTGATGCAGCCACCATTTGAACCCGTGTCATCAGCTGAGCTTAAGTATGTGACATGGAAAACAGTGTTCCTAGTAGCTATTACTTCAGCTAGAAGGATCAAGTGAGCTACAGGCCTTGTCCACAGAGCCAGACTATATAGCAGTCCACAGGGACAAGGTGGTTTTGAGGACCAATAGGAAATTCCTCCCTAAGGTGGTATCAGACTTCTACCTTAACCAGTCCATGATCTTACCAGTCTTCTTTGCTGACCATTCAAACAACATGAAGTCTTGCTATATTCTGACATATGCAGTGAGTCCCAACCTTCGAACTGCTCCGGAGGTGAAAGAGTTAACTTTCCATGCCAGGCATGGAACGCTGAGCTCGAGCTCTGTTGAAACTCTGTCTGTTGTTCTTCAAACTCAAACCGTCAGATTCTTTACTCCGCCTCACTGAACAGTCGCTCCGGAGATTTCTCCTTCTGCTCGGTTCATTTTGTCGGTTAAAGTATTGTTTTTCTTGGTTTTCGACCGAATTTAAACCGCAACCGGTCGGTTCAGACTCTGTCTGTGGTATTTGTGAGTACTAGATAGGTTTTACATTAATGCTATTCTGTGTGGAACTTGTAAACGGTTTATCGGTTCGGTTTGAACCGATCAGATTGTTTGAAATATCTTAATCTGTGATTTAGAGTGTGGTTACCGGTTCTTATCGATTTAAAAAAAAAACGGATTTTATTACGTTTTTTTCCACGACCCGTGACACGGTTGGGAACCGATAAGAGGGTCTTACCTGGCGGATTGCCATAAATGGGTAAGTTTGGATAGGACTGGCACTATGTCTGAGAAACCCAAAAGAAAAACCGGGCCCACTGGGTTTCAACACTGCAGTGTGTGTGAGGAAGTCTTTGCCAAGGCTGACCCCCACAACACCTGTGTTTATTGTCTGGGGTTTGACAACCTCAATGCAGACTGCTAGATTTGTAAAAAATTTCCTGCAGCTACCCTGGAAAAGAGAGTTGGTAGGCTCAGGGAAAGGGAGGCCAAAAAGTCCGCTGAACCGGATGGCCAGCCCAGTTCGGTTCCAACCGAACCAGAAGGAGTGCCCTCTGACCAGGGTGAGACTTCTTTGGGCAAAAGGAGATCCGACTCTGAGGAGTCGGTTCCAGCAAAAAGGACTAGGAAATCAGCTGGTGTGGAGCCAAAACTTTCCTCTCCAACCGCTGAATAAATAGCCAAAGCGATCAAAATTGTCCAGTCGCTTTCCCCGGTTCCGACCGAACTGGCACCTTCAGGTAAGTGCCCGGTTCGGCCGGTTCCTCCGGTTCAAGAGTATGATTTAGAGGGAATATTATGAACTGGAGGAGGGGGAAGAGGAGTATGAGGAGAGTGAATGTGGATTTGAAAGTCTGGATGTGCCCATTGACCCAGACATCTCCCCAGACAGACCTTCAGGAGTGTCTCCTCCTAGGCTTTCTGAGTCCCCTTCTCATTTTATGTTTTATAAAAAAGTGGCTGAAACCCTCCAGCTCCCTATGGAGGAAGCTGTGGATGATCAAGAGGAGCCTGACTGTGGAAATGATGGACATCCCAGAGTCTAGGAGACTGTGTATTCCCTTGCATAAATCTTTTGGGAAACAGACATTTAAAATTCTAAAAACTCCTCACACTATACCTCCTGTGGATAAGAGAATGGACAAGAGGTACACATTGTCAGGCTCTGATAAGGAGTTCCTTACACAACAATGCAGCCATGTTGGGGTTGTGCAGGCTGCAGCCTGTGACAAGGCAAATATTCCCTTGGCTTCACACCCCCCGGACAAGGACTCCAGGAGGATTGATGCCATGGCAAAGAAACAGTACATGGCAGCATCCTTGGGACTCAGACAGGCAAATTATATGGCTTATGTTGCTAGATATCAGAAATCCAAATGGGACACTGTCATGGCTCTAGCAAAACAGGTCCCTGGCCAGCTTGCCAAGAGCTGGAGCAGGTGGCTGCTGATGGTATTGAGGCATCCAAGGTGCAATTCCATGCTGCAGTGGACTCAAATGATGTGTCATCAGAGTCATGGCTACATCTGTGGCACTTGCAGAATGGCTTGGCTCAGATGTACTAGCCTGTCACAGGATACCCAGACTAAGGCCATGGATTTTCCTGTTGTGGGTAATTCCTGTTTGGGAGCAGACAGAGATTACATGAAGAAAATGGATGAGTATAGGACCACCTATAGGAGTGCACAGGCAAGGAAAGGCAGGCCACCCTCAAAGGCAGCTTCCCAGGGGCAGGGGCAGGCCTTTTCATAGGCCTTTACCAAGCCCAGCCTCCCTTCTGCTTATGCCCAGAGGGGTTCTTTAGAGGAGAGGCAGACGGGTACAAGCAGGCCTGCTTCCACCCCTCAGCCCAAAGCCCCTGCCAAGCAGGCACCCTGATGGGTTGCCAGGGCCGATTCTCAGCTACCTAGGGGGCAGACTGCTTACTTTGTCCAGGACTGGGAGTCTCTGACATCAGACAAATGGGTCCTGGAGGTAGTAGCCAGGACTGGTTCTCAGCTTCAAAAGTTTCCAAAGATGAGAACCAGATCCTTTCCACCTGCAAATCCATCAGAAGCACTTACCTTAGAGACAGAGGTCTCTTCCCTCCTTGCTCTCAGAGCTGTGGAAAGGGTTCCACCCCTACACCAGGGCAAAGGATTGTATTCCAGGTACTTCCTTACCCCAAAAAGACAGGAGAATGGCGCCCATCCTGGATCTCAGATACTTAAACAAGCACCTTTTAAAACCAAAATTCAAAATGGTGACTTTGGGAATTATTCTACCTCTCTAAGGCCAGGGACTGGCTAGTGTCCCTGGACCTCAAGGATGCCTACTTCCATATTCTCATCAGAAGCTCCCACCGAAAGTACCTCAGGTTCGAGATGCCCTCAGGCCATTATCAGTTCAGAGCAATGCCCTTTGGCCTCACCTCTGCTCCAAGGGTATTCACAAAATGCCTGGCAGTAGCAGCTCTTCTCTAAGAAGGCAAAAAATTGCCATCTTCCCTTACCTGGATGACTGGCTAATAGTAGGCCAGTCCCCAGACCAAGTCAAGTTACACCTACAGATAACTCAGCAACTGCTCACCTCTCTAGGTTTCCTTCTGAATCTTTCAAAGTCAGTTCTAGAGCCTGTCCAGCTTCTCACCTTCATAGACACAGAGCTGAACACAGAGAAAGCCAGAGCCTTCCTTCCTTTGGACAGGGCAAGGACCCTGGTCTCTCTGGCCTCCTCATTCACCCTGCAGGTGTCTCGACCAGCAAGGCATTTTCTACAGCTCCTAGGGCACATGGCTGATTCTACAGCAGTAGTGCAGGGAGCAAGATTTCAGATGAGGGACATTCAGTTCCGTTCGAGAGCCTTTTGGTCTCAAAGGAAAGACCCTCTAACCAAATTGATCCCAGTGACTCGAACCCTGATCCAGGCCCTACAGTGGTGGCAGGATCAGAGCAATCTGAGACAAGGGTTCCTTTTGTCACTCAGTCTCACTCCTTAATCCTTACTACAGATGCTCCTCTTGCGGTGGGAGCTCACATGGGCGACACCTCACCACCCAGGGGTTGTGGTCCCCTCAGGAATCTCTGCTCCACATCAGTCTGTTGGAACTCAGAGCAGTTTTTCCAGCACTTCAAGCTTTTTCCAAATCTGTTCAGAACAAAGTTGTACAGGTCAGAACAGACAAAACCACCACAATGTGGTACATCAATAAGCAAGGGGGCACTCTGTCTACGGCCTAGTGCACCGAAGCAATGAAGTTGTGGTCTCTGGTTTACTCCCTGAACACCTCCCTTATGGCAGTTCACCTCCCAGGCAAGGACAATGTCCTGGCAGATGCTCTCAGCAGGATTTCCCAGGGCCATCACGAATGGTCACTGGACCCCCTGGTCTTGGAGGTGATATTTGCCAGTTGGGGCACCCCACAGATAGATCTTTTTGCAGCCCCAGACAATCACCAACTTCCCCTTTTTTGCTGCAGACCCCCAGTGTTGGGCTCAGTCCCTCTGGATGCCTTAGTTCTCAATTGGGAAGGGAAGTTTCTCTATGCTTTTCCCCTTCCTCTCCTGTTCAGAGTGCTAGTCAAAATCAGATCTCAACCCTGCAAGATGATCCTGATTGCTCCAGATTGGGCCAGACAACCTGGTATCCACCCTAATGTCCTTGGCAGTCCATCTTCCCTGTGTCTTCCCAGGAATCACAACCTGTTAACCTGTGCTCAGGGAGGTTTGGTACCAGAACCTCAAATCTCTCAATCTCAAGGCCTGGCCTTGAAGAGTTAGAGTTTGCTGATTTACACCTCTCCCAAGGTGTAATGGATATCCTGAAGGCTTCTAGAAAACCTTCCACCAGGGCTACTTATAATTCCAAATGGAAGAGGTTTTCCATATGGTGCTCTGGAAAGCATATTTCCCTGAATCTGCCGATTTACCACAGTCATGGATTATATGGTCCACTTAAATACCTTGAGCTGAGGCCAGCTACCCTAAAAGTGCATCTGGCAGCTGTGTCTGCATTTATTTCAGCAGGTAAGCCCTCTTCTCTTCAGCTCACCCTGTATTCTCCAAGTTTTCAAGGGATTGCTTCACACCAACCCTCCATTCAGGGACCCTGCCCTCGCCTGGGATCTTACTGTTGCATTGCTCAGCTTATGCAACCCCCTTTGAGCCTTTGTCTTCAGCAGAGCTTGCACTTGACTCTGAAGACTGTGCTTCTCAGGCCATCTACTTCTGCCAGACGCATAAGTGAATTACAAGCTTTGTCAGTGGAGCCTGATTTTATCTCCTTTCATAGAGATAAGGTGGTCCTCAGGACTAACAGGAAGTTCTTGCCTCAGTGGTTTCAGATTTCCACCTTAATCAATCTATGTCTCTTCCAGTGTACTTCACTGACCATTCCTCCTCTGCAGAGGAGGCTGCACAGCTTAGATGTAAAGAGAGCCTTAGTTACTACATAGAGCGCACTCAAGGGTCACAGGTTTGACTCCTCCAATCCTCACTTATGGTGAGGTTGAAAGGAAACCTGCCACTAAAAGATCCATTGCTAGTGGATTGTCTCTTGTATCCAATTTTTGCTATGAAAACTGGGTAAAGGGTTCCTCCCTTAGGCCTGAGGGCTCACTCTACCAGAGGTACAGCTGCTTCCCTGGCTGCTGCCAGGGACATCCCTATTCTAGAAATATGTCAAGCAGCTACCTGGAAAACAGTTCACACTTTTACCAAGCATTACTCCCTGGACATCCAGGCTAGCAGTGATGCTTGGTTTGGCACAGCTGTGCTTCAGAGCCTATTTCCTAAGTAGGTTCTGTCCCTCCTCCATGGAGGTACTGCTTTGTAGTCTTCATATGTCAGAATATAGCAAAACTTCATGTTGTTTGAAGAAAAAATTACTCACCTTAGTAATGTTGTTTCTTCTAATGGAGTCTTGCTATATTCTGACCTCCCCCGCCTGCCCCTCTCAGAACCTCTGTTTTTGGGATGTGGGTGGGCAGTGCAGTGTTGGTACTTAGTAGGTGCCCACCTTGTTGTTTTTCACCCTCCTTTCTTGGGGTGACTTGGTGTGTATTTTCATTTTTGGTCTCCTGACTTGAGTCTTTGTTTTGGGACCAAAATGTGTTCTTATGTTTAGTAGCCAGTTGGCTAGTGTAGGTTACAGCTTCCACACAGGACCTCAGTGAGTTTAGCTCAGAAAGATCTGACGGTTTGAGTTTGAAGAACAACAGACAGAGTTTCAATCGAGCCTCTCGAGCTCAGCATTCCATGCCTGGCATGGAAAGTTAACTCTTCACCTCCGGAGCAGTTCGAAGGTTGGGACTCACTGCATATGTCAGAATATAGCAAGACTCCATTAGAAGAAACAACATTACTAAGGTGAGTAATTTTTTTTTCTGCCTCTGGAGAGAGAAGGTTACATAGTCTGGATGTCAAGAGAGCTATAAGCTACTACTTGGATCACACAAAAGGGCACAGTCAGGATAGGACACAGCTTTTCCTGACCTATGGTGAAGTGGGCAAAGACAAACCTGCCTTAGAAAGAACCATTGTCTACTGGATTGTTGCCTGTATCCAATTTTGCTACAACAAAGTGGGCAAAGAGCCTCCAGTAGGCCTCAGGACCCACTCTGCAAGGGGTACAGCTGCTTCTATAGCAGCTGCAAGTGATATTTCTCTGTTGGAAATCTGTAAAGCAGCTACCTGGAAAACTGTTCACACCTTCACCAAACACTACAGCCTGGATACTCAGGCCAGAAGTGATGCCAGGTTTGGCAGAGCAGTACAAGGGGTGGACCATGAACTACTAATCTCCTCTCTACACTCCATAGGCCTCGACTCAGTCTCTCTTCAATGGTTCAGATGCTACCTCTCTGGTAGACTACAGCATGTAAAAAATGAAGGTGACCTATCTACCTCAAAACCACTCCTAAGAGGTGTACCACAAGGTTCCATCCTGGGCCCTATCCTCTTTGCCATTTATATCAATAATATTGATTCCAACCTCACCACATCTAATATTCACCTTTTGCAGATGATACTGTCCTATATGTCAGTAGTCCTACACCATCAAAAGCCTGTGAACTTTACAATCTGAGTTCTCTGCTGCAGCACAAACTACTAGAAAAGAAACTCCTACTGAATGCCAAGAAAATGAAAGCCATGTTCTTCTCCTCCAAGAGCTTTTCTTCCACTCTCACACCAAACACCCTTCCCAACTATCTACCATCCTTGTGAAAGTCTGACTATGTAGATAAATTTAAATATCTTGGGGTTTGGATTGACAATAGACTTGACTACACTAGCCACATTGAAGAACTCCTGAAGAAGCTCAGGCAGAGACTTGGCCTATTCTACAGAATAAAACATTACCTAACCAAAGACTCTAAACAAAGATTAATCCTGGCATCATTCCTATCCCTCATTGATTATGCTGATTTCCTGTATAGTCACTGCTCCCTTCCCACTTAAACAAGCTGGATACCTTGTATCATAGAGCTCTTAGATTCATTACAGACCTTCCTTTCAGCACCCACCATTGCTCTTCTATACTGCAGTCGGCTGGACATCCCTATATCATAGAAGAAACAAAAATGCTGCTCTATGGATCTACAAAGCTCTAACAAACAAATTACCGTCCTACATTTCAGATTGTTTTACCCAGGTCATATCCAGACCATATGACCTAAGGAAAAACAAACTCATCATGCTGAAGATACCTATTACCTGTACCCGGCATGAGAGGGCTGCAATCAGCTACTCTCTAGCACTTATTTGGAACTCTCTTCAAAAGATCCTGAAGTTGAATACCCTCATTCCATTAACATCCTTCAAAAAGCTATACACTTGTCTCTTTCCAGAGCCATGCAACTGTTTTCGCAAGGCCTAGTCCTACCACAACCCACTTTTTTCTCCCACACCCCTTTTTTCCTCACATTTCCACCCTTAATTTGTTTTTGTAGCCTTCACCCACTCAACTCATACCTGACCTTATTCCCACAATCCCACCTCCTCGCTTAATCTCTCATTACTGTCTTATTTTATTCCTTTTATTATAACCAGTTTCTTTGGCTCATTGCCTTGTATATATGTAAATATTCTTGCTTTTTGTTCATTTATAATGTCCTTGTTTTTGTACTCAATCTATATCTTGTATTTGTGTAAAAAATTGTACCTGTATATTGTTATGACCAATCAGGTCCATCTTGTAAATGAGCTATGCTCAATGATGCTCGACTGAATAAATAAAGATTTTGATTGATTGATTGATTGATTGAGTACTGCTGAGCCTGTTTCCTAAATAGGTTTCTCTACCCTCCTCCAAAGGTACTACTTGGGTAGTCTGCATATGTCAGAATACAGTAAGATTTCTTGGGGCTTGAAGAAAAAATTACTTACCACAGTAATCTTGTTCCTTCCAAGGGAATCTTACTGTATTCTGAGCCCCCACCCTTCCTCCCCTGCTAGAACCTATGGGCACTGCAACACAGCTGTTTTGTTGTTCAACCCTATGGACAGTTTCTGTTTTTTGGGCTTAGTGACTTGAATCTTAACCAGCCCACATTGTTGACTAGAGAAGGAAAAAGGGGAATAGTTGTTAGAGGGTTGCTAATTGTTAGTTTATTATTTTTAATATAGCTTAGATAGCTTGTCATTAGTTTTTGCTCCATAAGAATCTGACGGTTGCAGAATGTTGACCAGGGACAGTGGTTTGAAAACTGAGCTCGAGCCTAAGGTTCCATCATTAGCATAGGTTTAGTTAACCATTTCAGCTCCGGGGCAGTACAATGGAAGGACAATACTGCATATGTCAGAATAAAGTAAGATTCCCTTGGAAGAAACAAGATTACTGTGGTGGGGATGCTAGAGAGCTGTTCTCCAGGCAGGAAGCTTTCTCGGGCACGCTGCAATTCTGCACTACATTTATTATAAAATAACAACTCAAAACTTGCAAAATCTAAGAACTCTTTAGCAAATTCGATAGAGGAATTAACCAGCTTTCTTTTGAGCCTAAACTCACCATGGGGAAGAAACAGGGCGCTACAACAACAGCCCCTAAACTCAGTGGTGCTAGATCCGGGAAGGCCGAAGAGACCTCAGGCCAGGAACCAGGTGCTACGACAAGCTCCTCAACGGACCCACTATGGCAGCAGATGTTGGCGACTATGAAGTCGATGGACTCTAAAATGGAAAAAATCTTGGCCAGACTAGAAAAACATGATGCTGCTTTAACGGAGTTGGTGGGAGCTGTTGCGGAGTGTGAAAAAAGATCTCTCTCCATGCATGCAACAGTCACATTGCTCACAAAGAAAAACTTGCCCTGCCACTTACAAAAAGGCTTCATAGTTAGCACCCCATTTAAGTGAATGGGATAATTTGCACCTTTTCTCCCATCTTTTGTTTTAGTCTGTGTGTTAACAAAATATTTTCTGATAGACTGCTTCAGCACAAAACAAATGTTTAGTGTTTGTATACTTATGCTTGGCCAGTGGATTTTGAAACCAAACAAAACAAGGATTCAAAAGAAATCAGTGTCACGTAAAACCCTTGCCCTACCTTGCACTGCATTGTTTCGGCCAAACCCAAGTCTGCATGTAAAATTGTCAATATATTTGAGACCATTTTAGTTAAAATGTTAATACTTTTTACACAGTTCAATATAAAAACTCAAAAATTGCAAGGAATTGCGTAACATGTCAGTTTTTGCGGAGAATGGTGAAAATTGTGGATTCCACAAAAAAATTGTGGGCACAATTTTCCAGTGGCCCTGGTCATAGCTCACCTTCGGAACTGAGGGATACAACTTTTCCCTTACTTGGACGATATTCTTATCAAGGCCCCACAGCTTGACCAAGCCGTACAAGCAGTGGCAGAGTCCGGTGCCTGTAAGCACACGGATTTGTCATCAACTGGAGAAAGAGTTCCCTAACTCCAAGCCAGACCTTGAACCACCTGGGGGCAGACTTCATGACACAAGCCAACAAGGTCTTTCCCCTGGAAGCGAAATTCAGGGACCTGCTGAAGCTCATCCAGAAGTTTCATACAGCTCCTCAGCTGCCGGCTCACTCCTTCATGCAGCTAACTGGGACTCTAGTATCACTGGGAGATTCAGTCCCTTGGGCCCTAGTCCACATGCGGCCCATTCAAGCACACTTGCTTAAGCTGTGACCCCAGTCCAGACACAGCCAGCACCAACTGATCCCAATTTCTCAACAGATAAAAACTTCCCTCCAGTGATGGACTCAGAGGTCAAATGTCATGAGGGGTCGCAAGTTGTGCTGTCTACACCAAATACCGAATCACGACCGATGCCATCCTCAGGGGCTGGGGGGCTCACTTGCATCAGCTGTTAGCTCAGGGCAAGTGGTCGCTGTTAGAAGCAAGGTACAGCATAAAGAGATGAGAGCAGTACGCCTAGCCCTGATGCACTTCGAACAGCGAGTCCTCTATAAGGACGTACTGATTCTGACAGACAGTCGAACAACGATGGCATATATCAACCATCAGAGCGGAATGAGAAGCTCAAAAATGCTACGGGAGTCCTTTTTCTCTTTCAGTGGCTGAGCACCACCAGGCAAGCATAAGGGCAGTGTACATTCCAGGACAGGAAAATGTTGCAGCAGATTGGCTCAGTCACCAAGTCGATCTACCGAGGAAATGGGAGCTGAAGGACAGTGCCTTCCACATCCTAACAGAACAGTGGGGCCATCCTCAGATCTTTTCGCCTGCTGGCGAAACTCCAAGGTAAAACAATTCTGCTCCCTGGCCAAGGACGAACTAGCTGTGGCTCAAGACACCTTTTCCCTAGACTGGGGTCAGTTCAGTCTCCTGTAGGCCTTTCCTCCAATACCACTTATTTTATTTTATTTATCCATTTACTTGGAATTTGGAAAATACCTTTGAGTCAGAGACTCATTTACAAAGGTTCCACATCGCACAGAAGGGTACAACACAGTGATATGGTAAGATACAGTACAGGAAATGGGACAGGCTAGATACAAGGTAATGATACAATATTAATGCATTTAAAGGCTCACAAGAAGTGCCAATCATGCTAAGTCCAGAATGAGCCTGCTGGC
Organism: Neoceratodus forsteri; assembly: GCA_016271365.2. Classification (NCBI taxonomy): domain Eukaryota; kingdom Metazoa; phylum Chordata; order Ceratodontiformes; family Ceratodontidae; genus Neoceratodus; species Neoceratodus forsteri. Next base: position 140,417,889 of record CM057453.1, read on the forward strand.
ACTTATATAGAGATGCAAAGAAGTTGCCAGGAAGGGGATGAGAGGGGTGGGGGGAAGGGTAGATAGAGTATGCCAGCCAGAGGCCATTGTCGTAGTTGGAGGATGAGTGAGAAAATAGGAGGGTCAAAGGCAGTCACAGCAGTTTAGGGACTGGAGATGCCCCTTAAGGTGGGTTTTCGTGTAAGATGGAGCAAGTTAGGCCATTCTGCAATGTAGGGGCCTTGTAGCTGAAGGATCTTTGAAATTGGAAGGTTTGACAGCTGGGGACAGCAAGCAGTTTCTTGCTAGAGCTACGGGTTACTTTTTGTGTAGTAGATGGATAGATTAGGGAGGTAAGACCAGGAGGGGAGAGGCCAAGGGAGATTTTTGTGGCCATAAGGCAGGTGTGGAACTTGATCCTATTGTCTAAGTTAAGCCAGTTTGTGGAGTTATATAACGAGCAGGTTTGGGTGAGACGGTCACAGTTCAGTACAAGGTGACAGGTTTTGTTGAGGGAAATGCGGAGCCTACTTGGGGACGAGGTGGTGGCAGCACTATAAATGAGTATTCCATAGTCGAGGAGGGAGAGGATAGAGGATGAGACAGCAAGATGGAGGGCGTCAGGAGTAAGGCAGTGTTGAACCCGGTAGAGCAGACCGAGGTGAACATTAAGGGCAGAGGATAGGTGCTGTATGTGCTGGTAGAAATTGAGTGCTGGGTCAAGGGTGATGCCCAGGTATTTAAAGGAATCCACTTGCTCAAGAGGGGTTCGGTCCTCTGTTAGGATCTGGGGGAAAGTTCCTTTCTAGAGTTCTGAGGGTGGGAAAAGATCATGAACTTGATCTTCTTATAGTTAAGTATTAGGCGTTGCTCAGAGAACCACAGTTCTGCTTCACTAAAGGAGGGCATGGTGCAGATGAAATGGGTCAGAGCTGGATGCTTAGATTACCGCATCATTGGCATATAATAGAAGGTTGCCAGAGCAGGAGACGGGTAAGGAGTTGAGGTATAGGCTGAAGGGAAGGAGACCAAGGATAGACCCCTGAGGGACTCCAGAGAGAACTGGGAATTTATCAGACAGAATAGTGCCAATTTTGACCTGTTGGGACCGATTCGACAAGTAGTCTGTGAACCAGCACAGGGCATCCTGGGAGAAGCCAATGTTAGAGAGTGCAACTAGCAGAAGGGAGTGATTGATGGTGTCAAATGCCTTAGTGAGGTCAATAAACACAGCATCAGTGATGTGGCCTTTGTCTAATGTGGAGTGGATGTGTGAGGTAAATTCTAGAAGGGCTGTAATGATACTGTGCCTTCGAGGAAGCTGTGTTGCTGTTTAGAGAGAAGATAATGTTTGCTAAGGTGGTCGGTAAACTGATCACAGACAATGCATTCGAGGGCTTTAGATAGTGGGGGGAGTATAGAGATGGGCTGGTAGTTATTGGTGTCAGTACGGTCCCCGCCCTTAAATAAGGGGTTAATGGAAGCAGATTTCCAGAGGGAAGGAAATTTACCTTGGCAGAGAGAGCGATTAAGAATGTGGGTGAGGGGGCAGAGTATGTTGTGGAGGATGAGCCGGAGAAGCCTCAGATCCAGGGTGTCACTACTGTAATGGGAGTGGCTTAAAGCGGTTTTAATATAAGGCTTGACGGTTTGGGGAGATGCAACGAGGTGGAAGGAGGGGGAGCTGGGATGGGGAGACCGGACGGGGGTTGAAGAAGGTAGGCGGAGGACATGGCTGAGGTTATTAAAAGCACAATTGAAGGCTGAGGCTATGTGAGAGGGGTCAGTGGACAAGTGCCCATCCACAACTATCTGGTGGGGGGGGTTGGGTTTTTTCTACCGATTTTCTTGATATTACAGAATTTGTACCCAGAGCCTCAGGCAGCAGTAAGGGCAGCTTTATAGTGATCAGCCTTGGCTGTGCGTAATGCCCACGTGCATTTGTTCCATGCATCTCTATATCTCTGCCTGTCAGCTGGAAGGCAGGTCTCATTGGAGAGGTGCCAAAGTGAATCTCGAGTATGCATCAGGGCCAGGAGGTGGTCAGTGATCCAGGGGACAGGGTTGCCTTTGATCATCCTTTTGGTAAGTGGGGCAAACTTGTCACAGATGGTGTTAAAGGTGAGGATGAACAGGCTGGGGGCTAGGTTGGGGTCGAGGATATTGGTTACTAGGGACCAGTCCATCGACCTGAGTTGGGATTTTAGAACAGCAAGTTTTCCAGGTCTGAGTTTACGATGGAAGATTAAATTAAGAGGGGTTTGGGGCATTTTGCAGGACCAGATACAGAGAACTAGGGAGTGGTCGCTAAGTATATTTGGTAACACATCGGCACTGGTGATTTCATGGGGATGGTTAGTGAAGACCAGGTCCAGGAGGGAGGAAGATCCGGAGCAGGGATCCAGACAAGTGGGAGAGGAGACTACTTGTATGAGGTCTTGGGCTCTAGCTGCATCGATGATTGGGGTGGAGGTCTTGGCCAGCCAGTTTATGTTGAAGTCTCCAAGGATAATCTTTTCGATTTGTTGCGGAAAGGAGGCAAGATAGGAAAGGAATGAGTAGAAGGCTTCTTTCTGGTCTCTAGGGGGAATGGTAAACTGAAGTGGTAAGAAGCGGGGTTTGAGAGCGACCCAGTGTAAGTTTGAGAGTAAGGCCTGTGGACCTGGTACCAACGGGGGATGAGCAGCTGACAGTGCACTACTTCTCTGACATAGATTGTGCACCCGCCTCTGCATTTTCTCTTTCGATCTGTTCGGAACAGGTTGTACCCGGGCAGGGCCACCGTCGAGTCAGGAGTGAGAGGGGAGAGCCAGGTTTCATTTAAGGCAATGATATCTGGTTGATGCTGGTGGATCCACCCCTGTAACGAATCCCACTTTTTTTGTAGGCTACAGACATTGAGACTGGCAATGCACAGACCACTGATGGGGGTATGGTTTAGCATGGAGATTGCAGGTGGGCCAGGGTTCGGATGGATATTACCAGATATAAAGAGGAGCAGAAAAAGGAGAGTCCTGCGTACAGAGTTCCAAGCCAATCTTTTGAGACAGCGGTCTAAGTGGGCCAAGGTCCCAGGTGTATAGGAGAGGGTGGGAATGGGGAGAGTTAGAGTACAGGGGGCTGACAGGAGGAGAAGGTGAGAAGAGAGGTGGGGATAGTGGATAGAGGTGTATTGTAGGGTGCAGCTCCTGTTGGAGGAGGGACATACTGTGGGTGGTCCCACTATGCCAGGGAATATCGTAACAGGTAGTTGGGGAAGGCAAGGGGAATGTCTGACCGAAATGGGAGGGGGGGGGGCGACACAGTACAGAAGGCGTCTTCACTATTAAACATCATTGTCTCAGTATACCAGGCAGCATGCACGGAGGGGGAAGGCTGCCTATCAGCCCTAGGGTAGTCAGTGGTTCCAGGAGCTTGCCGCATACTGGTGGCTGAGGTGGGGTGAATGAGCACAGGGGATAGAGCAGAAATGATAGTGAGCACAGTAAGGAGCATGGTGTGGGGGAGGGAGGTGGAGGGATAGAGTCCTACACAAAGTGGCTCTGGACTGGGCAGAACTGATTCTAGTCTGTCCCTGATGGCTTTGTCACCCATAGTTCCCCCTTCTCATTCATCTTTCAAGGCCACCACTTCTGCTCTGTCCTTCCCGATCAGCTCGGACTTCTCCATCAGGGTCCAGTACTGCACCCCAATCTGAACAACCTCTCCCTCTCAGCCTGGAGATTGAGCAAGAAACTTTCAAAGAGCTAGGCTACACAGCTCCTGTTATTGAAATGATGGTGAACTCACATCGCCCCTCTTCCTCTAAAGTGTATTACTGAATTTGGAAGAAATTCTTGTTCTGGCTCCAATCCAAATGCATACAGAGCCAGCCAATATCATTGCCTGTACTACTGCAGTTTCTTCAGGATGGATTTGACAAAGGACTGCAACCAGCTACCTTACGGGTTCAGGTTTCCATGCTGGGGGCGCTCTTTTTGGTGGATTCCAGAGAGTCATTGGGTGCACAACCCCATGTGAGAAGGTTTCTAAGGGTAGAAACATTAAAACGCCCTCCAATCAAGCCAACGGTACCACCCTGGAGGCTTAATTTGGTTCTCAAAGCTTTAACCAAGGCTCCTTTTGAACCTCTCAAGGAGACATCCCTCATGCATCTTACGATGAAGGTTGCTTTTCTCATAGCTGTTACTTCAGCCAGGAGAATCAGCGAGCTAGGAGCCTTATCCATCAAAGAGCTGTATACTGTGTTTTATCAGGCCTTTGTGGTGCTCCGAACAGATCCAGGTTTTTTACCAAAAGTTATGTATCCATTCCATTGCAACCAGGAGCTGATTCTGCCTTCCTTCTGCCCACACCCAAAAAATGAAAAGGAAAGGGAATTTCACACACTGGATCCAAGAGGAATGATGAAAATGTATATTAAACGAATGGATTCTGTTTAAAAAATGTCCAGTTTGTTCACCCTAACTACAGGTCAAAATGTGGGTAGAAAGCTTTGAAAGACTCCACAGCCAGATGGATCCATTTTGTCATCACCACTGCTTATGATCAGGCTGCAGTAACCTTGCCTGCCCCAGTGAGGGCCCTTTCTAGCCGGGCTATGGCCACTTCATGGGCAGATTTCAGAGAAGCATCTCCAGCAGGCCTGTGCAGGACGGCCACTTGGACATCCATTCACACACTCACAAAATTTTACAAACTAGAGGTGATGGCCTTGGCAGAGGTATCCTTTGGCTGCCAAGTTCTTCGCGGTGTCGAACCCGTAAGGGCACTTACATTCTTCCCACCCGGGATATCTGGGGGTGTACTGCTTTTGTATATCCCATTTGTATGGAGCCTGGAGACCAGCTTAGGAGAGAGAAAACAAAATTTAAATACCTGTAAATTTTCTTTCTCCGACGGCTGGTATCTGGGCTTCTGCTTCCCTCCAGAATGTGTGTAAAGTTGGCCAACTGGCCAGGAATGGCTTAATTTTCTTGGTTTTGTTTTCAAGTTCATGTAGTATTGCCACATTTGGACTGCTTTCGGAAGAACTGATGGAAACGGGAAGTAGAGGGCTGGATATCCACAGCTGCAGAGCTTAGTTCCTGCCTGCATATCTGTATCAGGAGGTACAGCCCATTTGTATGGAAGCCCGGAGACCAGCCGTCAGAGAAAGAAAATCTACAGGTATTTAAATTTAGTTCTTTCTGCTGTCAGAGTGTGAGGGGGCAGGACCATAACTCACGAGTCACAGAGCCACAAATGAGTTATCAAATCCCTGCCAACTCACAAGTGATGATAAGTTGCCTGTTTTGAGTCAGGCTATTGAATGCAGGATATATACAACAGTAGTTTACAAGCTGTAGCTTTTAAATTTGCAGTTTGTGTGAAGATTTTGCTGTTTTATTTTAACTGCTGGCTTCAGTGCTGCTGAGCACATTGTGACAGCATCTGAATTGTGTAAGCTGCTCTCTTAATTGGTTCAGTATTCAAATAGATTTTAGATAGAACTGAGCACATTTCAAGTGTCCAATAGAAGTTTTTCAACTGTATTAGCTGGGTTGTAATTTCTACTAGTGTTTTAAAGTGCTTACACCTCTTCTGTTTCAGTGCTCCTCCTGCAACCCCCCCCATCCAAGCACTCTGCTTGGCGCCGAAAAGTCTAACTCTCCTTTGTCTTGCTAAACTGCTCAATGTAAACCCATCCTACCTCTATGCTATTTAAGCCCTGCTCTTTTTTCTTCTCTCCAGCTGCCTGCCCTTGAACGGGGCTGCTTCAGCTCCCCCACGGTCGGCCGGCACTCAGCCAGCCACCGACCAAGACCAGGACGCCCACCTGCAGCTCCTTGGAAGGTACGGGACAGCGCAGCCAATCGGAACATGGGCGCTTCTAGCAAACCCGCTCTGATTGGCCAGGACTTTTCCCCTGCTTCTGCCACCTGGCACTTTTTACAAATAGATTTTAGATAGAACTAAGCATATTTCAAGTGTCTAATAGAAGTTTTTCACCTGTATTAGCTGGATTGTAATTTCTACTAGTGTTTTAAAGTGCTTACACCTCTTCTGTTTCAGTGCTCCTCCTGCACCCCCCCCATCCAAGCACTCTGCCTTGGCACCGAAAAGTCTAACTCTCCTTTGTCTTGCTAAACTGCTCAATGTAAACCCATCCTACCTCTATGCTATTTAAGCCCTGCTCTTTTTTCTTCTCTCCAGCTGCCTGCCCTTGAACGGGGCTAGTTTTCCATTAGCAGGTTATACAGACCTACCACTAGAGGGATTCTTGGTCTTTCATTAAAAAGAAAAAAAAAGTATACCCTCTGAAAGACTGTCCCTGGCTGCCTGGCCTTCCTGGCTATATCCTCACTTCTCACTGATCCAGCTACTGCTCTTCCGCCCCTTCTCCTAGCCCCACCAGCCTGTCTTAACCCCCTTCCTCCGCCTACCCTGAATCCTACCTTAATCATGCGCCTCCACTGCTCTCTACCCCTATTCTATTTCTTCTTGCCTGTCTTCCTCCCCTACTGCACACCCCAAAAGCCTGCTTTCCCTTCCTCCCCCACAGCTTCCACATTCCTACATCCTTCCTCCACTTAGGCATGCTGCACACTGGTCACTGCCCCTTGCCCAGGGTCCATCCTACCACCATGAAACTGTCCTACACCCACACTAGTCCTGGCGCTCCACTCTGGTCCCCCTTGTCTACGCTTATCTTCACCCACTATTGTCGATGCTCGGCAATTTCCCGAGATGCTAGCAGGTGAAAGCATTCCCTTAAAGAAATACGCCGCAGCTCCTTGAGGCTAGTCCTCCTCCTCCTAATGCTGTCAGGCAACGTACACCCAAACCCTGGCCCATTCTGCTCTAAAGCCATTAATCTGAGCAACCCTTCGGGTGCCCTCTCATTTGTATCAATCAACATCTGCAGCCTCCTTCCTAAAATGGATGCCCTACAGGCCTTCACCAGTCAGCACAGCCCTGACATCCTGGCAGTTGTCGAAACCTGGCCCATGCCATCAGTACCGGACCATGCAATCAGCCGTCCTGGCTACAATGTCTTTAGGCTGGATCGCCTCTCCAAAAGAGGTGGGGGCTGTGCTCTCTACCTAAAAGACTTCATACAGGGGCACCACATCATTACCTCACTCCAACCCACAACTGCTCAGATACTGCCAGTGAGAATCCTCCTCGGAGCCCAAAACAAAACCCTCACTGTTGCCACCATCTACATCCCTCCCAAAGAATAGGGAACTGGTCTAACAGCTGTTCTTGACTTTGTAAAGTCACTCCCACGGACACGAATCCATCCTCTAGGTGACTTCAGCATCAACTGGCCTCCGGCGATGCTGGTGCACAGGGATACCATTGCTGCAGCAACCTCACACAAATGGTTGACTCACCAACCAGGAAAAATTACAGGAACGGCACCAGCACACTCTTGGACTGGATCCTTACCAGTCACCCATCGCGGATATGTAACACTAATGTCCTCCCTGACTCTCTCAGTGACCACTCCCCTATTAGCTGCACCTGGTCAAATAAATTCATCAAACAACTACCAAAAACTATCACCAGCAGGGTTCTACCCAGTGGTCACCTTCCTCAACTGAAATCCCACCTCCTCCATCAAGACTGGTCCTCTATCTTCAATGCGACCAACGTAAACACTGCCCTTGACCACTTCATAAACATCTTCACTGTGGCCTGTGACACATATGCTCCTATTAAGAAATGCAAAGTCAAATCACTCAGTAACCCTTGGCTCACAGTTGACCTCCTCGGGATGCTAAAAGCAAGAGACCATCTATGGGAGCTGGCCAGAAACTCTGGAAGGCAAAACGACATCCAAAACTACAAGCGTGTCGCAATGACTGCACCAAACCATCCGCAAATGAAGTCCACTTACTATAAGCATACCCTCACAAACTCCTGAATGGTCAGGAATTTTGGAAGAACATAAAGGAACTCACCGGAATCCACCCAAACCCCCATCAATACTCAACATCAACGGAACCACTACCCTCAACCCAAATACCATTGCGGATACCTTTAACAAAGCCTTTACCGACCTCAGCGCTGTCCTACCCCAGGACTGCTTCAAAGATGGTGAAGCCCCTCTGTCCACAATGAACACTACTCCCACCAGCTCCCCCCACTTCTACTTCAAAGCAGTCAAGGCTCACCAAGTACGCAAATATGTAACCAAAGCCCTTGGTAAATCATGATTCAGTAATGACTCTCTCGATCTCAAAATCCTGTCTCTCACACTTGATGAAGTGCTTAGTCCTCTGACCAGAATTTTCAACCTCTCCCTCAGCCTTAGCCAGTTCCTGGACAGATGGAAATCGGCCACTGTCACCCCAATCCATAAAAGTGGTGACAAAACTGCCCACGATAACTACAGATCTATCTCCTACTACCCCCACTATCCAAGGCACTAGAACGCATCGTCTCGGACCAGCTTACAGAATACCTGGATACGTACAACATCCTGTGTAAGCAACAACACGGGTTCCACAAAGATCACTGCACCTCCACAGCCCTACTTGAATTCACCAGCACAATCCACAATGCACTTGACTCCGGTGAACTACTAGGCTCAATCTACATTGACTTAACTAAAGCCTTTGACACCGTCAATCACCGCCTCCTGCTTGTCCAGCTTCAGAACACTGGGCTGTCAACCAACTCCATTGGCTGGTTTAAGAGCTCCCCTTGAAGAATGGTCCCAAACAGTAAGAATCGCTGATACACTCTCAGACCCTATACCAGTCCGCTCGGGAGTCCCCCAGGGCTCCATTCTGGGGCCCCTCCTCTTCAGCCTATTCTTAAACTCACTACCGGACAGCTGCCCAGAACAAATAATTCTCTACGCCGACGATGCTGTGATCCTCACCTTGGACCCTGATCCAATCCAATTACAGAATAAACTTCAGCAGACCTTCTCCTCCATCGAATCCTGGTTTCTAAATCACAAACTGCTTCTCAATCAGAAAAAAAACAAGTCTATGGTCTTCTGCAGCCCCCACAACAAAAACAAACAACTCCACCTCTCCATTGCAACCAAACAAGAAGCCATCCTAGAGCAAACACAATTGTTCAAGTACCTCGGCATCACCCTTGATCCCCACCTCTCATATGCTGTCCATATCAGTAATGTTGCAAAGTCTGCCAATGCAAGGTTAGGCATATTATTCCGGCACAGGAAACACCTAACCCCAGAAGCACTGGCAGTGGCCGTCCAAAGCTCCATCGTCAGCATCACAGACTATGGTCTTATCATATATGGGTCTGCAACTACCCCTGCTCTCAAACGTATCGCAACCTCCCCTGAATAAGGCCTGTCGTCTCATCACTGGCTCACATCACCGTACCCACACACGTGACCTTTATTCCCAATCTGGATGGCTTCAACTGGACAAACGCATAAAATGCCAAACCTGCATCACGGCCAAGAAAATTATAATGGGTCTAGCCCCACCTGGTGTCTGTGCCCTCCTTAAGCCTAGACATAGGAACGTCACTACAAGGAGATCCAATTCCCATCTACTACATATCCCACGATGTCGCACGACTCAAGGACAAAGATCATTCGCCTATCGGGCATCCAACTGGCTCAACTCTCTTGGCAGCGACATAACGACCGCTCCAACACTCGGCCTCTTCAAGTCCAAGCTGTGTCTCTCACTGCTTGTATCCTGCAATTGCCCATTTTAACATTTCCACCGTTCCAGCTGCAAATGCCCCAGCACCCAGCTCTTACAATCAGTCTTTGCACCCCTAGCACCTTACCTGTCACACTACCTCGACAATGCCCCCTGGCTGCACTGTCTCCCACCCTCACCCACCTCCCCCATATCTCCACCCTGCCCTGCCCCAACCACCTCCTGCACTCACCCTTACCCTGCACTCCTTCCCCTTGATCTCCTACCCTCACTTCCCCGCCACCCCCTTCCTTGTCTTGCTCTTAGCTCAAGTCTTTGTACTGGTTATTGCATGTCTGTAAGTCAAGGACTATATGTTTGTAACTAAAAATGATGACTGTTGCACACAATGACGTGGAATCTTTGTAAAAGAGCCTCGGCTCAACGGTATTGTAATCCTAGATTGAAATAAATAAATAAAAATGAAATAAATAAATATTCCACTGTGATGACAGTAACCATAAAACTATCCATTCTGACAACAGTAATAACATTTCATAGTTCTTTCACCCAAAGAACTCAAGAATGCACGTTTATAACCATGAGAGACAAAGTAACTGTACATACAGACTTATGACATACTTTAGATATGTTGCTGTTACTGATGTAACTAGCCCAGATACCTTTTTTATCTTCATTTTTACCATCACCTCTGGGATTCTTAGTTTGTCATAGAGCTAGAGGATTGTCACCTGCAGTACCATCTCTCCAAGGATTGTTCAGTACATCACACATATAATGTATCAGTGTTCTGTTTCAATCTTATGTAAAAAAGGATGCCCATAAAACAATTGGAAACCACAGTGTTAGTCATGTTTCTGACATTGATACATCCGGTATGCTAACCACCATACATCCAGTTCCTGAGTCGGTTAACCTTTGCACTAAAACTTGGCATGTTGATATGAGTGATCCCCTACCTATTTGAATTTCAAACAACCTCGCTGTGAACCAAGGTAGATATGCATGGAGACTGTCAAGTAGTAGGAAAAAGAAAGCTACAGTTCAAATTGAGACGAGCTGGCCATCATCAGAGGGAAACTGGATAATTTTTCTTTCTAAAGAGCTGTTCTCCAACAGTTAGCAGTGAGTTTTGCACCTTTAATTCCCACCAGTTCTCTTGATTGACTAGATGTTCCAATGCAAGGGACTGTGCGTATCCTTTTCCGTCTGCAACATTAAAGAGCAGCATTATTGCCTATATAAGAAACCCTGCGTCACAAGTTCCTCTTCGTTTGCACTATTCTTGCCTGTTTTTCATTTCACATAAAGCTATATGTGAAGCTCCACCTCAGTAGCTGGACCAGTGGGCCTGTCCAGGAAGGAATGTCCCCGGGGAATGTCTGCTGTACTCCATACTTCACACTTTTAAGCACAGATTATTTTATAAACAGTCTTCTGTTGCACTGTACTGGAGATGTTTAGATTCATTTATTCTTAGTTTAACCAGGGAACAGTTATCCCAATTGAAGTTCTCATAGCAAATTTATACCGAAAAACACACTTAAAGTATTAAGTATTCGTGACTGAAAATAGGCAGCTTTGCTGTCTAGCGCACCTCCCTGGTCAACAAAAACTAAATAAAGGGGAACTGTCAGTACAAAGGGCTCCTACATTCAAGTGTGGGGACGGTCCTGATGGGCACTTTGTGTGCAAAACAACTTTGATGCAATCTAATACCACAGCAAACAGCAAGTAAACGGGCTTAGTTTTGTTTACTTCTAGTCTGATATTGTCTGTTACTACAAATCGCAGAATCCCTTGCAGCTGATATCAGAGCAGTAGGCAGCAGTGGGAGATGCAATAGCCTGCAGTGCATGTTAAAACTTTTACAATCTCCGATCAGATGTGTTCCAGGTCTGTTTTTCTCCAGGGGCTAAGTACAGTCCTCTGTGACTGTACTTAGCCCAGGGAGGACAGCCGGACCAGGGAACAACCAAACTCCACTTTTTGGGATCAGTACACTTTCTTGTTTCTCCAGTTTTTACTTTTGAAAATGAGCAAAGATATTTTCTTGGATAACTCCGATCTCTGTCAAGATTCTAATCAGGGTGCGAAATTCCTATACCTTAGGTGCCCCAGGGCAGGCAGTTTTGTCTCAGGACACCTAGTGCTGTTTAGTGCCTGCCCCGTGGGGCACCTAAGGTAGCTGCGCAGGGATCAAGTCCCATTTTGTCCATTTCCCCCATATCTGTGTTTTTCCCTCCGTCTTTTTTTTTTTTTTAAAGACCTTATGTTATTGTTTTTGGGGGTGGGGATGCTGCCAGCCATGATGACGAGACAAACTGTTAAAGCTGCGAGGGGTCGTAGTCTGGACAGGAGTCGGGTCACAGCGGTCAGAAACCAATCGGTGAGTGTCTTTAGTTTGCCCGGCCCTTCACACAGTGTGATCATGTGTGGTCTACAAAGCGTGCCATTTCAACCTATTCAGTCAGTGAGACAAATCGTGCAGTGAGTGGCGCACTTTCGGCGTGGAGAGGAGACGTCAGCTTGTGATGCACCGTGCAGCCGGTGATTGCGATCAGACTAGTAAGTCCTGACTCCTGATTTACTTTCAGAACAAAAAAGTAAAATACTAAAGCTCTTTTAAGAGCTCTTGATTTATTTATTCGATCAGACTTCCCAAGCTCAATGTTACCACTTGCATCTTGGAGAGAGAGGGTGACGGCTGGCTAAATTCAGACTACAGAAGTTGCTGCTGTCTCACTGTATATTAAATAAGGACATCCTGAGACAGTAGAAAAAAAACAAGTAGACTGCTGGGGGGGGGGGGTACAGAGCCACATGGGGAAACTAAAAGCAGCAGGGGCCCATTCTTGCAGTCTGCTTTTATCTGCAGTCAAAGGCTCAAAGACAGGGAGCTTTGCTGAACTTGCTCAAATCAGGAAAAAAATTTTGCATTATCTCTCATTCTCCTGCCTCTCATAAATACAAAAGCCTTTTCACTCAACTGGATCTCTTATCTGAAATAAAAAGCTCTTTTTTACTCAACTGGAGCTAAACTATAACAAATCTAAATAAATAGCTACTGAGAGCTGAGGAAGTTATCTGAAACCTACATAAAATTGATATTTTTGAGCTACTGAACTGTGTTCTAAAAGACCTAAAATCCAACTTAATAAAAAAGCTCTTTCAAGAACTACTGTGAGCTGAGTTAGCTTAAAACGCATTAAAAGGCTTTTAAAAAAGCTATTCTGGGGCTACCAAAAATCTAAAATAGTTTCTATAAAGCCTAAAGGGCAACTGTGAGCAAAGCTAGCTCAAAACTATATAGAAACCCTCCTTCAACAGCTACTGTACCTGTGGGCTTCACTAACTAAAATCTGAAAAGGAATTCTCTTACAGATATACTGCATTGTTGATTACTAAAATCTAAAAATAATGACTTGTTAAAAGCCTTAAAGGACAAATGTGAGCAAAGTTAGCTAAAAACATATCCTGTAAGAGCTACAACTAGTCTACACCCATGGGCTGTACTGACTAAAATCTGACTAAGACATCTCTTACAGAAACTGAAGTAGTATGTTGGTCTTGGACTAAACAAATCTAAAGTAAAAAGTCTTTTAACAGTCTCCAAACAGCTACTGTGCCTGTGGGCTGTACTAACTAAAATCTGAGAAGGTAGTCTCTTATAGATTTTGCATTGTTGACTACCTGAAATCTAAAAAAAAAAAGTCTGGTTGTTAAAGCCTTAAAGGGCAAGTGTGTGAGCAAATTTAGCTAAAATCTGAATAAAAAGACCAGGTAAGAGCTAGTCTGTGCCTGTGGGCTGTTACTGTACTAAATTGGGGGCAGCATGTGAATAGTTTCTTGGGCAGGTACGTTTACTGCTTACGTGCCCAAGTGGACATGTATTTTTTTTTTACGAATTTCATATCCTGGTCGCTACGATGGTACAGGAAAATATGCAGCTTTGGGGAAGGATGGAGACCCTTGAAAACGAAGTCAGGGCAGACAATCTGCACTTTGTCAGAGTACCCGAAGGGGCTGAGGGACTTTTTATGGAGGAGTGGCTTAAGTCGTCAACATCAGTTCCTAGCAATTTTGAGTGGAATAACCTAAGGCCAGCCTACAGAATCAATTCACGAGATAGACCTACAGACATAAACACCCCTCGTACCATTCTGGTGAGGACAACGGGAGCAGACATCAGAGATGTAATTCTTTCTGCAGTTCGTGCAGCTTACCCATTATCCATCAATGACGCAGATGTGAAATGCTTCTCTGACTTGTGCTTCCAAACCAGGGCCCGCAAAAAGCGTTTTGATGGGGTCAGACAAAAGTTAAGGGCACTTGGTATAATTCACTCTTTTCTCCTGCCAGCGCGACTGCGGATTACCTACGTGGGGAAGTCCTGGCAATTCTCTGAACTGAAGGATGTGGGAAGGTGGCTGGAGAGAATCGAAAAGGAGTTTGCATCACAGGAAAGGCCCAGCTTAGATGAGGATATATCTGGAGAAGAATCGGGTGAGGACTGACCAAACTGGACTAATTGCTGAACTCTATGCTAGTTAAAGGCTTAATTGAGACTCCTGGGACATTTTCCTGTTGTATTAACATTTTAAAGAATGTCTCTTGCTCTAAGGTGGAGAAGGGTGGGATTTAATGGAGAAACATTTATTTTTTTGGTGAGGGGCCTTAGTGCAGGACGCTTGGGCCCTCGTGGTGATTTAGCATCATTCGTGGATAATTCTCCTGCCTTTCTGGACCTGGGAGGGGAGGAGGAAATATTTAATGTTCTTGTCTCAATATAAAGCCCGTCATTTTGCCTGTTGCATTGACTGAAATCTGTTTTAAGTTTTGAGCTGTTGGGTAAAATTACCAAAAGTTTGTCAAAGATAGTGCTAGGTAGTATGCTTAGGGGAGCACTATACTCCTAAGGTTTAAAATCAAACTGATATTTGGATACACAGCAGTACTATGTGACTGTTCTACCTAATTTAGGGAACTCCATTGCCACTGAGAAGGCTGGCATAACAAGTAAATTGAAGTTTAAATAACCATGTTATGGGAAGCTCCACTTCCTATCGTAAAAGATTGCAGGGGTTATATAAATGTTTATCAACTGTTGATCAGCTGTATTGCAGTATATGTCTATTGTATTACCCTGTATAAGGTAGTATGTACTTGTTTTATCATAAAACAATAAACATAAATAAAAAAAAAAAAAAAAAAAAAGATTACTATGGTAAGTATATGCCCGTCCTACCCTTTTTACTCCCTTCTGGCCCATTGCCCACCTCCTCCTCCTCCTCTGTAAGGACTGAGCAGAAATATCTGTTCAGTATGTCTGCTTTGCTGTTATCATCCTCCACTCTACGCCCGTCCTCCCCTTTCAGCCTCATTATCCCTCCCTTTGCCTTCCTTTTTTCACTTACATACCTGCAAAAGGTTTTGTCCCCTCTAACCACTGATTTTGGAATGTGCTCCTCTGTGCTTTAGCTTCTCTTACTGCCCTCCCTGATTCCCTTTGTTTCTCCTGGTACCTCTCCCTGTCCCCTTCTGCCTGTGTCTGTTTGTGTTGTTTGAATGCGATTATTTTGGCTTTCACTTTCTCCGCTACTGCCTTGGAATACCATAATGCTTTCCTCTTCCTCTCCCCCTGCTAACCTGTTTTACACATAATTGTATTGCCTTTGTTATCCCTGTTTTGAATACTGCCCACTGTCCCCCCCACCAATTTCTTCCCTATTCTAGTTAGTGCCTCTTTCAAGCATTTCCACATTTTTACAAAATCTGCCCTCCTAAAGTCAAGGATTCATGTTTTTGTGTGGCTCCGTTCTGCCTCTTCAGTTATGTCAAACTATACTGACTGGTGGTCACTGTTCCCCAGGTGCTCCCTCACTGTGATCCCCATTACACTGTCCCCATTTGTGAGCACCAGGTCCAGTAGTGCCCCCTGCTGTGTGGGTTCCATGACCAGTTATTTAAGGAAGGCTCCTTGAAGGGAGTCCAGGATAAACCTGCTCCCATCTGATGCCGCTGCTGGGAGGCTTCAGTCCACATCTGGAATATTAAAGTCGCCAACCAGCACTACCTCCCCCTTATGCACCATCCTTTGGATAGCTAGCATCATCTTCCTATTTGTCTCCTCCCCCTGGGCTGGAGGTTTGTAAATTGCCCCAGTGTGGATGACTGACCCTGTTTTTCTTTCATGCTTAACTCACAGTATCTCCCCCTCCTTGTTCCCCTTTGAATCTCTGTGGCCTTTATGTTACCTTTCACATAAAGCATCACTCCCCCCCCCTTCTGCCTGTCCTGTCCCTCCTGACTAGATTGTAGCCTAGTATGGCCGTCTCCCAGTCGTGGTTATCATTACACCAGGTCTCTGTGATGGCCACAATGTCCAGGTCTGACTGTGTTATGGCTGCCTCCAGGTCCTCCATCTTGTTAGTAAGGCTCCATGCACTGGCACACGTGGCTCTCCAGGATGTGACTTCCCTTCCCTCTCTTCCTGGGTGTTCTTTTTCCCTGGTCCTCCCTGTCTTCCGCCCTTATGTTGAATTCTTCCCTCTGTTTGTCTATCCACTCCTTGGGTACATGTGTAGAGTATGTACTCATTTAGGGAGGGTATTTAGCCTCCTGACCTTCCTGGCTTCTCACCTTGGCCAGTTTAAATGCTTGCTGCAGAAGTATTCAAACTTCTCACTTAGGAATAAGGTCTCCTTCCCAGAAGGTTGCAGGCCATCATCCTTATACAGGCTTGCATCCTTCCAGGTGGGTCCCCAGTCCCCATGAAGCCAAAACCCTCTTTTCTACACCATTCCTTCAACCAGGAGTTGAATTTCTGAATGCAGAGTGACCTAGCCTTCCCAAGGCCGTGAACAAGTAGTACCTCCGAGAAGGAGATGGAGTGTGCCATGTGCTTTAGGCTCCTCCCCCCCCCCCCACAACTTCCTGAAATCCTCCTGGTTTCTGGCTGTCTCCACCTTGTCCCCTGCAGGTCATTTGTCCCCAGGTAGACAATGACATCCAGTTCCTCTCTCCTTAATATTGCCCTTGCGATCCTGTGGATCCGCTTCTCATCCCTCCATGCAGTGCTTCCTGAAAGGCACTTTACCTCCCTCTCCCCACTGCTTGGTTCCCCCAATGTCACTTCCCAGACAGTTGAGTCCCCGGCCAGGAGTAGCTTCCTCTTCCTCTATCCCCCTTCCCTAGGGCTCCATCATGGAGTACCTGCCCATCCTCCTTGGTCTCAGCTGTGGGTTCCCTTGTGACACATCCCCGCTCCTCCAAGACAGCATAGGAGTTATTTAGCTGGACTGGTTGGGGGATGTGCTTCAGATCCCCCCTTCCGCACTCTCCCTGAGCCCACTGTGGTCCAGCCACTCCTCCTCCTCCTCCTGGGTATCCTTTGAGGTTCAGGTTGTGGACAGGGTGGCCTCTGGGTGGGGGTGAAGGTCCCTTGTAACCTGGCCAACTCGGCTTGGCAACAGGCAACCTCCTCTCTCAACCCAGAGAGGTGCCTGCAGATGGGGCAGCACCGCATGGTCCAGAATGTTTTCCTGAACACTGCAGCCCGCACCCACTACACTGCACCATCCCTTACTTCTTCTCTCTTTCTTAACTATGCCCACTACCACCAGCAACACTGTGCTGTACTCTTTGTATCTCTTTTCTGTGTTAGGCTCCCACTGTTGTTTTTTTTTTTTCATTTTTACCCCTTCCCTGCTGCTTTAATCTGCCATCCTGTGTACTCGAATGCTATGGAAGCTTGCAGTCTCAGTCCCACTGTTACGTGGTTAATATGGTTTTACTGTAGTCCCTCCTGCCTTGAGCTAAATCTGGACATGTTGCACCGTTTCCTGATTGTCCGCCTACAAAGATGGACTAGCCCAGGGTGGGTGGGATGGTGGAGGTAGGGCCGGACTAATCCCACTGAAGGATACATCTCAGAGATGTTCCACATGACGTGCACTCACAGTACTGAGATACAAATAGTTATACAGCGGTTTCCAGTGCTCGTTTTTACAGAAGACACCATCCCAGGGGTTCATATAGCTGTCCTTTACCAGGACATACATAAATTTCATACTGTTGATTTTTCCCAATAAGCTCTAATACACAGCCTACTAACTGCAAGCACAGATGTGCATGCTCACGGCCGATTGTGCTGAGACCAGTGCCATGGAAGAGCGGGGGCTCTGGAACAATCGTGACTTCAAAGTCATGGCAGGATGTTTTCTTCACCCATTTTGTGATGGGGGCTACCGGAGGACCGGGGCACTTAGTTGTACCACAGTATGTGAACTTTTAATGGGGACTGCTGTAAAGTGCACATTGTGCGCTTAAATCTGTGGGGACTGCCACTGAGATGTCCATGCTCTAACTAGGTAGTGAGTCATGGATGTCATCACAGAATTTCTACAGTGTAGGGCTGAGCATAGGAAATCATGGCGCTGTGCTTTGGGTGTTGTAATTAGTTAGAGGACAGTTGCATGTAAACTAGATCTTCGTACCCTAGACTTTTTTATGCTCTGGCTGCTTGTCTAAACCTGACATCCAAATCCCTTGTTCATGACATCATAATTATCTCTACAGCAACAGATTGTTTTAACAGGAATCCAACAGTAATGTGCTATAAAAACTGTCTCATCTTCATCCAGAGGTGTTACCCCAGAGGTAGAATGGAACTGTAAATAGAATTTAGAATTATGTTCTAACTCTACACTGTAATTACACTTCCCCTGCTGGTCTAATGTCAGATTTGATTCTCCTCTGAAGAGAGCAGTTGCCCCAGAGTCCTGTTCCAGTCTTATGTGACGTATTTGTTGTTTTTAGTCATTTTTATAGTAGTTTACTAAACTAAATATTAGGTTTATTAAGTTCTCGATAGTCTGCGTTAGTTTATTTTTTATTTATTTTTGTTTAAATTAGTGTTTTTTTCTGTTCCTTTTCAGTTTCAAGAACTGGAGAAACTGTGGTTCCTGCCTAGCAAGGAACCGTACATTTCTGAAAATAAAACTGCAAAAAAAGTGTTTAAAATAAATAATTTGTTAGCAGTTATATTTGTTTATATTTCTGAAACTTAATAATATAATTTAAAGGCGTTTTTCCATCAGTTGGCATGACCATGAGGCCTAAAAAGAGAATCGGGCCTACAGGATATAAAAATTGCAAATTTTGCTGCCAGCTCCAGAAAAAAGTAGACGGCTGTGACCTGTGGTTTAACTGTTTAGATCCTGACCACAATTTTAAAAACTGTGAATTGTGCAAACAGTTTTGCTCAAAAACACACAAGAAAAGGGCTGCCGAAAAAGATTTTTTAGCTTCTACATCTGCTTCAGTGTCATCACAAAGCTCTCCTAAGAAAAGATCAAAAATGGAGGTGGTTACCAATGATGGTGGAAGGCACACTAGAGTCTTGGCAAAAATAAGTTTAATAACTAGAACAGGCATTTGATAAATCCTTGAGAAATAAGAAATGTGTAAGGTGGGCCAGTGGGGGTACTGTGTTCCTTTCCTGACTGGCATAGTTTCACATTGTTCAAGATTCACTCAGTAAAGTAATTTTTTTGTACTAGAAAAAAGCAAAGGTTCCTCACCTCAGCAGCAGCCCTTGACATTCATATTGTTGGCTGAAAATTCTGCCAACAGCTGCCTCTGCCCACAGGGACTGATGGTGCTGCTAAGCCATCCTTGAAATCCAGCAAAGAACTCAGAGCATCTGAAAGGGAAAGCCCTAATGTAAATGATGGCAAAATGACAAAAAGAGCTTCAGATCAAATGACTGGAAAGAACAGCGTATCTCTGCCACTTCACCTGCAAGGGACCAGGAGTAGACAGTGGAACCGAGAGCTATGCCCTCTGCAGAGGACATTGTACTGGGTTTGCCATACGGTCCTTTTCTGCTGACAAATTCTATGTTTCTCTGTTTCTGTTATTAAAATGTGTCAGTTCTTTCAGGCTTTTTAAGCCATGGGAAACCTTTTCAGTGCTGCCCCCCGCCAGGTTCAGGTCATACAGTCAGAGCCTGTCCTGTAGGTGGAGTATTATGATGATGAATGGGAGCTGATAGAACTGGAGGTTACTCTTGAGCAGGACCTCAGTTCCCCACCTAGAGAAATTGAAGATTTTACTTTGTACTGCCCACTTGTAAAATGTCCCAGTCCTAGTATGTGTAAACCGTAAACCCCCTCCACCCACCCTGAGACAGCAGCGGGCACTCCACCTCTCACCCATGCAGCCGGAGAACAACTGAATCATGCAAGTAAATGTTGGTTTGGCATACAAGTCTCTGTATTGTTACTGTACTAGTGTGAATATAATATAGTTGCAGTGACTTGTATTCCAAGCTGGCATTTGATGACAGATGGTAGTGGCGGTGAGCGGAGTGGAAGTGCCAGCCAGACTGGGGTCACAGGTACACAAACCAGGACTGGAACAGGTATCACTAGCACCAGGGACTGTATGATTATTTCAGTGGGACCAGGAATGGGGGAGGGGGGTGCTGGTAACACTAGCACTTGAGACTTCATGATTATTTCAGTGGGATTGGAAGGGGTACCACTAACATCAGAAACTGTATGATTATTTCAGTGGGACTGGGCCCAGACCGGGGGGTTGGGGGACAACCACTAGCACGAGGTATTTTATGATTATTTTAATGGGACTGGGAGGGGGTACAGCTAGCAACAGGGACTCTGTTTCTGTGGGACCGGGACCAGGACTGGGGAAGGTACCACTAGCACTAGGAATTTAATATTATGTCAGTGTGAACAGGAGTGGGTACCACTGAACTACCAGGGAATATGATTTTTATTATTTAAAATTTAATAACCAGGTAAACTCAGAGGGCATTATGTGCCCATTTTCATGGAGGACCTGGACATACAACAAGAAATATGAACCTTAAATAAAATACAATAATATGCAGCAAAAAAATCATTATACAAAATAAAATATATAAACCACAGTTTTAACTAACACATCGACACTTGTATATCAGGACTGGGATTGAGGGAAGGGGACCATTGGACTGCCAGGGAGTTAGTCCTGGGTTCAAATCCCAGTCGAGCAAATTACTCACTGTGTGACCTTAAGCAAATCACTGCACCTCTCCAAGCACCAGTCCATACACCTGCAGAACTGGGTTGAATCAGGACTTTACTCGAATATGTAGCAATACATGTGGGCTACTCTGAGTAACTATGTTGTGAACTTGGCAAAAGATTTTGTGAAAAAATTAAAAATACACATTGGCTGTGTGGCTGTGTCACAGCAGAGTGTTCAGCCTCCATGCAATCCAAAGAGCAAAGGATTGTTCCCTAGATGTAAATGTTCCTCTGATGAGATACTAATTTCCTGTTAGTGCCACCTCTGCTAGTAGGGCGATTTACATCTTTCCTTTTAATAATTGCAACTTAGTGCAAAAGGACAAACACTTCTGGGATTACCTAACTGCTACTTTGCCCCATTGCAGTCTGTTGAGGGTGATATTTTAAGGTGGCCAGCAGGAGTTTCTACATTACTGAGGAAACCACTGTCTGGCTCAGTCCACCGTGGTCAAAAAGAAATAGATGTAAGTGGAAGAGGCCCAGCACCAATCAAATGCAACTCCAGAGAAAGCAGATTGGAGAAATAGGCCCACTCACCAAATAACATGTGTATTCAAGGTTCCAAATGTTATTAGGGTTACTACTAGACAAATCAATAACTTTTCCTACAGTACTTTTCAGGTTAAACTCACCCCTTCCTCAGGGAGGCTGGTTTATATAATTCATACACATAGGAAAACCTTGATAACCAGTTTGCCTCTGCCCATCTATCCTTTTTTCCTTGATTAAAATTTTCAAATAGAGGCTGTTTGTTCACTGTCAGTTTATTGTGTTTTTCAATGGTTGTCTTTAACCTTCATAGATTTTAAAGTCCAAAATGGAGCCTGAGACACACTTGGCTGCCGGTGTCCATGCTGTAACGTATATCGCACCACGTTGTCAGTGGGGAGTTAATACATATGAGTAATGAACACCCCACTGGGGTATTGTAATAGGTGGTCAGTAGTTATAGGACTGGCAGATACTGCAAAATGAAATATATGAAGAAAGCTAAGTTTTTCATTCATATTGTAACTTATTGTGCAATCAAAAACACTATTAAATGCAAGAGTGCATTCAGTAAGCTACTGCTTAGCAATATAGTTACCAACGTATTACTTCCAGGGCAATGAAAATGGACAACATTATGGAATAAAATTAGAATCTGTTTGTAATTTATATAATACCCAGTGCCTCCATAGATCATCAAAAGTAGAAAGGTGTTTTAAATAATAATTGGTTCGTTTGTCTAAGTAATAAAAAAAAAATCTATTAGGGCTACCCACTGTTTCATTAAAGGAGACTGTAGCTTAAGCCATAATGTAGTAATTACTTTTTTGGCTCCCAAATTTAAAATTAGTAGGAGCTTAAATTACCTACCCCTGGTACTTTTTGAATGAGGTGGGATGTTGAGAAGAACCAGCATTGGAGAAAGAAGTTGTGGGACACTGAATAACAGATTGATTCATTCATGACATTTTACCCCCACATTTTTCTTGTTGAGGACAGGAGCAGAAAATGTGAGCCTGATTCACCTTGGTCTCCCTGCATACACGCCAGCATACCCCGGTCCATTTCCCTTGGTATTTCATTTGGACCGCATGGGTCTGAAAGAATCTTATGCAACATTTCCACACAAATTCCCTTAAATAAGGTACCATAGAGAGTTTGTATATTGGAAGGCAGTATTTTTCCCATTGGTTCAGGTCACAAGAAACCTGTGCATCCAGGTTCCACTGATGCAGTATTTAAACTGTGGAATCTTATGGCGTATAATTGACCAATCATATGCTCTGTTACTGCCCTTGTTGATGGAGCTGAAGCTGCGTGAACAAGGCTGTGAGTGGGTCTGGGATTTGTCTATATTGAGAAGGTAAAGTGTTGATATACGCCCTTACTTGTAAACAGCGATAGTGGTCAGAGGCAGAAAGAGAGTACTCTGCTTATAGATCAGAACAGGCTCGCACTCCCTTAGTATCAAGTTAGTGGTGTACTGTACGTACATGAGTCCTTGCCTGGCCTGTCTTTTTAAGAAGGGATCTGTTGTACTCAGTGGAGATGTTTGAGTCTGGATTAATGCTCCTAAGAAAGAGATATAGTCTCTGAAGTAGTCCTTAAGAACTTTGTCACCCACGTTAGATCGTGGCTGTGTATTTAAAAAATGTAGACATTGGGAGATACTGTGGGAGAGACGAATACAGAATTTTACCTATATCGTAGAGATCATTGAGGTCCAATTCTGATCCTTCCAATGTGCTTGATACCCAGCAGATGTTCAGAGACAAATCAGTCTCAGCTGACTAGCTAAGGTGTAGAGATGAAGGCTTGGAAAATGTAAGCCTCCCTTGGCAATAGGTAAAGTATAGAAAGCCTAATTCTGAGTCTCTGTCCCTTCCACAGGAAACAAGTTAAGAGCCTGTTCTGCTCTTGAAAATAGGTGCAGTCAGGGCTAAGCGGGAGCGTTTGTAAATAAAACAGTATGCAGGGTAGTATATTTTGGCAGATAATTTGTCCTATTTAAGATAGAGAGACCTAATGAGGACCAGTGGTTTAAGTCTGTTGCCATTGCTACAGTTAAAGGTTCATAATTACGGACCTCTAAATGGTCCGAGTTTTTAGTCAGATAAACTCCTAAATATTTCAGTGAATTTCTATTCCACCGACTAAAATGCTCCTTTATATTTGCGGGTGTGTGTGTAATTGAAGGTAAGCACCTCTGTTGCATGTATATTGACCTAGAAGCCTGCTATCTTTTTGAAGCGGACTGGTATTTCCCATACTGCCCGAAGGGAGTCAGTAGGGTTTGTAAATATAAGTAGGATGTCATCTGCTAATAGAGCAATCCTGTGGTCACTTCCTCCCTGGGGAATTCCTGGTATTAATGGAGAATGTCGAATATGAGAGCCTAATAGTTCTATGTGTAATGCAAATAAAAGCGGGGGTAGAGGACAACCTTGTCTAGTTCCTCATCCTAAAACAAAAGATGAGGCAAGTGACCCATTTACTTTAACAGAAGCTTGGGGTGCATGATAAAGGTATTGCAACATTGAAAGGAGACTTGAGGGTAAACCAGATACAGGTAGTATGGCCCACAGAAAGGGTCATGATACTTGATTGAAAGCCTTCTCTGCATCCAAGCGAGCCAGGACCAAGGGTATGGATCTCTGTGTTGCATAGTCTAAAATAAGCAAGGTCCTACTTACATTATCATGGGCTTCGCTTTTGTGGACAAACCCTGCCTGGTCTCAGTTCAGCAAGGACAGAAGAAGGCCCTCTAATCTTAAAGCCCAAATAGAAGTGAATAATTTGTAATTGAAGTTTAGAATCAAGATGGGATGATAGGATGCTGCGAGTGTTAAGTCCTTACCAGGTTTGGAAATGTTGACAAGATGGCATATTGCCATGATGGAGGTGGGTTCCCCTCCCCCAGTCAGATCGTAAGAGGCGCAATAATAAGGGAGTTATAAGAGCTTGTACTGAAGATGCATTAGAAAGTTTAGATGGAAAACCATCTATTTCTGGATATTTCCCAGTCTTAGCAGATGAGCTACCCCGAGTAATTTCTTGTAAGGTTATAGGGTTAGTTACATTATTGTGGTTATAGTAGTGTCCTTTGATAGACTGATACACAAATAGAAGTTTTGAATCAGATTCTGTCTCTGCCCCTTCCTGTGAGTCATTTCTCAGTTTAATTTGAGCATTGTACTAGGCTGGTCGCATTCTAGGTTGGCTCCCTGTCAGTTCAGCTTTCTTAGGAGAGAGTTTCACTGTTGCTTGCAATTTGCTTCTTTATGTTTTTAGCTTCAGTATAGTTAAAACAGTCTGCTCTATTGGGCATCCATTTTTTCTTGATATTTTTAATCAAATTTGGTACTTTTTCATCTGTCCCTAATTCACTTCCTTGAGGCACAGGCTGTGGTCTCCATTTTTGTCTGGCCTGGCCAGGCCAATGTTTGCCCTTACTGGTCTGAGAGGAACTGCCTTTCTAATTTTTTTTTTTGTGTTATTTATTTTCACCCCTCGTGCCCCACGACTCACCACTCCTTCAGGCTGCCTAGGTCCTTCACCCGCTCCACCTGTCCCGTCCTGAGCCCTCCAGCTTCACATTGCAGCCGCCCCCTGGGGTAACCCGGATGTAACCTTTCGCCGGGTGGGTCCCCCTCCTCCGAGGGGGAAGGCACCAGGGTGGCAACCAACACATACTTGGCCCCAGGGTGCTGCTGAAGTGGAGGGACTCGTTCAGGGCATCGGCGGTAACGGAGGACCGGTAACCGTCGTCTGGTCAGTCATGAGGCGGATTTCCGCTTTTCTACACTATTCCCCCTTGCATCGCCTTCTGCAGTGCTCCTGGTCTCCACCAGAGGCCGCTGCAGAGCGACGCCAGCCCATTACCCACCCCAGGAGAGGGAGAGCAGTCCCTATGTACACTCAATCCTCTCCTTCCCCTGCCAGCCCCCAGCATCCCGAGTCTGTTCCTGAACCCGGGTTGCTGGCGTGGCACGAGGTGTGGCATCCAGCACCTTTCCAATTTTAGTTATGTTTTTCTGGTTTGTTTTCATGCCTAGTCGTACTCTGCATACCTTTTGCAGTTTCTGCTTAATTGGTTCTTGCTATCCTAGTTGCATATTGTAGTTGAATTTGGGTTACTTCCTCTTAATACAACTTGCCCAATGCCTCTGTTCCTGCACATGATTCCTGGGTTTTCTATGAGGGTCCCCTTTTCAGCTATAGCTCAGGAGTCCCCCATTATAATTGGCGTGGTAATTGTCAGGCAGTTCAGGAGCCTGCCGCCCTGCCGCTCCTCTATCTCCCATTCTGGTGGCTGTTTGTGGTTACTAACTGTTGGTTTTTACTGTGCTGTGGCCCAGATCTTTCAGTTTGCTGCTCAGGGTTCGGGGCCATGCTACTAGACAAGGTTTAGCCATTAGCATGGGAGCAGTAAAGTTATCTCCCCCCCTGCTGTTGCAGACCAAATATGGCTGCAGCGTTTTCACTCACTTTTTCCGGTGGATCGTCTGACTGGCAAGGAACTCATGCTCCTAGTCTTCTTCGTGGAGCCCTGATTTAAGTGAGAGCAGACTATTTGTTAACAGTGCCGGCTAGAACCCGGTCCTGCTATTGCAGTCTTAGATTCCTTGAGTAAACTGGTAAACACCAGATGGCCATTCTCTCTCAGAGTATTTTCAGAATGACTCCAAGTTCCCACTGGATTTTAGAGCTTCAGTGGCCATCTTTAATGAGTAGACAGTTGCTCCTTGTTGCAGTACTTATGGGGATGGCGCTGAGATCTCACGAGAGCTCAGATCTCGGCAACCATCATACATGGGAAAAGCTTCATGGTGCTCAGATCTCGAATGATCTCTGATTTCAGCAGCCATCTTATATGAGGACCTTGTTTTACCTTTACTCACTGTTATGGAGGCTTCTGCATGCCCTTCCTGTATTTTAGCAGGGGATGTGTCTATGATGTGACCTAAACTACAGGGATGTCTGCTTATACATAAGTTTTCAATGTTATATTCCTTTTGAACTGTGATTGTATGAAGGGCTGCATAACACAAGCCATTTTGAAGTTGATTCTGCATGGAACAACGGCTAGTTTGTGAAGCCACATGGTGGTCGCCATTTTGAGAAGCATAACCTCGAAACTCATGGACAGCCTTTTGGAGGTTTCATTTTAAGTTTTGTTTTGAGGAGCTTGTCTTTTTCTCCAGGGATTGTTTTTTCCATGTAGGCTGAGGTGTTTTCGTCATCTCATACTGTGACTGGTTGCATTGGATATGGGATTTTTGGGGGGGAAGTTTATTGGGATATAAGCTTCACTTCAGCTCACTGGTTCGGGATCTCAGAATCTTGATGACAGGGCCACCCACGCCTGATCGTTCTCCTCTTTCCTTCCATGTTCAACCCCCCCTTGTCCTTTGTCTTACCCATACATTGTGGTGTCCTGTTTGTTGTACACCTCAGTTGCTTCTGAGATGCTGATCCTCTTTCTCCTCTCAGGTTTACAGGCCATTCACCTTCTCTGAGACGGGTCACAACAAAAGAGCTTGCAGGAAATGCCCAAACTTTCTACTGTCCAGCCAGTCTGGGGACCTGTGTTCTCTCTGCCTGGTTGACAATGACCACCAAGAGAGCAATATGGTTTTGTACTCATCAGCAGAGGACCATCTGGAAGATCTGGCTTCTGCTTTATTGCAGTCCTTAATTTTGAAAATGCTCCAGAAACTTCTGGGAAAGATTGAGACCGTGGCTAATCCAAAGAGGTTGAGAGACTAGTCAGAAAACATAAGACAAAGTCTAAAAGATCCAGGCAAGAGGGGACTAACACCCCTGATGACACAGAAGATGAACACTCCATGGAGGAGGACAATGCAGACAAGGAAGAAGGGGAACACAGACAGGATTTAGAGGGTTGTCTCTGCCCCTATGATACCATCCATGAGATCATTAGGGTTGTATGTGGGACTCTGAAATTAGAAGATACAACTCCTCACGAAGAGGAAAAAGTAGACCATCTCACGAGGGAAGGGAAGAAAACCATCATTTTTTTCCAGTGTGTAAAGCACTTGAGGGCCTGCGTTTTAAGGAATGGGACATGCCCAACCCAGCGAGAACAAGGGAAAAAGTGGCTTTCAATAGGTACGTGGTTCCAGAGGAAAAACAAGGTCTGTGTCCTCTCCCCCCCCCCCCGGTAGATCCACAGATAGTCTGTCTTAGCCACCACATAGTTCTCCCTTCTGAGGGTTCCACAGCTTTGTAGGATCGCACGAGGTGCTCACTATGGCTACTGAGGCATCCACAGCATCCATTTATACCACCAGAGTCATTCTGAGGTGGTTACAGGCCATCCAAGAAGACCTTTCCAAAATGAGCAAATATAAGGACACAATGCAGTACGATGTGCAGGCCATCATATGTGTAGCAGATGTGGCCATGAATACATTCAAAATGATGATATGTGCCACAGACACCATTGACTGAGCCAGAAGACACTTGTGGTTAAAGCTTTGGCAAGCTGATCAAGAATCCAAGAGTGTGCTGGCAAAGTTCCAGTTCAAAGGCAACATGGTGTTTCGATCGGGCATGGAGAAGTACCTCAAACACAAAGGTGATGGAAAAGACTTGACTGGGAAGAGATCCGGCTATCTCCCCAATTTTGAGAGGAACAACTAACTTTCATAGAGGTCACAAACGCAACAATTTTCAAAGTGCAGAGTCCAGAAATTTTGGATTCAAAGCAAATGTTTTCAGGAAATGAGGAAATTACTCCAGCAGTAGAAGCCGAAGGTATCGGACCAGAGAACGAGGAAACAACCAACCGACTTAAGGCAACAGAGGATATAAAGCTTGAGGTGCACAAGACCCAGGGAGCAGAAGTGCCACTGGGGGGAAGTCTCCAGTGTTTTGCCAAAACCTGGGCCGAAACAGTAACACACAAATAAATTTGTGGAGTCCAGAATATCCCCAGCAGGCCACCTCTGCCAGAAGTCAGGGCCTTACTAAACAAACAGTTACAGGATGTCGCAGCCACTCTAGGAGAGCGGTGAAAACCCAGCCTCACAATTTGGTATATTAGCAGGACAGTCCTTGGCCGTCCTTTCTGAGTGAACCCCATCTCCTCCACCCTACTCGGGGTTGTTGGTTTTAGCTGGGTACTCTCCCATTAGGGTGAATGAGTGATGGAGACTTAGTCCAGGAAGATGTGGAAATTACGTACTTACCATAATTATTGATCTTCTTGGACAGGCTCCATCACTCATTCACATGTCCACCCACCATCCCCTGGGTTCACTCGTTTTCTTTCCTGGTCTTCATGATCCTTTGGTTCAGGCTGTGAAGACATTGTTTCTTGACCCTTCTTGCAAGGGCCATCTGGGCCCTCTCATGCCCAGAAACTCAGGATAAGTTATTTTCATTAGTTACGCTGCACCTCCTCGGTCGAAAAGGTACTGAGGCGATTGGAGGGTTGACGATGAGATAGCCTACACAGGCACGAGCTAGTCTCGCACTGCAGCGGATGCGTGGTCCTGTCTCAGTGCCGACCCCTCTGAAAAATGTTGGCTCCCACTTGGTCCTAGTGCCTCCGGTGCTATCCCATTAGTGTGAATGAGTGATGGAGACTGTCCAAGAAGATCAATAATTACGGTAAGTACGTAATTTTCATTTCTCCACAGTACCCATGAGAGGTTGTTTCCTGTAATCTCAGTAGCTCAATATCAAGTGAAAAAGCAAGCAGTGAGTCAGACCTTAGATCACTTGATACAGATTGAGGCAGTTGTCCCAGTCTGTCCTAGAAGCATAGGTCAGGAACCAGGAGAATTTGTAAAATTCACAAGAAATGTTTTATTATTATTAACAAGAAAATAAAAATAAAACTGTACAGGATAGTGTATCACAAAGGCAGTTAAAAAAAAAAAAAAGCAATTCTTCATCTGCAAGTCTCTTTTCAGTTTAAATCTCAATCCCTCTCTCTCTCCCCCTAAACAAAACATTGCTCTCTTTATATGCGATGTCTTTGCCTGGCAATTTAACCTCTGCATCCTGTTCTTATAAGGTTCATCTCCTGTTTTTCATTGACCTTCCTGTGACCAGCCTGAACAGTACATTAGTCTTAAAGGAAAGCTGTCGTTTGCAGGGGCGAAACCTTATCCTCCGGGTTAAGCTTCTTTGTGAAAAGCGCCATTTTTTCTGTTCAGGAAAGTAATTTAATTTAAGAATGAAAAGTCTGCTACCTGCAATTATGGCAGACTATCGGGCAGCTCCATTAACTGTAAAGGTGTGGCGCTGCACCCTGTGCTTGCATTGAAGCGCAGGGTGCGGCACCGCACCTTTACAGTTAATGGAGCCACTCGATAGTCCACCATACTTCTGGGTAGCGGACTTTTCGTTCTTAAATTACTTTCCTGAACAGAAAACATGCCTACAAAAAGCTTAATCGAGAAGATTTGCAGGGGCGAGCCCCTGCAAATGACAGCTTTCCTTAACAGGTGCAGCCAATTAAGACATCCTGTCCCAGGGCTGATTTTCTGCTGATTAATTCTGCAAACAAGCTTGTGGAGGTCAAAATGCACCTCAAAGTTAACCCCCGGGGGGGGGCGTGGCTTGCAGCTGACTGAGCAGGTCACATACCCTAGAGCGCTCTCCCACTTTACAGAAATAAATGGCATAAACATTTAAAATTTCTGACTCAAGCTTCCCTCGCACTGCAGTATAGTTGCTCAGTACTCACTTTATACTTAATTTGGAAGAAACTCCATCAGAAGTTGTGGGGAATCTGTGGAAAACAGAACAGCACAACTCGGGCCGAGGGAAGCATGGCAGGCCACCCGAAGGCATTGGAACTAGCGGCCTAGCGACCGGAGCTGAAGGAGACTCGGAGCCCACCAGCAGCGTTGTTCTCCTAGCGGTGAAAGCACTTGACACCTTGGTGAAAGCACTAGATGCAAAACTCAACACCTGTAACTCCTGGGTGTCTGCTCTTGAGACACAAATGGAGATGACTGCAGTAGAGGCATGCTTGGCAAAAGAATCCACTGATAGGACATCTGCTACGACTGCGGGGCTTGTCTCGGAGAATAAATTACTCCGATTGCGCCTGGAGCAGTTGGAAAATGGGGCTCAATTGAACCATTTGCGCTTGCTAGGGATAAAAGAGGGAGTGGAGGGAAATGATCCCTTACAATATGTTTGCAACCTGTTACAATCAACTCTGCATTTTGAACTTGTAGAGGCAGTCTTCAGAGTTTACAGAATCACACCCAGAAAACCAGCAGAGAACTCTGACCTTCCTCGAACAATTTTGATCGTGACTGCGGGGCAACATATTCGGGACCAGATCCTTTACTTGGCCAAAACGAAGGGGATACTGCATCTGCCTGAAGGCCTGTGTTTCTGCTTCTTTCCGGATCTCAGTTATGCCACGAGGCAACGCAGGAAGATGTTTGATGCTGTTCGTGGTGAGCTTAAATTGTTAGGAATTAGCCACTCGTTACTGCTCCTTGCAAAGCTAAGAATTTCCTATGCAGGTAAAACTTTCATTTTTTCTGACCCTACTGAAGCGGGAAAATGGCTCCTTAAAATTAAAACTGATTTCTCACAGAAAGAACTGGACCCTGTGGAACTTATGGACACTTGAAAAGATGACTCTGTCCTGATTCACATATAATTGGGGTGTAATACCCCGGCATAATTCCACCATACCTTTAAAGTTTTGTTCTGAGCAATGCTGTAATGCCTGAGTGTGTACTGCCTGTGCCATTTTATTATTTTGTTCTTTTGTATTGTCATTTTCCAAGTTGGAATGTTTGCTTAATGGTAGCAACCCTTATCGTGGTAATTATTGTATTATCAGTGTTTACATGGACTTTATAAGAGTCAATTTTTGACTTAGTGGGTCAAGCACCCCGGGACTTTTCATTTAAAATTTAAGGTATATAGTCCATGGTCATGGCTAAGAAAGCAATTGGCATACATGTTGTATAAAAAGTTATTATAACTGAACTTCCCCTCCCATGATGTAACTAAGGGAGATAAGAAACTACTCCCTGTATATTCTCTATGCCTGTATCTGTTCCTATGCCTTGGAACCAAGAAAAATCGCTTGTCAGTGTCTGATAAAATGAATAAAAATAATATATATATATGTATATATATATATATATATATATATATATATAAGTTAACCCCCAGTATTCCAGATAAACCGAAATAGCTTTCTGCATTCATTTCAACAGTATAACTACATTTACAAACCAAGGGATCTCAGTTCTCATAAATATTCACATATATTTTGTTAACCGCAGAGAAGCAAGGAGAGAAAGAAAGAATAGGAACAGCAAGTGATTGAAGGGAGAAAATGGGGACATTGTTTGACCGTTGGACTGGCTAATTCGTAGGTGCCACTAGGAAAATTTGATTGTGGAATCAGAAAGACAAGAGATAGACAAGTGACAGAATAGGAGAGGGCAGAATAGACCCTTGCTTTTAACTCTCTCTGCATAACAAGTGGAACAGGGTCTTACCCAACTCTGTCAGATACCCCCCCCTCCACCCCTTAAGAGACGGAACTCATTTTTTCTCTTTTTAAAACAGGTTTCCAAAACCTCCTTTTATTTCTCTTTTAACATTACTTTATAACATTTACAGTTCTTTGCATATGCGGTATCTCTTTTTCATGATACCTATTACAGCAAACATTTCAGTTAAGGACACACAGTTTTTCAACCTTCTGAATTCTCAATTCTTGAACCACATCTTTACAGAAAATCAGCATTGACATTCTCTTTCCCAGATTTGTGCATCACTTTGAATTTAAACGGCTGTAGTTCCAGGTACCACCTTGTGGTTCTGGGATTTTTATCCTTCATTTGATTAAGCAAACAGAGAGAACTGTGATCTGTTATAAGTACAAAGTCAGCTCCTAGCAAATAAAACTTAAGGGACTCCTTTGCCCTTTTGTAGTAAGACATTCTTTTTCAGTAGTGGAGTACTTTTTCTCTCTGTTGTGCAATTTCCTACTGATATAAAGAATGGAGATGTTCTTTCCCATTTATATTCTGACTCAGGGCTGCACCTAGGCCTGCCTCTAATGCATCTGTTTGTAACACAAATTGATTCTCAGAGTCTGGACTTCTTAAAACAGGAGCTAAATATAATGCAGCCGTAATGGCCCAAAAAAGCTTCATCAAACTCTGTGGACCATTTCACATTATTCGGGTACTGATCTTTCATGAGTTCACTGAGGGGAGTAGCTAACTGGGCAACATTGGTAACAAATCTCCTGTAGTAACCAGGCAGACCTAACAAGCATTTGTCAGTGCTGAACGTTCACTTGCAGGCATTTGCAGTGGTGTTTGGTACTGATACTGGCTTCAGAGGAGAGAGGAGGCAGCAGTGAGAGCGGCGGGTGCTGCATGGTGGAAGCTGCACCATAAATGGCCCCAGGACTGATCCCTGAGGTACCCCGCTGGTCACCCCCCTCTCCCCGGATTGGATCCCATTACCACCACCTTCTGCCTCCTGTCCATCAGCCAGTTTCGAACCCAGTTTATCAGCTTGTGCCCCATGGCCAGACTACCCATCTTGTTAATCAGCCTTTTATGTCGGACATTGTTGAAGGCTTTGCTGAAATCAAGTTAGGTGACATCAGCCATCCCTCCCTGATTTACTTCCTTAATGAGGCAGTAGGGTTTCCAACCCTAACACCGCACCCTGCAGACACTGACAGGTGTCATGGTGTGCCTTGGGGTCTTCGGCCCTAACGCTCACCCCATTCCATAAGGAAGTAAGCTGTGATGGGTGCAGTATAGGAGAATGGGGTGAACATTAGGGCCAAAGACCCCAGGCACACCCTGATGCCTGCCACTGGCTGCAGGGTGGGGGTAGGGGTGGAATGGTGTGAGCATTATGGCCGATGACCCCAAGGAACACCCCTGACACCTGTCAGTCTCTACAGGCTGTGGGGGTTAGACATTACTGTTGGAAACCCTAATGCCCTGGGTGTTTGTTGGTATTTTCATTCCAGATTTTCAATTTGGGCTTTTTGGTACCCCACCTCATGAACAGTGGCACTATCATTTTGTTACTCAATTCTGAAAAGTAATTTTGTGCAGTGGCTGCGCCATTCAGCGCCACAGGTACGAAAACACATTTCGGGCAGGATGTGAAAAATGACAGCTATACTGCTCATGAGGTGGTGTAAAAAACTGACGGTGTTGAATATTTGGAGTGAAAATATAAAAATTTGCCGAAGTTTTGCGCATGTGTAGTGATATTTCAACGACTGCACTTAACTCAGACATTTTTAGGTATTTTTGTACCACATTTTCAACATGGCCTTTTTGGGACCCCACCTCATGAACAGTGACACTGTGATTTCATTAATCCATCCTGAAAGTTGATTTCACACAGCAACTGCGCCATTCTGCACCACAGGTGCGAAAACATATTTCGTGCTGCATCTGAAAAATGACTGCTTCATGAGGAGGTGTGAGAAAATGGTGATGTGGAAAATCTGGAGTGAAAATGTTAAAAACTGGAGAATTTACAAGTGTGCATAGAAACTGCGCAACATATGCTCATACTGTGGTCATTTTGGGGTTTTTATTTCACCAAATATTCAACGTGGGCTTTTTGGGACCTCCCGTCATGAACACTGGCACTGTCATTTCATTAATCGATCCCGGAAGGTGATTCCACGCAGTGACCGTGAAATCACCTTTGGACGGAGTAACAAAATGACAGTGCCAGTGTTTGGGGGTCCCAAATAGGCTATGTTGAAAATGTTGGGCAAAATTCCCAAATGGCTAAGATATCAACATAAGTTGAAACCCCATTGACAGCCATTATATGGTGCTTACCTTGATTCTTCAGTTTGTGGTTCAACTTTGAAGAGTGCAGACATGTCCTGGTCCAGAGAAGATCTCAGCCGTTGACCTCTGGAGGTAAGTATGGGGTAAGGGGGTGCGGGGAGGTGGGAGCGCAGCGGGAGGGCCAGGGTTGGGGGAAGGGAATAGGAGGGGAATGAGGGAGACGATGAGGAACCATTTTCTTTTTTGCAGGGAACCATAAACATAGACTTTGACGGCAGATAAGGACCTCTTGGCCCACCCAGTCTGGCCATTTCTAAAGGGGGGGTATAGATATGGGGATACTGGGAGTGGGCCCCCAGTATCCCAGAATATTGGGGGTACAGATATGGGGACACTGGAAGGGCTTCCCAGTGTCCTTCAGTGGTGGCGCTGTTTTTTCTTTTATTGCAGACATGGGGATTGGGCACCCTGATGTTGGCTTTAACCGGAAGCTGCACCATGGCTAATGTTGAGGCGGGGGGCCAGAGAAGCAGCACTGGGAGAGAGGGGAGAGAAAGCTGCACTGCAGCTAGTGTTGAGGTGGGGGGGGCTAAGAAGCAAGCACTGCGAGAGGAAGCCACACTACGGCTAACATTGAAGCCTTTGGGGGGGGTCAGAGGAGCAAAGATGGGAAGAGAGAGAATACAGCGGGAGTAACTCTGGCCATGCGCATTAGTGTGCACTGTAATGCGCATGGCTGGAGTTTGGGCTTCATAATGAAATGAAGCGCTCCCATTGTAGCAGTTAACTTCTTGCAAGTCCAACACGTGCCATGTCAGCAAAGCTGAATTGCTGTCATGACCAGAGTGCCTGGTCATTGGTGTACATTGCCAAACCCATTCCATTTTCAGCTGTAATTGGCTTGGCAGTGATGACACACCTGTCATTTGCCATATAGTCCCAAGACATTCCTTGCGAAAGTGCAAGTGAACCCAAAAATAACTTGACTTGTTTCTTTTTTTCAGAAACAGAACTGTTAGCTACAGATTCCATCTTGGAAATCTCTGGCTTTACTTCTCCATTTCCCAAACTATAACCCAAATACCTGGTTTCCTGCATGCCTAATGTGTGCTTGGTAGGATTAATGGTCAGACCTGCATGTTTGATAGATCAGATAACTGCTCATAGGTGTTCCAGGTTGCTTTTCTAGTCTGGACTGCACACCACAACATCATCCAGGTAAGCAGCACAATAACGAGTGTGAGAAGCTAGCATTACATCCATGTACTGCTGAAGTGTAGTGGGTATGCCGTGTAAACCAGACGTCAAGGGTAGTGAACTGATAGAATCCAGCTGGAGTGAAAAATGCAGTTTTGTCTCTGGATTCTTTAGCTAGTGGGATTTGCGAGTAACCCTTGCTGAGACTGAGAATACTAATGTACTTGGCACTTCCTAGTCTGTCTACCAAATCATCTGTCCTGGGCATAGGATAGCTGTCAAATATGGACACTTGATTAAGTTTCCTAAAATCAAGGCAGATTCTTACACTCCTTTTTTATTTAGAATCCCCATTGGTGATGACCAAGCACTTATCGATTCTTCAGTGATACCAAACTCATTCATTTTTATGTTGTCTTGCACGTGCACAAGCAACATCTTGGCGGTAGTAGCACATTCAGAGGTGTGTCAGTGTTGGTGAATGCAAAGAACGCTTTAGTGGTGCATCCCTTAGCCACCAATTAGCGAGCATGCTAGCGATGATAGCAGTTTCAAAGAGAGCCTCGGAGTTGAAAGAAATCTGCCGCTCCAATGAAGTGCAGTTTACTTATTGGAGCGTCACATGACAAGGCTCCATTACATGCGTTCCTGGTGAAACATACCAATAAATATGGCGTCTCCTGCCTCCCGCCACGCAATCCCCACAAAGCTGACATTAGGGATGCCCAATCCCTGTGTCGGTATGCCCCCCCCCCAGTTCAGTTTGCTTGCCGACGGGGGTGTCCAGTCCCCATCTGCATCATGTCCTCCCCACACACACACACACACACACACACACACACACACACACTTTCTTTCTAGACAGGGGTATCCAATCCCCGTCTGCATCATGTCCCCTTCCCCAAACTCGTGGCACACTGGGAGCTCACCCCAGTGTGCCCAAAATAATTTTAGTCCTGTAAATAAAGAAAACTGATGGTCCCTTGTCATCCTGCCACACCCCTTCCCCAACCCGCACCTGCCGTTTGCGTATCCAACCTCCCAGCACCCCCCCACCCAGTACTTACCTCCAGAGGGCTAGCGCTGCAATTTTCTGTCGAGTGGGAACACAGGTGAACTCTTCAAAAGCCGACTGGGAACGGAACAAAATGTAGTAAGCTTTATAATGGCAGGCATTGGGTGGGGAGTTCAACTTGGGTGGTTATCTTAGCAATTTATGGGAATTTTGGTAACAGACTTTCAACATGGGGTTCTTGGAACCCCACCTCATAAACACATACACTGTCATCTCGATACTCGGTCCCGAAAGGTGATTTTGCAGCCACTGCACGGAACCAGCCTTTGGGACTGATCAACAAAATGATCATGCTACTCTTCATGAAGAGGGGTCCCATAAAGCCCATGTTGCAAATTTGTGAAAAAATTCCAAAAAATGACTGCGTTACGAGCGTCCATTGCGCAGTTTCCACGCACGCTCATAACTTCGACAATTTTTTATATTTTCACCATTGCCATTTTTTCACACCTCATTATGATCAGTACAGCTGTCCTTTTTCACATCCTGCCGGAAATGTGTTTTTGCACTTGTGGCGCACAATGGCGTGGTCGCTGTGAGAAATCAACTTTTGGGACAGATAAACAAAATCGCAGTGCCACTGTTCATGAGGGGAGGTCCCAAAATGTCTATGTTGAAAATTTGGTTAAGAAATCCCCCAAATAATTGCATTACGGGTGTGCATTGTGCAGTTTCTACGCACGCTCCTGACTTCACCAATTTTTCATATTTTCACTCCAGATTTTCAACATTGCCATTTTTTTAAACCTCCTCATGAACAGTACAGCTGTCATTTTTCACATCCTGCCCAAAATGCATTTTCGCACCTGTGGTGCCAAATGGCGTAGTTGCTGGACAAAATCACCTTTTGGCTAACGAACTGATAGTGCCGCTGTTGATGAGGTGGGTCACAAAAAGCCCATGTTGAAAATTTGGAGTGAAAATGCCAACAAACGCTCAGGGCGCTGGGGTTTCCAATTGTAACGCCTCACTCTGTAGAGGCGTCAGGGGTGTGACTTGGGATCGTCGGCTGTAATGTTCACACCATTCCTCCCCAACCCTGTGGCCAGTAACAGGCATCGAGGTGTGCCTTGGAGTCTTCAGCCCCAAAGTTCACCCCATTCTCCTATACTGCACCCATCTCAGTGTATTTCCTTATGGAATGGGGTGAGCGTAAGGCCCGAAGACCCCAAGGCAAACCGCAACACTTTTCAGTGTCTGCAGGGTAGGGTGAGGTGAAATGGTGTGAGCGTTATGGCTGACTACTCAAAGGCGCACCCCAACGACTGTCAGTCTCTGCAGCGTGGGAGTGGGGTTGGCGTCAGTTCAGTACTTCACTGCCATTCCTATTATGCATCTCTCTCTAACTCCTGCACTACCAATGCCAATGCCAGTAAGACAACATTCGACAATGACAAATGCTTGTTTTTATTTCCTTAACCTTGACTGCTCTTAATGGCTCTGGTAATCTTTATGTCTTTTATCTGAGAGGGTGAGCATTCTCTGTCACTATTCCATGCTTGGCACCTTTTGCTTGGCCTGGCAGTGTGGTAAAAGTACTTCTAAATGTCTTTACCAAGTTATGAATTTCTGCAATTTGTTCTGTGGGTAAGGGAACATTTGCCTTAAGGACATACGAACATATGAAAAAGCCAGCAGAAGAAGGCCATTTGGTCTAATGAGTCTGCTCAGTAAATGATGAAGGGTCCATGGCTTATGACAGTGTCCCTGCCCCCAACCCCATGTGATCCCTTCCTTCCCTACTACCACTCCACGGTCCCATGGGTTCCCTTTGTGCATGTCCAAGGCCCTCTTATGGGCCTCCACCATTTTTACTGAGACCACCTCTTCTGGCAGTGCATTCCATGTAGTCACCACCCTCTCTGTAAATAAATGCTTCCTAACATCCCTCCTAAACCTCCCCCCTCATCAACTTCAAGCTGTGCCCCCTTGTGGTTCTTTTGTCACTCAGTTTAGAGACTTTCTCTTTCCACTCTGTTAATCTCCTTAAAGTATTTGAAGGTCTCTATCATATCCCCTTCTCTCTCTCTCTCTCCTCTCCTCCAGGGAGTACATCTTTAGGGTTCCCAACTTCTTCTTATAAGACCTATTCTGCTGACCCATGACTATCTTGGTTGCTCTCCTTTGGATCCTCTCCAGCAAACTGATGTCTCTCTTGTGGTATGGATGCCAGTTCCTTACCCCATGTTCTAAACGTTGTCTTACCATTGACCTGTACGAGAGCAAAATGACCTCGCTCCGCTGACTTCTGATTCCCCTGGCTATACACCCAAACATCCTGTTTGCTTTTGCAACTGCCTTCTTGCATTGCATTCAGTGTTTCAGGTCTCTAGCAATCACTACACCCAGATCCTTTTCTTCATCTGAAGCAGCTACCTGGATCCTCCCAGGAAATAACTCTGACCAAGGATTCCTGTGCATCACTTTGCATTTTTTGGTATTGAAGCTTAGTTGCCAGATTCCCAACCATCTCTCAAGTTTGCTGAGGTCCTCCCACAGGTCCTGTATCCCTTCCTTTGTGTCCATGTCCTACAGAGTTTGGTGTCATCTGCAAAAAGGCACATCTTGCCCTTAATACCTTCCCCAGTGTCACTTATGTGAAGATATTGAACAGTATCGGCTCCATCACCGATCCCTGCGGGACCTGCTGGTGACCTCCTTGGTGTTGGATAACTCTTCCCCCCACCACCACTCTGTGGGTTCTGCCTCTCAGCCAGCTGTCTACCCACCTTACCATTTTCTCTCTCACCCCTAGGTCTGCCAGTTTCCTGATCAGCCTCCTGTATTGTACAGAATCGAAGGACTTGCTGAAGTCGAGGTATATGATGTCCACTGCCTGGCCTCTGTCCACTGTCCCAGTGACCCAGTCAAAGAATTTGATCAGGTTCATGTGGCATGATCTACTTGCCACAAACCCATGCTGCCTCTCGTCCTTAAGACCGTTCTCTTCCATGTACTTCACCAGCCTTTCCTTAAGTATGGTCTCCATGAGTTTACAAACTGTTGCGGTCAGACTGACCGGCCTGTAGTTCCCCAGGTCATCCTTGGGTCCACTTTTGTGGAGAGGCATGACATGTGCCATTCTCTAGTCCATCAGCACCACGCCGGACTCCAGAGATCTGTTGAAGAGATCCGCCAGTGGCCCCGCAAGCTCCTCTGCTAGCTGTTTTAGCACCCGAGGGTGTATGCCATCTGGTCCTGGGGATTTGTCTGCCTTCAGTGCCAGCAGCTCCTCCCCCACTCTTTCAACCTCTATTACAACATCTGTCCTCTCCCGTCTTCTCACCCCAGGTGGCACCAGCCCATCCTTTTCCCTTGTAAAGACAGAGCAGAATTATTCATTCAATACTTCCGCTTTGCTCACTTCTTCCTCTAGCCATCCATCCCCCTTCCTTAGCCTAACTGTTCCATCCTTTTTGTCCCTCTTTTCACTTATGTAGCGAAAGAAGGTCTTCTCCCCTTTCTTGATCCCTTCAGCTATTTGAAGCTCTTTCTGCACCTTAGCATGCTGCACCTCCCTTCTTGCCATTCCAGTCAGCCTCATGTACTTTACAGGTTCAGAAGTTGCAATTTGTTCCAGTCTGTCATAAGCTATTTCAATATCATCATTAGCAATTTCTAGTAATACTAACAAAGCAACCTTTGAAGTTTTTCAACCCATTTCTTCAGGAGGCTAGCATGGTATATCTTGGTAGGATTTTTCCTATTAGGGGTCTTAATCTCATAGTTTACTGTAACAGTACATTTTACCACTTTATAAGGCCCTTGCCACTTCATTAACAGTTTGTTTTCTGTAGTGAGTAACAGCAACAAGACCTTTTCACCTGGCTCAAATACTTTTTTCTTTTACTCCATGGTCATAATACACCTACTGCTGTTTTTTGCCCTCTTCCTGGTTACTGTGGTCAATGTCAACTTATTTGGCCAGTTTCTTTCTCGGTGCACACATGTAAAATGTAATAGATCATTTCTGAGTGGGGTTATCTTCCCATGTTTCTTTTATTACATGTAGTGGCCCTCTAGGTTGTCTACCATACAATATTTGAAAGGGTGTAAGGTAAGTATTGGTCCCAGTCTTTCCCTTCACCTTTCATGAACCTTTTTAACATGCATTTTAGGGTTTGGTTAAAATACTTAACAAGACCATCTGTCTGTGGGTGGTAAGGGGAGTTTCTTATGGCAGTGATAGCTAGTAGTCGGTACAGCTTCTTCAGTAATGCAGCACCAAAATTACTACCCTGAACAGTAGTAATCTCTTTAGGTATGCCCACCCTGTTGAAAATGTCGGCAAGCTCCGTTGCCACTTTCGGGGCAGAGACAGTACGCACTGGAGTTGCCTCTGGGTGTTGAGTAGTATAGTCAGATACTACCAAAATGAACTGATTACCTTTTTTACTTTTGTCTAAGGGGCCAACCACATCCATTGCAATTCTCTGAAAAGGCATATCTATCAAGGGTAAGGGTACCAGGGGCAACTTGTCTTTTTTAGTTACTTTAGTTACTTTCTGACATTTAGCACAAGAACTGCAATAGGTAGCAACATCTTCATGAATCCCAGGCCACCAGTCCAGCAGAATCTGTACAGATGTCTGGCAAGGGTGCAGTTCCTCCCTGAGTGACCAGCAGTAGGACTATCATGTGCAATCTGTAACAACTCAGTTCTGTATTTCTTTGGTAAGACCAATTTTTCTATCTGTTCCTGCATTTGAGTATTAACCCAAACTCTGTACAGTAAGTAGCCTGTTACATTTTTTAAACATTGGTTCCCCCTATTTTTGTTCCCCCCAGCTGCTTAAAGAGACTCACCAGGTTAAATGAATGGAGGGTTGCACCATATATTTCAGTGCCTTACCTCTGCGAAATGTTGCCTATGTATATTTGCCCCGAAAATTCCCAATAGTTTTGATGTGAGATCGTTTGTAAATTTACATCCACCAGGTCACTTTTACTTCCCGGTTCGTAGATCCGCCCCCAGGCTCAGCCACATTATGAAGTGAACCCAAGGAGAGCACAGGGACATGCTCCATTATAGTCTATGGGGGGCTACTTTAACAACATTTTTATATATCACAGTGACCATTTAGCGATTAATCAAGAGCACCGGGTGACTAATAAGGGCCTTTCAAAGGGTGTTTCAAAGTGTTCTTCTCATCATCCAGGAAGGAGATCATGAGACGAGAGATTCAGTGGCTGAGAAGCTAGTTCATTGTTTGTGCTCACAGGCTGCTCCATATTCTAGGTCTGATGATTGCAGTGATAAAGCTGGTGCCATGGGCTTTGCTGCATGTGCGGCCTCTCCTGAACAGGATACTGGAGGCCTGGTCAACGGCCTCATAGGACTACCAAGCTCTTATTCTGCTATGCCAATGCAGTTGCTGGCATGGTGGGAGAACCTCAGCATGGAGACTGTCTTAGAAGCCCCAACAGAACTGATTCTGATGACTGTCGTCAGCCTGGGGAGTGGTCCTGGACCAGGTCTCAGTTCAGGAGGTATGGAACTCCGAGGACCAACAGCTTCAGATAATCATGTTGCAAATTAGGGCAGTGTTTCCCGAGTTGCCAGCATAGTGCGATGTGTGGCATCCAGTGCCTCAACCCTCAGCGCCACCGGGCTAGCATAGTTTGATTTTGTCATGGATGAGCAGCAGGAACATATAAAGTCTGAGTATGCTACATTTATAACGCTGCTTAAATCTTCAGCTGACAAGCCTTTTTTGCAGGTCTATGCAAGATTACTAAAAGAAAAACCACCCCAGATTGTGCACATTCTTGACTTAGTTGAAATACTAATAACTATGAGTGTCTCAACTGCAAAGTGTGAAAGTTTTTTTCTATTCAGAACCTAATCATAACAAAAATAAGGACATGGCTTGCAGATGACATACTGGAGTCTCTCCTGCAAATAGCAGTAGAAGGTCCTGAACTGCATGAATTTGATCCTGATCCTGCAATTAACCACTGGCTGCTCTCTGGTCCAGACACTAGACATGTTTGTGGGCATGCTCTTGCTACTGCTTATCTGCTGCTGGTGCCACTGCTTCTGTTTCTTCTGCTGATGCTCCTAATGCAAGTACTCCTGATCCATCTTCTTCCATTCCTCAGTCTACCCCTTGATGACAGTCACGCATTCACCGATGGCTTGTTGCTGGCCTTCAGTTCAAACTAATTCTGAAACATTTATCCAGTCTCTTCTAATACAGACTTCAGCCTGCCCACACCCTGTATTAACAGCCAGAAAGTATAGGAAACATATTGTTTTTCCTGATTTAGACAGTTCTTCTACATCTACATCCATCCTATGAAATAATACTTCAATACAACGTCAGCCACACCATGTAATTTATTTTTACATAAGTTGGTTTAACATTTTCATTGAAATGTACTGGACTACCATGCGGAACTTGGAGACTACCACTTTTTTTTTTTTAAATTGTAATTTTTATTAGAATTTTATGATAAATAACAACCACAACAGTACAGCACATGTGAGGTAAAGCAAATACAGTATTAGGATCCAGTAGATTATCAATTAAAGCACTTTGTCTATTGAAAGTAATCTCTAAACAGCCTGTCACTTTAAGTAATCCATTAATGA
Source organism: Neoceratodus forsteri (assembly GCA_016271365.2). Lineage (NCBI taxonomy): Eukaryota > Metazoa > Chordata > Ceratodontiformes > Ceratodontidae > Neoceratodus > Neoceratodus forsteri. Next base: position 140,460,767 of record CM057453.1, read on the forward strand.
AAACATATAGGATAGTATATGGGAGGCCATACATACACTATTCTAATACCGAGTGGTTTCCAAGTATGTGATGAGGACTCTAGGAAGCTCAGAGGTCCTATCATCAGTGGAAACCACAAGGTATTAGAATAGCTGGTTGTGTATGGGGGCTCCCATATACTTTTCTTTATAGTGTATGGCCCCCAAAAAGAAATATGCTTACTTTGGTATTTCTCCGTGATCAGTCCTTGCCACCGGACGATCCCTTCTCATTTTGCCGCTCACCAAGTTGGCTCTCACACATGCAGCTCATCAACCAACCCCTATCCAATGAACAGTGCTGTTTGGGGGCAATTGTATTGTGGCGTCCTTCACTAATGCAGAGCGAAAGTCGTTCTGCGTTAGTGAGGACGTCATGCTGAAGCCAGGAACGACTTTTTAAGTGTGTATGGACAAGGGCCTAGCCTGTTTTGATGATACAATTCTAGAGAGGCTGGAAGTAGAGAGAAGGACCTATCCAGTTATAATAACAGCTCTGAATGCTAACCATCGGTTAGTCTGCCATATTAGAGTACAAATTGAGGATCTAAGGTTGAAGCATAAAGAACACACTTTCTCCACCATAGTTCAAATGAGCCATTTGCATTAGGAGCTCCAAAGTATAAATTTCACCCACTATTTTGAACCAGTCCTGAAATGTTGGCAGGGACCACCTGTCCCATTGGCAGGTAATAGCTTTTTTAGCTGCAAGGATATATGTGACCAGGAGAGAACCCTTAGGCACATGGAGACTATCAGGTGGAACAGACAAGAGCACCATTTCGGGAGTAAGTACTCCCTCTTCTCCCACCAGTTCCCTCCAGAACATCTGCTATCTGCTGCCAAAACCCCAGGAGGAGGGGGCATGACCACATGACATGTAAGTGGTCGGCTCTCAACTCGCCACATTCCTGCCAACATTTTCCCTGTGATGCACCAGCGAATTTGGCTATCTTCACTGGGGTATTAAAAAGTCTGTTCCTTGTCTTCCAGGCAAATTCTCGCCAATAGGGTGCTCCTGGGACTGTCAGTGGTAATTTAGTGAACTTCCCCAGTCCTCCCCAGATACTGGGGCAACCAGTTCCCTATTCCAGGCCTCTAAAATTGTTATGGTTGACTGTTGGGATAACTCCTGAAGCCCCTTATAGACCATCCCAATGAAATATGGCCAGATCTGTCCCGTCAGGGATGTCAAGAAGAGATGCAATATGGGGGGGCAGGCATAGTGTTCCTGTGGGGTCCCCGCTGTACCAGACATTCCCTAACCTGGGTGTAGGTCTGGTAGTGCTCCTGCTGCAAACCAAACAGTTCCTGTAATACAGGAAGTTGTAGAATACCTTCTGAATCCAAAATTTGATATGTGTATCTAAGGCCTCTACTGTACCACTCATTCAGGCCCTGTGCTGCCTGAGATGAGAGAGTCCAGACTACAGTCTTTATACCCTCGGAAAAAAAAAAAAAAGGAAACTGTCTGGAATTCTGCAGTAGAACAGAGTTTATACCAGATCCCCAAATTAGAACTCATGCCCTCTAAGTAGGAACAACCTCGATAGGGTAAAGCTCTCTTGGAATAAATCACATCTACTGCAGCCTGAATCTGATTCAAGGCTAGCTCCAAAGTCTTCCAGAGAAGAGTGTATGTAGGGTTGCTTCACTGCATCACTCTAACTAAGACTGTTGCCTGAGTGTATTTAAAGAGGCAGGGGACAGCCAGGCCTCTCCTCTCCTTCGGAAGCTGTATTATAGTCTGCCTGATATGTGGCTTTTACCCATCCAAATGAATCTAGAGATAGTTTGTTTCCATGAATTAAAATATGTTGGAGTGGGAAATTTAGGAATGGTTTGGAATAGATATAATAACCTTGGTAAAATGTTCATCCGTATAAGGTCAATTCTAGAATAAAAGGGGAGGTGGAGGTGGAACCACTCGGGAATATCACTCTCTGTTTTTTGTGTGAGAGGTTCATAATTGATTAACATGATATTTTGAATCTGTTGGGATAAATGTACCCCTAAATATTTAATTTGTGTACTGCACCATCTGAACAGCCATTGAATTTTCATAGCACAAGAGGAAGTAAAATTAAAAGTTAGAACTTCTGTTTTGGTGGAATTTACTTTATATCCAGAGACTCTGACAAAGCTCTCCATGATTGCCCATAGGGCCAGCAGAGATCTGTCGGGGTCCTCTAAGGACAATATAATGTCATCGGCATAGAGAGCCAATTTCTACCTGCAGCCTGTACCTCCTGTAAGTCCTGAGTTTCCCTGATCACCATTGCCAGAGGCTTAATATAGAGGGCAAAGAGGAGCGGGGAATGGGGACATCCCTGCCGTGTTCCCCTCCGTAAAGAGATAGGGGAAGAAATGTCCCCATTAATTCTTATATAAGCCCTCGGGGAGGTGTACAGCCCTTCAAGCCACTTAATTACCCCCTGAGGGAACCCAAAAGAAGCAAGGACCTCCCACAGGAATCTCCGTGAGACCCTGTCAAAGGCCTTATAGGCATCCAAGCTAATCAAGAAAGAAGAGATCAACTTGCTGGACATATGTTCCAACAAATTAACTATATGCTGGACATTATCTGCCATCTGCCTTTCTCTGAAAAAGCCCGCTTGATCTGAATGAATCAGACTAGGAAGAATATGTTCCAATCTCCGGGACCAGACGGACATATATAACTTATAATCACAGTTAAGGATTGAAATTGGTCTGTAGGATTCGGTGGATAGTGGGTCCTTTCCAGGTTTCAGGATTGCAGAGATTACTGCATAGGCCCACGAGTCCGGGGGAAGGTTACCATCCTGTACTTCAAGAAATGCTTGCCGCAGGGGTTGTAATAACGTGGCTGAAAAAATCTTATACCACTCCATGGGACAGCCATCTGCTCCTGGAGATTTTAAAGTTTTAGCCCTTCCTATAGCTGAGTCCATTTCTGTGACGGTTATCGGTTTTAACAATAAGGTTACTTGAGCTTGGGTGAGTTTTGGGAAGGTTAAAGGGGACAAAAAGGCTTGAATGTTTTCAATCGATGGAGGGGTCTGCTCATCATGTTGGGCCTGATAGAACTGCCAGAATACCTGCATAACATCAGCCTGATGATTGGAGACCACTTCTGTCATCAACTTTCTAATTTTGGTTATTGTCGCTGCATGTCTAAATGCCCTTGTCCGTTTTGCTAAATTTCCAGCCCCTCGGGGGCCTCCCTTATAGAAAACAACTGGTACAACAACCCACTAGAGACAGGGCTATCCTAGACCTATTACTGACTAACAGGGAAAGGATCACAGATCTCCAGGTAGAAGGTCACCTGGGGGCCAGTGACCATCACATGGTATGGTTCAATTTGGCCACTAGAACAAAATCATCCCATTCCAAAGCAAAAATATGGGACTTCAGAGGAGCTGACTTTGATAAGATGGCCAACAGAGTTAAGCTAGCCCTGGCAAAAAGAAATACAGGTGAGGGGGTACAGGCAAAGTGGGCAAGCATTAAGGATGCAATACTTGAAGCAACATCCCACTGTGTTAGACAGAAAAGGAAGTGCAAAAGAAGAAGGAAACCACTTTGGTTCTCAAACACAGTAGCAGAAAAGGTCAGAGCCAAAAGGCTGGCCTTCAGGAAATATAAGGGAACTCAGAAGGATGAAGACAGGGAGACATACCAAACTTCCCTAAGGGAAACAGGGAAGGCAGTAAGGAAGGCACAGGCCCAAACTGAAGAAACACTAGCATGAACAGTAAAAGAAGGTGACAAGACTTTCTATAGATACATTAGTGAAAGGAGAAAGTCCAGAGGGGGTATTGCTAAGATCAAATGAGATAAAGGGGTGTGTGAGGAGGAGGACCATGTAAAAGCATACTGTATATCCTAAATAGATACTTCTGCTCAGTATTTACTGAAGAGAAGGTAGGGCAGGTCTCACAGCTCTGCACCATGGACACGGGGGGAAGGAGGTGCGCACTAGTCCCTTCACAAAAGAAAGGATTCTACAAGAGCTCGATAAGCTCAGGGTGGACAAGGCAATGGGACCTGATGGCATACATCCCAGGGTACTAAAGGAGCTAAGGGTGGAACTAGCAGATCCATTATCAGAACTGTTTAGTGAGTATCTGAGCACAGGAGAGGTCCTAGAAGACTGGAGAAGGGCTCACGTGATCCCGCTCCACAAGAGTGGTAGCAGGGATGAGGCAGGGAACTACAGACCAGTCAGTCTTACCTCAGTAGTGGGTAAGACTATGGAGACACTCCTTAAGGAAAGGATAGTGCAACACCTGGAATCCATAGGAGCACAGGATCCAAGACAGCATGGGTTTACAAAAGGAAGGTCCTGTCAAACTAATCTCATAGATTTCTTTGACTGGGTAACCTGAGTGGTGGACCAAGGGGGATCAGTTGATGTTGCCTACCTTGACTTCAGCAAAGCTTTTGATACTGTTCCACATAGAAGATTGATTAATAAGCTGGGTAGGCTCGGGGTGGGTTAGAAGTTGGTCAGCTGGGTGGTAAACTGGTTGACAGGCAGAAAACAGAGAATGGTAGTAAATGGTATGCAGTCAGAAGAGATGCAAGTCACAAGTGGGGTTCCTCTGGGATCAGTCCTGGGGCCAGTCCTCTTCAATATCTTCATCAATGACACTGCAGAGGACTGTGGGTAAGGTTTGTCTGTTTGCAGATGACACCAAGATCTGCAACAGAGTAGATGATCCAGATGGGATGGGCAGAATGAGAAGAGATCTGGATAAACTAGCAAAATGGTCGGAAGAGTGGTAACTGGGGTTTAACACAAAGAAGTGCAAGATCATGCACTTAGGGAAGAGAAACCCTGAAGCCACCTATAGGCTGGGAGGGGAGTTGCCGGCAGTCACAAGGGAAGAAAGAAACTTGGGCGTCATCATCACCGATAACCTGAAATCATCCAAGCAGACCTCTCAAGCAGTAGGTAAGGCTAGAGGGATGTTGGGGTGTTTTAGTAGGGGTATCACAAGTCGGAAGAGGGAAGTAATAATCCCTCTTTACAAGACACTGGTTAGGCCCCATCTGGAGTACTGTGTGCAGTATTGGAGGCCACACCTTCACAAGGACATTAACCAAATTGAGGCAGTCCAGAGAAGGGCAACCAAAATGGTGCAGGAACTGCATCAGAAAACATATGAGGACAGATTAACTGAACTCAATATGTATACCCCAGAGCAAAGGAGGGAGAGAGGTGATATGATTGAAACATTCAAACACCTTAAGGGCATTAACAAGGTGAAAGAGTCTAACATGTTTCAATATAAGAAAAATAGCAGGACAAGGGGACACAGCATGGGATTAGGGTGAGGCCGATTAAGAGGTAATGTGAGGAAGTTCTTTTTCACAGAAAGGGCGGTGGATGCATGGAACGGCCTACCTCAGGAAGTGGTGGATATGAATACAGTGCAGGGCTTCAGACAGGCATGGGACAGGCATAAGGGAGCAATACAGATGAGTATGAATAAATAGGCCATTGACAGAGCAAAAGCCTATGGCACATCCATAAGATAGAAAAAGAAATGGGCAGACTGGATGGGCCTTGCGTTCGTTATCTGCCATCAACTTCTATGTTTCTAAAATCTTTTGACATATAAAAGGGCTGTATCTACTTTGGAATCCAACATTTTCTGGATTTCTGATTGTGTCTGCCTAAATTCATTTAAAGGCCCTCCTCCCCCAGCTCTCCTACCCTGGAGATCGTTAAGTAAAGTTTGTAACTGCCTATATCTAATATCCCGTAGTTTATTCTTGCGGGTAGAGTAAGCAATGCTTTAATTGTGTCCCATAGTAAAACTGCCAAGGTTTCCGGGGAAGAGTTTTCCCTTATAATCTGGGGTATCAGCTCCTGTGTCTTAGATTTAAACTCTGGATCTTTCAGGAGGGAGAGATTCAGCCACCACAAAGAAGTTTTTCTTACTTTGCCAGGATTTACTCTTAACTTAAGAGGAGCATGATCTGACATAATACGTGCTCCTATCGTGGTATCTTGTAGTCTCTCAACAAATTCCGTGGATGTAAAAAAATAATCCAATCTGGAAAAGGTGTGGTGGCGAGAGGAGTAGAAGGTATAGCCCTCTGTGGAGGGGTAGAAATGGCGCAAAACATCTGTCAACCCTAACTTAGGAAACTGAGCTCTGAGAAGTCTTTGCATTGGGGTATTTTTATAGGCTCAGGGATGAGAAGAGTCTTTCTGGGGTATCAGTGTTATGTTGAAATTGCCTCCAATCAAAATAAAGCCCTTCTGGACGTCTATCATTTTGTTTAAAAAACGTCTACGTAGGTTTGGGTGTGCTACCGGGGGTAGGTTCACATTAGCCAAAGTGACCTCTGTCCCTTCCAGTTGTCCCTGAACAATCACGAAGTGTCCATCTTAATCCGAGAATTCTTGTTCCACTACAAAGGAAGTGGCTCACGGAATCAGAATCGCCACTTCTCTGTGCTTCCCAGTTCTACTGGAAGAAGAAAAAACTACATATCTACTCCCTGTTGAAAGTTTAACATGGTCTAACTGAGACAGATGTATCTTTTGTAAATAGATTGTCTGCCCCCTGCTGGCGTAGATGCTGCTGTAATCTAGCTCTCTTAATGGGGTTATTGATACCGTTTATATTCAAAGCGAGCAAATTAATCATCGTTGCAGCCATCATAAAGCCGTAAACCTCTTTTGTCCCCTAAGATTATCAAACAAATCCCTTGTACAGTTTATCCAGGAGATACCATTCAAACCCTCCCCTGCAGCCATCAGCATAAATCTCCTAGCCCACTTATCCCGTCGGCCATGTAGGGACTGCCCCCTCCCTCCTTGTCCTCTAATGTAGTCAAGTATTTGAGGCCAGTTGCCCTATGCCTCCTGTAAAGAAAAAACAATTCTACCTCTTGTATTGTCCCTGATGTGCCATAAGATCTCACGTTGTAACCATACATGATTGAAAACAAAACACGCATTAAACAGACAGGATCCCAAAAACAAGAATCCAGAGTAACTATATACAAAACTGTTAAATATAAGTAACCTGAAAAGCAAGTGAGCTTCCAAATGTGGGGAGAAGTATAAGTTCCTCCCTATTACAACCAGGAGAATCTTTTGGATGGACTGCGATTCCCCTGTAGGTGAAGGTAGTCTCGACTCAAAAGAGATCGAGGCTTTCTGGAAACTAAGTACATGTTCCCAAAACATTGAGGACAGAAGAATAAAAATGAAAAGGGTAGGGAGGGGGGAAAGATTAGGGAAATGTTCCTCATTGATCTGCACCGCAAGAGCATCCACAGCCCCGCCCTCACCGACTGCTCATTAAATTATGCCCCATCTACTGTACCAAGCAGCATTGCACGGAGTGAGAGACAATTAATGAATAGTCACTAATAAAGTTAAGGTCGGAGGATGTTTATTCCATCTAGAGGAAGAAAAAAAATATGTAAGGACATGTCTCTCCAGTGGATATGTCCAAGGAAAAGAAAAAGCAGATACAGTTAAAGGCACTGTAGTCCAAACCAGTTTAAAATCATAACCATACTGTAGGTTTCTTTGGAAGTCAGCTATTATGGCCCTTAATTAAGGAACTTGATGAAAGCATGACCTGAATCTGGTATTGCCCCAACCCCATAATAGGAGGGAAGGGGAGGGCTGTTCTGCTCCACGAACAGCCGACAACCGACTCAAAGCTAGCCCAACTTTAGAGGGCCTGCCTCAGGCCTAGAGTCAGGCCGCCGTAGAGCAAAACCACAGTACCCCCCCAGACCTGTCACCCACCTTGGCGTACAATACATAGATCCCATTAACTTCAAGTTGCAGCTGGTTCAGCTTCTCTTTGGTAGGCTGTAAGGGCATTTTTCACCGCTCTCATATCTTGTGGCTTTCTTTTGGATTGCGGTACAACTGTCTGCCATCGAGGTGGGCATTGCTCTGGCGGTTCCCCTCCGAAGACCTCTCTGTAAACTGCAGGCCGATCTTAGCTAGCTCAGTACGTGCCTCCAGCGCGGTTTCAAATTCCCTTTTTCCGGTAGGCAATTGAACCACCAATCTTGCTGGGTAAGGAGTGGTAAACTTGTAACCTGCAGATTTCAGAACCGGGAGCAGTGGTAGATATGCCCTCCTCAAGCGCATCATTTTCAGAGCATAGTCATGATCAAGGTAAATATGAGTTTGGCCATAAAATACTTTTTGTCTCCTCCAAGCCGTGAGGAGCACCTGCTCCTTAATAGCGTAGCTATTAAAGCGAGCAGTTATTGATCTGGGGGGGGTGCATTTTATGAAGAAGGTTGTGGTGTCAGTACACGGTAAACACGTTCCAAGTGCAGCTCAAAACCCTGTGGTAGCTCTAAGGCCTTAAGCAGCAAGGACTCGATAAATTTGTTTACATTGGGGCCTTCTGAGCCCTCTGGAATGCAATAAAGTCTGATGTTTTTCTGCCTGGCACGGTTTCCAAAATCCTCTTGTTGGGACTCCATTTGCTCTTGGTGCTCCCTTATCTGCTGCACAGCCAGCTCCAGCTCATCCACTCTGTTCTCTGTGGCAGTCCCCTGCCTTTCCTGATCGTCCATGCGCTGCTCCAGCTGCATAACATTGCGGCAGAGCTCACTGTACATTTTGGCTTTTCAGGATGACATAGCCCAGCTCCTCCGCAAGGAGGTCATGATCAGAGTTGTGGATTATCTGAAACGCCCAGGGTTTGTCTCCAGGTACTTAGTGGTGCCAAAGCGGACAGGGGGCTGGTGCCCCATTCTAGATATGCACGACCTGAACACATTCCTCAGGTTCCGCACCTTCAGGATGGTAACTCTGTCCCAAATTATACCATCTCTGGAGTAAAACATGTGGTTTTGCTCTGTGGATCTTCAGGAGGCATTCTTTCACATTCCTATCCATCCGTTCCATTGAAGGTTCCTCTGCTTCCGAGCACAGGGAGCCCTTTATGAGTTCCAAGCCATGCCTTTCAGCCTCTCCTCAGCCCCCAGGGTCTTCACCAAATGCATAGCAGTGGTGGCAGCTTACTTGAGGTGCCAAGGGGTTCGGGTGTACCCCTGCCTGGCTGACTAGCTGATAGCAGGTCCCCTCCAGGCAGGAGTTGGAGCAGTCCTGTGACCTGGCCATCTTGACCTGCATCAACCATGGCCTCCTGGTCAACAAGGCCAAGTCGCAACTCATGCCCTCACAGGTGATCAGTTTCATCGGAGCAGAGCTCGACTCATGCCAGGCCAGAGCTCTGCTCTGAGTGGACAGGGCGGAGGTTCTCCCCTCCTCCTTTACCCAGTCATTTCTGATTGGGCACTTGCACCCTGCCCAGGACTTCCTGCACCTTCTGGATCACATAGTGGCCTGCACCAGCATGGTCTGATGGGCCCATTGGCATATACACTCCCTCCAGTGGGAGCTGGCCAGCCAGTGGCCTCAGTGCAAAGGTCACTTCGACCAGCTGGTCACTGTGACTCGGAGGGTGTGGGACACCTTCCAGTGGTGGCCCATCCCAGAACATCTGCAGGAAGGGATCCTGTTTACCTGCCCTGAGTCGACGCTCATCCTGACGACCGATGCCTCTCTCATGGTTTGGGGGTGCCCAGCTGGGGGAACAGAGTCCATGGGCTCTGGACCCCTCAGGAGTTCCCGATGCCACATCAACCTAGTGGAGCTCTGTGCAGTTCAGCAAGCCCTGATTGCATGTGCTCCATTTGTCTGGGGTCAAGTGGTCCAAGTCCAGATGGATAATACCAGGACCATGTACTACCTCAATGAGCAGGGCGGGATGCACTCCTTGACTCTGCACAAGGAAGCTCTCTGCAAATGGACCCTTGTGCACAGCCTGGAGGCAGATCTCCTGGCTATCCATGTGGCAGGAGCCTCCAATCAGCTGGCGGATGTCCTCAACTGGGTGGGCGAGGCATCTCATGAGTGGGCCCTCCACCCGGAGGTAGTTCACAGTCTGTTCTTCCAGTGGGGGGCACCCCTCAGGTGGACCTGTTTGCCTCCAGGGAGAATGCAAAGCTGAGGCTGTTTTGTGCGGTTTCACCACAGGACGTCAACAACAACATCCTGCACATCGACGGGAACAATGCTGACAGTTGGCATTGTTCCCGATGGACTAAAGTGTTTTTCTGTGTTCCCCGCACCCCCCATCTCTAATTAACCAACTCTGAGTCAGAGTTCATTTGGGGTGGGGGTGCAACTATAGGAATCATTTCATCGGCTGACAGTGGACCACCACAGCGACAGATCTCGACCTGGCGAGATCTGTTGCTGTGGTGGTATTTCGCCGTAACGGTGCCGCTGTCCTGATGGTACACGGTTGTGTGCCCACCCCCTTCAGCAGGGCTCACTGCAGGGGATGCCTTCTCAAGGCCATAGACTCCAGGCCTTTTTTATGTCTTCTCTCCACTTCCCTTGATCCACAAAGTGCTCCTCAAGGTCAGGAGGTACAAGGCACAGGTGATCCTGGTGGCTCTGAACTGGCCCTGACAGTTTAGTACCCCTATCTCCTCAGCCTCAGCAACAGGCTTCTGAGGTGTCTTCCAGCATGCCTGGGCCTGCTTTTCATCAGTCAGGGGGAAGGTACTCCACCTGGACCTTCTATCCCTGCACCTGGCAGCCTGGTTCCTGAGCGGCTAGAGTTTCAGGCTTTGGGTCTCTCCGAAGATGTCCTCACCATGGTGGAGGCATCTCAAAAGGAATCAACCAGGAAATGCTATGCCTTCAAATGGAAGAGAGTCTCCCTTTGGTGTCAGGGCAAGGGGTCATACCTCTCAACCTGTCCTGTGGCCAGCATTTTGGACTATCTGTGGTCTCTCTACTAAGGGGGACTTCGGTCGATGACCCTTAAGGTGCACCTGGCAGCCATCTCTGCTTAACGAGTGTGGGCTGGTCAGCAATCGGTGTCACAGGAGAAGGTGATCTGGCACTTTTTCCAAGGCCTTGATCACATTTCCCCTCCGATGAGTGAACCACCACCACCGTGGGACTTGTTGCTGGTTTTAGCAAAGCTTATGGGCAAGACGTTCGAACTGATGCACAGATGTGATATATCTCACCTGTTGTGGAAGAACGCCTTCCTGGTGGCTATCATGTCAGCCAGAAGGATCAGCGAGCTCCAGGTGCTCTCAGTGGAGTCACCTTACCTGATGTTCCACAGGGACAAGGTTGTCCTGTGCCCAACCTGAAGTTCCTTCTGAAGGTTGTGTTGGAGTTTCACCTGAATCAGGTGATGACTCAACCAGTGTTCTTCACCAATCACACCACTGAGGCTGAACACAGGCTCCATATTCTGGACCTGAAGTGAGCACTTGCTTATTATAAAGAGCACATGGCTGGAGTTCGGGGAGAGGTTCCCCAGCTGTTTGTTATGTACACTGAAGCCGCATCTGGCAGACCTGCAGCCAAGTGGATGATTGGCAGGTGGATCACATCCTACATTGGTCTCTGCCATAGATTGGCGGGTAGGCAGCCTCCTGGAGGGCTAAGGGCTCATTCCACCCATCATACCGCTGTGTCAGTGACTGCTTCTAGAGATGTGCCTATCCAGGAAATCTGCAAGACTGCTACCTGGAAGTCTGCACACACCTTCATTATCAATCGTCAATAGTTTTTTACCGCCAATTTCTTTTTTCTGATTTTTGTCAGTCTTACCTTCAGCTGCCGTGTATGTTATCCCCGACTCCCTCCGAGCACAAGAACAAGTGCGATTCTTGCGGCGCCTAGCTCCCGCATAAGGACGGACATTCCCAGTGCCTTTTTTGTCTAGGCCCCAATCATCCCATCGAGAAGTGCCAGCTCTGCCAGCAGTTTAACGCGGCCACCGAAAAGCGGAGGCAGCAGTCCCTCAAAGCCCACGTTCTTAAACAAAAAATGACCTCCATGGAAAAGGAACTGAAAAAACTTTGGTGGGCTTCAACTTCTCTGGAGGGCCACCACAAGAAGAAACACTGGGAATGGGACTCCTCATTGGTTGCCGTGACCTCGACTGGGGTCGCAGTGCTGCAGGTAACACCTCCTCCGGGAGGCAGCTCTGTGCAAGACGGCTTCAACCCTCCCATCGGGCTTGCGCTTGGGCCCCTCGGGAGCCTCCCGGTCAAAGGAGGCAGCCGCTTCCAGTAAGGTCACCGCCGTGCAGTCTTCTGGTTCGAGCGGCCCCAATAAGTCGGACGTCGGCTCCTCTGACGCCTGCCGGGTAAGGCTGCTAAGACGCCTGACCCTACCGGGGCAGTGCATGGCCTCCAAAGCACCCGCCAAGGTTGCCCCTCCTTCGCGGCCTTCATCGGGTGCTGGGTCCGATAAGTTGGATGCCGGCTCCTCCAACGTCTGCCAGGATCCCGTCGATAAGATGGACGTTGGCTCCTCCTACGTCTGCTCGACTTTGGAGCTGACGCGGACCCTTCGGGCCGATCAGTCGTCCCGAGCTCGCCACAACGCTCATTGCACTCCAAGGCACCAGCTTCTCCTCTGCGGGATCCCGAGGATGGTAATCCTTCATCCCCAGGTGACACGGAGGAGGTGGGTACACTGCCGTCGGGTCTCCCTCCTGTTGGGCCGGATGACCCGATGCTGGATCCTCAGATGCCGGCGCCGGCCTACCCGACACCCAACAATATACCATTGACAGACGCCGCCCCTACGCTGGACCTGCCGCCTGCTGGGGCCGCCTGTTCTGGGCCAACCCACTGGGCCGTTTTGGGGGCCTTCTGCTCCCACAGACCCCCCAGTCCCTGGGTATCCGACACAGTCATTCCCGGGCCCGCAGTATCCGGCACTCCATTACCCAACACCAGCCTACCCAACGCTGCAGTACACGGTGCCCTAGTACCCGACGCTAGGCTACCTGCCATCAGGGTATGGATATGCACCTTACGGGTACCCTCAGTATCCATATCCCCCTCCTCCTCCACTGCCCCCCTTAGCTGCCGGTGGACTTGAAGGAGACACTGGCTTCCTGGGGGGCTGAGGCCAAGGCTTAGCTCACCAGGAAGGTAGAGAGCTATCATCTGACACCAGTCCCAGTTCTGGACCCCTTATGTTGGAGACGAGAGACCCCCTCCCCACTTCCGGATACCAGAGGCAAGCCGTCTGGTTCCAGGGCAGGGCAGGATACGCTTCCCAAGGGGTCCTACAAACAACATGAAGTCTTGCTGTATTCTGACATACTGCAGTGATTCCCAACCTTTGAACTGCCCTGGAGAACAAAGAGTTAACTTTCTATGCTGGGCATAGAATGCTGAGCTAAAGCTCGGTTGAAGTCTCTGTCTGGAGTGTTTCAAACTTAAACCGTCAGATTCTTTACTCCGCCTCACTGAACGGTCGCTCCGGAGATTTCTCCTTCAGCTAGGTTCGAAAGTCGGTTAAAGTTTGTTTTCGTCATTTTTTTAAACCGAAAAAGTTATCCGCATAGTCGGTTCAGTCTCTGTCTGTGGTGCCATGAGTACTAGATAGGAATTGTTCTGTTTTTCTGTGTGGAACTTGTAAAAGTGTGACTCGGTTCGGCTGAACCGGCCATTTGATAGTGAAATCTTGTGTTTTGTGTTTTTACTTATTGTGTGGTTACCGGTTCTTATTGGTTCTAAAAAAAATGTGTTTTAGTATGTTTTTTTCCAATACCCGTGACATGGTTAGGAACCGATAAGGGAGTCTTGCCTGGCGGTTGCCATAAAAAGTGCAAGTTGGTTAGGTTGGCCATGTCTGAGAAACCCAGGAAAAAAAAACGGGTGCCCTCTGACCAGGGCAATACTTCTTCGGGCAAAAGGTGAGCCAATTCCGAGGGATCGGTTCCGACAAAAAGAAAATGCAAAGACAAATCGACCAGTTCAGATCCAGAGGTTCATGTTCCGACCACTGAAGAGATAGCCAGAGCGATTCAGATTGTGGAATTGCTCCGTCCGGTTCCTACCGATCTGGCTCCTTCTGGCAGGGGTTCAGTTCGGTTGGTTCCCCTGGTTCAAGATTATACCCTCGAAGATTTTTATGAACCAGAATTTGAAGAGGAAGGGGAATTTGAGGATGATAATGGTGAAAGTGAGGGTCTGGATGTACCTGTGGAACCGGATATCTCCCCAGACAGACCTCCAGGTGTTTCCCCTCCTAGGCTTTCTGCGTCCCCTTCTCACTTTATGTTCTACAGAAAGGTGGCTGAAACCCTCCAGCTTCCTAGGGAGGAAGCTGTGGAAGATCAAGAGGAGCCTGATTATGTAGATATGATGTACATTCCAGAGTCCAGGAGACTGTCTATTCCCCTCCACAAATCTTTTGAGAAACAGACACAAAAAATCCTAAAGTCTCCTAACACTGTACCTCCTGTGGATAGAAGAATGGACAAGAGTTATACACTTTCAGGCTCAGACACGGAGTTCTTATATTAGCAGTGCTGCCTGCGATAAGGCAAATATTCCCTTGGCTTCACACCCCCCAGACAAGGACTCCAGGAAGATTGATGCCATGGCAAAGAAACAGTACATGGCATCTTCCTTGGGTCTCAGGCAGGCGAATTACATGGCCTATACAGCCAGGTACCAGAAGTCCAGGTGAGACACTGTACTGGCACTTGCAAAACAGGCCTCCCCTCAGCTAGCCAAAGAGCTGGAGGCGGTGGCTGCAGATGGGATTGAGGCATCTAAGGTTCAGTTTCATGCTGCTGTGGACTCTAATGATGTGTCATCAAGAGTCATGGCTACATCTGTGGCTCTTCGGAGAATGGCTTGGCTCAGATGTACTAGCCTCTCACAGGACACGCAGGCTAAGGCCTTCCCAAGTCAGTTCTCGAACCAGTCCAGTTTCTTACCTTTATAGGGGCCAAACTGGACACACTCAGAGCAAGAGCCTCTCTTCCTCTAGAAAGGGCAAGGGTTCTTATGGAACTAGCCTCTTTTTTTAGCCTTCGGGTATCTCGACCAGCAAGGCATTTCCTCCAGCTCTTGGGCCACATGGCAGCTTCAATAGCAGTGGTCCAAGGGGCAAGATTCCAGATGAGGGATATTCAGTTCCACCTGAGAGCTTTTTGGTCTCGGAGGAAAGATTCCCTTACCAACTGATCCCAGTGACTCTGACCTTGATCCAAGCCCTCCAATGGTGGCAGGATTAGGACAATTTAAGACAAGGTGTTCCTTTTGTTACTCAGCCTTGTTCAGTAGTCCTTACCACGGACGCTTCTCTTCTGGGCTGGGGAGCCCATCTGGGGTTCCTTACTGCCCAGGGGCTGTGGTCCCTCCAAGAATCCCTTCTCCATATCAATCTCCTACAGCCCAGGGCAGTTTTTCTTGCCCTAAAAGCTTTCTCTCAGTCAGTACAGAACAAGGTGGTTCAGGTCAGTACAGACAACACCACCACCATGTGGTACATCAACAGGCAGGGAGGCACTCGGTCCACAGCCTTGTGCACAGAAGCCATGAAGTTGTGGTCCCTGGCTTATTCCCTGCAAACCTCTCTGGTAGCAGTTCACCTTCCAGGGAAGGACAATGTGCTAGCAGATGCACTGAGCAGGATCTCTCAGGGCCATCACGAATGGTCCCTGGACCCTCAGGTGTTGAAAGTGATTTTTTCAAGGTGGGGCACTCCAGAGATAGATCTCTTTGCAGCCCCAGACAATCACCAACTCCCTCTCTTTTGTTGCAGGCCTCCAGTCTTGGGCTCAGTCCCCCTGGACGCCCTGATTCTGAATTGGGAAGGGAAGTTTCTGTATGCCTTTCCCCCCTTCCCACTCCTGTTCGAAGTTTTAGTCAAAATAAGGTCTCAACCTTGCAGAGTGGTTCTGATTGCTCCAGACGGCCCTGGTATCCCCTGTTGCTGTCCCTAGCAGTCCATCTTCCTCTGTCTCTTCCAAGGAATTACAACCTGTTAACATCCTCTCAGGGGAGGATTTGGTACCCCAATCTTCAGTCTTTCAATCTCAAGGCATGGCTCTTGAAGAGTTAGAGTTTGCAGATCTGCATCTTTCCTAAGGGGTTCTGGATATCCTCAAGGCTTCTCGAAAGCCCTCCGCCAGAAAGATGTATAACTCCAAATGGAAGAGATTCAGCATTTGGTGTTCTAAGAAGCATATTTCTCCAGACGCTGCTGGATTGCCTACGGTTCTGGATTATATGGTCCATGTGAATGGCCTAGGCCTCAGATCAGCTACTCTCAAGGTACACTTGTCAGCTGTTTCTGCATTTTTGTTTGTGGGGAAGTCTTCCTCACTATCTTCTCATCCTGTGTTCTGTAAATTTTTTAAAGGATTGCTTCACATCAATCCTCCTTTTAGAGACCCTGCCCCTGCCCCTGCCTGGGATTTGAATGTTTGCATTGCTCAACTTATGCAACCCCCTTTTGAGCCTATGTCTTCAGCAGAGCTTAAGTACTTGACTTGGAAAACTGTGTTCTTGGTTGCCATTATCTCTGCCAGGCATATCAGTGAATTGCAAGCCCTGTCAGTAGAACCTGATTTTATCTCCTTTCACAGGGATAAAGTGGTCCTTAGAACCAATAGAAGGTTCTTGCCCAAAGTGCTTTCAGACTTCCATTTAAACCAGTATATGTCTCTTCCTGTTTTCTTCACTGATCATTCTTCCTCAGGAGAGAGGAGGTTACACAGTTTAGATGTTTAAAGAACCCTTAGTTACTATATAGAGCGTAATGAGGGTCACAGGTTTGACTCCCTCCAGTTGTTCCTCACTTATGGAGAAGTGGGAAAGGGCAAACCTGCCACCAAGAGATCTATTGCCAGGTGGATTGTGTCTTGTATACAATTCTGCAGTGTGAAACTGGGAAAAACTCCACCCTCAGGCCTGGGGGCTCATTCCACAAGAGGTACAGCTGCTTTCCTGGCTGCTGCCAGGGATACCCCACTCTTAGAAATTTGTCAAGCAGCCACCTGGAAAACAGTCCATACCTTTACCAAGCATTATTCTCTGGATATCCAGGCTAGGAGTGATGCTCAGTTTGGCACAGCAGTTCTTCAGAGCCTATTCCCAAAGTAGATTCTGTCCCTCCTTCTGGAGGTACTGCTTGTTAGTCTGCACTATGCCAGAATACAGCAAGACTTCATGTCGTTTGAAGAAAAAATTACTCACGTTAGTAATTATGTTTCTTCTAATGGAGTCTTGCTGTATTCTGACCTCCCTCCCTGCCTCCCCTCTCAGAACCTGTTTTTGGGAAGTGGGTGAGCAGGTGCAGTGTTGCACCCCAGGGGTGTTTTTTGTTTACACCACCTTTTTGTTTGGGTGCTGATTTATTTCTGTTATTTCTATTAGATTTTTTGGGGGGTTTTGGGTTTCCTGACTTGAGTCTTCCTTGGGAATCCAAAACTTTTTTCTGCCAGTTGGCTAGTAGGAATTTTTACAATTTCCACATAGAATTTTTAGTTAGTTGGGCTTGTAAGAATCTGACGGTTTGAGTTTGAAACACTCCAGACAGAGACTTCAACCGAGCTCGAGCTCAGCATTCTATGCCCTGCATAGAAAGTTAACTCTTTGTTCTCTGGGGCAGTTCAAAGGTTGGGAATCACTGCAATATGTCAGAATACAGCAAGACTCCATTAGAAGAAACATAATTACTAAGGTGAGTAATTTTTTTGTTCCTCCCCCACGCTGGGAGGAGGAGTCTTCTTCCTCTTCTTCCTCCTAGGAGACCTCGGATGACTCCAATGATCATTCCGACCCAGACGACGAGCCCCGCACTCTGGACAAACCCAGGCCAAGGACTCCTCCGAAGTCTCCTCTGGAGGATCCTTCCTTTATGTAGTTGGTGCGTAAAATCCAGGCAGTTCATCAGTGGCATTCCTTGGAGCTGGATTCACAGTGTAAGAAACTCGTTGCGCACCTGGATCTGCCCGAGACCGCTCCTACCCTGGTGCCACCCTGGATTGAGCCTCATGCCAACCTTGTTTCCACCATTTGGAAGTAACTGTTGGCTTTAGCCCCCCTTCCTAGGAAGTCAGACAGGCTTATCAGGCTCTGGAGGCTGTTAACTCTTTAAATTCACACCCTCGAGCTGATTCGGTCATGATTAGTGCCACTCACGGCCGGACAGCTATCCTCAAGCACTTGAGCTCATCACCACCCGACAAGGAATCCCGCCTTCTGGACCAGTATGGGAGGAAGGTCTACGCGTCTTCCACTCTGGGTATTAGAGCCCTGAATTATGTTGGTCATATGGAAGATTACCAGAAGGTGATCCTTAGTGAGGTGGAGGCTAAATTGGACTCTCTTCCTGAGTCTCGGACGAAGCAGGAAGTGGCGGATCTAGTCCGGTCTGCGCATTCGGACAGTCAGCACATGCTTCGTGCCACGTACGACGCAGTGGATGCTGCTGGTCGGAGCTTGGCTTTCGCCGTGGGTTTGCGGCATCATGCCTGGCTCCGGGTGTCAGGTTTGGTCCCAGAGGTGCAGTCTGCTATCCAGGACGTGCCCTTCTGGGGTTCAGTGCTGTTTGGTGGCACTGTCAAAGACATCATCACCGATCTGCAGGAGAAGGGTACTGTACTTAAGTCGGTTGACTCCATGTACAGACCCCCTCAGGTTCAGTGTCATCCCTTTCGCAGACGTTCTTGGAAAAAGGCAAAACCTCAGGGAAAGCGGGCCAACAAACGTCTGGCCTCTCCATCTGCCAAGCCCTCCCCCACCCAAACAAGGTAGCAGGGGCTTCAGCCGCAACACTGCCTCACACCTCCTGATGCCTTTCCTGTCCCACAGCCTCTGGGCCTTCCAGGAGAACCAGTAGGAGGGAGATTCTCCCTCCATCTTCCAGGTTGGGAGAGGATCACTTCAGACACTTGGGTGCTCCAACTGATCGCAGAAGGACACTCAATAGAGTTTCTTCTGAAACCTCCTCGAAAACCTCCCCCCAGGTCATCTTACTCCCCAGAACATCATCTTCTGGTTTAGGAAGAAATATCCTCTCTTCTTCTGAAGGAGGCGATAGAGCCCATTCCTCCCCATCTTTGGGGGACGGGCTACTACTCCCATTTCTTCCTGGTCCCAAAGAAGTCAGGAGACGTGAGGCCGATTCTCGACCTCAGCTCCCTGAACTTGTTCGTGGAGTACAAAAGGTTCAGGATGATCTCGCTGCAGAGTCTTCTGCCCCTTCTTCAGCCGGGGCAGTGGCTGTGCGCTCTGGACATGCAGGAAGCTTACCTGCATATCCCTATTCACCCCTCCCACCACAAATACCTGCATTTTGCATTCCAGGGGGACCACTACCAGTTCAAGGCCCTCCCATTTGGTCTTTCCTCGGTGCCCTGAGTGTTCACCAAATGCCTTTTGGTGGTAACAGCCAACCTGCGTACCTAGGGGGTGCAGGTTTTCCTGTACCTGGATGACTGGCTCCTGGCGGCCTCATCCAGGGAGGAACTCCTGCACTTCCTTTCCCTTACCCTGCAGGTTTTTACCTGCCTGGAGATTACCGTCAACCAGGCCAAGTCCCACTTGATCCCGTCCCAGAGGCTCCAGTTTATTGGGGTGATCCTGGGCACGACCTCCAGCATGGCATTCCTGCCACTGGACAGGACGGCCTCACTCCAGGCTCAGGTCAGACTGTTGTCCAGCCGCAGGCGGGTCAGCGCCAGATTGATCCTTTGCCTCCTTGGGCTCATGGCAGCTGCTATTCCGACAGTCCCTCGCGCTCAGCTCCACATGAGAATCTCTCAGTGGACGCCTCGATCTCAGTGGGATCAGCTGGTGGACGACCTAAATCAACTAGTTCTGGTCTCCAGTTCTATGGCTCAGGACTTGCAATGGTGGATGGTTCAGGAGAATCTTTGCCGGGGAGTTTCCTTTTGTCTTTCTCCTGCCTCCCAGATGCTGACTACAGACGCCTCCGGCGAGGATTGGGGAGCCCATCTCGGGCCTCGCAGGACCCAGGGCTCCTGGTCCAAGCCCGAAAAATCTCCCACATCAGTGTGCTCGAGCTTTGGGCCGTGCTTTATGCTCTTCAGGCTCTGCATCTTTATCTGCTTCCCGGACATCTGGCTGTCCAGATGGAGAACATGTGCATGGTCTGGTACATCAGCAAACAAGAGGGAACTCGTTCCTACCCTCTCTGCAGGGAAGCGATGTGGGTTTGGGAATGGGCAGTGCAGCACAACCTTCACCTCATGGCCATTCACATCCTGGGGGTCGAAACCACGTTGGCAGACCACCTCAGTCGGTCGTCTGCTCACGCTCATGAGTAGAAACTAGATCAGAGGGTAGCGGACGATATCTTCCTATGCTGGGGGATGCCACAGGTAGACCTGTTTGCATCTCCTCTCAATGCAAAACTTCCCTCCTTCTGCTCGCTCGCTCCAGGGTGCGGCATTTTTTGGAGAGACGCTCTGTCTCTAGACTGGAAGGGAAGATTCGTCTATGCCTTTCCCCCCCGATTCCCTTGATTCCGAGGGTCTTACAGAAACTCAGGTCGGAAGGAGCTCGCATGATCCTCATCGCTCCTTTCTGGCCCAGGCAAGTTTGATTCTCTCTTCTGCAGCAGTATTCAGAGAACCTCCTCTTCCTCTGTTGCAACTTTTGCTGACCCAGGATCAGGGGACCCTGGTCCATCCAGGCCTCAAGTCCCTTCAGTTGCACACGTGGCTCCTGCAGATGTAGCTCAAGCTCATTTTGGGGTTTCTCCATTGGTCGCTGAGATTCTGGTGGAGGACAGAAAGTCCTTCCCTAGATCTACCTATGCTGTGAAGTGGAAACGGTTCTCTATTTGGGCCGCTTCCAAAGATCTTGAGCCATTCTCTTGCTCTGTTGGCGGCTCTTGGATTACTTGCGCCATCTCTTTGATCAGGGTCTCAGTCATTTCTCTCTGAAGGTTCACATGTTAGATTCTGGAGTTTGTTTTTAAAAAATATTTTCTGGGCAGTGCAAAACCCAGGCTGCCCAGCTTAGCAAGAGTAGCCATTGACCCACGTTCTCTGTATGATAACAGCGGGACTTTCTTGACCATGCTGTGGGCTGCAGTTAGAGCAGTGAGCTGCTGTTTTCCTAGTGTTTAATGGCACCCCCTCCCCATTGTATCCCTGTATATGTGTAATGTTGCCCTGGTGTCTATTAGCACCCCACCCTCCAGAGCGCCATCCTTGTAATGAATTCATTTTTTCCTGGTGTCTAGTGGCACCACCTATCCTCCTGATTGCCATCCCCATAATTAATTCCATTTTCCCTGGTGTTTAGTGGCACCCCCCACCCACGATCACCACCACATAATTACATTATCTTTCCCTGGTGTCTAGTGGCACCACATAATTAAATTATCTTTCCCCTGGTATCTAGTGGCACCCCCCACCCTACGATCACTGTCCCCAATGTTTTTTTTTGTTTCTCTGGTGGCACTCACCACCCTTTGCTTGCTGTCCCCAGCCTGAAATTAAGGAAACCGTCCATCATTATTTTTTTTTAACGTGCAAAAAAGAAAACGGTCCCTCATTGTTTTGACCCCCCTCAACTCCACCTCCCACCACCCCCACACCCCCCAGTACAATCACACATACCCTCAGTCACCTGAACAGGTAACAGGATGAACATCCATTCTTCAGTCGAAGACACATCTTGCTGCTGGAACTGGCAACTGCAGTATGAGAAACTACAGTAAATGCGGTTCAATGTATTTCAATGGGTTTTCAACTTTGATGCATAACTTGGCCAGTTTTTCTTTTTTTTTTTTTCAGTACTTTATGCTGCTTTCTTCCCTGGCTACCCCCTTGCAGTCGACCCCCCGGCCCTGTCACCCAGCTTTTCCGTGACTCACCTTACACCAGTGTCCTCTGCCAAAAGACTGTGGTGTGTGCCTGGCCACTGATGTGGAGCTTGCAGGGGGTCAGTCTCCATCCTGTCTCTGGGTTTTTTTCCACTGATTTTCTCCCCTTTACTCCCCAGGTCCTCAACCAACATGGTCATGCATGCTTGTGGAGGCGCGCATCCGCTCTGGAACCGGCAACAGCCCTGATCCACCCTCCTGGCCTAATGCCAGCCCCCCCTTTGCCCAATGCTGCCATTTAGCCTCTACTCATTGGCAGCTAAGACCTTGGAAGACCTACGTCTCCAATCCAGGAGAGGAGAGCTGCCTGGCTGCCCTCCCTCCCAGCCGACCCCTGGCAACCCATGCTCATTCCCGAACACAGGTCACCAGTATGGTGAGAGGTAAGCCGTCCAGTACCTCAGCCCTCTACACCACTGGGCCAGATCATTTTTGCATATTTTGACACAACATTTTTAACGTGGCCTTTTGTGGACCCCACCTCATGAGCAGTGTCAGTGGAATTCCGCAAATCCGTCCCGAAAGGTGATTTCATGGTTGCTTGACGAAATCACCTTTTGGGCAGAATTTGAACATTTTCACTGCACTTGTTCATGAGGTGGGATCATAAGAAGGATATATTAAAAATTTGGGGTCATAATATTTTAAAGTGGCGAAGTTATGCACATGCGTTGAAATTTTACTACGCTTACTTATAACTTTAGTAATTTTAAATATTTTCAACCCAAGTTTTCAACATAGCCTTTTTTTCACGTCATCTTATGAACATGACAGCTGTCATTATTCAAATCCTGGCCAAAATATGTGTTAGCAACTGTAGTGGAATGACGCTATGTGTGGCACCGTATGACATTTCGGGGTGAAAATTCTCTGCATGGCGTTCATGAGGTGGGGTAATATCAAGGTTATGCTGACAATTTGGTAGAGAGCCCTGTGCTTCCACAGCAACGTACATGTACGTATCTATGGAAGAATGGGAGTGCAGGGGCCCAGAGGGCCCTGTGTTCCCACAAGCTAATGAGGATTCAATTATACTATGTAAAAAAATAAGAAAATTATTTGCAAAAAACTGTGTTAATGCACCAGTTAGGGTAACTTAATGCCACAAAAGTAGGGAAGTGTGGCATTAGGGTTTCTCACCCTAACACTCCCCACCCTTACCCTACCAAGCAGCAAAAGAAAAAACATTAGGGTTTTGGGTCTCCAGAGTCTTGGCAAATCAGTGCTGGGATCTTCCTTGGGGGTTGTGATCCCTAATGCTCTCCCCTCACCCCCCCCCCCGTGGGCCCTGCTTGAAGAAAGGATAGCTCTCCTCCAACATGGAATGAAGCTAATATAATTCCCATACACAAAAAGGAAAGCATTACAGATCCCTCAATGTACTACCCTGTAAGTTTATTAGATGTCAACTTAAAAGAGTTTTCTAAAATATTAGTACAGCTTGAAGAGCAAGTAAAATTATCTGGTGGGATATCCTTTCATCAGTCTGGATTCAGACCAAACTTTTGTACATTAGGCAGTATATTTATAGTAAGACACTTGATGGAAAAAGAGTTTCTGCGTTTTTTGTGGACTAATCCGCAGTTTTTGATTCCATTTCCAGAAAGATTCTGTGGGAATTACTCTTAGAAAGAGCAATAGATAAAAATTCAGTATATATTATATATAAATTGTACAGTGAGACTAAGGCCAGGGTCAGGCTGGGGACCAGTGGTCAGCTGTCCTCTTCCTTATCTGTGAATAGAGGAGTCCATCAAGGCTGCATGCTAGCCCCCACCCTCTTCACCTTGTATGTGGACGGACTCTTAAAAGAATTCAATAATCTACCATTGGACTCACAGAAGATTTTGCAGTCAATTTGTGTGGCACTCACATATGCAAACAATATTGTTTTACTTGCACTGTCAAAAAAAGGACATCAAAATAACATTTGTTACAGGAAAGGTCTACTGAATTAAAATTAAAAATCAACCTTAACAAAACTGAGATTGTTATTTTTGGTGGTAGACGACCAACTGCCAAAGGAAAATGGCTCCTAGGAAAGCAAACAATAGAGAGAGTAACCACCAATGTATATTTGGGTGTTGTAGTCAATGCCACCTGTTTAGGAAATTCCCATTTAGACATGATGCTGGATAGACTGAAGAAAACTACAATGGGGCTAGCAAGATTTAACAGTTAACATGACGGTTCAGCATTCAACCCTTAGTGACTGCTATTAAAGCTAAATTTCAAGCTCAAGTACTTTATGGTACAGATATCTGGGAAAATAAGTCAAAAGAAAACTTAATGGTTCCAATATTTAAACTACTAAGAAATGTAATGGGGCTAGACCCCTCCTGTCCAGCTGTGTATATTAGATCTAAGCTAGGATTAATGAATTTAAATGCTTTGACTGCCGCAAGAAAAATGAACTTCTGGTTAAGATATACAAATGCATCAACTCCCACCCTTACAACCCAGTGTTTACAAGAAAAGATGAGCTGGTATGATCTGGGATATAGGGCACAGTTCTGATTTACTGAGATAGATTCCCTAATAAGCCGGTACAGACTATGTAATCTGATGATATATGTGAACAAAGGTATCAAACTAAACAGTAAATATAAAAAGTGTATCAATAGGTGAGTTGTTGATGCTTTGAATAAGGAAGATTTAAAAATGATCGAATCATCTTCATATTTGAGATGATTCTCTAAGAATAGCTATTTCTCAGGATATAAACCTTATTTAGACTTTTTAACTGATCCTGAATTAAGGAATCTTTTTGTAAAATACAAATTTGAAAGATTCCCCAATAATGTTCTTCAGGTCAGATGCAGCAAATTACCTACGGAAATAGAGAACTGTACCTGCTCAGCTGGTGGGATAGATACCACATGTGATATGGACCTGTACATGGTACTGTATAGAGAGAGCTTACTGGTTGAAACCTTTTTTGTCCACTGTATATAATACAGATTTAACAACTCTTAATGGTATTCTAATTTTTACAAATGATGCATGGTCCATAGAAAGACGGGCCAAATATTTTTCGTACAATATACAAAATTTAAAAAAGATTGTTAACTATGCAAAAATCTTTATAAGTTAGAAGACAATTAATTAAAATTAGTAATATCTGGGTGCAATAATGAGATGGTGAGGGTTTGCTTGTGGTATATCTTGTTAGCAGCTTTGGCAAAACTTGACTGTATTAGTAATTTGTTCTGTTATTGTCACTTAAAATTCTGTGAGACTGCTCCTTTTCTTTTTTCTTTTTATTGTGAATTATATTTTAAAGTTGTTGATGGCTGTCTAGCTAAACAAGAAATTTGATTAAATGAAAATAAAGAAAGGAGATCATGTGTGACGTTGTTTGCTCATGGAATGGTGTGGGCATTATGGTTGACAATCCCCAAAGGAAGACCCCACCACTGAATCTTCAAGAATCCAGAGACCCAAAACCCTAATGTTTTTTTCCTTTTGCTGCTTGGGTGGGTGGGGGGCTTTAGGGTAAAATCCTAATGCCACATTTCCCTACTTTAGTGGCATTATGTTACCCTAACGGGTGCATTAGCGAAGATTTTTGCAAAGAATTTCTCTTTACTTTGTTTCTGTCCTGGCTAAAAAAGCTGAGGCGCATGAGGGAGCTAACAATGGTTATTGGTTCACACGTATGGCACCATGTTAAGTACGTGAGGGACATTAGTAGCTGACATTGGCTCCCTCCCTGTAGAAAACCGCTACCATGGGTCCTAGTACCTGCAGCCCAAGACCCATAAGTATAAATCAATGGTGAAGATATTGTGGAAGACCAACAATTACAGTAAGTACATCATTTTCATTTTTCAACCCACAGTTCCTACTAAAACGTTCCTTACAGTTTACCTGGTTTATTCCTTTCAGGAACTTGAAGGTCTCTATCATGTCACCCCTCTCCCTTCTGGCCTCCAGTGAGTACATGTTCAGTGCCATGAGCCGATCCTCATAGGATGTGCCCTGTTGGCCCTGAATCATTTTGGTTACACTACACTGTACCTTTTCCAGCCTGTCTTTGTCTTTCCTCAAGTAAGGACCCCAGAACTGAATTGACCACAGTATTCCAGATGGGGTCTCACCAATGCTCTATAGAGAGATAGTATTATCTCTTTCCTCCTGCTACCAAAGCCCTTCCAGAAGACCCCAACATTCTGGTTTTCCTTCCTGTAGGCCTTGTCAAATAGGCTACTTTGTTTTAGGGAGTCACATGATGACCCCCAGTTCCTTCTCCCTGAGGTAGTGGCCAGTTTAGGGGTAGTTGTTCCCTATTTACAGTACATAACCTTGTACATTTTAGCACTGAATTTCAACGGCTAGACCTTGGACCACCTCTCTAACCTTTACCAGTGTCTCTGCTACTTTCTTATACCCTCTTTATTGTCTACCCTGCCACCTAACTTAGTGTCATCTGCAAAGAGACGCATCTTGCACTGTATTCCATCTGCTGTGTTGCTGATGAGCTTATTGAACTGGACTAGTCCCAGGACTGACCCCTGCAGTACCCCACTTATGGCCTCCCTTTCCCATGATTTGACCCCATTAATACCACCCTCTGATGCCTCCTCCCAACCAACTTCCCATCCATCTAACTAGGTCATTTGCTGCTCGCAGATCCTCTGATCTCTTTTAGCAGCCTTCTGTGTGGCATAGTGTCACATCCTTTGCAGAAGTTAAAGTAGAGTAAATCCCTTTCAAACAGGCCAGATGAACCTGTGTTGGAGGGGTTGTGGACAAATAGGAACACATTAACATATTTTCTGGGCCTGTCCCAAGATAGGCACCTTTTGGTCTAGTGTATAACAGAAGCTGACCATGGTTTGGGGAACTAACGTTCCTTATGACATCTCATGCTAGGGATGAAGGGTAATGAAACTGGTGATAACAAATAACAGGGCCTACTCCGGATATTTTGTATGGCAGCTCGAAAAGAGGTCACATTTAACTGACTCAAACCAGTGGCCCCTTCCTTTGACTTGTGAGTTAAACAGGTCAGTAATATTCAAAGGATGGAAGAGATCACAGCTAAATTAAGACTGGCATTAGAAAAACAACTGATCTTTGGGCTAGGTGGAACTCTAGAAGCGTTACATCACCTCAGTGATAAGGGATTTGTGGGAGGGTGTTAACTCAGATGGAGACCCGTGGCTCAGTTTCATCTTCCAGCTCTATCATATCAGACCATTAATTTCATTAAGGCATTAGTCAGATTTATGTAATGGAGTGCACTAAATATCTCATCGATAGTAGTGTGTTGTGTTATGTTTACCCTAGTTGGCTCTAAGTTAAAATAGTGTGGTTTATCTTTTGTTTCTTTATAACCACTACCTGGTTTGTACAGTTTAGTACAAATGCAAGAAGTGATACAAGTATGAAGAAGTCATGAACTTAGAGAGCACAGGTGATGAATCACCTGTCAAGAGAGCTCAGAATTTCTGACTGTGGTATACATTATAAGCAATGTATTATATTTCACAATTGATACACAATACAGTGTACATGGAAAAGATGATGTATTAAGCCTGTGTGACCAAGTACTATTTTAATAAAGATGAGGTTAAAAAAAGTAGAGTAAATATACTGCTTGTCCCTTACCACCCATGTTACCCAGTTAAAGCATACAATCATATTGGTCTGACAAGACCTCTCAGTCACGATGATTCCAAAAAGTGGAAAAAAACTGCACACTGTATAAAAGAGGGGTGCTCCACCTATGCAAGTCCAGGTCAGGACTACACAAAAAATGTTATGGGCTACCTCTTTGTCAAACACAGAAGGAAAGGTGAGCATTAGGTTTAGGTCTGGTTGCCAACAGTGTGAATACATAGTGCAAACAGACCTACCCCAGAATGGTGGCTGGCAGTTGGACTGGGGTAGGTCTGTTAAAAATACGTTAATATTTGCTGATGTTTGCACCATGTATTTGCACTGTAGATTTGCACAATAAACCCATTGTTGGTTTTCTGGAGTTCAATGTGCTGCTACAGTATTTACTTTTTGGTGACCAGACCTACTCCCGATGCTCACCTTTCCCTTTGTGTTTGACACAAAGGTAGCTTGTCACAAACCTGTATTGCTTACTGTCCTGGAGCCCAGTTATGTATTGGTAATTCACTAGGTCCTTTTTGACTTGTGTCTCCATCTGTTAACCTGTGGTGGAGGTAAAGCTAACAAGCCTGTAATTTCTCAGTTCCTCCGTGTCCCTTGTCTTCTGGAGCAGACCATACCTGCTATCCTTTAATTTCTTAGAACCACCCCTGACCTGAACTATTGAATGGCCCTACCAAGGTTTCAGCTAGTTCCAGTGCCAGTTCTCTGAGCACCCTCTGGTTCATCCCATCTGACACTGGAGCTTTGTCTATTCTCAGGGCTGCAAGCCCTTTTCTAACCCTTTCTCCCATAATTACTAGCTGCCCAATTTCTTGGATGTGCCTTGGTGTTTAGAAGATTCTGATTTGGTATATGTTACCCAAAAGAGGTCTAGGATCTAATAAACACATAAACTGAATCAAGGGACCCTTATGAACTAAGCAGCGTGTTATCATGACAGAATTTAATGTGAAATGGACAGTCACCTGAAGCATACTTCATAGCACATTATTATGCGTCAGTTTCCCAGAGGGTTTTGCTTGTGGTGCTTTTCTTCTTCAGTGCTCCAGAGTCCTTAAAATGTTCTAGTAGCCACTGAACAATGACTGCAGCTGTTTCATATCATTCTGAATAATGCTGTTGCCTGGCTGTCAGGAGACAAACCTGATGAGCTCTTGGTCTTTTTGTGTCTGGCATGTCTTACGTTCCTTTGCCCACATTTGACCTTCTCCTGTAAAAGTAAAAAGGACCAGTATCACAAGCTGTTTGTCCCCACCTTTCATAAGCTGTAAATTCCTCATGAAAATAAACATTTCTGAACTGAAAAAAGCATATTAGAAAATTATTCTGTAATCTTTGTGGTACTTTGCAATTGACTATTGGAAAAATGACCTGCATATTACTACTATAAGAGAGCATATGTTGTATATGCTGTAAATATAGGTTTCAGTGCCCTTTGGTTAGACCCCCATACATTTTCATGCTAGTGCAGTATAAAAGGAATTCAGCAGTGGATGTTTCATTCAGAAATGTGTGCTTAGGTAGCGTGAGTTTAAGTGTCAGTTAAGGCAATCTGCTGTTACTTTATATTACTACCTGATTCATTTTCAGTCAGATATAATAGAAAGAACTGATGCCTTCATATTAGCTACTGCTAAGCTGCTGAAACACAAACTGTAATGAAGAGAAAATAATGTGACCTAACTGGGACTTGAACACAGGTCCCCAGAATACTCTGTTAGTGCTCTTCATCAGAGCTGTCCAGCTGAGCTATCATTCTAAATATCTGAGCTGGAGATTCCTGAAGTAATTTTCTTTCTGAAAATTCTGCAGTGAAGAACAATTTAGATGGAATAATTAATGGTGAAATATTATCTACTTGAAGTAAATGGGTTCTGACTACCTGAAAGGCCTCCTGGTCTTACAGTATATGCTCCACTTCCTTTTCTCACCTCTGACCCAATCTCCACCCTCAGGGTGGGCAACCACCACCTTCTCTGACCCAGCTGCCATTGTCTCATCCTTCAACTTTTTTTTGTCCTCCCCCATCACTCTTCCCTCCACCCTATCACCCACCGCCCACACCCCTCTACACACACACACCCCTTCTCCTCTCCCACCTCTCCTCTTTTCTTTCTCAGGGCCTTCCTAGCTCTTAACCCCCACAAGGGCGTAAAGCCTGACTGTCTTGATTCCAAGTTTCTTCATCTCTGAGCTCATGCTATTGCCATCACTATTACCCACCTCCTTGACCTCACCTTTTCCTTAGCTGCTATTCCTGATGCTTGGATACAGGTAACTATCATTCTCCTTGACAAAGGTGGTGGGGAATCCTCCCTCGCTTGGTAACTACTATCCAGTCTCCTTCCTTCCCATTCTGGCTAAGCTTTAGGAGCAATTTGTCCTCTCTCATCTGTCCTGCATTTTCGATTCCTCCTCCTACTTCACCTATTTCCAATCTAGCTTTTGGAAGTCCTACTCCACCACCACCACCCTCCTGTAGCTCACTGACTCCATCCTAGAGACACCCTATCCCCTCACTCCCTATTCACTCTGGCATGCCCCAAGGGTCCATCCTTGGCCCAGTTCTCTGTTCTGTTCTCCTAAATGACCTCCCTACTTCGCTTTGCCTCTGGTGCCTCTACCCCAGACCTCACTACCCAGCTCCAACTGGATTTTGCCAACATCCAGTAATGGTTTCTGCCTAATCAGCTGTCTTTCAGTGCCAAGAAAATGGTCTCCATAACCATTGGCACCTGGCAACATGAACCTTTAAGTCGCAACTCCGACATCCACGCTGGAGTGTTCGACAGATGCATGTATAAACTGGCAGTCATACTGTATACTGTCACCAGACTGCATAGGGGAGATGAGGTGAACCTAAAAAAGACACATGGTAAGCAAAAGTAAAGAATACATGATGAAAATGGGGAAAGTGGGGATCCTCCAGCGGTGTTTAAATGTGCAGTCCTTTAGCCTGGCATGTAAGGGTTCATTACTGAAGCATAAATGTATTGAAAGTAACCACTGCAAAAGATATCTGGTCTGCTGGGGGAGGGGAGACTGGCCCAATAGGTAAATAATTAAACCATGGGTTATTATGGTAACTACTGGTTTCTGCTTTCATGGACTAAACAGGAGGGGATGACAGAGAAGTGATGCCACTATTTAAGTGAGTTTGAAACAAAGTTTTACTTCACATAGGTTTAGCTAACTTAACATGAAGTTTAAATAGTTCTTATCTGTGAATGTTATCAATACTTATGAGTTTTTAGCTTCATGTGAAAGTGTCAAGATCACAAATATGTAGCAGTTATGGGAGGGGTGAGGAGAGCATGTAAAGATAATGGAAGCATGACTGAGTCAATCACAAGGGAAAAGGAAGAAGCAGGTGGATGAAGGCAGAAGTATGGGTATTCTAGTCACTAAGTCACTCATATAAATATGTAACATGGAACTTCAGGGGGCCCAGAAGTCACAAAAAAGATATCAAGTACATCCCCATCTCAAACAAGCATTTGTCAGTACCAAATGTTTTCTTGCTGACATTGGCATCCGAAGCGCAGGAGTTGAACAGATGCATAATAGGAATGGCAGTGAAGTATGAAAGTGACATCAACCCCACATCACCCTACAGAGACTGACAGGTACTGAGGTGTGCTTTTGGGCATCGGCCATAATGTTCATGGCATTTCAGCTCACCCTACCCTGCAGTGCAACAAATATTGCATTGTGCCTTGGAGTCCTTGGGCCTTACGCTCACCCCAATTGGCCATAACACTCATGGTATTTTACCTCACCCTATCCTGCAGACACCAGCAAGTGCTGAGGTGTGCCTTGGGGTGTTCGGGTTTACAGTCACCCCATTTCATAAGGACATATACTGAAATGAGTGCAGCATAGGAAAATGGAGTGAACTGTGAACCCCAGACAGACCTTCTGGTGTTTCCCCTCCTAGGCTCTCTGAGTCCCCTTCCCATCAGGTGCTCCCACAGAAAGTACCTCAGGTTTAAGTTGCCCTCAGGCCATTATCAGTTCAAAGCAATGCCTTTCAGCCTAACATCAGCTCCAAGGGTTTCTACAAAGTGCCTGGCAGTAGTGGTGGCCTTTTTAAGAAGGCAGAAGATTTCCATCTTTCCATATCTGGACGACTGGCACTTAGTGGGTCAGTCTCCAGACCAAGTCAAGTCAGACCTGCAAGTGACCCAGCAAGTACCATCTTTCCTGGGGTTTCTTCTCAACCTTCCCAAGTCAGTCCTCGAACCAGTGCAGCTCCTTACCTTTATAGGGGCAGAGCTAGATACTGTCACAGCAAGAACCTTTCTTACCCTGGAAAGGGCAAGAGTTCTTGTGGAACTGGCTTCTTCCTTCAGCCTTCAGGTGTCTCGACCAGCAAGGCACTTCCTTCAGCTCTTGAGCCACATGGCAGCTTCTACAGCAGTGGTCCAAGGGGCAAGATTTCAGATGAGGGACATTCAGTTCCATCTGAGGGCTTTTTGGTCCCAAAAGAAGGATCCTTTTACCAAACTGATTCCAGTGACTCAGACACTGGTCCAAGCCCTCCAGTGGTGGCAGGATCAGCACAATTTAAGGCAAGGGGTTCCATTTCTCACTCAGTCTCATTCGGTGGTCCTTACCATGGATGCTTCCCTAGTGGGGTGAGGAGCTCATCTGGGAGCTCTCACAGCCCAGGGACTGTGGTCCCCTCAGGAGTCCCTTCTTCATATCAATCTCCTTGAACTCAGGGCAGTTTTTCTGGCCCTGCAAGCCTTTTCTCAGACTGTGCAGAACAAGGTGGTTCAGGTCAGAACAGACAATACCACAACCATGTGGTACATCAACAAGCAGGGAGGCACTCTGTCTATGGCCTTCTGCATAGAAGCCATGAAATTGTGGTCTCTGGCTTATTCCTTGCAGACCTCTGATAGCAGTCCACCTTCCAGGAAAGGACAATGTGCTGGCAGATGCACTGAGCAGGATCTCCCAGGGACATCACAAATGGTCCCTGGACCCTCTGGTGTTGAAAGTGATTTTTTCAAGGTGGGGCACTCCAGTGATAGATCTCTTTGCAGCCCCAGACAGTCACCAACTTCCTCTGTTTTGTTGCAGACCCCCAGTCTTGGGTTCAGTCCCTCTGGATGCTCTGATTCTGAACTGGGAAGGAACATTTCTGTATGCCTTTCCTCCCTTTCTTCTTCTGTTCAAAGTCCTAGTCAAAATAAGATCACAACCTTGCAAGGTGATTCTGATTGCTCCAGACTGGGCCAGACAGCCTTGGTACCCCGTTACTGTCTCTAGCAGTCCATCTTCCCCCTGTCTTTTCCCAGGAATTACAACCTGTTAACCTCCTCTCAGGGGAGCATTTGGTACCCCAGTCTTCAATCTCTCAAACTCAAGGCATGGCTCTTGAAGAGTTAGAGTATGCAGATTTGCATCTGTCTCAGGAGGTTCTGGATATTCTCAAAGCTTCTCGAAAACCCTCCACCAGAAAGACTTATAACTCCAAATAGAAAAGATTCAGCATTTGGTGTTCCAAGAAGCATATTTCCCTAGACACTGCTGAATTGCCTACAGTTCTGGATTAAATGGTCCATCTTAATGGCGTAGGCCTCAGACCAGCTACTCTCAAGGTACACTTGTCAACTGTCTCTGCTTTTCTGTCAGTGGGGAAGTCTTCCTCACTATCATCTCATCCTGTGTTCTGTAAATTTTTCAAGGGATTGCTTCATACCAATCCTCCCTTCAGGGATTGTGCCCCTGCCTGGGACTTGAATGTTTGCATTGCTCAACTGATGCAACCTCCCTTTGAGCCTATGTCCTCAGCAGAGCTTAAGTACTTGACTTGGAAAACTGTGCTTTTGGTAGCCATTACCTCTGCCAGACATATCAGTGAACTGCAAACCCTGTCAGTGGAACCTGATTTTTATCTCTTTCCATAGAGATAAGGTGGTCCTTAGAACCAATAGGAGGTTCTTGCCCAAAGTGGTTTCAGACTTCCACTTGAATCAGTCCATGTCTCTCCCTGTCTTTTTCAATGTTCATTCTTCCTCAGGAGAGAGGAGGCTACACAGTCTGGATGTTAAATGAGTCCTTAGCTACTACATAGAGTGTACCGAGGGTCACAGGTTTGATTCCCTCCAGTTATTCCTCACTTATGGAGAAGTGGGGAAAGGGAAAACCTGCCACCAAGAGTACCGTTTCCAGGTGGATTGTGTCTTGTATATAATTCTGCTATGAGAAACTGGGAAAGATTCCACCCTCAGGCCTGAGGGCTCACTCTACAAGAGGCACAGCTGCTTCCCTGGCTGCTGCCAGGGATATCCCTCTGTTAGAAATTTGTCAAGCAGCCACCTGGAAAACAGTCCATACCTATACCAAGCATTACTCTCTGGATATCCAGGCTAGGAATGATGTTCGGTTTGGAGTAGGTTCTCTCCCTCCTCCATGGAGGTACAGGTTGGTAGTCTGCAGATAGTCAGAATACAGCAAGACTTCATGTTGTTTGAAGAAAAACTTACTCACCTTAGTAACTGTTTCTTCTAATGGAGTCTTGCTGTATTCTGACCTCCCTCCCTGCCTCCCCTCTCAGAACCTGTTTTTTGGGAAGTGGGTGGGCAGGTGCAGTGTTGCACCCCAGAGGTGCTTCTGGCACACCCTTCCTTTTATTTGGGTGTTTTATTGTATTATTATTATCCTCTTTGGATTGGTTTTTAGTTTTAGGTTTCCAGACTTGAGTCTTCTTGGGGAATCCAAAACTCTCTGTGCCAGTTGACTTGTTAAAAATTTTACAATTTCCACATACTATAGTTAGTGAGTTTCTGCTCGTAAGAATCTGACGGTTGGGTTTCAAAGGGCTGCAGACAGAGACCTCAACCAAGCTCGAGCTCAGCATTCTATGCACTGTATAGAAAGTTAACCCTTTGTTCTCCGGGGCAGTTTAAAGGCTGGAGCTAACTGCAGATAGTCAGAATACAGCAAGACTCCATTAGAAGAAACACAATTACTAAGGTGAGTAATTTTTTCTTCAGGCCGGATGTGAAAAATGACAGCTGTACCATTCGTAGGTAGGTGTGAAGAGATGGCAGTGTTGAAAATCTTGAGTTAAAATATTAAAAATGCTTGAATTTACGAACATACGTAGAAACTGCGCAATGCACACTCTTAACACAGTCATTTAGTGGAATTATTTCACCAAATTTTCAACATAGGAATTTTGGGACCTCTGCTCATGAACACTGTCGCTGTGATTTTCTTCATCTGTCCTGTTCGATGATTTCCCACAGTGGCTGCGCCATTGTGCGTCAGTTGTGCGAAACCACATTTCGGGCAGGATGTAGAAAATGACCGCTGTACAGTTTATAAGGAGCTGTGTAAAACTGACTTGTTTTAAATGTTGAGTGAAAATATTAAAAAATCTCGAAGTTACGAGTGCACCAAGAAACTGCGCAACGCACGCTTGTAACATACTCATTTTGTGGACTTTTGTCACCAAATTTTCAACGCACACTTGTAACACAGTCATTTAGTGAAATTATTTCACCAAATTTTCAACATAGGCATTTTGGGACCTCTGCTCATGAACGCTGTCACTGTGATTTTCTTAATCTGTCCCGAACACTGATTTCCCACAGCGACCATGCTATTCTGCGCCGGTAGTGCGTAAACACATTTCGGACAGTATGTGAAAAATAACAGCTGTACTGTTCATAAGGAGGTGTGGATAAATGCCAATGTTGAAAATCTGGAGTGAAAATATTACAGATTTGCAAAGTTATGAGCGTGAGTGGAAACTGCACAACACACGCTCGTAAAACAGTCTTTTTTTTTTTCACCGAATTTGCAACATAGGCTTTTTGAGAGCCCACCTCATGAACAATGGCACTGTCATTTTATTAATCAGTCTCGAAAGGTAATTTTACGCAGTGACGGCAAAATCATCTTTCGGGACTGAATAACGCCATGATAGTGACTGAATTCATGAGGTGGGGTCCCAATAATCCCATGTTGAAAATTTGGTGCCAAAATTCAGAAAAATGACCGAGATATGCACCAAAGTTGGAAAAATCCTGTTTATGCCATTATACAGCTTACTGGCATTTCTTCAGTTCACGGTCGGCTTTGAAGAGTGCAGACGTATTCCCGGTCCACTGAAGAGCGTCGCGCTGGGCTCCAGAGGTAAATATGGGGTGAGGGTGTGGGGACACAGGGTGCGCAGAGGCGTGGGGCGGTTTTGGGAGGGGCTGCGGACTCGTGAGGACCATTTTCTGCTTTACAGGTAAAAATAAATAAATAAATTGCAGACGGTTTTGTTTTACACAGGGCAATTGGCACGCTGGGGTGGGCTCCAGCGTGCCACTAACTGTTGGGGGGCTGTAGCTGACGAGGATTGCGACACCGCTGGCTATACAGAGGTGGGGGGGTCGCATGAGCTGGGGGATTGGCACCCCGGCCACAAGACATGGGGGGTACATTATGCCAATGGGATTGGGCACCCCATCAGCAAATTACTTAAGAGGGGGCATGCTGATGGGGATTGGGCACCCTCGTTGGTGAGTGGAAGTGGGGTCACATGAGCCGAGGGGGATTGGGCACCCCCTCGGCAAACAAGAAATGGGGGGTACATTATGCCGATGGGGATTAGGCACCCCTGTCGGCTTTCACAGGTAAAAGAAGGTGGTGGCTGTCCCTTGGCTTCTCTCGAGACTGACAAGCGGACGGGGAAGCTGCCGACATGTTGCTAGCCCAGAGCAGGCAAGCAGTAATTGGTTTCTGCAATCAGGAACCGCTCTGTGGAGCTCCCTGATTGCAACGGCTATTTTCTTTGAAGGTGGTGGAACTTTTTTTAACTGCTGTTATAGACGGCGTACTATGCCATTGGCGCCACAGAGTCCAGCCTCAAAAAGCAGTGGCGCCATTGACTGCACCAGGACCGCACCTCCGAAACCTGCTTCTCAACTAAAGCAACCACAATATGTTGTCTGCACTGCACGTGCAAGACAACATAAAAATTAGACACCATCATAGGTTTCCTCCAGGAAACACAAAGTAGAAGATCAAATTCTTTAGTTGGGAGATAGTGGGTGGGACGTAGTCAAAGCGGGCAATGACAATAGAGGAATCATTATTTTAATAGCTACAAATGTGCAGGTGTAACATTGAATAAAGAAGTGTATCTTTTCAGCAGTAAACAAGCATCATATGAGTTTGGTTTTCTTAGGAGAAAATTTAAAATTTATGATCAAACAAGAAATTAGGGATAGCGATGGGAGATGTTTTAGTGAAAAGGAATTTGGGGGAATTGAATGGTCCTGTTAGTTAATGTGTACAGAATGTAACTGGGATAGCTGTCAGTTCTTTGCAGCAGTAATGATGGTAATGGATCCCTTAACAGACATCGCAAAAATAATAGAGGGGAGATTGGTACAATGGGCAGAATTTTATAGATTGGGCAGGAGTCTCAAATGCTTATTGTGAGCTCAGTGTGCCTCAAGGGAGATGCAGGAGACCTTGAAGTGAATGGATCCATGGAGAGTGCTGCATGCTACAGTATGTGATTAAACATTCCATTCAACTCCACACCACACATTCTCCAAGAGCGACTGTTTCCCAGTTACACAGGATTGCATACTTAGATTCTTTGAGGACATTTCCCTCCATTGAACCACACCCGTGGAACCGTAAGCCGTCAGCGTAAGAACCACTTCAAAAATGTTGCCAACTGGGGTATATCATGTTGACGTCTGTCAATGCTGCTTTTATAACATAGGAGGCCCTATCATTCCTCAGTTCTTTCTCCCATTGTTAGCTGCTTAGTGTGTTGACAGAGAAACATCGCCAAAAGTCCCTGTCTCTTTTAGTTGGAATTTATGTTACTAATTTGTTGTTTTGCTAGAATGTATCGACAGAAAAGGACAGTTATGCCCATCAAGTCTGGCAAATTGGTTAAATTGCCAGTGTACAGATTGTGCACATTGCCTCTAGGGTTCGTTGAGAGTATGTTTTATCTTTTACATATTCATGTACATCTATACTAATATTTGTACTGCTATCATGTAATTCATAGAGGATAATGTATGGGCATCAGTTAACAATGATGCTGTATTCATTTCGAGATGTTACCATGGCAACTGTATAAACCTCGAGAGTGAAGCTCGAGAGGTTTACTGTTGCCTGGTAACCTCGAGAAATGAATTCAGCGATGTTGTTAACTGATGCCCATACATTGTCTTGTATAGTATATGGGCATCAGCAAAAACATTTCTTGATCGTGGCTGTAGCAATTGTGCTGTTGCTCGTTACCCCCCCCCCACACACTCACACACACGACAAGAAGAAGCCCTGCTCAGTCCACGTTCCCCAACTGCCACAGACTACAATTTTTAAATAAAATATGATGCTACCCACCGATGCCTAACATCTGGACTGTGTCATTTCATGAAAACTGCTGTCATCGTTTTAAAAAAATCTCACCACTGTGGCCATTTCCCCATGATCGCTATAGATCTGTCTTCCGTGCAGCTGAGTGCTGCCTAATGCACATGCGCAGGGACATTCCATGGTGTACCATCGATGTGACATACTCGGGCAGGTACAACACCATCATGATGTCTCCACAATGGTACAACAGCTGTGTGTTTGTACTGAATTTTGCCCACAAATAACGTTCTACCATATACTATATAGATATTTTGTTAGTATTAAACATTGCTTAGTCATGTTTATAGTTTTTTCCCTTGTAACTAGGATTAACTAAATGTATCTCTTGTAAATGAGTGTAAGCTCAATGAGAATGACCTTATTCAGTATGTTGAATAAACATTTTTACTACTACTACTACTGCTACTAAAAGTCTGCCCTATTTGTCCTGCCTATTACTACACCCTGGGCCCTAATTGGTCACAGTTATTCCTCCCTCCTCCCATACCTCTACTCCATCCCATACCTCTACTTATCATACCCATGGCTTCCTTTTTTTGAGAGGTGCTTTGGCTGTAATGCTCCTTGCTCTCACCTCCTACCTCGGTGAAAATCTGCTCCCTATCCCTAGTCCATCTTTGCATGGCATGACCCTCAGCACCTACTGTGTTTCAACATTGACTCACTGCCACAAACTTCCTATACCTCCCCCCCCCACCGAGTGTTGCCTACATCAACCTTTATGCAGCTTTTCTGCCAAGGACCATGGTGGCTGCACCCCTTGGCGCTCTTTTCTGGAATTTTTAATATTCAGGAAAAAACTTCCTCCTACTCAGATCAGTGCAGGATACTCAAATGCAGCAGCAGACTCCTGAAAGAATATCTGTGCCACATTGCGCTACTTTTATTGCTGCTATCTGGGAATATCCATCCAAATCCGGGCCCTCCAACACTCACAGCTGAACCTCAAAGTTATGTCAAACAACTCACAATAGGCTCTATGAATATCCGCAGCCTCCTTTCAAAAATGGATATCCTTAACGCCTGGGTTTTACAATACAACCCTGACATCCTTTCAGTGGTAGAGATCTGGCTTTCTTCTAAGATTGCTGATGCATCAATTTCAATCACAGGCTATACAGTGTACAGGATGGATCGTCTAACCAAACATGGGAGTGGATGTGCAGTCTGCATAAGGGAGGACCTGCAAGCCATTGTTCTACCTCTTCCAGACACTGGGACTAACCTGCAAGTTTTAGCTTTAAAATTGTTACTTGGGAAGCACAACAAAACCCTCACAGTTCTCGCGGTGTGCATTCCACTTGGTCAGAAGACCCCTTGGCTAAACTCACTGATGGAATGCCTTGGTGCCTTGAACTTAAACAATGAAACTGTACTGCTGGGTGACTTTAATGCCAACTGGCTTGCACCAGCCTCTAGTCCCTCTAGGGATGCAGTTTCCGCTGTGCATCTTTCCCAGCTGGTCAATTCTCCTACCAGGATAAACTACAAGACTGGCCCTTCCTCATTGCTTGGCTGGGTCTTGTCTACTCGACCGGACCACATCTCTCTCGTCATGGTGCTTCCAAATGTACATAGTGACCATTCACCAGTTCAAATTCACTGGGCTAACAACTTCTCCAATCCCCCCCCACCGAAAAAAAATATCCATAGGGTCCTTAACACGGTCACCTTGAAATGCTAAAAGCTGACCTTCGCCAACAAAACTGGTAAGCAGTCTACTCTTCTATTTCTGTTAATGCTGCCTTAAACCAATTCATCCTGCTGTTTAACAGGGTGTGTGACCAGCATGTCCCACTAAAAAAGCGCAAAATCAAAGGTTACAACTCCTGGTTCACGCCTGAACATCTTGAATGGATGAAATCAAGGGATCATCTGTGGCACATTGCCAGAGCAACGGGTAAACAAGTGGACACCCAAGCCTACAAAAAATCCCAAAACGACTGCACTAGGGCCATACGTACAGGAAAAAATCAACATTACAAGGAAGTCCTGACTCGCACTTGGAGTGACAGTAGAAAATTGTGGGCAAACCTTAAAGAAATCACTGGCAAGGACACAAAGTCAGCCCCCACCATGTTGAACATGGTGGTGTTCCCACTACAGACCCCAATTCCATTGCAAATTCTCTCAATGAAGCCTTCTCAGACCTCAACGGCGTCCTCCAAACAGTCTCGACTTCTAAACCAAGACCTATAGTCCTATCTCTCTCCCTGCTCCACTTTAGAACCATCTCTCATGGTGAGGCTAGGAAATATCTCTAAAAGGTCCTGGGTAAGTCCCATTTCAGTGGTGACTCCCTCAACCTCAAATTTGTGGCTCTGACCCTAGAAGACTTTCTGGCACCACTAACACACATAATCAACAACTCACTCAGTCTTTCTCAGTTCCCACAGCTATGGTAAGCGGCCCTGGTGACACCCGTTTTCAAGAATGGTGATCGAACCACACTAGGTAACTATCGGCCCATCTCAGTATAGTTGCTGACCAGTTAACTGAATGCATAGAAAAGTACAATATACAGTGCCCGCAACAACATGGGTTCTACAAAGGACACAGTACCACTACTACATTGCTAGAGTTTACCAGTTATGTGCACAGTTCCCTGGATCATGGCTCACTAGTTGACGCCTCTTTCATCGACCTGTCAAAAGCCTTTGACATGGTTAATCATGACCTTCTAGTCAAGCAGCTTGCATCTATTGGTCTGTCTACTGACGCAATCACCTGATTTACGAGCTACCTCACAAATCGCTGTTAGCAAGTTAGGATTGATAATGTCCTATCTGATAGTAGACCCATTCCCTCCAGTGTACCCCAGGGCTCCATCCTGGGTCCCATTTTATTCAGTTTGTTCCTAAACAGGCTTCCGCTTGCCAGTAGCTGTCTAATACTGCTCTGTGCAGATGATGCAGTCCTGTATACATGTGACCCTGATCCTTTTAACTTGGAACGCAAGCTCCAGGACAGCATTACTGCGGTTGAGAGATGGTTCAGAGAACATAAACTCATTCTGAACTATAAAAAAAAAAACAAGACCTTGTTGTTTTCCAGTCCCCAGAGCAGGCATTGATCACATCCACTCAACATAACAAACAAATCTGGGACTACATTGGAACTCGTCCAGCATTTGAAATATTTGGGGATTACAATAGACAGCAATATGTCATATGCCTACCACATTGAAAATGTTGCAAAGGCTGTGCACATCCGTACTGTTCTGCTTCATAGGCACAAGCAAAGCCTTACCTCAGAGGCCCTAAATCTCGCTATCCAGAGTTCAGTGGTCTCTCTTGTTGATTACGGCATCGTAGTCTATGGCTCAG
Organism: Neoceratodus forsteri; assembly: GCA_016271365.2. Taxonomy (NCBI): domain Eukaryota; kingdom Metazoa; phylum Chordata; order Ceratodontiformes; family Ceratodontidae; genus Neoceratodus; species Neoceratodus forsteri. Next base: position 140,501,858 of record CM057453.1, read on the forward strand.
CTACAGACACAGCCCTTCAAAATGTAAAAGTCACCCTAAATAAAGCCTGCCAACTCTTAATTGGTTCCCCACGGCTTACACGTACATGTAACCTATATGACCAGGCTAACTGGCTCTAGTTCACAGATAGACTGAGATTCCAATCTTGCCTTCTGGCCAAAAAAGTGGGTCTGGGCCTCATGCCAAAGGGCGTACAGAAGCTCCTTACTCCCTGTGATAACAGCTGTTCCACCAGAAGCTCAGATAGCACAGTCTTTAAAATTCCTAGGTGTTGCACCTCTCTTGGTCAAAGAGCTTTTGCCTGCCATGCTCACACTTGGATTAATAATCTTCCTCCTGCCATCTCCTTGATAACAGCATTAGGCCCCTACAAACGTGAGCTCTGATAACATTTCAATGCTAACGCTATCTGTGACTGCTTGCCTTAACCCCCTCAGTGCTGTTTTTCTATGTCCCTAAGCAGCTCTTCCTCGTGACCACATGGTCCCTTAAATCCTGCACTTACTTCCCTTCGTCATATGCCTTAATGTATTCTATCTGTCCCTCCCTTCCTTCATCTCTCCATCAAACTCCTCTCTTCCCCATCACCCCCTCTTTTCTCCTACTATCCTCTTCCATCTGCCTTCAGCCCCAAACCCTCCCCCTCCTGGTGGTAGGCCGGATCCCCATCATTTTGCCAAAGTGGAGGGAGATCACAATAAATAAAATAAAACATGCCTATTCCGCGCATGTTTGATGCTCTCCACTATCTTTACCTCCACCACCTCTTCTGGCAGGCAGTTCCAGGCATCCACCACCCTATCTGTGAAGAAGTATTTCCTCACATCCCTCTTAAATGTCCCCTCCTCAAGCTTCACACCTTGTGCCCATATTCTGGTGTTCCCCTGCTGTAAAAGAGACTCCCCTCCTGCACCCTGTGAGGTACTTATAGGTCTCAATCATGTCTCCTCTCACTCTTCTCTCCTCCAGGAAGCACATGTTGAGCTCCTGTCACCTCTCCTCATATGATTTCTTGTGCAACGCCCGCATCATTTTGTTAGCCGTCCTCTGGACTGCTTCCACCCTGTCAGTGTCCTTGCAGAGGTGTGGCCTCCAGAACTAGAGACAGTACTCCAGGTGGGGTCTCACAAGTGAGCAATACAGAGGCAACACAACCTCCCTTCTCCTGCTAGAGTCCCCCTCCCTGTGCACCCTTGCCTACTGCCTTGTCACACTGCCCTGCAACCTTGAGATCATCAGAAATGATTACCCCAAGGTCCCTCTCTTGCTTGGTAACTGTAAGTACCCCACCCCCATCTTGCACTCAGCCCCTGGGTGTTTCTGCCCCAGGTGCATGACTTAGCACTTTTTGGTATTGAAACCCAGCTGCCTCCCCCTAGACTACTCCTTTGGTTTCCCCAAATCCCTTTGCATTCTCTCCACTCCCTCCTAGATGTCCACCGTCTTGCAGATTTTTGTGTCATCTGCAAAGAGATACACCTGCCCTTCCAGTTCCTCACTGATGTCACTTATAAAGACATTGAAGTGGACAGGACCCAGTACCAATCCCTGTGGTACTCCACTGGTCATGCTTTCATCCTCCAAGTGACTGCCATTTACCACCATCCTCTGCCTCTTATCTTTCAACCAGTTAGATACACAGCTCTCCCCCTTCTTCCCCACCCCCAGGTTGTTAAGTTTCTTTAGCAGCCTCCTATGTGGTACAGTGTCAAAGGCCTTACTGAAGTTCAGGTAGGTCACATCCACGTCCCTCCCCTGATTCACCTTCCTAGTTACCCATTCAAAGAAATCTGAGATTTGTTTGACATGACTCCTCCTTCTGACTCTGTGCTGCTGGTGGCCTTGCAGCCAGTATGCCTCCAGATAATCCATCAGTCTCTCCAGCAGCAGGGACTCCATTAATTTCCCCACTTCTGATGTGAGACTGATTGCTTTGTAAATGCTAGCCTCCCCCTGCTGCCACTGCTGTACAGAGGGACCACATTGTTCCTCCTCCAGTTCTCTGGAACCATCGTAAGTCCAAAAGAGGTGGAGGGTGTGCCTTATATGTGAAAGACACCTTCCGAGGACACCCCATTGATTCCAATCTTTCAGCAACACCTGCTCAGATTCTTCCCATCAGACTCCTATTAGGCACCCACAATAAGGCCCTCACAGTTGTCACTGTTTACATACCTCCTAAGGAACAGGGACCTGGTCTAACTGCTGTCCTTGACTTTGTCAAATCCCACCCATCGGACTCCGAAATCATCCTTCTTGGTGACTTTAACATTAATTGGCTCTCAGCTGAAGGTGGGTCATTTAAGGACTCTGTCATATCAACTAACCTGACTCAAATGGTTGACTATGCAACCAGAAAGAACTACAGAACTGGGACCTGCACCCTACTTGACTGGATCCTAGCCAACCACCCCTCTCGGATCACGAAAACCTCAGTCCTCCCTGACTCACTCAGTGACCACTCTCCCATCAGCTGTACCTGGTCAAACGAATTCTATAAGCCCCCTCCAAAAATCATCACCAGCAGAGTCCTACCCTGTGGTCAGCTACCCCACCTCAAATCACACCTCAGTCTGCAGGACTGGTCCCCCATCTTCAAGGCAACAGATACTAATACTGCACTGGAGCAATTTATTCACATTTTCAATGAAGCCTGTAACAAATTTGCCCCCCTCAAAAAGCATAAAGTTAAATCACTCAGTAACCCTTGGCTGTCAGGAGACCTCCTAAAAACTTAAATCCAGGGACCACCTCTGGGAACTGGCTAGAAACTCCGTAAGCAACTTGACATCCAGAATTATAAACGGCACGGAATGACTGCACCAAATCCATTCGGCAACAGAAATCTGACTACTATAAAAACGTCCTCACTAACTCCTGGGGAAATGGGAGGGATTTCTGGAAAAACATTAAAGATGTCACTGGGAAGCAGTCAAAATCTTCACCAAACATACTCGACATAAATGGGCACACTACACTCGACTCTAAAACTATTGCGAACACTTTTAACATCGCTTTCACTGACCTTAGCAGTGTTCTCCCTTCCGACTTCTTCCAAAATTTGTCAACTCCCATCCTCCCCAACTCCTCCACCCACACCTGTCACCCACCTTTCTACTTTAAAGCACTAAAGAAACATCAAGTCCGAAACTACATTGCCAAAGCCATCAGCAAATCTAGAACAAGCAATACACTTGACCTCAAGCTACTGGCCCTAATGCTTGACGAGGTACTTAGGCCCCTCACCAAGATCTTTAATCTCTCTCTCTCTTTCCTCTAGCCAATTCCTAGACAAATGGAAAATGGCCACTGTTACCCCGATTCACAAAAGTGGTGATAAGGCTGACCATGCGAACTTCCGCCCTATCTCCTTTCTGCCTCCCCTATCGAAGGCACTGGAACGTGTAGTAGCAGACCAACTTACCGAGCATCTGGACAATTATAATATTCTCTGTAAACAGCAACATGGCTTTAGAAAAGGTCATAGTACATCCTCTGCCTTACTCGAATTCACCAGCTCCATTCACAGCTCCCTCGACAATGGACAACTAACTGGTGCTATTTTCATCGACCTGACCAAAGCCTTCGATACTGTCCACCACTCCCTCCTGCTGAGCCAACTAAAAAATGCTGGTCTCTCCAATGATTCAATCTCTTGGTTCAAAAGCTATCTTGAAAACCGCACCCAGCGTGTAAAAATTGGAGATGTGCACTCTGATTCCAAACCTGTCCTCTCTGGAGTCCCCCAGGGTTCAATACTGGGCCCCCTACTCTTCAGCCTGTTCCTTAACACCCTACCGGACTCCTGCACTGAACATATCACCCTGTATGCCGATGATGCAGTAATCCTCGCCACACACCAGGACCCGAAGAAATTGCAAGAAAATCTCCAACTCGGTTTCTCCTCAGTTGAGAATTGGCTCACAAAGCACAAACTGATCCTTAATAAAAAAACAAAGGCCATGATCTTCAGCAGCTCCCATAATAAACATAAGCACTTCCAACTCTCCGTTATCACCAGACAAGGTGCCGCACTGGAACAGGTCAAAAACTTTAAATACCTCGGGATCACCCTTGACCCTCACCTCTCCTACACTGCCCACATCGACCATGTCGCCAAAACCGCTAACTCCCGGCTAGGCCTGCTATTCCGATCATAGGAACACCTGACACCCGAAGCCCTCGCTGTCGCTGTCCAGAGCTCCATCATATCCATCATTGATTATGGCATTATCATTTACGGCTCTGCTACAACCACCGCACTCAAACCTGTATCCACCGCCCTCAACAAGGTCTGTCGGCTTGTCACTGGCTCCCAACGCCTAACTCACACCTGTGACCTCTATTCTCAAACTGGATGGTTGAATCTTGCCAATCGAATAAAACACCAAACTTGTATTACTACTAAGAAAATCTTGCTGGGCCTTGCCCCCCCTGGAGTCTGTGCCCTCATATAACCGAGAATCCACACCCGGCGACATACCAGGGGATCGAAACCTCAGCTTCTGCAAGTCCCGCAGTGCCGCACAACACAAGGACAAAGATCCTTTGCTTACGGGGCCACTAGTTGGTACAACGGTCTTCCCAGTGACATCTCATCCTCACTATCGCTCAGCACTTTTAAGACTCGTCTCCGCCTAACACTCACTGAATCCAACCTCTGTGACTGTTGTGGCTAAACATGTCTTTTGGTTCCATAGCTGAAGATGCCCTTTTGGATCCACATCTACTCCTGCACTTTGCCAGCACTCCCCAATCTTCACTTCCCTGCTGGCCCATGACAAATGCCACCTGGCTGCACTACCTCTATTCTTATCTGCCTTCTACCTTTCCTCTCTCTGTCCCCCCCCAACCTACCTCCCCTTTTCTCCCATCCACTTAGTCTCCCTGATTTCACCCTCCGCCTTTCCCTTTCCCCTCCCCAAAGTTTCACCTTATTGTTCTTTTTTTATCTACAAGACTGTGTGTGTTTTTGTTTTTTTTTAATTTTATAAACTGTTATCTTTGCTTATGATTGTCTCAATTGTACCAATGACGTGGAACCTTTGTAAAAGAGCCTCGGCTCAAAGGTATTTGTAATCCTAGAACAAATAAATAAAAAAAATCCCCATCTCCATTGAGGTACTGAATGGAGTTGCCAGAGGGGCGGCTAGCACCACGCTCAGTATTAGTAAGTATTGTTGTAAGTTAGTAAGGAACCTTTATTCCACATATGTAATTGCAGCAAAGTTAAGATCTACAAAGACAATACTCAAACGCTTTGTGTATGGTGCCTGTATCTCTCATTTGAAGTGGAAAACTGCAACCAGGCCATGAGAACATGTCAAATGACATTAGAAGCCTTTCTTCAGAAAATGGAAGGTGCACAGTTTTTGAGGCTTGTTTTGTTGAACTGCTTCAGCAACTTAACCACTTTTACATCCAACTGATTGCTGCGGTGGTTGACGACAGCTGAGAAATCTCTGCTGCGAATGTTGAAGATGAAGGAGAAGTCTTCAGAAATCTCTTCCACTGACAAGAAGAAGCATTGCCACCAAGGTAAACACAAAGATACCACGGCAACTCCTTCTCCTGTCCATTCCATGTCTCTACATTCTGGAGCCTCTGAAGGTAAATCTGCATCTCATACCAAGGCCACAGCTGTGTTCTTAGTTCTGCTGCCTCCCTAACCATCTCTGAGACATCAAGGTGTGGGTCTGGCACAGATTCTGCCACTGATTGTGGAACATAGCTGATTTCGTCCTTGGGCTATGGCACATACACAATTTTAAAAAGCAAGCTTTAGTCATTGACCTGTAATACATGCATTGTCAAGTGCACTGGTCATGTTACAGACTATGTTAGTGTTACAGACTCTGTTAGTGCAGTTCCTGCTTAAGGTCCAGCCATCAACACCCATGGTGCCATTCTCACTTCAGGTCAGTTTATCGACACTGTCAGCTTTCTGTGCTGTGTATATGACTGCCAGCAATAACTCAGTGCCTCTTCCATTGACGCAAACTCCCTATAGGAAGTCTTTGCACTCTCCTTTCCATGAAGATGAGGAGAAGAGGAGTATAACCCTGAGCTTCAACATATGGAGGAAGATTTTGATTAGGAAGAGGGTGATGTTCCCTTTTTTGAGGGTATTGGCTCTAGCTCCACCCTCTCACCCACCACCCTCTCATCCTGAAATGAGTATAGTGTGATTTACACTCCATGTTCCACACCTGAAGATACCTTATTTCTGGCTTTCCTCAAGTTGATGCAGAACTACTTTGGATTTTCAGCTGAGAAAGAAGACGCCTTCAAATGGAATGCTATGAGTTTTTGGAGAGCCCCTTGGTGTCTACTCTGATCATTCCTCCCATAACAGTACTTCAGAAGATACCACTATGGATGCCTGACATGGGCCAAGTGCACTTCCTGCTGTGCCCTGCAAGGCAGACAAGCAGTATCCAGCTCTAACCACTAAAGCCTTCTGCTCTTCTCATCTAGAAACTGACCCTGTTGTCATCATGGCTACCCATGACCAATTAAAAACACCATGCCACAAGTCCCTTCCTCCTGACAAGGAGTTCTGGAGAATCAACATGATGTGCAAGAGAATCTATGCATCTGTATCTCTTGGCCTCAGAATTACTAATGATAGACTGGCATGATTAAGATCAAAGCAGCCTTTGGAAATACATCTCCACTATGGCTGACAAGCTGACTGATGGGCCCACCAAAAATAAGGTGCAACAGATTGTCGCCCATGGCTTGGATGCTGGTAAGCATCTGTTGTGTTCTGTTGATGACACTTCTGATGCTTCTGCCTCTGCTGCTGCTCCTGGCATTTGCTCAGGCACTACTCATGACTTAGAGGGTCTGGTTTTGCTAATGACATTCAGAAGTTCGTGCCGAATTCCCCTTTCCATGGCCAGAAACTGTTTGGCCATGATACAGAGATGACCTTGAGGGATCTGTAATCATCTAAAATGACTCATTTCCTAAAGCCTCTCACATCTCAGCTGCATGGTGTTGATAGGGGTTATTTTTGTAGGTGCTACGCCTTCCCTGCCCTTGGCTGTTCCTGTATCCTGGGGTGTAGGTTTCAGCATGCCCCTGCCCCATCTCACATGCCCCCTGGTGTTTATCCCATGTCCCCCAAGAGTCCTGGGGCTAATGGCATCCCTGTCACCCCTGAAGCCTTCTGACTCCCTTCCACTCCCTAGTTCTCTTTAAAAGACCCAGAGATCCTGGTGGTAGGCTGGATCCCCAACATTTTGCCAAAGTGGAGGGAAATCATAATGGATGCGTGAGTCCTGGACATTATTCAGTGGACACATACCCTGGAGACTGTTTGTTCCCTTGAGCCTATCCTGTCCCTCCCTCTAGAGGCCATCTGTCCCTCCTTCTAGAGAAAATTGTGTCAGTACTGGACACGTGGGCTATAGAACTCATGCCTCGAGCAGAATTGAATCTGACATATTATTTCCAGTATTTTCTAGTTCTGAAATGGACAGGAGATCTGCATCCCATCCTAGACCTAAGGGGCTTGAATCTGTCAATGAAATGCAGAAAGTTTCTCATGGTATCGCTTTAGTCTCTGCTCCCTCTGCTTCTGCAAGGAGATTGTATGCGCACCCTGGGTATGAAGATGCTTACTTTCATATCAGAGTTCTTCCCAGTCACTGACAGTGCCTCCACTTTATGCTGAAGGGCTTTCATTACCAATTTCATATCTTGCCCTTTGGCTTGTCTTTGGTGCCATGTGTCTTCACCAAACTCTTTGTAATGGTGGCTGCTGTGCTTCAGAGGGAAGGCCTATATGTTTTCCTGTGTCTGGATGATTGGCTTCTAAAAGGCCCGTCCCAGGACGCATTCCATCACATATTATTTTGGACTCGCCAGCTATTCGATCAGCTGGGCATCATCATGAATGCACCAAAATCTGTTATAATCCCTTGTCAGTACCTTCAGTATATACTTGCTGTCCTAGACATGTTTTTCCATCTAGGCCTTCCTTCTGGAGGACCGAGCCTCTGTTCTGATTGCCCAGGCCAATCTGCTGTCATCCAGTGCCTATGTCTTGGCAAGGTGCCTTCTCAGGTTTATAGGGCTGATGGCTGCGGTCATCATCACTGTCCTGCTGACACCCCTGTACGTGAGCAGTCCTCAGGGATTGTTTTCTGTCCAGTGGACTCAACATCATGATGATCTCAAGTATCCAACCGTAGTAATGTCTCCTCTTCAATGTGCACTCCTGTGGTGGTTGCACCACTCCAACCTTGCCAAATGGTCTCCTTTTCTCTGTCCCATGCCTGACAAACTCTTTGACTGATATGGTGGTCCAGAGCTGTACCTTTTTGCATCCCCACACAATGCAAAAGTGCAGCATTTTTGTTCACTCTCTCCAGGTCCTAGAGTTTTTTTTGTGAGGCACATTGTCCCTCTCCTCAAAAGGGAGGTTCTGTTTTTGCATTTCCTCCATTCCCTTTGATCCAGAGGGTTCTGGTCAAGCTTTGGGTGGAACCAGCCTCGCTGATTCTTGTGGCCCCAATGTGGCCCATACAAATTTAGTTACCACTGCTACAGCAGTTGGCAGTGGCTCCAGCTTTCCTGCTTCTTCTTCAGGCAGGTCTTCTATCAGAGCTGCAGGGCTGTCTGTTACACCCAGACCTCTGATCCGTGCACCTCCATGCCTGGCACCTGAGGATGTAGAACTCTTTTGTTTCGGGATCTGTCTGGCATTTGCTGGTGTTCTCACAGCTTATAAGTCATCCACCAGGCATGTCTATTCCTAGAAATGAAAATGTTCCACGATTTGATGTGCCCCCCCGTAGCATGGACCCCTTTATGTTTCAAGTGAGACATATTTTGGATTACCTCTTATATCTATTGGAATTGGGCCTCAAGTACTCTTCTGTGAAGATGCATTTGGTTGCTGTTTCAGTTGTCCATTACATCAGGGATGATAAGTCAGTTGCCTAACTTGAGGTTTCCTGACAGTTCGTAAAAGGTATCCTGCATATTTGTCCCCTGATCTGTAGACTGGTTCTGTTATGGGCCCTTAACATGGTTCTGGAGACCCTTACCTGGCCTACTTTTGAATTGACTGCTACATGCGAAATGTGCTTCCTGTCATGGAAGTCACTGTTCCTGCTGGCCATTTCTTCGGCAAAAAGAGTGTCCATATTGTAAGCTCTGGTTGTGGAGCCTACTTATATTATTTTTCACAAGGCTCAGGTCACTCTAAGGACCAGTCCTTGTTTTCTTCCAATGGTTGTTTCTGACTTTACATTGGATCATTCAATTCAACGTCCTGTGTATTTTTCTTCCCCCTTTAACAGAAGAGAAGGGTTTTTATATACACTAGATGTCTGTACAAGATTACAGTTCTACTTGAATTGTACCAGGGAGTACAGAAAATCTTCACAACGCTTTATGTCTTTCACCCCCAGGATGGTGGGCTTCCTTGTTTCTAAACAATGTCCCTGTCCACATGGTTGGCATTCTGTAATATTTTCTTTAACCGGAATATGGTAAAGCACTTTCGGGGCCTGTCCATTGTATGGCTTGTTTTCAGAACATGTTGGCTGCTTATATCTGCTTTCCAAACACTTGGAGTACTGTCCACAGACTCACTAAACATTGTAGTCCAGACGTCATCTCTCATAGACAAGCCAGCTTCGGCATTGCTGTTTTGTAAGGCCTTTCATCTTAGGGTCAAGGTAATCCTTCATTTCTTTTCTTTGTTCTTTTCTCTTCTTTCCCTACTGTACGGCTTGGGGATTATTCCAAAGGTATGGCTAAATGGAAGGAGATGTCCTTGGAGAGGATAGCTCAGTTACTTACCATAATTGTAAATCTTCAAGAGAATCTCCTCCATTGATCCACAGCTCATCTTCCCACATTACCCGTCTCTACTTTAAGTAGTGTTCACTAGAAGTGCTGCCTTTGCTTGCAACACTCCGCACTCTTCCTCTGCCCTAGTAGGGCTACATATTTAGTTTCATCTCATACCCTGTGTGCCTGGTTTTGTTTTTTCCAATCCCTACCAGTTTGATGTGTCCTCCAGGCTTGTGTCTGGCGGGGAAATGAGGAATCATGATGGGGCTGCCCACATTATACAGTATAGGTAGCATTAATGGAAGTCAGTGTGGGCAGCCCCAGTGGGCAAAACTTTGAGTGGTCCGGATGCTGATGGTTTAGAGTTCCATAGGTGTGGCTCAGTGGAGGAGATTATCTGAAAGATCTACTGTTCTGGTAAGTAACTGAACTTTATCTTAGATCATGCACCTGTTGTACTAGCATATACATTTTACACATTTGTTGCTGGCTCAGACCAAGACACAATGTGGCATTCAGCTGCTCAAAAATACTAAGATTTTAAGAAAAATTAAGAGTTTCTCAATTTAGTCATTTCTCTAATTACAAATTAAACTTGACTAAAACTGAGATTTTCCCCCTTAATCATTACATTCATAAGGCAGACTTGTCATCTTTTGGTATGAAATGGTCCCTTCAATCACTCAAATATCTGAGGATTAGGGTAACAACTAATCACGCTGTTACCAAAAAGATGAATCTGGATAACTTAATGTCCAACATACAACAAGACCTTAAGAGATGGGAGTCTCTCCCAGTTTCACTTTGGGGAAGAATAAACATTATTAAAATGAATGTTCTATCTAGAATTTTCTATCCTCTGAGCATGTTGAATATCTGGTTACCTTTGACATTTTTCCATCGTATTCACTCCCTCATAGCCAATTTTATTTGGCTGAATAAACATCCTAGACATGCCTACTTCAAACTGAGTCTTCCCAAAGATATGGGTGGTCTTCGCTTACCAAACTTTCTCTTGTATTACTGGTCCAGTCATCTTACTAAAATAGGACAGTGGCTGGTGAGCACCGAGAAAAAATATGTTCCCGCATGGAGGCACATAGAACCACAACTTCTCCATATGCATAATTTAACTGCTCCTATCATTCTTCATCTACCCTGGAGAAGCCTACCAGCTTCCCTTAAAAACCTGCCCATAGGCATCTCAATCAGAGTCTTCTCACAGTTTTGCTCCTTTCATAAGATATATCCTCAGAAGGACCCCTCTCAACCTCTTATTCTCAATCCAAATATTAAGATAGGTGGTTCCTGTCTAACATTGGGTTGGCTGCCACAACTAAGAGAAATTACAGTTACTCATCTATACTCCTCAGACTCTCTTCTTAGTTCTTCCGATATCATCCGGAAACTTCAAATACCTCCAATGAACATTTTCAAGATCTCCCAGCTCAGACACTTAATAAATCAACTATTTGGGCCCGCCCCTACACTTCCTAGCTTGTCTTCCATCCTGACTTAGTTACAAGATATAGTAGACAGGCTGCGTGGAATTTCCCTACTGTACTCCCACTTCTTATCTTGGAAACATCCTGAATCACTCACAGGCTCTAAAATCTGGAATAGCTTGACACCTAACACGACATTAAACTGGTCACAAATCTGGAAAGACCTGCATGTCTTCATCCCTCAGGACAGACTTAGACTTACACAATACCATGTTCTTAATGATATGTATTACACTCCTATTAAACTTGTCAAAATTGGCCATTAATCTGCCTCAGTATGTTCTAGATGTGGCAACTCGGAATGGCAGACAATTCTATCCAAAATGGATCATCTGCTAGGCTTAGATGGTCTCTTTAGCATTGAAGTGTGTATTCTCAGAGGTTTACGATAGCATTAGAGTTAAAGAAAGAAGATATCATATGGCCTTAATCTCAGTTGTTGTCAAGAAACTAGTGTTACATCATTGGGTGGACCAACTCACAATCTCCTACGATGAATGGCTAAATGAACTTTCGGCTTGCTTCCAAACTGAACGCCTCATAGCAAGCTCTAACAACTTCAAACTTTTGACAAGAAATGGGGTAAGATCTATGCCCTATATTTACACTAAGATGTACTCCATTTATAACTCTCCAGGTGTACTATTTTGTAGACAAATAATTTCGACCAATCCTTTTTTTAATATTTAATTTCAATATAGACACACTCTGGGGAAGATTATGGTGGGGGGGAGGGGGGAAGGGAGTAGTAGAAGACATGACTTGTACTGTTCTCTTGTCTAAATTTATATGTGAATGGTTCATATTGAAAAAACAATAAAAAGTTGAATTTAAAAAAAAATTAAAAATTAAGAGTATATAGTATAAAGGAATTCTGTGGCAGGGCACATTGATCTGGTAGTGGACTGGAACAGTAGACAAGTAGATGTCTTATGGATGATTGGCAACTGTAGCATAAGGGGAATTCTTATGATAGCCTCAAATGGAAAGAAAATTAGAGACAGAAACCATGGATGCCAGAATGGGGGTGCCATTATGGCAATGGCCCTACCACTTTCATAGGTGGTAGGGCCTGGTCCTATCAGTTTTGCAATCATGTTAATTTATTGCTATTTCGCTGACCCAAAATAAATTATTACTAGGGAGGACTGTGCCTTGAAAATGCAGCAAGTGTTGTAAAAAGTGTTACTTACTAATCATTCTCTTTTTGGTTTATAGGGTATTAGCAGAATTGTGGAAAGTAAAGGCCTGAGTAGTGTTGATAAGGGTGGCTGGGTTCATGGCCTGCTGAGTTAAGGCACAGTGGTCAAACTTTAAAAAATAAAAAGGACTAGGTCTTCAGGGGGTCATCCAGTAAGTAGGCATAGGTGCTGCTGTCAGTCAGTGGGTGCGGGGGGAGTTTCCTCAGATTCCAAATTTGCATGAGAAAAACTGAGGTTGTGGGTGAACCCACTCAGTGGGGGTGGGTCAATCACGGGAGGAGAATTTATCTTTTATGCCATGGCTCTACCACTGTTCAGACAGTTCCGTCTACATGTGACAGAAAACAGTTGTCTGAGAGATATCAGAGAGAAAGAGCATAACTTTGGACTCCACTTGTCTGAAGGGGACCGGCTCCAGCTAAACTGACTAAGAGACAAATACAAAAAAATAGGGAAAAGGTGGAACATGCCATTTGTAAAACAAGGGCAAAGTATGTAAAACATGAGGTGAAAGCAGTCAAGCTTATGGACCTTGAGTTAAAAGAAAAACAGAAAATTGCAAGAATGATAGTAGGAGTTAGAAGGACAGAGAATAATAATCTTGTCACAGCACTTCCAGGAGGCACTGCTCGGAAGGAAGGGGAGCGTATCCAGAGGATCGCTACAGCGGTAGCAAGGGTGGAGGGAGACTGGAGGTCATTGACCATCTGGGGACAAATGACCTAGCCAGGGGAGAGTCAAACTTAGAGCAGGTGCAGGAGGACTTCAGGGAGGTAGGAAGGTACCTTGGGGAGGTAGCAGGCTCTGTAACATTCTCAGAGGTGCTGCCAGGCTACGGGAGGAGAGAGGCTAGGGATCTCTGCATCAGAAAGTTCAACACTTGGTTGGAAGGCTGGTGTAGAGAAAAGGGTTTTGGCTTCATCGAGGGCTGGGGACACACCTGGAGCGATGTGAGCCTGTACAAGGGTGACAGCCTTCTTCCGTACTGGGAAGGGACAGCAGTTCTCAGTGAACGGTTTCAATTCTTCCTTGACAAACATTTAAACTAGTCAATGGGGTGGGCGGATGCGAGTTGGGGGACATAAGCAGGCCACCACCACAGGTCACAGAAGCAAGCAGGGTGGATTGGGAGGAAAAATGTTTAACAGGTGTTCCAGAACTCGTTATAAGGGGTGTGTCAGAGAAAAGGAGGCAGCATAAGAAAAAAAATGGAGTTGAAAAAAGGGGACAGAAAGGCAAAAGAAGTACAAGGATGACAGGCAGCAAAACATGGAAAGCCATGTACACAGATGCCCACAGTCTGGGAAATAAAATCACAGACCTGGTGGCCTTGATGGCAGAGGCAGATCTGGACATAGTAGCAATTACCAAAACGTGGTACAATGAAAACCATGACTGGGAGGTAGATGTACTAGGGTATGCTCTGTTCAAGAGGGATAGGGATGGTCAAAGGGGAGGGGCGAGAGTTGCCTTTTACATCAGGGAATGTATTAAAGCAACGGTAGTACAGGGTAGGCAAGGGGAGGCTGAGGCACTGTGGGTCACATTTGAGCCAGGCAATGGCACAGCAGTTTGAATAGGAGTGATCTACAGGCCTCCAGCACAGGGAGAGGAGGTAGACAGGGCAATAGTTGAAGAAATACACAGGATGGCAGCAAAGGAGGAGGTACTGCTGCTGGGCAATTTTAATATGCCGGATGTGGATTGGACCATCCTGGCGGCTGCCTCAGCCAGGAGCCAAGACATCTTGGAATCTTTAATGGGGGCAGGTCTCAGTTAGTGCTGGAGCCCACCAGAGACAAGGTGATTCTGGACCTTGTACTGACCAGTTGGGACAGAATCACGAAAGTCCGGGTGGATGGTCACCTAGGATCTGTGTGGTTTAATATTGGTAAAGTGTCGCAGTCATGCCACACAGAGGTGAGGGTCCTGGATTTTAGGAGGATGGATTTTGCTAGGATGGGGATAGGCATCAAAGAAGCCCTGGCAAGGAAGGAAGCGGGGGGGGGGTTGAGGAGCAGTGGGCACACCTAAAGGGTGCCATACTGGAGGTAACAAATTGGTGCATTAGGCTAAGAAACAAAGGTAAGAGAAGGAACAAACCACTACGGTTCTCAAAGGGGGTGGCAGAAAAAATAAGGACCAAAAAGTTGGCTTTCAGAAAATATAAGGAGATACAGAAGGAAAGGGATAGGTCGGTGTACTTTGATAAACAGAGGGAAGCAGGGAAAGCAGTTAGGAGCACAAAGGCACAAACCAAGAAAAGATTAGCACAGATAATAAAGAAAGGGGACAAGACATTCTATAAATGCATTAATGAAAGAAGGAAGGCCAGGGCTGGGATTGTAAGACTCAGAGGGAGGAAGGTGTGTGTGTGTGTGTGGATGGAGACCTAGAAAAGGCATCAGTACTGAATAAATACTTCTGTTCAGTATTAACTGAAGAGGAGGAGGGACAAGGACTACAGCTGGGCATTAGAAACAACATAGGGAGAGAGATGAACATCAGTCCATTTACAGAAGGGCGAGTCCAAGAAGAACTCACAAAACTGAGAGTGGACAAAGCAATAGGACCAGATGGTATACACCCTAGGATATTAAAGAAACTACGGATGGTGCTAGTGGCACCGCTGTCAGCCTTGTTTAGTGAGTCACTCAATACAGGAGTGGTTCCAGAGGACTGAAAGAGGGCACATGTAGTCTCTCTTCATAAGAGTGGCAACAGGGAGGAAGCAGGAAACTATTGACTGGTGAGCCTCACCTCAGTGGTGGGCAAGATTAGGGAGGTGCTGCTTAAGGAAAGGACTGTGGAACACTTGGAATCCAGTGGAGCACAGGATCCGATGCAGCATGGATTCACAGCAGGAAGGTCATGTCAAACAAATCTGATAGACTTTTTTGACTGGGTGGAAGAGGTGGATCAGGGGGAGAAGTGGATATCACCAACCTCGATTTCAGCAAGGCCTTTGAGACACCATTCTACACAGAAGACTGGCTAATAAGTTGGGTAACCTGGGGGTGAGCCACAAACCGGAAAACTGGGTTAGAAATTGGTTGGAGGGACAGAAAGCAGATAGTATGAGTTAATGGGATCCAATCCGAGGAAAAGGAGGTGACCAGTGGGGTGCCTCAAGGATTAGTCCTGGGGCCAGTCTTTTTAATGTCTACATTAGTGACATTGCTGAAGGGCTGGAGGGGAAGGCTTGCCTATTTGCAGATGACACCAAGATCTGCAACAGGGTAGATGGGGGGGGGGGGAGTCGTGAAAGTGAGGAGGGACCTAGGAAAGCTGGAAAATTGGTCCAATGTAAGGCAATTAAAATTTAATGTAAAGAAATGCAAAATCATGCGCCTGAGGCGCAGAAACCCTGTGGAGAGTTACAGGATGAGGGGGGAGTTGCTGACAGCTACCAGGGAAGAAAGGGATTTAGGGATAATCATCTCAGATGACCTAAAGGTGTCCAAACATTGTACTAAGGCTGTGGGGAATGCCAGTGGCATGTTGGGGTGTGTAGAAAGGGGTATCACTAGCAGAAGAAGGGAGATACTGATCCCACTGTACAAAACGCTGGTGAGGCCTCATCTGGAGTATGGTGTACAGTTCAGGAGGCCACATCTTCATAAGGACATAGACAGGGTGGAGGCGGTTCAGAGAAGGGCAACAAAGATGGTGCGGGGCTTGCACCAGGAGACATATGGGAAGACATTAAAAGACCTCAATATGTATACAGTGGACGAGAGGTGGGAACGGGGTGATATGATAGAAACCTTCAAGTATCTTAAGGGCATAAACAAAGTGTAAGTGGGCAACGTCGTTCAGTATAGGAGGTGTATGAGGATGAGGGGGTATGATATGAGATTGGAAGGAGGCAGGATAAAGGGGAATGTGAGAAAATTTTTCTTCACAGAAAGGGTGGTAGATGAATGCAATAGCCTATCTCAGGAAGTAGTGGGAGCTAGCACAGTGGGGGGATTCATACATGCATGGGATAGGTACAAGGGAACCCTAGAGATGGGTAGGAAAGGCTAAAGCAGTAACCAAGTAGGGTCAGCGACACTGATGCAAGCAGGGAATACGGGCAGACTGGGTGAGCCTAGCAGTTCTTATCTGCTGTCAAATACTATGTTACTACATAAGATAGCTAAAGAGTTTAGACAATTTCATCAAATATTACAAATGAAGGAAAATTTCCAGGTCACGTGATAAAGTATTAACAAATGTTTATCACAGATAAAACTACAAACTGTTCTACAAAAATGTCTCAGAAATACTACAATCTGATTGTTTGTTAGCATTCTGAGACCCGTACATTAATCTCTGTTAGGCTACCATGCACAGCCTAATCACCATGGCACAAGAATTTTTCCTGTCAGCATTCTATCCTGTAGCACTACTAAATGACTGGAATGATGCCTTCTGATTTTGAACCAGCATTCTTAAATAGTTGCTGGATGAACTATTTTATTAAAAAGCTCCTTCTCAATGAGGAAAACATTTAAAAGGTACACTTTTAACACTTTTCTTTTGGAATGAGTTTTTAAAGAAACTCCAGTCATCTCCTAGTGGCAGCATGGCACTCGACTGCGCCTCATGCCATATTACACCTCTAGGGGGTGATTAACAGAGTTGCAATCTAACCCTTGCCATGCCTTATTATTTAACAATCATAGAGCAGGAAGCACTCCTTGGTGCAGAAATTGTAAAAGAGGAAGTTATGAGGGCCATTAAGCAATTAACCCCTAACAAACAGCCAGGATCAGATTGGTACTTCCCTTACTTCTTTATGATGTTGATTATAGAGCTGGTAAACATCTTATGTCGATGTTGAGCTTAGTGCATAGGGAAGAGTGCTCAGAAGCATCTGTGATGGAAGCAGTGATTACTCTGATCCCTAAATCTGAAAAAGACCCAGAAAGAGTAGCCAACTACAGATCAGTCTTCTTCATTAATCTGGACTTGACAATCTTGGCTAAGGTCTTGGTAGAGGGACTGGACCGGGTATGGGATTTATTAATCAAGCTTGAGCAGGTGGGACTTATGAATGTGAGGACATCAGCAGACTACCTTAGCATATTAAATCATAATTGCTCCATGTTTTGGGATTCAGAGACCCCTACGGTGTTGGTGTCCTAAGAGACAGAGACAGCATTTGACAGGGTATCATGGCCATTCCTGTTCAGTATGTTTGGGATTTCTGAAGCATAGCTGAGCTTGATTAAGATTTTATACACAAAGCCCTAGACAAAGGTATTACGTAATGGGTAAGGCCACTCATTTTAATTTTTTACAGGAAAACCTGGTAAAAGTTCTGAAATTTGGACTGTCTGCACACTGGTAAAAACAAAGAATTTCACGGAATTTGGCCTTTTATACCAGAAAAGTAAATCTACAGAATCTGTGTTTTTCTTATAATTGCTTCCTGAACTACTTTGTTTGCTTCTTTTGATACATATGAACATACGAACTTGCCAACAGATAAAGGTCTTTCAGTTTATTGAGTCTGCTTGACTGTTCAGCTAGCAGCCCTTATACTGCAGCTGCCCCTCCTCCCTCCCTCCCAGTGACCCTCCCCTTACCTTGTCCCATCCCCTTTTGAAGTAGCCCACTGTACTACAGGCTACCACTTCCTCTGGTAATGCGTTCCACCCTGACACTACCCTCTCCATAAAAAAGTGTCTTCTCTTCTTATCTTCTGTTTGGTTGTACACATACTAAAAGAATGACAGTAGAATCATGGTACAATCTGGAAATTAGACTAATAATCACTGGTGCATTTCCCAAAATTTCAAGGCTTGAAAACAGAATTTCATTACTTTAATCATCGTAAATCAGTGGCCTTGTATCGGGTGTTATCGGAACCAGTAACTTACGAAGGGGAACCAAGTATGGATGTCTCCCTTCACCACTTTTATTCAACCTGTATCTGGACCCCTTGACATATAAACTCAGAGAAGCCCCAGAGGCCCAAGGACTACCAGTAGGAGGGGAGACTCTAGACTAAATATTTTGCGCAAGTTTGGTATGTCCTTATAGCTGTTACCCCCCATGCCTCTGATCAGCCTGATGGCCCTGGGCTGGCCCCTCATGGTCTCTTCAATGTCTTTACTACATTGCAGTGACCAGTACTGGATGCAGAACTCCATGTGCAGGATAGCTAAAACCTTATTCAGGGAAGGATCATCTCCCCATATACAGTATTCTCCTTAACCACTCCTAATGAATCCCAAAAGTATGTTTGCTGTCTTGACTGCATCAGCTTGTTACCTTTATGGCTTCAGTTTACTGCCCACAGTTACCCTTACCAATATATTGGGTTTCTCATTTGTACTGCTCAGTGTTGCACCACATAGGGTGTACAGTATGTTTGACCCTGATATCTTGTTGCTAGATACAGAACCTTTCACCTCCCTCCGTGAAGTCTAAGCCCCAGTTTCTTGAACCACACTACTGATGTGTGCAGGTCCCCATGTAGTGTACCCTACACACCTGCTGTGTCCAATCTTCTTGACAATTTAGTATGATGGGAACATTTTACCAACCTGCTACTAACCCATCCTCCAGATTATTAGTAAATATGTTAAAGAGCAGCTGACCCGGGGCCACCTGATGGCTCAGTGGAAGTGCTTTGCACTTCCATACCGGCGTACTGGATTGAAAAGTGAGCCCGGGTCTGCACGAGTTGGGCAGCCTGGCTGGAAGTGCTTCTGAGGGGAACATGAGCCAGTTGGGGAGGGAGATGGCCCAGCTACGATGCAGCAGCAGCCAATTGCAGTGAACCGTGGAGCAAATATGAGCAAACAAAGTAGCCAGCAGAATTAAGCCTTTTGGTCTCTCTAGTCTGCTCAGTGTGCAGGGTTTACAGCTTGCTTCTTTGTGAGGTGTAGGTCATGCCCAGAGCTCACTGCTGCAGTCAAGGCCGACAGAGGTTGCACCAGCTGTCTGGGGTAGTGGGAGAGACTAAGAGAGAAAAGTGGTGGAGGAAGAAAAATACAGTGGAGTTAGGACTACAGGAAGACCTGCTTGCTTCCTGTGGGCCCACAATGTCACTACAGGACACCTGGCCAAGAGTTGGATGCATGCCTTGTGTGTGGGGGGGGTGGAGAGACAGCCCCTCCACCTCCAGCCTGCCACAAAGTGGTAGTCTGTGGGAACCACAGCCTGGTAAGCACTGGAGGGAGACAAGCGTTAGTGGTGCAGGGGTGGGACAGGGGTGGAAGCAGCTGCTAGGTATCCCTGAGGAGAACAAATGATGGGGGAAAAAAAAGAAACTGACTCAGCAACAACCCCCAAGATTCTCCATTGAAAAAATCCCACCACTTTGAATGGTGACCACCTTACAACCACTGTCTGCTTCTAACCCCAGTAATACTCAGGTATTCATAACTCTTGCAGTGTCCCTTGAAGACGGAACTGCCCGGAGAGATGGAACACATGCAAATGATGGAATCTTTTGCATGACCCACTTTTTCAAATGCTGCCGTCTACTAACTGCCTTAGTTCTAAACCCTTCAGATTTCTCTCTCTCTGCCTGTCTAGACTAGACGCTCGGAGATCCTCTCCTCATCATCTTGTTCTGACGTGAGAAACCTTATAAAATAAATATAAGTATTCTTTACATTTCATTTGCTGCTTTTTACTTTTTGTAATTTTAGTTTAAGTAGTTTTAGTGTTTAAATTGTAAGTTTTCTCAGTTTCTCGGAGTTCGGTATAACCGTGGGTAAACCGAGGTTTATTTTATATTTATTGGAGTTTTCTGACTAAAAAACTCCATCAGTTATGTTTAATTTTATTAAATTTAACTTATTTTAAGAACCGCTAATGAACCGATAGCCTCGGTTCACTTTTACCTCAGTTCTCAGTTCCCGATTGGTTCCGGAACCAACCACAAAATAAACTTTAAATTAAAACATTTTTTAGCGGTTGCAACTTTTATTGGTTTTACATTGAAAATGTCAGAAAAACTGAGAAGAAAACTGGTGATCTCAGTTTCAAACCATGTATTGAGTGTGGTGAAATTTTGCTAAGGCAAACATCCTTTTTGTTTTGCCTGCCTGGGCATGAACATTTAAAAGCAGAGTGAAATCTGCAACACATGTCCAGAGAAAACTATTGAAAAATGCCTGGATAAGGCTAAAGAGAAAATTATCATCACCTAAGGGTCCCTCGAGCTCTGACCAGCTGACACCTTAAATTACTGTAGATGAAACCACAGCTACTACCGTAACTGCTACCGCTGAGACAGGTATACTGTACAAGCAGTTCCTAAGAGGCTTTGCTGAACTGGCTGACTCCCTGATTCCCACAAACAAAATCAAAGAAAACTAAGCACACAGAACCCCGTGCGGGACAGCATTCGGGGACTTCTGTGCCTGCTATAATGCCTGCCAACTCCTGCAGAAATTGCACAGGCCTTTAAGGTCATTCAGGCTTACAAGGGCTGTCTGCCCCTCAGCATCAGACCCCTGCAAAGCAGTCTGTCTCCTCTGCTCAGTCTTCCTATTATTTAGGAGGAAGAATATGTGATTATGACGAAATGAAGAAAGGGGAACTTATTGAACCTGAGGTTTCCCCTGAACAGGAGTTTGGCTCTCCCCACAGAGCACCTGAGGATTATTCCTCACACTTCACATTTGTAAGAAATGATTGGGCTGACACCCACTAAAAATATGCTTTAAAGATGCTACAAACTCCAAGCTCTGTTCCCACTCTTGATATGAGACTGGATAAGAAATATCAGCTGGACGGGGAGGGAGCTGAATTTTTATTCTCCACCCTGTCCACCAAGGAGTGGTACAAGTGACAGCCTGTGACAAGGCAAAGATACTCCTGGTATCCTGCTGTATCCTCCTAACAAGGATTCCAGGAAAATTGACAACATGGCAAAAAGGGGGTATTTAGCAGCTTCCTTGGCCATCAGGTAAGCAAACTTTCAAGCCTATGCTGCTCAATACCAGAAGTCACTGAGGCAGGCTGTCCTTGCTATGGCAGTCAAGGCCCAGACTCCCCTGTCAGATGATCTAGCTGAAACAGCTAAGCTTGGTTTGGGAGCAGTCAAATACCAGTTCAAATGACTGCTG
Organism: Neoceratodus forsteri; assembly: GCA_016271365.2. Taxonomy (NCBI): domain Eukaryota; kingdom Metazoa; phylum Chordata; order Ceratodontiformes; family Ceratodontidae; genus Neoceratodus; species Neoceratodus forsteri. Next base: position 140,523,455 of record CM057453.1, read on the forward strand.
ACCCTAAAGACATTGCTGCCAGATGGATGGCAAATGCAGTGGTTCAGAAGAGGTTTACCTGGCTACGAGTCACAAACTTCACTCAGGATACCCAAACCAAGGATATGGATTTTCCAGTCGCAGTAATTCCCTCTTTGGAGAAAAGATAAAGGCTACATGAAAAAGATGGATGAATACAAAACCACCTACAGTAGCTATTCTGCAAAAGAAAGGGCTTCCCCGTCCACCAAAACATATGGAAGGGGAGGCAGAGGCAGATCATTTCACACCAAACCTTTTTTATCAGGCCATGGTTGCGCCTCAGTATCTGCCGTGCCCACAGCAGTGGTACTTAAGGGACAGGGGCATAAGGGGTTCTAGGCGTGGTTCCCAGTGTCTGGTCCAGCCTCAAACAAAGCAGACACCCTGACATGTCTCCCCAGGCCACCTCCCCACTACCTGTGGGAGGCAGGCTGACTCATTTTTCCAGTCTTGGAAAAATCACCACAGACAAGTAGTCCTGGATGTAGTGAGTCACGGACTGTCTCTGAGTTCAAATTCCTTCCAGCCAAAAGTTTTCAAACCATATACGAATGTAGAGAGAAAACTTATAGAAAAAGAGGTTCAAAACCTGTTACTGTCAAAGGCAGCGGAGCCTGGCAAAAGGTACCTGTGACAGGGTAGAATAGGACCCCGTCCCATTTGTTATGGAGGAAATGTGTAAATGCAAGGATCTGTATTCTTTCCTTTTCTCTCTTCTGTCTGGTTGTGCAACCAAATTTTCCTGTGAGACTTTGGACTTGATCAACCCAAACAGTCTCGCAATTATTTGCCTCACACTGTCTCTCTGTTGTCTCTTCCTGTCTGTCCCCCCTTTGCATATCTACATCTGGTAATATAAGAATATTTGCAAATCAATATATGGAAATGATACTGATAATGGGGGTTGAAAAGCCTTATAAAATAGCTAAGCGGAAATTGCAGAGAGAGTTTTTTTGTTTTGGAAGAACAATAGAGAGAGTTTTACAAGAAATATTTATTTTGTATTATCTCTCTTTACATAGTTATTCTGAACAAGTTTATTTTTTTAATGTTATTGCAAATAAATAGTTCTGTTGAATTCTACAACTGCTCCTGGTTTTCCTTATGCTTCCTGATCTGAGCCTCGATGACAATACCACAAAGAAAATGGAGAGTGGCGGCCTCTTAGACTTCAGGGTACTAAACAGGCACTTAACAAAGCCAAAGTTCAAAATGGTAACTTTGTCACTAATTCTGCCAACACACCAAAAAGGGGAATGGCTGGCATCACTGGACTTAAAAGGATGCTTATTTCCACATCCCCACAAGGGAGTCTCACACAAAGTACCTCAGGTTCAGACTCCCATCAGGTCACTACCAGTTTTCAACCTTCAGCTCCAAGAGTGTACACAAAGTGCTTAGCAGTGGTTGTAGCACACCATTAAAGACAAGGTGTTACAATTTCCCCATACCTAGACGACTGGCTAATGGTTGTAAAATCACCCCAGCAAGTGGGAGCACCTGCAACTCACCGAGGGGCTCCTGGAGTTTCTAAGGTTCCTGATAAATCTAAAAACGTCTGTCCTTCAGCCTGCTCAGGCACTACAGTTCATAGAAACAGAGCTAAATACCCTGCAAGGCAGGGCCTACCTGCCTCTAGGCAGAGCAAGAAGTATTCCACTGATAGTGGGCTCATTCAGCCTGAACAAACCAAAAACTGAAAGGCAGTTTCTTTAGCTACTGGCCACATGATTCCTGCCTCTGGCACAGTCCTGGAATCCAGGTTACAGATGAGGGACATTCAGTTTCACCTCAGGGCACACTGGTGTCAGAGAAAGGACCCTCTTTCAAAAGTAATTCTAGTAACAAAAAACATTGTTGCAGGCGTCCAATGGTGAAAAGAGGAAGCCAGCCTAAGGGAAGGGGTTCCCTTTCAGCAAGAGTCCCCATCTGTTGTTCTGACAACAGATGCATCTCTACTAGGGCTGGGGGTTCACACCACCCAAGGCACATGGTCAAGTGCAGAGTCACTCCTGCACATAAACCTGCTGGAGCTAAGAGCAGTGTTTGTGGCACTAAAGGCTTTCACACAACAAGGAAAGGTGGTACAGATCAGAACAGACAATACCACCACAATGTACTGCATAAACAAGCAAGGAGGGACACGGTTAAGCCCTCCCTGCATAGAAGTCATGAAAATATGGAGTCTGGCATGCTCCTTGGGGGTTCCCCTGTAGGCTATTCATCTGCCAGGCAACAACAATACTTTGGCAGATACCCTGACTCAAATCAGCCAGGCCTATCACAAATGGGCCTTGAACAGTCAGGTGGTGCAAGTGATCTTCAGGAGGTGGGGCACCCCAGAGGTAGACGTGTTCATATCCTACCAGAACCACCTCCTGCCACAGTATTATGGCAGACCACCAGATCTGGGAACAGTCCTCCTGGATGCTCTGGCTCTGAACTGGTTAGGGAAGTGCCTATATGCTTTTTCTTTCCCTCTGGTGTACAGAGCATTGCTCAAGCTCAGGTCCCAGTCAGCATCAATGATCTTGATAGCACCAGACTGGGCCAGGCAGCCATGGTACTCTCTGCTACTCTCCATGTCTGGGGCTGAACCAGTGCACCTTCCTCGGAGGCACAGTCTACTAACCTCCAACCAGGGGAGGCTCCTGTACCCATACCTCAGGTCACTCAGGCTCAAGGCATGGCTCTTGAGTGCCTACAATATGCAGGCTTGCATCTTTCTGAAAGAGTCTTGGACTTTTTAAGGGGTTAAAGGAAGCCTCCACTAAGAAAACCTACACTTCAAAAGGGAAAAGGTTTTCTATTTGGTGTTCAGCCAAGGAACTGGTACAAGCACATGCTGGGGTCCCAGCTGTGCTTGACTATCTTACCTATTTACATTCATTGGCCTGCAGTCCAGCACTCTCAGGGTCCACCTAGCTGCAGCATCTGCTTGCATATCAGCTGGACAAAATGTTTTAATGGCTCCAGATCCTATCTTCAAAAGGCTCTTTAAGGGCCTGGCCCATATCAGCACAGTCTGGTGTCCCAGCTGGGCTGGACTATCTTACCTATTTGCATTCACTGGGCTTGCAGTCCAGTACCTTAAAGGTCCACCTGGCCACAATATTTACTTGCATTTCAGTTGGAAAGAATGTTTCTCTGACCCCAGACCCTATATTCAAAAGGTTCTTTAAAGGCCAGGCCCATTTGCACCCCCTCACGGGGAACCGGGTGCTAGCATGGGACCTAAATGTGTGTATAGTTAGGCTCATGGGCCCCCTTTTGAGCCTATGTCTTCAGCTTATTTGAAATATGTTACATGAAAAACTGTTTTCCTTGTGGTAATGACTTCTGCCTGAAGAATCTGTGAGCTTCAGTCTCTGCTTTGAACAGGACTACATTTCATTCCACAGAGGCAAAGTGGTCCTGAGGGCAAACAGGAAGTTTCTTCCTAAAATGATTTCTGATTTCCATTGGAACCAAACCATTACCTTACCTATCTTTTTCACTGAACACTTCAGTTCTGGTGAAAGGAGTCTTCATAGTCTGGATATTAAAAGAGCTCTTAGCTGCTACCTGACAGCCACTAAAGTTCATTGGCAAGACAGAAAACAGCTGTTCTTGACCTATGAGAATGTGGGAAAGGGTAACCCAGTATCAAAAAGGTCAATTTCTCACTGGTTAGTACAGCATATTCAGTTTTGTTACTCTAAGACTGTAAAGGAGCCTCCAACAGGGTTGAGGGCCCATTCCACAAGGGGCACAGCTGCTACCATAGAGGCTGCCAGGGATGTTCCTTTGATGGACATCTGTAAAGCAGCTACCTGGAAAACAGTACACACCTTTATAAAGCATTACAATCCACACTTAGTCCAGGGGTGATGGCAGGTTTGGCACAGCAGTTCTGCAGAGCTTGTTTCCAAAGTAGGTTCTGTGCCCACCTCCAAAGGTACTGCTTTTTAGTCTGCAAGAGTTATGAATACCTGAGTATTACTGGGGTTAGAAGAAAAAAATTACGGTAGTAATCTTGTTTCTTCCTAGTGATACTCAGGTATTCAGAACTTCCCACCCTACCTCCTCTTCTAGAACCAGTAGCCTCTGCACTCCTAAAAACACTGTGTTCTCAGGGGTATCTGTGCCACACTCTGGCACATATGTTGTGATTGTGTTCACTATTGTTGTTCCCCATTTTCAGGTGATTCTGGCATTCAGGGGTATTCTTTCATATATTTATGCCCTCCAGTTGGAGGCCTTTTTTTTGGGTGTTAAGGGAGTTGTTACTATTATTATTATTATTGTTATTATTATTATTATTATACTTAGTCCTCGTGGGCCAATCTTTCCAGGCTTCCAGGAGATCAGAAGGATTTAGAACTAAGGCAGGTAGTAGAAGGCAGCATTTGAAAAAGTGGCTCATGCAAAAGATTCCATCATTTGCATATGCACCATCACTCTGGGCAGTTCTGTCTTAAAGGGACATTGCAAGAGTTCTGAATACCTGAGTATCACTGGGAAGAAACAAGATTACTACGGTGAGTAATTTTTTCGTCCACTTTTTGTACACATTGTGGATTCCATATTGTGCTGCTTTCTGCATGGGTTTTCCATGCAGTACAATGTCAACAGACTTGCTGAAAAACAATAAATTACACGCACTGTAAAGGCCTTTTTCACCTCATTTGTAGGTTTGCTCAGAATCACAAAATCAGATTCAAGATTCAGTTTTTTTTTTTTCTCTTCAGAATTCCAGATTTTGGCATCTAGTGCCAAAAATCCAAAGTCTGAAAAACTCTTCTCGGGTATGGAATCGGAATTGATTACACATACTGAAACCTTCCCCGCTCATTACAGTGGTTCTCTGTTCCCTTTATGTCAACACAAGGCTTGGCTGTAGGGCTGACTGAAGTCTCAGGTGACATCGGGTCCTCAGATAAGGTGGTCCAGGTCAAAACTGTTATACTAAAATGCTGCTGCTACCATAAATTATTCATTGTCGTCCACTGCTGATTCTTTATAGTGTACCGTATAAGGCCACAACCCCGTTACCTCCAGTCAGCCTCTTTCACTTACCATTGCCGCAAATGGCAAATATCTTACCCTCACCAGTCCAAGTCCAACTCCCCTGTTTATTATATTAGGGATAGTACAAGCAGACTACAAGTGTACAACCCCCAATATCCGGTTCTGACTCTCCTGATTCAACCCCTTGAGAGATCCCCCCTCTGATATTGTGGTTAGCTGGTGGTGGCGTCAGGCAAGTAGAACTTAAAATTAATAAATATGGGGTATGGCTAGACACCCACAAGATGGCTACCTAATCGGAGAGCTCAGCAAATCTATAACCAATATCAAAACTAATCTGTCCTAGAAAGTATCCACTTTGGTATTATTTGAGCATAGTTAGATGATGCTCTACTCAAGGCACATGCTACAGAAACCATTTTCAAAGTTGGGTGTTTCTACCTACACTTATTGTTGTGAAACTGGAATCTGCTTTGTCATCTCATGTGGCTCTCAAGATGGCAGCATCTGAGCCCAGACCTGCTGCAGTTACAATAACAGAAATTAAAAATATGTTTGAGCAGTTGATTATAAAAATTAATATCTTAGAAGTGGCATCTCGGCGAAACACAGCAGATAAGGTACAGTAAGGGGAAAATGGTGAACATGGCTATGCAGTGGATCACCTACACTGAAGATAACTTGGTGCACCTCATCGCTCACCTCCGGGAGCAGGATAGAATAATCCGGCTGCTTTGGGATAAAATGGAAGACTTGGAAAACGGGGGGTGTGGAAAGAACCTCTGATTTGTTGGCTTCCCGGAGGGCTGTGAGGACAATAGTACCATTCCATTTCTGCAACGAGCCCTTCCAAAGATACTGGGCCTGGACTGTACCCCCCAACCTGGAGATTGACTGCGCTCACCACTTCCTGGCCTCACCAGCAAAACCCAAGGAGCATCCACAGCCAGTGCTCACAAAATTTCGGAGATACACCTATTGGGAAAATATTCTACAGTAGGCCTGACAAAAAGGACAACTGCAATGACAAGGGCATATCATCAGAATTTTCCCACACTTTTCATTAGAACTTCCAAGCAGACACAAGGCCTATAAGACTGCTCGCAAAGCCCTAAGGGTCGGAGTACCATATATCTTGTGGTACCCTGCCGTACTGTAGATCATGCATAATGGGGTCACACAACAGTTTGATGTTCTCGAGGTGGCTGAAGCATACATCCTACAAATATGGCTGCAAACGGTCTTTACCAAATGTAAGCCATGGGGATGCTCTGGTGGTGCAGGGAGCCACTACCATAATACAGACACAACTCCAGCTCCCGAGGCAGGTACACCTAATTACCTTTGCTACTGTTCACCCTTGCCATTACCTCCTCGGGACACTGACCCCTGGTACCCAGCCACCTGCCACTAGAATAGAAATAAAAAGCCTAAACAGATAAAAGAAAAACTCTCTGAAATAAAGTCACAGCCTCGCAGCAGGAGCTGGAGTAGGAGTGAGGATTCACTGACTTCTTCCCTTACTCAGTCACCTCTGGTCTGCTTCAACAGGTTTGTTTCCCAATAGCGACTCCTCAGGACACTTTACCTGCATAGCTTCCCTACTCTGTGAGGCCCTCAGACCCTGATCAGAGTATATGCTTGAAGTCCTGGGCAGATTTGGTGAGCCTGGTAGCTGTAGTAAGAAGTCTCCTGGTGAGTGAATCCCCCAGGCCTGAAGCCTCCCCTCTCATCACTGACTGTGGCTGATGCCAGATCTCCCTCAACTGCTGGCCCCCCTTTTAGTGATGGAAAACATGGGGTTTTATAAGCACCAGGACTCCCTCAAAACCTGGCCCATCAGGAACACAAGTTAATTAACATTGTGAATCTTTTAAAGTGGGACTGCATCTAACATAGAAACATCGAAGCTGACAGTAGATAAGGACTGCTTGGTCCACCTAGTCTGCCCTAGTTTCCCTACTTACATTGCCACCGAAGACCCTGCTTGATCTCTAGCTTGCACTCCCTCAAGCTTCAAGATTCCCTTGTGCCTATCCCATGCATTCTTAAATCCTGTGACTGTTTTAGCCCCCATCACTATTGCTGGGAGGTTGTACCAAGCGTCCACCACCCTCTCCATGAAGAAGTACTTCCTCACGTGTCCTCTGAGCCTACCTCCCTCCAGCTTCATAGTGCATCCCCTTGTCCTTGAACACATTTTTCTTTGGAGAATGCTCCCTTCCTGTACCTTGTTTATTCCTGTGAGGTATTTGAACATCACTGTCATATCCTCCATTCCCTCTTGTCTTCTAGGGAGTGCATATTTAAATACTTCAGCATTTCTTCATAGTGCTTTTGATGCAGGCCCTGCACCATTTTGGTTGCCCTCCTTTGCATTGTCTGTACCCTATCTATGTCCTTTCAGAGATAGGGCCTCAGAACTGTACACAGTATTCGAGGTGGGGTCTCGCCAGCGATTTATACAGGGGTATCATTACCTCCCTCTTTCTGCAAGTGATGCCCCTTCCTTTATATCCTAGCATTCTGCTACCCTTCCACACTGCCTTGTCACACTGTTTAGCTACCTTTAGGTAATCAGAAATGATAACCCCCAGATCTCTTTCCTACTTTGTGACTGCTAATATTTCCTCTCCAAGTTAGTACATTGCCCCCAGATTTCTGTGTCCCAAGTGCATGATTTTGCACTTTTTTGCATTGAAGCTCATCTGTCAAACTCTTAACCATTCTTCCAACTTCTTTAGATCCTCTCTCTTTCTTTCTTTCCAGCCCCTTGGGTGTGTCTGCTCTGTTGCAGATTTTTGTGTTATCCGCGAACAGGCATACCTGTCCTTTCTGTTCTGCACTGTCGTTAATAAAGACATTAAAGAGGACTTGGCCCAACAGTGACCCCTACGGCACCCCACTGGTCACCCTGCCCTTCCCAGAGTGTACCCCATTTACCACTATTTGGTTCCTACCACTAAGACAACTCTCCACCCATTTTACTATTTTAGAACCCACTGCTAGGCAACTCAGTTTGTTTACTAGTCTTCTATGTGGGACGGTGTTGAAGGCTTTGCCAAAATCTAGATAGGCCACGTAGAGCGCCCCTCCCTGATAGACTTCCTTTGTTACCCAGTTGAAGAACTCGATCAGGTTTGTCATCTATATCCTTTATGTAGCTTTGGGACTGCTTAACTCAATAACTGTGTTTGTTTTCCAGGTTCTCCCCTCTAGATATCCTCTCCCATGGACCCTGCCAGGCATTGCTGGATTACCTCCACAACATACTCTGAGTGGATGCATGTGGGCACTGTGACTAATACCTTGTCTCTTTCTTTCCCCTTTTACAGATAGCTCTGGGATGTGAATGCTTACAATCCGTCTTAATGTAGAATTTGCTTTGGTGTTGAACTTGTTCATTAGTGCTCCCCGCAGACAGGGAATCTTTGGGGAGGACTGACATGTCAATACCCTCTGGGGCTGGGAATCTTGGGGGGGGCATGAAAACTACTCCATGGGGGGGTAGCACCAGCTACTTCCACTTGTACTTGCAAAGTCTACACCCATCTCCTCAAAGAGGCTAGCAATGCTGGAAAGAAGTCAGTGAATCCTCACTCCTACTCCCGCTCCTGCTGCGAGGCTGTGACTTTATTTCAAAGAGTTTTTCTTTTATCTGTTTTAGACTTTTTATTTCTATTCTAGTGGCAGGTGGCTGGGTACCAGTGGTCAGTGTCCCGAGGAGGTAATGGCAAGGGTAAACAGTAGCAAGGGTAATTAGGTGTACCCTGTCAGATAAGCCTGCAACAGGCATTTCTCTGTTAATTTGCAGTGTGGGTGAGAAGTGCTTCCCACAGGCAATTTATTATAGTATATGGTTGCCTCTTATCATGCACTGAAATCAGAGGCTCTCACAAAGTTGTTGTAGGGCAGTTCAAAGGTCAAAAAAGCTGTTGTACTGTCGTTCTGACGTCACATGAATAGTACAACAGCTTTTTAGCATTTACGTGCCACCAGATTGGCTGACACAGTGGGGCGTCCCAGAAAAGCAGCGTAAACATGGCGATAGGATTTAGCGAGAGCCAGCAACAGACCCTCTGGAGAGAGCGAGCGGCAGCGGCACCACCAATTTTTTTTAGAAGTCGGGACTTGAATAGCCACACACATCTCCGTGTGGCAATTCGTTTTTTCCCCAAAATTTTAAAATAAATGTTGCGGTCACAGTTGAGGGCAGTTGGAGAGTGAGCGAGCGGCACCACAGGGAGTGGAAGCAGCACGAAAGCGAGCTGGAGTGAGAGCAGTAGCAAACAGCAAGGTAAAGGATCTTGAAGGCATAAAACCACACAAAGAACCATATACTATACAAAACAGTGGATGGGAGACCGTCCACAACAAAGGCTGTATTTCCATCTCGGGAGTTGATGACATCAAAGACCTCTCCAGCTTCGCTCTCGAGGTCTCTATGATGTCATCAACCCCTCGATGAAAATACAGCCTTGTTGTGGATGGTCTCCCATCCACTATTCTATATGTGTTAATTTTAAGTTTGCACCATTGTGTGTGGAGGAAGAGATGGCACTCCAAATGAGGGCCTTTTCCCATGCTTTCCTGTCAGTGGGCTTTCTCTCACATGTACGCACATTCGAGTGGGAGCCTCTGGGCAACATGCTGAATTGTCATTTGCATGCTCGCATGGCTCAGCAGTGTGAATGTGCAAACAGGAGGAGGGTGGGCTGTAGCTCTCAGTATCACTAGAAGCATTCCTCTACATTATTGAAGCAGGAGCAGGTGACTGCTTGGGACCCCGAGAAGAGTGCCGTTCATAGATCTAGGAGCTGTCTGTACCAAAAGGGCTTTTTGTGGCCCCCAGAGAATAGCCAGTACACAGCGATTGTGTCTGAATACCCTGTTGGCACCAAGCAACAGGGGACTCTCTTTCAGGGGAAGGGATGGGGTTGTCCTGTGACTGAGTGTCAGAATGTCATGTCGTAAGGGAAGGTGGTGCACAATACTAAGATCACACAGACATAGTCTTAATGTAGTTACAGTTCACTACCCATCTCAAGGCTCCATCACCAGGTTATTATTATTTTATTTATTATTTTACTATTACTAGATCATCAGTTTACAGACCTTTGAGTCATAGACTCATTTACAAAGGTACCTCATCGTTAACTTAAGGTGTTACAAAAACAGCAGCCATGGGCAGAGTTTGCAGTGATATACCCCCGCATCCCAGTTGTCAAAAGGGAGGGGGTGCCACCCAGCTTGTGGCCTGTGTCTCTGACCACACTACTGCAAGTGCATATAGCCATAGGGAGACTGATAATGGATACCTCTACTATAGCTGGAACTGGGATGTAGGTCATGGGTGCATGGTTCTCCAGTGATGTCAATGTGCATCCCCCTACCCCTTCCTGACCATGGAATCCCTTTTTTGAAGTGGATACGGCCTATCACCACCACCACCACCACCCCCCATCTCCCACTGTTATTGAACAATCATTTTGCATTGGGACAGCGCAGTTCTGACACAGGCATGGAGGCATTCACTTCTACTAGGGAACTCTGCCTGCAGGTCATGCACTTGAAGTCATGGAGTAAATGATAATGTGGAGTCTCCAACGTGATAATATGAGGGTGCAACCTGCAACCTACTAGCAGTTCTCTCCCACATCCTTGCCAACTGAGCGAGCCTTTGAGATACCTGGGACAACTACTGAAGGGGTTTCTTATTGGGAACTCCCCAATGGGTATGAGCACTTAATCTTGTGCTCTTTTTTTTTTTCCTCACGTCAGTTTCTAGAAATGGACACTTAATCAACAGCATAAACTTGTGCTGATTATAACAGGAGATAATAAGGTTTTAGGGGAGGGAGTGAGGGAGCAGACGCGGGGAGGGGAGGGTGGATGGGTTCAGAAAGCATTTTTCTTGGTGCAAGAGATTATTTGCCAGAGACAAGCTATTTGTATGGTCTGTATATAGTTTAAGTTGTGTTGGTTGGGTGTTCTGTATATAATACACTAGTATGGCCCTGGCATACCAGACCCAGGGCATATTTCTCCCTCGCCCTACTCAGAATTGAGCATTTAACCCATGTCTATGCTGGGTGGTCTCTAGTTTCTGATAATGGGTGATATTCAGGCAGTGACTTGGAAAGTGTGGGGTCTAAACTCCCTTCTAAAATAAAAGAAGGTACTCACTCACTTTCAATCCTCAAGGAAGTCCTAGCAGAAATAGGTAAACATGGGTGGGATAGAAGGAAAAAATGGGCAAAAATAAGGAAGGCCATTGAGAAGGCAACTAACCTCTGTGTCAGGCAGGTTAAGAAGAGCAAGAGAAAAAGACCACTTTGGTTCTCCAAGGAAATAGCAGAGATAGCAAAGGAAAAGAAGCAGGCATTCAAAAGGTACAAATAGACACAGAAGGAGGAAGATAGGGAGAGTTATCAGGAAAAACAAAGGGAGGGAGGCAGGGAAGGCAGTTAGGAGATCAGAAGTACAAACAGAGGAAAATGTTGCCAAGTCAGTTACAAAGGTGGATAAAACATTCATTAGGCACCTAAGCGAAAAGAAGAAAAGCAAGGCAGAGATAGTAAGTCTGAAAGAGGATGGGGAGAAAGCATGGAAGAGGACCAGAAGAAAGCAGACATACTGGACGAGTACTTTTGTTTAGTATTCACATAGTAAGGGGTAGGTGACAGGCCACAGATAGGCAAAAAGGGCATTAGGGGAAGGGAGGTGGACATTAGCCCTTTTGTAGAGGAGACAGTCCTCAGGGAACAAGCTAAACTAAAAGTAGGCAAGGCAGTGGGGCCGGATGGGTTCACCCCTGGATACCGAAGGAACTAAAGGTGGAACTGTCTGCCCCTCTGATGGCCCTGTTCAATGTATCACTGGATAGGGGGGAAGTTCTAGGGGACAGGGAGGGTGGATGTGATACCACGGCGCAAAAGTGGGAATAGGTAGGAGACAGGAAACTACAGACCTGTTAGCCTGACTTTGGTGGTGGACAAAGTTATGGAAACACTACTTAAAGAAAAGATTGGGGAATACCTTAAAAGCAGTGGATTACAGGATCCAAGGCAGCATAGATTCACGGGGGGGATATTGCCAAACAAACTTGATAGAGTTCTTTGACTGGGTTACCAGGAAGGTGGATCAGGGAGGTGCGGTGGATGCAGCTTTCCTGGATTTCAGTAAGGCCTTCGACACTGTTCCACACAGAAGACTGATAAACAAGCTGGGCAGCCAGGGAGTGGGTCCAAAGATAGTAAAATGGGTACGAAGTTGGCTAAGTAACAGAACTCAGAGGGTGGTGGTGAATGGAGTTTACTTGGAAGAAAGTAAGGTAATCAGCGGGATGCCTCAGGACCAGTGATTATAATGGGGGTGTGAGGGGCAGTGATCCATGAGATATGGACGGGGGGGGGGAGAGAGAGATAGATGGGGTATCTCATCAGTTCCGAGAACTCAGTTCAACTGATCCATCGGTGGAGCCGGGAGAAATCATCTCACTGAAACAGCAAGGCAGATGATAACACTTAGAGCATAGTTTTTAACTGTAGATGCAGTCAGTGGGTTTCTTTTGCAGTGTCTTTTGTCAAAACAGAATCAAATAGGGGTGGGTTTCAAATTTTCTGATAGTCAGAGAGCTTACCTACAATTAAGTGTGAGGTTCTTTCATACCTAGCTGTTAATGACACAAGATTAAACCATTCTTGGTAAGATATTTGGGGGGGAAGGGGCAGGATCTCTCCAGCAATGGAGCAGCACTCTTTTGGCTGCTGTGAGGGCCCCATATACCCATAGGACTTGGGGTCTAGTCAGGACAGTATTGTGCTGTGGAAGGCCTAGGAGTGCAGGCTGCAAATCACAAACTCCTAGTCCAGGAATTACTGTGGTGCAAGTAGACCAAACTGCTGCCCAGTATTGATCTGAGGCTGGGCATGTCCACAACACATGGGTTAGTATGGCCTGATGTGAGGAACATCTCCAACGATCATCACTGTGATCAAGTAGACCAACTCTATATAACCAGTGGGGGGTCCTGTAGGCCCTGTGGAGGATTTTATATTGCAGTGTCTTCACTTGCAGTTCACAGGTGGCTATGTAGGCATTAGGCCACACTGGTTCCCACAACTGAGGGGATATTGTTAAGTCAGGCTGTAGTTCCCATTTCTTTCTTGGGCCGCTGGCTGGGACTGGAAGGAGGGTTCACACCCTAAAGTTCTTGAATTTGGCTGTGAGATGTTACACGGATTTCAGTGAGGCAATCCAGCTATCAAGTGGAGTAAGCTGCGGTAAGGCGTGATCAGGGACAATGCAACTCTAACAAGTTGCACAGTTGTAAATATCTCCAGAATTGTGAGAGAGGGAGCTTATATGTAGTCTGGAGATCCTCAAAGGAGTACAAAAGATCCATATTAGGATGATATAGGTCCCTTAGTTCTGTGATACCCCTGTCCTGCCACTCTTTTTTGGGTTGGCCATCGATTGTCAGATGTGGGTTCCACCAGATGGGTCGAGTAGTTGCGGTTTTTGTATTACAGCCCAGTTGCTTACTATATTTGTCCCAAATGTGTTTTGTATGCCTAACTCAGGGGGAAATAGCTGTTCTAAGAGACCAGTCCGTACAGTAGATATCAAAGCATAAGTTACTGGCAGCTGGCCCTGGGCAAGTTCTAAAGAAACCCAGCCTGGAACAAGGGTGGTCAAGTGTGGAACATAACTGACTATGGCCTGTCGCAGTATTGTAAGTTCATGTTAAAGTTTTAGATCTGGAAGTCCAGAACCTGCATCCCTCCAGTGACTCTGAAGGGTTTTGAGTTTTATTTTAGGAGGTTTCCTCGTCCAGAAAAAAAGAGGTTAGTTTAGCAGAAAGGCATTGAAAGAAGTTACCCGGGAGATGATAGGCAAGTTGGCTAATACATATTGACATTTGGGGAGTGCTGTGAGCTTTAAAACATTGACCTTACCCCATACAGAGAAGATATGGGTGTTCTACCTCAATAGGTCAGAGTCCAAAGTGTCTAGCATAAGTTGAGAGTTTGCGATGGCTATTTCTGGAATAGTAGCCTTAAAGGAGATAGGAAATGTTTTTCTGCTGTACTTAACTGTTAAAAAGGCTATGAACAATAAACAGTGGCCTTTGTGTTTGTGTGTGTTTTGTATTTTAAATGTCAGGAGTTCACATTTATGCATATGCTCCTTATGTTGAAAATCATCAGCTTGCCACTGTGTGATTTTATATTGGGAGTCAGCGCGTGGCAGGCTTTGAAAATGCCCACATCACAGACTCCCGATACAACATTCAGTTAACTTTTGCAGTATTCACTTCACACAGTAATACTCCTCAACTGTTTCACCAAAGTCCTTTCTTTTGGGGAAAACAGGAGAAATCTGCCAGCACACAGTCACAGTAGCTCCAGGAGTAAATTGGATGTGCTGCTTTGTTGTGCTTTCTGGTCAACTGTGCTGTCGGTTGGGGGGGGGGCACGAAGATATTGAAGGCTCATAATGATTCAGTGGCTATTGGTACAATTTTGCTGAACCACGTAGGCCCTCATAATGGATGAGCTAAGGAGCTTCCTAGTGATGAGAGGGGATTGCAGTATTGCAGTAAAGTAAAAGAATAGGGTGGGACACATGCAACAGCAGTGAGGGAAAGGTAACCATTGTTTTTCTATGTAAGATGAACTGTTCAAGTAGTTACCGGCTTTTTCATGCTAGTGCAATGCAATCGGCCGAGAATTGGGGCATGCAGTGAGAGTAGCCTAATGGTTCCAGTGTCATTTCAAAACACCAGGATTAAACTACAGCCTGGGCTTCACTGAAACTGTGGCTGGATGTGCTGAATCAAACTCAAACTTACTTACCTGAACCAAAAGAACTGGCACTGAAACTCTTCTGAAATATTCGAACAATGAACACTGGTTGAGTCACCGGCCACTGCTTCTTGTACCCTCAATTATGTTATACATTGCAGTGATGAGACATATGTTTAAGTGGGCTTTTTATCTTTTAAGAAATAAATTGCTCTATAATTTATTAAGCCCCATGCTCAGAGCCGGTTCTTTTGGTTGGTGTCCTTTTTCTTTTTTAACTTGTGCCAGAATAGCAGCAGTCTTTCGTGTTGAAGCAGTTGAGTATTACCGTGTAAACTTGAAGTGAATACTGCAAAAGTTAACTGAATGTTGTATCGGGAGTCTGTGACATGGGCATTTTCAAAGTCTGCCGCACACTGACTCCTGATACAAAATCATACAGTGACAAGGTGATGATTCTCAACATAAGGAGCATATGCATAAATGTGAACTCCTGACATTTAAAATACAAAACACACACACACACACACAAAGGTCACTGTTTATTATTCATAGCCTTTTTAACAGTTAGGTACTTATCTCCTTTAAGGGTAGTGCCCAGACAAACCACACCTTTTGGAGACCATTAGTATGGCTAAGATGTAAATAAAGCAGCTGTACATGCCCCACTGAGGGGCAAGATCTGCAATTTAGAGCCATTTAACTTGTATCCAGACAGTGCCGAATATTTTAAAATAATATCTTGCAGAGCTGGCAAAGAACTGGAGAGATTTGACAGAAATAAAGTAATGCCTTCCACAAATAGTGAGATATCGTGGGAAACTCCTCCTACCACAATTCCCGCAAATGATGGATCCATATTGATAGTAAGTGCCTAAGGGTCTATGGACAGGAAAACAAATTCTGGCCAGAGCCAATAGGGCTGCAGGTGGGGAATTTGGGGTAAAAATATTGAAAATTACCAAAGTTATGAGCCTGTGTTCGCAAACTGTAACATAGGCTCATAAATTTGTGGGTTTTCTTTTTAAATATTTTCGCACCAAATTTTCCACATAGCCTTGTTATGCCCCTGCATCATGAAGAAGGGCAGAGAAAATTTTCATCTCCTGGCCTAAAGGTGATTTCACGCAGGGACTGTGAAATCACCTTTCGGGATGCAAAAACACATCTTGGGCAGGAGCTGAAAAATGACAGCTGTCACATTCATGAAGTGCTGTAAAGAAATGGCTAAGTTGAAAATCTGGGGTACAAATATTGAATATTACCAAACTTACAAGCCTGCATTTGCAAAATTCAACATAGCCTCATAAGTTTTTTTTCCTTTTCTCAATATGTCTGCACCAAAGTAATACATAGCCTTCTTATGAACCGCCTCATGAAGAAGAGCAGAGAAAATTTTCAGCTCCTCTCTGAAAGATGATTTCGTACAGGGATCGTGAAATCAAGTTTCGGAATGTAAAAGAAAAAAATAATTTTGGCCTGGCCCGGTGGCGCTGTGGGTTGAGGCACTGGATGCCACACCTTGTGCCACGCTGGCAACCCAGGTTTGGGACCGAGCCCGGGTTTCTGCAGGTCGGCAGGGGAGGAAGAGGTTCGAGCGTCCGTAGGACAGCTCTCCTCTCCCGGGAGGGACAGGAGTCCCTGTTTAGCGCTGGGCTGACCTCTGGTAGAAGCTGGAGACCCAACAAATGCTGAGTATAGTGAAGGGGTGGGGAGTGGCAGACGTCGGTGGCACACCTTGACATCAGAGCATCAGCCACTCCCCAGAACAGGGGAAAATACCCGTCGGCTCCGGTGCAGACGGAGCACCAGAGCCTGCCCATGATATGCGGCTGCCCTCCTGGCAGCCTCCTGACCGATGCTGCCAGAGGAATTCGGGGAGTTGGGGCCCACTTCATCCCCGCCCCCGGGGGTAAACCGAGGCTACATGGGTGACAGAGGACTGACCAGGTAGGAGCGGACCGCAGTGGGATGACTCCTAAGTGCTCCCGAGGAGACCAGAGCTGAGGGGAGAAGGAGGAAACAGAAAGAACAAAAAAATAAATAAACAATTTGGCCAGGATTTGAAAAATGACAGCTATCACATTCATGAGGTGCAGTAAAAATATGACTATGTTGTGAATTTAGTGTCAAAATATTGAAAATTATCAAAGTTACAAGCCTACATTCGCAAGATTCATTGGATGCTCATAACTTTGTTGTTTTTTAATATTTTTACACCAAATATTCAACATAGCCTTCTTATGATTCCATCTCATGAACAATGGTAGAGAAAATTTTCAACTCCTGCCAGAAAAATGATTTTGTGCAGGGACTGCAAAATCACCTTTCGGGACAGATCTGCCTAATGTCAGTGCTGTTTATGAGGTGGGGTCCCAAAAAGGCATGTTGAAAATTTGGGCCAAAAATATGCAAAAATGCCCAAGTTATGCCACTGAGTTCAAAACACCATTGAAATACATTGAACAGCATATCTGTTTCTTCAGTTCACAGTCCAGCTTTGGAGAGTGAAAACGTGTCTGGGTCCAGAGGGAATTATGGCGTTGTACCACCGATAGGTAAGTAAGGGCTTGGGGGGGGGTGGGTGCTGAGTGGGAGGGTCAGGTGGGGAGATGGTAACAGGGCAAACAACATCGATGGATGGTTTTCTTTTTACAGGGTAAACAAAACAAAAAAAATGGACAGAGAACTCGCCATCGCGACACTGGGGGATTGGGCACCCTCAGTGTCACTGTTATGTTTCTAAGTGGGGTGCTGAGAGGGAGGGTCGAGTGGGGTGGAAGAAGAAAAAAAAAATATGTATATATATACACACACACACACACCAACAAGTAACCACGCATGCGCAGTAGTAGGGGGGGAATATAAAACAAAACAGGATTGCTGATCAGGACACTGGGGAATTGGGCACCCCCACTGTCAGTGTTGTATTTCTTGGGGGGGTGCTGAGAGGGAGGGTCTGGTGGAGGGAGGAAAAAATATAGAAACATAGAATGTGTCGGCAGATGGGGGCCACAAGATCCATCTAGTCTGCCCTTTTCCTTCTACTCCCCCCTTAGTTTGTTTTAGTTTTGAGGATACCCTTATGCCTGTCCCATGCTAGTTTAAATTACCTTACTTTATTTACTCCCACAACCTCCTGGGGTAGGGCATTCCATGCGTCCACCACCCACTCTGTAAAGAAGTACTTTCTCCCATGTCCTGAATCTACCTTCCTTGAGACGCATGTCATGTCATCTAGTCTTGGTACAGGTGTTCGTCTGAAAAGGGTTCTGTATCTGAACCTTATTGATACCCTTCAAGTATTTGAATGTCTCTATCATGTGCCCTCCCCGATCCCTGCGCTGCTCCAGGGAGTACATATTGAGTCCTTATAGCCTTGTCTCATATGGTTTTTGATGCATACCCTGTACCATTTTTGTTGCCCTTCTCTGCACCGTCTCCAGTCGATCTTTGTTCTTCCTGAGGTGTGGCCTCCAGAACTGGATGCAGTACTCTGGATGAGTCCTCATCAGTGATCTGTACAGTGGCATGATTCCCTTCCTTCTCTTACTAGTGATACCCCTCCCTATGCATCCCAGGATTCCACTAGCCTTTAGTGAAACCTTTATGCATTGCTTGCTTACCTTCATGCTGTCAGAAATTATGACCCCCTTAATCACGTTCATGTTTTGTAGATATTAGTTGTTCCCCTTCAATTAAGTACTCTGTCCCTGGGTTACATTTTCCCAGGTGCATGACCTTGCATTTTTTCATATTGCATTTCAACTGCCAGTTTCTTGACCATTCCTCTAGGTGGAACATGGCACAGTCTGCCGTGTCCAAGATGGCTGCAAATAAATATTGCACATGCGTGACTACTTGCACATCAGCAGTAGAGTTTGGCGACAATATATAGATAAGACAAACATACCAACAAGTAACTGAGCATGTGCAGTTGTGGAGGGAGTAAAAAAAATAAATAAGTGGATTGCTGATTGGGACACTGGGGGATTGGGCACTCTCAGTGTCACTGTTGTGTTTCAAGGGAGGGTGGAGTGGGAAAAACAAGACAGTGGTCATGGTGGAACATGGCACAGTCTGCTGTGTCCAAAATAACAGCAAACAATTATTGCACATGCGCGACTACTTGCGCATATGCAGTAGAGTTCTGTGGCCACCTTGGACATGGCGGACTGTGCCGTGTTCCGCAGACTGAAAAATAGTGCTGTGCGACCACTAATAGACCATGCAGAGTGTTTCACAGACACGAAGGCGACTGTGATGGAACTCCACACTGTTTGGTGGGAAGTCTCCCTTTTTTGTAGCAAGAGATCTACAGGGCTCTGCCCACTACAGCCCTAAAAAGGAAAGGGGACATGGGACAACCTTATCTAGCCCCTCTATGGAGAGGGAAGAAAGGGGAAAGCACCATGTTGGTTAGGACAGCTGCTAATGAAGTGTAAAGGAGCTGTACCAGGGAAACAAAGGAGGACAGGAAGCCAAATCTGGCAAATGCATTAAACAAGTACTCCCATTCCACCCTGTCAAAGGCCTTTTCAGCATCAGTCAGGTAACAGGGTGGCTATAGACTGAGATAGGGTGCAAGCTTCCCAAATAATATCCACGGTTCAGCGAATGTTGTCAGTTACCAACCATCCCAGGACAAAGCCAACTTGATCATGGTGTATTAGGAGGGTATAATGGGTTCCATTCTCTTAGCCAGTACTTTTGTAAAAATGTTTGCATCCACGTTGATTAGTGAGATCGGTCGGAACTGGGAACAGAGGACGGTGTCCCGTCCCTTCTTGGGTATAAGTGTAATAATAGCCTGTGAAAAGGAGGGGGTAGTGCATCTCTGTCCCAAGCCTCATTGAAAACCAGTGCGAGCTTGGGGGTTAGTAGGTCTATAAAAGTAAGGTAAAATTCAGAGGGATAGCCATAGGGACTTGGTAATTTGCCTTGTGCCACACTCCAGATGGCCTGAGTGACATCCTCTGTCACGATGGGTCCGTAAGGGTAGGAAGGTAGGACTTTAGCACTTGTGGCAGGAGAATGTTACTATAGAAGTCTGAGTATTGGGTTGGGGAAGGGTCTACTTCCGAAGAGTAGAAATAGCAATAGAATTGCTGGAATGTCCGTGGGTGTTGACAGTTTGTTCCCCTGACTGTCTTGTATGACTAGTCAAGTCAATCTTTATTTATACAGCACCCAATCCATGGGGCTCTAGGTGCTTTACACAGAGGTGACAACAGGAAACATACAATTTAAAAACTTTAAAATTGGAAATTAATCAAAATATAAATAATACATAATTCTACCTTTAAATTTGTTTTTAAAACTTGATACTAGATAATTAAAATTAGTGGACATTCAATGCCAGATTAAAAAGTTGAGTTTTTAGGCCCAGGAGCCTCCCTCAGAACTCTTGGTAGAGAGTTCCACATAACTCGTCCAACCACTTCAAAGGTGTGGTTCCCAGAAGTTTTTAACTGTGCCCTTTGGACCACCAGGAGGCCCTCCGTGGATGACCAGAGTGAGCGCACTGGACAGACAGGTTTAAGGAGGTCAGACAGGTAGCCTGGACCTGAGCCATATAGGCCAGCAAGCCCACTTTGAAGGCAGTCCTCCACCTGACTGGCAGCCAGTGCAGTTCGTGCAAAATCAGGATTATATGAATGGACCTTGAAAGGCCCATCAATAACCTGGCTGCAGCATTCTGCACCAGCTGCAGTCATCTGAGGTTACCTCCACTAACCCTGAAGTAAACAGCATTACAGTAATCAAGCCTGCATGTAACAAAAGCATGCACCAACGATGGTAGGTCCTCTGATGGGATTAAGTGTTTTATTTGGGTGATATTTCTTAAGTAGTAGAAACCACTCCGGATGACAGCAGACACCTAATTTTCTAGTGCCAAGCCATCATAAAAAATGATGCCCAGATTATGCAATTCCTGCTCTGGAGGCAGTCACATCACGCTGACGACCCAGTTTAATCATTAGTACCTCCGTCTTGTCCGGGTTGAGCCTTAGCCAGTTAGAGGACATCCAAGTCTGGATCTCAGATAAGTAGTTGTTTACACCTAATGATATCCCCCAGGGGGGTAGCATTTGTACTGCAAACAACCTGGGCAACAAAATCAACCCTTGAGGTACTCCACAGGTCAGGGGCTTAGGGCAGGAGGAAAAATTTCTCGTAACTACTCATTGCATCCTGCCTGTCAAAAAGGACTCAAACCAGCTGATGACCTTGCCAGCGAGTCCACAGCACTCTCTCAGGTGATCAAGCAGCACCATGTAGTCTATGGTATCAAACGCTAAGGAGAGATCAAGGAGAAAGAGAATTGACTTCTCTCCGCTATCTCTCACCCTAAGGAGATCATTCTGCACCCTAACTAATGCTGCTTCAGTGCAGTGCTTTCTCCTAGAGCCAGACTGGAGTGGCTCGTAGATGTCGAAGGCCATGAGGTGGGCCTCGAGCTGCAGTGCAACCACCTTCTCCAGTACCTTCCCCAAGAATGGAAGATTGGAGACAGGTTGGTAATTCGCCAAGATGTCGGGGTCGAGTGATGGTTTCTTCAGAAGGGGCCTCACCAATGCCTCCTTTAACACGTCAAGGAAAACCCCCCCTGAGAGTGAACACCTGACAGTCTTGGCGAATACTGGACCAACAGACTCCACACGCTCGATGTGTCGGGCCCAGATTCAGTTCACAAAAGGTGAGCTGCAGCTTCAAAATCACCTCGATGACCTCCACCACCCCCACTAGCTGAAACTCACCCCAGACAGACAGAGCACTTCTGTCACCACCAGGCTCAAACTGCGGGACAGATCTTGCTCCACTGGCGAGATCCCAGACCTAATGTAGGATACTCTGTCAGAAAAGAACTGAGCAAACTCTTCGTACTTTGCAACTGAAATTGCTCTTTATGGCAGCAGGCAAGCTGGATGAAGAAGCCTGTCAACAGTCTGAAAGAGCAGAGCTGGTCTGTTCCTTCCTGCAGCAGTCTTCCTGGACAGAAACTCTGCCTTTTTATGGTTGATTGCCCTTTGATAATCACCGTAGTGAACTCTTAAAGCCAGTTTGTTGCCCACAGCCCCAGTCCTCCTCCAGCAACATTCCAACTTCTGACCCCTGGTCTTCATCTAATTGAGAGCCCCATCAAACCATGGAGGTCTCAAGCGAGAAGACGTGGGTTGTATACAGATTGGTGCAATGGTGTTGAATGCTTTGGTGCCAGTGTTATTATATGCAGCCACTGCCTCATTCAAACCTGTTACACATGCAGCACTCACATCAGATAAGTCTGTTACTACCTGCAGTCCCTCTGGGATCAGACCCCTCAAAGGGCAGTAACGGACCATCTCAATAGGGGAGGGACTAATGGGGGGGCCCCAAACATTAATTTTACTGTGCAGTAATTTGACCCAATGACCAGATCAATCGTGAGATCAAGGCTCTCAAGCCGCAGTGAAAATACTAGATCCAAGGCATGGCCATGGTAATGGGTTGCAGAAGCAACTGTTTGTGCGAGGCCCAGAGATATCATCATCATCATCTGGAGGAAGTCTTTACCAAAATGTGAGAGTTTGTCGTCGATCTAGGAATTGAAATCCCCCAGAATTAACCATCTGGGGGGCTTCAGCACTCTGTCGGCGACAAAGTCCATGACTACCTGCAAGAACTCCCCCGTGCAACCCAGCGGCTGATAAACGAGGAGGATCCTGCAACCTGCACCCGGACCCCCACGAACAACCACACATTCAAATGATGAAGCAGATTCCACTGGGTGCACAGAAAACTTCAAGTCATATCTAAAACAGATGCTCACTCCCCGACCCCTACGTTCCCTCCTCGGACAGTGCACACCTGAGTATCCTGGCAGGGTAGATTCCTCCAAAACTGGCCCTGCATCCTCCCCCAACCAGGTCTGCGTGATGCATGCCAGGTCAACAGAAGAAATCAAGTCTGCCGTCTTGTTTCTCATCAACCTGGCATTACACAGCACTACCCGAAGGGGACCAGTGGAGGCTGCCGGTCCTACAGCTGCCTGCCCACTTGGTCTGGTGGGAACCCTGGGATTGGGAACCAAACATGTCTGGCTTCTCTCTAGGTCCCTTTTTACCCCAGGAGGCTTCCTGCATCTGACTACCTTAATGTCACTCACATCCCCAACAACCCGCAACACGTTCTTACACCTCCTCCCAATCCCATCTTCCTTGCTTCGTCTTACTGTGGTCTCAGAAACCGGTACACTGGTAAGGGATAGAGTGTACAACTGGGATGCTTAGTATGACTATACGTGTTCCACTGCCCACCACCATCTTATCTGGGTTCACTATAGCACTAAAATGTCACCAGTCCCCTCCCACAACCAAGACAATCCCCCTTCAACAACCCAACAAGACGGTTTATTCCCCTAACTATCTGTACTCGTTCATATACTTAACCCCACACTCTAAAACCCTCTGCACACTTACTCACTGTCTAAAAATAAGACACTCAAACAATCTGTCAATAAATACACACCTATAAATGGAGAATCCAATATAATAAGCAGCAAAGGAGCATAGTCTAACAAATATTTTAATTTATGAATGACAACTTAACCCAGAAAAATTGTCCCAGTTTAGCCAGTAGTCAGTGCTCACGTCATTGAAGATCTTTCTTACTGACTCAGTTCAGTGTGAGGAATCAGTGAACAGATGCTCTTTCACAGCAATGTTCAAGATTAAAAAGTCACATCAGGTGCATCACTGGCTCCTATTTTGCATTGAGAAACAGTACACCAAATCCTGCCAGACAGAGTGAGCTTTCTTCCTCCACAGAAGCTATTGCCTTCTGCTCGGTGGTTTTAGCAACACTTGATGGAACTTTTCTGGCAGGTCAGCGTACTCACAACTAGCAGCTCACTCTTGGTACAAGTCCACACTTCTCTCTCCTCCAGACCATTGTTCTGATGGGAATTCACCCAATTCCAATATTCCAGTAGATGTTGGGACCAGAAGATCTCTTCCAGTGGCAGTTTCATCCTCCGGCCATAACCCAAACAACCCTGCTCTATGGGTGCTAACTACCCAGTGTCCGGAGCAGGCACACTCCATGGCCATTCACCTCAACCAGTGTGCTACAAATCTGGTCCTCATCAAAAACACCAGATGTCCTGACACGTTTCTCCTAATGCTGGATCTTCTTCTATATCTTCTCTCTGCTAGCCGGCTTGTGTTCGACGACCTCTCACCATTCGCCAACCGGGGCAATCCTGCTGACTCCCTCACTCCTCTCTGGTCGTGAAATCGGCTACCTGCACCAAATAGTGCATTTGTCACTGCAAAATATGTTAAGCAGAAGTGAAGCTCCTTTGCTGAATACAAATAAGCTTCTCACTAAAAATAACAAAAAAAAAACTAAACTCCTACTCTAAAATCACTAAAATACCTAACTCGCAATTTTTCCCTACACCTCACGACTCACTAAGAAAATTTTTATACTAAACTACAGGTGCCACACTAGAATTAGCATTTGGCTGGCAACTGAACTTAACACAACTTAACTTATTAGTAGGATTCTCTGAATCTTATTCAAATGTTACAAAAACGGGGCAAAAATAGAGGATGGCAAGCCTTTTTTTTTGTGCTTTACTTGTGCACAGAGAGACAGCAGCCCAGCCTGGCCGCCATCTTGCTCCTCCCCCCAGGTTGACTAGGTTGTATTTTTCTACTGCTTGGGCATGAAGTCTAGCTGCCAGGAGTTTCCCTGGTTGTTCTCCAGGTTTACCAGTATTTTTTATTTTAATTTATAAAGACCATATTCGGTTCTATATTGCAAAACCTCTTCAATTTCTGCATTTAACATAGTGATTTGGGTTCAAACCTGGGATTTATTAACTGGGTCAGAGGCAGCTGCAAGTTCAAGTTGTTTTAATTCTCTCTCCTTCGCCCATAGGGTGGCATCCCGCTGCTTCCAGGTTTTAGAAACATGTGCAATCAATTTACCATGGAGCACTGCCTTTAACGCTTCCTATTGTGTGGACTGAGAACAGTCATTGAATGAGTAATACTCTAAAATATCCTGCTGGTTCCACTGCACTACCATTGTTGTTGGAGGAAGGAGGTATTCAGGCTCCACTTATTCAGTCCGCCCTGCTGTCTGCTCATGCCAGTCAGAGAATGACAGGAGCATGGTCTGATATCAATATGTTCCCCAAGGAAACCCTCCAGGTCTGTGGTACTACATCAGTGGAGGTTTGGATCACATCTATATGACTGTAGGAGTCATGGGAGAATGAGTAGCAGATAAAATCAATCTCTTTAGGGTCAAGTGTATGCCAGATATCATTCAGGCCTGCTTCTAGTAGTAGTTGGTTCACTTGGTTAGCCAGACCAGGTTTGTATCAGGGGCCTGGGCCAGTATGATCTAAAGAGGGGTCCAAGGCCAAGTTCAGTCCCCCCTTCCCAGTTAGCATAGGTGCTGGGCTATCTGGTAACTCTGCTAGGAAAGATTAGTAAAAATGGGCATCTTGTATGTTGGGGGGCATAAACACTGCCTAACACAATCGAAGTGCCTTGGTAGCTACCAAACAGGATGAGGACCCGGCCCTCTGTATCTTTAAATTCCCTTGTGTCCCCAATTGCAAACCCTTTTTACAAAGGATCGCTGCACCCTGCTGTCTGGTAGAAAAAGCATTATGGTAGTATTGACCCACCCACATACGACCAAGGCACTGGGAGTCACCCACCAACAAGTGTGTTTCCTGCAGGAGGACAACATCACATTGCATGTCAGTAAGGATTTGAAAAACTTTTCTGCACTTCTTAGGGCACTTGAGCCCTCTGACATTCCATGTGATGACTTTCAGGTGGCTAGGGGTAGCCATACTAGCCCTGGATGGAGACAGCGTAGGAACAAACATCTTCCCCAGTGCTTCTCCTGAACCCTCCTCCCCCACCCCATTGTCACCCCACAGTAAACAAGTTAATAATATGTACCACACTGGTATAAAAAACTGCATGAAGAATATAGAACAGTTCTAGCACCACTGAGAAAAGTACAAGGTAGAACACTGAAGTCCCTTCTTCTAGCCAAATGACTGGGGGTAAATAACAAGGAAATACAAATAAACTGTAATTCTTAGAGTAGTCCCACTCCCAGTAGAGGCTCACTGGTTATGTCTCTAATAGATTGTTGGGGGGCTATTAAGCCAGTGCTCACACGGGTACTGGATTCGCTATTAAGAGGGGTGACCCCTGCCACTCCTCCCGCGTCCCCATCCCTGTTGGACTAAATTTGGACTGAGCAAACATAGGAGTGAAGATATAAATCAGAGTCTCCAATACGTACCATATGGGAAAGCTGTACCAGTCCCTAAAGACTAGTGGCTGTGGGGAGGTGACATCCATGATGGACAGGTCAAAAACCATCTATATCTCAGAGAGATATTAACAGTAATAAGAAGAGAAAAAACAGATGCCTGTCTCCTACTAGCCCAAACCTCAGGACACCAGGAGCAAAACAATCCCCCAAAACAAAACATCCCCATTACACAGCACTGCAAATACCAAATCTGATTTAAGAAACAGAGCAATAAACACAACCAGGACATATGTTGCCTAAAAAAGAAATGGAGACAACATGATATCAAAGTCCTAATACATTTATTTATTTCATTTTTGTTGACCAGGAAGGAGGACTAGACAATTTCTTGCCTATTTTCAGCCTCGTCCCGGGGGAGGGGATACAGATGGATGCCAACTGAAATGGAACCAGATTTTAAGCTGTTGGTGGTATTTTTAGTGAATGGGGGAAATCTGGCCAGGACACCGGGGAAATTCCCCTACTATGCAGTAGGGGGAGTTGCTGTCCAAATGCTGAGGGACAGCATTCTGTGTCAAGATGGAGGAGGAGGAGGAGGAGGTTGTGCTATTGGAAGATGCTGTGTCTGCTATGGTCCCGAGAGGGAATGCAGAAGGAGTGCTCACTGGAGATTCTGGGTCTGTGACGGTCTCAGCAGTGGGAGAAAGACTCAAGGAGGAAGAGATTATGGATGTTGTTTTACCTGATCAAGCTCTTGCAGCAGCAGGAAAAGAGAGCACTGTGGATGCTGGTAAGGGTCCTAAGCCAAATTGCTGTGATTCTCCCGGCACCAGTGATGTCACTAACCCGATCTTTCAGTGACGTGTCAGAAAGAAAGTGTCGGTGTTCACTGCAGCGTCATAATCAGGAGCAAAAAAGAGCATAATGGAGGAGGTCGGAAAGAGACACAGGCTTTGCAAATGAACAGGACTACCGAACAACGAAAGAAAGAAACTGTAAGTGAGGCCATTAAACAAAATTTTTCATTACCTGATAACACTCCTCAGTATCCGACAAAAGACTGGTCGGTTGAAGACTCATTGTTAAATGCTGGCTGGATGCAAACCACACAAGGGAATTGTGTCCCAGACCCAACATGGGAGACTTTCTCACAAAATCAGGGGGCCCCCAAAACTAATTTGTCTGAAAAAAATCAAAATAATCAGAAACAGAGCCCCTAGTCACTGAATACTGAGAATAACCCAGGAGTTGGAAATGATGAAAATAGGCCTTCACGGGTTGATCAACCAGAGGAAGATGAGCCATCTCGTTCAGCCCCATCATCACCACCCCACAGAAGGACTGGACAACCTTTTCATAACTATTCAGGTTACATAAACTTGAGCAAGCCCCAAGGCAGAATGCAGTCCGTCTTAGGTGCAGAGGGGGTTTGCAAGAATACCCTGACAGGGTATATGTGGCAAAATGGTTGTTGAAAGAATCTGTGGATTTTTTAGCCTCAGAGATCTATGCATTGATTAATATAAAAAGAGAGGATACTTTTGACTTAAGTTTTAAAACCTTTGTACATCTAGATAAATTTTGAAGGAAGTATGAAGCTCTTAAAACTGCCTCATTATGGATGCCTTTCTGGGCCATCCGACTTACTAAACCTTTATTTAAAACTATAATCATCATGTTTAGGAATGAGGGGGTAAATGTGCAAGATATTCAGTTTTGGTTAGAGAAAAAATGTTCTGTACAAGGTCCACCAGAATCCATAATGGATTCAATGGGAATATGGACAGGCAGTTGGAAGTTTAAGGTGAAACTTGACATGGTGGGGAATGAAGTTGTGCACATTCCAGATAGTTTCTTTCTATGTAAAGACAGTGATGTGTGTTACTACCCAGGGCAACCAGAGGCATGCTACAAATGTTTTTATTTATTTATTTGAATCTAGGATTACAAGTACCTTTGAGCCAAGGCTGTTTTACAAAGGTTCCACTTCAGTTGCAGTACAATAACAAAAAGAAAACAAGACAATTGAGTAACAAAGGCAGAATAGCAGGTTAACAATCAGTTACATGAATATGAATTCATACATTTGGGTTAAACTAAAGCCAGAAGCATTGACGGGGTAAATAGTGTTGCAAGACATGGCAAGGACACAAAAGGTAAGAGCAGCCAGAGGCATTGTCACATCACAGAGCAACAGGCAGTGGAGGAGTGCAGGGGAGAGGGTGGGGGAGGGTTGTTGGAGATTGGGGTAGATAATAGAAGTGCTGTGTAGAAAGAGCTGAGACAAGGATTGGGTAATGGTAAGGAGGGCTGATTAAAGGAGACAGTTGCAGGTGCTAGAGGCAATGAGGAGTAGACGGAGCCTGGATTTCAATGGGCCAAGCTTAGGTACAGAGGAGATTTAGTTAGCTTTTGTTTAGCGGGTAAGTACACTAGACAAGTAGTATGCCTATTTTCAGGAATGACCCGGGAGAGCACAAAACATACAGTATACATACATGGCAACATTGGCGAAACAGCATGATACAGTAAAAAACAGCTATAACAACGCTTGTATAAGGGCAGAGATACTGCCACACATAGTACAGATTGTTACAGGACATAGATAGACATTAGAATCACTGAGTACATATTTCATAGACCATCATGGACTCAGAGTGGACAATAGTGGACTGCAGAGTATTACATTACAGAGACTAGGAGCAGTCACATCTTTTCGTTTGTTTAGAGTGGGACCACAGGAGGGCGAAAGGTCCCATGGGAAGGGCAGAGCGAACAGAGTCGGAATGGAGTTCAGAGCCTAGCACAAAGTGGCAAAGTCACGATCCCCATATGGGTCCGAGTAGGGGAACTTTAAGCAACTGCGGTCTGTGACCTGAGCTGGTAGGGATGGCATCCAGTTTTGGGAGGAGATGCGCCAGTCCCGACGGTATGCCCATGGCAAGCACTTTCCTGGTGAAGTTTTCACCAAGGATCAGGAATTCCGCAGGGGAGCCAGTTGAGTTTGTCTAGAGCTCACATCGGTGGGTGAGTTTGGAGCAGCAAGTGCAAACCGACAGATATCATTATATGCCGTGTTCCACCGATTAAGATGGATTTGAGGTGACCTGGCAAATGGGTGGTATCCATAACTAAGGGAGGAGAAGCACTCCCCTCATAAGTGCCAGCCTAGCTCCCAGAGTCAGGTTGTATTTGGCCTGTAAGCCTCAAGCTTACACCTGGTGGCTCTGCAGATGTTTTGGATATGGCTTCCCATGTCAAGTTGTGGGTCGAGGTGACTCAAGATATTTAATTGAGCTCGCTGTTGGCAACAGGGGCCTCCATCACAAGCTATTTTGAGCATAGCTGATGGGGCTTTTAACTTCACGTGGAACCAAAGAGCATGGCCTGAGTTTTGTTAGGATTCAATACCAGTCTATGGTTGGTAATCCAGGCGAGACTCTGCTGAAGTCTTCAGATAGGCACTGGTTAAGGTCAGCAGCATTACGAGCATGGGCCACTAGCACAAGGTCATCTGCATAAAGCGTGACTTGGCACGAGAGTCACCCATGGGAGTTGATTAATAAAAGTGAGAATAGGAGGGTCCAGTACCGATCCCTGGGAACTCCATGGTCACAGCCCTAGGCTCCGAGAGGACCTTGTTAAAGCAGGTGCGCTGCTTTCTACCGTTAGGTAGCCCATCATCCAACTCATGGCATGCGGAGAGAACCCGAGCCCTGAGCTGCTCCCAGTAGGTCATGGTTAACAAGGTCAAAAGCTTTTGACAAGTCAATAAATATAGCACCTGACAGTTTGCCTGATCCATGGCGGATCTAATACTAGAGATTACAGTAATCAGGGCAGTAGTGGTACTATGACCCTTCTGGAAACCATGTTGGGCCCCAGAAAGCAGCTCATAGGTATCCACGTACTCCAAGAGTGTCGCCACAACCTTTTCAGGAGTTTACCAAGGATGGGAGAATAGCAATAGGGCGATAGTTGTCAGGGAGTTTGGGATTTCCCTGCTTCAGAACAGGGACTATCCTTGCCTCCTTCCAGATGTCAGGGATTATCCCCAAGCTAAGGGATAGGTTAAAGATATGGGCAATCAGAGGGGCAATGTAAGCTGCTCCCAGCTTGAGAAGCCTGGGCTCAAGGTTGTCAGGCCCTGCACTGGAGTGCTGGGAGAGGGCAGCCAAGCGGTTCCGAACATCAAGGACAGACACGGCCTTAAGATTAAATACTCTCCGAGGAGGATGTTCACTCTGCATCGGAGGGATATTAAGCGAGCGACCCCCATCGGTCGTGAAACGAGAGGTGAGGGCCGAAAGGTCGGAGAAGTGGAGATTGAGGTGGTCGGCTATAGTGTGGGGATTATTGCACGAGACTCATCAACAATCATGTCCACGACACCGGGGGTAGGAGGGCCCACTAACGAGGGATTTAATGTTCCTCTAGAACCTCCTGAGGACTCTGACGGAGCTTAGTAGTAGCCGATTTACTGAAGTTACTTTTGCAGCCCTAATGGCTTTTTACAATCGAGATTCCCTGAGTTGCCGATATCTCAGGAGATTAGCAGATCTTGAATCTCTAGTACTTGCCCAGCATTTGTCTCTCTCCCGTGACCAAGTAAGTCACCATTCAGCCAGAAGGTGGTTGTTCCCACCTCCAGGTGACCCTGGGGGGCGGTCTATCTTGGAGAACACCAAAGGAATGTATGAAGCAGGAGGCTGCCACTGAGGGGTCAGAGGCTTCAAGCACCCTGGTCCAGTCAGTACATCCTAGATCGGCCAGGAAAGCCTCAGGGTCAAAACTGGAGTATTTTCTGACTTGAATGATTTTGTGTGGAATTCTAGGAGGGATTTTCCAGACACAGTATACTGGGGAGTGGTCAGATATGGAGTCTGATAGCGTGCCTGATGAGGCAATCCTCTCCGGCCGGTTGGTCAGGATCCAGTCCAGCAGGGAACTTGAGGAACCATTGGCTGCCTGTCTCGTCGGGTCATGGATTAGTTGGTTAAGGGATAGGTAGGCAAGTTGTGATTCACATTTCCTAATATTGCCACACTCCCAGTTCATGTTGATGTCACCCATAATAATGAGTTCATTGTCATCTATACTGGGCCTAACTGCATCTAAGAGGTAAGTGAGTCCTGTCAGACACTGCTGAGACCATCCAACCAGCTAGGGGCCCTATGAGCAAAGGATCTTTGTCCCTGGGTGGTACGGCAGCGAGGGACCTGCAGGAGTTGAGATTCGGATCCCCTAGTGTGGTGAGGGTTACTACTGAGGCAAAGGAGAGCTTGGACTCTTGGGGGCTGCTTGGCCCATGGTTATTTTCTTTGCCATAATGCAGGTTTGGTATTTTATGTGGTCTGAGAGTTGTAGCCAGCCAGTTTGTGCATAGAGGTCACACTTATGAGTGAGACGGTGAGCTCCAGTGATGAGCCGACAAGCTTTGTTGAGAGACATGGTTATGCATCTGAGGACAGTTATAGTAGCAGAGCCGTATATGATTAGGCCATAGTCAGTTATAGAGACAACAGAGCTCTGAGCAGTGACCCTTAAGGCTTCCGGAGTAGGGTGTTGCCTGTGGCTGTGGAGTAGTCCAGTGCAAGTATTTGCAGCTTTGCCGATGCTATCGATGTGGGCACCATAGGATAGGTTACAGTCAAGAGAGATCCCAAGATATTTAAAAGATTGCACTTGCTTGAGGGCAGCTCCAAGACAGTTTGTGATGGTCAGGGGGTGTAGCCTGTACTTGTTGTGGGAGCTGCTGAAAAGCATTGACTTGGTTTTCTTATAATTTAGGACCAATTTGTGCTTACTGAACCAGTTCTCAACTGAGGTGAAGCCTATCTGTAGATTGTTTTGTAGCGGTTGGGGATCCTTATGGGTGGTGCAAACTATGGCATCATTAGCATAGAGGATGATTTGTTCTAGGCAAGATTGTGGAAGGCTGTTCAGGAAGAGACTGAATAGAAGGGGACCCAGTATGGATCCCAGAGGGACTCCTGAGTGGACAGGTCTAGCGTCAGAGAGAACATCTGCAATTTTAACTCTTTAGGATTGGTTTTCCAGATAGCTTTTAAACTAGGCCATGGAGTTAGGAGAGAGCCCAGCATTCAGAAGCTGCTCAAGTAGTAGACGATGGTGGATGGTGTCAAAAGCCTTAGTTAAATCAATAAAGACCAACCCGGCTAGGTGACTATTATCCAGTGAACTGTGGATGGCTCCGGTGAATTCCAGAAGGGCAGAAGAGGTGCTGTGCCCTTATCTGAACCCATGTTGTTGAGAGCACAAGATATTGTGTTTGTCCAGGTAATCAGTGAGTTGGTCTGCTACTATGCGTTTGATGGTCTTGATGGCTCGATGTGGAGTATGTACTCACTTAAGTAGCACCTGCGATAAACTGTGGTGGGGATTTCAACCATGTCAGTTCAGTTTGTAGTAATGTTTTTAAATGTAAATTATGCGAAGAACAAGGACATGCATTCCATCAATGTCCTTGGGCAAGGCAAAATAATTCAAGAGGTCCTTCACAGGAGGACATTATTTCTCAGGCTCAGGAAAGGTATAGGTCCACAAGCCCAAATGCTTCTGAGAGGAGAGATGGTACTGCTAATGCAGAACAAAAGGGTACTGAACAGGATAATCAAAGGCCTACTCCAGGTACTAGGCCTCATTCAGACTCAGACACCCCCCCCAACAGGAGAAAACAGCAGTATCTCAAAAGGAAACTGTTTCAGTAGATAGAATGCCTCCACCTGCGGAATTTCAGCATCCTGGAAATAGGAGGGTTACAAGATCAGGAACAAAACAAAATATTTTTCCCCACTTAGTTCCTACCCAGAATTCATTTCAGGTATTGCCAGATGAAGAAAAAGTAGGATCTGACTTAGACATTTCTTCAAGGTCAAACATTATATCAGAAGGGGGAGGTAGAAGCAGGGCCTAGTGGTATCCTATCAGATACAAAAAGGAAAATGAAGGATCAAAAGAATCCTAATTTTCAGTTAGAAATGACATCTCTTTATCTTACATCTCTCAATGTCTGCAATATGAAGAACTTTAAAAAAGAGGTTATTGATATTATCCTTTTTTCTCTATCTAGTGGAGGATATGATATTTTCACAAGAAACTCGTTTCAACTCACTTTTTGATATGACTCAAGCTAAAAAGGGGTGAGTATGGGGACCCAACTTTTGGTCCTTTGAGGAAGATACTGCTGATGGGATAGGAATTCTTTTTAAAAACACTAATGTTAAAGATCAAAAACTGATAGATATTTCTCCTGGGAGAGCTTTACTTATAGATTGTATTTATAAATGGTTTTCATTAAGAATAATAAATACATATGCTCCTCAAAGTAAGACAGCGAAGATTGACCTTTTTAATCAAATAAGACCATTTTTGTATACTTCAAAACACATAGTATTGGGTGGTGATATGAACTGTAGTTTGGATGTAAAGATGAAAGACAATATATAACAAAAGGTATACTGTGATTCCAATGCGTTGAAAAATATTATCATGGCAGTAGGCCTAAGAGATGCATACAGAATGCTTCATAAAGATCCAGGCAGTACTTATAGATGGAATAGTATTATAACTAGAATAGATTTTCTGTTTCTTTCCAAATTTTTATCCCCTCACCAATGTAACCTAAAGTATTGTGAATTTTCGGATCATTTGATTCTACAGTGTTGTTTGGGTGTCTGGAATATCCCCCCTAAATTTATCTCATTAAACAAAAGTTGGAAACTAAATGAAAGA
This sequence comes from Neoceratodus forsteri, assembly GCA_016271365.2. NCBI lineage: Eukaryota > Metazoa > Chordata > Ceratodontiformes > Ceratodontidae > Neoceratodus > Neoceratodus forsteri. Next base: position 140,557,345 of record CM057453.1, read on the forward strand.
TTATTGGAATCTGAAGATATTAAACAAGGCCTACAAAATTTACTTCAAGCCAGACTTCTGGTTCTATGTCTGTATGAGGATTGGTGGACGTGGTGGGCAGATTCAAAGAATGAAATAAGGCATTATTTTCTTTCCTTAGGAAAAACCAAAGCAAACACAAAATACCTTAAATATTTAGAGAAAAGAGACCAACTTTACAAATGAATGTCATTTTCAAGTTGTACAGACCCGGAGATAAAGAAACTGATTACCGCAATTAAGGGCCCAATGTGCCAATACCAATATGATAGGGCAGCCTTTTTAAATCAAGAGTTGAAATTTAGAACAATTCTTCAGCCATATGCTGACCCCTTTTCTGCCTGCAAACAGAGAGTAGCTCATAAAGTTATGGATGATTTAATGTCAAAAGAGGGTAAATTAGTTTCTAACGAGGCAGGTATGTTAGAAGTGGTAAAATAATATTTATTTGATACTTTTGGTCAGGAATTTACTGCCCAGGGGACTTGGGACAGTGTAGGTACATTTCCAGTCTCAGGAATTTCGGATGACACTGCCCGAATTTTGACAGCTCCAACTTCTCAAACAGAAGTAAAAAACGTAATTTTAGACTTAAAAAGTGGAAACTCTCCAGGAAAAGATGATTTAACTAATGAGTTTTATAAAACTTTCATATCAGAATTAAGTGAGATTCTACCTAATTTATGTAATGAAATGTTAAAAAATTCAGAGGGGTATATAGGATTTGTGGAAGCTATAGCTATATTCATATATAAAAAAGGTGATAAAAATGATATAAACAATTGGAGGACAATAAGTCTTTTAAATACCGACTACAAAATGTTATCAGCTATATTGTGTAAAAGATTACAAAGAACTGCTGAAGAAGTTATTCGTCAGGTCCAGACTTGTTCCATTCCTAATAGATCTATTCCGAAAAATTTACTTCTATATCGATGTAAATATAGTATACAAGGCAAAGTACAGGGGTATCTTTTAGCCCTTGATCAAGCTAGGGCTTTTGATAAAGTTTCTCAGAACTTTTTATTTACAATTCTAGAAAAATATGGGATACCAACAAATTAAATTAATTGGATTAAATTACTTTATAAAAATGGTACTTTAACACATTCAGTAAGTGGATTATTAGGAGATTCCATCTCTGTTAAAAGAGGTATTTGACAGGGTTGCTGTATTAGTCCTTTACTATGCACTTTCGTGTTAGGTCCGGTTGTTAGATGTATTATACAAGATGTAAACATCGTAGGCTTATCACCGTCACATACTTTACCACAACAGAAAATAGCAGCTTATGCGGATGATGTCTGTTTAATGCAAAAAAATAAGGAATCAGGAGGTATTAGAGCACTTCAAGCCTTTGAATTATTTTCCAGTATATCAGGAGCAGATTTAAATTACAAAAAAAGTATAGGAATATGTCTTGGGTACACAAATTGTCAGACGTATAAAGTACCTGAAATACTTATTTCTGATAGTCCTATAACAATTTTAGGTCTTAAATTTGGGGCAGGTAATTTAGCCGCTATAAACTGGGAAGAGAAACTGATAACTGGAGAGAATAAAATACAAAATTGGAAACACTGGGCATTGTCTAAAAAGAAAAAGATTGCTATAATAAAACAATTCCTGATTCCTATTTTTCTGTATGTAAGTCAGGTATTTCCTCTGCTAATACAATCCGAGACAAGATTATTCAGTTGTTGCTTCCAAATGTTATGGGGCAGCCGATTGAATCCAGTAAAAAGGGAATTTACGTATTTACCTGTCAGACGAGGAGGGCTGGGGATGTTGAATCCAGTAGTATTTTTTCATACCTTTTTTATAGAATCCTCACTTAAGCCAAAGACTGGCGACAGAATTCATTCATGGAATACATGGACAACAGAGTTATTTAGGCCTTTTTTAATAAATGGGTACATGATATACCAAAAATTATGATTGCTTTACAGTTACCAGAATTTGGCATTCCATTAATAAAGAAATTAAGGTCTTAGAATATAGAAAAACCAAAAATTGAAAGTATGAGTAGAAAACAAATATATAAAGAAATAATGGAAAATAATTCAGCCAGACAAGTAGACTTCCCTAAGGGATTACCAACTAGAATGAATTTTACTTAAAGATTATTAGTAGATAAGCGAATCCCAGATAAAGTGTGGGATGTAACATGGTTGAGCTGTCATGGGAAGCTGGGTGTTAAAGGTAATCTAAAACATAAGCCTTTGGACGAAAGACAGTGTATCAGACAGTAATGTGGAGGTGTGGAAGAAACACAAGAACACTTCTTTATTACTTGCCCCTGTGCTTAACAATTTTGGGATTTTCTTTTTCATAGATGGTGCTGTGCCTCAGCTAAATGTATCACATATGAGAGTCTGATATTGGCAGATTATGGAGGAACCCTAGGAAAATATCATTTTAGTACTTTAAATGTGATTTTTTCAGGTGTTAAATTTTATTTATGGCAAGCTAGGAGTCAGTTCTCATTGCAACATTTAAATAATCCATATATAGTAATAGTCACAAATATAGAGTCTTTATTGTCTAAAATTAAACTACTAGACTATAAGTCTGGGGGTATTATAACAGGGAATAAATTATGGAAAACTGTGGATTGGATACCTTAAGGGGGAGTGGGTAATAGAATTGATATGTGCCACTTTATTGCTGAGAGGAGGGGTTAAAATAATGTAATTATTATTTGTAGTGTCATTTATTGTGTTTTTGAGTGATTTGTTTTCTGAATTTTATCAAACGTGATGTTTTGTTTATTTCTCAATAAAATTCCTCTACTCTTTTCGAGAAGTGCCATGGGATCTTTAACATCCACCTGAATAAGTAGAGGGGACCTCGGTTTTAACGTTCTCATCCGAAAGACAGCATCTCAGGAGTGCAGCACCCTCCTCATGCTGCACTATAGTGTCAGTATTAGGATTTAACCCAAGTGCCTGGAGTGGGGATAGAACCCACAGCCTTCTGATCTTCCGGCTTCAGAGGCGAGTGTGCAACCTGCTGAGCCACTGACAGCCTTGGGCAAGAGGTGCCATTCATCTACCCCATTTCTATGTCCCCTGATGACTGCAGGAGGCAGAAGGGTTGAAGAACTAAGGCCAGCCTGTACATGACCTCCAGGAAAGTCTGGCAGAATTAATACTTTGTCATAAAGCAAGAAGAGTGGCATCCAAAAAGGAAAAGCAAAGGCCCTATTCAAAAGGGATCACAGTACTTACAGTATTCAATCACTGCTGACCACTCCAGGCTCTTACATAGTTCAGCAGCAAAAATGACAAGTCCTGCTCAAGCATATCGAAAGAATCAGGGGTCAAGGTGTCCATCTGGTCACTCACGCTTACCACCGGGACAGAGTTGTGGCTGGTCCCAGGTGCTCTTGCAGATATGCATCCGCTTCCTCGGAGGTCTGGAACTGAAGAGTTTCGCCATGTATGGTGATAGTAAGCATAGTGGGGTATAGCAGGGCATAAGTGATACCCTGGTTTCTAAGGCCCAGTTTAATCTTGTCATGTGCCTGTTGTCTTTCCAGTACTCCCTGAGGGTAATCTGGATAGAAAGATATGCAATTGCCACCCACAATAATGTCTTTTAAGTCCTGAGCCTTTTTTAGGACTAATTATTTGCCCTGAAAGTAGAGAAGTTTAAAAATAAAGGGTTGGGGTCTTGAGTTGCTCCAGCTGCCTTGGGCCTGACACATCTGATGTGCTCACTCTATCTCAAAGTCAGACTCCCCTGGGGGAAGCTGCAGCCACTTAGGAAAGTTATCTTGGAGAAACTGCACAGGGTCACGACCTTCCATGCCCTCTGAAAGCCCTGTAATGTGGAGATTTTTCCTCTGTCCATGGCCCTCTAAATCTTCCATCTTGGCTGTGAGCCAGGCAAGCTGAGTTTCAGCAAATTGCAAGTGCTGATTCTGCACAGAGTTGGTTTCTACTACTTCCAAGATAGCAGTCTCTACTTTTCCATCCCGGTCCGAAAAGCTGGCTAAGCTCACTTGAGTTTCTGTGATGGTAGTTCTCATAGTTTCCTCTGAAGCTGCTATTTGTTCAGTTAGGTTTGGTTGGTGGACCAGGTCTGGAGTCTTAGTTGTGCAGTCTCAAGTGGCGGCCATCTTAGGCTCCGGGAGGCCTGGAGATGGTGGTGACTTCACGATGGATTTTTTCCTCTTTTGGAAAGGATTAGGGTCAGATAAAAGTTCAACAGCTGGTTGCATAGTGTTCAAGCTCCAGTGGCATGACAAATTAATGTCTTACCACTATGGATTAGAGGCTGGATGGCGTGGGATAGTCGAAGGACGGTATGGAGCTAAGGGCTTAGGCAGGCATTTCTCTCACCCGATCATGTGACCTCCCATGTCGCCCTTTCTGTGGGCTTCTTCATGGAAACATGATCCACCTGGTTAACATATATAAAGTACTGATAAAAGTACTACACATGTTAACTGTGTTACTAGCAGGCACCACACTTTAAATAGTGAACCAAGGTTTTTTTCTTAATATTCTCAAAAATAAATACAACGGCCAGAAGCGGCCATCAACACAATCAGATTAAAACACTGATGTTTACTTTTCTAGTCTACAAGCCTTTCACAGTTTCACACCTGAAGTGCAAACCACTCCAATAGTCCTGTAAATCATCAGACCATACAGTAATGTTTTCATAAATTAAATTATCCTTCTTTAACTAATGCGCCACCACACATTTTCTTAAAAACTCTTAGAGTAGCTCAGTCCATAATTATGCAATAGTTCTTATTATATGTTGGCTTTTCTACAGTCATGCTGCCCAGTTTCATTTCTCTTATAAAAGTGAGCAAGTGTTGTTCCCCTCTCCGCTTTTTCGTGATGCAGTATAAGGTGAAATGCATCACAAGCAATTTAAAAATATTAGCCAGTGTGTTTGTGTCTCATACAGAGGCAGGCTTGAAAGCAAATAGTTCAAAGCTATACACAGTGCAGCCCCTGTAAATGCATACCCATGGGACCATCAAAAACTGTGCATTTAAGGCATGAGTGTAGAAAGATGTACTCCATGGTGTACAAATTTATTTTAGGGGAGGCAACAAGAAGACACTGTACTGCGACTTGGTTTCATGCTTTATAGCACAAGGCCAGCTAATCCATTATATATATTTTTTTCCTTGGAGTCAAAATTAGAAAGGTTGGCAACTGAGGTTGTATTTACATCCCAGGGACAATGCATAACAGGGACTGGGGTGGTATGTGGGTGTCTTGAGAGAGCAATGTATGGCAACTGTATGTACCAGTGCATGAGTGGGGGCAATAAACAGTACAATAGTATACAAAACCTGTGTTTATTCTGTTGGACAGGAGGGGAAACATGGTCACGGTGTACACATTTTTATTATCTGACTATGCCCTGGTTTAAGGGGGTTTATCCATTCTTGTTTTCCTTTAATGGTGAACGCAACTTGCAGTATGTGCCAGTGAGTTGGGTAGGGAAAAGTAATGCCAGTAGCACTTAAGTGCTTCTTTGATTGGGATAACGTGATTTGTGACATGCTGTGGCATTCTTTGGTCTTAGTCCTATGTGAGGGAGGGTGCTTCTATGACTCATGTAAAGTACTTTGTGACATTCTGTGACATTCTTTGGTTTGATTGCTATGTAAGGGAGGGTGATTCTGGTAAAGCGTTTCTGTGACTTTTGTTTGGGTTTTTGCTTTGATTTCAATTTGAGGGAGGGTGCTTTGTGACTTGGGTTTGATGGTCAAAAGGTTGAAGCAGGTGGTTAACACCTCAATTTAAATAGGACAATCCATTAACAGACAATTAAGAGCTAATTAGTACAGTAAGGCAGCTACAGGCAGTGTCAGTAAACTTGGGCCAGTCAGTTCACACTTGAACAGCAAAACTGAAGGAGAAAGTATGCATTTAAAAGGGATCCTTTATTCATTTAACAGGTCTATTTTACATAAGAAGTATAGAGAAAGTATCGGGACTTGGAAATTCTATGCGTCTGTGCAGGCTATGAGTTTATTAGGTATGTGTGTTAGTTGAATGCACTGTCTATGTGACCACAATATTGCATAGTATTTTTCTTATGTGAACTGCTGGCTCACTGTTCAAAATATTGTCTATGTTTGTCTCAAATTAATTTTGTTCTGTTTTAAAGAAAACATCTAAGTTACCAACAATACTCTGAATACAAATATAATTTTCTTTTTTCAAATGTCTGCATTTATCAGTTTATAAGCAGTGTAGAAAGATCATAGTGTCATGCACTTAGAAACACACTGTCTATTGCTGGCACTTTGGTTTTGTAACTTTACTGATTCTGTCAAAAATGAAAATGCTTTTGTTTAGGTAAAGCAATGCATCAGCATAATTAAAAGGCAACTTTGCTTTAAACAGTAGTTAGAAGCATTTCCTGGAAAGCGAAGAGTGAAAGGGTTCTTAATGCTTCACAGTGTTTCCTGTTTCCTTCCCTGGTTACTAGCACACCGAGTGCTTTCTAGGTACTGCATTTACCTAGTATTCTCTCTTGTCCACAGGGTTCCTAGCACTTAGTTTAATTTTGTACTCATATGCTCGTTGGTTATTGTTTTGTTTGCCTCACAATATATGTAAACCCACTGTTGGATTCACCTGTTTACTACTGTCTGTTACTCTTCTGGGCTTTGCTAGAGATTTAGGTATGCTCATCCTCTACTGTTTATCTTAGGAAATCTCTGTATTAGGAGGGATCATTGTTGTTGTTTTGTATTACTTGTACATCCCTGTTATTGATGATTTTGCTGTCTGTAACTCTCCCAGGTCATGCCTGAAAATAGGCAATTGCTCTTCTCTAGTGCACCTACCCAGTAAACAAAAACTAAATAAATAAATTGTGGTGCTGCAGAGGTCGAGGATGTAAAGCATTGGGGGTGGGGGTGGGGTTGTTGTGATGACATCACAATGTCCACACGTGTTCCTGTCCCAAGCCTCACACGTCATAACACACCTTTTTACTAGCACCTATGGCAACACGTTTTACTGGTTTGGCAGACTTAGAATTCTCTCTTTAGAGTTCTCTAGTTCCCAGATTTCCATGTAAAATCTAGAAACTGGTGAACTCTAAAGAGAATTCTGACTCTACCAAACCATAAGATTTGTTACTGTAGGCGTGTTTACACTTACCTTGGAGTTTTGTTGCAGTTTGCGCATGTTGTGCACCGTTGCAAGATCAGTGTACGAACTTCCGTGTCATCACTGCATTTCTGCCTGCTGTTGGTGGTTGAGGGTTATACCGTCTCTCAATGTGAATGGAAATTAAAAAGCAAGTGGGGGTGCAAAGGTATCAAAGCTGTTGTGGTCACTTTGTACATGTCTAAAACCTACTGGATGTTCAGTCCATCAGCGTGGTTACAGGTAAGGCAGTGTAGGACGGGAACACTACGGGATGGCACGGTGTGTCATAGGGCTGTACCATTGCAGTTGGAGTAGCATGTTTACATGCCAGCCAAAACGGCCTGCAACAGTACATGATCCCATAAAAACAGGGATTGTCCTGTTCTTCATCACTGGGTCATCAGAGCTGTCTAATGCTGCCCTTGCCATTTACACTGTCAGACCTGCAGTGATGTGACTGATCAGCACCTCTCGCAATGGTGTAGATCGGCTAGTGTCAATGGGGTTTATAGATGTTAGAATGTGAGTGGTGAGCCAAAAATGTAGGGCATGCTGATTGTGCTTTCTGACAGCATCCCTACACGGCATTTTAAAGCCATTGCCTAGCCATTGATCGTTGATTTGCCAGGACCACACAGTCGAGGTCATGCAGCCTCAAAGGTTACCAGATCCAGATGGAGCAATGTATGTATTAAATAGCATGCAGTGTTATGATCATGACACCTCCAGAGTGGCTCACTCAATCAGAACACTTGCCACATCCTGTAAAGACATCTGCTTCTGACTTGTTTAAGGCAGAAGCCTGGTCATCTAGTCATAGCTTTACCAAACACCGCAGATTAGGTGTCTTCAGATCTGCTGACATTATATTCAAATATAGTCTGTAAATCAGTCATGACAACCAACCCAATTTCCCCATCTCTAATGCATCTGGTGGCACAGCTTTTTCACACCTCATAGTCTACCACACTAATCTAAGGTATACATCAGCAAGCCTGTGAAGGGGAAATTACATCAGACTTATTGATTTATTTTTTTTTTTATACGGTTACCATTGTACTCCTGTACATTCCCACCAGATGTGTGGTCAGATGCCGTTAGATTTATGTGTGCCTTTTGCAGAAAAGATTTATTTGCAGATTTTCCCTGTATGGTCTGACAAAACATTTCACATTGTAATTTAAGTCTGATATCTGATCTTTTTTCTTTCTGCTTTATTGTTACATTATTGTTAACTTTAGTATTTTCTAATGTTTGTGCAAACTGCATCTCACCTCAGTCACTGAGCAACTGCAACATCATGGTGGACTCTGTCTGAAGTCTTTTCACTTCAGATATATGTTCTTCAGAGGCATCTGTGCATTTAGGTTCTGTGCCAACAAAGATGTCTGCTGAGGCTTTGTGTACAAAAATATTTTCTGGTTATTTGCACAACTTTTTATAACACCTAACTACTGTACTCACCTTACCCACATATAATGGATACACGCTTCTATTTCAAGAGAATCCCCAACCAGTTCTTTACCACCTAGCCTGCTTACAGCCTCTAATTGTACTCTCCTTTCAGCTGGCCTGTAGCTGAAAAACATAGGTCCTTGGTGATAGATGGGGTTACCTACTCCCTGCCTTTTCCTTAGAGCTGGTATCTTTTTCCATGATTCAAGGGTTAAACTAGATAAGTTTTTTTTTTTCATTTAGAACTGTGGCCTATTTGATCTTCTGAACTTTCTGATTCACTAACTAACCAGATATATGTTGTCTAGTTCCACAGAGTTTATTACTATCTTTGATTATAGAAGTTTTTATAACCCCACATAGTCGCACTTAACTTGAAAGCAGCTTTCATAATCCATGTTAATTACCCTCAGTCACTTCAACAATTGCTTTTTTGGGTCTTTCAAAACACTGAAAACCACATTGGTGCTGAAATAGTCTCTCTCTGTCTTTCAAACAACATGAAGTCTTGCTGTATTCTGACAATTGCAGTTAGCTCCAGCCTTTGAACTGCCCCGGAGACTATAGGGTTAAATTTCTATGCACGGAATAGAACGTTGAACTCGAGCTCGGTTGAAGACTCTGTCTGCAGTACTTTGAATCCAAACCATCAGATTCTTTACTCCGCTTCACTGAACAGTCACTCCGGAGATTTCTCCTGTTGCTCGGTTCAAAGACTCTGTTAAAGTGTCGGTTAAAGTCTCGGTTTTCCCAATTATTTTACCGCGATTCGGTTCACTCTGTCTGCAGTACAGCAAGTACTTAGATAGTGTTTTTGGATTGTAGAAATTGTAAAAGTCCCAGTCGGTTCGGTTGAACCTATCCTTTAGGTCTTTTGATTTAGCCATTTTACTGTGTGGTTACCGACTCTTATCGGTTTTAAAAAAAATTTGTTTTTAGCGTTTTTTTCAAACACCCAAAACACGGTTAGAAACCGATAAGAGAGTCTTGCCTGGCAGTTGCCGAAAAAAGAGTACGTTTGGTTAGGTTGGCCATGTCTGAGAAACCAAAGGAAAAAACTGGGCCCACTGGGTTTCAACACTGCAGTGAGTGTGGGGAGGTATTTGCTAAGGCTGATCCCCACGCCACCTGTGTTTACTGTCTGGGGTTTGACCACCTCAATTCAGACTACCAAATATGTAAGAATTTTCACAAGTCTACTCTGGATAAGAGATTAGGTAGACTTAGGGAGAAGGAGGCCGAGAAATCCGCTAACCTGGAAGGCCAGCCCAGTTTGGTTACCACCAAACCAGAAGGGGTGCCCTCTGACTAGGGCGATACTTCTTCGGGCAAGAGGAGAGCTGATCCTGAGGGGTCAGTTCCTACAAAAAAGAAAAGAAAGGAAAAATCTGCTGGTTCGGATCCAGAACTCCATGTTCCAACCGCGGAACAAATTGCCCGAGCGATTCGGATTGTGGAATCACTTCATCCGGTTCTGACTGATCCGGTCCCGGTTGGTAGGGGTTCGGATCGGTCGGTTCCTCCGGTTCAGGATTATGCCCATGAAGATTTTTATGAACTGGATTTTGAGGAGAGGGACTATGAACAATGTGAGGATTATGATGATGAGTGCTTAGAAAGTCTGGTTGTTCCTATAGAACCGGACTTCTCCCCAGACAGACCTTCTGGTGTTTCCCCTCCTAGGCTCTCTGAGTCCCCTCCCCACTTTGTGTTTTACAGGAAAGTGGCAGAAACCCTCCAGCTTCCTATGGAGGAGGCTGTGCAGGATCAAGAAGAGCCTGACTTCATTGAAATGATGGACATCCCAGAGTCTAAGAGACTGTCTCTTCCCCTTCATAAGTCTTTTGGGAAGCAGACTCAAAACATTCTAAAGTCTCCTAACTCTATACCTCCTGTGGATAGAAGGATGGACAAGAGGTATACTCTGTCAGGCTCTGATACAGAGTTTCTTTACCAGCAGTGCAGCCAGTGGCTTCACACCCCCCAGATAAAGACTCCAGGAAGTTGGATGCCATGGCAAAGAAGCAGTATATGGCATCCTCTTTGGGACTCAGGCAGGCTACTTATATGGCCTATACAGCCTGTTACCAGAAGTCCAGATGGGACACTGTACTGGCACTGGCTAAGTAGGCTTCCCCCCAGCTGGCCAAGGAGCTGGAGGGGGTGGCTGCTGATTGGATCGAGCCATCCAAGGTTCAGTTTCATGCTGCTGTGGACTCCAATGATGTGTCATCAAGAGTCATGGCTACATCTGTGGCTCTTCGGAGAATGGCTTGGCTCAGATGTACTAGCCTTTCACAGGACACCCAGGCTAAGGCCATGGATTTCCCTGTGGTGGGTAATTCTTTGTTTGGGGAGCAGACAGAGAATTACATGAAGAAAATGGATGAATACAGGACCACTTACAGGAGTGCACAGGCCAAGGAAAGGCAGGCAGCTCCTCAAAGGCAGCAAGCCAGGGGCAGGGGTAGGCCTTTTCACAGGCGTTTCTACCAAGCGCAGACCTCTTCTCCCTTTTCCCAGAGGGGGTTCTTTAGAGGGAGAGGCAGAAGGGGGATGAGCAGAGCTGCATCCACCCCTCAGTCTAAGGCTCCTGCCAAGCAGACGCCCTGAGGTGTCAGCCCGGGTCGACTCCCCCGTACGAGTAGGAGGCAGGCTGGCTTACTTTGTCCAGGTCTGGAAGTCTGTTACTTTAGACAAATGGGTCCTGGAAGTGGTAAGCCAGGGACTGGCCCTCAGCTTCAAAACATTTCCAAAGCTGAGGCCCAGATCTTTTCCACCTGCAAGCACCTCCGAATCTCTTGCCTTGCAAGCAGATGTTTCATCTCTGTTGGCTCTAAGGGCCATAGAGAGGGTGCCTTACCTACACGGGGCCAAGGTCTGTACTCCAGGTACTTCCTTACCCCAAAAAAGACGGGAGTAGTCGATCCATCTTGGATTTAAGATATCTGAACAAGCATCTGTTAAAACCAAAGTTCAAAATGGTGACTCTGGGAATAATTCTTCCCTCTCTAAGGCCAGGGGACTGGCTAGCCTCCCTGAACCTCAAAGATGCCTATTTCCACATTCCCGTCAGGTGCTTCCACAGAAAGTACCTCAGGTTCGAATTGCCTTCAGGCCATTATCAGTTCAGAGCAATGCCCTTTGGCCTAACATCAGCTCAAGGGTGTTCACAAAGTGCCTGGCAGTAGTGGTGGCCTTTTTAAGAAGGAAGAAGATTACAGTGTTTCCATATCTGGATGACTGGCTCATTGTGGGACAGTCCCCAGACCAAGTCAAGTCAGACCTCCAAGTGGCCCAGCAAGTGCTCACTTCCTTGGGGTTTCTTCTCAAACTTTCCAAGTCAGTTGTTGAACCTGTACAGCTTCTCACTTTTATAGGAGCAGAGCTGGATACAGTCAAGGCAAGAGCTTTTCTTCCCATACAGAGGGTTACAGCCATTTCAGAGCTGGCCTCCTCTTTCTGCCTTCTGGTCTCTCGACCAGCAAGGCACTTCCTTCAGCTTCTGGGTCACATGACAGCTTCTACAGCAGTGGTCCAAGGAGCCAGGTTTCAAATGAGGGACAGTCAGCTCCATCTAAGGTCCTTTTGGTCCCAAAAGAAAGATTCTCTTACCAAACTATTTACAGTGACGCAGACTCTGATCCAGGCACTTCAGTGGTGGCAGGATCAGGACAATCTCAGGCAAGGGGTTCCTTTCGTCAATCAGCCCCACTCTTTGGTCCTTACCACAGATGCTTCTCTGTTGGGGTGGTGAGCCCATCTCGGGGCTCTCACAGCCCAGGGACAGTGGTCCCATCAAGAATCCCTCCTGCATATCAATCTTTTGGAGCTCAGGGCAGTGTTCCTGGCTATGCAAGCCTTCTCTCAGTCAGTGCAGAACAAGGTGGTACAGGTCAGGACAGACAACACCACCACCATGTGGCACATCAACAAGCAGGGAGGCACTCGGTCCATGGCCTTGTGCACGGAAGCCATGAAACTATGGTCTCTGGCTTACTCTCTGCAGACATCCTTAGTTGCAGTCCACCTTCTGGAAAAGGACAATGTGATAGCAGATGCACTGAGCAGAATCTCCCAGGGCCATCACAAATGGTCTCTGGATTTCCTGGTGCTAGAAGTGATTTGTTCCAGGTGGGGTACTCCAGAGATAGATCTCTTTGCAGCCCCGGACAATCACCAACTTCCTCTGTTTTGTTGCAGACCTCCAGTACTAGGCTCAGTCCCTCTGGATGCTCTGGTTCTGAACTGAGAAGGGAAATTCCTCTATGCCTTCCCTCCTTTTCCTCTGTTGTTCAGAGTTCTGGTCAAAATGAGGTCACAATCCTGCAAACTAATTCTGATTGCTCCAGACTGGGCCAGGCAGCCATGGTATCCCCTGCTGCTGTCCCTAGCAGTCCATCTTCCCCTGTCTCTCCCCAGGAAGTGCAATCTGTTAACCTCACCTCAGGGGATGATTTGGTACCCCAATCTTCAGTCCCTCAATCTCAAGGCGTGGCTCTTGAAGAGTTAGAATATGCAGATTTGCATCTGTCCCATGGGGTTCTGGACATTCTCAAAGCCTCTCGAAAGTCTTCCACCAGAAAAACTTACAACTCCAAATGGAAAAGATTCTGCATTTGGTGTTCCAACAAGCATATATCCCCAGACACTGCTGAATTGTCTACAGTTCTGGATTATATGGTTCATCTTAATGGTCTAGGCCTTAGACCAGCTACTCTCAAGGTACATTTGTCAGCTGTTTCTGCTTTTCTGTCAGTGGGACAGCCTTCCTCTCTGTCGTCTCATCCTGTATTCTGTAAATTTTTCAAAGGATTGCTTCATACAATCCTCCTTTTGGGGATCCTGCTCCTGCCTGGGATTTGAATGTCTGCATTGCTCAGCTTATGCAACCCCCTTTTGAGCCTATGTCCTCAGCAGAGCTCAAGTACTTGACTTGAAAAACTGTGTTTTTGGTTACTGTTAGCTCTGCCAGACGTATCAGTGAATTGCAAGCTCTGTCAGTTGAACCAGACTTCATCTCATTTCATAGGGACAAGGTAGTCCTTAGAACCAATAGGAGGTTCCTACCCAAAGTGGTTTCTGATTTCCACTTGAACCAATCCATGTCTCTTCCTGTGTTCTTCACTGATCATACTTCCTCAGGAGAGTGACAGTTACACAGTTTAGATGTTAAAACAGCCCTTAGTTACTACATAGAACGTACAAAGGGTCACAGGTTTGACTCCCTCCAGTTGTTCCTCACTTATGGGGAAGTAGGTAAGGGCAAACCTGCCACCAAGAGAACTATTGCCAGGTGGATTGTGTCCTGTATCCAATTCTGTTATGAGAAACTGGGAAAAATTCCTCCCTCAGGCCTGAGGGCTCATTCCACTAGAGGTACAGCTGCATCTCTGGCTGCGGCCAGGGATATTCCCTTGTTAAAAATTTGGCAAGCAGGAAAACAGTTCATACCTTCACCAAGCATTACTCCCTGGATATCCAAGCTCGGAGTGATGCTAGATTTGGCTCAGCAGTGCTTCAGAGCCTATGCCCAAAGTAGGTTTTGTCCCTCCTCCTTGGAGGTACTGCTTGGTAGTCTGCAATTGTCAGAATACAGCAAGACTTCGTGTTGTTTGAAGAAAAAATGACTCACCTTAGTAATTGTGTTTCTTCTAATGGAGTCTTGCTGTATTCTGACTTCCTCCCTGCCTCCCCTCTTAGAACCTGTTTTGGGGAAGTGGGTGGGCAGGTGCTGTGTTGCACCCCAGGGGTGTCTTCAGCACACTTCCTGTTGGGTGCTTTAGTTTGGTTATTAAGAATTTGTTATGCTTTATTACCTGGTTTTTGTTTGGTTTTTGGGTTTCCTGACTTGAGTCTTCCTTTGGGAACCTAGACCGTTAGTTGCCAGTTGGCTAGTAGAAATGTTACAATTTCCACATTCTGATAGGTCAGTGAGTATTTAGCTCGTAAGAATCTGACGGTTTGGATTCAAAGTGCTACAGACAGAGTCTTCAACCGAGCTCGAGCTCAACGTTCTATGCCCTGCATAGAAATTTAACCCTATACTCTCCAGGGCAGTTCAAAGGCTGGTGCTAACTGCAATTTTCAGAATACAGCAAGGCTCCATTAGAAGAAACACAATTACTAAGGTGAGTAATTTTTTCTTCCATACCGGCCCTATTTTATTTATTTATTAGGAAAGTCGGAAGTACATCCCCATGTTCACAAATATGTTTTTTCCCCCAGTTCTGTAGCCATGGTCTGTGACCATATCAGTTCTCAGATGTGATGCATCATATAGTTAAAAAAAAAAACAGGAAAATGAATCTGTCAGATCAGCAGTATACAGCCTTGCCATATAGGGACACAAGCTTACTATACAGACCCAAAACTTTACATGGCACTTGGAAATAGGGTAATACTTTCAGAAATAACTGTGAGTATTCACATTTAAAGCAGTGAGAGTGAAACTTTGGGCAATGGCAGATCCACATAAAAGAAGTTTGTTCTGAGAATAGTGCCTGATAAATGTATGTCCTTTATGACTCTCAAGTGCTCCAAATCATAGTCATTTGTCTGAAGCAGATGTTAATTTGCATTCTACTATATTTTGGAGTTCATAGAAACTCGGTAATAAATTGCATAATTTTATTTTATCAAATGTTCAGTGGGGTTTATTATTGTAATATGTTACAGCAGTTTTGAGAAACATTCCAATCAGTATACTGCAGAAAATAATTTATGTTCAAAGGAATATGGTAAGCTAATTGTTACCTTTTGGGTCACACCATCAATTTGTGTACAATATATAGTCATATCAGATTCAGAAATGTAGAATTTAATGAAGACGTCCTGTTAAAGTATTGATATCTAGAAGTAAATTATGGTGTGTTTGATGTGTGTTAAAGAGCAAAAGTCCAAGGACTTTGAATAGAACTTTAAATAAAATTTTAATTAGGTTACATCCCTGTGGTCCAATATATCTTTCAACAGCATGCCCATAAAACTTTATTAAAGCTTCAAACAAATTATTTCTTTTCTTTTTAAGTTTTTTTCCTGTTCCTTGGAGCCTAACTTTCCAGCATTCATTCTTCTTGTTTCAAATCTTAGTTCACTACAAGATATTTTAGTGTGATTGTTACTGTTTGATGTGTGGCTTGGATAGCATTCAGTGTCAAGAAGGCTCTGAGCTCAACTTGAGGTTATTCTTGTAATACAGAAGTGATTTTTCTGTAAATCATATTGTTTTCCATGAACCACAAATTGCTTTTCTGAATAAAAGCTGAAACAATTAATAACCATGTAAAATGTAGGAATTCCTGTAAATCTGCACACTGTGGTTTGGTTTATGTGGAAGACTGACATATTATATGTACTGTAAATGGGAGTTAGCAAATCTCATTATTGAATTTTATTACAAGAATGAAAATAAGTATCTTAAAGCAGCAGTGCAAAGAAAAGTGTTCTTCCAAAAAGCTAGTTTCAGTTACAGTTAAGGAAAATAGCATACTTGTCAAATGTACTTGTCTAGGTACCTCCTGTGCTGTGCGACATGTCTTTTTTTATTTTTTCAATCCTAACTCTTGCCAGGTCTGCAATATTATTTCTGTGCAGAATGTGGTGGCCATCTTTTTTATTGAGAAAAGAAATCAGTTAAAACATTTATAAAATACTCAAATTTTAGAAACAGAAAGATAGACAATAACAGCAGAAAAAGACCAAAGGTTAATCCAGTTGGCCCAAGTTCCCTATAACTAGTGGTTAAATTGGAAATGTTGATGTGGGGAAACTCTCACATCTAGATTTCTAGGTGGTAGAACAGTCATTTCTAGGTGGTGGAACTCTCATATAGTAGTCAGTAGAGAAAGATGATAGAGGTGGTGGGACTGTCAGACAATTTTTTAAAAGGTGGTGAAACTAGGTTCCTGTCAGCTCCTGCCCAATTTAACCCCTGCCTATAACCCTGGAACCTTCCCTGGAACCTAATGTTCCTCCAGGGTACTAACCCTCCTCATCCTTTCCCCGTTCTCCTCCCTGGTCCTATAGAACCATAGACGTCCTCTCCCCATTCTCCTCCCTTGTCTTATAGAAACATCGCATTTTAGTGGAATTAGAGAATTGTACCACCAAATGAAACTGGAAGATGCCTGGAATCATTTTTAGTGAAAAAAGTAGGGTCAAGTGTTTTACCCAGTTTTGTTGCACTGCTACTTTACTGTACAAAAATGCTTTATAACATGACTGGAATATATTGTAGTTACATTCGTACATACACTGTGTGTAATATCAGCCACACAATAGTGTAATATTTACTATATTGTGTTTAGCTCCATTCTTAATAGCATACTTAGAATGTTGATTAGTAAAAATACATTATGTTGTGATCGGAGAATACCACATGTTTGATCTTTGAATTGTTATTCTTAAATATTGTGGAGTATTTCTCTGCAACACCTAACAAGTTTTTAAAGAATACCTCCCTTACTTAACCCCGTGCTATGGAGGTAATTTGGTGTCTTGCAGACCTGTCAAATTATTTTTTACAATTATTCCTTCCCTTTTATTTCTACTGGCAAAATCTACAAGCTGGTAGAAAAAAAAAATAATTAGCTACTCCCAATATTGCTGAGGCTTGGAGTCAGAGTGGGTCAGTCAGTGCATCCTGCAGATTCTGGCATTTTAAATTACCTGAACAATACCTGAAGCGATCTCTGGACCTAATTAACATCCTGCCTAATTAATGTCAGGGCTAAATATACGAATCTTCAGACAGAGTCAGATGTGGTTTATTTATATTTGGTAAGCTGACCAAACTTGCTACCTTCCCTTCAAAAAAAAAAAAAAAGCAGAATCTTCTGCTTTTCTTCCTAAGTGGTGTAACTCTTTATTTTTTCTATCACATAATCAATGCAGTGCTGAATGAGTTCATTTTAATGCACTCAATCATGCCTCTAATGTTCGTAGCTTACGGGCGCAAGCATCAGTAATGCAGGAATGTTATATGGCTTCAGTTTGGGCCATTTCATAAAATATTCATGGAATCAAAAATGTGCATCAAAATAGCGGCTGGGAGAATTACATTCATGTGGCTGCTGTTGTGGCAGCTTCACATTTAAGCATATTGGTGTTGGTATATTTTAGGTGATTCTGCTTTTTTTCAGACTGTATGAAACATGTAAATATTCTTGTAGGAAAAATATATTTTTCTGATAGTCATAAAGAGATGTTCCATTAGCATAGATATTTAAATGATTTGCAAAATAAATCATAAAAACAGCTTAAACGGCCTCATTATACCATACTCAGTATGAAGCATGTTGTCTTTAAGATACATGGGTGTATTTTCCTTAGACTTGTCTTTCTTCTGCAAGTTTTTGAAGGTAATAGTTCTGTTCACATGCATGTGTTGTGAGAGTGTGAATCAGCAGTGCACCATCAGAAATGTTTAAAATCTTTGTAGATTTAGACTTTTTATATAATATTTTATAAGGGCCTAAATTAGTTGCGTCTTTAAAAAGGAGGGTGTAAATGAAAGTTGCTTTTGCCAAGATAGCTACAACTAGGCATTCAAAACACAAAATTACAGCAAGAAAGAAATACAGTAGAGGTGTGTTAAACACATAGTTTCAGTGCACCCTGAATTTATTATTTTTCTAGGATTATCATTTTATCCATTATCATTAGAGTTTTTATGGCAGTAGGAAAACTGAGTGTACAACAAATATTTATTTAATACTTGTTATTATTTATATTTTTTCTAAAACTGCTATATTCTACCATTTTGTAGCTTTTTTTGTTCCATTAACAAGTCATTTATTTTCAAAATGTATTAACTGAGGACAAATTCACCCTTGTAACCATCCCCCATCCCTCCTGTCTGCTACCTGAGCACATTGTTGTATCCAACCTTAGCCTCAAGGAGCAAAGGTGGTGATCTCACCTAAAATTCCACCAACTCTTGCTTGTGACTTGGCTTAAGGGGATGCTGTCCAAGTCCTCCCTCCATTGAGAGTGAGTGCATCCACGACATGTCCAGTCCACCCTTCGCAGACAGACCTAGTGAGTGAGAGATTCAAGGCACCACTAAGCCCAGTGTGGCAGTGCAGTGCACAAGCACTGAGTCACTGGACCAATGACTGGTCTATTCTATGATCAAGTATTCATAAGAGAATTTACTTACTCATAAACTTGAAGGCACAACAGGGTGTGGGTCATTGTAGGGAATTACCCATGCCTTGGGTGGTGTGCTTTGTGCATTAAAGGGGAACAGTCAGCTCTAAGGGCTCCACACCCAACAGTGGGGTTGCCCCCAATTTGTATTTTGTGTGCCATTTTTTTTTTTACTTATTGTTTACTGCAGAATAGTAGATTGTATCAGGCTGATTCTGCTGACTTTTAATATGACATTTGCTGTGACCCAAAATTTCAGAATCCCCTGCAGCTGATGTCAGAGCTTGGCAGCAGCAGTGGGAGATGCAGTAGCCTTCAGTGCATGTTGGAGCTTTTATATTTATTTATTTAGCTTTTGTTGACCAGGTAAGTACACTAGACAAGTTATATGCCTATTTTCAGGTACGACCAGACAGAGTACAATGAGATACAGTTTCATACAGAGGACAACATGACACAAGTTGGGCAGTATACAGAGTCAAAAAAGAAGCATGTGAACATAACCAGTAGACTGTAAGCACAGTTAAGATATGTACAGGAATATATATACATAGAGACACCAAGGCTAAGAACAGTACAGTTTTACAAGGTATACATGGCTCTGAGCCACAAACAGAGCTCATATCAGATGTTTGTCTGTCTGCTATTCTCTCAGGGTTAAGTACAGTCCTATGCGAATGCTCTTAGCCCCAGGAGGACAGCAGGACCAGCAAACAAAAAGAATTCAGGGCTTATAATAACATGTACTGCAGGCTGTTGAATCTCCCGATGCTGCAAACCCAGCTCTGACATGAGCTGCAGGGGATTCTGTTATTTCTGGTTATTGCAAATGCAGCCTGGGAGTCAGCAGAATTAGCTTAATACAGTCTACTGTGTGTGACAGGGAGCTCCTGCCACTCTTGAGGACTGACCGTGTCTTAAATCTGTTGCAACAGTTCTTCTATTTCTAAGCCTAATCTATCCTTTACTATTTTTAGTCCATAAGGTTTGCCCCCTATGGACACCCCCTTCTCTCTGCCTTGACTATGCTGTAGTGTCCTCTTTAATTTTCCTTTTCCCTCTCAGGTCCTCATACAGTGAGGTTATTGTGGTGACCAACAGGTGGTGTAAAACAGGTTGTGTTTATCATTGTTGGATTTAGCATGTAATAGAACTACGTCATAAAATACCTTGATGTATATGCCTTATGTTTATGAAACCTGTAAATGTTGAAACTACCATGTCACTGGGTGTTTTTGATAATGGTAAAAAGTACTAGGTGACTATTATAGAAATTAAGTTAGTTGTGCTATTTAAAATGCATGTCAATTGCTGTAAACTGAACAAGTCTGAAATGTCATGGTTATTTGCATATATCCCATGATGCTTTGCATTATGGAAGTATGTATGGTGTTGTATTTCTTTGAAACTTGGTTTGTTGCCAGTGCCCTTTGGGGTAACCCTTTTCTCAGTGATTCTGCACTGAAGTTCTTTATTTTTAGCTTGTTTTCTTGTTTTTTCTTTTGGAGCCCTCACTACCCAAGCAAACAGGGCCCACATAGGGATGAAGGGTTTTCACTGAAAATTGTTTAGATCAGAGATTAGTGTCAGTAGGTGTTGGCTAAGTACAGAGAAAGGACATTCATAGTCTGTTGCTGCAAACTGATGTACTGAAGAAAGAATATGCCATTTCTGAAGGTTATTTCCTATATTTTGAATAAACATCACACAGAGATTGTGTGTTGAACTTAAAGTTTGGTGTCTGGTCCATCTGTTATCCCATAACCCTTCCACACTGTGCTGCAGTACACAGTTAATAAAAAACCAAAAAACATGTGTTTCTACACAGGCAGCAAACTAGGACCAACACTGCACTTGGGTGTGGTGCACCTAAAGCTGGCTGTTCCTCTTTAAATTACCCACGAAGAGGAACCACAAGAAAATGAAATCAAGCCATCGCACACACAGAAAAAGGCAAAACAAAAAAAATATATATAAATTGATAAAGCATTAAAGTGCACAATGTTGAGATGTTCTCCGCTTGCACTTTTTATCTGTATGCTAGATGGAGCACTTTAATAAATCTGCCCTTAAGCATAATCCTCAAGCTGAGAAAATTCCTTTTTCTGTATCTGCGAGTGTTCAGTTTTATTGTCTTGCACTTGCGGTTTTTGTTCCACTGGCATTGTTTTTCTCTGGAGTGGCCTTTTCTGTGTTGACTACTCATGAAGGGGGTAACTCCCACAATGACCCATGCCCTGGAATGCCTTATCGTAATTATAAAATGAATCCCAGTTTTAGAACTTTAAAAATGCTAAAAAGAAAAAAAATATCATTGCTGAACAAAATACAAGAGCAATGCAAGACTCTAGACCTGGGTTGTCACAAAAGTCAATAAAGTTCACCAATCACAGTGTTTTCCCAAACCATTTTAAAATTATTCATTTAGCTATTTTTTTTTAATTGAGTGTTGGTTTGAGTGAGTTCTGCTATGGGACCTTACTGACATTTCAACTCTTACCCTCCCAGAAAACCATCACAGTTATATATATAGTTACATATTTATATATATATATATATATATATATATATATATATACAGTGTATATTATGGTAGCACGGTAGTGCTACTATAGTTAGGGTTGAGTAACACTTTTGAGGTTAAAGGGTCAAATTTTGTACCTTAATAACTTTGCCACCGTTCAACAGATTTGCCTGAAATTTGGTATGCACAGTTGGGCATGGCAGATCTTGGTATCTGCTAAGTTTTGTACTGGTCGGATATACAGCTGTGGAGTTATTAAGCGACAACTAATTGCGCAGTTAACGCTCTTTTGCGATTTCTTTGCTCTCACCTACAGGTCGCACGGTTTGCACGACTGGTCTGAAAACTCCAGGTAACATGCAGCCAGGGTCCCTGATGTGCCTTTTGAAGATTTCGTGAAAAAATATTGAATGGTTCAAAAGTTATTCAAAAAATAAATTCCCATTATAAGTCGATGGGAAAAGTTAACAAAAAGTTCAACACTTTCGCAAATGCAGTTTTTACTTTCGCAAATGGCCCTTTTACTTTCGCAAATCCACCATTTTGTTTTCAGTTGGTGATCAGAAAAATGCTTGCCATTTAAATTTGGGACCCTCTAGCAACACAGTTATTTTTGTGTTTACCTAGTTGGACCCTGAGGATGCTAGGCGTGTCTTTATTTTGAGGTTAAACACCCTAGAAATATATTTTTCAAGTTTCTGGAAAAAGTGCTTTCACAAAGTATTGTCGCACTGACGAAAGTGTCGCAAATTTTTGTGAAAGCTTTCGCAAATTGAGACACTACTTTTCCAGGCTATGGCAAAATGACAGCAATTCTTTGCCACCCTGCTGCAAAAGAGCGGTTTGGTCTTTTGGGCTGCAATTTGGTGGGAACGCAGCCAACATCTCACAGATGTGCCTTTCAGTGTTTTAGTGAAAAAATGTTACAGGGCGACAAAGATACGGCACTCCAAAGTTGACACATTTTCCCATAGGATAACATTACGGCGTCAGCCGCATTACAGGAATCCTTTGCCGCCCTGCTGCAAAATAACGGTTTGGTCTTTTCGGCTGAAATTTGGAGAGAAGAAAGCCAACATCCCACTGATGTGCCTTTTGGTGGTTTGGTGAAAAAATATTACAGGATGGCACAGTGATGGCACTCTGAAGTTAACGCTTTTTCCCATTGGATAACATTACGGCACCCGTCACGCCTTTCGGGGCCCGTATCTCGGAAACAGTGCGAGATACGGACTTTTCGTCGCAAACATGCTTAGCCCCCTGATCAGGGCTAGGTACAAAACTAGCCAGGAAAGTCATAATTCATATGAAATTTACATTTTTTTCTACGTCGTATGGTTCCTGAGATATAAGCAATTTAATATTTCAAGTACTCATTTTCTGCTCCGAGGCCCATTGTTATGTATACATTCTTTGTTTTCACTGTGTTTTCCAATGCATTTTTGGGGGAAAAGAAGGGTGTGCCCTTTTGTTATTGTACCAGTTAACGTTTCCAGTTATGTTTCTGTTATCGTTTGTGGCACCATTACCATCTACGCCAACGTGTGTGTTACGGTTTGTGTTTTCACTTGCGTTTGCATTTCTGTGTTGTGTGCCGTTATTGTTGCTGTTACCATTACCAGTTTCATTTGCAATTGCGGTACCATCCACGTGCATTATGGTTTGCGTTTTCATACGCGCTTGCATTTCTGTTTTGTTTCTGTTTCCTTTGGCATTATTATTGCTGTTACTGTTACCATTTGCGTTTACAACTGCGGTACCATGACCATGCATGTAACGGTTTGCTTTTCTGTACTCGCTTGCATTTGATTTCTCTTTCCTTTGGCATTATTGTTGCTGTTACCGTTACCATTTGCGTTAACAATTGCGGTTCCGTGACCATGCACATTACGGTTTGCGTTTCCGTATGCGCCTCCAGTCCCGTTTCCTTTTTTGTTTCCTTTGGCATTATTCTTCATGTTAACTTTACCATTTGCATTTACTATTGTGGTACCGTGCCTATGCGTGCCCACCGCTGCATTACTTTCACTATTTGTCGTCATCATTCTCAAAAAGAAGGGAAATTAGAGGCAAAAAACTCTGTTTAATGCATCAGTTAGGGTTGTTCCACAGCGACAAAGTGAGGAAATTCAGTGTTAGGGTTGAAAACCCCTGGACCCCAGCCCACCCCAACCAGCATGGGGTGTGCGTTGGGGTCGTCGGTCCTAACTCTCACCCCATTCTCCTATACCTCTGCTTCTTTTACACATGTGATGGGGTGAGAGTTAGGGCCGATAACCCCAATGCACACCCCAATGCCGGTTGGGGGTGGGCTGAGGTTCAAGGGGGGTTTTCAACCCTAACACTGAATTTCCTCACTTTTGTCGCTGTGGAACAACCCTAACTGATACATTAAACAGTTTTTTGCCTCATGTATATAGTGCTCTACCAGTTGAAGCATCAGGCCAACTGATGAGTCAGAGCTGTCTGTGGTTATGTTTTTCAGATTGCAAGTCCTGCAGCTTGGAATATTACAGTTAGAAAGAAACTGTTCTGATGGTATTAGTCACCAGTGGGTATTTAAAACACAAAATGTTGAAGAAAATAACGTGGCATAACTGGTTATTGAAACCACTGAATACTAATGTGGTGCTGTACCAGCTAAGCAATCAGGCTTTGTGGTGAATGTACCACGGCCACCTGCTTTCTTACACTGACAAGCCACAGGAAGCCCAGGGTTAACCAGCTGGTTTTTGACACCTAGCAGTGGCTGATACTGTACAGTTTCCTTTCATCCAAAATGTTGCTGGGTTTGCAGTATGAGAAAGGAATTGATCATGTGACGTTGAGACTCGTCTGTACAGTGCTCTGAACCTCAGTGAAAGGGTGCTCAACAAATACACTTTTACGTACATACTTACAGTTGAACTAATAGCTCTGTTGGCAAAGCACCAGGTTGGTATTCTCGGGGCCTTGGCTTTTGTACCAGTTACATACATTATTTCATTCTCAATACAAATAATTTTTAAAAATCTATTATTACTTTATATTTTACTAGGTCAAGGGATGCTACTTCAGCTTACTTCAATGGCTGCATTTTACACACCAAGCTACCTTTCTAAGAGTGCTTCCTGGTAAAGTAATGTGTCAAAAAGACATTTTGTCATGGAGTCATAAGAAGCTGAAATGAGATCCTATGGCCTCTTTACAAAGATGCAAGGTGATGTAAGCAAAAGGACCCCTCCAATCTGCATTTAAAAGCCCCACCGTTTTTGTACAGTGAAAGAGTAATTTGCTTAGTATTGTCTATCAATCCATTGACCAGCCATAAAATACATTTTCAGGAACGATCAAAACTAAATGATTGTGCCACCCAGGGGCTATCCGATGAATCAATAGTTGTATGGTTTTCCTCAGTGGTATAACAACAAGTTAATAAAAAATATATAAATATTGTATTGTATTCCTTTATTCCCCTTTGCTTTTTAAATAACTAGTATGTCTAAGAGTTAGAATGGTTATAATGCTTGATGAGTGTACATTTAGTAATATTGTCATCAACGGTAGCTCTGTGAGGCTGCACATTCTCATAATAGTAAGCAATATGCTTTTTTTTTTTTAATTAATTGATGTATAGTGATAGTAAAATAAAAGCACAAAAGCTAGGTTTCAAAAATATTCATGATATTCTAGTGCTCTGTCATTACTGTTGATATTCAGAATATTCCAAGCTCAGTCAGTAGGGGGGCCAGTTGTGTTCCTCCTACAGTACTAAACAGTAGTCCTAACATGAAATTATTGATCACATTTAGTTGTCAAATTTACAACTGTAACTTACTGTATCATGTTCTGTTTCATCTACTAGTATTTATATTACTGTTTTATCCCAATCTGCCTCTTAGAAGAAAATTGCCTAATTGTGTTAATAAATCTATGGCCTTTATTTTTTTTCTTGTCATTGTGATTTAGACTGGAAACATTACCCTCAGATGGTCTTATTCACATAATTTTTATTCAAGCAGTTAGCTACTGGTATTGGAGGTTGGCTCCACTGTTATTTCCTTCACTGGCCTGGTTTACACAATAATTTGCTTTGCACAGCTAAGTAAAACCAAGCAGCAAAGGAAATAGAAATCCTCTTTATACATCAGTGTTCTCAGCTCACATTAGTGGGAAACCATATTTTGCAAAACTGGGAGAAATAGCACCGCAGCAGTAATCACCTCATCTAATTTATGTTGATGTTGAAAGGAATACAGTATGGTCCCTTGCCTCTTAAGATGTTTGAGAGACATGCATTTAATTCCTCATACCAAACACATTAAGGTTGAACCTGTGTAGCTAAAAATTGAGAATGTACTCATGAATGGTAAGAAATGTAAACAGGATTGCTGACAATGGCTAACATGCTTTGAGAGTTCTTCTCTGGGTTATTAGTGATATTATTTTTAATTTAAACTTCCATATACAGAAATTACTGTGCTGCAGACTTCCTCAATATGCTTTACGGCAAATGCAATAAAAGAGAGTATTTGATTTTATTTAAGCTGAAAATTATGGCTAGAGCATTATAAGTGCCTTGTATAACAACACAGATTCTATTTGTGAATAACTTGTACATTGTAGGTCAGCTGGAGAAAGCTGCTGAACATTATGAAGCATTCCATCATCTGACAGTGGGTCGGATATGGAAGGATGAGACAGGCTGCACGCACCACTCACTGGCTTGTGAGAATCTCTGGAGGATTTACACATTACTAGCAGACAAAATGCTTGAAAATAAAGAATACCAACAGGCCATCAAAACTCTAATAAAAGCCTTTGAAATGGCAAAAGAAGGTGGGTGGAAAATAACACTCTCAGATTTTTTTTTTCTTTAATGTGCAGGCCCTGATTTTCCCTAGAGTAAACTAAAAATCATCATGTGTTTGACTGGGTGATTATTTTTTGTGAATTTTCAAGACAAATGCCATCAATATACCCCTAGATCTTACCATAAAACAGATGTGCCTTTGTGCTGATACAGTGAAATCCATTAGCTGCTTAAAAGCTATACCTGCGGAAAATTTGTCCTTTTGGTGTGTGTGTTGGGGGTGGGGGGGGTGCTGGGGCTGTGACTGTATAGAAACCCTGGCTCACTCAACGGTTAAAAACTGCTCTCTGCGTCAGCCGGGATGGTTGGGGGAATTCATGTTTTCTGAGGTCACTGCCATATCACTCACAGCATGTCACTGTTTTCTTTTATACTTCAGTGCTGAACAATGACAGACAGTCTGCCTAAATGGCAGGTAGTTTCAAAACAGGACATGAAACAGTGATAACTGCCAATTGGTTGTCTTCTAAACATGAAGTGATCTAACCTATCATGTTGAATGAAATCAGTTCAGTTGAGTTTGTCATGATTATTCAAATGTTTTCTCTTACAAACAAATGGAATACTAATTTAGGAGATATTTCTGAGCTCCAAATGTCCTCACAAAATGTGCCACAGGTCCAAGGTAATTGCATGAAAATA
The DNA here is from genome assembly GCA_016271365.2 of Neoceratodus forsteri. Taxonomy (NCBI): domain Eukaryota; kingdom Metazoa; phylum Chordata; order Ceratodontiformes; family Ceratodontidae; genus Neoceratodus; species Neoceratodus forsteri. Next base: position 140,584,127 of record CM057453.1, read on the forward strand.
ACATTTGGCTGACTGAAAAATAACAGGGATAATACAATTGCTTTCAGTAAGTATACTTGCGTTGTGGCCTCCTGTTTCTGTTTTTTAATTTACTTGTTATATTTCTATAAGTGGTATGACGTGAACCTAATAAAAATATGCCTACTGTTTTATGAGTGGTCTGTGGCATCAAGACATCACTAGTGGCGAAGCCACTCATGATGTCACAGGAGTCTTGGATCACAGGTTAAATGTCAGGCATATTGTTATTAGGCCATGTTGTATTTGAATCATGAAAAGGCATAGGTTTGTGTGTTAAAGTGGTAGAAAGTGCTGCTTTAAACAGAACTCACTAAGTCCTAGAAATAATTGATGTCAGGCTTCTATTTTTAAAAGGCCTACTGTGAAAATATTTACTTGTTTTGTGGCCTAAACTGGAATAGCTGCTTGTCTTATGACCTAGAGTGAGAATGTGATGATATATCAATGATGTATCAATCTGTGCCTTGGTTGTTTGGGCCCTTAACACGACTATTTAAACTGTGATTTGTAGAAAGTGTTTTGCCCCAAAACACACACAAAAAAAGGGCAAAACTTTGAGAGTCATAGGCTGCTGCTGAGTCCGCTAACCGCTCTCCTAAAAGAAAAATGTGGGGAAGTACCTCAGATGCTGGAAAGTGCGCATATTCAAGTACCTCTCCTCAAAGTAAATCTAAGGTGGCAGAAAAGCAGCAGTCTCTGATGAGAGAGACAGATAAAGCTGCCAAGCCATTATCTAGCTCAGAGAGTGAACACAGGGTGTCCGATAGGAACATACTAAGGAAGGTAAGGAGTGCGAGGAGCCAAGTTTGTCCATGCATGCTCCTGTAGTTTACATAGAATAGTATACAAGGACCTAGAAGGAGAGCTACATGTCTATGGGGAACTAGAAGAAGGGCTTCAGAAACAGAAAACTAGTGTAATAGCTAACAGACAAATAGTGTAATATTGTAATTTCACAAATGGTGTAGTAACTGTATAAGTCCAGAATAATGTGGGGAGTGGTGCAATGCAGTGGATGCAGGGCAGCCATATTCAGGCAGACCTTCTGGATGCTGAGGTACTGCCCTATCTGCAGGCATCTCTCTGGACTGTGGGAAGAGGTAGCCAGAGTAGTCCAACACTGCTGCTTCAAAGGATGCCAAGAACGATGAGCACTTGGACAACGGTGAGCTCGGGGAGGGTTAGGACAGTCAGGCAGAGGCACATCCCAAATCCTATTCCACTCCAGAACTCATATGCCGCTGGCAAATGGGACAACCAGACAGAGGTACCCAGAGAAGTGGAAGGGAAGGATGTGGAGGTCAACCGAGGAGGTGACCTCAGTGGGGAGAGCAGTGGGCTCCACAGCAGGAGAAGCAAATCCTGGTGGGGACTCCGTCGTATGGGGGATCAAACTAGGAACATGCGGGGGGGGGACAGGGAGTTGAGGTGCCTACCAGGTGCCACAGCATGGAGGGATGAGAGGAAGATCCTGGGGATCGCAGGGAAGGCAAGACGGGAGGAGAGTTGGATGTCATTATCCACCTAGGAACTAATGACCTGGCAAACAGGGAGCCTAAGGAAGTTCAGGAAGAGTTTAGAAAATTGGGGTGGGGTCTCAAGCAAGTAGCTACATCTGTCACCTTCTCAGAAGTACTACCTGTGAGAGGAATGGGAGAGCATAGGGGCACATGCACCAAGAACTTCAACACATGGTTGAAGAACTCGTGCTGTGAGGAACGGTTCGGATTCATTGGTGACTAGGGACCTACCTGGAGGGATGGGGGCTTGTTCAAGCCTGACAGCCTGCATCTATCCTGGAGGGGGATCCAAGCACTCAATGAACAGTTTAAATGCTACATGGACAAGCTTTTAAACTAGTCGGGGGTGGTGGTCAGCAAGGAGGGTACCTAATTGCCCACCCCCCATAGCTAGCAGTGGAACCAGAGTACAGGAGGAGAACATATCACTACAAAGCAGTGTGCAAAAGATGGAGATAGGCACCCAAGAGGTAGATATTCAGAAAAAGGACAGAATACAGCAGAAGGACAGACAGCAGGGAGAACCAGGGATGAAGGACAACCAGGGAAGGGACTGGTGTAGAACAGCAAAACGGACCAGGGAGGTCACATCATGGAAAGCCATGTGTGTCAATGCTTAGGAGCCTTAGCAACAAGATGGATGATCAAGAGGCTGCCATGGCACAGTTGGACCTGGACATTGTGGCCATCACGGAGACCTGGTGTAATGATAACCATGACTGAGAGATGGCCATACCTGGCTACAACATATTCAGAAGAGACAGGGCAAGCAGGAAGGGAGGAGGAGTGGCACTTCATGTGAAATATGGCATAAAGGCCACAGAGATCCAGGAGGAACAAAAAAGGGGGGGGTTACTGTGGATTAAGCTGGAAAGGAAAATGGGGCCAGCCATCCGCACAGGTGTTGTCTACAGACCACCAGCCCAGGAGGAAGAGACAGATAGGGAGTTAATGCTAGCCATCCAAAGGATGGCGGACAAGGGGGAGGTGGTGCTGGTTGGAAACTTCAGTATTCCAGCTGTGGACTGGAGCCTCCCAGCAGCATCAACTAGGAGCAGATTTATCCTGGACTCCCTTCAGGGTGCCTTCCTTAAGCCACTGGTCATGGAACCAACTCCTCGGCAGAAGGCAATACTGGACCTCGTGTTCACAAACAGGGACAGTGTAATGGGGTAACAGTGGGGGAGCACCTGGGGAACAGTGACCACCAGTCACTGTGGTTTGAAATCACAGAAGGAACAGAACCAAACCACACAAAAACATGTATTCTGGATTTTAGGAGGGCAGATTTCTGGAAAATGGAGCATGCTTGAAAGAGGCACTACTAGGAATGGGGAGGGAATCGGGGGGTGGAGGAACAGTGGGCAATATATAAAGCAGGGATTACAAGAGTAACACAATTATGCGTTAAGCAGGTTAGCACAGGGGAAAAGGAAGAGGAGGCCATTATGGTTTTCCAAGGAGGTAGTGGAGAAAGTGGAAACCAAAAGGATCGCATTCAGGCAATACAGCAAGACACAGGAAGAAAGGGCTGAGGTGGGAGAAGCTACCAGGAGAAGCAAAGGGGGGCAGGGAGGTCAGTAAGGAAGCCAAAGCTCAGACAGAAGAGTGCATCGCAAGATCAGTGGTTAGAGGGGATGAAACCTTTTACAGGTATTTAAGTGAAAAAAGAAGGGCAAAAGGAGGGATAGTGAGACTGAAGGGGAGGACGGGAGCAGCTTGGAGGATGACAAAAGTAAAGCTGACATACTGAACAGATATTTCTGCTCAGTCTTTACTGAGGAAGGGGAGGGTAATGGGCCAGAAGGGAGTACAAGGGGTGGGAAGGGCATGGAAATGGACACAAGTCCCTTACACGGGAAAGGGTCCTAAAGGAATTGAAGGAACAGAGTCGACAGCAATCGAGCCAGATGGGTGCACCCTAGGTCCTAAAGGAACTAAGAGAGGTGGTGGCTGAACATCTGGCAATCCTGTTTAGCCAATCACTGGAAACAGGGGAGGTACTCAAAGACTGGAGGACAGCAGATGTAGTCCCCTTATACAAAAGCGGGAACAAAGAGGAAGCAGGGAACTACAGACCAGTCAACCTGACCTCAGTAGTGGGGAAGATCATGGAAGCACTATTGAAGGAGAGATTGGTGGAACATCAGGTTGCCAGTGGACTACAGGACCCAAGGCCACATGGTTTCACCTGGGTGAAGTCATGTCAGACCAACCTCATTGAATTTTTCGGCTGGGTGGCAAGGGAGGTGGATCAGGGGAGGGTAGTGGATGTGGCCTATCTGGAATTCGGCAAGGCCTTTGAAACTGTGCTGCATAGAAGACTGTTAAACAAACTGGGGAATTTGGGAGTGGGCAGGAGAGTAGTACGGTGGGTAATTGGCTGGGTGGCAGGACACAGAGGGTGGTGATAAATGGCTGTCACTCCAAAGAGGGAAGAGTGACCATTGGGGTGCTGCGGGGATCAGTGCTGGGACTGGTCCTATTCAACATCTTAATCGGTGACATTGCGCAGGACCTAGAAGGCAGAATTTCCCAGTTCGCTGACGATGCAAAGCTCTGTAACAGAGTGGACATGCCAGAGTGTGTAGACAGAATGAGGAGGGACCTGCAGAAACTTAAAGAATGGTCAAGAGTTTGGTAATTGAAATTTAATGCAAAAAAGTGCAAAATAATGCATATGGGACACAAAAACCCTGGAACAACATAATTAGGGGTTAGGATATAGCATGCACCAAGCAGGAAAGAGACCTTGGGGTTATCATCTCTGATGACCACAAGGTAGGGAAACAATGTGACAAGGCAGCAGGTAAAGTCAGTAGGATGCTGGGATGCACAGGCAGAGGCATCACCAGCAGGAAAAGGGAGGTCATAATTCCACTATACAAGACACTAGTGAGGCTCCAGCTGAGGTACAACGTCCAGTTCTGAAGACCTTACCTGTGTAGGGACATAGACAGGGTGGACAAGGTTCAGTGGAGGGCAACAAATATGTCACAGGGATTGCATCACAAGTCCTGTGAGGACATGCTGAAGGACTTGGAATATGTACTCCCTGCAGGAGAAACGAGATATGATAGAGACATGCAAGTACCTTATTAGGAGGAACAGGAAAACACTATTTTCAGTGAAAAATATGTTCCAGGACTAGAGGGCATGGGATGAAGTTAGAGGGAGGGTGATTCAGAGGAAATATGAGGAAGAATTTCTTCACAGAAAGGGTGGTGGACAAGTGCATCACCCTGCCTGAGGAAGTGGTGGGGGCTGAAACAATCACTGGATTTAAGAATGCATGGGACAGACATAAGGGAATTCTGGAGGTCAGGGTTAAGGGGCAACAGACTTCTAGAAAAACTTAATGATCTTACGAGCTCAAATGGGCAGACTGGGTGAGCCATAGGCCCTTATCTACCGACAGTATCTATGTAATAATATTGCAATCTCTCTCCTGCAAATACGAAATTATGCAAAATTCTTTTAAATTCTCCTTTTGTTTTGCTAATAATTACTTCTTCAGGTAACTGATTCCAAGGATTTATCTACAGGTTACTCGAAGAAAGAAAAAATACTTTCTCCTTTGTGTATTGAACTTTTTACCAGTAATTTGTAGTGGATGACCTCTAGTTCCACATGTTATTCTTAAACTCTAGTTCTAGTTCAGTCATTAAATAGGGATATTGTATAATATCATATAAAAGTAATAGATCTCCTCTTAAACGTTGTGTTTCAAGTGACATCAAATTTAGAGATTGCAGTCTGTTCTCATATTGCACGTTGTGTAAACCATGTAAATATTTTGTGTAATTCCTCTCAACCCTCTCCAACTGCTTGCAATTGGATTTCTTATAAGGAAAGGGGGGGAACCTGATGCTAAGGATGGCAAAACAGAAAAAAAACTACAAATGCTCGGATGCCATCAACACCAGCTAAGAAAAAAGGAAAGTATCTGACTGCACGTCCCCCTGAAAGTGACCAGGAGTCAGCAGTTGAACAGAGCTGTGCACTCAGCAGAGGACATTACAAAAATGGGGCAACTCTTCCAAGCCATGGGAAACCTTGATACTATTTCTGCCCCATCTCCACAGTCTCAGACAGTCTTTAAACCTTTGCTGGAGGAGGAGGAAGAGGAGGAGGATTAGGGTGAACCAACTGAACCTGAAGTATCCCCTGAACAAGGATTTTGATCCCCCACCAAGACTGAATGAGGATTTTTCCTCTTATTAAAGTTTTGCAGGGCATATGGTTGACACTTTGGATATCCCCTCCACAAGACAAAGAATGATAGTGAGGAGGCAGAATTTGAGTATGTTGGGACTGACCTCATCTGAAAGGCTCACAGTACCCATTCACAAATCTCCCAAAAACCCACTAGCAAGGGTTTGGAGCATCCAAACGTGGCTCTTGGTGTTGACAAAAAGGTGGAAAAAAATAATCAAGTTTAGAATAGGGGCTGACCCAGTGGCATGGAATGCTAAGGCGCAGAGAGCACCTTACCTCCTGCCATGCTGGTGACCTGTGTTCAGGAACGAGCATGGGTTGCCAGGGGTCAGTCTGGGAGAAGGAGCTGGGAGAGGACCAAGCAGCCACACGGCAACTATCCTCTCCTGGATTGGGGTGGCAGTCCATCTTGGCTCCTGGCTACCACCAGGTTGAAGTCTGGGTGTAGCACATAGGGAAGCCAAGCCACAGGTAAACGTCACTGGGAGAGGGAGTCTTGGTCTTAGGATGCACGCACACCTCTGTGCACATGTGCTTGCCCGTGTACGCCGCGGCTAGGGCCAGATGGGGTGAAAATGGAGGAAAATTGAAGGCAGTAATGACGCCCGCTTACTGCATCCTCATGTGCTACATCACCACTGATTTACAAAAATGGTTATGGTACAAGAAACAGTCAGTGGCTACATGCTATTGCATGCTGTAGTTTAAGCTAACATAGGGTACCTGATAAAGACTGTTCAAATTCTGGCAAACAAGCTTCATGGACTACCAGGAGAGCAGGGCAGGATAGGAGAACAAATGCACAGAAGTGCATTCACATGCTATAGGAAAACCAGAGGTGAGAAAGGCAGGGGTAGGAGGTAGGGCAGGCAGCGAACAGTTCGTCCTAGAGCATGGGCGGTTTACGGGCCATAGTGTTGTCCGGGGAACAGTTACAAGTGGACTCAGTCAGGAACCAGGCTCTTAGATTAGTTTTGAAGGACGTAGGAGGGGGATGAACAATGGACGATGGGAGTCTGTTCCATAGGGAGGGGCAGAGATGGAGAAAGCTTTACTACCCATAACAGAAGAGATGCATGGAACTTCCAGAGGGGGAACGAAGGATACCCTGAGGCTCCTGGAAACCACTCTGTCTGTGTAAGTAATGAAGAGTAGGGGGACAGCTGGTTGTTCCTGAGTGAATTATCTACTAAGCAGCTATTGGCATAGTCGAAACGACCCTGTAGTGGGAGCCACCCTAGGGACTGGTAGAGTGCACAGTGGTGGGTGGAGTAGGGGGCTTGAAGAACAACGCGACAGATGGAATTGTATGTTGTGTTTAGACAAGAGCATAGTGAAGAGGACATGAAGGAGTAGAGGGAGCAGTAGTCAAGTATGGGCAGTAAGTTACCTTACACAATATCAAGGCGAGCCTCAGGAGACAGAAGTTGAGTCAGTAGGCAGCACATAACATTTGGTGGATTTTCTGCACAGTGTTGTTAATATGTTCACTGAAAGTAAGGGAGGGATCAAGGGTAACACCTAGATATTTGAAAGAGGGGACATTTTCGGGGGGGGGGCTGCTGGGGTGAGTACAAGGAGGGAGGAGTTGGATTTGGCTACCTTGGCAAGAAAAGCTTTGGAGCCAAAGAGCATATCTTTTGTCTTCATTTCGTTAACTAGGAGTTTGCTGGAGAGGAATCATTTATGTGTCGAACCATAGTTTAGGGTGAGGGTGGATAAGATGGATTCAAGTGATTTATCACTTTGGTAGAGGACTAGCTCATCTGCGTAGAGGAGTGCCTTGCAGTTGAGGCTTTCTGCAGGGAGTGCATTAATGAACATGGAAAAAAGTAGTGGGCCAAGTAAGGAACTCTGGGGGACTCCAGTGTGAATAGGTAGGGAAGCCGAGGAATCTTGACCTATTATAACAGATTGAGACCTGTTCAAGAGATAACTACGGAACCGCGAAGCAGTTTCCGCAGAGCAGCCAAAGTGCAGCAGGATGGAGTGGAGAAGGTAGTGGTATACAAGGTCAAAAGCCTTCGATAGATCCACAAATACCGCACCTGTGTCCTTGCCCATGTCCATATTTCTAAGAATGTGGTCAGAGAAAAGGGCCTAAGTAGAGGAGGTACTGTGATGCTTGCGGAAACCATGCTGGAGGGGGGCATAGGCGGTTATATTTTTCTAGGTGTTCAGGTAGCTGGTAGCGTAAGGTTTTTTCCAGTAATTTACTTAGATGCTGGAGGAGAGAGGGGGGTCTGTAAATTTCAGGAGCGAGGGGATCACCAGCTTTAAAAATTGGTACCACATGTGCATGTTTCTATGAGTCGGGCACAATGGATGACGAAATTGTGAGGTTGAATATGAAAGTTAGGAGTTTAACAATGGCTGAGGAGATGAGTTTTAGGAATGTGTATTATGACTACACTCCTCAGAGTGGTTCCCCAAGAGGCAGAGACAGGAGAGATGCAAGGCAGAAGCAAGCACCAGCTTCTACACCACAAGAAAAACAAAATCTTTGTCTCTCTGCAGGCCATCATTAAACTCCTACCAGTGAGCACCTACCCGTCTTAGTACTTCCAGGAGTGGAAAACTATCACAACAGACAAGTGGGTATAAGAAGTGGTGAGTCACTTGTTGCCCTTCAGCTTACAGGCTTCCCAAAACTAAAGAGCCTTTAAGGCTTTTAAGGAGGAAAAGGCTTTTCCTCCACTCCTACATTAGGGAAAAAGTCCTGTTGGAGCTGGAGGTAATGAAATTGCTAAAGATAAAAGCTATAGAAAAGGTCCGTCATTCACAATGGGAAAGAGGCCTCTTCTTAAGGTACTTTCTCACAAGAAAGAAAAATGGGGATTGACGGCCCGTTTTGGATTTAAGATTCCTGATCAGGTACATAAAAGAGGAAACATTCAAAATGGTATCGCTGAGAACAGTGTTCTGGCAGATTCACTAAGCAGAATAAGTCAGGGAAACCAAAAGTGCTCACTAGACCACTAGGTGGTTCAAACCTTTTGCCTAAGCGGGTCCACATTATAATAAAGACATCACGCATTATATTGGCAAGACGAGGCCACACCTTTACTTAACTTAAACACTGGGTTTACACACATCAAATTGTTTTTAAGATATGTAGACATATACACACACTGCTATGCATTTATAAATATATACATTTACATTAATCCAGTGACCCCTGGGGCAGTAAATTCATGCAGCATGGCATTACCCTAAACAATCAGTGTCTATCCACTCAGGGAATTGTGGGTCTTGAGTCAGACAGACCTGCCCAGGGCTCTGTCTCTCCCTTGGACAGTCCCCCATTTTCCAGATTCCGGGATACCCAAGACCCTTGTATGAGGATGGCGTCCACCCAGGGCCACCCTTCCCGCATGCAGGTCATGCCCCCCTTGCGTTCTGTTGCACGTTTTAATTTTGGGTGACCACCTCCCATTCCCTGCAGCATACCCTCCCCCGCGTGTCGCCTCAGGGCCATGTGTCACCCAATGCAAAACAGCTTAACTGCACACTTTATTTTGTAGGCCAGCCATGAATTTACTGCCTATTCTTATCCCAAAGCTGCGACTAGCTGCCTATAAGCTCCATACAAAATTAACCATCGAATATGCAATAACAGGCAATACAGATCCATCAAGTTATGTGCAAACTGGAGTCCTGCTCTGCCGCGGCCTCAAAGCAAAAAAGGGGGGTGAGAAATCGTCTAGTGTGTGTGAGCAGAAGAGAAAGACCTCCTCTATGACCTGACGCTAAATACCTGACCTTGCCCTTCCTACCTGAGGGCCCTGGGAAAGTCCTCCCTTCAGGTACCTTTGTTCTGACTGGGCTGACATGGCTGTGGGCTGCCTCTTGCCAGAGGGCATCAGCAATCTAGCTCTTCTCCATGTGGGCTGTGTGCAAAGCAACCCCGCCCCCCCCCCAGTGAAGGGCCAGAGATATACACACACACACACACACATTCTCCAATACATTTATAAATATTTACTTTTACATTAACATAGTGACCCCTGGGGTATCAACTTCATGCAGCATGGCATTACCCTAAACAATCAATGTCTATCCAAATGGGGGAACTCTGACTTTTGAGTCGGACAGACCCACCTGGGGCCATGTCTCTCCCTCAGACAGCCCCCCCCCCCCATTTTCCGGATTTGGGGATAAGCATGACTCTCGTACGGGGATGGTGCCCATCCATGGCTGTCCTCCCTGCTCGCAGGTCATGCCTCCCTTGTGTTTTGTTGCACACTTTAATTTTGGGTGACCACCTCCCATTCCCTGCAGCATACCCACCTCCGGGTTGCACCTTCAGGTCATGTGTTACTCAATGCAAAACATCTTAACTGCACACTTTATTTTGTAGGCTGGCCATGAATTTACCAGCACTTAACGTGTTTATCACATTTTCCCCCCAAAGCCTCAGAGCTCTTGCTTATCTTTTCAGTACCTCATCACAAAAATCTTGCACTGTTGAATTAAATATATCATTATTGACCCCTGACAGGTGTACCCCATCTGTGTTGTAGAACGCACCACATGCCTTCATGGTCAGAAGGTGTCTGATGACTTCAATCCCACATGAGATGGCAAACCAGGACACCTCCCGGTTAACCTCCTTGCATGCTTTGTCTGTTGCCCCATGGTTACGTGTTCCTCTTCACTGTTGTGGGATGATCCGTGACCGAGCCATGCAAGTTTCTGGGAGTAGAGTCTTCAGATGGGCCAGGCCCTTCTTGATCTCTGAGATTAGCTCCGGGATCCCAGGGGCCACCAGGTCATTCCTTCCTAGGTGCAGCACCATAGCCAGCGGTGGTTGTCTCTAGAGCCCCAGCCTGTACACTGTTCTGATTGGTTGGCCCCACCTCATGTCCCCTTTTCCCACCCAACGAATTATGCTCTGCTGTTCTGATCCCCAAATCTGCATGCCGTATGGGCGAGTTGCTGCTCAGCTGTTAGCTTCACGAATGTATCAGTGCCCGTTAATCCATATCTCCGAGGCTGCTCCACTCTTAGCTGAAAGTTTAACAGAACAGTGTCAGTTACGTGCATAATAAAAGTCATCCTTAACCAAGCTATAAGGCCTGCCCGACCACACATTTTTTTGTTTGTTTTGCTTGCCTGTTTGCCCTCCTGGGGCCTGATGTAGCCCTTGAAGGCACTGGATGCCCATCTGCCCATCTCTTTTATCTACTTCTCCCTCACACCTAGCCTTGTTGCCTCTGTGACTGCCCCAGTTCTGAAAGAGTGTGTACCATATGCCCTTGTATCTCTGCCTGCAAACCATAGGCCTCTCTGCAAGACGGCCACAAACCGACACCTGGTGACTGATTTTCCGTCCTCGGGTATACATAAGTGTCCATCCCCTTTTGATCTATCAGCCATGTAGTCCTGCAGCACGCCCCATGGGCATGACTGCCAAGCCCTGGTCTTGTGTAGAGTTATGGTTACTGGGAGGCCACACTGATTTGTCTTGGACCTCTGCAACAGAAGGCAGACTCTATGCTGTGACCATGTGACATCACTGAATTGGAGGTTTACCCCCTGTCCAGCAACATTAGAATAGGGCGCTATCTCTGACACCCTGAAAGCCCCAAAGAAGGTACATGAGATGAGGGCCCTGAACAGTTTAGCCTCATACCGCGAACTGCATGCCACACCCAAAGCCTTAGGTATTTCTGTCAGTTCCATGATGCCGACGGGCTTCCTGCTGCCCTGTTTCTTTCCCCTAGATCTAGTCCACCCCTCCAAGAAGATGTTCGCCACAAAGTTGTTGGTTGGGTTGGGGAAGCTTTGCGCCCACCACACAAACGCTATCCCGGATAAATGTGACCAGATTGCCGACAGCGCCCAATTCAACGGGACTAAGTGGAGGACATAGTCTTGTACCTGCTTTTGTGCCTCGAGCAAGGGTTCGCTTACCTCATGCCCACAGAAGTTGACAAAGGCTGCAAAACTACCTGTGTATTTTTTCCATGTTGAGGGGGCAACAGTGAGCTGAACCAGTTGTAGCTTTTTTGTTTCCCCAACTGCCATACTGCTCCTGGTATTCTTGTTGGTGATGTATCTGCGTGTGATGCCAGCTGTCCGAGTCAGTTGAACTGCAGTCGAGACGAGGCATCAGTGATCACATTTGTCTTGCCGGGCAAATGTCACACTCTGAACGTGTTGTTCTGCATGAGACAGTATAGGACAAACCTGCAGTATCCTCATCACTTATTCAGACCTGGAGGTTTGTGAGTTGACTACAGCTTTGTTGTCTGTGTAAAACAGCACAGTCTGGTCTTTTAGCTTGTGTCCCCACATCCTTACTGCCACCATGATTGGGAACAATTCCAATAATGTGATAGTTTTTATAAGTCCTTGGTCCACCCACTCCTGTGGCCACTGGCCAGCAAACCATGAACCATGAAAAAAGGCACCAAAACGTAGCCTGCCTGAAGCGTCAGTTATATCCAGTCCATGGTGCCACCATGCCTTGTCTTGCTACATAATTATCCCATTAAAATCCTGCAGGAACACATCCCATACCTTTATGTCAGCCCTCAGGCCTTGTGAAACCCTGACATATTGGTACCGCCTCATGGGGCCAGCCATTGCGGCAGCCAGCTTTCTAAGGAATGGCTAACCTGGGCTGACTGCCCTGGAAGCAACATTCAGGTGTCCTAAAAGGGACCACAGCTGCAGGAGGGTGACCTTATTAGCGGCCCCGACATCACCCAGCAACCTTCTTAACATGTTTACTTTGTCCAGCGGAAGTCTGGATACCATGGCTGTGGTATCCACTTGATACCCAGGTACGACAAGCATGTAGTGGGGCCCTCTGTTTTTTCAGGAGCCAGTGTTACACCAAATATATCCATTAACCTCCGAAAACCTTCCAGAGTGTTAAGACACTTACCAGTTCTGCTGGACCCTGCAAAAAGAAAAGTGTCCAAATAATGAATAATGGATGTGTTTCCTGTGTATGCCTTGGTTGCCCATTCCAAGAATGATGAAAATGCCTCAAATGCCGCACAGCTTACAGAGCACCCCATAGGCATTGCCTTGTCATAGTGCCACTGGCCCCAGAATGTAAAACCCAATAGCTCATACTCCTTCAGTCATTCCGGGAGGAGGCTAAAAGCTGACTTGATGTCACTTTTTTGCCATCAGCATACCGAGTCCCAAACCCCGAACCAGTTCAGCCACCACACCAAATGATGCGTACTTGACTGAACTGTCCTCTGGTGCAATGTGATAATTCACTGACTCACCTTTGGGGTACGAAAGGTGATGGATCAGGCGATATTCCCCGAGCATCTTTTTTGGGACGATCCTCAGCGGGGAAACCCTAAATGTAGGAAGGGGTGGCCTGTCAAATGGACCAAACAGCTAGCCGGCTTCCACCTGTTTCTTAATTCTGTATTCTAATATGTCTGGCATGGTGGTTGCTGATTTAAGGTTGTGGGCGGTCTTAGCAGTTCGGGGGCCCCTATATGGGATTTCAAAACCTATGCTAAAACCTTCAAGTATTGACGATCTGGATACCAGAAAAGCCAAGGAATCATCTTTTCAAGCTGTACCAGTGTATTAGCCAGTTTTCCCAGCTCTTTGTTTCACTTTGTCTCATCCCGTATACTCAGACCCATGATGTCCTACAGAGGCTCCCCTGCAGTCTGTGACCCAATGTCCCCCACCACAGTTTTTACAAATATGGCTGAATTTGCAGTAGGTCTGAATACATTTCCCCTTATTGTAGTCGTAGCATGCTTTCTTATCACCCTTCTTTTTTTTTTTCCTTTTATATCACATTTTTCTCTCAGCTGCTGGCCTGGGCTCGGTAGCGACGTGACGTCTATCCCCAGAGCCCAGCTCCCCCTGTTATGGGGATAACGCTTCTCGGCAGTGGGGTTGGGATTTTTACATAGTTACTTTTTAGTGACTGTATAGTCCCTAAGCCCACCTCCAGAGGTGAGAAGGATTGGAGTCCAGGCAGGGAGCCTTGCGGAGACTCGTCTTCTGCCAAGTGCCTAACAACACCCTCCCCTCCTGACGCTGTCCACTATTTGGATCAGTGTCTAGCCCTTCCCAGGAGAGGAGAGCTGCTATACAATGGCTCAGTCCAACTCTTCCCCCAATGACCCCCGATGACCTGGGCCTGTTCCCAGAACTCAGATCACCGGCGCAGCACAAGGTGTGGCATCCAGCACCTCAACCCTCAGCACCACTGGGCCAGCTTCTTATCACCTTTCTTGAATTTCTTTCTGTGGTCACCGTAAACCTTCTGTGTAATAACATGCCCGCTGTCTGTGTAAGTGACATTATTGGGCCTCCCCCTTGTCATATAACTGGTCCATAAATCCAGCTGCATGTTTTCCCATTTTAGACTAGGCTGTCGTGCCAATTTCAGCTGGAACTGCTCATCATATTTGAGCCTTGCATAGCCATCAAAGGACAAGTGAGCAAACTTTATTGTGCCCCTGTATTTAAGCAGCGATAACAACTTGCCTGGGTACTTCATCCCGTGCACCGACATATAAATGTCGAATTCTGCTGCCCAGTTCTCAATTGTAAAGGGGACCTTGGGCCTCTGTGGCCTCTTTTTCTTCCCCCTTCTTGTCCCCCTCATATTTGGGGAGCTCCCTGTGCAAGAGGGAGAACATATCAATATATTCACCCTTCCAGATTTTCTGCCATACATTGTCAGACAGGTGATCCTCTAGGGGTCCTCCACCCCACTGTATGCCCACTGACCCTCTGTCTGTTTCGGCTCCGCAAAGTTTCCAGTCGTTGGCCCTGGCAGTAGCCCCCAGCCCTGGTGCATTTCCTAGCTCTGCAGGAACTCCACCTCCAGTAGCCGAAGGTGCAATAGTAGTATTTGACCTCCCCCCTGACTGAGCTGTTATCCCCTGCCTCAACCCCAACTGAGGGCTCAGGTTGGGGGGGGATGCATTACATGTCCAAACTTGGGTCACCGCGCTATCTGTGACTGTAGTATTTTGCTGAGCCCCCCCCCCCGCTACTGTTAGCAGCAAAGCTGCTGAAGTTTGCGGAAACAGGGTGATAGGCAGCTGCGGCTCTGGTGCCGCAACCCTTACTTGCAACTGACCTAACCCCTGTGATACTGGTGCTCCTACTCCCTGTGGAGGGGTGAAGGGAATGCCCCACCAGCCCCACTGGCTTGGAGCTGTTTTCCCACCAACCAGCTGACTGCTTATTCCGCTGGGCAGAGTTGGCCACACTAGTGGCCACTGTGCCCATGCTGGAGCCACGGGAATGCTGGCCACTGTGGCATGTAGGAATTACCATCAATATATGGATGTGCCCGACTTCTGCCTTCATTGTTATCTGTGTCAGTCGGCCCACTGGGGAGATTGATCAGCCCCCATGGGCCACCTGGCTGCTGAACCACTGCATCATGAATGTGTATCGGTCTCCCACCCCTGCTGTTACCTACATTAATAGGCCTGTTGGGGAGATTGACTGACCCCCATGGAGGGACCCATGGGTCACCAGGCTGCTGAACCATGACATCCCAGTTGTAGACGAGCTGTCCCTTGACCATCGCCATGATGGAACCCCTGGGGCAGGGCCTGTTGGGGTTAGGGCATTGCTGATTGCCCTCCCATGCCCTCCTTGCACCCCAATATTCTCATTTTGTGGCTGTGCCACTACTCTTCCATCCTGGATGGTCTTTTGGGCTAGCTGGTCATATATTGGCTGCAATATGCTGGGCTTGTGTCCCCCCACATCCTGCCGAGTGGCCCTTCGTGTCTCAAAAGCCAGGGGGCTGACTTCTCCCTCTGCAGTGTCCTCCCATCCGTCTGCTCAACCACCTCTGAAGCAGATGGTGAGCCCCTCCCGATTGAAACCTCTCATACTCACCCAAGGGTCCTTGTTCCACATGATCATCCAGCCTCTGATTCTGTGGTCTGTTGAGTGCCAGTGCCATGCTTCGTCATCTGTTTGCTCAGCCACCATCAGTTGCTGTCTCTCTTTTACTGGAGTCCGTGCATGGCATTTTGCTAGCTTACTTTGCCCCCCCCCTTTTATAACTCTAGGTTTCTGTGCCACAGACTCAAGACGACAAGTGGATGGCTGCTGCTCTCTGTCTGAATGCCCTCCAGTCTCGATCCCCTGTTGGCTGGCTGAGTTCCCGCTGCTAGTCCCGGGGACTGACCCCATATACTGGCCACAACCGCTGACTTGCAGCCCTGGCTGCAGCTCGGCCATAGCCTGCAACCAGTTGGGTCCTCTGAGTTCCTTCAGCCACCTAAAGGCGTTGACGAAGACCCTGTCTGGTCCCTTTGAATGCCAGGAGTGTGTCCCGGGGTTGCCTGGTCCTCCTGCACCTGATGGATTGTCTTGGTTTCCATAATTAATTAAGGATTCCGGAAAAGGCAGTGCCAGAAGACGATGAACCTAAACTAGGGGAAGAAAGAACAGTACGAGTACCATTGTATAGTGTGAGGTCAATTGCACAGCTGGACTGCCTATCACCTAGTGTAAATCTCAAGGGGAAAAAGGAAAAAAAAACACTATGGCTCATCACCCCGCAAAACCAACATCCTCCAAGGATGTGACCCCTCCCGCATAGGACAGTTCTTCAGTCGACGCACACAACCCCCCCCCCCACACACACACCTCTTGCCACTCAGTGAGTCCAACCCGCCTGATTCAGATCATCTGGCTGGGAATCTGCCAGCCCCCCAACCCCACCCCACAACAACAACAAAAGTTGGGGGTGGTGTCATACTTGGACCCCAGGGAAGTCCATATGCCAAAATTCAGCGGGCTGATCCCATAGGCGACATTTCGCAATTTAGACCCTACCTACTTAGCTGAAAACCGAATGTCGCTTCTGCCAGTCTCGACTGAAGGTGAAAGTAACATGGTATTGTGGCAGCAAGGGCTTAAGGAAATTTTGTGCACCCCACCCCGCAGCTAGCGTGGCAGGGGCTAGACCCCCCCAATTTTTGTTTTTACCTCTCTTTAAACAGGGACTCCCGCCAAATGTGCTGCATTGCAGAATTAGAATAAGCATACCTCCAATAAATCTCATACCAAAAATTTGGTTTCTGCGTTATGTGCTATTTTGTAACCCTGATTTCACTACCTATTCAAAAAACCAGTTTCAGTGAAGAGCCATAATAATGTCATCTCCTGAACTCAGACCTCCACTCTAGTCCTCCCTTCAGCAACTTCATAGGACCTGCTTCTCCAAAGTTTAAGAAACTGTAGCTGTGGTAATCATTTAAAAAAAAAAAGACATAGTGTTGACTGCAGTGCTTGCATTTCCAGAATGTTCAGATGCATGGCACAGTACTTTAGAACATGTCAGAAGGTGGTTTTGGAATGCAGCACTGAACCAAGGTATAGAGTGTCAAGGTGGTGCACAATTTTAAAATATTGGGGGGACACGCAATCTCAGAATGTGACAGGGATGTGCCATCTCAAAATGTGGTGGGACAATCGGTCTCAGAATGCGACAAGGACACACATCAAGGAATTTGGTGGGGACTGGCAATTTCAGAATATAATGGGGATGCAAGCTGTCAGAATGTGACCGAACACACCGTCTTTTTTCTGAAACTGCTTGTCCTGCCACATTCCAGAATTGTACACACCCACCATATTTCAAAGTTGTGCATCACATCCCCACCATATTCCAACATTATGTGTCCCAACCACATTCTAAAATTAGGCATCCCTGGTACATTCTGAAATTGCACATCCCTTCCCCATTCCCAAATTGCGCATCCCTGCAACATTCTGAAATGGTGCATCCCTGCCAAAATTCCATAATTGCACACCCCCGCCAAGTTGTGTTTCAATACCACATTCCAAAATTGTCACTGCCATGTTCCCAGATTGTGTCATGCCACATTCCAAAATGATGCATCACCACCACATTCTGAAATTGAGCATCACTGCCACATTCTGAAAATATGGATCACCGCCACATTCTGAAACTGCGTCACCGCCGTATTCCGAAACTGTGCGTCACTGCCACATTCCAAAACTGTATGTCACCACCACATTCCGAAATTGTATGTCACCGGTACATTACGAAATTGTACATCACCACCACATTCAGAAATTATGCGTCACCGCCACATTCCAAAACTGTATGTCACTGCCACATTTCAAAACTGTGTGTCACTGTCACATTTCAAAATTGTGTGTCACTGCCACATTCTGAAATTGTGTGTCACTGCTACATACCAAAATTGAGCATCACCGCCACGTTCCAAAATTGTGCATCACTGTCATATTCTGAACTTGGGCGTCGCTGCTGCATTCTGAAATTGTGTCACCGCCACATTCTGAAACTGTGGGTCACTGCCACATTTCAAAACTGTGTGTCACTGCCGCATTCTGAAACTGTGAGTCACTGCTGCATTTCTGAATTGTGCATCACTGCCACATTCTGAACCTGTGTGTCACCGCTACATTCCGAAATTATGTGGTGCCACCACATTGCAAAATTGGGCATCACTGCCACATTCTGAAATTGAGCATCACCGCCATATTCTAAAACTATATGTCACCACCACATTACGAAATTGTACGTCACCGCCACAGTGCAAAATTGTTCGTCACTGCCACATTTCAGAATTGTGCATTGTGACAGGGTTGAATAAGGCCCTGCCCCATTTGTTATGCAGAAAGAGTGTAAATGCAAGGGTCTCTTCTGTCCTCTCCTTTTCTGTCTCTTCTCTGGTTGTGCAACCAAGGTTTCTTGTGAGACCCAGGAATTGATCACTCTGACGGTTTTGCAAGTCTCCACCTCTCACTATATCTCTGCCTTCACTTGCTGTTCTGTCTTTTCTTCCCTCTTGCATATCTGCAGTTATAAAAAAATATATGTGATTCTCTGTGTAAAACTATGTGAAACTGTTTTACTGTTGAAATGATAGCAAAAAGCTATTTGGAACTCAAAGGGTTAACGTGAGATGCAGTTTTAAGCCCTTTGCAGAGCTGTAAACATGAGGTAAATTCTAGGACACCATGTACTGTTGTGTTGCACCTGTAAGGAATGAAACTTACAAGAACATTCTGTGAGAAGCAGGCTATCTTAAAAAGTTCCCAGACAAAGACTTATAAAAAGAGCAGCAATGCTTTTGCTATAGAGACAAGGAGAATGAGAGACTGAAACTTGGAATTATGAGAGACCTTCAGAAGAAGGACTTTGTTTTCTCTGTTTGTACTGCCTTTGTAAATAGTTACACTGAACAAATTTTTTCTTATGTTGCTGCTACTGAGAAAAATAAAACTCTATTTGTAAATTTTGAAACTGCTCCTGGTTTTCCTTTGCTTCCTGACCTGTGTCTCGATGACATGCATCACCGCCACATTCTGAAATTGCGCATCACTGCCACATTCTGAAATTGTACATCACCACTACATTCCAAAATTGTGTGTCACTGACACATTCTGAACCTGGGCATCACCGCCGCATTCCGAAATTATGCATCACCACCACATTCCGAAACCGTGGGTCACTGCCACATTCCAAAACTGTGCATCACCTCCACATTTTTAAATTATGCATCACCACCACATTGCAAAATTGAGCATCACTGCCACATTCCAAAATTGTATGTGTCCGCCACATTCCAAAATTGTACATCACCGCCACATTCCAAAACTGTGCGTCACCGCCACATTTCAAAATTATGCATCACGCCACATTCCAAAATTGCATGTCACCGCCACATTCTGAAATTGTGTATCACCATCGCATTCCAGAATTGTGCATCACTGCCACATTCCGAAATTGTGTGTCACTGCCACATTCTAAAATTGTGCATCACCACCATGTTCTAAAATTGTGCGTCACTGCCACATTCCAAAATTGTACATCACTGCCACATTCTGAAATTATGTTCCAGCTACTTTCTGAGACTGTGTCATTGCTACATTCCACAATTTCAACCTGGTAGCATTTAAATCTCATACCTGCAGTATTTTAAAAATTGCACACAACTTAGTCATTCTAAAGCCATGTTTGCCACTGCATTCCATCCCCCCGTCACATTCTGAAGTACTGTACCTTGCATCTACACATTATGGAAGTGCATGTGCTGACTCCCACCCCCCCCGTGTCAGTTTTCCTTTTTCAGATGTTTACTACACCTGAAGTTTTAAGTAACAAAGGAGAAATGATTCATATAAGGTAGCTTGTAGGGAGGACTGTGTTGTGAGTTCAGGAGATTACATCATCATCAACTCTTCACTGATACTTGCTTTTTTGAACAGGCAGTGAATTAAGGGTTACAAAATGACTTGTAACTTTTAAACAAAGCAACTTACAGATCTGATTATTGGCATGAGAATGATTGAGGATATGCTGATCCAAATTCTAAATTTATTGATGCCAAACGTTTTGGCCTCAGTCCCTCTTTATGTGTTTAGGTAGAGATGTCTGTCTGGCTCATTGATGCAGTTCATTTATTGTATATTTGTATTTTTCCTAACTATACACAATGACTACCAATTTCAGCTCTGGGATCGACCCATTGTAGGATCATTTAGATTTAAAATGTGATACACCTTGGCTTTAGTTACTGCTTACCAACGCTTATGCTTTGCAGATTTTGCCCCGGTGTGTGTACTCTAGTTTCGTCAGGCACTGTTGTATTAAATACAAACCCTGCATGAAATGAAATGCATCATCTGCATATAAATAAGTAAATCTTTAAAGGGCCATCTATAGAAGCCAATCATCTTTTGTAATGTAAACAACATATTTCCCTTTGAAGGTGGATTCCACGAATCCCAAACTCGCTCTTGAGTGCTATTAATTTTTTTTTCAGTGATACCCCATATGCTACAGGTGGCGGTGGCGCTCCAAATACTGGAAACAAGCCAAAGGGGACAGAGCAGCCCAAGATCAGAAGACAAGGCTGAAAAATTTGAAATTATTAAAGCAGGTAGTTGCTACAGGGTAGGCTGACATTAGGACAATATGCACGATTGAGGAATCCGGGCTTGTAAACGCAGATCAAGAGCCGGGAGGTGGGGGGGTGGAGGAAACATCTGAGGTGCCGAGGCTGCTGGCCGGAAACCACGGGGAGGCAAGCAGAAGAAATGCAGTGAGCCAAAGGAGGACAAAGATGCTTAAGGGCAAAATGGGCTAAAGCACATGGTGTGGGAGCAGGCCGGGCAGAGGAGGAATGGGGGCACACCGAGCAGCAGCCGCACGACAGGAAAAGGGGGGAAAGCATAGAGAGGGGCCGAAGGGATGCAGAAACTGCTGGCCTGCAGGGGCCGAGGCCATGTGGGCACTGGGGGAGAGAGCAAGAAAGCCAGAGCAGGAGCCGAGGAAGACCATACTGGGCGGGGGGGGCCAGGCCTGTGGCTGGGGGTAAGCCGAAATAGGGCATGAGAAACCCGGATGGAGGGCATCAGTAGGTGGGGACAGGGGAGAGGGTGCGTAGGGCGAGTGGAGGAAAGCGTGCGGAAAAGGCAGCAATTCCATGATTTACCAGGATGCGGGGAGCCGGATGGAAATATGCCACAAGAAGCAAGGCTAGATGGAGTCTCAGGGAAGCGAAGGCTGCAGGTCTGTCTCCGGTGCTCAGTAACTGATGGATGAATCTTCTGTGTGGAGGATCGGAGGAGCCCAGGTACCGATGAACAAATCTTCTAATGTTCAGGATCAGAAGAGGGAGAGGTCATCTCTGACCTGCCACTAAATGTCTGCCCTGGCCCCTCCTGCCGAGGGTCCTGGGCAAGCTCTCCCCTCAGGTACCTTTGTTGTGATTGGGCTGACACGGCTCTGGGCTGCTTCTTGTGGGAGGGCATCAGCAACCCAGCCCCTTCTCCATGTTGGCCGTATGCAAAGCAACCCCCCCCGGTGAAGGGCCGGGGGAGGTAAATTCAGGAGATGGAGCATACCGTAAGTGGTCTTGTTTGCCTCATGGGACAATCACAAGTCACCACTGTTATACTGCAGGCAACCACAAGAAACGTAGAAAGGAAAACATAAAATTTGTCAACAGAAAAGGATTGGCAGGCCCATTTATTCTGTCCTATTTTCCCTGCCTAATTCTACAACCTGGACCCTATTTGGTCACCGGCGTCCCTCCCCCCTTTCCTACCTCTATTATGCAAGAGCAAGGAGCAGCTGACTAAAGAGCTAGAACTTTTCTTACTAATAGAACACTTCTAACTCAGCAAGAGTCGGAGCCTGTTGGGATTAGGCAACCAGATACTTTATTAGAGGTGTAGGGTCTCAGGGTAAAAAAAAAAGAGAGGGTCAGTTTGTTTTTCTGTGTTGGAGGAAGGGGACTATAACAGCTTCTCAGTTTGCTAAATCAGGAGGAGAGCAGTTAATTGGGCATATGGCTTAGGCAGCAGAAAAACAGGTGTCTCCAATTACAGTTCCCTGCTACTAGCTTTTGGCAGACAGCAATCTTGCTTTCATTTCAAGGAGCAACTAACTAAAGAGCTAGAACTTTTCTTACTAATTGCCCTCCATCCCTCCCACCGTTAGCCAGTTCCGCTTTTATAAGCACTGGATTTGACTGACAACAGGAACTTCCTGTTTGGCAGTAGGAAGGAAAGGATCACTGAGACACATAAGTTTCGTCATCCTTGAAGGAAAAGAGTAGATCTCCCTCCCCCCTTAGCTGCTGGAGGTCTGATTCTGAGCAAGGAAGAAGGAGACTACTGAAAAATACAGGAAGGTCTTGTCCCAAAACAGGAAGGGCGAGAGCTGTAAGGGCACATAGGCAGTAGGAAAGTAGGTGGAAAAATAGAGGGAGGAGAGAGTAAGCATGCAAAGCAGCAGGAGAGGGGCCACAAAATATGACATGATGGGAGTGGTGCAGTGTAATGGCTGAGGGGTGGCAGTCTTCCAGGAGACGTTCTGGAGGCTGCAATGCTGCCTTCTTTGCAAGCACCACCCTGGTCTGAGGGAGGAGGTTGCCCATCTCCAGGCCGACCTGACTAGGATTCGTGAAACCTCCTCCCCCACCCAGGGACCACCAGGGACATCGCCGCTGCTTCAGAGGTTGCCAAGAAAGAGGAGCAGTTGGAACAAGGTGAGCTAAGGGAGGGTGAGGATGGTGGAACAGAGGTTCATCCCTTAAGTTGTACCTCTCCACAATTCATACACCATTCTGGCAGAGAGTGGTTCCTGTATGGAGGCACCTGCAGTGGAGACCAAGGAGGATGCTGGGAACATCCACAAAGGAGACCCACAGGAGGGTGACATGGAACCCCACAAGGGAAGGAAACAACTCCTGGTGGGGGACTCAATCGTTAGGGGGTAGAACTGGGGGAGGGAGGCGAGAGGGAGGTAAGGTGCCTGCCTGGCGCCACGGCTTGGAGGGACAGGGAGCAAATCCTCAGGATCACGGGAGCAGCTGCACGTGGGAGGGAGCTGGATGTCGTTGTCCACATAGGGACAGATAACCTGGCTGGGAATGGGATCAGAGCAGTGCAAGAGGAGTTTGTGGAGTTGGGAAGGGGCCTTAGACAAGTAGCATGTGCGGTAACCTTCTCGGAGGTGCTGCCTGTCTATAGCATGGGTGAGGCTAGGGCACTCCACACCATGGAATTCAATGAGTGGTTGAAAAACGGGTGTGGAGCTCAGGGTTTTGGCTTCATTGGGGACTGGGGGTCCACCTGGAGGTATACAGGCCTATACTGGCACGATGATCTACATCTGTCCGGGAGGGGAACCAGGATCCTAGGTGATAGGTTTAAATGCTTCATTGGCAAGCATTTAAACTCGCCAAGTGGGGAGTCACTGAAAAGAAGCAGGGAAATCCCAGCCTCCCGCCACAAAACATGGTAGTTAGTGATGTAAACACCAAGGTTGAGAAGTCAATAGGGAGCAGGACAGGGGTAAATGGAGAAAAAAGCAAAGGCATTAAGGACAGGGATAGGACTAAAAGAGGTAGGGCCATCAAAAAACGGAGGGTGATGAGTACCAATACCCGTAGTCTGGGTAACCAGCTCCCTGAACTAGTGGCCTTGATGGAAGAGGGAAGCCTGGATATTGTGGCAGTCACAGAAACATGGTACACAAAGAACCCTGATTGGGTGTCAACATACTGTACCAGGGAACACAATCTACAGGAGGGACAGGGAGGGTAAAAGAGGAAGAGGAGTAGCTTTCTATGTAAGGGAAGGGATCAAAGCAACGGAACTAAAGGGTAAACAGGGAGGAGAGGAGAGGAGGCACTGTGGGTCACCTTGGAGACAGGAAATGGCACCACAACCCACACAGAGTTGTATACAAACCCCATCTCAAGTGGAGGCAGTGGACAAGGAAATGATAGGAGGCATCCTTAGAATGGCAGAAAAAGGGGAGATACTGTTGATGGGTACCTGAATATGCCAGATGTTAACTGGAGCACCTTTGCTGCAACCACATCCAAGAGCAGATCATTCTCGATGCCCTACAGGGAGCATGCCTCAGACAGCTAGTGTTGGAACCCACTCAGGAGGGAGCAATCTTAGATTTGGTACTCTCAAACGGGGACGGAGAGAGGATCTCAGATTTAGAAGTGGGTAGCCATCTGGGAACAAGCGACCACCAAACAGTGTGGTTCATGATAAACACAGCCATAGAGTCAAGCCATACAAAAGCAAGAGTATTGGACTTTAGGTGGCTGACTTTGGGGAAAATGGGAGAGTGCCTTAGAAAAGCACTAGCAAATGGGTAAGAAGGAGGGGTGGAGGAACAATAGGGAAAAATCAAAACAGCCATCACAGAGGCAACAAGCCTTTGTGTGAAGCAAATCACCAAACAAAATGAAAGAAAAAAACACTGTGGTTCTCAAAAGAGGTGGCGGGGAAGGTTAGGGAGAAAAAGGTAGCATTCAGGAAGTATAAGGAAACACAGTAGGAGCAGGACAGAGAACTGTACCAGTTAAAGTAGAAGGAAGCAGGGAAGGCAGTCAGAATAGTAGAGGCCCAAACTGAGGAAAAGATAGCCAACTCAGTTAAGAAGGAGTATAAAACCTTTTATAGGTACATTAGGAAGCAAAGAAAGACCAAGGGGGAGAGATAGTGAGGCTTAATAAAGGGAAGGGGGGGGTGGACAGATGGTGACAGTGAAAAAGTGAGGATACTGAATGAATACTTCTGCTCAGTAATCACAAAAGAACAGGGGGAGGCACATGAACCAAAGAATAGAAGCACTCTGGATACGGGGATCGATCCCAGTCCAGTCACAGAAGAAAGGGTCCTGAAAGAACTCTCACTGAAGGTGGACAAAGCAATGGGTCCAGGCGGGATTCACCCTATAATTCTAAAAGAACTAAGGGGAGAACTAATGACACCACTGACTACCCTTTTTAACAAATCATGGGAGAATGGTGTGGTATCTGAGGACTGGAGGAGGGTGGATGTGATTCCCCTTCACAGAAGTGGGAGCAAGACAGAGGCAGGAAACTACAGACCAGTTAGTTTGACCTCAAATCAGTGGTAGGGAAAATGATGGAATCACTTCTGAAGGAAAGAATTGTTGAGTACCTAGAGGCCAGTGGGGGCACAGGACCCAAAGCAGCATGCACAGATTCACAGTGAGAAGGTCATGTCAGATGAATCGAATCGATTTCTTTGACCCGGTGACCAAAGTAATAGACCAAGGAGGGGCTGTGGACATGGCCTACCTAGACTTTAGCAAGGTATTTGACACAGTCCCACACAAAAGATTAATAAACAAGTTAGCCAGCCTTGGAGTGGGTCCCACGGTTGTAGCCTGGGTAAAACTTTGGTGGACAACAGGACGCAGAGGGTAATAGTAAATGGAATCCACTTCAAAGAAAGGGGGTTACTAGTGGGGTACTGCAGGGTTCAGTACCGGGACAGGTTCTCTTTAGTGTCTTTATACTGTAGGTGACATTGCAGAAGGACTGGAAGGGAAAGTATGCCTCTTTGCAGATGACACAAAGATCTGCAACGGGGTTGATACACAAGGGGGTTGGAAAGGATGAGAAGGGACTTGGCAAGGTAGGAGGAATGGTCAAAAGTATGTCAGCTTAGATTCAATGCAAAGAAGTGCAAAATAATGCACCTGGGAAACAAAACCAGGGGAAGAGTATACAATGTGGGGGGAGGTACTAACGACAACAAAAATGAAAAAGACCTGGGGGTAATCATATCAGACGACTTAAAGGTAAGCAAGCGATGTGAGAAGGCAGTAAGTAGGCCTGGGGGATAGTGGGATGCATAGGGAGAGGCATCACCAGTAGAAAACAGTAAGTTGTTATCCCTCTGTATAGACAGTTGGTGAGACCTCATCTGGAATACTGCGTGCAGTTCTGGAGACCCCATCTCTGCAAGGACATAGACAGGATGGAGGTAGTCCAGAGGAGGGCAACTAAAATGGTGCAGGGTCTACATTAGAAGCCATACAAAGTGAGACTAAAGGCACTTAATATGTATACCCTCCAGGAAAGGAGGCAGAGGGGGAATATGATAGAAACATTTAAGTACCTCAAGGGAATCAACAAAGTCCAAGAGGGTAGCATCGTTCAGAAAAAGAGATGTGCAAGAACAAGGGGCACAATTTGAAGATAGAGGGTGGACGGCTCAGGGGCAGTGTGAGGAAGTATTTTTTCATGGAGAGGGTGGTGGATCCATGGAACGGCCTTCCTGAGGAAGTCATGGGGTCAAAAACAGTGAGTGAATTCAAGAATGCATGGGACAGACATAAAACAATTCTAGTGGGGGGTAGGAGGAAGTAGGCTGTTGGTTAATTAGGATCTGCAGTTTATCCAATAGGTAGGGAAATGGGCAGACTGGGTTGGCCAAACGGTCCTTATCTGCTGTCAAAGTCTATGTTTCTATGCCCATGTGCCTATCCCATGCATGCTGGAATGCTTGAAGCTCCCCACTGTCTTGGCCCCCACCACCTCTCCTGGCAGGCTGTTCCAGGAGTCCACCAGCCTTTCTGTGAAGAATTATTTTTTCATACTCCTCCTAAACTCCCCCTCAGGGCTGTTCCTGTGTCCTGATACTCCTTCTCTGAAAGAGACTTCCCTCTTGCACCTTGTTCACCCCCATGAGATGTTTATAGGTCTCAATCATGTCCCCTCTCGCTGTCCTCTCTGCCATAGAGTACATGTTGAGCTCCCGCAGTCTCTCCTCATATGGCTTCTCATGCAACCCCAGCACCATTTTAGCAGCCCTCATCTGGACCGCTTCCACCCAGTCAGTGTCTTTGTGGGGGTACAGACTCCAGAACTGAACATGGTACTCTAGGAGGGGGTCTCACTTGTGAACAATATAGGGCATCTGTACCTCCCTTTGCCTGCTAGAAATCCCACTCACTATACACCCCAGCATCCAGCTAGCTTTACTCACTGCTTTGCTGCACTGCCCTCCACCTTGAGATCATCAGATATGATTACGTGAAGGTCCCTCTCTTGCTTGATGACATTAATCCCTCCCCCCCCCAATTCTGTACACAGCCCCTGGATTTCCCCAACCCAGTTGTGTGCCTTTGTACTTTTTGGCATTGAAACCCAGCTGCCAACCCTAGACCACTCCCCCAGTTTCCTCAAATTCCTTTGCATTCTCTCCTGCCCTTTCTGGGTGTCCACCCTCTTACAGATTTCTGTGCCATCCACAAATAGGCACAACATCCCCGCCCATTCCTCAGCAGTGTCACCTATGAAAGCGTTGAAGAGGACAGGGCCCAGTGCCGATTCCCATGGTGTTGCACTGGACAATCCTTCATCCTCTGAATGGCTGCCATCTACCACCACCCTCTGCCTCCAATCCTTTAACCAGTTTGATACCCAGCTTACCACCTTCTCCCCAAACCCCAGGTTGCTAATTTCTTAATTGGCTTCCTGTGGGGCACAGTGTCAGAGGCCTTCCTGATGTCCAGATAGGTCGCATCCACTACCTTCCCTTGAGCCACCTCCTAAGTCATCCAGTCAAAGAAATCTATGAGATTTGTTTGACATGACCTCCCCCTGTGAAACCGTCCTGCCAGTAATCTTGCAGTCCATTTGCCTCCAGGTATTCCATCAGTCTCTTCTTCAGGAGGGTTTCCATTAATTTCCCCACCACTGATGTGAGACTGACTGGCCTGTAATTGCTAGCCTTCTCCTTGCTCCTATGATGCCACATGGTTTGTTGATTTTATTGTTTCAATGTTAATTATTGTACGTATTGATTACATGTAAAACACTTACTGTAATTTATGTACTATGTGTTAGTATCCATTTTAAACATGTGCAAGGTAACTGTATGAATGTATTACTGGATCACCTTGGAAATGAGTTTGCTCAATGGTATTTTATCCATTTCATGGCATTCTCTTGAATAAAATATATTATTACTACTGCTTGCTGCCACTCTTGTGCAGAAGGACCACATTGGCCCTCCTCCAGTCCTCTGGCACCACATCTAACTCCATTGAGGTGCTGAATAATGTTGCCAGTGGGGCGGCTAGCACCATGCTCGGTTCTTTTGGCACTCTTGGATGGATCCCATCTGGCCCCATTGCCTTGTTTTCCTTTAAGGCTTCCCATCCCCTTTGAACTCCGTCCTCCAAAAATGAACTTGTGTCCACTCCCTTCTGTTATCTGCTGATACATGTATGTCTGTCCCCTCCCCCTCCACTATGAAGACTGAGCAGAAGTACTCTTTTAAAATTTTAGCTTTTTCTTGGTCTTCCTCTGCATAGCCCCCACCCCCATTCTCCTGATCCTCCATAATCTCTCCTCTTGCTTTCCGTTTTTCACTCACATACCTGAAGGAAGTCTTATCCCCTTTGCTGATCTCCTTGGCTATCCTCTCCTCTGTTTGTGCCTTTGCTGCCCTCAGCCTTCTTCCTGCCTCCCTTTGTTTATCTAGATGTACTTCCATGTACCCATCCATCTGGGTCTTCTTGTACTTCCTTAAAGCTGTTTTTTTCACCCTATTGCCTTAGTCACCTCTTGAGAATCATGGTTACCTCTTCCTCCTCCTCCTAACCTTGCTTATTACCTTCAGACAGCTTGCAGTTGCCTTAAATATTCCCTCCTTTATCCTTTTTCATTGTGCCTCTACCGCCCCCACCTCCACCATCCTACCCTTCAAGGTATTTTCTATGCAGTCTCTCTTTTCCTTAAAATCTGCCCTCCTGAAGTCCAGGACTGCCGTCCTAGTGTGGTTCCTTTCCTGTCCCATCTGTATGCGAAATCATACTGTATGATGATCGCTAGTACCCACTGGGCTACACACTGTCACTTCTGCAATGCTGTCCTGTTCGTAAGTACCAGATCTAGCAATGCCCCATCCCTGGTGGGTTCTGGAAGCAGTTGCCTGAGAAATGCCTCCTGTAGGGAGTCAAAGATGACTCTGCTTCTTCTTGTAGCTGCAACTAGAATACTTCAGTCTACATCCATCAGATTAAAGTCTCCCATAATCAGTCCCTCCCCTTTGCTTGCCATTCTTCCAGTGGTATCCCCCCCCAAACTCTGTCTAACTCCTCCCCTTGTGTTGCTGGTCTATACACCACCCCACGTGGGTGAAGGCACCGGACTCTGTTCATAATCCAACCCATAGGACCTCAACCCTTCCACATCCCCATTGTGTCCATGTATCTTTGTGGACTTTATGCATTCCCTTATGTATAAAACAACCCCCCTTCCTCTCTGTCCTATCCTTTTGGAACATGGTATAAGCCAAAATGGTCACATCCCAGCTGTTGTTGTCAGTGCATCATGATTCTGTTATGGCCACCAGATCCACGTCCACCTACACAGTAGTTGCTCCATGTCATGAATTTTATTTCCTAGGCCCCATGTGTTGGTGCACATGACACTCTGCTCCTTTTGTTCCTCCCTTCCCCCACCTTTCCCTCTGTTCCATATTCCATCCTTCACACTTACTTTGATACTGGTACTGTTCTCCCCTTTTTTATTTTCCCAATGTTCACCCTCCTTAATTCTACTCTGAAGCTTAGAACCACCTCCCAACCCTCTCGTCCCTTCCTCACCATTGATTCTACGGCACTCTACCCCTGGATAACTTATTTTCCATGGGCTTTTCCTCTCTGATGCTCTGTTTTCTTGGGGGGGGGCATTCGCTGCCTCCTTCATTTTTCTGCCACACCCCTCGGCTCATCTAAATACCCACCAGAGTACCATTTAAATCTTCAACTTGGACTGCCTTTTCCATCCTGAATAGATGGAGGCCATCTTCCTTGTACAGACTTCTGTACCCCCAGGGAGGACCTCAGTCCCTGATGTATTCAAACTCCTCATCCTGCACCATGCCTTCAACCAGTTGTTGAAGACCCCGCTGCAGTATTCCCTAGCCTCCGCCTGGTTGTGTACAGGTAGCTGCGAGTTACCTGCTTCAGGCCCCTCTCCAGCTCCCTAAACCTATCCTGCACCATCTCTACTGTGTCCCTTGCCAGGTCTTTAGTCCCCAGATGGACAATGACATAAAGCTGCCCCATCGCCCTATCGATCCTAAGGATCCACTCTCCATCCCTCTGTGCTGATGTATCAGATAGGCACCTCAACTCCCTCTTTCCCTCCCATTCTGTTCCCAAAACTACTCCCTTAACAGTTGAGTACCCCCCACCAGAAGTTGCTTCCTCCTCTGTTGGGGTCCTCTGCCTCCTACCTTCAGGCCTCCCATCTCGAGGACTCTCACATCCACTTTAGCCACTACCATGGGTGCCACCTCCTGGCAGTCCCATCTCATCAGATCAGCAAAAGAGTTTTATAGTGGCACTGGCTGAGGAATGTGTTCCTGTCCCAACACCCTCACCCTCCCTGAGCCCCATAGTCCAGCCAACCCTCCTTCTTGACACCCTGTGGGGCAGTGGTGATGGACTTGGTGACGTCTGTGTGGGGGAAGAGGTCCATTGAATCGTAGCCAACTTGGCCCAGAGTTTAGTGTCCTCCTCCTTCAGCTCAGACAGGTGCACACAGATAGGTCAACAACGCAGTCTCCAGAAGGTTTCCCTAAAGGGTGAAGCTCCGCAGTCAGTGCATTATACCACTCCCATCTTTCTTAATACTACTCTCCTTATGAACTAGAGACTTTATTGCATTCAGTAGACCTGTGGGAGAGCCTGAACTGTGGGACAGTAGTTGCGAGGCTAAAATATACCTTAACTGTACTGTTGTTGTTACATTTAACTTCATTTCTGTGTGTGGGAAGGCTAGGTGTTGCCTAGCAATGGGGAAGGCTTCAGGAAGTGGGTTGGGAGCTGTAGTCCTAACCAGTACTACTCGAACTAGAAGGAGCCTACCTAAACGCTTGTTTTTTAGAGAAAGTAACAAAAAACAGCTGATGCATACATTTGAGGGCACAGTAAATCTGCCGTATGAAAAGAAAAGGTAAATTTAGCAAAATAAATCTCGGACTTTGGTCACGTGACCTCGGGGACTAACATCCAGGTCATGGACCATAAAAGGCCCCTTTAGCGTGAGTAGAGCAAGCTTGGGAAGATGAGCACATGTTCGTCACACATGGAGACACGAAGAGACACACATGTTCTAGCGCGTGTCCTGTGGGGAAAGGGACAGGACATTTTGAATGCACTAAAAGAAGTAAGTGAAAGCGCGATTCAAAAACTATAACATGGTAGGAAACCAACTGTGGTTTAACTGAAATATCAGTGTTAACTAAATGTACTTAGGGTCCAAAACATGGCTATGGGGGGAAATAGCTTCCCAAATGATCTGTTAGATCTGCTATATACTGAAAGTACCATCTCTAAGTGCTGCAGCTGCCATATGTATTCAACATTAGAAAATGTGTAAAGGGAAACTCATATTCTGATTGGCTCTAACAGCTTGGCACCCGGGCTGTTATTTCTCAACAACACCCACAAAATAATGAGTACCACTTTAGCATGCCCCATTACTAAGGAAATCCTGGGGCCACCCAAATTGCGAAACTCACAAGCCGCCATCTTTTCCACCGCTCATTTATCGAGATTTACCTCACTACACAGAATAAAAGGAGCCAAACTGCCCCACTAAAAACAAAGAGCAAACACATTTTTGTACTAAAGAAAATGTACCCCCGGCCCCCAAATCCATCCCCTCGCAGACTAACGCTACCCTAGTGCTATCCCCCATTCAGCCACACTGTTTCCTTCGAAAGAAAAAAAAATTGGAAGCAACACAAAACCCTTCTTTTTAATGCCACTGTCCTTTGCCATACCGAATGCTCCCGTTTGTGTCAACTCACAGCATGTTATCATGCTAGCACTAGAAAATCTCGCCACATTTCAAAGGCCATCAAAAACATTTACCTCTCTTCACAGTCCAGATCAGCAGGCTAGTATTCCCCTGTTCCCACTGATACTCATTACAGAAATCAAAATAAAGCACTCTCCTTTATCATGTGTGTGTGTTGGGGGGGGGGCGTCAGAAGACAAAGCAGCAATGATGCTTAACCTGGAGAGCATGCTCATATAAATAAAATTTAAAAACAAAAATAATGCAGCACCCTCCAGTGATGATTTCACAAATACAGGCACTACTTTACTACAACAGTTACTCATAATACCTTTTTATTTATTTTTTAAATATGTATTTTTTATTTCTGTATTTTTTAATAGTCACCTATAGCCCATTTTCTAAGTGTAATAATACCCTCCAGGATGGGCATTATGGGATATAACGGACCTTCCAGGGGCTATAAGGTCCTCCGCCTGTGGCGTTGGGCCTCATTACGCCCCTTGGTGGTCCATTATATCTCAATAACGCCCACCCTGTTGGGTATTATTACTTACGTAGTATCTGGGTCAAACAAAATTATATTCAAATGTAACAAGTGTGTGGAAATGGGTCTTTTACTAAATGAAGTAGTAGCATTGCGGGAGTAGAACAGAAATAATAAATCGGGACAACACAGCTCTAACTCCCTAGACCATGAAAAAAGAGTACAGGAGAGTACAAAAGGTGCTATAGAGGGGGAGGTGGCACCTATACAACAAAATATTGACCTGTTGAACATGGAGACCCCTGAATGGGCTACTATAAGGGGAGGATCCAGAAAAAAAGGAAGGCAGGCATTGGGAACTTCAGAAATTGAACAAATAAATAGATACACCTCCTTAACACCAGATGATGATGAGATGCACAGGGAATCTGAGGTCACAACTTTCCAAAAAAAGATATTAGTTATAGGAGACTCCATCCTAAGAAAAACAGACAGTATATATGCGGGGAGGAGAAAGCTAATAGGGTAGTAAACTGCTTACCTGAAGCCTGTGTTAAAGACATAAAAAAAAACTGTTTCCCAAGGGTTATAGACAAGCAATTGGACAGCCAAATCATATTATTACATGTTTTAACAAACAACTTAGTTAAGGACCATGAAAAAGACATTGCTGAGTATATAATGGAACTTTGCGACATAACCAAAGTGTAAGGCATCTATGTATCCACATTTGTAGCATGGATATACATAGGGTATCTACGGGTTCGGGGAAGGATGAGGCTACCTGGTACAAGAGACCTAGGTTTGACTACTCTGCACAGGGGCACCCAAGTAAATCCAACTACAGGAAGCAATAACTGTAATGTCCAGAACCAGAATTGGGATTTTTCAGTGTGGCTTTATTTATTAACTCACTGAACATAAACAAAGCTCTGTATGGTCCCCAACAGGGCTACGTAACTGTAATGCAGATTAGAGGTTAAACACAGCGGTCCATTTGAGGAATGAACACAACAGTTGTCTGGCTTTGGACCCACCAGGCACTCAGCCAGGACTTTGCATGTGCATTGGATACACAGCCCAACTGGCCCGGCTCCCCTGCTGACCACTCGACTGATGGTCCACTTGGCAATGAACCCAAACTCTACTTGGAAAGACATCCCATCAAACAAGGAGGTTCGAAACTGTGGCTCCACCACTTGAAGTCTCACGACTCCTAGAGAGATTTTGTTTCGTACTTCCAATTGAAACTCCCATCAAACAAGGAGTATGATCCCATCCTGTGGCTCCTCACACCACTTAGAGTCTGCGACTCCTAGAGAGAGATTTTCAAGTTATGCACCCATGTCTGGGTACCCACCCCATCACTGGCCAAGCGCATTTGAGGCAAGTAGCAAAACACAGAAGAAATCCAGAGGTGGACCTGGTTACTAAAGATGGGGATCTATCCACCTCCAGCTCCCACAAACAGTTCGCCATTTCTCTGGACACACAGAACTTTAGACTTTAAAACTGTAGATTGACGGTGGATGAACTGATGCACCCCCTCTACAATGAACTTTAACACTTTAAACAGATGACTGCTCTATTTGTTTGTCCTAGTTGACATAGTTCTCCCAAATAGCAGTCCCCAATACTTGAAATCCAACTGAAGAAAAGAAGTTGTTTGCCCATTCCAGTGAGGCCAGACACTCACCCATTCATTGCAGGTGCCCCACAGGCGAAGAAATGTAACCTTTGCTGTTATAGGCCCCGTTCGCACTAGGGCATTTGAAACGGTTCTCAGCACTTGAACCATTTCAAAAGCGTGCTGGCCCGGATTGCGTTCGCACATAACCGGCTTTTAGATCCAGATTTTGGAAGTGTGCTCCAAACCCTGATGAGACCTGGGCTTGAGCACCTTCAGAAACTGCTTTCAAAGTAAAGCGATTTGACCAAATGCTAACTCACTCAGCTCGCTTCCCTTTAATGCACTTCAAGCAAGAGCGAAGATCACGTAAGCAGCTTTTCCATGCTGCTGAATTCGGTTTATAGTTGGCACGGATCTCTGCCGCAGTGTGAACCCTGTAAAATGCATTGCCTAATGTGGATCACAGGAAAGGGGTTGCAGTACGAACGCTACAGCACAGTAAGTGTTAAACAACTTTTAAAAATGTTTTGCCCAACCGTGCTGTAGTGCGAACGGGGCCATACATGAACAGACTGAACTTAAATTAAAACAGGCAGCTTTCTTCCCAAGGTGGGAGAAGGGGATTGCCCCTGGAACCCCCAAAGAACTTTTCCTCACCCCCCCCCCCGAGGGAGGGGGGTAAACAGACACTACTGGCGTCCTTCTTGTTTGCTTAAGGACAAACTGAAGACTTTTTCTCTGAGAGAGAAATCACACTGCACAATAATGCTTCCTTCTTGCTTAAGGACAAACGGAAGACTGACTTTGAATTCCCAAGATTCTAGAACTACTCTGAGCTGAAGATTCCAACTGTGGCTCATGCAGCTGTGACAATTCTATTATGATGTCATCCCTCTAGTCTCAGCTGTGACTGAGGACAGAGTGAGACAGTGTGAAACCCATTTAACTGGAGTTTCACAAGCTGCCTTCCCTGCCTACCACTAGGTCTTACTGGGATTCTAGTAACCCCGGGTAACAAAGAGGTTACAAAAGCAAAGGGACAAACACCAGTCATATCGGGGATTTTACCAAAGGTAAATTGTCTCAAGAAAAAAAAAGCATATCATTCAAAGAATTAATGCCTGCTTGCAAAATAGGTGTGAGGGAGACTGAGTTAAATCATAAATACATGAGAGACCTTTTATGACAAAAACCACCTCTCTGCTCGGGATGGCCTGCATCTGAGTCCAGCAGGAATGCAAAGACTAGCTACAAAGATAAGAGATGCTGTGATTAATGTACCTTTAAACTGACTCCTGGGGGAGGGCATAGTCAGCAGTTTGCAATGAGGAACAAAAGGATAGATATACTAAATAGCAATCTGAAAAAAAGCAGATGAGTACAACTGTTACTTAACTAATGCTAGAAACCTACACAGTAAAAAGCTAGAAGCAATACTGCACCCTCAAAATGGAATCACTATGGCATTTATAAATGAGATCTGTGGGAGAGGACTGGGGAAGGGAAATATCGGGATACACATTGTACAACTTAGACAGGAAGGAGAGGAGGAGGAGTTGCAGCATATATATCAAATAAAATAAAAGCCACAAATATATCTGAGATAATCAAAATAAAATACAGTAATTTCTGAGTCAATGTGGATCAGAATTGACACAGAAAACAAGAATATACTAGTTGTAGTGTGCTACAGACCCACTGGAGTAAGTAGTATAGTTACTGAACAGTTAAATGAAGAACTTGAAAAAGCACGTGAGCTAGGTAGAGTATTATTTGTGGGAGACTTAAATTTTGGGGATATTGACTGGAATAAATTGGAGTCAACTAGGCAACAGAGTACAACCTTTCTGAGCACCGTAAATCAACTGGGACTCTTGCAATATGTAAAAGAACCAACTAGAGGAGATAGAATACGAGACGTGGTTCTAACCACAAATATTAATATCACAAGCTGTATAGTTAAGGAGCCGTTTAGTTAACAGTGACTATAACAGTGTGAGATACTCACTACAAGAAAACTTTCGGATAACAAAAGGTTGTCAGGAGATCTATAATTTTAATACCTCAAACAATTTTTTTTTTAATTTTTATTTTATTACAACTAGGATTACAAGTACCTTTGAGCCAGGTTCTTTTACAAAGGTTATGTGTCAGAGAACAAATACAATACAAGTTACAGAAATAGGAACAAAACAATAACTAGGATGGCATATTAGGTTGCAATGGCAGATCAATACAATAGCTAGAATAAGTAGAATGTATACATGGGAACACAGAGTAACAGAGGGATAAGTAGAAGGGAGGGTGGAAGATGAAGATAAACGTGAGGAGTGAAGTTGGAGAGGGCAGGAATTGCAGCCAAAGGGCATGGTCATCAACTGGGAGCAGGCAGAAACTAGTCAACAAAAAGGGAAAGATCATTGAGGGCTCAAAAGAGGCGGGGGGGTGAAGGGGGGAGAGGCAGGAGTGGTGAAAAGAAAGAAGAAATAAGAAAGTAACATAGAGGAAAAGGAGGGGGTGGAGATGTGGTAGGTGATAGTTGGAGGGAACAAAAACGAGAGGGCTGAGGAGATTATGGAGTTTATGTTTGAATGAGCCAAGGGTGGTAGTGGAGGAGATGTCAGGATTGAGCGCATTTAACCAGCTAGGTGCTCTGAAGGCAAAGGATCTTTGGCCCTCAGAGGTGCGATGGCGGGGAACCTGAAGGAGCTAGTATTCAGAGCCCCTGGTGTTATGTGGCTTTAGCCTAGAACTAAGCAGTGCTTGGACTCCCAGTGGAGCGAGGCCCATGGTTACCTTCTTTGCCATAATGCAGGTTTGGTATTTTATGCGATTTGAAAGTTGAAGCCAGCCAGATCGGGCATACAGGTCACGTGTATGAGTGAGACAATGAGCACCAGAGATAAGCCTGCAGGCCTTGTTAAGTGATGTTGAAATTCACCTTAGGGCAGTGGCAGAGGCAGAGCAATAGATTATAAGACCATAATCAATGATCGAGACCACTGAGCTTTGGATGGCAATCTTCAGTGCTTCTGCAGTAAGGTGTTGTCAGTGTCGGTAAAGTAGGCCTAGGCGCATATTTGCTGATTTGGCAACATTGTCTATGTGTGCCCCATAGGAGAGATTTAAGTCCAGGGAATAACCCTAGGTATTTGAATGACTGCACTTGCTCAAGGGTGTTGCCATTGCTGGTAGAGATAGCTAGGGGGTGAGATCTATGCCTGTTTTGAGAGCTGTTAAAGAGCATTACTTTGTTTTTTTTTATGATTGAGGACAAGCTTATGATGAATGAACCAGTTTTCCACTGTGGCAAAGCCTTGCTGAAGATTGGTCTGCAGGAGCACAGGGTCCTTGTAGGAGGAGAAGATAACAGCATCATCAGCATGGAGGATAATCTGTTCAGTGCAAGATTTTGGGAGCGTGTTAAGAAAAAGGCTGAAGAGTAACGGACCCAGGATGGATCCCTGAGGGACTCCAGATCGGACCGGTCTGAGGTCCGAGAGTGTCCCAGCAATTTTGACTCATTGAGATCTGTTTTGCAGATAGCTGTTGAACCATGAGATAGTGTCAGGAGAGAGTCCTAAATGCTGGAGTTGTTGGATCAGCAGATGATGGTGGACTGTGTCGAAGACCTTGGTCAGATCTACAAATACTGCCCCGGCTAAGTGACCCATATCCAATGTGCCGTGCAGTGCTCCAGTGAACTCCAGTAATGCAGAAGAGGTGCTATGACCTTTTCTGAAGCCATGTTGTTGTGGGCATAAGAGATTGTGTTTGTCCAGGTGGTCCGTGAGTTGGTTGGATACTATGCGTTCGAATGCCTTGGAGAGAGGTGGTAGTATCGAAATTGGTCGATAGTTCACATGGCAGGTCTTATTCCCGCTTTTGTGGACTGGAGTAATTATAGCCACCTTCCATTTGCCAGGGAACTGACCAGTGCTAAGGGAGAGATTGAGAATGTGTGCTAATGGGACTAGAACCTCATCCATAGTGAGGGTTAGGAGTTTTTGATCCAGCGAGTCTCCACTTGATCTTGACTTTAAAATTGCTTTGATGATGTGTGTTCGGGCAGCGTGCAGGTTAATTTCTTTGAAGTGGAAGGGCGGGAGAGTGGTAGGAGGATCATCGGGGATGGCGTGGGTAGTGTCAAGGAAAAAATCCGGGGGAAGGACGCTGCTGAGATCAGTAAATGCATCATTAAAGGTGTTCGCAAGACCCTTATTAGGGAGGACCTCCAAAAAATCAACTGGGAGGACATTCTAAAAAACAAAACTGCCCCTGAAATGTGGGACACCATAAAGAGACACCTATTTAGGATATATGACAAACATATAAGCAAGGTTAAGAAATACAATAACAGAAGAATAAAACCTACATGACTCACAGCGTCCTGAAGAAACTCTTAAAGAAAAATCAGAAAGCTTTTATAAAGTTAAAAAAAAACAGGCATTGTTGATAAATGGAAAAAATTTAAGCATCTCCAAAAACGGTGTAAAAACAGGCTAAAAAAAATAAACACAGGATGGAAAAACACATTGCAACCTCAGCTAATAAAGATAATATAAAACAATTTTACGGGTATGTTAACCAACTACGAAAATCTAACTCTGGGATATGTTCTATAAGCAAGCAATAATACCCAACAGGGTGGGCGGTATTGGACAATACCGGACCACCCAGGGGCATAATGAGGCCCGACACCGCAGGTGGAGGGCCTTATAGCCCCGGAAGGTCCGGTATTGCTCAATACCACCCACCCTGGAGGGTATTATTGCGCTTAGGAAATGGGCACTGTAGCTTTTTCCTTTGGGATTTAAAAAAGTCAAGAAAAACAGTTAAAAGATTTAATAATAAAGCTTAAATGTGTTCATAGTAAAGTAGTCCTAGTTTTTGTGCTGTGCCATCTGTTGTCCATCCCCCAGCCATAATCTTCCCAGTTTTTGTGCTGTGCCATCTGTTGTCCACCCCCCCAACCATAATCTTGAAGTTAGGCCCCCCCAGACATGGCGTTTGTACTTACTGTCTCAACAGCAGTGCGTTTGCTTTTTTGGGTGGTTAAAAAATATATTTTGTATGATGTTAATTATTTAGAGACTCAGCGTTACTTCAGTGTGCCTGATGACGTCATACCCAGAAGTAAGAGACATTTGAAGGAAAAACGAATTTCTTTGTTTAGTCATTTCTGTGTTAAGCTTTGGGTTGTTTTGTTTATTGGGGGACATGTCATGGACAGCGATTGATGCGTGGGATTGGAGAGCTCAGGGTGGAGAAATGAGATGAGCGGCAGCATGAACGAGCGAGGAGAGATGACTGACGGCCGTGGATCTGTTCGGAGACTCGAGAGTGCAAGGTAGCGTCAGAGCTGTGAGCCATGGCAGAGTGTGGGTACACAGTAGAAGTTTTTATTTGTGAGGAGGTTTCTTTCTGTCCTACTGCAATAAATGTGAGTGTGATTGGGGCTAGGCGGGGGGTGTCCAGCACTGTAAGTGAAGGCGAAGATGGATCATAATGGAACGGAGCACGGCTTCCACTGATTTTAATAAAAAAAAAAAAATGTTTAGAGAAACAAGATTCATGAGTTCATGAATGCTCAGTATTTAAACAAATGACAGACTGTTGTGTGTGTTTTTTTAAGAGCTGCCACTGAAGTCGGGTGTTGGGGGCCAATATCTCTCGCTTAGCGAGAAAAAAAAAAGGCAGTTGATTCAACTTGAGTGTTCAGTGCTTCAGCCAATTGTGAATCAGGCAGGGCACAATGATATCTGTCTGGGCATCAGGTAGGTTTGGGCTGGTGCTTTTTATTTCCTGGGCATCTATTGAAAGTTAATGTACCCCCCTGGCAAGGGTACTAGCCAGTCAGATGCCAGGGAATAAAAAGCCCATTTTCTAATGGTAGATAACCAACTTATTGTAGCACTAGTAACTGTAGCAAACAAATTTAATTCCTATTTTGGGTCTGTGTTCTCAAAATGTACAGCTTACACAGGGATGCCCCTAATAATGCAGATACAAATATAGTCATTATGGTAGAATGTATTAGGGACAAAATAAATAAGCTAACAAATGCATACTTAGCAGAACCAGATAACATTTCCCCAAAATTACTCTAACTACTAAGGTGAAATATTGCCACCCCCTGCAAATGTTGTTCCAAAAATTGATAATGGACAAAGAAGTCCCACCAGATCGGTTAACTGCGAATGTAGTGCCTGTTCACCAAAAGGGGAATAGGGCTGGCCATACAAATTATAGACCCATTAGTCTGACGTCGGTGCTGAGAAAGCTAATGGAATCAATACTAAAAGACAAAATAACTTCACACATAGAGTATACAGTTGTTTTTCTACAAAAAATATCCAGGGCATTGGATGGGGGCGAACCAGTGGATTATACATATCTGGATTTTGCAAAGGCCTTTGACAAGGTCTCACATGGAGATGTTGTACAAAGCCTTTATGATAAGTAAATAGATCACAGAATTGTAGGCTGGATTGCTGACTGGCTGAGAGGGAGAACACAGAGGGTATGCATCAACGGCCACTACTCCACCCCAGTGCTGGTGATGAGTGCGGTACCGCAGGGGTCAGTCTTGGAACCAGTGTTATTCCAAATTTTTATGTCTAGTATGGGATAAAGAACAACAAATTGGCTGAGTAAATATGCTGATGACACCAAACTGGCAGGTATAGCTAGTAATAAAGAACACATAGCTGCTATACAAGAAGATCTGGACAACATGTATAAATGGGCCACCCAAAGAGGAATGAGTTTTAATACTGAAAAGTGTTGCGTTATACACGTGGGGAGAAGAGATGTGAAAGAAACATATTTTGTTAATGGAAAGCCACTTAGGGAATCAAAGGAGGAAAGGGACTTTGGTATAATAATAAATGACAAACTTATGTATGACACACACTGTAATAAGCAAATATCCAAGGAAAAAAAGATGATATGGGCCATAAAGCGAAACTTTTGGAGAAGAGATGAGCAGAACGTGATGCCACTGTGTAGATCATATGTCAGGACACTTCTGGACTATTTAAGCCTGGTTTGGGGCAGATTAAAAGAGGCTGTATAAACAAAATTGAGTGTATTTAAAGACATACCACAAAAATGATATATAACCTAAAGACAGTAACATACAGTGATCGCCTCAAAGCATTAAATCTCATGACTCTAGAGACTGGGAGAATAATAAGAGACTTATTGCTATGCTATGATATAATGCAAGACATCTACTTACTAAATGAACTTGATATGGAATTCAAAAGCGATAGAACAAAAGTATCAGAGGCACCCCCCCGTAAAGTTAAGACAAAGGAAGTTGAATACCAATAAAAGGAAGGCCTTCTACACCCAGAGGGTGCTGTACCCCTGGAACAAGCTGCCACTACAAATCATAGTAAGTGAGAACAAGTATCAATCCAAGATAAGACTAGATGCTTATATCAGGGAGAGAAACAAGCTGATTTATTATGGGTTAAAAGGACATGGGCTAACATCGGCTTACCGCCTCTACCACTTCTTAGTTGCTCAGTATGAAAAAGACTTGTGTCATTACCCCCAGAAAAGGTGTTTCTAGTATTTACTCAATATACAGAAACGCGTAGGTCACTGTTGCCATTACAGATGCAATAACAGATGCAGTAAGCAATAATATAACAGAAGCAATTGACTGAGGTAATGGTTTGAGCAAGAATACCTCAGAACTCAGGGAGCAGTGAAGGGATCTAAAGATGAAGAGCCCAAAGAGCAGTGTGTGTGGCTGGCAGCTGACTTACAGCTCACTCCAGGCAGACTCCTCTAGTAAGATACTCTTATGCTACGGCTCTTTAGCTTACAGATTGCCTCAGTGGCAGCCTCAAGAGGCATTCCTCTGGCAGATATCACCAAAGCAGCTACCTGGAAAACTGTACACACTTCCACTAAGCACTGCTATCTGGACATTCTCTCCAGTATAGATGCTAGGTTTGGGATAGCACTCTTACAGAACTTTTCTCCTAAATAGGTTCCTGACTTTGCATCCTCCCAGGATATTGCTATGTAGTTTGTAGTTTTTTGTATGGCATCACTACTGAACTCATGTTAGAAATGTAGAATAAAGTATGGGGTGGTGTACATAACGAGAAGTTTACACCCCCCCACGAGGTGTTAGATGATACATAAACCCCAAGAGCAAAGCTCAAGGGATTTACTAAAGCATTTAACACCAAGAGGGTGTGTAAACTTCAGGTTTACACACACCACCCCATATTTTATTTTATATAATTGCTGGGTTTCCCCTCAGTAAGTATATAAAATAAAGAGAAAAGAGACATTGCTGTGCGGCTGTGGTCTGGTTTCGGTTTCAGTGCACGGTCTGCGGTCGCCCTTATGTATTTAAATATTTCTGTATTTCTTTGTGTGACATCAGCAGCCCAAAGTTTAAGTATTTTCCTCTGTAGTAGCAGTGCTTCAATATCACTTACCGCCCCGTCTGAGTGCCGGCTCAAATTTTCAGAGGAAAAGATGAGGTGGCCAGCAGTTCAGAGGAAGAGCTGAGGTGGGCGCACAGGCAGAGTGAGGGAAACCATGCGTGTGTTTGCCGTAATAAACACTCCTTTATTATGGCAAATTACGCCACAGTTTCCCTAAAGGAAAAAGGGGAGACCCAGTTATTATGGAAAAATTACTCACCATGATAATGAAGTTTCTTATAATGGGTCCAATAGTGCGCCAGTACAGTCCCATTCTTACCTCACCTTCTAGAACCTAATTAGAAAAAGATTCCTAAATATAATATGCTTCTAAATACTTTTCTGCCTCAGCATTTGAAGTGTTTACATACTTTATATTTTAAATATATATTTTTAGATATTCATGGTATGGGTAATTACAACAGCTCAGCTCACAGTCCTGGATTTCTTAAAAAAAAAAAAAAAAAACACCCTGTTGTGCTAGATTCAGAATTTTACTCCATACATGTGAAAACAGCTGGCAATACACAGCTCCCACAATCATGAAATGGTCAAACATTTTTGTGCCAATAATCGAGCGCTTCCTCAAGACCTTCATCTCCTTCGAACAGTCCCATTTTAAACGTACAGTCAAGGAGACAGTAAACATTTTGTGAAGATACCAGTCGTGTAAAGTGCTCTTCAGTATCAGCAAAGTTGTAAAAAGTGACAAAGTGTCAGGTCACTATAAATACCCATTAATGTATTAAAAAAAATACAAAACATACACAATAGGGAAAACAACAAGGGGGGAAGGGGACATAGTGGTGGTGATAGGGACAGGGTTGGTAGGAACAACACAAGGAAGGAAAAACACACACTTGTAAGGATAAAAACAACATAAAAACAGAATCTCTGTTGTAAATACAAACATACTGAATCGTTATAACCTTT
Organism: Neoceratodus forsteri; assembly: GCA_016271365.2. NCBI lineage: Eukaryota > Metazoa > Chordata > Ceratodontiformes > Ceratodontidae > Neoceratodus > Neoceratodus forsteri. Next base: position 140,627,533 of record CM057453.1, read on the forward strand.
TATCATTTCAGCAAGGTGCTAAAGCAAACCATAAAATCATTACTTAAAATGTCTTTCATACTTTTATGCTGTTAAATTAATTGCACTTATAAGTTGCATGACAAGATTATAAAATTAAAATCACTAACAGAGAGGAAGCCCAAATATTAAATAATAAGTGTTCATCTAATAAGAGTGAGGCTAAATGAAAGTGATTGTTGAGTCCAGGTGGACTACCCGATTTCAGTTTATGCTGCCAAAATGATTCTTGTTTCAGGAGCCACGTATCCATGTCTCCACCTCTAATACTATGTCTTACCCTTTTGATACCTAGGAAGGTAAATGTACAGTATGGTCCATTCCTGATTTTTCCCCATGAACTGCTAGAACACTGACTCCATATCATTTATTGATACTCCGAACATGTTCAATAATGCAGTCCTTTAATCTGCATTTTGTTTTGCCAGTATAAAACGCTGGTCACTTCCAATGCCAGGAATCCCTCACTTAAATGTTGAAATCTAGATTTAGTATTAGCCGTATTGGTCCTTACAAGAACAGATCCAGAAGCAAATGATTTGATGCCTTTTACGGCTAATACTGAATCTAGATTTCAACATGGAAGATACCAGAATTCGCCACAGAATATGGCAGCTGCATAACATCAAGAAGAAGCTGGCACAACTAGACAATGACATCTATTTTCTAACCCAGTGCAAGAAGAGAAACATAATCCCTAAAGGTCTTACTATTTGGAATCCATTAAAAAACACAGGCAATGCTATATATGCAGAACAACTCTGTCATAGGACCTCTGATTATTTGAGAAATCACAGGATTCACGTCATATGCCAAAAAAGTGGTTTTGAACAGAGAGTTTGCTGAAATTGTTACCACACTGGAAAGGATGTCTGGGGAACCTATTCAAGACATCTTGAGAGAGATGCACATTAACTACCAAAGGACCTTAAGAAAAGCCATGCTTATGAAAAATAAGAAATTGGATGCCCTTCAACATACCATACATCCTAACAACCATGAAGAACATAATGGAGTCACTGAACAATGACACAACATAGATGGGCACCTTTCAGTCGTTAATTTATTCAACCACACCCTGACTACTGGAGAAATAAATGTACTTTCAAAGGGCCTCACTTTCTGCCCAACAAAACCACTGGATAAAATACAGTTTTGTGGTGAACTGGAGGAATACTTCCATAGATTGAGGCTTAAAGAATTCTTTCATGGCAAGAAAGAAATCACTGGTAGCGAAGACATCGCAATCAGTAATAATTTAATGGATAAGAAAAAGAAATTTGAATTTACCCCCTCAAGTGGGCGTAACAAAAAACTAGACAATTACATTCATCGTTTCCGCCAACAAGTCAGTGGTCAGATCCTTACTAGGCATAAACAGGCCCATTATAACCTTTCTCCACTGGAACGGAGAGCTATAAGGACGTTGAAAACAAACCACAACATTGTCATCAAAAAAGCTGATAAAGGCTCTGCAGTGATAGTTTTTAAACAGAGAGGATTATATTAATGAAGCTAACAGACAGCTAACAGATCGTATCTACTACAGAGAACTGGAGAGTGACCCCACTGCAAGATACAAAGATGAACTACGTGACTTCATTAGAACTTTTCCAGACCATGTACTCCAAAAAAAACTAACTGACCTCATACCTGCTGAACCCAGGCCAGGGATATTCTACATACTGCATAAAATACATAAACCTGGCAATCCGGGAAGACCCATAGTCTCTGGTAATGGTACCCTGACTGAGGGGATCTCGGGGTTTGTAGAGACCATTTTGAAACCGCTGGTTATGGAAAGAGACAGTTATATCCAGGATACTACGCACTTTCTGCGTGTACTTTCTGGTTATAAGGATTTACCACCTGATGCCATTTTAGTGACAATGGATGTGACATCCCTCTACACTAATATTCCACACACGGATGGCATTACAGCATGTCTTAAATACATACATGAAAAAGGACCGGAACAAAACATCAACCTTGAAGTGATGGAAGAACTTATGGAATTCATTTTGACACATAACTTTACCTTCAATGGTAAACATTATGTTCAAACTATGGGAACAGCAGTGGGTACAAAGATGGCTCCACAGTATGCTAACCTTTTTATGGCAGACTTGGAGGAGGATTTCTTAAGGCACTGTCCCCATAAACCACTAGCTTATTTCCATTACATTGATGATTTGTTTATTATGTGGACAGAGGGCACAGATGCACTTCAAGATTTTCATCAAGAACTTAATAACCTCCACCCTGCCATAAAGCTTACCCTGGAGCATTCTACCACCAATGTTAATTTTCTGGACACCACAGTCACCGTTAAGGATGGAACCTTACATACAGTACATGTATTTACAGGAAGCCAACAGACAGGCAGAGATACCTACACAAGAAAAGTAATCACCCAAACCACATAAAAAAATCTGTCATGTACAGTCAAGTACTCCGATGTCACTGTATTTGTTCAAATGAGAATGACAGAGATACACATTTGGCTATGTTGAAAAACACCTTTATTGAACAGGGACACTCTTCCAGAGAAATTGACTGGATAACAGAACACGCAACGCAACTACCAAGACAACAACTACTTCAATATAAAGAAAAGACAGCTACAGGCAGAACATATCATCCAGACCTTGAACTTCTGCATAAGATTATTAAAGACCTCCACCCAATATTTAGTGAGGATGAGACCCTCAATTGTATTTTTAAGGAGCTACCACTACCATCTTTTAAACAACCACCAAATTTAGCCAGCCTAATTATTAGGAGCAAGCTTTCACCAGAACAGAATACCATAGAGAGGCAGTATAGCACAGTGGTTTAAGGCTCTGAGCTGCAAATCTGGTGACATCCAGCAAACTAGACCTGGGTTTGAATCCCACAGGTTCCACTTGCATACTGTGTGACCCTGAGCAGGTCGCTTAACTTCTCTGTGCTCCCAGGTCGCACCTGTAAAAAAGTTTTCAGCTTAGTGTGCTACTCCTGGTTAAACAACTAAAAAAAAAAAAAAAATGTCACACAATGGCACACGACCCTGCAATCAATGCACCTGTAAGACTTGTGAGCTCATTTCCACTTCAGACTGTGTGATTACATCACAAAACAGACAATTCAAGGTGTATGGGAGTTATACATGCACATCACAACATGTTGTTTATTTTATTCAGTGCAAGAGATGTCCACAAACAGGTTATGCTGGAGAGACAAGCAACAGCTACGCACTAGGATGAACTCACACAGACATACTATTAGAAAAAAAGAAGACTGAAAAACCAGTGGGGCACCACTTCTCCCAGCCAGACCACTCTATTTCGGATAAGTCAGTAATGGTCTTAAAAGGAAATCTCAAAAACACACAACAGAGATGAGCTTTTGAGATTAAACTTATTTTACATCTCAATATGGTAGCAGATGGAATGAACCTTGATCTGGGTTTCATGGGACATTACAGAAATTGACATCCACGGACCTCTTCTTCTTCAGACGGGCATATTATAGGACTTCAGTATGTGTGGGGTGTGGGTGCGTGTGTGTGTGTGTGTGTGTGTGTGTGTGTGTGTGTGTGTGTGTATGAGTGTATGTGTGTGTGGGTATGTGTTGTGAGGCATGTGAATATAGCAGGTGTGGGGCTTGCTGTCACACTGAGGTAGGTTTTTATTTAGATACATGGAGTTACAGTGTGTTACTACTTCTTACTTCACAAAACATAATGAATATTAATTCCTCCTCACTTGTTACCTTCACCCAGGAGTGGGGTTTATTCAGTTGTGCCATATTTAGATTACCTAGCCTGTTACTGTACATACAGGAGTATTTATCATAGACTATCACAAAAAAAAATTAAATCTGAACATATTGGGGTGTGAGATCTCATTTGCATGGGGGTCCTGGACAGATCTTTTTACATTAGGCTAATATTGTAGTGAGTTGTGGAAATGTAGGTATGTTAGACCTCGGGTCTTACACACATACTTAATATTTACTTCTAGTTACCTTACCCTGGGGAGGGCGGCAGTTTTATTTCATTGTGGTTCTATGAAGAATCCTTGGAAATGTTACTACACAGATAGGATTAAGGTTAAATAGTGTCACAATTTTGCACTGTAGGTATTAGGATACATGATCCCTTTTACTTGAGATTTCATGACAAGTTGAATTACTTTGGGGAACTATTGCAGGGATTGATGTGAATGAAAGTTCATTAGGAGTGTGTGTGTGTGTGTGTGTGTGTGTGTGTGTGTGTGTGTGTGTGAGAGAGAGAGAGAGAGAGAATCTCCTTAAAGCTAGTTATCCTCCCTGCACATTATGGGGATGTGGGTGGGGTAGGGTGTACTGTTTATGTGAAGAGGAAGAGATAAATTAAATTTTTATCTCTTTTTTCAGATTCCTTAGACACTTCTGGTACATCAAGTTGTTCCAGACTGAGAATTTATTGACATCAGTACATATCAGGCTATATGGTCTTAATTCCTTGGTGGTCCTCGACAAGAGTTTGTTATTTGACACCAACACTGTCAATTTATATTTAATTATCATTTCTAAAGTCCTGTCAATACACTAGAGGTTTTTGAAGATTATAGGGCATGATATCTAGGTGGAGAGTATAGCTGGGTGATAGGTCCAGCTAAGTTTTGTACATCATACAGTGTGCCCTGATGATTTTAAGACAGCTTGACTGATAACTTCTTGTCTATAATGCATACATTGAAACTTCTTGGAGTGCTAAACAATCTGAGTATGTCTTTAATCTGGGTTGGGGTTGTTTTTCAGTAATCACATTCTTATACACACTGTGACACTCAGCTTGATTTAGGAGTCAACTGCTCCAGCAGTGTTATCCTATGTCAATTTAATTTATATGCAGTAGGATGCTTTGTATGTGTTTTGCACAAAGCGCCTTTGACCCTGGGACCCTACTGGCTGAAGGTAATATGGTGCTGTTAAACTTCCCTGACATCATCATCTGTATTTTTTTAAATGAGTATTTTAAACCAATGAGGATTGTTTGTGTTTTTTCTGCATGATCCAGCTGTTAAAAGTATTGTTTTTCTAAATAACTGCCATTAGGCTTCTGAAGAAGGACTGGTTTTTCCGAAAGCACTTGGTTCTGGTTGCTACATATATGTTGGTCCATTAAAAGGTATCAAATCATTTGCTTCTGGATCTCACTTAAATGTTTACACTCTATGCATTTGTTTCAGCTAAGAGTGATGTCGCAGAGATAGAACCTATGCAAAGCTTAGAATTTGGAATTTAGGATCAAATCTGCATCCACACTGCACTTTGGGTGTTGCTCAGATGTGTTTCTCTGCCTAAAGAGAGCAATCACCCCTTAGTGAACTCTGGTAATGGTGTCTGCAGACTACAGGTACGACCTCCATTTCAGTGTTATTTGCTCAATAGTGGCGCCGATTGTCTTCCCCCCCCCCCCCCCCCCCAACCATCAGCCAGACAGCAAGGTTGGGGATTGGCATAGGCACTACTAGGCCTAATACGGCCAGTATGTCATCGTCATCGACAAGGACTCAACCTTCACCATTGATGGCTGTAGTTGTGCCTACTAACCAAAGCAGCACCGATGCTCAAGCAGTCCTCATTACCTTTTCAGATATGATAAGGCATCTTCTGCCTGACCTCCCTTTTCCAGTGGGGCCGTCGATGGAGACTTCCCATAAATACCCCATCGACTCCACAAGGTACTCCCTTGCTACATAGACCTCCTCAGCCACCGCCAACATTGCTGGCGCAGTCCTTAATTTCTGCTGATGATACAGTCAGTGATGACTATGAATACAATCCTGATCTGATGATGCAGAAAGAAGAGTAGAAGGAGGAAGACTATGCTGAGAGCCACTATGAACACGGCACCAGCTCCACAGTCTCCTCCTATAGTGAGGACTCTGTAGCAAACACACCAAGATCATTTCCAGAGGATCCCTCATTTTTTCTGGTTTTTACTTTTTTATTTTACTTACTGTGTTTTTTGCTTCCTGGCGGTGTCCCCCTCTGCCTCCACGCTCAGGAGGTAATCCTCAGCACCCACTGCTGCAGTGCCCCTTGGGTTACCCCCCAGGGCAGAGCCCCTTGAGCTGCCCTCTTTTTAACTCTGAGGGTGCCAGGTAACGGATGCGGCGGGGACTCAGGGCCGCCATGGGCGGTAGGCATCATTCAACCACTGGGAGGAATTTTTCCTTGCGTTGCTAGGGTGCGGGACCAATGGACACTGCAATGCACCTACGTCATGCGTCTGACCCACCCCCACTAGCGAAACACTAGTCAGTGCTCCAGTAAACAGCGTGTCTCGTGGTCACCTGGGAGCACCGAACTGAAGTCACACAGCCCCCCGCCCCTCGGGAATGGAGAGCGTGCAATGGCCGCTCAATCCACTCCCACCCTGCCTGGCCCACGAGCATTCCAGACTCGTTCCTGAACCCGGGGTGCCCATGTCACAGCGGTAAATCTTTCCACTGTGCCAGTAGGCCAGCCCAGATCTCTAATTTTTTCATATGATGCAGGAAATGCAAGCTGTCATGGGTTTTATTTTAGAGGAGCAGGATTCTATCAAAAAGAACCTGCTGGAGTTTCTGGAGATGCCAGCATTTCCCTCTGCTGTGGTTACTCCCCTGTTTCCAGCCTTGGGGGATGGCATTTATGTAGCCTGGTAGAAGCCAAACAATATACCAGCTGTGGCAGAAAGGCAGACAGAATGTATTCTGCTCCTTCTGGAAAGTTTTTTTCTAGCCAGCCTGAGACTGACTCAGTGGTGACTACAACTGCCCATGACAGGTCCATGGCATCTAGGCACCTGAGTGCCCTTCCTCCTGATAAATAATCCAGTAGATTGGATGTCCTAGGCAAGAGTACATATACCTCTGCCTCATTGGGCCTACATATTGCCAGCCACCAGGCCCATATGATAAAGTATCAGAACACCCTCTTGAGGAAGGCAAAGACTGCAGCACAGTCCTTGTATGAGGGTTCTACTAAGCAGGAGTTAATGAAAACTCTTACTGCTGGTGTTGATATAGAAAAGAATGTGCTCCGCACAGTATCTGACATTTCTGATGCCTCTGTTAGGGCTGTAGTCTTTGTCAATCTGTCTCAGGCACTACTCTTGGCTCAGGGTAGCAGGTTTTGCCACTGATCTACAGACAGTTCTCAGTGCTGCATTCAGAGCACAAAAATTGTTTGGCCATGAGGTAGAAGTTATAAAAGATCTTCAGTTCTCTGGCAAGACTCTGAAATCAGTATATTCCCTGTACCATACCCATAACAGGGGTATGAACGGGGGCGCCTTTCACCATGCTGCCATCAGGGGGCAGTGCCCAGCCTACAGACAACAGGGAAGGGGCAAAGGTGTGGAGGCCTTTCTAATCCCCAGCACAACCCCAGGTGCACATTCAAAAGCATCTAGAGGTAGTGGAGCTGATGGCTTCTCTCCCATCGACTCAGTCTGACTCCTTTTACACCCCCCAACCACCTTTACCTGCAGGGGTTGTTGTAGGAGGTTGACTGTCCTTCAATTCGGACCAGTGGAGGGAGGTGACTACAAATGCCTGGATTCTGGAGATCATAGATGAGGATCATAGAGGTCATGCTGTGGAGTTTCTGGACAATCCTCCAGATCATCCACCAGTTGTGACAACATAACCCCCGAGGGCACATGTCCCTGTTGCTAGAGGAAGTACTGACGCTGCTCCAAAAGCGGGCCATAGAACCTGTACCTCTAGAACAGAACACAGGTTTTTGCTCCAGATACTTTCTCATCCCAAAGTGGACTGGGGACCTGAGGCCTATTCTGGATCTAAGAGATCGAAACTTCTTCGTAGAATACAAGAAGTTCCAGATTGTCACTCTGCAGGGTCTCCTTTCTCTATTGCAAACAGGAGATTGGATATGCTCCCTGAATATGAATGATGCATATCTCCATATCAGGATCCAGAAACTTCATGGAAAATACCTGAGATTCCTGTTTCAGAGGGAGTATTATCAATTCAGAGTGTTGCCCTTTGGCTTATCTTCTGTGACATGAGTCTTCACCAAATGCTTGGCAGTGGTGGCAGCAGCCCTTTGCAGGGAAGGCATTTATATTTTTCCTTACCTGGATGACTGGCTATTAAAAGCCCACTCCAGGGACCAACTGCTGCAGACCTTAGCTCAAACCAGACAGATGTTCGATGCCCTGGGGGAAATAACATGCCAAAGTCTGTACTGACACCTTGCCAGCAACTGCAGTACATAGGAGCAGTTCTGGATACAGCCCAGGGATCGCCTTTCCTGCTTCTGGACAGGGCTGACCACCTGATTGCCCAAGCACAGTTAGTGCACGACAGCCATTATGTCTTAGCAAGGACATTTCTACATTTTCTGGGACTCATGGTCGCAGCCATTGTTATAGTGCCACGGCAAGGCTGCACATGTGGAATTCCCCACTGGATCCTGCGAGTCCAGTGGGACCAGCTGACAATCTAGAACAGATGGTTCTAGTCACATCCTCTTTGTGCAAAACGCTCTGGTGGTGGATAGAAGCTCATCTGAGCCCTCTACAGACACAAGGCATGTGGGACCAGGTGAAATGCACTTTGCACATCAGTGTTCTGAGAATGAGAGCAGTCCTATGCAGACTACAGGCGTTCCAGAACCACTTGTCCCTAGGTCCTCTTTTAAATACAGATGTACAATGTCAGTGTGATGCATTACTTCAAAAAACAAGGGGAGACCCATTCCTACCCGTTGAGCAGGGAAGCAATGAGAGTTTGGTATTGGGCTGTGGAACACAGTCTAGCACTATCAGCAGTACATGTTTCAGGCATCCAAAATTTCTTATCAAACAACCTAAGCAAGTCACAGTCCAGGATGCACAAGGGGGAACTGCTGACCTCGGTGGTCAATGACCTATTTGAAAGATGGGGTCATCCAGAGTTAGACTTTTTTTGTGTCACCAAACAATGCAAAACTGCTATATTTCTGCTAGCTCACTCCAGGGTCTGGAGTTTTCTGGCAAGAAACTTTGTCCCTCTCTTGGAAAGGGAGGTTTCTGTATACCTTCCCTCCCTTTCTGCTAATTTAGAGAGTGTTACTCAAGCTGAAGATGGAGGGGGCAACTCTAATACTCATTGCTTCCCTCTGGCTTCAGCAGATCTGGTATCCCGTGCTGCAGCAGCTGGCAATGGAACCCCCAGTACCTCTTCCCCTGTGCAAGGGTCTACTGTCACAGAAACAGGGAACCCTCTTCACCCAGACTTGAATTCCCTACATCTGCACGCATGGATCCTGAACACATAGCCATAGCTCACTTTCATGGATGTTCTGGTGGCTGCTAGAAAACTGTCCACCAGACATACTTACTCCATGAAATGGAAGTGGTTTGCTTTATGGGCCCTTTGATGGTCAGATGGATTGAAAACTGGCTAGCTGGACGCACCCAGAGAGTAGTGGTCGGTGGGGAGCGCTCGAACCCTAGAGAGGTCGGTAGTGGGGTACGCAGGGCGCGGTCCTGGGTCCGATCCTGTTTTAATGCATACATATCGGACATCAGGGAGGGTATAGGGTGTGAAATGAGTCTCTTCGCTGATGATTCCAAGATGGGAGCAGTAGTTGAGGGGGAAGAGAGGAGGTTGGCCCTGCAAGGGGACCTGGACACCCTGGAAAGCTGGGCTCACACATGGAAATTAAATTTCAATATCACCAAGTGCAAGGTGTTACTTCTTGGGCAGGGAAACCCTAAACACAGGTACACTCTGGGAGGGGAGGTGCTGGAGGCCTCAATAGGGGAAAAAGACCTAGGGGTCATGGTGGATGCATGTATGAATAACTCTGAGCAGTGCAGGAGAGTGGCTAGCAAGGCAAACAGGATGTTGGGATGCATCGTAGGGGGGATCACCTCTAGGAGCAGGGAAGTGATTCTGCCGCTGTACAATGGACTGGTTAGACCACACCTTGAGTACTGTGTACAGTACTGGAGACCACACTTGAAGAGGGGCATACAGCTCCTGGAGAGGGTACAGAGGAGGGCAACTAAGATGATACGAGGATTAGAGGATTTGACGTATGGGGACGGACTTGAGGAGCTCTGCCTGTTTTCATTGGAGGAGAGGAGAGACGGGGGGACATGATTGAGGTCTTCAAGTACCTTAAAGGAATAAATAGGGTAAACATGGAGGGGATCTTTAGACTAAAGCAGGAAGGTATCACCAGAGGGCATGGTTTGAAGTTGGAAGGTGGAAGGGTGAGGGGGGAAAGAGGAGGAGGTTTTTCACTGAGAGGGTCGTGGACCCTTGGAATGCGCTGCCTGGCGAGCTGGTTCAGAGATCCACAATGGAGGGCTTCAAGAGAGGGTGGGACAGACACAGGAAGCCGATGTACCAGATGATGGCCTGGCCCAGAGGGGTGGGGATGGATGACAGGGGTTTCTGGAACACAAGGGGGGGAGGGGCTCAGCACCCAACTAGGGATCTGAGGTTCGAGCAGACTCGATAGACCATAAGGCCTAATCTGCTTGCAATTAGTATATTAGTGTGGGCCACTTCACATAACCTGGAACCTTTTACCTGCATAGTCAGTCAGGTTCTGGAGTACCTGCTTTCCCTATTGGATTCAGGCTTGCAGTTTTCTTCCATCAAGGTGCACATGGCTGCCATATCAACTCTCCATGTGCCTGTGGATGGTCGTTTGGTTGCTCAGCTGGAGGTAGCCATACGTTCTTTAGAGGCATTTTACACATAAAGCCTCCTATTTGAAATCCGCTCCCATTTTGGGACCTGAAGTTTATTTCGGAAAAGCCGACTTTGGTTCCTTATGAGCCAGCTGCGACTTGTGACTTATGCTTTCTTTCCTGGACAGCATTATTTTTAGTTGCTGGACAGCATTATTTTTAGTTGCAATCACTTCTGTTCAATGGATTTCAGAGCTGCGTGCTCTGTGGTGTGAGCTTCCTTATTTGGTTTTTTACAGGCAGTGTGTCTTTATGTACTAATCCTAAGTTTCTACTAAAGGTGGCGTCTGAGTTTACTTTAAATCAAACCACCCACCTACCAGTGTATTATCCATAGCATGCCAATCCATGGGAAGCATTGCTCCATACCTTAGATGTACATAGAATACTCGGGTATTATACGCACCGTACAAAGGACTGCAGAAAGTCCTTGCAGCTTTTTGTTTCATTCGCCCCTGGGAAAGAGGGTGCCCCAGTTTCTAAACAGTGCTTGTCCAAATGGCTAGCACATTGTATTACATTCTTTTTTTTTTTTACTATGTTTATTAGTTTATTATGTGAGCAATACAAGACAGACAGTATACAGCTTGTTAAACACTATAACTGCTCTAGGGTAGCATTGTCAATATATTATTCGTGCTAGTAGGTAAATTTTCTTTATCTAATACTTATAGCTGCCTACTGCCCATTACAACAATTCCACATGGAATTAAACAAATTGATTTAACACATAAACAGAATTAACAATTAGAAACAAAAAACAGTAACAGCACTGTAGGACCCACACTACATGCATCTCCCTTATCTACCTGGTGCCTCAATCCCATCATAAGTTCTATTTAAAAGGAGCATTATCTCACTGGTGTCTTGAGGTTAGCAATAAGATGTTTTATTTAGGTGTGGATTATTCCTTGGTAAGAGCACGCCCAGGTGCGTTGTTAGGCATGAGGCGCTTGCGCCGAGTGCTCTATGCACCTGGGCGTGCTTTTATCAGAAGATAACCCACTCCTTGGAGTGTCTTATTGCGCTTATAAAATGGGTCCCTCCTAAAAACTTTACCTTGAAAATTAAGTTAATTAATGAAAGAAGTCTCATAACTGTTAAAAAACTAGGTTAATTAAGAAAAGTGGAAAAAATAGTCCCAGCATTTGAACTGCAGAACATATGTAAAATCACAGACACACACACACTTTGAATTTTTTGCCCCCGACACACTTAATTTTTTTTTATGTTTTGTTTCTAGCTTTTTTTTATTAGTTTTACATGTTCTTATTTTGTCTAGTAAGTGTCAGTAGCCGTAGAGTGGCTGGCACAACTGGTAGTGAGAGCGAGTGTGTATACCAATCATGATTTTGCATTTTAGTACCCCACTTCCCTGCCACTCACAGACACATTGATTTAATTGTATTTTGTCTGCCGAGAGTTTCTCTTGAATTTTGTTTTTGGCAGGCTTTGAAATTAAACACTGCTTTCAAACAACATGAAGTCTTGCTGTATTCTGACTAATTGCAGTGATCTCCAACCTTTGAACTGCCCCGGAGAGGAAAGAGTTAACTTTGCATGCAAGGCATGGAACGCTGAGCTCGAGCTCGGTTGAGCCTCTGTCTGCTGTTGTTTGAACCCCAACCACCAGATTCTTTATCTACCATTGAACAGTCGCCCGGAGATTTCTCCTTCGCCGGTTCAAAAAGTCGTTAAAGTGTCGCTTTTTGTCTCGGTTTCAACCGAATTTCTACAATCTAACCTGTCGGTTAAGTCTCTGTCTGTGGTACCGTGAGTACTAGATAGGTTTCTATATTAGTTTTCTGTGTGAACTTAGAACATCGGATCGTTCGGTTTGAACCGATCAGGTTTGTGAAAAGTTTTTTCTGATTTATTAGTGTGGTAACTGCCCAGATCGGTTCTAAAAACGGATTTCATTACGCTTTTCCAAGACTGTAGCCACGGTCAGGAACCATAGGGGTGTCTTGCCTGGGCGGATTGCCGAAAAAGGTAAGTTTGGTTAGGACTGGCCATGTCTGAGAAACCCAAGAAAAAAAACGGGCCCACTGGGTTTCAACACTGTAGTGTGTGTGGGGAAGCCTTTGCTAAGGCTGATCCCCACACCACCTGTGTTTATTGTCTGGGGTTTGACCACCTCGATTCAGACTGCCAGATTTGCAAAAGTTTTCCCAAAGCTACCCTGGATAAAAGAGTAGGTAGACTGAGGGAAAGGGAGGCCGAGAAGTCCGCTGACCCGGATGGCCAGCCCGGTTCAGTTCCGACCGAACCAGAAGGAGTGCCCTCTGACCAGGGCGAGACTTCTTCGGGCCAAAGGAGAACTGACTCTGAGGAGTCGGTTCCGGTTAAAAGAAAAAGAAGGGATAAGTCAGCTGGTTTGGATCCACAAGTTCTTTCTCCGACTGCTGATGAAATAGCCAAAGCGATAAGGATTGTTCAGTCACTAACTTCGGTTCCGACTGAACCGGCACTATCGGTTAGGGGCTCGGTTCGGTCAGTTCCCCCGGTTCCGGATTATAATTTAGAAGAATTTTATGAACCGGAGGAGGAGGAGGGAGAGTATGAAGATAGTGATGGTGATTATGAAAGTCTGGATGTGCCCATTGACCCGGACATCTCCCCAGACAGACCTTCAGGTGTTTCTCCTCCTAGGCTTTCTGAGTCCCCTTCCCACTTTATGTTTTACAAAAAAGTGGCTGAAATCCTCCAGCTTCCTATGGAAGAAGCAGTAGAGGATCAAGAGGAGCCTGATTACGCCGAGATGATGGACATCCCAGAGTCCAGGAGATTGTCTATTCTCTCCATAAGTCTTTTGGAAACAGACATTTAAAATTTAAAACTCCTAATTCCATACCTCCTGTGGACAGAAGAATGGACAAGAGGTATACTCTTTCAGGCTCAGCCACGGAGTTCCTTTCCCCAGCAAAGCAGCCATGTTAGTAGTGCAGGCTGCTGCCTCGTGATAAGGCAAATGTACCCTTGGCTTCACACCCCCCAGATAAGGACTCCAGGAGGATTGATGCCATAGCAAAGAAACAGTACATTGCAGCATCTTTGGGACTCAGGCAGGCTAATTATATGGCCTACACAGCTAGATACCAGAAGTCCAGGTGGGACACTGTGATGACTCTAGCTAAACAGGTCCCTGACCAGCTTGCCAAGGAGCTGGAGCGGGTGACTGCAGATGGGATTGAGGCATCCAAGGTGCAATTTCATGCTGCTGTGGACTCCAATGATGTTTCATCTAGAGTCATGGCTACATTTGTGGCCCTTTGAAGGATGGCTTGGCTCAGATGTACTAGCCTGTCACAGGATACCCAGACTAAGGCCATGGATTTTCCTGTCATTGGTAATTCTCTGTTTGAGGAGCAGACAGAGAATTACATGAAGAAAACGGATGAGTACAGGACCACCTACAGGAGTGCTCAGGCCAAAGAAAGGCAAGCCACTCCCCAGAGGCAGCATTCCAGGGGCAGGGGCAGGCCTTTTCATAGGCCTTTTTACCAAGCCCAGGCCTCCTCTTCTGCCTTTGCTCAGAGGGGGTTCTTTAGAGGGAGAGGCAGACGGGGTATGAGCAGGCCTGCTCCCCCCTCAGCCTAAAGCTCCTGCCAAGCAGACACCCTGATGGGTCGGCCCGGGCCAGTTCTCCACTACCTGTAGGGGGCAGGCTGGCTTACTTTGTCCAGGACTGGAAGTCTTTAACATCAGACAAGTGGGTCCTGGAAGTAGTAAGCCAGGGACTGGTTCTCAGCTTCAAAAAATTCCCCAAGATGAGAACCATATCCTTTCCACCTGCAAATCCTTCAGAGGTCCTTGCCCTAGAGGCAGAGGTCTCTTCCCTCTTGGCTCTCAGAGCCATAGAAAGGGTTCCACCCTTACACAGGGGAAAAGGATTGTACTCCAGGTACTTCCTAACCCCCAAAAAGACAGGAGAATGGCAGCCCATCCTGGATCTAAGATATTTAAACAAGCACCTTTTAAAGCCAACATTCAAAATGGTGACTCTGGGAATAATTCTGCCCTCTCTAAGGCCAGGGGACTGGCTAGTCTCCCTGGACCTCAAGGATGCCTATTTTCACATTCCCATCAAGTGTTCCCACAGAAAGTACCTCAGGTTCGAGTTGCCCTCAGGCCACTATCAATTCAAAGCAATGCCCTTTGGCTTAACATCAGCCCCAAGCGTGTTCACAAAATGCCTGGCAGTAATGGTTGCTTTCCTAAGGAGAAAAAAGATCTTTCCATACCTGGACGACTGGCTCATAGTGGGTCAGTCTCCAGACCAAGTCAATCACATCTCCAGATAACTCAGCAATTGCTCACTTCCTTAGGGTTCCTCCTAAATCTCTCAAAGTCAGTTCTGGAGCCAGTACAGCTCCTCACCTTTATAGGGGCAGAACTGGATACAATAAGGGCAAGAGCCTTCCTTCCCCTGGACAGGGCAAGGACCCTTATGAAACTGGCCTCTTCTTTTCACCCTTCTGTGTGTCTCGACCAGCAAGGCACTTTCTGCAGCTCCTGGGCCACATGGCAGCCTCTACGGCAGTGGTCCAGGGAGCAAGGTTTCAGATGAGGTACATTCAGTTCCACTTAAGAGCCTTCTGGTCCCAGAGAAAGGATTCTCTGGCCAAACTAGTCCCTGTGACTCAAACCCTGATCCAGGCTTTGTAATGGTGGCAGGATCAGGACAATCTAAGGCAAGGAGTTCCTTTTGTCACTCAGTCTCATTCTCTAGTCCTTACCACAGATGCATCCCTCTTGGGTTGGGGAGCCCACTTGGGAGATCAGACCACCCAAGGGCTGTGGTCACCTCAAGAATCTCTGCTTTACATCAGTCTCTTGGAACTCAGAGCAGTGTTTCTGGCACTGCAAGTTTTTTCCAAGTCTGTTCAGAACAAAGTAGTCCAGATCAGAACAGACAATACCACCACAATGTGGTACATCAACAAGCAAGGGGGCACTCGGTCTACGGCCTTGTGCACAGAAGCAATGAAGTTGTGGTCTCTGGCCTATTCCCTGCAAACCTCTCTGATAGCAGTGCACCTCCCAGGAAGGACAATGTCCTGGCAGATGCTCTCAGCAGGATATCTCAGGGCCATCACTAATGGTCCCTAGATCCCTAGTTTTGAAGGTGATTTTCTCCAGATGGGGCACTCCACAGATGGATCTTTTGCAGCCCCAGACAATCACCAACTCCCCTTTTTGCTGCAGACCCTAGTATTGGGCTCAGTCCCCCTGGATGCTCTAGTTCTCGATTGGGAGGGAAGTTTTTGTATGCTTTTCCCCCCTTCCCTCTCCTGTTCAAGGTACTAGTCAAAATCAGGTCTCAACCCTGCAAAGTGATTCTGATTGCTCCAAACTGGGCCAGACAGCCCTGGTACCCGCTGTTGCTGTCCTTAGCACTCCACCTTCTCCTGTCTCTTCCCAGGAATTACAACCTGTTGACATCCTCTCAGGGGAGGGTTTGGTACCCGAATCTCAAATCTCTCAATCTCAAGGCCTGGCTCTTGAAGAGTTAGAGTTTGCTGATCTGCATCTCTCTCTCAAGGTGTTCTGGATATTCTAAAGGCTTCTCGGAAGCCTTCCACCAAAAAGACTTACAATTCCAAATGGAAAAGGTTCACTATTTGGTGCTCTGGTAAGCATATTTCTCCTGAGTCTGCTGGGTTGCCTACAGTTCTGGACTATATGATTCATCTCAATAGCTTGGGGCTCAGACCAGCTACACTCAAAGTACATTTAGCAGCTGTTTCTGCTTTTTTGTCAGTAGGTAACCCCTCTTCTCTTTCAGCTCATCCTGTATTTTGTAAATTCTTCAAGGGATTGTTGCACACCAATCCTCCCTTCAGGGATCCTGCTCCTGCTTGGGACCTAAATGTTTGCATTGCTCAGCTTATGCAACCTCTTTGAGCCTTTGTCCTCAGCAGCAGAGCTTAATTACTTGACTTGGAAAACTGTGTTTTTGTAGCCATTACTTCTGCCAGACGTATCAGTGAGTTACAGGCCCTGTCAGTGGAGCCTGATTTTATCTCTTTTCATAGAGATAAGGTGGTCCTAAGAACTAATAGGAAGTTTTTGCCCTAGGTGGTCTCAGATTTCCAACTTAACCAGTCTCTATCTCTTCCTGTTTTCTTCACTGACTATTCCTCCTCTGGAGAGAGGAGGCTGCACAGCCTGGACGTGAAGAGGGCCCTTAGCTACTTCATAGAGCGCACCAAGGGTCACAGATTTGACTCCCTCCAATTGTTCCTCACTTATGGGGAGGTTGGTAAGGGAAAACCTGCCACTAAAAGATCTATAGCCAGGTGGATTGTCTCTTGTATGCAATTCTGCTATGAAAAATTGGGTAGGACTCCACCCTCAGGCCTTAGGGCTCACTCTACTAGAGGTACAGCTGCTTCCCTGGCTGCTGCCAGGGATATTCCTATCTTAGAGATATATCAAGCAGCCACCTGGAAAACAGTCCATACTTTTACCAAGCATTACTCTCTGGATATCCAGGCTAGGAGTGATGCTCAGTTTGGCACAGCAGTACTTCAGAGCCTGTTCCCAAAGTAGGTTCTGTCCCTCCTCCATGGAGGTACTGCTTGGTAGTTCAAATTAGTCAGAATACAGCAAGACTTTTGTTGTTTGAAGAAAAATTACTCACCTTAGTAATGTTGTTTCTTCTAATGGAGTCTTGCTGTATTCTGACCTCCTCCCTGCCTCCCTCTCAGAACCTGGTTTTGGGATGTGGGTGGGCAGAAGCGTGTTGGCACCCTAGAGGTGCTCCTTTCTCACCCTTACTTTTGGGTGTAGTGTGTTTTGTTTTTGGTTTTCCTGACTTGAGTCTTTGCTTTGAAACCAAAAACCCTTTTTATTAAATTTAGTTGCCAGTTGGCTAGTGTGAGTTTACAGTTTCCACACAGGACACCCAGTGAGTATAGCTCATAAAGATCTGGCGGTTGGAGTTCAAACAACAGCAGACAGAGGCTCAACCGAGCTCGAGCTCAGCGTTCCATGCCTTGTATGGAAAGTTAACTCTTTCCTCTCTGGGGCAGTTCAAAGGTTGGAGATCACTGCAATTAGTCAGAATACAGCAAGACTCCATTAGAAGAAACAACATTACTAAGGTGAGTAATTTTTTCTTCTGTGTGTTTACTGTATTTACTTGTCGGCAGTTGAATCGGGAGCGAGCATGTCCCTTAGCGATTTCATAGAGAGCGTGTTTTGTCTATATTATGTTTTCGCAAGAGACGCGGTCAGAGTTGTGCCAAGTGTGTTCCTATTCTGCAGTTAAATAAATATCTCGTATACTTGTGGCGACAAGACTTGAGGAGGTGCGAGTGTCAATTTTAATTTAAAAGGAATTTCGAGCATGCGAGGATGCTTGGTGGATCACGGACGGCTTATCTTGAAGTGGGGATTGTGAGAGGCTCTTTTTTTTTTAACTTCAAGGAGTACAGGTCAGACTTTATTTTAAATGTTTTACTTGGGTTCACTTGTGCCTGGTTGGGGAGCAGGTCGACAGGCTAGTACAGGTCTTGCACAGTGTTCTTCAGAAAGCAGTTTGAAGCTATCAGAGGTTATTGATATTTGCCTGTTGTGAGGTCGGCCAGGGAAGAGAAGTGCTGGTTGGTATAGATATCGGCTGATAAGGACACGGGTGAAAGGTCCTTTCAGCCAATCAGTTTAAGGCATTTTATTGACCCATTTTATAAATTGTGTTATTGTCCTGGTCATAAGGTTAACCCTAAACACAACATGGTAGCCTCTGTGGGGGTATGAGTCAATATGGGTATCCCACACCTCTTAAAGAATTCCCTTCTGTCTTTCAACTCATATGTGGTCCATTCCGGAAGGAGTGTCTTGCCAACCACATCTAACCACATACCCACTGTGGGAGGCTGAGATGATACTCATGTATTCTGCATACACTTCCCAGACAGAACCAACAGAACTCTAATGACCCTCGGCTGAAGTATTCCATTCCAAGGCATCCACCCCAAACAAGACAGACCTGAGGGTTGTCCGCTATGTGTCTTCCCAGTCTCTACACTAATTGTTCCCAAACGTCTGTGCAGAACTGCTTGAGCACTGGACAGCTCCAGAAACAGTGCAGGTTGGTGTCCCACACCTCCCACACAGGAGATATCCCCAGGGTAAATTTGCTCAGTGCAACAGGTGGGAGGTAGAGTTGATGAACAAATTTAACTTGTGCCTCCTTGAATTTATTACACCACAGGAGCCCCATATGAGGCTCGCATATCAGGGTCCAGTCATCATTAGTAATGTCCAATCCCAAATCTCGTTCCCAAAGGCAGCATATCCCACCCGACTGGTCCTGGAATGCCTCCCGCAAATATTAATATGTACTTGCCATGGAGCCGAGTTCCTCGGAATCTCCCTCTCCAGCCCGCTAATCTTAGCAACCCCTGGGTCCCATCTGTTCATGGTATGTAGGTGGGCAGAGATCTGCAAATATCAGAATCTCTGTGACCCCCCAAGTCCCAGCCCAGCCCCCAACTCGACTTGAGATCTCAGAGCCCAGCTGGTCCCAACACATCCCCAAAACAAACTGCACCCCCACTTCTCCACTCCACAAAGTCCTGGTCTTCTAATCCTGGGAGAAAATCTGGATTACCAAAAAGAGGTGCAAGGAGGGTTTTTTCCTGTCCCCTCCTAGAATTTTAGTACCCATCCCCATGCCTCCAAAGTGTATAGTATTAGGGGATTCACCTCACTACCAGCCTTATACTTAGCAAGACCACCCTTATTTAGATAACAAAGAGGAGTGGTGTGTCTAGTACCCCTCTCAAGTGTGGTCCAAAATGCCCCCTGTCCCCTAATATCCATGCTAAAACAGACAAAGTTGGGCTGCTACATGATAATACTTAAGATCTGGAAAGCGGAGCCCACCGTTACCTGTGGAGCCCTTCAGTTGTGCCAGTGCTGGCCTGAGTCTCTTACCCTGCCATAAAAATTCAGTACATCTGGCCTCAAAGAGATGAATATCTCTCACCAGTAAGCCCATGGGTAGCATTTGGATGGGGTATAATCACATACGAGGGAAAACCTTCATTTTCAGTAAGCTAATACATCCCATCCAAGATATTGGAAGCACCTTCCATCTGGCCAAGCCTCCTGTAATCACCGTAGTAGAGTGGTACTGTTGCTCACTACAACAGGGTAGCCTCTACAGGCTAGAAAGTACAGGGCCCACCTTAAAACCCAAGTAAGTGATCGAATTCAGTACTTGCTTAAATGAGAGCCCTGGTGTCTGTACCTTCTCCCCTCACCCCAACTGCATTAATTCAGATTTATGATAACTAATTTTATATCCTGGAAACCCAGAGAATCAATCTGTAAGCTGGATAATCTCTGGCAGAGACTTTCCAGGTTTTGTGATGAAAAGCAGGTCATCTACATAAAGGGACGCTTTATGGGCATGGTCCCAATTCCCAGCCACATCAACTATATCCAGGTTCTACCTGATGTGTTCTGTTAAGGGCTCTATTACTAAGGTGAAAAGGAGTGGTGAAAGAGGGCACCCCTGTCTAGTACCCAGCGACAGGGCAAATTCCTCAGAAAGCCCTCCATTCACCAATACTTGAGCCCTAGGTGCTGCATAGAGCAAGCGTACATATTTTAAAAAACCCACCCCCAAATTAAAATTCTGCAACACCATAGTCAAATAGGGCCATTCTACCCTGTCAAAGGCTTTCTCAGTGTCCAGGGAGAGCACAAATGCCTCCCTCTGATGCCGAGAGCCCCACTGGACGACACTGAGCAGACATCAATGGTTGTTGTAGGAGTATCTACCCTAGACAAAACCAGTCTGATATGGGGTGATTAGATCCAGGAGCAAAACCTCCAAATGCCTGGCCAATACTTTAGCAATAAGTCTGATGTCACAATTAAACAGTAAAATAGTCCTAAATGCCGTGCACACTGTGGTGTCCTTCCCTGGTTTTGGGATAACCGTGATTGTGGCTTGATAACATGAATCTGTCAGGGACCCCTGCTCCAAAGTCTCAGTAACATCTCCCGGAGATATTCTAATAAGGGCTTCCTCAACGCTCATTAGTATTTGACACTTAGCCCATCCGGCCCTCCAGCTTTCCCATTTTTCAGTGTCCCCAGGGCAGCAGACAACTCTGCCCCAGCCGCTCCACCTGCTCCTTAGTAAGCACCACAAGGGTAATACATATTAAAGGTAATATCCTTCAGAAAGGCATTCATGTCACCATTATCAGGTGCATCCCCTGTGTTACAGTGCTTAATAAAATTGCACCCCAATATCTGAGCTTTTGTTAAAGGTTTTCCCCACTCTATCCTTAAGGGCAGCAACCAGAGTTGTGACACCCCTACCTCTAGCTAAACGGGTCAACAATGGGCTAGGCTTATTACCCCATTCATAAATGCATAACTTGGCATAAAATAGGGCTGTACTAGTCCCATTCATGAGGGCCGAGTTCAGCACCTCCCAAGCAGTTTGCAGTGACCGCTGAGTTTCTTCCAAGTGGTCATCATAGGCTTGCTTCTTCAGTCTCTTCATGGTCTCTTCAGGTTTTTGTATCTTCTCCTGTTTTTGTGTGGCTCTTTTTGCCATATAAGAAATTATCACTCCCCTCATGTACGCCTTCCCTGCTTCCCAGAGGAGTCTCTTTGATGGAGTGGAATTCCTATTAGTGCTAATACAGAGATTCCAGTGCTACTGGAGAAACTCAATAAACTGTCTGGGAAGCCATGTAGGATGGGAACCGCCATGTGAGCTGGGAATCATCTGCATCTCTAGTACTCAGTCAGTAGCACTTTAGCATGATCAGACACAGAAGTGGCAGTACTTTCAGCATGCAGGACCCTATGAGACAGGGACCTAGGTACAAATATGTAATCAGTCCATGACCAGGACTTATGGAGACTGGAGAAGAAAGTATACTCTCATGATGCTGGGTTTGTCTCCTGCCATACATCAAACACAAAATAAAAAATAGTAGATAAGCACCCACACATCGGACTAGTAATCAGGATATCAAATTTAATTATTACATTCTTCTTCATACAACATGTGCAGATAAAAACACTGGCCAAAGTGGCTAGTAAACAAACTGACGTTCCTCCTGGTGTGTTGCCAGGCTTCTTCAGAGTAGTTTGAAAGCAGCACCATAAGTTAATTTTATAACATGCCTATTTCCATCATGTGCTGCAAATATAGAGGATAATGTATGGTCCTCTATCATGAACTGGTCAGTTACCAGTCGAGAGGTTGCCAGGGCGACCTGTGTAAACCTCGAGAGCGAAGTCGCGAGGTTTACGTCGCCTTGGCAACCCCGAGACGGTTAAATTGACCTGTTGAAGCCATAGAGGGACCATACATTATTTTTATAGTGTATGGTCCCACATAAAAGGCTGCTTACTTTTGATTACTAGTCACCGCCAGCCATTCATTCCTTCCCTAACCACTGCTGCTCATGCGTCGGTCTTCGTTGAAAAAGCGTATAAGAGATCGATTGTTGTTGTTAACTCATCGATGTGACGAGATCTATAGGTTAACAACATATCTACGTCACATCGATAGGTTAACAAGCTTAGGAAATGATGATTTCCTAAGGTTAACAGCGTTCTACCATATATTATAAACCTATAAAGTGAAACAGTGCATCGATCAATTGAAATGTAAACTAGTGAACAACTAAAATCTTAAAACCGTGTGAGAATAAATTAAAATGCCAAGCTTCATCAATCACATGGAGCTAAGTCAATCATGTATTATCATTACTTCTCCTGTATCTTCACAGGGTCTACTAATTAAGCTTTTATGGTTGAATCATAGTAGTTATTCTAAACCAATATATAGTCAATTTCTTACTTAAAATAGCTCTTATTAGCCAATATGGCCTATCTCATGCTTACATAAGACCCCATGTCTTTTTCAAAACAGTGAGTTTATACATGATTAAACTTGTTCCAGGCACTACATTTCTATATACATTGTTCCTTATGTACAAGTTCCACTTCTTACCAAGGAAGAAAACAACCCTTCCACATCTGAGAGTATGCATACAAATATAACTTCTGATATCTATATTTCTCTAAGAATACTACAGACTCTGTGATGTCATTTAGCTATTTATAATGTAACTTCTAATGTCTGTATTTCTTTAAGAATGCTGCAGAAGCCGGCCCGGTGGCGCAGAGGCTGAGGCACTGGATGCCACACTGGCGACCCGGGTTCGGGAACGGACTCGGGTCATCGGGTTGGCCAGGAAGGAGAGGATTGAGAGTTCAGAGGACTGCCTCTCTCCTGGGTGAGTCGGTTGGGAAGCCCCGCTCCTGTAGCGCCCCCCAGTGGAGACCGGGGGTACTACAAAGCAGCAGCTCAGGAGAGACAACCAGGAAAACCGGAAAACAACTTCCGCACCCGCTAGATGACAACCTCCGTATTCTCCATACCTCCAGATCCTCCGGGAGCCTGCTCCTCCACAGCAGCACCCCCGAGTCAGTAAGGAAAATAGAGTACTAGGGTTTCCCCCTTCCCTGGTGCCTTCCCCCTCAAAGGAGGGGGACCCGCCCAGAGTTGGGTTACTCCAGGACAACTCAGAGGGCTGGCTGCGATATGTGGTACGAGGGCAGCGCTCTGGAAGAGGATGGCCGGGGAGTGGAGATACTAGGAGGGCCCAAAGGAGAGGTGGACGCCGGAGCGTCATAGCAGGTAAAAAGCTAATACAAAAAAAAAAAGGAATGCTGCAAGGTCTATACTATCATTCAGTCCTTTGTCATATCTCGCCCCGAATTCAGAAATCCAATATGTCTCTCTCTGACCCAAAATTTTCTTTATATCTCCCCCTCTTATTCCCAAAGTAACCAATTCAATACCTGTACATTTAAATCTGTGCTTTTCAGTCCCACTCTTTAAAATGTGTTTCACAATGGCATAAGACAAATCTCCTCTATGTACTGCC
Source organism: Neoceratodus forsteri (assembly GCA_016271365.2). Classification (NCBI taxonomy): domain Eukaryota; kingdom Metazoa; phylum Chordata; order Ceratodontiformes; family Ceratodontidae; genus Neoceratodus; species Neoceratodus forsteri. The sequence goes on from CM057453.1 coordinate 140,651,221, forward strand.
CTCACATGTTCCTCAATCCTTTCTTTAAATGTTCTCACTGTTCTTCCTACATAAAAGGCCCCACACTTGCAACTTAATAGGTATACCAATCCACTACTATTACAGGTGATGAAATCTTCCAATCAAATCTCTTTACCTGTAGATGGATGTTTAAACATTTTGCAATTATTAACGTACCCACAGGACATACAGTTGCTGCAGTGGTGTGTGCCCACTGGTGCAGGGGACAAAAGGGTCTGTCTTAAAGGTTCTGTGTCTGGTACTATGTTTTTGACCATCATATCCTTTATGCTCTTACGTTTCTGGAATACTACTTGTGGACCCTGTTCCACCACATTTGCTAACCTGGATTCTAGTTCTAAAATAGACCAGTTACTCTGAATAATCTGTTTTACCTGGTTTGCCCTCCTTGAAAAATGAGTGACAAATGGGCACAAAACTATATTACCCCTATTAGTCTTCTGCTCCTATAACACCTTGTTCCTATCCATCTTTTCCACTGTCTGGATTGCTGAGGCAACACAATGTATACTATAGCCCCTATCCAAGAATCTCTTCACTTGGATTGCACTCTTTCATTTAAACTCAGTGGATTCAGTGCAATTCCTAAGAGTTTCGACTAACAGCCCCTTGGCTATATTAAACCTCACATGATGTGGATGGCAGCTATTGTACTTTAAAAGGCTATGTCTATCCGTGTTTTTCTGAAAAAGTGTGGTACATATTCCTCCATTATCATCCTTATACAATCTTAGATCTAAAAAAGTGATTTCAATCTGACTCGGCTCATATTTATACCTTAAACAGCTGCTGATGTCTTCCATCCACTTAATAAATCTAACAAATTCCTCACCTGTACTTTTCCAAATTATCAAAATGTCATCTATAAAGCGCTGCCACAGATCCAATTTAGATAAAAAAGGATTTGTGGCAGCGCTGTACAGATGGTCCCGTTCTAATTTCCCCACAAATAGATTTGCGAAGCTTGGTGCCATGGCTGTGCCACATATTTGATGGTACAATTGCTTCTGGAAAAAAAAAAAACATTTTTCTGCAAAACCACCTCTGCTAAAGCCACCAAAAATCGTGTAGGGGTTTCAACACATTCTGCCTCTGTTCTTGTATCCAGAAAAAAAGCTAAAGAATCCAGGCCTTCCTGGTGTGGAATCACAGTGTATAGTGAATTCACATCCACTACTGCCAAATACCACTGTGGTTCCACATAAATATATTCCCTCAGTTTAACTACCTCCGTGGAATCTTTTATGTAGGATTTCAAATTCTGTACCAGAGGCTGGAAAAACTGGTCCAGATACATGGAGAGGGGTTCAGTTAACCATCTCGGCCCGAAACTATGAGACGACCACAAGGTTGAACTGGGTTTTTATGAATTTTGGGTAGGGCATAAATCACTGGGATTAATGGGCAATTAACAGTGAGAGTACTATACAAAACATCATTGATGTAACCCCTGATGTAACTCTCCTTAAATAAAACATCAGTTTCACTCTTGAACTGTTGTACAACAGATCTAGTGACTTTTCTATAAAAGGATGTATCACCCAGTAATCTCAAAACCTCCTCAATGTCGTCTTTAGTGTTCAAAAATACCACTGCCCCTCCCTTGTTCGCAGCTTTTATAGTAATGTTGTTATTCTCACTAAGTGCTTTGAAAGCACTTCTTTCTTCCTTACTACAATTCTCTTTGTATGGACTAGATTTTGTCTGCTGTAACTTCTCTAAATCCATTTCACATTTACGAATAAACATGGAAACAACAGGATTTAAAGGGGGGCAATATTCAGCTCTCGGTTTTAACCGCTCCTCTGAAATAACATCTGTGGGATTTTGCTCTTTACCTTCAAAAATACATTTTAAAGATAGATTGCACCCACATTTGTGTCGAGCGACATATGTGTTAAAAAAATTCACATCTGTTGAAGGACAAAAAGATAGACCCTTGCTCAGGACAGACATCTCTGCTTTTATTTATTTATTTAGTTTTTGTTGACTGGGTAAGTGCACTAGACAAATCCTGCCTATTTTCAGGCATGACCCGGGGGAGAGGGATACAGATGAATGCCAACTGACCTTGAACCAGATTAAGCTGTTGGTGGTATTTTTAGTGAATATGGGAAATTTGGCCAGGACACTGGGGAAATTCCCCTACTCTTTTCGATAAGTGCCATGGGATCTTTAGCATCCACATGAACTACCACCAATCCAGGCAGATGGGTCCTCAGTTTAACGTCTCATTTGAAAGACGGCACCTCAGAAGTGCAGCACCCCTCTCATGCTGCACTACAGTGTCAGTATTGGGATATTAACCCAAGTGCCATTATGATCCGACAAACTGAAGATGGGCATTAAATCAACATTTCCTGTACAATCATTGCTAAAAGCAGCCGAAATGGAAACACCATTGACAATATCAGTTACATCTGTGTCTGTAGAATTGCTGATAACAGAAGGTATAACAACTGGATCAAGAGAGATAGGAATGGGGGTGGGGTGGGGGGTGGCAGTTGTAGTTAACATGGTCACAGTGGAACCATTATTTATCCTCTGTTGTATTAATAGGCATTCCTGACTCTTCTTCCATGCTGCCCCCACCTCCTCTGTGAAACTGGGCAGATTGGAAACGTATTTTGTGCTGTCTCTGACTGTGCCTTGTCCCCTGGATGAAATTAGGGGATTGTCCTGTTTCTGATTCCCTGACTCAATCTCTGTTGGGGCCTCAGAATCATCAATGTCCGAAGGACCTGTAGAATAATGCAGAATTGTTTTACCATCTTCTGAACTACTGGTGCCATTGTTGCCCTTTTTCAAAATAGATTTGAGTCCCACTTTCTTTATATCTGTCCAGTTTAACACTCGATCATTCTGATAGTCTCTCTCATCTCTTAAAAATTTATTTTGCTTCTGCCTTTTAGCCTAACATCATATTTAGTAACTTTCTCCATCAGCAATTTGTTTAATCTGTCCCATTCTGCTTCATTGACGAGAGATTTAAGTAAGGTTTCCACTTTACCAATTTCGGTTGTAAGTTCTTCCTTTACAGGTTGTGCAAATTCAAGTATTAGTTCAGTGTTTTTGATAGATGCTTCCTGCATGTTTTCATGCCATCTCTTCATAAAAGCAATATTGTCCTTCCTAAAGGAAGGCTTTTGAATTATACACAAACCTCTATGTACTCTCTTGACAGTCAAGTAGGCCTCAAGAGTAGTCTTGTGCCAAAACATTCTATGACCTTTTAAACAAATTTTTAAAGTTTGCGATATACATGTTTTGCCTCAAACTCACCGCTAGTTTGCTGTGCATTCATACTCTCTCCTCCTAGTAAAGGGTTTGTTTCCTCCATGGCTAAAAAGACCAAATTTGCAAAGCCACCCACCGGGACACTGAAAACTGCAGCTTCATTCTGTGTTGCTTCCATGCTCACAAATGCGTGGTGGTGATCAGGTAAAAACAGCCCCTCCAGCACCAAACTGCTGTCACGGAAGTACTGCTCTGCTTTACTTCATCCCGGTGCCTTCTATTTAATCAAACGCCAGTGTTCTTGCACAAAAAAGGGCGGGAGTTACGCTGTTACTCCTGTTTTTCTCCTCTTAACATCAACCAAATCCAACTCTGACGAGCCAAAACCCCAGCGTCTCACCCCCGGCTCCTGTCTCTCTTCCCCTACTGACCGGTCTATAGAAGCATTTAAAACACAATTGATGTCCCCGCTAATACCAGGTTTGGAAATTGCTCTCTTTGTAAGAGGGGAAAAAACAGATTGGAAAACACAGGCCCACTCACCCAAGATTATTTTAAAGTCATTTATTCATGTATTGTCCTGTAAGTGGGCCAATATTTCATAAAAAAAAACACAGGGTCGTGGTACACCAGTGCATAGATATTACCAAACGTGACAAGTTCTCTGTATAATTGCCCTTGCACAGAAATATATTGGCCTGCTCCCGGATCATGCACCCTTTTGTGTGCCACAAAATTCAAACGTCTACGGAACAAAATAGCCACACCTCTCCTGTGCCCACTGTAGGATGCAGCACAGCACTGACCAACCCATTCCCGAACAAGCTTAGCATGTTCTAAATCCATGTTGTGCATTTCCTGCAACATGGCAACATCGACCCTGTGTTTTCAGAGTGTACCAAGTACCTTCTTCCATTTCATCAGAGTGGAAAGCCCCTGGACATTCCAGGAGCACACTGTAATGTTTGGCATCTTGCAACAAGATAGCTTAGGTGACACTGGGAGAGGGGTCCAACCCCTTCCAAATCCAGACCCGGGCCACGTCCCTCCAGTGTCCAGCTCCTGCCATCTAGGCTCCTCCCAAGTCTGTCTCACTACCTGTAAATGAGTCCAGCAGCTTTTTCTAACAAGAAACCAGCAGTAAACAACAGACAAAACTAGAATAAATAACAGAACAACATAGTAACCTTCACAAGCATCACGAAGAAGCTACCCTTTATCTGCCATCACACTTGGTGTCCCTCCTTCTATAGGGGATCACCTCTTGTTGCAGGCATATCCAAGTGGTAACACATTGTAATGAGACAACTCACCCTGTAACAGTACATACCCCCCTTCCCCCCCCGATCGAGCAGATTTACAAGATTCCGTCATATATTATGCCCTAATCTCTATATCCCATGACAAATACATGAGGCCCAGCTAAACCTCACTTCACAGAACCAGAGATAACAATAGGTTGTAAGTTCCAGCACTGAGATGCTGTCACTTTGTTCTTTTTGTGCTTGAGTGGCCAAGGCCCCCCTACACAAAGAGAGCTACTCCTCCTTTCTATTAATACCCTTCAGTGTAAATCAGTCCTCAGGGTGACCCCCGCAAACACTTAGATCTTCCTAAGAGGAGTGCATCTTCTTGGGCAGTCGGGGGGGGCAGGTAGCAAAGTCCCCCCCACCCAGTCTCATGAGCTGACATACCCACCCAATAAAGACAACGAGCCGCAATCTAGAGTGGGTCAAGGGCAGGAAGGATCCCAAGCCACCCCCTCATATTCTACTAATTTTGGGAGTAGTCCCCCCTTATCTTGCCCAGAAGGACACCCTCCATAGACTGATTTCAGCTTCTTACTGGCCACCCAGCATATCCTCCCCAGCCTGTGGTTTACCGACGCTACTGCAACATTTTTACATTGCGTGACACTACAGCGACAACAGCGCCAGGTCGCTGTAGTGTCGGCGCGAGACCCCAGTACTGCTTTCTGGAGGTATTGCACCCCCTCCCTGAGTCAACTCTGACTTGGAATTGATTATTTTAGCAGCAGGGGGTTGGGGTTCAGGAAGCAAAGCCCCCTGAAGAAAACAATGTTTCCTGTGGCTACCTTTATGCCAACTGCAAATGCGGTCAACATAACCGAGTCACTGTAATGTCGGTCGACAACTAAATTGTCGACCGACTGTCATGGATCCCCAGCCTGCTACAATAGGTTACCAGAAAACCCCAACACCATACCACACTCCACAGCCCCAGCATCCTCCCCCAACCATGTACCTGTGCCCTCAGAAATTTATAACTGAGTGAACAAAACATAATATGGAGAGCTACTACATACAACTGCCTTTTAAACACTGATCAAAGCAATATCCCAGGAACAGTCTGGCAGCACAGTACAGTTCTCTGGCCCTTTGTGGCTACTCAATCTCCAAGCTGCAGCCTGTCCAGCTTGCTGACCAATCTGCAGGTCATTAATAACATAAAATCTACTTACAGATTGATTATGCCCACAAACCATAAGTCCGCTCCCAAAAATCATTTTAAGGAGTGAAGTCCACACTTCGCGTTGTCTGTGTAACATCCGGGGCTCTCCCAGCATGGGAATCAGGAATCAGGAATCAGAATGAAACAGCTGAGAAAAGGGTGTTCATAAAAACACACAGTCTCTCCCCCTATTTCGGAAGCAAAGTATCTTGCTGATAATCCCATAGCACTCACTTCTGAATTAGCCCCATTTGTACACAAGCACATCTCGCCTTCTCTGCATCCCAGAAAGTAAAGGTCTGTCCTTCATGTGTCACCTTAACCACCACAGGGCAGAGAAAGCACAAGTCTACTTTGTGTTGCCTGAGCTCATTTAATAACTGGGTAAAGACCCTCTTTTTATACTGCACTGTCTGGAAAAAATCCTGGAAGATTGTAACTGGATTGTCCCCATACCTCAGCAGACCAACCTTGCATGGAGCAGACAGAATGTTTTGCTTATCAGGGTAATGGTGCAGTTTCTGTATAATCTGTTGCAGAGAAGTATCCACAGGAGGTTTTGGTGCCAATGGTCTGTGGGCTCTTATCTGTTTTAATGCAGTCGTGTTTATAATTAAGCTTAAGCACGTGCACCAACGATTTCCCAACAAGCCCCTCCATGTCTGTTCATTCTACCCCTTCTGGTATACCATGGACCTGAAGATTGTTTTGACCCTGAAAGTTTTCTTGTGCATCCACACTGTCCTTCAAAGCTGCCACCTCCTTCTCAAGGTGGGCCAGCCAAGTTAGGAGATCCGCCATAGTGTCCTCCAGCACCAGCACTCACAGTTCTACCTTGGTCATCGCATTTGCTGCTGCTCCAGCTGAGTCACCAGTCTATCCAGTTTAGAAGCCACCAATTCTGTTTTTGGGGTGAGGGCTTTCAAAACTTTCTTGGGGACCATTCAACCCAGGACTGCTGTCACCTCATCAGAGCCATCAGTGTTCGTGCCTGGCCCTGCCTTTAGCTCTGACTGATGTTTCTTATTTGATTGCTTCATGGAATGGATAGATTTCCCTCTGATTGCCATGAGATACCTGTCCATCCTCCTTTACAGCACCAAATAAGGTTATTTACCACACAGCACAGAACAAAACTCTGCTAAAATATACTTTTTTCTCGAGTGTGCATCAAGAGAGTATGAAAAGGCTGCTACTCTCATAGTCCCCCCCCCCCCCAGTATTACATTCTGTTATAGAAAGAGCATGTTAAGGAACTTTCTGGTGTGGTTCAAGGTCATTCCACAAGGTGCATGGCCACTTCTGTAGCTTGTTTTTGGAATGTTTTTGCTGCAGATATTTGTGCAGCTGTCACATGGAATACTGTCTACACCTTCACTAAGCACTACAGTCTGGACATTGTCTCTCGCACATGTGCTGGGTTTGGCTTAGCTGTGCTACAAGGTCTATTATCATAAACCTGTAGTTTCCAGCCACCCAGACTGTTAGCTTTTGTTACTACTTGGGACTCTTTCCAAAGGTGTGGCCTACTGAAAGAGGTGTTCTTGAAGAAGATAAAACAGTTAGAACTTACCATAACAGTAGATTTCCCTGTGTCAGTCTTCACCATTCATCACTGGTGGGTGTCAGCCGGAGGAGCAGCACCCCATGGCAGCTTTTTTTTTTTTCCCTTCATTCACCCGAATGGGGAGGAGTCAGCACCATGGTGCCATCCACGAGGCGGACACACGGTGTCGCATTTGCGGGTTGGCCATAACTGGCGCCGGCTCCTCCCTCATCGCAGTTCTGCTTCTCTTGCCATTGAGAGTGCAGCACTTCCCTGCCAGCTTGTGCTAACTGCATCATTGCAGCCTAATCTGGTCTCTTTTTTTGACGAAGTTCGACATTGTCGACACCGCCGTCTCAGTTCTGCTGTCCACTCGCATTGTTTGGATTATGGTAAGATCTTTCCTTTTTATTTGGGAAATGGTGTCGGGTCTTTTCTGTGTTTAGAGTTTAGTTGTCGTCGGTCATGTGTGGTCCATCCAGGGACAAGAAGAAGCATTCCAAAGTGGGTTGGGCCCCTATGCGCTGGTGTCCCTGCAACCAACAGATGTCTGCTACAAATCGACATGACCAGTGTCTAACCTGCTTGGGTCCACAGCATGATATGGATTGGTGTGATGCGTGTTTTTGTATGGACCAAAGAGTTTTAGAATACCGAATGTTTATAGTCAGCCGCCGAGTTTTGGAGGATGCCGTTGCACCAGGGACGCCAAGTGCAGGTCCCTTCACCCTCCCTCCCGGTCCCCTTCCGGCTCTATATGGGCTGAGGAGGAGAGGCCTCCACCCTTTCTAATCTTGCCATGGCAGGGGCTTCTTCTCTGGTGCCAGAGGGTTGTTCCAGCTCTGTTCAGGGCCAGGCTGAGAGCACTGCATCGGCAGTCATCTCCTTGGAGGCGAAGGATTCACTGGTGTCACAGCTCATGACTGCTGGGCCCAGCATGGGTGGCTCTTCACTGCTGCCCGTCGGTGCTGTCTCTGGTCTTGGTACCATTTCCGACACAGGTGATCGAGGCAGCACCACGAGCGCACCGGCCTGCCTGTGCCGTCGCGCACTGTGGGTGGGAGGGCCTCTGGGTTGCCAGGGTGGAAGTCTACTTCATCTCCAGCTCTCTGGAGCCAGATGATCCTGTGGCAGACCCTAACTGACAGCCTGACTCTTCGGAGTCTGAGGGCCCTTCCGAACTTGGTGCCTCTGCGCTCTCCCAGGCTCCCCCCCCCCCCAGCGGCCCCGGTTGTTGCGGTTGGTTCCGTACCTGGCACAGGGGTAGATGCTGGATCCTGGGGGGCTGACGACTCCAGGACTGTAGAGGTGGTGATCCCGGCCTTGAAGTCTGGGGTGGAGGCTGATCCTGATGTTGGTGCCGCCCAGGATTCAGGGGTAGGGACAAGGGCGGGGTGTCTCCTTTCCCTCGGTCCCCTTCGGGGGACCTGAGGGGTTGGAAGTGCCTCTGTCTCTGGGAGTGAGGAAGAGGTCGGCCTCGGAGTTGAGGGGGTTGAGGGAACGGGGTGCGGAGTAACAGTTCCTCTGTGGGGCCCTTCGGTGCTCAGGGCGGAGCCAAAGTCTTGAGCCCAGTTTCTCTTCCTCGTCGCCTTTGGGGGAAACCTCATTGGGTGGGACTGGGGCCAGCCCTTCTGGACCTGTGTGGCACCAGTCTTCTCACAGGGTAGTGTCCCTGCAGGGCTCAGCCCCTCCCGCTTCGACATAGTTTAGCGGCCGCTGGCTGCACAGACCCACGTATCTGTAAGAGGTGTGAGGTCACCTGTTAGGTCTGCTAGCCCTGGCAGAGACTGTGTGCAGAGATGCCGTTCCTCTTGCCTCTGCATCCTTCCCCTCAGCTCCCAGGTCACATTTGTCCTACTGGTTCATTAACTTGGGAACAGTTCAGGGCCACTGCTGCTGCCTTTTCTCGTTATGTGCATGCCATGGACAAGAGGGTCTTCTTCCTTTCTCCCCCGCAGCAATCGGACTCTGAATCCTCTAGCCCATCTGCCTCCTCACCATCCTCCCCTGAGGAAAGGGAATCTTCAGTCCATCTGTCCTCTGACACTGACCAGATGGGGTATCAACGCTTCCTCCTGAGGCTGGTGGATGAGCTTCACCTCTCCCATCTGGCAAGACACAGTCCTAAGTGGGCGAGTTCAGTGCAGATCACCTCATGTCCCTCCTTGGCCGGTGCCTTTCCGGGAAGAGTCATTCTGTACCTGGCAGTGTCCTTATTCCCCAGATCCTGCCCCCAGGGACTGCCAGCGCAGGTATTGAGCACCCCAGGAATCTCCAGGAGCTATGTCTCGTCCTCTGTCCTCTGGCTGGCATGTTTCTTTTTCAGTTCATTCTATTCCTTTTTCAATCCCTTGGGCTCTCTTACCCCAGCTTCCCCTTTACATGCAAACATACGAAGAAGCCAGCAGAAAAAGGTAATTTGGTCTATCAAGTCTGCTCGTATTGCAGGGTCCACAGCTTGAGCTACTGTCCCTCCCTCCCTCCCACTTCTCCCATTCTCCCTACCCATGATCCTTACTTTCCCCCTATGCCTGTCCCAGCCTCTGTTAAAGCTGCCCACTGTCTTCAACGAGATGACCTCTTCTGGCAGCGCATTCCAAGTGTCCACCACCCTCTCTGTGAAGAAGTGCTTCCTGAACTCCCTCCTAAGCCTCCCACCCTCTGTCACTTTATTTTCCTCTCACCAGTGTGCAGAACTGAATCAGGAAGAGCCAGTGCTGGTTATGACCAACCAAGACACGACTCGTGTGTGTCAGCCTCCTCAGGGCAGCATTGTGGTGCTGACTCCTCCCCCGGGTGAATGAAAAAGAAAAAGGCTCCGCGGGGTGCTGCACCTCTGGCTGACACCCACCAGTGATGAATAGTGAAGATACATAGGAAGATCAAGAATTACGGTAGGTACATAATTCTCATATCTTCGAGAGACTCTCTTTCATCAGGCCATGCCGTCCCATCCTCCTCCTTCCTTTTTGGGGTTGTTACAAAGGATTATTGTGCTGCTGTCTCCATTACTATCTTTCCAGTACTCTGTCTCACCTGTTATGTGGAGTGCTGGGGTCTCTCCTGGTTCCCTACAGGGAGGTCCTCCGAACATGATCGCCAACGGAGAACTGAGGAGAGGAGGGGCCACCTGCATTTATGTATAACACTGACATCTGATGTTGTCGTGGGTGGCCCCTGGCTGACCACTTGCAAAAGTTTCCATGTGGTCCTAGTGCCTGGCAACTATATAGGAAGAGGATAGGAACTTTATTTCTATCGCCCTTTTCCAGTGCTCAGAGTGCTTTACAAATCACAGTATAAGCAAATTTAAATTACAGAAAATACATCATAGCAGCAGCAGCAGATCTCAGATTTATACCAAAAACACGTGTATATTATATGATATTGCTAAAACCTATCAGTATTCTAAAAAGGCCTGTTTAAACAGCCATGTCTTTAATAGAGATTTAAAACTTTTCACTGATGGGACAAACCTGATGAATTCCGGGACAAAATTCCTATATGTTCCAAAGGTGTGGCCTGATGAAAGAATTCTCTTGAAGATCTACTGTTATGGTAAGTTCTTACATATAGTAACTGTTCTTTCTAACCCCAGGAATCCTTCAATATGCTTAACTAGTGCCCTTAGTCTCCTGCGTTGAACTACCCCAAAGAGAATGGAATTTATGCTAATGATGGAACTCTCATTGGCTTATGCCAGTTTCAAACTATTCCCCCTAGTAGGGCACCACTTCTTGCAGGCTGACCACTCAGTTTCGGATATGTCAGTAATGGGCTTAAAAGGAAATCTTGGAAACACACAACAGAGACAAGCTTTTGAGATTAAACTTATTTTACATCTTAATATGGTAGCAGATGGGATGAACGTTGATCTGGGTTTCATGGGACATTACAGAAACTGACATCCACAGACTTCATCTTCAGACTGGCATATTATAGGACTTCAGCATGTGTGGGATGTGGGTGCGTGTGTGTATGTATGTGTGTGGGTATGTATTGTGAGGTACATGATATAACCCGGTGTGGGGCTTGCTGTCACATTGAGGTAGGCCTCTATTTAGATACATGAAGTTACAGTGTGTTACTACTCTTACTTCACACACATAATGAATATTAATTCCTCCTTACTTTTTATCTTTGCCCGGGAGTGGGATTGATTCCGTTGCGCCGAAAGAACTGGAAGGGGACAGGATCAGTTGTGTTCCAGGACAGTAGCTGCTGCTGTTGTTTTCACAGGGTTCTTGTGGATTTTACTTGGTAGGTTAGTTCTTTTCTTTCTTACTTCTAAGGGGCTAGCAGGGTATTGTTTTGGGGGCTGCTGAATGTTTGTAAACTGATTTGGTGGCTGTAAGTGGGGCTCTATTTTGTGGATGTTTCACTGTGTAACAGGCTGCGCTGGTAGAGGCCTATTTCTTCTGATTTAAAACCTATTTGGTGGGATTTGCTTGGAGATGGTTATTTGAATTGGAGACCTACATCTGTTAATTTCAAGCCTATTTTGATGTGGTGTTAGTGAAGCTGATTAAATTGGAGACCGGTTTCCTTTGGCAGCAAACATATTTTGGGGGCTTTGACTTGAATTTTGATTCCTTGTGCTGACTCCATTAGCTGTAAAGGTTAGTTCATAGTGGGGGAGGGGTGTTAATGGTCTGGCCAGGTCTCACTCAGCCAATTGACTGGAGGCAGAGCTGAATCAGGTTGAGGTGTTAGCTGCTTTGTCTTCTCAGAAAGAACTGGAAGGGGACAGGATCAGTTGTGTTCCAGGACAGTAGCTGCTGCTGTTGTTTTCACAGGGTTCTTGTGGATTTTACTTGGTAGGTTAGTTCTTTTCTTTCTTCTAAGGGGCTAGCAGGGTATTGTTTTGGGGGCTGCTGGATGTTTGTAAACTGATTTGGTGGCTGTAAGTGGGGCTGTTTTTGTGGATGTTTCACTGTGTAACAGGCTGCGCTGGTAGAGGCCTATTTCTTCTGATTTAAAACCTATTTGGTGGGATTTGCTTGGGCCTGGTTCTTTAGCTGCTGGGCTTGGAGGGGAGACACAGGGCTGATACACTCTCTCTCGAGTCAGGTGTCTGCCCAATACCGCCCTCCCACCCTCCCTCCCAGAAGTCTGCAAATTTATAGGGGAACACCTGCCCTGCAATTGGAGGAAAAGGTTGCTGGTGCAGCTCATGTAGTTCTGGCCACTGGGGGTTGGATTTAAAGGCTGGGAGAGAGGAGCTTAGGGAGTTGTTCATTTCCCTTATAAGTTTAATGTGTTGTACTGCACCTAGTAACAGGGTTACTGGTGTACAGTGGGACTGTCTCTAAGATTAGTGAGTGACCTGATTAGGCAGTAGGGGTATCTTGGACTAGGGGGGAACCTGGTGGCTCACCCAAGGAAACCTATTTGGAAGGGGATGGAACCACACATTATTAGGGCCGGCATCTTTGGGAGGGTGGTGGGGTGCACAGGGTGTGGAGCAGCCATGATACTGGACTGGGCTTGGAAGTTTGGTGGTTGCCCAGTGTGCTACCAGCTAGCACAACTTAGGGAGGAGGTTGCGGGGATTAGGAGAAAGCTGGGGAAGGGGGTGGTATGGTTGGGGAAGGGGGCTGGGAATCTCCCACAGGGTTGCACTAAGCACTGGGGGGTGGGGGCATAGGGAAAGGTGCAGGAGAATACTCAGGGTCACATAGGGACCCTGGCAGAGGGTCCAAAAGGACACTATCAAGGAAGCAGGCAGGTAACTGGGGACCCTCACAAAGGGGGCGGAGGGACAACATTCTCAGGAAGTAGGCAGATGGCGGAGCTGGACTAGAAGGAAGCAAGGCGGGTGGATCAGACCTTGCACTCAATCAACAATTCTCTTCTGCTCAAGGATGAAGGGGTGATGTAGCCACGACAGAGGTGGTTAGGAGACGAAAGGGAGTGGGAGTGGGAGGCAGAGGCAGGGCCAGATAGCAGGAAGAACGGGGGACCTGGAATGCAGGAGAATGGGGAGCAGTGAATCAGAGCAGGAGGGGCAGGGGAAGAGGGAGGAAAGCGCAAGGAGAAGGACCAGTTGGGAGGAAAGGTAAGAAGGACCAGAAGTACAAGGAGGATTCAGTAAAGGGAGCTGAGGGTTTAGGCCAGGGAGCATGACGAGCAAGAGGAACTAAATGGAGACAGGAAGGAAGGGAGGATGAGCCAGGCTAGTTTAGCAGATGGGGGAGAAGGACCAGTTGCGAGCAGTGAGGGGGGAATTAGCAAGGTACAGAAGGATACTCAGGAAGAGGAGAAGCATAGGATTGGAGGGGAGGGGGTGGCCATGGTAAATAAGGAGGGGGTGGCATGTGGCACCCAGATAGGGGGAGGAACAAGGAGCCAGCTGGGTGGAGGGGCCTGTAGAAAGGATGAGGGACATGGAAGGGGGGGCAGAATGGAGGAAAAGGAGTGGTCAGAGTGCTCCTGCTGGGGGATTCTATGATCAGGGGTATCAAATGGGATAGGGAGGGAGAAGCCTGGCCAGTTAGAACAAGATGCTTCCCTGGACTAACGGTGCACAGGGCTAAGCACGAGGTATATCAGCTGGCAAAGGATTGTGGGGGTTCCCCAGGCATACTGGTCCACCTGGGTACAAATGACATTGAGGGAAATAGCGAGCTAGAGATACAGGCAAGATTCAGGGAGCTCGTCAGGGTCTGTCATGACATAGGATGCACAGTTTCCTTCTCAGAAATCCTGCCAGTGCCAAGGGCTAGTGGGGAAACACAAAGGAAAATTAGGAGATAAACCAGTGGCTCAGGGGAGTGGTGTGAGGCCAGAGGTATGGGTTGATGGGGACTGGGGGAGACCTGGGAGGATAAGGAGCTGTATGCTGGAGATAGACTACATCTCAATTTGGAGGAGGAATCCTTAGTTGAAAATAGAGGGGTTCATTAGTGAAAAGTGGGGTTTAAACTTGTGAAGGGGGTGGGATGGGAGAAAAAGGCTGTCAAGGGCTGCCGATAAGGAGGACTCTGTCTCCACCCCCCTGGGGACCAGGAGGATTGCAGGAAAAGGCCAACTGGCAAAGTGCAGACCAGGGAAAACAGAATCCCCATGGGAACACGAGCAGGGGAAATGGAACTATAGGGAAAGGGTGGAAGGTAGTCCTGCTAAATGCCAGGAGCTTGGGCAATAAAATGCCTGAGCTCCAGGCGATGTTAACTGAGGGAGCAGTGGATGTGGCAGCGGTCACTGAGACTTGGGCCACTGCAAGACATGACTGGGACCTGAACCTGGAGGGTTACACTATGTTCAGGAAGGACAGGGGAGGGAAGGGGAGGAGGGTAGCAATGATAGTCAAAACTCGCATTGGCATAGGGGAGTAGAGGAGGCGGAGGGAACCGTGGAGGCGATTTGGGTCACCTTGATAACAAGGGGGCAAGAGAGTAAAAATAGGAGGGTGATAGACCCCTGCCCTAGCGGAGGAGCTGAGGACAGTCTGGTGGCAGATGTTAGGAGACACTGCAGACTGGGCAGAGGAACGGTGGTGGTGTTGGGGACTTAAACATGCCAGGAACGGACTGGGAGACTATGACATCCTCTGTGACCAGGGAACAGAGGTTGTTGGATGTCTTTCAAGACGCTGCTCCTAACTCAAGCAGGTGAGGGAACCGACCAGGGAGGTACTGGTACTGGATGTGGTCCTGGCAGACAGTGACCAGATTGGGGCCTGGAGGTAAGGGACCCATTGGCGGGAGTGACCATGACACGGTCTGGTTCTGCCTGGACCTAGGAGGGTAGAAGGCTTCACAAAGACGGAAGTAACCGACTTCAGGGGGCGGATTTTAAGGAAATGGGAAGGATCCTAAGGAGCATTTGGATGGATTGGGTCAGACATGGGCTGATAGTAGGTGGAAATCATCAGGAGAGGGTGCAGGATGCTACCAGCACCTGTGCAAGAGTAAGACGAAAATGCAGTGGGGCCCAAAACCTGTTGGTGGACCAGGGAGGTCCAGGAGGTGGTGCGGGAAAGAAAGCAGCCTCATAAGCAATTCAAGTGCTCAAGGAGGAAAGGGATCGAGGGAGTACAAGCTGATGGCTAGAAGGGCCACTAGAGTGGTGAGGGCGGCTAAGGGCAAGGAAGGAGCAGAACCTGGCCAGGGAAATTAGAGAGGGAACAAGGTTCTTTGGATACATTGGGGAAAGACGAGGGTGAAGGGGCAGATTAGCAGGATTAAATCAGGGAGAGATGGGCACAAGACCCGGGGAGCAGGCTGAGGTACTAAATGAGTACTTCACCTCAGTTTTCACCAGGAAAATGGGGTGCTGCATCTACATGGGAGGAGACAGAGATACTGAGGAGGGGGGACCCTTACTGATCGGCAGGTCTGGGGAGAGGGGAGGCATCACTGGCAGGTGGGGAGGGCTAAGCAGGAGAAGAGGTACTGAAGTGAAATCACAGCAGAGAGGTGAGGAAGCCCTCAGCTCCTTAAGATGGAGAAAGCACCGGGGCCGGATAAATTACATCCCAGAGTGCTGAAGGAACTTGCAGATGTCCTGGCGAAACCCCTGGCAGAGCTTTTCACCATCTCTATGAGGACAGGGTGGGTACCCCAAGACTGGAAGGTGGCGCATATAGTGCCTATCCACAAGGGGGGGATCAAGGGAGGTGGCAGGGAACTACAGGCTGTCAGCCTGACATCGGTGGTGGGCAAGGTGATGGAGGGCATTGTCAAGGAGAGGCTAGGGGGGGACCTGGATAAGTCAGGGTGCCTGGACGATAGACAGCATGGGTTCATCCTGCGGAAATCGTGGTCAGACAAACCTGGTGGAGTTCTATGACTGGGTGACAAGTGCCTTGGACCTGGGTAGACCAGTGGATGTCCTCTTTCTAGACTTCAGCAAGACATTTGACTCTGTTCCTCACGTGGGCCTGTTGGATAAGCTGGGAGAAATGGGGTGGGGAACCAGATGATCAGATGGATAGGCAATTGGCTCCAGGACTAGAACCCAGAGGGTGGTAGTTGGTGGGATAGTCTCATCCCCAGGAGGGTCATTAGTGGGTCCCACAGGGATCAGTCCTTGGGCCCCTTCTGTTTAACGCCCACGATCTGACATAAGGACAGGAATCAGGAGTGAGATGAGTCTCTTTGCAGATGACTCAAAACTGAAGGTGGTGGATGGGGAGGAGGGAGGGTGGTCCTGCAGGGGACCTGGAGGCTCTGGAAAGATGGTCTAGAAAGTGGAAGCTGAGGTTCAATGCAGGGAAATGCAAGGTACTCCACCTGGGGGCCAGAAACCCAGGCCAAGTGTACACCCTGGGGAAATGCTACAAGTCTCGATGGCTGAGAGGGACCTGGGGGTGGTGGTGGATGTCAAGATGAACAACTCTGAGACTTATAGGAGGGCAGCAGCCAAGGCCAACAGGATGCTGGGATGCATCGCTAAGGGGAACACCTCCAGAAGGAAGAAAGTGATACTCCCTCTGTATAACTGCTTGGTGAGGCCGCACCTGGAGTACTGCGTGCAGTTTTGGAAGCCACACTTAAAGAGGGACATTAACCTCCTGGAGAGGGTCCAGAGGAGGGCAACCAAAATGATTTGGGGCTTGGGGGACAGGACCTATGAGGAGAGGCTCGAAGAGCTAAATATGTACACATTGGAAGAGAGAAGGGACCGGGGGGACATGATAGAGGTCTTCAGGTACATGAAGAGGGTAAATAGGGGAGGACAGTCAGGGTGCTTCGAAGGAAGGAGGAAGGGGCCACTAGAGGGCATGGGTGGAAGCTGGAGGGGGGAAGATTCAGGGGAGAAAGGAGGAGGTGCTACTTCACTGAGAGGGTGGTGGAGCCATGGAATGCACTACCTAGGGGCTGGTGGAGGCAGAGACAGTGGAGGGTTCAAGAGGGGTGGGAAGGTACAGGGAAGGGTTCTGGAAGCAAAATCCAATGCAGCAAGAATATCCGGAACTGGGAAGGGAGAAGCCAGAGAAGGCGAGGGGGACAGCAAGGTCAGCACCCAGGGTGGGGGCTGACCAAACGAGCAGACACGAAAGACCGTTAGGCCTGTTCTGCTGGCATTTTAGTATGTTAGTATATTCAGTTTACCTAGCCTATTACTGTACATACAGGAGTGTTATCATAGATTGTCACCTATTTTTTAACTCTGTACATATTGGCGTGTGAGATCTCATTTGCGTGGGGGTCCTGGGCAGATCTTTTTACATTAGGGTAATATTGTAGTGATTTGTGGAAATGTAGGTATGTTAGACCTCTGGTCTTACACACACTTTATATTTACTTCTAGTTACCTTATCCTGGGGAAGGTGGTAGTTTTATTTCATTGTAGTTCTATCCAGAATCCTTGGAAATGTTACTACGTAGATAGAAGTACAGTTAAGCAGTATCACATTTCTGCTCTGTAGGTATTAGGATACATGAGCCCTTTTACTTAGGTTTTCATGACAAGTTGAATTCCTTTGGGGAACAACTGCAGTGACTGATGTGAATAAAGGTTCATGAGGAGTGTGTGTGTGGGTGTGTGAGAGAGAGAGAGAGAATCTCCTTAAAGCAAGTCATCCTCCCCACCCCCCACATTATGGGGATGTGGGGTGGGGTAGGGTGTATTGTTTGTGAGAAGAGGAGGAGGAGAGAAATTAAAATTTTTATCACTTTTTCAGATTCCTTAGACACTTCTAGTACATCAAGTTGTTAAATTCTCAGTGTATATTGACATCAGTACATATCAGGCTACATGGTCTTAATTCCTTGGTGGTCCTCGACTAGAGTTTTTCGTTTGACACTAATACTGTCAATTTATATTTAAATTATCATTTATAAAGTCCTGACACTATACTAGAGGTTTTTGAAGTTTTGGAGTATGATATCTAGCTGGAGAGTACAGCTGGGTGATAGGTCCACCTAAGGTTTACACATCATACAGTGTGCACTGATGTTTTTAAGACAACTTCACTGGTAATTTCTTGTCTATAATGCATGCATTGAAACTTCTTAGAGTCCTAAGACAATCTTAATATGTCTTTAATCTGGGTGGGGGTTGCTTTTCAGTAATCACATCCTTATACACACTGTGACACACATAGCTTGATTTAAGAGTCATCTGCTCCAGCAGTGTTATCCTATGTCAATCAAATTTATATGCAGGAGGATTCTTTGTATGTGTTTTGCACCAAGCACCTCTGACCCTGGGACCCTCCTACCTGAATGTAATATGGTACTGTTATACTTCTCTGACATCATCATCTGTATTTTTTAAATGAGTAGTTTAAACCAATGGGGATTTTTTCTGTTTTTTATGCATGGTCTAGCTGTTATAAAAGTATTGTTTTTTTCCAAACAACGGCCATTAGGCTTCTGAAGAAGGACGGGTTGGTCCAAAAGCTAGAGCACTTTGTTCTTGTTGTTACATCTATGCTGGTCCATTAAAAGGTATCAAATCATTTGCTTCTGGAGCTGTTCGTGCAAGGACCAATACGGCAAATACTAAATCTAGACTTCCCTAGTAACTGCTACACTCTAAGGTGCTCAGATCTATTACTCCGCCTGCCATTTTGGACACCTCAGAAAGCTCTCCTCGACTTCTAACTGCATTAGTATTTTCTCAGTGAGTATCAATAGCATTTCAAAATTGTTATAAATAACTGCTTCCCCATTGGTATTTGTTGTTAGTTTTTACTTAGTTTATAGCATTTAGTTTGGTTCCTCATCTGTTTCTGAGAACCCCGAGGAACCACTGTTTCTGAAGTAGAAAGTTCTTTCTTAGTTTTGTATTGCACACAGGACCATAGTCCCGTTCATTTTTCTATATTTTTTTACTTTATTTTCAGTTCCTTTTACCTCAGGAACCATTTCCCCAGTTCCTTTTAGTGTGGGAACTGGGTTATTGTGGGGTTATTTGTTTATTCTGGTGTGTGCCTCTAGTGTCTGATACTAATGTCAGAGACTCCAGAGGAAAAGAGGACAGGACCCACTGGTTTTAAAAATTGTTTAACCTGTGGTCAGTTTATACCTAAAGCTGATAGGCATGATCTCTGTCACTGTGTGTCTTGTCTGGGTACCAGCCATATCTTCGCTGTGATACCTGTAAAACGTTTTGTCCTAAAACCCTGAAAAACAGGGCTAACAAATTGGAGGAAATGGCTACTTCTGCTTCTCCTTCACAAACAACGGAGGAGGCATCTTTCTCAAAAAAAGAGGTTCCTTTTAAGAAAGACAAAAATAAGGAACCAGGGGAAAATCTTCAGAAAAGGGTGACTCCACAAAAACAAAAAGGCCTGTGGAACCTGTTGCAGAACCGAGTCCTGCAAAATGTAAACACCAAGAAAAGCATACCACTGCACCTCCTGCTGAAATGGCAAAGTAGCTCTCAGTGGACAGATCAACCATGCCCTCAACTGAGGACATCGCTAAGGCACTGCAAGCTTTGCAGGCCCTTCAGGCTGTCAGTAACATAGTTCCTCCACAATTCCTCCTGTCTCTTAATCGGTTCCCTTAGCGGTTCCTGCCTCAGCTCCTACCACAGTTTCCTCTGCCTTGGAACCAGAATACTTATATGAAGAATATGAGGAGGAGGAGGAGGATGTAGGGGAACCCTTAGAGCTGGAGGTTTCTTCGGAGCAAGACTTCGGTTCTCCTCCCTGTGGACCATAGGGTTTCTCATCCCACAATGCCTTTGTAAGGCAAATGGTGGAGACCCTTAATCTGTCTCTGCAAGAGACAGTGGAGGAGGAAGAGGAAGCAGACTTCTTCGACATGATGGGACTCACTCCCACAAAGAGACTTATACTCCCTATTCGTAAACCTCTTAAGAAAGCTGTCCTAAAAATCCTTCAGACACCTACTTCAGTTCCAGCAGTGAATAGGAAGGTGGACAAGAAATATCAGCTGGATAGATACAATGCTGAATTTCTTTTCACACATCCTGATCATGGGGGTGTGGTTCAAATGGCTGCCCGTGACAAGGCTAGAGTACTCTTGGCTTCCCATCCTCCTGACAAAGAGTTAAAGAAGATTGATGCTATTGGGAAGAAGGGGTACCTGGAAGCATCCCTACTAGTTAGACAAGCCAATTACATGGCCTATGCAGCACAGTGTCAGAAGGCCCTTTGGTCCACGGTGCTTGCATTAGTGGATAAGATGACTGGAGAAGAGTGGATAGATCTGGCTGAGACGGCCAGGACAGCCATCGATGCCACTAAATACCAGTTCCACATGGCTGTTGATGCCAACGATACAGCAACAAAGCTTATGGTAGTGTCTTTGAGGAGGTTTGCATGGCTGAGAACCACAAGAAGAAGAAGAATCAGCATTTATATAGCGCTTTTCAGACACTGTGTATCCCAAAGTGCTTTACAAGCAATACTAGACTGGTAGTGAAGTGAATGAATGTGTGGTGGCAGCCATATCGCACATCATCACCCACACACAGCCTGGATAATTACATGAACTGGTTTATGGGAAGGGGAATGTTGGCCAGGATACCGGGAATGTTCCCTACTCTTTGCGAAGAGTGCCCTGGGTTCTTTTACTTCCACCAGGACAACACCAGGATGGGCAGAAGGGACCTCGGTTTAATGTCTCATCCGAAGGACGGCACACCCCAGCAGTACAGCACCCCCTAATACTGCACTCGGATGCCAGCAATTTTTAGGTACAAGTCAAATCTCTGTATGGGACGAGAACCCACAACCTTCTGGTCCAGAAGCGATCATCTCTGGCTGACACCCACCAGTGATGAATGGTGAAGATACACAGGAAGATCAAGAATTACGGTATCCACCAGCCTAACACAGGATACTCAGACAAAAGCCATGGACGTCCCCTGTGAAAAAATTCACTTTTGGGGGACAAGACTGAGGCTTACATGAAAAAAGTGGAAGAATATAAGGCCACTTACAGAAGCAACACTGCAAGAGACAGGCCTTCAACATCCTATAGAGCCCATGCCAGGGGAGGCAGGGGTAGGGGGTCATACTCCAGACCCTTCTACCAGACTCTGGCACTGCCAGACTACCAGCAGCCCAGAGGATACTTTAAAGGTAGGGGCAGAAGAGCTATGAGGAAGGCTGGACCAGCAGGTCAGCCTGCTGCCCAACCAAAACAAACTCTCTGACATGCTTCCACTGGTTGCCTCCTTTCTGCCAGTAGGTGGCAGGCTGGCTCATTTTCTCCAAGAGTGGCTTTCCATCATCACAGACAACTGGGTCTTGGAGGTGGTGAGTCAGGATCTGTCATTAAGCGTCAAAAA
Organism: Neoceratodus forsteri; assembly: GCA_016271365.2. NCBI lineage: Eukaryota > Metazoa > Chordata > Ceratodontiformes > Ceratodontidae > Neoceratodus > Neoceratodus forsteri. The sequence continues at coordinate 140,672,714 of CM057453.1, forward strand.
ACTTCCGAAATTGAGAAAGAGGTTGTTTGCCCCAGCAACACCAGTGGAAAGGAGCTTGCTGGAAGCAGAGGTAACAAATTTACTGCTTATAAAAGCAATGGAGCCTGTTCCTCTATCCCAGAGGGGCAAAGGCTTCTATTCAAGATACTTCCTGACACAAAAGAAAAGTGGGGACTGGCAATCCATTTTAGATCTCTGTTCTTATGAACAAGCACATAATAAAACCAGAATTCAAGATGGTCACTTTGGTGCTGGCCTGGTGGTGCTGAGAGTTGAGGCCCTGGATGCCACACCTTGTGTCATGCTGACGACCCAGATTCAGGAGCAGACTCAGACTGCCAAGGGTCGAAAGGGGAGGGAGAGGATTGAGCATCTCGCGGACTGCTCTCCTCTCCTGGGGTGGGTAGCAGGCTTTGCTTTGCACCACTGTGGCCTCTGATAGAGATCGGAGGCACTGCAGGAAATGACGCTGTAATGAGGTGGAGTGGCGATGGGCATCAGCACGTCAGTGCACAGACATCATTGCACATCTGTGCTCCAGGGGAAACACATAGTTGCAGAAAACCTGGTCCCTGGGATAGGCGATGGCAACCTCCAGTGCCCCGCTGCCACACACCCAATGCCGGGCTCATCTGACTGGCTCTCCCGATCCCTCACCTTGCCTTGGATCTGGTGCACTAGCCCAGGATGTTCATTGGATCAAGGTAGGTGGGGAGTGTGTGTCCCTGATTTCCCAGTGGGCGAGCATCAGGCAGGTGGTAGAGCAGTTGGGGGTGAGTGGGGTCTGCCTGAAAGAGTTCCGAGGGGCCAGTGATAAAGAAAGTCCACAAAAAAAAAAGATGGTCACTTTGGCCATGACAAATCCAACCCTCCATCAGGAAAACTAGCTAGCCTCCTTAGGCCTCAAGGAAGCTTACTTCCATATACCAACCTGTTCAGGTAACAGAAAATACCTGAGGTTCAGATTGCCCTCAGGACACTACCAGTTCGCAGCCATGCCTCTTGGCCTAACATAAGCCCCAAGGGCCTTCACAAAGTGCCTAACCATAGTGGTGGCACACCTGAGGAGACTGGGGATCACAGTTTTTCTCTACTTGGATGACTGACTGGTCATAGGACAGTCCCCTCAACAGACCAGGGACTGCCTAGCTCTGGCACAGAGCACTCTGGAGTCACTGGGGTTCATAATAAACACCCTGAAGTCTCACCTGGAACCAGTCCAGGTCCTGGACTTCATTGGGGTAGAACTGAACACCCTGCAAGGGAGGGCCTTCCTCCCCAGGACAGGGTAAACAGCATTCTGAAGCTGGCAGGGTCTTTTCAGTTAAACAGGCCCAGGCCAGCAAGGCATTTCCTGAAAATACTGGGCAACATGGCAGCAGCCATAGCAGTTGTCCCAGGATCCAGATGAAGGACATACAGTTCCACTTGAGGTCTCACTAGTCCCAAAGGTGAGACTCCCTGTCCAAGCTGGTGCCTGTCACAAGGACTGTAATACAGGTCCTGCAATTGTGGCAGGACAGGGACAACCTCAGAGGTGTGCCCTTGACTAAGGCAAGGGGAGATTGGGGGGAGCATGACGTCAGTTCCTGTAGAGAGGAGCTGAAGCAAGTCGCTCTGGAAGACGCGGTCGCAGGAAAGTACAATGGCACCACAGCGCTGATAACGCTACTTTGCGAAATACTTTTTGTTTTCTTTTGAGTCTAGATATGTCCCGGCTGTGTTTTTAGACATAAAATCAGTAGAATCAGCAGAATGCTCTTCAGACAAACTGTATACGGTAACGTAAGCAAGTAAAAGTAGTAACCGTATGTTATGAGCGGCGTAACTTGCTGGTATCACCCCCTCGGTCTAGCATAGTGAATACTTTAATGATGGCCCCATAAACGAATAAAAAAAAGGGAACATTAAGATAATCGGCCGAGAAGTGTTTGCAATCCCATTCTTTGTAAAGCGGGATTAGATTATATGGGGGGGGGGAGGCTTGAGAGCGTCTGAAGAAGCTGAAATGTCAAAATCAGTGAGAAGTTTAAAACAAATCTCAAGAAACCACAGAGGTAAAAAAAACAAGAAAAAAGCAAGAGAAATACTGAAGTGTTGGATGATTTAGAACAAACCGGTAAGCATTTCAATTTCGATTTGAACCCGGAAAAGAACAGTGTTGATTGGGTAAGTGAACCTCCTTTATCACCACTACCAGAAACTACTACGGAGCATGATAAAGAAACAATTTGTAACTTGAAATTTACCGGTAAGATAACACAATTTTGTAAAAAAAAACAAAAACAGCCTGTTAACATGGAAGTAAGTGAAAAAAATATTAAGAGTCTTGCATACAGAGAACGAGTTAACCGATATAGAGCAGGAACTAGTTACGACAGAGGCTAATGTTTCACCAGATGACTCGGTAACACAGGAAGCCCCAGAAACCCAAGTAAAAACAACATCTTTAGAGATGGTATCAGACCTGCTTGAAGTGAAGACGCCACAAGAACGAACACCCCTTCAATCCCTAATGAACGCAATATGAGAGGTAATACAGAAAATTCAGGAATAGCCCAGGCGGTAGCAGCACTAAGGCAAGACATGTTAAATGCTATGGGAGACCTTGGGCAATCGATTAAAGGCATTTCAGACTCAATGTGTAAACTAACAGAACAAATGGCATCTTTATCCATGCAAACAAAAGAACTAGAGCAACGTGTATCTCAGATGGAAGACATTAAGGGCCCCCTATTAAAAATACAAATGCAGCATGATATTCAAATAAAAATTTTAACAGCAAAAATAGCAGACTTGGAAGATAGATCTAGGAGGGGAAATATTAGACTGAAGAATATCCCTGAGGGGATTGAAGGCACTGGTGACCCTTTATTATTTTTCGAAAAAATGCTAACAGAATCTGTTGGGAAGAAATTCTTTGATCAGAAAATAGCCCAAGATAGGGCTCACAGGGTAGGACCCAGATTTAATAACGGTACTAATGGCTACCCACGCTCTGTGTTAATAAAACCACACAAATTTAAAGATAGATAACTTATTTTGCAGGAAGCAAGGATTGGAAGGGGTTTAAAATTTGAAGAAGTTAAAGTCAACGCTTATCCAAATCTATCAACAGACACACTGAATAAACGGAAATTATTCAACCCACTGAAGAAGAAATTATATGACAGAGGCATATGATTCTCGATTCAGCACCCGGCCAAGCTGCGATTTGTAGTAAATGGAAAAATGTTGTTTTTTGATGATGTAGAAGAAGCAGAAGAGACCTATGAAAAATGCTATGGGGGAGTAGCAAATCAATCAGCATACCCCGGAAGATCCCATCCATATGAAAATAAAAGCTAAAAAAAGAGGGGAGAGAAGGAGAAGAAGTGGTATAGTTGGATGAACCATAGCTGGCGTTAACATTTATGAAGAGGGGAACACCTGAGTTTTAAACATGGAAATACGATCAAAAGATAAGAGGGAGAAAATGGAGTAGAAAATGAAGCAGAAAAGTATAACATATGAGCTCAAAGGGAGTGGAAGGGTAAAAGAAAGGGTGGAAACTAATTACCCTGCTCCATCTGTACAGAACTTTTCGTGGAACATAATGAGGAGAGTATAAGATGGCAGATTGGGCCTAAGCAAGCCAAGATCCTCAATAGAGTGAAAGAGAAGATGAGGGGTAATGAGAGAGGAGGGAGAGGGGAAAAGGAAAAAAATGTTTTTGTTTTTTCTCACCTCTTTTTCTTTTCTTTCTCTCCCTTTCCTTTCTTTCTTGTATCGCGTGGGTGAGAAGAGGGGGATCAAGGAGTGGTAGCTAACTCACTTTTCATTTTTCACATGCATTACTGGTGGGGTGGAAAGAAAACCTGTATTACATCATAGAAGTAGGGATTGAAAGAACGAAGTAAGAAAGAGTAGTACGAGTGGCCATTGCTTATGGACGTAAGAGGAAGTGTACGCGACCACATCAACAAAGCACAAAGGATGCCATATTGTGCATCTCTGCAGTACAGGGGTTGGATGGGGCACACAGGGCACCCCAGGAGGGTAAAATGGGGATGGATAGGGTTGTATAGGGAAACCAAGATGGGAAATAACGTAATTAGAAAAAGGGGAGAGAGAAAATTGGGAGAAGAAGTCTTGAAAATGGAAAATTATAAGGGAGCAAAAGGAAAACAAATTGTTAATAATAAATGGAAGGGAATGATCCAGGCTAAAAATAATAATAGGAAATCAAAATGGCCTCATTAAACATATTAACATGGAATGTCAAAGGGCTGAGAAATAGAACAAAAATGGCTAAAATAATAAACTATATAAATAATAAATACATTAATTGTTTCTTGATACAAGAAACGCAATTTCTAGAGGCAGACTTTGGTTGGTTTTAGAAAAAATGGGGAAGGGGTCTACATTCATCCTACACTTCACAGGCCAGAGGGACTGCTGTGTTTTTTCACAGAGGAAACAATCAGCCTTATATAGGGTAAGACTCCAGAGACCAGAATGGAAGATATGTAATATCTGAAATAGAAACGGACAACCAAAGATTTACTCTAGCAACTGTTTATGGACCTAATTACAATAACCCATCTTTTTTTTTTTACAGATTTCTTCTTGCAATTGTCAAGTCATAACTCACCGTATGTTATGGGGTGGACTTTAATTTAGTACTGAATAAATCGGATAGAACCACAGGTATAGAGGATACATTTAAAACGTCGATAAAAGTCATAAAAATTTTCATGGAGGATCTGAATTTGGTAGATCCATGGTTTAACCTGAAATGTTCAAATAAACAATATTCTTATTATTCCAAAACTCATTTTTCATATTCAAGAATAGATTATTTCTTAATTTCAGAAACTATACTATTTATGGTTAAAAAGGTGGAATACCCAGGAATCACTATATCAGACCATTCCCCCTGCTGGATGGAATTACAATTGCCTTGCCAAATAAAGTTCACTCCACAGTGGAAAATGAACTTACAGTTGCTTAAAGATGTAAGTAATAAGGTAGTAATAACAAAGGAAATAAAACTTTTTTTCAAAAGAAACAAAGAACAAAATATAGATACAACAGTGATATGGAATTCCTTTAAAGTTTGGTTGAGGGGATTACTACAAGAGTTAGAAGGTAAAAGAAAAAAAATAGAAATCACAATACATGATGGTAGAAAAGGAAATTAATATTCTGGAATGAATTCATGCCTCAACTCAGGATACCTTTGTGTACAGTCAATTATTAATAAAAAGAGACGTATACAACAAAATGAATACGGAAAAAGCAGAGAATCAAATAATAAGAAAAGAGCAAATTATTATATAAATGCAGGGAAACCGTTGGAACGAATGGCTTGGCAGGTTAAGAAAGATCAAGAACGGAATAACATTACTCAAATAAGAGATGATAAGGGAGTCCTGAGGAAACACCTATCGGATATAATGAATACAATTGTAGAATGTTATAGAACATTATATACTGCACTGGAAAGAATTGAAAACCAGGATAGTATCTTAGAAACAACAAAATTAAAGCAGATATCTGATGAAATTAATATAGAACTAGATCTGCCATTTTCGTACACAGAAGTAGATACAGCAATAGAAGAAATAAAATTAGGTAAATCTCCTGGGCCAGATGGCCTACACCATGAATTATATAAAAACTTTAAAGAGTTATTAATCCCCATTCTAGTTGAGATGTTTAATCAAATCAAGGTAACGGAAAAAATTCCAAAATCCTTTCATGAGGCAATAATAATCCTTATATTAAAACAAGGAAAGAATCCAGAACTGTGCAGCTCATACAGACCATTGTCATTATTAAATTCAGACTATAAAATTTTTACAAAAATTTTGGCTAGGAGATTAGAAAATTACCTACCAGGTATAATAAATCAAGATCAAAATGGTTTCATAAAAGGTAGAAAAATAACGGAAAACACTAGACGTAATATAAACCTATTGGAAAACAGAGATAATAGTGACTCTATAATTGTATCGGTTGACGCAGAAAAAGCATTTGATTGGATGGAATGGGCTTATATGATACAAATTCTGAATAAAATGAATTTTGATAAAAATGTTATAGCCTGGATAAAAACAATATATAGCTATTCAATAGCCCAAATAAAAATTAATAATTCACTCTCTGCTATATTCAGCTTATCACGTGGAACCCGTCAGGGATGCTTGATTTCTCCCCTGATTTTTGCATTGTGTATAGAACCATGGGCAGACTCTATTAGACAGAACGAGATTATAAAAGGAATTAGATATCTACAAGAAGGATTTTAGAACTGCAAGCACTCTGCACTGAGCCTAACTACATGGTCCTCCATAAGGGCAAAGTAGAGCTCAGAACAAATAGGAAATTCCTTCCCAAGGTGGTCTCTGAGTTCCACCTTAACCAGTCCATTACTCTCCCTGTATTTTTCACTGACAATTCCACTCCGGGGGAAAGAAGTCTTCACAGCCTAGATGTCAGGAGAGCTCTGTCCTATTACATGGAGCATACCAAAAGGTCAGAGGCTCCTCTACTCAGCTTTTCCTCACCTGTGGTGAGATGGGCAAGGGAAAACCAGCCACCAAGAGGACTATCTGTCGCTGGATAGTTTCCCGTATTCACTTCTGTTATGCCAAGGCTGGCAAATAGCCCACTCAAGGCCTCAGGATCTCACTCTACTAGGGGCACTGCTGCCTCTGTGGCAGCTGCAAGGGACATCCCCTTTCTAGAGGTCTGCAAAGCAGCTACCTGGAAGACTGTACACACCTTCATAAAGCATTACTGCCTGGATGTACAGTCAAGGTCAGATGCCAGATTTGGCAGGGGTGGTCTTGCAGAGCCTCTTCCCTAAGTAGGTTCTGTACCCACCTCCCAACGGTACTGCTTTGTAGTCTGCTATTGTTACTGATGCTAAAGGACTCCTGGAGTGAGAAGAAAAAATTACTCACCATAGTAATTCTGTTTCTTCCAAGGGGTCCTTTAGCATCAGTAACCCCAGGCACTTGCGTTAAGAGGGCTCTGCTTCTGTATCTTTTTGCCAAATTTGTTCAGTTGTCTGGATTGTTTTTAGAGCATGTTAATGGTTAATTATAGTCTTTTTACAGTTCATGCTATTGCATGGTTTTAAAGCCTGTTGGCATTGTCCTTTTAGTCATTGTTCCCCTTTCGTCTTCGAGAAAATTCTGAAGCCCTGTGGGCTCTTTGCACTTAGCAAAACTTCCTGCTTGATTCTGACTGGCCATTCTGTTTTAATGAATATTGATAGCTCCCCCTCTGAGGCAGTTCAACCTGGTCAGCATGCTGCTGTTGTTACTGATGCTAAAGAACCCCTTGGAAGAAACAGAATTACTACAGTGAGTAATTTTTTCTTCACAGCCCTGTGGGTGATTTACTACAGTCAAGAAAACCTTCTAGTACTCTGCTTATTCCACCCTCCCCTCGATTAGCACAAGTGCCTTGCCAAGCTCACTCACTGGTTGTGTCAGGGTAACAAAGAAGTTTGCATCTGTTAGGTTAGGTAGGGGCATAGACATTACACAGGGAAACCTGTTGCCTGTTAAAGGGAAACAGCACTAAGAGCCCCTTACCTAAGTTGGGATCTGGTCCCAGTTGGCTCTTTGTGCGCAATAAAAATTCCTACATACTGTTTACTACAGTATAGTACTATAGCTCATATCTGGCTGATTCTGCTGGCTCCAAAAACTCACATGTACTGTTACCTGAAATCCCAAAGTTTCCTGCAGCTGATGTCAGAGCAGGGCTGCAGACGTGGGAGATTCAGTAACGATGTAGTGCATGTTAGAATTTTTATTTAAGTTTTGATCTTTTGTTTGCTGATTTACTTAGCTCTGAAAGAACAGCGGGACTGACAAACATCTGATCGAAGCTAATGAACAGAGAATACTGGTTGGGCAACCATGCACAACCAGCCTGTGCTGCCACTGAGGTTCAGATTCAAATTGACCTCGAGAGGTCAATTGGAATCTGAACCTTGAGATGGTTGGGACTGGTTTTGCCCAGCCAATATTTTTATAGTGTATAGAGCAAGAAATGTGTTTTTAATAAATTGCTAGACAATGGTATGAGTTTAAAGTTGTTCTGTTTACTGTTGAAATTCATTATGACAGAGAAAGAATCATCCTGTTGATCTTCCTGGACTTAAAGTCTCCACCACTCATTCACACTAATGGGGCTACACTGAAGGCGCTAGGACCCAGCAGGAGCCAAAAATTTTCAGGAGGCCAGTGCCGAGGTAGGACCACACATACGCGGCCCCGTGTGACTGGCTCATGCCGTATAGGCTATCTCGCCGTTGACTCTCTAGCTGCCTTAGTTTTTTTTCCCTGCTGTCGAGTGCGCTCCAGTGATGACATCGCTCGCCCGCTGGGAGTCAAATCTTCACGTCTGTACAACAGCAGCTTTAGTCATTCAGTATTTGATTTAGTTTTAGTGTTTTTAGTAGTATTTATTTTAAATATATATATATATATTCTTTTTAAAGTGAAGTAATGAAGAAGAGAAGTGTTCTTCATTCCACCATCGACAGAGTCGACTATGAATGGTGACAGTTGGGAGATCTCACTTGAAAGCTGTTTTGGCAGCAGGGCAGGGTCCAGTCCGCCACCCTCTTCGGAGGGGTGGGGTCTAACCATGGACAGTCTGGTGCTCGGGAGGTAGGGCGGTCCTCCTGAAAGCACAAAAAGAAGTGGGCCCATTCTCAATCCCAGTCGGGGGCTCAGCACCGCTCGACCTCAAGCTCTTCTTCCTCCCACCAGCTGAAGAAGAAGCGGTACCGCTCAAGGTCATCCTCTGGTAAGGTCTGCATGGAGATCGTTGGTAGCAGTGGATGGTAGGCCAACCCTGGCTCTGTTGGGGTCGCCTGTGGTCTCCGTCCCTAGGGGCCATGGTCCTCGGCTTCCGAGTCCCTCCCTGCACCCGGGGGGTCTTCCAGGGAGCAGTTTCATCATTGGGCTGCTCTTACAGAGCAGTAGGTTCAGTGATCGTCTTGCCTACCTTTGCCTGCGGAGTCGATCCCAGGGCCTTCAGGCCTAGGGGCCGTTAGTCCGCGGTCGGAGCGGTTGGGTTAACTTGGTCATGCGGCACCTTCTTCAGTGCCATCGATGCCGCTCCCTTGTACCTTTCCCACTCACATGGCTGTGGTGCAGGGGCTGGCACAGGTACTGCATTCTCCCCCTACTCCTCTTCTCTCTTTAATGTCTCGGTGTTGAGGTCGGGGACTCCAGGCACTCATTCGACACAGACTGCAGCGCTACGTGCGGCTCCATTTGTGGCAACAGTGCTAGTGCTGCGTGTGGTGCCATTTTTATCACCAGCTCTGACTCGGGTGCCGGGGTTCTCAACTCCGATCCTGGGGGTGGCACCTCTGGCTCTCATTCCTCCTTTTCCTAGCCTTGCTATCTCGTCTGGGGTAGAGGGGGACTTCGATGAGTCTGATCCTGATCTGCATCTGACAGATGACATGGACGAAGACTTGTTTTATGGGATAGAGAGTAAGCCCCCTGCTTCAGCTGAGCCTGGGGTCGAAGGCCTTTCATTTAAAACCCTGCTGAAAAATATGGATTCCACCCTGCTCTCCAAACTTCTGAGATGGATCCTGGGAAGCTTTTGCGCCTACAGTACCTGCATGTTCCTGAAATTCCTGTGAACCTGAAACCGCCTGTGCAACCCTCTTTTGAGACACTCTCTCACAAGCAGTGTGGGACAGACCGGCGCTCATTCATTCTGTGGCTAAGTCTATAGATAAGAAGTACAGTCCCCCTAGGGACAGGCCAATCCTTGCTTCTCAAGCCTTTGCAGATGCTCTGGTGGTTCTGGCGGAAAACGATAAAGCCATACTCCCTCAGTAAGCCACAGCTCATCTGGTGAACAAAGAATCTCGTAAAATTGACACCCTGGGGAAGCAAGTGTTTGCTGCTGCTACCTTGGGCATGAATAGAGCTAGTTACCAGGCCATTTCTCTCAGTATGAGTATACCCTCTGGCATTCACTCAAGGCAACGGTCGAGGGCCTCCTGGAGTCGGACACTAATGCAGAGATCCTACAGACCATTACCAGAGGCATAAAGTCCAATGATCAGCAACTGAAAGCTGCTATGGATGCCTTTGACACTGCCTCTAGGGCAGCAGCAGCCGGAATTTGCACCTGACGACATTCCTGGCTAAGGACTTCAGGCTTCACTAATGATGCTCAGCAGAGAGTCATGAATTTCCCCTTAGACAGTGTTTATTTGTCTGGCTTGTAAGTGGAGCTGGCACTGGAGGCCACTCAGAAAACAAGGACTGCTATTAAGACTGCCAAACTGGCTCCTGCCGCCCCTCAGAGGGGCATAAAGCGCCAACAGTTCCATAATCGTCAGTCTTTTTGAGGTAAAGGCTGAGGATCTCTTAACAAGAACAAAACCCCTCAGCCACAAAAGAAAATGCAGCAGAAGGCATAGGCCCCAGAAGCGCCCAGTGCCACCCTCTGATGACCAGGCCCCTGTCCCCCCTCAATTGCCCGAGGTGGACTTCTCTTCGGGGGTAGAGGGTCATCTTACTCAATTTTACAACCAATGAACAGACAAATGGGTCCTTGGGATAATTCAAGAGGGATACTCTCTCAATTTCACAGAGACTGCCCCGGATTGTCCACCCAAGTGACCGACCACGCTGTCTGCCACTCAGTCAGACCTTCTTGCTTCTGAGATTCAGGGCCTTCTGGACAACAGGGCAGTAGAAGTGGTTCCACAGGCAGAACAGAACGCAGGTTTCTATTCCCATTACTTCCTAGTTCCAAAGAAAACTGGCGGCATGTGCCCTATTCTAGAACTACGGAAGTTGAACAAATATTTGTCAAGGAAAAATTCAAGATGATCTCATTGGGAATGCTACTGCCTCTCATTCATCAGAATGACTGGTTGGTGTCTCTGGACATAAAGGATGTCTACCAGCACGTTCCAGTACACCCAAGCCACTACAGGTACCTACGCTTTGTGGATCTAGGTCAACACTACCAGTTCAGAGTCCTGCCCTTTGAGCTCTCCTCAGCTCTATGAGCCTTTACAAAGTGCTTTGCAATACTTGCGGTGCATCTTGGGAAGCTCAGCATTCAGCTGTACCCATACCTGGATGATTGGCTCCTGGCGAGCCCTTCCAGGCAGGGGACATGGGAAGCAGTCTCCACAGCTTCCAAGTGCCTCACTTCTATGGAGGTACTGCTGAACCTGGAAAAATCGCAGCTTCAGCCCTCCCAACATCTTCTCTTCATAGGAGCTCTTCTGGACACCTCCAGAGCAAAAGCTTGTCTTCCGGAAGACAGGAGGAATGACATTCTCCAGATGGCTGCTTCATCAAGGAGAACAACTCAGTTTGAGCTCTCTTGATGCAGCAAATGCTAGGCCTCATGGCATCATCTGTATTCACAGTGCCTCTAACCCGCTTATACATGAGGACTACTCAGTGAATGCTCAGCACTCAGTGGTCTCCGACCACGCATCTGCAATCCTTTCACATCAGGGTGACTGAGCCTCTAATGAGATCTCTCACCTGGTGGACTCTGGAAGACAACCTTCTCCAGGGTTTCCCCTTTGCCTCACTGGAAACGCAGAACATCATCACCACGGATGCATCTCTGACTGGTTGAGGAGTTCACTTTCAGGACCTCCGCATCCAGGGTCTGTGGAGCTGCGGGAATTCCCATCTACATATAAATGTCTTGGAGATGAAAGCTGTCCTGTACACTGTCCGAGCCCTGAAGTATGTCCTCTATCACAAAGTAATTCTCCTTCAGATGGACAACAAGGCTGTGATGTACTACATCAACAAGCAGGGTGGAGCGCACCCTTACCCTTTGTGCAGGGGAGCCATGAGAGTGTGGGAGGGGTATCTCGAACATGAGGCCCTGATCCAGGCAGTCTACCTGCCAGTAATCCAGAATGATCTGGAGAACCACCTCAGCAGAACAGAGGCAGATTCACACGAATGGTCACTCAACATAAACGTCGTGCAGTCGCTATTCGAAGAGTGGAGCACTCCAGACCTGGACCTTTTTACATCCCCACTCAATGCAAAACTGCTATTCTGTTCCAGAAATACAGAATCTGGTGCTTTCTGTCAAGATGCATTCAGACTGTGGTGGACAAGATGCTTTCTGAATGCATTTCCTCCTCTTCTCCTAATTCAGAAGGTGCTGCTCAAATTAGAGGTGCTGGGGAGGGCAGCATGGTTCTCATTGCCCCATACTGGCCTCATCAGATATGGTTTCTGTTGATGGATTGTTAGAAGTCCCTCTGAAACAACTCCCCATGCAGACGACCCTCCTAACACAAGGTCCAGTGGTCCATCCCAACCTGCAATCCCTTCATATCCACGTCTGGCTCCTGAAGAGATAGAAGTAGGTATGTTTAACGTCTCTCAGAGAATCTCAGAAATCCTGTTAACCATGCACAAGCCATCCACTAGGAAGACTTACATGGCAAAGTGGAAACATTTGTTCATTTGGTGCACAAAGTCCGCCCTGGACCCCTTTGTTTGCCCACCAAGTAAGGTGTTAGAGTACCTCCCAGACTTGTCAAATGCAGGACTACAATACTCGACAGTAAAGGTGCACCTCTGCATGATTTCTGCCTATCATGAGCCAGTACAGAATATGTTGGTGGCTCAGTTAACTTTAGTCAAGAGATTCCTTAAAGGTATCCTGCACACTAGGCCACCAGTTAGGAGACCGGTGACTGTGTGGGATATCAATCTTGTACTAGACATGCTCATCCGTAAACCTTTTGAGCCTGTAGCAACCTGTAACTTGAAGTTTCTGACCTGGAAGGTAGCCTTCCTAGTGGCCATTACCTTAGCTCGCAGGGTATCTGAAATACATGCCCTTGTCACAGACCCCTGTACACAGTATTTCACAAGGATAAGGTGGTTCTCAGAACTCACCCTAAATTCCTACCCAAAGTGGTCTCAGAATTTCACCTTAACCAGCCCTTGGTCCTTCTGACTTACTTTGCAAATTTCCAGAATGAAGGGAAATGCATCCTTCACTCTGTGGATGTCAAAAGGGTTTGTAGTTCAACATTGGCAGAACGAAGGAGATGCGTCAATCCAAACAACTCTTTGTATCGTTCAGCATGGCCAGGCTTGGAGATCTTGTTGTCATCAGATGCATTTCAGCATGATTGGTAGCATGTCTTCACCATTGCTACTCGATGGCACAGATCAAGCTAGAAGGCAGGGTGTACGCCCACTCTACCAGAGTGGTCGCGGCATCCCTGGCGGAGATTCGGAACATGCCCATTGCAGACATGTGTAACACGGCCACTTGGAGCTCTGTGCACACTTTCGTGAAGCACTGTGCCCTGGATGTCCATTCCAGACAGCATCCTTCATTTGGCAGGCCAGTCCTTAATGGACTTCTGTCCTAAGTGAGCTCCTTTTTCCTTCCACCCTGCTCGGGGGACTGTTTTCAGCTCAGTACTCCCCCACTAGTGTGAATGAGTGGTGGAGACTTTAAGTCCAGGAAGATATGAAAATTACATACCTACCATAATTCTTGATCTTCTTGGACGAAGTCTCCACCACTCATTCACATGCCCACCCACCATCCCCGAGTTCACTCATCCTGTTTCTGGTCTTCACTCCCTCGTTGGCTGGGCTGTGAAGACACTGTTCAGTTGACCCTTCTTAAACGGGTCATCTGGGCTGTCTTATGTCTGGGTTAGGTTAGTTTCCTAGATTGATTTACGTTGCACCTCCTCGGTAAAAAGGTACTGAAGTGCGGTTGGAGGATCAACACTGAGCTAGCTTATACGGTACGATCCAATTTCACGGTGCCATGCATATGCGGTTCTACCTCAGCGCCAGCCCTCCTGAAGATTTTTGGCTTCTGCTGGGTCCTAGCACCTCCAGTGTAGTCCCACTAGTATGAATCAGTGGTGGAGACTTTGTCCAAGAAGATCAAGAATTACAGTAGGTACGTAATTTTCATTTGTCATGCTCTTCTTCTTTTTTTTTTTTTTTTTTTACTTTTTATTTATGGAATTTCTGATTTACAGCCAGCTGTATCTCAAAAATGAAACATCAATTAGCGAGGTATGCAGATCCCCTCAAGTCATGTGCAGTTATTGTAACAGTATGATATGACCAGACATTTCAGTCCATGAACCGAGGAAGTCCCTTTAACTTGAAAACAGGAGTAAAGTTCAGGTCATTCTTCTTGTAGAGCATTGATCCTCTCACCTAGAATTGACCATCCGAGAAAAAACAGAATGCCCAAGAAGCGGACCCCTTTGTAGAACTTACAGGTGTGGGGGGGGGGGGGACAAAGGCCTAAACACTGCAAGGACATTTTCAGACTGCCTGGGCTCAACCAAGTTAAATTACCCTCCACTGGATTCTCTTAGGCATGGCAACCCACTCCAGGTGAGGAACAAATCGAATCAGGCTGTTAGACAAGTTCACAAATTGAGTGATGCTTTTGCATCCATCTATATGTTACAGCGTAGGCCTATAACTCTTAATGGAGGAACTTTAATATACAGCAACATGAAGAACATCAATTAAAATTTTAACTTTCCAGCAACATGTGCCCATACTTCCCACTTTAGGTACTTATAGAAAGTATAATAAAGTGAGGTTCCCCTTAAAATATTTACATAGTCCTCAACCCTTCTCATCTGAACTTTCTTCAGTTGGTTTAAGGCTCTGAATTAACTTCTCTGCAAAAATAGAAGCTGCAGCAGGGTCAACAAAGACATGTGTTTTAGAAGCATGTTTTACCAACAGTCTTGCTGGAAAATTAAGATGAGCAGCAATACCGTTTAATAGTAGGTCCTTTTTAATCACCTGCAATTCTTTTTTGCGAGTTTGAGTTTGAGCTGATAGATCCGAAACAAAGAAGAGATGGTGTCCTTCCCAATGTGTCTCACTTCTGGAGCGAGCACCTGCAGAAGGGCGATCCTGGCATCTGAGTTTGAGAGCGTGGCAATCGCAGTGCGGTGTTGCTGCACCCCATCTCTTGGTTTCTGACGCTGGGGGATTGAGAAGGCTCTCAGGACAGTGATCCCCATATCTGCTGGCAATAACTGTAAGTCCTGAAAGATTAATCACATAATAGCAGGTACTAGCTGCTCCGATCGAGAATATTTGCTAGGGAATCCTACAATACGAACATTAGCCATTCGTTGAGAGTTCTCCAAGTTTTCCATCTTTGCCCTCATTAAATTAATGCCCTTATACAGGTTGAGTTGTACTGCAGCTGGCGCTCACCTTCCGCGTTCAGCTCAGAGATAGCTGCAGCATTCTCTTGAATCCATTGGTCATTTTCCGATAGTTTAGCCTCAACCACAGCCAGGCATTTATTCGTTTCGTCGCTTGTGGTTTGGATTTTGGTCAGCATTGTCAAAATTTGTGAGGTCGGTAGCTCCGATGAGGATTGCTCTTTGGACAGATTAGGCCCAACGCTGCTCGTTGCCACTTAGGAGGTCAGGTAGGAATCTAAATTCTGGGATGAGCACTTAACATCTCTCTTGGGGCTCATCTTGATGTGGGAGTATTCTGGCATACCCCAACACTGAAAGGGAATCAGTAGTTCAGGTTTTTTCAGCAATATGCAGCATTTCTATCCTTTGGCTGATGGAGCTCCCTCAGAATGTTGCCGCTATGTTGTCGCTCAGCAGGGCCCCCAATTTTCATGCTCTTCACTTAATTTTTGCCATTCACTGTAGTCCTTTGAGAACACCACGGTGGTCATCTCATTGATTCTATTGAGATTTGAGTGTGATGGCCACACACTTGTTTTCAGGTGCAGTGAATGATCAGATGGGTTTGTGGTCATTTGTAGTTCATGGAACATGGTTGTACCCCAGCAGCGTACCAACCACATTCCATGATGTTTGCACTGTGGTACAACAACGTTCTGCTAAGGATAGAAATCCATGCAGAATAATTTTCTTCTATATGCTATAAGTTCTTATGTGCACTGCAGGCTATTGAATCTCCCACCACTGCAACCCTGCTCTGACATCAACTGCATTGGATTCTGGGACTTCTGGTGACAGCAAATATCCCCTTAGGATTTGGCATGATTAGTCAGATATGATCTACTTTACTGCAGTAAACAGTAATTTAAAGAAAAAGGTTTTTTGCACACTAAGTGCAAGTTTTGACCAGTCCCACACTGGGTTTTGGGCTTACCCTTTAAAGGGGAACAGTCAGCACTAAGGGCCTCACACCCAAGTGTGGGGCTAGTCCTAATTTGCACTTTGTGTACAAAAACATTTTTGTATTTACTGTTTACTGCAGCATAGTAGATTGTATCAGACTAATTCTGTTGATTTTCAGTCTAACATTTTGTGTAATTACAAATCCCAGAATCCCCTGCAGATGACATCAGAGGACAGCTGGAGGTTAAATAGCATGCATTGCAAGTTAGAGTTTTTATAAGCTCAGTGGCCAGATTCACAAAAAATCACAAAGTGCAGCGCAAACATTTGCGCTGCATTTTGAGTTTGTGCAGGTGTGAAATCTAGCTATTCACAGTCAGATAGTGCACCGTGCCATTTTTGATTGTGAATAAGGGCTGCAGGGGGCAGCGCCAACCCAGTAAAACCACTGCTAACCTCATTAGCACTGCCCCAACAGCCAGTCAGGAGAAATGCTCGGCAATGAATAGCGCACCTGCGCTATGTCCCATTCACTAAAGCAGCCATGTAAATGAGCCCATCGGGCATGCAAGGCGCTGTGTGGGTCTTTGCATGTCCATTATGGGCCCATTTACATAAGCAGCAATGAAGTTTAGTGCGCCCCTCCCCCACAACGCTGATTGTCATCCCTGACAAAATAAAAATGAAAATGTCCATGGTGGTCTAGTGCCCCCCCCCCAACTGCCAGTCGCCATCCCTGTTAAAATAAAAATGAAGTGTCCGTGGTGGTCTAGTGGTGCCCTTCCCCCCTCCCTGATCGCTGATCGCCGTCCCTGTTGAAATAAAAATGAAGTGTCCGTGGTGGTCTAGTGGTGCCCTTCCCCCCTCCCTGATCGCTGATCGCCATCCCTGTTAAAATAAAAATGAAGTGTCCGTGGTGGTCTAGTGGTGCCCTTCCCCCCTCCCTGATCGCTGATCGCCATCCCTGTTAAAATAAAATGAAGTGTCCGTGGTGGTCTAGTGGTGCCTTCCTCCCTGATCGCTGATCGCCATCCCTGTTAAAATAAAAATGAAGTGTCCGTGGTGGTCTAGTGGTGCCCTTCCCTCCCTGATCGCTGATCGCCATCCCTGTTGAAATAAAAATGAAGTGTCCGTGGTGGTCTAGTGGTGCCCTTCCCCCCTCCCTGATCGCTGATCGCCATCCCTGTTAAAATAAAAATGAAGTGTCCGTGGTGGTCTAGTGGTGCCCTTCCCCCCTCCCTGATCGCTGATCGCCATCCCTGTTAAAATAAAAATGAAGTGTCCGTGGTGGTCTAGTGGTGCCCTTCCCCCCTCCCTGATCGCTGATCGCCATCCCTGTTAAAATAAAAATGAAGTGTCCGTGGTGGTCTAGTGGTGCCCTTCCCCCCTCCCTGATCGCTGATCGCCATCCCTGTTGAAATAAAAATGAAGTGTCCGTGGTGGTCTAGTGGTGCCCTTCCCCCCTCCCTGATCGCTGATCGCCATCCCTGTTAAAATAAAAATGAAGTGTCCGTGGTGGTCTAGTGGTGCCCTTCCCCCCTCCCTGATCGCTGATCGCCGTCCCTGTTGAAATAAAAATGAACGTGTTTGTGGTAGTCTAGTGGTTCTCTCACCCACTCCCTGCTGATCACTATCCCTGTTGAAATAAAAATGAAAGCCCTCCCCCCTTCCTGATTGCTGTCCCTATAGTAAACACACACAGAGAGAATGCTATGGTGGAAGTGTCTTTATCCCCCCACCTCAGGATTGGCATTCCCTAATAAAAGAAGATAATGTCCCTGTTGATCTACTAGCCCCTCCCCTTCCCCGATCGCCAGTCCCAGTAATGGGAACCAGTCTCCCTGGTGGTCCAGTGGTCTCTCCTCTCCACTGATCACTGCTCTGATCTAATGGATCATATGCCCTGGTGGTCTAGTGGTTCCCACCCCCATTGATCATGGTCCTGATCAGCATGACACATGAAACTACAGCAACCCTGGTGGCGAGTGGTCCTTTCGCCCCACCCATTGGTGTCCAGTGCCCCCCCCCATCATGATCCCCAGTAAAGTAACAGGAAATTTGTCCCTGGTGTCTAGCAAAACCCCCTCAAATCCTCGATCCCCTGTTCAGTGAAATGAAAGGTAATGCCACACCACCCTACTCCCTCCTCATACTGACCAGGGAGGGGGGTAGGGAACCACTAGACCACCAAGGACACTTTCATTTTTATTTCAACAGAGACTGCGAATGGTGGTTAGGGAGGTAGGCGGGAACCACTAGACCACCACGGACACTTTCATTTTTATTTCAATAGGGACGGTGATCAGCGATCAGGATGGGGGGAGGGAAACACTAGACCACCACATACACTTTCATTTTTATTTCAACAGTGATGGCGATCAGTGGTCAAGGAGGGGAGAGGGAACCACTAGACCACCATGGACACTTTCATTTTTATTTCAAGAGGGATGCCGATTGGTGGTCAGGGAGGGCAGAGGGAACCGCTAGTACACCATGGACACTTTAATTGTTATTTTAACATGGACTCGGAGAGGGGGGAGGGAACCTCTAGACCACCAGGATATTAGTTTGGCATATCAACGGGACAGTGGATGGCATACCTCTGATAGCCACTAGAGTTGCACGGACTAACTGCCAGATTTGGCTCGGCAGTATTTTCTCCACTCAAGCGACCTTCCCAAAAGGCCCTTGCATGGAGAAAATGGTTTGTGAATGGGACTCATTTGCATTGCATCCCCCTCAAAACTTTGCCCTGACGCAAACCCAGTTTGTGGGTGCAAACTGGGCTTTTGTGAATACCACTTTGGGGCAAAACCACGGCGCAAACTGGATCTGTGGCAGAGCAAAGTTTTTTGAATCTTGCCCCAGATCTTTTGTTTGCTGGTCCCACTGTCTTCCCTGAGCTAACTGTAATCACAGAGGACTTTTAGTCCCGGGGGAACAGTGGGACTGGCAGACATCTGACTGGAGCTTATAAAAGCTCTAATATGCACTGCAGCCTATTGAATTTCCCACTCCTGCCGCTCTCCCCCGATGTCAGCTGCAGGGAATTCTGGGATTTGTAGTTACATAAAATTCCAGCTTGCAGTTTTTTCCATATGTGTTTTGTGTTTTTTTTTTTCTCCTGGTTTTCTCCCCAACCGGTACCCTGCCAGACACACGCGTGCATATGTGTGTGTGTGTGTGTGTGTGTGTGTGTGTGTGGAGGCGCACATGCACACCGGGTACCGGCTCGGACCCTTTCGCCCCACCCCTGGCAATCACCTGCCGCCCCTACGCTTCCCATAGGACCTCCATCCACCCGATGGGAGCAAACTACGGGGCGGGGGTAGCACACATCCCTCCCTGGGAGAGGAGAACCACCTCATGGCAGCTCAGTCCAGCTCCTCGCCCTCCCCCGCTGACCCCCGACAACCCAGGCTCGATACCGAACCCAGGTTGCTGGCGTGGCATGAGGTGCAGTGTCCAGCACCACAACTCTCAGCGCCAGTTTGCAGTTTAGCAGAATTGGTATGATACAGCAGTAAACAGTAAGTATTTAACAAAAAAAATTAAAAGGTTTTGCACATAAAGTGCAAATTGGGACTAGTGGGGCTCTTAGTGTTGACTGTTGCCCCTTTAAGGCTGCCTTGCACAATTATACATGTCCCTTCCTTATCTCTTGTTTTTTTTTTTTTTTGGCAAAAACTCAACCTTCTTGTGGACTAGAATATGAAACATAGAATTTATTGACAGAAATGGACCACTTGGCACACTTAGTTTGCCTAGATGTTCCTTGCCTAACCTGTTTCCACAGACCCTAACTGATCTCCAGCTACCCTCCTTCTTCTCTCATGGGGTCTAGTCCATATATGCTTGAAGCCACCCCCCCCCCAACACTGTTTTTTCTTCCACCACTTCTGCCATCAGTCTGTTCCAGGAGTCCACCTCCCGTTCAACGAAGAAATATTACCTCACATCGCTCTTAAACTCCACCCCCCCACCTCAGCTTCACCACATGCCCTCTGGTCCTGGGGCTCCTTCTCATTATTTTATTTTTTTGTAAATATGTTTTGTTGAAAATGCATGGTCCAAGCATATACAGTCCATTACATGAGCTGTATTGGTTCAAGGGATACAGTCCTGAAGTCATCAGCAGCCTTCTCTCTTATATAATTCTAATCTCTCTGAGCACCCACCCTTAGGTGCAGCTTGGACAGAAAGTGCATAGCTGTTATTGTCATCCATTGAGCTTCATAAATGCCTAATATGTAAAATGAGAAGCTTTTAATATTATCATCATCCCAGAACCGGTACAGTTTGAATAAGTGGTGGTTGCGGGTGGGGGCCAGTAGGAGGTCCTGAGAACCAGGTAGCCTAAAAAATTGATAGTGAAGGATAAGAGATCGAAGTGAGGAATTTGAAAGTAGATTTTGTTTTCCTCTCTAGGGGTCCCCTTCCATGTTCCTTCGGTGTGCATGTGAAGAGGGGATCCGTCTCATGGTCTCGAGCAGGTCCTTGATAAGCTCTAAGGTAACAAATTAGGATCTTTGGATATAATATAAAATATCCATACCATCCACCCTGAATTAAAAAACTTCTAGCGATCTTTTAAGGAATATGTAATCCGGTCTGCCTTGGATATTGTTGTGTTGTTGCTCTCCAAGAGTCAATTGTGGATCTGGTATTAGTCAACCATAACCGCGTTAACATTTTTTCACTGGCCAGTATTAATATTTCTAGTAAGTATTGGGTGTGAGGGTTACATTGTCCGGGGGGGGGGGTTAGTGTAGCAATAGGAATAACTCCATTGTTAGTATCACTGGGTGTTGGAATAATTCACTTAATTCTCTGAATAGCTCACTAAGTAAGGTATCCCGTGAGGAAGGTGCATGGGGAAGGCGCCATCTGTAATGGCGACCACTCCCCAGCAACCCTCAGCGGCAATGGAGGTAGGGCACATGATTGGGGGTCTGCAAAAAATAACTTCAGGATGCCGCTATACGCATAACGTGGTGGGGGAAGCCGAGCACTGTGGTGTTGGCTGGGAGGATGGAGGAGCTGTAGGGGTGGTGCTGCGTGGGCTGCCAAGCTGCATCATGGTGTCGGGGTTGGTCCGCGGCTGCAGCAGGTGTGGTACCGAGTTCGGGTCAGGCGCTAGTGCAATTTATTTTTAATGTTTTCCACATACCCCCGACGTGCACCCCTGGGTTGAGAATCCTTTAGTAGGGGATGTAGGGTGAAGCTTCTCTGTGGGTGGGTACAGCCTCCCCACAGAAAACAATATTTGGGAATAAGTCCCCGACGCCGTGTTCCTGTGCGCCGGGATGTCAGAGTGCTGAAAATGTTTTTGGCACTCTAGACTTCTTGATAAAGCTGATCGCCTTTAGGCTTTCACTGTTATCATATAGAACCAGACTGTAAGGATATGTCAAAGGACACTCCCAGAATATATGTGTATGTGTTGCCCTTTGTTTACCTTACAGTGGCCAACTGGTGGCTGCGTGCGTTGGGTTAAAATGTGCATTTATAACCGGTGAATGGAAGTAATGGGTTAAAGGGACATTGTCAACCCCCTTAGGCCTCAAAATGTTTCTAGATTACAAAAAACACATGTTATGACTGGTCACATTCCGTAGAGATTGCTGATGTAGCTGATAGTTGATTTGGAGTCATTTATTTGTTTTAAAAGTGAAAAACAGACTACTCACTACACTGGTGTTACCACACTAAAACATGTTTATTTACAATCCTTTATCAAGTCCCACTGCATCGTTCCTGGACTTGGAACAACCCCAACATGGTCTAGCCACTCATTATGCAGTGGGAGGAGAGGTGACTGTTGCATCATGAGTGGCTGCCCAGTTTGGTGGTGGTATTCATGTTCAGCAAATCTGCAATAAGAGTAGATCAAAGAGTTGAAACAAAACAAGGTTGGTTATACTGTTAGCATGCATTTCAGATTTAACTCATTGTCTCCTAGCAGATGCCTGTAGTTATCAGTAAAATACACTGGTGTGTCCTGAGGATGCCTGCAGAAGTCGGCTACTGACTCCCAGTGTGCCCTTGCGACATCTGGAGAAGTCACTTTATATTTTAATATATAGTGTAACAGAATATAATATATATTTGACTGCATAACACTGTTGGAAAGGTAATTTTATGCTGAACAACTTTGCCACTGATATTTTGTGTATATCATGTATACTTTAGGAATTATTCGCATTTGTTTATGGTATGGTGTATATGGCTTATGAGACAAAGAACCTCTGTGCGCAAACACTGAGGCAAGGGTTACCCCAAAGGGCATTTGGCTGGGAAGCCAAGTTTCAAGAAAATACAATGCCCCACAATGCAAAGCATCATGGGCTGTATATGAAAATCACCACAGAATGTTATGCTTGGTCCAACTTTAAGCAGAATTGCATGGTGCCAAAAGGCTCTCACACAGTTTGCAAAGGGTGCTAACAGAAGACATAGACGCTGTGATCAGTCTCTACCAGGACTCATAGTATGCCTCGCCTGTTTGACACCCTAGTGGAATGGACCAGCTACCCTTAAGACAGTGTGTCTTGGATATGTTGTGGTGAACCCATTAAAATAAAAAACTATTTAAAAGACAAAGAACATCTGTAGCAAACACTGAGGCAAGGGTTACCCAAAGGGCATTTGGCTGGGAAGCCAAGTTTCAAGAAAATAAAAATCACACATGCCCCCACAATGCAAAGCATCATGGGCTGCATATTCAAATCACCACAGAATGTTATGCTGGTCCAACTTTAAGCAGAATTGCATGGTATAGCTTATGTTGCCGGTTTTAGTGAAAAAATATTTTTTTTTTCGCTGTTTCAACCAGCATAGAAAAAAAAATTACATATTATTATATGCATACCACCATTGGAAAGGTAATATTGTGCTGAACAACTTTGCCACTGATATTTTGTGTATATTATGTATACTTTAGGAGTTATTCGCATTTGTTTATGGTATGGTGTGTATGGCTTATGTTGCCTGATTTAGTGAAAAAAATCCTTTTTTTGCTGTTTTAACCAGCATATAAAAAAAACAAAATTACATATTATTATTTGCATACCACCATTGGAAAGATAATTTTGTGCTGAATAACTTTGCCACTCATACTTTGTGTCTAACACTTACAGTTCTTGAGCTATTAGGATTTGTTTGTGGCATGCTGACTTTAGCTTGATTTTGCTTAGAAAGGCCCAGGATTTACTGTTAACAGTACACAGGAGACAAGTGGTGCAACTTCAGAGAGCTCCTGTGGAGGCAATGAGTTAAGGGAGTTCCACTGGCAGAGGTGAAGCCCGGACCGCTGCCCAGATCAGGGCTTCACCTCTCCGATCCCCCCTGCAGGCACCATACTAAATTAATATTCTGTACCTGAGCAGTCGTAAAAAACTGGTAAATCCTCCAGGTGGTCCGATTTTACTTGGCATTCTATGCAGCTCGTATCGCCATAACATCGCGAGATGATGATGATGATGCTTGCCCCTTCTCAGTAGTGCCATTATGTATGGAATTTTACAATGTTTATACTCTGATGCTCAGTGCTATTTTGCAGAATTTGCCATGGGTATGCCTGCCATCCCCATAGGATTTAGGCAAATTCTGTAAAAACAGCACTGGGCATCAAGAGATATAAACTTTGTTAACTCTCCGTACATAATGGCACTATTGAGGAAGGGGCAAGGCAGCGTCATCATCTCGCAATGTTATGAGCGAGATCACGGATGCTCATGCGCCATAATAAAAATGTTGGGCCTACCAGAGGATTTACCAGTTTTTACGAGTGCTCAGGTAAAAAAACTATTAATTTAATTTGGTGCCTGGGGGGGGGGAACGGAGAGGTGAAGCCCCAATCTGTACAGCAGTCGGGGCTTCACCTCTGCCGGTAGTTCTCCTTTAAACAACCAACAACATCAAAGAATTTAAGAAAACGTAAGCAATCATAATATGTGGGTTTTGACTAGAAATAGTATGATGCAGAAGGGGTTGACAATGTCCTTGTAAATGTTTCCAAGCATATTCACACCAGGTGTAACTTGCTGTTATACGTGACAAAGTCTTACAGGTCCTATACTAGTCCTCGGGCATAATCTGAATATCTAACTCCGAAGCCTATCTTCCCACTATGTCTAGTATTTGGGGAGTCTGGGAAATCTGTAGGGTCTAATATATATAGAATACTGTATTAGATGTTGTGTGACTGGTTGCCTAACAAAGTCAAGGAAAATGTTTATTAATGGTGGGTGGCAGTGGTATTCTGAGCTGCTATGGGAGGTGTAAAGACAGTGATGAATCCGAAGATAACGATAGAAGTTGGCTTTGCAAAGGTCATGACGGTGTTGAATCTGCTCCTCCTCCTAATTTTAAAGAGACTTCCTTCTTGCAACCTGCTCGCCCCTGTGAGGTACGTGCAGGTCTCTATCATGTCACATCTCACTCTCCTCTTTTCCAAGGTATACATTTTGAGGTCCCTCAGTCTCTCCTCATAGGACTTCCCGTGTAACCCCAGCACCATTTTGGTTGCTCTCCCATGGACTGTTTCTACCCTGTCCATGTCCTTGTTGAGGTTCAGCCGCCAAAACTGGACACAGTACTCCAGATGGGGTCTCACCAGTGATCAGTACACAGTGGACTCTACTTACACTGTACATGGACAGTCATTTACTGTGGATGAAAACAGTGATCTTCTTTGAGGATATCTCATTCATCAGGCCACACCTTTGGAACTGTAGCCACATCAGTGCTAGGACCACATGAAAACTTTTGCAAGCAGTCAGCCAGGAGCTGCCCATGACAACATCAGACATTAATGTATACACAAACATGGGAGGCCCTCCTCTCCTAAGTTCTTTTCCCACTGTCGATCAGACTCGATGGACCTGCCATCGGAAATGTCACTGCTCACAGCTGCTGTTTTATTTTTCTTATACCAAAGTAATCCCTTTTATAGTGATTTTTGGTGACCTATATGTCGGTGAAGGAGCCATCTAAACTCTTCTGGTACTGCGAGTGCTAAGAGAAGATCTACAAGGATGACTCTCACGACGTCTGTGTTTACTGCTTAGGCCTCTCTCACAACATGAAAGCCTGTAAGATCTGCCGGGGGTTCAACTCCACAACCTGGTGATGAGGGAAGGGGGGCTTTAGAGAAATTCCTCCTCCAAAAGACTGTTGCAGCAATTAAGAAGCAGCTTCAGGCTAAATCTGCGTTGCCAGCTCCATCCATTGAATTGTGGTTGTTGAAGTCCCAGGAAAAATCTTCAGGGAGTCACAAACACAAGCACCAGCACCAAGGACAAGGCCTCCCAGGCAAGATCCAGGTTGCTTCTGTGGAATACAGGTACAACCTCCTGACTGTCGACCAGATACCAAGGTCAGGGCTTGGCATAGGCACTACCACCCTACTGTGGCGGTATGTCACTGTCATCAGTGGAGAACCAACCTTCAATGTCGCCTACTGCAGTTGCACCCACTACTCAAAGCGGCGCCAAAGCCTAACCAGTACTCTATAATTTTCGGACATGATATGGTGTCTACTGCCAAACATGCTTGTTTTAGGGGGTCCATCATTGGGGTCTCCTACAACCACCACATCGATGTTGCAAGTTGATAGTGTGCAGAATAGATTTCTTCTGCCGCTGACATCGCCAGTGCAGTCATTTATTTCCGTCAATGATGAGTCAGTGATGAATATGAATATAATCCTGGCCTCATGATGGAGGAGGAAGACTATGTTGAGACCCACTATGAATATGGCACCAGCTCAGCAGTCTCCTCCTGTAGTGAGGACTCTGTTGTGAATGCACCAAGATCACCTCCAGAGGATCCCTCATTTTTTCACGTGATGCAGCAAATGCATGCTGCCATAGGCTTCACCTTAGAGACGCAGGACTCTACCAAAAAGAACCCGCTGGAATCTCCCTCTGCTGTGTTTACTCCCATGTTCCCAGCCTTTGAGGATGCCACTTATGCAACTGGTGTAGACCGAACAATATACAAGCTATGCCCTGAAAGGCATACAGAATGTATTCTGCCCCTTCTAGAAAGTTCTATTATGCCAACCAGCCTGAGATTGAATCACTGGTGATCACAACTGCCCTTGACAGATCAAGGGCACCTGAGCTCCTGTGCTTCCTTCCTTCCTTCTGATAGAGAATCCAGAAGGTTGGATGTATTAAGCAAGTGTGCATATGCCTCTGCCTCTTTGGGCATGCGTATTGCTAATTACTAGGCCCATATGATAAACTATCAGAACACCCTATGGAGGAAGGCTAAGGCTGCTGCACAGGCCTTGCCTGAGGGTTCTACTAAACAGGAGTTAATGTAAACTCTTAGTGCTGGTGTGGGGAAACATTTGATTCGCACAGCATATGATATTTACGATGCCACTGCCAGGCCTCTGGCATCTGTCTCAGGTGCTACTCCTGGCTCAGAGTAGCAGGTTTTTGCCACTGATGTGCAGCAAACAGTTCTTAATGCCCCATTCAGAGGTCAGAAACTGGCCAGAATGCAGAAGAAGCTTTGAAAATCTTCAGTCATCTGGCAAAACTCTGAAGTCTGTGAAATCCCTGTACTGCATCTAAAACAGGGTTAGGAGCAAGGGTACCTTTCACCAGTCCACTGTCCGAAGACATCACCAGCCCACAGACAACAGAGAAGAGGCAAAGGTGTGGGGCCCTTGCCAGTCCCCATCACATCTCCAGGTGACCATGCAAAAGCACCTAAAGGTAGTGGAGTCAATGGCTCTGCCCCTCCAGCTCAGCATGACTCCTTATACAGCCCACAACCACCTTTACTTCCAGGGGTGGTTGTAGCAGGTCGCCTGTCCTTTCACTTGGATCAGTGGAGGGTGATGACTACAGATGAATGGGTTCTATGCTCTGGAGCTTCTGGACAACCCTCCAGATCATCCACCAGTTGTGACAGCATACCCAC
The DNA here is from genome assembly GCA_016271365.2 of Neoceratodus forsteri. Lineage (NCBI taxonomy): Eukaryota > Metazoa > Chordata > Ceratodontiformes > Ceratodontidae > Neoceratodus > Neoceratodus forsteri. The sequence goes on from CM057453.1 coordinate 140,699,814, forward strand.
CAGTGCATATGTCCCTGTTGCTAGAGGAAGTACCGACTCTACTTCAAAAATAGGCCATAGAACCAGTCCCTCCAGAGCAGAGGAACACAGGTTTTTACTCCAGATACTTTTTCATCCCAAAGTGGACAGGAGACCTGAGGCCTGTGTTGGACCTAAGAGACCTAAACTTCTTCATAGAATACAAGACATTTTGGATGGTCTTTCTACAGGATCTCCTTCTCCTATTGAAAACGGGATTGGATTTGCTCCCTGGATATGAAGGATGTGTACCTCCATATCAAAATCCAGAAACCTCACAGGAAATATCTGAGGGTCCTGTTTCAAGGGGGGTATTACCAATTCAGAGTGTTGACCTTTGACTTGTCTTCTATGCCACGAGTCTTTAGCAAAGGCTTGGCAGTAGTAGCAGCAACCTTTCCCAGGGTAGGCCTGTATGTTTTTCCTTACCTGGATGACCGGCTATTACAGACCTTAGCTCGAAACAGACAGATGTTCGATGTTCTGGGGGTGACAGTCAACAAACTAAAGTCTGTACTGACACCCTGCCAATGCCTGCAGTATTTTGGGGGCAGTTCTTGATATGGCCCAGGGTTTGGTGTTCTTACCTCTGGACAGGACAGACCACCTGATTGTCCATGCACAGTTGGTGCATAACAGCCATTATGTCTCAGCAAGGACATTTCTATGCCATTTGGGCCTCATGGCAGCAGCCATTGATACAGTGCCATTAGCCAGGCTGCACACGTGGATTCTACAGTGGACCCTGAGAGTCCAGTGGAACCAACTGACAGATGATCTAGAACAGGTGGCTCTAGTCACATATCCCTTGCGCAAAGCACTCAAGTGGTGAATGGAATGCAACAACCTACTCAAGGGTGTCCCATTCCTGATTCCTTCTCCACATCAGATCCTCACCACAGATGCTTCAGGATCAGGATGGGGAGCCCACCTGGGACCTCAGCAGACACAAGACACATGGAACAAGGTGGAGTGCACTTTGCACATCAGTGTTCTGGAAATTAGAGCGGTCCTATACAGACTCCAGGCCTTCCAGAACCACTTGTCCCCCAGGTCCTGTGTTAGTGCAGATGGACAATGTTAGTGTGATGGATTACATCAACAAACAAGGGAACACTCATTCTTACTTGTTGTGCAGGGAAGCAATGAGATTTTGGTACTGGGCTGTGGAACACGGTCTAGAACTATCAGCAGTACATGTTCCAGGTGTCCAAAACATCTTGGCAGACAAACTAAGCAGGTCACAGTCCAGGATGCATGAGTGGGACCTGCTGACCTTGGTGGTTGATGACCTGTTCGAAACATGGGGTCATCCAGAGTTGGACCTTTTTGCATCCCCACACAATGCAAAACTGCCACGTTTCTGCTCGCTTGCTCCAGGGCCTGGAGTTTTTTGGCAAGACATGTCCCTGTCTTGGAGAGGGAGGTTTGTGTGTGCCTTCCCTCCCTTCCCACTAATTCGAAAAGTGCTACTCATGCTGAAGATGGAGGGCGCAACTTTAATATTCATTGCTCTCCTCTGGCCTTGGCAGATATGGTATCCTGTGCTGCAGCAGCTGGCAGTGGAACCTCAGTATCTCTGCCCATGTGCAAGCGTCTACTGTCACAGAACCAGGGAACCCTAGTCCACCTGGACTTGAAGTCCCTACATTTGCAGGCATGGTTCCTGAAGACATAGCCATAGTGCACTTTGGGGTATAATAGAAAGTGGTGGATATTCTGGTGGCTGCTAGAAAAATGTCCACCAGACATACTTACTTCATGAAATGGAAGTGGTTTGCTTTATGGGCTGCTTCACATAACCTGGATCTGTTTACATGCTCAGTCAGTCAGGTTCTGTAGTACCTGCTCTCCTTATCAGATTCAGGCCTGCAGTATTCCTCAATCACAGTGCATTTGGCTGCTGTGTCAGATTTCCATGTGCCTGTGGATGGTTGTACAGTTGCTTAACTGGGGGTGGCCCATATGTTCTTTAGAGGCATTTTACACATAATGCCTACAATTTGAAATCCAGTTTCGGCTTGGGATCTGAATTTTATTTTGGAAATGCCGACTTTGGCTCCTTTTGAGCCAGCAGCAACTTGTGGCTTACGCTTTCTTTCTTGGAAAGCATTATTTTTAGTTGCAGTTACTTCTGCTAGAAAGATTTCAGAGCTGCAGGCTCTGATTTATGAGCCTCCTTATCTAATTTTCCACAAAGACAAGGGTGTCTTTGCGTACTAATCCTAAGTTCCTACCTAAGGTGGTGTCTGACTTTATTTTAAGTAAAACCATCCACCTACCAGTGTACTGTCTAGAGCATACCAATTCAGGGGAAGCATTGCTGCATACCTTAGATGTGCATAGAATCCTCACATACTGTACGCACCATACAAAGAACTGCATAAATTCCTCACAGCTTTTTGTTGTGTTTGCCCCTGGGAAATAGGGTACCCTAGTGTCTATACAGGGCTTGTTCAAGTGGCTAGTACATTGTATAATGTTCTGTTACAGGAAGGAACTTCCTGGTGTGGTTCATGGTCATTTCACTAGAGGCATGGCCACTTATGTAGCCTGTTTTTGGAATGTTTCTGTCGCAGAGATCTGTACAACTGCCACATGGAGTACTGTCCACACCTTCACTAAGCACTACAATCTGGACATTGTCTCTCGTAGACAAGCTGGATGTTGTCTAGCTGTGTTACAGGGCCTGTTATCATAAGCCTGTAGGCTCCAGCCACCCAGACTGTTAGCTTTTGGTGCTGCTTGGGACTCATTTCAAAGGTGTGCCTGATAAAATAGAGATCCTCAAAGAAGATAGAATAGTTACATAATAACTTACCGTAACAGTAGATCTTTGAGAGAATCTCTTTCATCAAGCCAGGCCATTCCACCATCCTTCCCCCTTAGGGGTTACAACAAAGGATTCTTGTACTGCTGTCTCCATTGCTGTTTTTTCCAGCACTCTGTCTTGCCTGGTATGTGGAATGTGGGGGTCTTTCCTGGTTCTCTAGAAGCCCTCCAAGCATGATCTCCGGCGGGGAACTGAAGAGGGGAGGGGCCATCCATGTTTATATATATGCTGATTTCTAACATCATCGTGGGAGGCCCCTGGCTCACTGCTTGTTTCTGTGTGGTCCTAGCGTTGATGTGGTTATAGTTACAAAGGTGTGGCCTGATGAAAGAGATTCTCTCAAAAATCTACTGTTACGGTAAGTTATGTAATTGTTCTTTCCCAAACCACTACCTTAGACTCCCCATTGTAAATCCGCCTGTTATGCTGAATTGTAACAGTAGGCTATAGCAGATACCACAGGCACATGAGGTGCTAATCAGCCAAGACTTACATTCAGACTGCAAGACCAGGTGCTACTACATGACAAGATGGAAAAAGGGGGACTGATAGGAGGGGTGGCAGCAGAATTTGGAAGGCCATCTGCGCAAAAGCTCGTAGTCTGGAAAATAAAATCCCGAACTGGTGGCCATAATGGCAGAGGCTGGCCTGGACATTGTCACTATTAAAGAGTCATGATGCAATGAGAACCATGCCTGGGATATAGCCATACCAGGCTATACTCTCTTTAGGAAGGACATAGAATGTGAGAAGCGGGAAGGAGTGGCTCTTTACGTAAGGGATGGCATAAAGATAACTGAAATACAGGGAGAGGCAGAGACACTGGTTCACCCTTGAACTGGGAAATGGTGCAGCTGTTCGCACTTGGGTGATCTACAGACCTCCAGTATAGGGGGAGGAGATGGACAGGGATCTAGTGGAAGCCATCTCCTTCAGGCTGTTTTTCCCACGCTTGCTTTTGTGTGCACCAGTGGTGCGTGTGGTTGTGTGGCACTTGGCTGTTAGCATGTGCAATTCCCCATTGGGTTCTATTGCACTTGCGCTATTGCCGGTACGTGCATGTATGCGCTAGCATGCTAATGTTATGGACAATATTTGTATGCTCTGTGCGCGAGTGTGCATGCCTAGCCGGCGTTTTTTTGGTGCGCTAATTCTGTTTTTTTCCTCAGCAGAAAGGCATTAGCCCAGGTTTAGAAATCAGGGCTAATTATTATTTTTCCCTCACAATTGGTACTTGACACACAATTATATCTCTCTCTGGCACCATGATTTATCAGAGTCTATTAATCATGAAATGATGTAAGACCTGCAACTGGTGATGAGGCCCTCCCCAATGGGTTCCTGTTGCCCTCATTGTGTTGCTTAACTCCCCCCAGCTGGTCCTCCAGCCTGGGGAGGGGGATCACCTGTTTTTTCAGTTGGCAGTGGCAGCAGAATTGTGAAAATCACTTTTGTGGCTGCTGAGTGAGCTTTTGGGCCCCGATGTCCTGCAGGACATCCCAGCTAACACAACCAACTCCAAATTGGGCCCCTCAGGTCAGAGGGAGCCCACACAGGCATGTCCAGGTGCATCACAACAAGCTTAGACTGTGGTAACAGATGTGCAGGCTGACTCCAACCCTGACTTCTTAGAAGTCCAGGATGAGGATTGAGGGGATCTTGGGGAAACTCCTGACCTTAATTAAAACAAACAAGCAAAGGCTCTCAGATGAGGACATTCCCTTCCCTCCGAGGAGGAGGAGGAGGAGGAAGAGGAAAGGGAGTGGACGAGTCCAAGTCAGGGATCCCATTTCCTCCCATTTGACAACAAATCCTTGTCTTTTGTGGATGGCTGAGGCATGTAGATCCTTACAGCTCAGGAGGTACAGTCCTTGGAGATGGTGGATGTCAATCTGTCTTTTGCCTGCATCCTTTTCAACTACTATGTGACCAAATTATTGAGCAACACTGGGCAGATGTGGATCAGAGAAAGTATCTTCCCAACCAAAGACACAGATCTTTCTGTATTTTAAGGAAAAGATCTCACAGGTGGTAAGCTCTTCTGCTGGAAGACAAGGCCATTTATGTATCTGTCCAAAATACCGCCCTGCCTATTGAAGGATCTCTGGCCCTAGCAGATTCTTATGTCAAGCAGGTGGACACCACGTGCAGTAGGGTTTTCACCTCTATCAGCACAAACATTTGTACATCTTATGCTTCATTTATTGTTGCCAGAGCCTTAAACATACGGGTCACTACTCTGGCCAGTTTTGTTCCACCTGACTCGGAAGGTGTGAGCATTTTGCAGTTGATGGCCATGGCCTCCACTTTTCTAGATGGTTCTACAGTGGAGAATTGCGCATGTCAGCCCATTCGGCCTGCTTCATTCTTTCGGCCATGAGGGCCGTGTGGCTTAGTCATTGGGTCACTCACTGATTTAGCTTCAAAAGCTAAGCTGTTTAAACTCTCCTTGAGGGAGGCTTATTGTTTGATCTGACCTGAATACTAATTTAAAGGATATTTGGTAAGAAGGGACAAAACAACAGCGCAAGACTACTGTAACCCAAAGGGGTCAAGGTACCGGCTGGTGCAGGCAGTTCTGAGGGGGGTTCTGTTCCTTCATAATCTTGGCTCCAGAGAATAGAGGGGCCTACTCAGGTAACAAAGGTTACACTATCAGAGGAGCCCTGGCCAGGTACCGTGCAGGAGGCCCCACACTGAAAGCCTGGTGCCTCACAAGAAGGCACGTGGGCCCTATCCCTGGCTTCTTTTCTTTGGTGGAAGACTATAGGAGTTTTTCCTCAAGATGGGCCAAAAACAACATCAGATGCCTGAGCTCTGGAGAGCTTTTCTTGGGCTATACCACAGTTTCTCAAAAGTCTTCTTTAGGGGAGGCTTTCTACCGCCCTGGTTTCCAAGGGCGTCGCAAAAGGCCAGGCATTGTCAGGAACCTGACCCACCTCATTCAGTCAGGGCCGTCATACAGGTTCTCCTAAGCAAACAAGGTCAGGGGTCCTATTGGATATATTTCATAGTTCCCAAGAAGTTTGGGGGGGGGGGTTCAGGCCCGTTCTGGATTTGAAGCATCTGTACAAGTTTGTGTGCCACAAAACCTTGCAAGATGGAGTCCCTGAGGTCAGTCACCCAGGCTGCTGAGCCAGGGGGGTCTTCTTAAGCCTGAATACATCTGATGAATGCCTACCTCCACATTCCCATCCGTCAGTCCTACCTAAGGTGTATCAGGTTCTCGATACTGGGCCAACTTTTCCAGTACAGGGCGCTTCTATTCGCCCATGCATCGGCCCACCCCCCAACCCCAAGTTCCTTGAAGAGTTGATAGTCCTGGTAGCTGAATTTCAACAGGAAGGTCATCACGTCTATCCTTACTCAATGATCTTCTTATTCATGCACCGACATTGTCCCTAGCAAGAGATTGGTACTCAGGACTCTGTAGATGCTAGAGTCGCACGACTGAGTGGTGAACTGGGAGAAAAGCTCTCTCGAGCCATATCAGTCCTTGGAATACGTGGTGACACTCTTCAACAGGAAACTAAGGAAGGTTTTCACTCACTTTTCTGGAAGGAGGTCTTATTGACGGAAGTCCAGTGGCTCAGGACACAGTCATTGGCATCTACCCTCAGTCTGTTGCGGTTTCTTGGCCCCATGGCAGACAGTGATAGATTTAATCCCGTGGGCTTCCTTCCATATGTGGCCTCTTCAAATGGGTTTGCTGATGGCCTGGATCCCTCATCGGAAGATTATCAAGCCAGGTTTCCCCTCCACCCTCAACTTCGTCACTCGCTGAGTTGGTGAGTGGATGTGCAGGATCTAGTCAGAGGTTCCACTGGAACTTTCCTCGAGTTAATCCTCACAATAGATGTCAGTTTGCACTGGTGGGGGACAGGCCTGAACCAGCTTCCCTCTCAGGGAACTTGGTCAGTCTAGAACAGCATCTCCACATCAGTGTTCGGAAGATGGAGGTGGTTCCTAGCTCCCCTTCGGTTTCAAACCATGCTGCAAAGCGTGGCATACATAAACATCAAGATGTCACAAAGCAGGAAGATGTTTTGAGAGGCTGCCGACCTGTCAGCAGTACACCTGGCAAGGGATTTGAACCTTCAGGGGGCCTGGCTAATTCACGAAAATGTGCACCCCGTGGAGTGAAGGTTGAACCTGGAGGTTTTTGAATACCTTTGCAACCGATTCAGTCGACCTCAGATCGATCTGTTCACATCCGGCCACAATGCTGAGATCCAAAAAGGTTCTTTAGTCATTTTCCGTGTCCATAGCCGGAGGCAGTGATCACTCTGCCTCAAGAGTGGACCTTCAGCAGAGCGTATGCTTCCTCCACTAACTTTTCATAGAAAGTCATATATATATAAAAAAAAAGTAATAAATGAATATAAAAGACACTCGAAGAAGCTGCCTCTTAATGGCTACAGAGTGGCCGAGAAGACTGTAGTTCTCGGACTTAGTAAATCTAACTCAGCAAGGCACCCTTCCGCCTTCTGGTGCGAAGACACCTGCTGTCAGGGTCCCATTCTCTGCCAAAATCCAGGAATGACACAGCTTGAAGCCTGGCTCCTGAGAGGAGGAGGCCCCCCTCAAAAAAATTAGGTTTCTCCAAGAAACCAGTTGACACCTTGATGGTTGCCAGAAAAACCTTTATGTCTGCAGCCTATGCTCCAGTAGGGGCCACCTCATTTTATCTTGGGTGAGAATGGAAGGATTTTAAGCCTTCAACTGCCTCTATTTGACAGATTTTGGATTTCTACAGGAAGGCATGGCAAAGGGGTTGGCATTGAGTACGCTGAGAGACCAGGTTTCCACTCTCGGAGCACCCTGGGGCTTTTATCTAGGAACTAATAGGCATGTGTTTAGTAAGAGTCGTCTGGAATCCTGATCTTCAGTTCCTCCATTGGATCTGAATTGGGTTCTGAATGCTCTCTGCAAGGAGTTTTTAGAACCGCTATCATCCATATCGCTGGATGTGTTGTTTTACAGTTTTTCCTCATGAAGAGTCGTACCTTATTAGGCATAAGGACAGGTGGTACTCAGAACGGTTCCGGTTTTTTTTTCCATCCCTAAAGTGCTCATGGCCTTCCACGTGTTCCAGGAAATAGACCTTTCATCCTCCGGTCTGCATCCTTCTCAATCCAGAGAGAAGGAATTGCACAAGTTGGATTTATCACACGCAATTAGGATCTGCTGTATCTTAAATGGATGGCTGTGTTACAAAAGTCAGAGAGTCTGTCTGTTCTCTTGGAACAGACAAGCAGGGCCAGGAGGCCTCTTAGGCCACTCTAGCTAGCAGGGAGTGGGCCGCCACTGATAAGGCCAATGTCACAGGAAAGAAGAGGCCTCTGGGTCTCATCAAGGCTCACTCTGCCAGGGCTAGGACGACACCCTGGGCAGAGACATAAAAACATAGAAACATAGGATTTGATGGCAGATAAGGACCGCTTGGCCCATCTTGTCTGCCAAGACAGGTGAAGCATTTTTTTTTTAGGGTTATGCAAGGCAACTACGTGATCTTCTGTCCACACATTCACAAAATATCCAGATTGGGTGTTCAGAGTTCTGCTGACGTAGTGTTTGGCCGCAGAGTGCTACAGACAGCAGTTCAAAAGTAATTTCTCAGTGCTTGTCTCAGGCATATGGAACGATATTCTTCCCCCTAGCACTACAGAAAGAAGAAGTTTCTTCATACATACCATAATTTCCTTTTCTGTTAGCTCTAATATTGTCAATGGGGCCTACCCAGGAGCCTGACTCTTGTGGGAGAATCTAATCCGGTATGCCAGGAGGGATGTCCAGTTTGTTAAAATCCCTTACTATGTTTTCAGACATCCCTCTTTTGTTTTGCTGCACTGTACTCCTAAATGAACTACGTATATATAAAAACAATGTTTTATTTTTCAGTCAGTCTGCAACCGCAGGTTAACAGCTGATAACTCTTAAGGTTTTCTTTGTTGCAGGTAGTCTCACTGTATTCAGTTGTTGCCTGAAAGTTATGCTTCATTGTGTGATCAGCCTCAGTTTTCCAGATGAGCGACTGGTGTGGAGCCTTCCTTGTTACCTGTGTAACCCCCCTGCAAATGGGGGTTCCCAAAAGTCTTCCAGGAGCTTGCTTGAATGCTCCAAGCCTGAATGGTGTTTGGCGTTTAAGCCATTTATCAGTGAGTGTTTTTAGAACCTCTGGTACTGTCTCTTTAAGAGCTGTCTGCTTGCAGACATAATTAGTTTGTATGGGGGACTGTGTGTTTCTTTGATTGAGTACCACTCAAGCTGCTGCCAATTCACTCTATTTTTGCAGTCACTAGGAGTGCAAAGGAACCTATCTGAAAGATGTAACTGTTTGCCAGAAATCATTTACAGTAATAATGAAATTACAGTTTGTCTAACCTGCTTTCTTTTGCAGTCAGAACTGTGTCTGCTAGTTCCCATTCTAGTTTTGAACTGCTGAACTGGACCAATCAGTGTGGGGTAAGCTAGCTCTAAAATGGTGCCTTGGACGAATCAGAACTTGGACTCATAATCTGAGCCAGCCACAAGAGGATTGTATGAGCAGTGACTCTGGGAGATGTAGTTTAGACTTCAGCACCTTTTTGGACCAACAGCAGCAGTCTATTGTGAGTGACAGCCAATCCAGTCAAGAACTGGGAGGAACTCAAAGCAAGTGCCCGGTTTTGTCGGTTGGAGTTTCAGTTGAGCTTTGGCAGTGAAGAAGGAAGGAGCCCTGTGCTTTTTCAGTGTGCAGTTTTAGTCAAAAAACGTGTGTAAGGCCCAGAGTTCCGGTCTGCAGCTTGTGTAACAGCTTGTTAGGACTGAATCCGTCCTGTGAAAAGAATCAAAGGATCTCTGAAGAGTAGAAACCAGGCTCACCCTGTAGAAGACTGGAGGAATTGCTTAAAATTGCACTCGGTCTGTCAGGAACTGAATCTGCTGTGTGTTCTCCCGGGTATTGTGCAGTAATTGCGATCGGGATACAGATGCAGCCTGCCTGGTATAGTGCTTTCTTTATATGGATGTGTGAAGAGGTTTGTGTACCTCAAGTGAGCCCTACTGACATTGAAGGACCCTATCTTATTTGGAGGTCGTGAGTACTAATTCAGGGTCGGCTCCTGTTGAATTGCCACATTAAATCCAAATGGAATTACTGTACTGCTGACTGTTTAATTCTCCTTTTCTCTGTGTGAAAGGGCCCCTACCAGCTGCCACGGTTTGACTAGCCACTAGGGCTTGGGTACCCAGGGACAGTAACTGATAGGGATAGGCTCTGGCACAGAGCCATAGGTAGATTATTAGAGTGATAAGCTAATTAACCTGATTTCCCCGTCCTTGTTATATCCCCTAAATAAATCAGAGCTGCTTGTTTCAGCAAAGTTATACTGCCTGAGGTATTTGTCTATGTTAAAGTACTGTACTGTGATTGTTGCACTGTATCTCATTTCACAGGAGGTCCCAGTGCCGGAACCAGACCTGGGGGTAAGTGTATACTGTGAAGGTAATTTGATATATTGTGTGGCCACTAGTGGGAAGAAAGGGGTTGCAGTGTCCCAGAGGGCTGTGACCAAGTAGTTTAACTATTGCAAACCCTGACCTCTGGGTGGAGGCACCGCCATTGATCCAGGCCCTCAACCTGTTAGTGGCAAATCAGGCAGGGGTAGTAGCCCCTGGGATAGCGCCATCTAGGGGTTACATCTTGGAGGCTTACCGCTGGGATTGTGTGTCCTCTAGTGGCCATATTTACGAACCACTGTTAAGAAAAAAATGGGTACCCCGACAGAAGTGGCTGTGCACCGGCTGGTGGAGTGGTGTACTGGGGAGGAGATCGACCCCCAAAATGCTATGCTTATCCTGGACATCCCCCTGGGTATCAATACGGACACTGTGCAGGGAGTACTTTCCAAGGTGGAAGGTTTACAAACCCTGTGGTGGTGGGTCGGCATGCTAATCTGCTCACCCACACTTTCCTGGCCCTAGTAGAGTTTAAGATCCCATAGATAGCTCCAAAGTGCCACAGACCATTACCCCAGAGGGAGCCCTCACTGCTTGGAGAGTGATAACTAAGGACAGTAAAGACCCGGGGGGGAATCAGCCCCCACCACTATCTGAAACTTTTGAGGAGAAATTTGCTGAATGGTTGCTGGGAGAGGGGAAAACTGTGGAGGACTTGAAGAAACTATTCTTGCCACCTGGGGGTGTTCCTCCCCCAACACCCTCTCCTGCTCCAGTGCCCGTAATGGTGGCTGAACCAATGCAGACTCCTATTTCTGCTCCTGCCATTAGTCACGACTCTTACCGAAGGTTGAGGATCTTCTCTGGCACCCTCCCCACCCCCCAAGGGGAGGATGACTGGGAGACCTGGATAGACTATGTTGCCCCCCAAGTGCTAGAATGGCAATGCTCGGAAGGCGAAAAGCGAAAGAGGGTTAGTGAGAGCCCGAGGTCCTGCCCTGGCTACCATCCGTGCTAAACGGGCCAGTAACCCTGAAGCGACTGCACAGGCCTATCTTGAGGCCTTGGAGAATGTGTATGGAGCCCAGATTCTGATGAGGACCTATGGTGGAGAGTAAGAGATGCACAACAGTACCAAGGGAGTTGTTGTCTGTGTATGTATCTCGCTGGAAAAATTGTTGCAAGAATGCCTCAGAAAAGGTAGTTTTCCAGCGATTGAACTGGACCGAACCAGGCTGGACAGGATCCTTAAGTCTGCCCCCTTCTCAGAACTGCTGTTGCTTCAGTTACGCCTGGCAGATCGACTGGAATCCCCACCCTCCTATGATGAGTTAATGAGAGAAATTCGAGGAGTTGAGAAAAGACGACCTCGGGAGGGACCTGCACCAATAGCTGCGGCTACAACCCGAGTGACTGAGGGTGACCCATCAAGTGAAGTTCAGGGGCAGAGGTTGGCAGTCAATGAGTGCTCTGACAAGGAAAAAGATATGTCACAATGGGGCGAACTGTTGAGAGAGATCCGGGAATTCAAAAACAGTCCCTTTATGAAGGCCACGCCTGCAAGTACGGGCCCTGACCTATATCCGACTGCATCTGCTATGGGGGTGGGGGTACCCACCCATGTATCTCCTGCTGATAACAGCTCCGAACTCGATTCCTTGACCATGGAAGTGGAGAAACTGACGAGATGTCTCAAATGCTTATCACGCTGCAGACAGAGATGGCACCCAGGTTTCCAGTTAGTAATACCCCGCCCTGGCTCCCAGTGTGGCGCCCGCCAGCTCAAACTCCAGAAAGTATGTTTTGCTATAATTGTGGGAAAGATGGGCACATGAAAAGGGAATGCCAGTCCCCAAAAGACACTGACAAAGTTGCATATAGGCTACAAGGAGAGCTTCGGAGAAGAAATCAGTGGTTAAGAGGTGCACGACATGATCCCAGTGAGGGCACCAAAAATGCTAATTCACGTCCTTTTGTGGCAAGGTCAGTTGCCCAGGCCCCCACTACCGCCTCTCCAGACTGGTCCAGAATAGTGGGTCCCTCCATGGAGACCACTGTAAAGGTGAATGGAGTGTCTACAAGAGCTGTATTAGACAGTGGCTCCCAAGTGACAATTATGTTCCAGGATTGGTATCAGAAGCATTTGTCAGATGTACCCTTACAACCATTAGAAGGACTGCATGTATGGGGTTATGAGAAGGCCTACCCTATTCCGGTATGTCCGAATTTGGCTGTCTTTCCCCACCTCCGTGGCTGGAGTGGCCGAACAAGTAGAGACCCTAGCCTTAGTGTGTCCCCCACTGGACTGTATGATGGTGTCCCTTTGTTGATTGGAACAAATGCTCATATGTTCGGAAGGCTGGCACAGTTGTGTTATGAAAACAGGGGTCAAAGACTAGTAGAGCTTTAAGAGTTCCGGCTTTAATTAAGAAGGCCTATGAGGCACAGAGAGATGCTGAAAAAACAGAACCAGAGGAACCGGTCGGAATTGTATGGAAGAAGGATCCTGAGTCTCTGATCCTGGCGCCAAATGCCCAGTGTACCTTACAGGGAGAGGTCCGTATCAGAAAGGATGTTAAGAATAAAATATTAATGTTGGATGCACCAGGCGATGGAAAATTGCCAGAGGGACTGCTGGTCAAGCCTAGTATTTTGCCGCTAGAGCCCATGCTTATGCCAGAAGGGTAATGGTCCAAGTTCATAATGTGTCAGAAAGAGACATTCAGTGAATAGAGGTTGCATCCTGGCTAATGTGCATTGTGCAGACACTGCAGTGCTACCCAGCAGCAAGAGTTCAAGGAAGAATGACAGAGTAACGCCTGACTTGTTTGATTTCAGCGACTCCCGCTGCCAGCTGAATGGAAAGTGAGGATCAGTGAGAAGCTTGCCCAGAGAGACCAGGTGTTTTCTTTAAAGGAATGGGATGTAGGATGCGTGCAAGGAGCTGAGCACAAATCCGGCTGCATGACGAAAGACCATTTCGTGAGAGGTCTCGGCCTGGCACCTGCTGACATAGATGATGTGAGACGGCATCTGCAAGAGATGTTAGCTGCTGGTGTAATACAAGAATCCAGAAGCCCTTATGCTCCCCCATTGTGGTAGTGAGGAAAGAATGGAACAGTAAGGATGTGTGGATTATCGCACCTTAAACCGGCGGACTATCCCTGATCAGTACACAATGCCCGCATTCAGGATGCTTTGGACTGCCTAAACGGGAGCAAGTGGTTCTCTGTGCTGGATCTCCGCAGTGGGTACTACCAGATCCCGATGGCCCCAGAGGACCGTGAGAAGACAGCCTTTATCTGTCCGCTGGCTTCTATGAATTCATGAGGATGCCTCAAGGATTTCAGGTGCCCCAGCCACTTTTCAACGATTGATGGAGCGTGCAGTGGGGACATGAACTTACTAGAGTGCCTGGTATACCTAGATGATGTTATTGTGTTTGGCAGCTCACTGGAGGAACATGAGAGCAGATTATTTAAGGTATTGGACCGACTGAGGACTTTGGCCTTAAACTGTCCATTGATAAGTGTCAATTCTTTCAAACATCAGTAAAGTATGTGGGACACATAGTATCCAACGAGGAATAGAGACCCACCCAAGTAAAGTTGAGGCCTTGACCACCTGGCCACAGCCCAAAATCTAAAGAACTGCAAAGATTCCTGGGATTCTGTGGTTATTATCGGCGTCATCAAGGACTATTCAAGAGTGATCCCTTTACTTAACCTTACTCAAGGTATCCCAACCCACAAAAATACCAAAAGTCACGCCCTCAAGACTGAAAGAGTGTATTTTCATCCGAAAGAAGTATTTGGGGCCCGCTGGACTCCTGATTGTGAGACTGCTTTTCATGAGATCATATATCAACTTACCCATGCTCCAGTGCTGGCCTATGCCGATCCAAGAAAACCTTATGTCCTGCACACTGATGCTAGCTTGCAAGGGTTGGGGCTGTGTTGTACCAAGAGCACGAGAATGGCCTGAGACCAGTGGTCTTTGCCAGTAGAAGCCTGACCCCATCCGAAAAGAACTATCCTGTACATAAGTTAGAGTTCCTAGCTTTGAAGTGGGCTATTGTTGACCAATTCCATGAGTACTTGTATGGGGCTAAAATACTAGTAAAACTGACAATAATCCTTTGACCTATGTGCAGACCTCAGCTAAGTTGGATGCCACTGGCCATAGGTGGCTTTCTGCATTATCTACATATGACTATGCTCTCGAATACCGAGCAGGTCTGAACCAATAGATGCTGATGCTTCTCCCGGAGGCCTGTTCCCAGAATGATTGGGTCCGATTGGCAGAACCTGACATTCGGCACTCCTGCCGGAAGTTTGACAGGGAGGAACAAATGTCCACGGACACAGTGGACTGCATGGTGGATTGCTTGGGAGCCTCTGAGAATTGCATACCTGCTGCTTATTGCCACTTTTCTGCAATAGACATTGGTGCACTGCCTCAGCTGGACAATGACAGTATTCAGCGGCTCAATCCCGATCCCATGATCAAAGCAGCTTTAGAAGCCCTCTATGCAGGAAAAGATGTGTCCAAATTACGCCCCACTGATTTGAGAACTGCACTGTTATACAAAGAAGGTCCTAAGTTGAAACTGATCAATAAACTGTTATACAGAGAAACAGTAGACAGAAGGGGACAAGTAGACAAACAACAACTAGTGCTGCCCACTGCCTTTCGAGACTCAGTACTGAGGTCCTTGCACAACCACATGGGGCACCTTGGTATAGACAGAACACTTGACTTGGTGAGATCCAGATTCTATTGGCCTAAGATGGGGGCTGATGTGGAGCAACACATTCGAACTTGTAGTCGCTGCTTACAGAGGAAAGCTTTGCCCCAGAGGGCTGCCCCCTTGTTAACATCACCACCAGTGCACCCATGGAGCTGGTCTGTATTGATTTTCTAAGTTTGGAGTCAGATCAAAGAAATATCAGTAATGTGCTGGTGGTCACTGACCATTTCACGAGATATGCCCAAGCTTTCCCACCAAAGACCAGAAAGCATCCACTGTAGCCAAAGTACTTGTAGAAAACTTTTGTTCACTATGGGGCTCCACAAAGAATCCATTCTGATCAAGGGAGAGACTTTGAGAGTCGTCTGATCAAAGAGATGCTTTCTCTGTGGGGAGTGCGAAAGTCCAGAACCACTCCTTACCACCCCCAGGGGGACCCACAGCCTGAACGTTTCAACCGCACTTTGCTAGATATGCTAGGCACCCTGCACCCAAAGGACAAGCCTAGATGGAGCCAACAAATTAGCACCCTGGTACATGCTTATAACTGCACCAAAAGTGATGCCACTGGATTCTCCCCCTACCGCCTGATGTTTGGAAGAGAAGCTCGACTACCAGTAGATGTGTGTTTTGGGGTCTCTCCTGATGGGGTTCAAGCTGACAACTATTTACAGTATGTGCAAAAGTTAAAGGCCCAGCTAACTCATGCGTACCAACTGGCTCAAACCATGGCTGCCAAAAGAAATCTGGCCAACAAAGAAAGGTATGATAAAAAGGTGAGGTGAAAGCACAGGAACTCCAGGAGGGAGATCGGGTATTGCTAAGAAATCTGGGACTGCATGGCAAGCACAAGATTGCTGACAGATGGCACCATCTCCCTCACATTGTAGTGGGCAAACTAGATGATCTGCCAGTGTACAAAGTAAGGCCTGAGAATAATTCAAAAGATGTAAAAACAATGCATAGAAATCATTTACTGCCCATTGGACAAATCTTAATTGAGTCTGAGCCCCTAGAAGATGCCCCTCTGGACCAGTGACTAGAGCTGCTGCTAAGAAAAGACCAAGGAAGTCTGCACCTACAGAAGCAGAGTTAAAGTGTTCCCCTGCACAAGTCCCAGTTGAGCATGACTGTCAGTCCATATCAGAAGAAAGTGAGAGTGACTTTGAATACTATCCTTCTTACGAACTGAGTCAATTGTTTCGGGGCAATCCCCTAGTCAATACTGGAGACAAAGCTGGGCCTTCTGGACTGTCTAAGCCCCAGCTTCATCCCTGGAGCCATTGCTCCCAGAAAGTGAAGTGCAAGCATCAGATCAGATGAAATGGAATCATTGTGCATGGTTGAACTGTTTGAGTTTTCAGGGGAGGAAAATGATAGATTGGGGCAGACTGGTGATACACCCGAACAAGAAGAGTATTTTGAGTGCCCTGACAGTCCACTGCCAGTGTCCGAAAGCTCTCCATGCGAGCCAAATGTTGTGCACTTAGAAACTGTAACTCCTGGAGCTGAAAGTGCCCCAAGTTCTAGCCTCTCTACCCCCAGGGAGACTCCCCTGACAAGTGAGGACAATGCTGAAAATGAGGCTCAGAGTGCAGAGACTGTAACAGTTCCCCTAGAAAGACTGGTCGAGCTGTAAAGCCTGTGGTGCACCTCAGTTATGATTCCCTTGGGAGGCCTGTGGATTTGCCTCTCAATGTTGTCCATAAAGGAGTGTATGTGTCCCCGAGCTCATTGCCCAAACTGAGCGTCAGTGCTAACTCCAAGTTACTTGTGTTGCCCTCTAAGTATGGTGCCCTTGCCCCATCCAGCCCCAAGGTAACTGATAGGGAAGGGCCCCCTCTCTTCAGGTTTCATGTACAAGAGGTAATAACTTGAGTTATGGTACAATGTGTATGTAATACTGTGTAAAGAGTGACGTACTGCAATGTTTCAGAAATGTGTTCTTGGTAAATGATATATTGACTGATGATTACATGTGCAGCCTAATGCAAATGTATATGGTTGCAGTTGAAACTTATGGGTACTTGCTTGACGCGGACGCCAAGCTTTCCCAGGCCAGGAAGGGTGTAACCCCTGCAAATGGGGGTTCCCAAAGTCTTCCAGGAGCTTGCTTGAATGCTCCAAGCCTGAATGGTGTTTATGCTTAAGCCATTTATCAGTGAGTGTTTTAGAACCTCTGGTACTGTCTTTAAGAGCTGTCTGCTTGCAGACATAATTAGTTTGTATGGGGGACTGTGTGTTTCTTTGATTGAGTACCACTCAAGCTGCTGCCAATTCACTCTATTTTTGCAGTCACTAGGAGTGCAAAGGGAACCTATCTGAAAGATGTAACTTTGCCAGAAATCATTTACAGTAATAATGAAATTACAGTTTGTCTAACCTGCTTTCTTTTGCAGTCAGAACTGTGTCTGCTAGTTCCCCATTCTAGTTTTGAACTGCTGAACTGGACCAATCAGTGTGGGGTAAGCTAGCTCTAAAATGGTGCCTTGGACGAATCAGAACTTGGACTCATAATCTGAGCCAGCCACAAGAGGATTGTATGAGCAGTGACTCTGGGAGATGTAGTTTAGACTTCAGCACCTTTTTGGACCAACAGCAGCAGTCTATTGTGAGTGACAGCCAATCCAGTCAAGAACTGGGAGGAACTCAAAGCAAGTGCCGGTTTTGTCGGTTGGAGTTTCAGTTGAGCTTTGGCAGTGAAGAAGGAAGGAGCCCTGTGCTTTTCAGTGTGCAGTTTTAGTCAAAAACGTGTGTAAGGCCCAGAGTTCCGGTCTGCAGCTTGTAACAGCTTGTTAGGACTGAATCCGTCCCTGTGAAAAGAATCAAAGGATCTCTGAAGAGTAGAAACCAGGCTCACCCTGTAGAAGACTGGAGGAATTGCCAAAATTGCACTCGGTCTGTCAGGAACTGAATCTGCTGTGTGTTCTCCCGGTATTGTGCAGTAATTGCGATCGGGATACAGATGCAGCCTGCCTGGTATAGTGCTTTCTTTTATATGGATGTGTGAAGAGGTTTGTGTACCTCAAGTGAGCCCTGCTGACATTGAAGGACCCTATCTTATTTGGAGGTCGTGAGTACTAATTCAGGGTCGCTCCCTGTTGAATTGCCACATTAAATCCAAATGGAATTACTGTACTGCTGACTGTTTAATTCTCCTTTTCTCTGTGTGAAAGGACCAGCTGCCACGGTTTGGACTAGCCACTAGGGCTTGGGTACCCAGGGACAGTAACTGATAGGGATAGGCCTGTGCACAGAGCCATAGGTAGATTATTAGAGTGATAAGCTAATTAACCTGATTTCCCCTGTCCTTGTTATATCCCTTAAATAAATCAGAGCTGCTTGTTTCAGCAAAGTTATACTGCCTGAGGTATTTGTCTATGTTAAAGTACTGTACTGTGATTGTTGCACTGTATCTCATTTCACAGGAGGTCCCAGTGCCGGAACCAGACCTGGGGGTAAGTGTATACTGTGAAGGTAATTCTGATATATTGTGTGGGCCACTAGTGGGAAGAAAGGGGGGTTGCAGTGTCCCAGAGGGCTGTGACCAAGTTAGTTTAACTATTGCAAACCCTGACCTCTGGGTGGAGGCACCCGCCATTGGATCCAGGCCCCTCGACCTGTTAGTGGCAAATCAGGCAGGGGTAGTAGCCCCTGGGATAGCGCCATCTAGGGGTTACACCTGATTATTCTTTCCTGCAGGGAGGACCGAATTGTCCAACTCTTGAGTCCAATGGAGAGCAGTTTTCTTCCTTGGAAATCTGCCAGGAAGGTAAGACAGCATTTATTTACAGTACAGTATTAAGGTATGTTGCATACATGTAATTGGTTATAATAAATGAAAATGTGTAGTTACTGTGGCACTGCGAGGGCAGTAGTGACTAGGGAATTACTGCTGTTTGGAATCTTCATGTGCCCAACATTCCAAAGCTTGGGCTATGCCATTTTCCCTGGTAGGGTTGCACAATACCCAGTTGTTATGATTACCCATTGACAATGTTGGAGCTAATGGAAAAGGAGATTATGGTAAGTATGAAGAAACTTCTTCTTTTGTCTACTGTGCCTCCACCCCTCCCTGGAAACCCCTCCTTGAGGCAGTTTCCGAGGCAATCACCCATTTCTTTACAATCCACCCTCCTAAAGTCCAGGACTCTCATCCTCGTAGTGTTAAACCACACTGTACGATGATCACTGATACCTAGTGGACTGCCCACTGTGGTGTCTGCAACTCTGTCCGTGTTTGTAAGCACCAGGTCCAGCACTGCCCCATTCCTAGTGGGCTCTGTGACTAGCTGCCTTAGAAAAGCCCCTTGTAGGGAGTCCGAGATAGCCTTACTCCATGCAGAAGTTGCCATTGGAAGGCTCCACTCCATGTCTGACAGACTGAAGTAACCAACTAGCAGCAGTTCCCCCTTTCCTTGCCATTTTGATGATGGTTTCCCAAAGTGCCACATTTACCTCTGCTGGTGTGACTGAGGGAAGGATGAGGTTAGTGAGCTTTGAATCTGGGTACCCATGTACTCAGATTGCTTGTGCATCCTAGGATGAGATGAGGGAGCACTCCAGTCTAGGCCTCATCTGGACTTTGATACACTGTCATTTTTGTGATGGCTGTGTCAGAGGAAACTGCCACAAATCGGGATCTGACTCTGTCTTTAGCCCGAAGGCTTTGCCTGCTAGCATCTGAACCATTGGCGCTAGGCTATTCCTGAAGCCATCCATCTGTAAGAGCCGCTCTTGTGTTCCTGCTTGGCTTGTTAGGTCTAGTCTGCTGACATGTGAGTACTGGTCTAGCCAGCCAGATTAAAGGCACTGGAAGTAAAAGTTTGGAGTTTCCCTTCCAGATTAAATTTCATTGCTGGACTGCAAGTTTCCCTGTTTGGATTATAGTTTCTATGGTTTGATAAACAGCTAGTAAGAGTTTTTTGGGAAGGGTTTACTGTTGCAGGTTTGCAGTAAATAAGTGCAGCAGTGCAAGATCCTGGGCAATGCATCCCCAGACCTGCAGCTGCTAAGGTAGCCTGGGTACTAAATATTTTTTTAGGATTGCAGTAATTCAGTATAGTCCTTAGTGGGGCTGTTAATATTGTGGTACTGTAATTGCTCTGGGTGGTGGGACTAGCAGTACAGTTATCAAAAGGATCCCATGTGTGGTGTGGGGCAGGGCCTATTTCCCATCAGAGTTGCCCTTTAGGGTCATTGGTGCTTTACCAGTATCTGCTGCAGGATCTGTCCAAGTTCTGTCACTGGCATCTCCTTTGGCAGACTCTTTGCCATGCACCTTGCAGGTGCTACCTTTGGCCTTAGTGCAGTGCTTGGTACCAAACCCATTGGTGCCAGCACCTTGGGCCTTGGGGTTGAGAGTCCCGGCAGTGTCTTTTCAGGCACGGAGCTCTTTCCCTCCCTTGGAGATGATATTAATCCCCTCCTTGGGACAGTTTCTCCTGTCTAGCGATGCCCTTACCCCTGGATTTGTGTTAGGGACTCTGTCTCTGCTGCTTCTGTTCTATCATTGAGAGCCCCAGGTTTCCCGGTACCCTCTCTGAAGCTGGTTTCTCAACCAGCAGGTGTTTCTTGTTTCAGGAGTGCTCTGGCTTCTTTCACACCTCCTAGACACCATTTTCTCACTAGTGAGACTGCACTGGGGTCCCCTGCTTGGTTAGCTCGTCTGCCTTGACTTAATATATTAAGAGGCAGTATAGCACAGTGGGTTAAGGCACTGAGCTGCAGAACTGGAGTCCTGGGTTTGAATCCCATAGCTGCCTAGGTGCATACTGTTTGGTCCTGTACAAGTCACTTAACTTCCTTGTGCTCTCAGGTCGCATCTGGAAAAAAGCTTCGGCTTAGTGTGCTACTCCTGGTTAAACAATGTTCACTTTCCCCTTTTTTCTTCACTGTATCAGCCTAAGTGGCCCCTCCAGATTTCCCTATTAGCCTTTCTTAGACCTCTGAGGTTTTCCCATGAAGAGTCTGGTTTCAAGCAGTACAAGTTTAATTCAGGGATACTGACCCTTCTAGACTGATAATCCCTCCAGCTGCTCTTATAACCCCTGCCCCTTCACAGACTTCCTTTTCAGAGTCCTTGTCCTCCTCTGATACTGAAGTGTCTGTCTGTATCTCCCCTTCTCCTGCAGAGGATGTCCTTTTTCAGCACTTTAGTGAAGATATGCATGTTGCCATGGGATGGCTGTTCTTGATGACAGATAACCCTGGCTGTGGTATATTTGCATATCTTAATTTGCATTTTTCTTCTGTTGTTACTGTGCTGCCCATTCAGCCTTTATGGTGGTCTCCCTTTCTATCTGGTGTCACCCATTCATTCTCCCTGCAGTGGCTAGACAGGTGAACCTCAAGTATCCCGTCTCTTCAGAGGATCCATGATACCCTGATCACCATCAAGTTAGGCCTTCTGTTCCTAATAGCCTTCTGGGCAGTACATTTTGTTCTGAACTCCTCTCATCCTCCTTCCACTAAAGTGAGGCATTTGGATACCTGTTATCAGTCGTACATAGCTCAATACCCATTGCACTTGTGGCAGAAGGTTCATGGAGCTACCTCAGATTTACACTTTGGGGGCCCCAGGAGCTGCTGGTTAGAGCTAATAATCAAATGTGATGATGCTTCTTAAGATCCACGTCACACTGCCTATAATGTCTCGGAGGAGGCAGTGTAGGCCATGGCCCTGGCTGTTTGCATCAGGAGGCATGCCTTGCTCCACCCCTTCAGGCTAGGTTTCCCTGCCCAGATGAAGGTCCTCAACTCTATCTTTGGAGGCCCTTCTCTTTCTGCCTCTGGTGCTAGCCATCTGGTCCACTGACCACTTAGCCCTTTTGCTCCATCTACTGCTAGATCCAGACAGGTCTCCTGTTAATTTTCTGTTTCTAGTCTTCTTGGGATGACCTTTCTTGATTTTTTCCCCTCCCTAGCAGCCTTCTTCCCTTTTGGAGATACTGCTTTATACTTGGCCAAAGAGTGTGACTCTGTGGAAAAGAATGTTTCTAGAAACAAGAAAGTTATTACCATATCTCTTGATCTTCTAAAGTAGCTACTCTATAGAGCTATATACACCCTCCCTTCATTCCCTTTTTTCTAGTGATTCTAAACCTGGTAACTGCTGTTCTGGTTGCTAGCTAGGAAGGATTTTGTTTTCTTGTAGTTTTTTTTCCCCCAGAGGGCATTTTTTCTTTTTTTGTTTTTCCTCACTGTGCTTCAACAGACTTTTGCTGTAGGCATGGTTGACCTAATGTAGTAATTCCCATCCTTTTTATGTTGTATATTTTGGCATGCTGGGCTGGCCCGTTTGCTCTTCCTTGTATTTTGTTTGGTGCCTTTCTTATTTCTTTTGGGAGCCCTTCTTGCCCTTGGGGTACAAACAAAAACTTATTTTGTGCTTGTTTCTTTTTAAAGGCATATATGAACTTCTCTTATCTGATACTGTTTTAATTTCATTTCCAAAAATTAATTTACAAAACATTATAAGCCAATAAGAGAATTCAGAAAGTAGCTCATACTTATTTGCACTTGCAGTGGCTGAAGGCACTCAGCCTGTGGCCTAGTGCCTCACAATGCTCCTGGAGTGTGCAGTTATTTTAGTACAACCCACACCCTACTATGTCCTTTTGTGAAAGCATGAGTGTTGATGAAGACGCAGCAGGCAAGAATTTAAGTAAAAGTCCTGCAGGATGGCACACTTGATTTGCTTTTTGCAGTCTTTAGAAACTTTAACAGATGCAAAATAATAAAACTGGTATTTCAGGTCTGGCTACTTCGGAGTCTGGCTTCATTTGTTTTTACCAGTGAAGCCTAGCCACTGGATGTAGCTTCTGCTTAACAAGGTTACACTAGGGACGATCTTTGCTAAGAAGGGTCTCACCAGTCCTTTCCCACGAGTCTAATCTAGCCAGAAGCAAACAGCTCCAGTCTGCCGAAGTCTTCCCTCAGCTGCCTCATGGCTCATTGGCATTTTCCTCAGTGCTCTTTAGCAGGCTTAACTAAAACCGCTCACTTACTTTCCTCTGTTTTAGTGGTTCATACCCCTATACCAAGGCAGCATCCTAGCTGAACAGTTTAATCTGATGTTCAGCATCAAATGCTTCCACTAGCTTTGCTTAGGCTTTTTCTCTCTCTCTCTGGTGACTCATGCAGTCTCTCTCAGAGTTCTGTAGCTAACTGACTAAGAACTGCAGAGGGAGCCTTTATATAGCTCAGATGCTTATGTGAGCTGTCGGTCAAATTCAAAATTGACATCATTAACATTCAGTGTACCAAAATCACGAAAGAAACAAACACTCATTACAGTGGAAAACAATACTGCACATTTTCCCTAAACACGATTCATCTGCACTGTACAAAAGAGTTTATAGCATATTTCCCCTAATTAACTAGGAACCTCCCCTCTTAACTACCACTACTTTCTGATCCTCTGTTCTATAAGGCCATCAGTTCTAGATGAGGCCAGGCCTATAGGGAAATAGCAGTTAGGTGGCTGCTGAGAGTCAACCCAAACAACTCCCAGTTTCCCAGCCAGGGAAGATTTATGGAAACCCTTGATCTTACTTCGAGAGTCTGCTCTTGCAGTAGGTAACACTGGTAGCACTGAAGCCAGCAGGAGGCAGGACCCCATGGAAAACTTCTAGCAAGTAGTCTATAGCGTGCCTCCCCCAACGTTGGCCTGCCCCTGACATCATGCATGGTATAAAGAGAGGACAATCCCCTGCGTCCCTCAGTTCTTTTCCCGTCATGGACTCGTGCCATGGGCTCCACTGTTTTATAGTTTCTTAGCCTAAACTTATTTTTTCGAAGGAAAAGTTTGCTTTTTCAGGGCTCCAGAGTTATACATGTCGTCTTCTCCAACGTCCTCCATTGAACAGTGCCCTTCCAAGAGTGCCTGCGACAGACAAATACCACCCAAGGATGGGCACTCAGCCTGCCTCCCGTGCCTAGGCCCCGATTACGATACTCAAGCCTGTCCACACTGCCAAAAGTTTAACAGCAGGACCAGATTCTGCTGCCAAAAGGCACTTCAAGCTTTCCTTACAGAGCAATGATTAGCTGCTCTGCAGAAAGATTCCTCTTCTCAGGGGAGTTCTTCCCACAAGAAATCTTCCAGAAAGAACCTTAAGGAGAAGAGGAAGAAGAGGGAAAAGGTGAGATCTCCCTCGAAATCTAGGTCTTCAGGCTCCCACTCTGTCTCCCGGAGTAGCTCGGACTCTGCCTCCCAGGTAACTTTTTCTCCTACCAGTCTAACGGTAGACAAACCACCCGCCCTGATCCAGGCGTCGGGTGGTAAAGACCGCGGTTCGGGGTCTACGGGCCCTGCCTTGCAGACCCTTAAAGTCTGGCCATCTGATCAGGCCTCAGGCTGGTACTCTGACCTCTGCAGGCATGCCTGAAGACTGACATCAGTACACTCCTGGTCAGACTCTTTTTCTGGCGCCGACTCAGGGGACAAACACAAGGCCTCGAGGCACTCCGGGAGATCTGCTTCTCAACCTCCTCAGCGCTTAAGCTGCCATCAGACAGATGTCTGGTAGAACATCATTCATCAGTAGGTGACGCCCACTGACGACACTCGACCGACGTCACTGCTTTGATGGCCTCGCCATTGGCACCACCGGTACAGTCCCCGATGTCACTAGTCCCCCCACCCACTGCCAGCAGACAAACGCTTGGGACATAGCCCTCTCAAGAACTTTTGTACGTCGACCTTAGACCAGGCGTCCGCTACTGACATCGGACCTACTACTACTGCTCCAACGTCCCCCCCTCAGGATGCGTACTGCCGCCAGATCACAACACTAGACCGGTGTCAGGCCCGATTGCTGATGCAGAGCCTCAGCTCCATTTGTGCCAGGTCAAAGACCTGTTTGGATATTGGTGGGAGACCATCAGGACAGACCTCCTGACACCCAAAATTCCTCGGATAGAGGTCACCCTCTCAGATACTGGGGCTCGTCCCCTGAGGGAGCCCGTTCCCGTCTTGGGCTAAGGCAAGACAGGCCACAAACATCACTCCAGTTCCTTTGAGCATCGCAAATGCCGGCACACAAGGTCTCAGTCCTCCTCCTCCTCCGTGGATTCAGACCGTTCTTCAGTCTTTTCCTCCTCTGTCCTTTAGTTGGCTGGCGGTCTTTCCCCGTAGACCCAAGGGACACTCCCAAGTCACTGCCGGATGATCCTTCATTCATGGAGATCATGTGCCATATTCAAGAGAACTTGGGCTGGGAGACGGAGGACTTTCACCCGGAGAGACTCTGTTTGGCCAAGTATCTGCACCAAAAGAACCCGAAGCCTGTTGTGATCCCGCCCTTGGTCGACATCTTTGCAGATGTCACCAAGGCGGCTAGGAAATGCCCTCACACCGCCTCGATGGTGCCCAAAAAGGTTGATTGCCAGTACGGGGCCCACAAAGGAGAAACCCTTCCTGGGTGAGCAGCCTATGGTGGACTCCATCATCATCTTGGCTGCCCATGACAGATCCCAGAGGACATGTCACTTTAGCACACAGTCTCAAGTTCAAGAGTCTAAACCATGCAAGAAGCTAGGCCTTACTTGCTAAAAGCCCTAAAAGGTAACACCATCGGTAATGACTCACTTGATCCCTGCCTTTTACGTCAGGTCCTGGATCAGGTCCTCTCACCTATTACGTGCATTTTCAACAAAGCACTCTGTCTCGGACAATTCCCCTCTGCCTGGAAGATTGCCACAGTTACCCCTGTCCATAAAGGTGGTGACAGGACTCTTCAGGTACTACGACCCATCTCAATCCTCTCCCCCTCTCTCAAGGCGTTAGAAAATTGTGCATCCCAAGTCTCTGACTACCTCTGTAAGTACAATGTTCTCTGCCCTGAACAACACGGGTTCAGAGCAGGTCATAGTACCAATACAGCACTCCTGGAATTTTCCAACTTCCTCCATGCCTCCTTGGACTCTGGTGCCCTGGCTGGTGCTATATTCATTGACCTATCTAAAGCATTCGATACTGTTTCGCATCCTCTTTGCTCTCCACCCTCGACCTAATAGGCTTTGCCTCAGGACCTGTTCCTGGTGCACCAGCCATCTCTCCGCCCGCTCCCAATGTGTGAAAGTCAGCGGTACTCTCTCTGAAACATGCCCCATTCTCTCTGGGGTGCCGCAGGGCTCATTCTTGGACCCTACTATTCTCACTCTTTCTTAACTCCCACCCAGCAGTTGTAATGGGTAAGATGCTTCTCTATGCTGATGATGCTGTTCTCGTTGCCTCCCACAATGACCCCATGCTGCTACAGAACTCCCTCCAACTAGTCTTTGACTCTGCAGCTACCTGGTTCACTGAGCACTGACTTGTTATCAACCTTAAGAAAACAAAACGATGCTCTTCTCCCACCCCCAAAATAAGTACAGCAAGTTTCCCTTAGCTGTCCACTCCACACCCAATCTCGTCATTGACCAGGTGCAGTCCTATAAATATCTTGGTATAACCTTTGACCCTGCACTTTCATTCCATGGACATATATCTGCCCTAAATTCTGTTGCCAACTCACGGCTAGGCATTCTTTACCGGCACAAGAAATGCCTCCCTCCTGATGCACTCCGCCTGGCTGTCACCTCCTCTGTCATGTCTCTCCTTGACTATGGCCTTCCGGTCTATGGCTCAGCAGATCAGACTGCCCTCAACAAGGTTCGCCTCACAGTTAATAAGGCCTGCAGACTTATCACTGGTGCTCCCAGACTCACTCACACGTGAGCTGTACACCCTGGCTACCCTACTTAACCTGGAAGAGCGACTCATGTATCAGACATGCCAGCTGACCTTTAAAGCCCTGTGTGGCCTATCCCCCATAGGCCTATCCAACTCCATTTGCCGTACTGCACCGACCCTGATCACGCGCAGCTCGTCAAGAGCTACCCTGGTTATTCCGAGAGCCAGGACCTCTCAAGGTCAGAGGGCATTCCCCTACTGTGCGCCCCACTGGTATAACTCCTCCCTGCCAGTGTCTCAAACTCACTAACCTTAGCTTGCTTTAGCCCAGGCTCAGAAACTTCCTGCTTAGCTCTCGCAAATGCAACTGCCGCTAGCCTAGTGTAAAAAAAAATATATATATATATACTCTGTTTGACAATGCTCACTGAGCTGCCCCTTCCTTTCCCTACTAATTCCTCCTCCCTATCTCCCTCCCTTCTACCCCCACCAGCTCTCCCCCGACCATAAGTTTTGCACCTTTTGTTATCTTTTGCTTTGTTGGAGATTGTATTCTATTGTAACAAAATTGTAATTGAACTGTAACTTTTTTGTTTGTAAGTACTGTGTCCCTTGTACTACTGTTCTGATGTCCTCTTTGTGACGAGGTACCTTTGTAAATGAGCCTCTGGCTCAAAGGTTTCTAAACTGATGTTTAACTAAATAAATAACTAAATAAATAAAACAGCTGGATGCTGTGGGACATAAGATATACTCCTCAGCAATATATACCATATGATGTCTTAATTTTCTAACACATGTGGTACAATTCCAAAATGCCCTTTGGGAGCAGGGGATGGACATTGTCAAGGAGATCCTGGACTGCCCACAGAAAGTCAAGCTGGAGAAGCTACTGCAAATGGGCTCAGATGTTGGCACACATGTCCCTTGGTCGACTTATGACTCGACGGACATGGCTGCAAGGGCGCGGCCATGGGATTATGTGTCCAATGCCATTCATGGCTCCGGGTCTCAGGCTTTGCTCAAGATGTCCAGACTAACAACTTGGATGCACCGTTCAGTGGTTCCATCCTCTTTGGTGAGGATTCCGAGAGGATAATCACCAAGCTCTGCAGGATTCAGACAAGGCCATTCAGTCTGTACACTCCATGTATAAGCTGAAACAAAGGGTCTTTAGAAGCCTCGTTTTCATGGAAAAGGGGGACAACAATCCATATTACAGCCACAGGAGCAGCAAAGAGGTGGCTATGGCTGCAAAGGCCCCTCACAAGGTTCCACAGGGTCTGGGTCTCGGGCCACCAAAGCAGCACAGACCAATCTCCCTCCTGCTACAGTCTGACTCCTTGCTGGACCCACCTTCTCCCGTAGTCCCATCGGTGGGGGCGGTAGGAGGTTGCTTTCTCTTTATACCACGGGCTGGGAAAAGTCACCTCTGACCAATGGGTCCTGCAGATGATCGTCAAAGGGCACTTGATCGAATTCTTACATATGCCACCAGGCAGGCCTCCACCACCCTCCCATTGTTCCCTGGCTCATGCAGAGCTTATCCAGGGTGAAATCCAAGTTCCCCTGCTTAAGAGGGCTATAGAACCTGCCCCCCCAGAAGGGAACAGGATTCTATTCACACTTCTTCCTCGTACCCACAAAGATGGGAGATCTATGCCCCATCTTGGACCTCAGCGACCTCAGTCAGTTTGTCAAGTACAAATGTTTCTGGATGGTCACCCTACGAGGCTTACTGCCCATGATATATCAGGGGGATTGGCTAGCATCACTGGATATGCTGGACATCTATATTCAAATTCTTATAACCAAACTTCACAGAAGGTTCCTCAGGTTCGAGTTTCAAGGAAGGCACTACCAATTCAGAGCATTGCCCTTCAGCCTATCCTCAGTCCCAAGGGTCTTTACCAAGTGCCTGGCGGTGGGTGCAGCAGCCCTCAGAAAAAAGGGCACTATGTTTTCCCTTACCTGGATGACTGGCTTTTGATGGCCCCGACCAGCGAGCAACTGTGACGCACAATCTAGGACACCTGTTCTGTCTTCAGAGAAGTGGATATCACCTTCAATGTAGCAGAGTCCTCCTTGCTTCTGACCCAATCCCTCCAGTTCATCAGGGCATTGCTTGATACCACTTAAGGAAAGGCCTTTCTCCTAGAGGACAGAGCACTTCGACTCCGTTATTTTTGTTTGCAGTTACTTTGGCTCAGCTACTGGCTCTGATGTGTAAAGAGCCTTATTTGGTGTTCCACAAGGACCAGGTGGCCTTGAGGACCAATCCCAAGTTCTTATCAAAGGTGGTGTCCAAACTGACCTTGAATTAGGACATACACCTTCTGGTGTATTATCTGGAATGCTCAAACCGTGGTGAGGCTATTCTCCACACACCAGATGTCCACCGTATCTTGCATTACTATCTCTTAGAATACGGGAGCTTAGAAGCTCTGACCAGCTTTTTGTTTCCTGTACCCCCACAATCTGTGGGGCTCCTGTAGCCAAACAGACTCTCTCCAAATGACTGGTAACCTGTATTTCCTTTTGTTACCAGAAATATGACAAACCCTTGCCGGGCTCGGTGTAGGGTCACTCCATGAGGGCAGTAGTGTCATTGTCCATGGCTGACATATATGTGGCCGCCACATGGCACAAAGTCCATACTTTCATCAGGCATTACAGTCTTGACATTGCCTCCGGATGCAGAGCGGACTTCAGTCTCGCTGTTCTGCAGGGACAGCTCTTCTGAGGGTATTGCCCTCTTAGTCTCTCTCTTGCTTCTTCCACCCAAAATTAGTCTGGGTCTCCTCTACTGCTTGGGACTCATTCCTACCGGTGTCACCTGCTGTAAGAGCTGACTCTCGAAGTGAGATAGTACAGTTACATAATCATAGTATCATAGTGGATTTACAAGCTCAGGAGGCAATGCCTTTATATGAGCTCGCCACTCGAGGGTGGAATTATTTTTATAAATATTCAGATTTTATATTGCCCATATGTTGATCTGATATTTAAATGTCTCCATGGTGTTACTCTCAATGATTGAACCTGGAAGCATATTCCATTTGTTGACTACTCACTGTGTATACCATTGGCTTCTCTTTTTGGTTTTACAATGAACACCTCTTAATTTAAGATTATGGGATCTAGTCTGAGAATTTACCATAACAGTAGATCTTCAAGAGAAGCTCTTGCAGCAGGTATGGCTTCCCGTCCACCTTCCCTCTAGGGGAGTCTTTTTGCAGTATGCATTGTGCATTCATTAACAACACTGTTGTTGCCCTATGTCCTAAATGCCTGGAATAAAGCCCAATCCAGTCTCAAGCTGCAAAACCTAATCCCCCTAAATAACTTCAGAAAACTGGTAACCTGCAAACTTAAACGCTCCTGTACATGCTTTCAATGTCTGTCTCCTTCATGCTCTGTTAAACAACAAATGGCACCCCTACTTTCACCCGTCATCTAAGCATACCACTGACACCCACTCTACCTACCTAGCCCTCACCCCCCTCATAATCATCTGGCTTCCACACTTCTGTTCCTTTTCAGTGTCCACACCACCCACTCACTCCTCACCCATTCCAGTCATACCTCATTCGAACACACTCTCCCCTTCATAGCCTTCCCCTCTCTGATCACCTCCATCCTCAAACCGTAGTCAAGCCCCATGCTAAGCACTTATATTCCTATCTGCTCTTTTCTCTCACAGAGTCTTGTTCGATCTGCAGTATAGATAATGTACTAGCCTGTCCCTTCCATTTAGTCTTGCATCCCTGCCCTTTGCCAAGCTATATGTATTAATACAGCTATTGTACAAGTGTATTATAGTGTATGATAGAACGTTGTTATTAGCAGAAAATCATCTTTTCCCAAGGTTGTTATACGATCAGTGTGACGTAACTGTGTTGTTAACCCATTGATGATACGTCACATCGATGAAATAACAACAAGTAAATATCCGAGCATGTTCATTTTCCCTACTAGTATCCCTACGAGCTGCTGTCACCATGACGGCATGGCCAGTTGAGCGTGCACATTTGTTTTTTCCACAGTTACTAGTGACAGCCCAGTTATGAACGAATGCGCACAGCTAATACAGTAAAATCCAACGAATTATTATGGCAGCATTTCTTTTTTCAAATCCCAAGTGCACGGACCGGAAAACATTTGTAAAGCACTGCATTGGCTGTTTTGAGTTATATGACTTTGGCTGTTTCCTTAATTAATTCATGTTACCTCTAAATTTATTTTGTAGATGGTAGGGGTTTTATTTCATGCATATAGTTGTCTTGTAGATTTAATTTTTGTCCGCCTTTCATTTCATGAAATCCTCAAAGACACTGAACAAGGTAAAAAATGTGCTGCTTTTCTCACTGTGGCCACGAGGTTTACTTACGAGCTTTTACGGTAGCGCCGACATCTGTATTTAAATTGAACTGGCAGAAGGCATTGTTTAATTAATTTCTAGCTGTGCTCTCAAGGTTTACTTGAGTTCCCAAGGTAACCACTCCGATGCTGGCACAACGTGGTTGTTCATCGATGCCCATTCATTATCCTCTATGTTGTAGCTTGCTCTTTGTGCATTACAATATCTGTGTATCATGACTTGTTCATGCTGTTTAGGCCATGTATGTTCAGGACCTCCGTATAAAGGTGTATTATAATATCTGTGTATCATGATTCCCTCATGTTGTGGTTACCATTGTAAATTCAGCACCTACTTGTAAATGAGCCTGCTCAGTGGAGCACTGTATAGCAGCTTATTTTAGCACCCTTTTTCTTTAGCGCGGAGAGGGGTGCAGTACAGTTTAGCACCTGATTGAATTAGTGTGTCAGCTTCATGTCCAGTTACAACACTATGCTCTCTGTAATATTAGCGATCAGCTTATTTTAGTGCTTTTGTCATTTCAAGATTATATAGTGAAAATAAAGTGAAAGCTAATATTTCCTCCTATACAGTATTTCCTGTCAATAAACTTGAACTTAAACTATGTGGAATTCACCTCGGTTCTCTATTCCTGATCACCTTCCATCCTCGATGCCGGAGTCTCTGGCGGGAGAACTGAGGGATGCAGGGGACTGCCCTCCTTTTATACCATGCGGGACGTTGGGGGTGGGGGCGGTCCATGCTATAGACTGCTAGCCAGAAGTTTTTCGTGGGATCCTGCCATCTGCCAGCTTCAGTCCTACCGGTGTTACCTGCTACAAGAGCTTCTCTTGAAGATCTGCTGTTACTGTAAGTTCTTATGTAACTGTGCTTTGCACTAAGAAACTGCCTTTTCGATGAACTTTTCTTTTAACAGTTAAATGGTAACAGAAGCAAACAGGAAAAAAACTGTGTTTGTTTTACTTTCAAATGCTGTCTTTTAAATGGTTACATGAACGTCTGTTCCTAGATTGATTGTTTACCTTTTTAGCAGGGCACCAGTCTTGCATGTTTTTATCTGTAAATATACACGAGTCTTCTCAGGAACATTATAAAAATCTCACTAGCTTTTAGTATTGCGTGGGGGGCTATTCGCTTAAGCAGAAGCAAATCCTGAGCCCTGGGCATGTTTTCTCCCTTTCTTGGGACACTGCTAACCCACTAGAGCCAGGGTAATGAAATATATTGTACATACGTGCGTTCCTACAGGTTTTTCTGCTACTATCACCAGGGAGGTAAAAATACACCTACATAACAACAGAACATGAACTTTTACAAACAATTAACCTGTTCTCACTTCCATAACAAATGGCGGGGGCGAGGTGAAAGGTAGAAAGACAGAAGAAACAATGGAGTCATCCTGGGTGATCAGTCCAGGAGAGGCAGTAAAAAATACAAGCACAGACAGGACAGAAGCTGCACAGCTAAAAGATGAAGAAAAGGTGTGTTTTGAGTTTTACTTATTTTTCTTCAGAAAGTGGTCCCAAAACTTAACGCTTTCTATACTGACTATTGGTCGCCTTGGAAAGGCCTCATCATGGCAGTACCATTTACAATTTATAATTCTGGGCCATTATTCATAAGGCACAACACAATGGCAGGGACCAACCTGCCACACTTATGTCTAAGTTATGATAGTGGAAGTGGAGCTTCTCATTAAACATGTTCTTTAGAGCTGATATACTCACTGTACACAGATCCTGTCTTCAAAGTGACTACCACCACCTCATAAATGTACTCAAAACCTTTATCCCCAACACCATTATGCATTTGACATTCATTGCTCTCATGGTAAGTCAACTATGAAATGGCAGCATGGATACAGTAAAGGCCCAGTTAATAGTAAATCTAGACTGCGGTGCTTGTCTCTGATGATTGCTGCAAATTTAGTTCTACCTGAGAATCAAACCGCTTGAACTTCTAGTGTTTGATTCTTGCAAATTCTGGTAAATTTTGAGGCAAATACTCAAACTTCTGGTTTGACTGGTGTGAACCGGTCAAACCAATTGAACTGTACCAGCCAGACTGCAAAAGTCTGAACCAGCTCTCTGCCTCTCTCCCTGGCCTCCTGCACAATTCAAATAGAAGGTTGCCAGCTCCTGGCAATGAGCCAAGAGCTTACACTGTCTTTTAAATCATCCCTCCTCCCTAGATAAGCCCCCAACGCCCTGAACAGGTTATCTGCAAGTTGCCCCAATCCATGATTGGGGAAAAACAATTAAATGTACCAGAGTAACTCCCTAGCACTCAGACAGGAGCTGCAATGTTACAGAATGCAGCTTTGGTCCTTCCTAACACCCCGACCCATAAGGAACTCTGTTTTTGTTGTAGCCCCCTCACCTCTTGATCTCTGATCAGGAATTAGGGGCATGGTTCAAGAGTCCCCTCCAGAATAACTCAATCTCCCCTCCTCTTCAGCTTGCCCATTCTGTTTTACAGAGATGACAAGAGCAGCTGGGTGTGGAACAGTTGCATCTTTAATGCTAGGCAGTCTGCTTTCCAAGTCTGAATAGGGTCATCAAAGATGCAGCTGCTCCACTTCTCCCTCCTAATATGTGCCTGCTTGCTCTGTTTGTCTGCTTTGTGTGAATGAAAAGACTGGGCACACAGAAGAGGGGGACAATTGAGTTACCTGGGAAGGAAGTTGTGGAACTGCCCCCACCATCGCGTGTCAATAGGTGTGAGGACTACAACATAAACAGAGGTACTTTGTGGGTCTCGGTGGGTTAGGGAGGGGGAATTATATTTAGTAATGCTGCCTGTCCCTGGCTGAAGACGACTTTTTATTTTTGACAGTGCGAGCTGTGAACAAAGCGAGTTCTGGTGAACTGTGGCAGACTTTGCACGATTCAAAGTTTGAAGTTCACATGGTCAAACTTCAAAAGGTATGCACAACTTTACTATACACCATGTTCAGGAATGTTGATACAAGAAACATAGCATCCTATTCTATATATATATTTGGGAATACCAGGGTAGGCAAGCTGTCCTATTAGATCTTTGGTCATTTATGATAAAAATGGTTGTTGAACCACGTCACCTTTAGGAGTGAGAAGTTATAGTACATGGCAAAATGTCCCCTCCAACACCCCTTCCATGCGTGACCCAATAGTGTATGTGTCAGTTCTGAACCAAGATCAGCAGGGCTTTATCGTGTTTTTAAACCAGGGATTCTAAACTCCTTATGGTCGTATAACAAGTACGGACAGTTAGACGCTATGTACACATATTGTAATTTTTTAGCATTAGACTCTACAGAGTGGTTTGGGTAGGATAAAGTGGAGTTGGAATGTCTTTGATGAAAAAAATACATATAATGATGTGTAGGTTTGTTGAAAACCTTTTATGTTTGCAGTTGAAAAGTCCAATAGCATACATTTTATGTTGTACAGTGGGATTCTTTTAAAAAATAAACTGAAATGCTTTCTAAACATAGTGGGAAATTGGCCACATAGTTCTTCCTCACACCTAGTGCTATCACAGTGAGTGAGAGCTCTCTGCGAATAACACAGTGTAGCCACTGCCCATGACAATATCACAGCAGAAGTGCTATGACATGATTAAACAGCTAGGTCACCCTCTACGATTTAACTATGAGCAAACAAAAATAAGAAAAAAAGAGTGAACAGTGTGGTAAAACCCTGCATTCTGACTGTATAGAGTCTGCTGCTTTTGTATAATTACTGAAAAGTAAACTATTTTACAGCTCATACTTGTGACTATAGCTACAAGAGCTGCCTACAGTAATGTTCTAATTGATTTTAGATAGGAGTGTAATGGTTAAACTGTTATTCTGTAGGGGGGAACAAAACCATGGAAGGAAAGGCTGCCTATCGAGTTGGTTTAGCATACCTCTCTGCTGGAGACCCACAGATGGCAATCACAGTAAGTTTAATCATAATATCTTTTCCCTAGATGACATTTTCTTGTATGGCTGGTTCACTCAGGGAGATTCTTCTGCAAGAATTACATTGGCTTCACTCAGAAAAATTTCCCTGCAAGCACTGCGACAGGTCAGGGGCTATATGTGAGCTAACAATATCTATAGAATTCTTGCTCCAGTGGGAGTCTTAGAATAGCCCACCCACTGGTCTGTTGCAGGTTTCGTTTGAATCGAGAAAGCTGTATCAACCTACTGTTTTAAGGATGTAATTGCAAAGGTAGATTTTTGTACTGTCGTATGCTGGTTTGGTAGACCTCAGTAATTAAAATCATCAGGTATTGGAAACATACCTAAAGTTTAATAGTTCTTATTTGCCTTGATATATAGTTAATGACTCATAAAATCATCTGCTGTCATTTTTTTAGTTTTTACCGGTGTGAATAAAGGTAGGTTTGCTGCTACATTGTACAGCGCTGTGATTCCTGTGTGGGTCTCACCGTTCTAGTACTTTTTAAAGAGCTAGTTTACTGCCTAAAACTAATATTAGCTTTTAAAAACAGTCAGCTATTACCTTTTATGTCTGAGGTACTATTTCTTTCCTCTTTGCTTAAGTAGAAGATTGTTTACCTGATGTTGGTAGGTGTGATGTGTGGAACAGCACTATGCCTGGCAGCTGACATATCTAGCTCTGTTCCACCCATTACATCATGGAAACATAGAAACATAGAATTTGACAGCAGATAAGGACCGCTTGGTCCACCTAGTCTGCCCATTTTTCTACCTAACAGATAAGCTGCAGATCCTAGTTAACCAACAGCCTACTTCCTTCTACCCCCCCACTAGAATTGCTTTATGTCTATCCCATGCATTCTTGAATTCTCCCACTATTCTTGACTCCACGACTTCCTTAGGGAGGCTGTTCCATGCATCCACAACCCTCTCCGTGAAAAAAATACTTCCTCACATTACCTCTGAGCCATCCCCCCTCTATCTTTAAGTTGTGCCCCCTTGTTCTTGCACATCTCTTTTTCTGAAAGATGCCACCCTCTTGGACTTTGTTGATTCCCTTGAGGCACTTGAAATTTTCTATCATGTCCCCTCTCTCCCTCCTTTCCTCAAGGGTATACATATTAAGCTCCTTTAGTTTTTCTTTGTATGTCTTCTGGTGCAGACCCTGCACCATTTTGGTTGCCCTCCTTTGGACAGCCTCCACTCTGTCTACGTCTTTATGGAGATGGGGTCTCCAGAACTGCACACAGTACTCCAGATGGGTCTCACCAACTGTCTGTACAGAGGGATAACAACTTCCTGTTTTCTACTATTGATGCCTCTCCTGTACATCCCAGTATCCCCAGCCTCTTACTGCCTTCTCACGTTGCTTGCCCACCTTTAGGTCATCTGATATAATTACCCCCAGGTCTCTTTCCATTTTACTGTTGTCAGTATCTCACCCCATTGTGTACGCTTCCCCTGGGTTTTTGTTTCCCAGGTGTATTACCTTGCACTTCTTTGCATTGAATCTGAGCTGCCATACATTGACCATTCCTCCAACCTTGCCAAGTCCCTTCTCATCCTTTCGACTCCATCTTGTGTATCAACCCTGTTGCAGATCTTTGTGTCGCCTGCAAAGAGACATACTTTTCCTTCCAGTTCCTCTGCAGGTCACTTATAAAGACATTAAAAGGGCCGTCCCAGTACTGAACCCTGCAGTACCCTAGTAACCCTCCTTTCTTCACTGTGGACTCCATTTACTACTACCCTTTGCGTCCTGTTGTCTAGCCAATTTTTATCCAGGCTACCACCTTGGGACCCACCAAGGCTGGCTAACTTGTGTATTAATCTTTTGTGTGGGACTGTATCAAATGCCTTGCTAAATCTAGGTAGGCCATGTCCACAGCCCCTCCCTGGTCTACTACTTTGGTCACCCAGTCAAAGAAATCTATTAGATTCGTCTAACATGACCTTCCTATCGTGAATCCATGCTGCCTTGGGTCCTCTGCCCCACTGGCCTCTAGGTACTCAACAGTTCTTTTCTTCAGAAGTTATTTCATCATTTTACCTACCACTGAGGTCAAACTAACTGGCCTGCAGTTTCCTGCCTCTGTTCTGCTCCCACTTTTGTGAAGAGGAATCACATCCGCCCTCCTCCAGTCCTCAGGTACCACCCCATCCTCCCATGATTTGTTAAAGAGAGTAATCAGCGGTGTCACTAGTTCTACCCTTAGTTCTTTTAGAATTCTTGGATGAATCCCATCAGGCCCCATTGCTTTGTCCACCTTTCAATTTTATTAGTTCTTTCAGAACCCTTTCTTCTGTAAATGGACTGGTATCGACCCCCATCTTCAGAGTGTTTCTCTTGTTTGGTTTAGGTACCTCCCCCTCCTCTTCCTTTGTGAATACTGCGCAGAAATATTCGTTCAGTATCTCTGCTTTTTCACTGTCACCCTCTACCCACATTCCCTTCCCTTTATTAAGCCTCAGTATCCCTTCTTTGGTCTTTCTTCACTCCCTAATGTACCTATAAAAGGTCTTATCCCCCATCTTAACAGAGTTGGCTATCCTTTCCTCGGTTTTGGCCTTTGCTATTCTGACTGTCTTCCCAGCCTCTTTCTGCCTTAACTGATAAAGTTATCTGTCCTGCTCCTTCTGTGTTTCCTTATATTTCCTGAATGCTATCCTTTTCTCCTTAACCTTCCCTGCCACCTCTTTTGAGAACCATAGCGTTTTTTTCTTCGTTGTGTTTTGTTGATTTGCTTTACACAAAGGCTTGTTGCCTCTGTGATGGCTGTTTTGATTACTCCCCATTCTTCCTCCACCCGTCCTTCTTGCCTGTTTGCTAGTGCTTTTCTGAGGCACGCTCTCATTTTCCCAAAGTCAGCCCTCCTAAAGTCCAATACTCTCGCTTTTGTATGGCTTGATTGTATGGCTGTGTTTATTGTGAACTACACTGTTTGGTGGTCATTTGTTCCCAGATGTTACCCACTTCTAAATCTGAGATTCTTTCTTTGTCCCCATTTGAGAGTACCAGGTCTAAGATTGCTCCCTCCTGAGTGGGTTCCAGTACTAGCTGTGTGAGGCATGCCCCCTGTAGGGCATCAAGAATGACCCTGCTCTTGGATGTGCCTGCAGCAAAGGTGCTCCAGTTAACATCTGGCATATTCAGGTCCCCCATCAACAATATCTCCCTTTTTCTGCCATTCTATGGAAGCTTCTATCATTTCCTTGTCCATTCCTCCTGAGATGGGGGTCTGTATACAACCCCATGCGGATTGTGGTGCCATTTTCTGTCTCCAGGGTGACCCAGAGTGTTTCATCTGCTCCTGTTTACTCTTTAATTCTGTTGCTTTGATCCCTTCCTTTACATAGAGAGCTACTCCTCCTCCTCTTCTTTTTGCCTGTCCCTCCTGTAGACTGCGTATCCTGGTATGTTGACATCCCAGTCATGGTTCTCTGTGTACCATGTTTCTGCGACTGCCACAATATCCAGGCAACCCTCTTCCATCAAGGCCACTAGTTCAGTGAGCTTGTTATACAGACTATGGACATTGGTACTCATCATCCTCCACTTTTTGATGGCCTTACCCCATTTTAGCCCCATTCCTGTCCTTACTGCCTTTGCCTTTTTTTTACATTTACCTCTGTCCTGCTCCCTAATGACTTCTCTACCTTGGTGTTTACCTCACTAATTACCATGTTTTGTGGGGGGAGGCTGGGATTTCCCTGCTTCTTTTCAGTGCCTCCCCCCTTGGCTAGTTCAAATGCCTGCCAATGAAGCGTTTAAACCTCTCACCTAGGATCCTGGTTTCCGCCCTGGACAGATGCAGACCATCGCACCAGTATAGGTCTGCATCCCTCCAGGTGGCTCTCCAGTCCCCAGTGAAACCAAAACACTGAGCTCCACACCAGTTTTTCAGCCATTCATTGAATTCCCTAGTGAGGAGTACCCTAGCATCACCCTTGCCATAGACAGGCAGCACCTCCGAGAAGGTTACTGTATGCGCTACTTGTCTAAGGCCCCTCCCCAACTCTACAAACTCCTCTTGCACTGCTCTGATCCCATTTCTAGCCAGGTCATTTGTCCCTAGGTGGACAATGACATCCAGCTCCCTCCCTCGTGCAGCTGCTCCCACGATCCTGAGGATTCGCGCTTCCTGTCCCTCCAAGTCATGGCGCAAGGCAGGCACCTTACCTCCCTCTCCCTTTCCTCCCCCATATCTACCTCTCTAATGAATGAGTCCCCCACCAGGAGTTGTTTCCTTCCCCTGTGGGGTCCCATGCCACCCTCCTGTGGGTCTCCTTTATGAAGGTTCCCAGCATCCTCCTTGGTCTCCACTGCAGGTGCCCCATATAGAGGAACCACTATCCACCAGAAGAGCGAATGAACTTTGGAGAGGTACAGCTGGAGGGATGCAACTCTGTTCCACCACCATCAGCATTGTGACCTCACTGAGTGTGACATCACTGCTGCTTAGGAACAGTCACTCAGTAGCTGCCAGGTCAGTCATCTGTGATGTCACTATGAGTGAGATCACAGTGCTGATAATGATGTAGTGGGCGGGACTAGAGATAGATATGTCAGCTGCAAGGCTGACAGCTATTTCACACATCCACCACAATATTATCACATAAAACAACTTTCTAATGAGCAAAAGAAAAAAGTACTTCAGAAATAAAAAGTTACAACTGACTACTACTATGTTTCTATGTTTCTAATTTGTATCATTTTGCTGTCAGTTTTGGGTCTCTACAAAGGCCCCTGGAGGCATTTCCAGTGATCATAGAGGTTGGGAACTGAGGAGGAATAAATCCTGATGTTGCAGCGATGCAACAACCCTCCATGATCACTAAGATTTTTGGAAGAGGTGGGAGTGGAGCAGTGTGCAGCATTGCAGAAGGTACTGGGGTGCATCCATACGGGTATTGAAAATGCCTGCAGCGTTGCAGCTTCTCACCACTGCAGCAGCAGCTCAGAGAAGGAGCCAACTCAGATTCCCTCCACAACACACCTGGACCTGCCTAGACTGATTGCTTGTAGCAGATCAGCAGCTGTGCACTACTCACAGCAGTGCAGGAAGCTTACTGCACACCCACCTTAATGCTGTATTGTCTTCAGTTGTAATTTACCATTTAAAGTTTTTTTTTTTTTTTATAAAAACTGTAGTGCCAATAAACATTGCCAGATACCCTGGGATGAATTTTCAAAAGGGTCCAATCAGCTTAGAGAACAACACTGCGGAAAGACTCTGCCACTGTTGCTCCCTAATCTATTTGAACTTTAGTCAAAGTTATTTAGAACACAATCCCTGCCCCCGCCACCACCTTCAGTGCTGTAATGTTGGCCATCTTGGATCATTGTCAAGGTCAGAAATGTCACAGAAAATTAGGCTTCATCCTGCAGATGAAAAACATGATTCAGCCGTATCTAACAACTATGATCTCACTCCAGTAAAGTATAAGTCAACAGTAATCCTTGGCTGGGCGTGGATGCATGCTGAATTAATACACTCCCAACTACGTTGTAAGGCACAAGGCTAACAGCCAAGTACCTTACGCTGTCAATTGTACATTAATATGCACCCATGCCCTGGAGTTGATTATTGCACTTATAAAATGGGAAGTATGTTGATAAAATAATGAAATATAGACAAGTTTTAAATGCTTAAAAACTGAAGAAATAAATGACATGCACAGTGTGAATTCCCTAACCATTTCCACTGGTTCTTGATCTTTAGCCTTACAATAAATAATATCACAGTCAACAGTCTTTCTAGGGCCCACAAAGATCATAGATTTAGTTATTTTGTTATTAAGAGCATATTATTTGTGAAAAACCTGTCTTGTAAAAGACGTAAGCCCCTGTGCAAGATTTGATTGAAGTCTCCGAAATGTTTACCAATTATGATTTAACACAGCCAGGATGTGGTGTATCATAGGATATTGCCATGCCTCAAGTGCATTGTGAGTCATGAGGCTGCAGGCTGTGTGATTCATGCATCCAGGAAGTGACATTGTCCCATGATATACCACACCATGGAATGTATTAATCTCCTTGGAGGATATCTTCCCCCTTTGAGCCACACAATGGAATGGTAAGTGTCGGCATCAGGACCACCTGGGCATTTTTGCCGGCTGGGGCCCCCATGTCAGCATCCCTCGTCGATGCCTATATAATGTGGCCATCCCAGCATGCCTTAGTTCTTTCTTTCACTATCAACTGCTCATTGGTCGGTCCACCACTGCTGAAGAATGGCGTAAAACTTGGGAAGTTTTGCCGTCATTACTCATTCAAGTTTGTTACTTAAAACGTTTCTTTGCTGGCCCAGTGGCATGGAGGGCTGAGGTGCTGACACCTTACCTCCTTCCACACCGGCGACCTGGACTCTGAAAGAGATGTGGGTCACTTGGGGGTCAGCCAGAGGGAGCAGGATTGAGCATCCGAAGGACAGCTCTCCACCCTAGGGGGAGGGGGCTTGCTGCGATTCACTGCAGCACTGCCATCTGGAGATGGCCAGGTGGCAGTGCAAGTCTGGGCGTGTCAGGAGGCAGGGCCACAGGTAGACATGTTAGGACATCTCTACGGAGGCAGAGCTTGCCCGCCACATGCATTGCACACTCCGGGCCTTGGGGGAAACCTAATAAAACCAAGATAGAAAAACCCTCTTGGTGACATCCGCCAGAAGAGTGAGCAAACTGCACAGATCCTAACTACTGTACATCATCTTTCTCATGGACAAAGTAGTCCTAAGAACTAACAGAAAATTCCTCCTCAAAGTGGTATCTGAATTCCCCTTCAATCACTCAACTACACTTCCAGTTTTCTTTACAGCGAAATCCAGTTCAGGAGAACAGAAGCTTCATAGTCTGGATGTAGAGGGCACTGAGCTACTACTTGGACCACACAAAGGATGTCAGATCCACTAACACTCATTATACAATGGCAAGAAAATTTCCTGGACTCTGATTGGTCAATGTGTGCCTGAGACAGTGATGTTATTACATAACAACATCACTGTATTGATCTTTTGGATGATTGTTTGGAGCTACTTTTAAGAAACAGATATATTGCTACACTAAAAATCTACTAAAACTTTTTTTTAATATTTTTATTTTGCATAACATTGAGCCATTGTATAATTGCAATAAGGCACTCCAGGGATGTGTGTTATCGTGTAATAACGTCACTCCTGGGGTGGTGGAAGCACTCGGCTTCACCTCATGCTTCAACCCACCCCAGGAGTGTTGTTATTACACGATAACACACACCCTGTCGTTCCTTATTGCTTAATTATTTGTCACATATGGTGAAGTGGGGAAAGGGAAACCAGCATCCAAGAGAACTATTTCTCATTGGATAGTTTCCTGCATACAGATCTTCCCTTGTCAGTCTTCACCATTCATTACTGCTGGGTGTAAGCCGGAGGCGCGCATCCGCTACGGGAGTTATATTTTATTTTTTTTGGAGGGAGGAGTCAGTGTTGACGGCAGTGTGCGAGGGGCGGCCGTTAGGTGCCACAAACTCCTCCTCCATCCCATTTCTGTTTCTCCCGCCATTGAGGCTGCACCTGCTACATGTGAGACAGTTTTTCATAGTTGTGTCATCAGGCCTAGTTTGGTTCTATGCTGTCTGATTCTCCTGCATCCCGGTTCTCATCCCGACGCCATTGAAGCTGATAAAACAGTTTCATTATTTTTATTTTGATGGCGTCGGGAGCTTTTCTCCTTTGTTATTTAATTTTGCATCATGTCCGATTCTGGGGCCAAGCGTAAATCCAAGGTGGGCCGTGCCCCTATACGTCAGTGTCCCTGCAGCTGGCAGTTTTCCGTCATGGACCGGCATTATGTTTGTCTTCTGTGTCTGGGACCCTACCATGATATGGACCACTGCGACGCCTGTTTTTCCATGGACCGCTGTGTTTTGAAAATCCATGCATTTAAAGTTGGCTAGGCCCCAATGAGTTTCGGAGAACAACGTCACCCGCAGGCTTCCCAGGCCAGATCTCTCGACCTATCCTCCGGGTTCCCTCCCGGGTCTATATGGCCTGGCAAGGAGGGACCTCCTCCACTTCCAACCTTGCCGAGGAGGAGGTTTCTTCTTCGGTGCCAGATGAACGGTGTGATCCCTCCCAGGGTCGCATCGTTGGCGCCGTCCCAGCAGTTACCTCTTCGGAGGTGCAGGATCCCTGAATGTCGCGGCCTCTGGTTGTGGGGCCTGGCACTGATGGACCCTCAATGCCGCCTAGCAATGTTGCCTTGGGTTTCCGCACTGTCCGCGGTGTTGGGGACTCAGGCGCCACCGCTGGTGGTGCCGCCTTGGGTTCTGGCACTGTCTGCAGCGCTGGGGAGTCGGGCGGTGCCATTGGCAGTGCTGGGGACTCAGGTGGTGCTGTTGGTGGCATTGCTTTGTGATCTGGTGCCACTCGCGGCACTGGGAACTTGGGTGGCACTGTTCGAGGTGCTGCTGTGGTTCCCGGCGCCGTCTACGGGGCGGAGAATTTGAGCGGCACCATTCGTGTCGTCACGGCCTACGTCGGTGCCAGTCCCGGTGCCATCACAGGAGAGGTTCCGTTGCCTCTCTGAGGTCACTCTGCTTGACTCCTCCTCGGGGAGAATGACTCAGAGGTGGACCCGGACTGGCAGCCTAAGTCTTCCAACTCGAACCCTCTGTAGCCATGGTGTCAGGTGGCCCAGTGTTCCTCTCCTCCCCCGAGTCCCCGGAGCAGGTCTGCTTTGAGGGTCCAACGGCTAGGGGTGGCCTGGGATCTTCTGCGGCGGACTCTTCCGAGATTCATGAGAGGATGCCTCCTCCTGAGAGGACCCAGGCAGCTGCCATCTCTGGTGCTGCTGGGGCCCTTCAGGAGAGGGTAGAGGGCCCTGCTTCTGTGGCCTTCCTCCGGGAGCTCACGCAGCAGGGACCTCCTACACTAGCACTGAGGAAGAGGGCTGCTTCGGAGTCTGAGGGATTGAGAGGTCGGGGTCAGGAGTGGTGACGTATCCCCACTGCCCTGAGGGGTGTGGGAAGGAGTCATAGTGCTGAACCCTGTCTTTTTCTCGA
This sequence comes from Neoceratodus forsteri, assembly GCA_016271365.2. Taxonomy (NCBI): domain Eukaryota; kingdom Metazoa; phylum Chordata; order Ceratodontiformes; family Ceratodontidae; genus Neoceratodus; species Neoceratodus forsteri. The sequence continues at coordinate 140,743,890 of CM057453.1, forward strand.
AGTTTCCAGAGTGCCTTCTAGTGGCAGTACTGAGGGTTGCCCTTCTGGACTTATGAAACCTCAGTCGCGTCACAGGGGAGATTCCCCTTCTAACAACATGAAGGCTTGCTGTATTCTGACAATTGCAGTGATTCCCAACCTTTGAACTGCCCCGGAGAACAAAAAGTTAACTTTCTATGCAGGGCATAGAATGCTGAGCTCGAGCTCGGTTGAAGTCTCTGTCTGGAGTGTTTTGAACTTAAACCGTCAGGTTCTTTACTCTGCCTCACTGAACGGTCGCTCCGGAGATTTCTCCTTCAGCTCGGTTCGAAAGTCGGTTAAAGTTTTCAGTTTTCATCGGTTTTTAAACCGAAAAAAGTATCTGCATAGTCAGTTCAGTCTCTGTCTGTGGTGCTGTGAGTACTAGATAGGAATTGTTCTGTTTTTCTGTGTGGAACTTGTAAAAGTGCGGCTCAGTTCGGCTGACCCGGCCATTTGTTAGTGAAATGTGTTTGCTTACTTAGTGTGTGGTTTCCGGTTCTTATCGGTTCTAAAAAAACGTGTTTTGAACCGTTTTTTTCCAATACCCGTGACACGGTTAGGAACCGATAAGGGAGTCTTGCCTGGCGGTTGCCGAAAAAAGGGTAAGTTTGGTTAGGTTGGCCATGTCTGAGAAACCCAAGAAAAAAAACCGGCCCACTGGGTTTCGACACTGCAATGAGTGTGGGGAGGTCTTTGCTAAGGCCGATCCCCACACCACCTGTGTTTATTGTCTGGGGTTTGAGCACCTCGATTTAGACTGCCAAATATGAAAAACTTTCCCAAATCTACCCTTGAGAAGAGATTAGGTAGACTTAGGGAAAAAGAGGCCGAGAAGTCCGCTGACCTGGATGGCCTGCTCGGTTCAGTTTCGAACGAACCAGAAGGAGTGCCCTCTGACTAGGGCGATACTTCCTCGGGCAAAAGGAGAGCCAGTTCCGAGGGATCGGTTCTGACAAAAAGGAAACGCAAAGATAAATCGACCGGTTCGGATCCAGAGGTTCATGTTCCAACTGCCGAAGAGATAGCCTGGGCGATGCAGATTGTGGAATCGCTCCATCCGGTTCCGACCGATCCGGCCCCTTCTGGTAGGGGTTCGGTTCGGTTGGTTCCCCCGGTTCAAGAGTATACCCTTGAAGATTTTTATGAACTGGAATTTGAGGAGGAAGAGGAATTTGAGGATGATGATGTAAGTGAAGGTCTGGATGTGCCTGTGGAACCGGACATCTCCCCAAACAGACCTTCAGGTGTTTCCCCTCCTAGGCTTTCTGAGTCCCCTTCTCACTTTACGTTTTACAGAAAGGTGGCTGAAACCCTCCAGCTTCCTATGGAAGAAGCAGTAGAGGATCAAGAGGAGCCTGATTACGTCGAGATGATGGACATCCCAGAGTCCAGGAGACTGTCTATTCCCCTCCATAAATCTTTTGGGAAACGGACACAAAAAATCTTAAAGTCTCCTAACACTATATCTCTTGTGGATAGAAGAATGGACAAGAGGTATACACTTTCAGGCTCAGACACGGAGTTCTTATATCAACAATGCAGCCATGTTGGGGTAGTGCAGGCTGCTGCCTGTGACAAGGCAAACATTTCCTTGGCTTCACACTCCCCTGACAAGGACTCCAGGAAATTGATGTCATAGCAAAGAAGCAGTACATGGCATCTTCTTTGGGACTTAGGCAGGCGAATTACATGGCTATACAGCCAGGTACCAGAAGTCCAGGTGGGACACTGTACTGGCACTGGATAAATAGACCTCCCCCCAGCTAGCCAAGGAGCTGGAGGTGGCTGCAGATGGGATTGAGGCATCTAAGGTTCAGTTTCATGCTGCTGTGGACTCTAATGATGTGTCATCAAGAGTCATGGCTACATCTGTGGCTCTTCGGAGGATGGCTTGGCTCAGATGTACTAGCCTCTCGCGGGACACCCAGGCTAAGGCCATGGATTTTCCTGTAGTGGGTAATTCTCTGTTTGGGGAGCAGACAGAGAATTACATGAAGAAAATGGATGAGTACAGGACCACTTACAGGAGTGCTTAGGCCAAGGAAAAGCAGGCAACTCCTCAAAGGCAGCAGTCTAGGGGCAGGGGCAGGCCTTTTCAAAGGCCTTTTTACCAAGCACAGGCCTCTTCTTCCTTTTCTCAGAGGGGATTCTTCAGAGGGAGAGGCGGAAGGGGGATCAGCAGGGCTTCATCCACTCAGCCTAAAGCCCCTGCCAAGCAGACACCCTGATGGGCCTGCCCGGGTCGACTCTCCTATTCCAGTAGGGGGTAGGCTGGCTTACTTTGTCCAGGACTGGATGTCTATTACATCAGACAAGTGGGTCCTGGAAGTAGTAAGCCAGGGACTGGTTCTCAGCTTCAAAAAATTTCCAAAGATGAGAGCCAGATCTTTTCCACCTGCAAATCTCTCGGAAACCCTTGCCCTAGAGGCAGAGGTTTCTTCTCTCCTAGCTTTAAAAGCTATAGAGAGAGTACCTTCCCTACACTGGGGCAAAGGACTGTACTACAGGTACTTCCTGACCCCCAAAAAGACATGGGAGTGGTGACCCATCCTAGACCTAAGATATCTAAACAAACATCTTTTAAAACCAAAGCTCAAGATGATAACTCTGGGAATAATCCTTCCCTCTCTAAGGCACAGGGGACTGGCTAGCCTCCCTGGACCTCAAAGATGCCTACTTTCACATTCCCATCAGGTGCTCCCACAGAAAGTACCTCAGGTTCAAGTTGCCCTCAGGCCACTATCAGTTCAGAGCAATGCCCTTTGGCCTAACCTCAGCCCCAAGGGTTTTCACAAAGTGCCTGGCAGTAGTAGTTGCCTTTCTAAGAAGGCAAAAGATTTCCATTTTTCCTTATCTGGACGATTGGCTAATAGTGGGTCAGTCTCCAGACCAAGTCAAGTCTCACCTACAAGTGACCCAGCAAGTGCTCACTTCTCTAGGATTTCTTCTCAATCTTCCCAAGTCAGTTCTCGAACCAGTCCAGCTTCTTACCTTTATAGGGGCAGAACTGGACACACTCAGAGCAAGAGCCTTTCTTCCCCTAGAAAGGGCAAGGGTTCTTATAGAACTAGCTTCTTCCTTCGGGTATCTCGACCAGTAAGGCATTTCCTCCAGCTTTTGGGCCACATGGCAGCTTCAACAGCAGTGGTCCAAGGGGCAAGATTCCAGATGAGGGATATTCAGTTCCACCTGAGAGCTTTCTGGTCTCAGAAAAAGGATTCCCTTACCAAACTGATCCCAGTGACTCTGCCCTTGATCCAAGCCCTCCAGTGGTAGCAGGATCAGGACAATTTAAGACGAGGTGTTCCTTTTGTTGCTTAACCTTGTTAAGTGGTCCTTACCACGGATGCTTCTCTCCTGGGCTGGGGAGCCCACCTGGGGTCCCTTACTGCCCAGGGGCTGTGGTCCCCCCAAGGGTCCCTTCTCCACATCAATCTTCTAGAGCTCAGGGCAGTTTTTCTGGCTCTAAAAGTGTTCTCACAGTCAGTACAGAACAAGGTGGTTCAAGTCAGAACAGACACCACCACCACCATGTGGTACATCAGCAAGCAGGGAGGCACTCGGTCCACGGCCTTGTGCACAGAAGCCATGAAGTTGTGGTCCCTGGCTTATTCCCTGCAAACCTCTCTTGTAGCAGTTCACCTTCCAGGCAAGGACAATGTGCTAGCAGATGCACTGAGCAGGATTTCTCAGGGCCATCACGAATGGTCCCTGGACCCTCAGGTGTTGAAAGTGATTTTTTCAAGGTGGGGCATTCCAGAGATAGATCTCTTTGCAGCCCCAGACAATCAAAAACTCCCTCTCTTTTGTTGCAGACCTCCAGTCCTGGGCTCAGTCCCTCTGGACGCCCTGATCCTAATTGGGAAGGGAAGTTTCTGTATGCCTTCCCCCTTCCCATTCCTGTTCAAAGTTTTGAAAAATAAGGTCTCAACCTTGCAAGGTGATTCAGATTGCTCCAGATGGGGCCAGACAGCCCTGATACCCCCTGTTGCTGTCTCTCTAGCAGTCCATCTTCCCCTGTCTCTTCCCAGGAATTACAACCTGTTAACATCCTCTCAGGGAAGGATTTGGTACCGCAATCTTCAGTCTCTCAATCTCAAAGCATGGCTCTTGAAGAGTTGAGTTTGCAGATCTGCATTTTCCCAAGGGGTTCTGGATATCCTCAAGGCTTCTCAAAAGCCCTCCACCAGAAAGACTTACAACTCCAAATGGAAAAGATTCAGCATTTGGTGTTCTAAGAAGCATGTTTCTCCAGACACTGCTGAATTGCCTACGGTTCCGGATTATATGGTCCATCTTAATGGCCTAGGCCTCAGACCAGCTACTCTCAAGGTACACTTGTTAGCTGTCTCTGCATTTTTGTCTGTGAGGAAGTCTTCCTCACTATCTTCCCATCCTGTGTTCTGTAAATTTTTTAAAGGATTGCTTCACACCAATCCTCCTTTTAGAGACCCTGCCCCTGCCTGGGGTTTGAATGTTTGCATTGCTCAACTTATGCAAACCCCCTTTGAGCCTATGTCTTCAGCAGAGCTTAAGTACTTGACTTGGAAAACTGTGTTCTTGGTAGCAATTACCTCAGCCAGGCGTATCCGTGAATTGCAAGCCCTGTCAGTGGAACCTGATTTTATCTCATTTCACAGGGATAAGGTGGTCCATAGAACCAGTAAAAGGTTCTTGCTCAAAGTGGTTTCAGACTTCCATTTAAACCAGTCTATGTCTCTCCCTGTTTTCTTCACTGATCATTCTTCCTCAGGAGAGAGGAGGCTACACAGTTTAAATGTTAAAAGAGCCCTTAGTTACTACATAGAGCGTACCAAGGGTCACAGGTTTGACTCCCTCCAGTTGTTCCTGACTTATGGAGAAGTGGGGAAGGGCAAGCCTGCCACCAAAAGATCTATTGCCAGGTGGATTGTGTCTTGTGTACAATTCTGCTATGAAAAGCTAGGAAAAACTCCACCCTCAGGCCTGAGTACTCATTCCACAAGAGATACAGCTGCTGCCAGGGATATCCCTCTCTTAGAAATTTGTCAAGCAGCCACCTGGAAAACAGTCCATACCTTTACCAAGCATTACTCTCTGGATATCCAGGCTAGGAGTGATGCTCGGTTTGGCACAGCGGTACTTCAGAGCCTATTTCCAAAGTAGGTTCTGTCCCTTCTCTTTGGAGGTACTGCTTGGTAGTCTGCAATTGTCAGAATACAGTAAGACTTCATGTTGTTTGAAGAAAAAATTACTCACCTTAGTAATTATGTTTCTTCTAGTTAAGTCTTGCTGTAGTCTGACCTCCCTGCCTCCCCTCTCAGAACCTGTTTTTGGGAAGTGGGTGGGCAGGTGCAGTGTTGCACCCCGGGGTGTTTTTTGCTGCACCCTCCTCCTTTTTGTTCGGGTGCTTATTTATAATTGTTATTTTTAGTATATTGGGTTTTGTTTTTGGGTTTCCTGACTTGAGTCTTCCTTGGGAATCCAAAACCTTTTTCAGCCAGTTGGCTAGTAAGAATTTTTACAATTTCCACATAGAATTTTTAGTTTAGTTGGGCTCGTAAGAATCTGACGGTTTAAGTTCAAAACACTCCAGACAGAGGCTTCAACTGAGCTCGAGCTCAGCATTCTATGCCCTGCATAGAAAGTTAAGTCTTTGTTCTCCAGGGCAGTTCAAAGGTTGGGAATCACTGCAATTGTCAGAATACAGCAAGACTCCATTAGAAGAAACATAATTACTAAGGTGAGTAATTTTTTCTTCTAGGCTCTTCCAGAGTTTGCCTTCATATGTTACCTCTTCACAACCCGGCATGATCTCAGGGTCCACAGTCTTGGTGGCGTTGCCCCTTGGATCCCAGAGCCTTGGCAGAGGCCAGGCACATGCCCTTATGTGCCCCCCGACCATCCCTGTGCAGCCACCCTCCCTTCTCCAGGGCCGTGTGGGTCCTATGGGACCGTTAACTTGGGAGACGTTCAAAGCTACTGTGGTGGCCTTCCCTTCTTACGTCATGGCCATGGACGAACAGGTTTTCCACCTGTCCCCCCACCCCCACCACAGGAGTCTTCCGAACATTCGAGCTCCACTTCCTCCTCGACTTCCTGTCCTGAGGAAGAGGAACCTTCTGTCCACCTTTCCTCTGACGCTGATTTCACTGAATATCAGCGGTTCCTTTCGAGGCTGGTTTCATAGCTTCATATCTCCTACATTTTCAGGGACAATACCAAGTGGCAGATGCGTGCATTCCTCAGTGAATTCAACGCTCGCCACCTCATGGTGCCTTCCTAGCCGATCCCCTTCCTGGAGGCGTCTATCTGCACCTGGCAGTCTCCAGCCGCCCCTTCTCCAGCCCCGACAGACTGCAGGAGACGGTATTGTGCCCCCCATGAAAAAGGTCTCTAGGTTCTCTTTCTCACCCACCTTCGGGTTTGATGTCCCTAGACACTCCTTCTAGGCCTCAGCGCCCGGCGCATGACAGACCCCCGGATCCGGATTCTGCTGAATTTGATCAGTGGGGACAAAGAGTCTTCTCTTCAAGTCGTGTGTTGCTATGCATAGGTTCACATCAGGCACATCACACTGCCTATAACAGTCATCTGTGGTTGATGCTAGCGCAGGTTCTAGCATCCATGCCTGATACAGAGCAGTCAAGACAAGCCATTGCCCTCTCTCTGCACAGGGTCTGGAGCTTGCAAGGCACCAAGCGAGGGCATCTTACGACGCCAATGAGGTGGCTTCCACACTAGCAGGGACAGCGATCTGCAATAGGCAGATGGCATGGCTTTGTCTGTCCAGACTCTCACCCATTGCCCAGCATAGGATGACTGCCTCTGCATTCTGGGGGACCCGCCTGTTCTCCCGCAGGGTGAGGAGGATTCTTCAGGAGTGCCCTCCATGCCCCTGGCCACGGGGGACATCCCCTCACCCTCAGCAACCTTAGACTGCCTCAGTCTGTTGGTTAGGGTCTCCCCCTCCTGCTTTCCACCAGTAGGAGGCTGAGGGATCTGTTCCCTTAGGGCCAAAATTCAGGTCCCCTTCGGGGGGCTTGGTACTCACCCAGCAGTAATGAATGGTGAAGACTGACAAGGGAAGATATGGAAATTTACGAACCTACCATAATTGTTGATTTTCTCGTGTATCTTCATCATTCATTACTGAATCCCTCTCACCTTCCCCTCCTGGGCCTCATTTCTTGGGCATCTCTCCCACCCTGCTCGTCCTCCTCCTCCTCCCCCCCTCACTTCGGGGGGGTCTTTCATCCTCTGGTTCCTTGGGACCTTCTGTTCTTCTTTAAAATCATTAACAGGATTCGAGTAGGAAGTGGGCGAGCGAAACTTCGTCCTTTCATCTGAGGGAACTCTTTCTGATTTCCTGGAAGGGTCTGCCTTTGGGAACTTCTCGGGCCAGATTAGCTCAATCTCTGGGTATCAGGGTTAGTCTCTTAAACAGTCTTCTAACCCTCAGTCTTCGGACTTATCTGATGTCCCATTATTTCTGACAACGTCAGACCAGGGGTAGTCTCGTCTGTTCTAGCCCAATTCAGAAACTTACGTTTTGGTCTGGTAATCTGGTCCATTAGCCTTACCTTCTCAAGGGAGTCAGAAGGAGCTCCTTCTCTATCTCTGTCCATCCTGACAAGAGGTTGCCCTCTCTTAGGGCTCTCCAATGCTAGCACATATTTGTGTGGTACAGGGCTCTCTTTCCCTTGCCTAGTTGGGGGCTCTCCTTCTTCGGAACAGAGTTTTCCTTGGCATTCTGTGAGTTCTCAGCTTGAGTGAAGGGTTTTAGGATAGCGGGATGTGTAGGAAAATCTGCCTCTATCATTTTAAGCTGCCTAGTAGGTTCATTCTAACCATCTGGACCAGTTTTATCTAAGGGATCCTTGCTCCCTGCTCAAGTTCCGAACTGATAAGCTTCAAGCCAGTTTCACTCTGAATTGTGGCAGTATTTTCCCTCCGCCCTATATCCTCTTCTCTCTCTTTTTCCCTTTCCCTCTTTCTTCCTTTCTCTTGTCTGTTCCTCCCTCAGAGCTGGCCAAGGAAGGAGGCCCTCCTGTCCCTTAGGGTAGAAACATAGAATCTGACAGCAGATAAGGACCGCTTGGCCCACCTAGTCTGCCCATTTTCCTACCTAACAGATAAGCTGCAGATCCTAGTTAACCAACAGCTTACTTCCTCCTACCCCCCACTAGGACTGCCTTATGCCTGTCCCATGCATTCTTGAATTCCCCCACTGTTCTTGACTCCACAACCTCCTCAGGGAGGCTGTTCCATGCATCCACAACCCTCTCTGTGAAAAAATACTTCCTCACATTACCTCTGAGCCGTCCCCCCTCTATCTTCAAATTGTGCCCCTTGTTCTTGCACATCTCTTTTTCTGAAAGATGCTACCCTCTTGGACTTTGTTGATTCCCTTGAGGTACTTGAAAGTTTCTATCATGTCCCTCTCTCCCTTCTTTCCTCAAGGGTATACATATTAAGCTCCTTTAGTCTTTCTTCTTATGTCTTCTGGTGCAGACCCTGCACCATTTTGTTGCTCCTCCTGGACAGCCTCCACTCTGTCTATATCTTTGATGGAGATGGGGTCTCCAGAACTGCACACAGTACTCCAGATGGGGTCTCACCAACTGTCTGTACAGAGGGATAACAACTTCCTGTTTTCTATTGATGCCTCTTCCTATGCATCCCAGTATCCCCCAGCCTTCCTTACTGCCTTCTCACATTGCTTGCCCACCTTTGGGTCATCTGACATAATTACCCCCAGGTCCTTTCCATTTTACTGTTGTCAGTATCTCACCCCCATTGTGTACGCTTCCCTGGGTTTTGTTTCCCATGTGCATTATCTTGCACTTCTTTGCATTGAATCTGAGCTGCCATACATTTGACCATTCCTCCAACCTTGCCAAGTCCCTTCTCATCCTTTCCACTCCATCTTGTGTATCAACCCTGTTGCAGATCTTTGTGTCATCTGCAAAGAGACATACTTTCCTTCCAGTTCCTCTGCAATGTCAGCTTATAAAGACATTGAAGAGGACCGTCCTAATACTGAACCCTCATGTAATTCCTCACTACTAACCCCTTTTTTCAGAGTGGACTCCATTTACTATTACCTCTGTGTCCTATTCTCCAGCCATTCTTTACCCAGGCTGTCATCTTGGGACCCACTCCCAGGCTGGCTAACTTGTATATTAATCTTTGTGTGGGACTGTGTCAAATGCCTTGCTAAAGTCTAGGTAGGCCATGTCCACAGCCCTCCTGATCAACTACTTTGGTCACCCAGTCAAAGAAATCTATCAGATTTGTCTGGCATGACCTTCCCGCTGTGAATCCATGCTGCCTTGGGTCCTGTGCCCCTCTGGCCTCTAGATACTCAACAATTCTTTCCTTCAGAAGTGATTCCATCATTTTCCCTACCACTGAGGTTAAACTAACAGGTCTGTAGTTTCCTGCTTCTGCCTTGCTCCCAGTTTTGTGAAGGGGAATCACATCTGCCCTCCTCCAGTCCTCGGGTACCACCCCATCCTCCCATGATTTGTTAAAGAGGGTAGTCAGTGGTGTCACTAGTTCTACCTTTAGTTCTTTTAGAATTCTGGGATGAATCCCATCAGGCCCCATTGCTTTGTCCACCTTCAGTTTTAAGAGTTCTTTCAGAACCCTTTCTTCTGTAAATGGGCTGGTATCAACTTCTGTATCCAGAGTGTTTCTACTGTTTGTTTTAGGTACGTCCCCCTCTTCCTTTGTAAATACTGAGCAAAAATATTTGTTTAGTATCTCTGCCTTTTCACAGTCACCCTCTGCCCACCCTCCTCCCTTTACTAAGCCTCACTATCCCTCCCTTGGTCTTACTTCGCTCCCTGATGTACCTATAAAAGGTTTTATCTCCCTTCTTAACTGAGTTGGCTATCTTTTCCTCGGTTTGGGCCTTTGCTGTTCTGACTGCCTTCCCAGCTTCCTTTGCTTTAACTGATACAGTTCTCTGTCCTGTTCCTTCTGTGATTCCTTGTACTTCCTGAATGCTTTCTTTTTCTCTTGAACCTTCACTGCCACTTCCTTTGAGAACCATAGTGGTTTCTTACCTCGTTTCGTTTTGTTTATTTGCTTTACACAAAGGCTTGTTACATCTGTGATGGCAGTTTTTATTATTCCCCATTGTTCTTCCACCCCTCCTTCCTGCCCATTTGCTAGTGCATTCCTTTGGCACTCACCCATTTTGACAAAGTCAGCCTCCTAAAATCCAGTACCTTTGTCTTTGTATGGCTGACTCTATTGCTGTGTTTATTGTGAACCATACTGTTTGATGGTCGCTAGTTCCCAGATGGCTACCCACTTCTACATCTGTGATCCTCTCTTCATCTCCATTTGAGAGAACCAGGTCTAAGATTGTTCCCTCTCAGTGGGCTCCAATACTAGTTGTCTAAGGCATGCCCCCTGTAGGGCATCTAGAATAACCCAACTCTTAGAAGTGGCTGCTGCAACTGCACTCCAGTTAACATCTGGCATATTCAGATCACCCATCAGCAATATCTCCCCTTTTTCTGCCATACTAAGTATACTTTCTATCATTTTCTTGTCCATTTCCTTCCCCTGAGAAGGGGGTCTGTATACAACCCCTATGCGGATTGTGGTGCCATTGCCGGTCTCCAAATTTACCCACAGTGCTTCTTCTCCTCCCTGTTTACCCTTTTGTTCTGTTGCTTTGATTCCTTCCCTTATGTAAGAGCTACTCCTCCTCTTTTACCCTCCCTGTCCCTCCTGTAGATAGTGTATCCTGGTATGTTTACATCCCAGTCATGGTTTTGTGTGTACCATGTTTCTGTGACTGCCACGATATCCAGATGTTCCTCCTCCATCAAGGCCACTAATTCAGGAAGCTTGTTACTCAGACTACGGGCATTGGTACTCATTGCTTTCCATTTTTTGATGGCTTTACTTTCTGTTGCAGCATCCCCCACTGACCTTTCTACTTCTGTCTTTTTCCCATTTAGTACCCTGTTTTGTAGGGAGAGGCTGGGATTTTTCTGCTGCTTATCAGTGCCTCCCCCTTGACTAGTTTAAAAGCTTGCCAATGAAGCATTTAAACCGATTGCTCAAAAGACTTGTTCCCTTCCTGGACAGATGCAGACCATCCTGCCAGTATAGGCTGGTGTCCCTCCAGGTAGAACCCCAGTCCCCAATGAAGCCAAACCCCTGTGCTCCACACCATTTTTTCAACCACTCATTAAACTGCATGGTGCAAAGTACCCTTGCCTCACTCATGCCATTTACAGGCAGCACCTCTGAGAAGGATACTGTGTGTGCTACTTGTCTTAGGCCTCTCCCCAGTTCTACAAAGTCCTTCTGCACTGCTCTAAGCTCATGTTGAGCCAAGTCATTTGTCCCTAGGTGGACAATGACATCCAGCTCAGACCCGTGCAGCTGTTCTCATGATCCTGAGGATGCACTTCCTGTCCCTACAAGCCATGGCACCAGGCAGGCACTTTACTTCAGTTTTCCTGCTCCCCCAGTTCTATCCCCTAATAATTGAGTCCCCACCAGGAACTGCTTCCTTTCCTTGTGGCATCCTCTGCCTCCTTCCGTGGGCCTCCCTTGTGACAGGTGTCCTCAGCCTCCTTAATCTCCTCCGTGGTGATCCATAGGGGAGCTGTGCTCCCCAGAATGGTGTTATGGATTGTGGAGTGAACAACTGACTGGGTGTGCCTCTGTTCCACCCTTCTCACCCTCCCTGAACCCACAGTGGTCCAACTGCTGTGCTTTTGCAACCTCTGAGGTAGTGGTGGTGGCTCTGGTGCTCCCTGGATGGGGGTTCCTTCCTACCATCCAGTCTGGCCTGGGTGAAGGTTTTCTTACTGCTGTCCAGTGTGGCCTGAAGACGGCAACTTCTTCCCTCAGGGCAGAGTTGTCTGCAAATAGGCAGCATCTCAGCCTCAGAAAGACTCCGGAAGACTGCTGCCCTACAGCCATTACATTGCACTACTCCCCACATGACTATGTACTTTTTTTTGGCGTGTGTAAGCTGTGAGTGATTGGTTTGTTATATAGAAATATATATATTATACAATGTATGGCGATATTTTCAGTGCTGTGTGCTAGAGGAGGATATGACATTGATATGCACCTTGCACCTTTGAGGAAATGATGTCGGAACCCCAGGTATAAAGGAACTATTTCCAGGGGGTGGGAGGGTTGGGCCTAAACTGTGCCCCTCACAAAACAATCAGCTAAGAGTTCTGACCCACCGCATGATGAATGCCTTCCTGTCTGCAAGATACTATACACAACAATTTGACAGAAAAACCTGCTAATCAACCAGAGAAAATCCAGACATTCAAGTCAGACACAGGTAAACCTCCCAGCCCCAAAACAGCCTGGTGGTTTGTGCTCTGAAAGTAGTCAGCCCCAAAATAAGTGAGCTGTGCTTTGAACTCTTCCTGCACTGAAAATCTTAAGAATTGTAACAAGACTGTCTTTTCCTGATAATTGTAAATTCCTTATTTCACCTTTCAGTTAGAAGCAGCCTCCACCTGCAGTATATCTGCTACAAAGCAAAGACAATTGAAAGGTTCCCTCCTCTGTTGTGAGCACAACTGCTTTCTTGCAAATCTATGTTCAGTATTGCAGTTCCCAACAAGCGATAGTTTGACTAGGAAAATTAAGTCCAGTGTTGCAGCTTGCAGCCAGAGGTAGCTTCACCTGAAGACTTTGAGGTTATCTGATGAGCCTGCTAAAATTAGTACTTTTATCAAGGTCTGTAAGATTCTTCCAGAGCTATTGGCTGTTAAGTAGCTGTGATGTAAGCTCTTCCTGACACAGTCTGTCTTGGCCTTATAAGGCACTGAGGTAAACAAAGAAAAAACAGTTTTCACCCCCTAGGGACTGTCTGGGTCCAATACACAGCCTGTAACCTGCTCTCAATTCAGGGCTTATGACAAATTCTTAGCCCAGTGAATACTCACAGTATTACAAATATTGCAATGCAAACAGTCAATCACTAACTCCAATCAAGTCAGAAGGGCAGAAACACAGAAAACAGTAAAATGTTAACAATTGTAACAAGTAAAGCAACTCCACCTCCCTCTGTTGATTGAAAGACTGCCTTTTCTGATAATTCTAAGTTGCTTATTTCACCCTTCAGTTAGAAGTATCCTCCACCTGAAGAATATTAACTTTCCTGAGGAATCTGCTTCAAACTAAAGACAATTGTAAATTGTAAAGTTCACCTCCCTCTGTTGTGAGCACTACTCACTTTCTTGCAAATCTTAAGTCCAGTGTTGCAGCTTGCAGCCAGAGGTAGCTTCACCTGAAGACTATGAGGTTATCAGTTGGGTTACTGTTTGTTCTGAAAAAAGTGACCAGAAGCTAAAACAGACAGAAAAGAAAAGAAAAGCATTTAGAGCCTGGAAACAGCCTGAGTCTGAACTCATGATGCTGCCTGGTCCAGACAAACAGATGCCTTCTAATGAAGATTCTAAACAAACAGGGTAGTTCTTCCAGGAAGTGAAGGATCGGACAGCAACAAAAAAATGATTAAACAACACAGCAATTTACAACAGAAAAAGCAACTGGATAAAACGAAGGAAAAAGTGGCACTTAAACAGTGAAACTAAAGGGAAAGTATTAGCACATAGAATAAAAAATCAAGAACATAGAACTGAAATAACTTCCATATATAATGAAAACAATCATATCTAGGTCGAAAATGACAAAACCGTGGACTGTTTTCTTACATTCTATCAGAAGTTGTACAGTTCAGAGTGTAATACTTGTCAGATAGAAGTAGAATAGAACTAGACTATTATAATAAGTTCTGCCTTCATTAACACGGTTGAAAATATAAGTTTAACAGCACCCATATCTCAAAAGGAAAAACATGCAATAATCTCTTTGACTAAAAGAAAATGTCCAGGAAAAGATGGATTCACCCTAGAATCCTATAAAACACTTACGTATACTCTGCTCACACCTTGAGTCTTTATACCAAATTTATAAAAAAAAAAAGGCATTTTGCCACCTTCCTTGAGCAACATATCTATTTCTTTAATACCTAAACCAGGAAAAGACATAATGAGAGTTGAGAATTATAAACCAGTGGAAATACTGAAAAATGAGTATAAAGTATTAGCAAAAATCATAAAAAATCAAATCCTACCATATCTGGAAATATTAATCTAACCAGATCAAGGAGGATTTGTCCCCAGTAGATCAATATTTACAGGTATACATGATATACAATTTATGGCAGAACATATAGAAAGGAAAAATATGTTATTTTGATCACTTTATGCTTGTGGAGCATTCAATATAGTAGAATGGACATACTCATTCTATGTATTATCAAAATGACGTTTACCAACTGAAATAATTAAGTGGATCAAAGCCTTGTATAACAATCCAAAAACCAGAAGTAAAGTTAATAACACATTCACAAAATATCTCAGTCTACATCATGGAATATGACAGTGCTGTCTACTTTCTTCAGTTCTACTTGTGTTTGCCCTTGAAGCACTATTAAATGAGATACATGCAAATGAAAACATTACAGGAGTCAAGCCTCTAGGAGTGGGATCAAAAGACACTGTTACGCTCATGTTAACCACTCCATGGAAAAATCTAAAAGAAGTAAAAATAACCTAACAAACTCTAAAAAGTTTCCGGGTATAAAATTAATGAGAATAAATCTGAAATAATAACAATGAAGCATCAGTTATTAGTAGAAACTCTGGCTATCTTTAATGCAGTACACAAACCAGACAGCATGGACTATGTGGGTATCAAAATAGCAGATTCATTAAAAAATATGTACAATATAAATGTTGTACCTCCTTTGGATGAAATATTTTGTAAATTACAAGTATGGCAAAAATTACCTATGTCAGAGTGGGGTAAAATACAAGTACCTAAAATGTCTGTAATTCCTCTAATGTCATACATGTTTCAAACCATTCTCACCCCAATTCCAGGATCATGGTTTAAAAATATGGTCAGACAAATCAGGAAATATCTTTGGAATAACAACCAACCACACATTACTTGGTCTAAATTATTTTTAGTTAAGGAAAATGTTGGCTAGCCTGTCCTGATCAAAAAAGTTACTATTTTTATTTTATTTATTTGGAAAATGTTTCACCAGGAAAGACAACATGAGCTGTAAACAACTTGCTTCCAGAAGCGTCCTGGGTCTTTTATATACTATAACACATTTAAAATTAAAACAGTTTTACATTGGGCATACATTGACAAAACAAACCTCTTTTGGGGAAGATATTACCTATTGGATGACAAGCCAACAAAATGTATATCAATAAAAACAATTTGATTTGCCACTACATCATACAATAAAAATAAAAGCATTATTATACATAATTAGGGAACAATAACAAAACATTTCTTAAAACAAAATGGGAGACAAAAACATTTATGAGTAATACTTCACAGGACAATCCAAATTACAAGATAAATGAAAAACCGCTGTACTTCAGAACCTGGGAAAAATAGCTATAAAGAGATGGCCTGATTTGTTGTCAGATGGCAAAATTATTACATGAGAAGAATGCAAACAAAAAGATAAATGAAGTCAGACAGATTTTTTTAAATATATGCAAATTAAAAGTCTCTTCTCCAATGATTTCTCTCAGTGGAAAAAAGTCCCCAGTATACCTAATTTAGAAAATAAAAATTTTAAAATGGTTAATATAAAAAAGTGGTCTGTTTGCATGGTTAATGAGTAATGAAAAAACTAATGAGAAAAAAGATATGTATATAAAAAAACTCAAAAGAGATGGACAGAAGAGACAGAACAGGACATCACAGACATTCAATGGGAAAATATGTTGTACTCAAATATGTACAAATCAATAAGGGATAACACAATACAATATAAAATTATAAATAGGGCATATTATACTCCCTTAAGATTAAAAAAAGATGAAGGTATCAAAGTCAGACTGTTGGCTTTGTCGCTGTAACAATGCAAACATGGTACTCTCCTTTTGGGAATATTCCGTGATTTTCAAATGGCAAGTTATTATTAAATTTTGTACAGTTTAAATATAAATTTGGACAAACTTACATTCAAGCACATTATTTTAGATCAGATAGGTAATGTTAGCTATTTGAAGGATGAAATAAAAGTAATTAAGGCCACCACCATGGTTGGTAAAAAACATATTTTAAAGTATTGAAGAAAACAGATTAAAAGAAAGTTCCTTGCATTGAATGGAAGCAACTTTTTATGACCCAGTTGTACAATATAGATTTTTTTTGATGCAGTCGATAAGTCTTGGCATATACTGTATATAATTTACCAAGCAAAGACTGGAAAAGAGAAAACATTTTACTTCTATGATCTAGCGTTATGGAAAACCTATTTATTGTATTTATGTCACAACTGTATTTACGTACAAGGTTCCCCGATATTTATATACTGGATTCAATAAATGTACTGTTTTGTACTTTGATACTTTTCACCATTAACTGTATAATGTCTCATATCCTCTTTCAATTAAAAAAAAAGTATCAGGCAACAACAACAAAAATAAAACGAAACCCTACTTCTAATGTTTTGGACAGGAAGAGTATTGTTTTGAAGATGATAGGGAACCTGTCCATCCTAATGTCATTGGACACGAGGAGACGGTTTTCACTACCCAAGGTTTTAGATGATTTTTTATCACGGTTCACATTCCTTCAATGAATGGTTGCTATTGGGAAAGTTCAAATTATAGAGACTGAGACAAATGTTTGAGAGTCTGAATTTTTTAAAAGGCCAAGTTTAACATCTAAAAAAAAACGTTAGTGTGCCCATACATGATATCTTTAAGAGACTAAGTCAGAAAATCTTGCACTTCCCTGCATCAGTCACACCAGCTGGCAAGGAAATTGTCAAATCATATATGGCAACCAGACAAAGGTCAGAGTACTTACAGTTTATGTGCACCCTCATACAGAAACACTGCTACATGCTACTGCATGTGAGAAGGCTAAGACAAGCTTTTTAGCAACTCTACTTGATAACGATTCTAGAAAAATTAACGCTGTAGGCAAGAAATCCTATGCTTTCTCTACTTTACTTACTGTATGAGAGAAACTGTATTCCTTAGCTACACAACCTAATAATAAGAGGCAATTTGAAGATTGTCATGCCTTTTTGTAACAGACTGCCAACTAGAAGGCAGACATGTCAACACGTAAAGTCAGGTTTAGATGAAGCCAAACAACAATTACACATAGCTGTGGACTTAAATGACATAGCAATTAGGTCCCTTGCTAATATTGTTTCTGTTGGGGATACAGTATACGTGATTATGAACCACTGAACTATCTGTTGACCTCCAAAATAAGCCAATAGTTTTCCCATTTGAAAATACTGTATCTTGTTTTTTTGATGATCCAGCAGAAACGTATATGAACAAGTGAATAAAAATAAAATCACTTTTAAAAACATAGTACAGAAAAAAAATCCAGCAGGTACTACAGACCATATGAGACATGAGAACAGGGTTCTATAAAAGCAATACACATAGGGCTGAATATTCAGAAATGCGCCAAAGGTCGGCGCAACCCCGGCGCAGCGCAACTCAACTGTGCCATGCCACAGTGACTGCGATATTCAATGGTTGCGCACAGCGACATGCGCAAGCGCAACACAGCTGAATACCGCAGGGATGTGCTATGGCACAGCCAGAGGTGCGGCAGGGAGCAACCCGACCAGCACCATTGCTCAACCAGAGATGCACAAGGGAACAACGGAAGATGCGCCAAGGCACTGAAGGACCAGCACTAGGCACAGCTAGGAGCAAGGCAGGGGGGGCGGAGACAGCGCAAGGGAGACAGTGGAGCCCAGCCAGGAACAGTGGCAGGGATGCACAGCGGTGGGTCACAGGTGACCACTGCCCGCAGGGCGCACACAGGCAGCCGGCCCCCCCCAACCCCTCAGCACCAGGGCAGTGGATGCAGAGAACAGGCAGCACCATCGGCCAAGGGTGAGCTGCCACCGGCCCCCCCTGCTGGACGGCATTCTATGCGCAATGCCGTGACATGCACAGTGCACCACCCACATTACGCATGCGCCATGGCTTGTGCTACCACCTGTTGCGCACTGTGTGCTAGGAGCACTATAGGAGCCATAGCGCCTAATGCGCCATGGACCCTATAGCGCCCAGGCACTATAGGGCCCATGGCACTAAAGTGCTATTAGGCCTATGGCGCTCAGGTGCTATAGGGCCCATGACGCTCAGGCGCTATAGGGCCCAAAGCACATGGTGCACTATAGGCCCTATTGCACACTATGCTATGTGGGCCCTATAGCACCCATGTGCACTTTGGCGATGTTGACCCTTGACCCCTGCCCTGACCCCAGTTGGGACTCCTGCTGCATGTGCCGGGTGGGCCACGCCCATACCGTGCATACACAGCGATGTGCAATTGGTGGATGCAGCACAACCATCCACGAGGCACGCATCCCACGCACACTGTGCACATGCGCATACTGGGTGCCATTTTGTATCGCCACTCATATAGGCAGCATGGCACAGCATGGGGTGCAACGTGCTCGTAACTGGAGCCAGGTGGAGCTTGTAAACCTTGTAGTACAGGCAGAGCCACATGCTGCAGGCCTGTTTGGGCAGCAGCCCCTGCAGCAGGCTTGGACAGATGTGTGGCAGGCCATAGCTGCTGGCCTGGTCCAGGCCACAGGGGTGTAACACACTGGGAAGCAGTGCTGCCACAGATATGGCGACCTGATGCAAAGGGACCCGGAGCTGCTGAGGACGCTGCAGGCACATGTCTGCAGGGGGGCCGTGCCACAGCCAGGTAAGTAGGCACATGCTACTTCTGTACACAACTGCCTATTGTGGTGTTGGCTGGGCTGCCTGCCATGCAGGAGGCACTGTCATTGTGTGCCCTGGTGGTGTGGAACTGTCAGACACTGGGTGCGTTGCACCACTGCCCTGCGGCTCATGCCCAGCTGGGGCGCACAATGTGCATAGGGGTGGGGGTGGTGGGCTCATGCTATGGCTGTGTTCTGATGTGTGTGCCTGCTGTGTCCACTGTGATATGACCGGCTGGGGGTGCTAGCCCACATGGAGGAGGTGGAGCGGCTGTGGGACCAGCACATGCAGTGCCACAGCGGGCAGGTAGGCACTGTTCTGTTCCTCTACTCCTTATCAGGTAGTCAGCAGGGGTGGGGGTCCGGCCATGGCCACCTGTGCCATGTGCCATGTCAGCTGTGTGCAGCGCACTGTGCAGTGTGTATGCTACTGTGGGGCGGCCATTGCACACGTGTGGCAGCTGTTGGGATGGGTGTGTATCTGACTGCCGCTGGTGCTGCTGTGGAGCTGCTGCAGCATTGTGCCACCTGCCTGCCACTAAGTGGTCGGGTGGCCCTTGGGCGGCGGTGTCCACCGCTGTGCACTGTTGTGGCATGCTGGGGAGTTGGCAGGTGTTAGCCCACCCACTGTGGGTGGTCGGGGTGCCACTCCAGGGGCGTGTGTTCCCACTATCTACTGCGCACAGTGGGAGGGCATGGTGTCTGTGGACATGCACTGATCACCTGTGTATTCCTTTGTCATAGGCATCCAGAGGAGATTGTGACTGCCGTTGTACTGCCGTCTTCTGCGGCAGATAATCTTGATCACCTCCACCATGCTGGAGAGTGCACAGCAGACCAGGAGGATTGTGCTGTGCGACAGGCGGAGATGGAGGCACCAGGCGGCGGCAGGACATGGCCACCCGTAGCGGGACCTGTACCTCCTCCTTGCCGCTGCCTTCCGTTCCCCTACCATCCCCCATCCCACTGTACAGTCCCTGTCTCCTCTCCCCATCCCTCACTCTCCTACCCTGTCCCTCTGGTTTTATTGTAAACAGTTGTTCAATACATATTTCTGCCTTACCTGCCTGTGTCCGTGTCTGCTTTGCAGCTGGCGAGTGGAGACATGCTGCAGTGGCATGGTGGGTGTCTGTGTGGTGTTCCTGTGTCATTGTGTGCCATCCTCAGGAGCCAGGGATCCCTCCACCTGGGGGGGGGTCTGCCCACCCCCCCAGCCCATTGCCCACATCATTCCCACTGCTGTCCCCCTCTTTGGCCTTGATACACGGTCAATGGCCATGTTGTGCAGCATGCAGCACGCCAGGAATAGGCCACAGGCCTTCGAGGAGCTGTACTGTAGGGCACCGCCAGACCTGTCTAGGCAATGGAAATGTGCCTTCAGCATCCCGAACACACGCTCAATGATGTTCCGCATGCTGGTGTGTGCCTCATTGTACTGGTCCTCTTCTGGGGACGACGGGTGCCAGTAGGGGGTGAGCAGTCAGGGCCTGAGTGGGTGGCCGCTGTCACCTGTGTGGCAGATGTATGGTTAGCCTGATGTCCTCTGTCGCTGTGCCCCTTGCCCATCCCTGGTGCTCCCGCCAGCGCACCTGCCCTGCCCGCCCCCCTCCCATGCCCTGCTGTACCCAACTCTCATGGTCTTGCTATACTCACTCACTAGGTGTCCCTTGGGGATATCCCCTCTCTCGAACCTGTGGCACAGTGCTGAGCTGTACCAGATGAAGGTGTCATGTGCGCTTCTAGGGTGTGTGGCACAGACATTGGTAATGCACCCCCTGGCATCGCACACCACCTGCAGGGTTTTAAATAATTGATTAGCATTTTTTTTCTTGGGACTATACTAACTGTACAGAAAGTATTCATATAGATTTTCTCAAAGTGCTGTGTTTGTTAAACACAGTGAGGCAAGAGCTATGCATTTTCACAAAGATTTAGCATTTTTATGAGCAAAACGCTAATCAGTTTTTAGAGTTAAATATATCCCTGACCTGGCAGTTGATACTGGGGTAGCCCTTCCTGTACACATATGCTACCCTCTCTGGGCCAGATGGCATGCGGATGCCCACATGGCAGAAGTTCCTAGCACCAGGCACCAGGGCTACCCTGTGGAACTCCTGCATGGTTGCTGTACGCTCAGCCTGTGTGCTGGGGAATGGATGTAGTTCTCAGCATGTGGCAGCAGGGCATTGAGGAATTGTGTGAGGAGTCGTGGTCGACTGGGTTATGCCTGTGGTGTCCCCTGTTGGTCTCTGGAAGGTGCCCTTGGTGAGCAGACACATGGTGGCTGTCACTTTCATCTCCACTGTCAGGGTGTGGCTCCATCTAGTGGGTGCCTGCATCTCCTCACTGCACAGCTCACAGAGCTGCCTCAGATTTGCCCGGTTCAGGTGATACCGGCCCACAATCTCTGTATCGGTGTGGGTCTCAAAGCTGATGCAGGGCTGGTACCGCCTGTTCCGGGCGTACCGCTGATGGGCCGTTCCACAGCCACGTCCCTCTGCCTCCTTCCTCCTCACACCCCTCATTACAGCCACCATCTGGAAGGCAGAACTGGCCTTGGCCTCTGTTGTCCTGTCTCCCCCGGGACGTCCGGCTACAGTGGACCACTTGCCACCATAGGGCAGTGCCTGTCGCTGTGCCGGGCTCCCTCCTGTGCCACCTGCCCCTGACTTTCAGTTGCCTGTGATCTCTGTCCCATGCCCCTGTGGATGCCTGTGTCACTCCCTTCAGGGTCTGATGGCTCCTTCTCGCTCACTCTCTCGGTCTGTCTCCCTGTCTCTCTCATACACACACTCTCTCTCATTCTGTCTCTCTCTGTCTTGCTCCCCTCTGGTGCAAGTGCTGTCTCCCTGCTTGCTCCATGTTTTGATAGGCTCAAGTCTGCTCGGCGCATCTGGCCATTGCTCCACACTTGCGCCATGGTTCGGGGGTTGACTATCACACTGTGCTGCATATTCATGGGAACGCCCCCTGCCCTTTCGCATACATTCATTACTGTTGTGCACTGGTGCACTGCTACTTGCGCTCCGCAATGGCTCCTGCTGAATATCGCTCCGTGGTGCATTTCCGCAGTTGCGCATGCGCAACTGCTTTGAATATCCAGGCCATAATGTTTTAATCCCCCAGATGTTCTCACAGAAGAAGAGGCATGAGAGAATCTGGTGAGCAGTGTGCTTTAGCATTGCCCCTCCCCCCAGCATAAACAATGGCTAATCCCTGACGAGCATGCCGTGGTCAACGCAAGCTATTTACCATTAAGGGACACCTCTCACTATCTCCAAGAATGGGAAATGTCACAGCAGAAAAATGGATACTAGAAATAGTGTAAAAGATCTACTATCTCTTTTCAGACATTTACAAAATTGAGAACTGAGAAAATTATAAAACTCTTCCACAAGAAGAGATACAGAAGCTAACATTTGAAGTTCAAAAACTGCTGGAGATGAAGGCTTTGGAAAGGGTTCTGGCTACTAAACTGTCTTTTTCTGTATTTTTCCTGATGCTAAAGAATTCTTGGAAGTGGCGATCAGTTTTAAATCTCCTATGTCTGAAAAGGACAGAATAACAGAAAAACACGTCTGAATTGTGTCCCTACAGTTATCCCCTCACTACAGCAGAGAGGTGACTGTGTGCTGTGGATCTGCAGGACGCATACTTCCACATCCTAGTCCGGCCCAGACACAGAAAATATGTAAGTTTCAGAGTAGCCTAGACCCAGTGTCAGTTAATGGCAATGTCCTTTGGCTTGATTTCAGCACCAAGGGTGTTCACAAAATGTTGGTTTATGTTGGGAGCAGCATTCTGCAGGCAAGGGATCTCAGCTTATCTATGCTTAGATGACTGGACTGTGTGTGGGAAAACAAAAGATCAGGCTCAGCCAGTCATAAATCAGATTATGTCACGGATGGAAATGCAGGCTTTCTCCTCATTTTGGAACACTCACATTTAAAACCCACCCAGGACTGTATTTTATAGGGGCCTGAACTAAATACTGTAGAGGGAAGAGCTTATCTATCTCAGGACAAGGCTCAAACCTTAGTTCAGCATGAAGCATCTTTCCAAGTAAGCTCCACAAGAATTGCACAAGACTTCTTAAGACAACTAGGCCTCCAGGCCTCACTACCTCAAAGATGCCATGGGCCATACTTCACTTGAGAGAGGCCCAGTGGTACCTGTGTGAAACTATGGCTCCAGTGACTCAGAGGTTCTCAGTGCAGTTAAGCCTGGTAAAGTCTCTAGCATAGTGGCAGGACAGGCATCTTTTAAGGAGAGGCAGTCCTTTCCTTCAGCCACAGCACTATCTAGTGCTCACCACAGATGCCTCCCTACTAGGATAGGGAGGACACTTACTGGAGAAACAGATTAGCGAGTGGCGTCCATCAGAGAGGTTTGAACATATCACATGTCGTTCCTGAAGTATGTGACAGTGAACACTGTTTAGATGGTGGAGAGTTCAGAAATAGACCTGTCTGTGTCCTGGAACAACAGGAAATTACCTCTGTTTTGTTGCAGGCACCCATCTTTGGCCACAGTCCAAAAGATGCTCTTAACATGTTATGGAGGGACAGACTTCTTTTTGCTTTTCCACCTTTCCCTCTAATTTAGAAAGTACTTCTGAAAATGAAGAGAGAGAGTAACTGCTACCATGATTCTCATAGTTTCAGATTGGCCCAGGCAACCATGGTATTTCCTACTACTGAGAATGTTGCAAAGGTCTCCTCTTCGCCTTCCACATAATTGGTAACTGCTGACAGTTTCCGGGGGCAGAGTAGCTTAACGAGACCTGTAATCTTTACACTTAAAGGCGTGATACCTGACGAGTTGCAGAATTGAAACTATCTCATCAGGTAAAAATGGTTCTTAAGGCAGCAAGAAAATCTTCCACCAGGAAAGCACACCTCTCCAAGTGGAAACAATTTTCATTTTGGCGTAACAGTTAGTTTAGAGATACTAGCAATGCAGACATTGCTTTAATAGTAGAATATCTGCTCTGAGGGTTCATTTGTCTGCAAAGAGTACCTCTAGCTTCATAGTCTTAGACCCAGTTTTTAAAAGGCTCTACTAGGAGTTTGTCTTTCCCATAGAGATGCACTCTTTGATCATATTACCAGTGGTGATGCACCCCCATAGGAGAAAACATTTGGAGCAGACAACACCAACGCACAGTGCCATAACATGAACCAGCACCTGCACTGCACTGTACATAAGACGCAAACCATCCTTCAAACAACGTGAAGTCTTGCTGTATTCTGACATATGCAGTGATGTCCAACCTTTGAACTGCCCCGGAGATGAAAGAGTTAACTTTCCATGCCAGGCATGGAACGCTGAGCTCGAGCTCCGTTGAGACTCTGTCTGTTGTTGTTTGAACTCAAACCGTCAGATTCTTTACTCCGCCTCACTGAACAGTCGCTCCGGAAATTTCTCCTTTGCTCGGTTCAAGTTTCTCGGTTAAAGTGCCGTTTTCCTCGGTTTTCGACCGAATTTAATCCGTTAACCTGTCGGTTCAGTCTCTGTCTGTGGTATCGTGAGTACTAGATAGGTTAATTTTCTTGTTCTTCTGTGTGGAACTTGTAAACGTGGGATCAGTTCGGTTTGAACCGATCAGGTTTGTTCAAAAAAGTTTATTCTACTTTTAGAGTGTGATAACCGGTCCTTATCGGTTCTAAAAAAAACGGATTTCATTACGTTTTTTTCCATGACCCGTAACACGATCAGGAACTGATAAGGCTGTCATGCCTGGCGGATTGCCGAAAAAAGGGTACGTTTTTGTTAGGACTGGCCATGTCTGAGAAACCCAAAAGAAAAACCGGGCCCACTGGGTTTCAACACTGTAGTGTGAGTGGGGAAGCCTTTGCTAAGGCTGACCCCCACACCACCTGTGTTTATTGTCTGGGGTTTGACCACCTCGATTCAGACTGCCAGATTTGCAAGAATTTTCCTGCAGCTACCCTGGAAAAGAGAGTTGGTAGGCTCAGGGAAAGGGAGGCCAAGAAGTCCGCTGACCTGGATGGCCAGCCCGGTTCGGTTCCAACCAAACCAGAAGGAGTGCCCTCTGACCAGGGCGAAACTTCTTCGGGCAAAAGGAGAACCAACTCTGAGGAGTCGGTTCCGGTTAAGAGAAAAAGAAGGGATAAGTCAGCCGGTGCAGATCCACAACTTCTTTCTCCGACCGCTGATGAAATAGCCAAAGCGATCAGGATTGTTCAGTCACTAACCCCGGTTCTGACCGAACCGGCACCATCGGGAAGGGGCTCGGTTCGGTCAGTTCCCCCGGTTCCAGATCATAATTTAGAAGATTTTTATGAACTGGAGGAGGAGGAAGGAGAGTATGAGGATAGTGATGGTGATTACGAAAGTCTGGATGTGCCCATTGACCCGGACATCTCCCCAGACAGACCTTCAGGGTTTCTCCTCCTAGGCTTTCTGAGTCCCTTCCCATTTTATGTTCTACAAAAAGTGGCTGAAACTCTTCAGCTTCCTATGGAAGAAGCTGTAGACCACCAGGAGGAGCCTGACTATGTTGAGATGATGGATATCCCAGAGTCCAGGAGGCTGTCTATTCCCCTTCATAAGTCCTTTGGGAAACAGACAATAAAAATTTTAAAGACTCCCAATTCCATACCTCCTGTGGACAAGAGAATGGACAAGAGGTATACTCTCTCAGGCTCAGATACGGAGTTCCTTACCCAGCAATGTAGCCATGTTGGGGTAGTGCAGGCTGCTGCCTGTGATAAGGCAAATATACCCTTGGCTTCACACCCCCCAGATAAGGACTCCAGGAGGATTGATGCCATGGCAAAGAAACAGTACATGGCAGCATCCTTGAGACTCAGGCAGGCTAATTATATGGTCTATACAGCTAGATATCAGAAATTCAGATGGTACACAGATGGGACACTGTAATGGCCTTAGCTAAACAGGTCCCTGGCCAGCTTGCCAAGGAGCTGGAGCAGGTGGCTGCAGATGGTATTGAGGCATCCAAGGTGCAATTCCATGCTGCAGTGGACTCCAATGATGTTTCATCTAGAGTCATGGCTACATCTGTGGCCTTTCGTAGGATGGCTTGGCTCAGATGTACTAGCCTGTCTCAGGATACCCAGACTAAGGCCATGGATTTTCCTGTTGTGGGTAATTCTCTGTTTGGGGAGCAAACAGAGAACTACGTGAAGAAAATGGATGAATACATGACCACCTATAGGAGTGCTCAGGCCAAGGAAAGGCAAGCCACTCCCCAGAGGCAGCATTCCAGGGGCAGGGGCAGGCCTTTTCATAGGCCTTTCTACCAAGCCCAGGCCTCCTCTTCTGCTTATGCTCATAGGGGGTTCTTCAGAGGGAGAGGCAGATGGGGTACAAGCAGGCCTGCTTCCCCCTCAGCCTAAAGCCCCTGCCAAACAGGCACCCTGATGGGTTTGCCAGGGCCGATTCTCCACCACCTGTAGGGGGCAGGCTAGCTTACTTTGTTCAGGACTGGATGTCTTTAACATCAGACAAATGGGTCCTGGAAGTAGTAAGCCAGAGACTGGTTCTCAGCTTCAAAAAATTTCCAAAGATGAGAACCAGATCCTTTCCACCTGCAAGTCCTTCAGAGGCACTTGCCCTAGAGGCAGAGGTCTTTCCTCTGGGAGCCATAGAGAAGGTTCCACCCCACACAAGGGAAAAGGATTGTACTCCAGGTACTTCCTAACCCCAAAAAGACAGGAGAATGGCGGCCCATCCTGGATCTCAGATATTTAAGCAAGCACCTTTTAAAGCCAAAGTTCAAAATGGTGACTCTGGGAATAATTCTACCCTCTCTAAGGCCAGGGGACTGGCTAGTCTCCCTGGACCTCAAGGATGCTTATTTCCATATTCTCATCAGAAGCTCCCACTGAAAGTACCTCAGGTTCGAGCTGCCCTCAGGCCATTACCAATTCAGAGCAATGCCCTTCGGCCTAACTTCTGCTCCAAGGGTGTTCACAAAATGCCTGGCAGTAGTGGTTACCTTCCTAAGGAGAAAAAAGATCTCCATCTTTCCATACCTGGACGACTGGCTCATAGTAGGCCAGTCTCCAGACCAAGTCAAGTCACACCTACAGATAACTCAGCAACTGCTCACTTCTCTAGGTTTCCTTCTGAATCTTTCAAAGTCAGTTCTAGAGCCTGTACATCTCCTCACCTTCATAGGGGCAGAGCTAGATACAGTAAAGGCAAGAGCCTTCCTTCCCCTGGACAGGGCAAGGACCCTTATCTCACTGGCCTCTTCATTCACCCTTCAGGTGTCTCGACCAGCAAGGCATTTTCTGCAGCTCCTGGGACACGTGGCTGCCTCTACAGCAGTGGTCCAGGGAGCAAGATTTCAAATGAGGGACATTCAGTTCCACTTGAGAGCCTTCTGGTCTCAGAAAAAGGATCCTCTGACCAAAATAATCCCAGTGACTCGAACCCTGACCCAGGCGTTACAGTGGTGGCAGGATCAGGACAATCTAAGACAGGGAGTTCCTTTTGTCACTCAGTCTCATTCTCTAATCCTTACTACAGATGCCTCCCTCTTGGGGTGGGGAGCCCACTTGGGGGACCTGACCACCCAAGGGGTTGTGGTCTCCTCAGGAATCTCTGCTTCACATCAATCTATTAGAACTCAGAGCAGTGTTTCTAGCACTTCAAGCTTTTTCCAAGTCTGTTCAGAACAAAGTAGTTCAGATCAGGACAGACAGTGCCACCACAATGTGGTATATCAACAAGCAAGGGGGCACTCGGTCTATGGCCTTGTGCACAGAGGCAATGAAGTTGTGGTTTCTGGCCTATTCCCTGAACGCCTCTCTTACAGCAGTGCATCTCCCAGGGAAGGACAATGTCCTGGCAGATGCTCTCAGCAGGATATCTCAGGGCCATCACGAATGGTCCCTGGATCCCCTGATTTTGAAGGTGATCTTCTCCAGATGGGGCACCCCACAGATAGATCTTTTTGCAGCCCCAGACAATCACCAACTTCCCCTTTTTTGCTGCAGGCCCTCAGTGTTGGGCTCAGTCCCCCTGGATGCCCTAGTTCTCACTGGGGAAGTTCCTGTATCTCCCCACCCCTCCTGTTCAAGGTGCTAGTCAAAATCAGGTCTCAACCCTGCAAGGTGATTCTGATTGCTCCAGACTGGGCCAGACAGCTCTGGTACCCTCTTTTGTTGTCCTTAGCAGTCCACCTTCCCCTGTCTCTTCCCAGGAATTACAACCTGTTAACATGTGCACAGGGGAGGGTTTGGTATCCGAATCTCAAATCTCTCAATCTCAAGGCCTGGCTCTTGAAGAGTTAGAGTTTGCTGATTTGCACCTCTCTCAAGGTGTTCTGAATATCTTAAAGGCTTCTCGAAAGCCTTCCACCAGAAGCACTTACAATTCCAAGTGGAAAAGATTTACTATATGGTGCTCTGGGAAGCATATTTTTCCAGAGTCTGCTGGCCTGCCCACAGTCCTTGACTATATGGTTCATCTTAATAGCTTGGGACTCAGACCAGCTACATTAAGAGTGCATCTGGCAGCTGTCTCTGCCTTCCTCTCAGCAGGCAAGCACTCTTCCCTTTCAGCTCATCCTGTATTTTCAAAATTTTTCAAGGGATTGCTGCATACCAATCCTCCCTTCAGGGGCCCTGCCCCTGCTTGGGACCTTAATGTTTGCATTGCTCAGCTTATGCAACCCCTTTTGAGCCTTTGTCCTCAGCAGAGCTTAAGTATTTGACTTGGAAAACTGCTTTCTTGGTGGCCATCACTTCTGCCAGACGCATAAGTGAGTTACAGGCCCTGTCAGTGGAGCCTGATTTTATCTCTTTCCATAGAGATAAGGTGGTCCTCAGGACTAATAGGAAGTTTTTGCCTAAGGTGGTTTCAGATTTCCACCTTAACCAGTCTATGTCTCTTCCTGTTTTCTTCACTGACCATTCCTCCTCTGGGGAGAGGAGGCTGCACAGTTTGAATGTGAAAAGGGCCCTTAGCTACTAAATAGAGCGCACCAAGGGTCACAGGTTTGACTCCCTCCAGCTGTTCCTCACTTATGGTGAGGTTGGTAAGGGAAAACCTGTCACTAAGAGATCTGTTGCCAGGTGGATTATCTCTTGCATTCAATTCTGCTATGAAAAACTAGGTAGGATCCCACCCTCAGGCCTGAGGGCTCACTCTACCAGAGGTACAGCTGCTTCTCTGGCTGCTGCCAGGGATATTCCTATCTTAGAGATTTATCAAGCAGCCACCTGGAAAACAGTACACACTGTTACCAAGCATTACTCTCTGGATATCCGGGCTAGGAGTGATGCTCGGTTTGTCACAGCAGTGCTTCAGAGCCTATTTCAAAGTAGGTTCTGTCCTCCTCCTTGAGGTACTGCTTGGTAGTTCAGATATGTCAGGAATACAGCAAGACTTCATGTTGTTTGAAGAAAAAATTACTCACCTTAGTAATGTTGTTTCTTCTAATGGAGTCTTGCTGTATTCTGACCTCCCCCGCCTCCCCTCTCAGAACCTGGTTTTTGGGATGTGGGTGGGCAGCAGCAGTGTTGGCACTCGAGAGGTGCCCCACCCCTTCTTTTCTCACCCCTTTAGTTTGGGTGTGTGGGTGTTGTGTTTTGTTTTATTTTTTGGGTTTCCTGACTTGAGTCTTTGTTTTGGGACCAAAAAATCTCTTTATTATATTTAGTAGCCAGTTGGCTAGTGTAAGTTTACAGTTTCCACACAGGACACCCAGTGAGTATAGCTTGTAAAGATCTGACGGTTGAGTTCAAAGAGCAACAGACAGAGTCTCAACAGAGCTCGAGCTCAGCGTTCCATGCCTGGCATGGAAAATTAACTCTTTCATCTCCGGGGCAGTTCAAAGGTTGGACATCACTGCATATGTCAGAATACAGCAAGACTCCATTAGAAGAAACAACATTACTAAGGCGAGTAATTTTTTCTTCTGCCTCAGTTCCTTTTTCTTGCTGTTGAGAGCACTTGCTTCATGGGAGAACAACTTTGGCTTTGGCTGCACAGACCTCATCGTCTGCTGGTAATACTTTGTCATGGAGTTCAGCATCAGCGCTACATATTTCAGTCACTATACCTAGCAATTGCCCCTTGTCTTGGTTTTTCGAATGCAGCAAGATCGCCAGGATTCTTCATTCAGTTTGCCTAGCTTGCCTTGGCCCAGATCGTGATCCATGCCATTGATGTTTCTGCAGTCATCTAACACAACAAACTCTTTAAGACTCTGGTGCTCAGCTGGGGAAAGTCTTATGTCCCCTTTTGCTGTCCTAAAAAGGAATGGTTACTCATCTCCTCAGCCTGCCTTGGACCCTCAAACCAGTACAATGGAGCTTCTTGACACTGTATGAATTCCTCATCAGGAAACTTTGGTCCTGTCATACTACAAGAGCTCTCCCTTATCCTGTCTTGGGTTGTGATGAAGGAGTCTGTACAAGCTTTGCCTGAATAAACTTTGACGTTTTCTAGGTACTTGCAGTATGCAATGCCAGGTTGCTTGGAGGTCATGGGCCCTCCTTCTTGGGGCTACTTGCACATCAGTGCTTAGTACCCTCATCTCTCCACTCCTTGGGGCAGTCCAGTATGCCACCATCATTATCATTCTCTTCATTACCAACATAATCCATAGCATAATCCTCAATACTGACTGGTATGTCCTCAGTGCTAATAGGGCTAAGGTAGTCTCGGCCCACTCTACAAGGCCAAGTAACTTCTCTGTGGCACTGTCTACTAGTTCTCTGTCACTGCACCAGTCTGTCCCAGTTTCAGTGCTGATGTCTGGTCACCTACTGATTTGATGTTGGTCTCAGTAGCTGTAGGCTAGGCAGCACCCCTGATTTTACTACAACATTATTCAGCTCACTTTCTAGGGTTCCTCATTATTGGTGTTGTCTGTTTCCAAGCTTATAGTTCCCTATGCCACCTACTTCAGAGGAATCCTCTACACCAATCCTCATGATAGCACCAAGACATGTTCCTTCTTCCTCCGAAGCAGTCTTGGTATTCTCACCTGACTATGCATCATAGATCTTCTGTCTTTCTAATTGATTAACAGTTCCATGACTGGTTGACAGTAGTTAGGGGTTGGTTCAGGGACACTGAACTACGTGTGGCTATCCATCTTGTCCTTTCTCAAGAAAATACAATGTCCTCTTTGGAAGGGGTAGGTAGGTCACTTTATACCCCTTCATCTGCTATGGAATATCCTCTTATTTAGAAACTCCTTCTGGAGATGGTTTCAGACCCCACATACTGTAAGCAAAGCTTCACTTTCTGAATGTTCCCATACCCTATTACCATTTTGCCACCACCCCAGGTGCTTGACAGTGCTACTCTGGCCATGTGATGATGTCCTTTGATGACTCCAGCTGTCCTCTTTGGGATCAGATTGCATTACTTCTTCTCTCTGGATTTCCAGTCCCACTGGATACAGCGACAGATGGCATCCAGCATCTCTCATTCCTGACTAGAATCCATGCTGTCTCAGTCTTTGCTTTGATACTCCTTTAAAAGCCATGCTTTTGGATGTCTTGGGTCATAAAGTATGTGCCGGGGCTACAGCTGCCCTACATATTGCTGTTAACCAAGAGACATCACTGAGTATCAGCTTTACTCATGGGAGCAGTTTCATTCCAGAATTCTGCTACTCCCCCAGGAATCAGATGAAGCGCAGCAATCCCTGTTTGACTTTGCAGCGAGAGGTGCAGGTGCTAACTGACATCTACTCATGTCTTCTAGTAGTGTCTCAGACGTGGCAGCTTTCTTGGCAGCCAAGGCTGTCTGCATTTGACAGCACACATGGTTATGCTTAACCCGTCTGGATGCTTTAGCCCAGCACAAGTACCTCAACAACTCTTTACAGAAGCCCAGGTTGTTCACCCAGCATCCCAGCATAGTTGACATCCCCAATGCAGTCTCCAGACATGGTGTCTGCATCTCCCAACAGATTTCTAAGGGTTTGTAGAACCAAATACTTACCAAACCCTAGGAGCAGTGGGACATTCTCATCAATTCTTGTCCCTAAGACCTAATCATCTGGTGGACGTGTTTTTTCAGACCTCTTTCAGATTTTGTTTCCTTAGAATACTGGATGGATTAATTTTGCAATGTTTCTGTAGTGTCCTTCTTTTCTTCCACCTGGAAGCTTTAGGGTACTACTATTTGCTCAACCAAAAGTGTGGTTTTGTGGAGAAGACTGACTCGTAGAAAATAGGAAAGCTGCTTACCATAATTCTTGATCGTCCAGACTGTCTTCTCCGTAGAGCTACACTTGACCCTCCCTCCTTTTCCCACCTGTGTTGGGTAAAGGTACACTGGATCTATCTGTTTAAAAACTGGACTGTGAAGTAACAGTCAGATCTACCAAGAATCAGTCTTCACCGTTGATTCCCACTTATAGCTCTGGGCTAGAGGCAGTGGGATCCCGAGGAAGCAAGCTTTTACCAGCGGGCTGGCCATAGCTACTGGGCATGGTGACTGTGCACCCCCCCATGTGGTTTCACATGACTGCCAATAACTGTTGCCAGCTCTCTCACTAACCTCATTTCTGTTCTTCCCACCGTCAAGTGCATATCATGAGAGAGCAGCGCCTCAGCTGGACTCGTAGCTGCTTTTCTCATGCATCACTGCTATTTTAACTTCTTTGTAGTGTGTTTGCTATTTTTCCAAGATGCTGAAGTCCGATGAAAGAGGGACAAAATCATCAAAGGAAAGTCCATTATGTGTCATTGCTCCTGTGAGAAACCAGTGGCTGTTCCAGACTAGCATCAGACCTGCATAGCCTATCTTGGACCAGAGCACGACATGGATGCATCTGACACCAGCTTCTCCATGATTGTTGCACTCTCGAGAACCACATGCTAAAGTGGTTTTGCCTGATACCCTCCTTTAGAAGCTGGTGTTGCATGCATGCATTGTCCAAGCTCAAGTCACTAGGCCTTTCCCCTAGGCCTCTTACTGGGACCTCTGGCTCCGTGGAAGTATGGAGTTCTCCTTGACCACACCACAGTGAGACATCGGAGCCTCCGGAGGTTGGATCTGGTGGACAGTCAACTCCTTCGAGGTGGTTGACTGCAAACCCTCCACAGTCTGCCTCTCCTGAGCAGCGGATGTCCCCGGTGGTGAGGTTGTAACTGTAAGCTTGGTCTACACTGGTAGACATATTGATGTCATCCTCTCACAATGTCTGTACTGTTGTCACTGTTTGCAATAACAACACAGCTGATGGTACTAGGGATGAAGCTATGCCCCTTTCAGACACTGTTTGCGGTGTTAGGAGAGGGACCGGCACCAGGGCTGTTGTCTGTGCTTTTTCTGGTTTGCAGGTTGTCACCATCTGTGGTGTCACTAGAAACACCCAAGATTGCACCACACACAGTGATGGAGGTGGTAACGGCCATGGTGTCAGTCCTGGGCCCAGCACTGGGCGTGGCACTGACAGTGATGTTATCCCTAAGGTCATCTCTGACTCTGGTGTCATTCACGACACCGAGGAGGGTGATGACTCTAGGAGCAACATCAAAGTTGGCCCCGATCACGGTGTCAGGGGTGGTGCCAACCACAGTGACAAGGCTAATGCCAT
This sequence comes from Neoceratodus forsteri, assembly GCA_016271365.2. Taxonomy (NCBI): domain Eukaryota; kingdom Metazoa; phylum Chordata; order Ceratodontiformes; family Ceratodontidae; genus Neoceratodus; species Neoceratodus forsteri. The sequence continues at coordinate 140,777,270 of CM057453.1, forward strand.
CTCTGAGGCTGTCATTGATCCTGAGCCCCTTGCCAGCGGTGGAGCTGACTCCAGGTGGGAAGGCTGCCCGTAGGCTGTTTTCTCCCTGGAGCCGCTGGATGTCACAGCTACTGAGAGGACTGGGGTTCTCCCTTGGGACCTATATGGCTCCACTCTTCTTACCTGGGTGTTTTTCCCCATGGGCACTAATTGTATCACTCCTCAGATGTAGGAGGACACCCTTCGGGTTAATCTGGTAGGCCTAGTTCTGCAGCACAGGCTGAGCCCTCGGGACCAGGAGTCTCAACCACCTTTAGCAGGACCTCTTTTTTCCAGGAGGTTGCCCTTGTTCATAGGCCCTGAGGGGACACTAACGTGGGATCAAAAGCAGGATTTCATTGATGCCTTAAACAGTTGGCACAGGGAGTCTGACAGGTCCCAGTACAGGCCATTCTCCCCAACACTAATGGTCCCTGGATTCAGCGTCTTACCTCTATCGACGTTGTCCTCAGAGGAAAATAAATCATCTATCCACCTGCTTCTGGCTGCTGAGTACACTCACTTTGTACCAGCAATTCTTTGTGGAGAGTCTCCAGACGCTCAATTTAAATGCTTTTACAAATTGCTATCTGGCAGGCCTGCTGTTGGGCCTCCTTGGAGTTCCTAATCTCAGTAATGTCATCATTCCTCCATAGCCTTGAACCTTTGTGGAGGCATCCCTTTTCCAAATCAGCCAGCCCCAGGGCCTCCTCTTGCAGGATTGTGCATCCACAGGGTCTACAGATGAGGTACTTAACTCCTCCATGGAACATGAAGTACTGTAGACCCCACCAGGGCCTTGGTGCCTCAAACATGAATGATTTTCTGAGGCGGATTTCACTAAGATGAATGCCCTTGGAAAGAAGGCCTTTTCCTTGGCACATGCCCTAATGTGCATTCTTACCCCAGGAATTCTTCAATATGATTAACTATTGCAGTCAGCCTCCTGTGTTGAACTGCCCTGGAGAAAATAGAACATATGCAAATTATGGAACATCCATTAGCTCATGCCACCATTCAAACTGCTGCCCTTACCAACTGCTGCATTCTGTAATGCTCACATTCAATTCTTCGCCTGCCTAAGTAAGACGCCTCAGAGATCGCTCCTCAGCTTGACTGACTTTTGATATATTTTCCTTGGGAAATTAAGTTTTATTTAGTAGCGCTAGTTTTAGTTGTTTTTTGCTTCAGTTAGTGGTTCCTCAGTGGTTCTGCATAACCGTCGAGGAATCGGTAGATTGTTCACTATTTCTTTAAATTTTTGGTATGATTAACTTAATTTCAGAACCTGTTCCATTTTCTAGCTAGGTTTAAAAAATTTTCTGTCAGACCACAGATTTTTCCCTGATGGGAACTGACCGTTTCTTCTGTTTTGAGTATGACTGGAACCGACTTTTGTTTACTTTACTTTTAAATTTCGGTTCGGGAACTGACTTTAAGTTCACTGCATTTAGCAAAGAAGTGTGGTAGGTTGTGTCAGATAGGCTGAAAAAGAGAACAGGGCCCTTAAAAACTGTGTGAAGTGCGGGGAATTGTTTGCCAAAGCTGACAAGCACAACCTGTGTTTATTTTGCCTGGGTGCTTCACACTTCCAGTCGGACTGTGATATCTACAAAACCTTTCCTTCAAAAACCATTAAGAAAAGAGTCGAACAGTTTAAAAAGAGAATGTCCACTCCCACAGATCCTGCTGAACAGTCCACTGATGAACCAATCCCTTCCTCCTCCAGAAAGGATAAACTGAAGGAATCAGAACCACCTTCTACAAAAAAGAATGAGTCCTCTAAACCTAAACGTACCACAGAGTCTGTTCCGGCTAAGAAAAAACAGAAAGAAAAGCATGTTGCGCACTGCCCGCTGAAAAAGCGAAGGAGCTCTCAGTAGACAAACCGACCATGCCATCGGCCGAAGCCATTGCACAGGCCCTTGAGGTACTTTAAGCCTTGCAATCTGCTGCCTCGCAGGGCTCTATCCTCTTTCCAGGTCAACAGGTACCGGTTGAACTGTCGGTTCTGGTATTGGTACTGGTAGTGGTTTCCTCAGCGGTTCCATTGTCGGTTCCGTAATCCAAGGAGCACTCCTGTGAGGAATTTGAGGAGGAGGTCATAGAGAAACTGATAGAACCGGTGGTTTCTCCGGATCAGGAGTTCAGTCCCCCTCCCCCCTAGGTTACCGGAGGATTATTCTTCCCACTATACTTTTGTCAAACAGATGGTGGATCTCTCTACCCACAAAACTGTGGAAGATGAGGAAGATGCAGAATTTTTAGACATGATGGGGTTAACACCCACCAAATGACTACTGCTTCCCATGAATAAACCTTTTTTTTTTTAATTTTAGTGTTTTTGGTCGGACCCCGCCACGAAGGGAGCTCAGCCCATGCCCACACACCATTCCCCCCCATACCCAGGCTTACTCCCCTGGGTGGGTCTGCTGGGCAGATGCCTACTCCCCATGGTCATTGGTATCTTGTCCTGGCTTACCTCCCTGGTGGGGCCACGGTAGCAGCCCCCCTTCCCCTGTGGACACTGGTGGCAGCGTGGACGGCGGTGGAGCAGGGCATCATGCTCAGGGGACCAGATTTTTTTTTGTGACTTGCGGAAATCCATCCTAGGAGATGTGGCATGCAATAATGCCAGTGTCTGTCCTGCCTCCTACGTTAGCCTGGTGCTGGACATTGTTGGTCCTCCAGACTCTGCCAGAGGCCACTGAGATGTTGAGTGCTCAGCCCCCTCCCTCCCGGAGCAGGAGAGCCATCCCTCAGATGCTCAATCCTGCCCCACCTGGTTGACCCTCTGACTCCTGGGTACGTTTCCAAACATGGGATGTCAACGTTGCATGCGAACGCCTTGCCGTTGTGCCGGCGGGCTAGCCCTCCATAAATAAATCTTTAAGGAAGCAGGTTCTAAAGATACTGGAAACTCCAAATTCTGTCTTTCCCATAGACAAGAAGACTAATAAAAGGTATCAGCTAGCCCGATCGGGGCAGAGTATCTGTTCTCGCATCCTGACCGTGAAGGGGTGGTCCAGGTAGCAGCCCGTGACAGAGCCACCAGAGAAAGACTCCAGAAAATGGACAGCATGGAAAAAAAGGCTATTAGGCAGGCAAATTACATGGCCTGTGCTGCTCAATATCAGAAATCACTGTGGAATTCAGTGCTGGCAATAGCTGAGAAACCCTCTCAGGGGCTAGCTGCTGACTTAGCGGAGACAACCAGATGTGGTCTAGAGGCCACTAAGTACTAGTTTCATATGGCAGTGGATGCCAATGACACTGCAGCCAGATAGATGGCACTGACAGTGGCACTGAGAAGATTTGCATGACTCCGGGCCACAAATTTCTCCCAGGACACTCAGACCAAAGCCATGGACTTTCCATGCGAGAACAATTCTCTGGGGACAGGACTGAGGCTTACATGAAAAAGATGGATGAGTATAAAACAACTTACAAGAGTAATGCTGTGAAGGAGAAGCCCTCCACTTCATATAGACTACAAGGAAGGGGAGGTAGGGGTAGGTCAGCTTACAGCAGGCCATTTTTCCAGGCTCAGGCTACCCGTGATTACCAACAGCAGAGAGGGTACTTCAGGGACAGGGGTAGAAGGGGCTGTTGACGTGCAGATCAAGCCATGCAGGCTAAAGCCCAAACCAAGCAGAACCCCTGACATGCTTGCCAGGATCGCCTCCTCACTACCTGTAGGGGACAGGCTGGCTCACTACTTCCAGGCCTGGGAGAACATTACCACAGACAAGTGGTTCCTAGAAGTAGTGAGTCAGAGATTTGCTCTCAACTTCAAGTCATTCCCCAAACTGAGGGCAAGACTCTTCAGACCAGCTTCCGTAGCAAAAAGGTACTCCTGGAATCAGAAGTATCAAACCATCTGCAGACAAAGGCAGTGGAACCATCCCCCTCCTCCAAAGGGGGAAAGGATTCTACTCCAGGTACTTCCTAACCTTGAAGAAAAACCCATTTTAGACCTAAGAGTTCTGAACAAGCACTTGGCAAAGCCAAAGTTCGAGATGGTAACCCTGGCTGTGATTCGTCCAGTTCTTCAGTAAGGAGACTGACTGACGTTCCTGGATCTAAAGGACGCCTATTTCCACATCCCCATCAGGGAATCCCACAGAAAGTACCTCGGGTTCAGACTACCTTTGGGTCACTACCAGTTTGCAACCATGCCATTCGGCCTAACCTCCACTCCCAGAGTGTTCACAAAGTGCTTGGCAGTGATGGTGGCATACCTGAGCACGCAGGGCATAATATTGTTCCTTTACCTAGATGACTGGCTTGTCATAGGCTGGTCACCACAACAGGTGAGGGATGCCCTTTCATTTACCCAGAGCACCCTAGAGTCTCTGGGGTTCCTGATCAGTGTCCAAAAGTCAGTGCTTCAGCCTGTTCAAGTACTGAATTTCATAGGAGCAGAGCTAGACACCCTGAGGGGAAGGGCTTTCCTTCCCCAGGACAGGATAGACAGTGTTCTGCAGATTGCAGGTTCTTTTTGACTCAACGCACCAAGGCCAGCAAGGCACTTCCTACTTACTTGGTCACTTGGCTGTGGCCACAGGAACTGTGCTAGGGTCCAGCTTCCAGATGAGGGACATTCAGTTTCACCTCAGGGCACATTGGTGCTGAAGGAGGGATTCAGTCTCGAAACTAGTGCCAGTGACAAGGACTCTGCTGCAGGCCCTGCAGTGGTGGCAGGACAGGGACAGTCTCAGAGAAGGGGTTCCATGTCAGAAGGAGTTCCCAACATTGTTCCTCACAACAGATGCTTCCCTCTTAGGGTGGGAGCACATCTGGAAGAGCATAAGGTGTACGGCACATGGTCCACTGCAGAATCATTCTTGCACATAAATCTGCTAGATCCCAGGGCAGTTCTTCTGGCCCTGGAGGCTTTTGCCTCCCCTGATAAAAGACAAGGTGGTACAAGTCAGGACAGACAACACCACCACAGTGTACTACATCAACAAGCATGGGGGGGGACAAGGTCCAATTTGCTGCACACAGAGGCAGTGAAGGTTTGGAGTCTAGCCTACTCCCTATAGGTATCCTTACTGGCTGTTCATCTTCCAGAAAAGGACAATACCTTTGCGGATGCACTCAGCAGAATCAGCCAGAATCACCATGAATGGTATCTCAACAGACAGGTCCTACAGGTAGTGTTTCGGAAGTGGGGCACTCCCAGAGATCAATCTTGTTGCCTCCCAGGAAAATCACCAGTTGCCTGAATTCTGCTGCAGACCACCAGTAACAGGCACAGTGCCCATGCATGCTCTGGTGCTGGATTGGTTAGGCAGGAGTCTGTAGGCATTTCCTCCATTTCCATTGCTGCTCAGGGTCCTGATCAAGCTTGGGTCCCAGCCAGTCACAGTGATTCTGATAGCCCCAGACTGGGCCAGGCAACCACGGTACTGCCTGCTGCTCTCCATCTCAGAAGCACAGCCCATCCACCTTCCTCAGAGGCACAACCTCCTAATCTTCTCCCAGGGGAGAAGCCTGTACCCAAACCTCAGGTCCCTCAAACTCAAAGCATGGCTCTTGAGGACATAGAGTATGCAGGCTGTCATCTCTTTAAAGGTTTCCTCAGTGTCCTAAGGGGTTCCAGGAAACCCTCCACTAGGAAAACCTATGCCTCCAAATGAAAAATGTTTTAATCTGGTGTGGCAGTAACAGTATAACGCCAGCCCAGGAGGGAATACCAGTCCTGCTGGACTATCTCACCCATGTGCATTCACTGGGCTTACAGCCCACTACCCTTAAGGTCCACCTGGCATCAGTCTCAGCCTATATTTCAGCTGATAAGGGTGTTTCTATGGCCTTTAACTCCATTTTCCAAAAGTTTTTCAAGGGGTTAGCTCACCTGCACCCTCCTCACAGGGAAGCGGTGCCAGCATGGGACCTCAGTATCTGTATTGCAACTCATGGAACCCCCATCTGAACCCATAGCCACAGCACATCTCAAGTTTGTGACTTGGAAAACTGTCTTCCTGGGGGCTATTACCTCAGCAAGGTGGATTAGTGAGTTGCAAGCCCTGTGCATAGAACTAAACTATATCTCTTTCCACAGGAATAAAGTAGCCCTTAAAACTAATAGGAAGTTCCTTCCGAAAGTAATCTCTGACTTTCATTTGAACCAGTCAGTTACCTTGCCAGTCTTCTTCACTGACCACTCTAGCTCAGGTGAATGCAGGCTCCATAGCCTGGATGTCAAGAGAGCTCTGACCCACTACCTTGACCACACCAAGGCCCACAGGCAGGACAGACAGCAACTGTTTCTGACCTATGGGGAAGTGGGAAGAGGAAAACCAGCTTCTAAAAGGACAATTTGATGCTGGATAGTGGCGTGTATCCAGTACTGCTACAGTAAAGCTGGTAAGGAGCCCCAGTAGGCCTCAGGGCCCATTCCACAAGGCGCACGGCTGCTACAGTAGCAACAGCCAGAGATATTCCTCTGTTGGAAATCTGTAGAGCAGTTACAGTACATGGAGAACAGTACATACTTTTACAGAGCACTACCGTTTGGACACGCAGTCCAGAAATGATTCCAGATCTGGCACAGCAGTGTTGTAGAGCCTGTTCCCCAAATTGGTTATGTACCCTCCTCCAAAGTTACTGTTTCATAGTCTGCAATAAAATCATATTGAAGAATTCCTGGAGTTAGAAGAAAAAAATTACTCTCTGTAGTAATCTTGTTTCTTCTAAGGTATTCTTCAATATGATTAAATCTCCCACCCTGCCTCCCCTTCCAGAACAAGTTGGGTTCTGCATACAGCTGGATTTACTATGTTGCGGGGGTAGGGTTATACCCTAGTTGTGTTAACAAACATTTTTGAAACCAGATGAGTGTTGTTGTTCCCTCTTTTTGGTCCTATATGACTTTAATGTAGGGTACATGTTACATGGGATTTGGTAATTATTATTATTAGGATAGCTTAGTTAGGGGGTCTTACCCCACAGGCTGTCTTGAATCTGAATGTTATAGAATGCAGCAGTTGGTAAGGGCAGCAGTTTGAATGGTGGCACGAGCCAATGGATGTTACATCATTTGCATATGTTCCATTTTCTCCAGGGCAGTTCAACACAGGAGGCTGACTGCAATAATTAATTATACTGAAGAATACCTTGGAAGGAACAAGATTACTACAGTGAGTAGCTTTTTTTATTTCTGCACACGAGGTACACCTAACAGATATTAATAAGTAGGGATGTAAGTTTGTCATGGATGAGGTTTTAATGACTCATTGTTTGTTCAAGAAATCATTAGAAAACAGTAGTAAATGTTGTGGCACTGTCATCATTGCTACATTCTGATGACACTAGTGAAAGTCATGGAAGTCCTGAATAAAGATCAAACTTCATGGAATCAATGATGTGTATGACTGCCATGACAAACTTACATACCTATTAAGTAGGTAAGCTAAAAATATAGGAGTTTATTAGGTGGCTGAAGGGATGGTGTGCAGAAATGGGGTATGGGGTAGTAGGGGAGTGGGTTGAGACATGGAATAATAAGGGGCTCTATGCCAAGGATTGGCTGCATCTCAACTTCGAGGGTACAAGGATGTTGAAACAGGGACTGGAGAATTACATTAAAAACAAAATAGATTTAAACTGATGAGGGGGGTCTGAGTGGGGCAGCGAGGGGGAGTCACCTTCCAGGTTAGACCGGAAGGCCTCGCCCACTAGAGAGGGTGGAGGAGAATGAGGAGAAGTTATCAGGGTGGAACTGTAGGGGGGAAGGACAGGGAGACAAGGGGCAGGACACAAGGTGGACTGTTGTATCCTTGAATACAAGGAGCTTGGCAAACAAGGCGGCGGACTTCCAGACATTGATGGCGGAAGGGACGGTAGATATTGCCACCATCTCAGAAACCTGGGCCACCCAGTACCATGACTGGTATCTCATGATCCCGGGATACATGTACTGCAGGGACCAGGAGGGGGGAAGAAGGGGAAGGATGGCTATTTATATTAGGGAAGGGATACTGTGTACCAGGGAGGAGGGGGAAAACGAGAGGCCAGAAGCCATATGGGTAGTGCTGCAAAGTCCACAAGGCAAGAAGCTTAGGATGGGGGTGGTGTACAGGCCACCTTCACAAATTGTGAAGGTGGATAGGGAGCTGGGGGAGCAAATCAGGAAGGTCAGTGGCAAAGGGAGTACAGTTATAGTGGGAGACTTCAACCTTCCTTGGTTGACTGGTGGATGGTAACTACAACGAACACCAGGGAACAGGTACTGCTGAAGGCTATCAAAGACAGATACCTAGTGCAGGGAGTGACAGAGCCTACCAGGGAGGGGAACATAATGGACATTGTGTTAATAAATGGCGACCAAGTCCAGGATGTGGTAGTACAGGACCCTCTAGCAGGAGGTGACCACCACTCAGTGTGGTTCCTCCTCAACACTGGGAGTTGGCTATGACCAGGACAAGAGTGTTAGACTTCAGGAGGGCAGATTTTGCCAGAATGGGCAACATCCTAGAGGGGTATTTAGCTGGAATTAGCCCAGGGATGGATGCTGAACAGAAGTGGACAATCATTAGGAAGGGACTGATTGAGGTCACGGACATGTGTTCCAAGTCTCAGAGTAAGCAGTCCAGGTCAAAAAAAACTAGCTTGCTTAGCAAGAAAGTGTGTAGGGGAAGGTGAGGAAAAAAATTGGCCTTCATTAAGTTAAAAAAAATCTGGGTGTGAAGAGGACAAGGAGGTGTTCACAAAGGCATCTAGTGAGGTGAACAGGGCAGCCAAGGCAGCAAAGGAGCTGAAATTGGCTCATGGGAATCAGAGAGGGGGAAAGGGGTTCTTTAAATACATAATGGAGAAGAGGATTTGTAGGGATGACATTGTTAGAATCAAAAGGGGGTGGGATGGGCAGAAAAAAGGAAAGCCAAGGAAGAGGCACTCAACAAATATTTCTGCTCGGTGTTCACAAAAGAAAGGGATGGCCCAATACCACAAGGGAAAGGGGTGAGGGTGGGGGGGAGATAACAGATGGGGTCATTCAAGAAGATAGAGTTCTGAAGGGTTTTAAAGCCTTGCAGATGGAGAAGGCACCAGGACCGGATGATGTATACCCAAGGGTCCTGAAGGAACTGGCAGAGGTGTTGGCAGGCCCTCTGACAATCCTGTTTAACACCTTCTTGGAGACAGGGAATGCACCCAGAGACTGGAGAATGGCTCAGGTGGTGCCCCTCCACAAGAGTGGACCCAAGGACAAACTGGGCAATTACGGACCAGTGAGCTTGACTTCTGTAGTGGGGAAGTTGATGGAGACCATTCTGAAGGAGGGCTTAATAATCTTTCTTGATAGTAATGGTCTACAGGATGAGAGACAGCATGGGTTTGTCTCAGGAAGATCATGCCAAACTAATCTAATCAACTTCTATGACTGGGTCACTAGGGAGGTTGACGAAGACCATGCTGTGGATGTCCTGTATCTGGACTTCAGCAAAGTTTTCAACTCGGTGCCGCATGGGAGGATACTGAGCAAGCTGAGGGACATGGGGTGAGGGAGAAACTGGTGGGGTGGGATGAAAGCTGGCTGCAGGGCAGACAACGGAAGGTAGTTGTAAGTGGGGGAGACATCTAAGCCAAGGCCAGTAAGTAGTGGGTTACTGCAGTGCTCAGTGCTGCGCCCTGTCTTGTTTGATGTCTTCATTGGAGACATTGCAGGAGGGGGTCAAGAGTAAGATCAGCCTATTCACCGATTACACCAAGATTTGTGCAAAAGTGGACAGTGAAGAAGGGGGGCAGGCACTCAGGGAGGATCTAGCTAAACTCGAACACTGGTCTAAGGAGTGGCAGTTGGGGTTTAACGCTAAGAAGTGCAAGGTCATGCATATCGGAGTCAGAAATCACAGAAGCAGTACTGACTGGAGGGAGTGTAGGTAGCAACCAGAGAGGAGGAAAGGGACCTGGGGGTAGTAGTCACAGGGGACATGATGGTATCAGCACAGTGTAGGAGGGCAGCATTAAGGGCAAATTGGATGCTGGGGTGCATTGCCAGAGGGATCACCTCTGGAAATGAGGTCATCCTGCCCTTGTATAGATCACTGGTGAGGCCGCACTTGGAGTACTGTGTACAGTACTGGTGCCCATACCTGAAGAAGGATGTGAGATTACTGGATGGGATGCAGCATAGGGATACAAAAATGATCATGGGACTAGGGGAGTTACCTTATGAGGAAAGATTGAGGGAGCTCAACATGTGCTCACTGGAAGAGAGAAGGGAAAGGGGGGGACATGATAGAGACCTTTAAGTACTTGAAAGGCAAAAACAAAGTCAGAGAGGGATGATTGTTCTGCTTGAAGGGGGGAAGGGTCACTAGGGGGCACAGTCTGAAGTTGGAAGGGGGAAGGTTTAGGAGGGAAATAAGGTTGCACTGCTTCACAGAGAGTGGTGGTGGGATGGAACACACTGCCAGAGGAGTTAATCGAACTGAGGACAGTGGATAGCTTTAAGCGGGGTTGGGATAGAGTCAGGGGCAGGGTTAGTACAGACAAGAACACAATAGGAGGAAGGATTGGAAGAGAGGATGGAGGGAGGGGATGGGGGTAGCTGCAGAGGTATTAAACTGAGAGCTGCACAATTGGGCAGACTTGATAGACCTGTGAGCCTTTTTCTGCCGGCAATTTCATATGTTCGTAGGTACAGGAAGGTAGCATTCTTCATAGAAAAAGAAGCTTGAGGACAAAAGGTCATGCTATGAAGTTGAGGGGGAGCCTCAGAGAAAATGTGAGGAAATACTTCTTCACGGAGAGGGTGGCAGACACCTGGAACAGCCTTCCGTCGGAGTTGATAGGTGTCAGAACAGTGACACGATTCAAGCATGCATGGGACAGATACAAGAGGACCTTGGTAGTAAGGCAAGGGGAGGAGATGACCAGAGATCAAGCAGGGTCTGTGGTGGTTCAGCAGGCAGGGAAAATAACTTCTATGTTTCTGTGTTTCTATAAGACGACCTCTAGGGTTGTGGCTACACACAGTCTTAGCTATACTTCCACAGAGCAAGACAGTCAGGCCATTGGTCTTTCTGCTCAGGGCTTGGGGGTAGCTTGGCACTAGTTGAGGTCATCTTAAGATGCCAATGAACTGGCCTCCAGGTTAGAAAGAACTGCAGTCTGCATTAGGTGGACATCATGGATTAGTCTCTCCCGACTGGCACCTTTGGCCTAGCGTAAGGTTAACTCATACTTCAAGGGGGCTCATTTCTTCTCCCCTAGGGTCAGACAAGAACTGTTGGAGACCTCTCCTGCTACTGCCCTCTTGGTCACTTGGTAGAAACTTGTACTACCAAGTGTTTCTGTTTCTGTCTAACATGTCCATATTTAGAAAAATGTGATGAGCTGTATATACCTGTCCGCGATCCAACTAGCCTAGGGGGTGTATACGACAATGTTATAAGTTATATTATGACCAATCCAGTCCTTGAGCTATGTTCCAGTCCTATGTATGATGACCTGTATATATCTGTCAGTTGAACTAGCTAGTCTAGAGTGTATAATCTGAAATGTGCTTACTACTATATGTTTCCCCTAGCGTCAAATGATGTATTTCCCACGTTTGTTTACTGTGACAAAAAACTGTACTCTCTTTGCCATGTCTCCTTGACTGTTGTTCCTCATGTTGTATTCTCCCAGGTCGTTCCTGAAAATAGGCATAATACTTGTCTAGTGTACTTACCTGGTAAACAAAAGCTAAATAAATAAATAAAATACTGTGCCACAGGAGCCCCCGCCTGGCCCTGACCAGTCTTTGGTCTCCCTAGACCTGTAAGGAGTTGCTGCTGTCATGTAGTCTCCCCTACGCAGAGGGTTGAGGGGTGTCTGTTTCTAAGGTGGTGCAGATATGAAGGGAAGCTTGGTACTCAGACTTGGCATGGGGTCATAATGTCTCGGAGAAAACCATGCATACAAACAATGGCGCAGACACAGCGGTTTGTACTGTAACAGCGTTGGGACAAAATCTCGACTGAAACAGCAACACTTGCCGTTCCAAAGACAGCAAGTGCCTTTCTTTTAGACTTTGCCCCATCACCCCCCCGGACTTATTATAATCCACTCCGGGTGGTTGTGGACTTCAGGGAAAGAGGAAACTTCCGTGTGGGGAAATTTTTTATAAATTTTTTTTTAAAAGTCGCATTACAATGGGACCTTGGGAGAACCAAACTGCAGCTCCAGGTCCCCAACGCCGCCAGAGGCAGGTGCTCTAGCCACTCCAACACAGGAGCGGCTTGGCCAGCCACCACACTGGCAGTGTCCTTCACATTCACTCATGGCAGTGTACAGTGACATGGGTAGTGGTTTTTACCACACACTGAAACAATCCCTGTCACTGTAGAGCAATCCACGCTTCCTACAGTGTGGTATTATGTGCCAGTACCCTTAGACTCATAAATGAGAATCAATGATGAAGACTGAGTCTTGGAAGGTATGAAGCCTACGTACTTACCATTAACTGCTAACCTTCCAGAATATCTTCACCATTGATTACCACACCTGCCCACCATCCCCCGCTCAAGTAGAGCCAGGGCATCTGGGCAGCTCACCCTGACAGTGCTGGCCTGCACCACGTAATGCCCTGGCACCTCTGCAGTTGGATTCCCTAAGGAGTAGCTTTTCAAAAAAAGAGTAAGGGATTGGAACTCATAGCTTGGTTCCCACTCCCAACAAAAAAGTTCAGACCCCTTATACCAACCCCCTCCCCCCAAAAAAAGGAGGGAAAGTTACTTCCTTTTTCTTTCTTGTCCTCCTTCTCCCTGTCCAGGGTATATCCTGTTCTTGACATATATCCCCATTAGTTGCTAAAAGTAGTCTGTGTCTCTGGGCAATATTCAGTCTAATTCCGTTTAGCAGTTGCACTGCCTGTGAGAGGGTGCTGTGCACTGGATTGGATTAAGTACACTAGCTCTAACATGGAGCACATCCTTGTGGTTGCAGAAGCAGGTAATTTTCTCTGAAGTTTTTTTTCTTCTGACTGTGTCAGACTATCTTGTTGATTGGTATGCCCCTTTTTCTTCCTTTATGCCAGCTGGGCTGTCAGCCCACTGCCCTTAGGGGTGCCTGGAGAAATGAACACATCTCGACTCCTTGGACTGTTTAGTCCTACAACTGCACATGCACTCTAGATTCCCTTTTCTGTGATGGAAAAAAGGGCATATTTTAACTGACTGTCTAGTCGGTCCTCTATCTGGTAGCATGGGGTTTGTTTTTTCCAGGAGTCTATATGATTTATTCCTAACACATTATCCCATCTCGGTTGCAAGGAGGTCGCAATTCTGTATATCCCCTTCTTTTTTTTTTTTTTTACTTTTAATTTATCATTTTACATGGTATTACTTACAACCACTGCAAAAATACCAGGAAATGGCAACATTTTAAAAAATACATATTTACGAAGATTACTCCAGAGTGTCTGTGTCACATTTTTTATTGTTACCTCATGGGGGGAGCATTCCAGTATTAAAGGTCAGCTTAAGAGAGTTTTTGCACCAAAGGAGCTATTAGTGCAGTCGATACTGTAATCTATCCCAATATATACCATACCTACATAAGCACACCAGCCTTTTAGGCTTATAGATTCAATTACACACAGAGGTATAACCCAGTATTTAGGCTTCCCAATAAGCTCCATAGGATTAGAGTGCTGTGTGTATAACTTCCAAACTCAAACAGAATAGTAGAAACTCCATTTAAAACTTGATATAGCAAGAAGTATGCTAAGAATGTCAGGAAATTCTGTAAGTATGAGTAGTAAGAATCATTAAACCATAAACAAGGAGTGAGGCTCAGTGCACATTATGATATTGAATAAAAATGGCGAAAATACTCCGTTCCAGTTGAGCCCCAGTGTACCTTAATTCCCACCAACCATGAGCACTGCTTAAATTACAAAAATCAGAACAACAAAGTCTGACTGGGGAGATTAGAAGAGATATCAGAGTTTCAAGTGTCCTCTGTCTCCGATGCTTCACAGTCCGACACATTTGTACGAGGGTGTGAACTGAGATATTTCTTAATTAAGGTCCCAGATGCTTTTGGATCTGTAAAAGAGTACTGCTTGCTTTCCAGGGTGAATTGTAAGTGAGCTGGAAATATGAGGCGATATCCAGTGCCAGCGTCTCTCAGTCTTGAAACAACTCCCTCGAATGCCTTCCGTCTCTGGCGTGTTGCAAATGAGCAGTCTGGGAGAAACAATACATGCTGCTCTCCAATGGTAATTGGACTCTGTTCTCAGGCAGCTTTCAAAATGGTGTCCCAGGATATGGAGGAGTATGTGGCCATCAGGATAGTCCTTGGACCGTCGTCGTCACCCATCCTAGCCTTCTGAAGAGAAATGCGATAAGGCTTCGGCACTGATATTGTGTGGCCCAATCCCACAGTCTCTGGTAGCCACTGCTCCAAAAACTCTGCCAGATCAGTGCCTTCTGTCCCTTCCGGTACTCCGAGGATGTGAACATTAGGTGCTGTGACTGTATTTTCCAGTTGCTCCAAACAATTCAGAAAAAAGGCATGCTCCTTAACGTTGGTCGCTGCAACCGCCAGGGCTTTTGCCGCCACCTTCCTCGACTCCTCATTTTTGGTTACCACACTCTCAATTTTATTTTCCACCACCATCAGCCGATTGGTGTATAGATCCAGTTTTTGATCCAGTCTATTGATCAAGTGAGTTAAGGCTATAATAGCTTTCTGAAGCGAATCCAGAGTGGTGGGAGATTCTCCAGATTCACTCGCTAGAGTTTGCTATGCGGCCTGCATGGCAGACGATCCAACTACTTGTAGATTCAATTTTGTTTGATTCCTCAGTCTCCCCATATTGAAGCTTAATATCATTCAGTAGCAAATCAAATATACTATCAAGTTTTGTCAAATTTCTTGACAACAGCTGATACAAAAGGGTGAAAAGCTGAATTTGTTATAACACACACTCAGAGCTCCGTGAGAAGCATGTTGCCTGCTAGACTGCTAGCTCCATCCCCCCTTGCCTTTTATGCAGGGCTGTGCTTTTAAGATCACTGTCCATCTTCTGTCTGGCTAGTGGCATGTGGCTCTGGTTCCATACCTAACTACACCACTGTGCCGCCTAGTGTATCCTGTTTCTCTAGCCAAATGCTAGTAGTCTGGTTTCATTTTGTTGTTTGTTTATATTCCTATATCCCTTCCCTTTGTCTTTGGGCTAGGAAAATTCTTAGACCTCTCTTAGTTTTCCCCCACTTTGTTTTCCTGGCAAAGAGAACTGAGGTTAGCGAGAGAACCAGCAGTGGTTATTAGCAGGTGTTTGTGGCACCACGTCGGGATGTACAGGCACTGTACCCAGTAGCCATGGCAAACGCTATGGCAAAACTTTGCTCCTGAGGGATCCTAGTGCCTCTGGCCCAGACACAAAAGTGGCAATCAATGGTGAAGATATTCTGGAAGATCAACAGTTATGTTAAGTATGTAACTTTCACTTATTGGGAAAATGTTTCCCCATATGCCATTCTGAGGTTGATTATTTTTCTAATTGTTCCCTGCAGCTGTATTTTGCTGGGTGTTCTTGGATTGTTTTGTTATTGTTTTATTATTATAAGGTAAAGAAATAGCAACCATTCTGATTGGCTACCACAATTCCAAGAGGTAAACATTAACCCACGTTAACCTACCATGTACAGCCTGATCACACAGTGTAGGTTTTCATATTATTATCAGAAAAGTCCCAGGCACTTGTTTAAAATAAAATTTCTTAAATGGCTGGCTGTGCATGTTATCCAAGCTCATCATAATGTCTGCCCACAACAGTAACATGTAAACTATGAACAGCACTTTAAAAAAAAAAAAACAGCATGTTAAACGAACCTAAACACAATCACTGTGATGAGGCGCGGCATACCATATTGCCATAGTGTCTATTAATACCGCATTAGAAGCTGTCACATTATGCTGTATTCTTAGCAATTTAGCCCCCAAGAAAGTGAGTTAAACAAAACTGTGAGCCACAAATCAATGATACATCTTAGGGATAAAAAAGAGAATACCTCCACACGCTGCATGAAGCTGCTGAGAGCACTTTTAAATGTGCTGCACATTTCGAGGTTAACAGATATCCGTGTGAGAGTCGTGGTTTAATTGCAGTGATGTGATGAAGTAACGCGATGAAAAAACACACCCTTTATCCAAATGTAAACTTAATAGTGGATACAGTACACACCCAGCAATGATTTCAAGCGAGCACCACATTTAACTAAAAAGTCTTCGAGCGAGGATGCCAGAGACACGCACACCGGTGAAAGCACTACTGCGCATGCTCATGTTCGAAAGCTCCTAAAAAACGTATATTTCCACTTAAAAAAATGCATAAAAATGAGGGTATAATGACACAACTTGCTAAGAAAAAACCAAAATAGACTAACAAGAAACATCACTGACAAGATGTTATCACTATCCGTTCTCCATTTTTTCACCGTACATAAGCAGATCACGATTTTCAGAACACTGGTGCCAAATCATTATGAAAACAGGTGGTTCCCTGTAAACGAATGCGCCATTTAAAAAATAGCGAATGCTTTTGATGAATACCCACACTTATTAATGCAGAAAAAGAAAACAGTAACTCTAAAAAGACCACCAGCAAATGATGTACTGTCACCGCCTGCTCTGAATTAGTAATTTGTTTTAATGTCAATGTAATCCTGAAGGACTATCTTACATTGAACCAACATAGATTTGTAAATTAAACGTAAAAATAAATGTCAATGAATTCAATACCACATGAACTTGTAATAATAGCAATAAGGTATGACCAGAGTTAGATTAACAATCAATCACCTTTGTAGCAATATGGCACTCGGCTGTGCCTCGTGCCATATTACGCCACAAGGGGGTGATTAACAGACTGTTAATCTAACCCCTGGTCATACCTTATTGCTTAATTCTTGTGTTTCCAGGCATGGGCCTGTGGATTAGGCCCAAAGGATGTGCCTGGAATCATCAGGGACTGGTTCTATGGACTCTCTGGGCTTTGGGTTTTTTTGCTTGTTTGTTTTTGTTAATATGCAAAAGTATCTCGCAGTTGACTATATTACTAGTGGTCTAATTTCTAATTTATCAAGTCAACATAAAAAATGTATGTAGACATTTTTTTCCCCTATTTTTGTCTCATTATGAATTTCCTGTTTTTGTTATCCGGGTGATAATGTGGCACCACATTTTTTGCTAAAAATAAAACTGAGTTGGTTGATGCCTTATGTATTTTGCGTGCATGTGCTGGTTCGTGTCATGGCACTGAGAGCCAATGGCGTCCTCTGCAGAAAGTTTGCCCTGGGTCCTAGCACCTCTCACACCAACCAAAGATTGTGGCTGTATGGAGACTATACCCTAGAAAATCAAGAATTACCGAGCAGCTGGCGGGCTATAGGGCCTTCCTACCTCACCATTGTTCATCTCACCAACTCTATCATCCAGCTTTTGTTATGTCTGCCTCTGCTCTGCACTCCACAGCTCCTCTCTGACTACTCCCCAGTAAAATGGCACCCAGGCCTGAATCCATAAGTATGATGCCCTTGAAAAACAACCTCTCATAGTCCCCCACTCACCCAGGGGTTACATTCCACAACTCCCTCGCTCCTGCTGGTGCTCTTACCAGCCTTATGTTATTAAGACTTGGTACCTTGGAGCTGGGCTCTGCAGCTACTCAGTGGTTCTTGAGCTACCTTCAAAATGGGTCCCAAGCCATCAAGTTCTGCAAAGTTACCTCTGGTACCAGTAGCTTCACAAACAAAGGCAAAAGCCGCCCCAATGGCCAGGAGTGCTATAGCGTAAAATGCAAAACGTAAAGAAAAAACTCAAGCACCACCAACTGCAAACAAAATGAGCCAAAGCTTAAAATAAGCTTAATGCATTTTATTCAGAATATATGTTAATAAAACATGTCATACCAGGTAACACAGAGACCCCCAGAGGAACAACACAGTGAGACCCACTGACCTCCTACTGGTTTCCTACCAGTTTCACATCAAAAGCGTCCATCAGGAGATGATGACGCTTTGATGTGAAACCGTAGGAGGTCAGTGGGTTTCACTGTGTTGTTCTGGGGCTCTGTGTTACCTGGTATGTCATGTTTTATTCGATATGTTTATTCTGAATAAAATGCATTGAGCTTATTTTAAGCTTCGGCTCGTTTTGTTTGCAGTTGGTGGTGCTTGATTTCTTTCTTTACCCACCAATACCATCACTCCCGGCATACCACAGGAATCTGTCCTTTCATTCATGATCTTTATTAACAGCCTGCCTTCCAGCTGTACATCTGCTAAATCCCTACTTTACCCAGGCAATGCACTTGTCTATGTCCATGGGAGAAAGATGCATACCTCTCAGCTGCCTTGATTATGAGGGACATCCCTTATTTTACTCCTCAAAATTGCTGTGTCCCTCATCCGTTCCCTCATGGAAGAGGTGCTGCCCGTACAGAGAATGTGCTGTAAAATCAGAGTTAAAAGTAGAAATTCAAAGTATTCTAAGATTCTAAATCAAGAATAAAAGTTGTACAAATAAACACAATGGTTTCCACAGTATTCTAAGCTTGTGTGTCTTTGTTTGAGGATAAGTGTCCCTCATTTTGAGTGTCAGTGTTCCTCATTTCAGTGAAAAAAGGTTGATAGGTGTGGAGGTGTGGCCAACTTCTACAAAGCCTTCCATTGTCTACAATGTCGGGTCCTTAAAGAACAAGTTCTAGCCAGAGCCGATATGGCTATGGCGAGCTGCTAAATGATCGAAGTTACATGTGTGCGTCTAGAATTTTGAATGCCGAAGTGTAACTTGCCCATTTTGTGGAGTTGTTTCACCAACTATTCAGCATGGCCTTTTTGGGACTCCACTTCATGAAGAGTGCCACTGTCATTTCATTCACTTGTCCTGAAAGGTGGTTTCGCAGAACGACCACGCCATTCTGTGCCACAGGTACGAAAACACATTTTGGGCAGATGTGAAAAATGACAGCTATACTGTTAATAAGGAGGTGTGCAAAAATGGCAATGTTGAAAATCTGGAGTGAAAATATTAGAAAATTGGCAAAGTTAGGAATGTGCGTAGAAACTGCGCAATACACACTCGTAACGCAGTTATTTTTTGGAATCTTTTCATCAAATTTGCAGCATGGGCTTTTTGGGACCCCATCTCATGAACAGTGGCACTGTCATTTCGGTAATCGGTCCCAAAAGGTGATTTTTATTTATTTTATTTATTTAGTATTTGTTGACCGGGTAAGTACACTAGACAAATTCTGCCTATTTTCAGGCACTACCTGGTGAAGGAGGAATACAGATGATTGCCAACTGACTTTGAACCAGATTAAGCTGTATTTTAGTGAATGGGGAAAAGTTGGCCAGGGCACCAGGGAAATTCTCCTCCTGGTCACTAGAGGGTGCTGTGACTGGTGCTGTGATGGCCAGTCTATCTGAGACTTTGCAGGAGATGTATGTCAGCAAGGCCGAGGTGCAGGTCTCCTTCTCTGCCTTTTCATGTGCAGAGACCGACCTGATGGTGTTTTCAGACCCACTGGGAGTACCAGAGGCTGACTTGCCTCTTCGGATGGAGATGGAACATGTGGACATCGAAACTGTAGAAACGGAATGGATAGAACAGTGAAGGTCTTCTCTTGGGGCAGCAGAGCTGCATTGCCTAATTCAGGAGGAAGAGCGCTATCATTTACAGAGGAAACATGAATTAGAGGAGGCTCTCCGATTGCATGAAAAAGCACAAGAGTGAGATGTTCAGGATGTACAGACAGGAGTATCGGGCCTGATCCCACTAAGTGTGCAGAATGCCTCCACAGATGAAAACTACACTGATGACCTCCAAGAGAGCTCTCCAAATGAGCAGGTTGTGAGTACAAATCAAGGCTTAATTCTAGATGGGAGCAGGTAGGTGTGTGTGGCAGAATGTTAACCAGCTAGATATGGAAGATCTGCAGTCAGAAGTGATTGATATAACACATGAAATTGCTTCTACCAAAAGTGGTAAGAAGACAGGGAATTTCCCAATTTTGAAGTAAAAAAGTATTGATTTTACAATTGGTACTAATCCAAATGGAGCAGGGGCAAGAAGTACAACTAAAGGAATGATGACTAAAGGGAAAAAAGGGAGAAATGCATTACAATGGAAAGGGTCTGTACATATTGGAAGCAGTAAAAAGGATTTTGCAACTGACATTACTACTGTTCCCCCAAACAGCCCTGAATGGGTGGTGGACTCCCTGCTAAAGGCAGGATGGGTGAGGACCCCAGATGGACAGGGATGGGATGCCAATTTACCCAAGACTTGGGTGGTGCAAGTTCAAAGGACTTACTGTATATAACCTCTACATCTACTGATGGGCCTACGGTGGCTTGTAGCACATCAGCCCCCCCCCCCCACAACAGGGTAGCCCGAAGATGGTTGAATCTCCAGAGGAAGGAGACGAGCATGGTCTCTTGGGATGTATTCTCACAATGGAAGAAAGTGCAGACAGGCCTAAAATGCCCCCCTCTCCTCAAACCTCTCCTGTAGGAAGCCGTAGGCAGGCCAGCCCCCCATCGACAGTGGGAGATCTTGCCACTGAAGAACAGGGTCCAACAGCACAAGTGACAAAAGGCCTCCGACATAACTCAGGGGCAAGGCAGACTGTCTGGACAGCCAACATTCGGGAGCAGCTGTTTCCAGTACGTCCTAGAGCCACGCCGGAACCAGCTGCAAGATGAAATGCAGTGTGCCTAAATTTTAAGGGAGATATGAATGACTTCCTGGACCGCATTTTTGTAAGTCGAGCACTGCTTAAAAATAGTATGAAATATTACACCTACAAAATCTATGCCCTGATCCACATGCCAGGTGACTTCATTTTTGACATTAGCTTTAAGCACCCTGCAGGTTTGAATCACTTCTGGAAGCAGTACCACCAGCTTAAATCTACTTCTTTATGGAGGCCTTTTTTGGCGATCCCCTTGACAAAGCCTCTTTATGCACAAGTCACTGTTACTTCCAGGAATGAAGGGGTCGATGTGGTTGACATCACTTATTGGATGAATCAACATTGTACAGTAAAGGGATATCCAGAGCCGATTTAGGATTAAGAGCACCTCTGGATGGGGGGTTGGAGATATCAAGTGACATTGCGTCAGGTAACAGGGTCACCTCAACACCTGCCTAACTGCTTTTTTTTGGGATGGGACAGGGGAGTGATATTTTATGCAGGACAACCAAGAGCTTGCTACAAATGTCAGGAGGCAGGACACCTCAGTAACATCTGTGATAAACAGAAATGTGGATTGTGTGGAGATGTGGGGCATATTGGAGTAGACTGTGAACAGCCCATGAGGTGCAACTTGTGTAAAGGTATGGAGCACACATTCTGAGACTGTGGATGGGCCTCCCACAACAGTATGGACAAAACCATCAGACCAGAACACGATGTGTATGTGGCTATGGCCCAAAAGGAGGACATGCGGCTCCAAGATATAGTACTAGAGGCTAACAATGCCGATCCCAAACTGCAGAGAATATCAAAGACAAAGGAAGAGGTGCATAGGCTTGTGCCCACAGCCCTCCCCCTGGTCGAGGTGGTGGCCCCTAACCTGGCCCAGAATTCTACTACACAGTCAGTGGATAATATGGTGGATGCTCCCCTTTTAGCAGGAGTACAGGACACTTCCTCTAATACTTGTGCAGCCGGAATAGGACCACCAAGTGCCCCAATTTTGGAGCCAGACAGTGGAATAACATGCAGGGAAGAAGAGGGTGAACTACAGGTCATGCCCCCTCCAGAACATACTGTGGAACTACCCTTTCAAAAAGTCACAAGGTCTAAATCAGGACTGAAGACCTTGCCCCCACTTATGCCCTCCAATACCGAGGAAGGCCTGATCTCGGCCAACTCTTATGAGTTATTGGGGGAGGGGGAGAACGTAGGAGGCAAGTCGGTTGTCTCTTCAGTGACCTCTTCTCTAAAGGAAAATGCAGGGGATGGGGCTCTGAGTAACGAACCTAAGCCGAAAAAATGAAAATGAGTACATGTTGTTTGGTTTTCTTTCTCTATTTTACTTAATAATTAAATGAATAGAAGTATCAGTCTTATTACTGCAAATGTCAGCAGCATAAAATCTCAGAAGAAAAGATTGATCACTTTTTCCAGTTTGGCGGGAAGGGGTGGTAATGTTTTCCTTCAACAGGATACCTGTTTACACTCCATAGCTGAAATAACTCAGGCACACAAGGAATGGAGATGGGGTCCATCCCTCTGGACGATTGGAGAAGATACATGTAAAGGGTTAGGGTTTTGCTTTAAGGATGTGCACGTCAAGTTTTTGAATATAGTTGATTTACACCCCGGGAGAAGCATGATACTGGATCTTTTGTTGAATAATGATGTTTATAGGATTATAAATATATATGCCCCACAATCAAAAGCAGAACGGGTTAATGTTTTTCAACAGATAGCACCATATTTATACACAACAAAATTTATTTTGTGGGGTGGAGATTTTAATTGTTGTCTTATGTCCAGGGACTGGGGGAGGACAACTAACAAAATTTATTGTGACACCAGTGCATTGCGGAAGATACTGCAGGATAATCAGTTGAGGGATATATATGAGAAACTGCATATGGAACCAGGGCACACCTTTCATAAGGGTAAATTGTCAACAAGGATTGACTTTTGGTTCACTTCCGAGAGGTTGGAGGGGCAAGCGGTACAGGTACAGTTGGTGCCCCTAGAAACATCGGATCATCTGGCAGTATGGATAACCTATTACCAAGCTGGTACCACTAGTGAATTCCTGTAACACTGGTTGCTTTTTTAATCTAAGCATTTTGTACTGTACTGTTTGCTGTGACGTATTGCTCTCTTGACGAGGTGCCTTTGTAAATTAGTCTTTGACTCAAAGGTCTGTAAACTGATGATCTAATAAATCTAATAAATAAAATCTAATAATGATAGGATCTTTACAGCATCTTGCCGTGGGAAGGGGTGTTTGGAAAATGAATCTGTTAATACTACAGGATGAGCAGAGTGAAATAGGAATGAAGAACCTCCTTGGGGCTAGGCGGGATGTTGCTTTTTTATATGATAGCCCTCTTGAGTGGTGGGAGGACACCAAAAGAGACATTAAAGATTTTGCAAAGTGCAGATCCCTGAGGACTGCGAGAGACAACTACACCCACTATCTGGGGTTACGGATGCAGTACATGCAGACACTTTCCCGTATGAGAAGGGAGAATGTGGATTTGAGAGCCCAATTAGAAACTGTCAAAGCCAAAATGGTGGCTTACCAAAAGGACAAAGTTAAAACCTTAGCTAAAAAGCAACAATTCACCACTAGGGGGCCTAAGGAGCAGGCTAACTCATACAACATGGAAGGACTTGAACACAGAACCATAAGTGTGCTGGTTACCCAGTATGGGCACAGTGCAAATGCACAAAGCTCCATCCAACAAATAGTACAAGATCATGTTAAGAACACCCCCTCACCCAATTTTTGACCCAGGTAGAGATTCCGCACCTTACACCAGAACAGAATACTGAATTAAGCAGGGATATTTCACTGATGGAAGTTCAAGATGCTATTACAAAATTATCAGCACACACCTCCCCAGGGAAAGATGGGATCCCGAATGACTTTTATAAACATTACATAGAGGACTTGGCGCCAGTGCTGCATACGGTGTACCTAGCAGCATATCGGGAAAAAACATTGGGTTTGAGTATGATGGAAGGGGTGATGTTTTTCATCTATAAGAAAGCGGACCCGACATTTATGAAAAATTGGAGACCACTTACACTCATGAATGTGGACTATAAAATCTTAGGAAAAATATTGACATCCCGTTTGGCTAAAGCTGCTGAAATTGTACTTTTGGCTACCCAATCTTGTGCGGTCCCTAACAGAACTAGTCAACACAACCTCAGTTTCCTTAGAGACGGTTTTGAACAAAGTCGTCAGAGTGAAATACAGGGTTGTTTACTGTCTTTGGATCAGCAGACTGCCTTTGATGCAGTAAAGCATGATTATCTATGGCAAATATTGGAGCACTACAAAATTCCTGTAAAGTTACAAGAATGGATTAGATTACTGCACAAGGATGCACAGCTAACCCCATTAGTGAATGGCCATTTGGGAGGTCCCTTTATACCTTAAAAACAGAGTACGGCAGGGGTGTCCCCTAAGTCCCCTTTTGTATGTTTTTAGTTTGGATCCTATACTGAGACAGAACTCACAGCAGAGATAAAACCGCTGATTAACCAACTGGGAACGGCATACCCGAAGGTTACTGCATACGCAGATGACTGTGTCCTTACAGTGGCAGACCAGGACTCTGGAAAGAGAGCTTTGGATCTGTTTACGACAGTAGGTCCACGTACAGGAATGAGTATTAATTTACAAAAGAGTGAAATTTTTTTGGGGGGTATGATACCCGGATATCCTGGATGCCCCACTTCCAGCCACAACTGAACCCATTAGATTGCTAGGAATCTTATTTGGTCCAAGAGACTTGGCAGAAGAAAACTGGGGAATAGCAACTGATGCAGCCAATCCAAAATTTCAAAAATGGCGAAATTGGAAGATGACTAGGAAAAAAAGGTTTTTTTGTTAAAATCATACATTTTACCTCTGTTCTTGCATGTTTCACATGTGTTCCCTCTACCATTTACGATGCACACAAAGATTATGGGACTTCTTTTTACCTTGGTTTGGGGGAGTCGTTTAAATCTGGTCAAACGTGCCCACACGTACAGAGGGTGGAAAGAGGGAGGGCTGGGTATGTTACAACTTTTGCTTTTTCTATTCGGGAATTTTTTTTTCACTAACATTAAACCCCTGATATTGGGCACCGCCAATTTGAGCATGATGAGTATGAGTTTATGGGAAGAGGTGTTTTTTAACAGCTTGGAATAAAGGGAAATGGTTGGTGAAGGAGAAAGTACTGCCTAGTTATATACAAACCACCCTCAGATATTTGAGGATGTGGAAAATTGATTTGCCTTGGGTTCATGAAAGGGGGAAACAGAGATTTTATGCTGAACTGGTTGGAAAATGTTATTTTTTAGATCCAATATTTAGTATTGACCCAGATGAATTAGAAGAAACTAGATTGGCGTGTATGACTGAAGCTCGAATCCTGCTTAAAATGCAAGATATGATATGATATGGTTGTGCGGACATGGGAAGCTGAATGTTGGAGATAATCACAAACATAAAAAGCTGGAGAAAAGGATGTGTTTGGTAACAACCTTTGTTGGGACAGTGGAGACCATGCAGCACTTATTTTTTGACTTCACGTTTATCCTCGGGTTCTGGGATTCCATAGCACGATGCTGGAATGAGTCAGCTTTTAAAAATATGACACATAGCTTGCTAATCTATGGGAATCTGTCAACATACTGGGGTAACTGGAAGAAAACTACTGTCTCTGTTATTTTTGCAGTCATTAAGTGGGCGATTTGGCAAATTAGATGTAAACAATGCCTAAGACAAGAAATGGTGCAACAACAAGATTTGATCTTTTTAATACAGGGAGAGCTGGATAAAGTGTATTCCTATGAGGTAAACTCTTTGGGACAGAGGATTTGTAATTCATTATGGGATGGGATAGACTCAGTGGGTTGCGGCATTGGGATAAGGGTGAAACTGTTATAAGAATCATCAGTTTTAAACAAGTTAATATTGTCTGTGCCTCCTAGTGTTTTTTTTTTCTCTTTCACCCTTCCAAGGGCGCCGGTTTAATGAACGGTATACTATGCCATGAGACAGATTTGACTTTTTTTTTCTCTCTCTCTCTCTCCTTTAGGAGTATAAATTAGATACTAGACTATGTGTTTTGGTATTTTGCTTCCCCTGAAACACGGGTTGCACTTTGTTGGGGATTCTCAGGGTTTTTGGGAGTTCTAATGTTTACTGTCATGATTGTTGAATTTGTATTTTTGTATTACTTTTCATTCTGGATTATGGTGTAATTATTGTCTGTTGCTGTTGCTTATATTTTACAATAAAAATTTCTCCTACTCTTTTCGAGAAGTGCCATGGGATCTTTAACATCCGCCTGAACTACCACCAGAACAGGCAGATGGGACCTCGGTTTAACATCTCATCCGAAAGATGGCACCTCAAGAGTGCAGCACCCCACCCTCATGCTGCACTGCAGTGTCAATATTGGGATATTAACCCAAGTGCCTGGTGTGAGGATAGAACCCACAGCCTTCTGATCTCCTGGCCTCAGAGGTGAGTGTGCTACCTGCTGAGCCACTGACACTTTCCGCCCAGCAACTGCAAAATCACCTTTCAGGACCGAGTAACAAAATGTCAGTGACAGTGTTCACAAGATGGGCTCCCAAGAACCTCATGTTTAAAATTTGGGGCACGAATTCCTAAAAATGGCTGATATATCAACATAAGTTGAAAACCCCATTGACTGCCATTATACCACGCTTACTTTTGATCCTTCAGTTTGTGGTTCGACTTTGAAGAGTGCAGACATGTCCCGTCCAGAGAAGATGACAGCGCAGACCTCCAGAGGTAAGTAGGGGGTAAGGGGAGGTGGTGCTCAGTGGGAGGTGGGGAGGGGGACTGGGGAGATGATGAGACTGTTTCTTTTTTACAGGTAAAAAAAAGCATACATTTGGTCACACTGGGGTGGGCTCCCAGTGTGCCACATGAGTTTGGGGAGGTATATGATACTGACACAGGGACTGAGCACCCCGATGTTGACGCGGGGGAAAAAAGTAAAAAAAACAGAAAGGTGGGCACACTGGGGTGTGCGTCCAGTGTGCCACATGAGTTGGGGGGTACATGATGCAGACTTGGGGATTGGGCACCCCGATGTCAGTGTGGGGAATATAAAAACATAAACTTGGGCACATTGGGGTGGGCTCTCAGTATGCCACATGAGTTGGGGGGTACATGATGCCGACACAGAGATTGGGCACCCCAATGTCAGCAGGGGAGGACAGCAGCAGTGGGAGGGAGCAGGAGGGATTTCCTTTGCTGCCAGTGTTGGGAGGGTGCAGGAGGAGTGCCATCCGAAAGATGGCAGCGGCAACACAACTGTGCATGTGCAGCACTCGTGCATGCGTAGTTGTGGTGAATGGCATTCTGCCATTCACAAGACGGTGTCACCAGTGGAACTGCGCATGCATGCGAGTCGCGCATGTGCAGTTCTTGCCCTGGAATGTGGAAGTAACAACCGAAATAGTGCAGCTGTTACTCTGTAGCGGCCGATCGTGGTGGAGTGTTTCAAGCTCCATTGTACTTTCGGAAGGATACTTCCCAAAATCCAATGGAAGGTGCCACGAACAGCTGTTTTAAGGCAAGACATGCCAAAATGGCAGTAGGCTTCACCAACAGCCATAAAAACTGGTCCTAACTGTTCCAAAGATGAAAGCCATGCTCCTTGGTTCAGCTCCCAAAATCATAAATGCTACTCCAAAGACCTTAACTTGTCTACTCTGGATGGTAACCAGCTTGAATTGTTCACTGAATCTAAATATTTGGGCATAACCCTAGATCCTTGTCTCAACAGCCATCTGAACAACACTAAGACCATACATCTGAAGCTGGAGCAGCTTTTTCGCACTCAAAGGCAGATCACAGCAGACATCAGATTAAGGATTGCACAATGCAACCTTTTCTTACTGCTAGATTATGGTGCAATCATAACAGGTGCCGCCTGTATGACTGTTGGACAAAGAAAAAAGCCATATACGACAAAGTGGCTAGATTTGCTACTTCCCTAGGCCCAAGCTATCATTAATGCAGCAGTCTCGAGCCTTCTCAACTGGTTGCAACAGGAACACAGAGCCCAATTTACACTTACTGCCCCAACTTTATGTAAAAGACTCTGTATGGAAACATGCCTCACAGCCTCACTGAACTGCTTAAATCTGTAAACTTACCTCACTTCCACTCCACTATGAACAATTTCTTAAAAATCCCGCTTATGCAAACTGGCATGGGGCAGAAATCCTTCAGCTACGGCATTGAGACACCCTTGGTCTTATAAATCCCAATTAAATAATGTTTTCCTCTAACCAATACGATTTTCCTTCCTCCAATGTTGTCATTCCATCCCTCCCCTTAATTGTTCATATTCCAGCTGAACCAAGGTTTTCAATATAATTTCACTTATTCCAGGTTTTTATTCCAGGTTTTTATCAATGTTACGGATAGCTGCGGGGTGGTGGGTGGTGGGACTGTTTATATACTCCTTTCCATTATTTGGTTCCTTTCTCTTTTATTGTTTTAGTTTTCTTGATTAATTGAAAGACTATAATAGTTTTTGTATATTCAGTTTGCACCAACCTGTGTACCTCCTTCATTTTTATATTCATTACTCATTGGTGTAGTGATGCTGTCTCTATAATAATTAAAATAAAGTTATTGGCAAGAAATCCTTCAGCTACCAAGCTGACTCCTCCCTGAATTCCATATCCACTCACATCCCACTGTCCTCTCCCAAGGCTACTGCACTCAAAATAACAGATCATCTACTAAACCTTAATGCATGCTCTTATGTCTTGTAAATTTCACTCCGTGTTCTAAATGATAACTAACCCAATCCCTACTGCATAACTTACTGTACAAATCACATTTGTCATATATACTATTACATACATATGTCTTTTGCACTATAAAAAATTTCACTTTTTTGTACCTTTCGATGTATTCTGTTTCATGTTGTTTCTCGCCATTGCATCATGTACTGTATAATTATTTCTAGGGGCGTGATATGGTGTACTTATCCACACAACTGGCAGAATTCCTTTACGACTTGCCAGAAGGTCTTTAAGCTGGCTCCTCTCACCCACCTGGGTGGTATCCTCCTCTGCACTGCCCCATGACTTCAGATCTTTCTTTCTGCTGGAAGAAGCAGGTTCCCTCCATTGCAGCTCCATACTTGGTGTAGGCCCTATTGCTGTTTCCAAACTTTTTTGGTCTTTGTTTGCTCCGTGGGTTCTCTGTTACAGTGAGATGGGTTCCTCTGTTTTGAACTTGGCGCCCAGTTTCAAAATGTGTCTGTGCTGACAGAAAATGTCGCACACTGACCCTCATGCCATATGTGCCTACTACCTGGGCCACAAACACAATCCCCAGGCTTGTGGCCTATGTTGCACTCTTCATCCCTCTACTTTAGAGGACTGGTATGCACAGCTTGTTCAAACCCCAGGAATCCCTCAGTATGCTTAACTAATGCAGTCAGCCTGCTGTGATGAACTGCCCCAGAGAGACTGGAATGTATTTAAATGATGAAATGTATCACAAGCTCGTGCCTCATTTCAAACTGCTGCCCCTAGGTGCTCCTGCATTCTAAAATGGTCAAATTCATTTTGTCTGCCTGCCTAGTAAGATGCCTCGGAGATCTCTCCTCAGCATCTCGCTAAATGTTGTTGTTTTTCATTTAAAAATTCTGTACTTTGTTAGTAAAAGTAGATAAAATTCTGCTTCTAGTATTTTCATGTTAGTCAGGTTTAATTTTTTTTTTTCCTCAGTTTTCGGTTCCACTCTGGTTCCATGGAACCGAGGGGAACATTTCCCCCAGCGGATTTTCCACACTTTTTTCTACATTTACGTTCCTTTGCTGCACTTCCTTTTCTTTGGAACTGTAGCAAATATATTTTTATATTTTTTCCTTTTTCAGCGGTTCTGAGGAACCGACTGAAATCTCTTTATTCATTATAACTGGGGTTGTTTAAGGGGATTTGGGGAACTGACCGCATTTCTTTTCTGTGGTAACGTTTTTTTCTTTGTCTCCTGACACACTGGACATGTCAGAGAGACCCAAAAAGAGAACAGGACCGACTGGTTTTAAAAACCATATCGAGTGTGGTCAGATCATCGCCAAGGCTGACAGGCACAGTCTGTGGTTAGTTTGTCTTGGTCCTAGTCACATTTTCACCAATTGTCAGATTTATAGTACTTTTTGCCCGAAAACTCTAAAGAAGAGGGCTAAGAAACTTGAGGAAATGCCTTCCCCTCGTCTCATTCGAAATTCTCTGAGGAGGCCTTCTCCTGACATCCTCGAAAAGACAGGCCTAAAGACCCTGTGAAGCCTTAAACTTCGGAAAACGATGCGTTTAAGTCCAAGAGGCCTGTGAATCCAGCAATGGAACTGGTTCCTGCCAAAGGGAAGCACAAGGAGAAACATACTGCTGCACCTCCTGCTGAAAAAGCAAGGGAGCTCTCAGCGAGTAAACCAGCAGTGCCCTCAGTAGAGGACATAGCCAGGCTTTACAGGTCCTGCAGGCCTTCCAAGCTGCCGGTTCCTTAATGCCCAGCCTGGCTACCTCAGTTCAACCACCAGTTCAAGCCTCAGTTCCTCCCACCCAGAACTGGAGTTTCTCTATGAGGAACCGGAGGAGGAGGAGGAAGGAGAACCAATTGAACCAGAGGTATCCCCAGAGCAAGACTTCGGTTTCCCTCCTAGGAGACACGAGGATTACACCTCCAGTTATGCCTTTGTACGGCAGATGGTGGATACCCTCGACCTTGCCACCCAGGAGACAGTGGAGGATAAAGAGGAAGCAGAGTTTTTGGACATGATGGGCTTAGTCCTCACAAAGAGACTCTTGCTACCTATCCACAAGTCCCTTACAAAGGCTGCTGTTAAAATCTTGCAACCCCCCACTTCCATACCAGGGGTAGATAAAAATATTGTCAAAAAGTACCAGCTTGATAGAACAAATGCTGAATTCCTTTATGTCCACAGTGATCACAAGGGTGTTGTTCAGGCTGCTGCCTATAACAAGGCCAGGTTATCTCTGTCTTCTCACCCTCTGGACAAGGAGCCCAGGAAGCTGTACAGCATGGGGAAGAAAGGGTACCTTGCAGCTTCCTTGCTTCTTAGGCAAGCTACCTATATGGCCTATACAATGCAGTCTCAAAAGGCCCCGTGGTCATCTGTCCTATCCATGACTGACCAAGTGACTGGTGATGTGGCTGCAGACCTTGTGGACACAGCTAGGACAGTGTTGGATGCCACCAGATACCAGTTTCACATGGCAGTGGATGCCAGTGACACAGCAGCCCAGATTCATGGCCCTTGCCATCTCCCTGCAGAGAGTGGCTTGGCTCAGGGCAACCAGTCTATCACAGGATACTCAGGCTAAAGCCATGGATTTCCCCCATGAGAACAGCTCTCTTTTTGGGGACAAAACTGAGGCTTACTTGAAAAAGGTGGAAGAGTACAAGTCCACTTTTAGGAGCGACTCTGCCAGAGACAGGCCCTCTACATCATATAGGACCCAAGGTCGGGGAGGCAGGGGAAGAGCCACATACCCTAGGCCTTTCTTTCAGGTCCAGGCAGGAGACTATCAGCAACCCAGAGGTTACTTCAGGGGTAGGGGCAGGAGGCCCACAAAGCAGACAGAACAAGCATCAGGGGCAATGACCCAGCTCAAACAGAACCCCTGATGTGTTTGTACAGGTCACCACCCCATTCCCTGTAGGAGGCTGATTGGCTCACTTCCTCCAACCATGGCAAGTCGTTACCACAGACAAGTGGGTCTTGGAGGTAGTGAGCCAGGCTTTTCTCTGACCTTCAAAGCATTCTCCAGACTGCAAAGCAGATGCTTTAGGTCTGCAACATCCTGGGAGCTAGAAGTCTAGAAGCTACTGCAGATAAATGCAGTAGAACCTGTCCCCACATCCCAAATAGGGAAGGGTTTTTACTCCAGTTACTTCCTCACACAAAAGGAAAATGGGCAATGGTGACCCATTCTGGATCTCAGATGCCTGAACAGACACTTAGCTAGTCCAAAATTCAGAATGGTCACCCTGGCCATGATCATCCACGCTTTGCAACAGGGAAATTGGCTAGCATCCCTGGATCTTAAAGACGCCTACTTCCACATACCAGTCAGACCCAGTCACAGAAATTACCTGAGGTTCAGACTTCACTCAGGTCACTATCAGTTTGTGGCACTCCCTTTCGGGCTTACTTCTGCTCCCTGGGTATTCACAAAGTGTATGGCTGCGGTTGTGGCACACCTCAGATGACTGGGTGTCATAGTCTTTCTCTACCTGGATGATTGGTTGATCGTGGGAGACTCCCCCTGCCAAACCGGAGAGTGCCTCTCCCTCACCCAGGAAGTCCTAGAAACACTGGGGTTTCTCATAAACAGACAAAAATCACAACTGGAACCTGTACAGGTCCTGCAGTTCACAGGCGCAGAGTTGGATACTCTGCAAGGCAAAGCTTTCCTGCCACAGGAAAGGGTAAACAGCATACCAACCCTGGTATGCTCCTTCAAGCTGGGCAAACCTAGACTAGCCAGACATTCCCTACAGCTGTTGGGCCACATGGCAGCTACCACAGCCGTGGTACCAGGTTCCAGGTTCCAAATAAGGGACATTCGGTTCCACTTCAGGTCCTTCTGATCACAAAAAAAGGATCCCCTTTCCAAACTAGTGCCTGTCACAAGGCCCCTCCTCCAGGCCCTGGAATGGTGGAAAGACTCACAGTCTCAGGGAAGGGGCTACCCTTCCAACCCTTCCAGCAGCTGGCCTCCTTGGTCATTTTGACCACAGATACCTTCCTCCTCAGTTGGGGGCACACCTAGGAGTACTAACAGTAAGTGGCACCTGGTCTCCCCAGGAGTCACTATTGCACATCAGTCTGCTAGAACTCAGGGCAGTCCTGCTACCTCTACAGTCCTTTGCCCCTCAGGTAAGGGGCAAGCTGGTGCAAGTCAGAACAGACAACACCACAACCATGTATTACGTCATCAAACAGGAAGATGCCACGTCCACCCTCCTGTGCACAGAGGCCATGAAAGTATGGAACCTAGCCTACTCATGGCAGGTCTCCCTCTCGGTGATCCATCTGCCTGGCAAGGACAATGTCCTGGCTGACTCCCTCAGCAGAATCAGCCAGAGCCACCACGAGTGGTCTCTAAACAGGCAAGTTCTGCACTCAGTTTTCAGAAGGTGGAGCATTCCAGAAATAGATCTCTTTGCCTCTCTGGAGAATCACCAGTTGCCCCAGTTTTGCTGCAGGCCTCCAGCTCGAGGGACAGTGCCATTGGATACTCTGGCTCTGGGTTAGTTGGGGAAGTTCCTCTATGCCTCCCCTCCCTTTCCCCTGCTACTCAGTGTTCTGATAAAGCTATGGAGCCAACCAGCATCAGTGATACTGGTGGCCCCAGATTGGGCCAGGCAGGCATGGTACGCCCTTCTACTAGTCCTATCAGTGGCACAGCCGATTCACCTTCCCCAGAGACACAATCTCTTAACCACCTCCCAGGGTAGAGTTCTATATTCGAACCTCAGGTTTGTTTGTCTCAAAGCTTGGCTCTTGAAGACCTAGAGTTCTTGGCCCTGCAGCTCTCTGAGGAAGTTCTACAAGTCCTCAGGGTTTCTATGAAACCTTCAACCAGGAAAACTTATGCTTTCAAATGGAAGAGATTCTCCCTGGGGTGCAAGCAGAGAGATGTCAACCCCTCCCAAGCTGGGCTTCTGGTGCTTCCGGACTGTC
Source organism: Neoceratodus forsteri (assembly GCA_016271365.2). NCBI lineage: Eukaryota > Metazoa > Chordata > Ceratodontiformes > Ceratodontidae > Neoceratodus > Neoceratodus forsteri. The sequence goes on from CM057453.1 coordinate 140,810,765, forward strand.
TAGTTGATCTCAATTCACGGGGACTCAGGCTCTCCACTCTCAAGGTTCACCTGGCTGCCATTGCAACATATACTTCAACTGGCAAGGACAGGTCAGTGGCTTCCAACTCCATCTTCAGGAAGTTCTTTAAAGGATTTCTTCACCTTCACCCACTCCTCAGGGAGCCTGTTCCTCTCTGGGACCTGAACGTTTGCATAGCCAGACTCATGGAGCCTCCTTTTGGGCCTTTGGCAACTACAGATCTAAATTGTTTTACCTGGAAGGCTGTTTTTTTTGTAGCCATCACTTCTGCCCGAAGGGTCAGTGAGCTGTAGGCGCTGTGTACAGAAACCAACTACATTTCTTTCCACAGGGACAAGGTGGTGCTCAGGACCAGTAGGAAGTTCTTTCCCAGTGTGGTCTCTGAGTTCCATTTGAACCAGTCAGTCTCCCTACCTGTCTTTTTCACTGACCACTCCAGCTCAGGTGAGTGGAGTTTGCACAGCCTGAATGTCAAGATGGCAATTAGCCATTACCTTGACCACACCTAGGTTTTTAGGCCACAGCACACACAGTTGTTCCTGACCTATGGGGAGATGGGCAAAAGTAGACCAGCATTGAAAAGAACCATTGCACACTGGATTGTTTCATGTATTCAGTTCTGCTACAGTAAGGTTGGCAAACAGCCACCTCAGGGCCTCATGGCACACTCTACCCGGGGCACAGCTGCTTCAGTGGCAGCTGCAAGGGACACCCCCCTAACTGGATGTCTGCAAAACAGCTAGCTAGAGAACTGTGTACACCTTCACAGAACACTACTGTCTAGACATTAAGTCCAGAAGTGATGCCAGGTTTGGCACTGCAGTTCTGCAGAACCTTTTCCCCAAGTGTATTTTGTTCCCTACCTCCCATGGTACTGCTTGGTAGTCTGCATTACTTAAGCATTCTGAGGGATTCCTGGGGTTTGAAGAAAAAAATTACTTATCATAGTAATGCTGTTTCTTCCAGGGGATCCCTCAATATGCTTAAATCTCCCACCTTGCCTCTCCTACCAGAACAAGAAAAGGGGTAATTTCTTCTGCATCCCTGCTGGTCACTTCCTGTTTTGTGATTTGTTCTTAAATATAATTGAAACCAGTCTGTTGTGTTTTCACTGTTACAGTGTTTTCTTATACCATTGTTGGGGACTTAATCCTTCTTGGGATAGCTCAATTATAAGGGTTTTTTATCATAGCTGGCTTTGTAATCAATCTGAGCATTTTAGAATGTAGGAGCAGCAGTTTGAATTGTGGCACGAGCCAATGATACATCCCATCATTTACATACTGTACATTCCAATCTCTCCAGGGCAGTTCAACATAGGAGGCTGGCTGCACTAGTTAAGCATACTGAGGGATCCCATGGAAAAAACATTACTATGGTAAGTAATTTTTTCTTCTTGGCCGTCCGGATGAGTGGGATTCTCCCATTTGGTCTAAGGACGTCCGTCAGGCGGTCTCTGCAGCTACAGGGTCTGCTGATCAATTGGTGGCTTTTGAGGAAGCTACAGCTCAGGCTGCGGCCTGCGCCTCTTTGGTGTCCGCACTAGTCCCACTGAGCTTCAACGCCTCTTTTTCCAGGGCATTCCGGGACTTGTGCTAGTCCCTTTGTACTCTCAGGGAAGGCCCTTCCCGTGGGTCAAAGTCTTCTAAAAAAAGACTCCAAAGGGAAGGCTAAAAAGTCCTGTCATAGGTCATGGGACTGTGAGTGTTCTCGGGCCTCGGTCTCTCATGACCCTGTTTCATCAACCCTCATCGACAAAGCTGCTTCGGCTGATGCCTCTGTCCAGGCCGCTGGCCCCACGGTGTCCCTGTTGGGCTTGCTGGCTGAGATGCGAGTCGACCAGGCTGTTGAGATTTTCCTCAACCTGGTCAAACAGTTGTCACAGGACAAGAGGGATATATCCCTCTCCAGGACTCCGGTCCTGACTGTTCAGTTCCAAGGCACGTTGGATCAGCTTCCTGAGGTGGTCCCTAACCCTCGGGACATCAAGCTTGTGGGGAACCCTAAGCATCCCTTGCTGGTTCTCGCCTCTCCCAGCCGACTGGTCCACTGGCATTCGAGGTTGAGGTTGAGGACCCGGAGCTCGAGGTCAAGTAACCCTTGCCGGAGCTGGCGCTCGTGCTGTCAGCACTCAGTAAAGTGGCACCATCACTATTCCTCTTCAGGGAAGGAAGGACTCCACCACAAGTTACGGCGGTGCTACAAGGAGCTTAAGTGACAGCAGTTCTTTTTTGGCACGGGACCTAAGCCGGTGCTGGATCCTCCCTCCCCACCCCAGCACTCCCTTGGCTGCCGCCACCTCGGCCTGAACTGATTCTGGCTCAGCTGGTTCTGGCCTCTTCGCCCATTTGGGTGGAACCCCCACTGACTCAGCCAAAGGATGGTTCCCCCATCCAAGGATGCCTGTTCTGCTCCAGGGCCTCCTCAGCGGCTGTCGGTCGTGGTTACCTGGGCCAATGAGCCCCACAGCGTTAACGGGGATGGGTGGTTGGCCAGTTTTCATTGAATCCTCAGAGTTGGAGGCTTCCTCCAGGTCAGTCAGCCTTGAGTCTGGTGAGGATTTGTCGACGGAACGTGGTCCTACCTCCTTGGGGGCCATGCTCTGCCTAATTTCAGATGCTATGGGGATCCAATTGGAGCCTGTACAAAAAAAGGGCCAAGTATCCCCTCACTGAAATCCTCAACCAGAACAACTCCCCAAGGGTCATCTTCCTGGTGGCCAAGGCCATTCTTGGTCCCACATTGGAGCTCTGGCAGTGTCCAGCCTCCTTCCTTTCCCTGTCTGCCCATATGGCCCGCAAGTATGCATTCAAACACCATGAAGTCTTGCTATATTATAACATTAGCAGTCAGCCACTGCAGCTGAACTGCCCCGGAGAGGAAGGAGTTAACTCCAGAGGATCTGGAGTTCTACAGCGCGAGGGCGCTGCGCCCAAAGCTCTATCCGGCAGTTTCAAATGAAACTGTCAGATTCTTTACTCCGCTTCACTGAACAGTCGCTCCGGAGATCAGCTCCTTCAGCTCGGCTCATTCTCGGTTCAAGCGAGTATTTTTCGGTTCATTTGAACCGGCAAAAGTCATTATTTTTACCGCATTTCGGTTTTAAAGCTCTATCTGGTAACCGTAAGTACTAAATTTTAAGTCTGTGTGGAAAATTAATTATCGGTTCGGTTTTGAACCGATCGCTGTTATTTCTACATTTTAAAGTGTACAGTGGGTTTTAGAGTGCGGTTCCTGTTCTTATCGGTTCTAAAAAAAACAGAATTATAACGCTTTTTCAAATACCCGTGACACGTTAGGAACCATATGGGTGTCTTGCCTGGCACTGCCATCAAAAGGGCAAGTTTTGGTTAGGCTGGCATTATGTCTGAGAAACCCAAAGAAAACCGGGCCCACTGGGTTTCAACACTGTGATGTCTGTGGGGAGGCCTTGCCAAGGCTGACCCACACACCACTTGTGTTTATTGTCTGGGGTTGACCACCTCCTGTCAGACTGCCAGGTGTGTAAAATTTCCTGCAGCCACCCTGAAAAAGAGATTGGGCCGGCTCAGGGAACGCAGAGGCTCAAAAGTCCGCTGACCCGATGGCCAGCCCGGTCCAGTACCCACTGGACCAGAGGGAGTGCCTCTGACCAGGGCGAGATTCTGGCAAAGGAAGGCTGGTTCAGAGGAACCAGTCCTAGTAAAAGACAAGGAAATCAGTAGGTTTGGGGTCCAAAATTGTGTCTCCAACTGCTGCAGAGATAGCTAAAGCCATTCAGATTGTCCAGTCACTGTCTCAGGGATCTGTAGAACCACCAACAGTTGGTAAAAGGTTGGTTCGTTCAGTCCCAGTGGTTCAGGATTTTGAAGTTGAGGATTTTATGAACCACAGGAGGGGAGGAGGAATTTGATCAATATATGTGGTGGCTGATCTGACAGCCCATTGAACCGGACATTTCTCCAGACAGACCTTTAGAATCTCCTCCTATTCTGTCTGAGTCCCTTCTTTCTTTATTTTTTACAAAAGGTTGTAGAAACCCTCCAGCTTCCTTTAGAGGAGGCTGTGGATGAGCAAGAGGAGCCTGATTATGTGGAAATGATGGATATTCCAGAGTCTAGGAGGTTGTCTATTCCTTTGCATAAGTCATTTAGGAAGCAAACAACAAAGTTTTTTAAAATCCTCATTCTGTCCCTCCTGTAGATAAAAAAATGGACAGAAGGTATACTTTGTCAGGCTCGGATACAGACTTCCTTACTGAACAGTGTAGTCATGTATGTGTGGTACAAGCTGCAGCCTGTGACAAGGCTAATATTCCTCTGGCCTCACATCCTCCTGATAAGGATTCCAGGAAGATTGATGCCATGGCGAAGAAACAGTATATGGCAGCTTCTTTGGGACTCAGGCAGGCAAATTATATGGCTTATGTGGCTAGATATCAGAAATCTAGGTGGGACACAGTATTGCAGTTAGCCAAGCAGGCCCATGGCCAGCTGGCTAGTGAGTTGGAACAGGTGGCTGCTGATGGCATTGAAGCCTCTAAAGTTCAATTTCATACTGCTGTTGATGTTAATGATGTTTCTCTAGGGTCATGGCCACTTCTGTAGCTTCTCCAGAGGTTGGCATGGCTCAGATGCACTAATCTGTCCCAAGATACCCAGTCAAAGGCTATGGATTTTCCTGTAGTGGGAAATTCTCTGTTTGGGGAGCAAACAGAAAACTATATGAAAAAGATGGATGAATACAGAACTACCTACAAAAGTGCCCAGGCTAAGGAGAAGCATGCCATGCCACAAAGGCATGCTCCCAGAGGTAGGGGCAGGCCTTTTTCCAGGCCTTTTACCAATTTCAAGCCTCCTCTGCTGTCTCGCAGAGGGGTTTCTTCAGAGGCAGGGGTAGACGAGGCACAAGTAGACCGTCCCTCCCTCAGCCTAAGGCTGCTGCTAAGCAGGCACCCTGATGGGGTGCCCAGGGCCGATTCCTCCTGTACCAGTGGGCAGGTTGGCCTATTTCAGCGGAACTGGCTGTCCCAACCACGGACAGATGGGTTCTGGAGGTATAGGCCAGGGTCTGGTTCTCAGCTTCAAACACTTTCCAAAGATGAGAGTCGACATTTTCCACCTGCAAATCCTTCAGAAGCCCTTTGTTGGAAGCAGAGGTTTCTTCTCTTCTGGACTGCAAAGCAGTGGAAGGGGTTCCTCCTTGCCATCAGGGCAAGGGCTTTATTCAAGATACTTTCTTACCTCAAAGACAGGAGAATGGAGGCCCATTCTAGATTTAAGGTACCTGAACAAGCATCTTTTGAAACCAAAGTTCAAAATGTTGACTTGGCAATGATATTGCTTTTCCCAAGGCCAGGGACTGGCTAGCTTCCCTGGACCTCAAGGATGCCTATTTCATGTTCTGATCAGGCCTTCTCACCGAAAGTACCTCAGGTTCGAACTGCCCTCAGGCCACTACCAGTTCAGGGCAATGCCCTTCGGCCTGACCTCTGCGCCAAGGGTATTCACAAAATGTCTCGCTGTAGTAGTGGCTCACTTAGAAGGCAAGGGTTGCTGTTCTCTACCTGGACGACTGGCTCATTGTGGGTCAGTCTCCAGGTCAGGTGAAACCCATTTGCAAGTCACCCAGCAGCTTCTCACTTCCTGGGATTCCTGCTAACGTACCAAAGTCAGTTCTGGAACCGTTCAGGTCCTAACTTTCATAGGCGCAGAATTGAACACAGTTGGCTAGGCTTTTCTTCCTCGAAAGGGTGGGCAGACTCATCGCCCTGGCATCCTCCTTTACCCTGCGGGTCTCTCGACCAGCAAGGCATTTTCTGTAACTCCTTGGGCACATGGCTGCTTCCACAGCTGTCGCAGGGAGCAAGATTCCAGATGAGGGACATTCAGTTCCATTTGAGGGCCTATTGGTCTCAAAGGAAGGACCCCTTACCAAGTTGGTTCCAGTTACTCAAACTCTGATCCTAGCCCTCCACTGGTGGCAGGTCCAGAGCAATTTAAGACAGGGGTTCCTCATTCCATTTCTCACCCCTCCCCTCACCACGGATGCCTCCCTGTTAGGTGGGGGCTCACCCATGATCTTACACCCAGGGGTGTGGTCTCCTCAGGAATCTCTGCTCCACATCAATCTGTTGGAACTCAGAGCTGTCTTTAGCTCTTCGGGTGTTTTCAGATTCTGTCCAGAACAAAGTGGTTCAAGTCAGACAGACAATACCACCACAATGTGGTACATCAACAAGCAAGGGGCACTCGGTCTTCAGCCTTGTGCACCGAAGCAATGAAGTTGGTGGTCTCTGGCCTACTCCTGAACACCTCCCTGATAGCGGTTCACCTCCCAGGGAAGGACAATGTCCTGGCGGACGCCCTCAGCAGAATTTCTCAGGGCCATCACGAATGGGCTCTGAATCCACAAGTGCTGGGGTCCGGTTTTACAGACGGGCACTCAGATAGATCTTTTCGCAGCCCCAGACAACCATCAACTTCCTCTTTTCTGTTGCAGGCCTCCAGTACTGGGCTCAGTCCCTCTGGACGCCTTTCTGTTGGACTGGAAAGGGAAGTTCCTGTATGCCTTTCCTCCCTTTCCTCTTCTTTTCAGGGTACTAGTAAAAATCAGATCTCAACCTTGCAGAGTGATTCTGATTGCCCCAGATTGGGCCAGACAGCCCTGGTACCCTCTGCTTCTGTCCTTGGCAGTCCACCCTGCCCTGAGCCTACCCAGAGTCCACGACTTACTGGCCTGTGCACAGGGAGAGTGTGGTATCCGGACCTCAATCCTCCACCTCAAGGCTTGGCTCTTGAGGAGCTAGAATTTGCTGACTTACACCTTTCTCAAGGTGTCTTGGATATTTTAAAGGCTTCTAGGAAGCCTTCCACTAGGCCACTTATAATTCTAAGTGGAAGAGGTTTTCATCTGGTGCTCTGAGAGGCAGATTATCCCAGAATCTGCTGATCTTCCCATTCTTTTGGAATATTTGGTCCATCTGAATTCCTAGGCCTTAGACCAGCTACCCTGAAGGTTCATCTGGCAGCTGTCTCTGCTTTTGTGTCAGCAGGGAAGCCTGCCTCCTTTCTTCTCACCCTGTGTTCTCCAAGTTTTTAAAGGGTTACTTCATACTAACCTCCTTTCGGGAACCAGCTCGCTGGGACCTGAATATTTGCATTGCTCAGTTAATGCAACCCTCTTGAGCCTCTGTCTTCAGCAGAGCTCAAGTATTTAACTTGGAAAACCGTTTTCCTAGTAGCTATCACCTCTGCCAGACGCATAAGTGAGTTACAGGCCCTGTCAGTGGAAGAAGATTTTATCTCTTTCCACAGAGATAAGGTAGTCCTTAGGACTAATAGAAAGTTTTGCCTAAGGTGGTTTTCTGATTTCACCTGAATCAATCTATCTCTCTCCCAGTATTTTTCACTGAGCATTCTTCCTCAGGTGAGAGGAGTGCTCACAGCTTGATGTCAAAAGAGCCTTAAGCTACTATTTAGAGCGCACCTAGAGGTCATAGGTTCGAATCCTCCAACTGTTTCTTACCTATGGCGCAGGTTGGCAAAGGAAAACCTGCCACTAAGAGAACAATTGCAAGGTGGATTGTTTCTGTATCCAATTCTGTTATCAGAAACTAGGTAGAGTACCCCCAGGATTGAGGGCCCACTCCACCAGGGGTACAGCTGGCTCTAGCGGCTGCTAGGACATTCCCATTCTGGAGATTTGTCAAGCTGCTACCTGAAAGACAGTTCACACCTTTACCAAGCATTATTCCCTGGATGTCCAGTCCAGGAGAGATGCTTCGGTTTGGCACAGCTATTGCTTCAGAGCCTATTTCCTAAGTAGGTTCTGACCCTCCTCCATGGAGGTACTGCTGTGTAATCTGTTATCAAGTAATATAGCAAGATTCATGGTGTTTGAAGAAAAATTACTCACCTTAGTAATTGTTTTTCTTCTCATGGAGTCTTGCTATATTATAACCACACCTCCCTCCTGCCCTCTCAGAACCTCTACTTGGGTAGGGTGGCGTAATTGGTGCAAGCACTGTGTCATGCCATTGTAGTTATCCTTTACCCTCTTTCCTTTGGGTTAGGGATCTGTTGCTTTCATTTAGGTTATTTATATTGCCCCTTCCTGGACTTGAGTCTTGGGGGAAGGGGGTTCTATAATGTGCTTGTCGAGAGGGTAGAAACGAACCATAATACCATCAATTTTTGTTATTATGGTTCTGGGTGTTCTTTTGTTGTTTATATTGTTGTTACTACTACTAGTAGGTAGCCATGGCTAGTGTAGTTTTTCCACACAGACTTTCTGTTCTTTGATGTTAGCTTGAGAAGATCTGACAGTTTCATTTGAAACTGCCAGATAGAGTTTTGGGCACAGCCTCATAGTAGAACTCCAGATCCTCTGGAGTTAACTCCTTCCTCTCCGGGGCAGTTCAGCTGCAGTGGCTGACTGCTAATGTTATAATATAGCAAGACTCCATGAGAAGAAAAGCAATTACTAAGGTGAGTAATTTTTTCTTCCCGCACGCATGCAGCCCCTACGAGTTCCCTCTTGAGATTCACATAACTCCCCTTGGCTGAGGGGTTGGTGGCCGACTCAGTGTTCTGTCAGACGGACAATGTCAGGGATGTCTATGAACCTCCACCCCGACAAGGAATCCAAGAAATTGGATCATGCAGCCAAGAAGGTGTATGCAGCCTCATCTTTTAGCCTCAGGCAGGTTAGTTTGGCCTTAATGATGGCCCACTTCACCCATGCCCTGTTGGGCACGCTAGATGAGGTGCACCCTCAGCTCCCAGCTGATCTTTAGTTGACGGTCAAGCAAGTCCGATACCAAGAGGGTGCTGCGGCTGTGCAGTAACTTCAGACGGCCATGGACATTGGCGACTCCTGTGCCAGGTCCATGGCTGTAGCCATGGCTATGCACCGTCGAGTGAGGGTGAGGATCTCGACCTTTACGGCAGATACCCAGCACAAATTGGCAGATGTCCCCTTCCTGGGCACAGACCTGTTCAGGCCAGGGGTGGGTGGTCATATCACTAGGATTGAGAAGTCCAGTGCCACCTTGGACTCCATTACTTCAGCCCAAAAGGACATTAAGGACTCCAAACCCCAGAAGAAGTCCTTTCAGACCCATCAGGCCCCTGCCGCCAAGCTACCCCAGACCCTGGGTGGGCACCAGCAACCCTGGCGTCACACACCCCGGCAGGGCACCAACAACCCTGGCATCCCACACCCAAGACCCCGGCTGAGCACCAGCAGCCCCGGCATCCCAGGCCCAAATCAGTCACTTCTGTGGTCTGGAAGCCAGGCAGTCAAGGTCCAGCAGCGTCCTCTGCTGGCTCAGTTTCCACCTCCAAGCCTGCCCAGTGATGGGTTGGTGGGTGCCCCCTCCATGCCTGTCCTGTCTCCCCTGGATCCTGCTGGTTCCACCACTTTCTTTCTGCCTTGTCCAGCATTACCATGTACAGGTGGCTGCTGGAAGTGTCAGTCAGAGTTTGCCTCTGTAGTTAGAGGCTCTCCTTCCCAGCCAAGCCCACACCTCTTGGGAGGATATGGTGTCCACAGACACATTGTCCGCCCTTTGGGAGGACATCACCCCGCTCTTCCAGAAGGAGGTGGTGATTGATGTCCCAGACCCACCAGCCAAATTCAAGGTTTGTCTCCAGATATTTTCTGGTTCCAAAACGGATTGGGGGGGGGGGGCGCTGGTGCCCCATCTTGGATCTGCACAACCTGAATAAGTTCCTGCAGTCATGCACCTTCAGAATGGTCACTCTGAACCGGATCATTCTGTCTCTGGAGCAAGACATGTGATTTTGCTCCCTAAACCTATGGGACACCTTCTTCCACATCCCCATCTGTCCATCCCACCGGCGGTTCCTTCGCTTCCGCACGGAGGGGGCATTCTACAAGTTCCAGGCCATGCCCTTCAGCCTCTCCTCAGGCCCCAGGGTCTTCACCAAAGGCCTTCCTGAGATGCTGATAGATCTGGGTGTACCCATACCTCGATGATTAGCTGATTGCAGTCCTCTCCAGGGTGGAGGTAGAGCGGTCCAGGGACCTGGCCCTCTAGACCTCCTTGAACCTCAGCCTCCTGGTCAATGAGACCAAGTCAGAACTTGTACCCTCACAAGTGATTCACTTCATTGGGGCGGAGTTTGTCTCTTAATGAGCCCAAGCCCATCTTCCGGCTGACAGGCAGAGGATCTTTCCTCTTTTGCCCGATCATTTCAGGTTGGGCAGCTGCACCCTGCCAGGAGCTTCCTGCACCTCCTGGGCTACATGGATGCTTGCACTAGAATGGTCCATTGGGCCCACTGGAGAATGTGCTTCCTGCAGTGGGGGCTGGCCCGTCAGTGGTTTCAGCATCAGGATTACCTCGACCAGCCAATCACAGTGACCCAGCCAATGTGGGATGCCATCCAGTGGTGGTTGATCCTGGAACATCTGCAGGAAAAAGTCCTGTTTGCCTGCCCAGAGCTGATGATCACTCTTACAACCGATGCCTCCCTGATGGGCTGGGGTGCCCCCCTTGGGGAACACAGGATCCATGGCCTCTGGTCTGCTGAGGAGTCCTGATCAACCTGCTGAAGCTTTGGGATGTCTGCCTGGCCCTGACTGTCTTTGCTTCACATCTCTGGGGTCAGGTCATCCAGGTCCAGACAGACATCATGATGACCATGTAGGGCCGGATGCATTCCCTGTCTCCGTGCAGGGAAGCTCTCCACATCTGGACCCTTGTGCTCAGCCTCGAGGCCAACCTGTTGGCCATTCTTGTGGCCAGAGTGACCATTCAGTTAGGGGACACCCTCAGCCATGTGGACGAGGCGTCTCACGAGTGGTCTCTTCACCAGGAGGTAGTCGACCGTCTGTTCTCCCAGTGGGGCACTCCTCAGGTGGACCTGTTTGCCTCCTGGGAGAGCGCCAAGCTGAGGCTTTGTGCCCACCCTCCTCCGCGGGGAACACTGCAGGGGAGATGCCTTCATGTGACCCTGGACCCTAGGCCTCCTCTATGCCTTCCCTCCCTTTCCTCTGATCCACAGGGTCCTGATCAAAGTTCAGAGGGACAAGGCACGGATGATTCTGGTGGCTCCTGACTGGCCACACCATTTCTAGTACCCCATCTCCTCAGCCTCAGCAGCAGGCCTCCATGGCATCTGCCACTTCGCCCACACCTGCTCTTGTGCTCTCGGGGGAAAGGTCCTCCACCCGGACCTTCAATCCCTGCACCTGACAGCCTGGTTTCTGAGCAGCTAGAGTTCCAGGGTCTCTCCAATGAGGTCCTTCATGTAGTGGAGGCCTCTCGGAAGGAATCAACTTGTCAAAGCTAAAAGATTCTCCATTTGGTGCCAGGGCAAGGAGCTTAACCCCCTGTCCTGTCCTGTGGCTAGCATCCTCGATTATTTGAGGTCCCTCTGTCAGTTGGCCCTTCAGTTGATGTCCCTCAAGGTGCACCTGGCAGCCCTCTCTGCATACCAGGTGCTTGCTGATATGCCCATGGTGGCACAGGAGAGGGTGGTCAGGTGCTTCTTAAGGGGGCTTGACCACATTTCCCCTCTGGTGCATGAACCACCACCACCTTGGGACCTGTTGCTGGTGTTGGCAATGTTCATGGCAAGCCGTTCAAACTGATGCACAGGTGTGCGATGTCACACCTGTCATGGAAGACTGCCTTTTTAGTGGCCATTACTTCCACCAGAAGGATCAGTGAGCTCCAGGTGCTCTCTGTGGAATATCCTTACCTGGTTTTCCAAGGGGACAGGGTTGTCCTTTGCCCCAACCTGAAGTTCCTTCCGATGGTTGTCTCGGAGTTTCACCTTAATCAGGTGATCAGTCTCCCAATGTATTTCACCAACCACACACACCTCAGAAGCCAAGCAAAGGCTTCATATTCTGGACCTGAGGTGAGTGCTTGCCTACTACCATAAGGAGCGCATGACTGTAGTTTGGGGAGAGGTTCACCAGCTGTTTGTCACATACGCTGAAGCCACTGTTTGTCACATACGCTGAAGCCACACCTGGCAGATCAGCAGCTAAGTAGCCGACTGGCAGGTGGATTGTCTCCTGCATCAACTTCTGCTATAGGTTGGCTGGTAGGGAGCCTCCCGTAGGGCTTAGGGCTCATTCCACCAGACGTACAGCTGCCTTGGGTGGCTGCTTCCAGGTATGTTCCTATCCAGGAGATCTGCAGGGTTGCTACCTGGAAGTCAGCACAAACCTTCATCTCCCATTACCACATTGACCTTGAGTCACACTGAGATGCAGGTTTTGGGTCCTCGGTTCTCCAGTCTCTGTTCCTTAAATAGGGGGTGTGCACCTTGCCCCCTCCTTCTGGAAAACTGCTAGGATTCTGCCAGTAGTGTGGATAAGTACACCATATCCACGCCCTTAGAAAAATAAGTTACTCATCTGTAACTGTAGCTCTTTCTTCGAGAGGGTTCCTGCAGTAGGTCTTCACATATAGGACTGTGCCCCCTGGTGTCAGGACCGCACAGCAAACTTGTAGATAGCAATCATCAGCGGGGACTGCCCCCGACATCGGGGCGTCGTGACATCAGCCCGACTATAAAAGGGGCGGTCCTGCGCCTGCTCCCCAGTTCTTTCCCGCCGTCGCCTCAGTCACCTTCAGCTTGTGTTAGAACAGCAATCTAACATCAGCATTTATATTTATCGAAGTGTTTCTTTGCCTCTTGTAAAATTCTCAAGATTTTTCTTCAATCTGATGTCTTCTAGACAGAAGAAAAAGTGCTCAAAGTGCGGCACTGAAATCCCGCAGGGGGATGACCATTCTCACTGCCTCCTCTGCCTCAGTTCAAAGCACGACATCCAGGAGTGTTCCATCTGCCAGGCCTTCAACCAGGTGACCAGAACCAGGCACAAGAGATCCCTTGAGGCCCATCTATTTACCCGATGCTTGGCGTCTATGAAAAGGGGGCTCCAAAAACTCAGGGAAAGGTTGTCATCGCCGGCCCTGAAGAAGAAGAAAAGTAAGGAGAAGCATCGGGACAGGAGCCCGTCACCGTCAGAGAGGCCGGCAACCATGAGTACTTTTTCAGGTGCCCCGTCCACTTCTTTGGGTCAGGCCCCTTCTCCCCCTCCTGCTGAGGTGAGCGGGCAGCCGGGGATTGCCTCTTTGGAGGTGGTAATTCCATTAACTGATCCTGCTGGTAAGTCACCCCACACGGCCTCCGCCGATCAGACTAGCGGCAGCCTTCCAGCCATCTCTAGCCCGGCCAGATCTGTTCCTTCGGACGCCAGCTGCTCCGATGCCCGCATAGATCCATGCACTCTCCCGTTGGGCTCTAGTTTGGCCCCCAACGTTGGACAGAGTGAGGGACTAGTCGACCCGTCGTCTCCCAGGGTCCTACACCCTAGGGACTCGCCACCTGACCCTTTGCTGTTTGCTTTAGCAAAGTCATGTTCAGACCTGCTGTTGGGGGCCCCTCGTGTCTCCCTCCCCCTCGCCAGGCCTTCCTCCGTCGCCAGATTATATTCCGCTGCCGACAGAGGATCCAGGTATGGAGCCTCCACCGATCAGTACTTCGGGTGCGCTCCAGGTGACGATGCCTCCTTCGGGCACCACGGCACCTCCCCCTGCAGGTCCTTCATCTGGGTTCATTGCCCAGGAACCCTCTTTCCTGCCTGCGGGCGCCTCTCTGTCATTTACTCAATATCCGACGCTGGGCCAGGTGCCTCCGTCGCCGGGTTTCCCAACGCTGGGCTTTCCAGACGATGGGTTATCCTACTCCTGGACATCCCACGCCGGGTTACCCAGGGTACTCGTATTACCCATCCTGGCACTATCCTCAGTACCCGGGTTATCTGAGTTATCAGCCACCACCTCCTCCTCCTCCGGTGCCGGAAGTTGAGTCCATCCCTCTGTGGTGGAAAGAGGCTAGAGCACTGCTTGTGTCAGAGTTAAGACAACCAGTGAGGGAGACACCCTCTGTCATGGTGACCTCTCCACCGCCTCCTGCTACCAGAGCCTCTACCTCTATTGCAGTAGGCATTACTGAACCAGACCCTTCCATTACTAGTGGCCCCGATTCCTCTGACACTAGTACCGACTCGGACGTGTCAGACCCCAGATCTCCCGTGGAGGTTCCTCCAAAAGGCTCCACAAAGTCCCCTCCAGAGGATCCTTCTTTCAGAGACCTGTTACATTCTGTTCAGGTGGCTGGTGGTTGGCTGTCCATAGAGGTTGATCTCCAAAGAAAACGTCTTGTGGAGCACCTGGATCTGGCCACCTCGGACCCTATTCCCATTTCACCATGGATGGGACCTCATGAGGACCTTGTTACCACAGTCTGGCAACAACCGTCCTCCATTCCTGCAGTCTCCTGCAAAGCTGACCGCACCTTTTATCCCCTGGAAGGGATTTTTCACCTGAACTCCCATCCCAAGGCTGACTCTATGGTCATCACAGCAGCTCACGGCCGTTCAGCCCAGCCCAAACATCTGAGTATTTGCCTTCCGACAAGGACTCGCGTCAGCTCGATCAATTTGGGTGCAAAATGTATTCTTTTTCTTGTGAGATGCGTTCCCTTAATTACATCTCGCACATGGTCACCTTTCAGAAAGCTTCTCTTTTGGCTCTAGAAAGGGACCTTAAGGATGTTCGAGATGAAACCCTGAGGAAGAAGCTCTTGGATAAAGTACGGATGGGGAAATCCTCGTGTTGACACGCCCTTCAGGCTAGTTACGACTCGGTGGATTCAGTGGCGAGAGCAGCTGCCACAGGGATCTGCCTCCGAGGCCTCTCCTGGCTCCGTATAGCGGGACTGACGCAGGACATGCAGTCCTCTCTGTTGGATGCCCCTTTCAGGGGTTCCATCCACTTTGATGGTGATGCTAAGGACATCATTACTGGGCTGCAGGAGAGCAGACACTCCTTGCAGGACGTCCATTCCTTATAAAAGACGGGACAGAAAAAGCTGCCATTTCATCGCCAAAGAAGGTGGAACAAATCCCAGGCTAAGCGTCAGGCAAAGAAACACGCACCTGGCTCGGGAGCTCAAACCCCACAGACCAGATTTCAAAAACAGGCCTCTGGGGCAAAAGCTCCCCTTCCCTCGGCGTCCTGACTCCTTTCCCCTCCTTCCGCTACCTCCAGTACATCAGGAAGAACCGGTCGGAGGGAGGTTCGGCCTCCACCTGGAAGGCTGGAGGTCTGTCACCACAGAAAATTGGGTGCTTCAGCTCATCCAACGAGGTCACTCAATAGAATTCAGCGAAATTCCAACCCCTCGACCACCAGGACGGTCCTTCTATCCCTGGGATCAGGTCCCCATAGTCTCTCAAGAGATTTGGGCACTTCTGCTAAAGAAGGCCATAGAGCCTGTCCCGTTCAGCCAAATAGGAAGGGGATTCTACTCCCACTTCTTCCTGGTTCCAAAGAAAACGGGCGACCTGAGACCGATCCTGGACCTCAGCACACTAAACGTCTTCGTCGAGTACAAGAAGTTTTGTATGTTGACCCTTCAGGGGCTCCTTTCCCTGCTCCATCAAAATTCTTGGCTGTGCTCCCTGGACATGCAGGATGCTTACCTGCATATCCCTATCCTCCTGGCCCACTGCCGCTTTCTCCGCTTTGTTTTCCTGGAGAAGCATTTCCAGTTCCGAGCACTCCCGTTTGGTCTTTCTTCGACCCCTCGAGTGTTCATCAAATGCCTAGCAGTGGTGGCGGCCTTTCTGTGATGCCAGGGCATTTATGTTTTCCTGTACCTGGATGACTGGCTCCTCTCAGCACCCTCTCCTACCAGCCTGAAAGAGTCTCTCTCTTTCACTCTGAGCTTGTTTGCTTTACTGGGCATAACGGTCAATTTTCCCAAGTCCCAGCTAGTACCCTCACAGAGACTCCAGTTCATTGGAGCTGTACTAGACACAGTTCAGGGCAAGGCTTTCCTGCCATCAGATTGGGCCGAGACCCTTGCTTCTCAAGCCACAGGCCTAATGGATCCCTGCATACTCGGTGCTTCGTTTATTAGGTCTGATGGCAGGCGTCATTTCAACAGTCCCAATGGCCAGGCTTCACATGAGGGTCACCCAATGGTCTCTTCGAATCCAGTGGGACCAGAGGATGGACAACATGAACCAAAAAGTCATGATCTCCAACAGCCTCCAGAGAGATCTACGCTGGTGGCAGGATCTCTCGAGTTTGTTGATGGGGGTCCCTTTCCTTCCGGCAGTTCCAACTCAAATTCTCACTACGGACACCTCAGATCTGGACTGGGGTGCTCATCTGGGGTCTCACAAGACACAGGGGTCTTGGTCCGACCAGGAGCTGATGCTCCACATCAATGTTTTGGAGACCAGGGTGGTTCTTTACGCACTCCAGGCATTCCAGTCACTGCTGGTTCCAGGATCTATCTTGGTACAGATGGACAACATGTCCACTGTCTGGTACATAAACAAGCAGGGGGGAAACAGATCATACCCTCTTTGCCGAGAAGCCATGAGGCTGTGGTACTGGGCGATTCAGCACAGCCTTTATCTGACAGCAGTTCACATTCCAGGCATCACCAACGTCCTGGCGGACAGTCTCAGTTGATCAGTGGCCAGGGCCCACAAGTGGGAGCTAAAGTCAGAGGTAGTTGAAGATCTCTTTCTTCGATGGGGTCATCCAGAGATGGATCTGTCCACCTCCCTATACAATGCAAAACTACCCGTCTTCTGCTCGCTCGTTCCTGGGCATGGTGCTTTTTGGTGAGATGCGCTGTCTCTTTCGTGGACAGGGAGGTTTCTGTATGCCTTTCCTCCCCTTCCTCTAATTCAGAAGGTCCTGGTGAAACTTCAACAAGAGGGGGCCCATGCAATCCTGATTGCTCCTCTTTGGCCATGCCAAATTTGGTTCCCTCTTCTGCAGCATTTGGCACTGGAACCTCCGGTTCCTCTGCCCATTTCCCACGACCTTCTGACTCAGGAGCAGGGCACCCTGGTGCATCAGAGCCTTTAGTCCCTCCACCTTCATGCGTGGCACCTGTAGACATAGCGATTTCTCGCTATGGGGTCTCTTCGCAGGTTGCGCACATTCTAGTAGAGGCCAGAAAACCTTCCACTAGATCCACTTATGCTATGAAGTGGAAGAGATTCACGATATGGGCCCAAGCAAGGAGCTGGGATCCATTTTCGTGCTCAGCATCCCAGGTTCTACAGTACCTCACACATCTGTCTGAGGTGGGCCTTAGTTATTCCTCCATTAAGGTCCACCTCTCTGCGGTGTCGGCCTACCACCTCCCGGTGGAGGACAAAACCTTGGCTCAACTGGAGGTAGCCAAAACCTTTTTGAAAGGCATCCTTCTTTTGAAACCTCCGATCTGGAATCCTTGTCCTCCCTGGGACCTGAATTTCATGCTCAAGAAGCTGACCTTACCACCGTTTGAACCAGCTTCTTCTTGCGACTTACGCTTTCTTTCCTGGAAGACCTTGTTTTTAGTCGCTGTCACTTCAGCCAGAAGGGTTTCCGAATTACAGGTCTTTGTATGTAAAGAACCTTATTTGATTTTTCATAAGGACCAAGTAGTCCTTCGGACTAACCCTTCTTTTTTGCCCAAAGTTGTTTCAGAAACCACTTTGAACCAGAGCATGGAATTACCAGTATACTATCCACAGTAGTTCCAACAGGGGAGGAACACCTGCTGCACACGCTTGATGTGCACCGGATCCTGAGGTACTACATAAACAGGACTAAAGAGGTTAGGAAATCTAACCAACGGTTCATAGCCTTTCCCCCTCAGTGCCAGGCAAGGCTATTTCCAAGCAGACCATCTCCCAATGGCTCGCTAACTGCATCCATTTTTCGTACGCGAAATATGGGAAGTCCCTTCTGGGGGCAGTCAAAGGCCACTCCACCCATAGCGTGGCGACCTCTACTGCCTTTTTTAGGAATGTGTCCATGGCAGAGATCTGTGCTACAGCCACCTGGTCGTCTGTTCACACCTTCACTAAGCATTACAGTCTGGACATTGCCTTTTAGCACAGAACTGGCTTTGGTCTTGCGGTCCTGCAAGGCCTTCTGTCGTGATTACTCTTGGCGATTTTTCCTCCTCCCGTATGCACCTATGCCTTATTTTTCTTTGGGACTGCTTGGTATTCAGTCCTATATGTGAAGACCTACTGCAGGAACCCTCTCGAAGTAAGATATAGCAGTTACGTAAGAACTTATCGTAACCGTAGATCTTCAAGAGAGGTTCCTGAGGTAGGTCTAGTTTCCCTCCCTCCTTCCCCTGGTTTTTGGATTCTTTACTTTTCATCCTATCTAGTCCGGCTGGACTAGAGTGGAAGCAGGGTCTTAGGAGTTCACTCCGGTTTTCTCCTTACCTGTCTTTAGGTCTCCGTTGGAAAAGAACTGGAGAGCGGGCGCGGGACCGCCCCTTTTATAGTCGAGCTGACGTCATGACGCCCCGACGTAAGGGGCGGTCCCCGCTGATGATTGCATCTACAAGTTTGCCGTGGTGGTCCCGGCGCCAGGGGCGTAGTCTCATATGTGAAGACCTACTACAGGAACCTGTCTCGAAGATCTACTGTTACAGTAAGTTCTTACGTAACTGCTATTTCTAGGAGTGGTATATGGTGTACATCCAAACGACCCATCCAGTCTCCCCTGTCAAGTGGCACACTGGTCTGGCTTCCAGGGGGTCAGATCTGATGTCACGGGGCGATGCCAAGGAGGATACCACCTGGGTGAGTGAGAGGACCCAGCTTGAAGACCTTCCGGCAAGTCTTAAAGGGAAAGGAATTCTGCCAGTAGTGTGGATGTACACGATATACCAGTCCTAAAACTACAGTTACAAGTGAGTAACTTGTTTTTTTCTGCTATTATGTCATGTTCTGTATCATTGTTTTTCTGTTTATATAATGTACCCTGGTCATGCCTGAAATAGGCACCTGGTGTCAGTGTGCTTACCCAGTCAACAATGAATAAATAAAATATAAGTATTGACATGCATTCCAGAGGCAAAAAGGGGCACGCAGAATCAACTGAAAAAGAGCCTGGCTCTACCACAAAAGGCGGACTACAGTGTACCAAAACAGAATCGCCTGCTGCAAGTGCAGCAATAATGAGATACATAAAAAACTTCCTTAAAATGTCTAGAGCAAAAATATGCAAGTCTGCTTGACTGGACCTTGCAGCACTCCTGCCATAATTCCATTCCACTTTGGCTCAGCTGATTCTAACAGTCTTCTAAAGAAAACACCAAGTGAAAGCTTAATTACATTTAACCCTGGCTAATGTTATTCCAGAGGAATTATCCAAGTGGCTGCTTTTAAGTTATCCAAAGGAATCCTGCTTATGTTTTACTGTCCCAGTCCCTTTTGCACATGACAAAAAATCAATAATCTGCATTTAAGTTGAACAGACATTAACTCCAGCTTCTGTGATTGAGCCTGAAAGAGGCACAGCCAGACATCTTTAGGCATTTATTTATTTGTTTCTTACAAAAAAAATATTCCTGTGGGATACCTTGTAGTTTACACTCTGTTTTGAAGTATGATCTGGTGAGAAGACATGGCTGTAGCAGTCAATTAAACATTTCAGACATGCAGCTTCTAAATGCAGCACGACAATGTTAGTTGGTTAGCGAACCATACTACAGTATGCATTAAAAACAATTACATTCCATAGAGTAAAACATATACACGTACAAACTAGCTTTAAAGCTGGAATCCAACGCTAATTTGTGTATCAATATGATGGAATAAATCAAATGTAACTGGATGCTTTAAACACAAAATACTATTGCAATCAAATTTCAAGATTTTTGTCATCCAAATCCTGAAACGTGGACAATACATGTATACATCCATACGAAGAAGCCAGCAGAAGAAGGCCATTTGGTCTATCAAGTCTGCTCATATTGCAGGGTCCACAGCTTGAGCTACTGGCCCTGCCCTCCCTTCCCCCTCCTCCCATCCTCCCTTTCCATGATCCTTACCTTCCCCCTGTGCCTATCCCAGCCTCTCTTAAAGCTGCCCACTGTCTTCAATGAGATGACCTCTCCCAGCAGCGCATTCCAAGTGTCCACCACCCGCTCTGTGAAGAAGTACTTCCTGACCTCCCTCCTAAACCTCCCACCCTTCAGCTTAACACAGTGCCCCTTCGTGTTAGGGTTGCCACTCAGCTTAAACAGACTCTCCTTATCAACCTTATTTATCCCTTTCAAGTATTTCAAGGTCCCATTAATTTCCCTTCTCTCTCTCTCTCTCCTGTTTTCCAGGGAGTACATGTTCAGTGCCCTCAACCTCTCCTCATATGCATTACCCTGCTGACCTGCTGTCATCTTTGTAGCCCTCCTCTGGGCCTTCTCCAGCAGGTTAATGTTTTTTGAGGTGTGGAGTCAGATTTTGAGAGGGTTTATATGCAGGCACAACTGCATTCTCCTCCTGCTTCTGTGTCTGCCTGCATGAGCCTGCGTCCACCAGCCCAGTTTCATAAATTACATCCATTTGTGACAGAATGGCGTTATTTGCGATAAATTGTATCACTTTACAGCTGATTCTAGATGGAAATTCCAATAGCCAGATAGAAATGCTAGACCATCTAAAATCTGTCTAGGATTTCCAGCAGATGCAGGCACATGTCTGCAACTGAAAATACCAACAAGCAGCCCAAGGACAAGAGCTCTGAGAATCTTGCCTATGGGCTTGTTCTAAGATTAAACAAAAAAAAGCCTTTGACATTGTATGTAAACTTTAAAATACATCTGACTTTTTAATATTTAGGATTTCCACACAGATCTGTGAAACATCCCTTTTATAGTGACAGCAAAATGAGATCAAAGTTTGACACATAACTGAAGTAATAGCATGTTAATCAGACTTGATGTATTTTCCTCTAAATGACCTTCCTCTCTCTTTTCTGGTGGGATGGCTTTACCCTGCTTTTTAAGCATTACCTTGTGGGGCTGTAGAGAAGTCCTTGTGACAATGTGTAACTACAGGTGATTCAATACTAAGCATGGAACAGTGGTTACAGAATGGGTAGCAACTCTGTTCCTGTTTGAAATGTAGGAACTTTTTATCCCTGATCAGTGTGTCAGTTCAGAAAATGGGCAGGGAGAATTCTCATTTGTGATTGGCTAATCCCATCAAGTAGCTGGTCCGGTATCAGGCAACAGAGACTGGGAAATAATGAGTCCTGGTCTCTGCCTGCCTGATTATTATGTAGTATCAACGTGCCAATGGAATCTTGAGTTTTAAACTGCTGCCATTTTTTTTCTTTGACTTAGCAAGAGCTGGCAACCAACCACATTCCTCCAACCATCTGCCCCTGCTTAGCCTACTGCCACATACTATTTTTCTGATTTTTTTTCTCTTTCCTGTACCTGAAAACAGACATCACTGTTTTTATTTTTTTTCTCATAGCACCCCTAACGTTCCTCTTGCATCCCACAAATGAGCCACACTCCGTTAAACTGCAGTGCCATCAGTCCAGCTCATTATTGCACTCAACCAGGCATCCAAACTACTTTTTTGCTTTTTCAATTATAATACAAGAAAACAAGAGGGACAACCGGGCAGTTATGACACACACACACACACACACACACCCCTCTCTTCTGCGCAGTCCATTGTTGGTGTCTCATGAAGTCCAGTGTGACCGTGCTCAGTAACCCCCCCCCCAATAAAAAAATAAACTGAAGGAAGGGAATTCAAACTTGGTAACGAGGGGTCATACAGCATTAAATAAAAGCTGTAAAAAAAGGGGGGGGGGATGGAAACTGTCAAAATCCCATTCCTGAATCCCGACTGGCAATCTTGCTTTTGCTGTTCCTCACTGTGTGCAGTGCTCATCCCTCCCCATGGCATGTAATGGGAGCATGTAGAGTGGGTATACTGCAAAAAAGTCAACAACTTCAAGCTGTGAAATGGGTGGGGTGAGCCGTGCATCTTGTCTCACTCTGCCACTCTGCTATCACCCTGACTGCAGAAACTCAGTAACACAGGCAGATAAAAAACAACTGTCAAAACCCTGTTTCTGAGTCCTGACCGGCAGTCGCGCTTTTGCAGTTCCTCACTGTGTACAGTGCTCATCCCGCTGCATGGCATGTAAAGGGAACGGGTATACTGAAAAACAAACAAACAAAAAAAACAGCAACTTCAAGCTGTGAAACGGGTGGGGTGCCTCTGAGCCATGGGTCTTGTCACTCACTCTGCCACTCCACCATCATCCCGACTGCAGAAACTCAGTAACACAGGCAGATATAACCCCCTTCCCCAAAACCTTGTTCCTGAGTCCCGACTGGCGATCGCGCTTATGCTGTTTCCCCACTGTTTACAGCACTCATCCCTCCCCATGGCATGTAAAGGGAATGAGTATACTAACTGCACTGTACATATGTAACCATGCCGACTGCTTGGGGGACCACAATGAACAGCTAGGGGTGGAGCAAAACAAGTAGTGCATCTCTCTTTCTCTCTCTCTCACACACACACACACACACACACACACACACTTTGCTAAACTCATTTCTGTCAACTTATCGACTCATTTCTTGTAAGGTACTTCTTTTTAAGTAAAATATAAAACAGTACTCTACCTCACTGCCACTACTCCCAAAAGCCCCATCTGTGTGTGTGTGTGTGTTTGGGAGAGGGGCGAAGGCATTTTAATCCAGGCGGAGGAACTATTTTATTCTGAAAGTTATTTTAAACTAATTTATTTTATTAACTTTCTTATTAAACTTGTTTTTTTTGTTTGTTTTTTTAACAGTGCCCATTTTATGATCACAATAATACCCTCCAGGGTGGGTGGTATGGGCAATACTGGACCTTCCAGGGGCTATAAGGCCCTCTGCCAGTGGTGTTGGGCCTCATTACACCCCTGGGTGGTTTGGTATTGCCCAATACCACCCACCCTATTGGGTATTATTGCTTACTTATCTTATGACAGCAACCCATTCCTTCTGTTCTGTGAAGAAACATATTATATAATGATTGAAACAAGTATATGTGTGTGCATGTGGTATGGGGGTTAGACCATCTAATTATATAAGCCTCAAGTGAAGGCCTATTTCTTATGTAAATCTGCAGCAATTAACATGGTCAGATATTTCCAGAAATGTTGTGATATCTATAGATACATAGAAGTTGTGGGCAGATAATGACCTCTTTGCCCACCCAGTTTGCCTTATCAATCCCTACTTATTATGAGGCCTGATGCCCAAAACTGAACTCTGGAGTGCCCTTCTGCTTCCAGGATACCCCTGTGTTTGTCCCACTCATTCTTAAATCCTGTTATAGCCCCCCATCACCTCCTCTGGAGTCTTTTCCAACATCCACTCTTCTCACAATTCCTCTGAGCCATCCCCCTTCCAACCTCATACTGTGTCCCCTTTTCTTTGAGCATCTCTTACTTTGGAAGATGCTGCCCTCCGTACTATGTTTATAACAGTGAGGTGTTTGAATCTCTCTATCAAGTTCTCCCTCCTGACCTCCATGGAATACATATTCAGCTCCTTTAGTCTTTTCTCATAGGTTTTCCCATGTAGTCCCCACATCATTTTAGTTGCCCTCCTCTGCACTACTTCTGCCCTGTCTGTGTCCTTACTCAGATGTGGCCTCCAGAAATGGACTCAGTACTAGAAGTGAAGTCTCACCAGTGTCCATTACAGGGGCAAAATGATTTCCATCTTTCTACTGATGATACCCCTCC
This sequence comes from Neoceratodus forsteri, assembly GCA_016271365.2. Taxonomy (NCBI): domain Eukaryota; kingdom Metazoa; phylum Chordata; order Ceratodontiformes; family Ceratodontidae; genus Neoceratodus; species Neoceratodus forsteri. The sequence goes on from CM057453.1 coordinate 140,834,409, forward strand.
CTATGCAGCCAAGCATTTGGCTAGCCTTTCCTAGCACCTTGTCGCACTGCCTAGCATCTTTTAGGTCATCTGATATGATAACTACCATATCTCTTTCCTGCTTCGTGGTTCCATTTCTACAGAGATTCTCTCTGGTAGCCCTAAAGCAGTATTGCAGTAAGGCTTGAAGTTTCTCTAGAGATATCAAAGAAATTTGGGGTAATATCTTGACATGTTGGTTGCTGCAGTTGTAAAGTGCATGTACTGTACTACAAGTACAAGAAATTGCAGTTAAAAGCCACTGGTAATATCTGCCCAATATAAACAAATGTTGGTATTTTTATACCAAACCACACATTCTGGCTCTAACATAACAGTGTAAAAATGTAAAGTCTGAAGACTATGGGTTATAATACATGATTAACCTGTATAAATTACTGGACTGGAATTTAGAGACTTACAATCGTGACATCAGCATGGAATGATTGTAAGATTTGACAAAGCACTGAACATTTATAAGACTGTAAATGTTTAGTGCTTATGTCACCATTTCAAAGGCGCACTAAGAGCCTGTAAGAAACCACGCCTTCCCACTGGTACCAGCTCAGGCTGCCAGTACAGAGAAAAGGAGGTCACGCTGTTGCCTTGGGCAGCAGCCCTGAAGAAACAGTACTGCTCTGCTGGTCCCAGATTATTCTGCCAGTGGGAGAAAAGGAGGCTACACTATTGCCTGGGGCAGGAGGAGGCAATGTTTAATGAAAAAAGACATAAATATGGGTGTGATTCTTTTTTTGTGTTTTGTTTTTGCTCTTGTGCTTTATGTCTCCAGAATCCCTTAAAGAACACCTTTCTGAGTGCTTTTAACAAAGAACAGGGAGTTCCCTTACCTGAATAAGAGCTCCTCTATTGTGTAACATTTTTTTTTCTGCAGCCCCCTACAGGAAGGGAAGGGATCATAATTTGCCCCTGAGGGGCTCGCAGCATGATCCCTGTCCACTTTCTAGTAGCCCGCTCTGCTACCATGCTCTGACGTCTTATGACATCTGTGTAGGGAGAGGGTGGGGTATGCTCCATTCACTTCTAGGGAGTGTCATTTCTAAAGCAGATTTACTGATGTTAAATCGAGCTTTGGTAAAGATCGATGCCATAGTTCAACTAACAACAGCCTAGCTAGCCCAGTGGTGCTGAGGGCTGATGCACTGGATGCCTTACCTCATGCAGCGCCGGCGACCCATGTTCAGGAATGAGCACGGGTTATCGGGGGTTGGCAGAGGAGGAGAAGGATTGAGTGTCCTTTGGACAGCTCTCCTTTTCCAGGTAGGCGGGGGTCCCAAAGAGTCGGCGCTTGTTAGCCCCCTGGTGGAGGCTGGGGGACAAGGCATTGCTCTCAGTATGGGGAGGAGCTGGGGCTGATGCCTGGAGGGAGTGCATGCGGACGTGTGCACGCTCCCCTCCACCTGGCGTCATTGCACGCCTACAGCTCCAGGGGAGAAAACACAAGAAAAATGAGAGGCATCCTGGGTCAAGCGGCAGTGCCTAGATGGCCGTCGCTTTGAGGGCACCTGAGTCTGGATCCCATTTGAGGTGGGAGTTGGGGCTCTCCGCCACCCACTGCAGGGGGCAAACGCAGGGGAATGCAAGCATGACCCTGATTGGAGCGTGACAATGGACGGCGGCTGGACTCCCCGAGCAGGCTGCCAGAGAATAAGGGAAGCAGACCAAGTATGCCAAGAGGAGGGAAACAAAGGTACAGCCAAAAAAAAAAAAACTAACAGCCTTATTGGCTGAACCCTGGCATTGATCTTTCCCCAAATCCAATTTCAGATAATTAAATCTGCTTTAGAAATGACACTCCATAGAAGTCTCCCCTGTGATCTTCCAATACAAACGTCATAAAACGTTTGAGCACAGGGGCGCAGTGAGCTAGTAGGAAGTGGAAAGAGATCACGCTGCCAGCCCTTCAAGGGCAAATTATTATCCTTTCCCTTCTTCCCTTCCTTTGAGGGCTGCAGAAAAAAAATTATTTTACATCACTGGGGCACTCCTACTCAAGTAAGGGATCTCCCTGTTTTTTATCACAAGCACCAAGAAATATGAAGAAAGGTGTTCTTTAATGCAGTGGCACCCTAATTATATATGCTGGGTGTACTTTCTTCCTTAAAGTATTTCAAATTTATTAGTGTTGTACTTATCCCGAGCCGTAATATTTTTTTTGTAAAGTAATATAGCCCTTTAAAGATTCTCAGAAAGCAGTTTTGACTCTGAGTTGTTCTGTGCCATACTACAGGCTTTGTCATTTGTTGTTAAAATGTCACCACTCACTTCGTAAAAGCTGTATGATTAATATGATTTTGAATATCAGTGTATAATTATCATACAGTGTTTTGTGGAAGTGGCCTTTGTACCTTAGCAGTAATCGATATCTACATTACTGAAAGCTAACTGATGTTGCTCATTACCATTTGAAGGCAAGTGGCATTTGCTCTTCTGTTAAGAATCATTGCACAAGATTTACATTTACATTGTCAATGTAATGGTCTCTCTCTGTCTAAGGGGAGCTCAGATGCATAGGGACCTGAAATCATAGCCTTTCCCCTCCCTTAGGATGTCTGTTTGTCATTACACGTGACATGGAAACACTACGGCTAGCAGCCAGTGTGCCTCGTGGTAATGTGCAGTTCATCACCAGCCTTGGTGACATGCTAAAGACATTCTGCCACACAGCTTGGGACTCCTAGGTCTGGACTCAGGGGTCTCAGCAGTTGTTTGCCTATTTTTCATCAGAATTTTCATCTCCTTTATCCTTTTGTGCTGTTGCCCACCTCAGGCAGTCTCCTTATAGGGGCTCTAAAGGAGCAGCTGCTGGGAAAGATTGCCATTCCTCCTACTGTCACTCGAATTATAGTGTCTGCTTCCCTTCCCACTCCCTCCATCCACCCCAAATAAATAACAATGATGTATTTAAAAACTTGTGTGCCTCTTTCTGATGTATTCCTGAAACAACGTGGGACAACATGTGCTCCTAATGTCTATCAGATGCACTAATTAGAAACGAAAAGAAATCATACACAGGACAAAAATAATAATGTTTCTTCTAGAGGAGGATAACCTTATGGTCAAGAATACGATCCGCCTCCAATTTCAATGTTTTTTTTGTTATGAATGTTGTGCTTTTGTCAAAGGTTAATCATTATGTAAGTGCATATTTATATTGTTAACCTAACATTATTACATTATTATTGTGGTGCTTTAAAGAAGAGGCTGGTTAAATTTCAGCTGCAAACTACAACACTGTACTTAAGACATAGTAACCTGACACAAGCTTGGTCAGTTCTTTTATCAAGTGTGCCTCTGTGTTTTACTTCATTTATATTTTTCCATTCTTAAAAGCTCTTGTCTTTTACTATTTTAACATCAGTGAAATGCTGCTACTGTAGCTTTAGTGAAACTGGTGATCCATGAACAGAATCTGTTGCTGTGTTTTATGTGGGCAAAAGTCTTTAAACCCGGAATCTTAACCAAAGACCAAACATAAAATTGCTGTGTGTTTGTTCAGGTTGCAGGAGTCAATCTAAAAAAGGAAGTCTTATGATTTCTGTACGACACTGATCATTCTGTCTAAATGCTGTTGATATCTTTGCATTACATGTACGTGTTCCCACCTCTAAGTTAAGTAAAATGCTGGGACATGAAACCAGTATGATATATATGGGTGCCCCTTTAAGCAGAACTTACGGCACACTGCTGTTCAAACTATCTGCATCACAATCTCTACTATAACTGATTTGTTACTAAAAAAGTATAAAGTAGGTTGTTGTTTTTTTCCTTCTGAACTAATTTAATTTGATGTTACCAAATGTGACTAATACACAACCCCAAGCATGCAAGAGTATAAACTATTTATTTGCAACATAAGAAAAAAGAGCACTGTGCACAGGCGGTAGTTTTGCAGTAGTACCCTCTCCCATTTAGATAATTTGTTGTAGCTATAGAGCAGTTCACAAGACTGTTTTCTATGGATTCTAAAAATTACAGTACCAGGAAAGTGTACAGAAGTTAAAAGACATGTCGGCAGCATTCAACCTAGTGTACTGCAGTTGTCAGAAAAGGGACACTTTTTTTTTTTGTGTGGGGGGGACACTGGCAAAAGAGGGTTGATAAATTGGCAATTAATCCGTCTTTAATATTCTTCTGTTAATTTTCAAATAATCATTTTATGTTTTGTTGGCTCACTAAGTTTTACACAAGTCTGTATGTTACTTTACAGAAAAGTTGTCTGAGTTCCTTTATAATTTGACCATCAAGTAAAGAAACTACTCTTTAAATATATTATATTGCATTTTATAATACATTTTCACAGCTTCAGTTCAGTGTGTTAACAAATTAGGTAAAGGTACACTGCTAGCACATATACTACAGATTTCTTTTTGGGAAGTATTTTCAGAACCTAACATACAGCCAGCATAAGTGTTGCAATGTAATGTATTATCAGATGAGGTCATTTCTACAATTGAGCAACATGCTTTCCTTAAGCCTAGTTTTCAACATATCTCCTTGCCAATTTTGGGATTAGCGTGCCATAGGGCAGGTGTGTAATCAATGTTCATTTATAATCCAGAGAGATAGAGAATATACTGTAAATGTATTTATTCATTTATCCTCTTGAGCATGAACACTGCTTCTTAAACCAAACCATTTATAAAATCTTACCTAGCCTACTGACTCGAAAACAATGTAGCAGACCTTTGTTAATAATAGCCAAGAATGTTCAGTTTGGGGGAAAAATAACTCCCCCCCCAACACACTCACTGGTTTTATGTGACATTTTATAGTTAGTTGTGAACATTTCTAGGCAAAACTGTACTTTGGTGTACAGGATTATGTTAAGCAGCCTGCTGATAGGTTTCTACTGGTAGCCAGTGCTGAGCACTGAGGCATGCACATGCATATATACTATGATAGCTGGGTCTGAGGAGGATACTGCAACTTGACAGCCAGGAAGATTACAGTAGACACAGCAGTGCAGTAAAAGCAGTTCAGGCATCTGGACCACAGTGCTACCCTACAAAGGCATTTCTGCTCAGAGCATGCATTTGTACTTACCCCAGCCTCCAGCCTTGTCCACCCCTCTCCTTGTCTCGTCCTCTGCCTGGTTTTGTCTTTCATCTGCTTTGGGATTCTTATGTTCTTCCATGAGTTCCCCCACCTTATTCCATCTGCCTACTTGTCAGCCTGGCCCTGATGCCAAACATCATTTTGAGGAAATCTCCAGCTGAAGGGCTGCACTCTCATCATTACTTCAGTCTCTGCACTGTTTTATGCTTGTCACTGCTCGGCGCTCAGCGCCACACTGGCTTGTTTTGTCAATAACCATTTATTTGTTGCTGGAATAGTAGCAGCCATTACATCTGACCTCCCTGTTTCATCAATTATGGATAGATTATTGGATGTGAACATCTGCAAAAGCTTGCTGTTGGACTCACCTCCTGGCTGGGATTAGATAAAGTATTAAACTGTTGTTTATTGTCAGGCCAAAACTCTACTGGAAGGCCAGGGGAATTCCAGAAGTAGCAAACCCCCCCCATCAGCAGGCACCTCAGATTGTTTAGTATTGCCACTGTGTCCCACAAGATGTTAGCCATTTATTATTTACACTTATTACTGGTTGTTATAACATACTTGATAAAAGCTCCTGGCAGATACAGTACTTTCAGTCGTTGTTTGTCACATCTGTCAGACCGAAAATTGTACATATGGCTTTTTTCCTTTTTTACTCTTTACATCATTGTTAAAGGGAATGGATAAGGTTATTTCTGCAGTCCGGATTACTCTCTCTCATGGACTGTGCCCTTCAGTCAGAAAGAGTAGTTTTTCATTTCATAGAAACTATGGTAGAAATGAAGTTTACACTAATTTAAAATCCAGACTCGCAAATATATCTCTAGGTTTTAGAGAAATCAATTATTGCAGTAGCCACTACGATGTGTGAAAACTAGAAGAGTGAAATATTAAAAAAATGCACTGTATTAACTCTACTCTGGTAAGCTTTACAAATGTTATATATACAAAGTCTGCATTAATATAAAGACCTCTTGCTTGCATTTAGAATCAGCTGACCTATGTTCCAACAAATTCAGTCATTGGGACGAGATTTTTAAAACTGCTTGAATATGCATAACAGTTTTTCGGCAGAAAACTGCCTGGCAGAATTTTTAGGAACATCGTCAGAATCTGCAAGTTACTGGACTACCCAGTGGCCCACAGGAAGCATGTCAGACTTCTGTGTGGCTGACCTGGATGCTGGAGCAGACTCAGCTATGTGTAGTTGAGTGACCAGGCTGGGAACAGCATTGACACTCTACAACTGATTCCAGCTGGAGGTGGGGTGGGGCTGGCGCAGTCATCAACCACAGTAGTGCCCTTTTGTAGTAAGCTGGAGCGCCTGGTCCCTCTTGAGGGGTGTGCATGTACTGCTGTGATTGAAGACATCAAGAAGCTTTCTGTGGTGCAGGGGAATGGGATGATCATGGGTCACCAGGGAGAATGTGCACATCAAGACCCCGAACCTCTGCTGTTAAAAAGGGGGCAAATGCAGAGTGACAGCTTGGCACTGGCACTGTTGGGCCCTGTGCAGTCTCATGCTCCCTACAGAATTGAGTGTTGCCAGTGGGATGTCCTGGCCTGATAGCTGTGCCATCTGGGTGCAAACCAGGGAGGACTCCAGAGAGGTGTGTGTGATGATAGGGCTGGATGTCACTGGGAGAAGCCAGAGGGCTGGAATCCGGTAGGAGCCATAAAGATTGCATAAAAAAATTACAAGTTATACATTCTGGGGATATCGGTAGAAATGCTGGTAGGCAGTTTTCTGCCCCCAAAAAGTGTTTTTAAATTTATTGGAGAAAAATCTGCATGTGCAAATCATTTGAAAATCAGACCCATGTTTCCTAAGAATCAAAAAGACCCACTGCAGACCAGCAGGAAATGTATTTATTTGTTTGTTTTTGGTTACCAGGTAAGTGCGCTAGACAAGGACCTGCCTATTTTCAGGCACAACACAGGAGAGTACAGATAACAATAAAAATACAATCACATTTGAACAATGTACAGGGGACAGTACAGGTATCCACGCAGGGATAGGCAGTAATTACAGACCAGAAGATTGATAACATCTGAGCACAGATGCGTAGATTATATGGGGTGGGTCACAGGAAACTAAAGCATTAAAAACATTGGTACCAGAAGAGACAGGCAGAATGCTAAGAGGCAATAATGGAGTCAGTGGCCCATTTGAGGGAGGATGACAGTCAGTTGCTTTATAACATTCCTGTGGCTAGGAGAGGCCGCAGCGAGGAGTGCATGTAGCAGGGAAAAAGTGACAGGGAGCTGCTGCAGCATAAGTGAGGCTAGTGACTCAGCACCTCATGTCTTGAAGTGAAGGAGAAAAATATAAGAAAAAGTTACTAGTCACAAAAGGTCGATCAGTGGGTGAGGAGAACCAAAGAGGAACTGGTCTACTGTCTAAGGCAAATGGCAACAGTGGGAGGGAGGAGAATTAGGGTGGGCATAGTAGATATACAGTTAAATCAGAATGAGGACAGGGCACTGGCAGGTAAAATCAGAAATGCAGTAAATGGTAACATGGTACTAATGGGAAACCATAACCTACTGGATGTGGATTTGGCACTCCTGGCAGCCAAGAGTGCTAAGAGTCAGGCATTTGTAGAAGTGTGACAGGATTGTTTTCTTGTGCAGTGGGTCGAGGAACTTATCAGATAGGGGAATATCCTGGATCTGGTACACACTGCGAGATGTCACATTGATGGATCCCATAACCCTGGAAGCCTACCACTCCAACTCAAAAACAAGTGCACTAGACTTTAGATGGGCGGACATCAGAAAGATGGAGGAGTCGCACAAAAAAAGGTGATCAGAGGTAGTGAGGATGGATAGAAACATAGAAATATAGACTTTGATGGAAGATAAAGGCCATTTGGCCCACTCCGTCTGCTCATTTCCCTATCTATTGGATAAGCTGCAGATCATAGTTAACCAACAGCCTACTTCTTCCTGCCCCCCACCAGAATTGCCTTATGTCTGTCCCATGCATTCTTGAATTCCTCCACTGTTTTTGACCCCACAACCTCCTCAGGAAGGCCATTCTATGCGTCCACCACCGTCTCTGTGAAAAAATATTTCCTCACATTGCCCCTGAGCCATCCCCCCTCTATCTTCAAACTGTACCCCCTTGTTCTTGCACATCTCTTTTTCTGAAAGATGCTACCCTCTTGGACTTTGTTGATTCCCTTGAGGTACTTGAAAGATGTGGTAGATGCCAAATGGGAAATCATTAACAGAGTGATAATAGGGAGTATTAAAAAAATATGTGGGTCTCCAAAGGGCACAGGAGATAGAGCAAAATGAGCAGCATTTCAGAAGTACATGGGAGAGCAGAATGAAATCAACAAAAAAGGGACATCTGGAAAACCTAAAAAGGCCAATAGTCAGGAATGCTGAGTTATATTCAGAGCCGATAAGTCAAGGAGGGGAAAAAGCCTGGTTTTGTTATATCATGGAAAAAAAGGAAAATGAAAGAGAGACTAGTCAGACTCAGAAGTGGGGGTGAGAGAATGTGTGGAAGAGGAGAGCAAAAATGCAGATATTCTGAATGGTTTTGTTCAGTTTTTACAGTAGAGTAAGATGGAACACTTCCAGAGTATGATGTTTATTAGGCCTTACAAGTGAAGGGGAAAAGGATGGGAGGTGGTGTTGGTATCAGAGGATAGGGCGCTTAAGGGACACAAGATCCTGAAAGTGAATAAATTGCGGGGCTCTGATGGTACTTATCCTAGGATGCTGAGGGGGCTGAGTCAAACTGGCAGCACCATTAGCTGATCTATTTAAATGCTCCCTAGCAACAGGGGTAGGGCCAGTAGACTGGAGTGTGGCTAATGTGGAGTCACACCACCGAAGTGGAGATCAAGACATTCCTTGTAGCTGTCTGGATTGTAAGGAAGGTGCTGGATTCAATTATAAAAGAAGACCTAGTAGAATTCCTGGAGCCAGAATGGCTACAGGACAAGCAGCAGCATGGATTCATGGCAAGCAGATTGTGCCAGGCTAACCTGATCAACTTTTTTGGTTGTGTTACTAATGTGGTATACAGGGGCCAGGCAGTAGATGTGTTGAATCTGAACTTCAGAAAGGATTCTAAATCTGTACCACATAGAAGGCTGGTTAAAAATGTGGAGGACCTAGGAGTGTCGAATAAACTTGCCATATGGTTCGAGAATTTGTTGGGAGCGTGGGATGAACTCACCATGTACTTCGGGAGCTTGTTGGGGGCAGGACTTGGAAAGTAGTAGTTAACAGCATATCCTGTGGGGTCAGGGAAAATATGAGTGGATGCCACAGGGATCAGTCCTGGGGCCTTTGCTATTCAATATTTTCACCTGTGACATAGAAGACGTTATCCAGAGCAAGATCTGTATTTTTACAAATGATACCAAGATCTGTGGTAGAGTGGACACAGAGGAGGGAGGGAGGAAGTGACATGAAAAGAGATGTAGAAAATCCTGAGTCGTGGCCCATGGTATTGCAGGTTAAATGTAATGCCAAGAAATGTAAGATTATGCATATTGGGGCCCCCCCCCAAAAAAAAAACAACAACCACCTTAGAATAGACTACTGGATGAGGAAGTTAGGGTAGTCGAAACCTCTGAGGAAAGGGATGTAGGAGTCATTATCAGTGACAACCTCAAGTATATGGTTCAGTGCAACAAGAAATGTGGGAACACAGATAGGATGCTGTGGCCTGTAGGTAGGGTGTTCACTAGCAGAGGGAAGGATGTGATGCCACCCATGTGCAGGTTCATGGTAAAGCCACACCAGGAGTACTGTGCACAGTTCTGGAATCTCCATGTAAAGAAAGACACAGGCAGATTGAGAAGGGTCCAGAGGAAAAGTACAAAAATGATCCAGGAATGGCAAGGGAAGACATACAGTACGATGAGAGGCTACAGAGTCTCAATATGTAGTGTCTGTAGAGAAGGAGGGAGAGGGGGAACATAATAGAGACTTATAAGGTTTTGAGGGGAATGAACAGGGCAGACTGTGGTGATCTAGTCACAAAACACAAAAGCATCGTAACCAGGGGGGAATTAATTGAAGTTTGGGGTAGTTGATTCAAAAAGTATGAAAGGAAGATCTATTTTACAGAGCATGTTGCGGACCAGTCGAATAGTTAAGTGACAGGGTTTCAAGCATGGATGGAGCAGACACAAGAGGATAGTGAGGTCTGTGGGAAGGGGGCACAGTAGACAGTTTGGGGAAGGGGTACTGAAACTCCATTAAGGAATTTGGTTCAGTAAGTGCAGTCTGGTGTTGGGTCAGACACAGTGCCCAATAGGTGAGGGGCAGACTGGATAGACTGTTGGGTCTTTATCTGATGACAAAGTCTAACTATCTGTATCTTCAGATAATAGTTGCCAGCCCCACCGAGGTCATTGGGACTGCTCCAGGTGTAGGCCTCCTCATTTGATACCACACTGCCAAGTTCACCATGTTGTACCTGAAAACGTTCCCTGGGATCAGTGCAGCTACCCAGTTAACAAATAAATAAAATGTTTCTCTCCACCTACTGAGGCAAGAACCATAGGGGTAGGTGGCATACAGGAGGGAAAAACACTGGAATCTTAAAGTAGATCACAAGTCGAAGATGAAGAACCAAATTATCGGTTGCCAGGACTTGGGCACTTCTACAAGCTGAACTTGGGTCCTGAACTTGGGTCCCACAGCCTCTGCTGCTTATGAAGCTCATCTGGGTGTGATTTTTCAAACCTGCTGTCTATTGTGACAATTGGACAATGTTTTGCAGAAGTCTGAATCCAGTTGCGGTCGTATCTACCATTGGTGACTGTCGGGTTAGACCTCAAAATATAATCTACATTTCTTAGTCCTCTTGGGACACAGCATTCAGTGGTGGAGGTCGCACTTTGTCCTAGGCCATGTGTGTCTACCAACAGAAAATTGCATCCAGGCACATCTGGGCTGATTTAGCTCCTTTGTAATTGCTCCAGTGCAGAGCTATGTAAATCTAGTCCCTGGAGTGGAGTGGCCCCAGGTAAGCAGTATGAAGGTGGGAATTGTAGCCACTAAGATGTAAAAGACAGATGATGGAAGTGTCTAGCAGAGTAAGGAGCAGGAAAAAAAATCCAAAAGTTGCAATTCTGTTTTAATGTTCTAACATTGGAGATTTTTTGTGGGACTTAAACATGGTTTTGAAAGTGTCACAGAATAAAAAGCAATAAGTTAACTTACACATATGTGAGGAAAAGAAAGGAATCTAATTTAATGTACTGTAGCATCTTTTATGGAAACAGTATCCCAAAGAGCTTCATAAGGAGAGGGAGGGTAGGGAATATTGTTACTGTTAGGGGTACCTGGAGATTTACATCTAGTAGCCTACTGCTTGGCAGGCAGAATGCTGTGCTGCAGTGACCTCCAACTTTGAGTCGGATAGCACTGAGAATGAGTTTCCTCAGGAATGCCAACAATGAAATATTACTACTAGAGAAAACTACTTATTAGAATTCAAATAAATCACAGACAGTGACAGACCTTAAAAGGAAGCCATATGGTACAGTAACTACTTTGCCCTGAAGAAGAGGATCATAAATACTCAAAGCATTGGCTTAGCTGTAGTTGTTCAGTGCTGACACTGTATGGTAAACATGTAAGCGTTAATCCACGATGAAGGTGGCATCTAATGGGGAGTTAATGCATGGTTGGGGCCGTTGTGGCCTACAATGACCAACCATGCATTAACTCCCCATTAGATGCCACCTTCGGAGTGGATTAATGCGCTTGTAACATGGCTTGTAGGATTATGTGGTTATTGTCCATGTTATTCTCATGCTGTGCATACACTAATACAAATACATTTTGCTCCCTTTTGATTTCTGTGCTGCACTTTTGGAACATTTACCAGGGTACCATTTATATGGTGATGTCAAAACAATATTTCACATATGTGTCAAGAAACTATCAATGAGTACTTGCTTATGACTATTTTGAAGATCCGCATGGCTGTTATTTTAGTACATCCCTTTGGAGGTCTATCATGTGCTCATTTCTGCGTTTCGCTATTTGCCCATCGATATGTTTTGAATATTTTCTAACCTTCTGTGCGTCTCTCCGACATCGGTCCGATGTCGCTCCCTGTGCTCTTTGCCACTTGCGTTTGTTATGCATTCTACTTGCTTTCCTGACTTCATTCCCAGTCCTGCACCTCTCCGACTTACATGTTCCCCACCATTGCTTCACGGTCACTCTCGCCCCTGCTGCTAAACATTGCTAATCCTGCGGAGCACGCATTTCTGGTTGCGCTACCTATGGGACTGCGTTTTCCTACGACACTAGCTCCCCCGGTTGCTCCTGTCTCCTCGGCCGCCTGTATGCTCGTCTCCCATCTACATTCGTCCTCAATTCTGGTGAGACATACCCTGCCCTGCTTCACCTCTTCTTTTGCTATACTGCTGCTTTCTCGCCTGTGGCTACTTTTACAATTACACAAGCAACACGGCATTATCGTGCCATAATGCCGTGTTGCTCTTGTAGCACCTGACGCTTTTAAACCTATCACCTTTGTTCCCTACAGTCATAATATTTTTGCCATGTTACAAATAATGATAATGAGACTTATGTGGTGAGTGAGTCATCTCTCCAAATTAGTTGCATTTCTAAAGGGTTATTTTGAAAAAATTATTTCCTGTTATTTCTACTTTCTTCAGGCCTGGCCACTCTGGAATCGCTCTGCTATGGTACATGGAGATTTAAACAGCACAAGCTGTACTAGATGAGATTAATTACAGAGAGAGATTAATGCCAGGGAGATAGAGACTTGCCCGTGTTCACACAAAGAATAAAGGGCAGTTATGGGATTCAACCCTGGGTCTCCATGTTCACAGATCTCTCCAAGTCCTAACTTGTTCTGCCTGTTGCAACATTTTTTTAAGACATTAAAAAATTGGTATATTATAAAGTGTCAGATTGGTTGGGGAAAATCCTGTGCTCTGATTTCTGGAATCTGATCACAAGACCATGCATTATTCCACAATAAGTGCACAGCTCAGAAATGTTTAACTTTCTGAACCTCACTGTACAGGTCTGCAATTAAAAATCAGGGAAGGCATTTTATAATCTCAGTATGTCACTCCAGAGTGTGTGAAACTGTGGGATATTGGCACTTCTTGGGTGCATAAGACACAGGGCTCACCCTTATTCCTCCTTTTCCGAGATGTACCGTTATTCTACAATAGCACACACCCTGTCATGTCTTACTGCTTAAGTAGTGTCCTTGTAAACTGCCTTCCAGCTGCCTGTAAAAACCATCTGGGCTGCACTTTATAAGGCTGAAATTGAGAAGTAGAAGAGGGATCTTTCCAGAGAAAGAAAATGAAACGAAAGGACCTCAACTACTATCAGCGAGATAACTATAAAAATTAGAATGCTATACTTTAGGACCTGACCTAAGGAGATCATTGTGAAGTGGTGGTTAGGCTTACTCAAATCTCAGTTGATCTTTAATAAGTATTCACTCTTCCCATTTAAAGATGATGATAACCTTAGATCTTACCCTTGTCAGTCTTCACCATTCATTACTGCTGGATGTAAGCCGGAGGCATGCGCCGGCCCAGGAGCTTTTTTTGGGGGGAGGGGAGGAGTCAGCACCGACCACGTGGCTGACACACTATGTGGTGCTCGAGAATTGGTAATTACGCGCCACTGACTCCTCCTCCTCCTCCACCCCAGTTCTGTTTTCTCCCACCATCGAGGTAACACCTGCTGCATGAGTGACCAGAAAGGTTTACTGTATCAGAAGGCCTTCTTCATTTTCGATGCCGTATTTGACCTGCCATTGTCATTTCCACCATCCCAGTTCTGAAGTGCTCACCCGATGCCATTGCATCCCGGTAAGCCTGTTCCTTTTGTTCTTAAAATTACTACTGGTGGCGCCGGGTCTGTTGCTGTAGTTTTTTTCGAGTTTGTTTTGGCATCATGTCTGGTTTGGGGGCTAGGAAGAAATCCAAAGTGGGCCATGCCCCCATGCATTGGTGCCGGAGGAACGGCTCGGTTCCCTCCATAGCTGAGTCAGTAGCACCACTATGGCAGTCACCTCCTCGGAGGTGCAGGCTCCCCTGGTGTTGCGGCCCATGGCTGCTGGGTCCAGCACCAGTGGATCCTCGGCGTCGCCCACTGATGCCGTCTTGGATCCCGGTGCCATTCTCGGTGCTGGTGATTGGGTGGTGCCGTGGGTGGTATGTCCCACAGCAGCACAGTTTGCGGTGCCATTGGTGGTAGGGCTCCTGGGGTCACTAGTCTGGTAGTGTGCATGGTCTCCTCCTCATCAGAGGAGGACTACTCAGTGACCAATCTGGATTGGCGTCCCGACTCCTCGGAGTCGGGGAGCCCCCCGGACGTGACGCCAGGCACTCCAGTGCTCGTCCCTCGGTGACCCCAGATGCTGCGGTCTCTGCAGGCTCCCACATTGATGCCAGTGTCGGGGGTCCAGCGGCTGATAGTAGTGCTAGGGTTACTGGGGTGATGGTCCCGACTTCGTGAGCCAGGGCAGCTGCCATTCCTGGTGCTGCCCTGGCTACTGCGATTGGGACAGAGACCTCCCCTTCTGCTGCCTCCTTCGAGGGGCTGGTTGGAATGGGGGGACCCCTCAGCACTGGGCTTGAGGAAGATGGTGGCATCGGAGTCCGAGGGGTTGAGAGGCCAGGGTGAAGCATGGGAACCCTCCCCCACTACCCTGCAGGGGGTGGGGAGGAGCTGCAGTGCCGAACCCTGCTTCTTCTCCTCTGAACTGCAGAGGTGCCTTAGTGGGTGGCGCTGGAGTTTGCCCTTCTGGAGCCATGCAACCCCAGTCACACCACCGGGGAGACTCTCCCTCAGGGCTTGGCCAAGATTTGTTTTCAAACTTGCAGCATCCGCTGACTGGGTTGACCACCGGATCCCCCCGTGCAGGAGGATCTACTGCGAGGTCTCAGAGGCTGGCCACTTTCTGTCAGGTGCCCTTCCATAATTCCTCTGCAGACACCACCTCCTCTCCCTGGCCATGTGGGTCCTACGGGGCCCATGACTTGGGAGATGTTCAGAGCTACTGTGGCGGCCTTCCCTAGGTACATCAGGGCTATGGAGGAGCAGGTCTTCTGCCTGTCCCCACTGCCTTAGGAGGACTCTGAACATCTGAGCTCCTCGACTGCCTCCTCTGAGGAAGAGGAACATTCCGTCCACCTCTTCTCCAACGCTGATTTCATGGAATATCAGCAATTCCTTTTGAGGTTGGTTCAGAAGCTCCATATTTCCCATTTGGTAAGGTGCAATACCGGGCAGGAGACGCACTCTTTCTTGAACAAATTCAGTGAGAACCACCTTGTGGTCCCTTCCTGGCCTATTCCTTTCCAGGAACTGTCGATCCGCACCTGGCAGTCACCAGCCACCTCATCCCAGCCGACTGCAGGAGGCGATTTTGCGCACCCCAGGAGTCTCTTGGTTCTCTGCCTCACCCACCCTCGGGCTGATGGCTCTAGACACTCTTTCTGAGCTACAACACCCAGCACATGACCGACCACTGGATCCGGACTCCGCTGAGTTTGACTGGTGGGGAAGAAGAGTTTTCTCTTCATCTCATGTACTGCTTTGCATCACAGCACATCAGGCTCACCACGCTGCCTATAACAGGCATCTGTAGTCAATACTAACACAGGTGTTAGCAACGTTGCCTGATTCGGAGGAATCTAGGAAAGCCATTGCCCTTTCTGCACAGGGTCTGGAGCTTGCATGGCACCAGGCAAGGGCATCGTATGATGCCAGTGAGGTGGCTTCCAGACTGGTAGGGACAGTGATCTGCATTAGACGGACAGCATGGCTTTGCCTATCAAGATTGTCACCTATTGCCCGGCATAGGGTGATTTCCTCCACCTTCTGGAGGACCCGTCTTTTTTCCTGCAGGGCCAGGAGGAATTTGCAGGGGCGTCTTCCATTCCCCCGGCCACGGGGGACACCTCCTCGACCTGAACAGCCTTAGACCATGTGTGGCCTAGTATGGCAAAGGGTCTTCCCCTTCTGCGTCTCCCCTGCAGAAGGCTGAAGGAAACTATTCCCTCAGGGCAGTGCGAGGTCCCCTTCGGTGGGGGGGGGGCTTGATACCCACCCAGCAGTAATGAATGGTGAAGATTGACAAGGGCAAGATATGTAAATTACGTACCTACCATAATTCTTGATCTTCCCTTGTATCTTCACCATTCATTACTGGTTCCCGCCCACCTTCCCCTCTTGGACCTCAGCTTCTGGACATTGCCCCACCCTGCTCCCCCTTCCCCTCCAAGGCCAACTGGGGGCAGAGTCCCCCTGGTACCACAGGGCTCTCTGTTTCCTTCTCTAAAGTCACAGAGCGCCCATCCTAAGGAGGGTGGCGAGTAGGTCTTTGCCCTGGACTTGGAGGGAACTCCCTGGGATTCACAGTGTGGTACACTGTGAGGTCCCTTCCATGATTTGGCACGGATCTGTCTGGTCTCTTACCAGCTCATTTAAGGGTGGGAACTTAGTCAATGCATCCCATGGGAGGACCCATAGGGACTCTCCCCTTTTTCCTTTTTCTGCTGTCCCCCTATATTATAGGGGTTGTTTCTGGACAGGGTCCTCCCCTGTTTAGGGTTTTTCCCCCTTGGCTAAGCCCTCAGGTGGTAAGCTTGAGAGTGCCATACTCCAGAACGTTCATCCCGAATACGGGTTTGGGGCGGGGAGGGTCAGACTCCACCATGCTTTATATTCTCCAAGACCATCTCAAATACTCTTCTTCTGGAACTATGGCCAGTGGTCCCTGAAGCTTGACGGGATCCTTGCACATGTGTCTTCATCCCAGGTTTTTTGAGTCTAGAGATAAGCCAATAGTCTTCCGGCTGAGCATGGCAGAGGTCTCTCTCTCTCTCCCCCTCCTCTCCCCCTATATCTTCTACCTTTCTCTTCTTATTCATTTCCCTCTCTTTCTCGTTCTCTTTCCTGTACTGCCACCCAGGGACTGGGACCTTACTGCCAGTTAGCAAAGTCCTACTTTCCCTCTGTCTGGCTCATTCCTTTTTCAGTTTATATCCTTTCCTTTTTCCTATCCCTTGGCTCTCTTGCCTCATCTTAAAATGTCTCTTTCCTCCTTTTTTCCTTCGCTCTAACAGAACAGAACTGGGATGGAGGAGGAGTCAGCGGTGCTTAATGGCCAACCCTCAAGCGCCACGCAGTGCATCGGCTATGTGGGCGGCACCATCAGCACCGACCCCCCCCCCCAAAAAAGCTCCTGGGCAGGTGCGCACTTCCAGCTTACACCCAGCAGCAATGAATGGTAAAGCTACAAGGGAAGATCAAGAATTCCAGTAGGTACGTAATTTACATTTCTAACCCCATGTATTCTTCATATTCATAACTCTCTGCAGTTAGCCTGCTCAGTAGAACTGTCCGGAGAAATGGAACTATATGCTAATGATAGAACCATCATTGGCTCATGACAAACATTCAAACTGCTGCCCTCTTCTGCTGCTCGTTCCATCAACATCTCAGATTTCTTACTCCTCCTCACAAGTCAAGATGCCCAGGACACTTCCCTTAGGTTGTTCATTGGCTAATTGTGAAGTATTATATCATACTCAGTATTCTTTCTGCTGCCTTCATTTATTGTATTTTTTATTCTAATGTTAATTTTAGTTAGTATTAGTCAGTTTTAGCATTGTTTTCTCGGTTCCTCATGGTTCAGAATAACTGTTGGGGAACTGGGTAGTTTAACTTTAGTTGCAGAACTTTTCCACTACATTTCTGTTTAAATTTTACTGTTTAAGTTGTTTATAAATATTATTTGAAACCGTTAACCCGGTTTCTTTTCAACCGCTAACCAGTTTGCTGTGAACTGCTGACCCGGTTCTGAGAACTGCTAACCTGGTTCTGAAGTTTAAAATTATTGGGGTTTTTTTTTAGGAGCCTAATCGGTTCCTGAACTGACGGCAAAAAAAAAAAAAAAAAAAAAGTTTCCTGTTTTGTGGTTCTGGTTTTTCTCCTGAAAATGGAATTGACAGAAAAACATAAGAAAAAGACTGGTCCCCTAGAGTTTAAAAACGGTACTAAATGTGGGGATGTGTTTGCCAGAGCAGACAAGCATGAATGCTGTGTCGTCTGCCTGGGAACTGATCATTTGTCTTCTGATTGTGAAATATGTAAATCTTTCCCACAAAAAATTGTGGAAAAAAGATTGGAGGGATTGCAGAAGAAAATGGAAAAGGGTGCTACCTCTAACCAGCCAACACCTTCAAAATCTGTTGGTGAAACCCCTGTTTCTTCTCTTAGCACCCCTGACAAGGGTGAATCAATCTCCTTGAAAAGGCTGGGTGGGCCGGCTGACTCTCTGGTCTCTTCCAAAAACTAAGAAGACCAAACACATTGAACCCCAGGGAAAACCAAAAGGGATTCTTCTGTGCCTCACAGTCTGCCTACTACTGAGGAGATTGCCAAGGCCATTAAGGTTATTGAGGCAATTCAGGGTTTTATACCTTCTCCAACCCCTCCTCCTCCTCCTAGGGTTCAGGAGCATAATCCCTCCTCTGATCTCCAGTCCCAGGATATGGATACTGGTGGCTTTGGATTACCAGAGGATGATGATGGTGAGCCCATTGAACCGGAGATCTCACCAGAGCAGGAATTTGGTTCTCCTCCCAGGCCTGAAGATTTTTCCTCACACTTCTCCTTTGTAAGGAAAATAATAGATGCCCTTGACCTGGCTGCCACCAAAGTCGTAGAAGATGAAGAGGAGGCAGAATATATGGAGATGATGGGGTTAACACCCACTAAGAAAATGTTTCCTCCTATTAAATTCTTTAAAAAGGATTTATTCACCATCCTGCAAAACCCTAACTCTGTCACACCTCTGGATAAGAAGGCTGACAAGAAGTATCAGCTGGACAGAAAAGGGTCTGAATTCCTCCGTTCTCACAGTGACCATCAGGGTATAGTCAGCAGGCAGCCTGTGAGAAGGTGAGGATTCCTTTATCCTCTCACCCACCTGAGAAGGATTAGAGGAAAATGGACAGTATGTCTAAAAAAGGGTATGTAGCTGCCTCCCTTGGGGGTCTGACAAGATAACTACCAGGCCTATGCTGCACAGTATCAGAAAACACTGTGGCAGTTGGTTTTGGCCATGTCAGAGAAGGTGCCCTACCCTGTCTCTGATGACCTAGCAGAAACAGCCAGGTTTGGACTGGAAGCATCAAAATACCAGTTCCGTATGGCAGCAGATGCCACTGATAATGCTGCTAGGTAAATGGCTCTGACTGTAGCCCTGAGAAGGTTTGCTTGGCTAAGGGCTACAAATTTAACACAAAACACCCAGGCTAAGGCCATGGATTTTCCTGTACAGGATCATTCCCTCTTTAGTGAACAAACCAAAGAGTACATGAAAAAGGTAGATGAGTATAAAGCCACCTATAAAAGCAATTCCTCCAAAGAAAGGCCTTCCACCTCATGCAGGCCTTATGGAAGGGGAGGTAGAGGAAGGTCCTCATATAGCAGGCCCTTCTATCAGGTTCATGCTGTCCCGTAGCTACAGCCATACCCACAGCAGACTGGGTATTACAGGGCCAGAGTTAGGAGGGGTTCCAGGAGAGGTTCCCAATCCACCCAGGCTCAGGCACCACCTAAACAAAACCCCTGATGTCATTGTCAAGGCCGCCTCCCTAGTACCAGTAGGGGGCAGACTGACTCACTTTTTCCAGGTCTGGCAGGCCATAACTATAGACAAGTGGGTTTTGGAACTAGTGAGTCAGGGACTGTCCTTGAGCTTCAAGTCTCTTCCTCCTCTGAAATCAAGGCTGCTCAAACCAGCTTCTCTTCTGGAAAAACAGCTCCTGGAAAAGGAGGTTCAAACCCTGCTGTACATAAAAGCAGTGGAGCAGGTACCAAAACTTCAGAGAGGAAGAGTTTTTTATTCTCTGTATTTCCTCACCAAAAAGAAAAATGGGGAGTGGCAGCCTATACTAGACCTCAGGCATCTGAACAAATATCTTGTAAAACCAAGATTCAAAATGGTAACCCTGTCTCTGATTTTACCAGTCACTTAACAGAGAGACTGGCTGGCATCTCTAGATTTAAAGGATGCCTGTTTCACATCCCCATAAGGGAGTCTCACAGAAAATATGTCTGGTTCAGACTCCCTCAGGTCACTGCCAGTTCTCAGCCCTTCCCTTTGGTCTCACCTCAGTACCAAGTGTATTTACAAAATGCCTGGCAGTGGTAGTAGCATACTTGCAAAGGTTGGGAATTTCAGTTTTTCCTTATCTCGATGACTGGCTAGTCATGGGAAAGTAATTTCATCAGGTGGAAGAGCACCTGGAAATAACAAAAAATCTGGTATAGTCTCTGGGCTTCCTGTTGAACCAGGAAAAGTCCATTCTCACACCAATTCAGGTCCTGCATTTCATTGGAGCAGAACTGAATACCTTAAAGGGAAGAGCCTTTCTTCCAGAGGAAAGGGTTCAATTGATTCTGCAACTGGTTACCCCATTCAAGCTGGGCAAGCCATGTCCAGCAAGGAGACACCTGCAAGTATTAGGACACATGGCTGCAGCAACAGGAGTTGTCTTGGGAGCAAGACTTCGAATGAGGGCTATTCCATTTCATCTAAGGGCACACTGGTGCCAAAGAAAAGACAAAATGTCCAAACTGATTCCTGTAACAAAATTTGTGATTCAGTCCCTACAGTGGTGGATGGATATCCACAACCTAAGAGCAGGAGTTCCCTTTCAGAAGGAAAATCCTTCAGTCATCCTTACAACAGATGCTTCTCTATTAGGATGGGGGTACTCATATAGGAGAGCACACTACCCATGGCACTTGGTCAAGTGTGGAGTCTGTCCTTCACATATATCTGCTGGAGCTCCGAGCAGTGTTTCTGGCCCTAAAAAGCTTCTCTCAACTTATACAGGGCAAGGTGGTGCAGATCAGAATGGATAACGCCACTACAGAGTTTTACATAAACGAGCAAGGGGGAACAAGTTCAGATCCTCTGTGCACAGAAGCTATAAGAATTTGGGAATTGGCCTACTCACTAAAAGCTTCCCTGCAGGCCATTTGTGTACCAGGAAAGGACAATACCCTGGCAGATGCCTTAAGCAGGATCAGCCAGGCACATCACGAATGGTCTCTGAACAGACAAGTTCTGGATTCAGCGTTCAGAAGATGGGGCATTCCGGAGGTAGATCTCTTTGCATCTCACAGGAATCACCAACTGCCCCTATTTTGTTGCAGGCCACCAATCATGGGTACAATTCCACTGGATGCCCTAGCCCTAGACTGGTCAGGAAGGTATCTGTATGCCTTCCCTCCCTTTCCTTTCATCTTCAGAGTCCTAATCAAACTCTGGTCACAGCCTGTGTCCATGATACTGATAGCACCAGACTGGGCCAGGCAGCCATGATACCCCCTCCTGTTGTCCATGTCAGTGTCCAGACTAATTCTCCTTCCCAGGAGGCACAATCTACTGACTTCCCATCAAGGGAAGATCCTGTATCTGAACCTCAAGTCTCTCAGGCTCAGGGTCTGGCTCTTGAGGTCTTAAAGTTTGCAAATTTACAACTTTCTCAGGCTGTTCTGGATATCCTAAGAGGATATAGAATGCCTTCTACTAAGAAAACCTATAATGCAAAGTGGAAAAGGTTTTCAATCTGGTGTGATGCCAAGCAGATTTCTCCTTCCCTGGCAGAAATCCCAGTCTTGCTGGAGTACCTCACTGAGTTACACTCACAAGGACTGAAACATACATCCCTAAAGGTGCATTTGAAATCAATTTCATCTTTTATTTCCACAAGAAAAAATGTTTCCATTGCATCTAATCCCATTTTCAAAAAGTTCTTTAAAGGGTTATGCCATTTGCATCCTCCTATTAAAGAGCCAGTCCCTGTATGGGACCTGAACATTTGTATTGCTCAGCTTATGAAATCTCCTTTTGAGTTGATGTCATCTGCTCACCTGCAGTATATCACTTGGAAAACTGTGTTTTGGGTGGCAATCACTTCTGCTAGGAGACTAAGTGAATCGCAAGAATTATGTGTTAAAAAGGATTATTTATCCTTTCATAATGATAAAGTAGTGCTTCGAACGAATAGGAGGTTTCTTCCTAAGGTGATTTCTGATTTCCATTTAAATCAGTCCATAACACTGCCAGTCTTCTTCACAGAACATGCCAGTTCAGGGGAGCGCAGACTCCATAGTCTGGATGTAAAAAGGGCATTGCGTTATTATTTGACCCACACCAAGGATCATAGGGGTGATAAACAACAACTTTTTCTCACTTATGGGGATGTGGGAAAAGGCACTCCAGTCTCCAAGAGGTCAATCTCTTGCTGGATAGTTCAATGCATTCAGTTTTGCTACTCAAAATTTGGAAAACCGGCCCCAGTAGGCCCCAAGGCCCATTCTACTAGGGGCACAGCTACTTCTGTAGCAGCCTCAAGGGATATTCTCTTAGTGGAGATCTGTAAAGAAGCTACCTGGAGAACAGTACACACCTTTACTAAACATTACAGTTTGGACATATAGTCCAGAAGTGATGCCAGGTTTGGCACAGCAGTTCTGCAGAGCCTCTTTCCTAAGTAGGTTCTCTGCCCACCTCCAAAAGTACTGCTTTAAAGTCTGCAGAGAGTTATGAATATGAAGAATACATGGTGTTAGAAGAAAAAATTGCTTACCTTAGTAATATTGTTACTTCCAATGTATTCTTCCATATTCATAACTCTCCCTCCCTACCTTCCCTTCCAGGACCAGAGCCTCTGCATGGTTTTCTTGGTTGCTAGTCCCAAACACAGGCATACATATTTTAATCCTGTGGGGTTTGTAAGTGATCCTTTTTTTTTCCCCAGGTGATTCTATTTTTTTCAGGATAGTATTGGATAGCATAATCATTATTATCAGGTTGAATGTACATTGTATAGTTAACCTGCATTAGGCAGCATTTACACTTAGTTCAGAATAGGTTGCCTTGTAGGCGTCCTAGAAATCTGAGACGTTGATGGAGCGTGCAGCGGATGAGGGCAGCAGTTTTAATGTTTGTCACGAGCCAATGATGGTTCCATCATTGGCATATAGTTCCATTTCTCTGGGCAGTTCTACTGAGCAGGCTAACTGCAGAGAGTTATGAATATGGAAGAATACATTGGACGAAACAATATTACTAAGGTGAGTCATTTTTCTTACATGCCTTTGGGGGCAGTATTTGGGGAGGGTAACACTGAATTCTGTTTGTTTATTGATATTATTGTGTAATCAGTTATCTAGGCATTACAAAGCTAACAATTTATTGGGGGAATCACATTTGGAGGGTGATTCATGTTTGCTTGTGCACATGTGCAAGCAAACATATTGGTACTGTAGTATAGGGGCTGTGTAATTGTGTACTGTATAAGCCAATGGATGTAGAAATGCAGGACGATTGCTTCTCAAAAGCCAATGCTGAGAAGGCTAACGATAACACAGTGCTCAGCTGGCTGATGGTTGTAAACGTCTTATAGCTCAGAGGATAACACCCCACCAATCACACTGGTTTTCTGCCCATTAAGCAGCTAGCAGACATCAGGCTTTTAAGATAAAGATCAAGCCACACACTGCGTGTGTGTGTGTGTGTCTGTGAGGGATGTGTTCCCCCCCTTGTTACAGACACAATTTGCATCTTGAAAGCACTAAACAAAGTTGAAAAAACAGCAAGCAGAATGCAGATATAATACAGTAGTTTCAAATATGTTAACAGCATGTCAGTAATGAACAGAAAGCACTAGCAATAGTGGATTTAAATTACATATTGTGTATGTTACCTTTAGAGGGCTCCTGATACCTGTTAGATAACTTTGAAAAATGTGAGAGTTAGACACGTTCAGTTTATCATTCAGATATTTTTGCAGTCCTTTTTTCACATGGACTTTATCCTCCAGCCCCACTGTATCAGCCACTTCTGCTGACGCACCCCAGCCCCTTCACCCCGCCTCCAGGACTGACTCCATCTACTTCTTACCTCCTCGTGTGCATGGCTGACATGGATGGTACAGTGCCTTCAGGGTCGCAGCATCATGCTGCAGACAGGGGTTCTTTTCTGCCAGTTACTCCACTTCAATCAGAGCTGGCAGCATGCAATGGCACACATGTAGACCGTGACGATGGTGCACGCTTTCAATGCCCACGTCAGACTTTCAGTTCTGATGAACACTGCTCTGCCATCTGCCCTATACTAGGTGGCAGCCAAGCAGAAGTGCACATTGTCCCCCCACCTTGAAGGAGATCATCAGATGATGGGCACTAAATCCTGGGTCCCCCCACTGGCCCCGCGATCGACCTCGGTCCTTTCACAAATGCAGGTGGCTGGTGTAACGGGAAGTGACGTGTCCAGTGCCTCAGTCCTCTATGTCACTGGCCCAGCTGCATGTTTAATGTAGCTCAGATTTCCTTAGACAGCACTGTCTGTGGCTCTGAGGGGGGACTGAACCTCTGACCCATTGTTTTACAGTTGTTTACTTTTACCGTCTGTACCTTTCAGCCAGAACTATATTTTTGTAATTATTTCCTCTTTTTCTTTATTACTGAGGGAAGTGACGTAAAAACAGATTACTGTCCCTTGGACTTTATGAACTTTGGCTGCTAGTTGACACATTGTATCATAATGCCCTCTTTATGACATCATACTGATCGCCACAGTAACAGTTTGAAATGTGATAAACAGAATTGTGACTGCAGAAGTAGATAAGCAGAGCAAATAGGGCAAAGGTACTGTTTCCATGTAAACGTCCTTAGTAATAAATAAAGGTGACAATTAGAAAAAAGAGTGAAATGTAAGTTTAATCGTGTCAAGATATTAGGTTTTTCAGACTTGTCCCAACAACATCAGGGGCTTGTTAAAGCCCTGTTGTATTGCAAGCAAACATTCAGCATTGACAAATGCTTGTTCTTTAAGAAATGAAAACATTCTTAACCTTTGCTCTAGCATGACTGATTTGCCAATGAGCGGAGATGCTATTCATTTTTGCTTCTTTCCATCAGAGTAAGCACAAATTATTTTTTTATTTAAAACACATTATTCATGTATGTGTTTATGTAGCTTAAAGAGTGTTACCAGGAAAGACATACTGAGCTGGTAACAGATTGTTTGCAGATGTGTCCGGGGTGGGGGATCTGGAGAGTACAACAAGTAAAAATGAAATCCTAGTGTTTCCTGAGGGCCCCCTTTTTGAACCCTTTCAGTTTAGAGAACCATATCTAAATAGATGACAAGAAACAATGCTATTTAGATCCCCAACCATTCAGACGATCACATGCAAATTAGGGAAATTGATTAACTTGAAAGCATTTGTCAGTGTCATGTAACAAGCTCCTACAGTGCTGAACCAGCATCAGACATGATTCTGTAGAATCCTGTAAAGAAAAATGGTCATATTCTTTTTAAAAATAAGCAACATTTTTTGTACCCTGGGTTGTGTAGTAGCTATAATGGAACAAACCGCTTTTTGTTTTCAGAATACCTTTTTGTTTTCTCAAATTTTATTTCTGAAAATGAGCTCAGATTTTTGGGGGGATTACTCTAATAAGGATGGATATGCATGCTAGCTTGATTGATCAGATGAACCTCTAGAGTTTTGGTAGACCCCAGTATGTTGCTGTACAGTATATTTCAACAGGAAATAGAATGGAACGGGGTTCTGTGTACTGTGCTGGGGAGCAGTGGTTATCTGATGCCTGGGTGCAATTTTTTTTCCCTAAAACAGTGGCAGTGCCTTTTTAAAGAGCAGCTAACATGTTTACATGCTCCAGGCAGGCAACTTATACCATGTAGTTGCCTGCCCTAGAAACTATTTTAGCCATAAACTGAGTTTTTTTGTCTACAGGGTAACAGGTATTTAACTCATAAAGCCCAGCTCTTAATTTCCTGTTCTAGGCATGTGGATATGTTGTTCTATCCACACTGTTTAGCATTTCCTTTCCTCTTTAAATCTTGCCAGAAGGTCTTAAAGCTGGCTCCTCCCACCCACCCGGGTCGTATAACCCTCGGCTCCGCCCCAACGACTCCAGATCTTCCTTTCCGCTGGAAGATACAGGTTGCTTCCTTACTGCTTTCGCACTCAGTAGGCCCTGGCTTCTAAATCTTCGGATTTGTTGAAAATTAAACTCGGCAGAGTTACCGATCATTGCTTCACAATCTCGACCGTCATGGAAGAGAAATCTTCTCCTGGTTTCCACCGCTGCCCGTGGGGGCCAAAGATGTTGCGCACAGACCTGCATGCCACATGCCTTTACTGCCTGGGTGTCGTCCATGACACCCAGGCCTGCGAGATGTGTTTCGCCTTCCATCCTAACGTCCTCGATGATCATCTCGCACGTTTGAAATTGAACAGACTGGAGAAACTGAATCTGCCGGTGAAATCTAAAGAAGCCCGATGGGTAGTTTCTGTGGCTGCGGGGTCCGCTGAGCAGCTTAAACAGATGCAGGCCTTCAAGGAAGAGACGGCTCAGGCCACGGATCGTTCCTGGAGGCCCTTCCTCGACCCACTCAATTTGGGCTCAACTTTCTCGGGCTTCTTTCGGGAGATGTGCCAGTTTCTCCCCACTAAGGGTGAGGGACCTTTGGGCTCACATGTCCCCGGTCCCATAAAAAGGACAAGGAACCAAGAGATTCTTCGTCTTGGCTAAGACGTTCTTCGGATCGTCAGAGATCTCGGTCCCAGGAATCTCCGGTCGAGATTGCGGTCTTGGCCGCTGGCTTTTCGGTCCCACCTTCAGGTTAGCCAGCCAAGACTTTGGTCAAAGATGAGGTTGAGATTGTTCTCAACCAGTTGTCTCCCGAGGAGGCCGACAACTCTCTTATCAGGACCCTAGTTCTGCCTGTTCCCGATGAGGAGACCCAGCCTGCTGGTGATCCCATTGAGGAACCAGTCTCAGACCCAGGAAAATTGTCGGTACCCCCGATGTCTCCCAAGTGACCCAGTTGGTCCACCCGATGATTGAGGTTGAGGTCTTGGATCCCTTTGACCGGCAGGCCAAGGAAGGCGCATAAGCGCTCTAAAAAGAGGCGATGCCGACATTCTTTTTCGTTCTCCTTGGATGAGGAGAGACTTCAGCGGAAACTCCGTCGACATTATGAAAATTTAATGTGGCAACTGCTGATTTTGTCCAGTCAGAAGCCAACTACGGTTTCCAGACCAGCCATCACTTGGCTGTCACCTCCCAGGCCAAAGCCAACTCCCTTGGAGCCGGTCAAAAACAGTCGTCCACCCGCGGATCCGGTTAAAACCGTCCTGGTTCGGCCAAAATCAACCTCTCCCTTGGGAGGGGCTCCTACTAAAGAGTCTTGGACCATTCCAGGCCTCCCACATAGGCTCTCAGTCATCCTCACGACTTATCTTCGCAGGTGGGTTGAGGGAGATTTAGGTGGCCGGCCGATTTACCCAGACTCTTCGGAGTCTGATGACTCTGACCTGCATTCTCATCCCCTCAATGATGAATCGGTCGGCAGTCTCTCGATGGAGGAAGGCCCTTCTTCCTTCCTGGACATCCTCCGTCTGATCTCCAAATCCATGGGGATGCCTCTCGAGCCTGTTCAAAAATGGACTGAATATCCCCTTATGGATATCCTTAAGAGAGGGGACTCACTGACAGAAGCCTTCCTGGTGGCCGAGGCCATTGTTGGTTCGGCTTTGGAGCTTTGGCAGCACCCTGCCTCCTGCCCTGCACCATCTGCCCATATGGCTCGTAAGTACATGGTGGCTATAGGGTCCCTTTCGGAGTTCAAAGAACATCCCTTTGCAGAGGGTCTGGTGACCGAATCTGTGTTCAGATGCTCAGGTAATTCGGCAGATACAGCTAGACCTCTGGACAAGGAATCCAAAAAGTTGGACCACTCTGCCCAAAAGGTCTATGCTGCCTCTTCGCTGGGCCTCCGTCAGGCAAGCTCGGCTGTCATCATGGCTCATTTCTCCCATGCCCTTCTGGGCTCCCTGGATGAGGTCCTTCCTCATCTCCCCACAGACCTCCAGACCACGGTCAAACAGGCCTGGGACCAGGGTTGCAACTCCAGATGGCTCTGGACCTCAGGGACTTGTGCGCCCGCTTATTGGCAGTCGTGGTTTCCATGCACCGCAGGGCTTGGCTGAGGCTCTCCACCTTCACACTGGACATCTAGCACAGGTTTACAGATGTCCCTTTCCTGGGCACCAACCTTTTTGGCCCAGGCATGGACAGTCACCTCCAATGCATTGAGAAGTCCAGTGCCACTTTGCACTCTGTCACTTCTGCTTAGCGGGAATCCCAGGGTCCAAAAAGCAGAAGAAGAAAAAGCCATTTCGGCACCCTGCTCCTGCGGCCAGGCAGTCCCACTTTCAGGCGGGACAGCAACAGCAGGCACAGTCTTGGCACCCTTGGCCCAAGCCTGGGCCTTCGGTGGCCCATTAACCTGGAGGTTGGGGCTCAGGTGGTCCCCAATCTGGATCCTCTTCCTCCAAGCCTGCCCAGTGATGGGATAGGGGCTGTCATCCCATACCTGTCACGCCAACTCTGGGTCCTCCCGTGGGGGGTCGGCTCCACCACTTCCTTTCCACCTGGTCTGCTGTTACCATAGACAGGTGGGTTCTAGAAGTGGTCAGCCAGGGTTTGCCTCTAGAGTTTGGGCAGTACCCTCCCAGCCGAGTGGCCGCGCCCAACAGGAGGAGATGGTATTCGTTCTCACTCAGTCGTCTGTCTGAGATGACATTGCCCAACTCCTCCACTAACAGGTCGTGGCCAGAGTTACGGATCCCCTGGTAGACCCAGGGTTCGTTTCCAGGTACTTCCTGGTTCCAAAGCGGGGGTGTCTGGCTGCCCATTCTGGATCTGCATGACCTGAACCACTTCCTCAAGTCACACACCTTTCGGATGATAACTCTGTCTCAGATCATACCATCCCTCGAGCTGAACATGTGGTTCTGCTTTCTGTTTCTCTAGGACGCGTTCTTTCATGTCCCAATCTGCCCATCTCGCCAGTGGTTCCTTCGCTTCTGAGCAGAAGGAGCCCTCTTTGAGTTCCGAGACATGTCATTCGGCCTGTCATCAGCCCCATGGGTCTTCACCAAATGCATAGCAGTGGTGGCAGCCCACCTTCAGTGTCAGGGGGGTCAGAATCTACTCCTACCTCGATGATTGGCTCTTGGCGGGTTCCACCCAGCAAGAGGTGGAGAGGTCCAGGGACCTGGCCCTCCAGACCTGCACCGAACTTGGTCTCCTGATCAACAAGGCCAAGTCAGAACTCGTACCTTCGCAGGTGATATGCTTCATTGGGGCAGAGCTCGACTCCTGCCAAGCCAGAGCCCGGCTCCCAATGGACAGGGCAGAGGTTCTCTTCTCCTTTGCCCAGTCATTTCTGGTTGGACACTTGCACTCTGCCCAGGACTTTCTGCACCTTCTGGGGTACATGGCAGCCTGCACCACCATGGTGCGATGGGCCCGGTGGCATATGCACCCCCCTGCAATGGGAGCTGGCTGGCCGGCCAGTGGACCCAGCATCATGGTCACTTCGACCAGCTGATTACTGTAACCCAGAAGATGTGGGGCGCTTTCCAGTGGTGGACCTTCCTGGATCACTTGCAGGAAGGGATCCCATTTGTCTGTCCGAAGCTGACGGTTGTTCTTACGACCAATGCCTGTCAGACAGGCTGGGGAGCCCGCATGGGTAACCACAGGGCCCATGGGTTCTGGACCCCCGAGGAATCTCGAAACCATATCAAGCTGCTGGAGCTCAGAGTGGTCAGACTGGTGCTGTCGGCATTCGCTCCGCTCCTTTGGGGTCAAGTGGTACAAGTCCGGACGGACAATACCACAACCATGTACTACCTCAACAGATAGGGCGCGGCATGCACTCCCGACTGCTGTGCAGGGAAGTGCTCCACATCTGGAACCTCATAAGTTGACTGGAGGCAGATCTCCTAGCCATCCATGTGGCAGGAGCCTCGAATCAACTGGCGGACACTCTCAGCCATGTGGGGGAGACGTCCCACAAGTTGTCTCTCCATCCAGAGGTAGTGCACAGCCTGTTCTCCCACTGGGGTAAACCAATGGTGGGCCTGTTCACCTCCAGGGAGAACACCAAGCTGAGGCTGTTTCATGCCCGCCCCCCCCCTCAGCAGGGCTCACTGCAGGGGGATACCTTCTTGAGGCCATGGACCCCAGGCCTCTTCTACACCTTCACTCTGTTCCTCTTGATCCACAGGGTGCTTCTCAAGGTGAGGGGGGAAAAGGCGCAGGTGATCCTGGTAGGCCCAGACTGGCCACATCAGTTCTGGTTTCCAGATCTCCTCAGCCTCGGCTCCAGGCCTTCGCGGCGTCTTCCAGCACACCTGGACCTGCTTTCTGTCAATCAGGAGAAGGTATTCTATCCGGACCTTCAATCCCTGCACCTGACAGCCTGGTTCCTGAGCAGCTGGAGTTCCAGGCTTTGGGTCTCTGTGAGGATGTGCTCACAGTTGTAGAAGCATCCAGAAAGGAGTCGACCAAGAGGTGCTATGCCTTCAAATGGAAGCATTTTTCCATTTGGTGCCAAGGCAAGGGCCTGTACCCTCTGTCCTGTCCAGTGGCTAGCATCCTAGACTACCTTTGGTTTCTGTCCAAAGGGGGTCTTTGGTCTACAACCCTTAAGGTGCACCTGGCAGCCATCTCTGCTTACCAGGTGCGGGCCAGTCAGCAGACAGTGGTGCAGGAGAAGGTGGTCTGGCGTTTCTTCAAATGCCTCGATCACGTATCCCCTCTGGTGCATGAACCTCCACCTCCATGGAATTTACTGCTTATTTTGGAAAAACTCACTGGCAAGTCATTCAAACCGATGCACAAGTGTGAGATGTCACATTTGTCGTGCCAGACCACCTTACTGGTGGCTGTCACATCAGCCAGAAGGACTGGGAAACTCCAGGCAGTTTCGGTGGAGTCTCCTTACCTGGTCTTCCACAAGGACAAGGTTGTCCTGTGCCCCACCCTGAAATTCCTTCCGAAGGTAGTATCAGAGTTCCATCTTAACCAGGTGTTGATTCTGCCTGTGTTCTACCTGAACTACACCTCGGATGCCGAGTACAGGCTCCATACTCTGGATCTGAGACAAGCACTCTCCTATTACAAGGAGAGAATAGTGGAAATTTGGGGAGTGGTTCACCAGCTGTTTGTCACCTATGCTAAAGCCGCACCTGGTAGACCTGCAGCAAAGCAGACGATCGGTAGATGGATCACATTGTGTATCGATCTCTGTTATAGGTTGGCGGGCAAGGAGCCTCCCAGAGGGATAAGAGCTTATTCTACCCATCATACTACTGCATCGGTGGCTGCTTCCAGGGACATCCCTCAGGAAATCTGTCAGGCTGCTACCTGGAGGACAGCAAACACCTTCATTGCCCACTACCACATCGACCTAGAGTCGTGCCGGGATGCTGGTTTTGGGGCCTCAGTTCTCCAATCTCCATTTCCAAAGTAGGGGGTGTGCGCCTTGTCTCCCTCCTCCCGGAGAACTGCTTGGAGTCTGCCACCCGGGTGGGTGGGAGGATCCAGCTTTAAGACCTTCCGTCAATATTTAAAGAGGAAAGGACATGCCAAACAGTCTGGGTGAACAACATGTACCACTCCTAGAACTACTGTTACAGGTGAGTAACCTGTTTATACAAGCTGAGCAGCTGCGGAGCGCTGCACCCCCACTCCTAAATATAGCTGCATGATGACTTGAAGTAGGGAACAGGGCTGCAAACCATCTACGGAGCTAGTAATGGAATCGGGGAGAGGGGCTGCCTAAATGCAGTGAGGTTATCTTTGCAGGCATGTATACATGAATGGGGCTGTTATATATATAGAATAATGCATAGGGTGGTGTGTTTAATGGGATTTTACATGCATCCTGAGGTGTTGGATGCTACATAAACCCTGAGAGCGAAGCTCAAGGGGTTTATTTAAGCATCCAACACCGAGGGTAAATCTCAAGTTAAACACACACCACTAGTTTTATTTTATATAATTGCTGGGGATCGTTTTTTCACCACAGCAACTATATAAAAAAAAAAAAAAAAATTCCCTGTGAGAGCCATTCGGGTTTTGATGCAGTCCATATGGTCGGAAAGGAAAACAGCCAAATGGAATGGTGTAGGGATCCTGCAGATTATAAAATTTGGTGCAAGGTCCCTGTCACAACTAGGGTTTGCTGCAACCCTTAGAGTGATGCTAATTACTTTTTTATATTTATTTTTAAAAAATTGTTCATTTTCTTGCCTGAAGTGCAATTTACTATTTTTTTTTTTTTTTTTTTTAAACAAACTCACCGCCAAGTGGCAGATCTGGTGCTGAAGGACTGGCGGCTGGCGTGGAGCACAGGAAGACCTGCCTTTGGGCCATGCGCACAAGGGAAACTGGGCATGTGTTCACCGTTATAACCCAGTTTCCCTTAGTTAAAAAAGGACCCCCAGTTATTATATCTCAATTAGCCTCATACATATATGCACACCTGCAATGATAACCTCAGTACATTTAGGCAGCCCCCTTCCCTGATTCCATTAGTAGCTCCATAGACCATCTGTAGTCCCATTCCCTACTTTACATAATCATTCTGCTATATTTTTTTTTTAATCTAGCTGTTTGATCCCTGTCGCCACTTCTCACCTACTTTGGCGACGGGGGTACATGGTCATTCGGCTATTTTTAGGGGTGTGGCTGCAGCGCTCTGTGGCTGTTTGGCTCCTATCAGGAAGTTACGAGCCTGGCTTTACAAGTTAAAATGTTTTTTTTCCCTGTGGACCAAAAAAATTAATGGCTAAATTAGCTCCTAGAGCAGGTAGCTACATGGTGTGAGTTTCCTCCTTGGAGCTTGTCAGCTGCTCTTTAATTACTCCGAGAAAGGCTTAGGAATTGTAGTAGTAGTTTTGGTTACTAAAAGACTGAAACATGTATAGTTTTATGTTCAAATGTAACCCCCTTGTTACCCGGGGTTACTAGAATCCCAGTAAGACCTAGTGGTAGGCAGGGAAGGCAGCTTGTGAAACTCCAGTTAAATGGGTTTCGCACTGTCTCACTCTGTTCTCAGTCTCAGCTGAGACTGAGGGATGACATCACCAATAGAACTATCGCAGCTGCATGAGCCACATTGGAATCTGCAGCAAGGGAGTTGGCATAGAACGCTGGGAGGTTTTGAATTCAGTCAGAGTGTGTGTGAGTCAGTGAAGTGTGAAGTTGGGAGCTTGCCGAGAAAGTAGCTCAATGAAGGCTCTAGGAGCCTCAGCCCTGACAGAGGGCTACTTTTAAGTAAAAGGGTGTGTGTCTCCACCTTAAAGAGAGACACAGAAGATAACTGAAGTGGTGGAGACCGCTGTTTTCGGGTCTCAGTGCCCCCTCCCCCCGGGGGAGGCAGGAAGGATTTCCCTGCAGATTCCTGGGGCAACCCCCTAGTTCTGCTTCTAAAGGAAAAGCTGCCTGTTTGTTCCAGAGTTTATTTGGGAGAACAAGAAGATTTGTGAGTCGCCTGTGGGGCACCTGCAACGTGAGGGTGAGTGTCTGCTCTTGCTAAAAGGGCCTATGTTTTTCACCCTGGGACTTGTGTGGCAATGTGGGGATTGAACTACTAAATATTGGGAAGCCTAGAGTAATGGGCTAAGCAAATTAAAAGTAGGTTCAAGTCCAGAGTTTGTTGGGATGCAAATGATATGTAGAGGAGATATGACAGACGTCTACCCAGAATCGACATTTGAAAGTTCAGTAAAGGAATTGTTCAGTTTCCAGAGAAATGGCCGGGTATGGGCTGTGGGAGCTGGAGGTGGGTGGCCCCCCATCTTTAGTGACCAGGTCCACCTCTACGGATTTCTTCTGTGGATTTCTACTTTACCTCAGACACTTGGCCAGTGATGAGGGAAGTACCCAGACGTGGGATTGTAAGGAAAATTCTCTCTAGGAGTCGAAGGCTCTAGTGTGGTTTGGGGAGCCACAACAGGATAATTGGTTCATTCCTCAAATGGACCGCGGATCAAGTGGCCGGTGGAGGAACCGGGCCAGTGGGGAAAACCCAAGTAGTGTACAAGTCGGGCTGTGTGCCCAAAGTTGCGTGCAAGTCCGGGCTGTGTGCCTGATGGGTTTAGAGCCTGAGGGCTGGAAACAGTGATAAAGTGTTCTGTAGTCTCTAATCTGCATTACCAGGAAATGTAGCCCCATGGGGGTCCGTCTATGCTTTGTTTGTTCAGCTTGGATGTAAATAAAAGCCACACTGAAGAATCACATTCCTGGTTCTGGACATTACAGTTATTGCTTCCTGTGTTCGGATTTACTTGGGTGCCCCTGTGCAGAGTAGCCAAACCTAGGCCCCCTGTGCCGAGTAACCTAATCCTCCCCGAACCCAGTCCCCACCAGGTACTGCTGTCAGCTTCAACAGCATGCCACCTGTCATTTTGGCAAAAAGGCAGGGGTGAGGGGTTACACAAACAAACAGTCATTACATTTAATTCTGTAGAAAACTGTAACAACTAATATGATTATCTAGTAACAAAGCCACTTGTGGAATATAAACACTGAGTAGTTTTATATGTACTGGTTGGGGTAAGGAAATTGACTTTTCATTCTTAAATTCTGTTTAGTATGTACAGTATTGTAAATCCCATTTGCGTATCAACCATGCTGCACTTGTGACTGATCCTACAGTTATTTATCCTAGTGGATAAGGATGCCATCATACTTACAGTTGTAAGAGTTTTTTGACTTCGTGGGCTGTGATAGCAGACATTATATGTGCTGTGCACCAACTGAAATGTGAACAGCATAGGC
The DNA here is from genome assembly GCA_016271365.2 of Neoceratodus forsteri. Lineage (NCBI taxonomy): Eukaryota > Metazoa > Chordata > Ceratodontiformes > Ceratodontidae > Neoceratodus > Neoceratodus forsteri. The sequence goes on from CM057453.1 coordinate 140,869,257, forward strand.
TGAATACACGTTCTTTCTACTCACGCAGCTAAAACTGCATGTAAATATCACATTTAGCCATTTTCCCAATAAACTCCCAGCATATTGTGCATTTATATGGAAGACACCACCAAATGCTCATGTTCAGCTGTACAGCTTGTTTGACCTGACGTGCCCCAGGGAAACTGATATTTTCTAGTACAAGTAAATCGAGACACAAGTTAGGATTATCAGACCTAACAAAAAAATTTACAATACTGAAATAAAGAAGGCTGTCAAAAAATACATGCATCTTCTTTACAAGTCTCTGTAATATAATGCTTCTGTAAACTGATATTTTTCCAGTACATCATGTAAACCCAGTCATAAGTACATCTCTGTTATAATTATCACACTTAAAAAAAAAAGTTGAAATAATTGAAAGAAAGATGGTTGCCAGAAATACACCTATCCTCACTACAGGTCTCTCTGATATAATGCTGCTGTACCATGGCTTCTAGTTTATTTAGATTTTTCTTTTGGGGGGGGGGGGTAATGCACACTGAACTAATGTTCATTTCTGTGTCATTCCACATTGTCACTGGGTGTTCCTGTGCCTAGTAGGGACCAACACACTCCAAAGCTATGACATTATTATAGAAGGCTTTAATTCTTCAGTCTTTATAAGTTGGTCAGAGGGAATGGCAGCATAGCTAGGGGCTTTCCTATTTGAAGACATTCTTCAAAACTTTTAATATTTTTTTCCTACAGGAGTACCTGAACAGAGAATTCGGTTTGTTTTAACAGACAGAGTTTCTTAATTTAAATTGTAACTGTTTTTATTTGCTTAATTGGCTCCTGCTTAACCATCCCCAGGTTGTCTGAGACTGGGGGCTCAATTTTCAAAGACCCCTTAGAGCGATGCAACTTGCGTCACTCTAAGGGTTGTGGCAAACCCCAGTTGCGCTAGGGACCTTGCACCAGATTTTATAATCTGCAGGGTCCCTACACGAAACTCCCAGGTTTGCCGGAGACCGTAAGATGCGCCAAAGAGTTGGCTGCATCTGTGAGATTTGCTGCAGGCATGCAGCAGCCCCCCCCCCACCTCCCAGCGCAACACTAGAGGAGCTCAGATAGTGCTGGGCATGAAGAAATACGGTGCCAGGAGGGGGCCTGGGTCATAGGGGCAAGTGAGAAAGCAGTGGACATGTAGGGGAACAGATGGGCAGAAGATTCAGCTATGTGAAACCCAGTGGTGTGCCGTTGTAATGTGCCAGCATAAAATGTATTGCAAACTGGTGCCCCTGCTGTATGGTAACTGTCCCAATAGTCTAGTGCCCCCCCAGTCACACTGTGCTCATAGTCCCCAGACCCATAGTGCCTCGCCTCACCAATCCCCAATCTTTCCTGTGTAAGTAGTTAAAAATGCCCCTGTGCTCTAGCACCCCCGGTCCACGATCACACTGAAAAACATTGCAAAAATAATCCCTGGTGGTCTAGTGGACCTCCCACCCTTTCCATCCCATCAGGCATTACCTAACCACACTGCTACTCCCTCCTCCTGTTCCCTGCTCCTGTTCTGCGATTGGCACTGCCTTCTGCACACTACCACAGCCAGCCGCAGTATGTGTTATGTGCGTACTGTATACAGGACACAGTATCTTATCTGTGTAAGTCTTCACCATTCATCACTGGTGGGTTCTGGCCAGAGGAGCAGGACCCCATGGGAGCATTTGTTTTTTTGTAAAGGGGGAGGAGTCGGTGCCATGGGTGGCGCCACCTTTGAGGCAAACTCACTGCGTGGCGCTCACAGGTTGGCTAGTAACCGATGCTGACTCCTTCTCCATCCCAGTTCTGCTTCTCCACCCCAGTTCTGCATCTTCCACTGTAAGAGCAAGCATGATCTTGTGTGTGGAGCATTTTAATAGCTGCATCATCAGGCCTAGTCCATTCACAAGTTGATCTGTGTGTCCTAGTTCTGTTACAAGCCACCCGTTCTCGCCACCCTCGACCGATTAAGACCTTTCCTTTGTTTTCTACGGTGCTGAGACCCTTTTTTGCTATATTGTTGTTTATTTTTCCATCTAGCCATGTCTTGTTCAGAGGACAAAAAAGAAGAATTCGAAGACAGGCCAGTCCCCGATGCGGCAGTGTGCCAGTGGCCAGTTTTATTCCATCTCAGATCAGCGTGATCGGTGTTTGACTTGCTATGGCCCCAACCATGATATGGACTGTTGCGACACCTGTTTTTCTGTGGATCGCAGAATTCTAGAGACCTGCATGTTTAAAGTTGGCCATACGCCACCGACTTTTGGAGCACTAGGGACACCAGAAATAGGTCCCTTAACCCTTCTCCAGGTCCTCTCCCAGTTCTATATGGACCGCGGAGGAAGTGACTTCCACCCGTTCTAGCCTCGCCTCAGCAGAAGCCCTTCTCACGGTGCAGGAGGCCTGGTCCGATTCCTCTGAGAGTCGGGCTGGAGGCACCATTTTGGCAATCACCTCTTCGGAGGTGAAAGCTCCCCCAGTGTCGCAGCCTGTGTCTGCCAGGCCCAGCCCAGTGGTTTTCTCATTGTCACCTGTCGGCGCAGCTTTGTATCCCAGCGCAGGCCCGGTGATCGGTGTGGCAGTGTGGGGCCGGCTCATGGTACCACTTGCAGTGCCGTGAGCTGGGGGGGGGGGGTTCATAACGTTATCTGGATCCCTGCCTCCTCTGGGGAAGATGACAATTCGGAGGTGGATCTGGACTGGCTACCGCATTCTTCGGGGTCCTTGATCTCCCCCCCCAACTCAGCACTTTTGCGTCTGTCCAACCCCCTCCTTCGAGACCAGTGGTTTCTACCGGCCTCGGTGTTGGAGCCGCTTGCAATGCCGACGGATCTCCCAGTGCCAGGGGCGGCACCAGGGGGGTCCACCGGAATGGGTGGTGCTTCTGGACTCAGAGAAGGCGAACTCCCTGTTTTGGATGTCCAGGCGGGGCCCATTTCTGGACCTTCTAGGGCGTCTGAGACAGGGGAGGATGTTCCCTCATCTGCCACCTCTCGGGAGTTGGCGAGTGAGATTGAGCTTCCTCGGTTGGTCCTGAGGAAGAGATCCCTCTCTGAGACTGCGGGGTTGAGGGGACAGCATAAGGAGCAGCATCCTTCCCTGGCAGCCCACAAGGGTTCGGGTAGGAGCCGCAGCGCTGGCTTTGCCTCTCCCTGAGGTTTCCTCCATGGGGATCCCATCTTCGAGGTTAGCCACCCTTCTGGATCCAAGCAGCCCCAGTCGCGTTGCAGGGGGTGAATCTCCTTTAGGGCTCAGTCCCGACCATTTCAGAATGGTTGAATGGCCGCTGACTGCCTCGACTGACGGATCCTTCAGGGGTGTTGGTTCGACTGTTTGGTCCCTGAGCCCTGGCAGAGGTCGCTATCTTCCTCAGAGGCATTTGACCCCTCTACCAACCCCTGTCTCTCTCCCCCAGGCCACTCTGGTCCTACTGGGCTGCTAACCTGTGAGCAGTTTAGAGCCACGGCTGCCCTATTCCCAGCCTACATTAGATCCATGGATGAGCAGGTGTTTCACCACTCTCCCCCTGGGTGGCTGGTCTTTGACTCTCCAGACTCATCGGCTTCCTCATCTTTCTCACATGAGGGAGAGGATCCTTCTGTCCACTGTTCCTCAGACACTGACCAGACCAACTATTAGCAATTCCTTTCGAGGTTAGTCGACGAGCTCCACATATCTAGGCTGGTAAGACACAATCCTGAGCAGGTGGTGGCACTTTTTTAAGCAAATGCAGTGCGGGCAACCTGGTGGTACCCACATGGCCCTCTCCCTTTAGGGAGGTATCGTACTGCGCTTGGCAGTGTCCGTCATTTCCCTCCTCAGCCCTGATGGACTGCCAGCTCAGGTATTGCGCACCCCAAGGATCTCCAGGAGATCTACCTCACCCCTCTTCGGGCGTGTCACTCCTGAACATTTCCTTCCGGGTATAGAAGCCCAAGCTGTGACTGGCCCCCAGATGTGGACTCCACTGAGTTTGACTTCTGGGAGAGGAGAGTGTTTTCCTTGGCACATCTTTCTCTTTCAATTGCAGCACATCAGGCCCATCATGCTGCCTACAACAGGCACTTGTGGTCTTTGCTAGGGCAAATCCTAGCATTTATGCCTGATATGGAGGCAACCAGACAAGCTGTTGCCCTCTCCACATGTGTTCTGGAGCTTGTGAGGCACCAAGCAAGGGCATTGTATGAAGCCAGTGAGGTGGTATCCAGGCTAGCAGGGACAGTGATCTGCATAAAGCAGATGGCATGGCTTCGTCTATCCTGGTTATCACCAGTGGCCTGGTGAGGGGTGATTACCTCCTCCTTCTGGAGAACCCACCTTTTTTCCCACAGAATGAGGTGGGAACTTCAAGGGCGACATCCATCTCCCAGGCAGAGAGAGACCCTGCCTCACCCTGACCAGTCCCAGGCCTAACTAGGCCTGCAAGGGTCTCCCCCTTCTGTGTCTCCACCACAGGAGGCTGAGGGACATTCCCTCCTCAGAGAGGTACCAGGTCCCCTTTGGTGGGCTTGGTAATCACCCACCAGTGATGAATGGTGAAGACTGACACAGATAAGATATGAAAATTACGTACGTACCGTAATTCTTAATCTTTCTGTGTATCTTCACCATTCATCACTGCTTCCTGCCCTCCTTCCCCACTAGGGCCTCAGTCTCTGGGCAGTACCTCCTCCCTGTTTGTCTTTTCCCCAGTTGAGGCCAGTTGTGGGCTGGATCTTGCTGGTACCTCTGAACTCTCTGCTCCTTCGGGTGAAGTGACAGGTTTGCCATTGGGGGGAGTACAAGCCAGGGGTGCTTGTTCCTTCAAATGAGAGCTCACCCGGGCTTCTTTTTCAAGCATTGCTGATTGGGACCCTCTCCGGCTGCTTCGAGCCCCTGAGCTCAATTTGACAGTTCAAGTTTCGAACCGTGGGATCCTCCTCAGGTTTGTAACTGTTGAGAGCCTTGGTGACCCATTGAATTCTTCCCTCAGGAGCTGTAACACCCTCTTTTCTGCTGATTGCCGCTATCCCTGTCCGTTGCAGGGTCCCTCTCGGGATGGGGAGACCATGTCTTAGAGGTTTTCCTCCTGACATCGTTTCCCTTTGGGTCTTGGGGATATTCTGTCTCTACATTCTGTGTAAAGAGAATCCTTCTTCTAGAGGTCCCTGCAGCAGTGTGGGCCTTGTCCCTGCCCTAGGGGATTGTTAATGGCAGGAGTGGGAGACCCCCCCGGTTTCTTTCCTCCTCTATTGGCCTGGCGATGAGGGCCTTTCAAGTCTGATGCCTCACTTGGTCTGTCTTCTGGGCTGTTGCCTAAGCTAGCCTCCTCCTCCTGAAGTTTCTTTTTAACCTTAGGAGGGTCTTCTGTTCCATTTTGGTGGAGGTGTAAAAAATGATATGACTAAGACAATGGTCCCTTATCCAGAGCCCCAGAGAGTCCTCTGGACCTCTTCAGGGGTGACGCACTGTCTTCTTCTCCTCTCCTCTCTTCCCTATCTTTCCTGTTCTCTTGCTCTCCCTTCCTTTCTCTGGCTCTCCCTTGCCTGCTCAGAGCTTTGGGGTCCTCCTGTCTCAGACCCCTAGATCACCTTTTATGTCCTCTTAAATTGGCTTTATTCCTTCTTCTGTTTATATCCTTTCCTTTTCCTATCTCTTGGGCTCCCTTGCCCCACCCCCCCTTTTTCTCTTTCCTAACTTCGCTGTCCCCACGTGCAGAACTGGGATGGAGGAGGAGTCTGTGTCGGTTACTGGCTAACCTGTGAGTGCCACACAGTGCATCAGCCTCGAGTGCTGCACCGGCCACTGCACCGACTCCTCCCCCTTTACAAAAAAAAAAAAATGCTCCCATAGGGTCCTGCTCCTCTGGCCAGAACCCAGCAGTGATGAATGGTGAAGATACACAGAAAGATCAAGAAGTACTGTAGGTACATCATTTTCATATGCGCACAGTGACAACGCATTCTGTGGCTGGCCGTGGTGGTGTGTGGAGGCCAGTGTCGGTTACAAGATTGGAGCAGGGAACGGGGGGGGGGGCAGGGCTATTTGGCAGTGCCTGACAGGGTGTGTAGGTCCACTAGGCTATCAGATTATTTCTGCAATGTTTTTCGGTGTGATCAGGGACTAGGACACTAGAACACAAGAGCACTTTTGACTGCTTACATGGGGAAGATGGGGGATTGGTGGGGGGAGGGCACTACAGGACTGGGAACTAAGTGCACAGTGTGACTTGGGGGGGTGCTGGACTATCGGGACATTTACCGTACAGAAGGGGCACCAGTTTACAATACATTTCATGTTGGCACATTACAATGGCACACCTCTGTGTGTCACATAGCTGAATCTCCTGCCCATCTGTGCCCTTACACCCCCACTGCCTCCTCCCATATGGTCTTTGTGTGCCCCTACTGTCCCCTGCACTACCCCATCCCAATGCCGCAACTGCTTAGACCACCTTCTGGCTGGTCTAAATGGTGCCCCTTGCTGCGTCCATGGCCGGGCTTCAAAAATTCCCAAAAAGGGGCATATTGCAGCCCCTCCATGGTTCAATCTCTTTTGCAATTTTGTGCACCTGTTAGTTGGTGCAACCTGTGGTGCAAGGGGGCTTTGGCACAGCTGCATCTGGAGTGGATGCAGGCCACCTTAGAAAATCATGTTTCACTCAGGTTGTGATGCAAGTCATCTCTTGTGTCAAACTCTTTGGATGCAAGTCCCTTGCGTCCCTCTAAACCCTTTGAAAATCAGGCCCTGAATGTTTTACAGTTCTGCCTGAATTCTGTCCAAGGGTATCAAATAAATATTATAAGGTCTTTCTGTTGTTGTCTGAGTTTAGCTTTGTGCCTAGGTTAGCCTATATATATTTATATATATAAAAATGCCCTTTCTGGACAGTTTGGCCCTTGCTGCTCTGCACCATCTGCATGGGTTTCTTCCTCAGCATAGAATTCCTCAGGGTTACTTTTTTATCATCCTGAGTGTTTCTGTACCAAAGGGTTTTTGGACTTTTGAGGTTTAATTCTGCTTTTTTTTTTGTTATCAAAATTGTTCTCCTTATAACTATTGTCTCCACATTTTGACATAAATATAGAGAATAATGTATGGGTCGCTGTCAGTAACCAGCTCATTAACCATCGAGAGGTTGCCATGGCGACCTTGTAAACCTCGAGAGCGAAGCCTGAGTGGTTTACGTAGCCAAGGCAACCTAAAGACAGTTAAACCAGCTGGTTGTTATATTTTATAGTGTATAGTTCACATAACCAATTAAAAAAATAAAGCAGGAACCATACAGTTCCACTATGCTGTGGCGACAAGAAATTTGTTGACCGTCGGCACAGCAACAGCACAACACCGTCAATTGGTGTTCTGCCGTCGCTGGGGGAACAAGTGTTTTCAGTGGGGAGCTTCACCCCCCACAATTACCCGCACTAAAGATTACTAACTCCAGTCGGAGTTAGTTCAGGGAGAGGGGCAAACATCCTAGTGGCAGCAGTGTCCGAATACCTGGAGACCATCACAGCGAACTGCTGAAAATGTTGATGTGATGGTCTTCGTGGTATTTGCGTCACTGTGCCGTCGATATACCTGAACCTTACAGCTACTGTTAGATCTGTCACTGCTGCTATTTCTGGCTCATGCTCTCACCACCACGGCCGTTTCAGGAAGGCCGTCGATTTGTGTAGCGCGCATGCGCAGACTGTTCCCAGTTGTTAACTCATTGATGTGACATGCCATCAATGGGTTAACAACATCGTAATGACACATCGATGGTAAAACATTATAAAAAGGTAGATTTCTACCTATAACAATGCTCTACCATACATTATAGTGCCATTATTCATGTGTTGGTTTCATTTTCAGAGGATTTTGCATTATCTTTGCTGAAGCTGATGTAAGTGCACACACATTTTGACTGAAGGATGCAAAATTGATACAAGTCTGCAGAAATGTACACAGGTAGACAAAAACTGACAACGATGCAGAGATTGGCAAAGGTTTACACAAATTGGCGAACGTGCACAAAACTTAACATAGGTGCACAAAAATGGCAATTTTAAGGGTTCCACGTCAACACATCGACAACATCATTGTCAACATGCCGGACAGCGATGGGAACAATGTTGACTGTCTGAAGTTTTCCTGTCGGGAAGAAGATTTTTTTGGGGGGAGGTGGCTTTGCCCTCCGCCCCCGCCCAATCTCTAATTAACCAACTCCCAGTTGGAGTTGGCTCGAGGTGGGGGTGAAACACTGGGAGTTGCGGTGTCTGCATACAGCGGATCACCACAGGGACCAATCTTGACCTGGCAAAATTTGTCACTGTAGTGGTGTTCAGTGTAGAAATGTTGTGGTGGTGGTGGTGTGCTACCCAATTTAAGTGTCCAGAAGTGATGCCGGTGTACAAAAGTGACACAAGTTAAAGATGCAGATCCTCATTTTTGCTAATCTTTCATGTGCTAGAGAGAAAAAAGCACCATAATATATGGCAGCCCATTTTTTGTAAGTAAGATAGTGTAAGGCATGATGTAAAAGTTTGTGACAGTCTCCGTATGGTATGATCTTCGAGGATATCTCTTCCATTAGGCCACACCTTTGGAGGGATTCTCTCAAGGATCTGCTGTTACAGTAAGTACATAACTGTTCTGTCCATCTGTTGTGCACTTGTAAGACACATGCTAACTTCTCTGCAGCTGGTCCCCAGACTGATGGTGGCCCAGATGAAGATACATCAGGTTTCACACTTGTCAGTAGGAATACAGAGTTACACCGCTCCCTCCTTTTGTATCTTAACATGCTGTTTTACAAGGAACAACCAGAACTCCGAAGGGCATCCCACCTCTTACACCAGATTTGCAGCAAATCCCTCCCTAGGGGGTTAGAACAGACATATTCATATGAATCAGATCACCCTTTATAGAACTTAGATGAAAAGGATGCTCTTCCAGATCTGAATTCTTCTCCTGACTTCTTCCCTTAGCCAGACAATCTGGAAGGTTCCAAGCAATAATAATCTTACGGACCCTCAGAATCCAGAGAACCCTCAGGTTTCTGAAGAGGAAGGTAAATGGGCAGAGCAACCTTTGTCATCTTTGCTCCTATCTCGATTTGATCCAAGGCATAGTTGCTTCATGGTTGAGGAGACATAGGATTCTACAGGTATCAGAGACCCAGTCTATTTCTATGCTGAAAGTTAATCCTCTTCTGTGTACTGCGGGAGTACATCAAAATGCTTCCCTGAACTCCAACACTTTGCACATGGTTAAAGAAGGAAGGGAATAATGTGAACAAGAAGAAGCAATGTTAAGTCACAGGCCACACATTACCAGTTTCTTGATACGTTAGTTAAAAAATGGGAGGCTCTTCCTGTCATGGAAGCAGCCATGTTTTCCATGGTTAAACAAACCATTATGCTGATGAAGGGTGCAGCTACCCTTTCTAGCAATGAAAGTTTAATTGTGACAGTAAACGATTTGCAATCATCTCAGCCCTGAGTTGTTCCAGTGGAGACAGAAATTACTGTAGAATGTTTAATTTAAAATTCTGCTCTGTGGTTGTACTCCCCCTGCATTCTATTGGCAGATTTATTTAATTGCTGAAGAGTTCAGGTACCCAGAGTCCTGTTTCAGTCCTTGTAGCAAAGTTTTGTTTTAAAAAAAAATTACTATTTGGTTATTATTTTGTAATATTATTTAGTAGTGCGAAACTCTATGTTTCTATGTTAGTTTTTGTTGTTTTTTATTGTAATTACATTTAGGTAGTTTTTATTGTAATTGCATTTTTTTGGGGTTCCACAGTAGTTCCTGGAACTGAGAAACCCATGTTTTTAGCTGTTTCTGGTTTGGGAAATAGATGTTTAAACTGACTAAAAATATTTTTTTAATTCTATTTAACTTTATTTTTTAAAACAGTTCTATTTTTTTCCAAGTAAAACAGATTTAAATGGTTTTGGCACACCTTTCAATCAGTTGGGCATGACTGACATTCCTTAAAAAAAGAACATGCCCCTCAGATTTTAAATACGTGTTTTTCCTATGGACTGTTCCTGGCAAGAGCTTACCAACTTCAGTTGTGTTTTGATTGTTTGGGATTGTTCTGTACTAAAAGATAAAGAGGGCAGCTAAATGTGAGTCATTGTCTGCCCTAGCTTCTACCACAGTGTCACAGCAGTGCTCTCCTGTAAAAACAACACAAGTAACGGAGGGGTGCTGCTCATGGTGGAAGGCATGCATGAGACAGTTCACAGTCCTTGCAGCAGTCTCTGATTTTTAAAAGGGGCTGAAAAATGCTGCACACAGTCATCTATACCCAAGATTGATAAGACTGATAAACCACCACATCCTCAAATCACAGTACTGAGCACAGGGCATCTGATGAGGGAGCCCTGATGCTAGTGCTGGCAAGAAAACTACAAAGTGTTCTGAACAGCCATTGCCTTCAACTTCTGGTAAAGAGAAGCAAAAGGAGGAATATAGAATAGTTCCTCTGTCTGTGAGGGGGTCAGAGCAACCTGTGGTTACTCTGCAAACCCGGGCAGGCAGCCAGTGCCAGAAATGCGAATGCCCTTCATGGAGGACATTAAATGAATATGACAGTTCTTCGGAGTATGGCACACTATGGAGTCCTTGCTACTGCCCCCCTCCCCAAATCCAGCATCTTGAACAGGGTTTTGGTGTTGATGAGGAAGAGGTGGAGAAACCAGTTGAGCCTGAGGTGTCCCCAGAACAGTACTTTGGTTCCCCTCGTTGGATCAATGATTATTATACCTTATATTCTGAAGCTGTGGGTCAAAAGTCTAGCATTCTTAATCTGTCATCTACAGAAACAAGTGGCCCTGGCTTTTACCCAGATTCACTCAGTTTGAGGCACGGGTCAAGCAGATGCAGCCAGATATCTCCTTAACTAAAACCTGGCTCACCCATAAAATCCCTGACTCAGCTATTGCCCTGGATGGTTATTACACGTTCAGGCAGGACCAACTGATCAAGTGAGGTGGTGGTTGCCGATCTTTCTGAAATCCAATCTAAAGGGTCACAAAATCCTCCTGACCAACAGTACAATTGATTGTGAATGCCTACCAGTAAATCTACTTATAGGTAATGGGGGAAAAAAAGCCCTAGTCCTCATGTCAGTGTATATATCTCCAGGCAGGCATCAGGCTGGCACGGAAGCCTTCTATTGGTATTTTTTTTTATTTTTTTATTTTATTTTACTGAAATTCGGAATTACAAACCTTTTACAAGCAAATAGCCCGGAACTGGGAAACAATAATCATGGGGGACTTTAACATAAATTGGCAAGCTAAAACTAGTGACATATATAAGGATCTGATAGCAATCCTCCACCTTACCCAAGTTGTCAAAAGTCAAATTAGAACCAATTACAACACGGGAACCACCACTATAACCACCAACCCAGGGTGACTTACTGAGGTCACTGTACTGCCAGATAGCTTCAGCAACCACTCTCCAATACTCTGCTCCTGGTCAAATAAACACCCTAGCGCTCCCCCAAGTGCACCATATTTAGAATGCTTTGGAAAGGGCAGATGGATGCACTCAAGTCACACCTCGCACAAGTGGACTGGTCCTTCTTAGACTCCACCTCTGATATCAGTACAGCCTTGGATTTCTTAATCATGCAGTTCAACACAACCTGTAACATCTACGCCCCCTGCAAAAAACAGATTATCAGAGGGAACAGTGCTGAATGCGTCACCCCAGTGCTCCTGGCCCAGATGAGACACATAGACAAGTCATGACATCAGGAAAGAGCATCTGGCTCACAGGGGGACCTACATAATTATTGAGCTGCCTGTAACAGATATATTAGGGACCTCCAACTGGAAAAGCCAAACTGTTGTAAGGATAAACTAACAAGCAACTGGGGCAGCAGGAGAAAGTGTTGGTCAGCCTTGCACAATATCCTGGGGTCAACTGACAAATCACAGCCTATGACGGCTATTAATAATGGAGCCATCAGCATGGAGGACAAGGAAATAGCAAATGCATTCAGCTGCGCATTTACTGATCTAAGTGCCTACCTTGGCCCTAACACTACCCAAGGGGATACCTCCCCCAACTTCCTAGCAGCACCCCAGGCTACACACGCCATACTCGCCCAAGGTATTCCAGAGTTCTACTTCAAATGCATCCCAGTATCTGACACTAATCGTGTCATAGGGAAAACAAGGATGGGAAGAGACTTGGTGGATATGAAGCTGGGAGCCCTTACATTACTCAAGCTGGCCATCCCACTAACAGAAATCTTCAGTCTCTCCCTCAGACTTTGACAGTTACCAGAGATCTGGAAAACAGCCCTTGTCACTCCAGTTCATAAGAGTGATGACCGTAGAGCTGTGTTAAATTATAGATCTATTTCTATCCTCTCCCCTCTGCCCAAGGCTCTGGAGAGAATTGTTTCCGATCAGCTTGCAGACTACCTCTGGAAAATACAATTTACAATGCCCACAACGGCATGGATTCAGACAGCTACACAGTACTAGCACTGCATTATTGGAACTCAAAAGTTTCTTTCATGGGAAGCTTGTCAGTGGGCATCTGTTTGGATCCATCTTCATCAATTTAACAAAAGCATTCGATCTAGTCAGTCACACACTACTCCTCACCCAACTCTCCTCCCTTGGCCTCTCATCAGAGACAGTGTCCTGGTTTCAAAGCTACCTCACCAATCAATCCCAATGTGTAAGGATTAATGGTAACCTGTTAGACACCCACTGTGTTACTGTTGGTGTCCCACAGTGATCAGTACTGGGTCCACTTCTATTTAGCCTATTTGTAAATAACCTGCCCACAGCCTGCCCTTCTAGGATTCTTCTCTATGCTGATGACGCAGTCATCTACACCAGCAGCCCTAACCAGGAGGCACTCACCTGGGAACTCCTCTGTAGCCTCAGGGCTGTAGAAAATTGGTTCTCACAGAACCTATTTATCCTAAATAACAAAAAGAACAATACCATGCTGTTCTGTGGCTCCCAAGGGAAGAAGAGAGCATCCCTATTTCACATTACTAACAGTAAAGGAGACACCCTAGAACAGGTATCCTCATTTAAGCATCTCAGTGTTACCCCAGATGAATCACTCTCATTTGCCCCACATGTCGATTACATTGTGTAACAGGCTCACATGAAGCTATGATTGCTCTATAGGCATAGACACTCCCTAGGAATGGGCAGAAGTCACCACAGACAAGTGGGTCCTGGAGGTATTGGGTTGAGGTTTGTCACTGCAGTTCAGAAAATTCCCCAAACTGCAGCATCCAAAGACTTTCAAGCCTCCTACTTTAACAGAAAAAATTCTGTTGGAGAAAGAGGTAGAAATATTGTTGCAAGCAAATGCAGTGGAAAAAGTACCTGCCTCACAATGGGGCAAGGGGCTTATTTCCATTGACACAGCAAGAATAATGGGAAATGGTGACCCATTTTAAGTCTGAGATATCTGAGCAAATATTTAAAGAAAGCAAGATTTATGATGGAGATGCCTGCTTTCACATATCGGTCAGACCAAGTCACAAAAAAAACCCCTCAGCTTCGGGTTAGAGAACTGCCAGTACCAGTTCACAGCTCTTCCCTCTGGCCTCTCCTCAGCTCCAAGAGTATTCACAAAGTGCCTAGCTGTGGTGGCAGCTCATTTGAAAAGGAAACGGGTGGTGTTTTTCTCTACTTTGACAACTGGCTGATTTCAGGAAAAACACAGCAGAAAGCAAAGTCCTCTGTACTGCTGACACAAAACACACTGGAGCATCTGGGCTTCCTCGTAAACTTAAAAAATCCCAGGCAGAACCTGTTCAACTTTGGACTTCATCAGTGCAGAGCTGGATACCTTGCAAGGGGAGGAATTTCTTCCTCCAGCAAGAGCAGTAAATCTGATTTGAACTGCAGAGTCCTTCAAAGCAGGTCAGCCAAGACTTGCAAGGGACTTTCTGCAGTTACTAAAGAACATGGCCTCATCCACTGCAGTGGTACCATGGGACAGGTTCCAAATGGTAGACATGCAAATCATCTAAGAGACCATTGGTCTCAGAGGTGGGATCCTCTGTCCAAATTGGTGCCTGTCACAAAAACCTTGCTGAAGGCACTGGGGTGGTAGAAGGAAGAATGCAGCCTCAGAGAGGGAAACTCCTTCCTTCAGCAACCCCCTACAGCCAGTCTCACAACAGATGCCTCACTCCTAGATTGGGATGCCCACCTGAAGTACTTAACTGTGAGTGGTACCTGAAGCACACAAGAGAGTCGCAAGCACAGAAACCTCCTGGAGCTCAGGACAGTGTATCTGACAATGCAGGTTTTTGCCTCCCAGACCAGTGATCAGTCTGTCTAGATCAAAACAGACAACACCACAGCTGTGTACTATATAAACAAGCAGGGTGGAACAAGATCTTCAAAGTTGTACACAGGAGCCAGGAAGATCTGGAATCTAGCTGACTCACTGGAGATACAGCTAGCCACAGTATTCTTGCCAGCGAAATACAAAGTTCTGGCAAACTCTCTGAGCAGGATCAGCAAGGTACAGGAAATCATGAATGGTCCCTGAACCAGCAGGTACTGGCATCAGTGTTAAGATGGTGGGGTACACCAGAAATAGATCTGTTCACTCCCACTGTTTTGTTTGCTGACCCCCAGTAGTGGGTTCAGTCCCAGAGGATACTCTAGTCCTCAACTGGTCAGGAAAGTTTCTGTATGCCTCCTCCCCTTCCCACTTTTGCTGAGAGTGTTGATAAAACTGAGGAGGGAGTCAGCAACAGCGATACTCATAGCTTCAGACTGGGTCAGACAGACCTGGTACTCAATGCGTCTATCCCTCTCGGAAAAGCCTCCTATCAATCTGCCCCCAAGGTACAACCTGCTGACACTGTCCCAGGGCAGGATGACATTCTCAGTTCTGAGAACTCTGCGTCTCAGAGAGCACAGTTCTTGAAGTGGTAGAGTTCTCTGGTCTAAATCTTTCTGAATAATTAATGAAGATGATGAAAGTTTCTAGGAGACCAGCAATAATGAAAACTTAAGCTTCCAAAAGGAAAACGTTTTCCTTAAGGTGCACTTGGAAGCAGTGAAGTGTAGTGGTTAAGGGCACTGAGCTACAAACCTGGAGACCTGGGTTTGAATACCATCAGCCCCCACTTGCTTACTGTGTGACCCTGAGCAAGTCACTTAACTTCCTTGTGCTCCCAGGTCACACCTGGAAACAAGCTCTGGCTTAGTGTGACTTTCCTGGTTAAACAATTTCTCCTTCCACCTTCAGGTGTGTTTCTAGAAATAAAAGACTCCAGTTATTGCAGGTCTTGTTGGGTCAGTGGATCTGGCATACATTACCGAGACCTGGCTGGATGAGAATGCAAGCCCTATATTAGAGGTCGCTATTCCAGCTGGGTACTTGGTGTTACACCGCCCGAGGTTGGACCACGGGGGGAGGGGGGGTTGCGGTCTGTTTTAAGACTGAACTGGGCCTCATGCATGTACCAGTTGAGGAGGCTGAGTCATTCGAGTGTACTGTAGTGGCAGGTGTGGGTTGTAGGATCGCTCTCATCTACTGTCCACCAGGTGATGAGAAGCGGTTCCTGCAGGAAGTAGCAGACTTTGTCATCGACATGTCATTTGAGTTGTCCAGGCTGATGGTCCTGGGCGACTTCAACGCCTGGGTCGATGACAAACTCTCGCAATTTGTACAACACTTCCTCCAACTGATGACTTCATTGGGCCTTACACAAGTTGTTACTTCTGCCACTCATAAAGGTAGTCACTCCCTTGACTTAGTCTTCCTCCTGTGGATCAAAGCCTTCGGTTTGGGGGTGGAACGTGTCGGATGGTCAGATCATTATTCTGTGGGGTTCAGTTTTTGCACTCCTCCTTTGTAGGCCTACCCCTGTGGTGGTGGTCAGGTACCGCCCTTTGCGAGATGTAAGCTTTGAGGGCCTGGCAGCAGTGCTTGACCTGTCAGAGCTTCAGGGCATGAGCAATGATCAGGATGCCTTGGTCTTGGCCTATAATAAAGCCATCTCCTCGGCTCTGGATATCATTGCTCCAGTCTGTGTTCGTCCTCTCCCCCTTTGCCCTCGGTCCCCATGGTTTCATGGGACCTTGAGGGAGATGCGACAGCAAGGACGAAGATTAGAGCATTGCTGGCGGAGATCCTCCCTTGATGCCGACCATATTAGATTGATGGAACATTACCAAGTCTATCATTCCACAATCTCCCATAAGAAGGCAGAGTTCCTGTCTAGGGAGATTGTGGCTGCTCAGAACCAACCAGCTCAGCTCTTTTAAACTGTAGACAGACTGTGCAACCCAGCTTGCCTGCAGGTTCGAAGAGCCTTTTCACAAGTAGAATGTGAAGAGCTTGCTCGCTTCTTTGTGGCTAAGGTGGCTGACATCAGGGCATCACTCCAACCTGCATCCTCTATGGGAGAAGTGATGGATCGGCACCCGGTTGCTGCCTCTGGGCCCTCCTGGAGTTCCTTTGACCGGCCGGAGTTCATTGATGTCATGCGGATTGTCCAGGGTATGCACTCTACATGCTGTAATTTGGACCCAGGCCCAACCTCCCTGATAAAGGGTTGTTGCGATGTTATCGGCCCGGTCCTAGTGTGGATAGTCTGGTGCTCCTTGGAGACAGGCGAGTTTCCTAGCTCCTTGAAGGAGGCAGTGGTAACGTCCCTCCTGAAGAAAGCTTCTTTGGACCCAGACTGCCATGCTAACTACAGACCAATCTCTAATCTTCCCTTTGTGGGGAAATTGATTGAGAATGTAGTGGCCATACAACTGGAGAACCATTTGACCATCCATGACTTCTATGAACTATTCCAGTTTGGTTTTTGAAAGAGTCATAGTACCGAGACCATGCTGATTCGGGTGCTCAATGATCTCTTGATGGCAAGAGATCGAAAGAACTGTTCTACCTTGGTTCTTCTTGATCTCTCCTCAGCGTTTGACACTGTGGACCATGGGGTACTTCTCGAACACCTGAGATTCATCTGTGGACCGTCTAGTACAGTTCTTAGGTGGTTTAGATCGTTCCTCACTGGCAGAACTCAGAGGGTGGTGTCAGGGATAAATTCCTCTGGCCCAGTCTCTCTGTCATGTGGGGTTCCTCAGGGTTCGGTGTTGTCCCCCATGTTCGCAGTGTACATGCTGCCCCTCGGAGACATTGTAAGAAGGTGTGGGCTGAGGTTTCACTGCTATGCTGATGATACTCAGCTCTACCTATCTTTTGCACCCGACCAAGATAGAGCTCTCTCGGTATTTAACAACTGCCTCACTGAAATCCAGAACTGGATATATTTGAGCTGGCTGAGGTTGAACTCGGGGAAGACAGAGGTGATGGTTGTGGACCCGGGCCACAGGATAAAGGGAGTGGGAGCTGGTTTGCCTTCAGGATTATTTCTGGGTGGCTCCCAGCTCCCAACCTCTGAACAGGTGCGGAACTTGGGGTGATTTTTGACGATGGGCTGACGTTACGATCGCAGGTGTCAGCAGTCGTCAAATCATCCTTTCATCATCTGAGGAACATCTCCAGGATTAAGCACCTAGTTCCTTCTGGCGACCTGCCTACATTGGTCCACGCCTTTGTGAACTCACATATAATTGCAACTCCCTTTATCTAGGGCTACCTGGGTTGATATCCACCGCTTGTAGCTCGTGCAGAATGCTGCAGCGCGGTTATTGACAGGTACTCCTCGTGCCTGTCATATTTCTCCCTTGCTGTGTCAACTGCACTGGCTGCCAGTACAGTGGCGGATTACCTTTAAAGTCGGTCTTCTGACTTATAAAGCCCAAGACGGACTGGGCCCATTCTACTTGAAAGAGCTCCTAGTATCCTACTGCCCTAAGTGATCGCTCCGCTCAGCAGATGAGAGGTTGCTAGAGGTTCCGGGGGTTTCTTTGAAATCTTTGGGGGCCCATGCTTTTATGTACATGGCTCCAACCCTCTGGAATTCTCTACCCTGTCCACTTCGGGAGTGCATGTCCATGGAGGAATTTAAATGGGCCGTAAAGATCCATTTGTGGTTGTCAACGTTTTCCTGATGGTGATGTTTTAACACATTTTATGACTTTGGTATTAATGTATTTGTGTTTTATTTATTGATTTAAGAAGCTTATTGTTAATGCACCTTGGTTTCAGAAAGGTGCAATATAAATAAAGTATATTATTATTATTAGACAGACTAACCCTATCCGGGCAGGTCTGTCTACAATCATGGACTATTTGGTCCACCTTCAGTCTCTGGGTCTAAGACCTTCAACATAACACCCACAAGGTACCCTTGGCAGCAGTGTCAGCCAACACATCAGCTGGTAAAGACAGGGCAGTAGCCTTACAGCCCATTTTCAAAATGTTTTTCAAGTGCCTTAATCACCTGTATGCTTCAGTAAGGGGGGGCCTGTCTCTCCCTGGGATTTAAATTTGTTTACTGCTCAGCTTATGGAGGCTCACTCTGAGCCCATGGCAACTGCTGCTCTGAAGTACGTCACCTGAAAAGCAGTTTTCCCAGTGTCAGTAACATGTGCCAGAAGGTTAAGTAAGCTACAAGCCCTCTGCACAGATTCTAGCTATATAATCTTCCATAGGGACAATGTAATCCTAAGGAGAAATAGGAAATTCCTTCCCAAAATGGTGTCTATATTCCATCTCAATCAGTCGATTGCCCTTCCAGTCATCTTCACAAAAAAGTCCAGCTCAGTGGAACAAAAGCTCCACTGTCTGGAGGTCAAAAAAGCACTTAGTTACAACTTGAACCACATAAAGGATGCCAGTTCAGTAACACTCAGCAGTTTGACACTTATGGTGAAGTGGGGAAAGGTAGCAGTCTCATGTTGGATAGTCCCCTGTATTCAGGTCTAACAAAGGTGGTAAATTGTCATCTAGAGGCCCCAGGATGCACTCTACAAAAGGTACTTCTGCCTCTGTTACAGCATTAATGGATATCCCCCTACAGGAAATCTGAAAAGCAGCTACTTGGAAAACTTTACACACTTCTGCAAAGCACAACTGTCTGGACATACAGTCCAGAAGAGATGCCAATGTTGGCATTGCTGCCTTGCAGCTCCTTTTCCCTAAATAAGTTCTGTACCCAGCCTCTCAAGGTACAGCTATGGAGTCTGCATTTGTTAAATTAAATGAGGGGTGTCTGGGGTATGAAGAAAAAAATTCATCACTATAGTAATAGCCAGCTCCGTGGCACCGAGCGATGGGTGTTCGCTTAGCACGCTGGCTACCCGGGTTTGCACCCCAAGCCTGGGTGTCAGAAGTGGAGTCTGGCAGGGAGGGAGCTCAGAGTGTCCTTTGGATGCTTCCCTCCTGGTGGGGGGGCTTTGGACTGCTCTATATCGGCCCCTGGAGGTGGCGTAGGGTTGATGTTCTAGATGGTGTGTGGACTTGATGCACCACCAAACGTCCCTGCCCCCAGGATGCTGACACAGCCGGCTCTTTGTGGAAGGGTGTGAGTGGGTCGGGGGAGAAAACCAGGAAAATTGGCTCCTAGCCGACTGGATGACAGCCACCGGTCCACTCAGCCATGAACCCCCTGGAGAAATCTGAGTCATCCCCCACCGTGTCCAGGATATGTTGCATGCCTCCAGACATTCTTCTCTCCTGGTAGCCCCCATGGCGGAGGGGCCCTCCCGATGAAGGGAAATGTCGGGTTACCCAGGGTCACGGCACAAATGCGGGTTGCGGATGGCAAATGGACCAGGATGGTGGTGGGCCTTGGCGGCCTGAAGGAGTGGCTGGCCAGGGGACTGGGGGAGGAGAAAAAAAAAATCATCGTAGTAATGATGTTTCTTCAAAGGGATTATTCTTTGCTACATTTTATGATCCCTAATCCCTGCCTCCCATTCCGGAACCTAGTAAAAGGTTCTGACAAGAATCAGTTCTTTTCCACTTACTTGAGCATTTCTTGTTACAGTGCCTTTAAAATTGTTGCTAAGTGATTTGACTTGCTTTATTTTTCATAAAAATCTTGTTCTGACTTGTTAACTATTTTTACATTTTTGGTAAAAATGTTAAATGTCTTTTGGTAGCCATTTAGGTAGTTTCAATGGTCACATTTCACCCTAGTCTTAGAAATAAATCTGACATTAGAGTGCAGGGGTGAGCATGACCACACAGAGCAGAACTTGAATTTAGTTCCAAATTACATAATTTGAATAAATTGTAAAGATCCAGGGCTGCTCATGCCAGGGGAATGACTGCACTTTTTAGACTTAGTGAGGGATCCGTTTGGAAGAAACGACATTACCCCTAGGTGGCAATGAATAATGCTTTCTTCCCATTATCCTTGTTGTCAGGGCCACTAACTGGTTAAACAAATTGCTTGATATACTGCTGCTTCTCCCCAGGTTTAATTAGTTTAAAAGATCTTTGCAGTCCAATGCAGTTGTAACGGTTAAACAGATTTATTTAGTTTCTTATTGTACCTAATCTGTGACTTGCCATACAACAATCTGTGGTCGATTTTTTTTTCCAAAACCTTGCATAATTGTTCTGCCATAAGTGCTTGGAGCCTATTTCCACTGTAACTGCTTATTGTACTTGTAATGTTTTTTGGGACTATGTGTTAGATGTGGAACCTTTGTAAATGAGCACTTGTGTTCAGAGGTAATCTCCAAAGTTTTAAATAAATAAACAAATATCCAGACTAGAATGGGTGCTTGGTTTGGTATTTCAGTGCTTCAGAACCTTTTTCCTAAATAGGTTCTAGACTCTGCCTCCCAGGGTACTGTTTGGAGTCTGCAGATTTGTATGACATTCCTAGTAAACGGCTCTTTGCTAGAAAAAAAATTACTGACTGTTCAAAGCCCGGGAATCCATCACTTATGGTTAAGAACTGCCATCATTTTATGCTAATTAGAGACTCTTAGAATTAAATTTAGAGCTCTGCTGTGTGGTCACACTTACCCTTCCTCTCTAACGGTAGATTTAGTTCTCTACCTGAAGAAAGTAGTCGCCCTGCAGTTTTCACTTCAGACCAATTACAGCTTATTATTTTATAAATTCTAACAGTTTAGTTATACAGTAACCCCTCACTACAGCAGACCCCGTTATACCGAATATTCGGTTATAACGAATGGTCCATGTGGCTCCCGAGTCCCGATACAAATCTGCTCTCATAACCAAAACAGCCCACCTCCCGTAATGATGCCCTTAAACAAACCTGTCCCCCTACTTCTCCTTTTAAAACAAAACAAAACTGCTCCACATACTGAGGCTTTCTAAAAACAACTGTGGGTAGCTAGAAAAAAAATTAGAGCGAGGCGTACCTGTATATCCACACTGTTGGCAGGGAGAGCGTGACTGCCAGTGGTACACTTTAGTGGGTCAAAGCCTGCAGTTTGGTGGTGTCGGCATAACAGTAAAAACTCCCTCCAGCTCCCATAATGAAGCCCTTAAACAAACCCATCCCCCTACTGCTCCTTTTAAACAAAACTGCTCCCCAGACTGAGACTTTCTGAAGACAACTGCGAGTAGCTAGAAAAAGGAGACAGAGCGAGGCATATCTCCACACTGTTGGCAGGGAGAGCATGACTGCCAGCGGTTCACTTTGGTGGGTCACAGCAGTTTGGTAGTGTCGGCATAACAGTAAAAACATAATGTAGCTTGGTACAGATGCAGTGTTCATTTGTATTCCTACCTTCTCTCTGTGAAGAAAACCTTCTCTAGACCCCTGCATCCCTTATTAGCATGCACACTGACTCTGGGGGAAAAGTTGGGGAAGTGTAAAGTCGTGGAAGTGCAGCCGCAAGAACGGAAAGAACTGTACACAATTATGTTTTCATTTGCATATAGCTGCACATACAGTAGCCAGAAAAAAAGTTGTACACTAAGCAATAAGCTTAGTTGTGTGTTGTGTGTTATGGGAGTGAGAATGTAGAGTACTGCAGTAGTGCTCAGTAGTCAATGTGCCTTGCTTTTTTTTTTCGGTTTTCGGCATCCCTCATTATAACGAACTGGGAGCTATAACAAACCCAAGTTATGGCTCCCAATCTGTTCGTTACAGTGAGGGGTTACTGTATTTTGGATAACTCTGCTTTAGTTAGAGTATTTTTGTGTGGTTATGAGATTTTCTCTGGTTCCACAGTGGTTCCCAGGAACCGGAGAAGGACGTTTTACTTACTGTTCCCGCATTCAGGGAACTGCTTCTGTTTCCTATAAAAAGGGTTTATTTTTCTTATAACTGTACTGCTTTGTGGCATTTTCATTTATTACTCCCAGTTCCTTTTTCATCTGGAACTGAGATGATAATTGGCTTCTTTTTCATATTGAGAACTGTAACCCCTAGGTGGCGCTATCCCAAGGGCTACTACCCCTGCCTGCATGGCTAGTTGCAGGTTAAGGGGCCTGGGTACTAAAACGGGTGCCTCCACATGGAGGTCAGGGTTGTTAGTAACAAAGCTAACCTGGGTACAGCCCTCCGGGACACTAACCCCCCCTCTTTTCCCTCTAGTGGCCTAGACAATATGCAGCTAACACTTTCACAGTAGCCCCTATTCAGCATACAATTCCCCACATAGTTTGCACTTACCACCAGGGCTGGCTCCACCAGTTCAACCCTGGAGACCCTCTGTAAAACAAGGTTAGGCACAGCAAATAACAGTACAGTGCTTTTGGTACAAACTAGAGCCTCAGTCAAATTAGATGCAAAAAGAGTTAGATCTGATTTATACAGGGGACTGGAACAAGGGAGGGATGTAATCCGGTTGATTGATTCTGTAACTAATCTAGTCAGGCAATTATGCATGCACTTATCAGTCTCTCAACACAGTCACACACTCTGGGTAGCCAGGTAGGAAAAGGGTGGGCTAGCCAGGAACGTTGCCCGGGGTAGGCTGGCATCGCAGCTGGTTGGGGCCCTGTGATGGAAAAAAGAAACATGCACAACACACACTATTTGTAATCTGGAGCCGGAAGGCTCAGTTCGTGAAGGAAAAAAACAACAAGGCAATCAGATGACGACACTTTAGATTTAGCTTTTGTTGCAGGGAGCTACCCTGATTTTTATTCATGATACCCAATACAGGACACAGGCAAGACGAAATTGAGACTGCAGGTTGATGAGCTGGAGTGCCAGGAGAAGCAGGGCCCACATGAATCACTGAGGCGTTCCTGTTCAAGGCGTTGAGCAGGGGGCTGATCCCCAGGCAGGTCTCTCATCGATGGCTTTCTCTGTGGTGTGAGTAATCTGGCTGGTCCAGTATGGCAAGGCCCAGGCCAAGTGGAGATGAATGCGGATTCAGTCCAGTGAAGCTGGATGCAGCCTCCAGCAAGCAGAACACAGTTCAGCACGTGGTGGGGAACCAAATCACGACCCACTAACAGCACATTCACATGTAAGGAAATTCTACTGTACCAGGCAGATGGCTTTCCGGTCGCAATTACAGAGTCTCTGCACCAAACCGGGAGTTCAGAGGTGGCTGGAGGTCCTGACAGGCTGATCGCGTTCAGCAAATCTTCAGTCTTCTTCAGGTTTTGAGCCAGCCCACAGTTCAGTCGCTTTAATCATTCTAACAAATCGGATTCAGTCCAATAAGTTCACAAGTTCCCTCTCAGGGACAGCAGGCAAGCAAGCAGGCCCAAACTCAGCCCTTCCACAGTTCTTCCACGTGAAACTACACAGGACTGCTGCTCGACTATCTCGAGCTGTTCACTCTTTCACTGACCAACTCAGACTGACTGTAGCTGCAAGCAGCCTGGGACTTTCCCCAGAATCCAAAAGGTTCAGTTAGCTGATCCATCTGTCAGTCACAAGGGCTCCTCCTCCAGGTCCATTTGGGTGCCAAAGTCCAGAACTACAATTCCTACAGAGTTTTGCTCCCACAAGACCCCTGGGGACAGGCTCCATTTTAAAGTCCTCAAAGGTACTGATTGGCCCATTCTGGCAGTCCAGGACCAAGATGGTGGTGATAAACAGAACTGTCCATGCTGCAAAGAAGGCAGGTTAGACAAACTACAATATGGTTACTATTATAATAGACACTCAACAAATAAGTACAGCTTCAAGCAGAGCTCCATCTGCGCAGACAGCGATGGCAGAATGGAGCGATTA
This sequence comes from Neoceratodus forsteri, assembly GCA_016271365.2. NCBI lineage: Eukaryota > Metazoa > Chordata > Ceratodontiformes > Ceratodontidae > Neoceratodus > Neoceratodus forsteri. The sequence continues at coordinate 140,893,291 of CM057453.1, forward strand.
TCTGGCAGCCCGGGCAGGACTCGAGTATAGAAACACCTAGCCCCTCCCAGATTAAATAAGCACCACGTTATTGGCAGCTCTTAAAGCAACAGAGCACAGAGGCATTAAGGCACTGTCACACAAACACTTTTAAAGCAAGAAGACACAGGGTACCAGCCTGGCAGTGGGCATTGGGCAAGCCCAAAGAATACTTTTCGGGAACCCCCATTTGTAGGGGGTTACAGAACCATTTATTTATTTATTTCAGTCTAGGATTACAAATACCTTTGAGCCAGGGCTCTTTTACAAAGGTTCTATGTCATATGGTACAACAAAACAACAAGGATGACATTATGACAAATAGTCACTTATCTATGCATATACAAAGCTAGAACTAGGGTTGACAAAGGTAGAAGGGAAGGGCAGGAGATGAGAAAGTGAGGGAGAGCAGTGAGGGTGGGGGTCAGAGGTGGAGTTAGGGGAGGACTGAGGCAGGGGTAAGAAGGGGGGGTGCCACCAGGAAGGCATTGTCAGAGATTAGCAGAGGGTGACCAGACGTTTGCAAGAGTTAAAGGCAGTGACCATCACCCAACCGGTAGGGGTTAGCATAAGGTCAAGGCTGGCATAGGTTATAGACGATTCAGTTATGATCAAAGGCAGTCACAGGCACTCGAGGCAATGAGTAACTTGCAAAGGCTAGATTTGAAGAAGCCGAGTGAGGTGGTGGTGGTAATATCACTAGAGAGTCCATTCATCCAGCTCGAAGCTCTAAAGGTAAAGGATCTGTGACCTTGTGTAGTACAGCAGCGGGGAATTTGGAGAAGCTGCGGCTTCGTTCCCCTGGTGTTGTGGCTGCAGTTTCTGGGTTGTAGGAGGGAACAGACTCCAGGAAGCGCAAGGCCCATCAAAATTTTCTTTGCCACCATACAGGTTTGATATTTTATTCGATTGTCTAATTGCAGCCAGCCGGTTTGGGCATAAAGGTCACAGGTGTGAGTAAGACGTTGAGCACCCATGATGAGCCGACAAGCCTTGTTGAGAGAGGTAGTTAAACATTTGAGTGCAGTAGCAGTGGCAGAGCCATAGATTATAAGGCCGTAGTCAGTGGTGGTAATGATGGAGCTCTGGATGACAGCACCCAGTGCTTCAGGGGTGTCGTTTATGTCGGAAAAGCATGCCCAGTCGGGAGTTTGTGGCTTTGGCAACATTATTTATGTGATCAACATAGGAGAGGTGTGAGTCAAGGGTGGACCCAAGGTATTTAAATGATTGGACCTGTTCCAGAGGGTCACCTTGTGTGGTGTTAATGGTGAGGTGGTGATCCTTATACTTATTATGGGTGCTGCTGAAAATCATGGTTTTGTTTTTTTTTTCTGGTTAAGGATCAGTTTATGCCTTATGAACCAATTCTCAACCATATTGAAACCCTGCTAATTTAGTGTTCTGATATTTTGCGGTTCCTATTTTAAACAGAACTGAACTACATTTCCATAGTTTCAAATTTATTTTACCCTTTTAGTGCCTTTTACTACATTCTGGGAACTGGAATGTCTTTCCTGGGTTATCAGTGTTTTGGCATGACTGATAGGCCCAAAAAGAAAACTGGACTTGTGGGCTTTAAGAACTTTAAGATTTGTTTTTACCTCCTGGCTAAGGCAGACTGCCTTGAGTTTTATTTGATGTGCCTGGGTCCAGATCACAGTTTTGTCACTTGTGAAATATGTGTTAAGTTTTGCCCTTAAATGCAAAAGAAAATGGCTAAAACATTTTAAGACATTATGGCTTCTCAGTCTGCCTCCACATCACCTTAAGACTCAGATGAGGGTCCAGCCCCTCAAAGTAAGCAGCATAAGTGAAAAAAGAAAGACAAAGGGAGGGATAGTGAGACTGAAGGGGGAGGATGGGAGTTGCGTGGAGGATGACAACAGTAAAGCTGACATATTGAACAGGTATTTCTGCTCAGTCTTTACTGAGGAAGAGGAGGGTAATGGGTCTGAAGGGAGTACAAGGGGTGAGAATGGTGCAGAAATGGACACAAGTCCCTTTACACGAGAAAGGGTCCTGAAGGAACTGGAAGTAATAAGAGTTGACAAAGCAATGGGGCCAGATGGGGTGCACCCCAGGGTCCTTAAAGAACTAAGAGAGGTGGTGGCTGAACCTCTGGCTATCCTGTTTAGCCAATCACTGGAAACAGGGAGGTATCCAAAGACTGGAGGACAGCAGATGTAGTCCCCTTTACAAAGTGGGAACAAAAGGAAGCAGGGAACTACAGACCAGTCAGCCTCACCTCGGTAGTGGGAAAGATCATGGAAGCACTACTGAAGGAGAGATTGGTGGAACATCTGGTTGTCAATGGACTACAGGACCCAAGGCAGCATGGTTTCACCAGGGGAGTCATGTCAGACCAACCTCATTGAATTTTTTGACTGGGTGACTAGGAGGTGGATCAGGGGAGGGCAGTGGACATGGCCTATCTGGACCTCAGCAAGGCTTTGACACTGTGCCACATGAAGACTATTACATAAACTGGGAATATGGGTGTGGGCAGGACAGTAGTGTGGTGGGTGAGTAACTGGCTAGGTGGCAGGACCCAGAGGGTGGTGGTAAATGGCTGTCACTCCACAGAGGAAGAGTGACCAGTGGGTACCACAGGATCAGTGCTGGGACCGGTCCTATTCAACATCTTCATCAGTGACATTGCACAGGATCTAGAAGGCAGAATTTCACTGTTCGCTGATGACACAAAGCTCTGTAACAGAGTAGACACACCAGAGGTGTAGACAGAATGAGAAGGGACCTGCAGAAACTTGAAGAATGGTCAAGGGTTTGGCAGTTGAAATTCAATGCAAAGAAGTGCAAGATAATGCATATGGGGCACAAAACCCTGGCACAATATATCAGTTGGGGGTGAGGATATAGCATGCACCAAGCAGGAAAGGGATCTTGGGGTTGTCATCTCTGATGACCTCAAGGGGGAAACAGTGTGACAAGGCATCAGGTAAAGCAAATAGGATGCTGGTATGTATAGGCAGGGGCATCACCAGCAGGAAAAGGGAGGTCATAATTCCGCTATACAAGACACTAGTGAGGCCCCACCTGGAGTACAGTGTACAGTTCTGGAGACCATACCTAGGTAAGGACATAGGGTAGAGAAGGTTCAGAGGAGGGCAACAAAGATGGTGCATGGATTGCATCACAAGTCCTATGAAGACAGGTTGAAGGAACTGAACATGTACTCCCTGGAGGAGAGGAGGGAGAGAGGGGATATGATAGAGACATACAAGTATCTTACAGGGAGAAACAGGGTGCAGGAAAACACTATTTTAAGCGAAAAAGGTGTTCCAGGACTAGAGGGCATGGGATGAAGTTGGAGGAGGGGCGATTCAGAGGAAACATGAGAAAGAATTTCTTCACAGAGCAGGTGGTGGACAAGTGGAACACCTGCCAGAGGAAGTGGTGGGGGCTGAAACAATCACAGGATTTAAGAATGCATGGGATAGACATAAAGGAATTCTAGAGGTCAGGGGTAAGGGGAAACGGACTTCTAGGAAAACAAACTGAACTTACAAGCTCAAATGGGCAGACTGGGTGGGCCATAGGCCCTTATCTGCCGACACTGTCTATGTATCTATGTAACAAAGAGAAGGCTGCAAAAGATGGTCCAGAAATCAGGGTGTCTGAACAAGAGAACCCTGAATGTAGTAAAATGAAATAGCCTCTCAGCAGACACTGCAGATGGTGCCTGCTTAGAAAAAAAAACCACAAAGAAAAACATGATGTTGTCTCTACTCCTGAAGAAAGAAAGGAGTGCCAGCAGACACAAATAAAATGCCCTCAATGGAGGACATGACAAAGGCATGGCAATTGCTCCAGGCATTATAGGCTATGAGGAATTTCATGAATATGCCTATCCCTCCTCCCCAGGCTTCGGTTCCATTCCCAGTGCCTGTGGAGGAGAGGGTCAAAATGTACTATGAGGAGGAGGAGGATGGAGAACCCATAGCGCCTAATGGTTCTCCTGAACAAGAGTTTGTCCCCCTCCCCCAAATGACTATACCTCACACTATACTTTTGTGAGGCAAATGGTAAAGACATTCAACATCTCATCATCGGAGATTGCTGAAGATGAGGACGAGGCAGAATGTACAGATATGATGGCCTTAACTGCCACAAAAAGGTTGCTGTTTCCATTCCACAGATCCCTCAAGAAGGCCACTTGTAAAATCATATCAACACCCACTTCAGCTGCTGGCATAGATAAGAAAACTGAAGGTATCAGGTGGACAAACAGGGTTCAGAATACTTCTATTGTCACCCTGATCATGAGCAAGTCATCCAAACTGCCACCTGTGACAAGGCCAAGGTGCCCCTTTCTTCCCAGCCTCCTGAGAAAGACTCCAGCAAACTGAATAGCATGGGCAAAAAAAGTTATACTTCAGCTTCCCTGCAATTAAGGCAGGCGGCATACTTGGCCTACACAGATCCGAACCAAAAAGCCATCTAGAGCTCTAGTTTGGCAGTGAGTAAGAAGGCTACTGGTGACCTGGCACAGGATTTGGCTGACACAGCAAAGACAGCCATGGACACCACTAAGTACCAGTTCCACACAGCAGTGGACACTGATGACACTGCATCCAGGGTCATGGCACATGCAGGGTCCCTAAGAAGGTTTGCCTGGCTTAGAACAACAAACCCTTCCCAGGACACTCAAACAAAAGCAATGGATTTTCATTGAGAGGGCAATGTATTGCTTAGTGGCAAGATAGAGACTTGTATGAAGAAGGTGGATAAATACAAGATCACCTACAAGAACAACACTGAGAAGGAAAAGGCCTCCACTTCCTACAGGCCTTCTGGAAGGGATGGTAGAGGGAGGGTTTACTATCCTCATGCTTGCATTACTTATGACTATCCCCCCTCCACAGAGGGGTTTATTTAGGGGTAGGGGTACATGGCTGTCAGTATAGCCTAGGGGTTAGAGTAATGAGCTGTGAATGAGCTTAGTACATCCAGCCGACCTGTGTTTGATTCCCTCAACCTCCACTTGCATACTGTATGACTCTGAGCAAGTCACTTAACCAGCCCAAAGGTCCCGGGTCGTCCCTGAAAACAGGCACATGGGCCTAGTGGGCCTTACCCAGTTAACAAAGAATAAACAAATAAATAAATAAATAAAATGAGTAGGTGCCATACGCGTGCTGATGCAACACCACTTCCCAAAGCCAAGGCAAAGAAAACCCTGACAAACTTGCACAGCTCGCTCAGCCATTGCCAGTGGAAGGAAGGCTGACTCCCTTTTTTCAGGAATGGGAAAAAATAACCACAGGCAAGTGGGTCCTGGAAATAGTGAGTTAGGGTCTGCCTCTGCAATTCAAAAAATTCACAACACTGCAGTCATAAAACCTTCCATCCTCATCCTCCAACAGAAAGACTTTTGCTTTTGCATTGCAGATGTCATGGTGGTTGACCTCATGGGGACAAATGGTCACCGCACAATATGGTTTAGTATAAGTACTGAGCCAGAATCAAACCACACAAAGTTGAGGGTCCTGGACTTCAGGAGAGCCGACTTTGCAACAGTGGGGAATGCCTCAGTGATATCTTGACTGGGGGGCATGGTGGATAGATAGATAATTTATTAAGCCCCTTTTTGTAGACTCTGGGTGTTGTACAGACAACAACAAATAAACAAGTTAATAAAACCAACCAATATACAACCACAACAGTTCCAACAGTTGCATTCTGCAGTTAGTCATAAAAGGCCAGCCAGAATAAATATGTTTTGAGGCCCTTCTTAAAGGCTTCTACTGAGGGAACCCTCCTCAGATTTTCAGGCAAAGAGTTCCACAAGGTGGGCACGGCAACTGAAAACGCTCCATCTCCGGAGCACCGCAGCCTCACCCTGGGAACCTCAAGAAGGGTTCCCCCGGCAGAACGAAGTCCCCGGGAAGGATGATAGGGGACAAGGAGATCTTGCAGATAAGCAGGCTCCCCATTGTGTAGGGTTTTGTAGGTCAGGAGCCCTACCTTAAAGACAATCCTCCACCTGACTGGCAGCCAGTGCAGTTCGCAGAGGACAGGAGTGATATGCTCAGATCTTCTAGCTCCCGTCAATAATCTTACCACTGCATTCTGCACCAGCTGCAATCTGTGGAGGTTGCCTCCAGATAACCCTAGGTACAGGGCATTACAGTAGTCCAGTATGGAGAGGATGAAGACATTTACTAGTGTGGGCAGGTCATCAGGCGGAACCAGGGATCGGATTTGGGCGATATTCTGGAGATGATAAAAACCACTCCTGATGACGGCCAACACTTGAACAGTGGGCTTAAAATGACACGGGGCCATAGGGAATGCAACAAACTTCTGCATCAGGCAAGTAAGCAAAACCAAGAGGAAAAAAAGACTGCTATGGTTCTCAAAAGAGGTGGCTGGGGAGGTAAGGGCCAAAAAGTTAGCATTCAGGAGGTATAAGGAGACACAGAGGGAGAAGGATAGGGAGGTGTACAGTGAGAAGCAGAGGGAGGCAGGGAAACCAGTCAGGAGTGCAAAGGTGCAAATGGAGGAGAAAATTGCCCAGGCAGTAAAGAAATGGGACGACATTTTTCAGGTATGTAAGATAAAGGAGAAAGACCAGGGGAGGGATTGTAAGGCTAAGGAGGGAAAGGGGGGGGTTGTGAGGAGGGGAACAAGGAAAAAGTAGACATCCTGAACAAATATTTTTGTTCAGGGTTCACAGAGGAACAAAAAGTTGACCATAGATAACTGCCAGAAGCATCAAAGTAAGGGAGGTGAACGCTAGTCCATTTACAGAGGGGAGAGAGAGTCCTGAAGGAACTTGCAAATCTGAAAGTGGATAAGGCAGTGGGGCCAGATGGGATAAATCCAAGGATATTGAAAGCGCTCAGAGAGGTGCTGGCTGTACCTCTGACAGTCCTGTTCTACCACTCACCGGAGATGGGAGTGGTCGAGGAGAACTGGAGGAGAGCAGATGTAGTCCCACTTCACAAAAGTGGTAGCAGGGAGGAAGCTGGCAATTACAGGCCAATCAGCTTGACTTTGATGGTGGGGAAAATAATGGAATCATTGCTGAATGAAAGGACTGTGGAATATCTTGTAATCAGCAGCTTACAGGATCTGAGGCAGCATGGATTCACTGGGGTGAGGTCATGTCAAACAAATCTGATAGATCTCATTGACTGGGTGACCAGGGAAGTAGATCAGGGTGGAGCAGTGGATGTGGCCTACCTAGATTTCAGTAAGATCTTCAACACTGTTCCACATAGGAGACTCGTAAACAAGCTGGGTAGCCTGGGAGTGGGTCCAGAGGTGGTAAAGTGGGTAAGAAATTGGTTGGAGGATAGGTGACGGAGGGTGGTGATAAACGGAGTTTTCTCTGAGGAAGGAAGGGTGACCAGCGAGGTGCCACAAGAATCAGTACTGGGACCAGTTCTCTTTAATGTCTTTATAAGCGACATTGCAGAGGGGCTAGAAAGGAAGGTATGCCTTTTTGCAGATGACACTAAAATCTGCAGCAGGGTAGACACTCTGGGGGGTGTGTGTGTGTGTGTGTGTGTGTGTGTGTGTGTGTGTGTGTGTGTAAAAAATGAATAGGGGTCTAAGAAAGCTTGAAGAATGATCAAGACTGTGGCAACTAAGTTTCAGTGTGAGGAAGTGCAAAATCATGCACTTGGGGCACAGAAACCTAGGGGCAGAGTACAAGATGTGGGGAGGTTGTACTGATGACCACCAAACGGGAACGAGACCTAGGGGTAATCATATCTGATGACCTAAAGCAGGCCAAATAGTGTGACTACCACAAGGCCTGAGGGCACATTCTATGTGTGGCACCTACGCTTCTGTGGCAGCTGCAAGGAATGTCCCCTTGCTAGAAATTTGTAAAGCAGCTACCTGGAAAACAAGACACACCTTCACAAGGCACTATGTCTGGATGTGAAGTCCAGAAGGGATGCCAGATTTGGCACTGCTGTCTTGCAGAACCTTTTCCCTAAATAGGTTCTGTACCCAGCCTACCAAGATATTGCTTTGTAGTCTGCAATAGCAAGCACAGTGAGCAATTCCTGGGGTGTGAAGAAAAAAATTACTTACCATAGTTAAATTGTTTCTCCCTATGATTAACACACCCACCCTATATCCCCCTCTAGAGCCTTAGAAAGGTTCTCTATTAATCAGTTAACTGTGGTTCAGAGCTCAGTGCTTATGTTACATACTGTAGCTGGATGATGTAGGTTGTGCTTGGATACAGAGGCCAGACCAGTAAGTAGGATAATGCTTGCAAGGTACTAGTAGTATGAAATGATTCGTGCTTAGGTACTTTAGCATAGACATGAGCAAGTCAGTGATTATAGTACATATGAACTGGATAGTATGTGCAAGGTGCTTAGATGCTTGAACTGATGAGGCACTTGTTATGATTTGATAGTTTTGGCCTTTCTGTGTATCCCACTGTAGGAATGATGCTTAGTCCAGTATTATGAGACCCCCCGGTGAGATAAGATTGCCGCAGAAGGAGGAGGTGTCAGGGGAGGATGGTGGGTGAGTGCGACTCGCTCTAAGCATGGCGGTGCACAGCCTGCTGATTTAAATAGGGTATGGGGGAGGAGCTCTTCCCCACTTAACTATGGGCATGGCCTTAAATTTAACTGTGGTTCAGAGCTCAGTGCTTATGTTACACACTGTAGCTGGATGCTGTAGGTTATGCTTGGATACAGAGGCCAGACCAGTAAGTAGGATAATGCTTGCAAGGTACTAGTTGTATGAAATGATTCGTGCTTAGGCACTTTAGCATAGACATGAGCAAGTCAGTGATTATAATACATATGAACTGGATAGTATATGCAAGGTGCTTAGATGCTTGAACTGATGAGTCACTTGTTATGATTTGATAGTTTTGGCCTTTCCCTGTGTCCCACCGTAAGAAGGGTGCTTAGTCCAGTTTTATGAGACCCCCCCAAAAAAAAATAATGATATCAACGACTGTTCTGTATCCGACTGTTAAAGAAGTCTAGTAGGATTACACCTCCAAGGAAAATGAGTAGCAGTATGATCACCTCCTCCAACTCTGGAGAGTGTGACCAGTAGCACGCAGGAGAGGAAAAGTCCCCTTGGAGGGGATCCTCTGAGGACCCTTGGCTACTGACCTGCCCGTCCTTCTGGGCATACTAAAGGAGAGTAATCCTAAATGAAGAACATTCATAGTTCCATCTTCGGGGGCAACAACTCAGGGATGAGATGATTGCAGACTGAATAAATCACTAGTAAACTCTCTAGAAGAAACATCACTACTGCAGTGAGTATTTTTTTGCTTTAGACTAATAAAATGGTAAGCATCAGGAAACTGCCTATAAGCATTTTTTATTTTGCTTTAGGTTCTGGTTTGTGTGTTACATCAACCTCAGCCTTCGTAGCCTGAGCATTGTGTTAATAGTGGGATGGAGTTCCCGAGGATTTGTCAGTCAGGATTCTTGTTTCTGTAGTACATAATGCAGCCCCCTTGTAAGATAATTCCTTGATGGATCTGTTCAGTATGTAAGCAAGAGATTGTGCTGTCAATGTTTTGGGCCTTATTTTGGTTTGGCTGAGACATTTGTCAGCATACCACGCCTCCAGGTCTCACTTGTTCAGTGGACTCTTCACATGTGGGAGGTTGTTCTGCCAAGCCCACAGTAAGGAGAGCTCCATAAAGATCTTAATGGCAAGAAAGGTTCCCTGCCAAGTTCCAAGAGTCAGCAAACCTCTAGTAGTGGTTTCAAAAGATAAGGATTCAGTTGAGGCAGCACATTTGATGATAATTGTTGTTACTTTCAAAAATTTGGGAACCAATGGAGCAGAAGTAAATTTTAAGTTTCAAGTCCCAGCAGAATACAGATGACTTCTCCTGAAAACACTTTGGGGGAAGCTACCCGTAGAGGTGTATACTCAGCATGAGGATTTGTGGGCCCATCCTTATCCACAGGCTCTGGGCAAGTGAGTGCACAAATTTTATGACAGATGGACCCAGACCACATCAAATGATTGGGTGCTGGAGATAATTTCACAGGGCTAAGCAATAGAGTTTTCCTCCATGCTCTCCAGAGAGCATGTATTCCAGTCCTCGGTCTCTATAAATCTCATGCCTGCAGTATCACCACAGATCCTACTTGATCTTTGGCCCATTCACCACCTCCTTACCTTTCCCTGAGACTCCCTTATGCCTATCCCATGCATTCTTGAACCCCACCATTGTTTTCACCCCACCACCCCTCTTGGAAGACTGTTCCAAGAATCTACCACTCTTTCTGTGAAGAAGTACTTCCTCACCTCTCTCCTGAATCTACCACCCTCCAGCTTCTTATCATACCCCTTTGTACTTGAGCACCTTTTTTTTCTGAAAAATACTTCCTTCCTGTACCTTATTTACCACCATGAGGTATTTAAAGATCTCTATCATATCTCCCTCCCACCTCTCTTCTAGGGTGTAAATATTCAGGTCCTTAAGTCCTTAAGTCTCTCCTCAGAGGGCTTCTGTTGTAGACCCTGCACCATTTTAGTTGCTCTCTTCTGAACTGCCTTTACTGTGTCTGTGTCCTTCCAAAGGTGTGGTTTCCAGAACTGGACACAGTACGCTAGGTGCAGTCTTACCAGTGAACTATACAGAGGCAACACCATCTCCCTCTTTCTGCTGGTGATACCTCTCTCTATACACCCCAGCAACCCACTAGCCCTCCCAACTGAATTAAGCACTGTCTGGCCTCCTTTAGATCATCTGATATGATTACCCCAGGTCTCTTTCCTGCTTGGTGGTCTTTAGTACCACCCCACCCATTTTGTATTCTGCCTCTGAATTTCTGTGCCCTAAATGAATTACTTTGCACTTTTTCACATTGAAACGCTGCTGCCATACCCTTGACCACCCCTTGAGTTTTCTCAAGTATCTGCTCATCCTTTCCACCCCTCGGAGTGGTATCCACCCTATTCCAAGATTTGGTGTTATCTGCAAAGAGAGCTTCCAGCTCCTCTACAGTGACACTTATAAAGACATCAAAGAGGACCAGTCTGAGCACTGATCCCTGCGACACCCCACTCGTCACCCTTCCTTCCTTGGAGTGAACTCTGTTTACTTCCACCCTCTACTGCCTGTCCCCTAACCAATTTCTTACCCAGTTTCACACTTTTGAACCCACTCCTAAGTTACACAGCTTGCTTACTAGCCTTGTATGTAGAATGGTGTTGAAAGCCTTTCTGAAAATATAGGTAGGCTATGTCCACCGCTCCATCCTGATCTAATTCCTTGGTCACCCAGTCAAAGAAATCTATCAGATTAATTTGCCATGACCTCCCTTCCTCCTGTGACTATACGTTTGAAGGGGCTGTGCATTTAAGAACTCATATATTTTCTATCAGAAAAAGAAAATTGGTTCAGTTTGCATTGCTAAAAATGGGTTATTTTATTAAGGTACTTTCATACTTACTGGGATTCCATTGTCTTTATCAGGTTAGTGACTGTAAGTGATTAGAAGTGAGTGTGTGCTTTACTACCAACAGCTGTTAATCACTAAAACACAGGTCATGAAGTACCAGTTAGATCACTGTCCTATGTAGCTACAGTAGATCTATATATTTTGTTGTGTTTGTTTTTATTTGTTTAACCAGGAAAAGACTCAACTAAGCACTGCTCATTTGCAAGGAGGTCCTGGACCGGACAGATATACAGTACGTAATCAGCAATATATAGTATAGTAAGTGATCAAAGCAGTAGAGATATATTACAAATAGAGTAGCAAGCACATAATAGAGACACGCTATAACAATCTAAAGTACATTAGACAAAAATACATCAATCAAGACACAGAATGAAAAAAGAAAACTTGGCGTCAAATGCATTTAACATTGCAGTGGGTTTTTGTAACAGGCTGAAAATATGTAGACCAACCAACGAGCTTGGTTGAAGTGAGGACTGAAGTTTATTTTAACAGGTAGTGGCAAAAAGGGCTTTTAACATTTAACAGGTTAAATTAACATTGAGGAGATACAAATGGGATCAGGACTTTAGAAATTATGCACCAAAGCAGGCAATATGTTTAGGAGATCTGCATTTAAGTGGGCTTTACTATATTCCATTTACTTTGTAGTGCCTAGGAAATCGGAGGATTATGTCCAGTCTGTGTCTTTCCAGCCTGAACCAGTTATTGAGACCCCTCTGGTTCAACAAGGATTCCCTGAGGTCAATTATTGTTGAAAGTCAGCTAGGCAATCCTAGATCTGATCTAGTTGACTCAACAACAATAGGAAAGGATTTGATGCCATATAAATGTAGGTACGACTTCCCTCTGTACGGACCACGTAGATGCTGGTAAAAATGTTGGAGGCAATTCAGCCGGATTTTGCAACTCAAGTAGCTTCCCACACTTTGGAAGGTGAAGCCTGAGTATAGAGACTTTGGTTGTTTATAATTTTCTGATATAAAGAAGCTGTATTTCTATCAGTACAATATTGAAATACTAGTGCTAAGATATCTATATCTGATTTTTTTGCCTGGTGGATGGATGAGGGCTTTTTTGATTTTGATCTGCGGTGATATCCTGGGATCATATGAGGGGAGCGGTGACTCATAAATGTGTTGGTTTAAAGATTTGGGTATCTCCCAGTGAGGCTATGCTAGAGGCTGGTGGGTAATGCCATAGGAACCAAGGTGGTCTCTGCCACGTGATGCTGGGTAAAGCTCACTATATGCACAACATAGAGGATTGTGTATGCTCAAGCATACACAACAAGGCAGTTGCGATCGAGAGGTTTCCGTGGTAACCTGAGACCTCGAGAGCGTAGCTCGAGAGGTCCCGTTACCACGGAAACCTCAAGATCGCAAAACTGCCTTGTTTGTGTATGAATTGCTCATACACAATCTTTATATGTATGGGCAACCATAAATACACTCGTGAACACTCGGGAAAAAGCTTACTTCTGTGTCTGCGCCAAAGTGCACTTCACGTGTTGCCGTGCGCTCGCTCTGTGTGCATGCGTGAATGTGTTCGATCTACGGTGCTGCACCGGGTGACGACTGCGCAGCACAACAAGATCGTGACGCACCGAGTGAAGGACAACAACGCTGTTCCAGGCATGGGTTTCCATGCGGAACAGCGTTCCACCATACACTATATAGTTGCAGATAGTGCACACAATAAATGTAACCACCCCACTGCAAGGTAAAACATATATTCACTATAATTTGTTAAGACCTTTGCTGTTAAAAAAAAATCAAAAGCTCTTTCAGTGTGTTTATCCAATGCACATGTTGGGCTTTAATGTTAGAGAACTGTTGTGTAAGAAGTGAGTTGCAAGACATGTTACTACATTGAAAAGTTGCTCCCTGTTTGACAGTGTCTTCAGTAGCATGAGATTAATTACGTTTTAGGCATTAGTTAGTAAATGTGGATCAGTGGGCTAATGCAAGGGGCTCTTTAACTGTTTCATACAGTATACACGTTTTGCTTTTTTCAGGTTTCATGGACTCAAAGTTGCCTTTGGTGACAAATATATGTGCAGTGTGCACTTGCACAGACCTTTCAGGACTTATTACATGTTTACTCTCCATGATCATGTCACATAAAGTTCATTCTAAAAATAATAGTTTTTTTAAGATACATAGTTGCCCCCCCCCCCCGTGCATAACCTACAGATGGAAGACTCTGTTATCCTACTGTTAAATTGCTTTATATGCTTAATGATGTATTTCTAACTCCAGTAATAGTCAGGTATTCATAACTTTCTGCAGTAAGCCTTCTAGGTAGGACTGCCCGGAGAGAATAGAACACATGTAAATGATGGAATTCTTTGGCACGTGAGAACTTTTCAAACGCTGCCTCTACTAACTGCCAGTGTTCTAAACCTCCTCAGATTTTTCTCTCTCCACCTGAAAAGTCTGGTCACTCGGAGTACCGTTTGTCTAACTTTCTCCTGTGTGAAGAAAACTTCAAATACCTTAATATAAGTAGATTTTGTTTTCATTTGTTGCCTTCTACTAATTGTATTTTGTTGATAAATCTTAGTTTAGCTTAGGTTAGTTGTTTTTTCCTGGTTCCTCTCGGTTTGGTATAACCGTGAGGGAACTGGATTACTTTTGTTATTAGTCTGGGTTTTCTGACTAAAGAACCCCTTAGTTTTCAGAATTATTTTGTTTTAATCTGATATTTTGTAACCAATAACTTCAGTTACTGAACCGCTAATCCCGGTTCCCTTTCTCCTATCAGTTCGGTTCCCCCAGTTCCTTTAATGGTTGCTATTTTTTATCCTTTTTGGACATTATGTCGGAGAAACCTAAAAAGAAAACCAGTGAGCCAGAGTTCAAAAACTGTGTACAGTGTAGGGAAGTATTTGCAAAGGCAGACAAGCATAATTTGCACGTGGCCTGTCTTAATTATGGCCATTTAAAAGAGGAATGTGATATTTGTAAGACATTTCCAGAAAAAACATTGAAAAATGCAGTGAACAGCTTAAAATGAAGCTTCCTCAGCTAAGGGGTCCCTCTGGCTCTGACCAGCCGGTACCACTTCTTACTGTGGGTGAAACCACGACTGTAGTTGCCTCTGCCCCTGAGACGGGTAAAAAGAGCACAAAGAGGACCAAAGAACCAGCTGACTCTCTGGTTCCATCAAAAAGGGCTAAAAAGTTAAAAAAACACTGAACCCCCACCTTCCAAACTGGGGACTTCTGTGTCTGGCCTGACTTTGCCTTTGGCTCAGGAAATTGCCCAGGCTTTCAAGATTATCCAGATCTTACAAACCTTTGTTCCTCCTGTGCAGCCTCCTGCCCCTTCTCCGGGTCCCCAGGCTGGCAGCACCGCAAAATCTTCTTTCCCTGAGGAAGAAGACTGTGATGATTTTGAGCAGGATGATGGGGAACTTATAGAACCTGAGGTGTCCCCTGAACAGGACTTTGGTTCTCTCCCAAGAGATTCTGAAGACTACTACTCCCATTTTACATTTGCTCAGAAGATGGCTGATGCCCAGGACATCACCACTACTGAACACACAGAGGATGAGGAAGAGGTGGGGTGGACTACATGGAGATGATGGGGCTGACACCTACAAAAACTCTCCTCCTCCCTGTAAACACATTTTTCAAGAAAGATGCTTTAAAACTCCTTCAGACACTTAACTCCATTCCTTCCCTCGACAAGAGGATGGATAAGAAGTATCAAAGGGATAGGGAGGGAGCAGACTTCCTCTTCTCCCATCCTGACCACCAGGGGGTCGTGCTGCAAGCTGCCTGTGACAAGGCTAGGGTCCCTTTGTCCTCTCATCCTCTGGACAAGGACTCTAGGAAAATTGACAGCATGGCCAAGAAGGGGTACCTGCCAGCCTTTCTGGCCATCCGCCAAGCCAGTTTTCAGGCCTATGCTGCCCAATACCAAAAGTCACTGTAGCAGTCAGTTTTGGCCATGGTCTAGATAGCCTTCTTGCCCCTGTCAGATGACCTGGCTGAAACTGCCAGGTTTGGGTTAAAGGTGGCTAACTATCAGTTCCAAATGGCTGCTGATACAAATGATACTGCAGCCAGATGGATGGCTAATATGGTGGCACAGAGGAGATTTGCTTGGCTCAGAACCACAAATCTTACTCAGGACACACAGTCTAAGGCACTGGATTTCCCCTTAGACTGTAATTCTCTTTATGGGGAATCCATGGTTGCTTACATGAAGAAGGTGGATGAGTACAAGGCCACTTACAGAAGCAACTCTGCAAAAGAGAGAGCTTCACCATCTACCAGGCCTTATGGAAGGGGAGGCTGGGGCAGGTCCTTTAATACCAGTCCCTTTTTCCAGCCAGTGGCTGTACCCCAGTACCAGCAGTATCCACAACAGGGATACTTCAGAGGCAGGGTTAGAAGCGACTCTAGGCGAGGGTCCCAGGCTCAGCCTCAGCCCCAGACAAAGCAGACCCCCGAGGCACAGGCCGCCTCTTCCCTCCTTCGCGGAGACAGACTGTCCCACTTCCTCCAGGCTTTGCTGAACATCACCACAGACAAGTGGGTCAGGGTCTGTCTCTGCACTTCAAATCCCTTCCTCCTCAAAAGACCTGCTACTGATAAAAGCAGTTGAACCTGTTCCTACCCCTCTGAGACGAAAGGGTTTCTATTCCAGATACTTACTAACCACAAAGAAAAGTGGGGAGTGGTGGCCTATATTGGATATCAGAGCTTTAAACAAGCATGTAAAGAAACCAAAGTTCAAAGTGGTAACTTTGGCATTGATTCTGTCAACACTCCAAAAAACAGATTGGTTGTCATCACTGGCCTTGAAAGACACCTATTTCCACATCCCCATAAGGGAGTCCTACAGGAAGTATCTCAGGTTCAGACTCCCTTCAGGACATTACCAGTTTTCAACCCTGCCTTTTGGCCTTTCCTTGGCCCCAAGGGTGTTCACAAAGTGCCTAGCAGCAGTAATGTTACACCTTTGAAGGCAGGGAGTTACAGTTTTCCCATATCTGGATGACTGGCTGGTGGTAGGAAAATCACCAGACCTGGTCAGACAGTATCTACAGATCACCCAAGAGCTCTTGGAGTCTCTGAGATTCCTAATCAATCACAAGAAGTTAGTCCTCATTCCTGCACAAATCCTGCAGTTCACAGGGGCAGAGATCAGTACCATGCAAGGCAGGGCCTTTCTGTCTCTCTGGACAAGGTCAGAAGTCTCCAGCTGATTGCAAATTTATTCAGCTTGCACAAACCCCAAACTACAAGGCAGTTTCTGCAGCTACTGGGCCATATGGCTGCGGCCATAAGCACAGTGCTCGGTTCCAGGTTCCAAATGAGAGACATCCAGTTCCACCTCATGGCTCACTGGAGTCAAAGAAAAGATCTCTTCTCAAAGCCCATTCCACTAACAAGGACCTTGTTACAAGCCCTCCAGTGGTGGAAAGAGGAACCCAACCTGAGACAAAGGCTTCCTTTTCAGAGAGAGTCTCCCTCAGTTGTTCTCACAACAGGTGCATCCCTCCTGGGTTGGGGTGCCCATCTATGGGATCACACAACCCAGGTCACCTGATCAGCTACAGAGTCCCTTCAGCACATACATTTGCTAGAACTCAGAGCTGTGTGTGTTGCTGGCTCTAAAAGCTTTCTCAGCACTAGTACAAGGAAAGGTGGTACAAGTCAGAACAAACACCACCACCACAATGTACTACATAAATAGGCAGGGAGGCACCAGGTTAGGCCTCCTCTGCACAGAAGCCATGAACATTTGGACTTTGGCTTACTGCTTGGGAGTATCCCTTGCAGGCAATCCACCTGCCAGGAAAAAGACAATACCCTGGCAGATGCCTTAAGTTGAATCAGTCAGGCCCATCATGAATGGACTCTGAACAGGCAAGTGGTGCAAGTGATTTTCAGAAGGTGAGGCACTCCGGAGATAGACTTGTTCGCATTCCACCAGATCCACCACCTGCCACAGCACTGTTGCAGACCACCAGATCAAGGGACACTTCCTCTAGATGCCCTGGCTCTGGATTGGTCAGGAAGGTACCTTTATGCCTTCCCTCCCTTTCCCCTGGTATTCAGGGTACTACTCAAGCTCATATCCCACTTAGCATCTCTGATCTTGATAGCTCCAGATTGGCCCTGGCAGCCATGGTACTCTTTACTGCTCTCCATGTCTGTGGCTAAACCAATATACCTCCCTCGGAAGCACAACCTACTGACCTCCAATCAGGGAACTCTGCTGTACCCGAACCTCAGGTCCCTCAATCTCAAGGCTTGGCTCTTGAGGAACTAGAATATGCTGATTTATACCTCTCTGAAGCAGTGTTAAACATCCTGAGGGGTTACAGGAAACCCTCAACTAAGAAAACCTATTTTTCAAAATGGAAAAGGTTTTTGATCTGGTGTTCAACTAGAGGTTTGGTACCAGCACAGGCTGGAGTACCAGCTGTTCTCGACTATCTCTCTTACTTACATTCCCCTGGGAATACAGCCCAGCTCTTTAAAAGTCCACCTTGCAGCAGTGTCTGCTTACCTTTCTGCTGGAGCAAAGGTAACAGTAGCCTCAGAACCTATTTGTAGAAGGTTCTTTAAAGGATTGACCCATTTGCATCCCCCTCACAGGGAACTGATGCCAGCATGGGATCTCAGTGCATGTATAGCTAAGCTCATGGGCCCTCCTTTCGAACCCATGGCTACGGCTCACCTGAAATATGTTACATGGAAAGCAGTTTTCTTAGTGGCAATGTCTTCCGTAAGAATAATCAGTGAACTCCAGGCTTTCTGCATTGATCAGGACTATATATCATTCCATAGGGATAAGGTAGTCCAAAGAACAAACAGAAAATTCCTCCCCAAGGTGGTTTCGGATTTTCACCTTAACCAGTCCATTACCCTACCTATCTTTTTCACTGACCACTCCAGTTCTGGTGAAAGAAGACTTCACAGTCTGGATGTCAAAAGGGCTCTCAGCTATTACATGACAGCCACTGAGGACCATAGGCAGGACAGAAAATAACTGTTCTAACCCCATGTATTCTTCTATATTCATAACTGTATGCAGTCTGCCTCCTAAGTAGAACTGCCTGGAGAGAATTGGAACTATATGCAAATGATAGAACCTATCATTGCTCAAGACACACATTCAAACTGCTGCCCTCATCTACTGCAACATTCCATCAACGTCTCAGATTTCTCACTCCGCCTGACAAAGTCAGATGCCTGGAGATCTTCCTCTCATCAGTTCGAGCTGATTCCAGTTTTATAAGTAATATCTAGCATAATATTTAAACTGCTGCCTTTGTTTATTATTTAATTTAGTCCTATTATTTAAAAAAGTTAAGTTTCTTTAGTTTAGCGGTAAAATTGTATTATTTCTCGGTTCCCCATGGTTAGGTATAACCGCTAAGGAACCAGGGCTTTTCTAGTTCATTTGGCGTTTTTTGCCTTAGTTTTAGTCATAAAATTGTGTATTTTCATTAATTTCTGTGTTTTAAACTAATTTTGTGTAACCGAGCGGTTGGTTCTTCTGAACCGATACCCTGGTTCCTGTGAACCACTGACCCATTTCAGTATCTAAGTTATCGGTTCTTTCCTCGGATCCTTAACCGGTTCCTGAACCGACAAAAAAAAAAAAAATGTTTGTTTGACTACTAGTAAGCGGTTGCTGGTTTTTCTCCTGGAAATGGAAAAAACAAGAAAAACCAAAAAAAAAGACTGGTCCCCCAGTTTCAAAAATTGTACAAAATGTGGGGAAGTGTTTGCTAAAGCTGACAAACATGACCTTTGTTTAGTCTGCTGTTTCAGCAGACTGTGCCATTTTTTAATCCTTCCTTCCTAAAACAATTGAAAAAATGATGGAAAGACTGAAGAAAAAAGTGGACAGTTGTCCATCGGGCTCTAACCAGCCACCAAAAACTGCGGGTGAAACCGCCTTTTCTACTGTTACCACCCCTGAGAAGGGTGTTTCTGGCACTTTAAAAAGGGGGAGTGGTCCGGCTGACTCTCCGGCCCCCTCCAAAAATTCTAAGAAAACTAAACACATAGAAGCCCAGGCCTCTGTTCCTCAAGAGGTCTCTACTGTGTCTCACAGCCTGCCTTCTGCAGAGGAGATAGCTCAGGCTATGAGGGTTCTGCATGCTTTACAGGGGATTCTGCCTGCTCACCCTGCTCAACCTGCTCCTCCTAAGGCTTCTGCCACAGTTCCTGCCTGTGAGTCACAGGAACTGGAATGTGATGACTATGGTGAGATGGATCCTGAACAGGATGAACCTATAGAGACCGAAATCTCACCTGAGCCGGAGATTGGTTCTTCCCCTTGACCTGAGGATTTTTCTTCTCACTTTTCTTTTGTGAGAAAGATAGTGGATGCTCTGGACTTAGCTACCACTGAAGTGGTCAATGATGAAGAGGAGGCCGAATACCTTGAGGTGATGGGTTTAACCCCCACAAAAAAGGTATATTTACCAGTCAACAAATTCTTTAAAAAAGACATGTTTAAAATGTTACAGACTCCTAACTGTATCCCTCCTATAGATAGGAAGTCTGACAAGAAACATCACCTGCACAGGGAGGGAGCAGAATTTTTATACTCTCACCCTGATCACCAAGGTATAGTTCAGCAGGCAGCCTGTGAAAAGGTGAGGGTTCCTCTCTTCCCATTCCCCTGAGAAGGAATCCAGGAAATTAGATGGTATGTCTAAGAAAGGGCACCTAGCTGCCTCCCTAGGTGTGAGGCAGGCTAATTACCAGGCGCATGCAGCACAGTATCAGAAATTACTGTGGCAATCAGTACTGGCTACATCAGAGAAGGCTCCCTCGCCCCTCTCTGATGACCTGGCAGAGACAGCTAGACTTGGTCTGGAAGCTGCTAAATACCAACTCCAGATGGCAGCTTATGCTAATAATAACACTGCCAGGTACATGGCTCTGTCGGTGGCCCTACGAAAACTGGCGTGGCTTAGGGCCACTAATCTCACCCAGGATACCCAGACAAAGGCCATGGATTTTCCTGTGGAGAATAATTCCCTGTTTGGCAAACACACTGAGGAATACATGAAAAAGGTGGATGAATACAAGGCCACCTACAAGAGTAATTCCTCCAGGGACAGGCCTACCCCTTCTTATAGGCCTTATGGAAGGGGGGTCAGGGGAAGGTCCCCTTATGGGAGGCCTTTTTATCAGGGTCAAGCTGCTTTTCAGCAACAACCCTACCTGCAGCAGACTGCGTATTTTAGACCTAGGGGCAGGAGGGGTTCCAGAAGGGGCTTCCAATCTGCCCAGGCTCAGGCACCCCCAAAACAAAACCCCTGACCAGTTGGTCCAGGTCACCCCCCACTGCCAGTAGGGGGCAGGCTGACTTACTTCCTCTAGAACTGATTCTTCATCACCACAGACAGGTGGGTTCTGGAGGTGGTAAGTCAGGGTTTGACCCTATGTTTCAAATCCCTTCCCCCTCTGAAGTCAAGAGTTTTCAAACCAGCTTCCCTCTTGGAGGGCAAGCTCTTGCGAAAAGAGGTGCAGAAGTTGCTCCACATGAGAGCAGTGGAGCATGTACCAGCACATCTCAGAGGAAGGGGCTTCTACTCCCACTACTTCCTGACCAAAAACAAAAATGGGGACTGGTGACCCATTCTGAATCTCGGATCTCTCAACAAATTCCTGGTAAAGCCAAAATTCAAGATGGGCACTTTACTATCCATACTCCTAGTTATCCAGCAGGGAGATTGGTTAGCATCTCTGGATCTAAAAGATGCCTGTTTTCACATCCCAATAAGGCAATCACACAGAAAGTATCTCAGGTTCAAACTCCTTTCAGGACATTATCAGTTCACTTCCTTTCC
The DNA here is from genome assembly GCA_016271365.2 of Neoceratodus forsteri. Classification (NCBI taxonomy): domain Eukaryota; kingdom Metazoa; phylum Chordata; order Ceratodontiformes; family Ceratodontidae; genus Neoceratodus; species Neoceratodus forsteri. The sequence goes on from CM057453.1 coordinate 140,914,587, forward strand.
CTTCAGTCTGACCTCAGCACCCAGGGTATTCACAAAGTGCCTAGCTGTAGTGGTGGCACACTTAAGGAAGTCTGGAATCCTAGTCTTCCCTTACCTGGACAACTGGCTGTTTGTGGGAAAATCCCCACAACAGGTCTCAGAGCACCTGCAATCAGCAGTTCATCTCCTACAGTCCTTGGGATTCCTGATAAATCAGGAGAAGTCTGTTCTTACCCCTGTTCAGCTGATTCAGTTTATAGGAGCAGAATTGGATACTGTTCAGGAAAGGGCTTTCCTCCCTCAAGACAGAGTGCAGGTTATTTTCGACCTGGCTGCCTCTTTCAAGCTAAACCAGACATGTCCAGCAAGGCACTATCTGCATATTCTGGGCCATATAGCTGCAGCAACAGGTACAGTTTCAGGGGCAAGATACAGAATGAGAGACTTACAATCTCATCTTAGGTCCCATTGGTCGCAGAGAAGGGACAAGATGTCAAAGCTCATCCCAGTAACAGACGTTGTTATTTAAGCCTTATAGTGGTGGAAAAATTCAGACAACTTAAGGCAAGGTGTCACTTTCCAGAAGGAGAACCCTTCCTTAGTTCTCACAACAGATGTTTCTCTACTGGGATGGGGCGCCCACATGGGGGAACACACCATCCATGGTACTTGGTCCAGGGCAGAATCCCTTCTGCACATAAATCTCTTGGAGCTCCAAGCTGTATTCCTAGCTCTAAAAGCTTTTGCTCATATGGTACCAGGAAGTGTGGTACAGGTCAGAACAGACAATATCACAACAGTGTACTATATAAACAAGCAAGGCGGGCACAAGGTCCGACCATCTATGCTCAGAGACCATGAAACTGTTGGAGCTTGCATACTCTGTAAAGCTAACTCTGCAAGCAGTCCACGTCCCAGGGAAGGACAACATTTTAGCAGGTGCCCTCAGCTGAATCAGTCAGGGCCATCACGAGTGGTCATTGGACACACAGGTGACCAATTCAGTATTTAGAAGGTGGGGTACCCCGGTGGTGGACCTCTTTGCCTGTCCAGAGAACCACAAACTACCACTGTTTTGTTGCAGACCCCCACTCAGGGGCACAGTCCTAGTGGATGCCATGGTACTGGATTGATCAGGGAAAAGCCTATACGCTTTCTCTCCTTTTCCTCTCATCCTCAGAGTCCAGATCAAGCTCAGGTCCCAGTCTTCCTCAGTGATTCTCATTGCCCCAGACTGGCCCAGACAACACTGGTATCCTCTCCTACTATCCATGCTGATATCCACACCAATACATCTTCCCCGGAGGCACAACCTGTTAACCTCCTACCAAGGGAAAATAGGGTATCCCAGTCTCGGCTCTCTCTGTCTCAAGGCTTGGCTCTTGAAGACATAGAATTTGCAAATCTAAACCTCTCCCAAGCAGTTTTACACATACTTAGGGGGGATATAGAAAACCCTCCACTAAGAAAACCTATTCAGCCAAATGGAAAAGGTTTCTCTCTTGGTGCACCCTGCACAGCATCGAACCTGCCTCAGCAGGGATTCCAACCCTACTTGAGTACCTCACTTTCTTACATGATCAGGACCTTAAGCATACTTCACTAAGGGTCCACTTAGCAGCTGTCTCTGCTCATATTTCAGTGAGACGCCCCACTTCCATTGCATCTGACCCTATTTTTAAAAATGTTTCAAGGGTCTGTGTCTTACATATCCATCCATTAGGGAACCTGTCCCTGGGTGGGATTTGAACATTTGTATTGCTCAGCTTATGAGGCCACCTTTTGAACCCATGTCCTCGGCCCACCTACAGTATGTCACATGGAAAACTGTATTCCTAGTAGCTATTACTTTCTGCTAGAAGGATAAGTGAGTTTCAGGCCCTATCTGTGGAAAAGGACTATTTGTCTTTCCATAATGATAAAGTGGTACTCAGAACCAACAGAAAATTTCTCCCTAAGGTGGTGTCAGATTTTCATTTGAACCAGTCCATTACATTACCAGTGTTCTTCACTGAACACTCTACTTCAGGTGAGCGTAGACTTTTTTATTTTGTTAGTTATTTAACCAGTCTGGATGTGAAGAGAGCTCTAAGTTACTACATATCTCATACTAAGGATCACAGGCAGGATAACCAGGTATTTCTTACCTATGGGGATGTGAAAAAAGGTACACCAGCTACCAAGAGATCAATATTTTGCTGGATAGTTAGCTGTATACAGTTCTACTATCAAAAAGCAGGCAAACAGGCCCCATTGGGACTTAGGGCCCATTCAACCAGTTGCTTCTATATCAGCTTCAAGGGATGTCCCCCCTACTGGACATATGCAAAGCTGCCACATGGAGGACAGTACATACTTTCACTAAGCATTACAGCCTGGACATACTGTCCAGAGGTGATACCAAATTTGGAACAGCAGTCCTGCAGAGCCTCTTTCCTAAGTAGGTTATCTGCCCACCTCCAAAGGTACTGCTTTGAAGTCTGCATACAGTTATGAATATGGAAGGATACATGGGGTTAGAAGAAAAAAATACTCACTTTAGTAATCTTATTTCTTCCAGTGCATTCTTCTATATTCATAACTCTCCCTTCCCTGCCTCCCCTACCCAGAACCAGAGCCTCAGCATGCCTACTGATGTTATCTTGGATTTACACTTTACCTGGGCAGGATTCCTCCTCCTTCTTTGGTTACCTGAGTTTCCAGGATAAAACTTATGTTTCAGTTCTAGTGAAATAGTCACTAGGGTATATACACTTGGTTATGGAGGTTATTCTCTTTTTGGGCATTTATAGATAGTTTTAGATAGGTATTTAGTATTTCTGCCTTGTAGGCTATTTTTCAAAATCTGAGATGTTGATGGAATGTTGCAGTAGATGAGGGCAGCAGTTTGAATGTGTGTCTCGAGCAATGATAGGTTCTGTCATTTGCATATAGTTCCACTTCTCTCCGGGCAGTTCTACTTAGGAGGCAGACTGCATACAGTTATGAATATAGAAGAATACACTGGAAGGAATAAGATTACTAAGGTGAGTACTTTTTTCTTCCTGACTTATGGGGATGTGGGAAAAGGTAATCCAGTGTCAAAAAGATCCATTTCTTGATGGATAGTTCAGTGTATCCAATCCTGTTACACTAAAGCTGGTAGAGAGCCCCCAACAGAATTGAGGGCTCACTCCACGAGAGGGACAGCTGCTGCGTAAGCGGCTGCCAGAGCTGTTCCACTAGTGGACATCTGTAAAGCAGCTACCTAGAAAACAGTACACACCTTTACAAAGTACTACAACCTGGATATTTTGTCCAGGAGTGATGCTAGGTTTGGCACAGCAGTCCTGCAAAGTATGTTTCCAAAGTAAGTTCTGTGCCCACCTCCAGTGGTACTGCTTTACAGTCTGCAGAAAGTTATGAATACCTGAGTATTACTGGGGTTAGAAGGAAAAATTACTTACCATAGTAATCTTGTTTCTTCCCAGTGATACTCAGGTATTCATAACTTCCCACCCTACCTCCCCTTCCAGAACTTCAGCCTCTGCACTCTGCATGTTGGTGCCACCAGAACTCAGTATATCCATTTGAATGCATATTCTCTGCATCTAGTTATGGTTTTAGTAAACAGGGTTCATTTGTACCTCTTTTTGGGTATTTCTGGCATTTTCTCCTGGTTTCTTAATTCTTTTGTTCCTCCAGTTGGAGGTTTGTGGTTTACCAGTTTTTGGATTTTTTTCAAATCCTAATTATATTAATCATTATAATTATAGTATTATGCCCTCTGGGGCCTGCCTTTCCAGGCTCCCACAAAATCTGAGGAGGTTTAGATCACTGGCAGTTAGTAGAGGCAGCATTTGAAAAGTTCTCACGTGCAAAGAATTCCATCATTTGCATGTGTCTTATTCTCTCCGGGCAGTCCTACCTAGAAGGCTTACTGCAGAAAGTTACGAATATCTGAGTATCACTGGGAAGAAACAAGATTACTATGGTACTAAACATACTCAGTGCTGCACTGGGCAGAAGCCCAGCTGGAATCCCTGTCAGTGATCCATCTGGTGGGATAGCTCAGCTCCCAAGTAGACTGGCCCCATTGTCCATAAGTTTATCCAGAATTATGGTTTCTAAATCAGGAGGTGTTTCAGCGACTGTGTCGCATGTTCAGTCCCCAAAGATAGATATCTTTGCCTTCTGAAACATCGGGAAATGTTATAATTGGTACTGATGTCAAGTAGCGGAGACAACATGCACTCTTTCAGTCATGGTTTTTCCCAAGGCCTTAGATGTTCCCTCTATTCCCTTGCTTCTGGCAGTTCAGTGAAAAATCTGTCAGTCACACAGTGGGGTCTTCCTCATAGCACCAGCATGTCCCAGAGGGCTGCGGTTCTCAGACCTGGTCAGTCAAGCAGATCAAGAAGCCTTTCAGCTCCCTCAACAGCATGATCTGCTGCTTTAAGGTCCAGTGCTCTGTCCCAGTCTGGTTCAGCTCTAGCTGGTAGCTTGGCTCCTAAGAGGCAGAGATTTTTCCCACTTAGTTATTCAGAAACAAATTTAAATACTCTTATGTCCTTGAGGAAGCAGTCTGTAGCTTATGATAGAAACTGAACATTTTCTTCAGGAAGTCAAGGGCAGACAAAGGTCTGACCCTCTGCACTTTGTGAGTGAGTCTTGGCAGTGGGTGCAGTGCTTGGTCCTTGCAAAGGGCACACCTTTGTTCACATCCTGACTTCAGCTGATTCTTTAGAGCCATTAGTAGACCCAAGCTTGTCATTAGATCCCCTGTTCTGCCTTTGAAGTTTAATACAGTCCTTAATGCATTACAGTATGTGAGCCTCTGTTCAAACAACATGAAGTCTTGCTATATTATAGACATTAGCAGTTTGATCCAGCTCTAGAACTGCCCCGGAGTGAAATGGTTAAAACCATTCCAAAATAGAATTTTGGCACGAGAGCAGCTCTATCTGTGTCATTTCAAACTTGAACTGTCAGATTCTTTACTCCGCCTCAGTGAACAGTCACTCCGGAGATTTCTCCTTCTGCTCGGTTCATTTCTCGGTTTAAAAAGTGTTTTCTCGGTTGGATTTAACCGAGAATAGTTTTATTTTAACCGCAAAACCGTTCGGTTCAAGCTCTATCTGTGGTAACCGTAAGTAAATGAAGGTTTTGTCTGTGTGGAACTTGCAAGTTATCGGTTCGGTTTTGAACCGATCAGTGGGTTTAAACTCATTTAAAACTAAAAGTTACTATTTTAGAGTGCGGTTCCAGTTCTTATCAGTTCTAAAAAAACGGATTTATTACGGTTTTTTCCAATACCCGTGACACGGTTAGGAACCGATAAGGGTGTCTTGCCTGGCACTGCCGTTAAAAGGGCAAGTTTTTGGTTAGGCTGGCATTATGTCTGAGAAACCCAAAAGGAAAAACCGGGCCCACTGGGTTTCAACACTGTGATGTTTGTGGGGAAGTCTTTGCCAAGGCTGACCCACACACCACATGTGTTTATTGTCTGGGGTTTGACCACCTCCAGTCAGACTGCCAGGTATGTAAGAATTTCCCTGCAGCCACCCTGGAAAAAAGATTGGGCAGGCTCAGGGAACGAGAGGCCAAAAACTCCGCTGACCCAGATTGCCAGCCCGGTTCGGTGCCAACCGAACCAGAGGGAGTGCCCTCTGACCAGGGCCAGACTTCTGAGTAACCAATTCCAGGAAAGAAAACAAGAAAATCAGCGGTCTGGAGTCCAAAATTCCTTCTCCAACTGCTGCAGAGATAGCAAAAGCCATACAAATTGTCCAGTCACTGTCTCAGGGTCCGTCCGAACCACCACTATCTGGTAAAAGGTCGGTTCGTCCAGTCCCAGTGGTTCAGGATTATGATATTGAGGAATTTTATGAACCAGAGGAGGGGGAGGAGGATTATGAACAGTATGAATGTGGCTGGGAAGGTCTGGGTGTGCCCATTGAACCGGACATCTCCCCAGACAGACCTTTAGAATCTCCCCATGCTGTCTGAGTCCCCATCTCATTTTATGTTTTATAAAAAGTTGCTGAAACCCTCCAGCTTCCTTTAGAAGAGGCTGTGGATGAGCAAGAGGAGCCTGATTTTGTAGAAATGATGGATATTCCAGAGTCTAGGAGATTGTCTATTCCTTTACATAAGTCTTTAGGAAACAAACAATTAAATTTTAAAAGCTCCTAATTCTGTGCCTCCTGTAGATAAAAAGATGGACAGAAGGTATACATTGTCAGGTCCTCATACAGAATTCCTTTCTCAGCAATGCAGTCATGTTAGTAGTTCAGGCTGCTGCCTGTGATAAAGCTAATATTCCTTGGCTTCACATCCTCCTGACAAGGATTCCACGAAGATTGATGCCATGGCAAAAAACAGTATATGGCAGCCTCTCTGGGACTCAGGCAAGCAAATTATATGGCTTATGTAGCTAGGTATCAGAAATCTAGATGGGATACTGTTATGCATTGGCCAAGAGGCCCATGGCCAGCTGGCTAGTGAACTAGAACAGGTGGCTGCTGATGGCATTGAAGCCTCTAAAGTTCAGTTTCATGCTGCTGTGGATGTTAATGATGTTTCTCTAGGGTCATGGCCACATTTGTAGCTTTTCAGTAGGTTGGCCTGGCTCAAGTGTACTAGTTTGTCACAGGATACCCAGACTAAGGCTATGGATTTTCCTGTGGTGGGAAATTCTCTGTTTGGAGAGCAGACAGAGAATTACATGAAGAAGATGGATGAATATAGGACTACTTACAAGAGTGCCCAGGCGAAGGAGTGGCAAGCCACTCCTCAAAGGCATGCCCCCAGGGGGGCAGACGAGGGGTGGGCAGACCTGCTCCCACCCCCCAGCCTAAAGCTTCTGCGAAACAGGCACCCTGATGGGGTGTCCAGGGCCGATTCTCCTGTACCAGTGGGGGGCAGGCTGGCTTACTTCAGTCAGAATTGGGCTTCTTAACCTCAGACAAGTGGGTTCTGGAAGTAGTAGTCAGGTCTGGTTCTCAGCTTCAGAAAGTTTCCAAGTTGAGAAGCAGACTTTTCTACCTGCAAGTGCTTCAGAGACCCTCGCTCTGGAAACAGAGGTCTCATCCCTGTTAGCTCTCAGAGCAGTAGAAAGGGTTCCTCCCTGCATCAGGGCAGGGGTCTGTATTCAGATACTTCCTATCAAAAAAGACAGGAGAATGGGCCCATTTTAGATCTCAGATATCTGAACAAGCATCTTTTGAAACCAAAGTTCAAAATGGTAACTCTGGCAATGATTTTACCTTCCCTAAGGCCAGGGGACTGGCTAGCCTCCCTGGACCTCAGGGATGCCTGTTTCCATGTCCTAATCAGAAGATCCCATCGAAAGTACCTCAGATTCGAACTGCCCTCAGGTCATTACCAGTTCAGAGCAATGTCCTTCGGCCTTACCTCTGCTCCAAGGGTATTCACAAAGTGTCTAGCAGTGGCAGTGTCCCACTTAAGGAGGCAGAGGATTGCTGTTTTTCCCTATCTAGACGACTGGCTCATTGTAGGCCAGTCCCCAGAACAAGTAAAATCTCACCTGCAGGTCACCCAGCAACTTCTCACCTCCCTGGGTTTTCTGCTAAACCTACCAAAGTCGGTTCTGGAACCAGTCCAGGTACTCACCTTTATAGGGGCAGAATTGGACACAAAGCTAGCCAGGGCCTTTCTTCCCCCAGAAAGGGTAAGGAATTTAGTGGCTCTGGCCTCTTCCTTCACTCTGCAGGTCTCTTGACCAGCAAGACACTTTCTGCAGCTCCTGGAGCACATGGCTGCATCCACAGCTGTTGTGCAGGGAGCCAGATTTCAGATGAGAGACATTCAGTTTCACTTGAGAACCTTTTGGTCTCAGAGAAGAGACCCCCTTTCCAAGTTGGTCCCAGTGACTCGAACCTTGATCCTAGCTCTCCAGTGGTGGCAGGATCAGAGGAATTTAAGAGTGGGGGTCCCTTCATTTCCCCTTCTCACGACTTGACTCTCACTACAGATGCTTCCCTTCTGGGTTGGGGAGCCCACATGGGCGACCTTTCCACTCAGGGAGTTTGGTCCCCCCAGGAATCTCTGCTCCACATCAATTTGCTGGAACTCAGAGCTGTCTTTTAGCTCTTCAAGCTTTTCTGCATCTGTCCATGACAAGGTGATACAAGTCAGAACAGACAACACCACAACAATGTGGTACATCAACAAACAGGGGGCACTCTGTCTTCGGCCTTGTGCACCGAGGCAATGAAGTTGTGGTCTCTGGCCTATTCCCTGAACACTTCCCTCATAGCAGTTCATCTTCCAGGGAAGGACAATGTCCTAGCGGATGCCCTCAGTAGGATTTCCCAGGGCCATCACGAATGGTCCCTGGATCCTCAAGTGCTGGGGATAGTTTTGCCAGGTGGGGCATCCCTCAGATGGATCTTTTGCAGCCCCAGACAATCACAAACTTCCTCTGTTCTGTTGCAGGCCTCCAGTGCTGGGCTCAGTTCCCTGGATGCCCTTCTTCTGGATTGGGAGGGGAAGTTCCTCTATGCTTTCCCCCTCTTTCCTCTCCTATTCAAAGTACTGGTCAAAATCAGATCTCAGCCTTGCAGGGTGATTCTGATTGCCCCGGATTGGGCCAGGCAGCCCTGGTATCCACTCCTTCTGTCTCTGACAGTCCATCTTCCCATGTGCCTCCCCAGGAATCACAATCTGTTGACTTGTGCTCAGGGAAGGGTTTGGTATCCGGACCTCAAATCCCTCAACCTCAAGGCCTGGCTCTTGAGGAGTTAGAGTTTGCTGATTTATCCTCTCTCAGGGTGTTCTTGAGATCCTAAAGGCTTCCAGAAATCCTTCCACTAGGCTACTTATAGTTCTAAATGGAAAAGGTTTTCCATTTGTGTGCTGGGAAAATATTTCCCAGAATCTGCTGGAATTGCCCATTTTGTTAGATTACATGGTACATCTTAATTCCTTGGGTCTCAGACCAGCTACCCTGAGAGTTCATTTGGCACCTGTGTCTGCTTTTGTGTCAGCAGGAAAGTCATCCTCTTTCCTCTCATCCTATGTTTTCCAAGTTTTTAAGGATTACTCCATACTAATCCTCCTTTTCGGAACCGCCCTGCTTGGGACCTTAATGTTTGCATTGCCCAGTTAATGCACCCCTTTTGAACCTCTGTCTTCTGCAGAGCTTAAGTACCTAACTTGGAAAACTGTTTTCTAGTGGCTATCACTTCTGCCAGATGCATAAGTGAATTGCAAGCCTTGTCAGTGGAGACTGACTTTATTTCTTTCCACAGGGATAAGGTAGTCCATAGGACTAATAGGAAGTTTTTGCTAAGGTGGTTTCAGATTTCCATCTTAATCAATCTATCTCCTTCCAGTATTTTCACTGATCACCCTCTTCGGTGAGAGGAGATTGCACAGCCTGGATGTTAAGAGAGCTCTTAGTTATTATATAGAGCGTGCACTAAAGGTCACAGGTTCGAATCCCTCCAACTTTTCCTTACCTATGGTGAAGTTGGGAAAGGCAACCTGCCATTAAGAGATCAATAGCCAGGTGGATTGTCTCTGTATCCACCTTGTTATCAGAGTGGGCAGAGCCCCCGGTTTGAGGGCTCATTCTACCAGGGTACAGCTGCGCTCTAGCTGCTGCCAGAGATATCCCTTTATTAGAGATTTGCCAGGCTGCTACTTGGAAAACGGTACACACTTTCTACCAAGCATTACTCCCTGGATGTCCAGGCCAGGAGAGATGCTCGGTTTGGCACAGCTGTTCTTCAGAGCCTATTCCCTAAGTAGGTTCTGCCCCTCCTCCATGGAGGTACTGCTGTGTATTCTGTTAATGTCTATAATATAGTAAGACTTCATGTTGTTTGAAGAAAAATTACTCACCTTAGTAATGTTGTTTCTTCTAATGGAGTCTTGCATATTATAGACCTCCCCAGCCTGCCCTCTCATAACCTCTACTTGGTGGGTGCGGCAACTTAGTGTGGGCACTACTTATGTCCTGTTAGCATTTTGTCCCCTTTGGGACTTTGGGGGTGTGTATGTGTACGCGTGTGTGTGTTTTATTATACTTATGTTCCATTTTCATATTATTAGAACGGTGTTAGTATTTCTGGTCCCCTGACTTGAGTCTTGGGTGTTGGGACCATCAATGGTTGTTATTATTTAGGTAGCCATTTGGCTAGTGTAGGTTACAGCTTCCACACAGACCTTAGTGAGTTTGGTTTGTAAAGATCTGACAGTTCAAGTTTGAAATGACACAGATAGAGCTGCTCTCGTGCCAAAATTCTATTTTGGAATGGTTTTAACCATTTCACTCCGGGGCAGTTCTAGAGCTGGATCAAACTGCTAATGTCTGTAATATAGCAAGACTCCATTAGAAGAAACAACATTACTAAGGTGAGTAATTTTTTCTTTGAGCCTCTGTTGCAAGTATGTGACATCATCCTTCCATTGAGAAATGTTTGTTTCTAATCTCAGTTTTCTCAACTAGGCAGATAGGGGAACTGCAGGCACTGTTATGCAAGGAGCCATAGTTGGTTTACCACTAGGAAAATATTGCATAAAGCACCATCTTCTACTTCCAAAAGTACCTTCAACCAGAAATCAGAAAGTCTGTGCTGTTTGGCACAGCTAAAAAAAGGCCAGAAAGCTGTGACCTTAGCTAGAAAAATGGGTCATGCATTTTTATTTATTTTTTAGTTTTTGGTAACTGGGTAAGGCCCACTAGGCACAAGTGTCTGTTTTCAGGGGCGACCTGAGATCACTGGGGCAGTTAAGTGACTTGCTCTGAGTCGCACATATGCTAGTGGAGGTTGTGGGACTCAAACCCAGGTCTGCTGGATATACCAAGCTCATTCACAGCTCATTACTCTAACCTCTAGGATATACCGTCAGCTAGTAGCATGGTTCTTTGTCACGATAAAACTGAAGCCACCAGCTTTGACCTAAGCACACTTGACCAGAACTATGGCAGCTACCTGGGCAGAAAGTGCAAAGGCCTCAGTGGCTGATTCGTGCAAGGCAGGTACCTGATCTACTTTGCACACTTTCAGATAACGTTATAGATTGGGCACTCAGAGTTCCACTGATGCGGATTTCAGATTAAAGGTACATCAAGCGGCTATGAGGTGATTGGCAATTAAAATTAATATTCTTTTCATCCCAAATAGATTTGGTGGGTACTGCTTATTTTTACAGTTAATCTTTTTATTGAAAAATTTTAGAGACACCAAATTGCAGAATACAAGTGTTCCATATGTTGCTGATAAAGATGAAGAAACAGTTGGTCAGTGGTACTACCGCATCATGCAAGCTAAGGCATTTAACATTCCAGAATAGACAAAAAGGAATAGCTCATTCAGCACATAATTTTACAAATGTTTAATGCAGTTTACAAAAATAAAATGAGGCTGAGCAAATCTTCTCTACGTAGAGTCCTACATACGGTACTTCATCTGGGGAGAGAGCTTATGTTGTGCAGTTCATACATATTCATTAGGTAGGTAGATAAATGGTTTATTGTTCGACTTTTAGTTATTACAGTTTTTAAAACTGGAACAGGATGAACACATTTTTAGAAATAAATTAAGTACCAAATGTACAATATATATTATGCCTCATTACATTAATAAAATCTTATTACTTCTTAACTAATACATCCAGTGAATAAGCTATCTGTTCACCCTAATAATCATAACACCTAACATTGGTCAATTACAGGTCGTAAAGACATACAATTTTGTAGACAATAAAACTGTATACAGCATATTCAATAATTCTTTATTTGTTAATGTGAACAAGAAGGTGACTGTCTCTTCTGAGGGGAGACCGAGGGTAGCCATTGTGGGACCCAGCCATTTTTTCTGTTTTGCCTTGTATAGTGGACATTGTAAAAGTATATGCTCAAGATTGTCTTCCAAACCTTTTTTTACATTTTCATATTGAATCATTGAATCCTGCTTTTTTCTGATCTAGATAAATGTAATTTGATACATATAACTCCATACGGAACCTAGTCGGGATTTGGCGTTCATCTGGATTTGTTAGTATGATCAAATAGGGTTCCAAATTAAGTTTTACTTTGATAATTTTATACCATCTATAATGCTTCAATTTGTTGATTTTTGCCTGATCATTTGTAGTTACTGCATCCCTTAATCTTCTTCTCACTTGAGCCACTATCTCCTACATGGGAGACCAGTATATTTCGTGAAGTACTGTAAATGTCCTAACCCCATGGGAAAGATAGATTCTCCAATAGTTTTAATTGTTTTTGTGGTAAAGTTCATATGGTTATATTGTAATTCTTCCTCTAGGCACATCCTGGGCAATCTATATTCTGGAAGGAGTAACACATTCAATAATAATATTATACTTCTTTCCATTGCCATTTTGGTAATTGGATATTATCCCAGCTCCTTTCTGAGTATTTCTGCGGGAACAGATTGTGGCACTTTTAGAATATACATGTATATTTTATTTATTACTGTTTTAAGAGGTGTTGTGTCTGAGGGTGTCCAAATTACAGATGTATATAAAGTACTAGCTTTCATCTTTGCATTGATTACTTTCAGGAGACCTTTAATTGCACTTTGTCCTATCGTTGTACTAAATCTTTTAAAAGCATTAAAGGATGTTTTAAGTTTTTGAGTCAACAAATTTATTTGAGGAGTCCATGAAAGATTCTGTGAAAATCGTAGCCCCAGATAATCATAGAAAGTAGTCATAACTGTTTTACTTTTATCAACATATAATGATGGTACTATTTTACTTTTATTACCTTATATAACTTAAGTTTGTTTTGTCTCTGTTTATAACTAAATTATTTTGTTTACATAAATCTGAAAAATTAGTCAGTTTATGCTGCAACCCTAATAGAGAAGTAGGTATTAATGCAATATTGTCCACGTATGCTAAACACGATATCTCAGTTAATAAATTAAAAAGGGGATGGAAATCTAAGTCTGCCAATTATTGTAGTATTGTATTTATATATAAGTTAAACAGAAATGGGGCCAACAGGCAGCCCTGTCGGACACCTAAATTGGTTTTGATCTGGGAAGTTAAGCTTCCTATTTGATCATACTTGTGTAACCCCTAGGCAGCGCTATTCTAAGGGCTGATACCCCTGCCTATATAGCAATGCACAGGTTGTGGGGCCTGAGTTCTGTGAACGGGTTCCTCCACCCAGAGGAATGGTATTGGGGTAGCTTAACTGCTTCTAGTGGCATATACAGTAACACAATGGTACATTCACATTCAATATATAGCAGTAATGATATGCTCACGCCCCTTTCACTTACCATCAGGGCTGGATCTGCTGCAACTGCCCTAGAGACCCCCTGGAAGATAAGATCAGCAATGCAACAATACCACTGTAATCCAACTAATAATACGCACACTAACCAGGTTAAATGTTAAAAAAGATAATCAGATTTATTTAGGGGGAGTGAACAAGGGAGGGGCTTGTAGCAGAATGATTGGCACTCTGATTAAATTCAGGTTGATTAAACATGCACTGTAAGTCCTTTTCAAACAATTCCACAACCCTGGGTGCCCAGTATGTCATGCAGGCTAGCCTGAAGCATTGCCCAGGGTGGCCAGCATTACAGCTGTTGTTGGGGCCCTTAGGAAAGAAAACAGTTATCATGCACGCAACCCAATTATTTGTAATCCTGTGCTGGATAGCTCAGTCCTTTGCAATAACCCAAAACAGACGATTAGATGGTACACAATGACTGTTGCTGTTGTTGCAGGGAGCTACCCTGAATTTTACTCATGCTACCAGAATCTGGATGCAGGACAGGCGAGATGAAGACCTCGTGGTGTTGATCTGAAAGGCCTGAGGAAGCAGTGGCGACACGACTCACCTCCTGGTGGTCGCTACCTGTTTAGTGATGTTGAGCAGGGGTCCGAATCCCCAAGCGAGTCTTTCACCGAAATGGTCTCTGTATCAGGAGTAGCGGCCTAGGTCGAGGTGGCAGGGCCCAGGCAGGATGAACAGTTCTGCAACAGTTCGTGGTTCTCTGCTGGTGAAGCCTCCAGCTGGCATACAAGATTCTGCCATGGAGAACCAAATCGCGACCCACAAATCACATTCAGCATATTTAAATTTATTATTTCTCTAAGCCATAATTCGGATACAGTTCGGTTGCAAATTACAGCTTCACTGCGTAAACCTTTTAGTCCGAGGCTATTTCTATCGTCAGGCAGGCCGATCGCTTCTGGAGCAAGTCTTCTGTCCAAATCCCAAGTCACAACAACAAACTTCTTCTTTCTTCTGCTGCAGATTCAACACATGGAAACCGGAACCAGATCCGACTTCTGCAAAAGGCAGTTCAGATGCAGGAGAATGTGGCAGGCAGGCCAGCAATGCTTCTTCCCGCTGATTCCCCTATGCTCCTTCTGGGAGCAGCTGCTCTAAAGCTTGAGCCGTTCACCCTTCAACCTCCAACTCTAACTGATCTACTGCTTCAGACAGTTCTGGGCATTTGTTTTGTAATCCAAACGGTTCTATTGGCTGAGGGAACTGTCAGTCACAGTATGGGCTCCCCCTCCAGGTCAGTTTAGGTGCCAACAGTTAAAACTACAAAAACTACAGAATTCCTTCCCACAAGACCCCTAGGGACAGTCTACATTTTAGGTTCTCGATTGGTCCGAATACTGGAAGTCCAGAACGGAACATGGTGGCTCCCATCCAAGTGTTCGAGCTGCAATAAAAGCAGGTTAGACAAACTTCTCTGTCTTTACTATAACAGCGAATAAACAGTAAATAATCACAGTTCCTAATAGGGCCCCCTCTGCACAAGTATCAACTGCAGAATGGAGCAAAATAACACTCTGGCCAGTCACAAGCCCTGTATCACTCGGACCCAGCCCAGACTAATTTCTAAACACAGATTAGGTACTCTCTTAAAGGGACAGGCGTGGAGGCTCACTAGGGCACTCTCGCACAGATAGCTAGAACTACAAAAGACAGGACACTAGCCTGACAGTGGGCATTAAGGAGCCCTGGAAGACATTATAGTAAACCCCAATTTGTAGGGGGTTTACCCTTGACCTGGAGCCATGTTTCCTTATGAAGCCTTATAAGGATGTCCAAGGTTTCATGATCAATATTACATTGTTCCAGTTTAGTCCAGAGTAACTTTCTACTGATTGAGTCAAATGCTGCTGTTAGATCAACAAAGCAACAATATAGGTTTGCTTTATCTCTACATATTTCCAAATCCAGTGTCGTAATACCATAACAGTGCTGGATTGTTGATCATTTGGTTCTAAATCCGTTTTGAAATTCAGAAATTAGATGGGTCTCCTCTGCCCATTGCTGTATTCTATTTAATAATACTCTAATAAAGATCTTTTGGAAAGAACCCATTAAGCTAATTGTTTGATACATAGCTGGATTATTTACATTACCTTTCTTAAATATGGGGCCTACAATACTCCCTCTCCAACTTTCAGGGAAGGAACCACATTGAACACAGTGACTGAACAGGACATGAAGTATTGGCTACCACCATTCCTTGAATGACCTAAAAATATCGGCTATATTGCTTGGCAAGAAATATAATTAGGTTTTGGTAATATCTTACTTCCAGTGTTGCTATTTGAATAATGATTTTCCTCTGTATTTGAATAATATAGGAAAGTAAAGTTTTGTTCCCATATTAATGGGATTATTGCTGCCTCAATTTTATTAGTGTACTTTGCATATCCTTGACTTATCAATAACCAAAATAATTTAACATCTTTTTTTAATTATTGATTCCTTTAGTTATCCCACATTTTCATTTGAGATGTTCTCCTTTCTTCTATCAGTGTCCTTTCATATTGATTTCTGGCTTTATTTGTTATTTTGTTATTGTCTTTATTATTGGATTTTTTGTGTTGTCTAATCAATCCATTTAATCTTCTTTTAGCCAATTTACACTTATTATTAAACCATGTATAATTATTCATTCTCTTTGGAGCCCTTTGACTAAAAAAAAAGTTTAATGTAATGACAAATATTTTCCCAGTTAGGGATTATATTGTCACTTTCTGGATCCAAAAGAGCAAAAAGGTATTCAAATAATCAGAACTTAATATTTCTAAGCATTGTGTTGTTGCTAAATCTGCCACCTTATTCTTTTTTAATTTATAATCTCAATTCCTGAGGATGAAAGTCATCCTTAGGTAAAGATTCTATTTTTGCTATATGCCAAGTAGTCATTACTGGGAAGTGAGATAATTGTGGTTGTTGGATCACTCTCAAATCTTGAATAGCTCTTATAGCTTCTAAAGTTCCCCAAACAAGGTCAGTGGTGAAGGAACCACTGGGCCCAATAAAGGTGAATTCACTCTCTGGATCACTTATTGTTCTACCGTTAAACAACCAGAAGTCTAGTTTGGGCATAATTTCTTCCATTTTCTTCCTATTTGTATTAGTTGTCTTATCTCTGGATTTAGGTGTGTAATTTAATTTATTAATTATGTTAATTCCCTGTAACAGGTCTTGTTTCTCAGGGAGCAAACTAGTAAATCTGTTGCACCTAGCATTAAAATCGCCTTTTACAATCAACATTTTTTTGTTCACATTTTTCCATTATATCTTCCATAATCAATTTAAACTCAAACTATCAAGTTTTATTTATATAAGGCACCCTTCCAAAGCTCAGGGTGCCTTTAAATTTACAACATTAAAAACTCACCACATATCATAAAACATATATAAAACATATTAAAAAACATCCATGTAAGTTTGAACTCAGTATGTTCCTGAGAAGGCCTGGTTAAACAGATATTTTTTTAGACAATTTTTAAAACCTTCTATGGTCTGGCTGTCTCGTATCTGGTGAGGTAGAGAATTCCACAGGGTAGGAGCTATAAAGGCAAAAGATCTTCCTCCCGGTGTTTTAAGGGATACCCTGGGAATCTCTAGCAATCCCCCACCAGAGTAACAGAGTGAGCAGGAGGGACAGTAAGGGTGCAGGAGCTTTTTCAGGTAGTGGGGACCCTGCTCGTGTAGGGCCTTATAGATCAGCAATGCAACCTTGAAGGTAATCCACCACTGTACTGGCAACCTGTGCAAATCGCACAGCACAGGTGTAATATGACTAAACCTAGAAGCTCCAGTCAGCAACCTGGCCGTCGTGTTCTGCACTAGTTGCAAGTGGCGGATATTTACCCCTGGAAGTCCTTGGTAGAGGCTGTTGCAATAATCAAGATGACTGGTGACAAAGGCGTGGACCAAGGTCGGAAGATCTTCGGGTGGGACCAGGTGCTTCACCCAGGCTATGTTCCTGAGATGGTAGTAGGAAGATTTGACTACAATCGAAACCTGCACCTTCAGGGTCAGGCCTTCATCAAAATCAATCAATCAATCAAAATCTTTATTTATACAGGCGAAACATCGTTGAGCCAGCTCATTTGCAAAATGGACCTGGTTAAGTCCAGATTGTGTTATAAAACAAACATCAATATTTAAAGTGGAAATAAAAACATAGTGGAAGTGCAAAACAAGAAGATCACATACAATACAGCGCAAATCAAAAACATACATACATAGCAATACCGATAGTACAATAGCCATTAACCAGTAAGCAGTTGGAATAGGCAGACCTGAGATATACAGAAATGGATCGTGTTAGTGATTTTCATAGAAAAAGGATAGGCTAGCCCCAGGTAATGCTATTAGGATGGGCAGATGTAAGTGATACAGCTTTTTCTTGACCAGTTCACAAATGAGTAGGGCATGTGAGTCTATGCTTGGAGGGAGCAAGGTGCCGGTAGCCTGCTAGGTACTAATACCGTAATCCCATGGGGTGCTTACATTGGGGCTGTGGCCGGCTGAACCGCGGCATGCTGGAGAGGGGTGTGAGCGAGGTACTGGGCATGGGTGGAATAGCATCTACCATGTATTTAGTCCAGTACTAGGTGCTATCACTATTTGCCAGGTCCATCATACTAACAGACCATGGGAAAAGTCACAGGACACGGATAGGATGCGTACGTTGTGGCTCCTGTGGCCAGTCACGATCTACAATTCAAAGGAGGGTTTAGTGCTTATACTTCTAATGAGAGCACTTTAGCCATGTGGAGGGATTACATCGGGCAGGGACAACGCGGTGACAGCTGAA
This sequence comes from Neoceratodus forsteri, assembly GCA_016271365.2. Taxonomy (NCBI): domain Eukaryota; kingdom Metazoa; phylum Chordata; order Ceratodontiformes; family Ceratodontidae; genus Neoceratodus; species Neoceratodus forsteri. The sequence goes on from CM057453.1 coordinate 140,932,652, forward strand.
TAAGTGGAGTGCAGCAGACCATTCGATATTTTTCACCAGTATCGGAGAATCACCAAAGAGAATTGCAGGAACTAATTGGGAACAGTGACCAGAGGGCGTTTGTGATCCGATTGGTTGGTGGCGTAAGCAGTAATTTGTTGGAGAAGAGACCAGGCAGGAGAACTCGGAAGGTGGCTTGTGAGGGTACAACCACCATGGGGTTATAACATATGATTTTGGGTTCAGGAAACTCAGAAAGATTCAGAAAGACTTACCTATAATACGCAATGGGTACAGGGACTGGAAGTAACGAAAACATGCAGATTAATAACACATGCACAAAAATGACTTAGGGAATGGCTGGACATATTTAGGGCCAGGCTCTGGGGGCAATCTAACGGTAGTTAGTGATTAGTAGCCTGCTGATAATTGCAGCATTCACACATGCTTTGGGCATATAGTGCCTTGAAAGCGTAAACACTCCGGAGGTAACTTAGTTTTAGTATTTTTGGGGTTTTGTTCCATAGGGTCATCAACGAGAAGCTAAAGGCCATTCTACCAAAGCGGGTGGAGACTCTAGGGATGCACAGAGAGATATACGGCGAACTCCTTAAGCCGTACAGTCCCAGCTCACCCATAGGGAGACATTCAGTAATGTATTGAGGGAGCATTTTTAGGACAGCTCTGTAAGTCCAGAGGACTGCATTTATTTCACGCCTGAACGTAAGCGATGGCCATCCTACAGCTTTGTACAGTAGGCAGTGATGGGTAGAGAGGGGAAGACCGGTAATGTATCTGATGGATCTGTGAAATAGCGTGTCCAGTTTGATAAGTGAGGCTTTAGGACAGTGGCTATATAAAAAATCATCATAGTCGATTAGGGAGAGAAAAGTAGATTGGACTAGTCTCCGTTTGGCATCACAAGTGAGGAATTGGCTAATTCTGTAGAATAGGCCCAGTCTCCGCCTTAGCTTCTTTACCAGTTCTTCAACATGCTCTGCGAATGTAAGGTTCTGGTCAAACCACACTCGTAAGTATTTAAACTTAGGGGTAAAATCCAATTTCTCTCCTAGAAGTGTAGTGATCAGAGACAGTGTCCTGGAGCTGGCAGGATTAGTCATACGGCTATACGGTATGAACAGCATTGCCTTCATCTTTTTAGCATTTAAGAGAAGCTTTTTGTGGAGAAGCTGAGTCTGGAACAGGTCAAATTCTTCCTGTAGGTTTGCACAGGCAGCTTGGGCAGTCAGCCGACTTATGTAAACCACTGTGTCATCCGCAAAGAGATGTATTTTAGCCTTGTTGATGCCCAGATCGATGTTGTTGATACAGATTGTGAAGAGCAATGGACCCAGAATAGATCCTTGTGGCACTCCCCTGAGCAGAGGTTTGAGAGGGGAGAGCTCCCCCTCAGCTTTGACTTGTTGCTGCCGACCTACCAGGCATTCCATAAACCATTGCAAGGATCCACGATCAAGTCCTAAGCTCTTCAATGTGGAGATTAGAAGGCTATGGTCCACAGTATCGAAAGGCTTGCTAAGGTCTAGGAAAACTGCACAGACAAAGTTTCTGCTGTCCAGGTCACTGTACCAGTCGTTAGTTACTTTGGCAAGTGCCGAATTGGTGCTGTGCTTAGACCTAAAACCCGATTGCATATGGTTTAGTAAGTTGTTAACTTCCAGATAAGCTTTAAGTTGATTGTTAACAACTTTTTCTAGAAGCTTAGACAAGATAGGCAGTAATGAAATTGGTCTGTAGTTATCTAGGTCACAGGCATCCCCAGATTTGTGTAATGCGATAACATGGGCAGTTTTCCAAATGATGGGAAGGGAACTTTGTGACAAAGATAAATTGAGTAGGTGTGTAATAGGGACAGCAAGGACGTGATGCGTGATTTTTATGAAGTAAGGATTCAAAGAGTCAGCTCCAGCGCTCTTTTTTACATCCACCCGAAGTAACAGATCTTCAACCTCCTTCAGTAGTACAGGTTGGAAGGAGAAGCCAGAGACTGGGGCAATGGTGTCTGCACAGGGGACACTTAGTTTAGAGCAGGCTAGGGCTGCAGGGGAGTTGTCAAAGGCCAGTCCAGCTGTGGCAAAATGATTGTTGAAGGCTTCTAGGATCTCATGTTTGTCGTATATTGTTTTTCCTTCAGACATAATTTTTGGTGGCAAGGAGTTGCCTGATGTATGACTGGACATACCCTTAATAGTCCTCCAGAATTTAGAGGAGCACTTTGCAGCAGAGTCCAACTCCTTGAGGTAAAATGATGCTTTGGCACCTCTGATCATTTTCGTGCAGGCGTTGCATGCCAAAAACAATGCCCAGGTTCCGCACCTGTCCAGAGGCAATAAGCGGGATCCCACCAAGACTTAATCCTGATGGTTTTCCTGCACATGTCCCTATCATCCTATAACCAGGGTTCACAACCAATACCTCAGTTTTTCCGAGTTCAACTGAAGCCAACTGGCACTCTTCCAGCTCTGAATCTTCAGTAGGCAGTTGTTAAACACTGCAGTGGAATCTAGTTCCTGATCGGGTACATAGGACATGTACAGTTGAGAATCATCAGCATAGCAATGAAAATTCAATCTGTACCGCCTTATTATGTTCCCTAATGGAAGCAAATACACTGCGAATAACATGGGGGACAGCACTGAGCCCTGTGGAACCCCGCAGGGCAGTCCTTGAGGGGCCGAAGAATAAATTCCCGACACCACTCTCTGAGACCTACCCTAGAGGAAGGACTTAAATTAGTTGTGGACTGCTCCCCCCCTCAGTTCACAGAAAAACCACAGGCACTCGAGCAGCACCCCATGATCCACAGTGTCAAATGCTGCTGAGAGATCAAGAAGAACCAAGATCAAATGGGCTCTCCTATCTCTCACCGTCAGAAGGTCATTAAGTACCCTCACCAGGGTGGTTTCAGTGCTATGCCTTTTTCTGAAGCCAAACTGGAGTGTCGTAGATATTGTGGTTGGTCAAATGATCCTCCAGCTGCAGTGTGACCACCTTCTCAATAACTTTCCCAACAAAGGGTAAGTTCGAGATTGGTCTGTAGTTAGCTGGGCAGTCGGGGTCAAGGGAGGTTGTTTTTTTTTTGAGTAATCTGTTTTCTGCCCCCGAGCTCGCTGGTCCTTCACTCCTTCAGGCCCTGTCAAGCTCCCTCTGACCCCTTCTGACCTTTCCCGGCCCTCCTCGAATCCCCCAGATCGCAGCCGACCCCCGGGATATCCCGGTATATTCCTTTACCAGGTGGGTCACTCTCCTCCGAGAGGGAAGGCACCGGGGGGAGGGAATAGCCCCAGCGCACACTTTTCTAGGGCCCGGGGATGCTGCTGGGGAACAGGAGGCACCGGGAAGGCACTGGAGGCCCCTGAGGAGCAGAGAGCCATCATCCGAAGGCCAGCAAGCTATTTTCCTGGCTTTCGTAAGGTGCGTGACGTCCGGATGTCAAGTTAAGAGCCGACGTCTGTCACGCATCACCCCCAATGGCCCTGACGCAGTTGCACAACCACTGGCCTCCACCAGTGGTCGCTGGCACCGGTCGCCATCCCTTCCTCCCTGGAGACAGCGAGCAGTCGGGACGCTAGCTGCCTCTCCTGGTCAGCCCTCCAGCTACCCAAGCTCATTCTCAACCCGGTCGTTGTGTCGCAAGCGGAAATCCACTGCTGCGCCGACGGGTCAACGGTTGTTTTTACTGCCTCCTTTAAGGGATCTGGAAAGTTCCTGCTCTCCAATGAAACTCCCACTATTCCAGCAAGGACAGGACCAATGACTTCTACACACCCCACTAGTAGGCGTGTAGGGCCCGGGTCCAAACTACAGTAAGTTGGCCACAGAGTCTGAATGATCCTCACTATATCCACGACTACTGGTTGGCTAAAGGTGGACCAGGTCAACTGGGTATTAGTACCACCCGGTTGACTAATGCAAGGACCAATGGAAGGCACTGGCTGATCTCATTTCTGATGCTGGACACCTTATCAGAAAAGAACTGCGCAAACTCTTCACACTATTTTTGTGATAATGCTCGATCAGAGTGAAGACAGGCTGGGTTGCACAATCTGTCCACAGTCCGGAAGAGCTGAGCTGGTCTGTTCTTTGCTGTAACAATTTCCCTGGACAGGAATTCTGCCTTCTTATGGGAAATGGCTGATTGATAGACATTGTAACGGTCCATCAACCTAAGTCTGTCCACCTCCAGGTGAGTTTTCCGCCAGTGTCTTTCCAACCTTTGCCCTCACCTCTTTAATTCACAGATCTCCCCATTAAACCATGGGGCACCCGGATGATAGGTAAGAGGGCGAACACGAGAAGGAGCAATGATATCCAGTGCCTCAGTAACAGCCTTATTATAGGCTGACACAAGAGGCCCTGGATCAGTGCTAGTCCCAGAATTTCCCCGAGAGGTTCAGCACTGCCATTAGGCCTTCTGAGGTAACTCCTCTTAAAGGATGGAACTGTACCAACTCCCTTGGGGCAGGCCTATTTCAGGGGGCTGCGAAACTGAATCTCAGGAGGTGACTGGTCCCATATGTCATCATTTTCTTTATTCCATCTTTAGGTGGTACATAAATATTGGCCAATATTATTTCACTGCTATCATTTACTAGTTTGAGAACTTGGATTGTTTGTGAACTCATTTTAATTTGGGTCACCTTAAAATTTAATGTTGTTTTAACAAAGGTGGCAAGCAACGAACTTGGCCATATTCCAGTGTGTGAGATAAAAAATAACAAGGACGTGCATGAACTGCATATTGTTAATCAAGGTTCCTAGAAGAGAAGTGGCGGTCAAGCCACTAGGAGGACCAGGCTCCTGAGGAGGACATTCAGTCAGTTCTTCTTCTGTGGGTAGAATTACAGAAAGGAACACTGCTTCAGTAGGCATATAGTTGTGAAACAGAAAGTTTGTGACTCTTCAGAGGTAAGGCGATCACAAAAGGTAGGATCTATTAAGGCAGTCAGGTTGTAGAGACCAGTGTGTCTGGAAGTTGCTTGTTGAATGGAGAGTGTACCATTTGGTGTAATCCCTGTGTTGGACCAACCTTGGAAAGTGCCCTTAGATAAAGGTGCTACAGAAAGTGTGTATCCATTGTAATCAGTTTCCCATTGTATCTGTAATGTGGGCTTGTCTGGGGCTACTACCAATGCATTAAGGTAGGCGTCTGTGACTTCTTTAACAGTAATCAATTTGTTGGGAATGTCTATGCGGACTCCCTAGGGGCTGCAGATGTGTGCATCTCTAGCTGTATGTTCAAGGTTCTTGAACAAATGTGATGTGTGTCATCTTTAGTTAGTTGTAAGAGGTTTGTCTTGAGAGTAAGTAAAAGAAAGTAGGCCCACCAGGAGAATCAGGTGCAAGAGAGCCATCTTGCCAGTGTATCTGAAAGAAACAGAAAAGGATTGTGAGGTGCGGGGTACTATTCTGCCCCAATAGGGTCAGAAAAGTAATTAGTCACCTTTGTACAACTTGAGCTGATTAGCATGGAACCACTTGTCAGTGGTTTGTTTCTGATGCTTAACTGTCACCTGATAAACTGAAGGTCTGAGTTTGTTGACAATGGGAAATGGACCTTCCCATTTGTTTGCAAATGAGTGAGCTGGTGGTCTGTACTGGAGAAGCATGACTTGATCTCCAACTTGCCAGTCGGCTTCTTTGGCATGCTAATCAAAATGGGCTTTTGCTTGTTGTTGAGCCTTACCCATATGATCTGCAATGAACACGTGTGCCTTCATGATATCATCACGGAGTTGTTCAACATATTTGTCCACAGATACCCTGTCTGCTGTAGGGGTGTGGAGGTCAATCAACAGGTGCTCAGGTTATCTCATGGCTCTACCAGTCATAACTTCATATGGTGTGCACTAAGTAGTTGTTGCAGGGGTGTCCCTTATTGCCATCAAAAGTAGTGACAAGAGGGAATCCCAATCCTTGGGATTGTCATTGATGAATTTGCATAACATCTCTTTGATTCTTCTATTTGCTCTTTCTGCCTGACCTGAGGATTGAGGATGGTATGGAATATGAAATTTCTGATCTACTCCAAGTAATTGGAGTGTCTCCTTCATCTGCTCAGCTGTAAAACTGGTTCCCTGGTCTGAGTCTACCTTAAGGGGTAGGTCCCACCTGGAGAACAATTGGTCCATCAGGATTTTGGCAGTTGTCTTTGCCATGTTATTCTGAGCAGGGAATGCCTCAACACACTTGGAAAACAAATCTGTGACAACAAGTGCATACTTGTTGTTCTTACTAGAATTGGTCAGTGGGCCAATGAAATCGATTTGTATTGCCTTATGTGGTCCAGATTGCTTCTGTGGCAATAATTTGTTGTTTCTTTTCACTGAGATTGGGTTGTTTTGGGCACACACTATGCAGTTCTCCACATAGTGCTCCACATCCTTGGTCATGCCAGGCCACCAGACGATGGTTTAAGTCTCTGAATAGTGTTTTCTGCTCCCTGGTGTCCACCAGTGGGAGTATCATGAACCAAATGGATGAATTCAGTTCGTAAGGATTCGGGTACAACCCACAGTCTGTGACCCAAATCCTCCTTCCTATACCCAGTCAGCTTCTGTTCATGGGATAGGTGTAACTTCTTGGAGTGTCTTTTTTTATGGACTACCAGCAGGCAGTTCCTGCTCAACCCCTTTGTCCAGGTATTTGAACACATCTTTCAGTTCTAGGTCAGAGTTTTGTGCAGTAGAAAGATCCAGTGGAAACACTGGTTGTGGTTTCTGCCTGGTGTTGGCGGCAAGAAAAATGGCTGCCAAGGCTACTGGGTGAGTCATTGACAATGTCTCTCCCCCCCCCCCGAGCACAACCGCTTTAGCAAGCAAGTCTGCTCGATTGTTGAATTCATGGTAAGGGTCAATTTTTCAGTGAGACATTACCTTGTGAATGTACAGTTTGTGAGTAAACTGTTGAGTTAGTGTGCATATATACACAAAAAAAATCTCTGTACTTGACAGGTGCACCATCAGATGATGTGAAATTATTTCTCTCCCAAAATAGTAGAAATTTAGTAAGGGAGGAGCAGACCCAGTTGGCGTCTGCAAAGATGATGGCATCCTTAGCACCATGGGGCATAACCTCTAGAGCACAGGCCACTGCTGCCAGTTCAGCATATAGTACTGTGAGGAAATGATAGTGCATTTCCTAGCAGTACGGATGAAGTCGCCATCTGGATAGACTATGAACACACTAAACCCTGCTACCTGTTCCCCCTCCACATAGGAGGCGGAGCCATCTGTGAAGATGCGATACATGGTGGTATCCTCTAAGATAGCCAGTGTAGTGGGTAGAAATGGTACCAACTCAGGTATGTCAAGAGGTTGGAGTGCACACTTGTGAGGCTTACCTGTGTGGAGTAGGCCATGAGCTAGGATGGATGGCTTTTTTGCAAGTAAAACTTTAATGTCCCTGTCCTGCAAAAGCAAAGACCAGTGTGCAAGTCTGGTATTCAAAACTAAACCATCTTTTACTTTATCTGAAAGTAAAAAGTTGGTTGGGGTGTAACAAGTATGTAAGATGATGGGTACATACCCAGTGATGTACATGAAATGTTTGACAGCCCAATAGGTTGCCAAGAGTGTTCTTTCACAGAGGCTATACTTCCTCTCTACTGGAGATAACATTTGAGAAGCATAGGCAATGGGTCTGAAGTACCCATTATACGTTTGTGCCAGCATTGCAGATATGGCCACATCAGATGTGGCAGTTTCCAAATGAAAAGGAAAGGTCTGGGTTAGGATTGATCAGTGCTGGGGCTGAGGTCAAGGCCTGTTTAAGCTGGGCCACAGCATCAGTATGAGCAGGACCACAAGTCCAAGGGACATCCTTTTTCAGAAGTTCATACAAAGGAGTGCCTTCAAGGCAAAGTCAGGGATGAAATGTCTGGAGTAATTTATCATTCCTAGGAAGCACCTAAGTGTTGCCACGCTAGTAGGAAGTGGCAGATCTTGCAAGCCCTGGATCTTTTTAACAACTGGCTCCTGCCTTGGTGTGTAATGCATAGACCAAGGAAAATGACCTCCTTCTCACACAGTTGTGCCTTGGAGGGATTACACTTGAGGCCTGCTCTCTTTGAAAGAGACAAGCCAAGGCCAGTAACAAGTGGGGTGCCGCGGGGTTCAGTGCTGGGCCCTGTTTTGTTTAATGTCTTCATTGGAGACATTGCAGAGGGGGTCAAGAGTAAGATCAGCCTGTTCGCAGATAACACTAAGATTTGTGCAAAAGTGGAAAATGGGAAAGGGAGGCAGGCATTCAGGGAGGATTTAGCTAAACTCAAACACTGGTCTAGGGAGTGGCAGTTGGGGTGAAATGCTAAGAAGTGTGAGGTCATGCACCTCGGAGCAAGAAATCCCAGAACCAGCTACTGGCTCAGGGGAGTGCAGGTAACAGCTTCAGAGGAGGAAAGGGACCTCGGAGTAATAGTTACATGGGACATGAAGGTATCAGCACAGTGTAGGAGGACGACAGCAAGGACAAATAGGATGCTGGGGTTCATTGCCAGAGGGATCACCTCTAGAAAGTAAGAGGTCATCCAGCCCTTGTATAGATCACTGGTGAGGCCACACTTGGAGTACTGTGTGCAGTACTGGTGCCCATACCTGAAGGATGTGAGATTACTGGAGGGAGTACAGCGCAGGGCTACAGAAATGATCATGGGCTGGGGGAGTTGCCATATGAGGAAAGATTGAGGGAGCTCAACATGTATCCACTGGAAGAGAGAAGGGAAAGAGGGGACATGATAGTGACTTTTAAGTACTTGAAAGGCATAAATAAAGTCAGAGAGGGAGGATTGTTCCACTTAAAAGGGGGAAGGGTCACTAGGGGTTCACAGTTTGAAGTTGGAAGGGGAAAGGTTCAGGAGGGAGATGAGGAGGCACTACTTTACAGAGAGAGTGTTGGCGAGATGGAATGCACTGCTGGAGGAGTTAATCGAACTGAGGATAGTGGATAGCTTTAAGTGGGGTTGGGATAGAGTCAAGGGCAGGATTAGTACAGACAAGAACATAAAGGGGGGAGAGACCAGGAAAGGGGAGGAATGGAGTGGTTAGGGTGGGGCTGGGGCAGCTGTAGTAATATGAAACTAAGAGCTGCACAATCAGGCAGACTTGCTAGACCTGTGGGCCTTTTTCCTGCCGGTAATTTCGTATCTTCGTATGTTCGTAAAAATTCATGTAAAAGGACCAAATTATCCTCTTTCATGGTGGTTGCTAAGAACAAGTCATCCACGTACTGCAGGAGGCACTGTGGTGTAGAAAACCCCTGCAGAGCATCCATCATGTGAAGATAGAAAAGGGAGGGGCTATTGTGAAACCCCTGTGGGAGGCACATCCAGGTAAATTGACATCCCTCAAATGTGAAAGCAAACTTATATTGGCTTTCCTGTGCCAATGGGAGTGACCAAAACCCATTAGAAATGTTGAGGGCTGTAAACCACTTTTTATCGGATGTCAGCAATTTGAGTACATCAGGTGCTGACACTACTGTTGGTGAGCTGCTAGGAGTAACCTGCTTAAGTTTTTTGCAATCAATTGTAAGTCTCCAAGCCGTATTCGGCTTCTTCACAGGCCAAATGGGTGAGCTGACAGTAGAAACACAGGTCCTAATCACTCCTTGTTGAAGCAGTGATTGGATGGTTCCCCTAAGTGATGGCAAGACTTCAGCAGGTAATGGATACTGCTTCTGCCTCACAGGATCGGGCCCTGTGATGTCAATGGTAGTGTGCATTCTACCACAGTCATGTTTGTTGGTGGCAAATACATCAAGGTGTTTTTGCAGCAAAGGTGCAAGCTCAAGAAACAAGTCACGACTGTTGAACAAGGCCGTGACGTCATACTCCTTGTTGTTATGGGAGCTGGCTGCCACCACATGTGAGTCTAGGATGGTGACAGCATGACATTGTCCTTTGATCTGAAGGAGTAGCGTGTTGGCTAGATCTACTACACAGCCATGCAGTGCTAAGAAATCAATTCCCAGAACGCTGGTGTTATGACATAAGACCATGAGGTCAAAAGAAAACTCTGCCTTGAGGTGGCCTGCCACCACAGGTAGAGGAATAATTGGTAGGTGTGTAGCTGGGTACCATCTACACCCTGTGCACTGGTCTTCCAGCTGGTAGACTGGTCAGATGAGGCTGGATCCTCATCATGAAGGACTGACATGGCTGCTCCGGTGTCCAGAAGTATGGTAAGTTGGTGGCCTCCAATCATGGTCTTTACACAAGGCCGTCCGTTCGTGTCAATAATCAGGTTACTCAACTGAAATAGCTTACTTCTGGGGTGCAGGGCCAGCAGCTGAACCGAATGGATGCCTGAACTCTGAGCTCTCACAAACCCCTCTAAATAATCCTTGTTAAACCCGGATACTTCTACAATACAGTGCGACTACCAATATTTAAACACTTTGATGGACTTACCTACCGATGGCCCTCCAGTAGCTCCACCGCTGCCTCCCAGATGCTCACAACCGAAAGAAACTAAACCCCAAGCGATTAGGAATCTCTCCTGGGCAGAAGGAAAGAACACGTCCCAAGATGCCTCTTACCCCTTTGACAACTTGCCTGAAACGATGCCCCAAATGGAGCTCACAGAATAACTAATTCCTGCCGCCGAATCGGTGGGCTGACTCTCGAGGTGTTTTTCTATGGTAATCAGTTCTTCCGGGGATTTAACCTGGCAGGTTTGGCTCTAGGGTCAATATTTCTGGGCTTATTTCAAAGGTGACCATAGTTAATTTATTTACTAAATGTTGTTATATTAGGTCTTTGCCCCCAACCCGGAGGTCCATTTTTATGTAGATGTGGCTGTACTAGTATACTGCATAATAAAATATGGAGGATTTAACCAATGTCTCCCCCCCCCCGCAAGGTTCTAATGACTGGTGGGTAGTTGGAGAGACTCCTATGCACGATTTCCACGTAGATCGAGTGGCCCTTACCCTGAGTTATTTGTTTTGTGGAGGAGTCACTTGGCCCTTGTTTTTCTTATATTCCTTCCATTTAGGGGAAGGGAAGACCTAGCGATGGCTTATATGTCATACCTCAAGGTTACTAAAAATGTCTGCTTTCGGTTGGACAACTGGGGACCCAAGATGAGCTCTGTCCTGAGCTCTAGAGCTAGCCAATCAGTAGCCTTCTGACTGTATGTGTAGAAGGACTAGTCTGTTAAGAAGGGGAATGTATCAGAGGATCCAGGACTTCTAGTAGTCCTCTCTTCATGCTGAGTTTAATATCACACTCATCTCCCAGCGACCTTCGCTGGTATCTGGGCTGCAAGTCGGCCGATACACACAGTGGGTGCTGGTCAGATAAGGGATTGTTTAATGGTAGGGGATGGGGAGGAGGGATGGGTTTTGTTAAAAGTTGCTACAGTATGTGTCTTTAATATTATGTTTGCTAGTACCTATGTTTGAGGTACAAGTTTTTCATGACAGTACGCTTGAGATGACTTGTTATGTTTGTTACTATGGCAATCCGAAGACTAGGATTGGGACTCGTCCCAAGGGCGTAAAGAGAGGGAGTTGGTGCACTGGGCATAGACTTATGTATAGGCACTTCCTGTCGTACCTTTTTTCCGTCATGTTTTACCAGGGGTTAGATGGAGACTAGATTTCTATCTTGGAATGTCAGAGGGCTTAATTCACCAATTAAGCGGAAAAAAGCTCTGCTGCACTTAAAAAAGCTGCACCCCATGGTGGTGCTCCTTCGAGAGAGAACACTTTTTCATGTCAAGGCTAGGAAGCCTAAACAGGACTGGGTGGCTGAAGAACTGCATAGTGCGGTGACTTCCCATAAACGGGGAGTTTCTATTCTATTTCACAAAAATTTGGGGTGGAAAATGAAGAGGCACATTCATGATAAGGAAGGGAGGTGGATCTTGGTGGATATGGAGACTCCGAATGGCTCTTTGATATTGGCTAATATCTGTGCCTTTAATCAGGACTGTCCTCAGTTCTTCCACACTCTTAATCGGGCCCTCACTGATTTTAATGTGAATAAGGCACCAACACTTTTGGGTGGGGATTTTAATCTGGTGATGGATCACTATGTGGATAGGAGTAACAAAACCCCTGAACCCGTAGGCAAGCTAAGAAAGTGGTCCAGAGGTTAATGACAGAGCATGTATTGCTGCATGCCTGGAGAACACTACATCCGGGGTACATGATTACTCATGTTTTTCCCAGACCTATGGTTCATCCAGCAGAATAGATCTCTGGCTTATTTCATCTGCGTTACATGAACAAGTTACTAAGTCTAATATGCATCCGATGTGCGTTTCAGATCATGCCCCTCTAGAATTAGTAATTAAACTAGGACCAGACTCCCTTCAGACCTCCTCATGGCGCCTGGACCCCATCTTGTTGGAGAATGTTAACTTTCAAAACTGGCTAGGTCCTGAAGTGAAGGAATACTGGAAGAACAACGATAATGGGGAAGTGAATGACTCAACCCTCTGGGAGGCCTTCAAGGCGACCCTCCGAGGCAGAATCATTGCTTTTGCTTCTGCCAGGATGCGGCTCCAAGAAGCAGATCAGAGGGCCTTAGAAAAACAACTACTCTCCTTAGAATTTCAGTATAAATCTCTCAAAACCCAAGTCCCTGCCCAGTCATTACTGGTCCAATTGGCTAGTACAAAAATTTCCCTAAATGCCCACTTGACCTGACAAGCTGAGCTAAATCTCAGATGGATGCGTCATTCTTATTGGGAAGGGGGGGAGCCAGTAAACTTTTGGCATATCGATTAAAACATCATCAGGCTTCCAGGACGATACACGCTTTGGCAGACAAACAAGGGGTATTGTCCCACTCAAAAAAAGGGGTGAACGAGATCATGACCCAATTTTATGAACAACTATATGCATTTCCTCATTCTCTGGACCCACTTAAAATCCAAAGTTTTCTAGCCACAATACCTATCCCTAAATTTCCAGAAAATGACACTAAATTGCTGGACGCACCAATCACAAAAGATGAAGTGGAGAAGGCAGTTAATTCCCTGAACCCTCGTAAAACCTCAGGGAAGAATGGATTGCCCATTGACATAAAATTAGGGGAACTAATCTGGCTTCTTATCTGGTCTGGACATTCCAACATTCTCTGCAGGCAGGACAACTACCCCCATCCATGAGAGAGGCCACTATCACGGTACTCCCTAAAAAGGGGAAAGACCCTCTCTCCCCCCTAGTAGCTATCACCCCACATCCCTCATTAATGCGGATGCTAAAATCTTGGCCAAAATTCTCGCAAGTAGGCTTGATCACCTCCTACCAGATCTGATTCATCCAGCCCAGGCGGGTTTTGTTAAAGGCCGTCTAGGGTCGGATCATCATAGATCACTGGTCTCGATATTGCACTATACCAAAATGTCCAAGAAGCCTTCTGTAGCCCTAACTATTGACTTCGAGAAGGCATTCGACTCAGTCGAATGGCCCTTCTTGTTTCTTACCCTTTCCAAGATGGGTTTAGGACCTAGTTTTATCTCGTGGATACAATTGTTATACGCCTCTCCCATGGCTTTGGTCCTGACGATGTCCCTGTCCTTTTAACCACAGAAAGGTACTAGACAAGGATGACGCCTTCCCTCCCCTTCTATTCGTCCTAGCTATAGAGTCCGTAGCCATTGCACTTCTGGAATCTCAGGCCATCCCTGGTATACAGGTAGGAGGCACTACCTTCAAAACATTTCTATATGCGGACAATCTCCTCATCACCATGGAGTATACCCCACAGGTGATTCGTAACATCTTCGATATTCTGTCCACCTTTGCCGAAGTGTCAGGTCTTAAGTTAAATCAATCCAAAACTGAGGTGCTTCCACTGAAGTCCGTGACTCCTGGAAAAGGTATCACAGCTTTAGGGCTAAAATGGTCCCCTAACGTGTAAAATACCTGGGTGTTATCCTATATTTGAATCTGGGCAAAATGCTTTCAGTTAATTTTACTGTACTATTAGACTCTCTCATACAGGACATGGAAAGATGGAAGGCCTTGAGACTTTCACTTGCTGGCAGGATTGATTTCATCAAGATGATGGCAGCTCCTAGAATATTATACCTGTTAGCCCATTTACCCATGCCTATCACACAGAAGTGGTTCCAGAAACTAGAGGCACAAATGGGCAACTTTCTTTGGGAAGGATCTTTGCCTCGTTATAGTAAACTTAAACTATGCCAGCACTGGAGAAGGGGAGGCTGGGGCCTTCAATGGCTGCAGAGGTATCATATGGCCTTTATTACATCCCAGACCACTAGATGGTTCTCCAAAATTGGACAGGCCTCTTCAATCTGGCTCCCTCTGGAGGCGTCATTAGTCCATGTCCCCTCTCCAGCGGTGGTCCGGTATGGTAAGAAAAACTTACCCTTGGATATTCCTCCTTCTATCCAAGCTTCCAGACTTTACTGGCGAAAGGCTCTTACCCTATTGGGACATGACCCAGCTCCATGGAAAAACATGCCCCTGTGGAACAACCATGCCCTACAGGTAGGAAGAACTATAATACATTGTAAATACTGGGATGCCCAGGGTATTTCCTGGATTCTTACTCCCTAACTCTAATGTATTGGATACCTTTGAATCATTAAAAGCCAGATATGTCTCCCATCCACTCATTCCTGGAAGTATCGTCAGATCAGAGATGCCATAACCTATTTACCAAATGCCCCCCAAGCTAAGGAGGTACAGCAAGGCCCTCATCCATTAACTACATGGGAGAAGCACCCCAAGATCAGAACAAATGGGATTTACGCTACCCTCAGGGATACTTCCACAGACCCTACTCAAAAGGCTAAAGTACAGTGGGAAAAGGACTTCCAGTCCTCTATCTCCGAGCAACAGTGGGATCATGGGTGGGTTAGAATCCACACTGCCTGCCAAGATGGCCGTACACATCTTATCATGAACAAAACCATGCATAGATGGTATAGAGACCTGGCCAAACTTAAGAAGATGGGTATTCCTCCAACTGATACTTGTTGGAGATGTGGTAACCAAGGGGCACAATTGTTTCATATATTCTGGGACTGCCCCAATCTCAAATCATATTGGGCAGCAATCCAGGAAATGTGTCAACAGATTTTTCCTGAGGTCCCCGACCCACCCCTTCTACTCCTGGGATGTGCTTGTCCGAACATGCCCAAATACAGCCCAGGGGCCCAATGGGTTACGGCAGTTGGGGCTGCAGCCAAAAGATTCATACTATCAAATCAATTCTATCAGGCAGTGAGAGTGCCAGAGTTTCTTTTATTTTCCTTTACTTCATTATTTAGAATATTATTTTATTAGTTATAAGAGGGTCTGAAATAATTGTTGAACTCTTTCTGTGGATTAGATCTCTGGGGCAGTGAGAGTGCCTAATTTCCCCAATCTCCTGAGCTGTGAGAGGAAGGACTGGGAGGGGGGGAGAAATTGTTACAAATGGCATCCTGTGAGGGAGGAATGTAGTGTTCATATAAAAATTAAGTGCAGGAGCGACTGCTTCAGTATATGTGGGGTAGGGCAATATATATTTTAAGTGGAGTTTTTAATGTGTTAGGGTGGGTTTTTGGGGTTATTTTGGGTTTGTTTTTAGTTTATTGATCTATGATTGTGATTTATAGTTTAAACTTTGGGATATAAACGTTGTTTATTTGTTTTGTGGGTTATTTTGTATTGGGGGCATTGTCAGGCTCTGTTTCCAGGTTCTGAAATTGAGGTTGATTAACCTGGGAGGTGGGTGGGGGGTTTTAAACTGTTTTTTGCTTTAGTGGGATATTACTAGTTTTTAGTTTAGTTTTGGTATTGTTTTATTGTATTGTGTAGCTTAGTTTGCAGTATGTGTTGGTCTTCAGCCCCCCCAGCGGTGCACTACTCATCCTCTTCTGTTCGTGCCCTTCACCCTTTTTATTCTCCCCCTCTTCAGTTTGAGATTTACCAACGTTGTAGAGCACTGGGCATTGTGCGTGGGGGGGGGGAAGGGTGTGGGGTTATGAACAGGGAAGGATGATCGAGGGGGGTCATTGTATTGGGGTGGTTAATATCAGAAGGCGCCCTGAGGCGAAATGGAATCCTGATCATGGTTCTCCATGTCTGGTGCTCATACCCAAGGGCACCACCGGTTATGGTGGGCAGATGGCCTGTGCGGCCCGTGAGATTCGTCCAACTCGGGCTGTGTTGTGCAATGCCAGGTCCATTAAAAACAAGATCACAATTATTGCTGATCTTGTTGGTGTGGTGGACCTGGCTTGCATTACTGAGACCTGGCTGGATGATAACTCTGGCCCCATTTTGGAGGCTATGACTCCAGCCGGGTACTCGGTGTTACACCGACCAAGATTGGATCATGGGGGGGAAGGGTTGCAGTCTGTTTCAAGACCGAACTTGGCCTCACGGAGGTACTAGTGGGGAGGGTTGAGTCCTTTGAGTGTATAGTTGTAGCAGGTGTAGGCATTCGAATCGCCCTCATTTACCGTCCACCCAGTGATGAGAAGCAATTCCTTCAGGAAGTGGCGGACTTCGTCGTCGATATGGCGTTTGAATCACCTAGATTGATGGTTCTGGGCGAGTTCAACGCCTGGGTCGACGACGAACTCTCGCAATTTGGTCAACACTTCCTCCAGTTAATGACAATGCTGGGTCTTACACAGGTGGTTTCCTCTGCTACACATACATGTGGACACTCTTTGGATTTAATCTTCCTTCTTGGGGTCGAGGCATCCGAGTGGGGGTGGATCCCGTCGGGTGGTCAGATCATTACACCGTGGGGTTTAGTTTTTGCTCCCCTTCTAGAAGGCCTGCCCCTACAGAGTTGGCTAGGTACCGCCCTTTGCGGGATATAGATCCCCAAGGCCTTGCGGTACTTGACCTCGTCTCCAGCGTTGGCAAGCAGTGATCCAGAGACCCTCGTGTCGGCCTGTAACGCAGCCGTTGCTGGGGCTCTGGATCTCATTGCTCCAGTTCATGTTCGCGCCCTCTCGCTCCGCCCCAAGTCCCCTTGGTTTGATGGGACGTTGAGGGCGATGCGGAGACAGGGACGAAGTTTAGAGCGCTGCTGGCGAAGGTCCACCCTTGATGCCGACCACCTTAGATTGATG
Source organism: Neoceratodus forsteri (assembly GCA_016271365.2). NCBI lineage: Eukaryota > Metazoa > Chordata > Ceratodontiformes > Ceratodontidae > Neoceratodus > Neoceratodus forsteri. The sequence continues at coordinate 140,949,709 of CM057453.1, forward strand.
GATCATTATTTGGTCTATCAATCTGCAATCACCTGTAAGAAGGCTGAGTTCCTGTCCAGGGAGATTGTGGTTGCTCGGAATCGACCGGCTCAGCTGTTTCGAACTGTGGACAGACTGTGCAACCCAGCCTGTCTTCAAGTTCGGAAAGTTTTTTCACAATTAGAGTGCGATGAGCTTGCTTGCTTCTTCGTAAATAAGGTGGCCGACATTAGGGCTGAGTTGTTGCCATCACACTCTGTGGGGGTTGCCGTGAACCGGGGTTAGATCACGGTGCCTCAGCTTTTCTGGAGTTCCTTCAGTCAGCTGGAGTTCATTGATGTTATGAGGATCATCCAGCATATACGCCCTACATGCTGTAGTTTGGATCCTACACCAACCTCCCTAATTTTGGGTTGTATTGACATCATTTGTCCAGTCCTTTTTCAGATAGTCAGGTGCTCCCTGGAATCGGGTGAGTTTCCTAGCTCCCTGAAAGAGGCGGTGGTGACACCCCTCTTGAAGAAAGCTACCACGGACCCTGTCTGTCTGGAAAACTACAGACCTATCTCTAACCTCCCGTTTATTGGGAAGGTGATTGAGAAAGTAGTGGCTGCACAACTGGAAGACCATTTGACCATCCATGACGTCTATGAACCCATCCTGTCCGGTTTTCGTAAAAGACATAGTACCGAGACAGCGCTGGTTCGGGTGCTCAATGATTTCTTGATGGCTAGAGATCGGAAGAGTCATTTCATTCTGGTTCTCCTCGACCTTTCTTCAGCCTTTGACACCGTAGATCACATGGTGTTGATAGAACACCAGAGGCTGTTCTGTGGAATATCTGGAACCATCTTAAGATGGTTCTCATCATTCCTCACTGGAAGATCACAAAGAGTTGTGTCCGGGGTTTTTTCCTCAGATTCAACTGCTTTGTTTTGTGGGGTGCTCAGTATTGTCACCCATGTTATTTGCGGTGTATATGCTACCCATCGGAGACATTGTAAGGAAGTATGGGCTGAGGTTTCACTGTTATGCAGATGATACCTAGCTCTACCTTTCTTTTGGCCCTGACCAGATTGGAGCTCTTTCGGTCTTTAATAGCTGTTTAACCGAAATCCAGGAGTGGATGAATTCTAGCTGACTGAGGTCGAATTCTGATAAGACTGAGGTACAGGTTGTGGACCCGGGTCGTCGGATAGGGGGGTCGGGTGTTGATGCGCCTTCCGGAATTTTTCTTGGAGGCGTTTCTCTCCCAACCTCTGAATGGGTGCAAAACCTGAGGGTGGTTCTTGACGATGGGCTGACATTGCACTCGCAGGTGTCAGCAGTCATTAAGATTTCCTTTTACCACCTTAGGAACATCGTCAGGATCCGGCATCTTGTTCCGTCTGCCGACCTACCAACGTTAGTTCATGCCTTCGTGTCTTCGCGCTTGGATTACTACAACTCCCTTTACCTAGGGATTTCTGGGGTTGAAATTCGTCACCTGCAGCTAGTGCAGAACGCTGCAGCCCGGCTTTTGACAGGTTCTAGCAGATCCTGTCATATTACTTCGGTGCTGCGTGAACTGCACTGGCTGCTAATTCGGTGACGGAGCTCCTTTAAAGTCGGCTTGCTCATTTTCAAAGCTCTACACGATATGGGCCCAGGCTATCTGAAAGAACTTCTGGTTCCTTATCACCCAAATTGATCACTCCGCTCAGCCGACGAGGGGTTGCTAGAGGTTCCAAGGCTAAATTTGAAATCTTCGGGTGCTCGGGCATTTGCGTATGTAGCCCCCACCCTTTGGAACACTCTACCCCATCGGTTGCGGGAATGCACTTCTGTGGAGGGCTTTAAGAGAGGTCTGAAGACTTTTTTTATGGGAAACTGCATTTTTAGAACACTGACTGTTATGACTGTTTTGTTTTAATTGTTTGTTTTAATGATTTTTTCTTTTACTGTTCTGATTTATTTATGTACGGCACCTTGGTAATCGAAAGGCGCCTTATAAATAACATGATTATTATTAAATGGAGATCCTCAGCGACACCTACCTTCCACGAGCTCCTCCTGGCACTAGCCCAGGGGGCTACATTTAAAAAAATCTCCAGCCTTGCTGGAGGCTCAGTGATTCAATCTGAGAAATGCTGGCAACCCTATCTGAAGTCGAAATACTGTCTAACACCCTCATTTTAGTCATTTCAGAGAGGATGTTAGTACTCCTGGGTTTGATTCTTCCCTCCCTAAGATTGGTGCCCCCACTCTCATGGTTCTAGTTCCCTTTCGGTTGGCCCTCACCTAGTAAAGGATTGCCTTTTGTACATAGTTGATATGGTTACATGCCCATATGTAGGACACACACCAGTTTTAGACCCTGGTGCTAGATCCTGACCAACATGTTAACATAAGTATGAGACTCACCCTATTGTACTCAGGTCCCCTATGCTCTTGTGGTATTGGGGATCTAGCTTGGCCCTCACAATCCCAGGGTTAGATGACAATTCAGTTTCTAATTTTGCTTGTATATTACATCTTCTACAATTCTATTTACCAGCTTAACTCCTGTATCTCTTCATGTGCAAATGCAACCTTCTGGTCATACTAAATGTTGTGGTATGGTCCAGACTTTAAATGTAATACTGTGTATATCTGTGTGTGTCCCATTTTTAAAATAACAATAAAAATTTTAAACTACAGAAATAATCAGGTTACTCACAATCTGGACTGAGGCCTGTAATTGTCAATCTGATTCTTCAGAATCTGTTGCGTCTGCCTGTTCCTAAAATTGAATAAACCAAACAAGAATGTAGCACTCGTGCCAGCAAAGTCCACTAGTAATAGTCACACAGAACACTAGTGGAGCCTTTTGAGCCTTTTGAAAATGTATTTAGTCACAAAAGGACAAGAACAGTCCAAAGGTGTAACACCTAACACGCTAAACAGTCACCCAGCGCTTCGACTCCTCGCAAGTCTTTCTCAGGGGTGTGGCCAGTGAACAGGAAAAACACACTTAAATATACATAGATGCATGACGTCACAGAGAAGGTCTTACATCATAAATCACAATGCACCTACTACAAATGTTTCAAATTAATCTCAGAGTTCAATTAATAACACTACATGTGTTCTTTTGTGCTAACAAATTACTATATACAATTAACCATAACCCTTAGAAAAGAGATATATAAAAAAATTAAAACAACATGGTTATACTCAAAATGAGGTTCCACTTACAAAAAAATGGCTCTAAATGATAACAGGTTCATCTAAAACAGCACTCTTTGTTAAGTTCGTTCTGTCAAAGGGCTCTATCTAAATAACTGGTTAATCCAATAAAAGGATCTCTATTGAGAGCCATTTGTGTTGTAACTCTAAATGAAAATATTATATAGACTTCACTACAGTGGGATTCCGTTTCTGGAAGGATAAATTTTCCTTATTTAAGACAATGGTGGCAGCCACAACCTCCAACTGTATTTTATTACCAGCTCAATGAGTCTGGATCCAGAAAACAGTGTCTCCCACCTGTTGCTTTGAATGAAATCTAAAAAAGAAGGAAAAGGGAAATAAAAGTTAGTTTATCAAATATATACACTTAATAAAGAGTGTGCTAAGCATCAAGTATCATATAATCGCACAATCAAAAGAAACTTGGAATAAATGTATCAAATCACAACTTCAAGTAGTATAAAAGGGAGGGAGGGGAAGGGGAAAGGGGAGGAAGGAGAGAGGAGAAAGGGGTAGGTTGTGAGCGGGGATAGGAAGGGGAAGGAAGGAAGGGTAGGGTTTTTTATTTATTTTCAAAATAAAAATAAAATAGAACAAATACTGAATATCTGTTTTACAAGAAATGGTTTTAAATCCCATCTTTCATTTAAACCTCCAGGTTTGACACTTTTTAGTTGAAAAATCCATTTATTTTCTTTTTCCAAAAGTAAGTTCGCCCTGTCTCCTCCAAATTCAAGGGGTGGTATCCATTCGATGCCCATAAATTTCAAGCAATCTGCTTTAGAATTGTGCTGATGACTAAAATGTATTCCTACTGGTGTGTCCTGTCTATTGTTTTGTATTGACCGAACATGTTCTTGAATTCGCTGTTTTAAAGGCCTAATTGTCTTGCCAACATAAATAAGATTGCAGGTACGCCATAACACATAGACCACATAACTCGTATCACAAGTTATAAGTTCCCTGATATCAGTCCGAATTTCTCGATGTTTAGGATGTTGGAATTCCTTTCCTGTCAGAACTCTGTTGTATGCACCGGGCTGATTAGACTGATTCGAGGCACCTTTCTTTTGTTGTCTCCTGAAATTGAATGCCTGCAGGATCTGCTAGGGCTTCCTTTATGTCTTGTACTGGGTACAAATGTACTTGTGACATCACAGGTGCAGTAATTGTTTGCACTTGCGGTTCTGCTGTTGATGCTGCATCGGCCTGGCTAGTAACCGATGCAAAATCTCCTCAGCTGATCGATGACTTGACTGCCAGGATTAGGGCAGTTATCTGTCGTATGGGCGTGATTTCTTTTCCTGCTTGAGCTTCTTCCAGAAGTTTTCAGAGGTTCCTGTTCTCCTCTTTGATTTGTCAGTAGCTAGGACCATTTTGATACTGGCTCTGGCTATTTTGTTGGGTGTTTGGATTTTTTCTGTAGTTCTGGTTCCCCCCCCCACCCATGTGACTGCTTGTCATCAGAAGGCATATTCATTTTTTTTTGGTTGTTTCCCTCCACCATGTAGTAGGTGGGGTATCAGAGGCAGGTTGAAATGCAGCTACCTTGTTGGACTTGCCGGAGGAAAGGGTACAGAGATAAATCTGATAGGCTTGTTCCGTTTTAGTGAGAATAGCCTTAAACAGGTCAGTATCCGGGAACACATTGAGCTCAACCTTTTCTTGCAAGGCCAGATACATGTTCCGGATGAATAAATCTTTGTACTTAATTTGGTCTCTGCCTGACTCCTCATCTGCGAGGGCCTTTCCAGTTCTGTACGCAAGCCACAGCCATTGATGGTAGGCGGCTGGGCTTTCCTTTGCACCTTGCTTGACTTTGTAGGCCAAGAGTCAGCCCACAACTCCCGGGGAATTTGCACTGATGAGTGCAGCCGTGATCTCATCAAAACTCAAGTTATCAGCATTCCACGCTGTCTCTGACAGCTTGGTCCAGAGGGTTGGTTCGATTGTCTGTCGCAGGATTTGTACCTGGTGTGGGGGTTGGAGAGAGAGCTTCTCACAAAAGGAGCACACTTTCTCCAAATGGCAACTGAGATTGTCAGTTGGGCACATCTGTCCGATGCCCTGTGCAATTTACTGGACAGAGTGAGTGACCTGTAGTGAGTTGGTGGTAGCCATCGTCTGATCAAGCCCAAGTTGACCCAAGGCTTAGCGGAGCGCGGCCTCTGCAGCTGTGTCTGCGATTGCCTTGTAAGTCTGGTCCTGTGTAACTGATTTTTTCAACATTTTGTCTATTTGGTCCTGAATGGCCGTTTTTTTTTTTTTTGTTCCTCTGGGACAGTGACTCGACTGATCACATCATTGACCATGCCAAGGATCTCTGACTTATTGTTCCTAATGATGGGAGTGAGCAGAGCTACACTGCGATGTATAGGCCCTCCGCCTGTGTCATGTGGGCCGCCATCTTGGCATTGTATGTGGCATCCGCCATGTTTATGAGGACATGGTGGCGCAGTGTGCCTGCCGATATCTGCATCATCTTGGGAATGGCGAGCGGAAATTGCTTCTCTATTGGGGGGGGGGGGTTGGACTGGTGTGTGACCTGGCATGCCTCATCATCAAAGTCGTCATCACTGGGTGACGCAGTGTCAATGTGTACTGAAGCCCATTTATGGCCTTAACATGGCCAGCAAGAACCTCCAGTTGGTGGCGCAATTTCACCAACTTTTGTCTACACATTCTGTCGCAAACGTTTCCACTACCCTGCTCAGTATCTTTCTCAGTCTCCCTCTACAACATTCTATATGCGGCTCCCAATTCAACATTTTCCCTAAGCTCTTTATCCAACTCATTACTTGAGAAGGGCAGACTCATGCTGCACACTGCTGAAGAGGAAGGAGAGACTCTGTAAAAAAGGCACTACACTACAACTGCACCTGTACCAGTACCACCATCTTTAGCTGGAAAGCTAACAGAAAGGTTTTCTTTTTCAAGCAGATACCAAGTAAAGATTGACCCAGTCACTCTTGCCAAGATTGCCATAGCTCATGGAGGCTGAGGAAGATGGCCACTGCACGCTAACACACTAAGGAGAAGCGAGTGAAGCAGGAGCTGTACAAGGCATTATTTTTGCTTAGAAAAGGTATGCCACCATTTATGTTTACCGTACCTGTCTAAGCTGTACAGCTCTTTCCGGACTGACTTGTGCGGCCTTGTATGGTGTGTTCCCTCTGCTGTTGTCTTCCTTTCTTTTCACAGGCCAGAGTATGGAGGAGGAGTAGCCCGTCCCGGATAATGGGGAAGTAAGCACTGCAGAGCTTGATCGGAGGATTCACACATTCATCAGGGAAAGAGAGAGGTGAATGCGAATGTGTATGGGCAAAGTCGCAAACTGCAGACCGAAGATTGAAGATCAACGACTGAAGAATTTGAGGAGTGTAAACTGAGGACTGAGGAGTGAGGAGTGAGCACTTGAGTGAGAACTGAGGATTGTGGACTGAGGGCTGAGGACACTAAATATTAACTTATTCCCATCCTCACATTGTCTTACTCCTTATTTCACCCTACTGTGTTTTACTTGTACTGTATCTGTATTTGTACCTGGTATCTGTACTTACAGGCTGACTGAATGTTGGTGTGGTGAGAGTGGTGCGGGTGCACTGGAGTACAGGTAGGGTGTGAGGTGCAAGTCGCTGATTTTCTCTCGGACACCTGGACTTGAGGAAACTTTGCCTGTATATTATTGTTTCTTCTTTGGCTGTGGGAAGTATAAGTGGACTGGGGTTTACAAATTTGTATTTTATCTTATTTTATTTCTATCTTTTACCAGTGTTTTTTTTTTTTTTTAATTAAAGCACTGACAGTATACTGGTTGGCTATTGGTTTCTCAGGTCACGAGGTTCTAGAGTTTAAGAGGCGCATACGTGGCATTCAGAATACTGCAGATTTTCTGGGTATAGGAACATGCTGCACCCTGTTTGAGTCGCTTGTTGAGTCGTCTGCTGAGTTGAGTAGTACAGTGTGGAAGCCTGGAATTAGCATCACGGAGTGACTGCGTCTCCTCCACCAGTTTTCTTTCCTTCTTCTGTAACTCCAGTGTCTGCAAGCCCATCTCTTTTTTTAGAGACGCATTTTGCAGTTCAGTGGAGGCACACCTCGCTGTGAGACTCTCAACAGCGGTATGTAGAGCCACAACCAAAAGATCTTTGCAGTTCTATTTCTTGGTTGTTTGTTTGGATTCTTAAGTAATGATCAGAAATTAGCAGCAATATTTTGTCAGCAGATTTCACGTCTAGTGCAAAATTTGTCCATCCGCCATGGGATGTGAGGTAGTTTTAGACATCAAATCTCAGTTCTGTGCACAGATCAGACATGACAAATAATGGACAAACAAACAAGGAAGCAAAGTGCGGAAACCTGGTAAAATGCCCTGGTGCCATCACTTACCGCTTTCCGGTCCACTGCAGTTGATTGGTCATGCCAGGGGGTACGCTGTTACTTGCAGAAGGAGTGTAAAGGGTCCGGTGCGGGTCTGCCATGCCCGAGACCAACAGTGGTGTTGGTCCTACACACCCGCTACCACAGTAAGTACGAGTAGGTCCAAGTAAGTGAAAATCCATATACCGACCGCGCAGCATCGGTTCTACAGTGAAGACCATCACAGCGACATTGTCGGCAGTCGCTGTGATGGTCTCCACTACCTGACACTGGTGCCGGGGAGGCATTTGCCCCATCCCTGAACTAACTCCAACTGGAGTTAGTAATCTAAAGTATGGGGTGAGCGGGGGGCAGAGCCCCCTGCATGAGGGTGTGGGAGGCAAAGCCCCCCACAGAAAACACTCTGTCCTCAAGCAACAGCACAATACCAGTTGGCAGTGCAGTTGTCCTCGACAAATTTCTTTTCGCCACAGCATAGTGGAACCGCAAAAATCGCACTACACTACTCAACATTCAAAACAAATTGAATGCGGATCTTCCCTTGTTTATTCCACCTGCATGTGGTCACCAATTTGTAAGGGGCAGCAAATCCCCTAGCAGAGTTCTAGTGTAACTAAACAATAAGAAAGAGACAACAGACATGTGGTACTCATGTAATAAATGAAATTTATTACAGATTAGATGATGCAGACTTAATACCAGTACAGTGTAAAACACTGGGAGATACAGGTTTCCTTACCTAGGCAATGCAGACAGTCTCTCTCAGAGAAGCTACGTGCTACGCAGGGTCTTATACCCTGATGGTAACTATGGCAACAGCTAAAGAAGATACATAAAATTAATATAATTGGGCTGAAACAAGTAGTGTGAGTAACTGTTCTAACTGGTGTGAAAAGTTACATCACTAAGCAGATAACAGTATAAAGAAGGTACTCATCTCCAAGGTCAGTTGCAGTGATGCACAAATACTAAAGATGGCACTGTTGCCTTACATATAGAAATACAGTAAAAATGGAGCAAAAAGCATTTCTTATCGAAGAACATCAGAAATCATAATAGAACACAGATTCTGACACTTATCCTTATACGATGTGTTTCCGCCCTAAATTTAGTACATATACCTACATGTATTGCTGTCCACAAGGTGAGGGCACCATCAGGGGTGCTGGACCATGGATAACAGGTCTGCCATTTTTCTTCAGTTTAACAGCTGGTATAACATATCCCGTATATCCAGGGAATAAGGGGAGATCCTCATCTAGCAGTCATCTTGCTTCAAGAGGGTTCCTGCAGTAGGTCATAACATGTAGGACTATGCCCCTTGGCGTCAGGACCGCACGGCAAACTTTTGCTAGCAATGTCTGGCAGGGAACCGCCCACCCAATGTCACATTACCAACATCACCGTGACCCTATAAAGTGGGTGGTCCCTGCACCCACCTTCCAGTTCTTTCCCGCCATTGACTTGCGCAAGGACCTCACGGTGAACATTGCTCCAGTTGATCGCCATTTGCCTAAGTATTTTCTTCTTTTCCTTCTGAAATAGTTCATTTTTCTTTAGTTTTATGTCTTTTTCACCCAAGACTTCAAAGACCAAGAAGAAGTGTGAGAAGTGCAGTATGCAGATCCCTCACAAGGACGGCCATAGGCCCTGCCTTATCTGCCTAGGCCTGGGCCACAACACCAAGGCTTGCCCAGATTGCAAACCCTTCAGTCAGGCCACTCGGATACGCAGGCAACAGGCCCTGGAAGCCCATCTTTCGAAATCTAGGGTGGCCACCTTAGAGCAGGAGATACAGAAGCTGAGGGAATCCTCTTCTTCACCCTCTTCGGAGCACAAAAAGAAAAAGAAAGTCAGAGAGAAACACTGGGAGCGGGAGTGCCTGGAGGGCTGAGAGAGGCCCTCTTCCAGTAAGGCCACTGGGCTCAAGCCTACAAGTCCCCTGATGGACAAGACCACTCTTCCGCCACCATTTCCCCTGGTGACTGTCCAGACCTCGTCAACTAGTTCTCCTGGGAACCTCTTTTTCGTTCAAGCCCATTAAGACAGGCTCCAAACCAGGATCTTCAACACATAAGTCGCCCGCCGTACTTCCGGCAGATGGACAGTCTCCACCTGTAAGCCAGACTCCAGTCCTTCTGGAGCTCACCTGGTCATCTGTAAGTCAGTTTTCTGCCCAGAGGGAACCCGCCTGACATCAGCCAATAAGCCAGTTGGGGCTCCACTCCCACTGGCCTGGCTGTCTCTCCTCCAGCGACCGATAAGTCGGATGCAGGGGACTCTGGTGACTGCCCAGTCAAAGCTTGCCCATTGAGGGCTGAAGCCTGTTCACCCGACACCCAGCCAAGCTCGCTGACCTCCCAAGGCCAGTCCTCCCACCAGGTTACTCCTGAGCGAGAGCCTTCCCCTCCACCTTCCCAGGTGGAACCTCCTGTTCCTGACCCTCAATCTGGGATGGAGGGGCAAGTGGGTCCCCTGGATGTGGTCTCTTTCTCTCCCACTCCAGTACAGGTACCCCCTCAGACTCCTGCAAATGTCTTCCCCTGGTCTCTTACATTGGGGTCGGTTCCCTTACCATCTCCCAAGGACTCCCCCAGTCAGGCCCTTCTTTTGCCTCGATGATGGGGGTCCTTTCGCCAGGCTCAGGGTTTCCGATGCTGGGTGCCCCGTTGGACACCTCAAGCAATGTCCCGTCAGAGCCTCCGTCAGGTCCCCTGTGGGTGTAACTGACGCCAGCCTACCCTACACCAGACAACCCGACGCCAGATTTCCTGACATTGGGTTACCTGGCACTGGAGAATTTGCTAGGTCCCTCTCTTCCACCTCCTTAGAGGCCTCCTGGGACACCCTTGGACCAGCATGGTGTTCCCCAAGGTCCACCTTCGGGCTACCCACAATACCCGGGCTTACTGACACCAGGCTACCTGCCATCTGGCTCAACGTTGGCACTTTTTACCCATGGTTATTACCCTGGGTATCAAGCACTGGGCTATGCTACATCCCTGTTTCAGGCACCAGGGGCCCCCCCCTCAATATCTGAGGGTGGGTTTCCATTTCTACCAACCTCAACCGGACCTTCAGGCCATGTTTCAGACCTGGTGGCAGGAGTCCAGGTCCTAGCTGGTGGCTGATTTGGACAAGAAACTGACGGCCACGGTGGCTACCCCTACCCACCCCTTGTCTCCCGTGGCTTCTCATAGGTCCTGCCATTCTACCATGGCACATATTTCAGGAGGGGATAACCCTGAGGTCACGCTGACTGAACTCAGTACCTCTGACAGAGGAGAATCCTCAGAATCTGAGGTGGATTCTTCCGACTCATCCTCCAGAGACCTATCTGGGGCCATGGAATCTAAGGGTAAGGTGTCATTCAAGTCTCCTCCTGAAGACCCCTCCTTCACCAAACTCCTCCGTATCTTCCAGCAGGCAAACGGATGGAGGCGCAAGACCTGAAACAAAAATGCCTGGCTGAGCACCTAAATCTAGCAAAGGTGTCACCCATTCCAATTCCTCCATGGACTGCTCTCCATGAGGATCTCACTTCCACTATCTGGCAGATGCCTCACTCCATCCTGGCCGTCCCCAAAAAGGTGGACCAGACCTACCATACACCGGAGAGCGCTCCTTATCTATGTTCTCAACCCAAGGCAGACTATCATGATAGCTGCGGCTCACGACCGTACTGCCAAACCGAAACACATGAGTACCTCCCCTCCTGATAAGGAGTCGAGGCAATTAGATCAGTTTGGGCGCAAGATCTAATCCACCTCTACATGTGCTTTGCATTCCCTGAACTACATAGCACACATGATTAACTATCAAAAGTCTACCATGGCTCAGCTCAGAGCTAGGCTGGAGACTGTGGAGGACTCGGATCTTAAGGCAGAACTTACCAAGGCCCTGCATTTATCTAAGATTTCTTGTAGACATGAACTGAGAGCCACCTACGACACTGTAGATGCTGTAGCTCGCTCTTCTGCCATGGCAGTCTGCCTCAGGCATCGTGCTTGGCTACGTATCTTGGGGCTTTCCTAAGATGTGCAAGCAGCCTTACAGGTTGCCCCCTTCTGAGGCTCCATGCTCTTCAGGGCAGACACCAAGGGTATCATAATGGATCTCCAGGACAGCAGACAGGCCCTGAGATCTGTCAGGTCCATGTATAGAGGAGGTTTCAAGCCTAAACAGCCTTTTTGTCACCAACAGAAAGGGCAAGGCAAGCAACCCTTCAGTAGGTGAACAACCAAAAGGAGAGCATCAGGACCTGCTGATACCTCTCCCCCTGCCTCTAAGACCCATGAGCCGCAGGACGAACCTTTCCCTCCCACTCCTCCACCTCCTGACTCCTTCAGCCCCCCTCCACCTCCACCTCTCAACAGTTGGAGCCAGTGGGGGGAAGATTTGCCCTCCACCTGAAAGAGTGGCAGGGTATCACGTCGGATTCCTGGGTCATACAGCTCATAGCAAGAGGGCACACCATCGAGTTTCTGGAAAGTCCTCCAAACTCTCCTCCAGGCCGATCTCATTATCCCTCAAACCACATGGCTCTGGCGAGGGACGAGATCCTCGCTCTACTTCAAAAATCAGCTGTAGAGCCAGTACCTTGGGCACAGAGACGGAAAGGGTACTATTTCCATTTTTTTCTCGTCCCCAAAAAGCCAGGCGACCTCAGGCCCATCTTGGACCTATGCCGGCTGAATCTTTTTTTTTTTTTAATTCCAGACTTTATTAGCATTTTCAACAGACAGCAAAGGCTCGACATGACAGCATGACAGAACAAGAGCACTTGAAGAGAAATTACACATCATGTCAAGCCCCCTGTCCCCTGACTGGCATCATGGCAAATAGCTTAACCCATGGCTTCCAAGAACCTGCAAGTCTTCTTTTGACCAATAGCCTTCCTTGGGGGGTAGCCCTTTCGAAGGTTAACCAGAGGAGGTGCCTGCCTGTAACAGATAGAGAGCATGAAAACCCTCCCATGTTAGCCGGCTGAATCTTTATGTAGAGTACAAAAGGTTCCGTATGCTGAGACTCCAGGAATTCCTGCCCTTGCTGCAGACAGACCACTGGCTCTGTGCAGTGGACATGCAGGGCACTTATCTGCACATTCCAGTCTTCCCCAGCCACTGTAGCTTCCTGCGGTTTTCCTTCCAAGGGGAGCACTTCCACTTCAAAGCCCTCCCCTTTGGCCTCTCCTTGGCACCAAGAGTTTTCGCCAAGTGCCTAATAATGGTGGCAGTGGCACTTCGCCACCAGGGGATCTACATGTTCCTGTATCTCGATGATTGACTCATAGCAGCTCCATCCAGGAGCAGCCTGAAGGACTCTCTGTCCTCCACCCTGGACCTTTTTGCATGACTGGGTGTTAACATCAGTTACCTCAAGATGACTCTGGTCCACTCCCAATGCCTTCCATTCATTGGAGCAGTATTGGACACAGTCCAGGGCAAAGCCTACCTCCCATCGGACAGGGCGGACACTTTGCAGGAGCAGACCAAGTTGGTTGCCTCCTCCAGCCGTGCCCCAGCCAGGGTGTTTTTACGTCTCCTCTGCTTGAAGGCAGTGGCCATTCCTACCGTCCCATTGGCCAGCCTGCATATGAGGGTCACCCAATGGACGTTAAGGGTCCAATGGGATCAGCAAACGGAGAACCTGGATCTTCCTATCCTGGCATCCAGCATGCTCAAGAAGGACCTCTTGTGGTGGCAGGACTTTTTGAACCTTTCTCGAGGGATACCCTTCAGGCCCACCCCTCCCTCTTGGACCCTCACCACAGATGCATCAGGTCTATGTTGGGGAGCCCATCTGGGAGACCACCAGTCCCAAGGGACATGGTCTCAGCTGGAATCCTCACACCACATTAATATTCTGGAGATGAGGGTGGTTCTATATGCCCTTTAGGCCTTCCAGTCCCTTCTATCGACAGGAACACTGTTGGTACAGACCGACAACATGTGCATGGTCTGGTACATCAACAAACAGGGAGGCACATGATCGTATCCCCTGTGCAGGGAGGCGATGCAGGTCAGGTACTTGGCAGTCCAGCACGGTCTACATCTCACGGCCATGCATGTTCCAAGCATTCACAATGTCCTGGCGGACAGTCTGAGCTGCACCTCAGCCCAAACTCACGAATGAGAACTACACCAGGAAGTGGCAGAACATCTGTTCCAATGCTGAGGGTGTCCAGAGGTAGATCTCTTTGCCTTCCCATACAACGCAAAACTTCCCAACCTTTGTTCACTCATTCAAGGGCCTGGTGTTATCTGGCTAGATGTGTTATCTCTCTGTAAGACAGGGAGATACTTGTATGCCCTCCCTCCTTTTCCCATTCTGCAGAAGGTTCTGCTGATCGCACCCCTCTGGCCCAGGCAGATCTGGTATCCACTCCTGCAACAGTTGGCTGTGGAACCCCCAGTACCTCTGCCTCTTTGACATGATCTGTTGACACAGAATCAGGGCAGAAAGGTGCATCTGAGCCTCAGGTCCCTACACCTTCATGCATGGTTCCTTCAGACATAATCTCAACCCATTTTGGAGTCTCTGAGAGGGTCGTCCAAGTTTTGGTGGAGGCCAGGAAACCTTCCACTATGGTTACTTATGCTGTGAAATGGAAACAGTTTTCCATTTGGGCGGCCTCAAAAGGGTGGGACCCTTTTCTTGCCCAGTGCCCCAGGTGATGGAGTATCTCTTGCACCTCTCTGACTCAGGACTCAGTCACTCTTCGTTGAAGGTCCACCTCTCCGCTGCCTCTGCCTATCACACCCTGGTGGATGGGAAAACGCTTGCTCAGTTGGAGGTATCCAAAGCATTTCTGAAAAGGATCCTCCACCTGAAACCCCCCAGACATAATCCTGCCCCCCCCCTTGGGATTTGAATTTAATTTTGGAGAAACTTACATTACCCCCTTTTGAACCGTCAGTAAGCTGTGAGATGTGCTACTTGTCCTGGAAAGCACTCTTTTTAGTTGCCATTACTTCTGCTTGAAGGATTTCTGAGTTTCAGGCCCAGATGTGTAAGGAGCCTAATTTAATTTTCAACAGAGACTGAGTGGCTCTGCATAATAATCCTCAATTTCTTCCCAAAGTGGTTTCTGAGTTCACTTTGAATCAAGCCATTGAACTGCATGTGTGTGACCCTGTTTGCTGTAATAGGGGTGAGGCTGTCCTGCACACTTTGGATGTGCACAGGATATTGCACTACTACACTAACAGGACAAAGGACATCCATAAAGATAATCAGCTTTTTGTTTTCAAACAACATGAAGTCTTGCTGTATTCTGACTATTTGCAGTTAGCTCTAGCCTTTAAACTTCCCCGGAGAACAAAGGGTTAACGTTCTATGCAGTGCATAGAATGCTGAGCTCGAGCTCGGTTGAGGTCTCTGTCTGCAGCCCTTTGAAACCCAACTGTCAGATTCTTTACTCCGCCTCACTGAACAGTTGCTCCGGAGATTCCTCCTTCAGCTCGGTTAGAAGTCGGTTAAGTGTTGGTTAAAGTTGTCAGTTTTAAGCCGAATTTGTTCCACATAGTCAGTTCAGTCTCCGTCTGCGGTACCGTGAGTACTAGATAGGTTTTGTCTGAATTCTGTGTCGAAATTGTAAACTTATTTGATCGGTTCGGCTGAACCAATCACTTTTAGTGAATTTTTATTTTTTTTTACTTTAGGGTGTGGTGACCAGTCCTTATCGGTTCTAAAAAAAACGTGTTTTGAGCGTTTTCTTACAATACCCGTGACACGGTTAGGAACCGATAAGGGAGTCTTGCCTTGCATTTACCATAAAAAGGGTAAGTTTGGTTAGGTTGGCCACGTCTGAGAAACCCAAGAAGAAAACCGGGCCCACTGGGTTTCAACACCTGCAGTGAGTGTGGGGAGGTCTTTGCTAAGACCGATCCCCAACCACCTGTGTTTATTGTCTGGGGTTTGAACACCTCGATACAGACTGCCAAATTTGTAAAAACTTTCCTAAATCTACCCTTGAGAAGAAATTAGGTAGACTTAGGGAAGAGGAGGCCGAGAAGTCCGCTGACCCGGATGGTCAGCCCAGTTTGGCTCCGACCGAACCAGAAGGAGTGCTCTCTGGCCAGGGCGATACTTCTTCAGACAAGAGGAGAGCCGATCCTGAGGGGTCGGCTCCTACAAAAAGGAAATGCAAAGAAAAATCGACCGGTTTAAATCCAGAGGTTCATGTCTTACCAAGCGAGGAAATAGCCAGAGCGATTCGATTGTGGGATCGTCACTGCTCCTGACCGATCCGGCACCATTTGGCAGGGATTCAGTTTGGTCGGTCCCTCTGGTTCAAGATTATACCCCTGAAGATTTTTATGAACCAGAGTTTGAGGGATGATGGTGAAAGTCTGGATGTGCCTGTGGAACCAGACATCTCCCCAGGCAGACCTTCTGGTGTTTCCCCTCCTAGACTTTCCGGTCCCCTCCCCACTATCTGTTTTACAGAAAGGTGGCTGAAACCTTCCAGCTTCCTACGGAGGAGACAATGGAGGATCAAGAGGAGCCTGATTATGTGGAAATGATGGACATCCCAGAGTCCAGGAGACTGTCTATTCCCCTTCACAAATCCTTTGGGAAGCAGACACAGAAAATCCTAAAGTCTCCCAATTCTGTACCTCCTATTGACAGAAGGATGGACAAGAGGTACACACTATCAGGCTCAGATACGGAGGTTTTATACCAACAATGCAGCCATGTTGGGGTAGTGCAGGTTGCTGCCTGGGACAAGGCAAATATTCCCTTGGCTTCACACCCCCCAGACAAAGACTCCAGGAAGATTGATGCCATGGCAAAAAAGCAGTACATGGCCTCTTCCTTGGGACTCAGGTAGGCAGACTATATGGCCTATATAGCCGGGTACCAGAAGTCCAGGTGGTACACTGTACTGGCACTGGCTAAACAGGCCTCCCCCCAGCAGGCCAAGGAGCTGGAGGAGGTGGCTGCTGATGGGATTGAGGCATCAAAGGTACAATTTCATGCTGCTGTGGACTCCAATGATGTGTCATCAAGAGTCATGGCTACATCTGTGGCTCTTCAGAGGATGGCTTGGCTCAGATGTACTAGCCTGTCACAGGACACCCAGGCTAAGGCCATGGATTTTCCTGTGGTGGGTAATTCTCTGTTTGGGGAGCAGACAGAGAATTACATGAAGAAACTGGATGAGTACAGGACCACTTATAGGAGTGCTCAGGCCAAAGAGAGACAGGCAGCTCCTCAAAGGCAGCAATCTAGGGGCAGGGGCAGGCCTTTTCATAGGCCTTTTTAACAAGCACAGGCCTCTCCTCCCTTTTCACAGAGGGGGTTCTTCAGAGGGAGAGGCAGAAGGGGGATGAGCAGGGCTGCATCCACTCCTCAGCCTAAGGCTCCTACCAAGCAGACACCCTGATGAGTCTGCCCGGGTTGACTCTCCTTTTCTTGTAGGGGGCAGGCTGGCTTACTTTGTCCAGAACTGGATGTCTGTTACCTCAGACAAGTGGGTCCTGGAAGTAGGAAGCCAGGGACTGGTACTCAGCTTCAAAAAATTTCCGAAGATGAGAGCCAGATCCTTTCCACCTGCAGGTCTCTCCAAAACCCTTGCCTTAGAGGCAGACGTTTCATCTCTTCTGGCCTTAAGGGCCATAGAGAGAGTTCCTAGCCTACACTGGGGCAAAGGTCTGTACTCCAGGTACTTCCTGACCCCAAAAAAGACAGGGGAGTGGCGAATCATCCTAGATCTAAGATACCTGAACAAACATCTTTTAAAACCAAAGTTCAAGATGGTGACTCTGGGAATAATTCTTCCCTCTCTAAGGCCAGGGGACTGGCTAGCCTCCCTGGACCTCAAAGATGCCTACTTTCACGTTCCCATCAGGTGCTCCCACAGAAAGTACCTCAGGTTCAAGTTGCCTTCAAGCCATTATCATTTTAAAGCAATGCTCTTTGGTCTAACATCAGCCCCAAGGGTTTTCACAAAGTGCCTGGCAGTAGTTGCTGCCTTTTTAAAAAGGCAAAAGATTTCCATTTTTCCATATCTGGATGACTGGCTCATAGTGGGTCAGTCTCCAGACCAAGCCAAGTCAGACTTGCAAGTGACCCAGCAAGTGCTCACTTCTCTAGGATTTCTTCTCAGCCTCGCCAAGTCAATTCTTGAACCAGTGCAGCTTCTTACCTTCATAAGGGCAGAGCTGGATACTGTCAAAGCAAGAGCCTTTCTTCCCCTGGAAAGGGCAAGAGTTCTTATAGAACTGGCTTCTTCCTTCAGCCTTCAGGTATCCCGGCCAGCAAGGCATTTCCTTCAGCTCTTGGGCCACATGGCAGCTTCTACAGCAGTGGTCCAAGGGGCAAGATTCCAGATGAGGGACATTCAGTTCCATTTGAGGGCCTTTTGGTCCCAAAGGAAAGATCTCCTTAACAAACTGATTCCAGTGACTCACACTCTGATCCAGGCTCTTCAATGGTGGCAGGATCAGGCCAATTTAAGGCAAGGGGTCCCATTTGTCACTCAGTCTCATTCGGTGGTCCTTACCATGGATGCTTCCCTTCTGGGCTGGGGAGCCCATCTGGGGGTCCTTACTGCCCAGGGACTGTGGTCCCCTCAGGAATCCCTTCTCCATATCAATCTCCCGGAACTGAGGGCAGTTTTTCTGGCCCTGCAAGCTTTCTCTCAGTCAGTGCAGAACAAGGTGGTTCAGGTCAGGACAGACAATACCACCACCATGTGGTACATCAACAAGCAAGGAGGCACTTAGTCCATGGCCTTGTGCATGGAAGCCATGAAATTGTGGTCCCTGGCTTATTCCCTGCAGACCTTTCTAATAGCAGTCCACCTCCCAGGGAAGGACAATGTGCTAGCAGATGCACTGAGCAGGATCTCCTAGGGCCATCACGAATGGTCCCTGGACCCTCTGGTGTTGAAAGTGATTTTTTCAAGGTGGAGCACTCCAGAGATAGATCTCTTTGCAGCCCCAGACAACCACCAACTTCCTCTCTTTTGTTGCAGACCCCCAGTCTTGGGCTCAGTCCCTCTGGATGCTCTGATTCTGAACTGGGAAGTGAAATTTCTGTATGCTTTCCCTTCATTTCCTCTACTGTTCAAAGTTCTAGTCAAGATAAGGTCACAACCTTGCGAAGTGATTCTGATTGCTCCAGACTGGGCCAGACAGTCTTGGTACACCCTGTTGCTGTCTCTAGCAGTCAGTCTTCCCCTGTCTCTTCCCAGGAATTACAACCTGTTATCCTCCCCGGGGGAGGATTTGGTACCCCAATCTTCGGTCTCTCAACCTCAAGGCATGGCTCTTGAAGAGTTAGAGTATGTAGATTTGCATCTGTCTCAGGGGGTCCTAGATATTCTCAAAGCCTCTCGAAAGCCTGCTACCAGAAAGACCTATAACTCCAAATGGAAGAGATTCAGCATTTGGTGTTCTAAGAAGCATATCTCTCCAGACACTGCTGAATTGCCAACAATTCTGGATTGTATGGTTCATCTGAATGGCCTAGGCCTCAGACCAACTACTCTCAAGGTACACTTGTCAGCTGTTTCTGCTTTTCTGTCAGTGGGGAAGTCTTCCTCACTATCATCTCATCCTGTGTTATGTAAATTTTTCAAGGGATTGCTTCATACCAGTCCCCCCTTTAGGGATCCTGCCCCTGCCTGGGACTTAAATGTTTGCTTTGCTCAACTTATGCAACCTCCTTTTGAGCCTATGTCCTCAGCAGAGCTAAAGTACTTGACTTGGAAAACTGTGTTTTTGGTAGCCATTACCTCTGCCAGACTTATCAGTGAATTGCAAGCCCTGTCAGTGGAACCTGGTTTTATATCCTTTCATAGGGATAAAGTGGTCCTTAGAACCAATAGAAGGTTCTTGCCCAAAGTGGTTTCAGACTTCCACTTGAATCAGTCTGTGTCTCTTCCTGTCTTTTTCACTGATCGTTCTTCCTCAGGAGAGAGGAGGCTACGCAGTTTAGATGTTAAAAGAGCTCTTAGCTGCTACAAAGAGCGTACCAAGGGTCACAGGATTGATTCCCTCCAGCTGTTCCTCACTTATGGAGAGGTGGGAAAGGGCAAACCTGCCACCAAGAGAACTATTGCCAGGTTGATTGTGTCTTGTATACAATTCTGCTATGAGAAACTGGGAAAGATTCCACCCTCAGGCCTGAGGGCTCACTCTACAAGAGGTACAGCTGCTTCCCTGGCTGCTGCCAGTGATATCCCTCTCTTAGAAATTTGTCAAACAGCCACCTGGAAAACAGTCCATACCTTTACCAAGCATTACCTCTGGATATCCAGGCTTGGAGTGATGCTCGTTTTGACACAGCAGTACTTCAGAGCCTATTCCCAAAGTAGGTTCTCTCCCTTCCTCCTCCATGGAGGTACTGCTTGGTAGTCTGCAGATAGTCAGAATACAGCAAGACTTCATGTTGTTTGAAGAAAAAATTACTCACCTTAGTAATTGTGTTTCTTCTAATGGAGTCTTACTGTATTCTGACCTCCCTCCTTGCCTCCCCTCTCAGAACCTGTTTTTTGGGAAGTGGGTGGGCAGTTGCAGTGTCGCACCCCGGAGGTGCTTCTTCACACCTTCCCCCTTTTTATTTGGGTGTTTTTGTTGTATTGTTATCCTTTTTTGGATTGGTTTTTGGTTTTGGGTTTCCTGACTTGAGTCTTCCTTGGGAATCCAAAACTCTTGTTGAAGTTGGCTAGTAAAAATGTAACAATTTCCACGTAGGGTAGTTAGTGAGTTTTTGCTCGTAAGAATCAGACGGTTGGGTTTCAAAGGGCTGCAGACAGAAACCTCAACCGAGCATGAGCTCAGCATTCTATGCACTGCATAGAAAGTTAACCCTTTGTTCTCCGGGACAGTTTGAAGGCTGGAGCTAACTGCAGATAGTCAGAATACAGTAAGACTCCATCAGAAGAAACACAATTACTAAGGTGAGTAATTTTTTCTTCTTCGCACCCAAGACTCTGGGGTCGGTAGTCTCTAAGCAGTTCAAATGCATCCATTTCTGTTACCAGAAGTACAACAAGCCACTTCCGGGAGAGGTCAAAGGTCACTCAACTAGGGGTGTGAGTGCTTCCACAGCTTTTTTCAAGAATGTTTCTGCAGCTGAAATTTGTGCTGCAGCAACTTGGAGTTCAGGCCACACCTTCAACAAGCATTACAGTATGGACATTGTGTCTAGGTGTAGGGTGAGGTTTGGCCTAGCCGTCCTGCAGGGCCTTCTGTCCTAGACCTACTCTGGTCTTTCTGCAGACATTCTTTCATCCTGTGCTTCTGTTTGTCCTGATAGGTTGACTGCTTGGGATTCAGTCCTGCATGTTATGACTTACTGCAGAAACCCTCTCGAAGTAAGATAGTACAGCTACTTAAGAACTTACTGTAACGGTAGATCTTCGAGAGAGGTTCCTGCAGTAGGTCACCTTTTTCCCACCCTCCTTCCCCCAGTTTTCTGCATGCTCTTACAGGCTTTTCTGGATTGAGCTCCAGGATCATACCCATTTCTCCTTTCGCACCCATGCTGCGTCTCCGGCGGGAGAAATGGAAGGCAGGTGCAGGGACCACCCACTTTATAGGGTCATGCTGACATCTGTGATGTGAGGTCGGGTGGGCGGTCCCCCACCAGACATTGTTAGCAAAAGTTTGCTGTGCAGTCCTGACACCAGGGGGTTCAATCCTACATGTTTTGACCTACTTCAGGAACCGCTCTCAAAGATCTACTGTTACCTGTGAGTTCTTATGTAACTGTACTTTTCTTGTAGACAAATTATGTCTGACTTCATCAAGAAGTCCTTTAATTCTTCATCTGCTAGTTTAATTATTAAACCCTCTATGTTCCAGGACAATAATAATATTTTCTGTAAATGTTCTGCATCTCTAAATCCTGCTTCATAATGTTAACTTCTGTCTTGTGTTGTAAGTATCAAAAAAGATTCACAGTCTCATAGTGAATGTTTTGGCTATTATTACTATTTCTCTCCCTGTCTTCCCTTCAAAAGGATTCAACACTTGTTAAATATACCGTATAAGGATCCAGGGCTGTAGAGGCCCCTAAAATCAATGCTGCAAGTTTACTAGATCAAATGTTAGATCTGTTTGGGGACAATTTGAAATTTCTGGATGGACATTAAAGCAGCAGTACTAGATAAAAAAAAATTGAATCTTTTGCAACAGTTTGTTTCCTGTCCTCTGTTGATCACTTACCTGGTAGTCTTTGTTTTCGCTGTACTATCACCCTGTAATTTGCTCCATTTTTCTTTGTTTTTGTTTACATTTTTCCCACTCCCCATGCTGAATTGGAACCCTTTGCTGCCAACTACACATTCGCATGACTCGCAGCACTACACAGGGACAGCAGGAACATGCAGCACAGGGTCCCATGGAAGTAAACAAAAGACATAATGTGATGTGAATTGGGGTCAGCTGCAAATTAGGCAGAAGCCATATTTACTGCAGAGCCACAACAATGGAAATACATTTTCAATATCTAAAGATAGCTGGGGAAAAATATTTACATATATGGAAACCCGAAATATGGCTGCATGCTTCCAGTTAAAAAACAGAATTTTGATAATCACTTCCTGATTATCTAGTACTGCTGCTTTAATGTATTGAATAGTGTTTTTGTTGATGCTCATATTAAGGGTGCATGATAGAAACGTTGCTATCTCTTTTTAACATTCCCAGTGATTGTCCTTTTATATATTCCCGTCCAAACAGCGATAATGTCTTACTCTCCCAGTTAGAGACCAAGGCATTATTGTAGCACATAATTACTTCATTAATTCTATTCATCCATGCAGTAAGTTGTCTTCTAATGATTCCTGTTCGTTCACGCTTAAATTTGACTTGGTTTCATCTGAATTTATAACAGGTACCAATTGGGGTGGAAAAATATAAATTCCTTTATGCTACTGTTCTTTTTCTGTTTCCCAAACTTTCAAAGCCATCTGGTGCCTCTTACAATAAAATAAGACACAGTCCTTATATTCTAAATTTGGAGGCCTCATTACATATATCTCGTTAGTGTAATTTGGAATATGTAATAGCTGAGCCAACCATTCTGCCAATTTTGTTGGGGACTCATTAACTTGTTTGTTTACTCCATATATTTCAATCAGATATTCTTCACCATTTTGTTCCAGGTTGTTATGCATCTGTTTTCCTTCCATTTCCAATAGACTGGGCTGTTCAGTTTATGAGTTATGATGGGTACCCTTAGTCTCCCCTCTCTTAGTATTCAGATTCCCTTTATCTAGACAGTCACAATCAATCCTTTGTTCACCCTGAAGCTGAAATTCTGATATATCCTTTTGTGATTTTGGGACTTGCCTATTTTCTATCAAAGAGTGCATATCAACTATACTTTTATTAAAAGTGGAACCTTATTATCTGTATTTTCAATGTCTTTAAACCCCTCCTTTTTACTGTATTTGCTAACTCCTTTCTCAGACTCATTTATTTTAGGATTGATTTTCTTTTTACTTTTGTGTTTGTTCCTATTTCCAGAATTCAGTTTCTTTTTCTGTGATGGTCCCTTTTTTGTTTAGAATGCCCATCCTTATGTTTATTATTATGCAGAGTTTTATCTTCACGTATATTTATCCTCAAATCATTGAACTCTGGAATTAGTTACATACCTTTTTGAAAGGGTGGAGGCAGATGCACCTGAACTGCTTTACTGGACATTATTTCTGCCTCTTTTTGTGGTAATGAGGTTTCCCATAGAACTACTGGCTCCATTGTTTTGTTAGTATTATGTCTATTTAAATCATCCAAAATAGCTCTATTGTAGACTACATCTCCTCTCAAATTTGTAAATTCCTCTTTTAATGCCCAAATATTTTCTATTATAAGTTCATAGGTTAGTTATGAGTTAGGAGGCCAAAGACCTATAATAATTCACCACATTATTAGTGGTAATGTACACATCTGTCTGTGCCGATATAGACATCCAGAGAATGTTTAAAAACCTCCATTGAACTGCTTGTTACTATACTTTCTGGAAAGGAGTTCCATGCTGATATCACTCTCTGGCTGAACCAGTTCTTTCTTTTCTCTGTTCTTGCAACTTCACCCATTATTTTAAAATTGTGCATTCTGTTTTTTTATTATTTGTATGGTGTCTACTTAATCCTCTACTTGTTCATGTTGCCTCATTTTTCATTGTGCTGAAGACAAGACGTAAATCTCCTCTCATACTCCTGTATTCCATGGAAAATAAACCTAGCTCTCACAGTCTCTCTCCATATGTTTTATGCTGTAAGTTCTTGATTTTTTCTTGTGGCTTTTCTCTGCACTCTCTCAATTTTCTGCCACCTATACTTTGTGGTGCAGAGAAAGGTAAACAGTATTCTAGGTGGGGCCTGACCAGTGCTGCATAGAGTGGCATGATCACTGTTCTGTCCCTACTTTTAATATTTCATACTATACACCCAAGAATCCCATGGCTCTTCGTAACTGCTTTCTTAGTATGTATGTCAAAGGAAAGGTTATCCGTTATGATGACACCTAGATCTCTTCTATTTGTCTTGTTTTGGATTACATTGTTGTTTAATACATAATCATGTTTTGGGTTATTGATTCTGAGATGTATAACCTTACATTTTCCTTCGTTAAATTTGATTGTATTCATTGTTGCACAGTGTTCTAAGCGTGTTATGTCCTCTTGAATTTCTCAAGTTGCAGCATCATTATACACTATAGCCCCAATCTTGCTGTCATCTGCATATTTGCAGATCCATGTTTTATCTGAGGTTTGCATCATTGATATGTCAGTGTCAGTGGCTCAGCAGGTAGCACACTCCCCTCTGAGGCTGGGAGATCAGAAGGCTGTGGGTTCTAACCCCACACCAGGCACTTGGGTTTTTATCCCAATACTGACACTGCAGTGCAGCATGAGGTGGTGCTGCACTCCTGAGGTGCCGTCTTTCGGATGAGACATTAAACCGAGGTCCCATCTGCCTGTTCTGGTGGTAGTTCAGGTGGATGTTAAAGATCCCATGGCACTTCTCGAAAAGAGTAGGGTAATTTCCTCAGTGCCCTGGCCAAATTTCCCCCATTCACTAAAAATACCACCAACAGCTTAATCTGGTTCAAAGTCAGTTGGCATTAATCTGTATCCTGCTCCCCGCCACCCCCGGGTCATGCCTGAAAATAGGTAGAATTTGTCTAGTGCACTTACCTGGTCAACAAAAACTAAATAAAATAAATAAGAATATATGAAAAAGTGTGGGTCCCAATACTGAGCCCTATGAGATGCTGCTGGTCGCCTCTCCCCAATCTGAATAATAACCTCTGATAGCTACACTTTGACACCTTTCTCATAACCGTGATGCCACCCATGATATAATTCTGGGATGCAGTTGTATAGCTTCTAGCTTATCCAACAGAATGTTGTGAGATACAAAGGCCTTGGAATAATCCAGGAAAATTATATCTACTGGTAGACCCTTATCAAGTGCTGTGCTTACTGGTTCAAAGAACTGAAGGAGGGTTGTAAGGCATGAATAGCCTGAGCTGAACCTGTACTGAGTTATTTCCATAAATTCATTTTGGTTAATATGCTTTACTATGTAATCCTGAATTAATCACTCCAGTAGTTTTCCCAGTATAGATGTCAAACTGATTGGATGAGAATTTCCATCCATGTCCCCTTACTTGTGTATTGGTGTCATCCTTGCCTCTCTCTATTCGGACAGTGTACCTTCCTTTTCCAGTGATGCTGAGAAAAGCATTGCTATCGGCACCACTATGTCCTCTGCCAGTTCTCTAATAAGTTTGGGATGTATGCCATCCAGTCCTGCTGATTTGTTTGGCTTTAGTTTTTTGATTTTGCCCAGGACATCTTGCTGGATTATAATCAGATATGCTGGTCTATGTTCTATATGTATTTTGTTAGTTCTTATTGGTTCTCTTTCTTGATATATACAGTAGTAGTGCCGAATTTGTCAAGCAATTTTGTGAGAATCCCTATTTATCCTTCACAAAATGTAGGGAAAAAATCCTCTAAAATTCTTTTTGTTATGGCTACAGAAAGAGGCCAAATCCTATTACAGTACTTAAGTGCCATCTGGAAGATGTTCAACTACACTATCAGATGAGACAACCCTTTCTGGGTAGCAGTGAACACACTAACAAACAAAACAAAATCCCTAACTAAACGTTTCGCAATTCTCAATAGGGATTTTTAAAAATCCTTTGACTAATTCGGTGGTGCTACTACTGTACTTAAGAAATATTTATTTAATTCTGTAGCCATATCTTGTTCTTCCCTAATTATTCTGTCCCCTGATTTTAGTTGTCCAATGGTTGTCTGATTTCCTCTCAGAGAGCATATGTAGTTAAAGAACTGTTTATTGTTGTCCTTTATAAATGTCACTAGTTTTTTCTTAGTTTTACATTTTGATTTTCTTATTGGGCTCCTACATTTATTTGCTTGCTTTTTGTATTCATCCCAGCTTTCCTGCATCTGTGTTTGTTTATATAATTTATACAGTTTTTGTTTCATTTTGATACTGCGTTTGATATGTTTATTGAACCATGCAGGCACACTACCTCTTTTGTTATATCTGGTATAAATGTATTTGTGCAGTGGTCAATTGTATTTTTGAGTTTAGCCCATATGGTCTGCGTTCCATGTTCCTTCAAGTCCTCCTTCCAGTTCCAGTTACAACCTCATTCTCTTAAAATCTGCTTTATAGTAACATTTTACCAGGGTTGCGGCTTTCACTGTTTCCCATGTTGTAATTAACCCCACAGTGATCTTGTTATGGTCACTGTCCCTTAGAGGATCTTGCACCATCACTGCACTGACTTTTTCCACAAAATTGCAAAAAAATCTGGTTCAGAGTGTTATTTCCCCAAGTATTCTCTTACTGTTTGTTCAAGATTTTTTTGTATTGTTGTTTCTGTAAATCCAGTATCTAGGGAGCTGTACCTTGTAAAGTGCTCCAATTGATATTAGGGAGATTAAAATTGCCCATGAACCTATAATTTCCATCTATATCCATACTGTCTATTGTTGCTAGGAACTTATTATTTTCTTCACTGCTGAGATTCAGGGCGCGGTATCCTGCACCAGTTGTAAGTGTTTTTGTTGGTAGTTTAGTTTCTACCCACATAATTTCCACTTCTCCTACCGTATTCACATGTGGTTTGACTTCATGCACCTTAATATCCTCTTTTGTGTATATTGCTATACCTCCCCTTCTTTTTTCCCTACGGTCTTTATGAAATAATATATATATATATATATATCCAGGTATTTCCATGCCCCAGTCACCCACCTTAAACCATGTTTCCGTCACAGCACATATAGTGATGTTATCTTTGTGTAGTCTGTATTTAAGGTTGTCTATTTTATTTCTTAGACTCCTAGTGTTTGTTAATAGGATTTAGTGTCATTGTGACCCTTTGGCTTAGTTTTGGTATTAGATTGGCGTAATATTGGTTCTTAATCATTTCCTGTATCTGTAGCGAAAGGGGTGAGTCTGATGTAAAATCGCCTTCATTCGTGAAATATTCTTTATTATATTTTATTTCTTTGTCTGGTATTGGGAACTCAACAATTTATTTAACCTCCAGATTCTCTGTCAGGTGAGATGTTGGTGAAAACAATAAAGATGGAAAATAGACTGATCTCCAGCTATCCTAGTTTTTGTTCCATATTTTTTTTTCCCACTACTACCCTGGCTATTAACCAGTTGTTTCAGACCTTGTATTGTGTAATCCAGGTCCAAAATAATCTGGGGTATACTATCTGATTTTGGTACATTTCTACTTTCAATATTTTGTACTTCTGAAATTTTATTAGAAAAAGAAACTGATTCATGCAGGATTAAAGATTGTTGTCCTTGTCTTATTTCTGTTATATTTTCTTTAAACTCCTTCGGAGAGTGCTGATCCATTTTATCAATAGATGGTGTAGCAAATGATGAACAATAATCAAAATTAAAATCCAAACATAATCCTGCTCTATCTGAGTATTTTCAGAAGTATTTCCTAATTCACTTGTATTATACTGTACAGTATATACTTATTGAAATTGATTCTTTATTAGAATCATCCAGATTGGGAGAATGTAAGGAAACTTTTCCATGTACATCCTCTTTAAGGATAGATATTTTCATTAAAGATTTAGTTTTCTGAGACATTAGAGTGGAGTTATCATTTCCTAGGCAATCTGGTTTCTTTAAAAATGAAGTTATTTTTGATTGCTTTACAGATTCAGCTTTCTGACCAATATTTGTTGTTCCTTTCTGACCCCTAGTTTTTTTTTTTTCATTTTGAAGGCAGTTGTTCAGAGTTCAAAGGAGAACACATCAATCCACTTCTTGTATTACCCATTCTATATTATTTATATTTCTGCAATATTGTAACAGATCAAAGTGTTTTTTTTATTTAATGCACCCAGAATATCTCAGTCACCAACCCTTCCCTTCTTGCCATCAACTCAATGTAGCCATAAAGGTATTTGGATTAGCAAAATATATTATAAGACTCTCTTATTCTTAATACTATCACCTTTTAAAGCAGTAGTCAATGATGAATTGCTTCACAATATGTGTCTATAAACCCTTATAATTGATTCAGCAATTAAGATTAGCTTAATTACCTTACATTACACAAGTTCTTAATTGAGCTATTATTGTTTGTTCAATAATTAGATTGCAAATTAAGGTCCCAATAAAAACAGGACCATAAAAGCTCATAAACTTCAAAAACCTAAACGTTCTAAAGCACTCAAATTATAAAAGCTATACTTTCACAGCTAGCTATTAGAAGAAATTGTTGCTAGATTGGCAAAAGCAGATATAAATACAATAATTACAGTAATAAAATATGTATCAGTTAATTAATGAGTCCGCCTTTTTAACAGTTCATTCACTGAGATTGAGAAAGATTTCTGATATCAGGTGACCCAGATGATCCACGTAGGCTAGGTAGTCTCAGTATCTAGTAAACACAGTAAGACCTGTATAGTAGTTTTCCAAAATATGGATGAACTTTCAACTTTCTGGTTTCCTGGTTTTCTAGTTTCCTGGAAAATAGTCCCTTCAATTGGCTCAGTCCAACCGTCAGGGAATCCAGAGTAATGGGTACAACCCTCTATCTTCCACCTTCCACTTTAGTCCCACCGAGTAGAAGTTGAGAAGCTCTAACCACACTTTCCTGTGAGCCACTATTGAGCGCAAAAAATAAAAATAGCCATAGAAATTGGCAAACTCAGTAGCAGTATTAACTAATAAATGTTACTTACTTAAACTTAAGTGCAATTCCATACAATTCTATGCCAAAATACATACAATTGCTTCCACCTTCATAAATGCTCACATATAGTCAAATAGTCCGGTATCAAATATTTGCTTTCAGTAAAGCAATGTTTACTCTAGCTAAAAATATATTAACTTGTCCAGAGTTTATCCTCATCCTTAGTTTAAAGTTTAAGATAAATTTTAATACCTAAAAACACATAACAATGTTAGGTCTTTAAATCAATATTTGACCAATATTTAATTTATTTAAGCTTACTTTATATAGTCTAAGTCCCCTCAAAGTCACTGTGGATCACACAAGGCGATACCTTACTATAGTGAAATATCTGGCTGCTCCTCAAGAATTTGTGAGATTACCAGGGAATCGTTTCCAAAATATCAAATCATGGTGTTTCTCCTGAGTTCATCTCATGCCAACCCCAGCAGTCATTTGGCTACACCAGCTTCCTCACCAAGTTAGATCTGTATAGAATACCACACATGCCTATTTTGTAACCCAGGCACAGCTCAGGAACCTTCAGGTGATTCTAAGTCATGTGCACATACAGTGCATGTTTCTAACTAAAATTGTCAGTTGGTTGTAATTTATTATCAGGAGGCCAATGTCTTTAAATCACATTAAGTTCAGTAAATTACTGACTTATGCAGATGCCAGCTATTTTAGTCATCATTCAGGTGTTACTGCCTTAGGCATAAAATGCATTCAAAGCACCTATTTATCTATTTCATTGGCTCTGACTGCCCTAATGGGGCTAATTCACATCAAATTAATACTAAAGACAAAATGCGTGAAAAGGGCGTGTGCCTCACCCTAGGTTCAGCACTCAGCACTGTACTATAAAATTGCTGATGAATTTTTAAAAATCGATGGTTGATTCCAGTATATTTTTAGTCTGTTTTTAGTGTTTTTCATGCCGAATCAATTTTCATTATTTTAACAAAGCTTCCACGTATACACTTACACACTGTTCAAGCACTTAAGTTCTGATTCAACTTGTGATTTCACATAACTTTTAATATCTAATACACAGAGCATAGAAACAGCGTAATATGAAATTTGAAAATAGGAAATAGTAATATGAAGTTTTGTATATAGTATAAATAACTATGCACCGCTAAAATATCTAAAAACGGATACAACGTATATACAACATAAATTTACTATATCTCAGTGTCTGGGCAGTAGTAGTCCACAGCTATTCAGAACAGAACTAATGCAAAATACAGAATTAGTATTATATCGCAACAGGAAGGCTGCTAGCTAATCCTTCATTCATTTATCCACCAATGGGCAATAATCATAGTATCATAGTAATGTGTCAGCAGAAAAGGACCATCCTGGTCCATCTAGTATTCTCATTTCCCATCTGCCCCTACATGTCTTCACTTCCCAGAGATATTTTCCTCTGCCCACCAGCCAACCCACTGTGTCTGTCCCACACCCTCTTGAATTCCTCCACTGTTTCTGCACACACCACCTCTTTAGGTAATTGGTTCCAGGGTTCCACAACCCTCTCAGTGAAATTACATCTCCTTGCATTGCTCTTAAATCTTTCCCCTTCCAATCTTAAATTATGACCCCTTGTTTCAACTCCTACTTTCTTTTTGAATAATCTACCTTCATTCACTTTATTTATGCCCTTCATATACTTAAAAGTCTCTATCATGTCACCTCTATCTCTTCTAACCTCCAGCGGGTATAGATTTAATTCTCTCCATCTAGTCTCATATGGCTTCTCTTGCATACCTTGCACCATCTTTGTTGCCCTTCTCTGAACCTTCTCCAACCCATCTATATCCTTTCTTAAATGAGGCTCCAGAACTGTACCCCGTATTCCAAGTATGGTCTAACCATGGTCTTATGTAAAGGCATCAACACCTCCCTCTTCCTACGTGTTATACTCCTTCCTATGCACACCATCATTCTATTAGCTTTACCTACTGCCTTACTACATTGTTCTTCTACCTTAAGGTTGTTTGAGATTATAATCCCCAGGTCCCTTTCCTGTTCTGTTTGCTTTATCAATTATCCCCAAGTGAGTACTCAGCCAGTGGATCTTTAGCCCCACATGCATCACTGCACACTTCTTAGCATTGAACTTCAGCTGCTAAATGTCCGACCATTTCTCTAGGGTGCTCAGATCTCTCATGGCCTCAACCCCTCCTGCTATGTCAACCTTATTATGTAACTTTGCATCATGCACAAGAAGACACACTTTCCAGTCAAGTCCCACTGATATATATGTTAAAAAGAACTGGTCCCAGTATTGACCCCTGAGGAACACCACTCATCACCCTCATTATCCTAGAATGTACACCTTTACCACCACCCTCTGACTTCTATCCTTCAGCCAGTTTTCCACCCATCTAGTTATTTTCTGTTCCACCCCCAGGCTGTCTGTCTTATTTACTAGCCTACGGTGAAGAACAGTCAAAGACCGTAGTGAAGTCCAGGTAGGCCACATCAACTGCCCCGCCCCCGATCAATAACCTTTGTTACCCCATCAAAAAATTTGAGCAGATTTATCTGGCAAGATCTCCCATTAGTGAAGCCATGTTGCTTTTCACCTAATAGTTTATTGTCCATTAAGTGTTTTACCACTCTTTCCTTTATTAACACCTCCATCACTTTACCCACCACTGATGTGAGGCTGACAGGGCAGTAATTCCCTGCCTCCTACCTGCAGCCCCCCCCCCCCTTATAAATTTGGTACTGTGCTCACTGTCCTTCAGTCACCGGAACAACCCCCGTATCCAGGGATAAATTTTTGTCAGATGTGATGCGGCTCATCCCTCAACTCTCTAAGAACTCTTGGATGCAAACCATCAGGCTCCATTGCCTAATCTACCTTTAATTTTCCAAGTTCTTTCTTTACTGTGTCCTCACTTAATGGGCTTTGATCCATCACACATTCTTCTCCTCCATTCCTCTTTAAGTCAGTTCCCTTCCCTTCCCCCTACACTGTGAAAACAGCGCAAAAATAAGTAGAACAAATAAAAAATGCAAAATTTTGGTATCAAGCCCAGGTGTTTGTGCAGTCTGCAAGGGAGAAATCTGCAGGGGAGTTGCAATACAGTAGGAGAGCTGGAGGGTAAAAACTCTAGCTTCCTAACAGCGAAGCCCTCACACAGTCAGCCAGGGCTAGAAATAATTTTTTTAAGATGCCTGTCCATGGGACAGGTGGGATGCAGATTTTGCCTGTCCCACAAAAGTTTCACCTGTCCACAATCTTTTGTCCTCCAGCGCCCTGACAAATGATGTTTTTAGCAGCACTCTCGGGCTGTTGTCTCTCTCCTATCCCATTCCTTGATGGGACACTGCTACCCTGTCTTCCTTTTTTATCTTGTTCTGTATTTTATTTTTTGTCCCTCTCCCAGAGCCCTGAAAAGTGATGTTTTCAGCAGCACTCTCTGGCTGTAGTCTCCCCTGCCCCCTCTTGCTGGAACATGGTTGTCTGCCTTCCTTTTTCTTATTTTACTTAATTTTTAATGTTGGTCCCTCTCCCAGAGCCCTACAATTAGCTTCAATAGTAATTAAATCCTCTCCTCGTGTACAGCCTGGCACAGGCTCTCTGTAGTCCCTTCCCCCCACTTACTGGAACACTGTCTCAGCCTGCACTCCTGGCTGCTTTTTCTTTCTGACTTGTTCTTAGTTTTTTAGCCCAACCAGAGCCCTGATAAGGGCTTTATTTCTGCAAGTCTTGCACCAAAGTATTGCAATCACAAGGCACTACACAGAGAAAAAAAAGCCTGCTCTAAAATGCCAGTTTCTTTCTTTTCCCGACTGCCTTTCTGTACCACTACTGATCACTCTCGAAGTTATGACAAAGGGCAAAGGAACAAGTTCCAACAAACTTAGTTGAGAGAGTATACTCTCATTGAGTGACTCACTGCTTTTGTCTGGTACTTTACACCGAAGAGCCCTGAAAAGGGCTGTTTAGTTTTTTGTGTTTTTTTAACTGATCATCGATACTCTTCTCACACTGCTACTCTTCAGATGCCTCAAAATGAAATGAGGAATGCGGCAGCACAGGCAAGAAAGAACCATCAGCTGCGCATGACCAGTTACGCCTGCCAGCCCATTCCACTTGCATTTCCTTACCTTGGCAGATAGGTAGACTGACCATTGAGCCCGGCGGCGCCAGCCAGCATACTGCGAGTCTGCCATCCAGTGCATCACAAGATTGGGTCAGAAACGGACTTTGGAGACCACATGATGTCACAATGTGCGTGACATGCATGACGTCCATCTCGCTCTCTACTCAACCTGACTCACAACCTGCTTCCTGGGACCTAGTGCCCATCAGAGTTTGAATAATGCAGGAAACCATCTGCCTGTCCCAGGGACAGGCACAGTGAAGGAAATGACTGTCCCATTTAAAAACGGGCTGTCCAAGATGGGCAGACAGCTGATTATTTTGAGTCCTGCAGTTGGCTCACCGCAGAGTTCCTTGTGCTTTGCCTGGGGGCTACCCCATCTTTCGTACTCCAGGCGCCCCGGGAAAAGAACAGCAGTGTGAAGGTAAACACTGATAATCCTACTGCACAAGTTGACCTGGTAAGGGTCACACACTCTAGACACAGGCAACGGTGGCGTACCTGTTATAGTCTAGGTCAACGCATTGTGTGGCTCCTGCTTCCTCAACTACTTCACAGTTGAGTAGCGTGCAACAGCTCAGCCTCTTACTCCCAACTGCAGTCTCATGCTCAACAATGAATCACTGGCTCCTCCTGTACATATTCATTAGGCCCTCCTATAATATATGCATCAATCCCACATGTGGCAAAAGTGAATAAAAAATTATAATGTTAGTGATTCCTATGGTTTTTAAAGCCCCAGAATGGAACAAAGGATATTAAGAACATTCAACAATGTATCTAATTTATTGGGCACTTTCTTAAAGATCAGATGCAGTGCTTTAAAAAAATATGCTGTTTGCCCTCTATGAGGACAGATAAGCCTCATTTTAGCTACATAGATACATAGACAGTGTTGGCAGATAAGGGCCTATGGCCCACCCAGTCTGTCCATTTGAGCTTGTAAGTTCAGTTTATGTTTTCCTAGAAGTCTGTTGCCCCTTACCCCTGACCTCCAGAATTCCTTTATGCCTATCCCATGCATTCTTAAATCCTGTGATTGTTTCAGCCCCACCACTTCCTCTGGCAGGGTGTTCCACTTGTCCACCACTCGTTCTGTGAAGAAATTCTTCCTCATGTTTCCTCTGAATCATCCTCCTCCAACTTCATCCCATGCCCTCTAGTCCTGGAACATCTTTTCGCTTAAAATAGTGTATTCCTGCATCCTGTTCCTCCCTGTAAGATACTTGTATGTCTCTATCATATCCCTCTCCCTTCTCTCCTCCAGGGAGTACATGTTCAGTTCCTTCAACCTGTCTTCATAGGACTTGTGATGCAATCCATGCACCATCTTTGTTGCCCTCCTCTGAACCTTCTCTACCCTGTCTATGTCCTTACGTAGGTATGGTCTCCAGAACTGTACACTGTCACCAGGTGGGCATCACTTAGTGTCTTGTATAGCAGAATTATGACCTCCCTTTCCTGCTGGTGATGCCCTGCTCATACATCCCAGCATCCTATTTGCTTTACCTGCTGCCTTGTCACACTGTTTCCTTACCTTGAGGTCATCAGAGATGATAACCCCAAGATCCCTTTCCTGCTTGGTGCATGCTATATCCTCACCCCCAACTGATATATTGTGCCAGGGTTTTTGTGCCTCATATACATTATCTTGCACTTCTTTGCATTGAATTTCAACTGCCAAACCCCTGACCATTCTTCAAGTTTCTGCAGGTCCCTTCTCATTCTGTCTACACCCTCTAGTGTGTCTACTCTGTTACAGAGCTTGGTCATCAGCTAACAGTGAAATTCTGCCTTCTAGGTCCTGAGCAATGTCACTGATGAAGATGTTGAATAGAACGGTCCCAGCACTGATCCCTGTGGTACCCCACTGGTCACTCTTCCTCTGTGGAGTGACAGCCATTTACCACCACCCTCTGTGTCCTGCCACCTAGCCAGTTACTACCACCACACTACTGTCCTGCCCACACCCATATTCCCCAGTTTGTGTAATAGTCTTCTGTGGCACAGTGTCAAAGGCCTTGCTGAAGTCCAGATAGGCCATGTCCACTGCCCTCCCGATCCACCTCCCTAGTCACCCAGTCAAAAATTCAATGAGGTTGGTCTGACGGACCTCCCCTGGGTGAAACCATGCTGCCTTGGGTCCTGTAGTCCATTGACAACCAGATGTTCCACCAATCTCTCCTTCAGTAATGCTTCCATGATCTTCCCACTACCGAGGTGAGGCTGACTGGTCTGTAGTTCCCTGCTTCCTCTTTGTTCCCACTTTTGTATAAAGGGACTACATCTGCTGTCCTCCAGTCTTTGGGTACCTCCCTGTTTCCAGTGATCGGCTAAACAGGATAGCCAGAGTTCAGCCACCACCTCTCTTAGTTCTTTAAGGACCCTAGATGTTCCCATCTGGCCCATTGCTTTATCAACTCTTATTACTTCCAGTTCCTTCAGGACCCTTTCTCGTGTAAAGGGACTTGTGTCCATTTCTGCACCATTCTCACCCCTTGTACTCCGTTCAGACCCATTACCCTCCTCTTCCTCAGTAAAGACTGAGCAGAAATACCTGTTCAATATGTCAGCTTTACTGTTGTCATCCTCCACACGGCATTTTTTTTTTTACAAATAAATTTCAGAAATTGCAATTACTCATGTTGATTTGTTATTCTGTTTGCCTCTCTTATTGATGATTTAACAAGAAAAAATCCCTCAGACTTTTTCAAACCAGCCACTGGCATCTTGGGGAGTGTTAGTCATTCAGGCAGCAATGACATAATTTTTCCTCAGGTCCTGTCACCTTAGTACACAAAGTACATCAAATTGAGAAATGGCAAAATCATTCTTTGCTACCAATTTTCTGAAGGAGATTTGTATTAATGGTGTTATACCAGTAGAACAAAATAAGTATCTGATAAGTCCCCTAGGTTGATTACCAAACGTTTGAGAACCGTATCAGTTCCCCCCCCCAAAAAAAATAATCCTCACACTAAGAAAAGGTAAATTTTGGTTTCCTGTATTCCCTTTCCAGTGCTGAATGCAGCCACTACAACTCCATTCTTTTTTATTCTTTTCAGATTCACTCCCTTTGCTTATGAGTCACTTACAAAAAGTGTACTACTACACCAGTACTTCTCCCCATATGCATAATTCCAGGAAAGAAGATACACCTCTACCCTGCCCCACCCTTGTAATTTTACCGAAACATACTCACACACCTCTCCCAAGTTTCTAACTCTACTTTGCACCAATCTAATAACCTACCCCCTTCTCCCATACACCTCTTAAAATGTATACCTACCGCTACACCCCTCTTAAAATGTGTACCCCTGCACTACTCAAAAAATTTGGCATGCCTCCCTAAATCTGCCCTTCATGCTTGATGTGTGTAATCCTACCTTGCACACATCCCACTATTGCAACACCCACTTTTCACATGCTTCCCAGAATTTTTACTCCTACCCTACCCCAACATTTGTACCCCATCCCCACTATCCCAAAATGCGTGCCCATTTGTGCATGTTCCAGATGTATATCATACATTCGTCTCCAACCATTTGTACCCTACCTAGTGCCGACTACCTGGAATCCAACAACCTACCCTCTAGTGCCCAGCATGGGTTCAGATCTGGGCACAGCACCGAAACAGCCCTGGTCCAGTTCACCAGTGAAATCCTTAAAACTAATGATAAAGGCCCGTACACTGGCTCCATTTTGTTGACCTTACCAAGGCCTTCGATCTTGTGGACCACGCCCTCTTCCTTAACACCCTGGAAGGCCTACATCTTTCTGATGATGCCATAAAATGGGTTGGTAGCTACCTCTCTGGAAGATCCCAGAAGACCACCATCAAAGGCCACTTCTCCTCGAAATGTCCAATTAAATATGGTGTCCCCCAGGGATCGATCCTGAGCCTCCTTCTTTTCTCACTCTTCATAAATAGCCTTCCCTTGATATGCCATTCCACTCAAATTGCCCTTTACGCCAATGACGCGGCCCTTTTCTGCAGTGACAAAAACCCTGTCATGATGTTCCACAATCTGCAGTCTGATTTCATGAAGCTTCACTCCTGGTTCTCCAGTAACAGCCTTGTCCTCAACTCCAAAAAGACCAAGCTCATGATCTTCTTGGGACCCAGGAAAGCCCCAGTCCCTGGCTTTAAACTCCTTGACAATTCTGGCAACCTCATTGAACAGGTGTCAGAATTCAAATACCTAGATCTCCACCTTGACCCCCACCTCTCATACAATCGCCACATCGGTAACCTCATAAAGAAGGTGCATGTCAGACTTGGTCTGCTCTACAGGATTAGAAAGTTCCTCATCCCTGCATCCAGACTTTGCCTCGCTAGCTCTCTACTCCTGCCCCTTATCGACCATGGATATATTGTCTTCTCTCCCCCTACCTCATCCCTCCTTTTCTCCAGACTTAGAGTCACAAACAACAGCATAGCACGTTTCGTCACCAGTCTCCCCTGGAAAACACACCACTGCTCACTTTATTCCTCCCTCGAATGGCCCACTCTAGAAGGGCAGTTCCATCTTAAGATGCTCTCCTTCCTACATAAGATATACCTCAATATCCCCCAACATTATCTCCCTATTCCCACTCGCAGCGCCTAGGCATTTGACTAGAAGTACCTCAAATCGACACCCCTTTCTACAGGACTAATTATGCCCTGAACTCCATTACCTTCAAGGGAACAAAGCTTTACAACAATCTACCCCCCCCCCCAGTAATCCAGGCTTTTGGGTCCATATAATCTTTCAACTGCTCCCTAAAGGAGTACATCCTCCTATTGTCCACCTACAGCTGTCCTGCTAGGCCTCCTCCATGGCCCTCTTGGTAAATCCCAGTGGCTCTATCTCCCCTGCATCACCTGCACTTTTCTTCTCCCCACCGAGTGCACTAAAACTTCCTGCCCTATACAATACCTGAAAACATTTCTGTTTGTCGGTCTGCCTTCTGATCGACTCTTGTACAATTTTACCCATGTAATATGCTAGTTTTATTTTGCACTTGTTAGTTCCTTGTACTTCTGTACTCCCGAATATATATGTACTGTATATATACTGTACATATATACTGTATGTATATATATATGTATATATATATATATATATATATATAGTACTTCTATACACCTGTATATATAATGTATTTACTTCGTTGTATGTCTTAGGTAGTTCACTGTATGTCCTGTGTATACCATTGGCCTGTGTGTTTGTTCATCTGTTGTATTTCTACACTGGACGTTTGAGAAAATGGGCATTTTTGCTCACATACCTTCCAGTATACAAATAAATTGATTGATTGAATCCTGAAACTTGTACCTTTCCTGCACAACTACCCCATACTTACAACCTTCCACTTGTATGCATCCAATAATTTTAACCCTGTTAATGAAAAATGCTCAAGGGATGAACAGGATACTGATATACCAGATCAAGAGTGGTGCTCAGTCAAAAGGAAAAAAGCAACAAAAAAAGGAAGAAGGGCAGGAAACTATCACTTACACA
Source organism: Neoceratodus forsteri (assembly GCA_016271365.2). Taxonomy (NCBI): domain Eukaryota; kingdom Metazoa; phylum Chordata; order Ceratodontiformes; family Ceratodontidae; genus Neoceratodus; species Neoceratodus forsteri. The sequence continues at coordinate 140,988,139 of CM057453.1, forward strand.
TTGAGAATAGTTTTGAAGTACTAGCTAATATGCCTTCTGATGAACAAGAGTTTAATTCTCCTCCCTCTGCACACATTCCCATAGCTAATATGCCTTCTGATGAACAAGAGTTTGATCCTCCTCCCTCTGCACACATTCCCATAGCTAATATGCCTTCTGAGGAACAAGAGTTTAATCCTCCTCCTCCCTCTACACACATTCCCATAGCTAATGTTCTATCATCACAATGTGAGACATTGTCACTGGAATGTCATAAAATGATGGAGGTTACTACTTTTCAGGAAGGAATTGATGTAATTAATGTAATACATCAAGAGGTAGTTGACCAGCAGCAGATACAAACTGCAAAACAGATAATTGTATTAGGGGATTCAGTGGTCAGACATTTAGACAGGGCAGTCTGCAATCAGGACAAAGCTAATAGAACTGTGTCCTGTTTCAGAGGAGCCAAAATCTCTGACATCACACCTATGATCACAAATATTTTCTGTGACACCAATAAAAATGCATTTGTTATAGTACATACTGGTGTCAATGATATCTTGTATGATCCTATTCAAAAAGTAAAACAAGAGTTTGTGGCTATAACCAATAAGATCATTGAGTTGGGAGCAGAAGTGGCTCTGTCAGAAATACTCCCAGTACCTAGGTTTTCACCCCAGTTGAACAACAAAATTAAACTCCTCAACAATTGGTTGAGAAGCTGGTGCTTAAAGCAGATCATTCAATGTTTAGCCCACTGGGAAAATTTTGAATATAAAAAGGATTTGTATTGCTGGGATAGGCTCCACCTCAATAGAACGAGCAGTGCAGCTCTAGGAAAAAGTATAACAGATTGCATCAATAATAATTTAAACTAGTGACTAAGGGGGTGAGAGGGACCATGGCTTCCTCTCTAAAAGGGTACAATAATCAAGTAAACACTGTACCTGTACCACTACCCAGTAACACAAAACCCTCTAAAAATATTGAAGATACCAAACCCCCTAAAGTTACTACTAACCAATACCCAGAGCTTAAAAAGTAAACTAGAAGAACTTATTGTATTTCTGTATAACAGTGACATCGATGTTTGTGGTATTACTGAAACTTGGTTTTTAGAGGAAGAATGGAGGGTAACCATCCCTGGTTACACCCTGCTTAATAAAGTACGCAAATATAAAAGGGGTGGTGGAGTAGCCTTTTATATTAAAGACCAATTGAAACCTAATGAGATTGAGTTAAAACAAGTTCCTAGCAATGAAAATGAAATAATATGGGCTAAACTATCTGCTACTTCAGCAGAACTACTGTAATTATTGGCCTAGGCTATCGCTCCCCCAATTTGACCACTGAGGAAACACATGTTTTCCTCAATGAAATTGAAAGTATGGTCATGAGAAGTGGTGTCAATACTCATGGCTGATTTCAATTTTCCATCTATTGACTGGTCAAAATTAACTGGGGTGGGTAGTTTGGAAAACAGATTTATTGACATAACCACCCATGGCAACCTGTAACAAGTGGTGCATGAGGGCACCAGGATGGCAAATGTACTAGATTTAATATTTATAAATCCAGATTTAAGTTTCTCCAGCCCTAAGGTATTATCTTCCCTTGGCAGTAGTGACCACAACATAATCCAACTGGATTTACATATCACTGTGAATATGCCTATTAATGGTATAACCAAATTCAGGGATTTATTTTAAAGCAGATTACCACAGCTTTAAAAACTTCCTAGGTCATTGGGATTGGATGAATGAGTTGGATAACCTTGACGCTGAGCAGATCTGGGATAAATTACATAATTCGTTGAATGTATGTATTAACACTTGGGTGCCAGAAAGGACAAGATATATGAAAAGGCACAGAGTCCATATTTGGTGGACCAGGAAAGTCCAGAAAATTATAAGAAAGAAAAATAAACTATATAAAAAGGCTAAAATACATCCCACTAAAATCAATAAGATAGCATATATGAAAGCTGTTAAGGACACAAAAAAAATAATTAAAAATGCCAAAAAAGCTGTAGAACTTAAGTTAGCTACCACAGTAACAGATAATAGAAAGAAATTTTATAATTATATAGGGTCACTAAAAAAAAACTGCAACACTGTAGGGCCAATCTCAATGGAAAATGGAATTATGAGTTCAGAAATGGAGATGGCCTATGCCTCTAACCAATATTTTCTTAGTGTGCACAGAGAGAAAGAGGTATTTTCTGTTGATTTACCGACATTACAGACTGACTATCCAGTATTTAGCCCTATTGATATTATACAAACAGTTAAACTAATTAAAAATAATAGTTCGGCTGGACCAGATGGCTTGACATCAAAATTCTTGAAGGAACTTGTCGTTCAACTAGCTGGACCTCTCTCTGTCTTGTTTAATGCCTCCCTGAAAAATGGGAAAGCCATAAAAATCTGGAATAAAGCACTTGTAACCCCTATTCATAAGGGAGGAAAGAAACAAAGATGTAAAAAATTACAGGCCTATTAGCCTGATGTCTGTGCTGGGTAAAATCTTTGAAAGGTTACTACAGAAGCATATTATACAACATCTAATAAATGTAGGACACTATGACTTGTCTCAGCATGGTTTTGTATCTGGTAGATCTTGTCTAACCAATCTGTTGTGTTTTTATTTTGAACCAGTTAGTGCTGCTTTTTACCAATGGAATGCCAGTGGATGTGGTGTTCCTGGATTTTTCAAAAGCTTTCAATTCCATCTCTATTAAAATCCTTGTTCAAGAACTAATAAGACTCCAGTTCCATCCAGATATAATTAGGTGGATTGACTCCTGGCTGAGCAGCGGAACTCAGTGTGTGTCAATATGGGGCCATGTGTCTTCCTGGGGAGAAGTGACCAGTGGAGTTCCCCAAGGCTCAGTTCTGGGTCTTATTTTATTTAACATCCTATTATCCTCCATGCAAGTTCTGATAGGTACTTGGTCTTGTAAGTATGCAGATGACTGCAAAATAGGTGGCATAGTCTATAATGCTGAAACAGCCAAATTATTCCAAAATAGCTTAGACCACCTAGCTCACTGGGCACAAGAACATAAACTAGTTTTCAATGAACAAAAGTGCAAAGTTATGTACTTTGGAATTCACAACTTAAATTTCCAATATAGTATTAATAACATTCTACTAGAGGTCAGCACTAATGAAAGAGACCTTGGGGTTTGGATAACCAATAACTTAAAATTTGATCTCCACATGGGTAAAACCGTTAGGAAATGTAATCAAATTATGCGCTGCATGTTGAGGTCAATAAGCAGCAGGGATACTGCGGTTATTCTTCCACTATACTCAGCACTTGTCCGCTCGCATATGGAATACTGTCTACCTTTTTGTGCCCCCTATTCAATTCAGGGGAGAAACAGATTAGAAAGGGTACAAAAAAAAGCTACCAGACAAATCTTGGAAGTCAAGGGTTTACAATACCATGACAGGTTAAAGTATTTACAGTTATACTCTATGGAATGTAGACGACTGAGGGGTGAATTATGTCTGATTTTCAGAGCTCACAATAACCAAGAATTGTTTGAGCTGATTGGTTTAAATAAAAGCACAACTCATTATAAGGACACAAGGTCACATAACCTAAGACTTATTGGAGAAAGGAACAAAACTGTTAAAAGAAGTCAGTGGTTCACACAGAGAGTCGTTAACATCTGGAATACTTTGCCAAGATACGTGGTTGAAAGTGAAAGTATGACAGTTTTTAAAAACAGTTTAGATATCTTTATGGCTGAAAAAATATTCTCCTGTTCCACCATTTAAGCTTGAATGGTGGCAAGTTAATTTATGGACCTCGGTCTTCCTGAACTTGATCCCAAACGATGAGCCTATGAACCACCCAACACAAAATCTATACCTCCTACCACACTTCATTCCCGATATTTGCGCCCACACTCTGAAAACTATTTACCCCTACTTCCAGTCTCCCCAAGATTTATATCCCTTCTCCTGTACCTCTCCCAAAATTCATTACATAATCCACACACTTTCCCAATCTCTGTGCCCCATTCTTTGCATAGATAGCAAAACTTTAAAGATTGCTAAAAATCTACTTCCCTTCTCTTGCAAACCTCATACAGTTTACACACATAGCACTACACACTTTAACAAACTAGTACCCTTTACCCTACACTCTCCACAAATACTGTACCTTTCATACACTACTCCACGAGTCTGCACTCTAGCCCTTTGTACAGTTTAAGAGGTATAAGATGGTAGGAAAACAAAGTTTGGTAGGGATGCCTATTTTAACATGGATGAAGGTTCTGAATTTGAGGTAGAGTAAAAGTACAAATTTTGGAAGGAGTACAGGGTATAAGTACAGACTTTGTGAGGGATGCAGGGGTACAAGTGTAAATTTTGGAAGATGTCCACAAATTTTTCAAGGGGTACAGTGCAAGTACAAATTTGGGGAGGGTTGCAAATGCAACTTTCTGGAGGTGTGCAGGCATACAAGTACAAATTTTAGGAGGGTTACAAGAACTGTACACATTTTGGGAGGGGTACAGCAGTGCAAGTACAAATTTTGGGAGTGGTGCAGGGGTACAAGTACAAATTTGGGGAAGGGGCATGGGGTACAAGTGTTGGGAGATGTGCAGGAGTACAAGTATGCATTTTGAGAGGGGTGCTACAAATATTTGTAGGAGTGCAGGGGTACGTGCAGAAATTTTGGGAAGGGTGTAGGGAAATGTTCAGATTTTGGGACGTGCAGGGGTACAAGTACAAATTGTGTGAGTCATGCAGTGATGCAAGTACAAATTTTGGGTGGGGGAGGGATGCAGGGGTACAGTTAGAAATCTGGGGAGTTGTGCAGGGGTGCAAGTAAAATATTTTTGGAGAGGTACAGTGGCACAAGTACAAATTTGGAGAGGGATGCAGGGGTGCGTGTACAAATTTGGGTAGGTGTGCAGGGGTGCAAGTATAAATTTTCGGAGAGGTGCAATGGTACAAGTACAAATTTTGGGAGGGATGGTAGAGTAAGTACAATTGTGGCGAGGGAGGTAGTGGTGTAAATATGACTTTCAGGACAGGTGCAGGGGTGCAAAAGCAAATTTCATAAGGGTTCCAGTGGCACAAGTGCAAATTTTCGGAGGGGTGTAAGCACAGCTTTGGAGAGGGGTTCAGGTGGTGTACATTTGGAGGCATGCGGGGATAAATGAACACACATGTGGTGTGTGGGCTAAATTACTAATTTTGAGAGAAGGGTGCAGAAGATGGGGTTCAAGGTGCAAAAGAACAACTGTTGAGAGAGGTGGGGTAAAGGTAAAAATATTGTGAGGGTGCAGTAAAAGAGGCACACATTTTGGGAATGATGAATAAAGATCTAATATTAGCAGAGAACAGGGAAGAATTACAAATTAGGAAGAGGTGCAGGACATAAGTATTTTGGAAGGGTTACAAGGGCAGGGGTACAAACTCTGGGAGGAGGAGAAGAACCCATTATGAAGAAAATGCATAAATATTGAGAGTGTGGTAGAATCTCTGCAAATGGGGTGAATGAAAATAGAACTAAATTTAGGCTAGGCAGGAAAATGGAAAGAAAAATTAACACGACTCGATGACATTTAGATAACCCTTCTTTTGTTTAGTATTGGCCCCAAAGTTTTACTGATCAGCCTGTGATAGTTAGTAGATGTTTAATATCTTATAATATATTTAATACTGTTTGAAGTGACAACTGATTTTTGCCATTTCATAATCTGATGTGCTGTGTGTATTCTAAGATGCCAGGACCTTAAGCAAAATTATGTCATCCTTGCTTAAATGATATCACCGCTCGCCCAAGATTCTGCCAGCTGGTCTGAGAAATTCTGAGGGTTTTTCTGTGAAACTGTCAAAAAAAGAGGCAATAAAATAACATTTATACATAAGAAGTTGCATTTCCTGCAGTTTATTTGTAATGCAAAAGGCTTGGTTGTCCTTGTACTGTGTTAGAAAAAGGGTTTAAATTTTTTTTTATTCTTTTTTTTTTTATCACCCTCCGCGGACTCCATGGGGCTGTGACCCCCTCCCTCAGAGGGGGTACATACTCCGGCCCAACCCCCAGCTAGCCTGCCACCCTGAGGTTCCCCCTCTGCAGTAGGGTCAGGTGGAGGGGCACCAGCTGTCCCCCACCACTTGATATGGCAAATCTGGTAGCGGGAGGCAGACTTTGCTGGAGCGGTCGGGCCATCACGGGTCCACAGAGCCTCTGCCTTTTTCCATTTTCTTCCTCCGATGTAAGCATGTTGGCTTCTAAGCCTCCCGATCCATTCTGCCCTCCAGCCACTGCTTGAGGGCAGTCAGCAGGCAGGACGACTATCCCCCTTCCCTGGAGAGAGGAGAGCAGTCCTCCAGATGCTCAGTCCTCTCTAACCTCTGCCAACCCCCAGCGGCCCCTGCTCATTCCCGAACCTGGGTCGCCAGCATGGTGCGAGGTGTGGCATCCAGCGCCTGATCCCTCAGCACCATCGGGCCGGCCTTAAATGGTTTAATTTTTAAAATATATATGCATTTGATCTTTAAAGTTTGGCTTTCTTTAAAATATGTATAACTAAATAAAATGTTTATCTAAATAAAGTAATATTTATTTGCAGAATAATCTTCTACATGAACAAAAGGTGCTCCAGAGCACACAGTAAAAGAGAAATGCGAACATCCAAGCAGGCACTAAAACAGAGATCAAGCATAATCATTTTGGTTTTATATTGTGTTTTATAGTGAGAGTTGTAAGTTTTTAATTTTTTTATGATCAAAACCCTGATCTAAATTTCATAACCCTGAGAAGTATGGGGCATTAAACCATGCCAGGTTGCTAGTACAGATCAGCTGGGAGACCATCTCCTTCAGGAGCTTGGGAAGCTGGCAGTGATACATTTGATGAGCTATGAGAACCAAATAAGTGTGTATATGTGTGTGTGTGTGGGGGGGGGGGGATAGCACCAGATTGTCAGCCTTAAGGAGCAGTTGGAAACTTCAGGGGCAAGAGGAAGCCATGGATGGATGGACAGGCTTATTGTCTGCAAGGAGAGAATAAAGGCAGTAAGAGGTATACTATCCTCACTGAGAATTCCAGGCAATACATCGGAGACCGGAAGAAAGGATGGGTTATAGGAAAATGAAAATCTCTGAGGGTGTGGGTTCCAACTGGTCTGTGTCCTGGATGGAGGGCTGATGGGGAGATACAGCAGTGAGGCAGCTGCTGTTCTGGTGGCCTCTAGCGGTGGCTGGGGGTCACAGAACCCATGGCTGCAGCACAGAGAAGAGCTGCGGTGGACGACCTATGAGTGTGTGCGGAAACGCGCACACTACGTGGTCAGGTCATGCCTTCCCTGTTGGGTACTGTTTATTAAATCTCAGCAGTAAATGAATGGGCCAGGAAATGGCAGTTGAGATTCAACACCAAAAAGTGTAAGGTAATGCACCTGGGTAAGAGGAACCCAGAAAATAGATATGCCTTGGAAGAGCAGCAATTGGAGGAGACAAAGCTGGAATGGGATATAGGAGTTATGATACCAGAAGATTTAAAAGTAAGAAAGCATGCAAAAAAACAGCGCTAAAAGCAAGCAGCATCCCTGGATGCATAGGTAGGGGTATTACCAGCAGAAAGCGTGAGGTAATCATCCCACTCTATAGGTCCTTGGTGAGGCCACAGTTGGAGTACTGTGTGCAGTTTTGGAGGCTTCACCTAAAAAAGGACATAGACCATCTGGAATCTGTGCAGAGGAGAGCCACCAAGGTTGTGCAGGGTCCAGACCATGAACCTTACAAAAATAGACTCAACCAGTTGAATCTATTCTCCCTAGAGCAGAGGAGCAACAGAGGGGACATGATAGAAACATTTAAATATGTTAAAGTGATAAATGCAGTACAAACTGGAAACCTCTTCATGAAAATAGGACTGCGCGTACAAAGGGGCACAACTTACACCTGGTAGGTGGTAAGTTCAGAATGAATGTTAGAAAGTACTTTTTCACAGAGAGGGTTGTGGAAACATGGAACAGCTTGCCACCTGAGGTGTGGCAGCTAAAACAGGGAATTCAAATGGGCATTGGACAGTCAGTGTAGTCACTCCTGAAAGGGCAGTAGATAAGGGGGTGTCATCTCGGGCAGACTAGATGGACCACACGATCGCCTTCTGCCAGCAAATTCTTATGTTTTTATGTTCTTGAAGCCCACTGACAGTGTGGAGTAACACAGAATTTGTTTTTGTTTCCTTATCAGACTTACCATAATTTATTTTTCTGTTAGTTCAAACATTGTCACTGGGAGCCAAAATATTGTCACTGGAAGCCACACTAGAGTATATTCCACAATCGAGATTTGGATTGAATTCAGTTATTGTCTGGTAGTTAAATTGGATGGTGTTGTTTCCAGGTACATATTTCTTTTAGGCATTGTACATCTATTCAGAGATATTGTCCAGGAATTCATAACCCTTTGTGGGAGCTGCCATTGCAGAAGTTATGATTGGCAAAAAAAAAAATGAACAAATGCAGAATATTAGAGTCTGGTGCTGCCACACTTCTCCAAGGCTGAGCTGTGATTTTATTTATCTTTTAAGGAATGTATAAATTAACCTTGGTATTGTTGTGTGCGATGTGGCTCGGAAAGATTAGGACCAAGGATTCAAAGCCAACTGCCTCAGAATGAGGAGGATCTAGGGTTCTATGATGACATCACAGCTTTGGAGTGTGTTGTTCCTTAGTAGGTGAGCAAGTGTAACTCATAAATGAATGCCCAGTGATTATGTTGGAACTAACAAAAAAAAGAAATGACAATAAGTCTGATTAAAATTTCTTCTTTCCAGGTGTGATCCGGGATAAAGTTAAGCACAGCTAGGTTAAGTGACTTGCTCATAGTCATGTGTGCAAGTTGTAGTTGTGGAATTGAAGCCAAAGTTTCCCTGATCTCCAACCAATAGTAGATACAGTACCTCTGTTTACATGGAAGCAGATTAATAGTGTGTCATATTTTGCATCAAGTACCATGGCGCAGTTTCAACTTCTAGTGTTCATTTAGAGGAAGACAGTGCAGATGGCACAGCTTTTCCAAGCTGCTACAGAAATGCCCAATTAGGGCTTTGGGGCAGTAATTAAATGTTTTTTTTTAATTACCTTAGTGACCCACAACTTCCGAATTCTATTGCTGGCAGCCACCATCTCGGAAGCAGCCACAAGCTTCCCTTGCTCTTTTTATGCTAATATGTCCTGCCACCGAATGGCCGAGATTGGAAGGACATATTAGCATAAAGTGAGCTAGGGAAGCATGCGGCTGCTCCAGAGATGGTGACTGCCAGCAAAAGAAAGCGGAAGTTGCAGGTCACTGTTTAAACCATTAGAAAAGCATTTAACTTTTAAAAAAGTGTTCTTAATGTCCAGAAGCCCTAATCAGGTGTTTCTGAAGCAGCTGGGAAAAGCTGTGCCCTTTCCACTGTTTTCCTTTAAACAGAAACTACCTGTGTGCAAAGCAAAGAGATTTATGTTTGCTAAGCAGATGGAACTTCATATCTTGCATCACTGCAACAATGCAACTTTGACAGTTGCCTCAACACAGTGATACAACTTTGTATTCTACAGCATGCAGTTCCGCAAAATACAGACTTGTGTAAAGCAAGTTATGCAAATAATTATGGTGCCCCCATCCTAAAGTTCATTCGTGACTTGTAACTAAGCAGGGTAAAACCACTTTATAATAGAGTTGAATGCTTTGTTGTTGGCACCCCATCCAGGGACCAGCCCTGCGGAGTGTTCGTGGTTGGCCCTCAGTCAATGCAAGATTGCAGTATCCAATGTACTGCATAACCTTCAAATGTGCAAAACTCTCTACATGCTCTAGCCTCATGGAAATACTCAATATATGAGGCTCCTGCGTTCCACCACTAGCCCATTACTTGAAATCCCTAGGGGTATGGTCAGTGCCTGGTACAAGATCCTTCTCATCCATAACCTGTTCTCTATGAAACTCACCACCCTGTGATATTCTAAACTGCCCCACTCTTGCACAGTTCAAAAAAAGACTCAAAGCCTTCTCATGTGGGGTGAACCACTGTAAATGCAAACGGTGAGATGGTGCATTTGTTTGCCAAGTTCTGTAATTTCTCGAGGTTGACTACTGTCTTCCTGATGGAAGCTTGTATTTCTCCAACTGCCTTTTTCCATGAACAATGCATTGCTATAACTGTGATCCTCTAACTTGTTACTGAATGTTTCATTATGCTCTGGTTGTACTAATCCTTCGTATCTTGTATGTATGATTACTCCACTGCAATTTTTTTTCGCATAATGGTTATTTTCTTGTATCACTGTTGTGCTCTATAAATATTGTGAAATTTCCACTCAAGGTATGTAACTTATTCCAGGTTTTCCCTGAAAAAGGGACTTGCATGTCTTATTGTGTCTATACAGTTATCAAAATTCAAGTAAATAAATCTACAGTGGACACCAGTGTGGAATTTGCATCAAATAAATGAGATAACTAATGCATAATGCATAATGCATTGAGGCATGGGAAGAATGACCACAACAGCAAAAGATGCAAACTTACTGGAAAAAAAATTACTTTAGTCAGAAATGGCAGAACGTGATACAAACATTCTGAGAAACATAACATTTTTCTCCTTCAACAAAGCTGTTTGAGAAACAGTTTGGAGTTCATATGATGTTAGGGAGGAGGGAGTGACATTAAAATAAAAGACATCTCCAAACTTGCATTGTGCACCAAGTTAGAGACGAGGACCGCCACCAAATTTAACTAACAAAATGTTGTCTTATTCTTATCTAATCCCCATAATTTGTCAGTGACAGGATACAAGCAGTTCAACTGTAGGCAGCTGGCAAACACCCAGAACTCAGAGAAAGACTGAAGTTACACATACAACAGAAGCCAATTTAAGTGTAATGGACACAATCTGAATTTAGAGAAACAAGTGCTTATGTTCAAGCATATATGTCAGTGCTGCCAGTTATAAATATTTAAAAAAAGTTATTGTGAAATAGAATCTTCTGAGTAGCTCATAGGAGCGAGCACCTTTCCTTTCAGAAGCTGACTTTGAAAGGGACACTCTCACCCCCCCCCCCCCAACTGTCCCTAGTTTAAAATACAGATTTTGTGTTTGTTCACATTCTGTAGAATGTGCTGGTGCATCTGTAGTTTGATTCTTATCCATTTTTTCTTTTTAAATGTGAAAAACAGACTGCCCACCACACTGGTGCTACCATACCAAATGTGCTTGTTTCCAGTCCTTAATTAACTCTCACTGCATCTTTCCTGGACTTCGGAACACACCGACACAGTCTAACCACTCAAGATGCAGCAGGAAGCAAGAAGGTTGTTGCATCATGAGTGACTGCTTTGTTTGGGGGTGTTCCTAATGTTCAGAAAGTATGCAATAAAAGTGGATCAGTGATTTGAAACAAAACATGATTGAGTATAATTACACCATTAGCATGCATTTCAGTTCTACTGTGAAAGCAGGCAGGTTAAACAACTAGCAGCACCAATGAATTTTTGAGAAGGTAAGCAACCATAAAATGTGGGTTTTCAACTAGAAATATTACGATGCAAAAAGGGTTGATAGTGTCCCTTGAACTATATTGTTCCTGCAGCATCATGTAGGAAACCCCACAGAATGGATGGTCCAGGATGATGTCATATTTTGAAGTTAGCCTCTCCCTTGTGAGGATGACATTATTATTAACACAGAAACAAGTTTTAAATTGTTCAGATATGCTAGAGTCTTTATGTGATTCTCCGTAGTTTCGTAATCATGGGAAGTATTAAGTTGACTGATCAGTTTACTATCACTGTTTGGCCCTGAATGGTTGAATGGGACATTTAAGCTTGCCACTACAGGGCAAGCCACATTATTCCAGAGGCCCAGCAAGAAAGAAACAAGAAAAGGGAGGGAGGGAGGGAGGGAAGGGAAGGAGACAGGGAAAGGGAGGGCTTGTGACATCACCGGCGTGTCATTTGACTAGGGATGGGGCTCGCTGGCCATTGGCCAGGGAGAGCCAGATGGGGTCCTGATTGGGGTCCTAAGGGCTTCTTAAGGGCCTGCAGCCTGTTGGAGCCCTCTTTCTTGCTGTGCTAAATCCCACCCACCCTCCCTACAAGAAAGGGTGGGAACTTGATATAGGTACAGGGTGAGGGAGGCATCAAAGGAAAGATGATGGCCTCCAGGGGAGCCGACATGAGCCAGGTGTGCTGCAGATGAGTGGCTGGGGCCGGGAGGCGGGAGGCTAGTGGGCCTTGCTGGCGGACAAAGAGACTGAGGAGATGAAAGAAAGGGGAGGGAAGGGTGGGAGCAAGGGAAAATGGGAGTGGGCACCACGGGCTGGGGACAAAGGAACCCAGGCATGGGAGTAACAGGGGGGGAGGAATATAGAGCTAGGGGCGGATCACTGTGTCCACATCTAGTGGGGAGGGGGAAGGTCCAGGTAAGTGTGGTGACCCAGTTAAGGTGATGGGGGGGGGGAGCAGATCACAGTGTCCAGACCCCCAGAAGCAACCTCAAGCGATGAAGAGAACAGGAAGGAAGAACCATAAGATGGAAGACAGGACTGTTCAAACACCATGAAGTCTTGCTATATTATGACATATAGCAGTTAGCCACAGCACTTGAACTGCCCCGGAGAGGAAGGAGTTAACTCTAGGCTGACTGGAGTTCCAAGCGCGAGCGCCTTGCTGAAAGCTCTATCTGGCTAGTTTCAAATTGAAACTGTCAGATTCTTTACTCCGCTTCACTGAACAGTCGCTCGAGATCTCTCCTTCAGCTCGGTTCATTTCTCGGTTCAAATGAGGTTTTCGGTTCATTTTAACCGCAAAAGTAATTATTTTACCGCATTTCGTTCAAAGCTCTATCTGGTAAACCGTAAGTACAGGATTTTAAAGTCTGTGTGGAAATTCATTATCAGTTCGTTTTGAACGATCAGTTTCTAAAAATACTAATTTTAAACAATAATTTGGGCTTTTAGAAGTGCGGTTCCGGTTCTTATCGGTTCTAAAAACCTAACTTTTAAATTGGGTTTCAAATACCACGTGACGGTTAGGAACTGATAAGGGTGTCTTGCCTAGCACTGCCATAAAAAGAACAAGTTTTTGGATAGGCTGGCATTATGTCATGAGAAACCCAAAAAAACCGGGCCCACTGGGTTTCAACACTGTGATGTTTGTGGGGAAGCCTTTGCCAAGGCTGACCCACACACCACATGTGTTTATTGTCTGGGGGCTGACCACCTCCTGTCAGACTGCCAGGTGTGTAAGAATTTCCCTGCAGCCACCCTGGAGAAAAGATTGGGCCGGCTCAGGGAACGAGAGGCCAAAAAGTCCGCTGACTCGGATGGCCAGCCCGGTCCAGCACCCACTGGACCAGAGGGAGTGCCCTCTGACCAGGGCGAGACTTCCTTGGGCAAAAGGAAGGCTGGTTCTGAGGAATCGGTCCCAGTAAAAAAATCTAAGAAATCAGCAGGTCTGGAGTGCAAGATTGCCTCTCCAACTGCTGCAGAGATAACTAAAGCCATACAGATTGTCCAGTCACTGTCTCAGGACGGCCAGACCACCAACAGCTGGCAAAAGTTGGTTCGTTCGGTTCCAGTGGTTCAAGAGTATGATGTTGAGGAATTTTATGAACCACAGGAGGGGAGGAAGATTTTGATCATTATTGTATGTGGCTGGGAGGGTCTGGACGTGCCCATTGAACCGGACATTTCTCCAGACAGACCATTAGAATCTCCCCTATGCTGTCTGAGTCCCTTCTCATTTTATGTTTTACAAAAGGTTGCAGAAACCCTCCAGCTTCCCTTGGAAGAGGCTGTGAATGAGCAAGAGGAGCCTGATTATGTTGAGATGATGGATATCCCAGAGTCTAGGAGGTTGTCTGTTCCTTTGCATAAGTCATTTAGGAAGCAAACGAAAATTTAAAAATCCTCATTCTGTCCCTCCTGTAGATAAAAAATGGACAGAAGGTATACTTTATCAGGCCCTGATACAGACTTCCTCACTGAGCAGTGTAGTCATGTAGGTGTGGTACAAGCTGCAGCCTGTGACAAGGCTAATATCCCCTGGCCTCACATCCTCCTGATAAGGATTCCAGGAAGATTGATGCCATGGCGAAAACAGTATATGGCAGCTTCTTTGGGACTCAGGCAGGCAAATTATATGGCTTATGTGGCTAGATATCAGAAATCTAGATGGGATACAGTGTTGCAGTTAGCCAAGCAGGCCCATGGCCAGCTGGCTCGTGATTGGAACAGGTGGCTGCTGATGGCATTGAAGCCTCTAAAGTTCAATTTCATACTGCTGTAGATGTTAATGATGTTTCCTCTAGGGTCATGGCCACTTCTGTAGCTTTCCGTGGGTTGGCATGGCTCAGGTGCACTAATCTGTCACAGGATACTTAGTCAAAGGCTATGGATTTTCCTGTGGTGGGAAATTCTCTGTTTGGAGAGCAAGCGGAAAATTATATGAAAAGATGGATGAATACAGAACTACCTACAAAGTGCCCAGGCCAAGGAGCGGCATGCCACTCCACAGAGGCACACTCCCAGTGGTAAGGGCGGGCCTTTCCACAGGCCTTTTATCAATCCCAAGCCTCCTCTGCTTTTGCACAGAGGGTTTTTCAGAGGCAGAGGAGCAGGGCGGCAGGCTGGCCCCCACCCCTCAGCCTAAGGCTACTGCAAGCAGGCACCCTGATGGGATGCCCAGGGCCGATTCTCCTGTACCAGTTGGAGGCAGGTTGGCTTATTTCAGCCAGAACTGGGTGTCCTAACTTCGGACAAATGGGTTCTGGGGTAGTAAGCGGGTCTGGTTCTCAGCTTCAAACAGTTTCCAAGATGAGAACCAGACATTTTCCACCTGCAAGCCCTTTAGAGGCCCTTGTTTTGGAAGCAGAGTCTCTTCCTCCTAGACTGCAAAGCAGTGGAAGGGTTCCTCCTTGTCATCAGGGCAGGGCTGTACTCAGATACTTCCTTACCCAAAAGAACAGGAGAATGGCAGCCCATTCTAGACTTAAGGTACCTGAACAAGCATCTTTGAAACCAAAGTTCAAAATGTTAACTCTGGCAATGATTTTGCCCTCCCTCAGGCCAGGGGACTGGCTAGCCTCCCTGGACCTCAAGAGATGCCTATTTTTCATGTCCTGATCAGGCCTTCTCATGAAAATACCTCAGGTTGAACTGCCCTCAGGTCACTACCAGTTCAAACAATGCCCTTGGTCTTACCTCTGCTCAAGGCTATTCACAAAATGTCTAGCTGTGGTAGTGGCTCACTTAAGAAGGCAAGGGGTTGCTGTGTTTCCCTACCTGGACGACTGGCTCATTGTGGGTCAGTCCCCAGATCAGGTAAAATCCCACTTGCAAGTCACCCAGCAGCTTCTCACTTCCCTGGGATTCCTGCTGAATTTACCAAAGTCAGTTCTAGAACCAGTTCAGGTACTAACTTTCATAGGTGCGGAATTGGACACAAAGTTGGCCAGGGCATTTCTCCCCTCGGAAAGGGTAGAGAAGCTGATTGCCGTGGCATCCTCTTTCACCCTGCGGGTCTCTCGACCAGCAAGGCACTTTCTGCAACTTCTAGGGCACATGGCTGCCTCCACAGCTGTAGTGCAAGGAGCAAGATTCCAGATGAGAGACATTCAGTTTCATTTGAGGGCCTATTGGTCCCAAAGGAGGGACCCCCTTACCAAATTGGTCCCAGTGACCCAAACTCTGATTCTAGCTCTTCAGTGGTGGCAGGATCAGAGCAATCTAAGACTAGGGGTCCCCTTCATTCCCATTTCTCATTCCCTCACCACGGATGCCTCCTTGCTGGGGTGGGGAGCACACTTGGGCGACCTTTCCACTCAGGAGTGTGGTCCCCCAGGAATCTCTGCTCCACATCAACCTGTTGGAACTCAGAGCTGTCTTTTTAGCTCTTCAGGTTTTCTCAGCATCTGTCCAGAACAAAGTAGTTCAGGTCAGGACAGACAATACCACAACAATGTGGTACATCAACAAGCAGGGGGGCACTCGGTCATCAGCCTTGTGCACTGAAGCAATGAAGTTGTGGTCTCTGGCTTACTCCCTGAACACCTCCCTAGTAGCAGTTCACCTTCCAGGGAAGGACAATGCCCCAGTGGATGCCTCAGCAGGATTTCTCAGGTCATCATGAATGGTCTTTGAATCCCCTAGTGCTGGGGTCAGTTTTTGCCAGATGGGGCACTCCTCAGATCTTTCGCACCCAGACAACCACCAACTTCCTCTGTTCTGTTGCAGGCCTCAGTAATGGGCCAGTCCCCTGGACGCCTTTTTGTTGGATTGGGAAGGGAAGTTCCTGTATGCCTTTCCCCCCTTTCCCCTTCTCTTCAGGGTGTTAGTAAAAATCAGATCCCAGCCCTGCAAAGTGATTCTGATTGCACCAGACTGGGCCAGGCAACCCTGGTACCCACTGCTTCTGTCCCTGTCAGTCCACCCTCCCCTGGGCCTTCCCAGGGTCCACAGCCTGCTGACTTGTGCCCAGGGGAGAGTTTGGTATCCGGACCTCAAATCCCTCCACCTCAAGGCTTGGCTCTTGAGGAGTTAGAATTTGCTGAATTACACCTTTTTCAAGGTGTCCTTGATATTTTAAAGGCCTCTAGGAAGCCTTCCACTAGGGCCACTTATAATTCCAAATGGAAGAGGTTCTCCATCTGGTGTTCTGGGAAGCAAATTGTCCCAGAATCTGCTGATTTGCCCATTTTGCTGGACTACTTGGTCCATCTTAATTCCTTAGGCCTCAGGCCAGCTACTTTAAAGGTTCATCTGGCAGCTGTCTCTGCTTTTATATCAGCAAGAAAGCCTGCCTTCTTTCTTCTCACCCTGTGTTTCCAATTTTTTAAGGTTACTTCTCACTAACCCTCCTTTTGGGACCCAGCCCTGCCTGGGACCTTAATGTTTGCATTGCTCAGTTAATGCAACCCCTCTTTGAATCTCTGTCTTCAGCAGACCTTAAGTTCCTAACTTGGAAAACTGTTTTCCTAGTGGCCATCCGTCTGCCAGGCATAGAAGTGAGTTACAAGCCCTGTCAGTGGAAAAGGATTTTATTTCTTTTCACAGAGATAAGGTAGTCCTCAGGACTAACAGAAAGTTTTACCTAAAGTGGTTTCAGATTTCCATCTTAACCAATCCATCTCCTTCCAGTATTTTTCACTGAGCATTCTTCCTCGGGTGAGAGGAGATTGCACAGTTTGGACGCTAAAGAGCTTTAAGCCATTATTTGGAACGCACCATGGGTCACAGGTTCGAATCCTCCAACTTTCCCTTACCTATGGCTAGGTTGGCAAAGGAAACCTGCCACTAAGAGGACAATTGCCAGGTGGATTGTCTCTTGTATCCAATTTTGCTACCAAAAACTAGGTAGAGAACCCCTCAGGACTGAGGCCCATTCCACCAGGGTACAGCTGCATCTCTAGCGGCTGCTGGAGATATTCCCATTCTGGAAATCTGTCAAGCTGCTACCTGGAAAACAGTTCGCACCTTTGCAAGCTTTACTCCCTGGATGTCCAGTCAGGAGAGATGCTCAGTTTAGCACAGCCGTGCTTCAGAGCCTATTTCCTAAGTAGGTTCTGGCCCTCCTCCATGGAGGTACTGCTGTGTAATCTGCTATATGTCATAATATAGCAAGACTTCATGGTGTTTGAAGAAAAATTACTCACCTTAGTAATTGCTTTTCTTCTCATGGAATCTTGCTATATTATAACCACCCCAACCTGCCTCTCAGAACTTCTACTTGGGTAAGGGTTGGCAAATTTAAGTGCAAACACTGTGTCATGCCATTATAGCTCTTTTTCCTTTTTCTCTTTTCTTTAGGATTAGGAAAACTAGGTATTTCTGTTTTACTTGTAGGTTTGGCCCCCCTCCTGGACTTGAGTCTTTGGGGAGGGGCCTATAATACTTGTCAGGGTGATGTTGTTGTTGTTGTTTCTGTTATTGTTATTTCTACTAGTAGGTAGCCATTTGGCTAGTGTAGAGTTTTCCACACAGACTTTTGCTTAGTGTTGGCTCCGTAAAGATCTGACAGTTTCAATTTGAAACTAGCCAGATAGAGCTTTCAGCAAGGCGCTTGCGCTTGGAACTCCAGTCAGCCTGGAGTTAACTCCTTCCTCTCCGGGGCAGTTCAAGTGCTGTGGCTAACTGCTATATGTCATAATACAGCAAGACTCCATGAGAAGAAAAGCAATTACTAAGGTGAGTAATTTTTTCTTAGGTCCTATAAAATGATATTGGACTGATATGTCTAAATGTGAATAATGATTGTCTTGACAGAAAAATGAAATTGGGATGTAAATATATAATTGTGCCTTTAAAATAATTATTGCCAGCGAGCATCCAAAAGTGGCAAAGTAGTAGCTTGAGTTATTTCTGGGTGGGGATCCGGGGACAATGTTTTTTAAAACTTATTTGGGATTCACAGATCTCCTTTATTACACTCACTGTGTTCTCCCTCAAACCTCTCTGGAGGGCCCAGACTCTGACTCCAGAACCCTTGTGCCATTTAAACCTACCTCCCCAAAACCCAAAAGATTACTCCCTCCAGTGAGGTCCTTTCTGCTCCTGTTCACAGAAAAAATAAAATCCAGTGGGTAGTGAAAGAAGATGCTTGGAGGGCAGATGTCTCATATGGTCCTAATGGAGGCAGAGTTGAGTTTGGGGGATATTCTGTGGATAAGTCTTACCAATATTTCTGTATTGTCCCTGCCCACTCTCCTTAAGAACTGAGCCCAAATATCTTCCCCCCCACCCCCAAGCATGCTCCAGTGAGTGCTTCCACCTGAAAGAGAAGAGCATATCCTGCAGCAGTGTTCTGGGCTTGTGATGCAAACCTTAATTACCAGTATAGCAAGCAGTTCTGTAGTCACTGAGCTATCATGTTGGTTCAAACAACATGAAGTCTTGCTGTATTCTGACTAATGCAGTTAGCCCCTGCCTTTAAACTGCCCCGGAGAACAAAGGGTTAAACTTTCTATGCAGAGCATAGAATGCTGAGCTCGAGCTCGAGCTCGGTTGGTGTCTCTGTCTGTTTCCCTTTGAAATCTAACCATCAGATTCTTTACTCCGCCTCACTGAACAGTCGCTCCGATTTCTCCTGCAACTCGGTTAGAAAGTGGGATTGAAGTGTCGGTTTACTGTCGATTTTTAACCAAAATTTATTTTCCGCATAGTCGGTTCAGTCTCTGTCTGTGGTACCGTGAGTACTAGATAGGTTTTGTACTTTTTTTTCTGTATGGAACTTGTAAAGTGTGGATCATTTCGGCTGAACCGATCAGTTGTTGAATTTGGTATTTTACTTTAGTGTGTGGTTACCGGTCCTTATCGGTTTTAAAAAAAAAAAACGTGTTTGGTACGTTTTTTTCCAATACCCGTGACACGGTTAGGAACCGATAAGGGAATCTTGCCTGGCGGTTGCCAAAAAAAGGGTAAGTTGGTTAGGTTGGCCATGTCTGAGAAACCCAAGAAAAAAAACGGGCCCACTGGGTTTCAACACTGCAGTGAATGTGGGGAGGTCTTGCTAAGGCCGATCCCCACACCCCTGTGTTTATTGTCTGGGGTTGGAACACCTCGATTCAGACTGCCAAATTTGTAAAACTTTCCCAAATCTACCCTTGAGAGAGATTAGGTAGACTGGGGAAAGGAGGCCGAGAAGTCCTGACCTGGATGGCCAGCGGTTCAGTTCCGACCAAACCAGAAGGAGTGCCGTCTGACCAGGAAGATGCCGGGCAAAAGGAGGCGATCCAGGGTTGGTTCCGTAAAAAGCATAAAGAGAAATAGTCCGGTTCGGATCCAGAAGCCCATGTTCCGACCACCTAGGAAATAGCCAGAGTGATTCGGATTGTGGAATCGCTTCGCCCGGTTCCAACTGATCCGGCACCTTTTGGCATGGGCTCGGTTCGGTCGGTTCCCCCGGTTCACGATTATACCCCTGAAGAATTTTTATGAACCGGAGTTTGAAGAGGAGGGGGAGTTTGAGGATGATGATGGCTATGGTGAAAGTCTGGATGTACCTGTTGAACTGGACATCTCCCCAGACAGACCTTCAGGTGTATCCCCTCCTAGGCTTTCTGAGTCCGCTTCCCACTTTATGTTCTACAGAAAGGTGGCTGAGACCCTCCAGCTTCCTATGGAGGAGGCAATGGAGGATCAAGAGGAGCCTGATTTTGTGGAAATGATGGACATCCCAGAGTCCTTCACAAATCTTTTGGGAAGCAGACACAGAAAATCTTGAAGTCTCCCAGTTCTATACCTCCTGTTGATAGAAGAATGGACAAGAGGTATACACTTTCAGGCTCAGATATGGAGTTTTTATATCAGCAATGCAGCCATGTTGGGGTTGTGCAGGCTGCTGCCTGTGATAAGGCAAACATTCCCTTGGCTTCACACCCCCCAGACAAAGACTCCAGGAAGATTGATGCCATGGCAAAAAAACAGTACATGGCATCTTCCTTGGGACTCAGGCAGGTGAATTATATAGCTTATACAGCCAGGTACCAGAAGTTCAGGTGGGACACTGTACTGGCACTGGCTAAACAGGCCTCCCCAGCTAGCCAAGGAACTGGAGGAGGTGGCTGCAGATGGGATCGAGGCATCAAAAGTTCAGTTTCATGCTGCTGTGGACTCCAGTGATGTATCATCAAGAGTCATGGCTACATCTGTGGCTCTTTGGAGGATGGCTTGGCTCAGATGTACTAGCCTCTCGCAGGATACCGAGGCTAAGGCCATGGATTTTTCTGTAGTGGGTAATTCTCTGTTTGGGGAGCAGACAGAGAATTACATGAAGAAAATGTATGAGTACAGGACCACTTACAGGAGTGCTCAGGCCAAAGAAAGGCAGGCAACTCCTCAAAGGCAGCAGTCTAGGGGCAGGGGCAGGCCTTTTCATAGGCCTTTTACAAGCACAGACCTCTTCTCCCTTTTCACAGAGGGGTTCTTCAGAGGGAGAGGCAGAAGGGGAATGAGGCGGGGCTGCACCACTCCTCAGCCTAAGACCCTGCCAAGCAGACACCCTGATGGGTCTGCCGGGTCGACTCTTCTATTCCAGTAGGGGGCAGGCTGACTTACTTCGTCCAGGACTGGATGTCTATTACATCAGACAAGTGGGTCCTGGAAGTAGTAAGCTAGGGACTGGTTTTCAGCTTCAAAATATTTCCAAAGATGAGAGCCAGATCTTTTCCACCTGCACGTTTCTCAGAAACCCTTGCCCTAGAGGCAGAGGTTTAATCTCTGCTGGCTTTAAGAGCCATAGAGAGAATACCTACCCTACACTGGGGCAAATGTCTGTACTCCAGGTACTTCCTTACCCCAAAAAAGACAGGGGAGTGGCGACCCATCCTAGACCTAAGATACCTAAACAAACATCTTTTAAAACCAAAGTTCAAGATGGTAACTCTGGGAATAATCCTTCCTCTCTAATGCCAGGGGACTGGCTAGCCTCCCTGGACCTCAAAGATGCCTATTTTCACATTTCCATCAGGTGCTCCCACAGAAAGTACCTCAGGTTCAGAGTTGCCCTCAGGCCACTATCAGTTTAGAGCAATGCCCTTTAGCCTAACTTCAGCCCCAAGGGTCTTCACAAAGTGCCTGGCAGTAATAGTTGCCTTTCTAAGGAGGCAAAAGATTTCCATTTTTCCATACCTGGACGACTGGCTAATAGGGGGCCAGTCTCCAGACCATGTCAAGTCAGACCTGCAAGTGACCCAGCAAGTGCTCACTTCTCTAGGACTTCTCCTCAACCTTCCCAAGTCAGTTCTCGAGCCTGTCCAGCTTCTTACCTTTATAGGGGCAGAGCTAGATACGGTCAAAGCAAGAGCCTTTCTTCCCTGGTTCTTATAGAACTGGCGTCTTCCTTCGGCCTTCCGGTATCTCGACCAGCAAGGCATTTCCTCCAGCTCTTGGGCCACATGGCAGCTTCTACAGCAGTGGTCCAAGGGGCAAGTTTCTAGATGAGGGACCTTCAGTTCCATCTGAGGGCTTTTTGGTCTCAGAGGAAGGACTCCCTTACCAAACTGATCCCAGTAACTCGGACCTTGATCCAAGCCCTTCAATGGTGGCAGGATCAGGACAATTTAAGGCAAGGGGTCCAATTTGCCACTCAGTCTCATTCAGTGGTCCTTGCCATGGATGCTTCCCTTCTGGGCTGGGGAGCCCATCTGGGGGCCCTCACTGCTCAGGGACTGTGGTCCCCTCAGGAATCCCTTCTCCATATCAATCTCCTAGAACTCGGGGCAGTTTTTCTGGCCCTGCAAGCTTTCTCTCAGTCAGTACAGAACAAGGTGGTTCAGGTCAGAACAGACAACACCACCACCATGTGGTACATCAGCAAGCAGGGAGGCACTCGGTCTATGGCCTTGTGCACAGAAGCCATTAAGTTGTGGTCCCTGGCTTATTCCCTGCAGACCTCTCTGATTGCAGTCCACCTTCCAGGGAAGGACAATGTGCTAGCAGATGCACTGAGCAGGATCTCACAGGGCCATCACGAATGGTCCCTGGACCCTCTGGTATTGAAGGTGATTTTTTCAAGGCAGGGCACTTCAGAGATAGATCTTTTTGCAGACCTGGACAATCACCAACTTCCTCTCTTTTGTTGCAGACCCCCAGTCTTGGGCTCAGTCCCCCTGGATGCACTGGTTCTGAACTGGGATGGGAAATTTCTGTATGCCTTCCCTCCCTTCCCCCTTCTGTTCAAAGTTTTAGTCAAGATAAGGTCACAACCTTGCAAAGTGATTCTGATTGCTCCAGACTGGGCCAGACAGCCCTAGTACCCCCTGTTGCTGTCCCTAGCAGTCCATCTTCCCCTGTCTCTTCCCAGGAATTACAACCTGTTAACCTCCTCTCATGGGAGGATTTGGTACCCCAATCTTCAGTCTCTCAATCTCAAGGCATGGCTCTTGAAGAGTTAGAATTTGCAGATTTGCATCTTTCCCAAGGGGTTCTGGATATTCTCAAAGCTTCTCGAAAGCCCTCCACCAGAAAGACTTATAACTCCAAATGGAAGAGATTCAGCATTTGGTGTTCTAAGAAGCATATTTCTCCAGATACTGCTGAATTGCCTACAGTTCTGGACTATATGGTCCATCTTAATGGCCTAGGCCTCTGACCAGCTACTCTCAAGGTACAATTGTCAGCTGTTTCTGCTTTTCTGTCAGTGGGGAAGTCTTCCTCACTATCACCTCATCCTGTATTCTGTAAATTTTTTAAGGGATTGCTTCATACCAATCCTCCCTTTAGAGACCCTGCCCCTGCCTGGGATTTAAATGTTTGCATTGCTCAACTTATGCAACCCCCTTTTGAGCCTATGTCCTCAGCAGAGCTTAAGTACTTGACTTGGAAAACTGTGTTTTTGGTAGCCATTATCTCTGCCAGACATATCAGTGAATTGCAAGCCCTGCCAGTGGAACCTGATTTTATCTCCTTTCACAGAGATAAAGTGGTCCTTAGAACCAATAGAAGGTTCTTGTCCAAAGTGGTTTCAGATCTCCACTTGAATCAGTCTATGTCTCTTCCTGTTTTCTTCACTGATCATTCTTCCTCAGGAAAGAGGAGGCTACACAGTTTAGATGTTAAAAGAGCCCTTAGCTACTACATAGAGTGTACCAAGGGTCACAGGTTTGAGTCCCTCCAGTTGTTCCTTAGTTATGGAGAAGTGGGAAAGGGCAAACCTGCCACCAAGAGAACTGTTGCCAGGTGGATTGTGTCTTGTATACAATTCTGCTATGAGAAACTGGGAAAATTCCACCCTCAGGCATGAGGGCTCACTCTACAAGAGGTACAGCTGCTTCCCTGGCTGCTTCCAGGGATATTCCTCTCTTACAAATCTGTCAAGCAGCCACCTGGAAAACTGTCCATACCTTTACCAAGCATTACTCTCTGGATATCCAGGCTAGGAGTGATGCTTAGTTTGGCACAGCAGTACTTCAGAGCCTATTCCCAAAGTAGGTTCTGTCCCTCCTCCATGGAGGTACTGCTTGGTAGTCTGCATTAGTCAGAATACAGCAAGACTTCATGTTGTTTGAAGAAAAAAATACTCACCTTAGTAATTATGTTTCTTCTATTGGAGTCTTGCTGTATTCTGACCTTCCCCCTGCCTCCCCTCTCAGAACTTGTTTTTTGGGAAGTGGGTGGGCAGGCGTAGTGTTGCACCTCAGGGGTGCTCCTTTACACCCCTGCTTTTTTGTTTGGGTGTTATCCTGTTGTTATTCTTATTTGAATTGTTTTTTTTGTTTTGAGTTTCCTGACTTGAGTCTTCCTTTGGGAATCCAAAAATTTTTGTTGCCAGTTGACTAGTAAAATTTTACAATTTCCACATAGGATAGCTAATGAGTTTTTTGCTCGTAAAGATCTGACAGTTAGATTTCAAAGGGAAACAGACAGAGACACCAACCAAGCTCGAGCTCTGCATAGGAAGTTTAACCCTTTGTTCTCCGGGGCAGTTTAAAGGCTGGGGTTAACTGCATTAGTCAGAATACAGCAAGACTCCAATAGAAGAAACATAATTACTAAGGTGAGTAATTTTTTCATTCTGTATACAAGGCATAAGCAGGTAAGCCATGAAGTTTGTTTTGGGAATGTTAGGTGAGTAAGATACAGAGAAAGCCAGAAATACATGGAGAATGACCAGCACATAGCTTACAAATGGAGGAGACTGGTAAGTGGACCAAATCGGCAGAACGATAGCAGGGGATCGTTGATTTGCTGTGGGGTCTCTGGGGAGCAAACCTTGTCCTCAGGTACATCTGTGGAAAGTGATTTAAATTACCATTACACACTAATGTACAGTATAGTTTTTCATAAACAGTACTTCATAATGTAATGTTTATTATACCTTGCCAGTATTATGTAATAATACTGTTAATTTTTACAAGCTTTACTGATTGTATCTTTTGGAGGCAGGGAGAAAGATAAATGTAAAACACATATAATCCAAGAGAGAGCTGTGGTTATGCATTTTTTCCTCATGAGATTCTGAAAATAAGAATATTTGTGCTATGCTCACTTTAGCTGAATCTCTTCTTTTATGGAGTTCTGTCTAGTTTTTTTTTTGAGTATCTCTGAACTTACAGTACATGTAAGGCACAAGTGTAACTGTTCGTAATTGCTGCAAAATTCCAAATTCAAGGATCACGTATGGCAGGTACTTTTACTGGTTTATGGTGTGCCCAAATTAAGGAAAGTAATTGTTTTTGCTTTGTACGGTGCTCAGAAATATTGCAAAAATAGAACTCATAATGAACAAAGGCTCAAACTGATTATGGCATTACTAAATCTCTTTCAAGCTGCTGCAGAACAACAAAAATCAGAGGTTAGTCTCATAAATATGCAGTTTTATGTAAAACCCTCCAGCAGTCTCTTTGATTTTTGTTTTCTGCGTGCTTTACTGTAAATCAATAAGTAGTGGAGACTACATTTCTAAAGCAGCCTATTGTTAATGTGTTCATACAGTACCTGTCAACACTCCCATATTAGCACATGGGGGGGGGGCACCCCTCAATACCTTCTGATGCTTCTGTATGCATATGCAGCCAAAGCATGAGGAGATTTGGGGTTACTAGAGAGAAATGAGGTTCTCCAATCTGCTTCTATGTCACTTCAGTATTCTGCTAGTAAAAGCAGTCATAGAGTCGGTTACCCCTTATAGTGGAAAGCACGCATCAGAAGTTCTCTCGCCCTCATAGTGGTCACTGACTTCGAAGGTGGCTGAAACATACGGAAAACTCTCTTACAAAGGAGACAGACATGGCTGTATAGCCATCCTTAGAGCAAGGTAAAGAGCACTGGGTTTCTGATAGGGTAACCTTGATGCTACCTTGCTTAAATATAATCTTTCACTCCCTGCCAGCACAGTTTCTATACAGACTACAGCACTCCTAGTGCTCCCAGTGCCTTGGTTCAGCTTACTAGTGACATAAAAACTGCTATGGACAGCTGGCCCATCGGCACACCAATAGCACTACTGCTCGTGATACCAGTGATTAGGGTTCAAAAGTGGGACCTGGTTGTCCGAGGCCGGCCGGAGTGGGGCGGGATTGAGCCTCCTAAAGGACACTTTCCTTTTCTAGGTAGGGAGGGTCCCATAGGTCACCACCACACTGCCCTCTGGATACAGGGAACAGTCGGGCTCAATGTAACAGGGGCGGGCGAAGTCGTGCTGGCTGTGTGTCACATCACTTGGTGATGTACACATTTGCAGCCCTAGTCTGCGTTACTCCGGAAGGATGGGGAAACTTTACCAGAAAAAGCATTGCACTGACCAGGAGATGATGGACCCCTGGCACCAGCTTGATCCACAGCCTCCCACCCGAGTCAGGATCCCGATGCAACACAGAAAGCTCGAGAGTTTCCTGCCTCACTTCGTCCCCACCTGGGGGGTAAGCATCCTTGGTACTGGCAGGTAAGGAGGGATAGCTGAGTGACCTTGGGGGTCCTGAAAGAGTCCTGACAGAATCAAAGGCGGCATAAAAAAGTAATTGCACAAATAAAAAAAAAAATGCTATGGACAAAGTCTCATTCACTGGCTCCATATTCATAGATCTAGCCAAGGTCTTTGACCTTGTTGACCATGCTGTGCTCTGTTCCAAATTATAAAATGGTAAGGGGAAATCATACAGCCTAATTGGTGTTACCTGTGCATTAGTTCTGTTTAACGCACAGGTAAAAAATGCTGACAGCCTGGATGTAGCACAAAAAGAAAATCAATGTGCACTTTAGAACTTTCAGTTTTCTCAGAATTTTAACAGCCACCATTTTTTTTAGTCTGAACAGCTAGAGGACCTTACAGACGCACAGCCAGTGCCAAGCAAATTCCTGTGCTTAACGTAGTAAGTATGACAAAAGTAAACAACATTAATTATGCAAAGAAATGATTTAAACTGTTGTATAGTACAGTATGCACAATCTAATCTCATGTCGTCCCACCCTCGCCCCTCGGAGTCGCCACTCACTCAGTTACCCCGCCTCCATTTTCACTCCCTCACCCTAATGAATGATCTCCAAGCCACAGTCTTCCTTAATTAGACAAAAAAAAATCCACCTTTCATTTGAACATTTTTTTTCAACAGCTTGCTATGAAATAGCGCTTGCTTGCCGTGTCTGTCAGTCACGGTTGATGGCCACACAAAGAGCCTCATCTATTATGCAGGCAGGCGGGCCAGCCACAGCTGCTAGTTCTCTCTTTTACCATACATCTTAACGATGTTATTGGCACACAGATATATCCTAACCCTCGCTCTCTCACTTGTACAGCCTCAACAATAAACAAACCAAAACAGCACAGTCCTCACTTCTCTCAGTATAGTCCCAACCCACTCACTCCCTGCCCGATCGCTTTATCTCTCTTGGCTGTCTGTCTCTTATCCAGTCAAAATAAATCCCACAGTTTCTCACCCACATGACAGTATTAGAAGCAGTAACAAATGATTACAGAAGCTTGGGTTATTTGGTAGAGAAGATATATTTTTCACTGCTGCACTCAGTCCCTTGCTCCGCCTGCTCACTCTCTCTGTCTGCTTTCTCTCTACCTGCTCTTTCTCTCTCTTTCTCTTATCCATTCAAAAATCACCATTAGTCACTCATTCTGTGCACTCATTTTTTAACAGCCCCACAGACTCAAACAGAACAAGCATTTGTCAATGCCGAATGTTTGCTTGCTGGCATTAGCAGTGGAAGTGCAGGAGTTAGACAGAGAGGTATAGGAATGGCACTGAAGTATTGAACTCATGCCAGCTCCACCCTCACCCTGCAGAGATGGACAGGCATTGGGGTGTGCCTTTGGCTCGTCACCCATGATGGTCACGACATTTCACCTCACCCTACCCTTCAAACACTGACAAGTGTCGAGGTGTGCCTTGGGCTGTTTGGGCTTTACATTCACCTCATTCCATAAGGAAATTCACTGAAATGGGTGCAGTATAGGAGAATGGGGTGAACTCTGGGGCCAAAGGGGTCCAAGGCACACC
This sequence comes from Neoceratodus forsteri, assembly GCA_016271365.2. Lineage (NCBI taxonomy): Eukaryota > Metazoa > Chordata > Ceratodontiformes > Ceratodontidae > Neoceratodus > Neoceratodus forsteri. Next base: position 141,016,084 of record CM057453.1, read on the forward strand.
TCGATGCCTGTCACTGGCTGTGGGGTGGAATGGCATGAGCATTACTGTCAACAATCCCAGGTCACACCCCTGATGCCTGTCAGTCCCTACAGGGTAAGGCGTTATGGTCGAAAACCCTGACGCCCTGGGCGTTTCTTGGTATTTTTACTCCAGGTTTTCAACATGGGCGTTTTGAGACCCCACCGCATGAACAGTGACACTATCAGTTCATTAGGCAAAAGGTGATTTTGCACAGCGACTGCGCCATTTGGTGCCACAGATGTGAAAACGCATTTCGAACAGGATGTGAAAAATGACAGCTGTACTGTTCATGAGGAGGTGTAATAAATGGCATTGTTCAAAATCTGGAGTGAAAATATAAAAAAACTGGTGAAGTCACGAGCGTGCGTAGAAACTGCACAACATACGCCCGTAATGTAATTAGTTTGGGGATTTTTTACAGCAGAGTTTCAACACAGGCATTTTGGGACCTCCACTCATGAACAGTGTCACTGTGATTTTCTTAATCTGTCCCAAACACTGATTTCCTATAATGACTGTGCTATTTTGCACCAGAAGTATGAAACCAGATTTCGGCCAGGGTGTGAAAAATGACAGCTGTACTGTTCATAAGGAGGTGTGAAAAAATGTCAGTGTTGAAAATCTGGACTGAAAATATAAATTTGTGAACTTACGAGGGTGCGTGGAAATTGCGCAATGCATGCTCATAACAGAGTCATTTTATGGACTTTTGTTACCAAATTTTCAACATAGCCATTCTAACACCTCTGCTCATGAACAGTATCACTGTGATTTTCTTCATTTGTCCCGAACATTGATTTTGCACACCGACCGCGCCATTGTGCTCTACATGTGCGAAAACACATTTTGGGTGAGATGTGAAAAATGACAACTGTACTGTTCATAAGGAGGTGTGGTAAAATGGCAATGTTGAAAATCTGGAGTGAAAATGTTGCAAATTCTCAAAGTTATGAGCATGCGTAGGAACTGCACAATGCATGCTTGTAAAACAGTCATTTTTGGGAATTTTTCACCAAATTTACAACATAGGGTTTTTGAGGCATACATCATGAACTGTGACGCTGCTGTTTCGTTACTCGGTCCCGAAAGGTGGTTCCCTGCAGTGACTTCAAAATCACCTTTTGGGACAGAATAACAAAATGACAGTGACTGAGTTCATAAGGTGAGGTCCCAAGAACCCCATGATGACAATTTGGTGAAAAAATTCCCAAAAATGGCTGAGATATGCAACAAAGTTGAAAAAACCCATTTATGCCATTATATAGCTTACTGGCATTTCTTCAGCTTGCGGTTGGCTTTGAAGAGTGCAGACATGTTCCTGGCCACGAAGATCGTCGCGCTAGGCCTCAGAGGTAAGTATGGGGTGAGGTGGGGTCATGAGAGGGTGGGCGGGTTGAGGAGGGGCAGAGAGTCAGCAAGGACCGTTTTTTCTTATAGGTGTTTTTTTTTTTTATTTCTTACAAAGACGACACGGGACTTTTGCCACGCTGGGGTGGGCTTCCAGTGTGGCAGCTGGAAGTTTGTTTGGGGGGCAGTGGAGCCGATGGGGGATTGGGCACCCGCATCGGCCATATGGACTTTTGCCACGCTGGGGTAGGATCCTAGTGTGGCACCTGCAAGTCTGTTTGGGGGCAGTGGAGCCAATGGGGGATCGGGCACCCCCATCAGCTATACGGACTTTTGTCATGCTGGGGTGGGCTCCCAGCGTGGCACCTGGAAGTATTTTTTTTGGGGGGGGCAGTGAAGCTGATGGGGGATTGGGCACCCCTATCGGCCATACAGACTTTTGCCATGCTGGGGTGGGCTCCCAGCGTGGCACCTGGAAGTTTGTTTGGTGGGGGCAGTGGATCCGATGTGGGATTGGGCACCTGTGCTGCCATACAGTGTACGGGTGTGGGGGGAGCATATAAGCATGCTGGAGTGGGCTCCCAGTGTGCTACTTGGGTGTTTGTTTGGGGGAGGATCCAAGAAAAAAAGAACTCTCTATGACAGCAGTTCAGATGCAGTGCTGACATGTAGGCAGTTTGCGTTAATTGCCTGTCGACGGCAGTATGTAAATTGCTTACACGTTACCACCACTGATTGTAGCAGCCTTTTACTTTGAACTGTCTGCCACTGCATCTGAACTGCTGTCATAGACAGCTCGTACATTTATTGGTGCGGTGCGGCCGCGCCTGCAGAAAGGAGCAGGGCATTGGAAGCGGGGTGGCACACCTTCGAAAACTCGTATGGTAGCACTATGTTTCTTGCACATGCCTGCAAGCAAACATAAAAACAAGCATTTCTGAATGCTGAATTTGTCTTAACTAAATCTAACAGTGGGGGGGGGGGTAACCAACACAACCAAATACAAATGCCAGGTATGGCGGGCACAGTAGGACACAAGTCTTGTGATAAAAAAAAATACATTAACATAATGCAGGCAGAGGAACTATTTGACATCAAAATAAAGATTTTTTATTCAGTATTAAAATCTTTAAATGTTAATCTCTACACCCATGTATAATATAAAGCCCCATTTTATAAGTGCAATAAGATACTCCAGGAATGTGCATTAGACCATTCTAAAGCATGGCCATGGGCTGAAAGCACTTGGTCTGCGGCCTTGTGCCTCACTACACCCCAGGCCATGCGTTAGAACTGTCTAATGCACACTCTGCTATGTCTTATTGCTTACTTATCTAAAATTGAACTCTTTCCTTGTGCAGGGCCTGTTCTCCAACCGAAACCAATTGACAGCTGCACTCTGGAGTGGCAGTGTGTGGTAAGGATGCGTGAATGTACAGTGACACAGGCTTTAACTGTGCTTTCCCTTTTATTGGTATAAATCACCACAGTTAGAGTCCACACACAAAAAGTACAATGGTGCTGTAGGACCATTACCCAGATGCCCCACCGCTTTGCTCATTAGCGCGTCATCAGGGGTGGTCACCTGGAGGACAGGTTGCACTTAAATACCCTTCTGATAGTTATGTCATGATTACATCGTCATTATTTCACAGAATAACAATTAGAATTCAGTATAAATACGTGACAACCAAAGTGCAAAGACACATTAAGCTATTGTTACATGAAACAATACTACTATTGAATACAAATAACACAAATAAGCAGTTTAGATTTATAATTGGCTCATTTACGGCATTTTCACACAGAGTCTGACAACACTGTACTTGAGAGTTCAGTGAAGGAAGAAAGTTCAGACAAGAGTCGGGAGCATTAAACAGCTGAAACAACATTACTGCACTATCCACACCTCTAGTCCGAAAGAGATAAAAAAATAGAAAAAGGATTTTTTAGAAACAAGAGTTTTATGAAACTAGATTTCTATGTCAAGGGTCACATTTTACTATATGTTTCAATTTCATACAACACTTTACACTATTCAGAAAGGCAGAATCCTTCGAATTCATGTGTCCCAACCCTGACTAAATAGAAATGGATTAGGTTTTCAAACAAGGCTTGATAAAGGGGGTGGAGAGGGGGCTAAAGTTACAGAGGTTCTGCAACTATCTGCCAAGCAACAATTTGTTAACTTTGGTGATGTATTATCCAGCCTGGCCCCTATTAATCATGGAGTTTCCAAGGTCTCCATTCTATGACCACTCCTATTTCCAGTCTTTGTTACTACTTTGTTACTAATCTACTTTCTGTTCCCTTGTTCTGCTCCAGCATTCTGTATCCTAAAAAAAAAAAAAATAGCCTTTCACTACAGCTCCCCCCAGACCAGTTCTATAAACTTACATCTTAGCCTCGACTTTTTACTGGTTCTTTGTTAACAACTTAATCTTCAATGCCTCTAAAACCCAAGCCACGCCTTTTGGGTCCAAGGCTAGGCATCTTGCCTGCCCTAATCCTCTGGCCACCCAGTTCTCCGATGACTCTTGCCACTCGATTGTTGATGAGTTCAGGTATCTGGGAATTACCCGGACTCGGCCTTGGATTTCTCCATCCGTGCCTCCTCCGGCAGTTAATGCCTGTTCTGATCTTACTTACTACATTCACCAGTTTCTCACTCCAAAGGCAAGATTGGCCATTGTTCAAGGAGTCCTGCTTCCCAGCCTATGATATGTCTCACTGGTCTACTCCTGTGCCTTTAAATCTGCACTTTGCAAATGGTATGCAAACTATTACAATATCTGTCATTTCTCACTCTTATCATCTCAACTTTCATATCATTGTACACTCCATTCTTTTTTGGGCTGTCTATCCCCCTAGGCAGTCCATTCTTACATACTTAGTTGTTTCTTGTACAAACTCCTTAGGTCCCCACCCCGGCATCCCCCATATCTCTGCTTCATAGTTCACACCAGTCCTATTCACAGATCCACTGATGCCTGTTTCCTCACCATTTACAGATGCACCAGTAGAATTGGGGAACAATCCTTCCTGTCATTTGCAAACAGTGTGACAGGGTTGGATAAGTCCCTGTCCCATTTGTTATGCAGAGAGAGTTAAAAGCAAGGGTTTGTTCTATCCTTTCCTTTTCTGTCTCTTGTCTGATTGCGCAATGAAATTTTCTTATGAAACTTAGGAACTGATCACTCATGATTCTTCCCCCTCCCTATCACATTGCCTTCACTTGCTGTTTCTTGCAGTTTCTATTTTTCTTTGCCCCTTGCTTATCTGTGGTTATAAAAATGTATGTGGATCTTTTCATGAAATTGGGTTCTCCGGTTTAAAGATATGTGTGGTTATGTTATTGAAATGATTGCAAAAAGCTAGTTGGAACTCAGGAGGTTAGCTGTGAAATGCAGTTTGGCATCCAGCAGCTCATTTGCAGACTTGTCCACAGGAGATCAGTTCTGGGACACAATGTTCTATTTTGTTGCACCTGGAAGGAAAGAAACTGACAAGGTTTTGGGACATTGTGTGAAAACAGAAGATACAGCTTAACAAAGCTCAGGACTCGGAAGTCAATTGCTAGGAAAAGACGTAATATAGAAAGAGAGCAATCTTTTATTAGAGAGAGAGAGAGAGAGAGAGAGATCGATAGAGAGTGGGGGAGAGAGAGAGAGAGAGACTGAAATTTAGAATTGGAGATACCCTCAGATGAAGGTCTTTGTCTTGTTTGGCCTGCCTACATAAGAACTATCATGTATAATTTTATTTATTTTTGTTATTGTTATTGGTGATAATAAAATGCTACTTGCAAAACTTATGACTGCTCCTTGTTTTCCTATGATGCCTGACCTGCACCTCTATGACAGATGGTGTCAGATTAAATGGGATTTACACTGTGCATACTCTAAACCAGGAGTTTTGTGTGTGGATACTAGACCTGTTACCTGGGAAGCATGGAAGCAAGGTATAGAGCCTACAACAGCAAGCCCAGGAGTGATTACCAGAAGAATGGCAGCCAAACTAGCAGCTAAAACAAAAGTCCAAACTGAGACTCTACAGCTGGAACCAGTGATGAAAGAAAAAGAATAGGCAGGGATAGAACCTGACAGCATGTCTGCCTTCTTCAACTGGTGAGCTATACAACAAAGAGAGATGGAAAAGTAGAGAAGAGAAGACATGCAGTGACAGGAGCAGCAGTGGCTGCATGCTGTGCAAGAAATCCAAGCTGAAGTATCTGGTACAGGTCCAGCAGAGCAACAAAACACAAACAACTTAAAAGACATTAAACTTACAAAGTTGTATCCCCTGGATGATACTGAAGCATACCAAACAACTTTTGAAAGTGTTGTCGCAGCCTCCCAGTGGCCAAAGCAGCAGTGGGCAATCAAGCTGGTACCTTACCTGACAGGTAAGGCCCAACTTGCCTACAGCAATATGGACACTGCAATGGACCTTGAAAAAAGAGAAATCATGAAAAGATAGGACATCGCAGGAGAAACCCACAGGTAAAGATTCTGGTCCCTTAAGTACCACTCAGTCGACAATCCTCGAGAAGCCTTCACCTGACTTAGAGAACGCCTCATTAAATGTCTCTAACCAGAGGGCAAAACAGTCCCACAGATCATCAACATATTTGCAGTGGAACAATTTATCAACATCCTGCCTACAGAAGTGCAACTTTGGGTAAACAAACACTGACTAATAAATGGGAAAAGTGCTGTTCTTTGGCGGAAGACTGTCAGATGGCCAAACAGATACTGCAGCAGTGAAGTAACACTAAAGGACTGGGAAGATCCTCTTTTTCCTGATTTAACACCAGTTCAGATAAGAACTCTGGTAGGGGTAACAAATCTGCACCCAAAGACTTTATTTGCTATAACTGTAACAAGCCAGGCCATATTGCAAGAAACTGCTATAAAAATAAAAATGGGAACTCTGGAGCAGATATTTCCATAGCAAATTAAGGCAAGTAACAGATATCAAGGTGGGAGATAAGACTGTGAAGGGACTTATTGATTCGGGAAGCAGACAGACTCTAGTGCATGTTGAAGTGCTGGGAAAACTCTGTGCAAAAGGACCAGGTACTGGGGTCGTCTGCATCCATAGGGACACTCAATACTATACCGCCACCCAAGTGATTCTGAACATTAATGGGGTGCCGCACTAAATGAAAGTGGGGGCACTACCAAGGTTACCTGTACCTGTGATTATTGGAAATGACTTTCCAGCATCACAGAGGGATCAAAACCTGTAGTTTCAGCAGCTGTGATAACAAGAGCGCAGGCAAAGAAAATTTCAGATGGTAGGAACACTTTTCCTCCTGGTGACTTTGATGTGGACTTGTTTGAGACCAGCTGCAAGATCCAGAAGTCCAGGAAAGCAAAAAGACACTTGAAAAAACAGTGGTAACAAAAGACTGATAGACATAAGGGGCGGATGTATGAAAATGCTGAAACTAAACTGGTAACTGATTGTGATTTTGTTTCTAAGCAAGCTAATTGTGTTTCTCTCCAAGGTCACTTTAAACAGCTGAGGGTGAAACAAAATGAGGGTGAAACTATGTTTAAAAAAATGTAATGTACTACTGTACAAAGTTTGTATTAATCTTTGACTCAGGAACACATAGAACAATTGGTTATACCAAAAAGTGTAGATCTGAATTTATTTTTTTAATTTTTATTGAACATTTTGGATTTACAGCCTTTGAGTCAGAGATTAATTTCCAAAGGCTCCACATCATTATACAATTATACAGCAAATAAGGACAACTTAACAATTGGGTAAGCAGTAGAATTACAGGAGATAAACATTAGGAGACAGGTGCATTGTTACAGATAGCACTTGATAGTCCTATGGCTGATCACTCAGGGAGGGATCTCACCCTTGCCAGACTGCTGTACAGATTTTACTGGCCTGGGATTCATGGAGATGTTGCTACATATTTCAGTTCCTGTGCTGAATGTTAGAAAATAGCCCCAGTGACTAAAAGACAAGGTGCCCCTGGCTCCCCTACCCTTGACAGATGTGCCTTTTGAGAGAATTACAGTGGATGTGGTTGGTCCATTAGACAAAAGTAAAAAGGGAAATTGATTCATTTGGTGGTATGTGACTGTGCCACTTGATACCCAGAGGTAATTCCAATGTGTACTGCAACAACCCCAAAAGTAGCAGCAGAGCTTGCCAAAATGTTCAGCAGGGTGGGCATGCCTAAAGAGATTATTACTGATCAGCGTAGTAATTTTGGTGCTGCATTGCTGAAGGAGCTGTACCAATTAGTAGGTATCATTGCAATAAGAATCTCCCCTTATCACCCTCAGACAGATGATCTTGTTGAGCATTTTAACCAATCTTTAAAATGCATGTTAACAAGGTTTGTGAAAGGTGAAGGGAAAGATTGGGGGGACCAGTACTTGCCTTACCTGCTTTTTGCTTTCAGAGAAATGTCACAAGCCTCAACAGGTTTTTCACCATTTAAAATGCTGTGTGGTAGACAACCTAGAGGGCCACTAGATGTAATAAAAGAAACCTGGGAAGACCACCCCACTCAGAAAAACATCTGTTATATCTGTGTTCCCTGAGTAAGAAACTGGCAAAATATGTTGAAATTGCCCATAGTACGCAGGAAACAAAATCAGCAGGAGGTGTATTATGACCATGGGATAAAAGAGAGAGTTTTTGTGCCAAGTGAAAAGGTCTTGCTACTGTTACCCACTATAGAAAATAAACTGTTAATGAAGTGCCAAGTGCCTTATAAAGTGCTTAGACGTACTGGTACTGCTAACTATGACACTGAGACCCCGATAGGAAAAATCCTACCAAGATATACCATGGTAGCCTCCTGAAGAAATGGGTTGAAAAACACCAAAGGCTGCTTTGTTAGTATTACCAGAAAATGATAAAGAAGACATTGCTATAGCTTATGACCAACTAGAACAGCCTGTGACTTATGATGCTGTAAAGGTAAATGTTTCCATAAACTTCAAACAAACCACAGAAATTTGTAACTTGGTAAAGACATTTAACAGTACTTTTACCACAGTGCCAGATCAAGCAAAAGGGGTCAAGCACGTAATAGTAACAGATAATGCTTGTCCTGTCAGACAAAAGACATACAGATTACCAGAGTGGTTGAGAGCAGACGTGGTTAAGGAAATACAAAAAATGAAAGAGTTAGGTATCATAGAAGAGTTGAGAAATGCTTGATCATCACCAATGGTGATGGTAAATAAAAAAGCAGAGGTGTAAGAATCTGTCTTGATTTTAGGAAACTTATGCATCTGAATTTGACAGTTTTCCTATGCCCAGGATAGATGATTTTCCAGACAGACTGGGAAGTGCCAAGTACATCAGTACGCTCGCCCTCACTAAGGGCTACTGACAAATTCCCCTAGCTGAAGAATCCAGAGACAAAACAACATTTGTCACTCCTATTGAATTCTGCCAGTTCATCACCATGCTGTTTGGTTTACATGGAGCACCCGCTACATTCCAGCAGTACATGGCTGTAATTCTAGCCCCTCACACTGGTTATTGTGCTACTTTTAGTCAGTGGACTTCAGGGGTGGCAACTATTCAGCACTTTTTAAAGAGGGAGTCTGGCCAAAATATTTAGCATCAGTAAATTCAGAATTTGGATCAGCATATCCCCAGTCAGCCTTATGCCAAAAATGAGATATCTAAGTTACTTTGTTTAAAAGTTACAAGTCATTTTGTAACCCCTAAATGTACTGCCTTTTCAGAAAAGCCAGTTTCAGTAAAGAGCTACTGATGATGTCACAACCAGAACTCACAGCCTGGTCCTTCTTGCAAACTACCTTACAAGACTTATTTCTCCCACATTACATAAAACTGCAGTGGTATAAACATCTGGAAAAGGAAAGCTACCAATGGGTGTGTCAGGACGTACATTTTCATAATGTGTAGATGCAAGGTATAGTACTTAAGAATGTGACGCGATGGGGTGGAATACAGCGGCAAACATGGCTTTAGAATGACAAAAATATGTGCAACTTTTTTACTAGTGCAGAGATGAGATTTCGAAATGTCAGTAGACCAACTGCAGAATGCAGCAGTGACACAATCTCAGAAAGTAGGTGGGACACACAATTTTGGAAAATGGCAGGGATGCTACAATTCTTAATATGGTGGTGTCATGAAGTTTTAGAATGTGGCAGAGATGCACAGTTTTGAAATGTGGGAAACACATAGTTGTGGAAGATGGTAAGGATATGTAACTTTGTAATGTGTCTTGGGTGGGTTAATTAGGCATGTGGTGTAGTGATGCAAAATTTCAAAACGTAGTTGGTATGCTTGATTTCAGATTGTGGTGAAAACATTCAATTTCAGAATGTGGTGTGGATACGAAATCTCAAAAAGCGGCAGGGACAGAGTTTCAGAATTTGGTAGCCACATGGAATTTCAGAATGAGGCAGGGATGCATAATTTTAGAATGTAACTTGAGCATGCAGATCTTCCTGGACATAAGTCTCCACCACTCATTCACACTATTGGGATCTGCGCCGGAGGCACTAGGACCCATCGGGAACAAACTTTTTGCTGGAGGGTCGGCGCCAGAGATGGCGCCGCGAGGCACGGCACCACGAGCCTCAGCTCGCGCTGTAATGACTGTCTTGGCGTCGACCCTCCAACCACCTCAGTTCCTTTTTTCCCACCGTCGAGTGCGCTTCAGTGATGACGTCGCTCGCCCGCCGGGAGTCAAACTTCAAACTAGCAGCATAGTTTTCAAGTTTTGTTATTTTGTAGTATTATCTCGATACAGTATCGCTTAGTCTTATTTTAAGAATAAAGAAGTCTCAGCCTACTTTGACGGAGTCGACCATGAGCAGGTCAGGTGACGGTAGGAGACTTCATATGAAAACTGTTCAGTCAGTCGGGTTGGGTCCGGTCCGCGCCTTCTCCGGAGGGTCTGACAACAGTCAGACCAATGCCGGGGGGATGGGGCGGTCCCCGCGGAAGCATAAAAATAAATGGTCGCATTCTCGGCACCGTTCAGCCTCAAGCTCTTCTTCGGCCCACAGGTCTAAAAAGAGAAGGCATCACTCGAGGTCGCCCTCTGATATGTCTGTGCGTAGACGTTCGGTTATCGGGGCTAGTTGCCGGCCTCCTCCTTCGGAGTCACCAACCTGTGCTTCTGGTAGCCAATGGCTTCGACATCGAAGTCCTACCCCGCCCGCAGGTAGGTCTTCAGATGAGCAGTTTCATCAGTGGGCCGCTCTTATGGAGCAATGGGCTCGGAGGTTAGTTCAGCTACCTGGCTCAGTCACTCGTGGGCTTTCAGGCTCATCGAGAGACCAGGTAGGGCGGTTGGATTTTCCTGGTTGCGCGGCACCTTCTTCGGTGCTGTCGACTCCGCGCTTAGGTGTTTCCCCCCCTCACATGGCTGCGGAGCGCGGGCCACACTGATGCCTTTATCTCCTGCTCTTCTTCCTTCAAAACCTGTTTTTCGGAGTCTGGGGGTGTTTTCGGCGTCCTCGGCGCCATCTTCAGTGCCGTGCGGCTTCTCGGCGCCGTCTTCGGCGCTGTGCGGCTTCTCGGCGCCGTCTTCGGTGCCGTGCGGCTTCTCAGTGCCATTTTCGGTGCCACGTGGTCCCTCAGCATCGTTTTTGGTGCTGCGTGGTCTCTCGGCATCGTTCTCGTTGCCGTGCTCCTCCTCGGCACCAGGGGCTCTCGGGGCTCCCTCTGCCTTTCAGGACTCCTCTTTTCACTCGTTTCCTTCTTCCCTCTCTTCTGATTTTCATTCCTTTCCTGTCCATACAGTCCCTCCTGGACTGTCAGGAAATGACATTGAGCCTGACCCAGACCTTCGGTTGGGTGATGAAGTGGACGAAGCAGGATCTATCACTGCTACAGAGCCTGTGGTCGAGGACCTGTCATTTGAGTCTTTGCTGAAAAATCTGAGTTCCACTCTTTCTCTCCAGACTACAGACATCGATCCTGGGAAACTGTTAAGACTCCAATACCTTCATGTTCCGGAGATCCCTACGGATTTGACTTCTCCGGTTCAGCCTTCCTTCGAGACGCTGTCTCAAATGGTATGGAATAATCCTGCTCTCACCCCTTCGGTGGCTAAATCCATAGATAGGAAATATTCAGCCCCCAAGGATCATCTCATTTTGGCATCTCAAGCCTTTGCGGATCCTATTGTAGTCCTCGCAGAGAATGATAAGGTCATTCTTCCTCAAACTACTACAGCTCGACCTATTAACAAAGAATCTCGTAAGATAGACACCTTAGGTAAGAGAGTCTTTGCTGCTTCTACCCTAAGTATACGTATTGCCAGCTACCAGGGCTATTTCTCACAGTATGACTATATCCTGTGGCACTCTATCAAGCAGATGGTTGAAGCTCTTCCGGAGTCAGATGCAAAGCCAGAGCTTCTTCAAACCGTTACCAGAGGTATCGAATCTAACAACCAGCAGGTTAAAGCAGCCATGGATGCTTTCGACACTGCTTCCCGTTCAGCGGCTGCTGGTATTTGCACCCGCCGTCATTCCTGGCTGCGCACTTCGGGTTTCACGAATGATGCACAGCAGCAGGTAATGGCGTTGCCCTTTGATGGTGCGTATCTTTTTGGTCCTCAGGTAGAGCAAGCTCTAGAAGCTACTCAAAAGACTAGGTCAGCCATTAAGTTTGCTCGACCCCCTCCTACCCCCTCTCGAGGGCATGTCAATAAACGTCAGCTTCATAATCGTCAGTCCTTTCGAGGCAGAGGCAGAGGAGGTTTCCATAAAAACCAACCTGCCTAACCTCAAAAGAAGACGCAACAGAAAGCGCAAGGGCCCAAAGCGCCCAGCGCTACCTTATGAATGGCTGGCCCAAGTCCCATCTCAGCTGCCCGAGGTGGACTTTTCCTCTCCGGTGGGAGGTCGTCTGATGCACTTCTACAACCAGTGGAAGTCCATAACCTCAGACAAATGGGTCCTTTGGATAATTCGCGAGGGGTATTCACTCAATCTTCTGGAGACCCCTCCGGATCGTCCTCCCAAATGGCAGCCCAGGCTGCAACCCTTGAGTCAGACCTTCTCGGCGCCGAGATTCAGGGCCTTCTCAACAACAGGGCAATAGAAGTGATGCCTCTGCATCAACGGAACACGGGTTTCTACCCATTACTTTCTGGTTCCAAAGAAGTCCGGGTATGCCCCATTCTGGATCTCAGAAAGCTAAACAAATTTCTCCCCAAGGAGAAATTCAGAATGATTTCTCTGGGAACCCTGTTACCTTTGCTTCATCAACACGACTGGCTAGCCTCCCTAGACATGCAGGATGCTTACCAGCACATTCCTATTCACCCGAGGCACCACAAATTCCTGAGGTTTGTGGCTCTGGGACAGCATTATCAGTTCAGAGTCCTGCCTTTGGGCTATCCTGGCGCTGCAGGTTTTTACAAAGTGTTGTGCAGTTCTCGCAGCGCACCTCAGAAAGGTTGGGATACAGGTGTTCCCTTATCTGGACGATTGGCTTCTAGCAAGCCCTTCCAGGCAAGGGACCCTGGATGCCGTAGAGACGGCTTCTCGCCTCCTTACATCCATGGGAGTTCTGCTGAACCTCAAGAAGTCGCAACTGCAGCCCTCCCAGAGACTCCTCTTTATAGGGACTCTTCTGGACACCTCCTGTGCGAAGGCTTTTCTTCCAGAAGACAGAAGGAACGATATCCTTCAAATGGCCCGTCACATCGGGGAGAACTCCTCAGTTACAGCTCTCTCGATGCAATGGATGCTAGGCCTCATGGCTTCCTCAGTGTTCACTGTACCCCTAGCACGTCTGCACATGAGAACCACTCAGTGGATGCTCAGTACTCAGCGGTCCCCAACCACTCACCCGCAGTTCTATCTCATCAAGGTGACGGAACCTTTAAAGAGGTCACTCACCTGTAGGTCTCAAGAGAGCAATCTCCTGGACGGATATCCCTTTGCTCCTCTGGACCATCAGATCTCCATTACCATGGACGCATCCCTGATGGGGTGGGGAGCTCACTGTCAGGCTCTCCACATTCAAGGTGCGTGGACTCAAGTCGAGTCCCAGCTTCACATAAACGTCCTAGAAATGAGAGCTGTCCTTTATGCGGTCCGAGCGTTGAAGGACATTCTGTGTCACAAGAACATTCTCCTTCAAACGGACAACAAAGCAGTGATGTATTACATCAATAAGCAGGGCGGTGCTCATTCTTACCCGTTATGCAGGGAAGCAATGAGGGTATGGGAATGGTGCTTGGAGCACAAGGCTCTAATTCAAGCGGTCTACCTGCCAGGTATTCAGAACAAACTGGCAGACCGTCTCAGCAGAACAGAGACAGACCCTCACGAGTGGTCTCTCGACTCAGCCATAGTTCAGTCACTATTCGAAGAGTGGGGAACTCCAGACCTGGACCTTTTTGCATCCCCACTCAATGCAAAACTGCCTCTCTTCTGCTCCAGAAATCCAGGGCCTGGCATTTTCTGTCAGGATGCGTTCAGGCTGCGGTGGACAAAACGCTTTCTTTATGCCTTTCCACCTCTTCCTCTAATTCAGAGGGTACTCCTCAAGTTTGAATCCCAAGGGGACAAGATGATTCTCATTGCTCCCTTTTGACCTCAGCAGCTGTGGTTTCCACTACTCAACAATATGTTGGCAGTTCCTCCGAGACCACTTCCCTTACAGATGAACCTTTTTGATTCAGGGGCCTGTGGTCCATCCCAACCTGAGATCGTTTCACCTTCACGCTTGGCTCCTGAAGAGGTAGAAGTAAACCGGTTCAATGTGTCTCGAAGAGTTTCAGATATTCTTCTGGCTGCACGGAAACCAGCCACTAGGAAAACTTACACAGCCAAATGGAAGCGTTTCTCGCTCTGGTGTGCAGAGTCCTCTTTGAATCCTTTTTCCTGCCCACCAGATAAAGTTCTGGAGTACCTCTTAGACCTCTCAAGTTCAGGCCAACAGTTCTCTACAGTCAAAGTTCACCTTAGTGCCATTTCAGCATATCATGAGCCGATTTTTTCCTTATCTCTGGCTCAGTTACCTGTGATTAAGAGATTTCTTAAAGGAATTCTGCATACCAGACCTCCTACAAGACGTCCAGTTGCAGCCTGGGACATCAATCTTGTGCTGGATATGCTCACTCAGAAACCTTTCGAACCTCTGGCTACCTGTGAGCTAAAATTTCTCACCTGGAAGACTGCCTTTCTAGTGGCCATTACCTCAGCCCGCAGGGTCTCTGAGATACATGCCCTAGTCACAGACCCTCCGTATACTGTGTTCCATAGGGGCAAAGTAGTTCTTCGTACTCATCCTAAATTTCTTCCTAAGGTTGTGTCAGAATTTCATCTAAACCAACCTTTGGTCCTTCCCTCTTACTTGCGAACTTCAAAATGTAGGAAGCGTTCTCTTCATTCTTTGGACGTTAAGGGGGCCTTGTGTTTCTATCTGGATAGAACCAAGGACTTTCGCAAAGCCCAGCAACTATTCGTTTCCTTCAGCGAGACCCGGCTGGGTCAACCTGTCGCTATCAGATGTATCTCAGCATGGCTAGTGGCATGCCTTCGCCACTGCTATTCCATGGCGCAGGTTAAGTTGGAGGGTAGGGTTTACGCTCACTCTACTAGAGTGGTCGCGGCATCCCTAGTGGAAATTCGCAACGTGCCCATTGCAGATATTTGCAACGCGGCCACCTGGAGCTCAGTGCATACTTTGTTAAACATTATGCACTAGATGTCCATGTCAGACGACATTCTTCCTTTGGCAGAGCCATCCTTAATGGACTTCTGTCTAGAAATGTGAGCTCTTGGTCTCTCCTGCTGCCCTCTCGGGGGATTATTAGCTCGGTACTCTCCCAATAGTGTGAATGAGTGGTGGAGACTTATGTCCAGGAAGATATGAAAATTACGTACCTACCGTAATTCTTGATCTTCTTGAATGAGTCTCCATCACTCATTCACATGCCCACCCTCCATCCCCCGAGCTCACCTCTGTTGTTGGTCTTCACTCCCTCAAATCTTTAGGCTGTGAAGACTTCTTTGTTGACCCTTCTTATACGGGTCGTCCGGACTATCTTATGTCCGTTTTTAGGTTAGGCTACCCTTCTAGGTTAGTTAAGCTGCACCTCCTTGGTAAAAAAGGTACTGAGGCGGTTGGAGGGTCGACGTCGAGATAGTCATTACAGCGCGAGCTGAGGCTCGCGGTGCCGTGCCTCGCTGGCGCCGACCCTCCAGCAAAAAGTTTGCTCCCGATGGGTCCTAGTGCCTCCGGCGCAGATCCCAATAGTGTGAATGAGTGGTGGAGACTCGTCCAAGAAGATCAAGAATTACGGTAGGTACGTAATTTTCATTTTTTGAATGTGGCTATGACACTCATCTTCAGAATGTGGTGGGGATGTGCAGTTTTGGAATATGGTGAGAATGCACGTTTTCAGAATGTGACAATGACAGGCAATACTGGAGCATGGAAGTTTACACACAATTTCAGAATGTGGCAGGCAGGTACAATTTTAGAATGTAGAAGAGACATGCAGTTTCAGAATGTGGCAGTGATGCACAATTTCAGAATGTGGCAGTGACACTCAGTTTTGGAATGTGGTGGTGACACAAATTTCAGAATGTGATGGTGATGCGCCATTTCGGAATGTGTCAATTACGCACAAATTCAGAATGTGGCGATGACGCACAATTTCAGAATGTGGCAGTGACATGCAGTTTCAAAATGTGGCTGATGTGCAGTTTCGGAATGTGACTGAAGCACAGTTTTGGAATATGGCTGATGCACAATTTCAGAATGTGGCTGACACAATTTCAGAATATGGTGATGATGCGCAATTTCGGAATGTGGTGATGCTGACATACAGTTTTGGAATGTGGCGATGGCGCACAGTTTCAGAATGTCATGGTGACGTGCAGTTTTGGAATGAGATGGTGATGCACAATTTCGGAATGTGTCAGTGCTGTGCAACTTCAGAATGTGTCGGTGCCGTGCGACTTCAGAATGTGTCAGTGCCATGTGACTTCATAATGTGTCAGTGCTGCGCAACTTCGGAATGTGGTGGTGCCGCACAATGCAGCAGTGCCACACGACTCTAGAATGTGGTGGTGACGCATGACTCCGGAATGCAGCAGTGATGCACGACTCTGCAATGCGGCGTGATACATGACTTTGGATTGTGGCAGTGACGCATGATTTTGGAATGTGGTGGTGACGCACAACTTTGGAATGTGGCGGTAATGCATGACTGTGGCAGTGATGCATGACTTTGGAATGTGGTGGTGATGCACAACTTTGGAACATGGCGGTGATACATGACTTCAGAATGTGGCAGTGATGCACAGTTTTGGAATGCAGCAGAGATGCTCAGTTTCAGAATTTGGTGGTGACACTCCATTTCAGAATGTGGCGGTGATGCGCATTTTCGGAATGTGGTGGTGATGCAGTTTCTTAATGTGGCAATGACACAATTTTGGAATGAGATGGTGACAGTTTCAGAATGGGGCATTGAAACAACTTTGGAACATGGTGTGGATGTGCAGTTTTTCAATGTGGCGAGGATGCGCTATTTTGGAATATGGCTGGGACGCACAATGTTGGATTGTGGTGTGGATGTGATGCACAATTTTAAAATGTGGTGGAAGCATACAATTCCAGAATGTGGCAAGGACAAGCAGTTTCAAAATAAAATGGCGTGTCTTGCCATATTCCGACAGTGTACATCCTTACTTATATTCCAGAATTGCCAGTCCCCACTAAATTCTTCAATGTGTGTCCCTGTCGCATTCTGAGATTGAGTGTCCTACCACACTGCAAGATAGCACATCCCTGCCACATGCCAAGCTAACATGTCCCCCCCCCAACTTTCTAAAACTGTGCCCCACTTTGACAGTCTATACCTTGGTTCAGCGCTGCATTCCAAAACCACCGCCTGATGCGTTTTAAAGTATAGTACTGTGCATCTGAACATTCTGAAAACACAAGCACTGCAGGCAACCCTGGGTCAGTTTTTGGTTTTTAAATAAATACTACAGCTACAATTTTGATAACTTTGAAGAAATAGATCCTAAAAGATTGCTGATCAGGAGGACTAGACTGTGAGATCTTCCTGGACATAAAGTCTCCACCACTCATTCACACTAATGGGATCTACGCCGGAGGCGCTAGGACCCAGCGGGAGGAAACTTTTCAAGAGGGTCGGCACCAGAGAT
Source organism: Neoceratodus forsteri (assembly GCA_016271365.2). Lineage (NCBI taxonomy): Eukaryota > Metazoa > Chordata > Ceratodontiformes > Ceratodontidae > Neoceratodus > Neoceratodus forsteri. Next base: position 141,033,627 of record CM057453.1, read on the forward strand.
GGAGCCTCGAGGAAGCGGCACCGCTCGTGCAGTAAAGACTATCTCGGTGTCAGCTGCCTCAGTTCCTTTTTTCCTGCCATCGAGTGCGCTTCAGTGACGACGTTGCTCATCTGCCGGAAGTCAAACTTCAAACTAGCAGCATAGTTTTCAGTTTATTGTTTGTAATTTATCTTCGAAACAACTACTGATTAGATTTCATTTTACTGATTATAAGAAAGAAGTCTTCAGCCCTCCATTGACGGAGTCGACCATGAGCGGGTCAGGTGACGGTAGGGAGACTTCGTATGAAAGCTGTTCAGTCAGCCGGGCTGGGTCCGGTCCACCGCCCTCTCCAGAGGGAGGGTCTAACAATGGACGGTCCATTGCTCAGGGAGATGGGCCGTCCCCCCGAAAGCATAAAAGGAAACGGTCCCATTCTCGGCACCATTCGGCCTCGAGCTCTTCTTCGACGCACAAGTCAATAAAGAGAAGGCATCACTCGAGGTCGCCTTCTGGTATGTCTGCGTGTCAATGGTCGGTCACTGGGGCCAGGCGGCGGTCTCCTCTCTATCGGAGTCGCTGGTTTCTGTTTCTGGTGGACGACTTTTTCGACATCGGAGCCCGTCCCTGCCTATTGGAAGGGCTTCCGATGAGCAGTTTCACCAGTGGGCTGCTCTTATGGAGCAACAGGCCCGGAGATTGGTCCAGCTGCCTGATCCGGTCACTCTGAGGCCTTTGGGCTATTCAAGGGAGCGGGTAGGGTGGTTGGACCTTCCTAGTCGTGCACTTTCTTCGGTGCCGCTGACTCCGCGTTCGTGTGTTTTCCCCCCTCACATGGCTGCGGCACAGGGGTCCACACTGATGCCTCTATCTCCTGCCAGTTTTCCTTCTTTTTCTTCAAATCACAGTTTTCGGAACCTTGGGAAACTCTCTGTGCCATCCAGGTGCCAAGGACACTCTCAACGCTGTCCATGGCATCAAGGAGTCTGTCGACACCATCCAGGGAGTCTGTCAGTGTTGTCTGCAGCACCGGGGGCTCTATTTGCACCATCCATGGTGCTGTGGGCTCTATCAGCACTGGCACAGTGCCGGGGGCTCTATCGGCGCCGTCTGCAGCGCAGCGGGCTCTTTCGGCGCTGTGGCCTCTGTCAGCACCATGTGCTGGGCTGTTTATGATGGCGACGATTTCCTTGTGTTTGATGCCGTGTTCTTTGTTGGCACCGAGGCTTGGTGCAGCGCCGTCCAGCCTCCAGGGCTTCACAACTCTGATTCCTTCTTCTTCTATTTTTCCTACTGATTTTCACTCCTTTTCTGTCCATACAGTCCTTCTTGGACTGTCAGGAGATGATTTTGAGTCTGACCCAGATCTTCAGCTGGGTGATGATGTTGAAGGAGCAGGGATCAATCCGGCTGCAGACCCTGTGGTCGAAGACCTTTCCTTTAAGTCTCTGCTGAAAAATTTAAATTCCACTCTTTCTCTCCGGACTACAGAAATCGATCCTGGGAAGCTTTTAAGATTCCAATAACTACATGTCCCAGAGATCCCTGTGGATTTAACTCCTCCGGTACAGTCCATCTTTCGAGACCCTCTCTCAGATGGTATGGAACAATCCTGCTCTCATCCCTTCCGTGGCTAAGTCCATAGATAGGAAGTATGCTTCTCCCAAGGATCAACCCATATCGGCCTCACAAGCCTTTGCTGATCCCATTGTACTCTTAGCAGAGAATGATAAGTCCATCCTCCCTCAGGCATCTACAGCCCAGCCTATAAATAAAGAATCTCACAAGATAGACACCTTAGGTAAGAGAGTATTTGCTGCCTCCAGCCTGGGAATGCGTATTGCCAGCTATTAGGGCTATTTTTCTTAATATGAGTATGTCCTTTGGCATTCGCTGAAACAAATGGTAGAAGCTCTGCCTGAGTTGGAAACTAATTCAGAGCTACTTCAGACCATAACCAGGGGTATTGAGTCCAACAACCAGCAGGTTAAAGCTGCAATGGACGCTTTCAATACTACTTCCCGAGTGGTGGCGGCAGGCATTTGTACCCATCGCCACTCTTGGCTACGTATTTCAGGCTTCACGAATGATGCCCAGCAGCAGGTCATGGCTTTACCCTTCGATGGGATGTATCTGTTCGGGCCCCAGGTAGAGCAAGCTCTGGAGGCCACACAGAAGACTACGTCTGCCATTAAGATAGCTCGACCCGCACCCGCCTCCTCGGGGGGTGCCAACAAGCGTCAATTTCACAACCGTCAGTTCTTTCGGGGCAAAAGCAGAGGAGGTTTTAACAAAAACCACAACCCTCAGCCACAAAAGAAAATGCAGCAGAAGGCACAAGGCCCCAAAGCGCCCAGTGCCACCTTCTGAGTTTCTGGCCCAGGTCCCACCTCAACTGTCTGAGGGGGACTCTTCCTCAGCAGTGTGAGGACATCTGACTCAGTTCTACAACCACTGAAAATCTATAACATTAGACAAATGGGTCCTCCGGATAATCTGCGAGGGGTACTCACTCAGTCTTTCGGAAACCCCTTCGGTTCATCACCCCAAAACGACAGCCCAGGCTGTGGGCAGTACAGTCAGACCGTCTTGCTTCCGAGGTACAAGGCCTTCTGAACAACAGGGCAGTAGAAGTAGTTCCACTGGATCAACGAAACACAGGATTCTACTCCCATTTCTTTCTGGTCTCGAAGAAAACTGGTGGCATGCGCCCCATTCTGGATCTCAAAAAGTTAAACAAGTTCCTTCACAAGGAAAAGTTCAAGATGATATCACTAGGTACTCTTCTACCTTTGCTTCATCAACACGATTGGCTAGCCTCACTGGACATGAAGGATGTCTACCAACACATTCCTGTACACCCAAAGCACCGCATATACCTAAGGTTTGTGGCGTTGGGTCAACATTATCAGTTCAGAGTTCTGCCCTTTGGGCTGTCCTCTGCGCCGCAAGTTTTTACAAAGTGTTGTGCAATTCTCATGGTGCATCTCAGGAAAATCGGAATTCAAGTGTTTCCATATCTGGACGACTGACTCCTAGCAAGTCCCTCCAGACAAGAATTTCTGGACGCTGTAGCCACGGCTTCAGACTTCCTCACATCCATGGGAGTCCTCCTAAATCTCAACAAATCGCAGTTGCAGCCCTCCCAGAAACTCCTCTTTATAGGAACTCTTCTGGACACCTCCTGTGCGAAGGCTTTTCTCCCAGAGGACAGAAGGAGCGATATCCTACAGATGACCCAATACATCACAGAAAACACCTTGGTTCGAGTTATCTCGATGCAACGGATCCTGGGTCTTATGGCATCCTCGGTGTTTACTGTACCCCTAGCACGTCTCCACATGAGAACCTCTCAGTGGATGCTCAGTACTCAGTGGTCTCCAACCAGTCACCCTCAGTCCTTTCCCATCAAGGTGACAGAACCTCTAAAGAGGTCACTCACCTGGTGGTCGCAGGAGGACAACCTTCTAGAAGGATATCCCTTTGCTCCTCTGGATCATCAGATCTCCATTACCATGGATGCGTCCCTGATGGGGTGTGGAGCTCACTGCCAGAATCTCCACACCCAAGGTACGTGGACTCAGGATGAGTCTCAGCTTCACATAAACTTCTTGGAAATGAGAGCCGTCCTCTATGCAGTCCGGGCCTTGAAGGACATACTCTTTCACAAGAACATTCTCCTTCAAACGGACAACAAAGCAGTGATGTATTACGTCAACAAACAGGGCGGTGCACACTCTTACCCATTATGCAGGGAAGCTATAAGAGTGTGGGAATGGTGCCTGGAGCACAAGGCTCTAATCCACGTGGTTTATGTGCCAGGAATACAAAACAAACTGGCAGACCGTCTCAGCAGAATGGAGACAGATCCTCATGAGTAGTCTCTCGACTCAACCATCACTCAGTCACCCTTCAAAGAGTGGGGAGCTTCAGACCTGGACCTTTTTGCATCCCCACTCAATGCAAAATTGCCTCTATTCTGCTCCAGAAATCCAGGACCTGGCATTTTCTGTCAGGATGCGTTCAGGCTGCAGTGGACACAACGCTTTCTATATGCCTTTCCTCCTCCTCCCCTAATTCAGATGGTACTTCTCAAATTCGAGTCTCAGGGGACAAAATGATTCTCATTGCTCCCTTCTGGCCTCGACAGATATGGTTCCCGCTGATCAACAGTCTGTTGGAACCCCACCCTGAAGGCACTTCCCCTTCAGATGAACCTTCTGACCCAGGGTCCCATGGTCCATCCCAATCTGAAGGCGCTTCACCTTCACACTTGGCTCCTAAAGAGATAGAGGTGAATAGGTTCAATATTTCCCATAGGGTTTCAGATATTCTTTTGGCTGCACGTAAGCCAGCCACCAGAAAAACCTACACAGCCAAATGGAAGAGTTTCTCTCTCTCTCTGGTGTACAAAATCCTCTTCGAACCCTTTTTCCTGCTCACCAAATAAAGTCTTGTAGTACATTTTAGACCTCTCAAATTCAGGTCTGCAGTACTCTACAGTCAAAGTTCATTTCTGTGCCATTTCAGCTTATCATGAGCCGGTACCTTCCTTGTCTCTGGCTCAGTTACCTGTAGTTAAGAGGTTTCTTAAGGGAATTCTGCATACTAGACCTCCTATCAGACGTCCCGTTGCAGCCTGGGACATTAACCTTGTGCTAGACATACTCACTCGGAAACCTTTCGATACGTCTAGCTACCTGCGAGTTGAAGTCCCTCACTTGGAAAACAGCCTTCCTGGTGTCCATCACTTCGGCCCGTAGAGTTTCTGAAATACATGCACTGGTCACAGACCCCCCCCGGACACTGTGTTTCACAAGGGCAAAGTAATTCTTAGGACTCATCCTAAGTTTCTCCCTAAGGTTGTCTCAGAATTCCATCTAAACCAACCTTTAGTCCTGATTACCTACTTTGCAAACTTTCAGAATGAAGGGAAACATACCCTTCATTCTTTGGATGTTAAGAGAGCACTGTGATTCTATCTAGATAGAACAAAAGAAATTCGCGAGGCTCAGCAACTGTTTGTTCCCTTCAGCGAGGCCCGGCTGGGTCAACCTGTAGCTATTAGGTGCATTTCAGTGTGGCTGGTAGCATGCCTCTGCCACTGCTATTCTATGGCACAGGTTAAGCGGGAAGGCAGAGTGTACGCTCACTCTGCTAGAGCAGTCGCAGCATGTCTGGCGGAAATCCACAACGTGCCCATTGCAGATATTTGCAATGTGGCTACATGGAGCTCAGTGCATACTTTCGTTAAGCACTATGCCTCGGCTGTCAACGGACTTCTGTCCTAAGTATGTGAGCTCTTTGTTTTTCCTGCCGCCCGTCTTGGGGGATTATTAACTCAGTACTGTCCAATTAGTGTGAATGAGTGGTGGAGACTTTATGTCCAGGAAGATATAGAAATTACTTACCTACCATAATTCTTGATCTGCTTGGACGAAGTCTCCACCATTCATTCACATGCCCACCCACCATCCCCCGAGCTCATATCTCTGTTTTCGGTCTTCACTCCTTCAATGGCTGGGCTGTGAAGACTCCATTGTTGACCCGTCTTACACGGGTCATTCGGACTATCTTATGTCCGATTTTGTTAGGTTAGTGATGCTGCACCTCCTTGGAAAAAAGGTACTGAGGCGGTTGGAGGGTTGACGTTGAGATAGACATTACCGTGCGAGCCGGGGTGCACGGTGCTGCTTCCTTGCGGCTCCATCTCTGGCGCCAGCCCTCTTGAAAAGTTTGCCCCGTTGGGTCCTAGCGCCTCTGGCATAGATCCCATTAGTGTGAATGAGTGGTGGAGACTTCGTCCAAGAAGATCAAGAATTACGGTAGGTACATAATTTCCATTTCTGATTGTGACATCATCAGTGGCTTTTCACTGAAACTGGCTTTTTTGAACAGGGAGTGAAATCAGTGTTACAAAATAGCTCATAACTTTAAAACGAGGTAACGTAGAAACCTAATTTTTGGTATGAGATTTACTGGGAGTAGGCTGATTATAATTCTGCAATGTAGAACTTTTGACCGGACTCTCTCTTTGAATATGTTGCAAAAGAAGGCGGCTTCCCGAGTCCTAGTCAGTGCTACCACAAATAAATTAAACATGAGTACAAAAAGCGGAGCAGCTTGGAACAGACAAATGACCTGAATGCTAGGTCAAGTTCATGATCGCTTTAGTTAATATAAAACATAAAAAGCTGATCGAGACAAAGCAGCACCCCTCCAGGGAGATGCCGCTTGTCTCGATCAGCTTTTTATGTTTTATGTTTACTAAAGCAATCATGAACTTGACCTAGCATTCAAGTCTATTGTCGGTTGCCAAGCTGCTCTGCTTTTTGTGCTCACTTTTTAAATATGTTTGGTGTGTAGGTATATTTAAAAAATGTATACATTTTTCCTATACACTTTGCTTTTTGTGCCTCTTTTGACCTGTATTTTGGAGTGAGTTGTGAGGCTTCCTTGATTTGCAGTATTTGATATTTTACCCAATGCAACTTGAGCTGGTGAGCGACCTCTGTTTTTGGATTTTGTTATTGTGCTGCTTACCTGGATGATGTCATGGTGTACAGTCCAGACTGGAAAAGCCACTTGGAACACCTACAGTACAAGCAGTTATTCAGTCTCTCAAGATGGCAGGTCTGACCATTAATCCTATCAAATGTGCATTGGGCATACAGAAAACCAGATATTTGGGTTATGTTTTTTTTTTTTTTTTTTAATCTTTTTCTCTCAGGTCATGGCCCGCGGAGCGTCTCTCAGGCATCTTGCTGATCCTGCCTGCCTGAGGTCCCTCTGATCCTGTGCCTCCTCTCTCTCCCCCCCTCCCTACAGCCAGCACCCACAGCTTAACCCTTGGGTGGGGCCACCCCTCCTCTTTGGGCGCACCTACACATAGACTCTGGCTACTAGAGTGGGGCCTGGGGAGAGGACCTGGAAGGCCAGGCAGGGTGGGCACAGGGGTCAGGTGCTGTTGCCTGCCCCGTGAAGCTGGGTTTTTCCATGTTCTGGTGCCCCTCCCCCTTGTGTGGTGCACCCATGACATGCTGGTGCATGGCAACCCTGCCCACGTCATCCACACTGCTTGACATGCAGCCGACATGCTGCAGCACCCCCGATCTCCCCCAGGAGCCACTGGTGCACCGAGCTATCCCCCGCCCTCCCCCCAAGGGAGAAGAGCAGCCCTACGGTTGCTCAGTCTTCACCCCATCCCTGCCGACCCCCGGCGCTTGAGCTCGCTCCTGAACCCGGGTCACCAGTGTGGCATCCAGAGCCTCAACCCTCAGCACCACCGGGCCAACCTATTTGAGTTATGTTTGGGGCAATGGAGAAGTAATGCCAGCGATTTCTTAGAAGCTGTAGCTAACTGTTCTATCCCTAAAACAAAGAAACATGTCAGGTCATTTTTAGGGCTGGCTGGTTACTATCAGAGATTCATTCCCAACTTTGCCCAGTTAGCTACCCCCCTCACTGAACACACGAAGAAATGGTGCCTGAATAACATGAAATGGACTCCAGAGTGTGGTGAGGCTTTTCAAGCCATCAAGGCTGCATTATGTTCAGCCCCTGTTTTAACAAGTCCAGACTTTGAGAAACAATTTCTGTTACAGACAGATGCATCACAGGTAGGCCTAGGTGCAGTCCTGAGTCAGAATATAAATGGATAGGAACATCTCATTCTACATATCAGTAGGCAGTTGCACGAAAGAGAGAAAAGGTACTCCATCATCAAAGAGGAATGCCTTGCGGCTAAAGTGGGCCATCGCGTCCCTTAAGTTTTATTTTCTAGAGCTGACTCTGTAATTATAACCAGTCATAATCCTCTTTATTGGCTTAATCAAATGAAGGATAAAAATTTCAGAATCACAAGATGGTACCTGGCACTACAGCCATTTAAATTTAAAGTGATGCACAAATCTGGGAAAGAGAATGTCAGTGCTGATTTTCTGTCAAGATATGGATCAGTAATTGAAGAATTTCAAAGGTTGGAGAAAATGTGTAGCTTTAAACGTACCTGTTTGCTGTACTGTTTGCTATGGAAAAGAGATACTGCATATGTGCAGAACTATAAATGTTATAAGGTAATGTAAAGAAGGTTTTGGAAACTTTTTTTTTTTTTTAAGACAGATTCCCTCTTAAAGAGGGGGTATATGACAGGGTTATATAAAACCCTGTCACATTCGTTATGCAGAGAGAGGTAAAAGCAATGATCTCTTCTCTCCTTTTCTGCACCTGGTCTGTCTGATTGCGTAATCAAATTTTCTTGTGAGACTTAGGCGCTATCCACACTACACCAGTAAAATCTGTAATGTTTTGAAAACATTACAGATTGAAAACATCACGTCACAGTGTGTCCTCACTACCACTGCAAAGTTTTGAAAATGTTGCAACCTGTTCACATTGTTAATGATTCTGGGAGTGGTTCAGTCCTCTTGAGAGCAGTGCATACCCCATGATGCAATTTGTGATGGGCACAGAAACAACATACAGTGCTACCAGAATTGGTACAGCCGCTGCCTCCACACTGGTTCAACAAAAAGTGGGTGTGGCTGCAGTAATGAATTTCTGCACCAAGCTCAAAGGCTACAACAGCAGGCAACAGAGTTCTGGCACTAATACCACTTAAGCACAGTTTGCTGCTCACAGGCAGCAACTAACACAAAACGCTGATTTGTGCAGTAGTTCAGTGCAGTGAATGTCTTTCTGCACAAGCGCTGATACTAAGGGGCATTCACATTCAGAAAAACGTTATTTGGCCAACAAGAAGTATACAGGCACTGTTTGCTTGGGCTTAAACTCAGCTAAACACAAGTCGCAATCCACGCTGCTCCTTACTTCCTGGTTTGCCTCTGTTTACCTCCCAGCATGCATTTACACTGAGCATGGTAACATTACAGAAAGGAAAGCATTACCAAAACTGTTGTTGAAACCACCTCACAAGGGGTTTCTGTAACGGTTTTGAAAATGCCTTCTGTAACATTACAAGTGTGAACGCAAACCGTCAGAGTAACAGTTTGGACCCTCTGTAACATTACAGAGGGTTTTTCAGGTGTAGTGTGGACAGGACCATAGGAACTGATCACTCTGACAGTCTCACAAGTCTCCCCCTCCCACTATCTCCCTGCCCTCGCTTGCTGTTTCTTGCCATTTTTGTCTTTCCTTCCCCCTTGCTGTGGTTATAAAAATGTATATGGATCTTTATGTGAATCTGAGTTCTCTGGTTTGAAGATGTTTATATGGTTATATTGTTGAAATGAATGTAAAAAAGGGTGTTGAACTCGGGGGGGTGGTAACTGTGAGATGCAGTTTGACCTCCACAAGCTCATTTGCAGAGTTGTTAATAGGAGACCAATTCTGGGACACAGTGCTCTATTTTGTTGCACCTTCAAAGAAAGAAACTGACAAAAGTTTTGGGGCACTGTGTGAAAACAGGAAATATAGCTTAGCGAGCTCAGGATGCGGAAGTTAATTGCCAGGAAAAGACGCTGGGCTTGATTTTCATTTGGCCCTTAGATTGCTACAGTTTCCACCAATCTATGGCTGCAGCAAATTCTGGGTACAGCAGGGACCCTGCGCCCTATTGTATAAGACAGGGGTTCGTCAAAGACCTGAGAGTTGCCGCAGCTGCAGGGTTGTGTAAACATTTGGCACACCAGCACGGTTTCATGGAGGGATCTGTTAACCCTACCTCCTCCTGGCGCAATCCTGCAGGGGCCATGAAGGTGGGGTACAAATATGCCAGCAAGGAGGGGACTGGGGGCAAAAGGAGCATGTGAGGTGGCGTAGAGAGTGATGGGTCACAGCAGCAATGTCAGGGTGCTGAGGTGGCACCCTATGGGGGTGCCATGTGCAGATGCAGAGAGCCTATCAGCCCGGGTATGTGGGGGTTGGCAGGGATGAACCAGGACCTGGCCTCAGGTGGACACAGCCCTGGCACCTGCCCCATAGGTGCCATTGACCCAACATTGTAGGCAAGCAGCAGTGGCAGGGTGCAAATAGTGGAGGGGAACACTCCTCGGGCACCATGACAGTCCCCTGGTACTTGGTCCCCTGCGTGGAGGCAGGCTGCTGCTCACCTATAGTGGTGGGGTCAGTGGCACCTATGGGACAGGTGCCAGGGCTGTGTTCATCTGGGACTGGGTCCCAGTTTGACCCTGCCAACCCTCCTGTACCTGCACCAATTAGCTGTCTGCACTTGTGCATAGCACCCATGCAGGGTACCACCTCAGCACCCTGACATTGCCACCATGCCCCCATTGTTCCCTAGGCTACCCCTAGTGCTCCTTCTGCCCCCGGTTCCCTCCTTGCAAGTCCCCCCAGTTGCTGCCCTGCCCAACAGTGGTTCATGGCCCTTAGACTGCCTCCTGGCTGGTCTACACAGAGCCCCCTGTTGCGACCACAGCAGGGGGCGCTTCTAACATTCCAAAAGAGAGGATGGTGCAGCCCTGCCATGATGCCAGCTCCCTTCGACCTGGTGCATATGCACTTCAGTTGCAAGGGTGGTGCAGGGTGGCTTCTGCATATGGCGTCCCAAATTTCGACGCAACCTGAATTCAAAAATTGGGAGTGCCACAAACTTTGATGCAAGGTGCCGCTTGTGTCACAGCCATTTGGTGCAGGTGCCTTACATCAACAATTTCCTTTTGAAAATCGAGCCCATTATATATAAAGAGAGCAATCTTTTGTTGGAGAAAGAGAGAGAGAGATAGAAATTTAGAATTAGAGGTACCCTCAGAAGGACTTTGTTCTGTTTGAACTGCATGTGTAAGAGTTATCCTGAACAATTTTATTTTTTTTATTTTATTGCTATTGATGATAATAAAACTCTGCTTGCAAATAATATAACTGCTTCATGTTTTTCTATGCTTCCTGACCTGTGCCTCAGTGACACACAGGTTCTGAAACTTCCACCCTTCCACTATATGCAGCTCTCCATCCTTTAATATTTTTCAAAGATGCTCTGAAGAAACACTTCCTCTACGCTTCCTTCTGTATGTGTGCATGTTGTTACCGCTTGTTTAACTGCATTGTGCTAATTCCTGTTTCAATATGTAACTGGTCTGGACATCGCTTGCCCTTGCTATTGTTCATTACAATGTTGATATTCATTTTTGCTCATGCTTTGAGTATGCTTCTGTTTACATATGATTTCCATACCAAATGCCTCATCATTTTCCACCTCCGGTTGTACTCTCCCAGGTCGTACCTGTAAATAGGCATTTAATTGTCTAGTGTACTTACCTGGTTAACAAAAGCTAAATAAATAAATAATGGCAAAAAAATTAAAAGAGGTTCTGACCCGCCATTGCCCTCAGTATCTGTTAAGTAAAAAGTACAAGGAGAAATGCTCCACAGCTCTTCTGCCAGAGAAAGAGGCAGAGCAAGCAGTGGAACAAAAGACTGTGACTTCCCTGCAAGATACTAAGGAAATGATAGTTTACTTACCTGGTTGAGGTGATTGTGGGGGTGTACATCTTTGACGCCCACCACAGTCATTACATCTAGGGTTTGCGCTCACCTGATAAGTTGCTATTGCACATATGATTTCAAGGAAGTCCGACCCAGCCTTGGCATGTAAACTGATCAGACTAGCTCAGTTTCGATATTTTCCAAAACTGTATCTAGAATAAAACTGGTTACTTGTTGGCTTGTGATCACAATACTATACTACTGACATAGATAATTAGTTCAAGCATGAACAACTTTATTTCCTATTCAAACAAGCTAATGTTCGTCTGGTCTATATGGCATGCCGGATAACTGTCCTGTGTTGTTTGAACACGAGTGTCTCTTGGATGGGATGTGGAGTGCCTCAGACACGTACAGTATACCCCCACGATCACCTTTACCAGGTGAGTAAAGTACCATTGTGGGGGATAATCTCTGTTGCACTCCACAATCTTTACATCTAGGTTTCTAAAAAGAAGTACCCTCCTCCATGGGTAGGGTAGACAAGTTATGTTCTGACTGAGAAAGATTGGCCACTTGGAGCACTGAGTGGCTGAAAGTGGCTAGCATGGCATTTTCCATGAGTCGCACCTCCTTGAAATTGGGTGCTAGTGTTTTGAGTATGTCCTGTACCAGGTTAGTTGAGCTCTGTTGGTGAAAACTGCAGTTGTTGCTGCTCTTGCCCAGCTAGCTCGAAGTCTTTCTTCAAGATGCCCTCCAGTTTCCTGTCTGCTGGATCTTTCAGTCCAGATGCACCTTCAGATGTGAAGACAGTTTTCTTGTTCAGGGATGCTATTTGTGGGTCAACTGTGGGAGGGGGTGCACCACAGCAACAATTTGTTGGCCTGTAAAGGGTACATTTTGTCCCAGGATCGTCGCTAGGGGTTGCGAGTGGGATCTGTAGATTCCCATTCTTTGGACACCACCTTGTCAGTCAATTCACACATTGGAAAGGTGTCTGTCTTCTTGGCTGTAGGCAAGAGTGAGGGGATCAGTTTGGATTGTAGTGGAGGGGGTCAGAGTATTGAACCCTATCATTATATTGCATACTAGAACTGGAATTTGGTCTGGGAAGCACCACTTTGCTGTGAGAGAGCGTGAGTCTACTTCCCTGTCCTCCTCATCCTCAGATTCTTTTCCTGAGTTGGTCTGAGGTGACTGTGATCTAGAGTCTGCCGGGGTAAGATTGAGTAGTGTGGAGGTGATGGGGTTAAGCGTGGACCTGCTGTTTCTGCCAGTTTCTCTAGCATGGCCGATGTAAACAGTTGTTGTGCCTGGTGACCTGTTGGTTCTGTAGTATGATGGCAGTAGCATCCGTAATTTGGCCAAATTTGGGAACTGTGATGTTTGAGATAATTGACTGAGGTCTGGATGTGGACAGTTGCTGAGATAGTCTTCTGGAGCCGTTGCTGCCAAGTACCTCTTAGGATAATTGTGAGGATTCTTCAGTGCATGAAGGACAGAGTTGGCCTAACTGGCCTGAAGGGATTGGGATGTTGCAGTCTCTGCAAACCTTTGTCTTACCCATGTTTGCCCTGTGAAGAGACAGAACCAGAGAGAACAGGTTGGGGGGGGGGGTGAATGAGGGAGTTCCTCAATAAATTTTCATAATTGCTCAAAATGGTAGCAGGGCTCATAATGCTAGGTATTGTTATAGGGATAGCAATAGCATGTGGTCCCCCAATATTCTGTACCGAAAATCAAAGGTTCAGTGTATGTATCTGTTAGCCCTTTAAGAGATAGTATTGCATGCCCAGGCAAGATGGCTCCCAGAAGTGTGGCATGGGAGCAGTGTGGCAGAAGTGTATATTTTGAATAAGATGGCCCCTGGCAATATGGGTGTCGGAAGTGATACAAAACAGATCACTTCCGGTGGCTTGGGGCCTGCCATGCCGAATGCTCTTCAAGCAGGAATCATCTTTATTTCACCTGAATGTGGAGCTAGATGGGTAGAGTGGCACCTTGAATTGTGGCATTGTGAAAAAGTAATTTATTTTATGCTGGTGCTCTGTCTAAGGCTGGCCATAGTGTAGGGGATCACTGAGTCCACTGTGAGCAATATGACTGTCGGCAGTGTGCATGCACAAAACTGTAGGTTTTACTACACATGCGCAAACTCCTTTTGTACGTTGCCTGGCACTGACCACAGCAGGAGTTTCAAAAGGATGGCAGGTTCGACCCGAATGGGATCAGATTACTACATGGTGGTGAGCAGAGCTAAATAAAGGACCATCAGGACAGGAGGAGGGGAAAGTAGGCAGTGTGGTGTGGTGTGGTTACCATTTTTGCTGCATTGTTTGCTGGATTGCCTCCTTGCTGTCCATGAGTAGCGCTAGGCATTCAGACATTCTCCTTACAAAACTTCATTAACTCCACCTGAACAGTTTTTTCAGCTCCCGTCTGAATAAAGTAACATAAAGTGGCATGTATGGATCGGGGGCTAACCCTGGAACAGCTAGGAGGGGATCCAAGGTGCCACCTCACTGGCTGAAAACATTTGCGAGCCCCACTAGCAGGGGAGCTTTCTTTCCTTCAGCTGTGAAACACTCTGTGACCACTACATGAGAGGTTACAGAGATGTAGGAGCACGCTAAGTATTACTGTGTATGCCATTGGGGGCCACAGAGGTTTTACCAGAGAGGGGATGCTCCTTAGCACACATTTTAATTAGAGGAGCAAGAGAAAATGAAAACTGCTTTCTAACTGGAATGTTGTAACCTAAGATACCTGTTGGTCATTAATAGTGCTTCCCCCCACGATTCAACAACGCGCTGTAGATTCTAGGAGTTATGACCATCACCTAATAAACAAGAGCTACAGAAATTACAGAGCAAGCCAGCATGGCGGCAAGGTGGCCGCTTGCGGAGACAGCATCCCAGGTTTGGTGACAGACTCGGGAGCTCCAGGGCTGTCCGGGGAAGAAGGACTGGGGGCGTCCTGGGAACTGCTCTCCTTTCCGGGGAGGGGGAGAGTGCCAGCGATTAACGGACCCTTGGCAGAGGCTGGGGGACCAGTAGCCGGCGCCACTAGTCACAGGGGGTGAATGCTGGATGTCACTGCACATCCCTGCTCTGAGGATCCAGCATTCACAAAATGCTGGCCCAGATGTCTGCTTTGCTCCACCGCCATCTCCACTGCCACCAATATCCATCAGGAGGTCCTGCTCTGTGGCTGCCCGATGACGGGGATTTCCTACAGTGTCCATTGGGGGAGCCTGCCCAGTGGCCCCACCCAGGGGGCAAGCCTGGGCATCGGGGGATGGCGGACAGAACAGGGCTGACCTCCGAATGGAGGATTGGGGGGCAGCCAAAAAAAAAAAAGAAAGAAAAGAAAAAAAATTACAGAGCAGATAAAAAAGCCTCTCTATCCTGATAAAATTACAAGCCAACAGCCCCACAGACCATAAGAATATTTTTCTGGTTAGTTCAGTGAAGATGAATTCAAAAAATCTTGCTAGTATCAGGAGTTGAGATCTGATGCTGCAGCTTGGTCAGATGCGCATTTGAAACTGAGCTAATCCGATTAGGTTATAGGATGACATGGGTCGTACTTCTTTGAAGTCACGTGTGTCAGCAACCTATCAGGTGAACACAAACCCTAGATATAATGATTGTGGAGTGCCTCAGAGATTATACCCTGCAATGTGGCAGTTTTTCAAAGCCATGCGGGCTATGGGGAATCTAGCCACTGCCCCTTCCCCCCCAGGTCCTGATTCCACAGCAGGTTCCTATGCAGGCATTGGAGAGTAAGGAGAAAGAGGAGGAACTGATAGAACCAATAGAGCATGAGGTATCCCCTGGACAGGACTGTGGTTCCCCTCCAAGAGTTAATGAAGATTTTTCCTCCTACTCTGCCTTCATGTCTCAGATGGCAGATGCTTTAAACCTCCTAGCTGCTGAAAGAGAAGTGCACATGTGCTTCCCCCCATGATTCAACAACACGCTGTAGATTCTAGGAGTTATGACCATCACCTGGAGGAGCTAAAGTTTATGAGACTGCTGGGCCACTCCCATAAACAGATCACTAAAAAAAAAAAAAACTCTAGCAAGAGCCAATACGGGTGTAAAATAATGATATCGTGAGCAGTGAGAAATGTGTAAATTAACAATTTTTGCACTAACCACTGAGCCACCTAACTGTGCATTCTAATTGTTGTGATGCAGACACACTATTAATACTGTATGTATACAGTACACATATATGCAGATGTATTCCAGTGTAACATAGCAGTGCACTGTCTACATACATTTTTACAGATAAAAAAAACAAAACATCGAGGGACTATTTTCTTCTTTTCAGGCTACGAGGGACATTGGAGGGTGGGTGGTTGCCACTAGACAACTCATTTAAATCAGCAGTGACATGCATAAGGCTGAAACTGATCTAGATAGCGAGGGAATATAGACTAGCAATTTTTGTACTAACCACTGAGCCACCTAAATGCACTTTCTAATTGTTATGATGCACACAAACTAATACATATACTGTACACATATATTCCAATATAAAATACAGTAGAAGTCACATTAAACTCCCTCCAGTTCACTGGTTTAGCATTTTTCAGTTAGTTGCTTAATGTGTGCACTACTCACGGCAATGAATTAATAAAAGTTTCCTAGTGGTTTGCTAATAGCTGCTATTCAGTTTCAGCTTACTGTACTTTGCAGCTCTCTGGAAACTTTTATCAATGCAATGCATGAACAGTGCACACATTAAAGGGACTCTGTCAGCTTTCTGCAGCTGTACTGAACTTGTGTGACCAGTGTGCCTTTTTTTTTTAGTTATTTGTAAAGTCTAGGATTACAAATACCTTTGAGCCTTGGCTCTTTTACAAAGGTTCCATGTCAGAGAAATACAAATTATGGGGAACATCAAGACAGACATTACAACAATGTGGACATTGCAAACAGAGTACAGATTAATACAATTCAAGGGTAGCATTGTAACAAGGCAGCCAGCGGCATTTGTCAGAGAAAACAGACAACCGATAAGAAGTGCCTGAGTCATAGGGAGAGGGAAGAGGGGAGGGGGGGAGAAGGAATGCAGGAAGGGTGGGGAGAGGGTGAAAAGTGCAGCATTGGGTATACCAAGATGTGAGGGTAGAATCCAGTGAGGAGGGGAAGGGGGACCACTAGAGCAGGAAGGGAAGTGGAGAAACAAGGTTAAGTTGGGCAGTCACAGGAGCTGTTGGTAGTGAGATAGTCCCGGAGCCTAGTTTCAAACATAACAATTGTTGGGGCAGAGGAGATGGTTGGGTTGAGGCCATTGAACCAGAGTGGCGCTCAATAAGCAAAAGAGCGTTGTCCCTGTGAAGTGTGACAGTGGGGGACTTTCAGTAGCTGTAGCATGGATCTCCTAAGGCACCATTTGTTAATTTGGTGTTGTAACAGAGTTGAGACCCCAGAAGGTGCAATGCCAAGGTAGATTTTTTTTTGCCATGGAGCAGGTGAGAAACTTTATGCAGTTTGATAGTTGGAGCCAGTCGGTCTGAGTGTACAGGTCACATGTGTGGGTGAGACAGTGAGCACCAGTGATGAGCCGACATGCCTTATCTAAGGCAGTTGAGAGGCGTCTAAGGGTTGTGGTTGTGGCCGAGCCATAAATGATGAGACCATATTCTATTACAGAGATCACAGAGCTCAGGACTGCAACCTTCAAAGCTTCTGGCATGAGGTGTGGTCTGTGTTTGTAGAGGAGACCAAGCCGTGTATTAGCAGCTCTAGCTACATTATCTACATGAAGTCCATAGGAGAGATTAGGGTCAAGCTGTATCCCTAAGTATTTGAAGGACCCCACCTGATCTAGAGTGTTCCCTTGGTGGTGGAGATAGCCAAGTGGTGTAGCTTTGTGGGTTATGAGAGCTGCAGAAGAGCACAGATTTGGTTTCTTGTCATTGAGGACCAGTTTATGATTAAGAAACCATGTCTCTACAGAACTGAAACCAAGTTGAAGGTTGTGTTGAGTTGCAGGATCTTTGTGAGTGGAGAATACAACAGCATCATCGGCATATAGTATGATCTGCTCAGAGCAGTGGTAAGGGAGGGAGTTTAAGAAAAGGCTAAAAAGGAGGGGGCCCAGTATGGATCCCTGTGGGACACCCGAGCGAACAGGCAGGGTGTCAGAAAGAGCGTCCACAATTTTAACTCTCTGCAACTGATTTTCTAAGTAGCTTTTAAACTAGAGAGAAGAGTCAGGTGATAGCCCGGCATTCAGCAGTTGGTGTATTAGTAGTCCATGGCATACTGTATCGAAGGCCTTGGAGAGGTCGACGAAAACGGCCCCTGTGAGAAGGCCATTGTCAAGGGATTTGTGCAAAGATCCAGTGAACTCAAGAAGGGCTGTGGTGGTGCTGTGACCTTTCCGGAAGCCGTGTTGTTGTGGACAAGGTATATTGTATTTATCCAAGTGGTCAGTAAGTTGATCAGCCATGATGCGCTTGAGTGCCTTAGAGAGTGGGGGCAGTATGGAGATAGGGTGATAATTTGAGTGATTCGTCTTATCCCCACTTTTATGGACGGGTGTCATGGTGGCTGTTTTCCATAGGTCTGGGAATTTTCCACAGCTGAGAGAGAGGTTTTGGATTTTTGTTAATGGATGAATTATCTCATCGAGGGTGAGCAACAGAAGCTTAAGGCCCAGGGTGTCGCTACTAGATCTAGATTTAGAGATAGCTGCAGTAATATAGCGGCGAGCTTCATTCAGCCAAAATAAACTATTCATGTGCCCCAGTATGAGTAACAGTAAGATCTGTTACCTAAATTTTAAAAATATATACTTTAGCTCGGAGCAAGTACATTACCTTATTGTTTGGCCGATCCTCTGCAGCCGGATGTCTCTTCTCAATGTGAACAGGCATTGAGCGTCTACGAATTTCATGAACAAGTGTAAGTGATAGTTGGAGCTAAAAGTACACGCTCTTCTGAGCATGGGAATCTTTGTAAGAATAATGAAGAGCATTGCAAGTCTTACTTTCACCACACAAAAACAGGACTGTGATCCTGAGCGTGCGTGTCACATCCATGGCAGCATCACACGCATGCTCAGGATCACGGTCTTGTTTTTTCTAAGTGGTTAAAGTAACACTTGCAGTGCTCTTTTTTATTCTTCTGAAGATTTTTGTCTATCCCAAAACAATATCTAACAGCATTTGGCTAGTGGGGCCGGTGCCAGTTTCGACCCCTGTTCATGAACATCCTCATGTAGTCTTGTGGTCACACAGGTGACAGTACAGTAACAGACAGGACCACCTACACACACACACACACACACACACACACACACACACACACACCAGAATAGGTAAATATGCATGTGAAAAAAATGCCCAAACATACTTGTACTGCAACACAAGATATAACCATATCCAAACACAGCCCCATATAAACTAATATGAAGCACCATCAAATTATGGTAACAATGAGTGCACGTGGGCATCTCTGCAGAGCTCCTCCCCAACATAAACAGTATGTCTTGATATAGTTCAGAACTGATGGGTACAAAGACATGTTTAATAATATAGATATACAATTTGCGATGCAGTATAGGTCAGTGAGTTGCTATACAGTATAATGGGTGGGGCTTTCACAGGTGATAGGAAGGACTGGAATACCTTTGTGTTGCTAAACAAAACAGACAGTGGCCCCTAGATTACAGATAAAGCAATGCTTAGATATTTCTAATAAAAAATACTAACCAATCCAAGGTAAATTTCTGATTTGTGTCATCTGAATCAGAACTCAGTCTCTGTCAGAATCAGATGTAGCTCGTGCCCCCTCACATTGATTAACACTGCATACTGTGGGCTCAGATTGGTAGGATTGGATACCAGTATCAAAACTGAAATAACATCTTTATATTCCTTTACCTCAACCTTGATGAACAGTGAGCACAGGCACAGCAAAGATCATTGAAATCCAAAGGTAAAAAAAAACGCTCCCTGTTAAACAGCTAGCATGGCTGATCTAAATTTTCAAGAAAAAGGCACATAACTAGCACAGACAAGAAAACTCTTTTTTCAGTACTTTAGCAACAGAATTTCAACAACATGGTAAGTTTTAAGATGACAAAGTGCATAGGAACATTCCATTTCAAACCTCCACTGTAAAAAAAAAAAAACTGTAGCTTAAACTGTGTTTAGGGGTCCTCTAACTTATCTTCAGTGAGAGTTGGACAACTAGATTTACTACATAAACATTCCATTCTGTGACATTTGACACTACAGTCCCTGGGTTGTCTGCTCATCTCCCTTTCTAACCAGACTGAAGTTTAGCACAAAATAATGCTTTGAAACACTTCTTAGCTGAATGAAAGTGAAGTAATACCACAAAACCTCAAATTTTGTCTAGTCCATTAGGAATCAGAAGAGCTCCCTTTTTCTATGTAATAGCAAAATGACTGCAGGGCAATGCCCACTGCAGCCGTAAAAAGGCAAAGATAAGGGGTAGAGGTGCACACAGCTGTCCTCAAAGGTGTCAGCAGTCAGGTAAAATAACTTGGCAAAAATGGAAAGGACTTGGCACACACCAGACTAAGTGGACAAAAATGTTAAATGTATTCAAAATATTACATGACACACTGGGCAAACGCCAATATGTATCAACTCAGAAAAGTGAGCCTTCCTCGGGGGGGGGGGCAGTAAACCTGCAACAGTACTCCTTAAATATCCCATTAATTCCAAATGTATATTACAACACCTGTAGTCATTCATTAATGATGCATGTTGCATAGACTTCAGTGTGCAAAATACAGCTAGACTGACATGCACTAAGCAGAACTGAATTAATTTGTCTAGCTGCATTTTGTACATTGAAATATATGCAACGCGGGGGGCGGAGCCAGCAGCCGAAGGGAACAGATGCCTCTGAGAGAATTCCTCTAGCTCAGTGACTTCTTCATTCTAAAATATATTTTAAAAGTCACTGAACACTCTCCTAACCTGCATCAGCTTGTGCAACTTTTCAAACAGAGCAGTTGGATATAAAAATAGTCAGCATCGAATATGGTGAACCTGAAGAAAAAATCCTCTAAAGAAAGTGGCAGTGCGCACCCACATAGGCCTACTGATCAGACAGCAGCAGGGGCTTCAAGCCATGAGTTGGACATTGCAGAGCCGATGAATGGAGCACTCTTGCAAGCAATTCAGCTTTTGGACAAAAAGGTGGATACCCTAACAGATCGATTGGCCATGATGGACACTAAAATTGCAAAGGAACTGGCAACAGCCGATGGAGCTGCGGACACAGCAAATAATACCACAACCGTTGTTTCGGAAGTATTATCAGAGAACAAGATCTTGAGGCTCTGAATGGAACAACTCGAGAATGCTGTCTGTTCAGCGAATCTCTGTATTTTGGGTGTCCCAGAACAACTGGAGGGACAAGATCTACTGGGGTATGTGGAAACTATGGTTTCTAGATTATGGGATATTGAAATTGTTGGGGAAATTGTTAAAATATACCGCATTAGCCCCAGACGTCATCAGCTTTTATAAGATTTGCCTCGCACGATTTTGGTGGTTACAACTGGCCAGCATATTCGGGACAAAGTATTAGATGTGGCTAAAAAGAAAGGTACTGTTTCATTAACATCAGGGGAAAAGGTACATTGCTTCCCAGATCTGGCCTACTTCACTAGACAACGCCGCAAGGCATTCAATGCCGTAAGAGCCGGACTTCGAGCATTGGGAGTTTCACATGCCCAAGTCCCAGCCTGTCTCCGTATCCAGTATGCGGGCAAAACTTATCTTTACACGGACCCTACTGAAGCGGGGAAACATTTGTCTACGATCCAGAAGGACTTTGTTCAGCAAGATCTGGGAGAAGAATCAGATGAAGGGGTCTGAACATTTATCTTTTAACCTTTTTTTCTGGACTAAATCCCAGTAAGTCGATTCCTCATGGCAGCCTTTTATTTGGATGCATCATTGACATATGCCTAATTTAGATTATAGATCTAAAGATTATAGATCTTACATCTTGTTTGTAACTCAGGGCTGCTACAAGTTGATGCTGAGAGATTGTTTCCTTAGAGTGAAAGTATATTTTATAAGTTTTACTGTTTAAATTGCTCAGAGGCAGAGCGGGGGAGGAGGGTCTCTCAGTGGTATCTGCTGGAATGTCAAAATTAAAATAAATACAGTTTTACATAGACGACAAGCTGCCTAGGTGGCTTTATTAAGTGCTGTGTTAGCACATGGACACAATTTGAACTTTCTTATATGTCTTACTTGTCTATGTTCTTGCTGCAGTGGTGATTTAGATACTCTGTCTTGTTATCTTAAATAATAGCTAGCTCTCTGTTATTGTAAAGATGGGTGCTGAGTTTATTATCCTAGTTATGCCAGCTGTGCTTTCAAGCCTATTTTTCTCAAATGAAAGGTATGACTTTCTTGTATGTTAGTACTATGAAAAGCAATAAAAATAAAGTATAAAAAAAAAAAAAAGAAATATATGCAACACATATGATTTTTTTTTTCCATATTGATGTTTATCCTCCACGGCGGGCTGCAGCTTACATCAACCAGTCTTTACCTGGCTCCAGGATCATTTGGGATCTTAAGGCACTTTGCATGTCCCAGTGGATCCCAGGAGCCAGCCTGGAGGTGTCATCCTTGCGTGGCCCCCGCAGTTTCCTCATTTTCACCCCATTACCCCGAGGCTCCAGAATGCAGTAGCGCATGCACATGGAGGCACACATGTGCACCTTGGCTCTGGTGACAGCCTCTTCCACCCTCCCTGGCCTAGCACCAGGGCTTCCTGTGCGTGGCACTGCCATCCAGCCTCCACCAGGAGGCAGCCAAATGCTAATGAGGCCCTCTGGGCCCTCCCAAAGAGGAGAGCTGCCAGCCAGCAGCTCCTCCCCTCCCCACCGGTGGATCTCCGGCACCCCGAGCTTGAGCCCAAGCCCGGGTCACTGGCATGGTGTGAGGTGTAGTGTCTGCTACCTCAACCCTCAGCATCACTGGACCGGCCTTGCAACACATACCATTAATGAATGACTGCCAGTGTTTGTAATATACAGTTGCAATTAATGGGGCATTTAATGTGTACTGTTACAAGCTAACTCCAACCCCCTGAGGAAGACTCACTTTTCTGAGTCGATACGTAAGAGTGTTAGCCCAGTGGCAGGTGCACAAAAAATTTAACTAACAGCTGCTAACCATAAAAAAGGTGACAAACTCTTTGGTGTGCTTTAAAATGTTTAATTACTCTGTGATAAATACTAACAGCACTCACCCTACTTCAGACATACTGACCTTCGGGCAAGCATCCCTTCAGTCCTAGAGTACATGGTTCATTACAATCCCTGGGCTTTAGGCCCTGAACGTACATCTGGGAGCAGTCTCAGTAGACACCTCAACTGGCAAAGGTAGGTCTGTGGCCTTGCAGCCCATTTTCAAAAGATTCTTTAAAGGCCTTGCTGATCTGTTCCCCCCCCATGGGACCTGAACCTCTGTGTCACTCAGCTGAGGGAGGCTCCTTTTGAGCCTATGGCAACTGCTGCCCTGAAGTATGTTACCTGGAAAGCAGTTTTCCTGATGGCACTCACATCTGCCAGAAAGGTTAGTGAGCTTCAAGCCCTCTGTACAGATCCTAACTACATCCACAGGGACAAGGTAGTCTTGAGAATTAATAAAAAGTTATTCCCCATAGTGGTATCTGAATCAGTCAATCACACTACCATTGTCCTTACACAAAATCCACCCCAGGGGAGCGAAAGCTACACAGTCTGGATGCTATTGCTTGTTGGATAGTCTCCTGCATTCAGTTCTGTTATGCCAAAACTGGTAAATTGCCACCTTAAGGCCTCAGGTCCCACTCTACAAGGGGCATGTCTGCCTCTGTGTCAGCTTCCAGGGGTGTCCCCTACAGGAAATCTGTAAAGCAACTACCTGGAAGACGGTACCTGCTTTCACAAAGCACTACTATCTGGACATACAGTCCAGAAGGGATGCCAGCTTTGG
The DNA here is from genome assembly GCA_016271365.2 of Neoceratodus forsteri. Taxonomy (NCBI): domain Eukaryota; kingdom Metazoa; phylum Chordata; order Ceratodontiformes; family Ceratodontidae; genus Neoceratodus; species Neoceratodus forsteri. The sequence continues at coordinate 141,057,010 of CM057453.1, forward strand.
CACTACTGTCTTGCAGAACCTTTTCCCTATGTAGGGTCTATACCCAGCCTCCTAAGGTACTGTAGTATATGAAGTATGCAGTTGTTAAGCTTAAATGAGGGATTCCTGGGGTTTGAAGAAAAAAATATTCATTGTAGTAATGTTGTTTCCTCCAAGGGCTCCATCACTGTACTTAACAATCCCATCCCTACCCTTCCCTTCCAGAACTTGGAAAAGGGTCACACAAGAATATTTTTTTTTCATTTTTCTTGAGCATTACTCATTACAGTACCTTTACAATTGATACCCAGTGATCTATTCTCTTACAGATGTTTCCATTATATTTTTAAAGCTTTTTTCTGCCATGTTAAAAAGCTTTGAGAACTTTTTAAATTGGTACATATTTTTTGACATACTTTTAGCTAATTTAGTGGTCACTGCTCACCCTAGCTTTAGAAATAAATCTGCTGTTGCAAGTGGGAGTGTGACCACACAACAGAGTTTTGAATTTCATTCTGAAGATTCTCTAATTAGCATAAAATTCTAGGTTGTGAAGCAGCCCATTCCAGGTGAATGACCGCAGTTGTTAAGCATAGTGAGGGATCCTTTGGAAGAAACATTACTACGGTGAGTATTTTTTTCAAACTGTTTTCACTTTCATACAAGATGCTTCATTTAAGCTTAAAGCATAAAAATAGAAAGTTGTTTCCATTATGTTCAAATCATTTCCTGTGTATCAAAGTACGTAAAATAAAATCTGTTTATTGCAAGCATCTTACCTTCCCCTAGTTTCATCTATTCACAGTGTCTAGTGAGCTAACTGTAGCAACATTCTTAAATCATATTGCCAAAGTCCACCCAACAGCCTAATACTACAGAACTTGTCAGAGATTAACTAATAATCAGTCTGATTAATGTTGTGGTTGGTTGTCTAAATTGTGCTTATGGGCTGGCAATGAGGCAAAAAATATATTTGCTGCTCACACACTGTGAAATGGCAGAGTAGCATAAGGATTACCAGAAATCAAACAGATTTATTTCCAATAAAATTTGACAAAGCCCACAAATAAACAATGAACTGTATACTGCCGAAGGTTATTGAAAACTGCGGTATCAGTCTTCGTCTTCTTCTTCATGCTGTCATCTTTTTTTTCATGATAACACATTGTATAAGATAGAAGGCGTATTGATTTATCCCTGTATGTGCTTTAGAAGATGCTGACCGCTCTTTCGTTTTGTGCAGACGGTTCAGTGCATTCCATATATAGTCATTGCACTTCTCAAGCTCTGTACTGCATTTGTAGAATGTTCTACAGTATTGCTGTATGTACTGAAGATGCACCAACTGGTACTTTGTTGAATAATCAGATCAAGCAGCATAATGCTAGGACACATGATAAGCAAGAAAATTAGTCGTAAAGGTACTCAATGTTTTGTTTGTCCTTAGTAGCAAAATTCTACTGCTGCCTATATTTCTTGCTAGCAGAGTTTTGTATGGTGTAGCTTATTCTGTGTGAACTCTGCACTGAGACTCAGGAGCAGAAGTTCACAAAAGACTGCGGCCTCCTATCAGATCTAGTAGCAGTAATTCAGCTGTTAACAACAGTTCACTGCTTCTATAAGAATATAGGATTCAGACTTCGATATATGCTTAGAATACATCATGAAAATCCTTTTTTTTATGGGGGTGGGGGTGAGGGCTATAAACCCCGTCCAGATAAGAGTTGCAATGTAGTCTTTCTTTTCATGATTTTTACAGTGTAGTTACCTTTGATAGCCCAACTGAAATGCAAAAACTCATGTCCCTGCCTCCACCCAGTTTTACAGTTTGGAGAAATAAATCGCATAGAAGTCAAGTAAGTTGCTCAGAGTCGCAAAGTGAGCCAGTGGCTATGGTGGTATTCAGACCTGTGATCCTGTTTCATACATCAGTGCTCTTACCACTAGCTGACATTGCCTTCAGTAGGACTAAACCCCAGCAAGGACATTTTCTAACTACATGAATTAGAACAGTTTAGTAAGACTTGTGCATTGTGCCTCAAAACTTGGAATGTTTTTTAAAGGATGCTCTGTGCACTGTGCTGGTCTTGAACCTCCCAGCATTGCTTTAGCCTCTGCTAAAGAGAATGGTGTCCCTGTGATGCTCCCATCTGTTCTATGTTTAGTCACTATAGTTTGTTGTTTTATATGTGTAAAGTTATAGGTATTGAATACAGGTTTCTCTCAGTTCCCACACTGTTTTTAGAAGAAGGTTTATATTTTTTCATGGTTTTATGGTTACCAAACAGTTCCAGAACCATGACCAACATCACAGTATGTGCTCTGCTCACAATGACTGTGTTGGAATCACAGTTTATTAGCCTAATGGTTCCAGTTTCTGGTATCAGTTATTATTAATTATTATAGTGCGTGTACCAACTGCGTAGCACTGCTGGCTGTAAATTGCAACTCAGTGACTATGGTTGAATACTAAAAATATAGTCAGCTCACAATGACTGGTTGACATTACAGTACTGTTGGCTTTCAGTAACCGAGGTTGATTTAGACGGTGGTATCTTTAGTGTTTATGTAAATTTTTAGCACTGTAGGCTGTCACAATTGGCTCACAGTGATAAGTTATCAAACACTATAAAATATTGTCAGCTCACAACGATTGTGGTCAACATTACCATTAGCTGTGGTACATTTAGTGATTCTGCTAATTTGTAAGCACTACAGTCTAAAAATATCTGCTGACAATTACTGTGGTTGAACAATGTTAAAATATATGGTCAACTTACAATGACTGGTCAGTGTTACTCACTATGACTGTGAGTTTACTTGAGATTACGTTTGCATACTTTCGTTGATCTAGTAAATTTTCATTGATCATTGATTTGTTAATTATACTTCACAACCAGGGTGCAGTTATATCCCCACCCTCTGTCCAGATCCAACTGGACACCTGATCAGACTATTTACCCATTTTCAGATTGTTCATTTCTGTTGTATTTTTATTAACATGCAATAAGAATTTATCAGAAATGTCCTATACCACTATTTTTTTCACTAACATATAAAAGGTTTCACTTAAATCTTCCACAAAAGACTGTCCATACCCTTTATATTTGCAGGATTTACTCCATTTTTCAATTTGGCCACCTCACTTTTCATCATCCAAAAATTCCGTAGTTTTTTCCATTATTTCTGGGGATCTCATTTTCTTTAACATTTGACTTTCTCTTCTGAGTATTTCCTTCTTAATATTTAACTTTTCCTATTTATTTCATTCCTAAACAATTTTATTTTTCCAGATACTTTTTTTATTTTGGTGGGGGCGGGGGGGAGTCTGCCTTTGATGCATTAGTCCCATAAAGTCTTCAGTTACCCATGGTTTATCCACTCCCTTTTTACAGCTGCAGGGCACAGCTCTGCAGACATCTTGCTATCAAAGTAAAAAAGCAGCTCACCAGATTCCTACCGAACAACAACAGTTTTGGAGTTGCAGCACTCCAGTACTGGAAACACTCCACTGTATTCATTCAGTAGCCCAGTGTTGCACCACACTCTTTTTTTTTCTCTCCCCAACCCCAAAGCTTCTCTGTCGGTAGTCCCCATCCCCCAAAGCTTCTTTCTCTCTCTCTCTCTCTCTCTCTGGAGTACCTATTCCCTGAAACTTCTCTTTCTGGAAGCAAGCAGTAAAAGTTCGGAGCTATTGTGACACTATAAACAAACTTCTTTTTTGCACTCTACTTACTTTTGCCCTAGCTACACTACATACTGCACTTTGTAATTTATCAGTGAGATTACTTTCAAACCTGTGCCTTATTTTTGAGCCCTGCTTATCCCTATTAATTGAATGTCTACACACTGTGTTCTAAATTTCTCATTTTCTTTGTGCATTTTTCTGTCAGCTTCAGTAATGTGGATTAAAACTATAAACTGAGAAAAAATCTTCTAGCAAATGGGAATTGCAAACATAATATAAAAGCAGTTTGACATTGTTTCTTCAGTTGTCTGTCCTGTAACTAGAAATTAAAGCGCATCTGACGCCTTTGGGAAAATTTTGGAAAACATAATATTTAGACACAGTTCAGCTTGTGTTTCATATATTCTGTATAGATTTCTCCTCTCCCATTTCTTATTATTGAAACAATTCTCATAAAAACAAGATCTTTATTCCTTAGAGTTTAATTGCCTCTATAGCTTATTCCTTACTTGAAATCACAATCAAGCAATAAGGCATGGCAGGGGGTTTGTTATGGTGGGATAACGGCCCAGCTTGGGGTGGGTTGAAGCTCGAGGCATAGCCGAGGGCTTCTACCACGCGAGAAGGGCCATTAGCCCACCATAGCACACCCCCAGAGTGTCTTATTGCAATTATGAAATGGGTAATTTTTAGAAAATGTTATGCATTTGTAAACATAATATTTTCAGCTGGGCCATTGCGCTGGGATAACGGCCCAGATGAAAGCAGCTCTCGGCCAGTCAGAATTCAACATTCTTTCTACCAATTTCATAATTCTGTGTTGTGATATCAAAGTTTGTTGCCATGGGAATAACCATGATGTCACAAGCAATGTGTTATGACAACAGGTTGGGAAGAGGCAGGAGGAGCTGATGAACCTTCAATGAACAGCTATGCTGTTTGCAAGCATATGGCCGAGGGCAGCTGAGGAGGGGTGGTGGGCTGCACTGAGGTTGTACAGTACAGGAGACGCCCTGGGTTTAAATGGAGTCTAGGGAGAGGCCAGACGTGCTTGGTCTCCGTACACAGGATTCCCACCAGACCGAGTGGGCAGGTAGCTAGTGAGCTGGCCGCGTCTGTTAATCCTCTTTGGGCGGTGCTATACAGTGCAAGGTCAATAAGGAACAAGAACGCCATTTTTGCAGACTTGATTTCCTCTGTCAGCCTGGCTTGCATTACAGAGACCTGGTTGGGTGACGATGCAAGCCCAGCTTTAGAGGCTGCCATCCCTGCTGATTACTCCGTAGTGCACCGCCGGAGGAAGGATCGAAAAGGTGGGGGAGTGGCCATTGTATTTTGATCCAGCCTGGGCTTCACGGTGCGCCCGGTTGGTAATACCCAATCTTTTGAGTGTGTTGCTGTGCATGGGGGTGCAGGTTGCAGGATTCTCCTTCTTTAATGCCCTCCTGGGGCAGGGGAAAATTCCTGCAGGAGATGGCAAACTTCTTCGTCGACCAGGTGTTGGAGTCCCCCATGTGTCTAATCTTGGGGGACTTCAATGCCTGGATCGACGATGAATCCTCACGTTTCAGTTATGGCCTCCTCCAGTTGATGTTATCACTGGGTCTGTCATAAGCGGTTGCTTCTGCTGCCCACCAGCATGGCCTCACACTCGATCTGGTGTTCCAGCTGGGTCTTGAGATTGACAATCTCAAGACTTATCCGGTCTCTTGGTCTGATCATTGTACTGTGGAGTTCATGTTTGGGGCCCCCCCCTGAAAGTCCTTCCCCTGTAGAGATGGTCAGCTACCGCCCCTTAAGGGGCTTGTACCCAGAGGGACTGTTGGCATTAGCCGACCTATCTAGGGTTGATGCGGCGTGTGCGATTGGCACCAGCGAGGTGGTGCCATCTATAATAGGGTGGTTTCCAAAGCTTTCGATGCCATTGCGCCAGTTTGTATATGACCCAGATCCTCTCACTTGAGATCCCCTTGGTTTGATGGGGATCTCAAGGCGATGAAGATCAAGGGTCGGAAGTTGAAGCGTTGCTGGTGAAAGACCCGGCTGGAGGCTGACAGGCTGGCCCTGCGTGCTCACTATGCTGAGTACCAGGCAGCAATTTCCTATAAGAAGGCAGAATTCCTATCCAGGGAAATTGCTGTGGGGAGAAAAGACCATCTCAGCTGTTTCAAACTGTAGACAGGCTTCCTTATCCGGCCTGTCTACAGCCAAAGACTGCTTTTTCATCCGCTTTATGGGAAGAGTTTGCTCTATTTTTCCTCTAACAGAGTGTTGGCTATCCGGTCTGGGATCCTACCAGGGAAGCTATTGTCTTGCAGTGGCTGGACTGAGAGGTTCAGAGACACTCCATCTGTCTGAGAGGGGTTTAGGCCAGTGGAGGTGTCTAAAGTGACTAAGGTGATCTCAGAGCCGAAGCACACTTTTTGTGAACTGCACCCAGCCCTGATGCAGTTCTTAATGGGATGTGTCAAGGCTGTTGGCCTGGTGTTCACCAGGACTGCCAAGTGCTCAATGGCAGAGGGGGTATTTCTAGTTGCTTTGAAAGAAGCTCTGGTGAGACCCCTCCTTATGAAACTTTCCCTCAGCTCAGACATCCTGGCAAATTACTGTCCCATCTCCAACCTGCCCTTTCTGAGCAAGGTTGTCCAGAAATTAGTAGCACAGCAGCTCGAAGATCATCTGGTGTCCTTTGACAACTATGAGCCATTTCAGTCTGGTTTTCGGGCCAGACATAGCACAGAAACAGCTCTAGTGAGGGTGCATAATGATCTGCTCAGGGCTAGAGATAGAGCAAACAGGTTAGTTCTTATGCTCCTCAATTTCTCCTCAGTTTTTGACACTGTGGACCACATCGTGCTTCTTGATCGGCTCTGAGTTTTGTGGACTTGCCAGTACTGTCATCAGATGGTTTGAGTCCTATCTCTGGGACAGGGTGCAGTGGGTGGTGATGGGGAATTTCTCTTCCTCCCAAATGCCTCTGTCCTGTGGAGTACCACAGGGCTCGATCTTGTCACCAATGTTGTTTGCATTGTGAATTCTGCCCCTGGATGAAATCATTCGACAATACGGCATGGACTTTCACTGCTATGTAAATGACACCCAGATGTATTTGTCTTTTGCCCCCGGAATATCAGGAGCTGTCGACGTGCTTAGTAACCGTTTGGCTAAAATCAGCGACTGGATGGCTTCCTGTTGGCTGAGACTTAACCTGGCCAAGATGGAGGTACTAGTGATCGAGCCTGGTTGTGGGTGTGATGGGTTGCCACCGAGGCTGACAGGTCTTGTCCCTGGTTCTGCTCCACTGATGGCTTTCCCGGGGTTATGAAATCTGGGTGTGATCCTGGACAGCAGAGTGACCTTTGAAGATCAGGTGTCATCTGTAGTCAAAAGTGGTTTTTACCACTTGCGGAACACCACCAGGATTAAACCTCGTGTTCCTCCTGAGGATCTGACGATGCTGGTGCATGCCTTTGTTACCTCTAGGCTCGACTACTGCAACTCTCTGTACTTCAGGGTCATGGGAGGGACCCTTCGCAGACTGTAGATGGTGCAAAACGCAGCAACATGGTTGCTGACGGACCTTTCGAGGTCCAGTCATGTAACCCTGGTCCTGCATGCTCTGCACTGGCTGCCTGTCAGGTGGAGGGTCCTTTTCAAGGTGGGTTTACTCACCTATAAGATCCCTATATGGACTGGGTCTTGGTTACCTGTTACAGCTCCTGACACCGGCGACATCTACTCGCTTCCTCCTCTCCTCTTCGAGGGGCCTACTGGATGTTCCCAGGGTTCAGCTCAGGACATCAGGAGACTGTGCTTTTTGCATTTCTGGACAGACCCTGTGGAACTCACTTCCATCTGCAGTCTGGGAGGCTCCCTTGATCGAGGTATTTAAGCTGAGGCTGAAAGCCCACCTCTTCAGCCTGGCCTTCGCAGATTGCTGATTTCATCTTTGATATCCAGTCCATCTTTTTGGCAAACCTGAAGCTTTTTCTTTTAAAGATGCTGAACTGTAAATTGTATTTTGCTACTTTTGGAAATTTTCTATTGCAGTTCAATTGTGTTATTTTATTGATGTCTGTTAGGCGCCCAGAGCTGCGGGGAATGGGAGCCCTACAAATACAAATTGCCTTGCCGTGCCTTGCCATATGACCTCAGTAATAAATAAATAAAGAGGATAAGAAATAAAGAGCTGATGAGAAAAATAAGCTGCTTTGTGCTCAGATATTATGTTTTTCAAAGTTCTTCTCGCGGCATCCGTGGCTCTTTAAGTTAATTGATAGGGTGATTAAAAGGAGGCCAGTTAACTGTGAATTGAATTTGAAGGTAATGGTATTGAGATATCTGCTTATTTTTGCACTATCTGCACTACCTACTGTGCTTTGTAATGTACCCCATTCACATTAACTTATAATTCAATTCACAGTTAACTGGTCTCCTTTTAATCACCCTGTCTGTTAAAGGAAAGCTGTGCAAAACACCGTTGCCAATTCCCAGCGCTGCAGAAACACCCGTTTAGCACTACCTTTATGTGGTCACAAGCCTCCAGCTAACCTTTCAGCATTAATTTGCCCTGTTTCTATGCTTCTGAGCTCTGCGCTGAAGCTGCCATTTGTACACTGTCACCGCACCAGAAGACCGAGTGTGCGCTCTGTTCAGCAGTTTCCTTCCTGCGCTGTGCTAGAACGCTCGTTTGTGATGAACTGGGCAAATTTTTAAGGAGGAAAATTAACTTGTCTGGCATGTACTACCAATTTAAGTGAACATTTAGAAGTAAGCCCTGTTGAAAATGGAGCATGGTAACCAGTTTAATTTTGTAGTTGAAAGTTGAAGTTCTGAGTTCAGACATGTGCATTAGTGCATCAGTTTATTGTTTTAATTCACATTACTAAAGCTGATAGAAATAATATTTCTAGGGACGTGGATATGTTGTTCAATCCACACTGTCTGGAAGGTTCATTGCCACTTTAAATCTTGCTGGAAGGTCTTCAAGCTGGCTCCTTCCACCCACCCGGGTGGTAAAACCCTCGGCTCCGCCCCATGACGCCAGATCTTCCTTACCGCTTGGAAGCTCAGGTTCCCTCCTTAGCGCTCTGCATTTTAGGCCTGGATCCACACTCTTAGGTTAATCGAAACTTATACTAAATGTACAAGACTTGGTCTTCTTTTTTCCCTCACGGCTGAGATGGACAAATCGACTCCCGGTTCGTTGGTGCCCTGTAGATAATTTGGACCGACCTGCACTCCACATGCGTTTACTGCCTGAGACTCGACCACAATTGCAGGCTTGCAATTTATACAAATCTTTTCGACCGTCTCGTACACGTGCTGCTCGACTTTTGGGGCGCCCTGAAAAATTATATCCTCCGGTCAAGTCGAAGAGGCCCGTTAGGTGATGTCCGCGGCTGCGTGCTCTGCAGACCAGTTGGAGCAGATGATTGCCCTTGAGGAGGAGGCGGCCCAGGCCGCATCATCATCTTCTTCGGTCGCGGCATTTATCCTGCTCTCCTTGAGCTCTTCTTATACAGCTTCTTTGAAGGAGCTTTGCCAATCCCTCTCCACCAAGGGAGAAGGACCATCGGGACATTCCAGTCAGTCCAAAAAGAAGAACTCCAAGGTAAGTCCCTGTGGGCATTAGGTAGAGGCGGAAGAGTCCCTTCACGGATGGTCGACTTTTGCCTTGATCGAGAGTTGCGGCTAAGGCCGCTGAGCTTCCGGTGTCCCTGTCAGGTCAGCCGGCCGAGACGCCCGTCGATGCAGTTGAGATTTTCTCGACCCGTCGGATGATTTGTCGACTGGAGAAGCTGACAACCCTACTTCACTGGTTCCCCCAGTGGAAACCGAGGACTTGCCTGTGCCTCCTGTGCCGGAGTCCCCAGTTAAGGTCCCTGAACTGAGGGAGAAGCGGGTTTCCCCCGTCCCCTCTCTGACCCACCTTCGGAATCCCCGAAGGTCTCGGGTTTGGACCTCTTCCAGGTCAGGCTGGTCCCGCAGACGTCGGCAGTCTCGGCACCATGGAAAGCGGCGGCACTTCTCATCCTCGTCATCCTCTTCGGAGGAAAGGCTCCGGCGCAAGTTGCGTCGACGCTATGAGGATTTAATGTGGCAGCAGCTCTTATTGTCTGGGAATAAGCCAACTCCATCGCCTTCTCCGGCAATTAAGTGTCTGTCACAGGAGCAGCTGAAACAACCCCTCGTAGTGGTCGAGGAGCCGAAACCAGCACCGATTGTTAGGCCAAAACCGGCTGCTCCACCTATTGTGGTGGAACCTCTGCCTCCACAACCGAAGACTGGGGCCCCGACCAAGGATTCTCGGTTGGGTCAGGGTTTGCCCCATAGGTTGTCGGTCACCCTCACTCCCGATCAACCTCGGCATGTGGAGGGTGGCTCAGGCGCTCGGCAGCTGCTTGCAGACTCCTCGGAGTCTGACGATGACTCCTCCTTGTTCTCCAGGCCACTTGACCTGGAGTCCACTGGGGGTCAGTTGGTGGACGAGAGCCCTTCCTAGTTCTTAGGAATGCTTCGACTCATCTCAGAGTCCACTGGGATGAAGCTCGAACCCGTTTCAAAATGGGCCAAGTATCCCCACACGAAGATACTGGACCAAGGGGATTCCCCTATGGAGGCCTTTCCGGTGGCCGAAGCCATTGTTGGCCCAACCTTGGAGCTGTGGCAGTGGCCAGCATCTTGTCCAGCACCTTTGGCCAGGGTGGCTCAGAAGTGTGTGGTCCCTACAGGTTCACTCTTCGGTTTCTCGGAGCACCCCTCTGCAGAGGGGTTAGTGACGGACAGTGTTTTCCGGCATTCTGGGAACGCTTGGGATGTGGACAAAGCACCCGATAAGGAGTCCAAGAAATTGGACTACTCAGGGCGGAAAGTATATGCTGCTTCCTCCCTAGGCCTTTGTCAGGCTAGCTAGGCCATTCTGATGGCACACTTTTCACACGCTCTTTTGGGCTCCCTGGATGAGGTGATTCCTCATCTCCCGGCTGACCTTCAAGCGACGGTCAAGCAGGTGCAGGATCAGGGAAGGGTAGTAGCCGAACAGCAGCTCCAGACTTCTTTGGACATCACTGATTCATGTGCCCGGTCAGTAGCGGCCACAGTGGCCATGTGCCGCAGAGCTTGGCTGCGTATCTCCACCTTTACGGCTGATACCCAGCACAAGTTAGCAGACATCCCCTTCCTGGGTACCGACTTGTTCGGACCCGGGGTGGAGGGTCATCTCCAATGGATCGAGAAGTCCAGCACCACCTTGGACTCGGACACGTCTGCCCAGAAGGACAAAGGCCACCAGCAGCAACATAAGCCCTTTCATCCTTCAGCCCCTGTGGCACTTCCGGCCCAGCAACACCAGCATCAGGGCCAGCAGGCTCGTACTTGGCACCCCAAAGCCAAGCCTGCTGCTTCCTCCAGCAGGAAGCCGGGAGGAAAAATACAGGCTGGCCCTCGGCGGCCCTTCCTCAAGCCTGCCCAGTGATGGGTTGAGGGTGTTGCCTCAACCTCGTCACTCCTCCCAGGTTCCCCGTGACGGCTCTCTCACTTCCTTTCCGCCTGGTCCGATATCACTCACGGACCGCTAGAGTGTGGAAGTAGTAGGCAGGGTCTTCCTCTGAATGAGCAGTCCCCTCCTATCGGACCGCTGTCCCACGGGGGCTATGAGTTCCTCAAGAGTTCTCCTCTGTCAGCTCGTCGAGCTGATATTGCCCTGCTCCTCCAGAAGGAGGTGATCAGGGAGGTGGCGGACCCCCCTTCAGACCCAGGGTTTGTGTCCAGGTACTTCCTGGTCCCAAAACGGATGGGGGGCTGGTGCCCCATTCTCGACCTACATGACCTGAACAAGTTCCTAAGGTCTCGCACCTTCAGGATGGTCACTCTGGCTCAGATCATTCCACCCTTGGAACAAGGCGTGCGGTTCTGTTCGCGGGACCTTCAGGACACGTTCTTTCACGTCCCAATCCGTCCGTCTCACCAGCCATTCCTTCACTTCAGAGCAGAGGGATCCCTTTACGAGTTCCAGGCCAGGCCCTTCGGCCTCTCTCCAGCTCCCAGGGTCTTCACCAAATGCATGGCAGTGGTGACAGCATTCCTGTGGCGCCGAGGGGTCCGGGTGTACCCTTACCTGGACGACTGGCTGATTATAGCCCCCTCCAGGTTGGAGGTGGAGCGGTCCAGGGATCTGGCCCTCCAGGTCTGCTCTCAGATTGTTAGAAAAGACACAGAACGGCTGCCCAGTAATCGATAGAACACACATCCAGTACTGAAATTATAATTTAAACAGCTTTAATAAGATAGCTGAAGCAAGCAGCATATAAAAAAGGCACAGACACACGTTTCACGTCGCAAAGACGCTTTTTCAATGTGATATGAGGCTCATACAAAAACACACATTATATAGTCTATAATTCAATTAACAATACAATTATTAAGGTAATTAAAATGATTAAAGCACACTAGAAACCAATCAGAGCAATCAGTGCAAAGCACGAAACATCTAAAGCAATAAGTGCTCACATTACAAAAGCACAGATCAATTAATCCACACCAAATAGTAAAATGCATTTAAAATACAAAACACAGAACTAGATGCAATTATAGAATCATTCAGAGTCAAAAGTTCGATATAGATTTACTTTAAATAAGGAATGATTCCTAAGGGACAAATGATGCAGTTAAAAAGAAATACCTCTTCACATGAGCAATGTGTTTCGGATGTTAAATCACTTATGGATAAATTTGAACGTAGAGGCTACAATAAAATATTATTTGAAAAATCTCAGAATATTGTTAGCCATATGGAGAGGGATACTTTACTTCACAAAAAAAGTTATAGTGTTCAGCAGTGTGATCACAAAGATTTTACGAGAGTTCATTTTGTTTCAGATTATACACCACAAAGTTCAATCATTTCGGACATTCTTTTGAAACATTGGAATATTTTATCATTGGAACCTAGACTGGTTAAACATGTAGAAGTTTGTCCTAGGATGACCTACAGAAGAGGCAAAAACATTTCAGATATGGTTACCAGTAGCCACTTTGAATTATTCAAGAATCAGAAGCAGGCAACATTACCAAATGGGACGTTCCGTTGTGGTAACTGTTCTTTTTGTCAGTATTTAAATACAGTTTCGACTTTTCAACATCCTGTTAGACAAGGAATTTTTCAATCATGATTTTATAAGTTGTTCCACTGTAAATGTGATGTACTTGGCGTAATGTTCTTGTAAAGATTTCTATGTTGGTAAAACTCAGAGGGTTTTTAAAAATAGAATTGCTGAACATATACGTAGTATTGCTAACAAGGACATTACCAATGCTTTAGCTTTACATGTGGTACAGAAGGGTAATGCACATTCATTTAAATTCCAAGGTCTTGAGAAGGTTTCATTAGGAAGGGGGGGGGGGGGATTTGAACAATAAGATCCTACGTGCTGAAAGTAAATGGCAGTGCTTATTAGGAGCGCATAAGGAAAAAGGCTTAAATGCGATGTTCAGTATCATTCCTTATTTAAAGTAAATCTATATCGAACTTTTGTCTCTGAATGATTCTATAATTGCATCTAGTTCTGTGTTTTGTATTTTAAATGCATTTTGCTATTTGGTGTGGATTAATTGATCTGTGCTTTTGTAATGTGAAGCACTTATTGCTTTAGATGTTTCATGCTTTGCACTGATTGCTCTGATTGGTTTCTAGTGTGCTTTAATTATTTTAATTACCTTAATGATTGTATTGTTAATTGAATTATAGACTATATAATGTGTGTTTTTTGTATGAGCCTCATATCACATTGAAAAAGCGTCTTTTCGATGTGAAACGTGCGTCTGTGGCTTTTTTATATGCTGCTTGCTTCAGCTATCTTATTAAAGCTGTTTAAATTATAATTTCAGTACTGGATATGTGTTCTATCAATTACTGGGCAGCCGTTCTGTGTCTTTCCTAACAATTTCTGGTGTTTGGCTCTGGTCTCGTCCGTTGGTGGCCGCCTTTTTGTACATATATCTGCTCTCAGATTGGCCTCCTCATCAACGAGGCCAAGTCGGAACTCGTGCCATTGCGGGTGATTCAGTTCATCGGGGCAGAGCTTGACTCTCTTCGAGCCAGAGCATGGCTCCCGGCAGACAGGGCCGAGGTCCTTTCCTCCTTTGCCCAGTCATTTCTGGTTGGGCAATTGCGCCCCTGCCTGGGACTTCCTGGGCCTCATGGCGGCCTGCACCAGCGTGGTCCGTTGGGCCCGCTGGCATATGCGTCCCCTACAATGGGGGCTGGCCCGCCAATGGTCACAGCGCTCCAGTCCTGTGGACCAGACAGTGACCCAGGAGATGTGGGATGGCCTCCAGTGGTGGGTCGTTCCAGCTCATCTGCAGGAGGGTATCCATTTTGTCCGCCCAGAGCCGACGGTCACTCTGACGACTGACGCTACTCTGATGGGTTGGGGTGCCCATCTGGGGGAGCTCAGAGCCCACGGCCTCTGGTCCCCTTAGGAGTCTCGATGCCACATCAACCTGCTGGAGCTTTGAGCAGTCCGACTAGCCCTCACCGCCTTCGCTCTGTTTGTACAGGGTCAAGTGTTCCAGGTCCAGATGGACAACACCACGACCATGTACTACCTCAACCAACAGGGCGGGACGCACTCCTTGCCTTTGTGCAAGGAGGCTTTCCGCACTTGGTCTCTCGTGAACAGCCTGGAGGCGGATCTCCTAGCCATCCATGTGGCAGGAGCCTCCAACAGTCTGGCCGATGACCTCAGCCAGATAGGCACTGCATCTCACGAGTGGTCTCTCCTGCCGGAGGTAGTACAAGATCTGTTCTCCCACTGGGGACCCCTCAGGTGGGCCTGTTCGCCTCTAGGGAGAATGCGAAGCTGAGGCTGTTTCATGCCCGCCCCCCTCAGCAGGGCTCACTGCAGGGGGATGCCTTCTCGAGGCCATGGACCCCGGGCCTCTTCTACGCCTTCCCTCCATTCCCCTTGATCCACAAGGTGCTTCTCAAGGTGAAAAGGGACCAGGTGCAGGTGATTCTGGTAGCCCCAGACTGGCCCCGCCAGTTCTGGTATCCAGATCTCCTCAGCCTCAGCTCCAGGCTCCCGAGGCGGCTTCTAGCCCGCCCAGACCTTATCTCAGTCAACAAGGGGAAGGTACTCCATCCGGACCTTCAATCTCTGCACTTGACGGCCTGGTTCCTGAGCGGCTAGAGTTCCAGGCCTTGGGTCTTTCCAGAAAATGCTATGCCTTCAAATGGTTCTCCATTTGGTGTCAGGGCAAGGTTTTGGACCCATCCTCCTGTTCATTGGCTAGCATTCTGGACTACCTGTGGTCCCTTTCTCAGCTAGGGCTTCGGTTGACGACCCTTAAGGTGCACCTGGAAGCCATCTCTGCTTACCGGGCGCGGGCCAGAAAGCAGTCGGTGGCGCAGGAGAAGGTGGTCGGGCGCTTTTTCAAAGGCCTTGATCACATATCCCCTCCGGTGTGAGAACCTCCACCTCCGTGGGATCTCCTGCTGGTATTGGCTAAGCTCATGGGCAAGCCATTCAAACCGGTGCACAGGTGTGACATCTCTCACCTGTCATGAAGGACCGCCTTCTTGGTGGCTGTCATGTCAGCGAGAAGGATGGGAGAGCTCCAGGTGCTTTCCATCGAGTCTCCTTATCTGGTCTTCCACAGGGACAAGGTTGTCCTGCGCCCCCACCTGAAATTCCTTCCGAAGATGGTGTCGGAGTTTCACCTTAGCCAGGTGTTGACTCTGCTGGTGTTCTACCCCAATCACACCTCGGAGGCAGAATATAGGCTCCATACTCTGGACCCCAGAAGAGTACTCTTTTATTATAAGGAGCGGATGGCTGAAGTTCAGGGAGAGGTTTGCCAGCTGTTTGTCACCTATGCTGAAGCCGCACCTGGTAGACCTGCAGCCAAGTGGACGATAGGCAGGTGGGTCACCTCTTGCATAGAACTCTGCTATAGGTTGGTGGGCATGGAGCCTCCCAAAGGGATAAGAGCTCATTCTACCCACCATACCGCTGCTTCAGTGGCTGCTTCCAGGGACATCCCTATCCAGGAAATCTGCAGGGCTGCTACCTGGAAGTCAGCAGACACCTTCAGTACCCATTACCACATTGACCTAGAGTCACGCCGGGATGCTGGTTTTGAGACCTCGGTTCTCCAGTCCTTATTCCCTAAGTAGGGGGTGTGAGCCTTGCCTCCCTCCTCCCAGAGAACTGCTAGGAGTCTGCCAGACAGTGTGGTTTGAACAACACATCCATGTCCCTAGAAATACAGGTTACTCACCTGTAACAAGAGTTCTAGGAGTGGTACATGTTGTTCATCCACACGACCCACCCAACCTCACCGGCTTCGACACGCAACCTGATTTCCAGCGGGCTAGATCTGGCGTCATGGGGCGGAGCTGAGAGTTTTACCACCCGGATGGGTGGGAGGAGCCAGCTTGAAGACCTTTCGGCAAGATTTTAAGTGGCAAGGAACCTGCCAGACAGTGTGGATGAACAACAAATACCACTCCTAGAACTCCTGTTACAGGTGAGTAACCTGTATTTATGGAGCCCTCTAACTGAACATGAAGGACCACTGGCTAGGGTCACGGAGTCCCAGTAAGGGCAATCGTGAAAATTTTATCTCCTGTGTGACTGGAATAATAAAACTGAGCAACTCTGAAAAAATAAACTGCATTTTGCATTACTGAAGCCTGTATGTTCTATAAACGGCTCCAGTGATGCTGGTTTGTAGCCACATGTAACTTGATATATTCAAACAATGATGGAGATAGTATAGCGCAGTGGTTTAAAGCTCTGAGCTGCAAACCTGGAGACCTGGGTTTGAATCCCACAGCCCCCACTTGCAAACAGTGTGACCCTGAGCAAGTCACTTAACTTCCTTGTGCTCCCAGGTCGCACCTGTAAACAAACTTCAGCTTAGTGTGTCTCTCCTGGTAATAAAAAAAACAATTTCATACCCGCACTATATTTTTGATCCCTGCTTATCCCTCCCTACTAATTGAATGTCTGCATACTGTGTTCTAAATTTCTCATTTTCTTTGTGCATTTCTTCCCGATGTTACAGGCTTGAGCTGTATAACAATAAGCTGAGCGTAACTGAGTGGAAGGGAGATACATCACTTCCCTCCCCCCCAAAAAAAAAACAGCAATATTGTGAAACCCACTGTGTCATTTAACTACACCAAGACTTGTATTTATAGTGGTGTGCTTGTCTTTTGTTGCTGTTGTTCTTCAGTTTTGGTTTCCAATGAATTTACCTACAACATCTGATTTCCAGTGGGGTCCTGCTTTTGTCCATTTTTCCAGTGTATTTACCCACAGCATCTCATTTCAAATGGGGTCCTGTGTTTACCCAGTTTTCCAATGTATTTACCTACAACAGCCCATGTCCAGTGGGGTCCTGCTTTAACCCCATTTACCTACAAAATCTCATTTGCAGTGGATTCCTGAATTTACCCATTTTTTCAGTGCATTTACCTACAACATCTCATGTCCAGTGGGGTCCTGTGTTTACCCATTTTTTTCCAAATTAGTTACCTAAAACATCTCATTTCCAGCAAGAACTTGCTTTTACCCATTTTTCCAATGTATTTACCTACAGCATCTCATTTCTAGTGGGGTCCTGCGTTTACCCATTTTTTCCAATGTATTTACCTACAATATCTCATTTCCAGTTGGGCCTTTTACCTATTTTTTCCAGTGCATTTACCTACAACATTTCATTGCCAGTGGGGTCCTGCTTTTACCCATTTTTTCCCAGTGTATTTACCTACAACATCTCATTTCCAGTGGGGTCCTGCTGTTACCTATTTTTCCAATGTATTTACCTACAATGTCTCATTTCCAGTGGAGTCCCACATTTACTCATTTTTTCCAATGTATTTACCTACAGCATCTCATGTACAGTGGGGTCCTGCGTTTGCCCATTTTTTTTTCTGTGTATTTACCTACAACATCTCATTTCCAGTGGGGTCCTGCTGTTACCTATTTTTTCAGTGTATTTACTTACAATGTCTCATTTCTAGTGGAGTCCCACATTTACTCATTTTTTCCAATGTATTTACCTACAACATCTCATGTACAGTGGGGTCCTGCGTTTACCCATTTTTTTTCTGTGTATTTCCCTACAACTTCTCATTTCCAGTGGGGTCCTGCATTTATCCATTTTTTCAATGTACTTACCTCAGGGTTTGACAAATCTGATAGCTTGACGTCCCAGGCTATCACTGCAGAGTTAGGGACAAGCAGTTTCTATACTGCCAGTTTTTTTTTTGTTTTTGTTTTTTTTTGTTTTTGCTAAATTGATAACTTTTTAACTGTTCTTTGGTCAGTTCCACAACTTATTGCTTGGTAACTTACTTTTATTAGTTTATTCTTCGGCATGATTGTCCTGTTTCTTTTTATAATTCTTAATCCATTTCTATGTATTATAGTCTGTATTTTTATATCCCTTCCCCCAGGATACATCTGATAATGAGCTGCAGAAATTTAACGAAGGTGCATAGATGTATCCACTGGCCACTAGTTGCCCTGGCACTTCGGGTTAGAAACCCTTTGTCAGGGGCGTGGTTAGCAGTAGAGGAATGATGTCAGTTTATACAAACATCTCATTACTAAACATAACATTAATTAGAAAATACATTTTCTTATGTACACAAATACAAAAAAGTGAAAAACATGAGAAAATACAGAAATCCTCTGCCAATCAAAATATCATCCAGATCAAACAATCATAACATTTGCAAGATAATTAAAAAAAAATCTGTGATCAAGAAAAAAATGTTTGCTTATTGCAACCTGAAACTGGATACATGCCGGTGGTGGATAGATGGAAAAGGGGAGAAAAAAAGGCTGTTGTGATCTGGCAAGGCAGGTGCGATCAACAAATGCCAGTCTCCATGATGGACAAGATCAGAGAGAAGCTAGTCATCTAAAAGAGAACAGATACAAATTACTTAGGCTAAGATTTCCACATTATAAATTTGTTTATATATATATATATATATATATATATATACAGTATATGATACATGATGGACAGGAGTGTGGTATGGAAAATATTTTCACTCCTGCAGAGTGCCTTCTGGATACTCACGAGTGGTGAGAGTATCCAGGGGGCACTCTGCAGGAGTGAAAATATTTTTCATACCATACGACTGCACATCATATGTACGGTTTATACAGTAGGGGTTTCTGTGATTGTGCGTTATGTATTTGAAGCATTTTTGGTGTTTTCTTGTTTTAGTTTTCTTGTGCTTTGTGTTATTTCTTGTGGTAGTGCTGCTCCGCTGGTGTTCTGCGGAGCTTCTTCTTGTGAATGGTTTGCTTTCTTTGTTTTTGTGATAGGCTGTTTTCCTGAATGGGTGTTGTGTGAGTACATTTATTGGATGGCTTTCTCCTGCGTGTGTGAGGTGTAACTCTTGATTGATGGATTTTTTCTGTGGGGGTCGGCTTTTATTTCTTTCAGGAAGTCAGCATCCTTTACAGTTTTTATTTATATTTAACTTTGTGATCATGTGGAATGATTTATTTCTCTTTATTTTGGGGTTAGGTAAATGTGTGGAGTGCTTATCAGTTGGTGGTGCTTTGTTTCCTATAGTTCCCTGGTTACATTAACCAGAACATCTGAATTTTTTTTGTCAGGTTCAGTTTTGCTTGCTTTTAACTTTAGCACCTCAGGATTTCAAAAGGGTGAGTGTCTAAATTACAATGATTTCCTCAAAACAACAGGCGAACTCTTTATTTGACAGAGAACTGATGCTTGTTGATTCTGTATGTTTCGTACAGCATGCTCTGCTTCTTTTCTCAGTTAGAGTCACTGTCCTCAGGATTCATAGTCCACCTTTGGTAGTGAAAATGAGCTGCTACCAGCTCAGCATATCTTCCCTGGTAAAACCTTTGAAATATATACATACATACATAAATAAATAAATCTCTTATCACATTAATGCATTAGCAGCCATTGTGGCTCTGACCAGAGTTTGTTACTGTAGTTGTTTGGTCCATTGTGATATATAGTGTATTCACCACATTTTTCCAAGAATGGTCCATACTATCCCCTTTAAGCCACTGCCTATCCATTTCACCTGCAGTTGCTGTATATCCAGTGCCCTAGCCTTCCTCACTTTAGTCCATTTCTTACATGACACTGTCTGTTTTTTTTCCCACTGACATATGCCTTTCACATCATTTGGCAGTTACAGTATTGCCTTGTGATCACAAGCTCCAATTTGTGGCAAACCCCTTGGGTCATCATACCACTCCTCTAATTTGGTTATTTTGGTTATTATTACATCCACGGTGCTATTCACCCTCATTCCCACTGTAACAATTTGCTTCAAAATTCTACTTCATATAACTTGTCCCAGTAGCAAGTTGTTTGAAGGGGTGGCATGTCCTAACGAGTTTTTTTATTTTAATTATCAGCTACATAACCTCACAAATTACTGTTTTCTAATTCACTAATTGTCATATATGGCATACTATGATGATTATACAGGTGAGGTGGGGGGAGTAGAGCCAGCAATCCACATAGCAACAGCGATGTTTCTGGAGTCTCTATCTGAGCCTTATTTGTAAAATAATTTCTAAATACTATTTAAACTCCAAATAGCATCTTTAAATAGCATTTGCTCTTCTGAATCAGAAGAGTGGACTTTTAAAATTCTCTTTCCCATTCCCCCCACGCACACACAAACAGGACTGGGGAGCCCAGGCAAAGCAGCAGGAGGCTGCCACATCTAGCCAAGCAACAGCCTTTCTGATCCCAACATCCCCGGAGTCACTACAGCTTGCACTGGCTGTGTTAACCAAAATAGTTCCACACACACAGACAGAAAGATTGATTCATTTACAGAAAGGCTTGTAGTGACAGACTAAAGTGGACAGCTTGATAGACTCCATAAAGGAATCTGTAGTGACCACGGACAAGGCCTTGGCAGCAGCGGCAGCATCCATTAAACAAGCTATCCTCCTTATGTGGATAGAACAGCTTTAGAATACTGTCCGAACCACAAACATATGCATAGTAGGAATACCAGAGGCAGTCAAGCAAGGGAACACGGTGGTCTTTTTCCCAAAATGGATCTGAGAAACAGCGGTTTAGTGACTTCACTATTTGTAAAGCCTACAGAATTACTCCCTGTTGAGTAACAGCTGTGCAACAGAGACACATGCACTACTTTTAGCAACAGGATCATGGGGGAAAGATTGCATTTTCAAAGCTGTGAGAATGATTGACCAGTTCAAAATAGGTGGCTTAAGAGTGTTCATGTTCATGGACTATGCCTGTGCTAGCTAAATGTGCTGAAAGGTTTTCAACTGGTTTAACAGGAAGCTCCAGTAACTTGAAATCCCCTACAGTTTTCTTTCCCTTACCAGCTTCATTTCCTAGTTCACAATGAAAGTTACAGATACACTTACCCCACATGACACATTTGAAAAATGGGAGTCGGGCAGTCATAAGGGAAGAGGATGGTGAGCTGGATGAAGAGCAGTGAGGGTGGACTAAGATACTGTACTGTTTAAAACTTTGCCGTTCATGTCCAATCCCAAGTCGAATGCTGTGTAGCAAATGATTTAACTTTAACTGATGAGACTCTTGTTAATTAACCAGTGACTCTAGCTAAATACAAGGACTTGAGATTTGCACTGATGGTACTTACTCCAGTATTGGTTTAAAATGCATTCATGGATATATTTACAGTTGCAGATTTTTTTTTTACTGTAACGCTGAGTTTACTACCGTTAAATGTTTGGAAAATTTTTCGTGAGATGTTATGGTTACTATACTGCTATGTTCAGGAGGTTCAACAATGGTAAATAACCGTATGGGAATATTAGGTTCCAAGGTTATTAATGTATAATTGGATGTTACCCCAGGGTGTAAAGATGGTTCTCGCCTAAACCAGCATTGTGACTTTTATGTTACCTAAGTTGATGCAGATGGGGGAAGGGGGCCCATCACGTATGATCCTTAATTTGGCCTGGTTCGGTGGGTCCTGGTCTGTCTGACCTTTGATTATTCTCTACCCTTTCTTCTTCCAGTTTTAAGGCCAGTGTATCCACTGACATGATGGTTATGCCAGCATATTCAGTGATGATATTTTTGAAGCTGGAAGAGCTCACGGTCTGTGTGTGTGGAGCAGAGGTCTACAAGAGTAGGCTTGCATGTCTTAGCTTTCAGTGGCTCGACTGTGAGTGCCCATGTGACTCACTCTCTTTTTCCACTGGAGCTCTTTTGAGAGGTAAACTCTTATTTAATTACAGGCTTGAGAAGGGCAGAAGGTATTAATGTTATGTTTAACAATTTACTTTGTTCAGA
The DNA here is from genome assembly GCA_016271365.2 of Neoceratodus forsteri. Classification (NCBI taxonomy): domain Eukaryota; kingdom Metazoa; phylum Chordata; order Ceratodontiformes; family Ceratodontidae; genus Neoceratodus; species Neoceratodus forsteri. The sequence goes on from CM057453.1 coordinate 141,079,007, forward strand.
CTAGACAAAGAAAAGCTATTTTGTATTTATCTTGCTCTCTTGCTTTTATTCCACTATTCTGAGGTTTCATAGACTCAGAGGGATCCCTAAGTAAGACAACTATTCCTGAGTAACTGATGTTATGCATGTTGCCACAAGACCTGGAAGGTCAGTACATTTACAGGGGCTAAACTTAGTGTTTATTAAGTTAAGGGCACTGACAATATACATTCCTGAAGTAATTATTAGACTGATCTAATATAAATCAGTAAATGCTGCCAAAATATCAGCAAATAACAGGACATTCACAAGTCAATAGTTGAACTGAGTGGGGTGCCCTGGCTGACTGAGGTGGACTGTCCACTCTGTCTGCTGTTCCACTCAGTCATTGCTACTCAATCCACCCACTGCTCCCAAACTGTCCGAGGGATTTTAATCAAATTAGCCGCTCCTTACCCCTAGCAGCACTGCCACTGCTGCAGTTGACTGTGGGGCTAGAGTCTGTGCAGGTCATCAAATTGGTGGAAACCGGTGGTACAAGAGATAGCACAGAAGGGAGTCAGAAAAAGAGTGTTTTAAATGTAGAATGGGGCTGCCAAGTGGAAACACATGGTCAGAGTGAAGGTAGTGAAGCATACAGGAGCCTGCACGCACCTGCTTTTTCTCCACGGTGCCATCCTCCTCAATCATCACCACTCAGTCCGTTACAGGACCCAAGCTGTCCCAGGGGTTTAAATAAAGCTAGCCCCACCCCCTGAAGCACTGCTGCTACTGTTGCAGTTGGCTGCGAGGGCTGGAGTCTATGCAGGCAGCCCTCGAACTGGTGGACACTGATGTTGCAGGAGGTATCCTTTCAAGTATAGAATGGTACTGCCAGGTGAAAAAAGTGCCCAGAGTGGTGACAAGCAAACAGGGACCTGCCACATAACTGCAGAGTCTCCATTCTGCTTTCTTACTCAGCTATGAACACTTAGTGTGCCACTAGTCCCAGACTGTTGCAGGGATTTAGATTTAGCTAACTCCTTCCTCAGCAGTGCTGCCACTGCTGTGGTTGGCTGGAGGGGCTTGTTTTCATGCAGGCAGTCCTCAGATTGGTGGAAACTAGTAGTGCAGGAGCCATAAAAAGTTGGTTTTAAGTATAGAAGTGTGCTGCATGTAGAAATAAATGTGTCCAGAGTGGAGGCAGTCTAGCAAACAGGTGCCTGCCATGCATCTCCTGAGTCTACATATCAGCATAGTCTGCCCTACCTTCATCAATCTGAGTATGCTTTTACTTTCTAAAGATTGCCCTCTTGTCCCTCACTGCTTTTGCCACCACCTTTCTAAACAAGCTGTGTTTTTTTCATGCTTTGGCTTTCTTACTTTTGATTTTGGCACACTCACTAGTGGCCTCCATCGATCCCTTTTTTATTATGGCCCGTTTCTGTTCCACATTCATCTCCATTCTGATCCCAGCAAGGTGTTCTTTCACAATTCCTCCCATCCTACCAAAATCATCCCCTCTGAAGTCCAAGATCCTCATCTTGATCATGACCATCCCTCTGCCCATGTCCAGGTGAAACCACACTGTGTGGCAGTCACTTCTACAAGCGGTTCATCCACCTTAACATCCTTAACAGGTGCACAGCTGGACAAGATCAGATCCAGGACTGCGCTCCATCATACTCTGAGTGAGAAAAGCACTCTGAAAGCATGGAGACATTGCTGTTGAGAGAAGCTAATGTAGCCCCCCCCCCCCCCATGGCATTATTTTACAAGTACATAATATTTTTCTAACGTTTGTTTAGCATAATACATTTGATTATTCTAAAACTACTTTAACATTTTTAAAAAATGTGAAAAACTTTCCACTATTACTGGACTTAATCCTTAACAAGTTTGGTGATCCACACTGAGCTTGTTAAATATTGTAGATGACTTTAAGAGATAGTTTACTTCCTAAAAGTAACATTGTTTTGTTAAACCAGTCTGCTATAAAAATTTTTATATCTGAGGTACCTTTTCTTTTCTCTTTGGTTATTAGATTTGTTTTTATCTGATGTTAGTAGGTGTTGTATGTGGAATAGCACTCTGCCTAGCAGCTTACTTATCTAGCTGTGTTTCTCCCATTACATCATCAACATTGTGATCTCACGGACTATGACTTTACAGCTGCTCAGGAAGAGCCACCCAGCAGCTGTCATGTCAGTCACCTCTTATGTCACCGTCAGTGAGATCATTGTGCTGAATATGTAGTAGGAGGCATAAAACTAGTTATATCAGCTGCCAGGCAGAGTGCTATTCCATACATCCAGCATAATACTATAGTATATGGTTAGGGCTTGTTGTAAACTGAAATCAGTGGCTTTTCAAATGTTGTTGTAGAACAGTTCAAAGGTCAGAAAAGTTGTACTATAAATCTGATGTCACATCGATAGTACAATAACATTCCTGTCAATCAAACACAAACACACTCCCACGTCAATGCTCCATCAAGAAAATCAGCAAAAATATGGTGGCAATGCTTAGCGAGAACCTCCGACCCCAAGACAGCTGACAGAAAGAGCCTCATACCGCTCCATGCCCCAAAAGTAAATTTTTTTATTTAGTTTTTAAAACCTCACCACCAAAACCCAAAAAAGAAATGAAGGACAGAGCGACTCAGCAAGCGGGAGCACCGAGAAGTGGGATCAGGGAGTAGCAGACATTAGCGCGAGCAGCAACAGCTAAAGCAAAGTGACAATGGAGCCGGCGAGTGGATGAGTGAGCCGGTAAGGAGAAAAAACAGAAAGCCTCTTGTGTCCTGCACTTTGAACTATATACTATATAAAACAGTATTTGGACACCCTACTAGATATAGTTGTGTTTGATTCAGTTGAGGGACCTCTCGAGCTTCGCTCTCGAGGTCCCTGTGATGTCATCTCAACCCCTCGATGGAAACACAGCCTTGTTGTGTATGATTTTCCATACACTATTCTATATGTCACACTGAAAACTATCCAGTGAGTGAAAGGAGAAACAAAAATAGTTCAGAAATAAAACAAAGTTGCAACTGACTGTGATGCTTGGCCAGCTGGTTATGATTGTTCTATGATATTTGTAATATAAACATGTAGTGTGTGATTGTCTCCATAGCCATCCCCCCCCCTAGGTTTCAGTGGAAATGAGAGGATATATATTAAATCAGGAGGTCTCTGTAATGTAATTTACTTCCTTGAGAAGTTGCATTTTATAACTTTTTTATGACCTCCTGCCTGTGAAGCTGGGAAACTAAAATATACATGCTATGATTTCAGATAAGCTGATTCCTGTAAAGCTTTATTACACGTAGGTGACAAACTGCAGAGTTGTAAAAACCATTGATGTTCCTTGGAAAAAGAGGAACTGCTCAAGATCAGAGAAAATGTTAATTAAGAAGGCATAGTGTGAAATTAGTTTTTGCTGAAGTCACAGTATTTAAAATATCTCCTGACAGGACGATCATTGGTTGTATAATTTTTATATTCTAAAAGGAGGAGCAAGATGACATCATAGAAGGGGTGGAAACACAGAGTTTTAAACTGTATTCTGTGTTTCAACTGAGTGTCATTTCTTTTTGGGCTCTTAAGAAACAAGATCTAACTTAAGCACTGTAAAGAGGTAATACATTAGATAGAAAAAGTATAACTATGTTGGTAGGAGTTTGTAGTTTTCTTTTAAGTGATTGTATGCTTTTTGATATAGTGTTCTGTGTTTACATGTAACATTTTTATCCATTTTTTTAAGTAAACTTTTCATTTGAAAGATACTGCCTGGATCTCCAAGTTCTTTCTTTTGCATATGACGTATGGAGGGTTAAGACTGACAAAAACTGTTCATAAGCTTGATGGTGTTGCTAAACTTGGAAAATGTAAGAATATACCTAAGGTCTTTTATAGAGTTTTAAGGGTTCATTTTGGACACCTGGTTAGGTGCCCTTAGGCGACAGATATCTGGCATCCCACCGAAGAGCAGATTATCTTAGCCTGTACATTTGGGTTCACTAGAATAAGGTTCACAGTTTGAATCCCCCCAGAACTTGAGACTGAAGGTGATTCGGACCCACAAGCAGACAGGAAGGTTACCCTGTCTGTTACCTGTTCACAATACTGCGCTCGGAGGTTGGCACTGTGGAGGCAGAGGGCCTGACCTGCTGAGTGCGTCTGTGACACTGACTACTTCTTAAAATTTTTAATATTTTCATGGCTGCTGTATTTTGTTCTACTGGTTCTTTAAAAAGTGTATTTTCTATAACAAAATAATGGTCTGAAGGCTGCATTTACATGCTTTATTTTAGAATGTTGCTTGTAAAACTTGCTGGTTATTATGTAACCCACACTGCTTGCCAATCCATTTTTATATAAAGTCTCTTGCTTGTAAAATGAACTTGTTAAGTGAATCCAAGCTGTTTGCAAAGATGTTTTAGGAAGGTCTTTTGCTTGTGAACCTTGCTTGTTGGTAAGTAAAGCCAAAGTGCTTTCAAAGCTAATTTTCTGAAACACTTTTAAAATGTGCTTGTTTTTTTTTGGGGGGGGGGGCACTTCAGTTGTTGCAAAACAATTGTATGAATGCCTGTTGGTTTTAAAATGTGCTTTTGGAGAGGGACTCAAACAGTTCAAGATAAGTCACAAAAACAAAACAAAATATTTGTATGCAGAAAAGTGTAGGGGTGACTTCAGTTTTGGGTAATCAGCAGATTAGGGTAAAAGGAGGAATCCCTGTTTGTTTTCATTATTAAATATTGTCATTTTAGCATAAACATTAATTATAACAATTTATGAGTGATGAAACTATACATTATTTTTGTGGTTTTGTGAATTAGGTTTTGTTGTGCAAGTGCATGCTTTTGTCATGTTTTTTGTGAGAATTAGAAATGCCAGTAACTGACTGTGCATTAGGAATTTGAAAACAAGATGTGTTAAGAGAGTTTAAGTTATGTGGGTGATTCCTTTTGCTTTGTTTTGCTGAGAAATCTCGAATTGTTCTATAAAAAATAGTAATTTGGTAAGGCACTAGTGAAGAAATTAGAACATTTTATAATTTTATGATATAGGTTTAATGAATTTTAGAAGCATAGACCATGACAGCAGAGAAAGACCAGAGGTCCATCCAGTCTGCCTGTATTCCATATAATCCCTGGAACCTCCTCTGGAACTTATTGTTCCTCCAGGGTACTAACCCTCCCCATCCTATCCCATTCTCCTGCCTGGTCTTGTCACCCGGGCAACCACCATTCCTTTCATTGTATCCCATGCTTGCTTGAATCCCCTGACTGTGTTTGCACCCACCACCTCGGCTAACAGATAGTTCCAAGGGTCTACCACCCTTTCTGTAAAGAAGTACTTCTTCATGTCCCTCCTGAACTTCCCTCCTGTTAATTTCCACTCATGACCATGTGACCTCAAGTTGGTATTCAGGGTAAATAATTCCTCACAGTTTACCTTGTTAACCCCTTTAAGAAACCTTAAGATCGATTATATCTCCCCTCTCCCTTATGATTTCCAGTGAGTACATGTTTAGTGCCTTGAGGCGCTCCTCATAGAATCTGCCCTGCTGACCCTGAATCATTTTTGTACTTTGCACTACCCTTTTTCCAACCTATCCCTGTCCTTTCTGAGGTGAGGGCTGCAAAACTGGATTCAGTACTCTAAGTTAGGTCTCACCAGGGATCTGTATAGGGAAAGTGCTACCTCTTTTCTTCTGATATAAGTACCCCTTCCGATACATCCCAGCATCCTGTTAGCCTTGCTTTAGGCTTTCTTGCACTGGCTCGTTTGTTTAAGGGGGTTACTGAGGATAACTCCTAGATCCCATTCCTCTTTTGTAGTGCTAAGTCTCACCCCACTCATCCATTACTCCGTCTTGGGGTTCCTTTTCCCTAGATGCATTACCTTGCACTTTTTGACATTGAATTTTTAACTGCCAAACCTTTGACCACCCCTCCAGTTTTTGTAGGTCCTTCTGCATATCCCTTATTTCCTCATCACTGTCCACCCTCCCACATAGTTTTGTGTCATCTGCCAAGAGAAACAGCCTGTCCTGGATTCCCTCACCAGTGTCACTAATGAACATGCTGAAGAGTACCAGACACAGGGCAGATCCTTGTGGAGCCCCACTCATAACCTCCCTTTTCTCTGATTTAACCCCATTGACCACCACCCTTTGCTGCCTCCCTTCTACCCAACCCACACCCAGGTCATCCATCTTTTTGAGCAACCTTTTGTGCAGTACCAAATCAAAAGCCTTGCTGAAGTCAAGGTACAGCAGATCCACAGTGTGGCCCTTGTCTACTTCCTTGGTCACTCAGTCAAAGAAAAAAATCAGGTTAGTTTGATAAGAGCTTCCCGCCTCAGAACTGTGCTGTTTACTATCCTGGAGCGCCTTGCTCTCTAGGTAGTCCACAAGGTCCTCTTTGATTAGTTATTCCATCAGTTTCCCCATGATGGAGGTCAGACTGACAGGCCTGTAGTTTCATGGTTGGTCGCTGTTCCCCCTTATGATGCAGTACAACTTCTGCCATTTACCAAGCCCTTGGAACTTCCCCAGACCTAAGTGAACTGTTGAACGTTTCAACCAGTTCTGCTGGTAATTATAAGTATCCTTGGATGCAACCCATCTGATCCTTGGACCTTATCTGTCTTAAGGGATGCCAGCCCTTTCAGGATCCTTCTCACTAGTAAGAATTTGCTGCCTCATTTCTGGGACTCCCTTAGCGGCAGCTTTGATGCCACTTTCTGGCATGGACCCGCAGTCCTGCTTAGTGAATGCTGAGCAAAAGTAATCATTCAGGACAGCAGCCTTTTCTCATCCTCCTCTATCAGCCTACCCCCTTCAACTAGCAGTGCCCTACTTTTTTACTTTTTTCATTAATATATCTAAAAAACAGTTTTTTCTCCATTCGTGGCCCCCTCTGTGATATGCAGCTCTGTGTCTGCTTTCACCTCCCTGATGGATCTTTGTCTCCCTGTTTTTCTGTAAATAATCTTCCCTTTCTGTCTCCTCCTGCTTTTCCTTGTATTTATAGAAGGTCTTCTTTTTGGCCCTAACCACTTCCCTGACCCTAGCTAAGAACCATAGTGGTCTCTTAAACCTGTATTTATTTTAGATACTGTTCTTATGCTTGCCTTTGATGCCTCAGGGATGGCTCCCTTTATTGCCCCCATCTCTCATCTACCCCGCTTATGTACTCCACCCCTACTAACTTATCCCTGACCAGTTTCCTCAACCTATCAAAGTCTACCCTTCTAAAGTCAAGGACTTTGGTGCTTGATTGAGGGTTTCCAGCCCCACGGGCCAATTCAGACCACACGGATTTGTGATCACTGTTCCCTAGCAGCTCCCCTACTCCATCAGCACCCACCATCTTTGAGTTGGTGAGCACCACATCAAGGGTTGTGTTCTGTCTGGTAGGTTCCTTAACAAGCTGCAACAATAGACAGTCTTGGAAGGTGTCCAGTAATGTCTAACTCCTGTCACTCTTGGCCTCTGGGACCTCCCAATAGATGTAAGGCAGGTTTTGGTCACCCAGCACTACTACTTTCCCCTTTGCTGATCCTCTTTAAGTTCCTTCTTGAGTTGTCTGTCCCTTTTCCCTGTCCCTTTCCTCTCCTGGAATTCCCTCCCTTGGAAATGGTTTCATGAGAACTTTTTATTTTGGTGAATGTCTTGGAAAAGACATGTGGAAAATATCATAATTTGCTTAGTAAGATATGCTTGTTGAGATCAGTGTCTGTGCGGTAGTTTGAGTTTCTGGAGTGTCCACACAGCCCTGTGCATAGACAGGCAGGCCGCGAGCTGGTGGAGGCCCTGTACTTTCTGGCAGGAATGTGACTGGTGACTCCCTGCGGAAGAGGTAGAGCACATCAAAGAGCCAGAGATTTGTGGCACTGTGGGACATATGATAAATTTTGTGCATGCTTATAAGGATTAAATGAGCACTGTATTTTGTTTGATTTCATATTGTGACTGGGTTTATATATAGCTGCAACTCTCTGAAGTTTGGTAGCACACCATCCCTACTTTCTGTTTATGAATGTTTGTTGTGTCATCCCTGGCCAGAAATTGTAAAATAAATTAACAAAAAAAAATGTGACCGGTGTCTGGCTGTAGGTCCTGCACACAGGTAGATTCAGGCACTGCTCATCCTGGCATGCAGATGGTTACTGTGTGGCAGCATACAGCCTGGCAGACTGTGCTGCTGGCATAGGGCCCAGAGAGCCTTGTGTGTCCTCACATGAAGTTGGTTGATGATGCATGGTTTGAAATATGAAAACTATTCTGCTTATTCTGTTGCACGTAAGGATACAATTTCCTATTACAAAAAGAAAGGAAATTGAAAAAAAAAAAAACTACGCTAATGCAGAAATTAGGGTGGAAGAATGCAAAGTAAAGCAAACAAAAAGAAAAGAAAAGGGGTTGTCATCAGCATTGTGAAAGCTTCACTCTGGGTCAGTATGTATTACGACACCTTACTTCTTTGCAAGATAAAGTTATCTTGCTATGTTGCGTCAAGATAAGACTTTTTCTTGCTATTTATCATGTGTTGTATAAATACAACAAAAAGGTAGAAAAGTAGAATCAGTGTTCTGACCACAGGGTCTGTTTCTAACCCCAGGAATCCCTCACTTTATGTTTACACTTGATGCAGTCATTTTGGCTGATAGTGATGCCCTGGAGATAGAATCTATGCAAATTTGAGAACTTGGAATGTACTGTAGGTTCAAACTCTGCATCCACACTCCACTCTGGCTGTTTCTCAGATGTTTCTCCATTTGAAGAGAGCAGTCACCCTGTAGTGAACTCCAGTAATGGCTGATTCAAAGAACATGAAGTCTTGCTGTATTCTGACAATCTGCAGTTAGCTCCAGCTCTTGAACTGCCCCGGAGAGTGAAGGGTTACATTCTATGCCAGGCATAGAACGTTGGGCTCAAGCTCGGTTGAAAACTCTGTCTGTGTTCTTTTGAAACCAAACTGTCAGATTCTTTATTCCACCTCACTGAACAGTCGCTCCGGAGATTTCTCCTTCTGCTTGGTTCTATCGCGGTTAAAGTTTCGGTTTTAGTCCGATTTTCATTCCGTCTTTTGGTTCGAGACTCTGTCTGTGGTACTGTAAGTACTTAGATTAGTAGCTGTTGTGTGGAAATTGTGAAATTTTTCCGATCGGTTTGGCTGAACCGATCTTGTAGTAAGATCTTGAAAAAGAAAAAGTTAGTGTGTGGTTACCGGTTCGCATCGGTTTAAAAAACCCCGTAATTTTAGCGCTTTTTTCCATCACCCGTGACACGATGAGAAACCAATAGGGGAGTCTTGCCTGGCGGTTGCCATATAAAGGGTAAGTTGGTTAGGTTGGCCATGTCTGAGAAACCCAAGCAAAAACCGGGCCCACTGGGTTTCAACACTGCAGTGTGTGTGGGGAGGTCTTTGCTAAGGCTGATCCCCACATCACCTGTGTTTACTGTCTGGGGTTTGACCACCTCGATTCAGACTGCCAATCTTAAGAATTTCCTAATCTACCCTGGAGAAAAGGAATAGTAGACTTAGGATAAGGAGGTTAAGAAACTGGCTGACCCGAAGGCCAGCCCGGTTCGGTTCCTACCGAACCAGTAGGAGTGCCCTCTGACCAGGGCGATACTTCTTCGGGCAAGAGGAGAGCCGACCATGAGGGATCGGTTCCTACAAAAAGAAAACAAAAGCATAAATCGGCCAGTTCAGATCCAGAGCTGCATGTTCTGACCGCCGAAGAAATAGCCAAAGTGATTCAGATTATGGAATCGCTTCGTCCGGTTCCGACCGATCCGACGCCTTCTGACAGGGGTTCGGTTCGGTCAGTTCCCCCGGTTCAGGATTATTCCTCTGAAGATTTTTATGAACTGGAGTTTGATGAGGAGGGGGATTTTGAAGAGGATGATTATGATGGTGAAAGTCTGGATGTGCCTGTGGAACCGGACATCTCCCCTGGCAGACCTTCTGCAGGGTTTTAAATAATTGATTAGCAGTTTTTTTCCTGGGACAAAACTAACTGTACAGAAAGTATTTGTGTAGGTTTTCTAGAAGTGTTATGTTTGTTAAACACAATGAGGCAAGTACTATGCATTTTTACAGTGTGTTAGCACTTTTATGAACAAAACACTAATCAATTTTTAGAGTTAAATAAAACCCTGCTTCTGGCGTTTCCCCTCCTAGACTTTCTGTTCTACAGAAAAGTGGCTCAAACCCTCCAGCTTCCTATTGAGGAGGCTGTAGAGGATCAAGAGGAGCCTGACTTCATAGAGATGATGGACATCCCAGAGTCTAAGAGACTGTCTATTCCCCCTTCATAGGTCATTTGGGAAACAGACACAAAAAATTCTTAGGTCTCCCAACTCTGTACCTCCTGTTGACAAGAGAATGGACAAGAGGTACACCTTGTCAGGCTTGGATATGGAATTTCTTTACCAACAATGCAGCCATGTTGGAGTAGTGCAGGCTGCTGCCTGTGATGAGGCAAACATCCCCTTTGCTTCACGCCCCCCCCCAGACAAAGATTCCAGGAAGATAGATGCCATGGCAAAGAAATAGTACTTGACATCATCTTTGGGACTCAGGCAGGCTAATTATATGGCCCTATACAGCCAGGTACCAGAAGTCCAGGTGGGACACTGTACTGGCACTGGCTAAACAGGCCTCCTCCCAGCTAGCCAAGGAGCTGGAAGGGGTGGCTGCTGATGGGATTGAGGCATCAAAGGTGCAATTTCATGCTGCTGTGGACTCCAGTGATGTGTCATCAAGAGTCATGGCTACATCTGTGGCTCTTCGGAGAATGGCCTGGTTCAGATGTACTAGCCTTTCGCAGGACACCCAGGCTAAGGCATGGATTTCCCTGTAGTGGGTAAGTCTTTGTTTGGGGAGCAGACAGAGAATTACATGAAGAAAATGGATGAGTACAGGACCACTTATAGGAGTGCCCAGGCCAAGGAGAGGCAAGCAACTCCTCAGAGGCAGCAAGCTAGGGGCAGGCTTTTTCACAGGCATTTCTACCAGGCGCAGGCCTCCTCTTCCTTTTCTCAGATGGGGTTCTTCAGAGGGAGAGGCAGAAGAGGGATGAGCAGGGCTGCATCCACCCCTCAGCCTAAGGCTTCTGCCAAGCAGACACCCTGATGTGTCAGCCCGGGCCGACTCCTCCATTCCAGTAGGAGGCAGGCTGGCTTACTTTGTCCAGGACTGGATGTCTGTTACCTCAGACACGTGTGTCCTAGAGGTTGTAAGCCAGGGGCTGGTTCTCAGTTTCAAAAGTTTTCCAAAACTGAGACCCAGATCCTTTCCACTTGCAAATACTTCAGAAACCCTTGTTCTAGAGGCAGAAGTTTTGTCTCTACTGGCTTTAAAGGCCATAGAGAGAGTTCCTACTCCATACAGAGGAAAAGGTCTGTACTCCAGGTATTTCCTTACCCCATAAAAGACAGGGGAGTGGTGACCCATCCTAGATCTAAGATACCTAAACAAGCACCTAGTAAAGCCAAAATTCAAGATGGTGACTCTGGAAACAATTCTTCCCTCTCTGAGGCCAGGAGACTGGCTAGCTTCCTGGACCTCCAGGATGCCTATTTTCACATTCCCATCAGGTGCTCCCACAGAAAGTACCTCAGGTTCGAATTGCCCTCAGGCCATTATCAGTTCAGAGCAATGCCCTTCGGTCTAACCTCAGCTCCAAGGGTGTTTGCAAAGTGCCTAGCAGTAGTGGTGGCCTTTTTAAGAAGGAAAAGTATCTCTATTTTTCCATATCTGGATGATTGGCTTCTGGTGGGCCAGTCTTCAGACCAAGTCGGGTCAGATCTGCAGGTTACCTAGAAAGGTCTCACTTCCCTGGGGTTCCTTCTCAATCTTCCCAAGTCAGTTCTCGAACCAGTACAGCTCCTCACTTTTATAGGAGCAGAGCTGGACGCCCTCAAGGCAAGAGCCTTCCTTCCTTTGGAAAGGGAAAAAGCCATCTCTCAGCTGGCCTCTTCCTTTCTCCCTCTGGTTTCTCGACAAGCAAGGCATTTTCTGCAGCTTCTGGGCCACATAGCAGCTTCCACATCAGTGGTCCAAGGGGCCAGGTTTCAGATGAGGGACATTCAGTTCCATCTGAGAAACTGTTGGTCCCAAAGGAAAGATCCTCTTACCAAGCTAGTTCTTGTTACTCAGACCTTAATTCAGGCCCTTCAGTGGTGGCAGGACCTGGACAATCTGAGGCAAGGTGTTCCATTTGTCTCTCAGACTCACTCTGTGGTTCTTACCACAGATTCTTCCCTTTTGGGGTGGGGAGCCCATCTGGGGTCTTTCACCACCCAGGGTCTGTGGTCCCCTCAGGAATCCTTTCTTCACTTCAACCTTCTGAAGCTCAAGGCAGTACTTCTTGCCCTACAAGCTTTCTCTTAGCACAGAACAAGGTGGTTCAGGTCAGGACGGCCAACGCTACCACCATGTGGTATATCAACAAGCAGAGAGGCACTCGGTCCACGGCCTTGTGCACGGAGGCCATGAAAGTATGGTCCCAGGCTTATTCTCTGCAGACCTCTCAAGTAGCGGTCCACCTCCCAGGAAAGGACAATGTGATCGTGGATGCATAAAGCAGGATTTCCCAGGGCCACCACGACTGGTCTCTGGATCCTTTGGTGTTGAAGGTGATCTTCTGAAGGTGGGGCACTCCGGAGATAGATCTCTTTGCAGCCCCAGACAATCACCAACTTCCTCTGTTTTGTTGCACATCCCCAGTCTTGGGTTCAGTCCCTCTAGATGCTCTGATTTTGAACTGGGAAGGGAAGTTTCTTTATGCCTTCCCTCCTTTTCCTCTATTGTTCAAGGTTCTAGTCAAGGTAAGGTCACAACCATGCAAAGTGATTCTGATTGCTCCAGACTGGGCCAGGCAACCTTGGTACCCCCTCTTGCTGTCCTTAGCAGTCCATCTTCCCCTGTCTCTCCCAGGAATTACAATCTGCTAACCTCCTCTCAGGGGAGGATTTGTTACCCTAATCTCTAGTCACTCAATCTCAAGGCATATCTCTTGAAGACTTAGAGTATGCAGATTTACATCTGTCCCAAGGGGTTCTGGAGATCCTCAAGGCTTCTTGAAAGCCTGCCACAAGAAAAACCTACAACTCTAAATGGAAAAGGTTCAGTATTTGGTGTTCCAAGAAGCACGTTTCCCCAGACACTGCTGACTTGTCTACAGTTCTGGATTACATGGTTTACCTTAATGGCATAGGCCTCAAACCAGCTCCTCTCAAAGTTCATTTGTTAGCTATTTCTGCTTTCCTGTCAGGGGGGAAAGCTTTCTCTCTGTCATCTCACCCTGTATTCTGTAAATTTTTTCAAAGGATTGCTTCATACCAATCCCCCTTTTAGGGATCCTGCTCCTGCCTGGGATTTGAATAGTTGTATTGCTCAGCTGATGCAACCCCCCTTTGAGCCTTTGTCCTCAGCAGAGCTCAAGTACTTGACTTGGAAAACTGTGTTTCTGGTTGCTGTTACTTCTGCCAGACGTATCAGTGAATTGCAAGCCCTGTCAGTGGAGCCAGACTTCATCTCTTTCCATAGAGATAAGGTGGTCCTTAGAACCAATGGAACGTTCCTATCTAAAGTGGTTTCTGATTTCCACTTAAACCAAACTATGTCTCTTCCTGTGTTCTTCACTGATCACACCTCCTCAGGGGAACGGAGGCTACACAGTTTAGATGTTAAAGGGCCCTTAGTTACTACATAGAATGTACAAAGGGTCACAGGTTTGACTCCCTTCAGTTGTTCCTCACTTATGGGGAAGTAGGTAAGGGAATACCTGCCACCAAGAGAACCATTGCCAGGTGGATTGTGTCCTGTATTCAATTCTGCTATGAGAAACTGGGGAAAACTGCACCCTCAGGCCTGAGGGCTCATTCCACTAGAGGTACAGCTGCATCTCTGGCTGCAGCCAGGGATATCCCTTGTTAGAAATCTGTCAAGCAGCCACCTGGAAAACAGTTCATACCTTCACCAAGCATTACTCTCTGGATATTCAGGCTAGGAGATGCTATGTTTCCAAGTACCAGCAGCAATTTCAGAGCCTATTCCTCTAAGTAGAAATTCCGTCCCTCCTCCTGAGGTACTGCTTGGTAGTCTGTAGATTGTCAGAATACAGCAAGACTTCATGTTGTTTGAAGAAAAAATTACTCACCTTAGTAATTGTGTTTCTTCTAATGGAGTCTTGCTGTATTCTGACCTTCCTCCCTGCCTCCCCTCTCAGAACCTGTTTTTGAGAAGTGGGTGGGCAGGTGCAGTGTTGCACCCCAGGGGTGTCTTTACCCCACTCCTGTTGTGTTGGGTGCTTTGTATTTGTTCAATTAAGAGTTTTTAGTTCTTATTACCTGGTTTTGGTTCTTTGGGTTTCCTGACTTGAGTCTTTTGGGGAATCCAAAGTCTTTGTTGCCAGTTGGCTACTAGGAGTTTTTACAATTTCCACATTATTTAGTCAGTGAGTTTTAGCGCGTAAGAATCTGACGGTTTGGTTTCAAAAGGACACAGACAGAGTTTTTAACCGAGCTCGAGCCCAACGTTCTATGCCTGGCATAGAATTTAACCCTTCACTCTCCGGGGAAGTTCAAGAGCTGGAGCTAACTGCAGATTGTCAGAATACAGCAAGACTACATTAGAAGAAACACAATTACTAAGGTGAGTAATTTTTTCTTCTCCACTCGGGTTTTTATTTTCTAGTTATATCAAAAAAAATTTCTTCTGGTCAGTTTTCTTGATTACTCTGTTTAACTAGGGGTTTCTGTAAATTAAGGTTTCTCCATTTCCCATTTGATTCCCTGGAAGTAGAGAATATCCTACTTGGACCCTTGACTGTTTTGTCTATTTTGGCTAGTCAACCATATTCCTTTGCTAATTTTTAGTGTTTTACTATTTTTAGCTATACACTTTACAGATAATAGAGCGTTTTCACTTTCCGTTTCTGTTTGTACCCTTTCACCCTAACTAATTGGTTCCTGTCACAGAAGCCAGGAGTGGACCTTTGGCACAGTATCTTCAGTACAAGAGCCATTTTTTGCTATAGCGATCTTGTACTGTATCATTTTTTGGGGAGTCACTTTAATTATTTCAAGGTTCTTTCTAATGGTATGTCAGAGAAACTGTGTGAACATTCAAAAAAAGTGGACAAATTGTTTCCAGCTCCTGGCAAGGGCAGATTGTCACAAGCTTTATTTAAAGTGTTTAGGTCCACTATACAACCTTATAAATTGTAGGTCCTGTCATATTTTTTTGGTCTGAAAACCTCATTTAAAAGAATAACAATTTTAAAAAGAAGCATGCCTTCTCAGTTAGCCTATGTGTCACCTAAAATAATAAAAAAGGCTCTAAGGGTGGTCCCAGCAGTGGTGGAAAACATGCTTCTGAAGGATCCATCTCCTCATCAATAGCAGCAAATAATATAAAGTTATATGAGAAAAGATAAAGTTGTACAGCCATCAGAAAGGCTTGTTAAAGGTGGTTCAGATATCAGGGTGTCAGAAAAGGGGAATCCTGAATCCACTGATGACAAAAATAAAAATAAAATAAAAAATAAAAATTAAAAAACAAAAATAAAAGACCTTAGAGCAGGCACCGGAAACATTGTCTGCCAAAAATAGGACAGAGTACTCCCTGGGTGGAGTCCGAGTATCTGCATCAGAGGGGGAGAAGGACCAGGGAGTGATGATCACTGGTAACCTGAAGCACTCCACGCAGTGCAAAAAAGCAGCAGCAAAGGCAAACAAGATGCTGGGATGCATAGCTAGGAGGATCAGTAGTAGGAGAGAGGAGGTTATACAGTACTGCCCTTGTACAGGTCACTGGTAAGCCCACATCTAGAGTATGGAGTTCAGTACTGGTGCCCACACCTCAGAAAGGACATTAACCTGATGGAGACGGTCCAGAGGAGAACTACAAAGATGATAGCTGGTTAGCAGGGCAAGGCATAAGAGGAGAGGTTGAGGGCACTGAACATGTACTCCCTGGAAGACAGGCGAGAGAGAGAGGGGACATGACTGGGACCTTCAAGTACTTGAAAGGGATAAATAAGGTTAATAAGGAGAGTCTCTTCATGCTGAGTGGCAACCATAACACGAAGGGGCACATTCTTAAGCTGGAGGTTAGGAGATTTAGGAGGGAGGTCAGGAAGCACTTCTTCACAGAGAGGGTGGTGGACACTTGGAATGCCCTACTGGAAGAGGTCATCTCATTGAAGACAATAGGCAGCTTTAAGAGAGGCTGGGATAGGCATGGGGGAAGGTAAGGATCATGGGTAGGGAGGATGGGAGGAGTAGGGAGGGAGGGCAGGGACATTAGCTCAAGCTGTGAGCCCTGCAATACGAGCAGACTTGATAGATCATATGGCCGCCTTCTGCTGGCATCTTCATATGTATGTAAAAAGAAATTGAAAGAAAATAATGTCACTGCCATTCCTTCATGGAGAAAGGAGCAGGCAGATGGTACAGAAAAATGTCTTCATCAGAGGACATAAAAAAAAAAAGTGGCAATTTTTCCAGGTGGCCCAGACCATGGGAAATTTCAGTAACATATCTTCCAATTCCCAGGCTCAGGCTCCAACCTATCTGCCTTCGGAGGAGGAGGAAGGAGAATATTATGTGCATATGGAGGAAGGTGACCCCTTGGAGTTAGAGGGCACATCTGAGCAAAATTTCAAACCTCCTCCAAGGCAAATTGAGGATTACTTATCCTTTTCTTCATTTGTCAGACAGATGGTTGATGCCCTCAAGATCCCCCGCTAGAAACAGAGGAGGATGAAGAGGATGCTTATTTTGTGGAATGCTGGGAGTATCTCCACCAAGGAGGATGTCACTTCCCATACATACTACTCCTTTACGTGGTTTACCATAAACCACGTAAAGAAGTAGTATACCCAGTATTTGCAAAAACATATGTTGTGCA
The DNA here is from genome assembly GCA_016271365.2 of Neoceratodus forsteri. NCBI lineage: Eukaryota > Metazoa > Chordata > Ceratodontiformes > Ceratodontidae > Neoceratodus > Neoceratodus forsteri. The sequence goes on from CM057453.1 coordinate 141,095,904, forward strand.
TAGTGTTTTCATTTGTGTGTGAAGTCCTAGTGTGTCATTCCCTCTGTCTGCTATTAGTTTTTCTTAAATTTGTTTACTAGCTTTGTGGTAGTTTTATGACCTCTGGGGATCTCCATCTCAGCTACATTTATTGCTTACCTTGTTCCTACAATGCATCGTGTCTCATGTGATAGTGGTGTAGCCGGGACCATAGATTCAGTAGCAAGTACTGCTTCAGAATCAGTTCACAACAGTAGAGATGGCTATATTTTAAAAACTATACAGAGTTCAGCTTGGTGACTACCCTCACTGTAAAGGTATTTTTTGTTTTGAACAATTGTGACACTGGTTGTGTATGTGTAACGTGAATGGTTTTCAAGATATTTGCATTTGTTCATCATGTCCACTAAAGTGTTCACTCAGAAAAAAAGCACCTGCTGTTTGCAAGTGCATCTACACTTGCCAAACAAATCTAAATATCTTGTAAATTATACAAGCTACACAAAAGCAACAAGCAGCAATGTTGTTTAGGACAAAAAGGATTTCACAATGAGGGTAGTCACTAAGCTGAACTCCTTACAGTTTTTAAAATATTTGCCATCCGAAGTGGGAAATTTGGTTAAAAAACTGTGGACATTTTGTTAATTAGATGGCTATAGTTAAAAAACTAAACAGTGTTCAGCTTAGTGACTACCCTCATTGTAAAGGTCTTTTTGTCCTTAACAACTTTGCTGCTGGTCATCTTTGTGTAGCTTGTAAAGTTTTCAAGATATTTAGGTTTGTTTGGCATGTGTGCAGATGCTCTTGCAAACTGCAGATGCTTTTTCTTCTCTCTGAGTGAACACCAGTAGACATGTCAAACAAATGTAAATGTCTTGAAAACCGTACAAGTTACACATACACAACCAGTGTCACAATCGTTCACAGCAAAAATACCTTTACTATGAGGATAGTCACCAAGCTGAACTCTATAGTTTTTAAAATATAGCCATCTGTACTGTTGTGAACTGATTGTAAAGCAGCGCTTGCTGCTAAATCTATGGTCCCTGCTACATCACTGTCACATGAGACAGGATGCATTGTAGGAACAAGGAAAGCAATAAACTTAGCTGAGTTGGAGATCCCCAGGGGTTGTAAAACTACCATAAAGCTGGCAGGCTAATTTAGGAAAAACTCTTAATAGCAGACAGAGGGAAAGACACACTAGAACTTCACACACAAATCAAAACACTCTGCACAACATATGTTTTTGCAAATTCTGGGTGTACTACTCCTTTAAAAAGGCCATAGCAAACGCTTGACTGCACCCACTTCAACTGCAGTCATCAACAAGAAAACTGAAAGAAAATATCTGGTGGACAAGCAGGGAGTTGAATATCATTATGCCTATCCAGATCTTCATGGGGTAGTCCAGGCTGCTGCTTGTGAGAGAGAGAGAGAGAGAGAGAGAGAGAGAGAGAGAAAAAAAACAAATTCTGGCCAGAGCTGATAGGGCTGCAGCTGAGGAATTTGGGGTAAAATATTATAAATTACCAAAGTTACAAGCCTGCATTTGTAAAATGTTATGTAGGCTTAAAAATTTGTTGTTTTGTAATATTGTTATACCAAATATTCAACATAGCCTTGCTATGACCCTGTCTCATAAAGATGGGCAGAGAAAATGTTCAACTCCTGGCCTAAAGGTAATTTTGCGCAAGGAGTGCAAAATCAGTTTTCAGGATGCAAAAACACATTTTGCTCAGGAGTTGAAAAATGACAGCTGTCACGTTCATGGGGTGCTGTAAAGAAATGGCTGTGTTGAAAATCTGGGTAAAAATACTGAATATTACCAGACTTATAAGCCTGCATTCACAAACTTCAACGCAGACCCATAACTTTGTTTTTATTTTTATATTTTGACACCAAATTTCCAACATAGCCTTTTTATGACCTTGCCTCGTGAACAAGGGCAGAGAAAATTTTCAGCTCTTGCCTGAAAGGTGATTTCGTGCTGGGACCGTGACATCACCTTTCCGGGTGTAAAAAAAAACAAAACAGGATTTGGAAAATGACAGCTATCACATTCATGAGATGCTGTAAAGATATGGCTATGTTGTAAATCAAGTTATAAGGCTACATTTGCAACATTCAATGCATGCTCATAACTTTGTTGTTTTTTAATATTTTACACCAAATGTTCAACATAGCCTTCTTATGACCCCAACTCATGAACACAGGCAGAGAACATTTTCAACTCCTGCCTGAAAGGTGATTTTTGCACAGGACTGTGAAATCACCTTTCAGGACAGTTTGGCCTAACGACAGTGCCATTGTGGGGTCCCAAAGAAGGCATGTTGAAAATCTGGGCCAAAAATATGAAATGCCCAAGTTATGCCTCTAATTTCAAAACCCCATTGAAATACATTGAACGGCATACCTGATTCTTCAGTTCACGGTCCGGCTTTGAAGAGTGAAGATGTGTCTGCGGTTCACAGAGGATTATAACGTTGGACCCCCAATGGGGTAAGTAAGGGTGAGGGGTGGTGGGTGCTGAATGGGAGGGTTGGGTGAGGGGTGCAAAATGCATCAATTACCTGTTTTCTTTTTACAGGTTAAGGGAAAAAAATGAGGACCGAGGATACCTGATCGTAACACTGGGGGATTGGGCACCCCCAGTGTTACTGTTATGTTTCTGGAGGGGGTGCTGAGAGGGAGGTTTGGGTGAGGTGAGAAAAATATTTGGAAAAAAAAAAAGGGCCGGCATCAGGGGAGAACAAGCTCATGACACTGCGGGATTGGGCACCCCCAGTGTCATGCTGTGTTTCTGGGAGGGTATGGATGGTGGATGCTCAGAGGGAGGGTTGGGTGGGAGGAAATTTCGTAATAAAAAATGAAAATAGGTGGTCGACAGAGACACAGCACACTTCGCTGTGATCAAGATGGCCACTGCATGCTGCTGTGCATGCACGGCTACAGGCGCATGTGCAGTAGAGTGCAATGGCCATCTTGGTCATGGCAGAGTGTGCTGTGTTCCACCATGACTGCTGGCACTGTAGAAATAGTGCAGTTCTATGGCAATAGAGACAACATAAGCAGAGGGTTCACGGACGCAGAGGTGATTGTGACACAACTCCAACATGTTGTTCGTTTGCAAGGAATATGCCGAGTCCTTTTTCTCACAGCAAGAGGTCTGCAGAGTTCTGCCCACTGCAGCCCTAAAAATCACTCTATCTGCACAGCCCCCTGAAAAAGACACTAAAAAATTAGAGACTGTGGAAAAAAAGGTTTATACAACAGCTTCCCTGGTTATCAGGCAAGCAGCTTTTTCAGCACATATAGTACAGCACCAGAAAACACATTGGAATATAATTTTGTCACAGGACCTGATTGCTACAGCAAGATCAGGTCTGGATGCCAAAAAATATAATTTCTACACTGTGGTGGACACTAATGACATTGCTGCCAGAGTTTTGGGTCATGTAGTGTCCTTAAGAAGGTTTTCTTGACTGTGGGCTACCATCCCTTCCCAGGATACTCAAAACAAGGCCATAGATTTCTCCTTTGAGTAAGACCTATTATTTGGTGACAAAACAGAGGCCTTCATGACAAAGTGGATGAATGCAGAACCACTTTCAAAAGTAACAATGAGAAGAAAAAGGCCTCCACCTCCTACAGGTCATACAGAAGGGGAGGCAGGGGATTCTTCCCAAGGACCTATGTCTCTTATACTCACTATGAATACCAATCGCAAAGAGGTTACTATTGGGCAAGGGGAAAAAGGTCTTCCGACATAATGCTGCAGCTGCAGCACCTAAGCCCCAACCAAAACAAACCCCCCAGTAATTTTACCATGGTAGTGGCTGGGGAGGATGTGGGAGCCTGGGTGGAAGAGGATCTCAGAGAAAGAGGAAGCAGCTTCTGGTGGGGGAATCAGTCATCAGAGGGATAGAGATGGGAGCAGGACAGGGGGCACAGAGGGAGTTGAGATGCCTACCTGGTGCCAAGGTAAGGAGAGATGGGAAGTGTATCCTACGGATTGCTAGGGCAATAAGAAGGGAGGGAGAGCTGGATGTCACTGTCCATCTGGGGACAAATGACCTTGCCAGGGATGGGGTATAACCAGTACAGGGGGGAGTTTAGGGAGCTGGGAAGAAGTCTAAGACCGGTGTCATGCTTTATAGTTTTGCAGAGGTGCTACCTGTCTGTGGCCGGGAGAAGGGGAGGGAACTCTGCACCAATGCCTTCAACTCATGATATAAGGAATGATGCAGAGTGGAGGAGTTTGGCTACATGGCTATAACGACTTGCATCCTTCCAGGAAGGGAACCACAGTTCTCAGTGGACAGTTCAAACGTTACTTCAATAAGCATTTAAACTAGCTGGGGGGAGGGGGTAAAACCTGCCTCTCCCCAGGTTGAGATAAAATGTAGAGAGAACCTGAGGGGCAAGAGTCATATTGCAGAGCAAATAAATCAAGGACATAGGAGGTCAGCAAAGGGGAAGGGGAAGGGAACAGACAGTCAGAAAAAAAAAGGAGGGAAGGGGGCACTGTAGCGGGGTTGTTCAGGAGACAATTAGCAGGCAGACATCCCGAGTTAGTGCATAAAAAATGCCATTGACAAACAATTCCTTAATCTGACTTTTACCCTGGGGTACCATCTAATTAACTGTAACTTGCACACTCAGTTTTGATAAAAACCGAGGTTACCCTAGTACACCTCTATCATAGAACTCTCTGGGGTACTCTCTTTACCATTGTGGCAGGATATATCTACCTTCCTTTACCTGGAAGGGAATGGAGCTAGGCCCACCCTCACCAAAGCTCCGTCTCAGGGACCCATAATAGTGTAACGCATTTAATCTATTGTAATACTCAAAAACAACTTATTCCGTGTGACTAGTCTGTACTTCCCCCAGTACATGATCTAGAAGAAGTGTCCCCGCAGCATTTTTAAGCTGCTATCTAGCTTCCTTTTGTCCCCCATCTAGTTGTTCACTTCACAATCCTTCAACCAGTTTATAGTTCTGTTTATTACTGAGGCAGTCCCTTCCATACATGTACCCAGCAGTACCTCACTTATATTAGTGTAACCCATTGTACACCTAATATCTATGGCTTCCTGGGGTCTCTGTCAGACGCCAAGAGATAAATAACCACTCTTCTGAAATGCTTTCTTACCACCCAGTACCTCCCAATCTATGTTGGTGCTTCCCCCTTTCTCCAAGGTTGCCATCTCTTTTGGCCTTCCCACCTTTGGTTTCCACACCCTATGCATTTGGCAGACACCCTCTGGCACACCTCCCTCTTTTCCACATAAGTAGCTATTTGCCGGTACATTCCTGGCCAGTAGAATGCTGAGGTTAACTCTGCCAGGACCTTCTCATGGCTTAATGGCTTAGAGTGGCTGGAGCAGGCATTCTCCATCACCACTTCCCCCATAAGCAATTGGAACCACTATTCTAGCACACAACCTTTCCGTATGGGGATTCTGCTTAACACAGTAAAGGGTACCCTGCCTGTCTTCAGCCCACCATAATGGTTTGACACTTGTTTGACTGGTACCCATACCCCCTTCCTGATCCTTGATGTAGGAAGCTAACAGAGCTATATCAGGATCTCCCTTTTGTAGCTTTCCCCATGCTTTACTTGGGTCACTGCATTCAGATTTCGGTTTATGTTTAATAACAGTCAGTGGTATACGAGTCCCTTCAGCCCCACTGGCTTCTTCCTGCTTTCCATCCTGAACTGTGACATATGCCCCTAACTTAGTGACTTCGGGATCTTCCTTTTGTTCTTTTTCCCAATTTACTCTAAATAAATCATTACATTGTGAATCAGAGAGTCCAATACATTTTAAAGTCCCTTCAGCTCCTGGAGCCTTTTCTACGTTGCTTGTAGTCTTCACCCTAGGTCCATAAAAACAGTCTTACCTGGGGACTTCTCTGGCATTACCACTCCATTGTCCTCAATCCAATACATTCCTGGGAAAATAGGAAGGATAGGAAGTTCAGATTCTGAATGTTCCATCTGGGTTGTCTCCACGTCCATAATCCAAGGCTCATCTCTCCTGGATACATCCCTGGCCTGCTCCAATTGGATCTCCAGCTCTTGGCATCTCTGCTCTGCCTCCCTCCAGCGTCGCTCTGCCTCCATCCAGTGTTTGTTCATCTTTTTTTTTTGTTTCAGGATGCAAGGGTGTCCTCCTACCAAGAAAGATTGCTATTTTGTGCAGGGTAGTACAGGAAGGGATGTTACAGTGCTGTTAACAGTCAAGTTACAGTCAATATCATCCCTTTATACCTAGGCACTTTATTTCTTGGGGGGGGGGTATTTATTAGAATAACTGGGCCTCTACTCATCACAGGGAGCACCCTGTGACATTCCTCCCCACCTAAGTGGGCAGCCACCTACTGGTTGTCCAGGGACCCATACCCATCCTATCATAGAGGTATGGTGGAGCTCCGGCCCACCCTCACCAAAGAACTCCATCCCAGGGTCCCTTTAAGCAGCATCTGTCATTCCTAGCAGACAACAAACAAATACTGCATCTTCTTTTACCCTGGGGCTTCTATTCTGTTTTACCTAGTAAACCTCTAAGTAAACAGTTTTACATTAATAACCATCATGAGTCACAGCTGACTGGTAATACTCAAATTCCTTGCATTACCATATTACACATTTCACTTTAATACTATGAGGCACTCAACTAGAGTATACCATCTGATAGAAAAGTCTCAGGTCATATTATGTTTTAGTGGAGAGAAATACATAAATCAACAGATTGAAAAATAGATCAGAGAAGAAGAGAAAAAGAGAAACAATCGCCTGAAGGTGGCCAACCCTCCAGTCGATGGAAAATATTTGGAAAGATAGAAAAGAAGATTGCTGCAGCACAGAAAAGAAATGAATAATATAATGAAAATGCCATCCTGGCATTTTTTATGCACTGATTTTTGTTGTCTGCCTGCAGTTTGTCTCCTGAACCAACGACCCCGCTACAGGCACAGAAGGGAAAAGGGGGGATCAACAAGCAGAGAGAGACAACCATGACTGGAATGTGGTTATACCGAGCTACACGATGTTCAGAAGGGACAGGGTAGGAAGAAAAGGAGGGGGAGTGGTGCTTTATGTGAAGGAAAGCATAAAAGCACAAGAAGTGGTGGCTATGAATACAGTGCAGGGCTTCAAACAGGCATGGGATAGGCATAAGGGAGCAATACAAATGACTATGAATAGATAGGTCACTGACAGAGCAAAGGCCGAAGGCACATTTATAAGGTAGAAAAAGAAATGGGCAGACTGGATGGGCCTTGCGGTCCTTATCTGCCGTCAACTTCTATGTTTCTATGTTTCTAGAGAGATAGCAAAATCTGAAAGACCATGTGTGAAAATGTGAGAAGTCTAGTAAATAAGATCCCAGATCGAGAGGCCATCATGGCGGAAGCCGATCTGAACATTGTGATCATTACAGAGTCATGGCGCAAGGACAACCATGACTGGAATGTGGTTATACCGAGCTACACGATGTTCAGAAGGGACAGGGTAGGAAGAAAAGGAGGGGGAGTGGTGATTTATGTGAAGGAAAGCATAAAAGCAACAGAAATACAGGGAATTCGGGGGGGCAGAGGTGCTGTGGGTCACCCTCGAGTTGGGAAACAGGGCCATAATTCAGAAAGGGGTGATCTATAGGACGGCAGAAACACAAATGCCATGCACTCAAGGGTGAGAGGGTGCCAGCCATATTAGGACTACGACAAACCAGGCACAATTTTGACTGCACCCATGCAGAAAAAACAACAAATTAGGCAGATAAATCTTTTAAGTAAAGTAGTTTATGGTAACCTTGAGAGCACAGCACTAAACCCCAATGCTTCACCTCATAAATGAGATGGTTTGCCAAGGGGCGTAACAAAGCCTCTCGTTTATAAGGTGAAGCACTGGGGTTTAGTGCCGTGCTCTCAACGTTCTAATAAACTACTTTGCTTCAGAGATTTATTTGCCTGATTTGTTGTTTTTTCTACTTGAGCGCAGCTGAAATTGTGCCTGGTTTGTCATGATCTACAGGCTTCCAGCACAGGAGGAGGACATAGATAAGGCAATGTTAGAAACAATCGGCAGGATGGCAGAAAAGGGGGAGGCATTGCTGGTGGGGGACTTCAGCCTGCTGAATGTAAATTGGAGCCTCCCTGTGGCAGCTTCAGCTAGAAGCAGGGACTTCCAGGGCTCCCTGCAGGGGTCATTCCTGAGGCAACTAATCAGCGAACCCACTTGTGGTGGGGCAGTACTGGATCAAAGCTTAATAACATGGATAGTGTTGTGGGCATCAAGGTGGGAAGCCATCTGGGAATTGGTGATCATCGTACAGTGTGGTTCAACATAAGAACAGCTGTGGAACCCAACCACATGATAGCGCGAGTTCTGGTCTTCAGTAGGGCTGATTTTACTAATATAGATGAAAGCCTCAGGATTGACCTGGCTGGTTGAGAGGACCTGGGGTGGAGGAAAAGTGAAAGGGCATAGTTAAGGCAACAAACTACTATATCAGGCAGGTAAGCAAATGTAAAAGAAAGAGGAGACTGCTATGGTTGTCAAAAGAGGTAGCAGAAAAGGTACAGGCAGAGGTGTAAAGCACAAAGGCACAAACTGAGGAGACAGTAGCTCAGGGAGCTTCAAAAGGGGACAAGAGATTTTATAGGTACGTTAGCAAGAAAAGGAAGACAAACGGAGGGTTAGTAAGATTAAAGAGGGAAGGGTGAATGACTGTACAAAGGAGGATCAAGAAAAGGCAAATATCTTGAACAAATACTTCTGCTCAGTATTTAGAGTAGAATGGGAGAGGGGGAGAGACCACAAACAAGTATCAGGAGCTTTGATAGGAGGGAAGTCTTTCTCTAAGGAGAGAGTTTGGAAAGCACTCACTAACCTGAAGGAAGGTGGACAGAAGTATGGCACCAGAAGGGGTGCATCCAGGAGTGCTGTACTAACACTCAGAGAGGTACTGACTGCACCTTTGACAGACTTAGTTAGCAGATCTTTGGATACTAGAGTGGTCCCAAAGGACTGGAGAAAGGCAGGTGTACAGTAGTCCCACTTCACAAAAGTGGTAGCAAGGAAGAGGTAGGCAATTAGGCCAGTCAGTCTGACATCAGTGGTGGGTAAGTTAATGGAGACACTACTTAAGAAAAATAATAATAGAATATCTGGAATCCAGTGAAGTACAGGACCCAAGACAGCATGGATTCACAGGGGGAGGTCATGTCAAACAAATCTAATAAATTTCTTTGAGACTGAGTTACCAAGGAACTAGATTGGGGGGAGCAGTGAACGTGGCCGACCTGGATTTCAGCAAGGCTTTGAACAACGTTCCACATAGGAGACTGGTAAACAAGCTAAGCAGCTTTGGTGTAGGCAGCAAGTTGATAATCTGCAAAAAAAAACTGGTTAGGGGATAGGAGACAGAGGGTGGTGGTAAATGGAGTACACTCTAAGGAAGGAAGGGTGACCAGCAGGGTACCTGTGTTTGGCCTGGTCCTCTTTAATGTCTTTATTAGTGACATAGCAGAGGGGCTGGAAGGGAAGGTCTGCCTCCGCAGATGAAAGGATGGGCAGGAATCTGGAAAAACTGGAGGATTGGTCAAGGGTATGGCAGCTGGGTTTTAATGCAAAAATGTGCAAAAATAATGTACTTGATCCATAGAAATCCAGAGGTGGAGTGCAAAATGGTAGGAGCGGTAGTCACAACAACCAAGTAGGAAAGAGACCTGGGGTAGTCATAGTAGATGATCTAAAGGTGGCCTGGCAGTGTGACAAGGCAGTCGGGAAGGGTAGTGGATGCTGGGGTGCATAGGAAGGGGGTATTACCAGCAGAAAAAGGGAGGTGGTAGTGCCCCTGTATAGATCACTAGTAAAACCCCACCTTGAGTACTGTGTCCAGTTCAGCAGGCCGCATTTCAGGAAGGATGTAGACAGAGTGGAGGCGGTCGAAAGAAGGGCCTCTAAAATAGTGCAAGGTCTACATCATAAGCTCGACAAAGAGATGCTGAAGGAGCTCAATATGTATACCCTGGAGGAAAGCAGGAAGAGAGGGGAAATGATAGAGGCCTTTAAATGCCTCACATGGGTTAATAAGGTACAGGAGGGGAGTGTTTTTCAGAAAAAAGGTACTCTAGAATGAGGGGACATGATCTGAAGCTGGAGGGGGAAGACTCAGGAGAGATGTGAGGAAATACTTCTTCACAGAAAAAGTGGTGGATTCATGGAACAGCCTTCCAACTGAGGTAGTGGGGACAAAAACAATGGTGGGGTTCAAAAATGCATGGGACAGGCACAAGGGAATCATGGGGTAAGTAGGGGGGGATGAAACTGTATCGTAGATCAACTCAGTCTACAGTGGAAGTGACGGTTTAAAAAGTCAAAAAAATAAAACTAGGCAGACTGGGTGGGCCAAGTGGCCCCTATCTGCTGTCAGATTCCATGTTTCTGTGTTTGCCCAGGTCACTCAGCCATTGCCAGTGGGAGGAAGTCTGGCACACTACTTCCAGGAATGGATAAACATTACCACAGACAAGTGGGTACTGGAAGTAGTGAGCTGGGGATTGTGTCTGCAGTTCAAACACTTTCCAAACCCACAGAAACACAGTAGATTTGCAGCACACTGTCCCACATAAAAAAAGTCTGCTGGAACTAGAAGTAAAAAAAACTGTTAAAGGGGAACACCTGGGATTGTGTAAGCAGAACCTTTCAAAAGTGCCCTCATATCGACGCTGTTTCATTTAGGTAGTATATTTTTAATTACAGTGCTTTTCCCTTGTTGGAAGTCCTTCCCACAATGGCTACTCTGCCTTCAATCCCAGTGCAGCGCACCATGTTCCCTGCTCACCATTGCGAACCGGATCTTCGTTGAGTGTGTGAATGTACGCACCTTAAATTGGGTGCGTTCGTCATTAGCAAGAAGGCAAGATGCACGCCCAGTCAGTGTGCCAGCTTAACATTTATAAACAGTCCAACTGAGGACAGAACAAAAGTGAAACCTTTGATAAATCTCTTTCTTGCTCAATGTGGTATGTTTACTACTTAAGTTGCTTACTGCATTCCCCATAGAGTGTGTTTCTTCAGGATTTATCCTGCATTTGCCCCTCCTCCCCCTTTGTGTTTTTTTTAAACTGCTTTTTCCATTTTTTTTGTTTCTGCTGGGCTTTCTGGCTCTTTTGCTTCTCTAAAAAAGCTGCATGGTTTCCGGGTGGGGTGGGGGTGCTAACTGAAGAATCTGTTTCAATAACTATTTCCACATTTTTGTCTATTTTAAACTGCACTTTATGTTTGGTTCCTATCTTCCCCTGTTGCAGCTTCTGGACCTAAATCGAACCTCCCATGGCTGACAGAATGTGGCCTCCTTTCCCAATTAACGATTTCTTCTTTCTCAAAACCTCTGCATCGTGAGCTAGTGTAGCCTTCTTTCTCTTACAAAGTTGATGCTCATGCTTTCGACATTGCATTTATGTATGCATTATCTAATTCATCAAAGTCCCGATCCCCTTTATGTTTCTGGATCTCCTGTTGCTGCTCTGCAATATTTTTGTTTCGTTTTTCCTGCTGTTTTAAATCTCTTTTTATCAGAGCCTTCATCAATTTGTCAGTGCACACTCAAGCAAGCCAGGCATCTGAACAAGCAGGGCACGCCACAAAGAAAAGCAGGCTGGGTACTCAATGTCATTGCTCGAGCGTCTTGATCCAGAGTGAGTGTAGTTTTGTTTGTACCACTAAATCAGGGAGGAACCACACATTCTATTTATTTTTACAGGAACAAGTCACAACTGAATGACCAATTTGGGGTTGATGAAGAAGAGTCGACAATTACTGTAGTAAAATGTTTTTACTTAAAAAACATTTAAAGGTGTTATGCAAACAGCTGAAATGAACATTTTTTGTTAAATTACTAGCATGATGAAAGAGGAAAGACTACACTCCCTGTCCCTTTTCTTATCTTCTTATCCATTGTCTCCGGATCACGTTGGGAATCCAGTGTTGGTGTTCCCCTATACCCAGCAACCTCCCCCCTCCCAGCCTAAGATGAGCCAGTCTGAAGTCAAGAAGTGATGAACCAGATTTATTTCAGAGAAGAAAAGATATTTGTTTGATCACTCACCCCATGCCTCAGAGCTGTACTCCCTCATGTCTCTCTGTGCAGCTCCCTCCTCCCATGTCCTGATCTGTACTCTCATTGGCTTGCTGTATGCTCATACAGTACTTGTAAACTTTTTTAGAATTTATCCAAGTGTAGCGGAGTCAGGGAACTGTGGTATCTACTGCTCACCCAAACACTAAAGAATTTTGCAGAAAAACAAACTGTTGCTCTGTGAGTGTTTTTACACTCCATTTCAGGCTACTTACTCTGTTCGAAATGCCAGCTCAGTGCTCCGGCAGCAGCTGTGCAGATAGCTGACATTAGAAACTGTGTCTTCCTGAGAACACGGTCATGGAGGGGTGTTCGGTGAAAATAGTGCCGTAATAACAGCGTGGGCAAAACAGCATGAGGAAAAATAGCAGATGCGGCAGGACAGTGCAGGTCGAAAATGGTGCTGCTTCTGATTTTAGCTGCTGTCCCTGTTACAATTGCAACTTGGAGTATGCTTATATTTTAGTAGGGGGACCATGGGGCGAAACTCCCCGGATTATACTTGGCACTTACTCTTTATCATTTTCTTTCCTTGTCTCGACGTTTTTCCTGTGCACTCTTCTGTACCATCATTGTGATGGTACTCACTGTTTTCTACACGCTGTATTGGTTCACACTGTTTTTATGACTCTATTATCACCTAGTACCTCACAGAGGCACACGGTCTTCTGCACATGTGCAGATCACTGGCTGTTAGAGAGTGTGGCAGCTATTCACCGTGCCTGCTCTCAGTGGTAAGCACTTCCTCCAAATGCTGCTCAGCATGGCGCACACCACTGGGTGAGGACTCAGATAAATTAGGGGACATTACGACGAAATTCTGTCATGGACAAAAACAAAACAGGCACACAGGAGACCAGAATTCTACAGGTAAGATACCAATGGGATACACAGAGCACTAGTGTTCCCCTTTAATATCAAAAGTTATAGAAAAAGTCCCTGCCTCCCAGTAGGGCAGGGGCCATATTTTCAAGATATTTCTTGACCCACAAGAAAAATGGGGAGTGGCAACCCATCTTATACCTTAGGTTTCTGAATAGACATTTGATAACAGAAAAATTCAAGATGCTCACACTAAGAACACTGATACCAAAGGTCATGGGCTGGGATCCTTGGATATGAAAGACGCCTATTCTCATATCCCAGTCAGTCTCACAGAATATACCTATGACTCAAGCTGGGGAACTGCCAATACCAGTTCACAGCTCTCCCATTTGGCCTCAGCTCAGCTCCAAGGGTTTTCACAAAGTGCCTACCTATGGTGGCAACGCATCTGAGAAAACGTGGTACCTTTCCCCTAGCTGGATGACTGGCTAGTCTCAGGGAAAACAGAACAAGAGGCAAGGTGCTCAGCTGAGTTGGTAAAAAGCACCATGAAGAACCTGGGATTCTTAATAAACCTGCAGAAGTCCCAGCTAGAGCCTATTCAAATACTGGACTTCCCAGGAGCAGAGCCGAACACCATGCAGCGGAAAACTTTCCTCCTGCAGCTCACAGTTACAGCTTTGATAGCAACAGCAGAGTCTTTCATTGCAAGTCAGCCAAGACCTACAAGAGACTTCCTACAGTTACTAGGTAACATAGCCACATCCACAGCTGTGGTTCTAGGGCCAGATTCTAAATAAGAGATACCCAATACCACTTAAGGAACAACTGGTCCCTAAAATAAAAAACACTCTTAAAGGTAGTGCCAGTGACAAAAACACTAGTGGAATCTTTACAGAGGTGGAAGGAAGAAAGCAGCCTCAGAGAAGGCATTCCCTTTCTTCAGCAATCACTAACAAGTATTCTTACTATGGCTGCCTCACTCCTGGAATGGGGTGTCCACCTGCAGGACCTTACAGTGAGCGGCACATGGAGTCCGCATGAGTCACTAGAACACATAAACCTCCTGGAGCTTGGAGCAATACTACTAGTAATGCAGTCTTTTTCCTTCTAGCTACAGGGTCAGACTGCCCAAATCAGGACAGACGCCACAACAATGTACTACAAAAACAAGCAGGGAGGAACAAGATCCTCAAAACTGGGTACAGAGGCAATGAGGATCTGGGACTTGGCATATTCCTTAGAAGTAAACATATTTGTAGTGCATCTGCCAGGAAAAGATAATGTCTTGACAGATTCCCTAAGCAGACTCAGCTAGGGAAATCGCGAATGGGCCTTAAATCTACCCCCAATATAAAGCTGTTTGCATCTTGGGAGAACTATCAGCTCCCACAGTTTTGCTGCAGACCATACCAGCCAGAGAAAGAGTCCCAGCGGATGCACTGGCACTGGACTGGACAGGAAAGTTTCTGTATGCCTTCCCACCATTTCCACTCATTCAGAAAGCATGCACTCCTAACACTTGGAAAGAAACCTGTAAAAGTGATCATGATAGCTCCAGACTTGGCCAGGCAGGCCTGATGCTCGATTCTCCTGGTCCTGACCGACAAGAATCTAATCAGCCTGCCACTTGGTCACAATCTGCTGACTTTGTCCCAGGGCAGAATAACATTCCAAAATCCCGGTACCCTATGCCTGAGGGCATGGTTCTTGAACAGTTGGAATTTTCCAGATTGGACCTCTCAGAAGAAATCCTGAAGCTGCTTAAGATTTCAAGGAAACCTGTGAACATGAAAGTGTATTCCTCTAACTAGAAAATGTTTTCTTACTGATATGCCTTCAGAAAAATAAAGTCAGTAGAGACAGGGTTGGCTATAATTCTGCGATACCTATTACACTTACAGTCATTAGGCCTTCTACCTTCAACTTTAAAGGTGCACTTATCAGTAGTGTCAGCTTCTGTTGAGGTATTCAAAGCCCGCCTCAAGGCCTTCCTGTATAATCAGGTCTTCCCGGACTGCGTTTGATAGCCCTTTCCTGGTCTCAGAATTTTAGATTTAAATAAACCCTTGACTCTTTTGAGTCTAGTTGCTGTTGCTGAGGGTAGTATTTATATAATCTCATTTTAATTGTTGGAATATTGCATTTTATGCTTATAGTATGCTGTTTATGTATCTATTATGATTTGTATAATGAAATTTTAGTATGTTCGGTACCCAGAGCCTCCGGGATGGGTGTCTCCTAATTAGATTTGCCTTGCCTTGCCTTACATATCAGCTGGCAAGGAAAAGTCTTTGGTCTCACAACCCATTTTAAAAAGTTTTTTTAAAGGCCTAAACCACTTGTACCCACCAGTCAACCCTGGGGCCTCAACATATGCCTCGCCCAGCTTACAGAGACTCCTTGTGAGCCTATGAAACCTGCTGACCTAAAGTATGTCACATGGAAACTCATATTCCTGGTTGCATTGATCTCTGCTAGGAGGATACGTGAACAGCAAGCCTTCTGCAAAGAGCCAAGTTACGTAATTCCCATACAGATTAAGTAGCTCTTAGAACTGTCAGAAAATTACTTCCTAAATTAGTATCTAAATTCCACCTGAATCAGTCAGCGATTATCCCTGTACTCTGTCCAGAACATTCTAGTCCAGATGAAGAAAAGTTGCACAGCCTTGACCTAAAGTGAGTCCTGACTATCTACATGAACCAGACAAAGGATATTAGATCCCACAGTACCCAGCTTTTTGTTACCTATGGTAAGGTTGGAAAATGCAAAGTTACAAAGAGATCTGTCTCTCTCTGGATAGTCTTTTGCATTCAGTTCTGCTATGAAAAAGCTGAAAAATTACTACCAAGAGTCTTAAGGGCACACTCCATGAGGGGTACCTCTGCCTCTGTGGAATCCTCAAGGGGCATCCCATTGTTAGACATTTGCAAAGCAGCTACTATACTTGGAAAACAGTACACACCTTAACAAAGCACTACTGCTTGGATATACAGTCCAGAAGGGATGCCTGCTTTGGAATGTAGGTCTTTCAGAACCTTTTTCCTAACTAGGTTCTGGACCCAGCCTCCCAAAGTACTGCTGCTGAGTCTGCATAAAGTGTAAACATTTAAGTGAGTGATTCCTGGGGTTAGAAGAATTAATTACTCACCATAGTAATATTATTTCTTCTTAAGGTATCCCTCACTGTGTTTACACTTCCTACTCTGCCTGGTCTTCCAGAACCTGAAAAGGTTCATACAAGACTCAGCTATTTTTTGCTTGAGTTTGCTTGAGCATTACTATTACAGTTCCTACATTTATAAGCTTGTCCTTACTGTTTATATGATACATTTTCACAAGTCTGCCTCAATTTGTTTGATGTCTTAAAAATTATGTAAACATTTATCTAAAATGTTGGTAACCTTTTAGCTAGTTTCATTAGCCACTGCTCCACTCTGGCTTGGAAACAGATCTGAAAAACAGCCAGATTGAAGTGCAGATGCAGACTTTTAATCTACATTCCAAATTCTCAAATTTACATAGGTTCTAGCTCCACGGTATCACTCTCGGCTGAGAGGACTGCATGAATGGGTAAAAGGTACCTAAACAAGCAGTTTTTTAAAACTGTAAACTCCAAAATATGGCTTCATAGCGAGGTATAGTAAAGGCTTCTGTTTACATTTATCCTAAAACTACATTTATGTAAATAACATAAGTGCAGTTTCATAGGTTTTGAAAAATGTAAACATCAGCCTTTTAGTTTCAAAAAACAGCCTTGCCTGCTGCCTAAAATGTCTGCCAAGTGTGTTAAGTGATGACATCATTGGAGCCAGAGGCAGAGACCCACATGGCTCCCTATTGGGGAGACAGTATAGCACAGTGGGTTAAGGCTCTGAGCTGCAGATCTGGAAACCTGGGTTTGAATCCCACAGCCACCTAGGTGCATACTGTGTGATCCTGAGCAAGTCACTTAACTTCCTTGTGCTCCCAGGTTGCATTTGGAAACAAGCTTTGGCTTAGTGTTTTACTCCTGGTTAAACCATGTACCCTTTCCCTATAGTGCTAACTAGTTCTTCTTCCCCTCTTTATTTTGAATTGTTTCACCAGAATGATCAACACCATGTGTTAACATGTGGATTATTTTGATCAGTACACGTTAGGCTATGGTTTTGTTCATTTTGTTTACTTTAGCTTGCTGAAAATGTTTTGTAATCCAACTGACTTTCTCTTTGGCTAACTGCAGCACAGTACAACACTTCAAATACCTGATGATCTAGTGATTATGTGATGCCCTGAAATTTGTAGCGAAGTACTGGTCTGTTCCAATTTCAAAGCTAATGCTTTCTTGGTAATCCACAAATAAGCTTCTCTTGTAGTCTTTTTCCACGTGAACCCCCCGCACCTAACCTGCCTTCTGGTGAACACCCCACCATCCATACTCTGTCCTTAGTACTGCTTGGGGCTGCATGTGAGCTAGTGGTCTCATGAAGAGAATTATCACATCTCAGATTGTAATCTTGTACCTCAGAGTTGTGCACACCTATACTGATACACTTCATCAGCTGCCACTGTTAAAAAATGCCTCCCAAATCACTCTCCAGTCCACTTTCTCAATGTTTGACTTCCGCTCCCACAGTAAACATTGAGTGGATCACCACCCTTCTGCACAGTGAAGGCAGTATGTACAGTCCCCCTGTTGTGTTTTTTTCCCACCTCGTTAACCAATAACTAGGTCTTCCTGGAGGGCCAATCAATAAGTGTCAGGACACACCAGAAAAACTGCTGTTCATACCCTCATAAGGGTTGCACTTACTATGGATAACAATATTATTAGCAGGAGAGACATACTAATACCTAGAGCGAATCCACCCGACTTCCAGTGTCGGTCTACTCCTTTACCTGTGATCTGCACAACCCCAACAGGACTGTTCTCGGCAATTTTTCTCCAATACTTTTCTGTGCCCTACTCCACAATGCAAGTTGGCTGGCTACCACCCTTCCAAATCTTGAATGAGCTATTCACAGCTCCCTCAATACTGTCCCAACAAACGTTAACATCCCCCCCCCCCCAGGGTAATCTCCCTACACTGAATTCAAGTAACAATTTAGGTGTAACTCTGCCACTATGAGTATTTGTCGTCGCTTGCTGCTCTCATCCACAGTCAGGTAGTGATCACGGTGCTGGCAGCCCCACATCTCGCATCTCACAATGATCTGCTCAGCTTCCCCCATCCTGTCTTCCCCTAACCCGAATATAGCTGTACCCTGCTGGAATGGCCTCTTCAGTCCCTCTCTGGCATTCATTCTTCTCTCCTGCTCCCCACACCTAAAACTGGTGAGCTCACTACCCTTCCGCATCATAAATGTGGTTAGTACAGTCTCCCGTGTTATTTTTACATATTAATAATAAACATGATCTTCTGGTAAGCCAGGCTGAAAGCAGCAGGCACAAGGGGAAAATTAGGCTTTCCTACCCATATAAGATCTAAACTACCTATGATTAGGCACTATTAAATGACGTGCATAATAATGCGTACACCTGCCATTTAATAGTGCCTAATCAAAGGTAGCCTAGATCTTTTAAGGATAGGAAGGCCCATCTTTCCCCTTGTGCCCTGCTGCTATCAGCCTGACTTACAGGAAAGATTTGTTTATTTTTGATATGTCAAAAAACCCAGGGACTGTACTACCTGCATACATGATGCAGAAGGGTGGAGATCTCACCAGTTTTTGGTGTGAAGAGGAGGAGTGAAGAATGAATACCAGAGGGGGACTGAGAAGGTCACTCCTGCAAGTTACTGCTATATTCAGGGAAGGGGGAAGACAAAAGGGGAGAAATATCAGAAGAGCACAGTGAGATATAAGATGTGGGGCTGCCAGCACCATGATCACTACCTGACCCCATTGTCCGGGCCAACATTCCCCTTCCCATAAAACCAGTTCATGCAATTGTCCAAGGCTGTGTGTGGGTATTAATGTGTGAATTGGCTGCCACTACACATTCAGTCACTTCACTACCCGTCTAGCATTGCTTGTAAAGCATTGTGGGATACAGTGTGTATGAAAAGCACTATATAAATGCTGATTCTTATTATTATTATTTTCCATGGAAAAAGAAGACAAGACAAGCATATTTTTGATTTCCAAGAAAGTATGAACTCAGGCATTGGACTACACAAGAACTTTGCTACAAACAAGTGGCAGATCTGCGGGGGTGGTGAAGGGTGCGAATGCACCCTTTGCTTGCTGCTGCTGCATTTCACTTTGTTGAAGAAGTCTGATTTATTAATTATACAAATGTTTAAATTCAAAACTATGGATTACATTTGTAGATTCTGTTAAAAACGTACTAAAAAAGAATAATAGCAGACAATATAAAGGTTTAATAAAAATGTTAAAAAGTGCATATCAAGTAAGCACCCCCATTGTGGCATTATGGATCCACCATAACTACTAGACCACCAGGTTATTTAAGATTTGTACTGCACCATGGCTTGCCAAAGAGAATGTCGGTTGGATTAAAACAGAATTTCAGCATGTTAAAGTAAATAAAATGAACAGAACCGTAGCCTAACATGTGTATTGATCAACATAATGCACATGGTTTTGACCATTTTGGTGAAACAATTCTAAACAGAGGGAAAAAAGAACTAGTTAGCACTATAAAGAGCCATATAGCTATCTGACTCTGGCTCCAATGATGTCATACATTTGGCAGCCATTTGAGGAAGCAGGTAAGGCAGTTTTTTTTGAAATTGGAAGGCTGATTTTACGTTTTTCAAATGCTTTGGAACCCCATTTAGGTAAATTATATAAATGTAGTTTTAGCATTAATGTATACAGCAGCTTTCCTTTAGACCCCTATGAAGTCAGATTTTTGAATAGTTTGTTGTCAAAATGTTGTTTAGGTATCCTTTAAGAAAACAACATTACTACAATGAGTAATTTTTTTCTTCAGGAATAATTCATGAAGAGAAAAAACAAAATACAAAGTTAGTTGTGTGTGTGTATATATATATATATATATATATAGAGAGAGAGAGAGAGAGAGAGAGAGGGAGAGAGAGAGGGAGAGAGAGAGAATTCATGCTAAGTAAGTGTGGTGTATGGGGAAATACACCATTTTGATTGGTTAATTATCTCCAAAACCCACAAGCCAGGCAAGTGAGTTTTGAAGCTGAGTAGCCCCCCAAATGATACATTTCCCCATACACCAAACTTACCTGTCATTTGTTTTATATAATGCATTAAGATGATTATTATATTTTCTTTAGATCGCATTTGTGATCATTTCTGGATTTGCCTGGCTTTATTTTGTCACTGCAGCTTTTCAGTAGTGCAGGACCCTCCTAAATAAGGAGACATGACTAGGGTGGTTGATCCCTCAGTGTGTGCTGTGAGGACAGAAATTGAATGCAGTTTGGGTCGGCATGGCAGTCGGGAGTGTGGTTCAGGTCAACGCTGTGGTCAGGAGTGCGGCTCAGGTTGATGCCGCAGTCGAGAGTGCTGTGTGGGTGGAGTCAAGCTGGGCATTGGCAGCAGTTGCATGGAGAGCCTGGGTGAGTATGCTTATTTTAAATTTTGATGACCGGGTAAGCCCACTGAGACCATAGATCCCTTTTTCAGGGGCAACTCAGGACTAGTTACACACAGAATATTCATACAGTAAGTGCATACATTAGGTGGGATGGATGAACAGCAGTTTAAGCACAAGCAAGGAAAACAATTGAAACTGGGTAAAGTAAAAAAAAAATACACAACCATATACAGGAAGCCATAACACGAGGGAAACCATACCAACAACTATTATTAGTTACAAGTTATTGAGCACACATCACAAACACTAAATATAAGCATCATAAGGATCAATAAAGCAAGCTACTGCAGAACAAGGGTAAAGAAGAAATTAGGACAGGGTAAACAAGGATTGCTAATTACTCTAAGACCACAATGCAGGGCTAAGATGTACAAGGGGACATGGACCAGAGAAGGGATTTTAGTTTTTTTCTTAAATAGTGTGCAAGTGGGTCTTTCAAGCATCTCAGGGGGTAAAGAATTCCACAGATATGGGGCAGCTGTGATTGTCTCTAGCCTGTGTGGGTGCCCAGCCCTCCACCCCCCATTTCTCCCCTGTACTTGTTACTGGTGACTAAGTCAACTCAGACAGTTTCTGCTTAGCCAAGTACTTCCCCTACTCTACCTTGTGCACTGACTATTCTAGTACTTCCCTCCTTATCTCCTGCATTTTGTCCATCTTTATTCCTTAATCCTCTGTATTTAACAAAGTCCTTTTCGGATTGCTTTCACAATATCCTACTACCATTCAATGTGTTTTCCTCAAACTTTCTCCTTCTGTAGCAATTAGTGTGTTGCTGTGATTCCTGCAAAAGTCTGTATTTTACTGCCATTATATTCACTTTGTATTATGTACTGTATTACTTCCCCATACACCAAACTTACCTGTCATTTGTTTTATATAATGCATTAAGATTGTTATTATATTTTCTTTAGATTGCATTTGTGATCATTGTATTGTGAGTATTGTGTTATAGGCCTACTCACTGGAGCAGTATTTATCGATCTTACCAAAGCTTTCGACCTTGTTGATCATCCCCTACTTCTGTCTACCCTGCATAGACTTAACTTCTCATCCTCAGTAGTTGACTAGTTTAACAACTACCTATCAAACAGATTACAACTTGTTAAATTCAACTCCGCTCTCTCGGATGTGACCAGCACTGACATTGGAGTACCCCAGGGCTCCATCCTGGGACCCCTTCTTTTCTCGCTATACATCAACAACATAGATTATGCCATACTCTCCTGCTCAGCTATCTTATACATTGATGATCTCGTCCTCTACTACAGCGCTGACAAAGTTAACATCATTAACAAAAACCTCTCCTCAGATTTCAGGAATGTACAAACATAGCTAAATGCTAATAAGCTCATCCTCAACACAAAAACGACTCAAGCCATGCTATTTGGCACTGCCCCCAAACTCAGGGCCTGTAAGGAACCCCTCCAAGTCCATGACTCTGGGGGGTCTCTCATCAACTGTGTCACATCCTTCAAATACCTGGGAGTCCTCCTTGATAAATCCCTTGATTTCAGTCTGCACATCCAGTCAACCTGTAAAGCAACAAATGCCAAACTGGGAATCGCCTATAAGACTTGTCACCTGCTAACACCATCCGCCAAATTAGCAATTGCCAAGGGTATTCTGCTTCCAGCGCTGACATATGGTGTCTCCACTTTTGCTAATGCCCATAAGACTGCTCTCCATAAATGGGATGTCGCGTATAACAACATATGTCGGTATGCCTCCTCTTCCCATCGTCTCAAGCACCACTGCACACTGTATAGCGACGTAGGCTGGCTCTCCCCAACTGCCTACTGACTATATTCCCTAAGGACCCTCACAGACTCTGTAATCCGTAACCAAACCCCCTTCTCGCTTGCAGCTCTACTTGTACCACAGACACCTGCCCACGGACTACGCTCGGCAAACAGATTTCTACTCACCATACCCAGGTGTCTTACTTCAAAAGGCTCTAGAGCATTTCACTGCACCGCCCCAGCCACCTGGAACTCCCTCCCTCCTGCCCTGAGGCAGGCTAACTCCCACCCAATCTTCAAAAAAGAACTATATTGCCACCTGTCCTGGGACCGCTGCACATGCTTTGATCCCACTTAATGCCTCACAGCTAGCTACCCTAATTCGCCCAAAACACTGCTGCACTTCTAAACAAGCTTTGCTATAAAATGTCTTTATAGCTGCCACTTAGCCCAGTTTCAGTTATTTGCATGTACTAATGTCACTTTTGTCATCTCTGCATAGCTATATGTATTATCTCGAGTACTGTCTGACTTGATCTGTATTCTAACCTACCTGTACTGTATACTATGTACCTGTACTATATACTATGTATTGTATAATGTCATCTCATTTTATGTATGTATTCTCCCAGGTTGTGCCTGAAAATAGTCAACTTTGGCTAGTGCACCTAACCCGGTTAACAAAAACTAAATAAATAAATAAAATGTACAGTGTATCATTGCTCCCATTTTGTATTCCTTGCCTGAAATCTTTGTATATTGTATTTTCTGTATGAGCACCCTCTGATGTGGAGCCTTTGTAAATGAGTCTCTAACCCAAAGGTACTGTAATTCTGAGACTTAAATAAATAAAAAAGCATAGGAGAACAACCTCTTCCCAGACGCATTCAGTACTTTAGGTATAACAAGCAAAGGAAGTGTTGCAGATCTAAGGGGACGAGTAAACTGCCTTTGCTGAATAATACCATTTAGACTACGTGGAGGCAGGGGTTGAAGTAATTTATAAGTAAGATAGAGTACAGGATAACGCATTCTATTTTTGAACAAAGGCCAATCCAGGGAAGCTAATACTCCACAATGATGGGCTTTAGAGTGGGCACCAGCTGTGAAGCTCCCAGTCCTATAGTATAGCATTCTTAGCCTCGAAAGGGTAGAGTAACAAGTGGCCTAAACCACAGGGGTGCCATGTAAGAGAAGGGGCAGAAGAGAGGACCTAGAAATAGCTAGACGAGCCTCCCTTGAGAGATAGGGAAAAAGCCGACTAAGTCAACCAATTTTTCGATTTAAGGTTTTAACTAAGGAATCCTTAGTTCTAGGATTGGTTTGGTCCAATACTACTGCCAGGTATTTAAAAGATTGAATCACCTCCATTTTGTAATCGGTTGCAGTGCAGAGGTTGGTGAGGAGATTTCTGTCCAAACCCAGTTCATTGTGCCCAAATAGCATTGCTTTTGTTTTTTTTTCTGTTTTTTTTGCTTTAAGGACCAATTTATTTTTCAAGAACCAGCTTTCTAATGCCCGGAAATCATTAACCAGCTGGGAGTTGATTAAGGTTAAGTCAGGTGAGGACCTGTAGATTATTGCATCATTAGCGTACAGCTGAACTGCAGCACCACTGCAACTGAGGGGCAGATCATTTATGAACAAGGAGAAGAGCAGGAGGCTGAATATCGATCATTGTGGCACCCCATCAGTGATAGGCCTGGGGTAGGAGAACACTACCTTGCCACTTGACACATTGCTGCTGCCCAGACATGTAGTTATGAAACCACTGACAGACAAGATCATAGGTCCTGAAGCTTTGTTAATAATAGTCTGTGATCCACCAAATCAGATGCTTTCATGAGGTTGACAAAAATAGCACCCGTGGCCATGCCATGATCCATTGCAGTTAGAATATCAGATGTGACATGAACAATGGCTGTGTCAGTCCCATGATTTTTCCGAAAACCATGTTGAGCATTAGTAAGGGAGCAGTTATGTTTAAGGAAGCCAATCAGTTGATTATATAACAGTCTCTCCTGAATATTGGCAGCCGCACTAAGAAGGGAGACTGTCCTTTTCTCCTCCTTTGTGGATAAGTATTACTAGGGCCTATTTCCATTTGTTGGGGGAGCACACCCAAGCAGAAGGATTTGTTAATGAGGTTCCTGATTAGAGTGGCAATTGTTGGGGCAGCTTTTCCTTAGGAATCTAGGTTCAAGGGTGTCGCAGCCTTTGGAGTCATCACAGTTTAGTTTCTTCAGCTCCTTGAGGACCTCAGCGCGTGTAACCATCCTTACATGGAATTTGGCCAGGGAAGCGCAAGTGGGAGCCTGCACATTCTGAGAGGGGTTCGAATTGAGTAAGGTGGCATTTAGGGTGTCCTTAAATCTCTCAAGATCTGTGAAGAATTTCTTAAATCCATCAGCAATTTCTTGGGGGTCAGATAGCACTTGTCCATCAATGCGGAATTCACTAGAGGGTTCAGAAGTCCAACCTTTTGGCACGGGGTCATGTTGCTGCAAACAAAAAAACGTGCGGCAATATATACCGCAAGGACAACAGTGACCCGGCCACAACAGCGCAACCCCATTGCAAATAATGGGACTTCTTGTTTTTTGCAGGGGGTTGCTCTGCCCACTGCACCCCCCACATCCCCTGGACTTAAAATAATCAACTCTGGGGGGGTCATGGACTTCGGCAATAGGGAGGAAATTGGCAGGGGAAAATTTACTTTTTTTAACAAAAAAACAGTGGTAGCAGGAGAAGGCCTGTCTGGAACCGAACTGTGGTCCCAAGTCTCTTGCTCCACCGTGTGCTGGTGCTCTAGCCACTCTACCACGGAAGCAGCTTGACCATTCCCCAGCACATGGCTACTTGATTACTCTGCAGGCAATCAGTAAGAGTGACAGGGATAGCGGTAATTCCCTACCGCTATTACACCCCTATCGCTTTAAACCCTTTTGCACTTTACACAGCGTGTTTCTTACAGCGCTCTTCCTGGTGCACTGTTTTGACCCAGTACCAACCTTTTAATAGCTGATTCATCTGATAGAAGAACTGCTTTGGCTTTGAGAGGTTCTAGGTTTGGAGAGACTTTATATATGTTCTCTTAGCACTTTTCAAGTCCCTCTTCCAGGAATTTCTAAGACATTGATATGTTAACCACTCAGAGGATTGCCCTGTCTGTTTAAAATGCACCCAGGCCTTATCCCTGAGCTGTAGTGCTTTCCTGAAGTTCCCATTAATCCATGAAGCACAAAGACCCTTGGCCCTTCAACACCTTACAGGAGCGTGTATATTGACGGTGCTATCGAAATAACTGTATTTGTAAAATAATCTAATGCTTGATCCAGACTAGGGAGATCCCTGATGGGTTTCCACGCTATCTCTTTAAGGCACTGGAGGAAGGCTGCCTCTTCAAAATGAGACAGGTTCCTTGATTGAATAACTTTAGGGGGTGGGTTTGGAAAATTATTGCACCAGATACAATACACTGGTGAGTGATCGCTAAGGGTATCTGGCAGGATCCCTGATGCTCTGATCTTATCAACCCTACTTGAGTCCAGCAGTGAATGATTTCTTGTCTTGGTATTAAGTCTAGTGGGTTCACCTATTAGTTGTGCGAGGTTAGCATTATCCATAGTAGTCTGATAAGTCTTATGGTTTGGGCAATCCAGTTTAAAATTAAAGTCCCTGCACACAGTGATCTCTCTGTGAGATCATTCTGATAGACTAGACATGGGGGGGAGCATAGCTTGATTTGCACTGGTGGGGGAATATATAGGCACTCGACACAGGGAATCTTCACTGCCCCAAATGAAATTGAAATGAATAGAATAGAGACTCTCCAGGGATATTGTTCACAAAGGGAATGTCCAGTTCTTTGGCTGAGAGGGCAGAATGGACATAGAGAAGAATCCTTCCACCACGTTTTGAGGGCTGATCATGTCAAAAGACAGCGTACTCTGGTAGGTTGACTTCACAGCATTGTACTGAGGGCTTAAGCCAGGTTTCTGAGATGCCTATAATGTTTGGTGCATAGTAGAGTGTCCAGGCTTCAAGTTCGGGCAGCTTAGGCAGTAGACTGTGGATATTCATGTGAGTTATTTTTAGCCCTTTTGTTTTAGTCCGAGCATAATTTGGAGGAGAAAAAGTTCTGCCATTCTAAGAAGAGGGACCGGGGTCAAGTTCAGTGTCCCCAGACAGTAAAAGAGAGTTAAAAAAGATAAGGAAGCAGGGGTACACCCCAGACTAGTCAGAACATGAGACATGCAATATTGTCTTAACACCTACAAAAAGAACATAGCATATGCCCTTTCTATAGAGACCATACGGAAGTATGTGGGGAAGGGGGGGCCTGTGATGTCATAGTATTGCCAAACATAGGGTGTGAGTCATAGTTTCCATTTAGAGTATTAGAGGGAACCAAATAAGTGGCAGCTAGCAGATCACCACAGATAAAGGCAGCTATTAGGACAGAAGCAACGAATATGCTGTGACAGGCCATGTTCTGGGATTAATAGGACTGAATTTGCGGAGATTATCGTGGTTGGGGGAAGGTAGGCAGCATCCAGTCAGGATCAGAGGAGGAGATACCAACAGCTATATCAACTATAACAGGATAATTTGGACAATAAAGTCCTAGTAAGACCAGACAAACTCCTAACGTTAGGAAAGGAGTTGTTGGAAATTAACAAGTTATCCTGCCTGCACAACAGTTCGAGCACAAAGAGCAAGAACAAGAGTGAGTGATTATGCCATACTCTTACCTCTTATTGTATGGAAACCAGGAAGTACAAGAGGAGACACTACCCACAGGGAGAGAAGGGGCATTCCATTTTCCAGTGAAAGATGCTATCGGCAACAGGGTTTCAGACCACAGTCAGTATAACAAGACAGTGGAAATAACAAGGAGCTGGGATGGATAAAACGATTAGTAGATTAGGGATGAGGGAGCGGTCAACAGTCTACTCCAAAACATAAGTGGACTAGTCCGAGGGGGGGGAACGGGACAATCGGTATAACAAGACAGTGGAAATGACAAGTAGCCGGGAAGGATCAACTGATTAGTAAATTAGCAGTGGGAGAGCAATCAATGGACTAGTCCAAACAGGGTGTGGGGAAAGTGGGCTGATAGGTTTACAGCACCTAACAAGATCTATATAGGTTACACTACCTCAGGTGGGTGGCAGGAGGGTCGGTGGGAAGATGCTAAGCGGTGCCCAACCCTCCTGCACCACGCTCGCTTTGTCTGTACCTGCTGTTTCTGGAGAGGGTCAGGGATCACATCGCAGCTGCAGGTGAGTGGGGAGGGCAATGTCCGACTCTGTGCCTTCTTGACCCTTAGTGAGCTCAGTAGTCTTGCGGGGCATGGATTTTATGCTGGAAGGGAAAGAAATAATGCAGGTTAAGTGAGTACAGACAATAGGTAACTTGAGAGGACAGGGATGGGGAGTGACAGAGCTGGGGGAAAGACAAGGAAAATGGGACCAAGCAGACCTGCAGTGAGCAGTTTAACAAGAGGAATAACCCTTAAGAAATACTATAAATAGTCCTAACTGTTCCTTGGAATTAAAGCAATGCCACAACAGTTTACAGATAATGCCTAATGCAATGCATCGGAGCTATCATACCAAAACAATCAGTCACACTTGACCGATGAATTCAGTGAGGCAGTAGTCCAAGTTCAGGTTAAAAATGGTGTCCGTGCCCAAACCCTCCTGCACCACGCTCGCTCTGTCTGTACCTGCTGTTTCTGGAGGGGGTCAGGAATTGCATCACAGCTGCAGGTGAGTGGGGAGGGCGATGTCCGACTTGACATCCTCTCGATCCTTAGTGAGCTCAGTAGTCTCTCAGGGCACAGATTTTATGCTGCCATTTCTGGAGATGGTCGGGGATCACACCACAGCTGCAGGTGAGTGAGGAGGGCGATGTCCAACTCTGTGCCCTCTCAACCCTTAGTGAGCTCAGTAGTCTTTCGGGGCATGGATTTTATGCTGCTGTTTCTGGAGGGAGTCGAGGGATCGCACCACAGCAGCAAGTGAGTGGGGAGGGCAATGCAAACTCATCCACATTTTGCTGTTAGTTTGAGCCTTCCTCACTTCCACCCATTCGTGACACTTTAAAAAAAAAAATGGCTGTTAGTTGGAGCATTCCTGTCATTCCCCACAGTTTTTTTTTTTTTGAAGGGTAGTTTATAGACTTCTCAGTCTTTTTGCACACTGAGACAACTGCCACATTTTTTGCAATCTTGCTGCAGGAGGAAGAATGAACCTGCTGTGGCAAAGTCATATACCATGGCCATTAAAGTTATGTACCATGGACAGCTGTGGCATATGACTTTAATGGCCATGGTATATGACTTTAATTGGCGTTTTATACAGGGAAGTAGTTGATAAGCTTTTCAATGGGACACAGTATATTATATATTTTAAACCCATGTGATACATCTGTTTATCAGAGCAACTTTGTGTATAAATGTTAAATCTTACATTTAGACATATAGCTACAATATCATGACCGATTTACACACCTAGTTTATTATCAGATGAGCAACCCCCCCCCACACACACACACACACATCCAGGCGATTGTGAAGAGAGTCGGACCAGCCAGATTGTGTAGCGTAAAAGGCTACGGGAATCGCACACCACCTTCCGCTTGAAAACATAGGTGCAGCGCACCCACGTAGCGAAACACCCCTCCCCTTCGAGCTCTGTCCATCCTTACATTCTTCAATAACAAATTAATGTCATCTTTCATTGAGGCTGTGCCCTGCACCCACAAAAGTAAACATGTAATGTAAAAAAAAAAAATTAAATCCCAAAATAGATGCAGTGACGCATGATCTGTGTCAGTTGAGCAGTAGGCGAGTTACGCAGTAAGCGTAGCTCCTCGGCTGGTCCGACTCTCTTCACAATCACCCACATCCATGCTGCCGGCACTACATCACTACTTCAATTCCTTTGTTTTACCTTCACCTCCACATTCAGCTCACCAGGGAAGTACCCCCTCATTTGCAGCTCCTCTGTTCTCGCTGCAACTTGAAATTCATTTTCCTTCCATGAACCAAACAGAAAAAAAGAAAAGCAAAAGATTTTTAAAACAATTAACTTCTTAGCCACACAGTACAATTTGTATTGCTCGTTCTCTCCTGGTCCTGCTCGCTCACCCAGAACACTGTAATTCAACAAGTGCACAATGTGTTCCATTAAATTCCATCTTCTATTTTAAAATACAAAATGAACTCAAACTACCAGTCACTTTCACCATCCCTGTACTCACATTTCTCAACTCATTGCTGTTACTGTCCCGCATCCGCTGCTTTCGCTAAGCAGTGCTGCCATTTTTCCCATCATTTTTCTTCAAACCTAGTCTCTTAATCAATCACTGGGCATGCTTTGACATTGAAGCAGTGTCCAAACGCAACCTCCTTAGTAACAGCTGTAGCAATGGGTCAGAGAAGATGTTCAATGGCACAGTTTCACAACAAATGGGGATCTTGAGTGATAACATCATTTATCTGCACTCGGGCAGTTTGACGTCTGGCACATCACTCATGGCTTACACCACTCATGAGGTTACCCAAGGTCAAACTACTCTTGTGCGGATAAATGATATATCATATAGGTCCCCATCACGTATCATATGTATATTATACTGGCATAGTAGCGCCACTATAAATGGTTAAGGTTGAGTGCAAACTTCTATGGTAAACATAACACTTTTAACCTTAATAACTTGAGAACCACTCAGTAGATGTATACAAAATTTTGCTTGCATAATCTCCAGGGGTAGGTCCCTTGAAATGTGAAATTTCATGCAAATCAGTTGTGTGGTTTGTGAGATAGAAACTGTCAAAAAATCCTACATTTATCACTAACACATAATACCCCTCAAAATAAATTAGGAGCCATATAAAAAAACATAGAAGTTGATGGCAGGTAAGGACTACAAGGCCCATCCAGTCTGCCCATTTCTTTTTCTACCTTATGAATGTGCCATCAACTTTTGCTTTGTCAATGGCCTATCTATTCATACTGATCTGTATTGCTCCCTTATGCCTATCCCATGCCTGTTTGAAGCCCTGCACTGTATTCATGTCCACCACTTCCTGAGGTAGGCCTTTCCATGCATCCACCACCCTTTCTGTGAAAAAGAACTTCCTCACATTACCCCTTAATCGGCCTCCCTCTAATCTCATGCTGTGTTCTCTTGTCCTGCTATTTTTCTTATATTGAAACATGTTAGACTCTTTCACCTTGTTAATGCCCTTAAGGTGTTTCAATGTTTCGATCACATCACCTCTCTCTCTCCTTTGCTCTAGGGTATACATATTGAGCTCCGTTAATCTGTCCTCATAATGTTTTCTGATGCAGTCCCTGCACCATTTTGGTTGCCCTTCTCTGGACTGCCTCAATTTAGTTAATGTCCTTGTGAAGGTGTGACCTCCAGTACTACACACAGTACTCCAGATGGGGCTCAACCAGTGCCTTGTAAAGAGGGATTATTACCTCACTCTTACGACTTGTGATACCCCTACTAATACACCCCAACATCCCCCTAGCCTTACCAACTGCTTTAGTGGTCTGCTTGGATGATTTTAGGTCATCTGTGTTGATGATGCCCAAGTCTCTTTCTTCCCTTGTGACTGCCAGCAACTCCCCTCCCAGTCTATAGGTGGCTTCAGGGTTTCTCTTCCCTATGTGCATGATCTTGCACTTCTTTGCGTTAAACCCCAGTTGCCACTCTTCCGACCATTTTGCCAGTTTATCCAGATCTCTTCTCATTCTGCCCACCCCATCTGGATCATCTACTCTGTTGCAGATCTTGGTGTCATCTGCAAACAGACAAACTTTACCCTCCAGTCCATCTGCAATGTCACTGATGAAGACAATGAAGAGGACTGGTCCCAGGACTGATCCCTGAGGTACCCCACTTGTGACTTGCATCTCTTCTGACTGTATACCATTTACCACCACTCTCTGTTTTCTGCCCGTCAACCAGTTTGCCACCCAGTTAACCAACTTCTGACCCACCCCAAGCCTACCCAGCTTATTAATCAATCTTCTGTGTGGAACAGTATCGAACGCTTTGCTGAAATCAAGGTAGGTGACATCAGCTGCTCCCCCTTGGTCCACCACTCTGGTTACCCAGTCAAAGAAATCTATGAGATTAGTTTGACAGGACCTTCCTGTTGTAAACCCATGCTGTCTTGGATCCTGTGCTCCTATGGATTACAGGTGTTGTACTATCCTTTTCTTAAGGAGTGCCTACATAATCTTGCCCAGTACTGAGGTAAGATTGACTGGTCTGTAGTTCCCTGCCTCCTCCCTGCTACCACTCTTGTGGAGCGGGATCATATGAGCCCTTTTCCAATCTTCCGAGACCTCTCCTGTGCTCAGAGACTCACTAAACAGTTCTGATAATGGCTGTACTAGTTTCACCCTTAGCTCCTTTAGTACCCTGGGATGTATGCCATCAGGTCCCATTGCCTTGTCCACCCTGAGCCTAGTGAGCTCTTGTAGAACCCTTTCTTTGGTAAGGGACTAGTGCACACCTCCCTCCCCCCTGTGTACATGGTGCTGAGCTGTGGGCCCTACCCTACCTTCTCTTCAGTAAATACTGAGCAGAAGTATCTATTTAGGATGTAGTGTACTGGCTCAGTAGGTAGCACACTCGCCTCTGAGGCCGGGAGATCAGAGGGCTGTGGGTTCAGTTCCCACCTCTGGCACTTGGGTTAATATCCTAGTACTGACACTGTAGTGCAGCATGAGAGGGGTGCTGCACTTCTGAGGTGCCGTCTTTTGGATGAGACGTTAAACCGAGGTCCCATCTGCCTGGATTGGTGGTAGTTCAGGTGGATGTTAAAGATCCCATGGCACTTATCGAAAAGAGTAGGGGAATTTCCCCGGTGCCCTGGCCAAATTTCCCTCATTCACTAAAAATACCACCAACAGTTTAATCTGGTTCAAGGTCAGTTGGCATTCATCTGTATCCCCCTCCCCCGGGTCGTGCCTGAAAATAGGCGGGATTTGTCTAGTGCACTTACCCGGTCAACAAAAACTAAATAAATAAATAAATAAAGGATAGATGCTTTTACATGGTCCTCCTCCTCACACGCCACTTATCCCCTCTGATCTTAGCAATACCCCCTCTGGACTTTCTCCTTTCACTAATGTATATATAGAAAGTCTAGTCACCTTCTTTTACTGTTCATGCTAGTGTTTCCTCAGTTTGGGCCTTTGCTTGCCTTACTGCCTTCCCTGCTTCCCTTAGAGAAGTTTGGTATGCCTCCCTATCTTTATCCCGCTGCGTTCCCTTATATTTCCTGAAGGCCAGCCTTTTGGCTCTGACCTTTTCTGCTACTGTTTTTGAGAACCAAAGTGGTTTCCTCCTTCTTTTGCTCTTCCTTTTCTCTGTAACACAATGGGATGTTGCTTCAAGTATTGCATCCTTCATGCTTGCCCACTTTGCCTGTACCCCTTCACATGTATTTCTTTTTGCCAGGGCTAGCTTAACTCTGTTGGCCATCTTATCAAAGTTAGCTCCTCTGAAGTCCCATATTTTTGCCTTAGAATGGGATGATTTAGTTCTAGCGGCCAAATTGAACCATACCATGTGATGATCACTGGCCCCCAGGTGACCTTCTACCTGGAAATCTGTGATCCTTTCCCTGTCAGTCAGTACTAGATCTAGGATAGCCCTGTCTATTGTGGGTTGTTGTACCAGTTGTTTGAGGCCCTCCCCCTGTAGGGAATCCAGTATGTGTCTAGTTCTGGTATTGACCAGTCTGTATCTGGCATGTTGAAATCTCCCATTGTCAGAACCTCCCCTTTACTGTCATGTTTTGTGTATCTTCTAACAGTAATGTGTCTGTGTCCTTCCCCAGGTCTGGAGGCCTGTAGACAACCCCAGTTCGTATGGCTGTCTCATTTCCTTTTTCCAGGGAGACCCACAGTTATCCTGGCTGATTATGTGTATTCTGAATTTCTGCAGCTTTGATATTTTCATTCACATAAAAGGCTACTCCACCCCCCCCCCTTTTTGCACCTTGGTCTCTTCTGAACAGTACATAGCCAGGTACTGAATTCTCTCAAGTGTGGTTACTGGTAAACCATGTCTCGTTAATGGCTACTATGTCCAGTTTAGCCTCTGTCATTTTTGTCTGCATAAAAATTAAAAAAAATAAAAATTCCCATAGGATAACATTGCAACTTTAACAAGCCATAAGTCATTCAATAATTGGAGTTACGGTACAATGTACATAGCCAAAAAAGGTGTAAATGAGTACTACAGCACTAACACATAATCCCCTCAAACATTCATTGGGTATGCATTGCACCCCAAAATTACCTCCAATCTTCATCATGCTGCCAAATCCACTGTGAAAGACTGATCATCATCAAACATACACCAAAGGCGTATCTAGTCTTCCAGTACAACCACAGCAAATTTCAGAGCGAACAGAAACAAATGTACTGATTTAGGGGTAAAAAAAAGTGAAAAACACCTTTTTGCCCATATACAATCAAGTGCTGGCAGTTAAGAGGGACATTTACTGTATTTTTCTGTTTGCATTAAACCCCATAAAAAACAGTTACAACCAAGCACATAAATTGCTTTTTCTGCTTAGATGGTGCGGGTGGTGTGTTAGGGCTGGAAACCCTAACACCATATTTCCCAACTATTGACGCTTAAATCTGAACCCTAAATGATGTATTAATGCAGTTTTTTGTAAAGAATATTATATATTGATATGCAGTGGGCTGATACAAAATATACTGTTTATCTTAAAATGTGATGGGGCAGGACCATAACTCATGAGTGGCAGAACCGGGAGTGAGTTATGAAAGTCCTGCTGACTCACAAGTGATGCTAAATTGCCTATTTTAAGTCACACTGTTGTATATTTGATATATAAAACAGTAGTTTACATGTTATAGCTTTTAAATCTGCAGTTTGGATATTTTGCTTATTTTTAATTTAACAGCTGGCTTCAGAGCTGCAGTAGGCATTGTGATGTCATCAACATTGTTAAAGCTACTCTCTGTTCAGTTCAGTATCCCACTGTGATGACAGTAACCTTAAAAGTATCCATTATGACAGCATTAACAACATATTTTTGAAATGTTGCTGATACTGATGTCATTAGCTAAGATATCTTTTATCTTGCCATATTTACTCCACTTCTGTGTGTATGTGTGTGTGTGTGTTTAAGGGATATATGTGTATAAATATATTAAATGGGTGTATAAGGGATATGAAATGGGGATGAGTTAAAAAAATTATTTATGTGCACAAGAGCAGTTTGACTTCGGATAACCTCACAAGTGGTGTAAACCACGAGTGAGATGTCCAAGATCAAACTGCCTGAGTGCACATAAATAATTTGACAAGTTCCCCATTGCATATTCCGTTTATGCAATAGGGAGAGAGTTTTTTAGTTTGTGTGTGTTTTTTTTTTTTTAATAAAATAATGGGGGATTATGTTGTGCTTGTTATGTATCATTCCGTAGTATAGAGCAGTTGATAGGGATGCAAGCATAGTTACTATCACCACAATGACATCACATTTCTAGCACGGCACCCAATTGGGTAGGAGTGAGTCTGTGGGAGAGCTGAACAGTTTTAAAAACATGGGGGTGGTAACTTTTGCTTTACAAGGGAGCCAGGTTGCCGCTTCCTACTGTAGTTTGCATTTTGTGTTTTTTTCTTTAAATTGAATTTTACATTTCTACTATCTGATTGATCCTGCATTTTGTTTTCGCTGGTGGTAGTATGTGGTTGCGGTCAGGGATTGCGCGAGTGGGAGCACATCTACTGTACCAGTCAGTCGCTCACTCATTATGTGCAGTTGAGGCATTTAATTTTAAAAACAAAAGTTTTCCTTTCTTCTATAGTGGTGTGCTGTACTGCAGAGAGAAGAGCTGTAGAAGAAGTTTTGTTAGATCCAGTCAGGAGGAAGCAGTGGGTGGCATTGGGAGCTAGCATGTGGGTGGGTAAGTGGTCACGGAAAGAGTTGCATAAAATGTGTATCTGGCGAGGTGGCGATCAGGCGGGTTGCCATGGACAGAGACAAATCTGCAGTGCTAAAAGGGTAAATTAGAAGGGTTGAGGAAACAGGTAAATTTTTCCAAAATATGTAGCAGGAAAAGGCACACTGTATTGGGAGCTGCAAGTCGAGCACTGTTGCTGGGTGGAAGAGGCGGGGCCTCTGTGTTTCACTGAAAGGGAGTAGGGAAATCAAGTAGTGCTGGCAGGATGGGGATGGTTGTCAGGGATAGAATAAATCTTCATTTATTTAATACCAGTGAAAACAAATTAACTTATTAAACAGATATTGTATCTACTCCTGTTGTATAAATATATATATTCTTTGCAAAAAACTTTAATTTGCACCAGTTAGGGTAACTTAATGCCACAAAAGTAGAGAAATGTGGCATTAGGGTTTCCAACCCTAACTCCCCACCCCTCAACTCCCAAGCATCAAAAGGAAACAAAATCAAGATTTTGGCTGTCTGGAGTCTTGGTAAATCAGGGGTGAGGTCTTCCTTGGGACTGTCAACCCTAATGCTCCCCCCCCCCAGCCCATAGCCTCTAGTCCAAAGCACAAGGTATAGCCCCAGGCCAGTGCCTCATAGTGATACACTCTTCAAAGATAGAGAAGTATGTCTGGTCACGTGATGGCAACAAAATTTGTTGTATCCCTGTGTGAAGAAAGGAGATCATGTGTGACGCTGTTTGCTCAGGGAATTGGGTGGGCGTTAGAGTTGAAAACCCTAAGGAAGACCCAAAGAAACAAATACCAGCACCATTAGGATAAAGTGCATACGGCTTTATTGATGAGTTAGAAATGCCAACAGCTCAGGAACACATAAACCTCAACCAGTTTAAACTACTCACAGTGATTGCTGTGAGTAGTGAAACCAACCAGACTGTGTGTTCCTAATATTAGCACAATGCTCATCAATAAGCTATATTATCTCAACCCTAATGCTCCCCTCCCCCTTTGCATTTACTTTGACTACCCCAAGGAAGACCCCACCACTGATTCACCAAGGCTCTGGTGACCCAACATTCTAATGTTATTTTCCTTTTGCTGCTGGAGGGTGGGGAGTGGTTTGGGGGAGTTAGGGTTGGAATCCCTAACACCACATTTCCTAACTTTTGTGGTATTAAGTTATCCTAATTGGTGCTTTAGCAAAGTTTTTTTGCTAAGAATATACTGTATATTATAGTGGCACAGTAGTGCCATTATAGTTAGGGTTGAGTAGGTTCTTTAATGTTAAACCCCTAACTGTGCACCTTAATAGCTTCATCCCGTTCAGTGGAATTGCACGAAATGTTGCAAATGTGGTCTGATGGGAAAGGTCTCTTGATCTGGCAAGTTTTCTTTTGGTTGGATATGCAGATTCCAAGATCTGGATAGCATAATTTTAGGAAAAAGTTTTTTTTTTTTTTTTTGGTCATCGCCTACAGCCCAGATGGTTTGGAATTTTGTTATGAAATTTTCAGGGTAGAAAGGACTTGCCCTGGAATTGTGCCTTTTGTTGGTTTGGTGAAAAATATTAATCCATTTCCAGTTTATAAGGATTTGAAATTTCAGTTCTGCACATGCTCAGTAGGGTCTTTTGGCTAGATGTTTGATACGAAAGAAGAATTAGGTGAGACAGAAATTCTGTTTTGTGAGACAATTCTTCTTTCATATAGTAGCCATCTAGTTTGTTTTATTTTTATTTTTTTTGAAAACTCTGTAATATGATGCCTTGCAGACACACAAACACATGAATATAGCTAAATGGGACCTGCTTAGCTCAGTTCTCAATTTTTTTTTTTTGCACTTATGTTTTATTCTAGTATATTCTTTTCTTACACAGCAATCTTCTTTTGTGAGCCCTCACAAAACAAGACTGGTGTCTCAGTGCACTTGTGCAACCCGATACACTCGACATGTGGTGCAAGGCCAAAAGGGGCCTAAGCTTCTGCATCTGTGGAGGTACAGCCTGCACCCTGCGCTTGTACAGCCAGATGGGTGTCTTTATGCAACTCCTGAAGGGATCTGTGTGAATGAAGATGCAATTCTGCTATTTGCAAAAGATAAGAAATTAATTGCAAAAAAGCTACGTTAATGCACCAGTTAGGATTCAGGTTAAAGCGACAAAAGTAGGGAAATATGGTATTACGGTTTCCAACCCTAACTCCCTGGCCCTCCCGCCCCCCAAGCAGCAAAAGGAAAGAACATTTGGGTTTTGGGTCTCTGGAGTCTTGGTGAATCAGTGGTGGGGTCTTCCTTGGGGTTGTCAACCAAGTCCTCACCCTCTTATCTGAGCAAACAAAGTCAGACGTTATCTTCTTTCTTCATGTGTGAAGAAAGGTACAACAGACTGTGTTGGCAACATGTGGCCGCAGATAGTTCTGTACCTTTGCAGACTGTGAGGCATTGAGTTGTGGCTGTACCTTCTGCTTCATACAGGAGACTACGGGCTAGGGAAAGAAGTCTTCCTTTGGCTCGTCAGCCTAATGCTTACCCTGTTACCGAAGCAAACAAGGTCAGATGTTGTCTCCTTTCTTCGCACTGTGTGAAGCAAGCTACATCAGATTTTGTTAATAACATATGGTGACAAATAGTTCTCCACCTTTGAAGACTACATTACTATGAGGCACTGGCTTCCAGCTGTACCTTCTGCTTCACACAGGAGGCTACAGGCTGGGAGGGAAGGGTCAACATTAGGGTTGACAACCCCAAGAAGGACCCCACCACTAATTAACCAGGACTCCTGTAGACCCAAACTCTAATGTTCTTTCCTGTTGCTGCTGGAGGTAGGGGGTTGGGAGTTAGGGTTGGAGACCCTAACATCACATTTTCCTACTTTTGTCACTTTAACCTGAACCCTAACTGATCTATTAACACAGTTTTTGCAGTGATTTACCATCAGTAAAGGTCATTTTATTGCATAAAGATGCACAGGATCAAATAAGCAAAAAAGTGCCCTATGTGCATATTACAGTCAGCCCACTTCCTAGGGGCTCAACTTGGATCTGTTCAGTTTCTGAATGGCTAAATGCTAACCTTCTCTCCTGTATTCTGATCAGAACCCACTGTTTATAGAAAAGACAAATTCTCTGAGTGAGTTCCAGCCTATAAAGTACCTTGGAGTTTATCTGGACGGTTCACTGCATCATCATAAAATACAAATTAATAAACTTCAAGGCAAACATCCCAGGTTTACTTAGTCAACTAAAATGTGTTGGTCACTGCATGGACACTAAAACGGCACATAAATCTGAGAAAATTCTGATCCTTCAAAACAGGGGAGTTCGAGGTATCCTGTACACCAAACGTTCAGTGGCCTCATTTGGTTACCTCTGGAATATGCAGACACAAGATTCACTTTTCTATTATTATGTACAGATGTAATAATTTTGCTACTTAACTAACAAACTGAACACAGTCTGTAGTATCCACAGATATGTTACTAGATCCACTAGCAGGGGTAATTGGCATATCCCAAATGTCAGTAGTAAAACAGGTGCTAAAATCTCTGATCTGCTGAAGGCTATACAGTGGAACTCGCTAAACTCAGAAATTGGGAAAGCCAGCAGTTTCTACTTTACACAAGCTTTGAATCAAGCAGAACTACCAATAAATATATGTAAATTGCCCATAACATCTGCATGACTCGGTGGTAGCCGTCCAAAGTCTGTAACTATTGTCCATATTATTGTGTTCACTGCTGTCCTGAAGTACATTATACCTAAAGCTTTATCTGCTAAACATTTTACACAGTTGTTTCAGTATTTGGTAATTTATGTCTGAAGTCCAGTTGTCACAGTCCTCCTTGAAAATGCTTTACTTGTATGTCCAAGCAGTTACTCTATTCAAATAAAGTATGCTTATTAAGTAAAACAAATTAATATTTTTGTGAGGCAACTTATTTAAGTGAGATTTTATTTTTGACATGTGCGCAAGACTTATTAAAAAAAATAGTTTTGTTATACTTATTACAATGTTTTGTTATATTTGCCTCTGTCCTCTGGCTTCTTATACTAAAGATCTGCTGTTGGAAGGTCAGGGGTACAAGACCAGCACAACACAAACTGCATTCTTTGAAATTCTCAGCATTCTCTGGGGCATCACGCAGGCATGGATTTGATTAAATTAGTGTAACTACACATCACATCCCTTACAATAAATACAGATACAGATACAGAAGAAGAGTAACCTTTCTTACCATAAAATATCCCCCCTTCCCAAATACTGCCTCCATTACTGAACCTGGTTTTGAGGAATGTTAATATCACAGTTCCCTGTGGAGAAATCAGGTGTTTTTTTTTTTTTCAATCCAGATGATAATTCCAAATGTATTAAAACAAATTGCACTTTTAACCTTGAAAGGGTTTAGGATGCATTATCAATCAATGGAATCCTGTTTCATTCTTTCAGTAAGCAATTCTGACTGCAGAAGCTTTCCTGCATATGAGCACCTTCAAGCACTGACCCAGAAAGAATGGAATCTTTTGTATGAAAGATTTTCTGTTTCTGGCCATCGTGGTAAGTTGCATGCCTTCCCCTACAAAGTGGGCAGAGACATGGTAGATCGTCCCTCAATAGAGTTAGTAATCACTGTCCCAGCAAAGAAAACAAGGCAAGGCCAGGAAAATTTCATTAGATATAGCGCTTCTTCCATTAGGCTGGGAGTGCTTACAAGGCACAGCAAGGCAACACAAAATACAAACAAGGCACTACAAAGGTGAACAAGTGGAGATTTTTTTGTGTTTGCAGATGAAACAAAACTCTGCAGAAGAGTCGACACTAAGGATGGAGTAAATAGCACGAGGAGCGATGTAGAAGTCTGGAGAAGTCATCTAGTATTTGGCAGTTGAATTTCTTTATTTTGTAAAGTATTATCAATTCAAAATATAGATCATATCAAAACAAATTGATTAAATCATGGACGTATTGGTCTTAGATTTGGAGGCGGAACACAGGCTGCACTGTACACACAGGCACTGATCATGCAACAATTCTTAAACTCACTCTCTTGTCCTCCCCTTAAGGTATACATTATTCATATTTATAAAATGGCAGTACCGTAGCAGGTGTGGGGTGGGTGGTGCCCACACATTGGACGCAAGCCTCTGAGGGGTGCAGTTTCTATCTGAAGCATATTCTTTTTATTCACTTTGCGGTGGCGCTACCGCTTTAAATTTTTAATTTTTTGGGTTCTGACTGTAATTATATCTAGTTGTCAGCAGGGGTGTGCCTGTTGAAGATCATCAAGGGGGTCAAATGAGCTGCGCTGCTGTAGGCAAAAATAATCATGTAGTGAATGAGTGGTGCATGCATTCGAGAAGGAAAGAGAAACTGTGGGGGGCAAGCCAGCGCCGTGCCGCCGCACATTAGTTTAAAAGGTACGGGAGGAGCACATGGCATGGCACTGAGAGTGAGAGGCAGTTCAGTTGGGGAGAGACAGTGGAGCCAGGAATAGTTGTATTTCAGTAAGCAGAGTTTGACAGCAAAACAAACAAAAGTGAGAGTGTAGAGAGAGAGAGATGAGTACAGTGCTTGTGTAGTGACGAGAGAAGGCAAGAGTGAGATCTGATCCGATTAGTCACTCAGAGCCATCTTAATAAAGTGTAAAGCAATGATCATTAGCAAAACAAGCAATTAGTCATCCTGTCTCATCTCCCGCCAACCTGAATTTTATTGTTTTAAAATGAGAATTCAATGTGAATGTGTCCTGTTCATATTCATGGCTGTTGTTGAATGAGATAGATGTGAGTGTATGTGGCGGTGCCAGGGAGGAGGACGATTCATGTTAGGAAAAGAAATGCACTGCTGCACTGTCTGATCAGGAGAATTGGGAATGAAATCTAAATCTGTTTGATTTCTGAAGTAAGTTGTTTTCATTCCTCGAATTGATTGTGATTGGGCCTATGCTGGCTCAGCTGGCGGGCGGGGGGGATGGTATGGTGACCTGGCTGCTGTAATAGTTCTGTTCACAGGACTGTCTGTCTGGGATGGGAGTGAAGAAGTTGCCGCTCCCCCCTGTCTTGGGCTGAGACTGACTTCCCCATGCTGCGGGCGGGCTGTGCGGCACAATCCTTCCTGCCTACCACATTGTTTTCTCTACATCCGCCTCTTCTTGACCCACGTCCCCAGTCCCTTCTCATTCCACACAGGCCAGGCAGGCTCCCCCGTGGCCCGTGCTGCTTTCTCTTTCCCAATACTTCACTGAATCCAGGCACTTGGGCAGGTCACGGGCGGCGGGCCTGGCCATCACAGACGTTCCCACCCAAGTAGAACCTGCCTGACTGCCTGCCCCGAGCCTCTAGTCAGACCCCGAGATGGCAGAGTATATGCTAGTCATACTGCAGCTGTAACTCCTCCACTCACTAGTCTGTGACTACTATTAAAGAGGACCAGCAGCCCATAACAGTAACAGACTACTGAGAGAGTTTTTTGGACATGGGGATTGTTTTGGCAAGACAAGTGGTTTGAGTCTGACTGGATACAAGATTAGTTGGGACAAACAAAGTGTTTGCTAAAAACACTTCTGGGGCTAGAGGGCATGATACAGTATGTGCAACAGTACTTCAGTTGTTTTTAAATTACAAATAACACTTACCGATTATCAGATCATCACAGATGTTTAAACAGTTGTATCTGCAATGATACCATTTTAGAAAGCAGAAGCCTTTACAGTTCTGAAAGTATAGTATATTACTTATTGACTGCAATAAAAGCTAAGTGAGACATTTTGATTTTTAAATGGAAAATGATTAAAATTATTTGAAACACATATGTTCCTGTTGCCTAGGATTGGATGGTGTTCAGATTTCCCACTTACACACTTTTCATGGGCTCAGGGTTGATGATATGGTAACATAAGACACTGGTCTGCTCATGAGGTTCAGGATGTTTGGGTAAAAACCTGCATGGGATCCCTCAGCTGCTGAGGGATCACTGGATACTGAACTCTATACCTCTTCAACCTTTTTAATGCTTCTCGTCTAGCTCAGCCTGCCATAAATGGGTTTATTTGGCAATAAAATAAATTACCAGCTTGATTTGCTATCATGACATGGTTGCTTTGAGTTTACTAGTTCAGTTAACAAGACAATAAATAATATTTAATTGTCTTGTTTTATAGTTAGCAGTTGAAGCCTATTGCAGATTTCTGTGGTACTACATGGCAGACTTCCTCAGGTTGGTTGGGATCTGCTTTTTCTGCTTCACCGGTGGGTGGCAGGTTATAATACTGACTGCGGAGTTGGGCTGTGGTCTCTGAATGGCCACATGACCCCTAGAGATGGTCAAACTTCTGTTATAAAATTATGAAATGGGTGGTAGAAAAGCAGCATTCTGATTGGCTGCTAGGAGTGTGCTAATGTGTCTAACACCATGGGAAAAGGATCAGGCTGTGCCAAGCTATGGCAAGCGGGCATTGATATGGGTGATGCTGCCCACTCAGAACCTTGAGAAATGAAAACGCAGCCATCTTGTTTCTGGCTTAAGTGGTGCCAGCCGAACTGTAAATAAATGAACTAAATAAATCTGACCTCTTGTTCAGTTGACCTCGGTCTTTGAGGGTTTCTTTTATACATGTAGCATGTAGAAAAGTGGAAAAAAAAACAAAGTGCCGCGATTTGTCTCCCCGCCCACTTGCTCGCTCGCTGTCCATCCAAATCGAAAAGCAATCTCGCTGTCTTCATCTAAATCAGAAACTGATTGCAGATTAC
Source organism: Neoceratodus forsteri (assembly GCA_016271365.2). Lineage (NCBI taxonomy): Eukaryota > Metazoa > Chordata > Ceratodontiformes > Ceratodontidae > Neoceratodus > Neoceratodus forsteri. Next base: position 141,138,917 of record CM057453.1, read on the forward strand.
AGCCGATGACACATTTAAAATAAATACTGCCATGATCTCTGTCCCAGTCCATCTGCTCACTGGCTGTTTAGATCAATTGCTAACTTGCAGTAGGTCACAACTTCCATCGCATAGTGTCTAATTTCCAATTTATGTAAAAATAATGTATTTACTCTATTAGCTACAGAATCCACTTCTTTGCTTGTGTGTTTGTATGTGTGTGTGTGGGGGTGAATACTGCTATGGCAGGGGGTAATACTGCCATGACAGTCAGATGTAACTACAGAAGCCTTTGTAGGACAAAATTCCTTAAGTAAAAAAAAAAAAAAAAAACAGGCAGAGGAACTATTTTATTAAACATCAAACATTAAACTTTTTCACTTTTAAATACTATACATTTTAGCTATCACATACATCTGTATTTTTGATAGCCATTTCATAAGTGCAATAAACCACGCCAGGGTCTGTGTGTTAGACACTTTAACACACTGCCAGGGAGGGCTGGACACACTGGCCGTGGCCTCGTGTTCACTACGTACTTAATACTAGCCGTGTGTTAAAGTGTCTAACACACATCCTGTCATGTCTTATTGCTTACTTCTTCCACTTCTCTAGCAACAGTCAGATACAGTCCGGAAGTAGCTGTGTAAACTAATATACAGTTAAGTCAGATTCCTATATCTTCAAAACTGAGAGACATAAGAACTGGGTACACGGGTATTTTCTTATGTCTCAGTTTTGAAGATCTAGGGATCTGACACAACTGAATATTAGTTTACATACAGTGTTTTCCTGACCAGCCAGCCTAAGCACATTCAAATGTTCAGTATGCAGAATGGAAAAAATGTTATGTTATTTATTTATTTAAAATTTTGGTGACTATGTAGGCTCACTGAGACCATAATGGTCCCTTTTTCAGGGGTGACCCGGGGTTTATTACAGTCAACAGTACAATAAAAAGTAGGAACAAGTCAAGGGAAAGTGTGTAGATACAGACATTACAATCAGGACATATAGTACAATCACAGGCAAGTTAGGTAACGTTGAGAATAACATGGGGGGTAAACACTAGTTTCACAAGAATGGCAGTTTCATAAGGTTCGTTTATCAGGTCAGTTTTACAAGTTACAATTTCAAGTGTTTCAAGAGTGATAAGATTCAACTGAATAGGATACTAGCATGTTAGGCGGCAGGCTTTAGTATCAGAGGTGGAGTGCTAATAACAGTCCTCAGCAGTGGCATGCACAGAGATTTAGCTCTAGTAGGTGCATTTTTAGGCCTTTTTTAAAACCCCCTAGGGAGCTGCAGTCTTGAAGATTGCTAGGCAGGCCATTTCATAGGGATGGGATGTAAGTTGCGAACGACCGAAGACCTTGGCATATTTGGACTTTTGGGACATGGAGGAGTCGACGACACGAGGAGCTAAGTGTTCTTTTAGGCTGCTTGAGTACTAAGGTATGACTCAGACTGGGGGGAGCATTCGTTTGTAGAAGCTTGAAAGCCAAGCACAGGGAAGTGTAAGCCAGTCTGCCCTCCAGGGAGGGCCAATTCAGTGAGTGGAGTATTTTACAATGGTGTTCTAGGGGCTGAGCACCCAGGGCAAAGTGTCCGACTCTGTGGTACAATTTTCCTAGCTTTCACATCTCCGCATTTTGTAGTGAATGTAGCACTGGGGCACCATAAAATATGGTGGGCAGGAGCATGCCCGTGGCTATCTTTAGCCTGGATGCCCGAGTGAGAAAAGGGGTTTGATGGTACATGAGACCAAGCTTTTGGTTTAGCATCTTGGTTAATTGATCAACGTGAACCTTGAAGGAGCAGTCTTGATCGATATATACTCCGAGGTATTTGATGCAATCCACCACCTCAATAGGATGGCCACTTGACAGATAAGGGGATAGTAAGCATGCTCTATCAGGGCCCAGTTTACTGGGTCCAAAAGGATGGCCTTGGTTTTTTTCTCATTGAGGGCTAGCTTATTTGTCAGAAACCAGGTTTCCAGTAGGGAGAGATCATGGTTCAGGAGTTTATTTAGCTGTGCAGCATTTGAAGCCGATCTGTATAGTATGGCATCATCAGCATAGAGCGTCACTTTGGCTCCACCACAGTGCTTCGGTAGGTTATTGATAAACAGGAAGAATAGGAGGGGCCCCAGTATTGAGCCTTGGGGGACGCCTTCAACAATGGAGCACTTGCCTGACTCCACCCCCTGCCATCTGATTATCTGAGATCTGTCTTGCAGGTAATCTTTGAACCACTGTGCTGAGTGGTTGTCCAGTCCAAGACAGCTAAACTGCCGGATGAGTAATTTATGGTCTACTAGATCAAAGGCCTTGGTAAGGTCTATGAAGACTGCACCAGTAAGTTGGCCTTTGTCTTGGGCAGCAAGGATGTATGATGTTAGACTCGCCAAGGCAGTATCAGTACCATGTTGTTTTCTGAATCCATGTTGCCGTGGAGTGAGGAGGCTATGTTGTTCAACATATGCCTGGATTTGTTGATATATAATTCTCTAAAGCATTTTATTTAGTGTGCAGAGAATAGAAATCGGTCTATAGTTTTCTACTAGCTCACTGGGTCCTCCCTTAGGGATAGGGGTAACCAAGGCTGTTTTCCAGGCAAAGGGGACTTTGCCTTCCATCAGCAACCTATTGAACAACCACATGACTGGCACGGCAATTTCTTGGTCAGCCAGTCTGAGTAACCTGGGTTACTCAGACTGTTTTTCATCACTCATACACACCCATACTGCTGCAAGAATGCATCTGCATTGCAATGCTTTTAATACATTATCAGACTACCATCCCCCAAAATAGACTGAATCTATTTTGGGGGAGGTTTGACTGACACGGTTCCAGTCTTCCAGGGACCACGCCCCAGACCTCAAAAACATAGCTGCTACTGCAATGCCATTGCTATGCCCCCTCCAGTAAACTAAAAAAAAAGTGCCTGTCTGAATGTACTACCTGAGTGTAATGATTAAGAAGTTGAGGTAGTCCGGACATAGTTCAGTTATGGTCTCTAGGGGCAGGGATTTATTTGCTTTGGTGATGTTGCCAGCCTGGACCCCGTCTCCTACTACCAGTACTTGGTACCAGACCACTCACTGCTACTTATACCCAATACATACATAGATACAATACAAATAAAAAGCATGTGCACACTGTAATGTTTCCAGTCCCTCACAAACATATATGGTAGCTGAATGACCTGCTCCAGTGTTGAGGAGTATTAAAAATACCATGCACTTCAGTCCAGTAAAACAGTTATAGGACCCCTAATGTGTATCCCAGGAAAAACAGACGCTTCCTGAACCTGCTGACACACCCATAGGCAGGCACCCACATCCCCGGTTTGTGATGTCAGAAAACGAGGGCTGTGTCTATGTGTGTTCCAGTGACTGCCTGAGGGCATGTCAGCAGGTTCAGGAAGCAGCTCTATTTTTCCTGGGGTACACATTAGGGGTCCTGCAACTTTATTACTGGACTGAAGTGCATGGTATTTTTAATACCCCTCAACACTGGAACAGGTCAGCTACCATTTATGTTTGTGAGGGGCTGGGAACATTACAGTGAACACCTGCTCTTTAAATTAATCAAGATTTTTTTTTCCTCGCTCAATTAGCCTACCTCTGTCTATAGACTTCCCTCTTTCCTGATGCCACATTGTCAGGTAAGACGGTAAAGTCCCTCTGCCATCTTAGCTGTTAATGTAGCGTCAGGGAAGAGGGAAATATAGACTAGTAGAAAATGTTATTTTTTGGAACTTGATTTGCAAAAGAAAGCTTCAGTTTTCTTTTCCCTAAAGGAAGCTCAGCTCAGCTGTATGTATGTGTAGTGTAAATAATGTTTCTTAGAACTGCTGTAGTCGTCACATCAATTCTGCAGTGCGAATGTACTGTTTCCCTCCTGCTTTACCAGCTTGTGTTATATTTTAATTTATATCTATTTATAATAGATGGCATTGTTGGTCAGCCACTTGTCCACAACAATTGCGGCTGCACACTTTGATGCCAGCCAGCCAGAGTCTCCCACATCTCATATTCCATGGGAGCAAAATAGTCCCTGAAATCAAAGGTAGGGAACATGTAACAAAAGTATATTTTATCATCATGAAAAGACCCAAAACTCACCACAGAGCATGTAAACCCCTCAGAGTTTCTGGGGGCCTTGTGAGCCCCAGACCCCCATCTGATTTCCGGGGGGCGAAAAATTAGTCTCTTGCCCAGGGCACCAAAATGCCTTCCTACGGCACTGTAAAATGGCAAAGAAAAATCGAGACATTTAATTGATCCAGAGACGTCACCTGAACTGTTAATCTTTTTGTAAAGAAAGGCTTCTGTTGGATTCCCTCTCTCACCTCCTGCAGTTGATCACATTCAACCACACCTATAGTACTATGTGAAGTTCTGGAGAACACATCTGTTGAAGGACAGAGATAGGTTAGAAACCATAGAGAAGGGCAATAAAATGATCCAGGAGCGGCACAGTAGATCCTGTGAGGAGAGATTGGAGATTCTTAGTATGTACTGTCTGGAGGATAGAAGGGAGCAGAAGGATGTGACAGAAGTATTCCAGTACATATAGGGGTATGACAGAGAGAGCAGCATAGAACTGTTCGAGTTACGGAACAGTTCATCTACCATTTGGCACAATCTGAATCTGGAAAGGAGGGAGGGATTTAAAAAGGAAGTTAGGAAGTATTTTTTTACAGAGCTGGTGGTGGATGAAATGGTGGTGAAATCAACTTTGATCTTACAACTTGATCTCTCCAACAGACACACACCAGTGAAAATTAGTCTTCCTGTTTGTAAGAGGTGCAAATTGACTGCAATGCTTTGATCTGTTAACTGCTTGTCTGTGTTTTGAATCCACATCCAACCTTTATATATGTCATATTTCTCAGTTGTTTCCAATTTGACCTGAGGGAAAGGGTTTTATCCCTCGAAAACTAGTCTTAGAAATAATTTTGTTAGTCCAATAAAAGGTATCACCTGCAGCATATGTGTTGTTTTTTCTCTATCTGTGTTTGTGAAAGACTATTATTCAATAAAGTAAGATTAAAAAAACAAACAGCAGACAGATGATGACAGAAACAAGGAATGTTCTGTTGTGAGCAGACAGTATTTACTTGATGTCAGCCGTCTATTATGACAGGGAAGATAAACTCGCAAATAGAGTAGACCAGCATTCATTCATTCAAACTTTATTGATATGCTGCAATTCTCACTGCGATTCAAAACACTTAACATTAAATCCAAAACATTTAAAATCCAAAATAAATATGATAAAACACATACATAACTCATTCTTACTTGACAGTAAACATACTAATCCAATTCTGGGAAGGCCTGTTTAAATAAATGGGTTTTCAGCTCCCGCTTAATCTGTTCGATGGTCTGGGTTTCTCAAATATGGCAAAGTAGAGAGTTCCACATAGTCAGGGCTGCAAATGCAAACGTGCGCACACCAGATGTTTTTAGAAGGACCCTGGGAACCTCTAGCAATGCCTCATCTGTGGAGCAAAGTAGGTGGGAGGGGTTGGAGGGATGCAGGAGTTCTGAACTGTTAGAATGAACCAAAAAGCAGAAACAAATTACAAAACAAATACAAAATATAAATACAAAATGTAAAAAAAAGAAAGCATGACTAGGATGCCGGTCAGTCCTGGTGACAGTTGGCATAGGGAAGAAGGAAAATTAAATAGAGGGCAACTACAGAGAGAAAAGTAGTGGGGACTGCAACTGTGAGAGAGTGCTGGAAATGTATGATAAATGTGAAAGCCAAAGAAAGACGATCAAAAGATGTACAAAAGAAAAGAAACAGGAGCTAATCAAAAGAAAAGGGTAAAAAGACGAGAGGCAAAAGGCAGAAATGCACAGAGTGGAGTGAGAGAAGAGAATGTAAGGGGGACAGGGAAGTAGAAGGATTGAGCTGAGGTTAACTGAGGCCCAGGAGGTGGGGAAATGAACAGTAAGAAGAAGATTGAGGAGAAGAGACATGTTGGGAGGGAATTGCAGGTCCAGAGATTGGAAAGGTGGACAGAGGAAGCAAACTGACTTACATTATAGAGGTTTTGCACCAAGGATGAAAAAGGAGCATTTGTCAGAGTAGTGGAATGAGCAGGATGATGAGAGGGTGCGGTGAAGAGAGCAGAAAGATAGGTGGAACCAGAAATGAAGAGCAGGGGAAAAGATGATGAATCTTGAGGGAAGGGAGAATGAGGCTAACCTAAAGGGAGCTGTGATGGGTATAAGGAGGGGCATTTCAAGAAAAGCAGCAAACAAAATGCAAAATGAGTCCCATCTTGCACTGTAACAGCACTGTAAACCATATCCCAGTAGTCACACTCTGACAAGATCTTTTAAAGGGTAATCTAACGGTGGACCGGGAGTGGAAGGCAAGTTTTGTTGCTCTACAGTGTACCAAGCTTGGGCAGAGTGTATTATGCATAGCTTCAATACAGGTGACGAAATCAATGGTTTGATGCAGCAACACACTGAAGTATTTGAAGTAGGGTTCTTCTTCATGGGAGGGGCCATCAAGGGTTTTGAAGACTGGATTTGTTGGAGCCTAACTTCTGCTTAGTGCCAGTGGTCCAAGAAATGATCTTCTTGGCAGTCAGAGAGAGCTGGTTTAAGTGGAACCAGCATTAGAAATGATCAAAGTCACACTGTAGGAACAATTTCAGCTGGGGACCGAAGCTCCTGCATTAAATGCACAGTGTCATTCACGTTCATATGAATACATGAGGAGACACAGATTTAGAGGAGGTCAGTAAGAAAAATGGAAAAGGGAGAATAGGGCCCAAAATGGAGCCCTGATGGCTTAATTTCTGACAAGGGTGTAAGATAGGTGTCACAAACCTACATCAACTTGTGGTCAGAAAGCTAGGAGCAGAACCTGCTGACTGCCAGGTAGTCAGCCCCCTCACCCCCACAACTTGTCCGGAAAGACAGGGTAGATCACAGTACTGAAGGTCTTGGTTAGGTCATTGAATATAGCAGCTTTGGGCCTTACTTGCAGAATGGAATCACTGCTTAATAGAAGAAAGGCGATTGTGGAGTGGATTTACAAAAGTCAGACTGGTACTAGGAGAGAGGGGGGAGGAGGAAGGAGCAAGAGGAAATGGCAAGTCCCAGGAGAAGAGTTGTCTCCCTTTTTGTGACTTGAGCCTTCTAGGCTCAGGAAACAGTTCCAAGTTGAAACTAGAAGTTGAGGAGGGTAGTGATAGAAGCAGCAATAGTTCGGTAGAAAGATGAAGGAGTTTGCAGTCCAACCTCCCTCTCCTTGACTGTGGCTGCCTGGTGTAGTCCCTCACCTCCATTACCAACCTGAACCACCTAGACACTACCTACAATCATATATGCCGCCTTGCCCTCTGCGCCCCTCTCCTCACTCACCACTGCTGTATTTACCAGTCCCTTAACTGGCTTCCTTCACAAGTGCGGTGCTCCTACCTGCTGGCCCGGACCATTCCTGATACCTTGCACAATCCCTCCTACTCTCCTTTCTTATCCAGCCCAGAATCTACTGCCGCAATTTATGTCAGTCTTCCCACCTCCAACTAGAACGTCCTAACATAACTACGAGGATGGGCCTAAGGGCCTTCTCCACAGCTGGACCCCCACAATGGAACAACCTCCCCTAGTCCCTGCGTTCCCCGGACCGCCGCTAAATCTAAATTCCCTATTAAGAATGCACTTTCTGTCCTCCATAACCTGTGTCTTCCGACAGGCAGCTAGCACGGCTACACCTCCCTTGTAGCCTGCCCTTCAAACAACATGAAGTCTTGCTGTATTCTGACAAATTGCAGTGAGGTCCAACCTTCGAACTGCCCCGGAGATGAAAGAGTTAACTTTCCATGCCAGGCATGGAACGCTGAGCTCGAGCTCGGTTGAGACTCTGTCTGTTGCTGTTTGAACTCAAACCGTCAGATTCTTTACTCCGCCTCACTGAACAGTCGCTCCGGAGATTTCTCCTTTGCTCAGTTCAATTTGTCGGTTAAAGTACCATTTTCCTCGGTTTTCGACCGAATTTAAACCGTAACCTATCGGTTCAGTCTCTGTCTGTGGTATTCGTGAGTACTACATAGGTTTATATTTGTTTTCTATTCTGTGTGGAACTTGTAAACGTGTCATCGGTTTGGTTTGAACCGATCAGGTTGTTTAAAAATCTTTACTTCTACTTTTAGAGTGTGGTTACCGGTTCTTATCGGTTCTAAAAAAAACGGATTTTATTACAGTTTTTTCCACGACCCGTAACACGGTCAGGAACCGATAAGAGTGTCTTGCCTGGCGGATTGCCGAAAAAAGGGTAAGTTTTTGTTTAGGACTGGCCATGTCTGAAACCCAAAGAAAAACTGGGCCCACTGGGTTTCAACACTGTAGTGTGTGTGGGGAAGTCTTTGCTAAGGCTGATCCCACACCACCTGTGTTGTTGTCTGGGGTTTGACCACCTCGATTCAGACTGCCAGATTTGTAAAATTTTCCTGCAGCTACCCTAGAAAAAGAGTTGGTAGGCTCAGGAAAGGAGGCCAAAAGTCCGCTGACCCAGATGGCCAGCCGGTTCGGTTCAACGAACCAGAAGAGTGCCCTCTGACCAGGGGGAAACTTCTTCGGGCAAAGGAGACGATTCAAGGAGTCGGTTCCGGCTAAGAGATCAAGAAGGGATAAATCAGCCGGTGCGGATCCAAAAGTTCTTTCTCCGACCGCTGATGAAATAGCCAAAGCGATCAAAATTGTTCAGTCGCTATCCCTGGTTCCGACCGAACCAGCACCATTAGGAAGACGCTTGGTTTGGTCGCTTCCACCGGTTCCGGATTATGATTTAGAGGAATTTTATGAACCAGAGGAGGAGGAGGAAGGATAGTATGAGGAAAGTGAATGTGATTATGAAAGTCTGGATGTGCCCATTGACCTGGACATCTCCCCAGACAGACCTTCAGAAGTGTCTCCTCCTAGGCTTTCTGAGTCCCCCTCCCATTTCATGTTTTACAAGAAAGTGGCTGAAACCCTTCAGCTTCCTATGGAAGAAGCTGTGGATGACCAGGAGGAGCCTGACTATGTTGAAATGATGGATAGCCCAGAGTCTAGGAGGCTGTCTATTCCCCTTCATACTGTAAGTCTTTTGGGAAACAGACAAAAAAGATTTTAAAGACTCCTAATTCTATATCCCCTGTGGATAAGAGAATGGACAAGAGGTATACTTTTTCAGGCTCAGATACAGAGTTTTTTAGCCAGCAATGCAGCCATGTTGGGGTAGTGCAGGCTGCTGCCTGTGATAAGGCAAATATACCATTGGCTTCACATCCCCCAGATAAGGACTCTAGGAGGATTGATGCCATGACAAAGAAACAGTACATGGCAGCATCCTTGGGACTCAGGCAGGCCAGATATATGGCCTATACAGCTAGATATCAGAAATCTAGATGGGACACTGTAATGGCTTTAGCTAAACAGGTCCCTGGCCAGCTTGCCAAGGAGCAGGAGCAGGTAGCTGCGGATGGTATTGAGGCATCCCAAGGTGCAATTCCATGCTGCAGTGGACTCCAGTGATGTTTCATCTAGAGTCATGGCTACATCTGTGGCCCTTCGTAGGATGGCTTGGCTCAGATGTACTAGCCTGTCTCAGGATACCCAGACTAAGGCCATGGATTTTCCTGTTGTGGGTAATTCTCTGTTTGGGGAGCAAACAGAGAACTACATGAAGAAAATGGATGAATACAGGACCACCTATAGGAGTGCTAAGGGCAAGGAAAGGAAAGCCACTCCTCAGAGGCAGCATCCCAGGGGCAGGGGCAGGCCTTTTCATAGGCCTTTCTACCAAGCCCAGGCCTCCTCTTCTGCTTATGCTCAGAGGGGGTTCTTTAGAGGGAGAGGCAGACGGAGTACAAGCAGGCCTGCTTCCACCCCTCAGCCTAAAGCCCCTGCCAAACAGGCACCCTGATGGGTTTGCCAGGGCCGATTCTCCACCACCTGTAGGGGGGCAGGCTGGCTTACTTTGTCCAGGACTGGATGTCTTTAATATCAGACAAATGGGTCCTGGAAGTAGTAGTCCAGGGACTGGTTCTCAGCTTCAAAAAATTTCCAAAGATGAGAACCAGATCCTTTCCACCTGCAAATCCTTCAGAGGCACTTGCCCTAGAGGCAGAGGTCTTTTCCCTCTTGGCTCTCAGAGCTATAGAGAGGGTTCCACCTCTACACAAAGGAAAGGATTGTACTCCAGGTACTTCCTCACCCCCAAAAAGACGGGAGAATGGCAGCCCATCCTGGATCTCAGATATTTAAACAAGCACCTTTTAAAGCCAAAGTTCAAAATGGTGACTCTGGGAATAATTCTACCCTCTCTAAGGCCAGGGGACTGGCTAGTCTCCCTGGACCTCAAGGATGTCTATTTCCATATTCTCATCAGAAGCTCCCATCAAAAATACCTCAGGTTCGAGCTGCCCTCAGGCCATTACCAATTCAGAGCAATGCCCTTCGGCCTAACCTCTGCTCCAAGGGTGTTCACAAAATGCCTGGCAGTAGTAGTTGCCTTCCTAAGAAGGAAAAGGATTTCCATCTTCCCATACCTGGACGACTGGCTCATAGTAGGCCAGTCCCCAGACCAAGTCAAGTTACACCTGCAGATAACTCAGCAACTGCTCACTTCTCTAGGTTTCCTTCTGAATCTTTCAAAGTCAGTTCTAGAGCCTGTACAGCTCCTCACCTTCATAGGCGCAGAGCTAGATACAGTAAAGGCAAGAGCCTTCCTTCCCCTGGACAGGGCAAGGACCCTTATTACACTGGCCTCTTCATTCACCCTACAGGTGTCTCGACCAGCAAGGCATTTTCTGCAGCTCCTGGGGCACATGGCTGCTTCTACAGCAGTGGTGCAGGGAGCAAGATTTCAGATGAGGGACATTCAGTTCCACTTGAGAGCCTTTTGGTCTCAGAAAAGGGATCCTCTGACCAAACTGATCCCAGTGACTCGAACCCTGATCCAGGCATTGCAGTGGTGGCAGGATCAGGACAATCTAAGACAGGGAGTTCCTTTTGTCACTCAGTCTCACTCTCTAATCCTTACTACAGATGCCTCCCTTTTGGGGTGGGGAGCCCACTTGGGAGACCTGACCACCCAAGGGTTGTGGTCTCCTCAGGAATCTCTGCTTCACATCAGTCTATTAGAACTCAGAGCAGTGTTTCTAGCACTTCAGGCTTTTTTCCAAGTCTGTTCAGAATAAAATAGTTCAGATCAGGACAGACAGTACCACCACAATGTGGTATATCAACAAGCAAGGGGGCACTCGGTCTACAGCCTTGTGCACCGAAGCAATGAAGTTATGGTCTCTGGCCTATTCCCCGAACACCTCTCTTACAGCAATACACCTCCCAGGCAAGGACAATGTCCTGGCAGATACTCTCAGCAGGATATCTCAGGGCCATCATGAATGGTCACTGGATCCCCTGGTTTTGAAGGTGATTTTCTCCAGATGGGGCACCCCACAGATAGATCTTTTTGCAGCCCCAGACAATCACCAACTTCCCCTTTTTTGCTGCAGGCCCCCAGTGTTGGGCTCAGTCCCCCTGGATGCCCTAGTTCTCAATTGGGAAGGGAAGTTCCTGTGTGCTTTCCCCTTCCTCTCCTGTTCAAGGTGCTATTCAAAATCAGGTCTCAACCCTGCAAGGTGATTCTGATTGCTCCAGACTGGGCCAGACAGCCCTGGTACCCTCTCCTGTTGTCCTTAGCAGTCCACCTTTCCCTGTTTCTTCCCAGGAATTACAACCTGTTAACCTGTGCTCAGGGGAGGGTTTGGTATCCAAATCTCAAATCTCAGTCTCAAGGCCTGGCTCTTGAAGAGTTAGAGTTTGCTGATTTACACCTAACTCAAGGTGTTATGGATATCCTAAAGGCTTCTCAGAAGCCTTCCATCAGAAGCACTTACAATTCCAAATGGAAAAGATTCTCCATATGGTGCTCTGGAAAGCATATTTCTCCAGAGTCTACTGGCCTGCCCACAGTCCTTGACCATATGGTTCATCTGAATAGCTTGGGACTCAGACCAGCTACACTAAGAGTGCATCTGGCAGCTGTCTCTGCTTTTCTTTCAGCAGGTAAGCCTTCTTCCCTTTCAGCTCATCCTGTATTCTCTAAGTTTTTCAAGGGATTGCTTCATACCAATCCGCCATTCAGGGACCCTGCCCCTGCTTGGGACCTTAATGTTTGCATTGCTCAGCTTATGCAACCCCCTTTTGAGCCCTTGTCCTCAGCAGAGCTTAAGTACTTGACTTGGAAAACTGTTTTCTTGGTGGCCATCACTTCCAGCCAGGCGCATAAGCGGAGTTACAAGCCCTGTCAGTGGAGCCTGATTTTATCTCTTTCTATAGAGATAAGGTGGTCCTCAGGACTAACAGGAAGTTTTTACTTAAGGTGGTTTCAGACTTCCACCTTAACCAGTCTATGTCTCTTCCTGTGTTCTTCACTGACCATTCCTCCTCTGGTGAGAGGAGACTGCACAGTTTGGATGTGAAAAGAGCCCTTAGCTACTACATAGAGCATACCAAGGGTCACAGGTTTGACTCCCTCCAACTGTTCCTCACTTATGGTGAGGTTGGTAAGGGAAAACCTGCCACTAAAAGATCCATTGCCAGGTGGATTGTCTCTTGCATTCAATTTTGCTATGAAAAACTAGGCAGGATTCCACCCTCAGGCCTGAGGGCTCACTCTACCAGAGGTACAGCTGCTTCCCTGGCTGCTGCCAGGGATATTCCTATCTTAGAGATATGTCAAGCAGCTACCTGGAAAACAGTTCACACTTTTACCAAGCATTACTCTCTGGATATCCAGGCTAGGAGTGAAGCTCGGTTTGGCACAGCAGTGCTTCAGAGCTTATTTCCTAGGTAGGTTCTGTCCCTCTTCCATGGAGGTACTGTTTGGTAGTCTGCAGTTTGTCAGAATACAGCAAGACTTCATGTTGTTTGAAGAAAAAATTACTCACCTTAGTAATGTTGTTTCTTCTAATGCAGTCTTGCTGTATTCTGACCTCCCCCCTTCCTTCCCCTCTCAGAACCTTTGTTTTTGGGATGTGGGTGGGCAGTAGCAGTGTTGGCACTCAAGAGGTGCCCCACCTTTTTATTATCACCCCTTTTCTTTGGGTGAGTGGGTGTTGTGTTTATTTCATTTTTTGGGTGTCCTGACTTGAGTCTTTGTTTTGGGACCAAAAAATCTGTTTACTATATTTAGTAGCCAGTTGGCTAGTGTAGGTTTACAGCTTCCACACAGGACACTTAGTGAGTTTAGCTCATAAAGATCTGACGGTTTGAGTTCAAACAGCAACAGACAGAGTCTCAACCGAGCTCGAGCTCAGTGTTCCATGCCTGGCATGGAAAGTTAACTCTTTCATCTCCGGGGCAGTTCGAAGGTTGGACCTCACTGCAATTTGTCAGAATACAGCAAGACTCCATTAGAAGAAACAACATTACTAAGGTGAGTAATTTTTTCTTACCCCTCCCCCCTCTAGTGTTCCACTCCCCTCTCCCGCCCTGAAAACTGGATCACAGATCATTCTTTCTATCCTGTAAGATGGCTATGTTTTTATGTCCATGTATTTCCTGTTCATCTCTGTGCACCTCCAGGTATTTTACTGGCTTGCCTGATGTTTAACATTCCTATTGTTGAGTGATGGAATAAATGTACCCTGTTTACCTACATTTTATATGCCTTGGTTTACTCAATTGTTGATATATCTGGTAATGTTTACTTTATATTTTCTCTGTTTAGCTTGACCTACACTGGATTCCCTGTTCTGTTCCCTGTATGATCCCACGCTATTCTGTCACTGTATTTTACGCTGTTTGTGGCAGTTTCTGGCCCGGGCTATGCCTGAAAAAAGGTCTTCGAATCAGTACACCAACCCAGTTACCAAATGAATAAATAAATAAATCTCTCAATGTATACTGTATACTGTATATTTTTCTGCTAATATATTTATACCTGGTGGTCCAGTAGTTGTTGGGGTAAAGATGATACGAAGTTTTAATTCACCTGCAAAGTTCTGGTGAAGTTGCCAAATTTACCTCCATAGATCATTTCATAAAGTTTTCATATTTAATAGGAAATTCACCATTGGTAACTTTGCCTGTAAGTTCTCCTTGGGGTACGCAAAGACAAAGTTGGGTCAGAATGACTTCCATCAACTACTTCTGTTTTTTTAGGCATAACTTGGTCAAATTTTGTCGAATTTGTGTGTATCTTGGTATTGTTGTAGTCCAAAAAGGAGGCAGATATGTGGTGCATTTTTGATGATTATCGGACTTAAATTGTAAACTTGGCAGTATGGTCAAGTGGGAGGTGATTTTGGGGTGCTGCACACCCCATTAATTTTTCCAGGGGTATTATGTGTTAATGTTGTAGTACACATTGAGGCCCTTGTTTGGATGTATAGGGTGTCCCTTAACTCCAGAGACTGATGGCATTATGGCTTGTTAAAGTTGCAGTGTTATCCTATGGGGGACATTAGGGTTAGTGGTCACTTGCAACCTATGCAGTAAACATGTCCTCCGGGTTGTTTACTGCTGCTTCTCTTGTCACCTCACACATCCCCCACCAGCATGGCTGCCATAGATGTGGCACAGAAAAATTTGGCTACACTGATGCCACCGCCACTATCTACTCCTCCGCTATTACAAGCCCCAAAGCCCGCAGAACACACTGCCACAGACATTGTTTTTTTTAACTGCAGCACTGTTATGCCCCACAGATTCTGAACACGTCTTTGCTACTTCCCCGGCACCTCTCCCTTTAGTAGAGTGCCTGTTCTTGGTCATTCTTATATGCTAATTGTAACTTGATTTAGAATGAAAAATTAGAAAATGTCAAAAAGCCTGCAGTACAAATAAGTACCAGGAGCAGACAATGCTTCCCCCAGGGAATAAACACCACAGGGATTAACATGACACACCAAACAGGGGTAGAAGGGTTAAACAAGTTATTAACTACCAGCAGCAGACAACACCTCTCCCTAGAAAATAAGGGATCGGCAGTGTGGTCTGCAAAACTGCTACTAAAAACAACCCAAAAAGTTTTTGTTTTTTTTTTGACTAGAACAGGGATTAAAACGACAGGGGTAACTGGGGTAATTTAATATTATGTATGCCAAAAAGTGACAGAACACTGTCACTTTAAGAAAAATATAACCTAGAATAATTTACTTATGTATTTGCATTTTGATGAATATGTAAACCCACTGAGACAACGTGTCCATTTTACAGGGGTGACCCGGGATTAGTTACACATACAGTATTCTATACAGTAAGAATAATGGCTGAGTAGGTGGTTATAACATATACAATAATGGATGGGGTGGTGAGTATAACGAGATTTTACACACACCCAAGTTGTGGGATGCTACATAAACCCCCGAGGGCTGAAAAGTATCCCACAACGAGAGTGTGTGTAAAATCAAGTTTTACACACCACCCCATCTGTTATTTTTTATAATTGCTGGTCAGCAATTTTTTTGCTTATTTTGACACACTCATGCATGGTTCTGGTTTGTCCTCTCCTGTTGGCACTTACCTCTGAAGCGCATCCTAGTGATTCCCAGTGCCAGTTTTTCTCCGATGGGGCTAAAAACTGTGCGATGCAACTTTTGAAAGGCGGGATCAGCCAGATCGAGTAGGGGAGAAAAGAAATGTTTAAAAATAAAAACACTCGTGCACGAGATGTGGCAGCTCATCGCTAAGCGGAACGGAGGAGCCGCCATGTTTCTTTTAGTGGAAAGCCCGCCCAGGAGGAGTAAAGAGCCAGTTAGGATGCGGCTCTTGTTTAAATGACGTGCCGTGTGTTTGCAAATTATAACTGGGTCAGACAATGGAAAAAATTGCTGACCAGCTCAAGGGGTTTAAAAAGACATCTCACATCAAGAGTGTGTGTAAAATTCAAGTTTTACACACCTACCCAGCCTTTATTTTATATAATTGCTGGGGAGCATTTTTTCACCACAGCAATTATATAAAATAAACATACATGCCTGTGGAATCGCAGACCAGTCGTGTTTCAGCACAGTCCGCGGTCTGAAGTGGGTGGCAGAACAAAACACTTCCCCCCTTTTTATGTTTGCTTGCACGCATGTGCAAGAAACATAATGCCTTCATCGGAGATTTGGATGTGTCTCCTCCTCCAATTCCAGGCACTGTGCTGGCTAGGCCCTGTAAGCCAATGCATTTTGGAGCTGTCTGCAACACGCTCCAAAATGCAGTGACACTAATTGAAGGGGAGCTACACTTGAGTGAGCAGCGATGAAGCTGCTCACGGCGCAGCTCCCAGCCGCAAGCGTCGCGCCCCTGCGCGACAGCGTATAGCCGACGAGGTGCCCAATCCCGTCAGCTCAGCTGCATCGTCTCGGCCCCAGTAGTTGATGCCACGCTGGGGCCACCCCAGCGTGGCAAGCGATCCCGTTGTTTTTAATTTTTTGCCGGCCAGGGTGCCCAATCCCGTCGGCTAATTTCTTCCCTCCCCAAAGTCCTTGTGCCACGCTGGGCCCACCCCGAAGCGTAGCAAGCAATCAACGTTATTTTTTTAATTTTTTTTGCCGTGCAGGGGTGCCCAATCCCCGTCGACAACGTCCCCTCCAAGTCCTGGTGCGCTGGGCCCACCCCAGCGTGGCAAGCGGTCCATGACGTCTTTTTTTTTTTTCCTGTAAAACAAAACTGTCCCGCGGCCATCTCCGAGCCCCCTCCACATCCGCACCCACCACTGCGCCCCAGCCTCCCCACCCCCCTCACCCCATGCTACCTCCGGACTCCGCACGGCGATCTTGGTGGACGGGAACACGTCTGCACTCTTCAAAGCCGACCGCGAACTAGGAAATGCCGGTAGCTGTATAATGGGCTAGATAGGAGGGTTCAACTTATTGCATATCTCAAGCATTTTTGGGAATTTTGCACCAATTTTCAACATGGGGTTTTGGGACCTTCTCATGAATGATGTCACTGTCATGGCGTTGTCAGGGCTCGAAGGGTGATTTCGGCGCGGTGACTGCGAAATCACCCGCCGGACGAATACTGCCATGACAGTGACATCATTCATGAGAAGGGGCCCAAAATCCCATGTTGAAAATCTGATGCCAAAATTCCAAAGTGACTGTTTAACGAGCGGCGTATGCGCAGTTCCCACGCAGGGCTCGTGAAGTTTCGAAATTTCAATATTTTCTCCAGATTTTCAACATGCCATTTCACCACACTGTCTTATGAGTAGTACAGCTGTCATTTTCACATCTCACCAAAATGTGTTTCCACCCTTGTAGCGCAGAATGGCACAGTCGATTGTGCGAAATCAATATCATGGACAAATTAAGAAAATCACAGTGACATTGTTCATGAGCAGAGGTCTTGAAATGGCTATGTTGAAAATTTGTGAAAAACTCCTAAAAATGACTGTTTTATTTAGCCGCGGCGCTATGCAGTTCCTACGCACGCCATAGGTTTGCGACCTTTCAATATTTCCACTCCAGATTTTCAACATTGCCATTTTCCACACCTTCTTATGAGTAGTACAGCTGTCATTTTCACATCTCACCAAAACGTGTTTCCGCCCATGTAGTGCACAAAGGCGCAGTCGTTGTGCGAACTCAGTGTATGGGACACATTAAGAAAATCACAGTGTCACTGTTCATGAGCAGAGATCTTAAAATGGCTATGTCGAAAACTTGGTGAAAAATGCCTAAAAATGACTTTTACGAGCGTGCGTTGCACAGTTCCTATGCATGCTCGTAAGTTTGCAAATTTAATATTTTCACTCTAGATTTTCAACATGTCCATTTTATTAAACTTCCTTATGAACAGTCCAGCTGCAATTTTTCATATGTCTCCCAAAATGTGTCATCGCACATGTAGCGCACAATGGTGCTGTTGGTGTGCGAAAGCAATGTTTAGGACAGAGTAAGAAACTCACAGTTACACTGTTCATGAGCAGAGGTCTCAAAATGGCTATGTTGAAAATTTGGTGACCAAAGTCCATAAAATAACTGTGTTACAGTGAGCATTGTGCAGTTTCACGCATCCGTTAGTTCGTGACTTTGTAATATTTTCAGTCAGATTTTCACTAGTGGCATTTTTCCACACTTCCTTATGAACAGTACAGCTGCCATTTTTCACAACATGGCCGAAGTGTTTTCACACTTTCAGTGCAGAGATGCGTGGTCGCTGTGGGAAATCATTGTTCGGCACAGATAAAGAAAATCACAGTGACACTGTTCATGATCGGAGGTACCAAAATGCCTGAGTTGACAATCTGCTATAAATATCCCCAACCTACTTATATAGCAGGTGTCGTTGCACAGTTTATATGTATGCTCGTGACTTCACCTTTTTTCAAATATTTTTACTACACTTTGCAACATAGCCATTTTACACCTCCCATGAAAGAGTACAGCTGTCATTTTACAGCCTGTTCGAATATTTTGCACCTGTGGTGTGCTAAATCCCGTAGTCACTGTGCATAAGCAGCTTTCGGCTACCAAACTGATATTCCCCCTGTTCATGAGGTGGGGTCACAAACCAAACATGTTGAAAATTTGGAGTTAAAATACCAACGAATGCCTGAGGTATTAGGCTCTTCAACTAAATGGCCCAACCCTATAGAGAATGACAGGAATCAGGGGTGTGACTTGGGATTCTTGCCTGTGATGCTCGTACCATTCCACACCCTGCAGTCACTGAGAGACATCGAGGTATGCCTTGGGCTCTTCGGCCCCAAACTTCACCCCATTCTCCTATATCGCACCCATCTCACCATATTTCCTAATGAAATGGGGTGCGCATAAGGGCCAAAGACCCCAAGGAACACGTCACACTTGTCAGTCTCTGCAGAGTGGGGTGTGGTGAAATGGCATGGCCGTTATGCCTGACGACCCAAATGCACACCCCGATGCCTGTCACTCTCTGCAGGGTGGTGGTGGGGTTGGCTTCAGTTCAATACTTCAGTGCCATTCCTATTACGCAGCTCTGTAACTTCTACACTACCACTGCCAATGCCAGTAAGCAAACATTCGGCATTGACAAATGCTTGTTTCTTTTGTTTTAAAGATTAAGCTTCACAGGAGAAAGAGCCCAGTTAATGCTTTTTATTTACCTCACTTTTTGTCCTCCTGCCATCCGTCAGAGCTCCGTCCCGGTCACGGTGCCCCCAAGGCTTCCACCACCTGTTGAGCCCCTCGCTTTCTTGGTCACTCCTGGCTTGCCCCCAGGAGGCGGAACATGGCACCGCAGCAGGTATTGGTGTCGTATGACCGTAACTGATTGGGAGAGCCCTCGTCCAGGCGGTTAATTGAAGCCCGGGGGCAGGGCATCATAGAGATGTCCGGCGAGGAGGGATTTTTTTTTGTTCCTATAGGCTGGGGCAGAGACGTGCAACGATGCCTGCATCTGTCCTGCCCCAGTGCCCCTTGACCATGCATCGGAGCTCAGTGTGATGCACCTAGCTTCCACTAGGTGTCACTCCTGCACCAAGCGCAGAGACCCCCCCACCCCCCGGAGTAAAAGAGCAGTCCTAGGGGCGCTCAATCCTTCTCCCCCTAATGACCCGGGCTGTTTCCCGAACCCGGTTTGCCAGCGTCACAACTTGAAATCCAATCACTGCGCCGGTTGGCTGGCCAGTTAATGCTTTTTGTTAAAAGTAACTTACCACTGATTGTGACTGGTGGTGAAGTCTCCAGTGCTAAGGACTGGCACACAGTATGGTAAGAGCGGCAGCTGGCACATGTCTGGACTGAGGGAAACCCAGCACGTGTTCGGGTTATAACAGTGAATATAACAGGGTTTTCCTATGGGAAAAACACTAGCCAGTTGTTATTAAAAGATTACCCAAAATACTATAGAAAAACACTAACAAAATACTTTACTTAAACACACCAAAGTAATCTACAGAAACAAAAACCAGAAAATAATCACTACCGATCAAAAATGATGAACAAGAAAGAGTGAGAAAACCAAAATACAGGTGTGACACAAATCTGCTTAGACAAAAAAACTCTGGATAGTACTGGCCAGCCTTGCTTTACAGTACACCTACCCTCCCCCACCCCATTGCTTCATAGACTGACAAAACAGAAACCACTAAAAAGTAAATAATCATCAAAAAATAAACAAAAACAATCAAATCTAGTAGCACAAGGCCATCTAGAACAATTTGTGAGCAATCTGGATTCAAAAAACTCAGTTTTAGGATGTATTTTACAAGATTTTTCCTCAAACAAGCACACAGACATCTCTCCTACTCTGTCTGGCAGAACACTGCATTGAGACAGCCTCCTCATGGCAAGCAGTTTGTTTCAGCAACATGTGATCTCCAGTCCCATAGTACATTGCAAACTTCGCCTCTGTACCAAACTTCGCCAGCGAAGTTACCAACCTCACATGTTGCAAACTTCGCCTTTGTGCCAGACTCCGCCAGCAGAGTTGCCAACTTAGTATTTTGCAGAATTATCAGTTTTCTGCAAATTCGGACTTTGCGTGGCAGATTAACTTTGCAAAACGAGGGGAATTTACAAATTAATCCGCGGAGCGAAGTTGTCCAACTTTGTACATAACTAGTTCGGGGGGAGGTTAAGGTCTGCCATACATGTAAACACCTTCCAGTTGCCACTTGATAATTTTGGATTCATTTCTGCTCTGGTTCTGGTTGCTTGTATAACGTGTAAACAGAAATACCTCTCTTCCACTGCACAAGCAGCCAGTATTGCTTGCACAGTGGAGAGCCTGAAGCTTAACTATGGGATGCTTGCACAAGTCCAAGTTCCATAAGCAAAACAGGGTTATTTGCTTGCACTTTTTAAGATCAGGCTGCAAGTCTCTACAGTTCTTCAGCCGATTCAAGAATTGGAAGTACTTACAGTGTTCCACATGGCGTGAAAATATAGAGCGGTGGTAATGGGGAGGAGCCACAGGGGGCGGGGTCACCAGGGGGCGGAGCTACCAGGGGGCGGAGTCAGTCGGGATGCAATAAATGCATAAGAAACAAGAAATAAGAGTAATATGATGATCTGGAGGCCTCTGTAGTGTGCAGTAGCAAAAGAAAATTGTGATAAAACATACTGGAAAACCTCTGCATTCTAGTTGCAGGCCAGGCAACAGTTTGTGAGAGTCTTGACATTTTGGTGCAGCCATGCATCTCTTTACTAGTGCCTGCAAGGCCAAGATCTAATCTTTGGTTTCGCAGTCCTGCCCAATGAGCTGCAGCTTCCAAATAAGGGAAACTGTCAATATCAGGGCCCTCAATTGAGATAAGCATAAGTGCATTTAGCACACTGGCACTTAATCTATTTAGTTCTTGCGTTTTTATTCGATTCAGTGCAGAAAAACCCCTCTCACAATCTGCAGTTGACATTGGTATTATCATTGCTAGTTCTGCCAAAGTAGATATGTTTGGATACAGGTCTACATACTTAGTAGTTAGAGCGTGTAGCACATCAGAAATAGTCTTAAAGGCCATCTTTTCCGTGAACATGAGACTACGCAGGGAAGCCCATTCCAGTGCAGAAGCACCTACATCCACAACAGTAACATACTGACCAAGAATAATCTCAAGGCTATCACTACCATACCCTTCCAACTCTTCAATATCACCTTCCGGTATCATGCTGGGGTCAAAGATACTGAACGCATCCAAAAGTTTTGTGCTTGAAACCTTTGCTCAATTTGAGCAATTAGGGCTAATAAAGTTGTCATGCACAGAGGTTCTGAAATGATGTAACTGTGGTTCACTAAATGGCAAGTTCAGGCCATTATCATTCAGGAGTACTAGTTCAGGTGAAAGCGGAGGAAGTACTGACCAGGTACCAGTAGGCGTGCCCTAAGAATCTCTAAAGTGGAATGTAAATGTCTCTTTATATCAGTAAAATTCAGAGCTGATGTTTGAAAGCATTTAGATAAGATGCTAAGGTGTGAAGTACGCTACACATCATGTATAAAATAGAGAAAAACTCCCAGTTTTCCACCATTTTACTAGGCCCACAGCTTGGGGATCATGCCTTTCAGAGGCCTTCTATGCAAGGACGTAACAACGGATGGAAAAATCTTCCTTAGTGTGTACATGCTGCATCATGGACAACCACCTAACTGCTTTTGCCTGTTTAGGCTTTAAAACAGGGTTTTCCATTACCTGCTGAATTTCTTTCAGAGCAGCCATGCGAACAGCAGAGTTTTCATAATATCTGTATAAGTGATCTAGTGTTTGATTAAACTTTTTAATGGCGTTCACTTCATTTGCTGCTGCCTTTACAGCCAAGGCCTCCCGGTGAGCCATACAGTGATTTTCAACAAGAATTGGGCTGACTTCTTTCAGCTTTTTAGCCACCCCGTTTTGCCTGCCCAGCATAACGGCTGCTCCATCACTGCCTAACCCTGCAAGGTGATCAATCGAGATTTGATTGTTATCGGAGAACTCCAGCATTTTTTAACAATTGTGTCTGCCTTTCCATCAATTAGTTCCTCAAGTCCCAGGAAAAAACTCTGGGTTTCCTTCTTTGCAGTACACACACCATACAAAATGAGCTGCTTCATAACAGCAATATCAGTTGTTTCGTCCACCAAATATGAAAAATCTGGCAGCCTTCAAATCTATAAGAACTGATCTCCTGACCACCCACCCAGACAGAGAACCATTTCTGACAGTTCGATCAAACGATATTTAACAGCATCAGCAATATGTATATTGTCTAGGTATTTGCATCCCAATGATTTGGCGAGATCCAGCAGTGAGCCATATTTCGTTAATTGAGGCAGCTCATTTTATTAGCCAGTACATACAGCGAAGGGATGCCACAAAAGCTTCTTGTTCCAGGGTCAGGGCCTGCTGCATTGCCTGCTCTATTCCACCTTTTGAAGCAGAAATTCTGCAGTTAGCTTCCAGTTCAGAAGCAACAACGTGAACTGAACTGTTCTGATGCCTTTTTATAGCATCTTCTCTGAATGTCTTACACCCACATAGTACCCAAACTGTTCCTGATTTGGGCATCTGTTTATGTTTTATGCAAAATGCACAAAACATGCCATAATTTTCTTTGTACTGTAACCAACAGTATTTGTTAAGCCAGCCAGTATAAAATCCTGTTGCGCTATGCTTAGAGGTGTTTTTTTCTGTATTACAGGAGGAAGAAGTGCAGGGAGTTTTTTGGACAATGACGTCGATATCAACTGGACCAATTGGCATTGTCCTAATCGACTCACAATTGTCATCTTGATCAGGATGTTTCTGTTTTTGAGTTAATTTGAAACCAAAGTTAGTTAGTTTCTGCATTGTGTACAATAAAGTTTTTTTTTCCTAAGTGTTATTGTGTGTTTATTTGTCAATACAGAACGAGAATTTGGTAATGCTGTTTGAGCCCCAAATTTTTTTTCTCACACAAATATTTTTTTGCTCTCCGAATCAGGGTTCAGAACAAGTGACCACTGACGAAGCAAGACTAAGTGCACAACCTGACTAGTGGTGCAGACCCCTGGTGACAGTTAAGGAGACCAGAATATTTTTTTCTCACACAAATATTTTTTTGCTCCCTGAATCAGGGTTCAGAACAAGTGACCACTGACGAAGCAAGACTAAGTGCACAACCTGACTAGTGGTGCAGGCCCCTGGTGACAGTTAAGGAGACCAGAATTTTTTTTTCTAACATAAATATTTTTTTGCTCCCCGAATCAGGGTTCAGAACAAGTGACCACTGACGAAGCAAGACTAAGTGCACAACCTGACTAGTGGTGCAGACCCCTTGTGACAGTTAAGGAGACCAGAATTTTTTTTTCTCACACAAATATTTTTTTGCTGGCAACAAAACAAATCTCTGGTGGTCAGGTTTATTTTTATTTGGTTTAATTCAGGCTAAGGTCCTTCCAGTTGATCTTCTGCGTGTGTTTTTTTTTTCTTACTGTCAGTATTTTTTCCTACCCTTCAGCAGTTCAAATAAAGCTGCTGCCCAGGTCCGCTGTGAAGACCATACAATGATTCTGCTCCCCTCTCAAATCAAACCCAATTAATAGTTCCCCCTCAAACCTTCAGATTGTTTTTTATTTAAGTAAATTGCCTACTCAGTCAGTTATTAAACACAGCCAACACTTCTCTAACAGTCATTGACTCACAGGCAATCTGTATTTTTTCCAGTCACTGCAAATTATTTTTCAGCTGCAATCAAATCAGTGAAAGCTGCTAGCTGCTCTGTGAGTCCACACAATGATCTTTCCCTCCCCTGCCCACCTCACTCAGCCAACTTCAAAGTAACATTAACAGCAAAGTTAAGTTAGTTTTCACTGTGATCAACACTGCTACTTCTTCAACACAGATTTATGTTTTTTTTTTTGGGGGGGGGGTTAGCTGCCTGCTGTCACGAATCTATAGCCCCAACTTCCACATGCCACAAATTACAAAACGAATCGATCATCTCCTTGACACACACTCAGTCACACTGGCAAAAACCCTCAAGTGGCAGCAGACTACTTTAGTGGGACTTACCCCTAAGTGCTGTAGCTGCTCCACTATAGGGCGTCTTAGCTGTCACTCTCCTGCTTCCTCCGTGATTGCTTCCACAGTTTGGCGCCTTGCATGGTCTGCTGACTGCTAGACCGACAACCCCGTGATCACCTACTGACTGCGGTTGCGTGATGAAAACCTCCGTGACCGCTCAGGATGCTGGAATCTGCTGCTTGCGTGTGCGCTCCTAACGTGCACGCTCCTAGTGCGATCGCGAACATTTAAAGGGACAGTAGCGCTAAGCACTACTAGGGCAGCACAATCAAGCAGGAAAGAGTGGCGGCAATACAAAATGAGAGGCGGACATTCAAGATAGCATGGCGGCCCACCTCTCATTTTTAATGAATGGGGATCACTGACTTAGCAGCAAATGCTCTGTTTCAGGCATGCAATTTCAATGTGACACAAGTCTTTCAAACCCGAGGAATCACTTACTGTGCCTATGTATGTAAGCCACTTGGGAGGTTGAGCGGCCCCAGAGAGTGTGGAATGTATGCAAATAATGGAACTTGGAACGCACTTTCAAACCTCTGCCTTGTGATGGCACTGCATTCTGTTCCACAGCGTCTCTGCTTGAGAAAGCAAGTTGCCCCGAAGAGCTCTCTTCAAGGGAATCGGGTTTTGCTGTTTTATTTTCCGCTATTCAGGTGTTAGCTAACTCTGCATTTTAGTGTTAGTTAACGTGATTTTGTGTTTGATTTTTACGTTTTAGTATTTTTTTCCTCCGGTTCCTTAGGGGTTCCTAGGAGCCAGAGAATCTCTCTTACTTTCTTAGCAGTTTGTTTTAACCACAGTTTCTTTTTGTGCCTCCCCATGCACCCCTGACCGGCCTGTCCTTTGGGTCACCTAGGTGCACCCTGATGTCTCTCCCCCCCCGCTGCCAACCACTGCCCCATACTGCAGCCCCCCGGGGAACCCGATGTATGCTTTCGTCGGACAGGTCCACCTTTCTGGGGAGGCAGCACCGGTAGGGGCATCCAATTGACCCAGGTGCTGTTGGGGTCAGTCCGGGGCTTCGTGATGGTGGGGCACAGGTGACCACCATCCAGTCGATCAGGGGGTATTTTTCCCTGGTTTTCTTTGGGAGTGTGATGTGCCACATGACATCAAGGCGTAAGCTGACATCCATCATGCTCCCTCCCACAGCAAAGCCCGACATGCTGCTGGGCCCCCAGCCTCAGCCAGGGGCCAGCAAACACTGGGCCGAATACCTCCCACCCTCCCAGGAGAAGATGAGCATTTGTGGGACACTCAAGCCATCTCCCCCTGGCTAGCCCTTCGACACCCGCGTCCGTTCCTGAACCTGGGTCGTCATTGCTGGTGGAAATCCAACTGCTGCACTTGCGGGCCAGTACAACCACAGTTTTTAATATATATTTTAGCTTATTTCCTGCTTTATTTAGTGGAATTGTCCTGGTTTTAAGTAGCTAGCATCTCAGTTCCCATTTTGTGGAACTGAGTCTTTTTTTTTTTTTTACACTGTTGAGGGAAGTTTTCTAAACACAAAGTTAACTTTTTTTTTTTTTTTAATTAAGTGTTTTTGAGCTCTTTTATTTAGAGGTTCATTCATTTAGGGAACCAGACCACAAACTATATTTCAAACAACATGAAGTCTTACTATATTATGACAATTGCAGTATGACCGCAGGTTAGAACTGCTCCAGAGGTGAAATAGTTAACTTTCCATGAAGGCATGGAATCTTGATCGCGAGCTCGGTTAAGGAAGCTCTGTCTGTGTGCTTTCAAACCTAAACCGTCAGATTCTTTACTCGCCTCACTGAACAGTCGCTCCGATTTCTCCTTTTACTCAAGTTCATTTGTGGTTTAAAAAGGGTTTTAAGTGGTCTAATTTCATTCTAACCATTTCGGTTCAAGCTCTGTCTGTTGGTAACTAAGTAATAGATAGTTTTACATACGATTTCTGTGTGGAACTTGTAAAACATTTATTGGTTCGGTTTGAACCGATTAGGTTGTGTTTTTTGAATTACTAGTCCTTTTTAGAGTGCGGTTCCCGGTTCCTATCGGTTCTAAAAAAAACGGATTTCATTACGGTTTTTTCCACGGCCCGTGACACGGTTGGGAACCGATAGGAGTGTCTTGCTTGACGGATTGCCATAAACGGGCAAGTTTTGGTTAGGCTGGCATAATGTCTGAGAAACCCAAAAGAAAAACCAGGCCCACTGGGTTTCAGCACTGTGATGTCTGTGGGGAAGCCTTTGCCAAGGCTGACCCTCACACCACGTGTTTATTGCCTGGGGTTTGACCACCTCCATTCAGACTGCCAGATTTGCAAGAATTTCCCTGCTGCCACTGTTGAGAAGAGAGTTGGTAGGCTCAGGGAAAGGGAGGCCAAAAAGTCCGCTGACCCGGATGGCCGGCCCGGTTCGGTGCCAACCGGACCGGAGGGAATGCCCTCTGACCGAGGCGATACTTCCTCGTGCAAGAAAAAGTTTTTCCCCAACAGCTGAAGAGATAGCTAAGCAATCCAAATTGTCCAGTCTCTTTGCCGGTTCTCGACCGACACCATCTAGGAAGACGTTCGGTTCACCAGTTCCTCGGTTCAAGATTATGATTTGAGAATTTTATGAACGGGCAGGAGGAAGACTATGAGGAAAGTGAATATGGCCTGGAAGATCTGGAGGCCTATTGAACCAGATACCTCCCCAGACAGACCTTTAGGGTTTCCCCAAGGCTTTCTGAGTTCCTTCTCACTTCATGTTTTATAAGAAGGTTGCTGAACTCTTCAGCTTCCTCTTGAGAAGCTGTTGATGACCAGGAAGAGCCTGATTATGTAGAAATGATGGATATTCCAGAGTCTAAGAGACTGTCTATTCCCTTTCATAAATCTTTCAGGAAGCAGACAGTAAAAGTTTTAAAAACTCCTCATACTATACCTCCTGTAGACAAAAGGATGGACAGAAGGTATACTTTATCAGGTTCTGACACAGAATTTCTTACACAGCAATGCAGCCATGTGGGTGTAGTGCAGGCTACAGCCTGTGACAAGGCAAATATTCCCCTAGCTTCACATCCTCCTGAAAAGGACTCCAGGAAGGTTGATGCTATGGCAAAGAAACAGTACATGGCAGCATCCTTGGGACTCAGACAGGCAAATTATATGGCTTACGCTGCCAGATACCAGAAATCCAGATGGGATACTGTGCTGGCTCTAGCAAACAAGTCCCTGACCAGCTTGCCAGGGAGCTTGAACAGGTGGCTAAAAGATGGTATCGAGGCATCAAGGTGCAATTTCATGCTGCGGTGGACTCTAATGATGTATCATCGAGAGTCATGGCTACTTCTGTGGCTCTTCGCAGAATGGCTTGGCTCAGATGCACCACCTTGTCACAGGATACCCAGTCCAAAGCTATGGATTTTCAGGAGTTGGCAATTCTCTGTTTGGGGAGCAAACAGAGAATTACATGAAGAAAATGCATGAATACAGGACCACCTATCGGAGTGCACAGGCCAAGGAAAGGCAGGCCACTCCTCAGAGGCAGCTTCCCAAGGGCAGAGGCAGGCCTTTTCATAGGCCTTTCTACCAGACTCAGGCCTCCTCTTCCTCCCTATACCCAGAGGATTCTTTAGAGGAAGGGGCAGAAGGGTTCAAACAGGCCTGCTTCCACCCCTCAGCCCAAAGCCCTGCCAAGCAGGCACCCTGATGGGGTAGCCAGGGCCGCTTCTCCTCTACCGGTAGGGGGCAGGCTGGCTTACTTTGTCCAGGACTGGAAGTCTCTCACATCAGACAAGTGGGTCCTGGAGGTAGTAAGCCAGGGACTGGTTCTCAGCTTCAAAAAATTTCCGAAGATGAGAGCCAGATCTTTTCCTCCTGCATCTCCATCGGAGGCACTTGCCTTAGAGTCAGAGGTCTCTACCCTCCTCACTCTCAGAGCTGTGGAAAGGGTTCCACCCCTACATCAGGGCAAAGGTTTGTACTCCAGGTACTTCCTTACCCCAAAAAAGACAGGAGAATGGCGGCCCATCCTGGATCTCAGATACCTAAACAAGCACCTTTTAAAACCAAAGTTCAAAATGGTGACTCTGGGGATCATTTTACCTTCCCTAAGGCCAGGGGACTGGCTAGCATCCCTGGACCTCAAGGATGCCTACTTCCATATTCTCATCAGAAGCTCCCATCGAAAGTACCTCAGGTTCGAGCTGTCCTCAGGCCACTACCAGTTCAGAGCAATGCCTTTGGACTCACCTCAGCTCCAAGGGTATTTACCAAGTGCCTGGCAGTAGCAGTAGCTTGCCTAAGAAGGCAAAAGATTGCCATCTTTCCTCACGTGACCGATTGGCTCATAGTGGGCCAATCCTCAGATCAGGTCAAACTACATCTTCAGATAACTCAGCAACTGCTTACTTCCCTAGGTTTTCTCCTGAATCTCTCAAAGTCAGTGCTGGAGCCTGTCCAGCTCCTAACCTTCATAGGCGCAGAACTGAACACCCAGGAAGCCAGGGCCTTCCTCCCTTAGACAGGGCAAACACCTCGTCTCCTGGCCTCCTCATTCGCCCTGCAGGTCTCTCGATCAGCAAGACATTTCTGCAGCTCCTGGGACACATGGCTGCTTCACAGCAGTAGTGCAAGGAGCAAGATTTCGATGAGAGAGACATTCAGTTTCATTTGAGGCCTTTTGGTCTCAAAGAAAGGATCCTCTTTCCAAATTGATCCCAGTAACTCGAACCTGATCCAAGCCCTGCAGTGGTGGCAGGATCAGAGCAACCTGAGACAAGGAGTTCCTTCGTCACTCAGCCTCATTCATTAATCCTTACTACGGATGCATCCCTCTTGGGGTGGGGGCCCACATGGCGACCTCACCACCCAGGAACTGTGGTCCCTCAGGAATCTCTGCCCACATCAACCTGTTGGAGCTCAGAGCAGTTTTCTAGCACTTCAGGCTTTCTCCAAATCTGTTCAGAACAAAATTGTGCAGGTCAGAACAGACAACACCACTACAATGTGGCACATCAACAAATGGGGGGGCACTCGGTCCTGGCCTTGTGCACAGAAGGCATGAAGTTGTGGTCTCTGAATCACTCCTGAACACCTCCCTTGCGGCAGTTCACCTCCCAGGCAAAGACAATGTCCTGGCAGATGCTCTCAGCAGGATCTCTCAGGGCCATCACGAGTGGTCCCTGGATCCCCTGGTTCTGGGAGTGGTATTTGCCAAATGGGGCACCCCGCAAATAGATCTCTTTGCAGCTCCAGACAATCATCAACTTCCTCTCTTTTGCTGCAGGCCCCCAGTCTTGGGCTCAGTCCCCCTGGACGCCTTAGCCTCAGTTGGGAAGGGAAGTTTCCCTATGCTTTCCCCCTTCCTCTCCTATTCAAAGTGCTAGTAAAAATCAGATCCCAATCCTGCAAGGTAATTCTGATTGCCCCGGATTGGGCCAGGCAACCCTGGTACCCTCTCCTTCTGTCCTTAGCAGTCCATCCTCCCCAAGAATCACAATCTGTTAACCTGTGCCCAGGGAAGGGTTTGGTACCCGAACCTCAAGTCTCTCAATCTCAAAGCCTGGTTCTTGAAGAGCAAGAGTTTGCTGGCCTACACCTCTCTCAAGGTGTAATGGATATACTCAAGGCTTCTAGGAAGCCTTCTACCAGGGCTACTTATAACTCCAAATGGAAAAGATTTTCCATATGGTGTTCAGAAAAGGATATTTCCCCAGACTCTGCTGAGTTACCCACAGTTCTAGATTACATGGTCCATCTAAACACTTTGGGGCTGAGACCAGCTACTCTGAAGGTACATTTGGCAGCTGTCTCTGCCTTTATTTCAGCAGGTAAGTCCTCTCTCTGTCATCTCACCCCTGTGTTTTCAAGTTTTAAGGGATTGCTTCACACCAACCCCCCCATTCAGGGATCCTGCTCTTGCCTGGGATCTCAATGTTTGCATTGCTCAGCTCATGGAACCTCCCTTTGAGCCCTTGTCTTCAGCTGAGCTTAAGTTCTTGACTTGGAAAACTGTGTTTCTGGTAGCTATCACCTCTGCCAGACGCATAAGTGAATTACAAGCATTGTCAGTGGAGCCAGACTTTTATCTCCTTTCACAGAGACAAGGTAGTCCTTCGGACTAATAGAAAGTTCCTGCCTAAGGTGGTTTGGTTTCCACCTTAATCAATCTATTTCTCTCCTGTTTACTTCACTGACCATTCCTCCTCTGGTGAGAGGAGGCTGCACAACTTAGATGTGAAGAGGCCCTTAGTTACTACATAGAGCGTACCAAGGGTCACAGGGTTTGACTCCTCCAACTGTTCCTTACTTATGGTGAGGGTTGGCAAGGGAAACCTGCCACCTAAAAGAACCATTGCCAGGTGGATTGTCTCTTGTATCCAATTCTGCTAGAAAAGCTGGGTGGGTTCCCCTCAGGCCTGAGGGCTCACTCTACTCAGAGGTACAGCTGCTTCTCTGGCTGAAGGCCAGAGACATCCCATTTTAGAGATATGTCAAGCAGCTACCTGGAAAACAGTTCACACTTTTACCAAGCATTATTCCCTGGACATCCAGGCTCGGAGTGATGCTCGGTTTGGCACAGCTGTCCTTCAGAGCCTATTCCCTAGGTAGGTTCTGTCCCTCCTCCATGGGGGTACTGCTGTGTAGTCTGCAATTGTCATAATATAGCAAGACTTCATGTTGTTTGAAGAAAAAATTACTCACCTTAGTAATGTTGTTTCTTCTAATGGAGTCTTGCTATATTATGACCTCCCTCCCTGCCTGCTCCTCTCAGAACCTTGTTTGGGCTGTGGGTGGGTATCACAGTGTTGGCACTCTATTTTTGCCACTTTGTTGTTGTTTTTGCTTCACCCTTCCTTAGGGTGAACTGGTGTTTTATTTAATCTTTTGGGTCTCTTGACTTGAGTCTTTTTGAGACCAAAGTGTGTTTGTTATGTTAGTAGCCAGTTGGCTGATGTGGGTTTACAGCTTCACACAGAACCTTAGTGAGTTTGCTCGTAAAGATCTAGCGGTTTAGGTTTAAAAGCACACAGACAAGCTTCCTTAACCAAGCTCGTGCTCAAGATTCCATGCCTTCATGGAAAGTTAACTATTTCACCTCCGGAGCAGTTCTAACCTGCGGTCATACTGCAATTGTCATAATATAGCAAGACTCCATTAAAAGAAACAACATTACTAAGGTGAGTAATTTTTTCTTTTCCCTCTGGGAACTGCTGTTTTTGCATGTGGTCTGCTATTCTGGCATATCAGAAAGTCCCAAAAAGAAAACAGGACCTACAGGCTTCAAAAATTGTGTAAGGTACTACTACAATGTCTTGGCCAAGGCAGACTGTCATGAGTTGTGCTTAAGGTGCCTAGGTCCTGAACACCTGCTAATTGATTGTGAGATTTGTAGTAAGTGTTGCCCTAAAACTGTAAAAAAGAGGGCTAAAAAATTAAAATTAATTATGGCTTCTCAGTTTGCCTCTACGTCACCAAAGAACTCTGAGGAGGCCCTTCCTCTCACAGCAGAAAAAAAGGAGAGTTCCTCTAAGGACACATCTGATTTATAGGGTTCTTGGAAAAGGGAACTCTGACATGGCCAAGCATAAAGATCATCCAAGGCAGTCCCTGACTCAGTTCCTGCTAAAAGGAAGCAAATAGAAAAGCATGCCACTGCCCCTCCTCCTGAAGAAGGAACGGAGCCATCAGTGGACAGAACAAAAATGTCCTCTATGGAGGACATGACTTAAGCTTGGTAGTTCTTTCAGACTTTTCAGGCAGTGGGTTCCCTAGTGGGCATACCATTTATTCCAGTTTATGCACCTCTCCCGATTCCTGAGGACCAGGGAGCTGAATTTTATTATGAGGAGGAAGGGGAACCCATTGAATCCCGATGGTTCCCCTGAACAAGAGTTTGGGTCCCCTCCCCAGGGGCCAGAGGATTTTTCCTCCCACTATGCCTATGAAAGGCTAATGGTAAACACCCTTGACCTCTCCACCCAGGAAACTGTGGAGAATGAGGAGGAGGAGGAATTTTTGGACATGATGGGATTAACCCCAAGCAGGAGGTTGCTTTTACCTATTCACAGATCACTTAAGAAAGCAGCCTGCAAGTTGTTGCAGACCCCTACTTCTAGCCCCAGTATTGACAAGAAAATTAAGAAGTACCAGCTGGACAGGCATGATGCTGAGTACCTATACTTGCACACAGATCATGAAGGAGTGGTTTAGGCAGCTGCCTGTGACAAGGCTAAGGTCCCCTCTCTACTCAGCCTCCAGACAAAGACTCTAGGAAGCCGGACAGTATGGGGAAGAAAGTGTATATCTCTTCCTCAATACTACTGAGACAGGCTGCATACATGGCCTACACCGCCCAGTACCAGAAAGCCCTCTGGTAAGCCGGCCCACCGGCATAGTGGTTGGATTTCTGCCTGTAATGCCGACGACCTGGGTTCAAGCACAAAATCGGGTGTTGGAGGGCCGGCTGGGGGGGGGGATAGAAGGCTTCAGCGTCCAGTGGCCACTCCCCTTCCCCTGGGAGGGAAGGGAGTTAAAGCTTGGCATTTGCTGGCCCCTGGCAGAGGCCAGAGGCACAGCCACACATTGGGCCTCACTGTGGCAGGGAGTGTTGCGGACGTCGGCTTGTGCCTTGACGTCATGAGGCATGTCACGCTTCCAAAGAAAAAAACGGGAAAAAGTCACCCACCTGGCTGACTGGATGATGGTGCTGGTCCCTTCACATGCCCGAAGCCCCGGACAAGTGTGTCCCTGCCATGCTGGGGATACTTAGGAAGCTCTTAGGAAAGGGTGGTGGATGCATGGAATGGCCTACCTCAGGAAGTGGAGGATATGAATTCAGTGCAGGGCTTCAAACAGGCATGGGGATAGGCATATGGGAGCAGTACAGATGAGTATGAATAAATAGCCCATTGACAGTGTAAAGGCCTATGGCACATTCATAAGGTAGAAAAATGGGCAGACTGGATGGGCCTTGTGGTCCTTATCTGCTGTCAACTTTGGTGTTTCTGTGTGAATATACCTTGGGTTGCAAAATTGATAACGTATGGTGTAGTTATTCCCCTGTATCCCTGGCTTCTTCCTTAACTCCTTCTCTCTGTAGTTATTCCTTTAATATCCCAAGGACAAGCTTACTAGATACAAGCATATGTTGCATGACCTATGGCAAACTTGCATTCACCAGATTTGCACCTAGGTTTTGGAACTCTGTTCCCATGGACATTCACTCTAGCTCAACCCACCTGAATTTCTGTATACATTTTCACGATTACCTGTGCCAGTCATACTGTACATCTGTTGACGCCTGCACTCTCAAAGCACTGATCTTGAGGCCTTTATCTGTGCCTTGCTGGCAAAATGGAGAACACTGGCCACAGAAGAGGACAATGGTTTAATTCTTTGAATTCTAGCCCACTGTTTGAAAACTGACCAAATTCTTCCCTGTGCTGCCATAATGGTACCCAGCACGCAGATTGTAATAACCCTGTGAATGTGACTGGGATGTCAAATCCTCTCTAGAAGAAGGTCCAGCTGTTAATGAAGCTTTAACCAACACTGGACTGTGGCTGAGACAAGGTCTAAGCATCATCCTTGGGGGTCAGTGTGAGACTTCCTGAATGTAGTGACTTTGGGACTGTTTCACTGTTCAGAGGACCATCTGGATTAAAGGTAGAGGAAGAAAAAATTACTTACCATAGAAATATTGCATCTTCCAAGGGATCCCTCACTATGCTTATGTATGCAATCAGCCTGGGAAGTAGAGCTGCCCCAGAGAGTGTGAATGTATGCAAATAATGGAACTTGGAATGCACTTTCAAACCTCTGACTTGTGGTGGCACTGCTTTCTGTTCCCTAATGCCATATTTATTTCAAGAACCAACAGGGCATTAACCACAAATCACTAACCTAACCCTAACTATACCTAAAGGAAAAAATTACCAAAAGAAAACATTTTAAAGACTAGCCTCTCAGGCCTCGCTACAGCAGACTAAGATAAAAACCCTACCAAAACTGGCTGAGGATTAAACTACAAGTAATGCTCAAGCAACTGAATACGAAACAACACTGATTCTTGTAAAACCTTTTCCAGGTTCTGGATGGGGAGGTAGGGTGGGAGATTTAAGCATAGTGAGCAATCCCTTGAAAGAAACAATATTACTATGGTAAATATTTTTTTTGCTTCAAACCCCAGGAATCCCTCAATATGCTTAGATACGCAGACTACAAAGCTGTATCTTGGGAGGCTGGTACAGAACCTATTTAGGGAAAAGGTTCTGCAAGACAGCAGTGCCAAACCTGGCATCTCTTCTGGACTGCACATCCAGACAATCTTGCTTTGTAAAGGTGTATACAGTTTTCCAAGTAGCTGCTTTACAAATTTCTAGCAAGGGAATATCCCTTGCAGCTGCCACAAGTGGAGTGCACCCTGAAGCCTTGTGGCTACAGCTTTCTAGCTTTAGTGTAGCAGAACTGGATGCAGGAGACTATCTAGTGAGCTATGGTCCTCTTAGAAGCTGGCCTGCCCTTGCCCCCTTCACCATATATGAGGAATAGCTGTGAGTGGGAAGACCTGAGGTCATTAATGTGGTCCAGATACTAACTAAGTGCCCTCTTAACATCCACACCATGGAGCCGCTGCTCACCAGAACTGGACTTCGCTGTAAAGAGTACTGGAAGAGTGATGGATTGGTTCAAATGAAACTCGGACACCACTTTAGGAAGGAATTTCCTGTTGGTATGAAGGACTACCTTGTCTCTGTGGAAAATAATGTAGTTAGGGTCAGTGCAGAAGGCCTGCAGCTCGCACTCCCTCCTGGCAGAAGTAATATGAGCCCATAGGGTGAGTGGCTTTATTGCCCTAATTTGTTCCCGAGATTGGTATACTTACAAGTGTTCCACCCTTACCTATTGTTTGTTGAATATAATACATTAAAGGAGAACTGCGCTAAACTTAAAGGTCATTTTTATGTTGGCTTGCGTGCACGCGCAAAGAACATATCGGGGTAGTAGCACTTTCGGAGGTGTGTCAGTGTTGTGTCGAATCCAGGGGATGCTTTTGTCGGTGTGTCCCTCA
Organism: Neoceratodus forsteri; assembly: GCA_016271365.2. Taxonomy (NCBI): domain Eukaryota; kingdom Metazoa; phylum Chordata; order Ceratodontiformes; family Ceratodontidae; genus Neoceratodus; species Neoceratodus forsteri. Next base: position 141,174,420 of record CM057453.1, read on the forward strand.
GCCGCCAACAAGCGAGCATACTGCCAATAACAGCAGTTTCAGAGAGTGCCACCAGCTTGAAACGAAGCTGACGCTGCAATCAGAGACAGGCTCATCATTGCAGTGGCAGATCTGACACGCCTCCATTATGTGCCATTCCTGGTGAGACATTTAAATACATATCGTGGCTCCTGCTGTCCATTACACAATCCCAACATCAGGGTGCCCAATCTCCGTGTCGGCATCCCCCTCTTAGTTAGTCTTTCCTAGTTAAACAGCTTTCCTTTTCTGCCACCGGGATGCCCACTGTTGGTGTCGGATGCAGGCCCCCCCAAACCTGTCTCTTCGGCTTGCCAACATCGGGGGGTGCTCAGTCCCTGTGTCAGCATCTCCCTCCTTGAATTGTGGCACATTGGGAGCCCACTCCAGTGTGCCAATTTTTTTTGTGTGTGTGTAAGCGCTAAGCGGTCCGAACCTGTAAATAAAACCATCCCTTGAGGTCTGTTTTTTTCCTGCAAAGCAGAAAACGGTCCACCGTTGTCTCCCTCCTCCCCTCCCCCATCCCACCCTCCCTCTGTGCACCCACCTCACTTAACTCCTCCACCCATACTTACCCTCCGAGGTCAGGAACTGCGATATTCTCTGAAGCAGGACACGTCTGCACTCTTCAAAGCTGAACTGCGAACTGAAGAAATGATGGTAAACTTTATAATGGGGGTTTCAATTTAGGTTGATAGCTCAGCCATTTTTAGGAATTTTGGCCCCAAATTTTCAACATGGGGTTCTTGGGACCCCACCTCATGAATGTGTAACTGTCATTTCGTTTCTCGGTCCCAAAAGGTGATTTCGCCATCACTGTGCGAAATCACCTTTCAGGACCGATTAATGAAATGACAGTGCCACTGTTCATGAGGGGAGGTCCCAAAAAGCCCATGTTGCAAATTTGGTGAAAATATTCCAAAAGTGACTGCGTTACCAGTGTGCATTGCGCAGTTTCTATGCATGCTTGTAACTTTGCCAGTTTTTAATATTTTCATCCCAGATTTTCAACATTGCCATTTTTTCACACCTCCTTATGAACAGTATAGCTGTCATTTTTCACATCCTGCCTGAAACATGTTTTCACACCTGTGGTGCACAATGGGTGCGGTCGCTGTGCAAAATCAACTTTTGGGACAGAGTAACAAAATCACAGTACCACTGTTCATGAGACGAGGTCCCAAAATGCCTATGTTGAACATTTGGTGAAAATATTCCCAAAAATGACCACATTATGGGTGTGTGTTGCGCAGTATCTATGCACACTCGTAAGTTCACAAATTGTTCATATTTTCTCTCCAGATTTTCAACATTGCCATTTTCACTCCTCCTCATGAACAGTACAGCTGTCATTTTTCGCATCCTGCCCAAAATGTGTTTCCGCAGCTGTGGCTCCCAATGGCACATTTGCTGTGCGAAATCACTTTCAGGATTGAGTAACGAAATGATAGTGCCATTGTTCATGAGGTGGGGTCACAAAAAGCCAGTGTTGAAAATTTGGAATGAAAATACCAACAAACACCCAGGGCATTAAGGTTTCCAACCATACACCTACCCTGTGGAGACAGACAGGTGTTGGGGGCGTAACTTGGGTTCGTCGGCCGTAATATTCACAGCATTCTACCCCCCACCCTACAGCCACTGACAGGCATTGAGGCGTGCCTTGGGTTCTGTCACCCTAACGTTCACCCCATTCTGCTACATTGCACCCCTCTCAGCTTATTTCCTTACGGAATGGGGTGAGCATAAAGGCCTAAGACCCCAAAGCACACTGCGACACCTGTCGGTGTCTGCAGGGTGAGGTGAGGTGGAATGGCGTAAGCGTTATGGCCAATGACCCAAAGCCACACTCCCAGTGCCTTTCAGTCTCTGTGGGAGGGGGGAGGTGTTGGCGTTAGTTTAATACTTCACTGCCAGTACAGTTATGCATCTCTAACTCCTGCACTACCAATGCCAATGCCAGCAAGCCAACATTCGGTATTGACAAATGCTTGTTCTCACTGGAAGTAGTTTTTTAGACACTGGATCAAATTCTGTTATTGTTCCATTTATTCTTGCCTGTTGGTGACCTTGGTCATTGTTTCTGATTGACAGTCTGGTGTTGCTGTTTTAGAATTGTATGATGTAGTTTATGTCCCTCTCCTACCAAAGAGTTCTATAGTAGAACATGAATGCATTGTTCCAACAATGGAAGAAGTTAGCAAGGGAAATAAACTACATCATACAATTCTAAAATGGCACATACTGTCTGTGTGTAAATCAGAAACACCCAATAGGATAACTAAAAAGCCTGTAGAGATGGAACAGTAACAGAACCTGAACTGGTACTTAAAAATCAACCTCTACAGTGAAAAATGACTAACAGGTTCAGTGCAGTTCTCCTTTAAGATGGTCCTTGTTATGGAGCTCACATTTGTGATCATGTTATAGCACTTGAAGGCCTCTTTCAGCAAGGAGAGAATGGTGTGTAATGAGTGCAGGAAGGAGTTTGGGGGATTTCTGGGTTTGGGATGGTTTTGTGTATCTGTTGTCCAGGCTGTTTTGTAGCTTGTTAATTGGTTTTGACAGCTTCCAAGTGATGTGTTAATTGTGTTATTAGTAGTTTCCCATAGGGTTTAATGTAGTTTAGGTATTTTTATTAGTGTAGGCATCTGATTGTTTGATCAGTGTAGGTATATAGCTTAAATTAGTGTAGGTATATAGTTATAATTGCTTAATTAGTGGAGGTGTATACTTGTAATTGATACATTAGTCAAAGGTATACAGGAAAATAAATGACGGTCTTCTCTGTGGGGGAAAGTTTCAATCCATGTATTATATAAAAATAAATGTTTTCTTTTAGAATTATGATCTAGTTTGTAACACTGATTACTGTTTGGACAGCATGCTTTGTTATACACAATTACACCATGGTTTATGACTAGACTTATATAAGCACTACCATCATTTATACTGCACTTGAGGTATATTTTCATATTTTTATTAAATTGGACTATTTAAAAATATCATAAGAAATTAATAGTACAACAAGCTGATTACTTGTGTTTTTATTCTGATTCATGAAGGAGATGGCTTTGCCACTTGTGAGGCTAGTCTTGCTCACTTGTTGATAAATATATTACATACTGCAGGCTGCCATAACATATCTATATATATACTATAGTGTTACGGACGGAAAGAGAGACAATCGGGGAAGGAGACTGACCTGAAGTAGGTAAAAAAAAAATGATGCAAAACATATCTGTGTCATAAGTCATAAGTAGAAAATGTGCATTATCTGACATTAATACATGTATTTCTGTTGTGCAGTACCTGAACACTTACATGGAAATCTCCAAAGCACTGTGTGATAATGTCAGCTTAGGCAAAGCCTATGAAGCTATGGCAAAGGCTCTGGAAAGGTAGGTTAGCACATCCTTGTCATGCTGTCACTGTGAATTCATTCAACTGTGAAAGACTAAATTGTTAGAGGTCTGTCGCTTTCCATTTGCTGACTGCTTAAATTTTAGCTTTGCCCTTCTTAAGTGACCCTTTCATCAGAAGTTACTTGAAGCACAGCTCAGGAAGAGCAGGGAGAAAGACTGCTTTTCTCCATATCTATAAACGTTGCACTTCAGATTTTTAATGCTTTGTTTTTAGCATGTTCAGCAGCTTTCCTGATGACCTTACTGCTGAAATGATGTGTGCCCAGTTGAACATCTTGGGTCTGGAGTGGCAGACTGTGTCTGTACTGGAAACGGTTTCCCTGCTAATATACTTTAACCCAGCCCACTGAGAAGAATTTGTCTTGGAGAGGTATTCTTCGTGGACAGGTTTCCCTTCTCTACACTGCTGGCAATTCCCTTTGAGCAATCATTTCATCTGTGACCTTTATCTGCTGGTACAGATGTTGCTACACTATAAGCTAACAAAAAAACCCTGGAATGGAACAAAATAGCGTTTTAAAGTAGTTAATTCACATGGCACTTAACTGGATATTTGAACTCAAGAATCTTAAAGTATACATTTTTGCAAGGGTCTCTTCCATTTTTTACACGAGTTACCCATTTTAACTGATAATCGAACTTGTGTTTTTCTTAAGGGAAATTAAATACTTCAGTAAGCATCACATTTTTTTTAAATGGGACATCAGGTCTCCAGTATGGAACGTAAAAAAAAAAAAATATCCCCCCAAAATTACATCAAAAGCATTTATATTAATTCATAGAATGAAGAAACCCTTTTACATTTCCACCTGTCACTGATTCCATTTGATTTATTACTTTCAGCTTCGGCCCACAAACTTGGTGGCACAATCGACAAACCCCTGAGTGGCTGTTTCATCTCTGCTCTATTTGATTTCTCTACTCTGAGCAAATGATTAAGTTTTCATGCATTGGTTCAACCAAAATCTATGTTCACTCAACCACATCCTTTATTGATTACTTCTACTGCAAACAGTAGGCCAAGTGTGATATACATAATTGGACTGTTATCAGGGGAGGTGGGTGTTAACAGTCCTGTTTTCCCAGTTGGAAATTGGAATCACCTTGATGCACAAATATTCTGCTCTGTTTTATTCTCATTCTGTGGTCTGAGGCATCCTGTTTCCTTAGAATATATATATATATATATATTTATTTATTTTAACTTTCTGAGGTCTGGGTGAATAAATTTCATGATTACTCCATGTAATTTCCTTGTCATGTTGCACCTGTGAACTATGTACAGGAAAACAGGATTAATGTTTGTTTAACATTTTAACCCCGTTCCTTTATTTATATAAGCCACCTGCTACTGCTTGTGTTGTTAAGTTTGTCTTTAATCTTTCATTAACAGTCAGAGTTTTGTTTTCAGATGTATTTAATGTTGTGAAAAGTCTAACGTTTTAATGAGATTCCCTGCATTGGATCATTTATCTGTCAAAGTCAAGTAAATATAATGATTTAAGAAGATGTTTTAATTACTTTTTTATGTTTACAGAAATTGATTTATAGAGTGTTTTTAAATAGTATTTCCTTTGTCCAGAATGTTGGCTTGTTCTCAGTATGGCTACAGTTATATACTGCAAAGCTCGCCTCAGATAACATTTGAATAGTGTTTTGTAGAAAACACCTGCAGTATTTTTATATTATGTGAAAACTGAGAGACACGATTCTGTCTTCACTGTTAAAAAAAATAATGAAAGTAAAATCATCTTCATAAAAAGATACCCAGAGAACCATATTGGCTTTTATTGTTAGTCTCCATTATCTTCTGCAGAATACAGTGATACAACTTTATCACTGCTGACTGAATATGTTTCTAAGGTGACCATATTAGAAGCAAACATCTGAAACAATCAATCAGTTGACTAAAATTCCCATTGAATAAGTGCAAATATGGGAACCAACATTTGCATGCCATCATCTACAAAATATGCAGATTTACATGCACAGTGCCAATCTTCTTGCAGTTACTCTCCTCTCTAGAGCCTGACTCTTCAGTTTTAGCTCAGAGGCACTAGTCTAGAACCCCTCGGGATCCAGAACATTTAGTGCTGGCACCATCAGTGCATGGTACCGATGTATGGCACAGTGCATACACCTGCAGCATAGTAACTGGCACCAGCCCCAACCACCTCAGTTTCTTTTTTACCATCTTCAAAGAGCACAGTCTGCTTCATTGGTAGGCAGCACTTTGTGCATTGCTTTGCTTAGATTGTCTGTCTAGTTTGTTGTTGTCTTTCTTTTTCGTTAAGTAGTTTCTGTCTTTTTGTTATCCTTAACTTCTGTTATCTTTTGGCATCATATTGTGTTGTTTTCTAAGAATCTTTATTGAAGGTATATCCCCCATAGAGCCACAATACATTGGATTGGAGCTGTCGGACAGTAGGACTCTGCAGAGAATCTTTCTATAGCTGCGTCTGCCCACCTTATGCTGGGTGAACCCACCCCTCTATAATTTCACCTATATAAAGTGGGCAAGTCCCCACCACCTTCGGTGTTTTTCCCCTCCATCGCATTGATGCAAGTGGTTTGAAATGGTGTTATACACCAAGGCCCAGATATTCAGACTGAGCCAGGCTGTGGTGCAAGCCTGGGCACAGCGCAACTGGGCTGCGCAGGGGCATTGATAGGGTGATATTCAACGGAGCTGCGCCATGGCACAGCATTGTTGACTATTGCACCCTGGCCACCTGCAGTGCACAAGCTGCAGTGGCACTGTGCCAGTGCAAGTGGCCAGAGTGGAGCAGTGGGATACGCTAGCGCAAGTTCCGTTGCGCTAAGCGCAACAATCACGATATTCAAAAGTGCACATGCAAATGGAGCCATAATGCATGCAAGGTGCAAATGGGGCCATTTGCATGTCGTATCATTATTGCATGCATCGCCGATCTGATGACTTGCACCTGGCGCCCTGCCAGGCTGCAGCCATCGGGGACCGACGCCCCTGCACAGTGCGGCAAAGTGCCCCAATGCCTGATCGCGGGCATGTGTACATGTTATAACACGTCCAATATCCCTGGTGGTCCAGTGAACCGCTCGCAGCCCGATTGTGGGCATGTGTTGTAATAATATTAGTCCTACATCCCTGGTGGTCCAGTGGACCGCTCACAGCCTGATCGCGGGCATATGTTGTAATAGAAAAGTCCTATATCCCTGGTGGTCCAGTGGACCGCTCGCAGCGCGCTCGCGGGCGTCAGTAAAAAATAATGCCACATCAAGCCAACCCTGGTGGTCTAGTGGTACCCTCCCTACCTGCCCACTGGGCCCCACCGCCCGCCTCCCCGGTCAGTGGTGGGCGGCAGCTCCCACCCGCTTGCGCCCGGCCTGTGACACCGTGGTAGGGCTGTATGCCCGTTGGTCCATGGCGTGAGCCAATGGGCGTTACCATCGCCTACTACACAGTCTAGACAGATCTGGGACTATTGACTTTCTATCACGCCCGCAATCAGGTATGGGGGGGCGCCACCACAAAGGTGCAGCCGGAGCTCGGGTGGCCACCCACAGGTGGCAGCTGCTGTGTTGTGCCCTGCAATACGGCAGCTCACCTGTGGTTGGCCAGCCATTGCTCCTTTTTTCTTTTGGCTCACCAGTGTGCAGCGCAGGTAGCGGTTGCCCATGCATGAGCTCAGCACATCCCGGGCTGAATATCGGGATGTGTGGAGTATGCGGGGGCCTGTCCTCCTACCTGTGCCGCATACATTACTGATGCACTCCGGCGCATCGGGATTTGTGCCAGGCACAATCCCCCTTTGAATATTGTACCGTGGTGCATCAATAGGTTGCGCATGGCACAACTGTGTTGCGCCGTGTGCAACCCTTCTGAATATCCGGTCCCCAAGGTGTATATATAAAGAATAAAAAAAAAAAACAAGTTTGCATTGTTGCCTATTTAAAAAAATTTTTTTATAATTACTGGTTAAAGGAACTGTAGTTGTAGCAGAGCCAATCAAAAACTAAGGTACATTTTGGCTGCAGCTGTTGTGTCTTGCACTTGTTGCTGTATGTGAGAATGAGGCAGTTCTCCGTTGCACACGCTCACGTGTAACACAGTGTGTGTAACAGAGAATGTTTGATGCTGGTTTTGGGTAATAGTCAACCCTAACCAATAATTATGGTAGATTTATGCCTTTAGAATTGTGCATAATTCAAGCATAGAAAAATATTGCATCAGTAAAAATAAGGATTAGACAGTAAGAGAAACCAAAATTGCTGACCATGTCACAGAATGGTGTCCCCTTCCCACAGCATATGTGTCTGTACATCCATAATGCTTCCATCTGTAATGTGCTGTCATTACTAAAATAGCATCCATTCTCAAGTAACACCTAATTAAATGTTCTTGAACCTCAAGAAAGGGAAGGAGGGATTTAAACATTTTATAAATTTCACGTTTTTATTGATCGGAAAGACCAAGAGGTGTGTTATCCAAGTTTGCTTTTTGTAATTACTAAAAGGCAGTTTTGTGGGTGTTTAATTTAAAATGTGAAATATTACATTTTTTGTTAAATCCTTTACGTCTGCATTCAGATTAGCTTACCCTTCCTTAAATCTTTTTGTCTCGGTATAGAAGGTCCTCCCAATTACATCATTATTCTCTCCTGGTGTTTTTGCAAGTGAAGAGTAGGGACTACCAGGGGGAGCGCAAAATGATTACAACCCAATTATGGGCATAAGATGAATGAAAGTAAAGTTGTAAACTACACCATTTCTAATAAAATGATGTGTAGCATTACCAAAATTCAGAAAAAGTAATAAAAAAGTTTATTTTATTTTTTAAAAACGTAATGTAATTTATACTGTTGACACACATAAACAGTACTAACAGAGTTAATTCTTAAAGGCTGGATGCCAAGCTTTCATTTAAAAAAAAAAAAATAAATTCTAGCCACAAACGCTTCCAAAGTTTGCTCTTTCAAAAGGTATTTAAATGAAAGCTTGGAGTCAGCTAAGTTGATAAATCGGTAAGATATTGCTTCAACTACCATGTATTGATATATAAGAACATAAAATGGTTTACCAAATGTTTAATGTCCGGATATCTTTGACAACATATCGACATGATTAGACATGTAGTGGAGGAGAAGGACCTGGGAGTGATGATCACTAGTGACCTGAAGGACTCCATGCAGTGCAAGAAAGCAGCAGCAAAGGCAAACAAGATGCTGGGATACATATCTAGGGGGATCATTAGTAGGAGAGAGGAGGTTATACTGCCCTTGTGCAGGTCACTGGTGAGGCCGCATCTAGAGTATGGAGTTCAGTACTGGTGCCCACACCTCAATAATGACATTAACCTGCTGGAGAAGGTCCAGAGGAGGGCTACAAAGATGATAGCCAGTCGGAAGGGTAAGGCGTATAAGGAGAGGTTGAGGGCACTGAACATGTACTCCCTGGAAGACAGGAGAGAGAGAGAGGGGGGACATGATTGGGACTTTTAAGTACTTGAAAGGGATAAATAAGGTTGATAAGGAGAGTCTCTTTAAACTGAGTGGCAACCATAACACAAGGGGGCGCATAGTCTTAAGCTAGAGGGTGAGAGGTTTTGGAGGGAGGTGAGGAAGCACTTCTTCACAGAGAGGGTGGTGGACTCTTGGAATGCTCTGCAGGAAGAGGTCATCTCATTGAAGACAGTGAGCAGCTTTAGGCGAGGCTGAGATAGGCATCGGGGGACGCTAAGGATCATGGGTAGGGAGGATGGAAGGAGTGGGGAGGGAGGGCAGGGACCATAGTGCAAGCTGTGGACCCTGCAGTATGAGCAGACTTAATGGACTAAATTGGTTTTCTTCTGCTGTCTTCTTCATATTCATGTTGATCAGACTGCAAGCTTTCTTTTTTTTTTTTTTTAAATCTTACATTTGTATGCCTAACAGTTCAAATGTTACAGCTTTCAAAATATAATTTCAAGCATTATAAAGTATAAAAGTTTTTTTGGGAAATGGTCAGAAGTTTACTAGTGGGTATTCTTTCTAACAAAAACACATTCTTTTCTCTTTTAAACTACAGTACGTTTAAGCTAAATTGCTGTAGAGGGATCTGAGAGGAAGGGGAGCTGGAGTCATTGTGTTCCTGCTGGATGACAAGATCACTTGCTTCTTCCTTGCTGCTCAGTACCAGCTGCAGTGTGTGCACAATTTTGTTCCAGCTTCTGTGGTTTTATACTTGGGCAGTTCCATGGGGCATGCTTTTGTGCCTCAGGAAGAATTCCTGTCTGACTCCTCTTATTACCTAACTCCATATCCTCACGTCTCCACCATCTAGTGTTCCAGAGCTTTCCTTCTGGTGAATGATTCAGAAGCCTACCTTACAGCCCCAGCTGTATTTGAAGAATTTGATTTTTTTCAGCCAATTTTAATACTTTAGCGGTTGTCTTCTCTACCACTAACATTGTCCTCATTTGTGTCCCCACATTTGGCTGGCAACGGGATGGAACAAGCATAGAAACAATATCAAGTGATGTGTGGCCTGTAGATTCAAGATGTTCATCATCAAGGGACATGACCTGTGTGCCTCTTGTATGCATAGTCATGGACCACAACATGAGAACCTGTGTTTTGCGCCAGTAAATGCATCTGTTATGTTTCTTGAATCATCTTGAGAGGGCTAAGAAAGGTAAGCTGGTTACTCTTGCTCATGGGCCACTGAGCTGGTAGGATTGGATGCCCAGATGACCATGTGGTTGGATGCAGGATTTCCATGGAAGATGATGTATTAATACTGAAGCAATGGTTTGGGGAGTTCTATATTGGTGCGTCCAAGGACCTCTTTGATCAATGCATCAACACAGAGTCACTATCAGCTACAACTTTATCTGAATCATTGACTGCTTGGATGGGTTCATCATACAGGGCTTGATCTTGAGAATTGTCTAGAATTCCTCAATGTTGATCAGTGTTTTTGAAGATGCGCTGGGTGTTTTCCCACTCTTGAGATTGTGATGTCTCTTAAGCACATCAACCTAACTGGAATCAAGCAGTATCTTTATCTCTGAACCATCCACTCAGACAGGATATGTTCCACTCCACATTGTTCTGCTCTGGTTGTCTTGGGATCAGTGACTGTCAGTGATTGCACCCAGGTATCAGACTCAGATTTGCTCTTAGGTCAAAAGTTACAGTCCAACATGTTGTTGAATGACTCCGTCATTGATCCTATGCTAACATACACCAGGCTATTGATGGATATTATAGTGCTGGTCCCTCGAGGCTTAAACCTCAGCCCTGTTTGAGGTTTCATTCTCGATTAAGGTCATGATATTGTTAAAGACCCTGAAAGCACAAAAATAAGAGATCAAGGTGTTATTCACCCCCTTCCTTATCTTCATTGTTGACGTTGACGCAAGAAATGTCTACATTCTCCTGGGACTCTCCTTGTTTGGGTCTGGTGGCTTATCCTTTGGTGGCAGCCACAGATGATTCCTCAGTTGGTGTGCACAGCTTGACCACCTTTTGGACCAACACCGATGTGGTGGCCCCTGGTTTCAGCACTTCACACTTTTTGAGCCGCCACAGAAGATCCCTCCAATCAGTGTGGTGTTTAATTGACATGGGCCCCCACTCCAGACCCAGGAAGCTCTGGAGGGCTGCCCTGGGTTGCCAGGCTAGGTGCCTTCAACTCGAAGACCTGATTCTATACTCCTTCCTTTACAAATTGTTAAACCCCCCAACCCTAGTTCTGTCAGGACTGTAGATGTGTGTGATATCTATGCCAAACCCTTATCATGCATTTGTTCTTAGTAGGTAATGACATCTCAGAGACACAGTTACAGCATAAGCATTTTATTAACAGCTATGCCAAAATACAGGAGAAGTATACATATCACCCTGGGAGCGAGGGCAGCCCTCGCATTTGCAGTCTAGGCTGTACTTAACTGAGACCCCAAAATTATCCTGTGTTTATACAGTGTTTTATGACTAGGGCTATTGTTTTAGTGTCTCTTACCTACATATAAAATAAGCACAATCTTAGTGTAGAACATCACCAGCTTCTGCTCATAACCTTGAAAAGCCTCGACCATTGGCACATGCACATCTTCTGACAGTACTTTTCCACATTCAGCATGGTGAGTAAAATTCCATTTGTAAATCTCACTGAAACTAGCATCATAGCAACATGTATATAAGTGGTCACTCAGTAGTGTTGCTCAGGTAGTATCCTAGAAAATAGGATACCAACAGATGTCTCCCATTTGTCCAGATAGTTGCTGTGATGGAATAGCAGTTCTATTTGACCACAGATCCAACCCTCTAGGACCCAGTGCATGGATCCAACAAACATTGTAGATCCTGCAGATCCTAGCAAGAGATCCACAGATCTGACCAAAAGATCCAGCTCAGATCCTAACTATCTGACCTAGGATCCCTGGATCCGACCTAGGATCCATTGCTATCTATCTTTAGTAAGATTTCTGGTAGGATACCAGCACTATCTGATGGAGGATGGTAGGATCCACAAGAGCACTATCTGAGCATCACTATCACTCAGCAATTCTATAAGGCACTTAGCACTGGTAAACTAATAACTCTAACAATGGATTTCACTAAAACCTAACCTATAGCAGCAAAATACATTTCTGTCATCAGTAATATACATACAGGGAATGCATGTATGACAGAGTGTGCATACGACAGATCACAGCTGTGTGCTAACAGGACACTTGGTCAGTTGACTTCACCGATTCATGGGAGGATCTGTCTGGTGACGCTGTGAATGGACATCTTTGCAGTAGGGGAGTGGACGATCTAAGGCAGAATAGATTGTCTCTCCTTCAGGACCTATAACCTTTTTATACTAAGGTTCATATTAAGGTGTTTAGGAGCTAAGGAGGCTAAGGGCCCTTCAGATGATCCTGTCCACTTTACCCATAATACTGAATAGTGTTACCATTCATTACTGTATGTGTTTATCCAATCTTTGTTTAAAAACTTGTTTATTATTACTTAGTATTATTTCCAGGGGCAACCTACTGTATTCCAGGGGGTGACCACCCTTGGTGTGTAGAATGCCTTCCTTCTATTTCTGTTAAAGCTCTGTGGTTGCAATTTCAAGGGATGTCCCCTGGTGTTAACCAAATCATTTCTAAATTCCAAATTCAGTTCATTCAGTAAGTATCTATCCTGCATATTATAGCACATTAAGAGATCCCCTCTTATTCTTCTTGTCTCCAGTGACATTAGGTTCAACTCTTGAAGCCTCTCCCCATAAGGCCTGTGTCTCAAGTCATAAATCATCTTCATGGCCCTCCTCTGCACCCCCTCCACCGCACCCACTCCTCCCCTTGAAATTGGTCCCCACAACTGGCTTCCATAGCCCATTAGCAGCCTCATGTATACCCTATACAGTGGCATAACGACCTCCCTACTCCTACTTTTGACATTCTTTTTTAGTAACCATAGTAATTTATTAGCGTGCCTACTTGATTTACATATTGCACTTTCAGTGTCAGCTTATTATACATTATTATACCTAAATCCCTTTCTTCTTCTGAGTGTCATAACAATGTACCATTTAGGGGTATAATCTGCCATTTTGTTGTTTACCCAGATGTTTTTCTGCCCTAATGGTCCATGTGTCTAAATTTCTGTTCACTGGATAAGGTCCAGTTGGAGAGCTCTTATCCTTTTCTGGACATTCTGTCCAAGGACAGTTCTTCCTTTCATGGGTTCTATGTGATAAAGGTGAGTCTGAAAGACCTATCACATAGAGTGAACAAACCTGAGCCCATGCTCAAAAGGGTGATGGATATTGTACAGACCGTCGCAAATAGCGACGGTCGCTACAATACTTAACAAAAACACAAAGAAATCATTTTTTATGCGGGGGGCTGCGCCCCTTGTGGGAGGCAAGCCCCCCCACACCCCTCTAACTTAAATAATCAACTCCAAGGGTGGTGCGGACTACGGGGCAAGTTATTGGATCGTGGAAAAAAAGAAGATTTTCTGCCTATAGCTGGACCCGAACCCGGGTCTGCTTGCATTGCAAGCGGTGGTGTATACCACTATAGTATGCAAGCAGCTCAGTAGGAATCAGCCACAATGGATGCTGTATCCTGCAATAGTGAGTACAGCTCCTTGCTATACTCACTATACATAATATAGCGATGTATTGCGCCACTCGCTCTCTTGTAGAGCGCTATTATTGAGTCACTCAAAAGTGCAGCGCTCAATAATCAGCGCTCTACATGGATACTACCATTTCATGCCCTGCCTATTATTGTAGCCATAAAAAAGGAAATAAACAAGAACCAGGTAATTACTGACCAATCAGCATCACCTCAGTGACAGGCATGGTATTAGAATCCAGTATTAAAAAAGAAATACGTAAAGAACTGGAAAGAATTTGTTTGAATGATAATGTGCAGCATGATTTTATTAGGGGGAGGTCATGCATTACAAACATGCTGCGTATTTATAAATCTACTGTATAAGTATATAAGTAAAGCCCTCAATAACGGTAACTCAAAAGTGATCATACTCCTTGACTTCAGCAAGGAATTTGATGTGGTACCACATAATCTTAAGAATTTTTAAAAAAAGCAGGTAGATCAACTGTATCAATTTTTGTAACACAGTGGATTTCCATGTGGCTTACAGATTGTTCCCAAAAAGTCAGAATGAATGGATATTGCTCCAAAGATGGTTGCGTGACCAGTGGAGTCCTTCAGGGATCTATATTGGGTCCTACTCTTTTCAGCTTTTGTATCTGTGACCTGGACAAAGACATCACAAGCTTATGCTGCAGATCTGCAGATGATTCGAAAGTAGGATGAATAGTAAATTCCCCCTAGAATCAATCTGTGCTTCAGAAAGAGTCAGATGATCCATTAGAATGGGCTAAAACTTGGGGTATGAGTTTCAACCTGAACGATTGCAAGATAATGCATTTTGGTAGCAAAATTAAAACATTTTATTATAGCATAAACTGGACAGAACTGGCAAAATTCTGACACAGAAAAGGATCTGAGAGTCTTAGGCACTTTGGACCATAAACATAAAGAACAACGTGATGCTATCTTTAATGAAGTAAATTACTTAAACTTTTAAAATAATAAAATGACAGGAGTCCTGTTGTACCAGAGCTATACATTGGGTGATCTTTCTGCTCAGGTGGAGAAACAAATCTGACAACTGCCAGGGTGGAAGATGGCTGCAGAGTTTTTCAAACACCTATTCTAAATTCTAAGTTACAGTCTTAGAATTGGGTCTGCCTCTGGGGCATCTCTCTCTATGGAGATTGATGCATAGAGTGAAACCATACGTGAGGGATTCCTGGGGTTAGAAATAAACACTAAACTCATAAATCAAAGGAAGTCTTATTACTGCTTTATAGAACGTGCTTCAGACCTCGGACTGCCTATGGTACTCAGTACTGGGGAGGAATGATTATTAGCGAAAGAACTAGAATAATAAAGGGTGTGGAAAATAAGACATACGATGAAAGATTAAATTACCTGGAGATATTTGGCCTCCAAAGACCTAGAATGCGTAAGGTTCTAATATTTTTTTCATGCCACTTAAGGACGACAACATATTGCACCATTTGGGAACTGAGCTTAGATTCTTTTAATACCAGAAGTCACAACTATCACATAAAGGCAAGAAAAAAGTAAATACATAAACAAACAAATAGAACAAATAAGAGGAAATGTACTATACTCAAAGAATAATCAGAATATGTAATTCCTTACCTGTTGACATAATAGCAAGATGGTTGCTTCTTTTAAAAATAGGTTAGACATATACATGAATAATAACAGGTTAACAGAGTACTATATAAAGAATAATGGATGGGGAAGGGTTTGATATGAGAATTTAATGCACACCCGAGTTATGGGATGCTACATAAACCTTGAGGGCGAAGCCCGAGGGGTTTATCAAAGCATCCCACAATGAGGGTGTGCATTAAATTCTCGTATGAAACACCCTCCCCATCTTTTATTTTTTATAATAACAGACCAGCAATTTTTCTCCAGCAGTTTGTGAGACTGTTTGGCCCTGCCCACATATAGAATGTTGGCCAATGAGGCAGCAGCATAGTTTGACTGGCATGGCTCATGAATGTCATAACAACCAGCCGGTTGTTATGGAAAATATCAACCTGGTCAGTACATTGAGAGAAATTGCTGACCAGTTATTATAGATAAATAAAGGGACAGCTACATACGGACTTTATCATATTTTACTGTTTCTAAAATCCTAGTATGAATCCTAGAAGCAATATAAGGAACTTGACTTCACAGGTTTGGGACAGGCCTGTGTAGTCTGGTTCCACATCTTGCTGTACAAATGAACGTTTTCTGTATCACTCCACAGGGTTTTAAATAATTGATTAACAGTTTTTTCCTTGGGACAATACTAATTGTACAGAAAGTATTTATACAGGTTTTCTAGTAGTGTTATGTTTGTTAAACACAGTGAGGCAAGTGCTATGCATTTTCACACTGTTTTAGCACTTTTACGAGCAAAACACTAATCAATTTTTAGAGTTAAATAAAACCCTGCTCCACGTTGTCAGTTAATGTATTATTTATTTATTGAAGTGTTTCACCAGGAAGGCACACTGAGTGACAAGTCGCTCGTCTCCTGCTGCGACCTGGGGGGGAAGGGGTACAACAGGAATGAGACAGTAAACATTCAAGTTACAAGACCAAAATTAACATACAATTGTAAGGCAGGTGTTACAGTGTTACAACAGTGTTGCGCATAATAAGTAGAAAGAGTGGACACTAATAAGTAAGGATGTAAGTTTGTCATGGCAGTCATACACGTCATTGATTCCATGACGTTTGATCTTTATTCAGGACTTCCATGACTTTCACTAGTGTCATCAGAATGAAGCAATGGTGACAATTCCACAACATTTACTACTGTTTACTAATGATTTCATGAACAAACAATGAGTCATTAAAACCTCATCCATGACAAACTTACATCCCTACTAATAAGTGCCGGGTTAATAAACAAACAAGTGCTTATGTGAAAGAAAAGGGGCGAAAGAAAGAGAGGGGGAAGAGTTGTGTCCCTGGAGACCCCTTCAGGGTGCAAGGAATCCTGTAAGGGGACTGGGAGCACCAGAGAGAAGGGGATAAGGCAGTGTCCCAGAGAGACTCCTTCAGACTGTGGGGAACCCTGCAAGGGGGCTGTGGGGCTAGATAGAAATGGGGATAAAGCTCTGGGGATTTAAAGAGGGAGGAAAGAGAAGGAGGAGGTGTGACTTAATGCTAGGAGGGAGAATAGGACCTAACCCAAGAGAGGACCCTTCAGGATGCGGGGTACCCTGCAAGGGGGTTGGGGAAGGTCAGTAGATTGGGATTGAGAGTGATAGGAGAGGGACGGAGTGAGTATATATGGGTAACGTACTCTCCAATATGATACTGGAGTGCTCTACTTCCAGTTTCTGGTAGTGTTTTGAGGCATTCTACTTGTTTTGACCAGAAACTTCATTTCTTCATATCATCTGACTTGTCTTTTAGTGTGACAGTTCGCACCTTTCTTCTCAGTGCTTGTGAACTTGCTGGCTTGCTGCCAGCTTCCTGGGCAAATGTTTAATGCACTTTCTGTGCTGAAGCTCATTTCTGAGCATGGGGGAGCACAAACACATGCATATGAACCATGCAAGTGTCTCCCGCATGCATCTGGCACTAGAGTTGCCAACTCTACTGAGCACATTGATAGAGCACTTGTTCAGGATGTGGCTGGGTGGCAAATCAAGTGTTCTTGAGTGTGTTTGTTTTAGGATCAAGTGACAAAGAATGAGTGCATTGTGAGAGTGCTCATTCAAGTCCTTGCTGCACAGCAACTCAAGAGCTGTCCAGTGTATTTGCTTAGGAAAAGAAATCGAGTTATGGCAAGATGGTAGGCAGTTTGGGATTTTGGTTACTTTTGAGCAACATATCAGTATTGCTGTAAGCACCCTCATAAGGGACAGTGTAAGAGCATGTAAAGGCACAGTGCACAGTATTGCAAACATATTATTTCTTCATTGTCTGGGCATGTGTGATTTTTTATTTTCTTGAAACTTGGCTTCCCAGCCAAATGCCCTTTGGGGTAACCCTTGCCTCAGTGTTTGTGCACAGAGGTTCTTTGTCTCATATTATTTCTTGACACTTGGCATTGAGTACTGTGGCTTATCGCAACCTATAATTTTGAAACTGTGTAAGATCTGTCACAGGACTGTGAGACCCTTACCTATGGAATCATACTGCCATTACTGTGTACCACAGTCTGACATGTCTGTCTTTGTCACCCCCCCCAAGCTGAACCACTGGACTTGGTGTGCTGTACCTGTGGTACTCTGACAGTGGCAAAGCTGAATTACACAACTCCATATTGCTTCTCTTAAGTGAGATGCTACATGCTGATGACCCACTGGTATTATAACCAAACCCGAAACAGGCATTTCTGGTTGGGGGACGTACAGGCACATCCAGGTGAGCCAGAGTATGGTGATCCTGCTCACCTAGATTGCAAGGTGACCCACAACCCTGACAACATAGATCAGGAAGAGGATGTTAGGGGTCTGGAGAGAAGCCTTCTGCAACAGAGCCAGATCCTTCAGATCAGGAAGAGTGTACCTCCAAGGTGTAGGGGGAGTGGACAGAATCTGAAAACAGGATTCCATTCCCACCCCTGTGTGTTTAAGAGTTTGTCTCCTATCTTATCACTAAGTAATATAGGAAATTACAGTTAAAGGCCCATGACATAGAGATTTTCAATGTGAATCCCATTGTCATGATTTTGTCTTCTGCTTGAAGTGTTTTTCAAATTTCCATCACTGTGATGACGTTATAAATCAGGAATGGGCTGGTGGACAAATGGAAGCAGCTGCCCAGGGGTTGATGTTATCCCTTTCAGGAGGACATTTTTAAGAAGCAAGATCCCTCCAGTGACAAATAAGACCATCTACAGTGCTGTAAAACACACTACCATATCTCTTGAAGGTTCAATGACTCTGTCAGACACTCATGACAAAAGAGCGGATGTGGTGCAGATAAGCCTTTGGTTAGAATGGAATCAGTCTGTTAACAATGTACGCCTTCTTTATTGTTTCCAGGGTCTTATGTTCCTAGTCACTGCCTTGGGCAGGTAATTATAACAGGATTCAGAAGGGGCAAATTTTTTGCTGCTCATTTCGATGGCCTCTTCCTTTCTGGACGATGTTCTGTAGACAATTTATGTGCATCTTCTTAATCAGCTTATGCCATTGTAACGGCCATGCGAAGGGGGTGTAGCTGTGACACTAGGTGGCAGATCATACATCTAAGATAAAGTGGTGGCGGATGCAGTGCAAACTATGGTTGGAGTCACTGATTTAACCAAAATAAAGCAGATATTAAAATATCTGATTGACGACTTCCTGAACATAAGAAAGTCGGGGTGATATCAGTGACTGAGATCCCAGCTGGTTATTTCTACTCACAAGCTGCTGCAAGTATTGGATCTGTTGACAACAGCCATAGAATTGGGTTGTGGGAATTTACGAGTCCTTTACAAAACAGGGTGTTGTCAGTGTGGTTCCCAGCCTTGGAGGACTACCAGGCTCCAATCCTCTTGGCCAGGCCAGTGTTGAAATCACTTACCTGGTGGGAGAACCACAAGAATCTATTCAAGGGAACTCTCCTCAAAGCTCCTCCAGAGCAGATTTTGACCACCCATGCTAGTCTTTTGGGCTGGGGGGGGTTCTAGAGCAGATTCTGGTACAGGGATTTTGGAGCCATCAGGAAAAGTGTCTCCAGATCACTATTTTGGAATTGAGAGTAGTGAATCTAGCCCTGATACATTTTCAGGATCAGGTTTTGTTTTGGGTGATGAAGGTGAGATTGGAAAACACTATCACTGTGGCATACATAAACAGCCAAGGAGGCACAAGAAGCACAAGCATGCTCATGGAAGCAAGCAGGTTTGTCAGTATGCAGAGGACAATCTACTGTCCCTGACAGCCATTCACCTAGCAAGGCAACTGAATGTTCAAGCCAACTGGCTAAGTCAAGAGAGAGTACTGCACCTAGGGAAGTGGGCCTTGAATCCACTGATGTTCAGCCTGCTGAACAGAAGGTTTGGTTAGTCTCAGATCAAACTTCTTTGTGTCAATGGAGAATACTCAGGTGCTCAGGATCTTCAGCTGATTTTAATACCCATGGGTGGAGGAGATGGAGCCCACTCCCAGGTGTGACAGAGTCTATATTTTACCACCACTTCCACTGTCGGCCAGGATTTTGCAAAAGATTCAGCTGTCAAAAGGAAGCTTCTTTTGATAGCCCTGGAGTGACCAAGAAAGCTGTGGTTTTTAGATATGGTAAATCTGGCAGTACAGGTGGTGTTTTGGCTCCTGTTTTTTGAGGATCTGATACCAATCCTGGGTATGCATCTCCCACGGCAAAACACCTACAGTGACATACATTGCTAATGACAACAGCAACATGTCTCTGTAGGAGTTTCGCCCGGGTCCGGGCAACACTTTTCCCCCATCCTGCACACCTTCCCCGAACCAACTCCGACTTTGAGTTGGTATCCTTTTTTTTTTTTTTTCAGTTCATTCGTTTATCCTCCTGGTCCTTGACGGCAGTACCTCTTGCCAGATCCCCCAGACCCGTTCCCCGCACACAGCTCTTCCTCCAGCTGCCCCACGGCTTTGCCCCCATGACAGGGATCCCTCACCCTCCTCTCTCATGGATTCGGTGCTGGAGGGTGTTGTTGCTAACGGGCTAAAGAAGGGATCAACACTACTATGGGGCAACATCAGGACCATATTTCTCCAGTGTTCTTTTTTCCACCTAAGGCAAGGACATGCAGTGACGTCACAAGGAGCGAATGTGCATGCTCCCGTACGCATTCTTCTGAGTGTCTGCCTTGCCTTCCCCTGCTGTAGCCTCGATGGTTCGCCAGTGTGGTGTGAGGTAAGGTGTCCAGCACCTCAGCCCTCAATGCCACTGGGATGGCCCGGAGTTGGTATCCTTAGGTATGGGGTGTAAGGGGGCAGAGCCCCTCCTGTGGGGGGGGTTCTGAGGCGAAGCCCCCCAAAGAAAACACAGACACTGCTGTGCACGGCTCCCTGCCGACTGCAAATTGCAGTAGACAGGGAGCCTGGCGCTGTGATGCTGGTCGACGAGTTTGTTGTTGGCTTGGCACTGTAGAGCCCTGACCCTGCATCCAGATCTTGAGATGCTGCAGTTGAAAGCTTAGTTCCTAAGAGGAGGAGACTCCTGAAGCAGGGATTAGATGAACAAGTAGTAGATGTCCTCATAGAAGCAGAACTGGAACCCTTACAAGCCAGGGATATACTGTCCTGCGCCAGTCATTTCATCTTGGGCAGTCACAACTGGTATGGGACATTTTACTGCTTCTGGGATTAATGGCATCTACAATTTATGTTGTCCAGTGGGCCTGCTAGCACATGTGACCATTCTATGCGAACTGTGCCACCAGTTGGTCCCAGATCTAATCCCCAATGGTGCAACAGATTCAGATGGTTCTGCCCATAATAGACACACTGCATCAGTAGCTATCACCTCTAGAACCTTTGAGAAGGAATTCCCTTGTTAAGGCAGGTCAGCTCTGCTCTTTACTGCAGATGTCACCCCATAGGCTGGGGAGCTTATCTCTAGGACAGCCAGATTCATTGTTTTTGATCCCTGTAGCAGCCTTACCTGAGCATCAACCTGTTGTAGATGAGTACATCCATCCTGCACTGGTCAGGTGTGCACCTCAGGTAAGGGGTCAGGTTGTTCAGGTCAACATAAGCAACATTGTCATTATATTTTACCTGAAAAACAGGGGTCTCCACTCCCTTAGGTTAACAAGAATCGCTGAGAACCTGAAATCTCATTGCATGTGCACCTCCTAGCAGTCCATGTGGTTGGCAAGGACAGCCAGCTTGCAGACACCTTCGGACATGTGGGGGAGGTGTATCATGAGCGGCCTCTACATCAGCTGGTAGTTTTGATGGTATTGTTTTGTCTCCTGGTAAAAGAGGAAGCTGAGGCTGTTTTGTGTTCATCCTCTACTTCAGCTTACCCTATTGAGGGGTGACTTCTCTCATCTTTGGATGGCTGGGCTGCTGTTTGTGTTTCCTCCATTACTCATGATTCACAAAGTACTGCTCAAGGTATGGTGGGACTGAGCTATCCTAATCCCGATAACCTTGAACTGGCACCCAGCTGTGGTATCAGAATCTTCTCAATCATGTACATTTTGGGAATGATGGACTCAAATTCTGGGAGGGGCACCCAGCTTAAATTTCAGCTAGAACACAAATTTTTTGAAGGATAATTGATGTGAATTTTAAGAGGAAAATGGATGCAAGAAAGGTATAACTTCAGGATAGGCGGCTGACACAAATTTTTCAACAGGAATTTAATTAAAAAGGTATGTTGGATACAAATTAATAGATGGGAGAAAATTTGAGGACAGGAGTGATGTACAGATTTTGGAATCAGTAGCAGACACAAATTTCAGAAGAGTGGCAAATTTTGGGAATGCTGAGGGGTATGAAATTTGAAAGGGGCAAAATGCACACATTTCAGAAGGGTTATATTTGCAGATGCCCTGTGTTTAAACAAAGATTTACAACCGAAATTGGGGGTATTCTGTAGGCACCTATAGATACAGTATATAAGTAAGTCAGGGCTGGTAATATAAAGAGTGCCTCACAAGTTGCAAAATCATAGGTCTAACACAGGTCTTACAGGGAACCAGTAAGTTAAATGGAAACTGTTGATACTAGGCCGTTGCTGTTCTGAATAGTTGTACTAGTGTATGTTCTCTAGTGTGTCTAAGGAACCAGGGAAAGTTCACTAGTAAGACTGGGAACTGTAGTGTTTAGACTACAACAAGCATAACAATACAATGATACAATGGAGAGTGTGAATGTAGTTGACGTATTGGGCCTATTAGTTCAAGAAGGCTCTATTAAACAGTGTCTGAACTGTCTGATGTATATTCCAATAGACCCCTCGGTTACATATACTGAAACATGTAATAAATGTCAGCTTTACATTGCCCTATAAGCAGAAAATACCAAATTAAGTGATAAGCTAATACAAGCAAAAAATATTGCCAATATCCAAAGATTTGTACAATCAGTGAATACTGAGCAATCTCATCTAAATACGAACATATGAAGAATCCAGAAGAAGAAGACCATTTGGTCTATCAAGTCTGCTCATGTTGCAGGGTCCACAGCTTGAGCTAATGTCTCTGCCCTCCCTCCCCACTCCTCCCATCCTCCCTACCCATGATCCTTACCTTCCCCCATGCATATCCCAGCCTCTCTTAAAGCTGCCCACTGTCTTCAATGAGATGACCTCTTCCGGCAGCACATTCCAGGTGTCCACCACCCTCTCTGTGAAGAAGTGCTTCCTGAACTCCCTCCTAAACCTCCCACCCTCCTGCTTAAGGCTGTGCCTTCTCATGTTATGGTTGCCACTCAGCTTAAAGAGGTTCTCCTTATCAACCTTATTTATCCCTTTCAAGTACTTGCAGGTCCCAATCATGTCCCTTTTCTCTCTCCTGTCTTCCAGGGAGTACATGTTCAGTGCCCGCAACCTCTCCTTGTATTCCTTATCCACTATCATCTTTGTAGCCCTCCTCTGGACCTTCTCCAGCAGGTTAAAATAATTTTTGAGGTGTGGGCAACAGTACTGAACTCCATATCTAGATGCAGCCTTATCAGTGACCTGTACAAGGGCAGTATAATCTCCTGTCTCCTACTACTGATCCCCCTAGATATGCATCCCAGCATCTTGTTTGCCTTTGCTGCTGCTTTCTTGCACTGTGTGGAGTGCTTCAGGTCGCTAATGATCATTACACCCAGGTCCTTCTCCTCCTCTGATTCAGATACTCGGACTCCACCCAGGTAGTACTCTGTCCTGGGATTCTTGGCTCCAATATGCATAACTTTGCATTTCTTGGCATTGAAGCCAAGCTGCCAGATCCTGGACCACCTCCCAAATAAGATGGATTTAACTAAAAGAAAGAGAACTGAAGACAGTAATGATAAGGGTACAGACTCCACTGAATCCGAAAGACCACACACAAAAAAAAAAGCAGGGATGAGGGTTCAATACAAGATGCAGCCTGGATTAAGAACACATATAGGAAAAAACAAAAACCTACACCAGCCCCAGCACATAATTCACCTCAAAAATCCTCTGTTGCTCCAACACAGATTCCCATTTACAATGGATACTCAGCACTGGAAGATTATGAAGGCATAAATGAAAACTTGGGTGAACCAGCTCCTCCTGCTAAGCCTGTACTCCCTGAGAGACTGATCATAGGTGATTCCATCATTAGATTCATGGATTCCCACATTGGTAAAACTGCCAAAGAAACTACAACAGTATCGTGTCTTCCTGGAGTGAAAATTAAAAATGTAGCAGATGCTCTGGATATTATAAAACTAGTTGAAAAATCTGTGGTCATTCTGCATGCTAGTATTAATGATATGGGTAGAGCACATGAAAAGGACATTTACATACAGCTCGACCTGGGTCACAAATATAAAAATAAAGGGCACAAAATAACCATCTCAGGAATTCTTCCGACATTTAGGTCACACTATCAAAAAATCAGTCTAGTCAAAGAATAAATACAGGGTTGCAGAACTAGTGTAAAATTAGTGATATAACTTCCATTGATAACCGGGACTTTTTTACAACAAAAAATAATTGTTTTCACATGATGGTCTGCATCTAAATAAAAATGGGGCAAGACTTTTATCAGAAAATCTGGAGGAAACTCTAAACATATCATGTTTCATTTGACTAACTGGGGGAAAGGTGAACAATAAAATTCCTACAAAAATAAGTAACAGTACTAATACTAAAATTCCCAAACCAAATCAAAAGTTGTGTAATAATATCTCCTTTCTCTCATTTAATGCTAGTAGCTTGTGCAGTAAAATTGATGAATTGTGTGCACTTATAGCCACTAATCCTTGTGACATTATTGCAATTTGTGAAACGTGGTGGTCTGATAAGATTGAGGCATGGGGAGCAAAACTGGAGGGATACACTTTATACGGTTGAAAGAGAGAAAGTAAACGAGGAGGAGGTGTTCCACTATACATGAAAAAATAATGTGGAATCAGTAGATATTTCACATAAAGTAAAAATGTCAAACACAGAAATTGAATCCATTTGGGTAAAAATATGTGGGGGGCATTCTGAGGCGATAGTTGTAGGTTCCATTTATCACCCTCCATCTGCAACTATAGAGGTTACAGAATAGCTTATGACAGAAATAGAGGTAGCAAGTGAAATAGCACAATTAGTAGTTTTAGGAGACATTAACTTACCCAACATTGATTGGGCAAAAAATTAAGCCACTGGGTCAGTAGGAATTACATTCTTAGACCATTATAATAAGACTAATTTAGTATAACATATCACCTCTCCAACCAGGGGGCAGCATATTTTGGATATGGTGTTAACTTCTGATCAATTAAATATAATAAATTGTACAACGCTGCCCCAGTAGGAAACAGTGGCCATAATTCCATTAGCTTTTCATTAAACTATGAATATATCCCAATACATGGCCAAACAGAATTTTTTCTTTACAAAAAGCTGACATTATAAAAATACATCAAACTCTGAAGCAACTTGATTGGGCTTCTCTTACGAAAGAAAAACAGTAGAAGAGATGTGGGACCTGATAAAAAAAATGCAATACTAGGTATCAGTGAAGCCTGTATCCCCTGATAAAAAAGAACAGGAATTCTACTAAAAGACCAATGTGGTTTAATAGCAAAATAAAAAAAATGATCACAAAGAAAAATAGATGCTACAGTAAACACTTAAAAACGCAATTAGAATCAACTAAAACATCTTTAAAAAAAAAAGCACAAAAGGATTGTAAAAAAGAAATCCGAAAGGCCAAAAAACAGGCAGAGCTAAATCTGGCTCAAACAGCTAGAAAAGATAATTATAAAGCGTTCTACGGCTATATAAAATCTCTTAGAAAACGTAAAAGTAAAGTTGGATCTGTAACACATGTTATCCATACAATATCAGCTGATTCAGAAATGGTAACATTATTAAATAATTATTTCTGTGAGACAGACCAAAATCCAGCATACCAAATATAAAAACAAAGACAACTGTAAACCCAGTCGAAATAAAACAACACATTCATAACCTAAAACATAATGCCTGTTCAGGCCTGGAGAGAATCACTGTACATATGTTACAGATTATGTCTGAACACATCTTACTCCCATTACAAATCGTTTTTGAAGCATCAATTTAATACTGGAAAAATCTGAGAAGACTGGAGAATGGCCCATGTTGTTCCAGTTTATAAAAAGGGCGACAAAGCCAATGTCAGTAATTACAGACCTCTCAGTTTGACAAATGTAGTAGGGGAAATCCTAGAAGGTCTGGTTGAAGAAAAATTGTTTCCAGAAAAAGATCTAAATGACCCTGACCAGTATGGTTTTAAAAAGGGTAGGAGTTGCACCACTAATCTCGTCTGTTTTTATGAAAACATAAGTAGGGCCTTAGATGAAGGTATCCCATGTGGCATTATTTATTTAGATTTTAGTAAGGCTTTTGACCTTACCCCACATTGGGTATTAATTGAAAAATTAAGAACTATACAGGCAGATCCTACTACTATTAATTGGGTTATTGGATGACTATCAGATAGAAAAAAACGGGTGTCCATAAATGGTCTTCTATCGGACATCGGAGAGGTTAGGTGCGGAGTCCCACAAGGATCAGTGCTGGGGCCTGTCCTATTTCAAATATTTATCTCAGACTTCACCAATAATCTAAACTGTTGGGCAACAAAATATGCTGACGTTACCAAAATTGGAGGACCGTGTGCAATTTCCACAGAAACAAATTATCTACAACAAGAGCTTGACAGTATATCTACTTGGGTTCAAAAATGGCACATGAAGTTTGATGTGGACATATGCAAAGTGATGCACATAGGCAAGAACAACAGAAATGTAACATACACCTTATGTGGGATCCCCCTAGCCTCAAGTATTGCTGAATAAGATCTGGGTATTGTGGTATTCCATACCCTTGGTACTGTTGAACAAACACAGGCTGCAGTAAAAAGATGTAATAATATAATTTGGTCCATTAGAGGAAACATAACAACAAGGGGCAAATCAGTTCTAGTCCCATTATACTATGCCTATGTTAGACCACAACTGGAATACACCTCTCAAATATGGTTTCCCCTATAAAAAACTGGAAAGGGATAGAATTGAAAAGGTACAGAGGAAGTACACAAAAGTTATTATGGGATGAAAGATTTAGAATACACAGATAGGTTATTCCAACTGAATCCCATGTCCATAGAAACAAGAAGGATGCGTTCATGACTTATTGTTTATGTACGATATAATGAAGGATCCGGCCCTATTATGTGATCTAAATATTTCTTTTAAACCTGATGATAAAAACACTAGGGGTCACCCACTTCAGATAAAGGGAAATAGGTTCAAACATAATCAAAGAAAATATTTTTTTACTACCAGGTACGTCAACCCCTGGAATTCCTCATCTGAAAACATTATAGTGAGTAAAACAAAAACTGAATTTAAATCTAGACTAGATAGATACATTGCACCGAGAGCCACCTTACATTATTTTAGGAATTAGCATCCCTTGGCACACATATATTGGCTATGCCTACTTGCTCTGTACGGTCCTCAGGATGAACCTCAGTATTTGGAGGAAGCCTTCTTTGGGAGAGGAACATGAAAAAAGTTTCTTTACTTGTAGTCCTTTAATACAAGACATGTCAAACCTTGGACAAAGAAAAACACACACATACTCTATAGCACATACTTGTACACTTCAAAAAAAGGGTGTATCAGATAAACTTGCGAGGCTGTGATCATGAAATTAGATCATCAGTATCCTCGCATGAAAAAGCACTGCAAGATACTATTAAATAACAGAAATTAGACGTGAGATTATTCATACATTGCTGCTGCTGAGCAGCAAGGAAGTGATGTCATCAGTCAGCAAGAACCATGCTCCATCTTGCCCTTCTCTACATTTCAGCTGCCTCTGTAGCAAATCAGCTGAAACTAATTTACATAATGATATAATTGGCAAGCTTCTTTTGTACTGAAATTGAAGTATCTAAATGGACAAGGTTCTCTGAACACAAAAATAAGTAATTAATTTAGAAAGTAGCGACTTTACAAATAAACTATACAAGCTATACTCCTACAAAAAGCAACAGTATTAAAAAGTACCACCGCTGGCCTGGTGGCGCAGAGGGCTGAGGCACTGGCGCCTTACCTCAAACCATGCCGGCGACCCGGATTCGGGAACGGACTTTGGTCACTGGGGGTCAGCGGGGGCAGGAGAGGATTGAGCGTCCGAACGACTGCTCTCCTACGGGTGACGCCTCGCTCTGTAGCAGCCCACGGTGGAGATTGAGAGCACTACAAGAAGCAGCGCGATGGCAGGGGAACCAGAAAAACGGAAAAAATGTCCCAGATTGGCCAGGATGACGGCAGACGATCTGCCAACACCACTAAAGGACTCTCGTGGAGCCTGATTGCCTCAGCAGCGCCCTGGGGCCGAGAGAGTGTGCTGGCTGCCCTACCGGTGCCTTCCCCCTCGGAGGAGAGGGACCCACTCGGCGAAGGGTTACACCGAGCTACCCCAGGGTTGGCTGTGATCTGAGGTAGGGAGTTTCAGGTGGAGGACAGTAGGCGGGTGTCGAGGATCATGGCTGCCTGAAGGAAGTGGCAGATACAGGGCACATAGGAGGATAAAGAAATAATGCAAAAAAAAAAAAAAAAAAGCACCACCACACATAAACCTGTGAACATAACTCACTTCTGTAAGACCGTAGTTGTGGGGAGGGGCCTAAATGCAACTTGTGGGGATAAAGTCTGTTGCATGCTAACCTTGTATTGAACTGAAGTACTTAAACGATGATAGATAGATTAGATCAGACTAACAGGCAGGCCGGCCGGCAGGTAGACAGATAGGTGTCCAAGAGCTACGAGTGGAGTCTTGCTGTTGCACTTCAGCATGGATGCAAGATAAATAATTGCTACATTTGTAGTGAGTTTCCAAATTCCGTATACCATTGTAAGGGTGTCATGATTAGGGTGCGATAACGTGGGTGCTGCAACAAGGTCATAAGTGGCAGGGGGCGTTCTGGATTTCAGAGCGTCCTGCACTCACACCATGTTCGTGCCTCCTGCCGTTCACGGCATGCCTGACCCGGAGTTCCTTATATAAATTTTGGGGGGTATGGGAGCACAGCCAGGGGCATAGAAAATCATGCAGACACCGTGTGGTCTGGCTTGGGGATGGTGACCAATTCCACGCCGCTCACCTGTTGCATCGCCCTTTTGCTTGCGCTGTCATTTACCAAGCGCTCTTTGTTTGCGCACCGGCATGGGTGAACCTCCAGATTCTGACACACCAAAGAAGAGAGACAGCAGTCCCTCCCCTCTTCCAGGAAAATTGGAGAAACTTGAGTGTCTCAGTGCCTTTGAGCTAACTGTTACCACTGGATTGTTGGCCTGTAACAGCAGGACACTGATACTTTTATTATTATTTTTTTTTATTTAGTTTTTGTTGACTGGGAAAGGAGAACTAGACAATCCTGCCTATTTTCAGCCTCGTCCCAGGGAAGGGGGATACAGATAGATGCCAACTGACATTGAACCAGATTAAGCTGTGGTGCTATTTTTAGTGAGTGGAGAAATTTGGCCAGGACACCAAGGAAATTCTCCTACTCTTTTAGTGTGCGTGGGGATGTTCTCACACTATCTCTTTTATAATGTTTTGGTATTGTATGATTGTGATACTTATCTGTTTTTGGTTTCTATATGATTTGTGTATTATTTTGTGTGACTTAAACACTGTTTATATTTATTTTTGGTTTATTGATATGATAATAAAAAATTCCCCTACTGTTTTCGAGAATATTATAATATTCTCTGTAAACAGCAACATGGCTTTAGAAAAGGTCATAGTACATCCTCTGCCTTACTCGAATTCACCAGCTCCATTCACAGCTCCCTTGACAATGGACAACTAACTGGTGCTATTTTCATCGACCTGACCAAAGCCTTCGATACTGTCCACCACTCCCTCCTGCTGAGCCAACTAAAAAATGCTGGTCTCTCCAATGATTCAATTTCTTGGTTCAAAAGCTATCTTGAAAACCGCACCCAGCGTGTAAAAATTGGAGATGTGCACTCTGATTCCAGACCTGTCCTCTCTGGAGTCCCTCAGGGTTCAATACTGGGCCCCCTACTCTTCAGCCTGTTCCTTAACACCCTACCGGACTCCTGCACTGAACATATCACCCTGTATGCCGATGATGCAGCAATTCTGCCCACACCAGGACCCAAAGAAATTGCAAGAAAATCTCCAACTCGCTTCTCCTCGGTTGAGAATTGGCTCACAAAGCACAAACTCATCCTTAATCAAAAACAAAGGCCATGATCTTCAGCAGCTCCCATAATAAACATAAGCACTTCCAACTCTCCGTTATCACCAGACAAGGTGCCGCCTGGAACAGGTCAAAACTTTAAATACCCGGGATCACCCTTGACCCTCACCTCTCCTACACTGCCCACATTGACCATGTCGCTAAAGCCGCTAACTACCGCTAGGCCTGCTATTCCGCCATAGGAAACACTGACACCTGAAGCCCTCACTGTCGCTGTCCAGAGCTCTATCATATCCATCATTGATTATGGCATTATCATTTACGGCGCTGCTACAACCACCGCACTCAAACGTGTATCCACCACCCTTAACAAGGCCTGTCGACTTGTTACTGGCTCCCAACGCCTAACTCACACCTGTGACCTCTATTCTCAAACTGGATGGTTGAATCTTGCCAATCGAATAAAACACCAAACTTGTATTACTACTAAGAAAATCTTGCTGGGCCTTGCCCCAGCTGGAGTCTGTGCCCTCATACAACCGAGAATCCACACCAGACATACCAGAGGATCGAAACCTCAGCTTCTTCAAGTCCCGCATTGCCGCACAACACAAGGCCAAAGATCCTTTGCTTACCGGGCCACTAGTTGGTACAACGGTCTTCCCAGCAACATCTCATCTTCACTATCGCTCAGCACTTTTAAGACTCGTCTCCACCTAACACTGACTGCTTCCAACCTCTGTGACTGTTGTGGTTAAACATATCTTTTGGTTCCATAGCTGAAGATGCCCTTTTGGACCCACATCTACTCCTGCACTTTGCCAGCACCCCCCTTCCTATCTTCACCTCCCCTGCTGGCCCATGACAAATGCCACCCAGCTGCACTACCTCTATTCTTATCCGCCTTCCACCTCTCCTCTCTCTGTCCCCCCCAACCTACCTCCCCTTCTCTCCCATCCACTTAGTCTCCCTGATTTCACCCTCCTTCTTTCCCTTTCCCTTCCACAAAGTTTCACCTTATTGTTCTTTTTTCATCTACATGGCTATATGTTGTTTTTTTTTTTTTAATTTTATAAACTGTTATCTTTGCTTATGATTGTCTCAATTGTACCAGTGACGTGGAACCTTTGTAAAAGAGCCTTGGCTCAAAGGTATTTGTAATCCTAGAACAAATAAATAAATAAAAATAAATAAGAAGTGCCATAGGATCTTCAGCATCCACCTGAGCTACCACCAGAACAGGCAGATGGGACCTCGGTTTAACGTCTCATCCAAAAGGCGGCACCTCAGGAGTGCAGCACCCCACTCATGCTGCACTGCAGTGTCAGTATTGAGGTTTAACCCAAGTGCCTGGTGTGGGGATAAAACCCACAGCCTTCTGATCTTCTGGCCTCAGAGGCGAGTGTGCAGCCTGCTGAGCCATTGATACTGGTGACTGTCTCTCTGGACACCAGTCCAGTAAGCTCTAGGATGGAAATACAAGTT
The DNA here is from genome assembly GCA_016271365.2 of Neoceratodus forsteri. Classification (NCBI taxonomy): domain Eukaryota; kingdom Metazoa; phylum Chordata; order Ceratodontiformes; family Ceratodontidae; genus Neoceratodus; species Neoceratodus forsteri. Next base: position 141,205,777 of record CM057453.1, read on the forward strand.
GTCTTTGGGAGGGGTGTGTTTAAATTATGAAAAATAAAGCATCCGTTAATTCCCAGCATCATGTTCCATCATCACTAAAGATATCAGGATACTGCTGTCACAGTGTCCTCAGTCACAACTAGTTTAATGCTTGGTGTCACTGTTCTAAATATTAAACATATATAGCATAATCTGCAGGGTTGTTAAAGAGTCAGTAGATGCATTGTATTAAAACTGTGCTGCACATGCGAGTGCCCTCAAAATTCCTTTTGCCGGCGGGCTGTAGTAGTCTGCTGGCAAATTACCAGAAGACAGGCAAGTGCAAAGTGATGGCGTTGACTGCTCTGTGGTTCTTCACTCAAGATACTGATTGACATGAGAGAATCTGAGCTGGGCATCCCTTTAACTGAGGAAATAAACTTAAAGCTTCCATTAACAATTATACTTCTAATATGTTTATATATTTACTGAATATCCTTAGAGCAAAGATATGCAAACACTTGCATATGCAGTTTAATTGCAAATCTTAAAACCCTTTTGGGGGGCAGAAAAATGTCTGCTGAGAATTTCTAGGAACATTACCATAATTGATGATGATAATTTATATTTTTTTCTTATCTCTAGAAATTACGGAGATTTCTACACAAAAACTGTTTGCAAACCATACTACTGTGCTAGTATAAATAACATGGCTCCTTTTTACTAATATTTTTATTTGCTGTTACTGTTTGCTTTTGCAGTCAAGGAAAAATTGCAGAAACTATTCAATATTTGGAAATGTTTGTGGAAGTCGCCAAAAGAAGCAACATAAGCCAAAGCCTAGTTGATGCTTGCGTAAACCTTGGGATCATTTTTAATTCAGAGGTGAGTCTCTGTTCTTTAGCATTGCACTGTTGAGTTTTGCATATGTCATGCACTTCAGTTTGAAATAGCCTCAGCCACCGTATCTAGATCAAGGCACTACAAAACATTTGCATTTTAAAAAGTTTTAAGGAGCTTATGCATACTGTTTCTGTTCTGGACACCCAATTTGAATATAATGTTTATTTTTTACTCAGCCTGTGGCTGCCATTTTGAATCAGGTTAAATATAGAATGTTTTGACTCATATATGCGTTATGGGAGTGAGGGATTAATAAAGAAATCTACATGGAAGAAAACAGTGTTGTCTCATATAAGAAAAGTAATCCTTCCTGTCTGTTTCTCCAATATCTTTTGTTTTTAAAAGTCAGAGGGGTTACATGTTTTTAAAAAAGGTACTGAGTTCTAATTTTCATGTCAAATTCTGTTGGCTGTTTTTTTTTCCATTGACCTAGAAATTCCATTGATTCAGCAACTGAAATGCATTCTTTAACCGCTGTATTATTTTATGGGGAAGCAAAACTGAATTTGAGGTCTCTCTTGTATTTCTAGTTAGCACATGCCCTCGTCACAACCACTATCTCTTAGTTTTCCCACTTGGCATAATTACAAGTCTTGCTCAGAGATCCTTCTTCAAATATACAGTTATAAAGAGCCTGAATTAACCACTTATGTATGGACTCTGGGTGATCTTCTAGGTCAGCACTGACTTGAACCACCACTGTACTTTAACCATTCACACCATATGTAGATTGTTGGGGAAGTGAGCACTCCAGTACAACTTACGATCAGTTCTTAGCCATTAATTAGCAATAACAGGACTGCACAAGTGATGACTAACAATCCTCAGATACCATAGGATACTCAGTAGTTTTTTCCTATTCAGGGGTGTTTGGGAGAAAAATATTCGGGGACGTCCGAAAAATAAATTTAAAATACTAGTCCTTCCCATTGGCCAGAGCTAGTCCCTTGGTCAAATACCCCTCCCAGTCACTGTTCATTGCCCACTGCCACAGCATCCCTTTCTCCCAGGGTGATTTAAAAATGGGAAATGTAAAAAGAAATTTCCAGTTCCTTGCACTCTGCCATGGGCTGACACTGTCTTGTAAAGCTATCCTTAACATGATCTCCAACAGAATCCTTAAACTGCACAAATTTGAAAAATGGCCCGCACTTCTGACTCTTCATCCATAATTTTGGGGAAGGGCAGTATGAGTCATTCTAACAACATGAGTCCAATGATGATGCCATACAAAAACTGCATTATCTCCACTCTGAGATGTTGCCTCAGAGATTAGAATGGTGCTGTGGAATCAGCACTCCATTCAAATGTAACTGTGTGGTGATGTTTCCTCTAGTGTTCTAACATCAAATTTATTTTTCTCCGTTGAAGAGAACAATTGCCTCAGAGCCCTTTCCAAGTCCACTGGCTAAAAGCTCCTTTCATTTTTCCGTATCTTATTATTGATATTTGCATTAGAGAGGCTATTTATCTAACTTTTGATATTTTGGGGTTTTTCTCTGGTTCCTGTTCGGTTCCCTGGAACTGGAGAAAAGTCAATTTTGTTGTTCCCAGTAGTCACTTATTTTGCAAACTTAATTTTGTAGTTAATGTATTTTGTTGTTTAAGGGACGGGCAATACGTTTTGGCTATTTTCAGCTGACTGGTATGACTGAAAAGCTTATGAAAAGGGCAGGGGCCTACAGGATTTAAGAATTGTAAATCCTGTCATAATATCTTGATGTGGGCAGACTGCCACAATCTGTGCTTTGATTTTTTGGGCCCTGACCACAACTGTTTAAAACTTTTATGCCCCAAAACACAAAAGGAAAGGGCAAATCTCAGAGTCACTATCTGCCACGGAGTTACCTAACAGCTGTCTTAAAAGAAAAATGGAGGGAGCACCTCAGATGCTGAAAAGCACACATCTTCAAGTACCTCTCCTCATGGTAAATCTGAGGTGACAGAAAAGCAGCAGTCTGATCAACGAGGCCAATAAAGCTGCCACTCCATCACCTAGCTCTGAAAAAGAGCACAGGATGTCAATACAGGGAACCCTGATGGTAAGGGTGGCAAAAAGAAAGCAGCATAGATGTTCTCATGCTAGCAGCACCAGCTAAAAAAATAACTAAATGAAAAGCATCTGATGAACAGCTCCCCCCCAAAGGGAACCATTAGCCAGCGGTAGAATAGAGAGCTATGTCCTCAGCAGTGTAACTGCTATTCATGCATTCTTTGAACCTGTGTTGGAAGAGGATGTGACTGAACCAATTGAACCAGAAATATCCCATGAACAGGATTTTGGTTCCCCACCAAGAATGAATGAGGATTTTTCCTCATATTCCACTTTTGCAAGGCATACTGTATGACTGACACTCAGGATATCCCCTCTTCGGCGACAGAGGAGGATACTGAGACAGCAGAATTTTAGTATGCTGGGACAGACCTCATATAAAAGATTCACATTACCTATTCACAAATCCCTCAAAACATCCACAAGCAAGGTTTTGGAGCATCCATACTTAGCTCCTGGCATTGACAAAATGTGAAAAAGAAATATCAATTAGAGAAGCATGAGGTAGAATTCTTATATTCCTACCCTGATCATGAGGTAGTACTTCTGGCAGCTGCATCTGAAAAAAATGTAGTGTCACTAGCTTCCATGCCCGCAGAAAAGGGATCCAGAAAGCTGGGCTGTATAGCAAGGAATGTGTACACTTCAGTCACCCTGCAGTAAAGGCAGGTTGCTTATATGGCATACACTACGTGGTACTAAAATGCCCTTTGGCGTTCCATGCAAGCACTAAGTGAAAAGTTGGGAGGTGAAATTGGCAGTGATCCAGCAGAAACTGGAAGTCACCAAATATAAGATCTCACTTTGAGAGGGCTTTTGCATCAGGCAACACCATTAGGACTGAAGCCTGCAGGCACCAGGACCTCATGGAAAATTTCTAGCTAGCAGTCATTAGTGGGGGACCACCCCCTGATGTCAGCCCGCCCCCGACGTTCGCCTATAAAAGGGCCGGTCCCCCAGCCCCACTTCAGTTCTTTTCCAGCTATCGATTCATGCAAGTCAGACCTTCAAGGATGCCTTCTGCTATAATCAACCACCATTTTCTCTGCGGTAACTGCGCTTTATTTTCTGAATTTTCTCCAAACGTTACAGTATTTTGTGCATGTCTTCTTCTCCATCCTCTTCTGTGGAGCAGGGGTGAACAAAGTGTGCTTCTGGGAAGCAGCTTCCCCACAAGGACAGCCACTCATGTCTGCTTTGCCTAGGCCCAGACCACAACACCAAGGCCTGCCAGGATTTTAACCAGCACACCAGGCTTCACTGCCAAAAGACCCTGGAAGCTTTCCTGCTGCAGCAAAGATGATCAGCGATGGAGAAGAGTGCCACAAAAGTACCACTTCTTCCCCAGCCTCCGGGGCTTCCACTCCTTCATCCTCTAAAGAGAAGAAGTCTTTGGGAAAGCACAAGCACTGGGAGAAACACAGGGACAACCCCCGGTCAGCTTCCCACTCCAGGTCCCCGCAAAAGTTGGCGACTGAGTCTGGGTCTTCCACCCATGGGAGGTCAGCCCCTGCTACCCCAGCAGTCCTCACCCCTTCTGGGCTGCTGCTGCTGGTAAAACCTCCCGCCTCCCATTACCATCGGACAGAGAGTCCCTGCTGGGGACTTATCCCAGCCTCTCAGCCCCTGAAGCTCAGGCCCTTACATAAGGGATCTTCAGCCAGGTGGCTCGACCTGGTCCTTATGGGCAGTGGGTCTTTGCCCATCACCTTCCCCATTCCGGCATCAGCTAAGTCAACCCAACTCCAGGGGCTGGACCCACTGCACCAGGGGCATGCGCTCACCTCCCCCAAGAGAGTGATGCCTCTGCCCTGCTCGGGAGTGAGCTCCCCAGAACAGGCTTCTCCTTCTCGACCGACGCCGGCTGTATCACCAAACTGGCATCAACTCATGCCTTTCTGATCGACGCCAGTCACCCCAACGTCAACTCCACCAGCACCTCGGCAGTGACCCCCTTCTCCTCCGCCATCACTGACCGGCACTGTCGTCACTCAGCCGACACCTGGGGGTCTGACGTCCAGTCCTACTACCCCTGTTAGACCAGCACTAGATGGTTCTCAGCCTCAGGGTCCGACGCCCGATAACCCAACGCCAGTAGATCTGACGTCCGGGTTACTGCTGCCTGGAGAACCCACGCCAGGGGCCCTCCCAATCCCCACTCCCGCTGATGCCGCCCTCAGTCATGCCTCAGAATCCACCCACAGGTATTAATTTGCTGTTTGCTGCCTGGTGGGTGTACTTTAAGGACAAGGAGTCTCTGAAGGAGCCTTCTACTCTGACTCCTAGGGATCCTACTGAGAATCTGGAACTTGTTCCTCCTAGGAAGCTCCCGATGCAACCTCCTAGAGAACCAACACCACAGCCTGAAGGAGCTGGCACCAGTCATTCGAGAACTCACCAATGGAGGCATAGTCACTCGCCCTCTCCATCCCCATTATCAGGCGAGTCAGGATGATATTCTTCCTCCTCAGAAGAGGAGGAGTCTGAAGGTGAGGACACACCCTCTGAACCAGAGGAGCCCAGAGATCTCCCTCGATCTCCTCCAGATGACTTTATGTTCATGGAGGTGATAAGGCACATCCAATCCATTTTGGGTTGGGATACGGAGACGATGGACCTCGAGAGATGTCGGTTGGCCACCTACCTTCATAAGAAGGAGTCACTGCCCTTGGTTGTTTCTCCCCTTATTGAATCCTTCAAGGACATCAACAGGACTGCTTGGAAGCATCCTTTCTCTACTTCAGCGACCTCCAAGAAGGCAGATTGCCTGTATAATGCTCCAAGAGAGGAGCCTTTTTATGGGGAGCATCCAGAGGCTGACTTGGTAGTAATTAACGCTGCCCATGACCGCGCTCAGTGCCCCAGGCACCTGAGCACCCAGCCTTCCGGCAAAGACTCCAGACAGATAGACCACTTTAGTAAGAAGGTATAGGCATCTGTCACCTGTACCATCTGTTCACTGAACTTCCTAGCCCACATGGTCCAGTATCAGAACACCGTATGGGAGAAGCCCTTAGAGGTGGCTCAAGTTCAGCCGGATACTCAAGGCAGGTCTGAACTGTTGCACCTTCTGAAGTCAGGATCAGGTGTTGGAACCCACATACTTTGAGCTTCCTATGACTCGGCGGACTCCGCAGGTAGTGCTGTGGCTACTGGAGTTTGCCTGTGACGCTACTTCTGGTTCAGGGTTTCCGGTTTCGCCCTGGACGTGCAGTTCAAGATCTTGGACACCCCTTTCAGGGGTCCTGTTCTTTTCGGCGAGGATTCTCAGAATATAATTACTCACCTTCAAGAGTCAGGCAAGGCTTTTCGCTCAGTACAAACCTTATACCGTTCTCAGCCTGGATCCTCCCGGAAGTGGCCCTTTCATCTCCCTGCCAAGCAGCAACCCAAGGGCCAACAACCAAGGGATGCCTTTAAACGAAAAGCCTGTACTCAGGCCACTAGAGGTTCATCCACCAGAGCTCCCAGAACCTCCCAGGCTGCTTTGCCTGTCCCAGTATCCTCAGCATAACTCCCTACCCAACGCCCCTTCCCTGGTCCGAGCCTGGGGGCAGTGGTCGTTCCTCACTCTATGGAGAAGGTTGGCACAAGATAACCACAGACCAGCGGGTGCTTAAACTAGTGGAAAAGGGGCACACTCTGGAGTTCTCAGAGATGCCCCCGGACAACCCACCGTTGCCCTCTCACTACCCTTGTGCCATCTCACCCTCATCCAAGAGGAGATCAAAGCACTCCTGCAAAAAACAGGCACTAGAACCTATCCCACTGGCACAATGGGGAAAGGATTCTACTCTAATTTCTTCTTGGTCCTGAAGAAAACAGGAGACCTGTGTCCCATCCTAGACCTCAACAACCTGAATCAGTATATAGAATACAAAAGATTCAGGATGATCATTCTAATCAGTCTTCTCCCCCTGCTTCTTCAGGGGGACTGGATTTGTTCTCTGGACATGCAGGATGCTTATCTTCACATCTTGGTGTTCCCACCCCACTGGAGGTTCCTCCACTTCCGCTTCGAAGGAGACCATTACCAGTTTCAGGCCCTGCCATTCACCCTATTCTTGGCCCCATGAGTCTTTACAAAATGCCTCACAGTAGTAGTAGCTGCAGCCTTACAGAGGGTTGGCCATTACGCCTTCCCTTACATGGACAATTGGCTCCTGACAGCTCCCAGCAGAGAGCAGTTGCTCAGAACCATGGAAGCCACTTTCTCCTTGTTCCAGGATCTAGGAATCACCCTCAGTCTCCCCAAATACTCCCCTTGGCCAAGCCAGAGGTTTCAGTACGTCGGGGCAATCTTGGACACTGCATAAGGCAAAGTGTTTCTGCCCCCAGACAGGTCAGAGCGCCTTCAGGCACAGGCTCGACTGGTCTCATCATCTCACCAAGTCCTGGCCAGATTGTTTCTCAGACTACTAAGACACATGGCAGTGGTCATTGCTACAGTTCCCCTGGCACACCTGTATATGAGGGTTGCCTAGTGGAACCTTCAGGTCCAATGGGATTAGTGCACGGATGATTTGGAGCAACCAGTGTTGGTCTCCAACTCTGTGCGACAGACTCTGGCGTGGTGGTGGAACCCCTTCAACCTCTCCAAGGGGGTCCACTTTTGGACAGAGATGCCTCATCCGATCCTGACCACAGACATATCAGGCCAAGGCTGGGACACCCATCTGGCAGATGGTCAGACTCAAGGGACCTGGTCCCCACAGGAGCAGCATCTCCATATCAATGTTTTGGAGATGCACGTGATCCTTTATGGCTGCAGGCCTTCCAGATGAACCTGGTCCCGGGCCCTCTTTTGATCCAGATGGACAATATGTCAGTGATCTTTTACATAAACAAGAAAGGAGGAACACACTCTTATCCCCTCTGCAGGGAGGCCGCGAGAATCTGGTGTTGTACCATAGAGCTTCACGTGGACCTGAGCGCTGTGCATGTTCCAGGCATTCAGAATACCTTGGCTGACAGCTTAAACCAGTGCTGGTCCAAGGCTCATGAATGGGTACTTCTTCCCTCCGTGGTCGAAGACCTCTTTGACAGGTGGGGCTGTCCAGAGCGAGATCTCTTTGTGTCCCCATTCAGTGCAAAACTGCCCAGTTTCTCCTTGCTAGATCCAGGACCTGCTGTTTTCTGGTGAGACTTGTCCCTCTCCTGGACAGAGAGGTTTCTGTACACCTTCCTTCCCTTTCCATTACTGCAGAGAGTTCTGCTCAAGTTGCATTCTGAAGGAGCAGAGATGATCCTGATAGCCCCTTACTGGCCACACCAGATTTGATTTCCACTCCTCCAGCAACTAGCAGTGGAACCTCCAATCTCTCTGCCCCTGTGCTCAGACTTGCTCTCCCAGGAGAAGGGCACTTTGGTCCACCCAGACCTCAAGTCTCTGCAGCTTCATGCATGGCTCCTGCAGACTTAGCAGTTGCCCGATTTGGGGTTTCCCCCTTGGTGGCAGATGGTCCTAGTGGCAGTCAGGAAGCTCTCCGCTAGAGCCACTTATGTTATGAAGTGGAAGCGGTTCTGTATTTGGGCCACGGCTTGTCACCTAGATCTCTTCACCTGTCTGGTGGATGTAGTTCTAGAATATCTCCTTCCCCTGTCAGACTCAGGTCTCGGTTACTGTTCGATTAAGGTGCTCTTATCTGCCATCTCTGCATACCATGCACCTATGGAAGGCAAGATTCTTGCCCAGCTTGATCTTTCCTGCACCTTCTTGTGGGGCATTCTGCATCTGAAGTCTCCCATCAGGGACCTTTTGTTTATTTTAGAGAAGCTTACTTTGCCCCCGCCCCCCCAAGCCTGCTGCGAGCTCTGCTTTCTGTCGTGAAAAGCATTGTTTTTAGTTGCTATTACTTCTGTTCCTCAAATTTCCAAGTTTCAGGCTCTGATGTCTAAAGAGCCTTATTTGGTTTTCCACAAGGACATGGTGTCCTTGCAGACTAATCCTAAGTTTTTGCCTAAGGTGGTGTCGGAGTTTACACCGAATCAAGACATCCACCTTCCTGTCTATTTCTCAGAATATTCCAGTCAAGGGGAGACCTTACTTCATACTCTGGATGTCCTCTGGGTGCTTCACTTCTACTTGGATCACACCTAGACCACTAGAAAGTCTGATCACTTGTTTGTTTCCTTTGCCCCTAATAGAGCTGGGGCTGCTGTTTCTAAGCAATGTTTGTCAAAATGGTTAGCCAGTTGCATTGTTTATTGTTACAAAAAATATGACAAGCCTTTACCGGGCTCGGTTAAAGGACATTCTGCCATGGGAGTGGCCGCATCCTTTGCATCTCTCAGGAATGTGTCTGCTGCTGATATCTGTGCAGCTGCCACTTGGATCTCTGTCCATACTTTTATTTGCCATTATAGTCTGGACATTACCTCTAGGCGTAGGGCAGGTTTTGGACTTGCAATCCTGCAAGGCCTCCTTTCTTGAGGATTTTCTTATTCTGCTCTCTGCCTCCTCCCAGCTGACCGGGGTCAGTCCTTTCACTGCTTGGGACTCAGTCCTAATGGTGTTGCCTGCTGCAAGAGCCCCCTTGAAGTGAGATAGTACAGTTACACAAGTACTTACTGTAACAGTAGATCTTCGAGAGGAGCTCTTGCAGCAGGCACTGTTTTCCCTCCCTCCATCCTCCTGGCAGTTACTTCTCCATCTCTGATACCTCACTTTCCTCAGTTCTTCAATTTCTATATGTGCTGGGGTCGCCTGCGGGAGAACTAAGGGACTGCCCCTTTTATAGGTGGACGGTCCCTCACTAATGACTGCTAGTTAGAAGTTTTCCTTGGGGTCCTGTCACCTGCCAGATTCAGTCCTAATGTTGTTGCCTGCTGCAAGAGCTCTTCTCGAAGATCTACTGTTATGGTAAGTTCTTATGTAACTGTACTTTTCACATGGCTGTGAATGCTAATATACAAACTCAAGGGTACTAGCACATGCAGTAGCTCTGAGGAGGTTTGCCTGGCACAGGACAACTATCCTGTCAGAGGACAGAACACAAAAGCTGTTTTTATTCTATCTAAAATTTTGTTAACTGGGTACAGAAAGCACTGGGCTGCACTGCCCTTTTAGAGTCTTCACCCGGAGGGGGTACAGACAGACAATATTACTAACATACACATAGTTATATAACAGAAACATACAGTAACTTCAAATGCATTATACAGATCAGAACAAAAATACAGAAATTATACAAAAATCTAGTGTATGCAGGTTAGTCCAATGTGCCAGTGTAGAATAAGCAAGGACTAATGTACAATTAAATTGAATTACATTGAGTCTTAGTGTGCAAAATCGTTTTAAAGATGATTTGAACTGATTTATACTTTGCAGATTGTCATTCTTCAGATAATCCATTCCATGTTTTGATTGCACTCTATTTGAATGACTTCTGTTTTTTTTTTTCAGTTTTGCAATGTGATATTACCAAAAATACTGAATTTTGAGACCTAAGGAGTGTTATGAACTTCCCATTCCAGGGGCCCTTCCTCTCTGGGGATAAAACAGAAGCCTGTATGAAAAAGGTTGATGAACAAAAAAACAACTTGTAAAAATTTGACTTCCTTCGTGCCATATGAAAGGGGAGGGAGATAGGGACAGGGCCTGCTTTGAAAGGCCTTTCTTCTACTGTGACTACCTTCCCTAGAGAGGTGCCCCAAGAGACAGAGGCAGGAAAGGTGCAAGGCAGAAACAAGCACCAGCTCCTAAACCACAAGAAAAATAAATCTTCTGTGCAGGCCGCCATAGTTCCCCTGCCAGTGGGAGGCCACCTGTCTCATTACTTCCAGGAGTGGTGTGTCAGGGTTTAACCTTTCAGTTTACAGGCTTCCCAAAAGTAAAGAGCCCAAATGCTTTTCCTCCACTCCAGCCTCCAGAAAAAAAATCCTGTTAGAGCTGGAAGTAACGAAATTGCTTAAGATAAAGGCCATAGAAAAAGTTCCTCCCTCACATGTAAACATAGAAAATGATGGCAGAAAAAGATTAAAGGTCCATCCTGTCTGCTTATGGTTCCGTACCTAACCCCAGGACCATTTGTCCATACAGAATTGTAGCCCTCCCTATCCACACCCTATTCCCCTCCCTGTTGTTGCTGCCCTGAATAACCACTACACCTTTCACTCTGTCCCAACTGTGCTTGAAACCATTAATGGTTTTGGCCCCCACCACCTCAGCAGGTAGACTGTTCCATTGTTCCATGGTTCCACACACTTTCTGTAAAATACTACTTTCCCTTTTGAACCTCGCTCCTAAAGGTTTCCAATCCTGCCCTCATGACCTCAAACTGTTACTCGTGCTAAATAATTCCCCGTAGTTCACCTTTTTTATTCCTTTCAGGAACTTGAAGGTCTCTATCATATCTCTCCTCTCTTGTCTGGTCTCTAGCTAGTACAAGGCATTCCTCCTTGAGCACAGTCTAAGTACCTGCAATTGTAGACATGTTCCTACTTGGTTTGTATTTTTTTTTGACTGACATGTACTTGCTACTCTACATGCTGTGCTATAAACTAAGTCCTGACTGTATGTTAGCTCTCTGTTGTAAATGATCCAGTGTTCCAATCACATTGCACCCCTGGAGGAGGTTCAAGCTCCTGACTCCACCGGGGGGATGCCAGGTCAGCCAAGGAGAAGGGCAGGACATCATGTTGGCACCCAAGGACAGCAAGGCTAACAGAAAGGTCTTAGTGGCCAGGGACTCAATGATCATTAAATGGAGTGATAGGGGAGAGCTCGAATGGGAGGGGGTTGGTCTGATGCCTAGCTGGAGGGTCAGTCAACTGGGATTTAGACAGAATAAGGAAGATGGTGGGGGGAGCTGGGAGTGCTGGTACACCTGGGTACCAATGATCTGGCCAACCAGTCAGTAGAAACAGTGAAGTGGAACTTTCAGAGACTGAGGCACAGATTGGCAACACACTCAGCCTCCCTGGCCTTTTCCAAGGCCCTCCTTGTGTGGGTTAGGGAGGGGAGGCAGGACAGAATTAGGAGTAATGAAATAGAGGAGTTTAACAGTTGGCTTAAGGGGTGGTGTTGGGACATGGGGTACCACTTTGTTGGGGATTGGGGGGATTTCTGGGATAGGAGACTCTTCAAGGGTGATGGACTTCACCTGACAAGAGAGGGGGCTAGCGTACTAGGGCAGAAGTTTGATGTCTACATCAGAAAACTAACTGCCGGGGAGCCTGGGTCTAGGGGATCCATGGTGGATGGTGAGCAGAAGGGGATCCTAGATAGAACTCCCCCACATCCAGGGCACAGTAACTGCAAAGAGAGGGTACAGGGAACACAGTAGGGTTTACAGGATCAAGGTGAGAAATACCAGTGAGGAGGAAAGTAAAAGGTATAAGCACAAACGAGGAGGGAAGAAAATGCAAAAAGCGAAAGAACAGTAACAAAGTTAGGGCAGGGGTCAAATAGAAGGGGGTATGCCTTAACACTAGGAGCCTAGGCAACAAACTCGATGAGCTCCAGGCACTAATGGTGGCCACTGAACTGGACCTGGTGGCTATCACAGAAACGTGGGCCACAGATAAAAATGACTTGGAGATGACGGTCCCTAGATATTCACTGTTAAGGAGGGATAGAAAAACTGGTGTTTTGGAGAGTTACCCTTTTTTCGAGGAGGACATTGACGTGGCAGAAGATAGAAGTATTAGGGGTAGCAGTGGGGAGGCTGTCAGTATGGATGCAACTCACGGCAGCCTCAGGCAGGAAAGTGTGCTCAGGGGTGATTTATAGGCCTCTAAGGCAAGCTAACGAAGGGACAGAGAACTCGAGGAGGAACTTAAAAGAGGGGCAGCAAAGGGGGAAGTGGTGGTGGTGACCTGAACCTCCCTGGCATCGATTGGAAGGTCCCAGTGGCCAAGAGTGACAGGAGTCAGACGTTACTGGACACGTTCCAAGATTGTCTACTGGTGCAGCTTATTAAGGAACCAAACCAAATAGAATGCAATCCTTGATGAGCTGCTCACCAGCTCAGAGATGGTGGGTGCTGTGGGAGTAGGGGAGCCCCTAGGGAACAGCCACCAGAACTCTGTGTGGTTTGAATTGGCCCTCGGGGCCAGCAAGCCACAATCAAGAACAAAAGTCACTGACTTTGGAAGGATGGACTTCGATAGGTTGAAGGAACTGGTCAGGGATAAGTTAGTAGGGGTGGAGGATAAAAGGGGGTATGGAAGAGATGGGGGATAATTAAGGGAGCCATCCTCAAGGTATCTAAGGCAAGCATAAGAAGATTATCCAAAAAAAAAAAAACAGGTTTAAGAGACCACTGTGGTTCTCAGCTAGGGTCAGGGAAGCGTTTAGGGCCAAAAAGAAGGCCTTCTGTAAATACAAGGAAAAGCAGGGGGAGGCAGAAAGGGAGGATTATCTGCAGATAAATAGGGAGGCAAAGAGGGTCCCAGGGTGATGAAAGCAGACATGGAGCTGCATATCACGGAGGGGGTCAAGAATGGAGAAAACCTTTTTTTTTTTTAGAAGTATCAGTGAAAAAAAGGGGAAAATGGGGGCATCGCATGACTAGTTGAGGGGGGTAGGGTGATAGAGGAAGATGAGCAAAAACTGCCATTCTGAATGACTACTTTTGCTCAGTATTCACTAAGGAGGACTGTGGGTCCATGCCAGAAAGCAACATTAAACCGGGCCGCTAAGAGAGTCGCAGAAATGAGGCAGCTAATACTTACTAGCGAGAGGGTCCTGAAAGGGCTGGCATCCCTTAAGATAAATAGGGCCCCAGGACCAGATGGGTTGCATCCAAGGATATGTAGAGAATTAGCAGCAGAACTGGCTGAACCACTGGCTGGCCTGTTCAACAGCTCACTTAGGTCTGGAGAAGATCCAAGGGATTGTAGAATGGCAGATGTTGTACCGCTTCATAAGTGGGGGGAAGGGGATAGAAAGCAACCAGGGAACTACAGACCTGTCAGTCTGACTCCATCGTGTGGAAGATGATGGAATCACTAATCAAAGAGGACCTTGTGGATTACCTAGAGAGCGATGGGCTCCAGGATAGTAAACAACATGGTTTTGAGGTGGGTATGTCTTGTTTTTTGACAGGGTGACCAAGAAAGTAGACAAGGGCCACGCTGTGTATGTGCTGTACTTTGACTTCAGCAAGACTTTTGATTCAATACCGCACAAAAGGTTGATCAAAAATATGGAGGACCTGGGTGCAGCTAAAACCGTGGTGAACTGGGTGAGTAATTGGCTAGAAAGGAGGTGGCAGAGACTGATGATCAGCGAGGTTAAATCAGAAGAAAGGAAGGTTACGAGCGGGGTTCCAGAGGGATCTGTCCTGGGTCTGGTCCTCTTTAGTGACATTGATGATGGGATCCAGGGCAAGGTGTGTCTCTTTGCAGATGACATAAAACTGTGTGGGAGGGTGGATAGTGATGAGGGAATAAGGGATATGCAGAGAGAGCTACAAAAACTAGAGGGGTGGTCAGAGATCTGGGAGTTAAAATGCAGTGCCAAAAAGTACGAAACACTGCACCTATGGAAAAAGAACCCCAAGAGTGGAGTACTGGATGGGTGGGATGAGACTTAGCACTACAGAAGAGGAATGGGATCTAGGAGTTAACAGTAACTCCCTTAAACGAGCCAGTGCAACAAGGCATATAGCAAGGCTAATGGGATGCTGGAATGTATCAGGTCAGGAGGGGTATTGTTAGAAGAAAAGAGGTAGTACTTCCCCTATACAGATCCCTGGTGAGGCCTCACCTGGAGTACTGCATCCAGTTCTGGAGTCCTCACCTCAGAAAGGACAGGGATAGGTTGGAAATAGTGTAGCGTAGAGTAACAAAAATGATTAAGGGCCAGCAGGGCAGATCCTATGAGGAGCAACTCAAGGCATTAAATATGTACTCACTGGAAACCAGAAGGGAGATGGGAGATATGATAGAAGTCCTTCAGGTTCCTTAAAGGAATTAACAAGGTAAACGGGGGGAAATTATTTAGCCTGAATACCAACTCAAGGTGACGTGGTCAAGAACGGAAATTAACAGGAGAGAGGCTCAAGAGGGACATGAGGAAGTACTTCTTTATGGAAAGCATGGTGGAACTTGGAACAGTCTGTCAGCTGAGGTAGTGTGTGCAAACACAGTCAGGGGATTCAAGCAGGCATGAGATAGAATGAAGGGAGTGGGGGTCGCCCGGGGCGACAAGACCAGGGAGGAGAATGGGATAGGATGAGGAAGGTTAGTACCCTGGAGGAAGAATATGTTTCAGAGAAGGTTGCAGGGATTATAGGGAATATGGGCAGACTAGATGGACCTCTGGTCTTTTTCTGCCGTCATGGTCTATGTTTCTATGTTTTGTTAATCATGTAACCCTGTGATTGTATTGTTGTTGTTATAGCTTGTATTGCTTATTGACTTTCTGTTGTATTTGGTTGTTTCCATCCATGTAATCAGTTCCGGGTCACCCCTGAAAAAGGGACTTCTAGGGACATGGATATGATGTTCTATTCACACTTTCTGGCAGTTGTCTTTCCCTTTAAGACTTGCCGGAAACATCTTCAAGCTGGCTCCTCCCACCCACCCGGGTGGTAACTCCCTTGGCTCCACCCCATGATGCCAGATCTTCCTTTCCGCTAAAAGAAGCAGGTTCCCTCCTTACCACTCCCATGCTGAGTAGACCCTGGCGCTTAAATCTTCTCATTTACTTCCAAAACTTAAACTAGAATTTATTCGAGTTTCGTCTTCAGCTCGCTCTTCGATCGCGAGCACGATGGAGGGTAAATCCTTGCCCAGATTTTGCCGGTGCCCATGCGGGCAGAAGATGTCGCATACCGACCCCCATGCCTCATGCATCTACTGTCTGGGCCATGATCATAATCCACAGGCCTGCGACTTTTATCGATCGTTTCACCTAACAGTCCTGGAGGACTGCACTTCCCACCTGAAGTTGGCTCGTCCGGAGAAACGTTATCTGCCGGTCAAATCAAAGGATTCTGTTTGGGTGGTCTCCATGGCTGCGGGGTCCATCGAGCAGGTGAAGCGACTCAAGGCCTTCGAGGAGGAGGAGGCGGCCCAGGCTGCCGCTCAATCCTCTTCTACCTCGGCCCTCATTCTGCTCCAGTTGGGCTACACTTATTCGGCCTCCTTTAAGGAACTCTGCCAGTCCCTCCCGACCAAGGGGCAGGGCCCTTCCGAATCACACAATTCCCGCTCATGCAAGCAGAAGTCCAAGAAGGATAAAGAGAAGATACATCATTGAGGATCCTGGGACCGGGAGCATTCCCGCTCTCAGGAATCTTCAGTTTTGACTACGGTCAAAGCCGCAGCTGTGGCCACTGGCTTCACGGAAACCCAATCAGGCCAGTCGGATGAGATGCCGGCCGACGATGCAGCCAAGATTTTTCTCAACCGTGTTGACTTGTTGTCATCTGAAGAGGCCATCAACTCTCTATTCAGGACCCCGGTCTGCCAGTGGCTACTGAAGGGGAGGCCCAGCCAGCTGAGCCTGCCCCTCCGGTCACTGATCTAGACCAGGAGGAGCCACGGATCTCCCCAGCTCCTTCTGAGGCCCCCTTTCGACACCACCGACAGCTGAGGTCTTGGTCATCTACCTCCTCTGGATCGAGCAGGTCCCGCCAACATCGGAGGTCTCACTCTCAGCACCATGGGAAGCAGCGTCACTGCTATTCCTTTTCATCCTCCTCAGGTAGGGAAAGGCTTTGGTACAAGTTGCGTCGATGTTATGAAGACCTTATGTGGCAACAGCTACTGCTGACCGGGTCAAAGCCGACGTCGGCTACCACCCCGGCCATCACCTGGGTGTCACCCAAAATGATGCCCCCCGCCAGGGCGGATTAAAACATTGTTCCTCCCCCAGTGGAGCCGGTCCAGACTGTTTTGGCTTGGCTGAAGCTGGCTTCTCCACCAATCGTGGTGGAGCCACCACTCAAGCAGCCATTGACTGGGGTTCCATCCAAGGAGTCTCAGTCAGCTAAGGGGCTTCCTCATCGGCTGTTGGTCACTCTTATACCGGACCGCCCATGGCAGGTTGAGAGTGACTCGGTTGGTCGCCCGCTTTATGCGGACTCCTCGGAGTACGAGGATTCCTCTTTGCACTCCCGTCCACTGGATAAGGAGTCGATGGGGGATCTGTCAACAGATGAAGGACCCACTTTGTTCTTGGGCATTCTCCACCTTATCTCTGAGTCCATGGGGATGAAACTGGAGCCTGTTCAAAAGCAGGCTCGCTACCCCTTTACAGAAATTCTGGATAAAGGGGACTGTCTGATGGAGGCTTTCCCAGTGGCTGAGGCCATCGTCAGCCCTGCCCTGGAGGTCTGGCAGTGCCCCACATCTTGCCCTGCACCCTTGGATGGCCCGCAAATATGTGGTGCCCACTAGTACCCTTTTAGGGTTCACGGAGCATCCCTCGACTGAGGGGTTGGTGGCTGACTCCTTGTTCAGGCACCTGGGCAACATGGGGGACGTCGATAGACTGCCGGATAAGGAGTCCAAGAAATTGGACCACTCGGCTAAAAAGGCCTATGCTGCCTCCTCACTTGGCCTCCGCCAGGCAAGCTCAACTGTCGTGATGGCACACTCCTCCCTTGCCCTTCTGGGCTCTCTGGATGAGGTGATTCCTCATCTTCCTGCAGACCTCCAGACTATGGTCAAACACGTCTGGGACCAGGGTCATGCTGTGGCCAAACAGCAACTTCAGATGGCCTTGGACATTGGAGATTCCTCTGTCTGCTCGGTGGCGGCCGCAGTTGCCATGTTCCGTAGTGCTTGTCTGCGGATCTTGACCTTCACAGCAGACATCCAGCACAAGCTGGTGGATCTACCATTCTTAGACACCGACCTCTTTGGGATCGGTGTGGAGGGTCACCTCCAGCACATTGAAAAGTCCAGTGCCACCCTGGACTCTGTGACATTCGCCCAAAAGGACTCCATGGGCTCTAAGCAGCAGAAGTGCAGGCCCTTTTGGTCCTCTACTCCTGCGGCAAAACCAGCCCAGCATCAGTCTGGCCAGCAGGTCCAGTCCTGGCGACCTTGGGCCAAGTCTGTGGCCTCGGTGGTCCAAAAGCCTGAAGAGAAGGGACCTGGTGGCTCCTCAGCTGGATCCTCCTCCTCCAAGCCTGCTCAGTGATGGGATGGGAGTTGCCACCCTCATGCCCGCCACGCCTCCCCTGGGTCCTCCTGTGAGGGGCCGGCTCTACTACTTCCTTTCCGCCTGGTCCACTTTTACCATGGACAGGTGGGTTCTGGAAGTGATCAGTCAGGGTCTGCCTCCGAAATTCGAGCAGTACCCTCCAAGCTCAGCCTGCGCCCCACTGGAGGACTTGGTGTCCGCAGACACTCGGTGTCTTCAAGCCGGCATAGCCCAGCTCCTCCGCAAGGAGGTCATGGTCAGAGTTGTGGATCCTCCGGAACACCCAGGGTTTATCTCCAGGTACTTCCTGGTGCCAAAGCAGATGGGGGGGGGGGGGCTGGCGCCCCATTCTAGATATGAATGACCTGAACAAATTCTTCAGGTCCCGCACCTTCAGGATGGTAACTCTGCCCCAGATCATACCACCTCTGGAACAAAACATGTGGTTTTGCTCTCTGGGCCTTCAGGACATGCTCTTTCATGTCCTGATCCATCCCTTCCAATGAAGGTTCCTCCACTTTGAGCAGAGGGAACCCTTTACAAGTTCCAAGCCATGCCTTTCAGCCTCTCCTCACCCCCTCCAGGGTCTTCACTAAATGCATAGCAGTGGGGGCAGTTTACCTGAGGCGCTAAGTGGTCCAGATGTACCCCTACCTGGATGACTGACTGATAGCAGGTCCCTCCAGGCAGGAGCTGGAGCGGTCCAGGGACCTGGCCCTCCAGACCTGCATTGACCTTGGCCTCCTGGTCAAGTCAGAACTCTTGCCCTTGCAGGTGATCAGCTTCATCGGGGCAGAGCTTGACTCATGCCAAGCCAGACCTCATCTCCCAGCGGAAAAGGCGGAGGTTCCCTCCTCCTTTGCCCAGTCATTTCTGGTTGGACACTTGCACCCTGCCTGGGACTTCCTGTGCCTTCTGGGTTACATGTCGGCCTGCACCAGTATGGTCTGATGGGCCCCTTGGCATATGCGCTCCCTGCAGTGGGAGCTGGCCAGACAGTGGTCTCAGCATAAAGATCACTTCCACCAGCTGTTCACTGTGACCCAGCAGATGTGGGACACCCTCTAGTGGTGGCTTGTCCCAGAGCATCCGCAGGAAGGGATCCCATTTGTCAGCCCCAAGTTGATGGTCATCCTGACGACTGATTCCACTCTCACGGGCTGGGGTGCCCATCTGGGGGAACACATAGTCCATGGGCTCTGGACCCCTCAGGAGTCCCGATGCCACATCAACCTGCTGGAGCTCCGAGCAGTCCGGCTGGCACTGACTGCCTTCACTCCATTTGTTTGGGATCAAGTAGTCCAAGTCAAGATGGACAACACCACAACCATGTACTACCTCAACAAACAAGGCGAAATGCACTCCCTGCCCCTGTGCAAGGAAGCCCTCTGCATTTGGACTCTCGTGCGCAGCCTAGAGGTGGATCTCCTAGCCATCCATGTGGTAGGAGCCTCCAGCCAGCAGGCGGATGCCCTCAGCTGGGTGGGCTAGGCATCTCATGAGTGGTCTCTCTATCCGGAGGTAGTTTACAGTCTGTTCTCCCAGTGGGGCACCCCTCAGGTGGACCTGTTCCCCTCCAGGGAGAATGCAAACCTGAGGCTGTTTTGTGCCTGCCCTCCTCAGCAGGGAACATTGCAGGGGGACGCCTTCTCGAGGCCTTGGACCCTAGGCCTCTTCTATGCCTTCTCTCCACTTCCCTTGATCCACAAAGTGTTACTCAAGGTCAGGAGGGACAAGGGGCAGGTGATCCTGGTGGCTCCAGACTGGCCCTGCCAGTTCTTGTACCCTGATTTCCTCAGCCTCAGCAACAGGCTGCCGAGACATCTTCCCATATGCCTAGACCTGCTATCAATCAATCAGGGGAAGGTTCTCCATCCAGTCCTTCAATCCCTGCACCTGACAGCCTGGTTCTTTAGCAGCTAGAGTTCCAGGCTTTAGGTCTCTACAAAGATGTCCTCGCTGTCTTAGAGGCATCTAGAAAGGAATCAAGCAGAAAATGTTATGCCTTAAAATGGAAGAAATTCTCCATTTGGTGTCAGGGCAAGGGGTTGGACCCTTCATCCTGTCCAGTGGCTAGCATTTTGGACTATCTTTAGTCTCTCTCCCAATGGGGACTTTGGTCGATGACAGCTAAAGGGGAGGTTCTGATAATGGGAGACTTCAACATGCCGGATACAGATTGGTCAATACCAGCAGGAACATCTGCCAGAACTAAACACATGGTGGAGTCCCTGCAGGGGGAGGGCCTCAAACAACTGGTACAACAACCCACAAGAGACAAGGCTGTCCTAGATCTAGTACTAACTATCAGGGAAAGAATCACAGATCTCCAGGTAGAAGGTCACCTTAGGGCCAGTGACCATCACATGGTATGGTTCAATTTGGCCACTACAACTAAATCATCCCATTCCAAGGCAAAAATATGGGACTTCAGAGGAGCTGACTTTGATAAGATGGCCAACAGAGTTAAGCTAGCCCTGGCAAAAAGAAACAAAGCTGAGGGGGTACAGGCAAAGTGGCAAGCATTAAGGATGCATACTTGAAGCAACATCCCATTGTGTTAGACAGAAAAGGAAGTGCAAAAGAAGAAGAAATCACTTTGGTTCTTAAATACAGTAGAAAGAGGTCAGAGCCAAAAGGCTGGCCTTCAGGAAATATAAGGAACACAGCGGATGAAGATAGGGGCATACCAAACTTCCCTAAGGGAAGCAGGGAAGGCAATAAGGCAGGCAAAGTCCCAAACTGAGGAAACACTAGCACAAACAGTAAAAGAAGGTGACAAGACTTTCTATAGATACATTAGTGAAAGGAAAATGTCCAGAGGGCTATTGCTAAGCTCAAAGGAGAAAAGGGGCATGGAGGAGGAGGAGGACCTGAAAAGCATCTATCCTAATAGATACTTTTGCTCAGTATTTACTGAAGAGAAGGTAGGGCAGGGCCCACAGCTCAGCACCATGGACACAGTGGGGAGGGAGGTGAGCACTACTCCTTCACAAAAGAAAGGGTCCTCAAGAGCTTGCTAAGCTCAGGGTGGACAAGGCAATGGGACCTGATGGCATACATCCCAGGGTACTAAAGGAGCTAAGGGTGGAACTAGCAGAGCCATTAGCAGAACTGTTTAATGAGTCTCTGAGCACAGGAGAGGTCCCAGAAGACTGAG
Organism: Neoceratodus forsteri; assembly: GCA_016271365.2. Classification (NCBI taxonomy): domain Eukaryota; kingdom Metazoa; phylum Chordata; order Ceratodontiformes; family Ceratodontidae; genus Neoceratodus; species Neoceratodus forsteri. Next base: position 141,226,954 of record CM057453.1, read on the forward strand.
AAGGGCTCATGTGATCCGCTGCACAAGAGTGGTGGCAGGGAGGAGGTGGGAAACTACAGACCAGTCAGTCTTACCTCAGTAGTGGGCAAGATTATGGAGACACTCCTTAAGAAAAGGATAGTGCAACACCTGGAATCCATATGGGCACAGGACCCAAGATAGCATGGGTTTACAAAAGGAAGGTCCTGTCAAACTAATCTCATAGATTTATTTGACTGGGTAACCAGAGTGGTGAACCAAGGGGCAGCAGTTAACATCACCTACCTTGACTTCAGCAAAGCTTTCGACACTGTTCCACATAGAAGATTGATAAACAAGCTGGGTAGGCTCGGGGGTGGGTCAGAAGTTGGTCAACTGGGTGGCAAACTGGTTGATGAGCAGAAAACAGAGAGTGGTGGTAAATGGTATGCCATCAGAAGAGATGCAAGTCACAAGTGGGGTACCTCAGGGATCAGTCCTGGGGCCAGTCCTCTTCGATATCTTCATCAGTGACATTGCAGATGGACTAGAGAGGGTAAGGCTTGTCTGTTTGCAGATGACACCAAGATGTGCAACAGAGTAGATGATCCAGATGGGGTGGGCAGAATGAGAAGATCTGGATAAACTAGCAAAATGGTCGAAGAGTGGCAACTGGGATTTAATGCAAAGAAGTGCAAGATCATGCGCATAGGAAAGAGAAACCCTGAAGCCACCTATAGGATGGGAGGGGAGTTGCTGGCAGTCACAAAGGAAGAAAGAGACTTGGGCATCATCATTACCGATTACCTGAAATCATCCAAGCAGACCTCTAAAGCAGTAGGTAAGGCTAGGGGGCTGCTAGGGTGTATTAGCAGGGGTATCACAAGTCAGAAGAGGGAGGTAATGATCCCTCTTTACAAGACACTGGTTAGGCCCCATCTGGAGTACTGCATGCAGTACTGGAGGACACAGCTTCACAAGGACATTAACCAAATTGAGGCAGTCCAGAGAAGGGCAACCAAAATGGTGCAGGGACTGCATCAGAAGACATATGAGAACAGATTAACGGAGCTCAATATGTATACTCTAGAGCAAAGGAGGGAGAGAGGTGGTATGATCGAAACATTCAAACACCTTAAGGGCATTAACAAGGTGGAAGAGTCTAACATGTTTCAATATAAGAAAAAGAGCAGGACAAGAGGACAAAGCATGAGATTAGAGGGAGGCCGATTAAGGGGTAATGTGAGTAAGTTCTTTTTCACAGAAAGAGTGGTGGATGCATGGAATGGCCTACCTCAGGAAGTAGAGGCTATGAATACAGTGCAGGGCTTCAGACAGGCATGAGATAGGTGTAAGGGAGCAATACAGATGAGTATGAATAGATAGGCCACTGACAGCAAAGGACGATGACACATTTATAAGGTAGAAAAAGAAATGGGCAGACTGGATGGGCCTTGCGGTCCTTATCTGCCATCAACTTCTATGTTTCTATGTTAAGGTGCACCTGGCAGCAATCTCTGCTCGCAGGCTGTTAAGCAGTCGGTGGCACATGAGAAGGTGGTCTGGCTCTTTTTCAGAGGCCCTGACCATATTTCCCCTTTGGTGCGGGAACCACCGCTACTGTGGGACTTGTTGCTGGTTTTGGCAAAGCTCCTGGGCAAGCCATTCAAACCGATGCACAGGTGTGAGATGTCTCACCTGTCATGGAAGACCGCCTTCCTGGTGGCTATCACGTCAGCCAGAAGGATCAGTGAGCTCCAGGCACTCTCGGTGGAGTCTCCTTACCTGGTCTTCCACTGGGACAAGATTGTCCTGTGCACCAGCGCACAGTTCCTCCTGAAGGTTGTGTTGGAGTTTCACCTGAATCAGGTGATGACTCCAAATCATTCCTCGGAGGCTGAACACAAGCTCCATACTCTGGACCTGAGGCGAGCGCTCACTTATTACAGAGAGCGCACAGCTGAAGTTTGGGGAGAGGTTCGCCAGCTGTTTGTCACCTACGCTGAAGCCGCACCTGGCAAACCTGCAGTCAAGCGGACAATTGGCAGGTGGATTACATCCTGCATTGATCTCTGCTATAGGTTGGCGGGTAGGGAGCCTCCCGAAGGGCTAAGGGCTCATTCTACCCACCATACCACTGCGATGGTGGCTACTTCTAAGGACGTCCCTATCCAGAAAATCTGCAGGACTGCTACCTGGAAGTCAGCACACACACACCTTCATTTCCCATTACCACATTGACCTTCAGTCATGCCGGGATGCTGGTTTTGGGGTCTCAGTTATCCAATCTCTGTTCCCTAAGAAGGGGGTGTGCGCCTTGCCTCTCTCCTCCCAGAGAACTGCTAGGAGTCTGCCAGAAAGTGTGGAAAGAACAACGTATCCATGTCCCTAGAAACACAGGTTACTCACCTGTAACAGTAGATCTTCCATGGGGTGATCTCTTGCTGCAGGTAATACACCTGGGTTGTCACTAGAGGGCACTGTGGTGCACAGAAGCTCTTCTAGCAGTCTTTTCCAGGGGCCGCCCACACATGACATAGCTGCAGTAACCGAGACTTGGGCAACATCACACCATGACTGGGACCTTGTGATCCCTGGATATAAACTATACAGGAGGGACAGGGTATGTGGGAAGGGGGGAGGTGTGGCAGTTTATATCAGGGAGGGGATAACTTGCACAAGGGAGAAGTCGGAGGAAGGGGAGGTGAAGACATTATGGGTTCAGTTAAGGTCCAATAGAGGGAGAAAGGTGAAGTTGGAGTTGGTTTACACCCAGTCAAGACGAGGATAGGGACAGGGAACTGATATCACAAATATTGGAAGCTGCAGGGAAAGGAGAGGTGGTAATTGTGGGGGACTTCAACATGCCCAAAGTGGAATGGAGCATACCATCCACAACGTGTTAAGAGTCAGGTGAACCTGGTAGGACTGCAGAGTGGGTTCCTGACTCAGGGCATCACTGAACCAACAAGACCTAAGACAATTCTTGATCTAGTGCTCGCAAATGGGGAGTATGTACAGGAAATAATGGTCTGGGAGCCACTAGGTGGAATTGACTATTGCACTGTGTGGTTCCAGTTGGATATGGGCAGGGAAAGCATCCCGATGAAGACCAAAATCTTGGCTTTCAGGAGGGCGGACTTCAGGAAAATGGGTGAAGTGCTAAGAGCCATCTGGCAGGCATCAGAGCAGATATGGGGGTGGACCAAAGGTGGTCCATCATTAAAGAAGGAATACTGGTTGCCACAGATGAGTGCATTAGACTCAGGAAGAACACAAGGGCCAAAGCGCCAGCTGGTCTAGTTCTGGGTTGCCAAGGTAAGGAAAGTGAAGTTGGCCCATAGAAAACTAAGAAGACTAAGAGAGAGGTGGATAGGAAAATTACCTAAGGTTGGCTAGTGAGGCAAGTAAGGAAGTCCGGCGAGCAAAGGCACAGAAGAAGCTGCAGATAGTTAAATGAATTAAGAAGGGGGAGAAAGCTTTCTTTCACTATATGAGTGAGAAAAGGGACAAGAAGGAAGGGATTGTTAAGCTTTAAAAAGGGGTGGAGTGGGTGGAGAATAATGGGGGGAAAGCAGAGATACTAAATGAATACTTCTGTTCCATCTTCACCAGAGAGAAGGAAGGACGAGTGCCTTCAGGAGGGAAAAAAGGAGTTGGGGGGGAGCCAGATGTAGTGACAGAGGAGGATAGAGTGAGGGAGGGGCTGCTGACATTGAAGGTGGACAAATCTCCAGGCCCAGATGGAGTACATCCAAAGGTACTAAAGGAACTGGTTGAGAAGCTGGCAGGGCCACTGGCAGACCTATTTAATAGTTCACTAGAGTCAGGCATGGTACCGCAGGACTGGAGAACACTGCGTGTAGTGCCCCTCCACAAAAACAGTCCCAAGGATGACCCAGAGAATTACAGACCAGTCAGTCTGACCTCCATTGTGGGCAAGCTCATGGAGACCATACTAAAGGAAAGGTTGGTGGAATATCTAGAGGAGCATGGTTTCCAGGATGAGAGCAGCATGGGTTCATGGGGGGGGGAGATCGTATCAAACTAATCTGATTGACTTCTTTGACTGTGTCACTAAGACAGCAGACAGGGGCCAAGCAGTAGACATCCTCTATCTTGATTTCAGCAAGGCCTTTGACTCTGAGCCCCACAAAAGGTTGTTCAGGAAGTTGGTGGATCTTGGGGCTGGGAAAAAGATAGCCAGATGGGTGAAAAACTTGCTGAGGGACAGAACTCAGAAGGTGGTTGTGGGGGGGGGGGAGTTATCTGGCACCAGAGAGGTAACCAGTGGGGTCCCACAGGGCTTGATGCTGGGGCCGGTGTTGTTCAATGTCTTCATCAGTGACATTGGGGATGGTATTAAGGGCAAAATGTGCCTATTCATGGATGATACCAAGCTCTGTGGGAGAGTGGACACAGCTGAAAGGATACAGGACCTACAGGAAGATCTGGAAAAGCTGGGGAGGTGGTCCAGGATCTGGTAGGTTGGTTTCAATGCCAAGAAATGCAAAGTCATGCATATTGGAGCCAAGAATCCCAGGACAGAGTACTACCTGGGTGGAGTCCGAGTATCTGCATCAGAGGAGGAGAAGAACCTGGGAGTGATGATCACTAGTGACAGGAAGCACTCCACGCAGTGCAAGAAAGCAGCAGCAAAGGCAAGCAAGTTGCTGGGATGCATATCTAGAAGGAACAGTAGTAGGAGAGAGGAGGTTATACTGGCCCTGTACAGGTCACTGGTAAGGCCGCATCTAGAGTATGGAGTTCAGTACTGGTGCCCACACCTCAAAAAGGGCATTAACCTGCAGGAGAAGGTCCAGAGGAGGGCTACAAAGATGATAGCTGGTCAGCAGGGTAAGGCATATGAGGAGAGGTTGAGGGCACTGAACATGTACTCACTGGAAGACAGGCGAGAGAGAGGGGACATGATTGGGACCTTTAAGTACTTGAAAGGGATAAATAAGGTTGAAAGAAGAGTCTCTTTAAGTTGAGTGGCAACCATAACACGAGGGGGCACAGTCTTAAGGTGGAGGGTGGAAGGTTTAGGAGAGAGGTCAGGAAGCACTTCTTCACAGAGAGAGTGGTGGACACTTGGAATGTGCTGACGGAATAGGTCATCTCGTTGAAGACAGTGGGCAGCTTTAAGAGAGGCTGGGAAGGGCATAGGGGGGAAGGTAAGGATCATGGGTAGGGAAGATGGGAGGAATGGGGAGGGAGGGCAGGGACATTAGCTCAAGCTGTGGACCCTGCAATACGAGCAGACTTGATAGACCAAATGGCCTTCTTCTGCTGGCTTCTTCGTATGTTCTTATGTTCCTGTTTCCTATATGAGTGGGTGGTCCCTGGTATCCTCAGTTCAGTTTCCCACCATCTTCAGCTCACACGCAGCAGCTAGTGCAGAGAGCAGCAGTCATCGACAAGAACTTTAGCCAGAAGTGGAATTTTTCCGTTTCACTAACTACATCGACAAATGTCCAAAGAATCTACAAACAAGTCAGTGCTATTTTGCTCCTGTTGTTGCAGTAGGAAAATCTACCACTTCGACAACCATACCGTTTGTGTTCAGTGTCTGTGACCCACATATGACACTATCTCCTGCTTTCATTGCCAGGATTTCAACCAGGCAACGATGGCTGAAGGAGATAGAATCCTACTTTATGGAGCAGAAATTGTCTCTACTAGAGAATCGGGGAGCCCATCCCAAGGGCCGCCTGTCCACTTTATTCTCACAAAAAGCAGAAAAAAGAGAAGGAGAAGCTCTCCTTATCCTCTTTTGGCAAACGCTTATCAACGGCTACCATCACTGGTTCTCCGCCGTTGACGATACCCTACAAAACTGCATCCTTGTCAACAGGGGTTTTCACCATCTCATCGACGGTGCTGTCTAGCACTCTTTCGGCAGTTCCTGATGACCCCTATGAGGATTCCATCGACAGTCTGTCGATGGGGGATTGTTTCCCATTGACATCTTCATTTAAACATTCTAAGGCTACTTCCCATGCTGCCCCGTCGATGAAGGGGTACGCTTCTTTGGGGAAGCCTACTGCCTTTGCAGTGCATACTGCCCCACCTGCCTCACAAGCTTTTTCTCACAGGGGCCAGGTGGATAGAGATCGGGACCCTGAGTGTTACCACCCAGGTGCTAGACCAGCATATACTGCATGTCCTATTTCCTCCACTATTCCCTTGGTTTCTCAGAAACCTCCTCTCACTACCCTCCTCCCTCAGTGGATGTGGCCACAGGGGTACAGCAAGTTCTACTAGCCATGAGGCAGTCTCAGCCCCCTGCCTCAGGGGAGCCGAGTCGTCTTTCCCGTTCTCCTACCCCTCTGCCTAAATGTTTCCAGGGGAACAGGGACCCTTTCCCTACCTGGTACCCCCCTCCTGCGTGGATGATTACTTATCAGATGAGGCTGAATTTCTGGCAGATTTCACCAGAGATTTTGAGGATGTGGACTTACTGGACCTGGATTCCCATCCCCAGTCCCCTCTTTCCACTATTTCCTCATTAAACAAGGACCTCTCCCACCAGGTGGCTGCCTCTCCTCTTGATGACCCGTCTTTTCATGAAATGATGATCCAAATCCAAAAGGTCGTGGGGTTTTCAACTACTGAACATGGTAAACAAAGAAAGGACATGGTGGACTACTTAGAACTGCCAGAGGAGCCTTTCATGGTGGTACCCCCATTTATACAAACCTACTAAAATGCTATGTTAGCAGCCTGGAATCAGCCTTCGGTTGCCCTGGCCATTCGTAGGAAAGCAGATCACCTTTATCAGGCTTCTCTTGATCATCCTTTTCTGTCAACCAGTCCTGAAGTAGATTCGGTAGTGATTATTGCGGCTAATGATCGTACTAAACGACCAAAGCACATGAGCTCCTTACCTGCTGATAAGGACTCCCATAGGATTGATTACCTAGGGAAAAAGGTGCTCCAAGGAGGTACCATGAATCTTAGGATTCTAAATTATATGGGACACAAGGTCAAATACCAACGTACCCTCTGGTGCTCTGCATTAGAATTGGTCAACAAACTCCCTCCTTCTCAGGAAAAGGACCAATTGTTGGCTGCTATATCTACTGGCAATTCCCTATCCCGACACCTACTGATGCCATGCTTGGCTTCATGTCTCAGGGTTCACCACAGTTGTACAACATAAAGTTGTTAATGCCCCCTTTAATGGGTCCAAGCTTTTTGGTCCAGGTACCCAAACTCTTTTAGACAATCTCCATTCTTCAGGATGGACCCTACGAACAGTGCATGACATTTACCATACTGCACAACTGTCGTACCATCCCCAATCCTCTTTTCATACAAAGACAGGTGGTAAATATAAAGGCTCATACAGAGGCGGCTATCGTGGTCGTTCCCAGCCCTCTTCTAGGACTGCCGCTTCTGCTACCAAGGGCTCCCGCTCTAACACTCCGGGGGGAGCTGGTCAGTCTGCCTCCCAGTGACCAACTAGGGCTTTGCCCAGGCTTCCTCGACCAGGCCTCGGAAACTGTGGGTGGTCATTTTTTCCTCCATTGAGAGGCCTGGCAAATGATCACTTCAGACGAGTGGGTTCTTCAGATCAATCAATCAATCAATCAATCAATCAATCAAAATCTTTATTTATTCAGGCGAACATCATTGAGCAAAGCTCATTTACAAGATGGACCTGAGTGGTCATACAAATGAGGATACAAGTATTATTACATAGACAAGAATAGAATAAATAGCAATACAATGGCATGAAATGATTATATACAACAATTTACATATATACAAGTAACAATAGAACCATTTAGCCTGTAGGAAAAAAAGAGGACAAAGGGTATAGCAGTCCTAAAATATAAGTTATATGGTCTAAACTAGTTTTTAAGTGAATATAATAGGTGATTCGAAGAAAGAAATTGAGTTAATATAATGGATAGAAAAGGGAGGTTTAGTTGGGTCAGATAGGTAGGGATTATGCTTTATAAAAGCAATTGCAGAGCTCTGGAAAAAGGGGGAGAACAATCTTTGAAGGATGCCAGAGGTAGTAGGCTATCTAGCTTCATGGATTTTTGGAGAGAGTTCCATGCAGCTGCTAAGGAATAGCTGAAAGCAGCCCTCCCATACCGGTGCAGGCATTGGGGACCTTTATGTGATGAGTTTACTGATCCTTAAGGTGTATGGCCTGGTTGTAATTTGGGTAAAGCAATCAGTGATATAGGTCGTAGTTTGCCTGTTAACGCTTTGAATATCCAGATAACAGCATTCCTATTTCTTCTGTGTTGCAATGATGTCCAGTTGACTGCCATATAAAGGGAGCAATGATGGGTGTTGGAGGAAGTCAGTAATAAATCTTATGGACCTGTGATACAGGGTGTCCAGCTTATGTAAGAGATGACTTGAACAATGGCAGTAGAGAAAATCAGCATAATCAATGAGGGATAGGAATGAGGCCTGAATTAACCCTTTTTGGAATCACTGTTTAGGTAATGTTTTATTCTAAAAATAGTCCAGCCTCTGTCTTAGCTTTTAAGTAACTCTTCAATATGGACAGAATAGTCAAGCCTGTTATCTATCCAGACTCCAAGGTATTTGAAGTTATCAACAAATTCAAGTTTCTCCAAGTAGGTGGATATATGTAGGGTGTTGGATGCTGGGGTAGTGGTAGTACAACTCTTTGTGGTAAAGAACATAGCTTTTGTTTTTTGCATTTAGAAGTAGTTTTTGTCAAGTAGATTGTGCTGCAGAATGGAGAATTCGGATTGTAGAAGTTCACAGGCTTTGGAAGGTGAGGGATTGCTGACATACAATACAGTATCATCAGCAAACAGATGAATGTTAGATTGAGTGAGGTTGGCATCAATATTGTTTATATAAATAGCAAAGAGGATAGGGCCAAGAATAGAGCCTTGTGGTACACCCCTTAGCAGAGGTTTTGGTGGATAGGTAATTTCATTTCTAACCAGTTACCTATCTGAAAGGTAATCCTTAAACCAGTTGAGTGATAGGGAATCCAGGCCTAATGAGTTAAGGAGGTGAGTAATAGTCATGATCCACTGTGTCAAAGGCTTTACTCAAATCCAGAAACACAGCACAGGTAAAAATTTTTTGTCCAAATTAGTCTGCCAATCGTTGGTTACCTTGGCTAAGGCAGGAATGGTGTTATGCTTTGATCTAAATCCAGATTGTGCAGAATTTAGAAGGTTATTGTTATCCAGATAGTCCCTTAACTGAGAGTTTACTAGTTTTTCGAGCATCTTAGATAGTACTGGTGGATGGAGATAGGTCTGTAATTGTTGAGATCCCTAGTATCACCAGATTTGAGTAATGGAACTACTTGAGCTGTTTTCCAAGTAGATGGAATGGATCCAGTAGTTAGGGAAAGATTGAAGAGATGAGTGAGGGGGGATAAGACATGTGAAGCAATTTTCAGGAAATAGGGATCCAGGGAGTCTGCACCTGCACTCTTAGTTGTGTCTAAATTAGAGAGGAGATCTTCCACTTCTTTCACGGATATTGGGATGAAGGAAAAAGTTGAAGTGGCCATTTGTCCCACAGTAGTTTGCAGGTTCAAGGAAGATCTCAGGATATTTGCAGGTGATGAGTCAAATGCTAGGCCAGCAGTGGTGAAGTGAACATTGAAGGTATTTAAGATTTCTTGTTTACCTGTAATTTCTGTGTCATTTAGTAGCAATTTGGTGGTTAAGGCAGGAGTAGAATTCTGGCCCAGAAGTCCTTTTATTGTACCCCAGAGTCTGGATGGGTTATTGTAGGAGGCATCCAATTCAGCTGTATAGTAGGCAGTTTTGGCAGTTCTTTTTTTTTTGTACATGAATTCCTTGCTTTTCTGAAATTTAGCCAATCTCTGTGTCCTTTGTTTTCTTGCCTTTTTCCACAGCTTGTCTCTGGTTCTCAAGCTGCTTTAAGCTCAGAGGTGAACCAAGGGCAGGATTTTACCTTAGTTCTGATACTGGTGATAGGTGCATGAATATTGAGAACATTGGTGATAATATCCTTTAAAGTCTGGAGTGCTGTTTCAACAGAGGTTGTAAGATAGAAATTCAATAATATATTGTAGTACTCAGGTCATGGAGGTAACCTGAGATATTGAAATTTTTTGACCTTTGAGATAAATTCTGCAGGATTTGGTGGTTTGAGTGTGGATCTTATGCCAGCTATAGGGTAATGGTCACTCACATCACTTGGCAGTACTCCTGCATGTGAGTATAAGTGAGGCTTGTTTACCAACATAATATCCAGGAGTGAGCTGTTGCTGGAATTTCTTGGTTAATCCTAGTTGGGTCTTTAATCAGCTGTGTGAATCCATAGGTGTCACAAAAGGTTATCAAAGGTGCAGATACATTAGACAACCAGTTTAAATTCAAATCACCAAGGATGACGGTATCTTCAGGGCCTTGGTTGAGAATTGACCCTAGGTGAGAAAGCAGTTTAAGGCCTGCAGAGGGGGCCTATAGCATCCAATCAGTTTAAATGGAGACGAATTAGGAAGGAAATTTTGATTGATAAACATTCAAATTCATTTGGCTCAGATGTGTTGATGAGGCAGGTTGCAGAGATGGTGTCCTTAATGTATGTACTACCCCACCACCCCTGGAAGGGCGATCTGTTCTGAAGAGCTGGTAATTGGAAGGTTTACAACACTGTCTTTTGTTGTAGGCCTGAGCCAAGATTCAGAGATGACCAGGAAGTCTGGAAGAGTATGTGCCACCCAAGCCTGTATTAAGATGAACTTTTTAGGAGGCTGCAAGCATTGAAGTGTATGAAGCTTAGTCCTTTATGGTAGTCAGCTCAGCAGGGAAGATAAACTGACAATGGGGCCAGGATTAATCTCAATGGTGCCAATGCATAAAAGGAGGTAGAAGATTAATTTGAGTAGGGCTCTCCAAGGGATAGGGATAGAGAGTGATCAGAGCATTTCTCTTAGTCCTAGATGCACACTGTGTAGTGGGAGATGGTCCTGTTATAGGTGTGTCTTTATCATAACATAGGAGTCTGATGGACAGGCATAGTGGGTTTTATAGATCCAGGATACATGTAAGGGCTAGGGAGAGCTGGATTGTTAGAGAGGCTTTATGTGGGATACCCCAGGGTTGCAGTGTAATAGTGGTTCAAAGTGAATAAGGAATAGATGGTTGTACATTGTGGATGGCAGTGGAGAGCAGAACATACTCATTAACTTATTCGTCATGACAGGGGTATAATATGATTATCATAATGGAATGGGGAGATGAGAGGCTAAGGAGCAAAAGGAAACAAGTTAGCATTGTGCGGGGTAGGTATGGGTTAATAGAAGGAATTAGATGTGGGCGTGATGAGAGAAATGGCGGGAAAGAGTGTATAAATACAATTAACCAAGAGGGGAAGGGGGGGGCAAAAATTTTAAGTGTTTTGTCGACCTTTCCTTTCACACTGCTTCTCCCGGCCTCCTGGATCTCTTGGTCGGCTGGAGGTCACCGCCCGGGCTGATGCCTGGAGCCCCTTCTGCGGCTGGAGCTGGAGGGCAATGCCGGCTGCAAGTCAGGGACAGAGGAGAAGGCAGTGAGAAGGCAATTTTATTGCAGGCAATCTGCAATTAGGTGCAAGAAACAAGAATCTGCACAACAAAAGACTGGGAGGGTTTGGGGGTTAGGCCCAAGGCGTCTAGCCCACACAGATCCCCAGAAAAGGCTGAATCACTAGCAAACATCACATCAAAACATGTTTAAATTACCCACAATTTTTAAGTAAAAACAGCTCTTTTAAGGAAATTAATACAAGTTACAGCTAATCAGAAAAATCCCATCCAGAAAAGTGTTGCAGATCATTCAGAGTGGTCATACCCTGGAACTAACCTCCATGCCTCTCCCTCATCCCCCCACTCATTCTGTCCATTACCCACCTGAACACATTCCTGTTCTCCAGGAGGAACTCCAGGCTCTTCTGCTCAAGAAGGCAGTCTACCCAATCCCTCCATCAGAGCACCAACAGGAATTTTATTCCCACTTCTTCCTGGTCCCCAAACGAACTGGAGGTCTCAGACCTATACTAGACTTCAGACAACTGAATCTACACATTCAGTACAAAAAGTTCCAGATGGTCACTTTGACATCGATAATATGATGATTAAACAAGGGGATTGGCTATATGCATTGGACATGAAAGATTCCTACCTACATATCCCCATCCACCCCACCCACCACTGGTTCCTGCATTTTTGCATTCCTGCAAATACGTGGCAGCTCAGATTCAATGCAAAGAAGTGCAAGGTAATGCATCTGGGAAACAAAAGCCCAGGGGATGAGTACACAATGGTGGATGAGTTAATAACAACAACAAAAATCGAAAGAGACCTAGGAGTCATTATATCAGATGACCTAAAGGTAGGCAAGCAATTGAGAAGGCAGTAAGGAAGGCTGGGGGGATACTGGGATGCACAGGGAGAGGCATCAACAGTAGAAAACAGGAAGTTGTTATCCCTCTCTACAGACAGTTAGTGAGACCCCATCTGGAGTACTGCGTGCAATTCTGGAGACCCCATTTCTGCAAAGACAGACAGAGTGGAGGCTGTTCAGAGGAGGGCAACCAAAATGGTGCAAGGTCTGCACCAGAAGACATACGAGGAGAGACTAAAGCAGCTTAATATGTATACCCTTGAGGAAAGGAGGGAGGGGGGGATGTGATAGAAATGTTCAAGTATCTCATGGGAAATAGCAAGGTACAAGAGGGTAGTATCTTTCAGCAGAAGAGATGTGCAAGAACAAGGGGGCACAATTTGAAGATAAGAGGGGGGATGGCTCAGAGGTAATGTTAGAAAGTATTTTTTCACAGAGAGAGTTGTGGATGCATGAAACAGCCTTCCTGAGGAGGTTGTGGAGACAGGAACAGTGGGAGAATTCAAGAATGCATGGGACAAGCATAAGGCAATTCTGGTGGGGGGCAGGAGGAAGTAAGCTGTTGATTAACCAGAATCTGCAGCTCATCCATCAGGTAGGGAAATGGGCAGACTGGGTGGGCCAAGGGGTCCTTATCTGCTGTCAGATTCTATGTTTCTATGTTTTTACCTGCTAGAACAACATTACCAATTCTGTGCACTCCTGTTCAGTTTTTCATCCGCTCCGAGTGTGTTTACCAAGTCCCTAGCGGTAGTGGCGGCAGCCCTACCATGGGAAGGACACTTCGTCTTCCCATATCTGGACAATTGGCTCATAAAAGTGGAGTCCAGAACATCTCTGCTTTCCTCCCTTCAAGCAACCCTTACTCTGTTTCACTCCCTAGGGATTATGGTCAGCTGGTCAAAATTCAACCCGACCCCTACCCAGTCATTACAGTATATAGGAGCGGTCCTAGATACCACCTCCGCCAGGGCTTACCTCCCTGCCACCTGGCAAGACAAGCTACTGTCTCTGGCTTCCCAGGTGCAAACTCAAAAAGTTAGCACAGCCAGATGATGTTTATGTCTTCTAGGACACATGGCCGCTGCCATACCTATGGTAGCATTTGCCCTTCTACATGCGAGACCAGTACAATGGACTCTCCAAAACCAAGTGTGTCAAAGAACCAGAGACTTTGAAGACAAAGGCAGAGTCACTCCTGCTCTGCTGTTGGCCCTGTCTTGGTGGACCCAATGTGCCAACCTCTCTCAAGGCATGCCATTCCAGTCTCCCCCACCCCGGCAGACATTGACCACTGATGTTTCCCTCGAAGGGTGGGGTATGCACCTGGGTCCCTGTGGGACTCAGGGCAGGTGGTCCTGAACCTCCACTCTCCCTCACATAAATCTTCTGGAAGTGAGGGCAGTCTGCGTAGCCCTTCAGGCCTTTCAGCCTCGCCTTTCCCCAGAACCTCTGCTGATCCAATCAGACAACACCTCAGTGGTATTTTACCTCAACAAACAAGGAGGCATGAAACCCCGAACTCTCAGCAGAGAGACGATGATAGTTTGGCAGGAAGCAATTCAGCAACACCTGTCGTTAACAGCTGTTCATCTACCGGGATGCCACTATACCCTGGGCGAAGTTCTCAGTCGCCAGTCATCCACACACGAATGGACACTTCATCACTAAGTTCTTCAGAGAATCTTTCACTTGTGGGGGACCCCACATCTGGACCTATTTGCCTCCTCCATCAATCACTGTCTCCCCAAATACTATTCCATTATCCCGAGCAAAAGGGGAATGTCTACCGATGCCCTGTCCCAGCCATGGACAGGACTCTTCTTATATGCTTCCCCCCCCCCGTCCTACTCTTAAAACTACGCTCGAACCTGCCACCATGATCCTCATAGTCCCTCTGTGGCCTTGGCCGGTGTGGTTTCCTTTACTTCCACAGTTGTCAGTGGTGGAATCCATTCCATTACCAATCAGGTCAGACCTGTTGACTCAGGATCAGGGAACCATCCTTCATCCCAATCTGAGATCACTACACCTTCACGCTTGGCTCCTGAGGATGCTTTCATAGCCCGACTCCAGGTACCCTCCCCTCTGGCCAATATTCTGTTCGCCTCATGTAAACCAGCAACCATGGAAACACAATGCTAAATAGAAACACTTTTCCATTTGGGCCGCTTCCTGGTCCTTGAACCCCTACTCATATCCATTGACCACTGTACTGGATTACCAGGCCTCTCACCAAGACAGGGTTGAGCGATTCCTTTATTAAGGTCCATCTGGCCTCTATTTTGGCCTTCCATGACCCTCTGAATTGAAGATTACTGTATCAACATCATCTAGCCAAAATGTTTCTAATAGGAATGTTGCATATCAAACCTCCCATTAGATGACCCACTCCGCTGTGGGATCTAAATTTTCTTTTGGAAAAACTGACTCTTGAACCCTTTGAACTGGCGGCCACTTGTGATCTCCGCTTCCTTTCTTGGAAGACATTATTTCTAGTAGCCATCACTTCAGTTCGACGTATCTCCGAGCTTCATGCCCTCATGTGTAAAGAGCCTTACCTAATCTTTCACAAAGACAGAGTGGCACTCTGGACAAACACCTCCTTTTTACCTAAGGTGGTCTCAGAACACACCTTAAATCAGTCCATAGAGATGTCAGTATATTACTCTGAACATGCCAATCAGGGAGAATATCTCCTACATACCATAAATGTCCATCGTATATTACAATATTATACTAATCGTACCAAATTGATTAGAAAGACCTCTCAACTTTTTGTTAACTTCGCCTCAATGAGGGAAGGTCTCCCAGTCACTAAACAGACTCTCTCCAATTGGCTAGCACACTGTATCACATTTTGTTATAATAAATGTGACAAACCATTGCCTGGACCTGTTCAAGCCCATTCGACCAGAGCTACAGCCACCACAGTGGCCTGCTTCAGAAGGGCGTCTATTGCAGAGATCCACAACTCTGCCACATGGTCCACAATACATGCTTTCATGAAGCTCTACAACTTAGACATTGCTTCACGCCATAGGATGGCCTTTGGCCAAGCTGTCCTATAATGCCTTTTGTCATAATTCCATCCTTCTTGGGTTCACTGCTTGGGAATCATCCCAAGTGTATTACTTGCTGAAAAAGATCACCCCATGGAAGATAGTACAGTTACGTAAAAACTTAACGTGACAGTAGATCTTTGAGGGATATCTCTTGCAGCAAGTATGATCCCTCCCTCCATCCCCAGGAGAACAACTTCTGATCCAGTTATTTATGGGATGGGATACCTATGGTACCTTGGATCTCCCTCGGTCCTCACTTGGCAAGCTGAATCCGGTGGGGGAACTGAGGATACCAGGGACCGCCCACTCTTATATAGGAAACAGGAAGATGATGTCATGTGTGGGCTGCCCCTGGAAAAGACTGCTAGAAGAGCTGCCGTGCACCACAGCACACTCTGGCGATGACCCAAGTGTATTACCTGCTGTAAGACATACCACTCAAAGATCTACTGTTTCAGTAAGTTTTTGCGTAACTGTACTTTCTAGGAGTGGTATATGATGTTCATCCACACGGACCCACCTGACCTCCCCAGCTTCCACGCACACACTGCTTCCAGCGGGCAAGATCTGGCATCATAGGGCGTAACCAAGGGAGTTACCACCCAGGTGGGTGGGAGGAGTAAGCTTGAAGACATTTCCAGCAAGTCTTAACGGGAAAAGCAACTGCTAGAAAGTGTGGATGAACATTATATACCACTCCTAGAACTACTGTTACAGGTGAGTAACGTGTGTTTCAAACAACATGAAGTCTTGCTGTATTGACATAATGCAGTTAGCCCCAGCACTTGAACTGCCCTGGAGAGGAAAGAGTTAACTCTGTGCAGAAGCATAGAATGTTGAGCTCGAGCTCGGTTTTCAAACCTCTGTCTGTGGTACTTCCTAGTGTAACCATCAGATTCTTTACTCCGCCGAACAGTGAAGTCGCTCCAGAGATTTCCTCTGCTCGGTTTGGTAAAGCGTTCGGTTTTAAAACCGCTATTTGTTATTTTTCGGATTTCCAGCCTCTGTCTACGGTACAGGTAGTGTTGTAGATAACTAGTGACTTTGTTTATTTGGGGGGAAAAAGTGTGGAAATTGTGTTTTCCTCTGTTTCTTTTCGGTCGGTCCGGTTTGGAACCGATCTCGTAGTCTCTTACTAAATCTTTCTCTGGGATTAGAGTGGTGTTCCGGTACTGATCGGTTTCAAAAGAACCGGTGTTTTTTCTGGTTCTTTTTGAAAACCTGTGACACGGTTTGTAACCGGTCGGTTATTGAATTACCTGGCTTGAAAGCTGCAATATGGTAATTTGTTAGGTTGGCCATGTCTGAGAAACCCAAGAAGAAAACCGGTCCCACTGGGTTTCAACACTGTACTGAGTGTGGGGAGGCCTTTGCTAAGGCTGACCCTCACCTCATCTGTGTTTATTGTCTGGGGTTTGACTGCCTCAAGTCAGACTGCCAAATCTGTGAAAACTTTCCTAAATCCACTCTAGAAAAAAGACTGAGTAGGCTGAAGGAAAGGGAGGCTGAAAAGTCCGTAGATCTGGTTGGCCAGCCTGGTTCGGTTGCGGCTGAACCTAAGGAAGTACCTACTGACCTAGGCGATACCTCCTCGGGCAAAAGGAGAGCTGATCCCGAGGGGCCGGTTCCATCAAAAAAGAAGTGTAAGTCTGCCGGTTCGGATCCAGTATCGCATTCTCCAATCGCGGACGAAATAGTCAAAGTGATTAGCATTGTTCAATCGCTTAGACTGGTTCCGTCCAAACCGGTACTGCCAGTTAGGCGGTCAGTTCAATCGGATCCGTCTCCTCCAGATTATGATCCAGATGCTTATCATGAGGAGTGGGAGGAAGACGAAGACTATCCCAGTGATGATGATGATAATGTTGATGACCGGGGTGGTGTCTGGATGCGCCCATTGAACTGGACATCTCCCCAGACAGGCCCTTGGGTGTCTCTCCTCCCAGGCTCTCTGAGTCCCCTTCACATTTTTTGTTCTACAAAAAGGTGGCAGAAACCCTGCAGCTTCCCTTGGTTGAAGCTGAAGAGGAGGAAGAAGAGTCTGATTTTGTGGAAATGATGGACATCCCAGAGTCCAAAAGGCTGTCTATACCTCTTCATAAATTCTTGGGGAAACAGACACACAAAATTTTACAAACTCCTAATTCAATACCTCCTGTGGACAAGAGAATGGCCAGGAGGTATATGTTATCAGGCTCAGCTGCAGAGTTCCTTTATAGTCATAGCAGCCATGTTGGAGTAGTGCATGCTGCAGCCTGTGACAGAGCTAACATTCCTTTGGCTTCACACCCTCCGGATAAGGACTCCAGAAAAGTGGATGCCATGGCCAAAAAACAGTATTTGGCATCCTCTTTGGGACTCAGGCAGGCTACTTGTATGGCCTACACAGCCAGGTACCAGAAATCCAGATGGGATACAGTTCTGGACCTGGCTAAACAGGCCTCTCCCCAGCTAGCCAAGGAGCTGGAGGAGGTGGCTGCTGATGGAACTGAGGCATCAAAAATGCAATTTCATGCTGCTGTGGACTCCAATGATGTGGCATCTAGAGTCATGGCGACATCTGTGTCTCTCAGGAGACATGCTTGGCTCAGATGTACTAGCCTTTCACAGGATACCCAGACTAAGGCTATGGATTTTCCTGTAATGGGTAACTCTCTGTTTGGGGAGCAAGCAGAGGCTTACATGAAGAAAATGGATGAATATAGGACCACAGACAGGAGTGCAAAGACCAAGGAAAGGCAAGCCACTCTGCAAAAGCAGCAGTCTAGGGGCAGGGGCAGGCCCTTTCACAGGCCTTTTTACCAAGCCCAGGCCTCCTCTCCCTTCCCACAGATGGGGTTCTTCAGAGGGAGGGGCAGGACTGCATCCTCCTCTTCCTCTCAGTCTAAGGCTCCAGCCAAGCAGACACCCTCATGTGTCAGTCCGGATTGACTCCCCATTTCCAGTAGGAGGCAGGGTGGCTTACTACTTCCAGGCCTGGAAGTCTGTGACTTCAGACAAGTGGGTCCTGGAAGCAGTAAGCCAAGGACTGGCCCTCAGCTTCAAAACGTTTCCAAAAAAGAGGATCAAGTCTTTTCCACCTGCATCAGCCTCAGAAACCATTGCCCTAGAAGCAGAGGTTTCCTCTCTTCTAGCTCTCAGAGCTGTAGAGAAGGTTCCTGCTCAAAACAAGGGAAAAGGACTGTGCTCCAGGTACTTCCTTACCCCAAAGAAAACAGGGGAGTGGCGACCCATCCTAGACTTAAGGTATTTGAACAAACACATTTTAAAGCCAAAATTCAAAATGGTAACTCTGGGAATAATCCTTCCCTCTCTAAGGCCAGGAGATTGGCTAGCATCTCTGGACCTCAAGGATGCCTACTTCCATGTTCCTATCAGCTGCTCCCACAGAAAATACTTCAGGTTCGAGCTGCCTTCAGGCCATTACCAATTCAGAGCCATGCCATTCGGCCTAACATCAGCTCCAAGGGTGTTCACAGAGCACCTTGCAGTAGTGGTGGCTTACCTCAGAAGACAGGGTATCACCATTTTTCCATATCTGGATGACTGGCTGCTGGTAGGACAGTCATCAGATCAGGTCAGGGCAGCTCTGCAAACCACCCAGGACTTGCTCAGTTCTCTGGGGTTTCTTCTAAATCTGCCAAAATCAGTCCTCGAACCAGGACAGCTTCTCACCTTCATGGGGGAGGGTGGAACTGGATACTGTCCAAGCATAAGCCTTCCTTCCTGTGGCAAGGGTGAAGGCCTTAGTAGACCTCGCTGCCTCCTTTTGGCCTCAGGTTTCTCTTCCAGCAAGACAGTTCCTCCAACTCTTGTGCCACATGGCTGCCTCCACTGCAGTGGTTCAGGGAGCCAGATTTCAGATGCGGGACATTCAGTTCCATCTAAGGTCCTTTTGGTCACAGAGAAGGGACACTCTCTCCAAACTGATTCCAGTGACTCGAACTCTGGTACAAGCTCTCCAGTGGTGGCTGGATCAGGACAACCTCAGACAAGGGGTTCCATTTCTCCCTCAAGTTCCATCAGTAGTACTGACTACGGATGCTTCTCTCCTAGGCTGGGGAGCCCACCTGGGAGCCCTAACAGCTCAGGGAATCTGGTCCCCGCAGGAATCTCTTCTTCATATCAATCTCCTGGAACCTAGGGCAGTTTTCCTAGTCCTTCAGACCTTCTCAGATTCAGTCAAGGGCAAGGTGGTCCAAATCAGGATGGACAACACTACCACAATGTGGTACATCAACAAGCAGGGAGGCACTCGGTCCGCGGCCTTGTGCACGGTGGCCATGAAGATTTGGTCTCTGGCCTATTCCCTTCAGACTTCCCTGGTAGCGGTTCATCTTCCAAGGAAAGACTATGTGTTAGCATATGCCCTAAGCAGGATTTCACAGGGACATCACGAATAGTCCCTGAATCCTCACATTCTGAGGATCATTTTCTCCAGGTGGGGCATCCCGGAGATAGATCTATTTGCAGCACCAGACAATCATCGACTTCCTCTGTTTTGTTGCAGACCTCCAGTCCTGGGGACAGTTCCCCAGGATGCCCTCATTCTGGACTGGAAGGGCAGGTTTTTCTATGCTTTCCCTCCTTTCCCTCTCCTGTTCAGAGTTCTGATCAAGATAAGAACTCGACCCTGCACAGTGATTTTGGTGGCTCCAGATTGGGCCAGATAGCCCTGGTATCCTCTTCTGTTGTCTTTGGCTGTGTTACGTCCCCTTTGTCTTCCCAGGAGATACAATGTGCTGTCCTCCTCCCAGGGGCAGATCTGGTTCCCCAGTCTCCAGTCCCTCAACCTCAAGGCCTGGCTCTTGAAGAGTTAGAATATGCAGCACTTCATATCTCTCAGGGAGTTCTGGATGTTCTAAAGGTCTCCAGGAAATCTTCCACTAGAAAAACTTACAATTCCAAGTGGAAGAGGTTCAGTATTTGGTGCTCTCAGAAAGGCATCCTGCCTGATTCTGCAGACATTTCCACAACCTTAGACTATCTAGTTCATCTGAATGGTCTAGACCTTAAGCCTGTCACTCTGAAGGTTCATCCAGCAGCTGTCTCTGCATTCCTCTTAGCAGGGAAGGGCTCTTCCCTGGCATCTCATCCTGTTTTCAGAAAGTTTTTCAAAGGTCTGCTCCACATTAACCCTCCCTTTAGGGAGCCTACTCCGCCTTGGGATCTTAATCTCTGCATTGCTCAGCTCATGCAGCCACCCTTTGAGCCTATGGCTTCGGCTGAATTGAAGTACTTGACCTGGAAAACTGTGTTTCTGGTAGCTATTACTTCTGCCAGGCGGATTAGTGAATTACAGGCCCTGTCAGTTGAACCTGACTTCATATCCTTCCATAGGGATAAAGTGGTCCTAAGAACTAATAGGAAGTGCTAAAGTGGTATCGAATTTCCACCTAAACCAGTCCATATCGCTCCCTGTGTTTTTCACTGACCATTCTTCTTCAGGGGAAAGAAGATTACACAGTTTGGATGTTAAAAGGGCTCTTAGCTACTGCATAGAGCATACTAGGGCACACAGAAATGACTGTCTTCAATTGTTTCTTACTTATGGTGAAGTGGGGAAAGGTAAGCCTGCCACTAAAATATCTATTGCCAGGTGGATTTCTTGTATACAGTTCTGCTATGACAAATTGGGTAGAACACCCCCTTCAGGCCTGAGTGCTCACTCCATTAGGGGTACAGCTGCCTCTCTAGCTGCAGCCAGAGATATTCCCTTGTTAGAGATCTATAAAGCAGCCACCTGGAAAACAGTACATACATTCACTGGTACAGCAGTACTGCAGAGCCTGTTCCCAAGGTAGGTTCGGCATTCCCTTCTCCATAGGGAACTACTTGATAGTCTGCATTATGTCTGAATACAGCAAGACTTCATGTTGTTTGAAGAAAAAATTACTCACCATAGTAATGTTGTTTCTTCTAATGGAGTCTTGCTGTATTCAGGCCTCCCCCCTGCCTCCCCTCTCAGAACCTGTTTTTGAGAAGTGGGCTGGCAGGTACAGTGTTGCACCTCAAGGGTGTACCTTGTACCCTCCCTTTTGGTGGGGTAGCTGTTATGTTTGTTCTTATGTTCATAGCCTAAATTGTCACTACCTTGTTTCTTCTTGGGTTCTCGACTTGAGTCTTTTGGACCTCAAAACTATTTTTTGCCTTTTGGCTATATGTTTCAAACAATTTCCATATTTTAGTGCCTAGTTAGTTAGTTGCTCATAAGAATCTGACGGTTACACTGGGAAGTACCACAGACAGAGGTTTGAAAACCGAGCTCGAGCTCAACGTTCCATGCTTCTGCATGGAGTTAACTCTTTCCTCTCCGTGGCAGTTCAAGTGCTGGGGCTAACTGCATTATGTCTGAATACAGCAAGACTCCATTAGAAGAAACAACATTACTATGGTGAGTAATTTTTTCTTATTGCCTGCTGCAAGAGCCCCCTCGAAATGTTATACTACAGTTACGTAAGAACTTACCATGACAGCCAGCCCACCGGCACAGTGGTTGGGTTTCTGCTTGCGACGCCAATGACCCAGGTTCGAAACCGGGTGTCAGAGGGCCGGCCATGAGGAGATGGCTCGAGCATCCCACGATCGCTTACCATCCCGGGGGGGGGCACATTCCGGTGTCTGCCAACCTCTGTCAGTGGCCAGAGGTAGGACAGTACATCAGGACCCATCGAGCAGGGAGCCTGACAAATGTTGGCTCTGGCCTAGACATCCTGGTCATCATGCTGCCAAGGGGAGAAAACCAGGAAATGGCTCCCATGGCCGACTGGATGACGGTTGCCAGTTCTCCGCCGAGCCTGGTCCACCACAGCAGCACCCCGGGCCAATGATTTGCTCTGGCTGATCCCCACCAGCGCCTTCCCCTTCGCGAGGGGGACCCATCCACGGGGGTCACATCGGTTACCGGGAGGGCTGACGTCGTGGGTGGTAGTTGGCGGGGTAGTAGTATCGGCCTGGGGTCCTAAATGACCCGAAGGAGTGGTCAGCCGGGGAGCATGGGAGGAGCAAAAACAAAAAAAAGAACTTACCATAATAGTAGATCTTCAAGAGGAGCTCTTGCAGCAGGCACTGCATTGCCTCCCTCCTTCCCCCTATTGCTGTTTCTCCATTGCAGCTCTTCTGCTTTCCTCATTTAAGAGTAACTTCCTCAGTTCTCCTATTTCTGTTCATACTGGGGTCTCCGGTGGGAGAACTGGGAACCATAGGTTGAACGCCGGCGTGCCAATGTCGGGGGCAGTCCCCCACTGAATACTGCTAGCTAGTAGTTTTCTGTGTGGTCCTAGCGCCTGGCGGCTCAATCCTTATGGTTATTGCCTGCTGCAAGAGCTCCTCTCGAAGGTCTACTGTTACGGTAAGTTCTTACGTAACTGTACTTTCTGTCTACAGGGAAGCCAAAATCTCCAGCCTCACACCTTGTGTTCAAGAGATTTTTTCAAAGCCCTCCTTCACCTGCAGCCCCCAATTCCTCCCTGGGACCTAAATATATGCTTGGCACAATTTTGCATGCTCCCATCAAGCCCATGGCCTCTGTGGATCTCAACTTTGTGACATGGAATACACTCTTCCTCATATCTGTGTCTTCTGCTAGGAGAGTCAAGGAGCTCCAAGCCCTGTGCACATAATACATTATCATGCACAGGGACAAAGTTGTTTATCCCAAAACGGTGTCATAATTTCATCTTTACCAAACAGTCATTTTACCTGTGCTCTTTTCCATCCCATTCAAGTCCAGGTGAAAAAAATTGCACTGTTTGGATGTCAAGAGAGCACTCATCTACTGTCTTGACAGAACAAAAGATAACAGATCTGAAAATGGCCAACCATTTGTCACATATGGGGAGTTGCTACAGGAAAGATAATTTATAAGTGATTGGTCTCTTAATTTTACTGTGAAATAGCATATAAGCAGCCTCCATTAGGGCTTAGAGTTTATTCTACAAGCAGCACTGTAGCCTCACGAGGCATCCCTCTGGCAGATATCTGCAAAGCAGCTACCCAGAAAACGACACACTTTTATTGGATCATCTCCACTCTGAGATTAAAATGGTGCTGTGCAAATATGTCCTTAAAGGTGATTTCATGGTCACTGTGCAAAATCACCTTTCAGGCAGTATTTGAAAATGTCCTCCACCCTCATTCATGAGGAGGAGTCATACTGTAAGAAGGCTATGTTGAATATTTGGGGTTAAAATATTAAAAAAAAAAAAGTTATGAGCATACTTTGAAATTTGTTATTGCACACTCTTAACTTTGGTATTCTGTAGTGCTCCATATTGTCAATGGGTATTTAGAACAGATAGGTAATGTGCACCCCTACTAGGGGAAATGGCACAGCCCAAGGCTGTAATCAGCATAGAATCCTGGGCACATGAACATTCCGGACAAACTGCTACTCTCCAGTCTTTGCTGTGCCATTGAAGGGGAAGCAAAATAGAAATTTCTCTGAAGAAGAAAATCTTTCTTTCACTGTTTACTCTTTGGGGCTGTGATTCTGCATAGCAGGTTGGGGCTACCTGGTGACAGTGAGCGCCCTTAAATTTAAAATTATGCCTGCAAGCCTGCGGCTTTTAAATTGGCTAACCTGCCCTTTTTTCTGCCTCTTTGTGCTTGGATTGGGGGCCACATCTGCCGCAAGTCTAAGAATGTTTATTTTTAGCAGGTCTCCGATTTCCTTACGTCATGGTACCTCAGGTAAGTACTTGTTTTGGGGTTAAGTGTTAGGATCTAGGTTTTACGACATTTTCTGCATCCCCCTACCATCTAGTTTTTATTTTATTTGAATTTTGGTGACCGGGTAAGCCCACTGAGCCGAGATGTCCCTTTTTCAGGGGCAACATGAAGTTCATTACGTACATTAAATAACATAGGAATTATACATGGTTATTCATACATATACATACAGTTTTCATGCCAACAAGGATTTAGTTACAGGCAATTGTTTTTTTAGCATATTACCAGTGATAATGCTCCAAACAGTGCTTCAGAGTTTCTCCTTTCATACTCGAACCATCACATCAGCACCCTTCCACGGACTACAGTGCAACTGTCACTCACTTTGATCCTAAGGTTGGCTCTCTTAACAGGTACTTTCTAATGACAATGGCATTTTTCCTGTCTTGATTTTTCACAAATGTGAATTGATGGTCCAGACTAAAATGTTACTGCATTTTGACCTTATAAATTGAGTTTCAACAGACACACTCCAGTAACAATTAGATTCTTCCTGCCTGTTGGTTAGAAATGTGAATTGACTGTAATGCGTTGATGTGTAAACTGCTAGTCTATGTCTTGAATCTACATCCAACTTCTACATCTGTCATGCTGATCAGCTCTGTTTTTACTGATCTGACCTGAAGAAGAGATTATCTCTCAATAGCTAATCTCAGAAATAATTTTTAGTCCAATGAAAGGTATCACCTGCAACATATGTGTTGTTTTTTTCTCTCTACATTGTTACAGGCAATAAAATTGAGCAAAACATCCAGTAGTCTTATAATGGCAGAGAATACATACATAATATATACAGAGAATAGTCTAGATTGAATTAGAGCAGCAATCATATTTGATTGAGCTACCTGGAATAACAGAGCCCACAAAGATTGTAAAGGGGAGTGGAGGGGAGGCATTAGATTCAGTGGAAGCAATTGCAGAGGGGAGTTGTCCAAAAGAGAGATCTAAGCAATCTGGCTTCAAAGGAAGGCCACCCGAAGGTTGTTAGCATTTTTTTTTTTATTTTATTAAACTCTAGGATTACAAATACCTTTGAGCAGGAACTGCTCATTGACAAAGGTTCCACGTCAAAGGATGTAGGGTAACATACATACAAAGGTCAACAATGGTTACAGTCTTAAAAACACAAAGATGTCTAAGCATTTATTATACAGCCAAAAATGGAGAGAGACAACATAAGCCAGCTTCAGAGAAGTTTCTGGGTGAAAAGTATATAGTTAGTATAGGGCAGGAGGGAGTCAGAAAAAAGTAGGCAGGCTAAAGTGCCATTGTCGGCGGGTAGAGGTGGGTGACAAAACTTCGAGGTGGATGGGCTGAAGGGCCCCATATTTGAAAGTGCCATTGAGAGGGAGGGGAGGGTGTGGGTAAGGCAGTGTGGTGTTGGGGGGGGGGTAAGGGGTGAGAGTGGGGGAAACTGGTGCCAAAAAAGTGGAGCTCTGAGGGAGGTTACAGATCACCTTCGACTAGGGTAAAATGAGGAGGCAGTTACTTAGGAGAGGCAGTCACATTGAGTGGTAGAGGCGAGAGCATTGTACTGCGGTGGGTTATGGGGTGGGCACTGATTGCAAAACTCCCAATCCTATGGTAGAGTATTCTTCACCTGTTGAGGGTGGGTTCTCATAGTACCTGTATTATTGGGGCATCATAGAATAAGAGAGGGAGGAAGGATCTGGAGGTGATGGCAAAATGCACCTCTCTAGACAGGTAGGAGGAAAGTCCATATAGTAGCCCAAGCTTTAGGTTGAGCATTTTAGTCAGTGCATCTACATGTGGTTCAAATGTCATGAATTGATCTAGGGTAATTTCCAGGTATTTAAAGGCCTGGACCACCTCTAAATTGACTCCAGTGCAGGTGGTAATTTTAATGAGATCCTGCTGGTCTAAGCCAAGGTTTTTGTGACCAAATAGCTTTGCCTTTGATTTTTTGGCATTGAGTATGAGTTTGCTGGCCAGAAACCAACTTTTTAATGAGTGGAAGTCTTTCTGCAGCTGTGTATTGATCCAGGTTGGGTCTGTGGAGGACCTATAAAGTATGGTGTCATCAGCATATAGCTGTATTGAGGCACCACCGCAGTTTTGAGGTAGGTCATTGATAAATAGCGAGAATAGAAAGGGACCAAGGATGGACCCTTGGGGTACCTCATCAGGACTGAACTGGGGGGTGAGGTCATACCTTCCCATTTGACACACTGCATCCACCCGGTCAGGTAGTTCTGGAACCAGCAGCAGGATAGATCATCCACGCTGCAGTCCCCTAGTTTTGTGAGCAGTAGATCGTAATTAACCAGATTGAATGCTTTTATTAGGTCCATGAAAATAGCCCCGGATACTATACCCATATTCATGGCATTGTACACTGTTTAAGATTTGACTGCTTATGCCTTTGTTTGGTTTGTTTCTCTGAATTTGTGTACTCTCCTGGGTTGTGCCTGAAAATAGGCAGGTCTGTTGCCTAGTGTACTTACCTGGTAACCAAAAGCTAATAAATAAACAATATCATTTATGACACGTGTGACAGGGTGGAATAGGACCCTCTCCCAGTTGTTATGGAAAGTGATTAAATGCAAGTATCTGTTCTGTTCTGTTCCTTTCCTGTCTCTTGTCTGTCTGGTTGCGCAACCAAAATTTTCTCGTGGGACCTAGGATTTGATCACCTTGACAGTCTTGTAATTCTTTGACTATCACTGTCTCTCAGTCTTCACTTGCTGTTCTGTCTTTTCCTCCCTTGCATATCTGCTGATATAAAAATATATGCAAATCATTATGTAGAAATGTAACTGATATTGGGATGCCTTTGTTTAGAAATTATACAGTTTAATTTTTGAAATGTATATAATTATAGTTTGAGATGATTGCAAAAGGTTACTGGAAACTCAAGAGGTTACCTAAGTGCAATTTTTAAGCATTTTGCAGAAGAGCTGTGGAGATGGGGCCACAGTTCTGGGACATTGTGTTCCTGCTAGCACCTGCCTAATACTTACAAGAACATTTTAGAAAAAAACAGGATGGTGGTTGTTGCAAGGACTTAGAAGACAGAGCTGCAATTACTTGCAAAGTAAGGGACACAGAGTTTGAAGGAAAACTGAGATGCATCTTCTGTTAATTTGGCCTTTGTAAATAGTTATACTGAACAATTTTATTTTTTTACGTTACTGCTAGTACAAATAAAACTCTTGTTGTGAGGTCTACAACTGCTCCTGGTTTTTCCTATGTTTCCTGACCTGTGCCTTGAGAACAGATGGTGTTGGCCTAAGTGGTATTTATGCCATGCATACTCTAAGCCAGGAGTTTTGTGCGGAGGTACTGGACCTAGTACCAGGGAAGCATAGAGAAAGATATGGATTCTGTAACAGCAAGTCCAGGAGTGGTTACCAGGAAAATGGCAGTCAAACTAGCAGAGACAGAAGGCCAAGCTGAGATTGTACAGCCAGCGCAAGTTATGGAAAAGGAACAGGCAGTGACAGAACCTGAAAGCCTGATGGACTTTTTCAAGTGGTGAGCTATACAACAAAAAGAGACGGAGAAGCAGAAAGAAAAAGAGCTTAAGTGTTTAGAAGCACAGCAAAAAGAAGAGATGTAGCAACAGGAGCAGCAGAGGAGAGAAGAGATGCAGTGACTGGAGCAGCAATGGCTGAATGCCTTGTAAGCTGTCAAAGGCAGAGGATCTGGCACAGATCCAGACAAGCAACAAAACACAAGCAACTTAAAAGCCATTAAACTTACAAAGTTGTGTCCCTCCGATGATATCGAGGCATACCTGACAACTTTTGAAACAGTTGCTACAGCCTGCCAATGGCCAAAGCAGCAATGGACAATCAGACTGGTACCCTACCTGACAGGGAAAGCCCAACTTGCCTACAACAGTATGGTCACTGCACAGTCAGAAAACTATGACCTGGTGAAAAGTGAAATCTTGAAAAAGTATGAAATCTCAGGAGAGACCTACAGGCAGAGATTTCGATCTCTAAAGTACAACTCAGTTGACAATCCTTGAGAAGCCTTCACCCGACTCGGAGAACTCCTGATAAAATGGCTCCAACCAAAGGGCAAAACAGGCCCACAGATTATCAACACATTTGCAGTGGAGCAATTCATCAACATCCTTTGGGCTTTGGGCAAGGGAACATCGACCAGAAGGTGGGGAAAAGGCTGTTTCTGTGGCTGAGGACTACTAAATGGCCAGACAGATGCCACAGCAGCGTGGTAACAGCCAAGCACTGGTATGACACTCTTTTTCCCATTTAAACTCCAAGTATGATAAGAACTCTGGGGGGGTAACAAATATGTGCCCAAGGACGTTATTTGCTATAACTGTAGTAAGCCAGACCATATTTGCAAGAAATTGCCATAAGAAGAGTGACACTGAAGCAGATTTATCCTTGACAAATTGGGGCAAGTACTTAACAGATGTGAAGGTGGGGGCTAATTCTGTAAAGGGAGTCATTGATTCGGGAAGCAGACAGACCCTAGTGCATGTTGAAGTGCTGGGAAAACACTGTGCAAAAGGACCAGGTACTGGTGTCATCTGCCTCCACGGGGACACTCGATACTAGCCCACCACCCAAGTGACTCTGACCATCAACGCCCTGAGTGATCACTCCCCGGTGCTTTGTCACTGGTCTTACATAGCAAAAAAGCGCCCTCCCAAAGCTATCCTACAACACCATCTCAGTCCCGGAAAACTTCAGTCTCTCAAACAATGCCTCACATCTTGTGACTGGCTACCCATCTCAACCACCCTGGACATAGACTCTGCACTAGACTACTTCATCAACACCTTCACTTCTGCCTGTGACTGATATGCGCCCCTAAGCAAACAGGTCATCAGTGGGGTTAATACACCCTTGATGACACAATCCCTGTTAGACCAAATGTGTGAGCGTGACAATCTATGTCACCTTGCTCTGGAGACCGGTAAACCCTCTGATAGGCAGTGCTACCAAAAGGTATGTAATAAATGTACCTGGAACATCTGTAAGGCCAAGGCTGAATACTGTCGAGCTTCACTCACTGCCAGCTGGGGCTCAGGACGCAAGTTCTGTTACTCTCTTAAAGAGCTCAGCGGCAAAGCTTCCATAGCTTCTCCCTCCCAGCTCTGGGCTAATGGGTCTATTACCACTGACCCTGCCCTGATTGCAAATATATTTAACACTTCTCTGACCTTAGCAGTGTTCTCCCCCATCTATTTTTTTCTCCCCACCCCTCCTGCATCCCCTGTCACGCCCACCTCCCCCCATTTCACTTTAAATTGGTATCGCAGTGAGAAGCAGCCCCTCTGCTCCGCAAGGCCCTCAGTAAATCACAATTCAGCAGTGACACACTGGCTCTTAAGATACTTAGGTTAACCTTCGATGAAGTTCTCTATCCCCTCACCAAGCTACTGAACCGCTTCATATTGCTGGGCCAATTTCCCTCTAAATGGAAGTCTCATCACGCCCATTCTTAAGAGCGGCGACCGCACCCAACCAGGGAACTACCACCCCATCTCAATACTGCCTCCCCTCTCCAAAGCCCTGGAGAAAATTGTGGCCGCGCAGCTTACTGACTATCTCTCCAAATACTACCTCCTGTGCCCAGAGCAGCATGGCTTCTGCAATAACCACAGCCCTCCTGGAGTTCACCAGTGCCCTCCACACGTCTCTTGACATGGGCCACACTGCCGGTGCCGTTTTTATAGACTTATCCAAGGTGTTCAAACAACATGAAGTCTTGCTATATTATGACATATGCAGTTTGTCCCAGCCTTAGAACTGCTCCGGAGGTGAAAGAGTTAACTTCCATGCCAGGCATGGAATCTTGAGCGTGAGCTCGGTTGAAAAAACTCTGTCTGTTGATCTTCAAACTGAAACTGTCAGATTCTTTACTCCGCCTCACTGAACAGTCGCTCCGGAGATTCCTCCTACTGCTCGGTTCATTTGTCAATTAAAAAAGTGTTATTTCTCGGTTTTCTAAACCGCAATTATATATTTTAACCGCAACCGGTCGGTTCAAGCTCTGTCTGTGGTATCGTAAGTAATAGATAGGTTTTACATTCCTCTGTGTGGAACTTGCAAACGTTGTTATCGGTTCGGTTTGAACCGATCAGGTTATTGTTAGAACATATTACATTACATTTAGAGTGCGGTTCCCCGGTTCTTATCGGTTCTAAAAAAACGGATTTCATTAGTTTTTTTTCCACGACCCGTGACACGGTTGGGAACCGATAAGGGTGTCTTGCTTGGCGATTTGCCGGAAAAGGGCAAGTTTTTGGTTAGGCTGGCATTATGTCTGAGAAACCCAAAAGAAAAACCGGGCCCACTGGGTTTCAGCACTGTAGTGTCTGTGGGGAAGCCTTTGCCAAGGCTGAACCACACACCACATGTGTTCATTGTCTGGGGTTTGACCACCTCAATGCAGACTGCCAGATTTGCAAGAATTTCCCTGCAGCTACCCTGGATAAGAGAGTTGGTAGGCTCAGGGAATGAGAGGCCAAAAAGTCCGCTGACCCGGATGGCCAGCCTGGTTCGGTGCCAACCGAACCGGAGGGAGTGCCCTCTGACCAGGGCAATACTTCCTCGGGCAAATGAAGAGCTGACTCGGAGGAGCCAGTTCCAGCAAAGAGGACTAGAAAATCAGCAGGTGTGGAGCCAAAATTTCCTTCTCCAACCGCTGCAGAGATAGCCAAAGCGATCCAAATTGTCCAGTCGCTTTCCTCGGTTCCGTCCGAACCGGCACCATCAGGTAAACGGTCGGTTCGGGCGGTTCCACCGGTTCAAGAATATGATATAGATGAATTTTATGAACCGGAGGAGGGGGGAGGAGGATTATGAAGAGAGTGAATGTGATTTTGAAAGTCTGGATGTGCCCATTGAACCGGACATCTCCCCAGACAGACCTTCAGGAGTGTCCCCCCCTAGGCTTTCTGAGTCCCCTTCTCATTTTCTGTTTTATAAAAAAGTTGCTGAAACCCTCCAGTTCCCTTTGGAAGAAGCTGTGGATGAACAGGAGGAGCCTGACTATGTGGAAATGATGGATATCCCAGAGTCCAGGAGATTGTCTATTCCTTTACATAAATCTTTTAGGAAACAGACAATAAAAATTTTAAAAGCTCCTAATTCTTTACCTCCTGTGGATAAAAAGATGGACAGGAGGTACACATTGTCAGGCCCTGATACGGAGTTCCTTTCACAACAATGCAGCCATGTTGGGGTAGTGCAGGCTGCAGCCTGTGATAAGGCAAATATTCCCTTGGCTTCACACCCCCCTGACAAGGACTCCAGGAGGATTGATGCCATGGCAAAGAAACAATACATGGCAGCATCCTTGGGACTCAGACAGGCAAATTATATGGCTTATGTTGCAAGATACCAGAAATCCAGATGGGATACTGTTATGGCTTTAGCGAAACAGGTTCTGGCCAGCTTGCCAAGGAGCTGGAACAGGTGGCTGCTGATGGTGTTGAGGCATCCAAGGTGCAATTCCATGCTGCAGTGGACTCTAATGATGTATCTTCAAGAGTCATGGCTACATCTGTGGCTTTTAGTAGAATGGCTTGGCTAAGGTGTAATAGCCTGTCACAGGATACCAGGCTAAGGCCATGGATTTTCCTGTTGTGGGTAATTCTCTGTTTGGGGAGCAGACAGAGAATTACATGAAGAAAATGGATGAGTATAGGACCACTTATAGGAGTGCACAGGCCAAGGAGAGGCAAGCCACTCCTCAGAGGCAGCTTTTCAGGGGCAGGGGCAGGCCTTTTCACAGGCCTTTTTACCAAGCCCAGGCCTCCTCTTCAGCTTATGCCCAGAGGGGGTTCTTCAGAGGGAGAGGCAGACGGGGTACGAGCAGGCCTGCTCCCACCCCTCAGCCTAAAGCTTCTGCCAAACAGGCACCCTGATGGGATGCCCAGGGCCGATTCTCCATTACCTGTAGGGGGCAGGCTGGCTTACTTCATCCAGGACTGGGAGTCCTTAACATCAGACAAGTGGGTCCTGGAAGTAGTAAGCCAGGGACTGGTTCTCAGCTTCAAAAAATTTCCAAAGATGAGAACCAGATCCTTTCCACCTGCAAATCCATCAGAGGCTCTTGCTTTGGAAACAGAAGTCTCAACCCTCCTGGCTCTCAGAGCTGTAGAAAGGGTTCCTCCCCTACACCAGGACAAAGGACTGTACTCCAGGTACTTCCTTACCCCAAAAAAGACAGGAGAATGGCGGCCCATCCTGGATCTAAGATACCTAAACAAGCACCTTTTAAAACCAAAATTCAAAATGGTGACTTTGGGAATTATGTTACCCTCCCTAAGGCCAGGGGACTGGCTAGCGTCCCTGGACCTCAAGGATGCCTACTTCCATGTTCTCATCAGAAGCTCCCACCGGAAGTACCTCAGATTCGAACTTCCCTCAGGCCATTACCAGTTCAGATCAATGCCCTTCGGCCTCACCTCTGCCCCAAGGGTACTCACCAAATGCCTGGCAGTAGCAGTTGCTCACTTAAGAAGGCAAAAGATTGCCATCTTTCCTTACCTGGACGACTGGCTCATAGTGGGTCAGTCTCCAGACCAAGTCAAATCACACCTTCAGGTTACCCAGCAGCTGCTTACATCTCTAGGTTTCCTTATCAATCTTCCAAAGTCAGTTCTAGAGCCTGTTCAGCTACTCACCTTCATAGGCGCAGAACTGCACACAAAGCAGGCCAGAGCTTTCCTTCCTCTAGAAAGAGTAAAGACCCTGGTGGCTCTGGCCTCCTCCATCACTCTGCAGGTCTCTCGACCAGCAAGGCACTTTCTACAGCTCCTTGGCCACATGGCTGCTTCCACAGCTGTAGTGCAAGGAGCAAGATTTCAGATGAGGGACATCCAGTTCCATTTGAGAGCCTTCTGGTCTCAAAGGAGAGATCCTCTAACCAAATTGATCCCAGTAACTCGAACCCTGATCCAGGCCCTGCACTGGTGGCAGGATCAGAGCAATCTGAGACAGGGGGTCCCGTTCATCCCTCAATCTCACTCCTTGACCCTTACTACAGATGCGTCCCTCTTGGGATGGGGAGCTCACATGGGTGACCTAACCACCCAGGGATTATGGTCCCCTCAATAATCTCTGCTCCACATCAATCTGTTAGAACTCAGAGCTGTTTTTCTAGCACTTCAGGTTTTTTCTGCATCTGTTCAGAACAAAGTGGTACAGGTCAGAACAGACAACACCACTACAATGTGGTACATCAACAAGCAAGGGGGCACTCGGTCTTCGGCCTTGTGCACCGAGGCGATGAAGTTGTGGTCTCTGGCTTATTCTCTGAACACCTCCCTCATGGCAGTTCACCTCCCAGGCAAAGACAATGTCCTGGCAGATGCTCTCAGCAGGATTTCCCAGGGCCATCACGAATGGTCACTGGATCCCCTAGTACTGGGGTTAGTATTTGCCAGGTGGGGCACCCCTCAGATAGATCTTTTTGCAGCCCCAGACAATCACCAACTTCCGCTTTTTTGTTGCAGGCCCCCAGTGTTGGGCTCAGTCCCTCTGGATGCCTTCCTTCGATTGGGAAGGAAGTTCCTCTATGCCTTTCCCCTTTCCTCTCTTGTTCAAGGTGCTAGTCAAAATCAGATCTCAACCTTGCAAGATGATTCTGATTGCTCCAGATTGGGCCAGACAGCCCTGGTATCCACTCCTTCTGTCCTTAGCAGTCCACCTTCCTGTGTCTCCCAGGAATCACAATCTATTAACCTGTGCCCAGGGGAGGTTTGGTATCCGAATCTCAAATCCCTCAACCTCAAGGCCTGGCTCTTGAGGAGTTAGAGTTGCTGACCTACACCTTTCTCAAGGTGTACTCGATATCTTGAGCTTCTAGGAAGCCTTCCACCAGGGCTACTTATAATTCTAAATGGAAAAGGTTTTCCATATGGTGCTCTGAAGCATATTTCCCCAGAATCTGCTGATTTGCCCACAGTCCTGGACTATATGGTCCATCTAAATACTTTGGGGCTGAGGCCAGCTACCCTGAAAGTGCATTTGGCAGCTGTCTCTGCTTTTATTTCAGCAGGAAAGCCCTCTTCTCTTTCTGCTCACCCTGTATTCTCCAAGTTTTCAAGGATTGCTTCACCAACCCTCCATTCAGGGACCCTGCTCCTGCCTGGGATCTTAATGTTTGCATTGCTCAGCTAATGCAACCCCCTTTGAGCCTTTGTCTTCAGCAGAGCTTAAGTACTTGACTTGGAAAACTGTGTTTCTAGTAGCCATCACTTCTGCCAGGCATAAGTGAATTACAAGCTTTGTCAGTGGAGCCTGATTTTATCTCCTTTCACAGAGATAAGGTAGTTCTCAGGACTAACAGGAAGTTCTTGCCTAAGGTGGTTTCAGATTTCCACCTTAATCAATCTATATCTCTTCCAGTGTACTTCACTGACCATTCCTCCTCTGGCGAGAGGAGGCTGCACAGTTTAGATGTAAAGAGAGTCCTTAGTTACTACATAGAGCGCACCAAGTGTCACAGGTTTGACTCCCTCCAACTGTTCCTCACTTATGGTGAGGTTGGTAAAGGAGAAACCTACCACTAAAAGATCCATTGCCAGGTGGATTGTCTCTTGTATCCAATTTTGCTATCAAAAACTGGGTAAGGTTCCCCCTTCAGGCCTGAGGGCTCACTCAACAGAGGTACAGCTGCGTCCCTAGCTGCGGCCAGGGACATCCCTATCTTAGAGATATGTCAAGCAGCTACCTGGAAAAACAGTACACTTTCACCAAGCATTACTCCCTGGACATCCAGGCTAGGAGTGATGTAGGTTTCTTTGTACAATGCTTCAGAGCCTATTTCTAAGTAGGTTCTGTCCCTCCTCCATGGAGGTACTGCTGTGTAGTCTGCATATGTCATAATATAGCAAAACTTCATGTTGTTTGAAGAAAAAATTACTCACCTTAGTAATGTTGTTTCTTCTAATGGAGTCTTGCTATATTATGACCTCCCCCCCTACCTGCCTCTCTCAGAACCTCTGCTCTTGGGATGTGGGTGGGCAGTGCAGTGTTGGCACTTAATGATGCCCACCTTGTGTTTTCACCCCTCTTTCTTGGGGTGTTTGGGTGTTGTATTTTATTTTATTTTTTGGATCCCCTGACTTGAGTCTTGGTTTTGGGACCAGAAAAATGTGTTAATATTTTAGTAGCCAGTTGGCTAGTGTAGGTTTACAGCTTCCACACAGAACCTTAGTGAGTTTTGCTTGTAAAGATCTGACAGTTTCAGTTTGAAGATCAACAGACAGAGTTTTTTCAACTGAGCTCGCGCTCAAGATTCCATGCCTGGCATGGAAGTTAACTCTTTCACCTCCAGAGCAGTTCTAAGGCTGGGACAAACTGCATATGTCATAATATAGCAAGACTCCATTAGAAGAAACAACATTACTAAGGTGAGTAATTTTTTCTTCTATATGGTGCACCACACGCTTCTCTTGGTTTCCCTAACACATATAGGTCTGTTTCCTGAGTCCACTGGCTGGTTCACCAGCTATCTGTCCAAAAGAATTCATAAAGTTAGGCATGCCTACACACAGTCTCCTCCCCCCCCTCCAAGTCAGTTCAGGGGTCCCACAGGGCTCAATTCTAGGCCCTCTGCTGTTCTCCCTGTTTCTTTACTCCCTACCCAAGGCCTGCTCTGGGAAATTACTCCTGTATGCAGATGATGCCATCCTCTACAGCTCCCATACTGACCCCACCGCTCTCTGATGTGCTCTCCAAAAATCTTTCACGGAAGCTGAATCCTGGTTCGTCCAGCACAGGCTAGTCCTAAACTATAAAAAAAAACTAAATCAGTGGTGTTCACCTTTGCCCAGAATAAGAACAAGGGGCTACCTCTGCTCATACTGAACTCCCAAAAAGACCCCCTTGAGCAGGTTACCTCATTCAAATACCTGGGTATCACGCTAGGCTCTGGACCCACCTACCATGACCACATTCAGAAATTTAGCACTTGCTGTCAATGTGTGTATTGGTCTACTCCACCGGTACAAGCACTGCCTCCTGCCTGAAGCTCTACACCTAGCTATTTCCTCATCAATCTCCTATCACAAGTAGACTATGGTATCATAATCTATGGGGCGGCTGACAACATGCACCTTAACAAAATTAAGGTTGCCCTTAATAAGGTCTGCAGACTAGCCACTGTCTGTGAC
Source organism: Neoceratodus forsteri (assembly GCA_016271365.2). Classification (NCBI taxonomy): domain Eukaryota; kingdom Metazoa; phylum Chordata; order Ceratodontiformes; family Ceratodontidae; genus Neoceratodus; species Neoceratodus forsteri. The sequence continues at coordinate 141,263,211 of CM057453.1, forward strand.
AAATTCACACACACCTGCACCCTTTACTCTACCAACAACTGGCTAAACTTTGATGGGAGGCTCAAATATCAGACCTGCCTTTTTGCCAAAAAAATCTCTGCTGGCCTACTTCCACCTGCTCTTACCCCCCTGCTCCAATCTCCCCAGTTCACCTGGCACACTTGGCAATCTGTGACAACTTGCTTCTGGGTTCCCCACTGTAAGAATTCCCTGGGTCAAAGAACCCTTAGGTACCAGGCCCCTGTCTGGCTTAACTCACTCCCTAGTTCCCTCTTCTCTGAACCTAAACTGGGATGGTTCAAGGCCCACCTGCAAAACCTACTCACCCAAGACTCAGTCTGTGACTGTCATTAACTCCAAGCATGGCCTGCCTCTCCCATTTGACAATGGACCATACTCTGGTCCTGCCATCCCTGGTGCAAGCTAAAAGTTGATAATGGACACCCCTGTCCAGCCTTATCCTCATATTTAATCACGTTACTTCTTGGGCCAGACTGGTGCCGCTGATCTGCAATGTATGTGCCTGTCTATGCAATTCTTCTGTGCTCTGTATGACACCAACTGATATACTCTGTTATATGTACCCCTTTGACACAATGCTGCCTGCAGTACATGCTTCCTTGTAACTGTTTTGTTCCCTTTGTTGTTATTGTATTTAACGTTTCTGTATCACTGACATGGAACCTTTGTAAAGGAGTCTATGACTCAAAGGTATATACAGTAATCTGATATCCTCAATAAATAAATAAATAAAATTGAGGGTGTGTCGCACCAAATGAAAGTGGGGGTAGTACCTAAGTTACCTGTACCTGTGATTATTGGACATGATTTTCCAGAATTTATTGAGTTAATTTCAGAGGAACTGAACCCTAGAGTTTTAGCAGCAGTTATGTTTGGCTCCTGTTTTAAGACACCCAGACTTTGAGAAACCATTTTTGTTACAAACAGATGCATCAAAAGTAGGCCTAGGTGCAGTCCTGAGTCAAAATACAGATGGGACAGAACATCCTATTCTGTACTAAGTAGGAAGTTGCATGACAGAGAGAAAAGGTACTCCACCATTGAAAAGGAATGTTTAGCAGCAAAGTGGGCCATGGAAACGTACATTGAACTTGATGACAGATAAGGACCGCTTGGCCCACCTAGTCTGCCCATTTCCCTACCTAATGGATAAGCTGCAAATCCTAGTTAACCAACAGCCTACTTCCTCCTACCCCCAGTAGAATTGCCTTATATCTGTCCCATGCATTCTTGAATTCCCCCACTATTTTTGACTCCACGACCTCCTCAGGAAAGCTGTTCCATGCGTCTACAACCCACTCCATGAAGAGATACATCCTCGCATTACCTCTGAGCCATCCCCCGCTATCTTTAAATTGTGTCCCCTTGTTCTTGCACATCTCTTTTTCTGAAAGATGCTACCCTCTTGGACTTTGTTTATTCCCTTGAGGTACTTGAAAGTTTCTATCATGTCTCCCCCCCTTCTTTCCTCGAGGCTATACATATTAAGCTTCTTTAGTCTTTCTTCATATGTCTTCTGGTGCAGATCATGCACCATTTTGGTTGCCCTCCTCTGAACAGCCTCCACCCTGTCTATGTCTTTGCAGAGATGGGGTCTCCAGAACTGCATGCAGTACTCCAGATGTGGTCTTACTAACTGTCTGTACAGAGGGATAACAACTTCCTGTTTTCTACTGGTGATGCCTCTCCCTATGCATCCCAGTATCCCCCCAGCCCTCCTTACTGCCTTCTCACATTACTTGCCCACCTTTAGGTCATCTGATATAACTACCCCGGGTCCCTTTCCATTTTTGTTGTCAGTATCTCACCCCCCATTGTGTACTTTTCCCCTGGGTTTTTGTTTCTCTGGTGCATTACTTTGTACTTCTTTGCATTGACTCTAAGCTGCCATACATTTTTTCATTCCTCCAACCTTGCGAAGTCTCTTCTCATTCTTTCCACCCCACCTTGTGTATCAACCCTGTTGTAGATCTTTGTGTCGTTTGCAAAGAGACATACTTTCCCTTACAGTCCCTCTGCAATGTCACTTATAAAGACATTAAAAAGGACCGGCCCCAGTACTGAACCCTGCGGTTCTCCACTAGTAACCCCCCTTTCTTCACTGTGAACTCCGTTTGCTATTACCTTCTATGTCCTGTTGTCCAGCCAGTGTTTTACCCAGGCTACCACCCTGGGACCCACTCCCAGGCTGGCTAATTTGTTTATTAATCTTTTGTGTGGGACTGTGTCAAATACCTTGCTAAAGTCTAGGTAGGCCATGTCCACATTCCCTCCCTAGTCTACTACTTTGGTCACCCAGTCAAAGAAATAGATTTGATTCATCTGACATGACCTTCCTGCTGTGAATCCATGCTGCCTTGGGTTCTTTGCACCATTGGCCTCTAGGTACTCAACAGTTCTTTCCTTCAGCAGTGATTTCATCATTTTCCCTACCACTGAGGTCAAACTGTTGGGTCTGTAGTTTTCTGCCTCTGTCTGGCTCCTACTTTTGTGAAGGGTAATCACATCTGCTGTCCTCCAGTCCTCCGGTACCACACCATCCTCCCATGATTTGTTAAAAAGGGTAGTAAGTGGTGTTACTAGTTCTCCACTTAGTTCTTTTAGAATTCTGGGGTGAATCCCATCAGGCCCCATTGCTTTATCCACCTTCAGTTTTGGAGTTCTTTCAGAACCCTTTCTTCTGTGAAAGGACTGATATCAATGCCCCTATCCAAAGTGCTTCTATTGACAGGCTTAGGTACCTTCCCTCCTCCTTTGTGAATACTGAGAAGAAGTATTTGTTCAGTATCCCTGCTTTTTCACTGTCCCTCTGCCCAACCACCCTCCTCTTTATTCAGACTCATTATCCCTGCCTTAGTCTTTCTTTGCTCCCTAATGTACTATAAAATGTTTTATCCCCCTTCTTAACTGAGTTGGCTATCTTTTCCTCAGTTTGGGCCTTTGCTATTCTGACTGCCTTCCCCGCTTCCTTCTGCTTTAACTGGTATTGTTCTTTGTCCTGCTCCTTCTGTGTTTCCTTATACTTCCTGAATGTTGTCTTTTTCTCCCTAACCTTCCCTGCCACTTCTTTTGAGAACCATAGTGTTTTTTTCTTTCATTTTGATTTATTTGCTTCACACAAAGGCTTGTTTCCTCTGTGATAGCAGTTTTGATGTTTCCCCATTGTTGCTCCACCCCACCTTCTTGCCTGTTTGCTAGTGCTTTTCTGATGCACTCCCCCAATTTGACAAAATCAGCCTTCCTGAAGTCCAGTACCTTCACTTTTGTATGGCTTGACTCTACAGCTAAGTTTATCGTGAGCCACACTGTTTGGTGGTCACTTGTTTCCAGATGGCTACCCACTTCTAGATCTGAGATCCTCTCTCCATCCCCATTTGATAGTACCAGGTCTAAGATTGCTCCCTTCCAAGTGAGTTCCAAAACTAGTTGTCTGAGGCATGCCCCCAGTAGGGTATCTAGAATGGCCCTGCTCTTCTATGTGGCTGTCCCTTAAGTTTTATTTGCTAGGAACTGTCTTTGTACTTGTAACCCCCCTACAAATGGGGGGTCCCGAAAAGTCTTCCAAGAGCTTGTCTAATTGCCTGGTTGGTGTTCGGTGTAAAGCCGTTTAAATGTTGTTGCCAGTGAGCGCTTTTAAAGTCTCCATATACTGTCTCTTTAAGGGCTGCCCGCTTGCAGTCATAATTAGTTTGAATGGGGGGTATGTGTGTTTCTATGCAACTATGGTTATTACCCCTCTTATGAACTAAGCCAGCTGTTTCAAGGTAACCCTGTGGTCAGTTGTGGGGATGAAGCTGGGCCTTCTGGATTGCCTTACCCCCCAGCTTTGTCCTTGGAGCCAATGCTCCCTGAGAGTGAAGTGCAGAGCATCAAGTCTGGTAATATTGAATCACTGTGTATGGTGGAACTGTGTGATTTCCCTGAGGAAGGGGCAGATGAGCTGAGACCAACTGGTGACATGCCAGAACATGATGAGTACTTTGAATGTGACGATAGTTCCTTTCCAGTACCAGAGTGTTCCCTGAGTGAACAAAGTGTTGTATAACCTAACTCCACAGAGTCTGGGGTTGACAGTGCCCCAAGTCCGAACTTTCCTGCTCAGTTAGAGGCCCCCTTTGCAAGTACAGAAAGTGCAGAGAGTGAAGTTAAAGGCACAGAGACTGTGATTGTTCCCTTCCCAGGAGGACTGGTCAAGCTGTCAAACCAATAGTGTGTCTCAGCTATGATTCCCCTGGGAGGCCTGTGGATTTGCCTCTCAGTGTAGTCCATAAAGGAGTCTATGTGTCCCAGAGTTGTCTACCCAAACTGAGTTTAAGTGCAAATTCTCGGTTGATTGTTCTGCCCTCCAGATATGGTGCCCCTGCCCCATCTAGCCCCAAGGTAGCTGATAGGGAAGGGCCCCCATTATCATTGTTCAATGTGCAGGAAGTGGTAACCTGAAGTTGTATAGTAGTATGTGTAAGTTACCTGTGTAAAGTGTGCCTGATGTAATTCAAAAATGGGTATAATAACATAAAATGTAGAGAATATGAATAGTAAAGGTTAAGAATGTTCACGGATGTATAAAATGTGATTGGTGTAACATGTTAATAGTATAATTGCATAGTATAATTTGCATCTGAAATTATAGTGATGGTACCCACTTGACGTGGACGCCAAGTTTTTCCAGGCCAGGAAGGGTGTAACCCCCCTACAAATGTGGGTTCCCGAAAAGTCTTCCACGAGCTTGTCTAATTGCTCACAGCCTGGTTGGTGTTCGGCGTAAAGCCGTTTAAATGTTGTTGCCAGTGAGCGCTTTTAAAGCCTCCATGGACTGTCTGTTTAAGGGCTGCCCGCTTGTAGTCATAATTAGTTTGAATAGGGGGTATGTGTGTTTCTATGCCCGAGTCCCGCCCGGGCTACTGAATAATCGCTCCATTTCTGCCATTGCTAATTGTGCAGAGGGAGCCCTGCTGAAAGGTGTAATTAATTGCTGGTAATCATTGAGGGTGATAATGATAATGTAGTTTGCTTTAACCTGCCTTCTTTGCAGTAAGGACTGTTCAGTGTAGCTCCACCATTTTGGTCCTGAACTGCTGAATTGTACCAATCAGTGTGTGAGGACTCTAAAATGGAGCCTGTTAGAGTGGGACTGTGTGGTGCCAGACTCTGGGAAGTGTAGTTTTGGACTATTGGCACCTTTTTGCACCAACAGGGGTAGTATGTGGTGGCTGACAGCAGAACCAACCAATCAAACCTTTTGGATCTAAATGAAATCCCCTGAGCTGTCTGCTGGCAAGCCAGATTCGAGTTGAAGCTGAGAGAGAAGGAGCTCGCATTGGTTGAGGGCCGTTTGTGCATAGTAGTTCGTGAGGGAGAACTGTGGAAGGACTGAATTCCGACCTGCTTGCCATTTTCTGCTTAGAGAGAGAGAGAAAGAGAGAGAGAGAGAGAGAGAGAAGTGGTTCGGACTAAGTCTGATCTGTGTGCTGTGCAGCAAGCTATTGAATTGGGAACAAGCTTAACCTGTAGAAGACCGAAGATTTTGCTGAACGCTTACGGCCTGTCAGGAACGTTAACTGCCTTTGCGCTTCCGGGTTCTAGCAGTGACTTTGCGATTGGGATCGAGGAAGCAGCCTGCCTGTTACAGTAATTTCCTTTACATATAAATGTGTTGTGAACTGAAGGGGGGTTGCAACATTGGTTTTCCCCTGAGTTGAGTTGTGCACTGAGGGCTGGAAGTCATACCCAGCTCCATCCGGACTGAATCTGTTTCTGCCTAATGCAGTTAGGCCCTGATTCCTCTGGCAATCCAGAACATCTATCCATCCATCGTCTCGATCATCATCCACCTTGTGTTCAGTTTTGGGAACCGTGAGTAACTATCAGGGTAGCTCCCTGCAACCATTTTTCAAATCAGAAGTGTCTCATCTGATTACTTTGTTGTTCTGTTTCCACAAACTGAGCCCTGCAGCTCTTGATTACAATTGGGGGGTGTGCATGTGGTTTCTTTCTTCAAAGGGCCCCAACCAGCTGCAGCGCCAGCCTACCCTGAGCAATGGTCCTGGCTAGCCCCTTTCTCCATCCTGAGTACCCAGAGAGTGTGACTAATTGGGACTCTGATTGCATGCACAGCAGTGTGATTTTTGGTGTGATTAAGCAAATTAACGTGGTTATCCCCCATCCTTGTTATAGTCCCCTGAATACATTAGATCTGCTTTGTTCTGCAATTTACATTGACTATGGTGTCAGTTTATGTTGTAGGTATTGCCTATTTTACAGGGGTTCCCCAGAGCCAAGCTGAAGGAACCAGTCCTGGGGGTAAGTGCCAGACATATGTGTATGTGCCACACATATCAGGGGTGTTGGGGATGTGAATATTGTGTATTGTGTGGGCCACTAATGGGAAAAGAGGGGAGTCACAGTGTCCCAGAGGGCTGTGGCCTGGTTAGTTTGTCCCAAACCAACCTTGATCTTTGGGTGGAGGTACCCGTCGCCAAACCTAGGCCCCTCAGCCTACTGCTAGCCATGCAGGCAGAGGTAGTATCCTTTGGGATAGTGCCACCTAGGGGTTACATACTTATAACAGATCACAATCCTCTCTGTTGGCTTAACCAAATGAAAGATAAAAATTCCAGAATCACAAGGTGGTACCTGGCACTATAGCCATTTTAAATTCAAGGTGATACACAAGTCTGGTAAAGAGAATAGCAAGAATAGCAATGCTGATTTTCTATCATGATATGGATCAGGAATTCAGGGTTCTGAAGGTTGAAAAAACAAATGTATGAGTTTAAACTTTGCTGTTAGCTGTACTGTTATAGAAAAAAGGATACTGTACATGTGCTTAATTTCTAAAAGTTAGGCGCTAATATTAGTAGAGAATTAATAGAAAGTTTTGGAAACCTGTTTAATAAAACAGGTTCCCTCTTAAGGAGGGGGGTGTATGTGACAGGGTGGAATAGAACCCTGTCCCAGTTGTTATGGAAAGTGTTTAAATGCAAGGATTTGTTCTGTTCCTTTCCTGTCTCTTTTCTGTCTGGTTGTGCAACCAAAATTTTCTTGTGGGACCTAGGATTTGATCACCCAGACAGTCCCACAATTCTTTGCCTCTCACTGTCTCTCAGTCTTCACTTGCTGTTTTGTCTTTTCTTCCCTTGCCTATCTGCTGATATAAAAATATATGCAAATCATTATGTGGAAATGTAACTGATATTGGGATCCCTTTGTTTAGAAATTATTTAGTGTTAATTTTTGAAATGTATATAATTATAGTTTGAGATGATTGCAAAAAGCTATTGAAAACTCAAGAGGTTACCTAAGTATAATTGTTAAGCTTTTTGTAGAAGAGCTGTGGAGAAGGGGCCTCAGTTCTGGGACATTGTGATCCTGCCAGCACCTGCTTAATTCTTACAAGAATATTTTAGAAAAAAACAGGATGCTTGTTAGGAAGGATGGTTGTTGCAAGGACTTGGAAGACAGAGCTGCAGTTGCTTGCATATGAAGGGACACAGAGTTTGAAGGAAAACTCAGATGCATCTTCTGTCTATTTGGCCTTTGTAAACAGTTATACTGAACAATTTTATTTTTTTTATGTTACTGCTAGTACAACTAGAACTCTTGTGAATTCTGCAACTGTTTCTGATTTTTCCTATGCTTCCTGACCTGTGCCTCGATGATAACGTGTACTAAGGCTGTATTGGTGCCATGGTTTTTTTGGAAGCCATGCTGTAAATTTGGAAGCCATGCTGTTTGTGCTCACAAACAGGGACAGTGTGATGGGGGAAGAGTGGGGGAACAGTGACCACCAGTCACTGTGGTTTGAAATCACAGAAAAAGCAGAACCAAACCGCACAAAAACACGTATCCTGGATTTTAGGGGGGCAAACTTTGAGACAATGGGGAGATACTTGAAAGAGGCATTAAGGGGAATGGGGCAGGAATCAGGGGTTGAGGAACAGTGGGAAGTATTTAAAATGGGGATTACAAGAGCAACAGAATTATGTATTAAGCAGGTTAGCAAAAGGAAAAGGAAGGAGACCATTATGGTTTCCAAAGAGGTAGCAAAGAAAGTGAAAGCCAAAAAGATTGCATTCAGGCAATACAAAAGACACAGGCAGAAGGGATAGGGAGAAGTACCAGGAGAAGCAAAGGGAGGCAGGGAGGTAGTAAGGGAAGCCAAGCTCAGACAGAAAACACATTGCAAAATCAGTGGGTAGAGGGACAAAATCTTTACAGGTACATAAGTGAAAAGAAAGGCAAAGGGAGGGATAGTGAGACTGAAGGGGAGGATGGGGCTGTGTGGAGGATGACAACAGTAAAGCTGACATATTGAACAGGTATTTCTGCTCAGTCTTTACTGAGGAAGAGGAGGGTAATGGGTCTGAATGGAGTACAAGGGTGAGAATGGTGCAGAGATGGACACAAGTCCCTTTACACAGAAAGGGTCCTGAAGGAACTGGAAGTAATAAGAGTTGATAAAGCAATAGGGCCAGATGGGGTGACCCAGGATCCTTAAAGAACTAAGAGAGTGGTGACTGAACCTCTTGCTATCCTGTTTAGCCGATCACTAGAAACAGGGAGGTACCCAAAGACTGGAGGATAGCAGATGTAGTCCCTTATACAAAAGTGGGAACAAAGAGGAAGGAACTACAGACCAGTCAGCCTCACCTCGGTAGTGGGAAGATCATGGAAGCACTACTGAAGGAGAGATTGGTGGAACATCTGGTTGTCAATGGACTACAGGACCCAAGGCAGCATGGTTTCACCAGGGAAGGTCATGTCAGACCAACCTCATTGAATTTTTGACTGGGTGACTAGGGAGGTGGATCAGGAGGGCAGTGGACATGGCCTATCTGGACTTCAGCAAGGCCTTTGACACTGTGCCACATAGAAGACTATTGCACAAACTGGGGAATATGGGCGTGGGCAGGACAGTAGTGCGGTGGGTAGGTAACTGGCTGGGCAGCAGGACACAGAGGGTGGTGGTAAATGGCTGTCACTCCACAGAGGGAAGAGTGACCAGTGGGGTGCCACAGGGATCAGTGCTGGGACCGGTACTATTCAATATCTTCATCAGTAACATTGCGCAGGACCTAGAAGGCAGAATTTAACTGTTTGCTGATGACACAAAGCTCTGTAACAGAGTAGACACACCAGAGGTGTAGACAGAATGAGAAGGACCTGCAGAAACTTGAAGAATGGTCAGGGGTTTGGCAGTTGAAATTCAATGCAAGGAAGTGCAAGATAATGCATATGGGGCACAAAAACCTGGCACAATATATCAGTTGGGGGTGAGGATATAGCATGCACCAAGCAGGAAAGGGATCTTGGAGTTATCATCTCTGATGACCTCAAGGCAGGGAAACAGTGTGACAAGGCAGCAGGTAAAGCAAATAGGATGCTGGGATGCATAGGCGGGGCATCACTAGCAGGAAAAGGGAGGTCATAATTCCACTATACAAGACACTAGTGAGGCTGCACCTGGAGTACACTGTGCAGTTCTGGAGACCTTACCTACGTAAGGACATAGACAGGGTAGAGAAGGTTCAGAGGAGGGCAACAAAGATGGTGCATGGATTGCATCACAAGTCCTATGAGGACAGGTTGAAGGCACTGAACATGTACTCCCTGGAGGAGAGGAGGGAGAGAGGGGATATGATAGAGACATACAAGTATCTTACAGGGAGGAACAGGGTGCAGGAATGCACTATTTTAAGCGAAAAAGATGTTCCAGGACTAGAGGCATGGGATGAAGTTGGAGGGAGGACGATTCAGAGGAAACGTGAGGAAGAATTTCTTCACAGAACGGGTGGTGGACAAGTGGAACACCCTGCCAGAGGAAGTGGTGGGGGCTGAAACAATCACGGGATTTAAGAATGCATGGGATAGACATAAAGGAATTCTGGAGGTCAGGGGTAAGGGGCAACAGACTTCCTGGAAAACATAAACTGAACTTACAAATTTAAATGGGCAGACTGGGTGGGCCATAGGCCCTTATCTGCCGACACTGTCTATGTATCTATGTATCTATGTAAATGAGAAAGAATGCAAAATTCCGTTCAAAGAAGTCTAATAATTGTTCATATAATGGTCTCTCCTGTACCTTGGCAACCGCACTGAGGAGGGATATAGGTTTGTAATTTTCTATTTTGTCCTTGGGCCCCCCCCTTTGTTGTATGGGTACTATGAGAGCCAATTTCCATTTCTCCGGGATAGTCCCAGCTAAGAAGGACTTATTAATTAGGTTCCTGACAGGGGTGGCAACAATCGGTGCTGCAATTTTTAGGAACTGTGAATCTTATCTGTGTCAGTCTTCATCATTCATCACTGGTGGGTGCTAACCGTAGGAGCAGGACCCTGCAGGAGCATTTTTTTTTTTTGTAAGGGGATGGAGTCAGTGCCATGAGTGGCGCCACCCTCGAGGCCAACGCATTGCGTAGCGCTCACGGTTTGGCCAGTAACTGACACCAACTCCTCCTCCATCCCAATTCTGCTTCTCCCGCCATTAAGTGAGCACGACCTCGTGAAGTGAGTGTTTTTTGGTACTGCAACATTGGGTTTAGTCCGTTGAAACATCACCACCATCCTAGTTCTGCAGGAGCCATTGCATTCTCAACACCGTCGACTCCGGTAAGATCTTTCCTTATTTTCTTCGGTGCCGAGACCCTTTTGCTATTTTATTGTTGTTGTTTTTCCATCTGATTATGTCTTGTCTCGGGCACAAGAAAAAATTAATCTTTGAAGGCGGGCTGGCCCTGATGCAGCGGTGTCCCTGTGGCTGGCTTTATTCCATCTCGGACCAGCATGATCATTGCCTGGGCCCTAACCGTGATATGGACCATTGCAACGCCTGTTTTTTCCACGGACCACAGAGTACTGGAACACTGTGCATTTAAAGTTGGCCGTACGCCGCCGACTTTCAGAGGACCAGCACACACTAGGGACACCAGATGTAGGTCTCTTGACCCCTCCTTTGGGTCCCCTCCCAGTTCTATATGGGTCGCGGAGGTGGGGGCTTCTGCCCTTTCTAGCCTCGCTATGGTGGAGGTCCCTCTCACAATGCAAGAGGCCCAGTCTGATTCCTCAGAGGGTTGGGCTGGAGGCACCATTTCCCCCGCATCGAGGCCTGTGTCTGACAGGCCTGGCCCCGGTGGTTTCCTCAGTGCTGCCTTTCAGTGCAGTTGATTGGGGCAGCGTCGTAGGCAGTGCTGAGCCAGCTTGCGATGCTGCTTGTGGTGCTAGGAGTGGGAGGGTTCATGAGGTCCTCTGGATCCGTTCCTCTTCAGGAGACGATGATAATTCAGAGGCGAATCTGGACTGGTTTCTGGATTCTTTGGAGTCCTTGGACTCTCCCCCATCCAGCACTTCGGCATCTGTCCAACCCCCTCCTTTGGAACCTGTGGTTTCTGCTGGTGTTGGAGGCACTTGTGACGCCAATGGATCTTCCGGTGCTGGGGTGGCACCGGAGGGTCCACCAGAGCCAGTGGGACCTCGGGACTCGGAAGAGGTGAACCCCCTGTTTTCGATGTCCAGGCTGGGTCCACTTCTGGACCTGCTAAGGCATCTGGGACAGGGGCGAAGGTTCCCTCATCTGCTGCCCCTCAGGGTTGGCGAGTGAGGTTGAGCTTCCTTGGTTGGTCCTGAGGAAGAGGTCCCTCTCTGAGTCTGAGGGGTTGAGGGGAGAGCATCAGGAGCAGCATCCTTCCCTGGTAGCCTGCAGCGGCTTGGGTTAGGAGCAGGAGCACCGGCCCTGTCTTCTCCCCTGAAGTCTCTCCGGGGGGGGGGATTACGTCTCTTGAGGCTAGGGGCCACCATTCTGGATTCACATGGCCCCGGTCACCTCGAAGGGGAGAATCCCCTTCTGGGCTCAGTCCTGACCATTTCAGACTGGTTGAACGGCCGGTGACTGCTTCAATTGATGGATCCTTCCAGAGTGTTGGTTCACTTGTTTGGTACCCAAGCCCTGGCAGAGGTCGTTCTCTTCTTCAGAGGCATTTGGCCCCTTTGCCTCTGTCAATCCCTCCCCTTCTCCTGGGCCACTCTGGTCCTATGGGGCCTCTAACCTGGGAGCAGTTTAGAGCCACGGCTGTCCATTTCCCAGCCTGCGTTAGCTCCATGGATGAGCAGGTGTTTCACCACTCTCCCCTGGGGCAGCTGGACTCTGACTCACCAGAGTCGTCGGCTTCCTCATCTTCATCACATGAGGAAGAGAATCCTTCTGTCCTCCTGTCCTTGGACACTGACCAGACCACCTATCAGCGTTTCCTTTTGAGGTTGGTCAATGAGCTCCACATATCAAGATTGTCAAGACGCAATCCTGAGCATGTGATGCATGCTTTTTTAAGCAAGTACATTGCGGGCAACCTGTTGATACCCACCTGGCCCACCCCCATTTGGGAGGTGTCATACCGCGCTTGGCAGCATCCATCAGTCCCCTCCCTGGCCCCAGTGGCCTGCCAGCGCAGGTATTGCACACCCTGGGGATCTCCGGGAGACCTACCTCACCCTTCTTCGGGCGTGATGCTGCTGGACACTCCCTCCAGGCATAGAAGCCAAAGAGATGTATGGCCCCTGGATACGGACTCCATGGAGTTTGACTCCTGGGGGAGGAGAGGTTTTTCCTTGGCGCATCTCTGTCTCTCCATCGCAGCGCATCAAGCCCACCATGCTGCCTACAATGGGCACTTATGATCCTTGCTAGGACAAATCCTAGCATCCATGCCTGATACGGAGGTAACCAAACAAGCCATTGCCCTCTCTGCCTGGAGCTCGTGAGGCACCAAGCAAGGGTATCATATGACACCAGTGAAGTGGCGTCCAGGCTAGCGGGTATAGCGATCTGCCTCAGGCAGATGGCATGGCTTTGTCTATCCCAGTTATCACCCATGGCCCAGCGAAGGGTGATTGCCTCCTCTTTCCGGGGAACCCACCTTTTTTCCTGCAGGGTGAGATGGGAACTTAAGGAGCGACTTCCTTCTCTAAGCCAGAGGGAGAACTCGCCTCATCCTGACCAGTCCCAGGCCTAACTAGGCCTGTGAGGGTTCTCCCCTTCTGTGTCTTCCCCACAGGAGGCAGAGGGAAATTCTTCCCTCAGGGAGGTACCAGGTCCCCTTCGGGGGGCTTGATAATCACCCACCAGTGATGAATGGTGAAGACTGACACAGATAAGATATGAAAATGATGTACCTACCGTGATTCTTGACCATTCTGTGTATCTTCACCATTCATCACTGCTGTCCACTCTCCTTCCCCTATTGGGCTTCAGACTCTGGGCAGTGCCTCCTCCCTGCTTGCTTTTCCCCAATTGAGACCAATTGTGGGCCTGGTCCTGGTGGTACCTCTGAGCTTTCTGCTCCTTCTGGTGAAAGCAACAGAGGTCCACTATTGGGGGAGGGCAAGCAGGGGAGCTTGTCCCTTCTTATTAGGGCTCACCTGGGCCCTACCTTATATTCCTGGTGAGGACTCCTCCTCCAGCTTGATCTGGACCTTCTAGGGTTCAATTTGACAACTTTGGTCTCTTGACCCTTGGGATCCTCCTCAGGTCTGTTGCTGTTGGGAGGGTCCTGGTGACCCCTAGAACCCTTCCTTTCAGGAGCTGTGACTCCTTTTTTCTTCCTCCGCTGGTTCCAGCTAACTTTTTCCTATGCAGAGGGGCCCCTCTGGATTGTAAGTTTATGCCTTAAGGGTTCTTCTCCTTCTGGCACCCCTTCTGTTTCAGTGGGTGCGTCAACTTAGTTCCTCTGTGGGAGGAATCCTTCTACAAGGGGACCTGCAGAGGCATTGGTCCTTCCCCCCCAAGGATGTTTTTAAAGACAGGAGTGGGACACGCTTGACCCACTTTCCTCCCCCTTGAGCTGGAGGAGAGTGCACCCTCAAGTCTAGTGTCCTGAATTGCTTCTGTCTTCCGGGCTGTTGCCAGTTAACCCCTCCCCCAGTTTTCCTCACACCTTATTTATTTTTATTTATTTATTGAATTTTGTTGACTCAGTAGGCCCACTGAGACTATAAGTGCCTTTTTCTGGGGCGACCGGGGGAGGGGGGAATATAGATGGTAACCGACTGAAATTGAAGCAGATTAAGCTGTTGGTGGTATTTTGAGTGAACGGGGAAAATTTTGCCTGGACACAGGGGACATTTCCCTACTCTCCAGCAGGGGGAACCACTGACCATCTTAAGGATGGCCAGTTTTGGAGATCCACCAACAATGATGGATGTACGGGAGGCTGGGGAGTTTTTCTCCTCTCCTGCCTCCAGAACACTAGATACTGATGATTTCTGTGATGCCAAGGGGCATCTGGATTCGGATGTGCAGAAGGATGCATCAGAACTGCATAGTCTGGAGGTGGTGATTCAGTCCAATGTCTCGCACAGTCGAGAGGTTGGGAATACAGAGGAAAACGGAACTGAAGCTGAGCTGCAAAACCTTTTACTATTGGAAGATCAGGCCTTTGCTGTGAAGAAGGCAGCACTTACCAGGCTTCTGCTGACATCAAAACAAAGAAATGTGAAGGACGTCCCTGAACAAGAAATTTGCGCAAGTGATTTAGCAGACTGGAACTTGGGAACTGGAGCAGTGGAGATTCCCTGAGCACATTCTGTTGTGCCCATAGCGACTGAAGGGTAAGAGCTTCCGAGTCGCATCAAAGAGATGGAGCACGTTTTGACTGCACCATGGCAATGTGAAAGCCTGAATCTTTTGTATTTGGCCTTCCTCCAACCACGGGGACCCCATCCGGAAAGGCACAAACGGTCTCGGAATGGACTGGCCTAAGTCAGGGCGCCTTCAAACGCGCTATTGCACCAGCTTCTATACTATCCCAGGATGACGCAAAATTCTCTGTAGCAAGCAGACTGAGGAACACTGGATGGGCGTTAGATACAACTACAGGGAAATGGATCTCAGGTATGACACCTATTACTATGCCTAGTATTGTTCTGCTGCTTGGAGATGCCCATCCACTGCCTACAAAGACTGGTAATGCAGCCACTTCTGACACTGAAATTGAAGCTCTTAGTGCAGGCCTGATAGCACCTTTGTCTTTGACTTCTGATTTACAATTGACTCAAAATTCCTTATTACCCTTTTTGGAACAGCCCCAGACGGTGGTTTCTGCTACTTCTGTAGATTTGGCTATTTCCAGATCTGAACCTATTGCTTCTACTTCAACGATACAGGCACGATCTGTTCTACTTGATCTAATGGTTACCCACCACAGTCACCTGCTCAGACCCCCCGGCCTGTACCACCCCGGCCGTGTGCTTCTTTTTTCCATTCCCCTACCGTGCCTTCTAAGAGGCATAATTTGGTTCATCTGCATTATAAAGTGGGTTTAGATACACATCCTGACAGAGTTTATGTGGCCTGTACCCTGCTGGAAGGATCTATGGGATTTAATGCAGCTGAGATATGCTTTGATTCATGTCTCCAGTGAAACCACCTTTTTACGTGAGTTTTAAACTTGGTACTGGACTGGAAAAATTCTGGGGACAATATCAGGAACTCAGACTGTCTCCCCTGTGGGCCCCTTTTGATGTTACCCTCTGACTAAGCCAGCTTTTTGAACTATTACAGTCCCATTTAGGAATGAAGGAATCAGTGTGACCGACCTGGTGTTCTGGCTAAAGCAGCGATGTACTGTTTAGGGTGTTTCTGAAGCTATCTTTGAAGCTGAGAATATCTGGACTGGGGGTTGGAGGGTCCGTGTAGTTTTAAATACCATGGACATTGGTCTACAACACTTTCCCAACAGTGTTTATTTGGGGAGAGACAAGGGAGTGCTTTTTTACAGTGGCCAACCTAAGGCCTGTTATAGATGTGGTTCTTCCGCACATCTCAGCAGTATGTGTGACAGGGTCAAATGTACTTCTTGCTATGCTATTGGTCGCATGAGTGGACACTGCATTAACAGACAAGTGTGCTGTCTGTGCTCAGAGTTGGGTCATTCATATGCTGCCTGACCTAAGGCAGCACATAATCCGACACGTCAAGCAGATGATGTGGAACAATGAATCTTACTTCAAGAGATAGCTCTTGCAGCAGGTAACACATACAGGACTGCAGCCAGCCAGCAACAGGACCCACGGCAAACTTTCATCCAGCAGTACCAAGCGGACCCCCAATGTTGGCCGCTCCAACGTCCCACTTGGTATAAGGCGGCAGTCCCAGTGTGCCCCAGTTCTTTTCCCACCATCAACGCTCATTCATTGGCTCCATGACCCAACTTACACCAGTTCGACCGCTTTTCTCCCTTTTCTGTAATCCTTAGTCGCTGTTTTCGCCTTTCTACATCCATTGTTCCTGCATGTCTTCTCCCTCATTAAGGCACATAAACAAGTGTGCCTGTGGGAAACAGATGCCCACCAAGGATGGCAATGCGGCCTGCTTGCTGTGCTTAGGCCCAGACCACAACACCCAGTCCTGCTTCCGCTGCCAGGCCTTCAATAGCCGGACTCAGATCCATTGTCAGAAGTCCCTCCAGGCCTTTCTCGCACAGCAGCAGTTGGTAGCCATGCAGAGGGGTTCCTTCTCTGAAAGGGAATCTTCCCACCTTCCTCATAAGAGCTCCGAGAAACATCGCTCCTCAAAGTCCAAGGAGAAGTGCAGTGAGAAGGAAAAAGAAAGGGAGAGATCCCACTCCAGGTCTCGATCCTCCAGATCTCTTACTGTCTCTAGATCTGAGTCATCAGGCCATGACTCCTGGCTAACAGTAGTCAAAGCCCCAGTCACCACAGGTGGTTCGGGTGTGAAAGAGAAGACACCGGGGTCCTCTGATTCGACACTCCAGCCGATTAAGATTCGGCCTCCAACTCTGACTTCAGGCCGGTTGTTGGACCCAGGTAAGGTCCATCTTGCCCCCTGGTTGGCCTCTGTATGTGGTGCTGACTCCCGGGAGAAGGCTAAGTCCTCAGGCCAGATGGCAGGGAGGTCCTCTTCCCTCCCACCTAAACAGGCCTCAGAATCGGTGGAGAAATGCCCTATTCTGCCGTCAGATAGGCGCCGCTCTGAAAACATTCCAAGTCCGCGTCGAACCCTCACCAACATCAGTCTGCAGATGGCGCCCCTAAGGACTCCCAAATGCCACTTCCACCAGCTAGATCTCTGTCACCTCCGGTGTCCCTTCCCCCATCCGACATCAGGGCGGATGACACACCGGCACAGGTAGACCTGACACCGGCCCACAGAGTTGCTTCTGAACCTGACGACTGTCCCGATACTCCGTCGTCACCTTCAGTACGTCCACTGACACTGGCAAGGACTGACGTCAGTGCCGGTGTGGGCTTCGCCCCCGGCCCACCATTGGAACCAGCTTCAGGTTCCCCGAAATTGAACCTGGGTCAGGTCAAGGGCCTTTTCTTCCACTGGTGGGAGACTATTAAGCCTGACATCCTCCCACCGAAACCTCTACCGGTGACAGCGGTGGAGCCGGATCTGGCTCCGAACCTTGACAGGGATATCCACCCCACACCCTGAAACCCAAACGTGGTCCCCCAACCCCAGTCAGATGAGGATCGGGGAGGACAGCCTACCCTCCCGAGAGGCCATGCAAGAGGGTAGCCAAAAAAAAGAACCACAGATCCAGGTCAAGGAGCCCCAGTTCTTCCAGCTCCTTCGGCAGGCATCGCCACAAACGCAGGAGGCGCAGGTCCCCATCAGTCTCCTCCTCTGATTCCTATCATCCATTGGACTCCTCCATCTCGTCCTTCAAGGACCCATCTTTTGGGGGAGCCTGAGGATATGCCCAAGTCACCTCCAGACGTCCCGTCCTTCATGGAGGTCATGCGGCATATTCAGGCCAACATGGGCTGGGACATAGAGGATCTGGACGCTGAGTGTATGAGGCTTGCCAAATACCTCAGACAGAAGGATCCTAAGCTGGTAGTCATTCCCCCCATGGTTGACACCTTTGAGGATGTCACTCAAGACACCTGGAGATGCCCTCACTCTTCCACGGTTGTCCCTAAAAAGGTGGACCATTTATACAGGGCCCCCAAGGAGCAATCCTTTTTAGCTGAGCACCCCGCTGCAGATTCGCCGGTCATCTCAGCAGCTCATGACCGTTCACAGAGGCCCAAACATCTGAGCACCCAGCCTCCGGACAAAGAGTCTAAACAGCTGAATTCTATGGGCAGGAAGGTGCTCTCATCTGCCACCTGCAGCATCAGGAGCCTCAATTTCCTGACTCATGTGGTCCAATTCCAGAACACCCTTTGGGAACAAGGAATGGACATTTTGCAGAGTGTGCCCGACTGCCCCCAAAAGGCAGAACTTGCCAAACTATTACAGACCAGGTCAGACGTGGGCACGCATGTGCTACGATCTGTCTATGACTCTGCGGACATGGCGGCAAGGGCAACTGCCACAGGTATTTGTTTATGGTGCCATTTGTGGCTCCATGTGTCTGGGTTTACTCAGGATGTCCAGTCTAACATCCTGGATGCACCCTTCAAAGGCTCCATCCTCTTCGGTGAGGACATGGGGAAGATTATCAACAAGTTACAGGACTCCAGTAAGGCTGTCCGCACCATGCTGTCCATGTACCACCCAAAAAAGAGACATTGTTGAAGGTCTCGCTTTCATGGCTGAGGGGGTCAGCAACCTCAGCAGCCCAATTTCCAGCAGCCACAAACTCAACAGGGAGGCTTCGGTCGGAGAGTCGGCACCAGAGGATTGGCGACCCTGCCTCTCGCCAGACTAAACCCGCCCACACTGCCTTCCCTTCCCCTCCAACAGCATGACTCTCAAGGTGACCCACCTGTCCACGACATCTTGTCAGGAGAGGAGGTAGGAGGTTGTTTTTCTCTTTGTGCAGAGGCCTGGAGAAAGGTGACCTCCAACCAATGGGTCCTCGAACTCAGAAAGCACAGGCATTCTATAGAGTTCATAGACATTCCACCGGACAGGCCCCCACCTCCAAGCCATCACTCCGTGGAACAGGCAGGCCTGATTTAGGAGGAGATACAGGCCTTGCTTTCCAAGAAGGCCATAGAACCCATTCCCCCAAGCAAGAGGGGAACAGGGTTCTGTTCTCACTTCTTCCTGGTCCCGAAGAAGTCAGGAGACTTGAGGCCCATCCTCAACCTCAGCAACCTTAATCAGTCAGTCAAGTACAAAAAGTTCAGGATGGTTGCTCTTTAGATCCTGCTTCCCATGGTCTGTCAGAAAGACTGGGTAGTGTCTCTGGATATGCAGGATGCCAACCTCCACATCCTGATAGCCAAACGTCACAGGAAATACCTCCGGTTCGCTTTCCAGGGTGGGCATTTCCAGTTCAGGGCATTGCCCTTCAGCCTCTCCTCGGCTCTGAGGGTGTTCACAAAGTGCCTGGCAGTGGTGGCCGCAGCGCTTCGGAGGAGGGGACACTATGTGTTTCCATACTTGGATGAGTGGCTTCTCTCGGCCCAGTCCAGGGAACGCCTTCAGAGTGCCATTTAGGATACTTGCACTCTCTTTCAGAACCTGGGGATCACCATTAACTCAGCAAAGTTGTCCCTGATCCCCCCATAGCTCCTGCCATTTATAGGGGTCCTCCTAGACATGGTCAAGGGAAGAGCTTTTCTGCTGTAGGACAGGACAGATCGCATTCGGATTCTAGTCAGGCAGATTTGTTCAGCCTCCACCGTGCCAACCAGGCTTCTGCTCTGATTGTTGGGTCACATGGTGGCATCCATCATCACAGTGCCCTTCATGAGATTTCGGATGAGGATAATCCAGTGGACCCTTCTAGCCCAATGGAACCAGAGATGGGACGACCTGGACCTGTCAGTCTCTATCACAGGACCAGTTTGCTTGGAACTACTTTGGTGGATGACGTCACCCGCCCTGCGGGAAGGGACTCCCTTTCAGAGGGAAGTTCCCGACCAGGTCCTTACCATGGACAGATCAAACTCACGATGGGGTGTCACCTAGGTGTTCACAAGACCCAGGGATCCTGGTCCTCAACCGGGGAGTCCCTTCATATCAACGTCCTAGAGATGAGAGCCGTTCTCTATGCTCTCCAAGGCTTGAACACTGTGCACAAGCCAGGACACCTCCTCATTCAGACAGACAACATGTTGGTGGTTTTTTTACCTCAACAAGCAAGGAGGCACACACTCCTATCCCCTGTGCAGGGAAGCTATGAGGGTGTGGGATTCGGCCATAGCCCACCAGATTGCCATCTTAGCAGTCCACATCCCCGGTGTTCAAAACATACTGGCAGACGCTCTCAGCAGAACAAAGTTGAGGGCGCACGTATGGTCACTTCTTCAGTCAATGGTCGACGACCTATTCTCCACCAGAATTGGACCTATTTACTTCTGCCATCAGTGCAAAACTGCCCAGTTTTTGCTCACTAGATCCCAAGCCTGGTGTTTTCTGGCAAGACGCATTGTCCCTCTCTTGGAAGGGGAGGTTCCTTTATGCCTTTCCTCCTTTTCTGCTCCTTCAGAGAGTTCTCCTCAAGGTGCAGACGGAGGGGATAGCAATGATCCTGATAGTCCCTCGGTGGCCCAGTCAAATTTGGTTTCCACTATTGCAACAATTGGCAGTGGAACTTCCAGTCTCACTTCCACTGGACACTCACTCTGTCAGGACAACAGGACCTTGGTTCATCTGAACTTGCGATCCCTGTATCTTCATGCATGGCTTCTGAAGACTTAGTCAAACTTCGCTTCAGAGTTTCAGACAAGGTTGTTGAAATCCTGGTGGAAGCTAGAAAACCCTCCATGAGAGCTACATATGCCATAAAGTGGAAGAGGTTTTGTCTTTGGACCACGGTGCACCATCTAGATCCCCTTGCCTGTCCGGTTATCATCATGCTAGAATACCTATTACCCTGTCAGAGTCAGGATTGAGTTACTCCTCCATAAAGGTATACCTGGCTGCCCTTGCTGCCTGTCACACCCCTGTTCAGGTCAGAACGGTGGCTCAATTGGAGGTGACCCGCACCTTTTTCAGAGGTATATTCCACATTAAAAACCCTATTCGGGATCCTGTTCCCCCTTGGGAACTTATGTTTGTTTTGGAGAAGCTGACTCTTCCCCCGTTTGAACCCGCCATGGATTGAGCGATATGTTTCCTTTCCTGGAAAACATTGTTTTTAGTTGCTATTATTTCTGCTCGATGGATTTCTGAGCTCCAGGCCCTGTTGTGTAAGGAGCCTTATTTAGTGTTCCACAAAGACAGGATAGCTTTGTGTACCAATCCTAAGTTTCTTTCAAAAGTTGTTTCAGAAATTACATTAAACCAAGATGTCCAGCTACCCGTCTACTACCCTAACCACTCCAGTCGGGGGGGAAGAGTCGCTTCTCCATACCTTGGATGTTCATCGCACGTTGCGATAATATTTATCCAGAACCAGGAGGATCAGAAAATCTGACCAGTTGTTTGTATCCTTTGCTCCACGGTATTTGGATAGCACCTATATCAAAGTAGACTGTCTCCAAGTGGCTAGTGCATTGCATCACTTTCGGTTACCAGAGGCATGACAAACCCCTAACAGGTCCGATAAGGGATCATTGCACGAGAGGCGTTGCTGCCTCTTTCACATCCCTTAAAAATGTCTCTGCTTTGGATATTTGTGCAGCAGCCACACGGCACACAGTCCACACCTTCATCAGACACTACAGTCTGGACATTGTCTCAAGACGCAGAACCGGCTTCGGTCTGGCAGTCCTGTAGGGTCTGATCTCTTAAGAGCTCTCCACCTTCCTTTTACCTACATAGATACATAGATACATAGACAGTGTCGGCAGATAAGGGCCTATGGCCCACCTAGTCTGCCCATTTGAGCTTGTAATTTCAGTTTGTTTTCCTAGAAGTCTATTTCCCCTTACCCCTGACCTCTAGAATTCCTTTATGTCTATCCCATGCATTCTTAAATCCATGATTGTTTCAGCCTCCACCACTTCCTCTGGCAGGGTGTTCCACTTGTCCACCAGTTCTGTGAAGAAATTCTTTCTCATGTTTCCTCTGAATCGTCCTCCTCCAACTTCATCCCATGCCCTCTAGTCCTGAAACATCTTTTTCGCTTAAAATAGTGTTTTCCTGCACCCTGTTCCTCCCTGTAAGATACTTGTATATCTCTATCATATCCCTCTCTCCTCCTCTCCTCCAGGAGTACATGTTCAGTTCCTTCAACCTGTCTTCATAGGACTTGTGATGCAACCCATGCACCATCTTTGTTGCCCTCCTCTGAACCTTCTCTACCCTGTCTATGTCCTTACGTGGTATGGTCTCCAGAACTGTACACTGTACTCCAGGTGGGGCCTCACTAGTGTCTTGTATAGCGGAATTATGACCTCCCTTTTCCTGCTGGTGATGCCCCTGCCTATACATCCCAGCATCCTATTTGCTTTACCTGATGCCTTGTCACACTGTTTCCCTACCTTGAGGTCATCAGAGATGACAACCCCAAGATCCTTTCCTGCTTGGTGCATGCTATATCCTCACCCCCAACTGATATATTGTGCCAGGGTTTTGTGCCCCATATGCATTATCTTGCACTTCTTTGCATTGAATTTCAACTGCCAAACCCTTGACCATTCTTCAAGTTTCTGCAGGTCCCTTCTCATTCTGTCTACACCTCTGGTGTGTCTACTCTGTTACAGAGCTTTGTGTCATCAGCAAACAGTGAAATTGCCTTCTATCCTGTGCAATGTCACTGATGAAGATGTTGAATAGGACCGGTCCCAGCACTGATCCCTGTGGTACCCCACTGGTCACTCTTCCCTCTGTGGAGTGACAGCCATTACCACCACCCTCTGTGTCCTGCCACCCAGCTAGTTACCTACCCACCACACTACTGTCCTGCCCACACCCATATTCCCCAGTTTGTGTAATAGTCTTCTATGTGGCACAGTGTCAAAGGCCTTGCTGAAGTCCAGATAGGCCATGTCCACTGCCCTCCCCTGATCCCCTGATCCACCTCCCTAGTCACCCAGTCAAAAGTCACCCTCTTTCCTACCACCCAATGAGTTGTCTTCAGCATATACTGCCTGGGAATCAGTCCTGTATGTGTTACCTGCTGCAAGAGCTATCTCTCGAAGTATGATGGTACAGTTACGTAAGAACTTACCGTAACAGTAGATCTTCGAGAGAAGCTCTTGCAGCAGGTATACTTCCCACCCTCCTTCCCCTTGGAGGTCTCCTGCTGCATGTGTCTAGCGTCATACTGCCTATCTGCTGGATGAGAAATTGCCCCTTGTTTTCCTGGATGGTTCTCAGGTGATTCGACTGCCAGTGTCTCTGGTAGTGCAAGAACTAGGGCACACTGGGGACCCGCCACCTCTTATACCATGTAGGACGGCGGGGGCGGGCGGGCGGTGGGGGGTGGTCCCCGCTTGGTACTGCTGCATAGAAGTTTGCCATGGGGTCCTGTCACTGGCTGGCTACAGTCCTGTATGTGTTACCTACTGCAAGAGCTTCTCTCAAAGATCTACTGTTATGGTAAGTTCTTACATAACTGTACTTTACAGATCATTGTGGCCCAGAGGGAAAAGGCCAAGCAAGCCCCTAGGGCCGACAGGCAGGGAGTTTCTTCTGTGGCTACAACTACTACAATAACCCCAGGTGTTTCAGAGACTCCCCACCACTCCCAAAGAGCCTAGAAGTGTTCCCAGCTGTTGCCGCAGTCGGTTCCACAGAACCTACTTCGGTGGATAGTGGTTCATCTTTATGACCTCCAGAAGTTCCTCATGTTTTACAAGAGACACAAATGGACACATCTGTTGTGCCTATTGAGAAGGAGACTATGCCTCCTCCCTCTCAGTTGAACACATATGGTACAGATCAGATGGTCCTGCGCAAGAGATAGACGTCAGGAAACCCCCACGTCCCAGACAACTTAAATCCTCAGAGTTGTCACTCTCTAACAGTTTTGACATTCTGAGCCATCAGGCCGATATGTCTGGGAATGAAACAGTTGGCTCCACCCTTAGTTCTTCCATCCCTGACCAGGGTACAGATCAGGAAGATGCTTCTTCTGTACAACTGCGGCTCCTTCAGACAGAGGAGGAGAACCCATATCTTAAAAATAAGAAGAAATCCAGAAATGTGAAGGGGAAATCAAAACAACCCCCTTGATTTAAGGTGTTTCTGTCTGGTGCCCCTTAAACTGTTTTTTGATGGCTTCCTTTTTTTCCTGTAATGTCAGCAGTATAAATCAAACAGGAAAAGGGCAGCTACTTTTTCGCATTTAATTTCTAGGGGTCCAGGTATCGTTGTTTTTAGCAGGACACCAGGCTTAATTCATTACCAGATGTTTCCAAAGGTGTTAAAGAATGGTATGTAGGGCCCTCTTACTAGTCACTTGGCCAGGTTGCCTGTTCGGGAGTAGGAATTGTTTTTAATAATATATACAGATTAAGCTTCTGAAATTGGTAGATTTGTATCCAGGAAGACTTCTTATTTTAGATGTGAATAGTGATGGTCTGTTGTATAGGTTGATTAATATTTATGCTGCACAGACCAGAGCTGAGCTAATTGAATTATTTCAGTTGATTCAATCTTATTTGTTTACACCGCATAATCTAATTTTTGGGGGATTTTAACTGTGGTTTGAGTTTAGAAGATAGGGGTAAAACAGCTAAGACACATAAAGTGTATTGCGATATGACCTGTCTAAAAATATTATCAGGACCACAGCTATAAAGGATGCTTTTTTTTTCAGTTCATTCCAGATCTGAATCCACCTTTTCTAAGGGTCCTCTAGCTACCCGTGTTGATTTTGTCTTTCTCCCAGAGCACATGATAATCCACTCTATTACAGCAGAGCCAGTGGAATTCTCAGACCATAAGCTTCTTTTCTTAAGAGTCGGGAGGTGTAATCCTGCAGAGTTTGGGCCTGGGTTATGGGTTTTTTTTCCAGCCCAGTTGGAGTGTGTTCAGTTGGTCCTTCATCTCAAACACTTTATTGCAGTGAGGAAGTCTATGCTGGTGTTCTATGATTCACTAGTTCATTGGTGGACAGACACCAAGAGAGATTTAATTGATTTACTAAGGAAGGAAGGGAAAACTTGCAGGGATACTGTATATTGGAGTTATTTGCAGAACCGGAAACAACTGCAAAAACGTAACTCCTTTAGTGCTACCACAGGTTTGGATTATTCAACTCAAATTACAACAGTTAAAACAGCTACGATGGGTTTCCGTTCTGCTCAAGCTGAAAGGCTTAAAAAGCAACATGAGTATGGAACACAAGGGAAATCAGCTGTAGTATGTCCATATGACTCATGTCGGTCAAAAGTAGTGCAAAAGAATATTGCTGGTTTGTTTGATGAACATGATATTTTGCAGACTTCATCAAGAGATATTCTGGATGTTTTAACAAAGCATTCACTTGCCTTATTTTCTAAAGAACAGTGTGAACCCACTAGCCGAAACCAGTTATTTGACAGCTTGGTTTTACCGCAATGCCGCCAGAAGTACTTCACTCTCTGGTAGAGGACATTTCATCGACAGAGGTCTGCGATGCTATTTACACCCTATCGTCGGGCAAAGCTCCAGGTCCGGATGGCCTTGCCAGTGATGTTTTTCGTCTGTGGGGGCAGGGTTTGGCAGAGGAACTGGCAAGGGTTTTTACTGAACTTCTCCGTACTTCAGAGGTACCGTTAGACATGTCTAAAGGTACGCTCATCTTTTTATACAAAAAGGATGATAAAGCAGGATAGACAGTTGGAGACCAATTTGTCTTCTAAACTGTGACTTTAAGCCCGATTTATCCCTCCAATCCACTCTAATATAGATGGGTCCCTGAAATCCTCTCCTCAGGAAATTGTTTAGTAATTTACTAGGTACTATAAACAATTATATGGTGTTATGGCTAACCCTCCCTCTAATTCAACTCTTTCCCTTTACTTAACAGAGGCCCATTTACCTTCTCTTTCCAAAGCCCAGCAAAGGATGTTAGTAGCCCCAATCTCAACATTAGAAATTGCGGAGGTGATACAGGGTCTTCTTTCAGATAAGATTCCGGGACCTGATGGATTTTCGCCTAATTTCTATAAATGTTTTAAGGAACAAATCACCCCATATCTTCTCTCTTTATATCAATATATTTTATCTGGTATACAAGTAGACTCCACTCTATTTGAGGCACTTATTGTACTTCTACCAAAGCCTGGCAAAAATTTAGAATCAGTGGAAAGTTACAGACCCATTTCATTACTGAATCAGGACATAAAGATTCTAACTAAAATTTTAGCAGGTAGGCTCAGTTTAATACTCCCGGATTTAATAGATTTACAACAAGTGGGTTTTATGAAGGGAAGATCTTCAGTAGATCACCTTCGCACTCTTTCCCATATCTTTTCGGTGTCTAGGGATGCCTCTTTTCCAGTAGCCTCGGTGTCTCTGGACGCCGAAAAGGCCTTTGATAGAGTCAGTTGGAATTTTTTATTTCAAACTTTGAACTCCTTTGGTTTTCCACAACAATTCCAGGAGTGGGTGAAGGCTCTCTATCACAATCCTTCAGCCAGAATTTCAGGAAATGGACTAGGACACTGGTTTACCGGGATTGAGAAAGGGCATATTCCGTTTTGCAAATTGTAAAAAACGGTATTGTCACTGGTGTCTGCTAAGCCAAAATCCAGTTTTACCGGTATTTGGTTCTGTGTACTTTATTTCACTATTTTTAACTCTGCAAACATGCATTTTTAGCAATCTGACCTCCACTATTGCACATCCTTCCATCCTTGTACCAATTTAAAGTTATTTTAGGTACAAGATGTGATGGCAGCAGCAGCACTACAGACCCCATTCCTATGGTGTGATGGAAGCAGCACTACTTCCCCATCCCTCTGGTGTGATGGCAGCAGCAACAGCACTATGACCTCCCTCCCTCGGGTGTGACAGAAACAGCAGCACTGCGGCCCCCATCCCTTAGGTGTGATGGCAGCAGTACTACATTCCCCATCCACTAGTGGTGATGGCAGAAGCACTACAGCCCCCACCCCTTCGGTGTGATGGCAGTAGTGACAGCACTATGATCCACTTTCTTCAGCACCCACACCCCACATGCATGTGTTACAAATGACTTGGTCTCTTTGCTTGTTAGAACTCAGATGTGAATTAATATGAACCATCACCGCTAAGGTGGACTACCTTTGTTTTTTCCTATCTATAATTTAACTGCCTGAATTGGATTTCTGCCAGTGACACCGCTGACCAGGGTTAGGGAACAGACTTGGGTGTTGGAGGGCCAGCTCTTGGGTGAAGGCTTGAGTGTCCAACAACCACTCACCTTCTCGTGGGAGGAGGGTGGGTTCATGGCTCAGCATTTGCTGGCCCGGTGGAGGCCAGAGGCATGACAACATGTCAGTCCTCACTGCAGGAGGGAGCGTGACCGACGTCGGCTTGTGCCTTGACATCATGTGGCCTGTCACGCTCCCAAGACAATGGGAAAACACCCGCTGGCCAACTGAAGGGCAGCTGCTGGTCCCTTCATAAGCCGGAAGCCCCAGACATCCGTTCTGACCCCTGCCATGCCCAGGATACACAGGAATCTCTTTGGGGCAATTCTCCTCCCCTGGTAGCCTCCCACAGGGGTTGGGGCCCACTCAATGAAGGGTTACTTTGGGTTACCTGGTAGCACAGCAGTAAGGGGCAGTGCATGGTGGTTGGGACTCAGCAGCGGTAGTAGGGGGCCTTGGCAGGCCTGAAGGAGTGGATGGCCAGGAGTTAGGAAGATCAAAAAAAAACCTTGAATTTGCTTCTTTGAAGTAAAGTGTCTTCACCTAAAAAAATCCACACGTGATTAGTGGAGGACCTTCAAATGGATTCATGCATCTCCCAGACATGTGGATGCTTTTTTTTTTTTTACTTGGTGTCCATGAAAAGGGTGTCTCCCAGTTTTCATGTCTGAGCTCAAATGTGAATTGAGCACTACTCTGCCCACCAGCATCATACAGCCCCTGGGGTCTTACCTTCTGTATGTCATTGAATGTGCTTTCAAAATCCACTGGCCAAACATAAGTACACTAAAATACTTAACGTTTGCTTTTTGTTGAAGCAGTCTATCAGAAAACTTTTTGTTGTCACAAAGACTGAAACAGCAGGTGGGAGAAAAGGTGCAAATGATCCAATTCACCTAAATGGGGTGCTGATGGTGAAGTCTCTTCATAAGTAGTAAAGCAGTTTCTTCTTTGTGAACATACTTTCATTCAGACTAGTTTTCTTTCAAACAACTGAGGATTTTGGATGGCCCTGCTGATTATAAACTTGAATAAGCTAGTTGGTAACAGTGATCCTGCATTTAGCAATCTGCAAAGAATACAATGAAAACCTAAAATCTAAAAACAAGCTTATGAAACACATAAAATGTATCTGAACATTTATCTTTACCTATACAAAATCATTGCAGCCCAAGTAAAACTCAAGTAAATTACTTGGTACCCAGACTACTATTCTATGATGTAGTAAACATATATTGTTTTTTTTTTATATATTCTTTGTAAACCAGGTAAGGCCCACTAGGTAGAACTGCTTGTTTTCAGGAGTGACCTAGAAGCACTGGGGAGGTTAAGTGACTTGCTTGGAGTCACACAGTATGCAAGAGGAGGTTGTGGGAATCAAACCCAAGTTTGCTGGATGTACCTAGTTCAATCACTGTTTGTTACTCTAACCACTAGACTATACTGCCAACCATAATAACACCCATATGTTAATGTTTTAATATATGATTTTAATAATAGTGCACAGTACGTACAGTACAAATTATGAACATGAAACACTTAACAACATTTTACTAAAACTGAACTATTTGCCACTCCATCTGCTTATTTTTTCTTACACCAAAGTTGGTGAATAGTTGATGGAGCACTGTAAATAACTTTTGATCAGGCTTCATTATTCTACATCCAGAAACAGGTAACATTTGTTTATTCTGGATTTATTTAATATTGATTTTCTGTGGCTCACTAAATAGAATCTAGCACTGTATGAGGCAGATGTTTTTACATTTTGGAAGAGGCAACACATCTTATCCGTTTAGGATTCATGTTAGAAACAGAAATTTTTCTTCATATTTAAAACATATTCAAGTGTCAGTGTATTCATTTAGTAGTTTATGCTGACTAAAATATGCTGTAGAAAACAGTAAAGGATTTATTGTGAAGCACTCAGGATCTATAGTAGAACTCCCACAATTTCCCAGCAAGTTTTGCAAAAAAATCTGCAATTTCATTTTACTTTTCCTGCAATTTTCCAGTGGCCCTGCCCATGTGTGCTGATACTTGTATTTTTTTTTGTATCATACAGTGTAATATAAATAGTAAAAGACTCTTAGGCACATACTATATGAAAACTGTGGTTTCAGGAAGGAAAGCAGTCCTCAGGTGATGGAGATGTTAGTGGGAAGCATGGGTGGTTAAACTGAATGGCTGATTACAATAAAGCAGTGCGGGTGAGTTCCTTACTGATGCTATACGCAGCAAAGCAGAAAGAATGCAAAGCACAGCAGCATTCATTTTAAGGTGCTGAAATCTAGGTCGGCCCGCTGGCGCTGTGGTAGCACTACTGCTTGCAGTACCAGTGACCCAGGGTCGGAAGCGAACTCGGGTTGCTGGAGGTCTGGCCAGGGGAGTAGAATCGAGCACCCAGGGGACTGCTCTTCTTCTCCGGGGAGGGTGGGCTGCAGGTCCTGCTGCTTTACCACCACCTGTGTGACCATGGGTGGTGGTGCAATGGTGCTGCAGAGTGATCTGAAGGGGAGTACACTAGCCAGGATCTGGAGCAGTGGCATGTCTCTATGTAACCTACCTCCTTGGATCTCCTCTAGTGCCAGTGCCCTCAGGGACAGAGACCAGAAAACCAGGAACAATCCCCTCACATTGGCCACTGGCAGAAGGGACCCAGGTGTCCCAGACCTCATAACCAGGCTCCATGAGGGACCCACTGGGCTGCCCAACACACACTAAGGGAGTATGGAGGGGTGACCTGGAGTCCCCTCCTTTCCCACCTAGGGGGGTACAACCCAGGCAGGATAGGGGCAGGCCCACAGGAGCGCCTGAGCATTACCTAGGGGTGAAGCTAGGGGATACCTAGCCTAGGGATCTCTGAAAAGTGGAGACTGATGCTGTGAGAAGGGGGCATAGGAAGAGAAAATAAAAAAAATTTGAGAAGATGCTGAAATCTTAGAGAGTCTGTGGAGTGACATACAATTTCCGTGAGGCACCAGTACAAGAATTCAAAATCCGCAAACCAAGCAGGATTCCGTTATTGTTAGCGGTGTTACCGGTAAAAATGGAAAACCAGGATCCCTGGAAATGGAGCAATTTCCGAACCGTTTTCTTTACATTCTGGCTCTAGGCAGGGTTGTCCTCTTCCCCCCCTACTTTTTAATCTTAATTTGGAGCCTTTAATCTGTAAATTGTCTTTATGTCCGAAGATACAGGGACTTACAATTTTAGATACTGAAATTAAAGTGTCTGCTTATGCCGATGATCTACTTTTGCAGCTCTCATACCCAGAGACTTCTATCCCAGCTATGTTAGATATTCTAGAGGAATACAGTAGATTATCAAATTCTAAGCTAAATGTTGGAAAGTCTGTTGTATTCCCTTTAAATCATAACGTTTTTAAAAATAATATTATAGCTTTAGGTCTGTCGTGGTCAAAGGATTCCTTACAATACCTTGGTATTGAGTTAACCAGAAGCACACAGCTTACTATCAAAAAGAATTTCGATTCATTATTATTAACTGTGACTCAGGATTTAGACCGTTGGTCGACTCTCCCCATTTCTTCGTGGGCAAGAATAAACTTGATCAAAATGAATGTTTTTCCCCGGTTACTCTATCCTCTTCAACTACTCAATATTTATCTACTCGGAAGTTGGTTTAAAAAAGTTCAAAGTTTAATAGTGAAATTTATTTGGTCAAAGAAACAACCAAGATTAGCATATCATAAATTGCAGTTTTCCATAACGACATGAGCAACCACAGTATCGTTGTATGTACAAGATTCCAATCTAAAACCCAGCAGCACCCTAAATTCAGAATCAAACGTTCGTTCCATAAATTCAACTCGGTAAACTTCCTAACCGATCTAGCTATGATCAGGTGGCAAGACCTGTATCTTGTCAAATCTGCTGATGCCGACGTCTCTGTCATAAATGACAACCTCACCACTCTAATTAACAAGCATGCTCCTCTTATTAAAATGATGGTGCGGAAAATCTCGCATCCATGGTTCACCCAAGAGCTCAAATCTGCACTTACCAATAGAGACAAACTATGGGCTAAGGCGAGGCACACAAAGGACCCGGCAGACTGGCAGGCATTTAGAACTGCCAGAAATGCCTGTGTTAAAAGTCTACGTGCTACTAAAGCAAACTTCTACATCTCCACTCTGAAGCAGGCCAAAGGGAACTCCCAAAAAATCTGGAAGACACTGAGATCCATTGAAGGCCATCCTGCTGCTTCCTTCCTTCCCACCAAGATTCTGACCAAGGACGGGATGGTTGAAAATAAACTGCGAATCCTCGAAGAACTTAACCTTCACTTTGCCACTGCCGGGTTGGCATTCGACTCCTCCCCATAAGCTAGCCAAGTGAATAGCAACACTAGCCCAGATTCTACATATGCTACTCTGCCTCATCCCTTCCAGTTGTGCCTGTTTAACTACAAAGAAGTCGAAGACATAATTCTTAGCCTTGACACCAAGAAAAGTGCAGGGGACGATGGACTTGAATCATTTTTCTTGCGGCTAGGCTATGCCCAGCTCACAGCCCCCATCCTTCACATCTTCAACCTCTCTATTACCACAGCCACTGTTCCATCCTGCTGGAAATCTGCCCATGTTCTTCCTCTCTTCAAATCAGGAGATCCTTGTGACTTAAACAACTACCGTCCTATCTCTATCTTGCCCGTTCTCTCCAAAGTGCTGGAAAAACTTATATACAACCAACTAAAAAATCACCTTGAAGCACACTCACTCCTAAATCAGGCCCAATCTGGCTTTAGGTTGAAGCACAGTACCATCTCAGCCTTGGCTAAAGTCTCTAATGACTGAAGCCATGCTATGGACACCAAGAAGGTTACTGGTGCAGTCTTTCTAGACCTTAGTAAGGCCTTCGACACTGTAGACCATCACCTTCTAATCACCTGTCTTGCCTACATAGGTGCCACTCCACTTACCTTACAGTGGTTTAACAGTTATCTCACGGGAAGGATACAAAAAGTCAAAGCTGATGGCCTACTATCTGCCCCCCTTCCAATTGCCAGAGGAGTCCCTCAAGGCTCCATCCTAGGACCAATCCTTTTTTCCCTGTACATCAACAACCTTGACTCCCACATAAAGAACTCTAGCATACATTTCTTTGTGGACAATACGTCTTTTTACGCATCAGGCTCTGTCTCTTAACTGAAGTCAGGGAAGCACTCCAAGCTGACTTTATCCAGTTAGAAAAGCAACTTTATCAATGCCAAGCTTCTCTTAAATGCCAAAAAATAAGACAATGATTTTCTCGAGACTTGCCTTGTCTGGTGCCCTACCTACCCCACCTAAAAACTTCATAGTTACCTCCTAGGTGAACCCTTGGAAAACGTACCTAAATTTAAATATCTAGGTATGTGGATAGACAACAAGCTTTCTTTCAACGACCACATCGAGGATCTATCAAAGAGGCTTAAAGCACGCTTGGGTTTCTTCTTTAGAAATAGGACCCTCTTTTCTCTCGCGACCCACAAAAGACTTGTCCAGGCAACATTCCTTCCCTTGCTTGACTACGGAGACATTATCTTTATCTCCTCCCCAACCTTGAGCCTATCTAAACTGGACATACTCTATCACCATGCTCTTCGCTTCATTACTAACTCTGCGTACAGGACCCACCACTGTGATCTTTATGCAGCAGTTGGGTGGACCTCTCTTGCCACCAGACGCCTCCTGCATGCTGGCATTTGGACCCTCAAATTACTGCTCCACAAACTGCCTGTCTATTTAACGTCTCTCATACACATCCATGGCGCCTACTCCCTAAGGAAATCTGACCTTATCCTACTAGATGTTCCCAGGACACGTACCACAGCTGGCCAAAGAGCTGTCTCATACGCCCTCCCAAACATTTGGAACCAACTACAAGCCATGCTGAAGCTAACCAGCATCGTATCAATTAACTCCTACAAAACACTAGCTATCTCTAAATTAAAAGACATGTGTAGGTGCTACTAGGCCCCCAACACCAAGTCAACTTCCTAGGTACCAACTGGCCCTCTGCTTATTAAGCTGAAATGTGTTGCATAATTTAGGGCAAGGTTAAAGCTGGAATGTACTGCATATATAGCATAAGGACTTCTATTGTGTATACCTCTTGTATTATATATTTTTTCTTTGTTGTTCTACATTTTATATCTCCTGTCTATGTAATTGCGAACTGTATGTGTATGTGCCTCAGGACCTCCTTGTAAATGAGCTTGCTCAATGGAGTCTTTCCTGCAATAAACTTGAAATTGAAGTTAGCTGCTTCTAAACTTAAGGGTGGCCTACGTCTACCATATCTTAGCCTGTATTACTGGGCTAGTCATGCTTTCAAATATCTCCAGTGGTTAGATTCAAATCCCTCTATTGATCTTTCTCCATGGCTTAAAATAGAATTGGAAATGATTCGTTCATGTAACATAGTTCCCTCCACATTATTATTCCTAAATATATCCTCTTTGCCGAAAAAGTTAAAAGACACCACATTAGAAACTTCCATTAGAATTCATTCACAGTTATGTGGTTTTTTAAAATACAAACATTACGCAGACATTTCTCAATCGATCTGGAATTCCCCAGCTTTCAAAATTGATAACAAGAATTTATTACCTACATGGTTAACACGAATCGGAGATGGAAAATTGTCCTTGTTTTTGAAGGATGATGGATCATGGTTATCTTTGGAGGATCTCTTATCGAAATTCAGATTACAATCAACGGATTATTTCAGAGTTCTTCAATTAAGACATCTCCTGGTCAAAAAATTTGGTAAGATAGCTCCCGTATCACCAAAATACTCTTTTCACTCAGACTTGAGCCCTTTACCCACTTCCTCTAAAGCAATTTCCAAACTATATAATATACTTTATGAATGGCACCTTCCTGATTCTTTTGGACCCACAAATTACTGGTCAGATTTTTTTCCACATTGGAATAAAGACTGGTCTGCCCTATGGAGTAACTGTCACCGTTTTGTAACACAAGACCGGTTACGTCTCATGCAGTTTAATATATTGCATAACCCCTACTATTCTCCACAAAAACTGGCTGCTTGGGGCGTAATAGTATCCAATCAGTGTACAAGGTGCTTGCAGAGGGAAGGTACTCTGTTTCATATTTTTTGGGATTGTCCCAAGATAACCCCTCTCTGGAAAAGTATAAAGGATAGATCAGATCCATTACTAGGTTTATTGGACTTATTCATGCCTGATATATGCCTTCTTGGGGATTATTTTCAGATATCAGTGATCAATCGGAAATACCATATCGCCATGATATCTATGTCTGTTAAAAAGTTGGTCCTGAAGTATTGGAAAAACACAGAGACAGTCTCCTATTCTGAATGGCTTAATGAGTTTTTAGCTAACCTTAGAACGGAAAAAAACATATCTAGTCTTAATAACAATAACACAAAATATAAGAAGATCTGGGCCCCTTTACATATGTTATATTCTACCTAAGCTGTATTTTGTGATTCAGTTATCTCACTTCGGATTGTTTATTTGGGGACTGTGGGGAGGAAGAGGGAGGGAGGGGGATGGGATCATGTATGTTGACTTTGATTGTACATGTTTAACTTTGATAAACATGATCCTGTCTATTGTAAAGTTTAAAAGTTTCAATAAATTTTATATTGAAAAAAAAAATAAACTGTGACTTTAAAATTTTGGCCAAAATCCTTCAAACCAGGCTTTCTAAAACTGCTGGATATTTAATCCACCTTGCTCAATTTTGTTCAGTCAAAGATCGTGCAGTGACTGATAATTTTATTATTTTCTGAGAAATTTTTGAACGGGGCAGAAAACAACAGACGAATGGCTTAGTTTTGGCTCTGGACCAAAAATAAGCTTTTGATGCAGTGAACCACAAATATCTCTTGTTTGTGCTCCACTCATATGGTATACCTCATGTGTTTATCAATTAGATTAGTAGTTTATATAGGTTTGCCATGGTTACACCCATGGCAACTGGTTGGGTCAGACCTAAGCTTCCTATCAAGACTGGGGTAAGACAGGGGTGCCCCTTGAGCCCCCTGCTCTATGTATTCAGTATAGACCCTCTTCTTCATTGGCTTAACAGCTTACCCCTCATCAGGCATTTACAGTGTCCTGATGGAGTGGTTCCTTTTCGGGTTACTGCTTATACAGATGACCTTTGTTTACTTTTGTCTGATACTGTGTCCACTGAAGTGGCCATTCAAGTGTGTCAATAATTTGGGGTGATATCCGGGGCTTCTCTTAACCTGCAGAAATGCCATGGCAAATGGTTGGGGGCTCCTGGTGCAGATGTCCCATCTGTAGCGGGCATTGCTTTGCTAGCTACACCTATCAAGATTTTTGGAATACTGCTTGAGGAAGGACCAATGGCGGAGCTCAGCTGGTCTTCAAAACTGGAACAGGGTAAGTCTCTGGTAGCCCAATGGAACAAACATAAAATGAATAAAAGAAAAATAATTTATTTAATTAAAACTTTTTGATTCCCCTTTTTTGTATCTGTGTTATATTTTTCCACCTCCTAAACCCTTTGAAACCTCGCTTTACAGCATTTTCTTCCAGGCAGTTTTGGGCAGCGATTGAACTCTATCAAGCGAAATGTCTTTTCCGATTGACTGAAGTTTAGGGATGATAAATCCCTGGTTTTCTTTTTTCTTTTATTCCATTTTTATAACAAACCTCAAACCACTGCTGTTTCACACAGAGAAATGTTGGACTCCATTGTTTTTTACTTCTTGTTGTCCTTGGTTCAGGCGCTGAGATTTGGGCCAATTAAGGGGCATGGGAACCACAGGTCAAGCATCACTGTATCTCTGGCAGTTGTTTTTGAAATTAAAGGCATGGCAAATCTCTAGTAGAATGGTTTTATCTTGACATAGGAAAACTTTATATAACCACATTATTATGAGCTATTATACTGCCTCTGCTGTCTTTGTTAAATGCCCACCTGCCCTTGAGTCTTCACTACAGACTGTACTATGAAATAAAACAATTCCCCCTCATGTCTGGGATGTCCACTGGCTCTGTTGTCACGAGAGGTTGAACGTAAAAGAGAACCACAAGCACAAACAGGTGATAGAATGTGTAGCAGGCCACAATGTGCACAACAACTAGATTCCATGCAGCATCTTTTCTTCTCCTGTTCTTACATCTCAGGTTTTTGGAGTTTTATAGCTACTTTATGGCAGGCACCTTTTCTTTAAAACCTTGAGTTACAAGGTCTTAATTTATGAAACCTCTGGATCAGCATGGGGAGCGTGGGATGTTAGTACTTTGCAGTTGATTTTTGCAGTTATTCAGTGGCATATCTGGAACTCCAGATGCCTCTATGCTTTACAACAGAAGGATTTAGATTATCAGGCATTGGCAAACAATATTCTTTCAGATCTTAAAAGGGTATACTGGAATGAACTCAAAAGTAAGCAGGAATTGACTCTTAGAGCAAAACGGAGGAAGCTTCCATGGATTACTAACTCTGATGTTCTAGTTACTTGATTTCACTTTTTTCCCTTTTTATAATACGATGAATGTATTTTGCTTCAAAATTTTTAGAGGTAATTTTCTCCAGTTGTTTAAGGGACATCCTTCTTTGTTGCCTTACTTTTTAATTTTGTGTTACAGGGTGACTCAACTCTTTTAGTTTTGATTTCTATTAGAAATTGTTTAGTTTTTGAGGGTTTTGTTTGTTTTTCTTTTATGCTTAATCTGTTATGTCTCACTTGTTTACAAATTGTACTTGTTTTTTTTGGGGTTTCATGTTTTATCTGATGTTTCTTCATGTGTACTTTCGGTGATGTATTTGTAGAATTTTCTTTCCCTAATAAACACCCCTAATCTTTTCAAGAAGTGCCATAGGATCTTTAACGTCCACCTGAACAACCACCAGAACAGGCAGACGTGACCTCGGTTTAACATCTCATCTGAAAGATGGCACCTCAGGACCTCACCTCAATACCTGGGGGTATTGTCTCCAGATCCACTTTGGTGGAGATATGAAAAAGCTTAGATGTGGCTTAAGACAGAGGTGCCCTTCTTTCCAGAGCTCCAGAGAGACCCCTGGACCTCTGCAGGTGTGGCACAGTTCTTCTTTTCCTCTCTCTGTTATCTTCCCTCTTTTCTATCCTTTTGCTTTCCCTCCCTTATTCTGTCCCTCCCTTGCCTGCTCAGAGGTTTGGGGCCCCCTGTCCCAGACCCCTAGGTTCACTCTTCAGTCCTCTTGACCGGCTTTATCTCTTCTTCTGTTTATATCCTTTCCTTTTCCTATCTCTTGGGCTTCCTTGCCCCACCCTCCTTCTTTCTTTTTTCTAACTTCACTCTCCAGCATGCAGAACTGGGATGGAGGAGGAGTCAGCGTCAGTTACTGGCCAACCCGCGAGCGCCACGCTGTGAATCAGCCTTGAGGGTAACGCTGCCCATGGCACTGACTCCTCCCCCTTACAAAAAAAAAATAAACTTCTCCTGCAAGGTCCTGCTCCTCCAGTCAGCACCCACCAGTGATGAATGGTGAAGATACACAGAAAGATCAAGAATTATGATGGGTACATAATTTTCATTTCCAGAGAGTCGGTGCCTGGAGAACCTTCACTTTTGAGTCTATTTAGCTGTCTAAGAACCTCTAGTCTGGTAACTATTCTAAGGTGAAACTGCGGTGAAGATTTCTCGGCAGGTGAGTTTAGTGTCACCCCCCACCGGACCATAGCGAGACTATTGTGTGTGTTTACTTTCTCTTAATTGCAGGTTCTTTGAGTGCTCACAGTTGGGAGATATTTTTCTTTACTCCCTGATCAGGCTTGGTTTGCTATTTTTTTAAATGAATGGGCTTGAGGTCAATAGAAAATAGAACAATAGCAGCAGTCAGTAAACAGATAAAAGCCTTTTTAAAAGTATGTGTGGATATATACTTTCTTCACAGCGTGTAAAGGTTGTTGAACAAAATGAAATAATTGGAGCTGTGTAAGAATTTGTTCAATAAAAAGATTGGGAACCAGAGCTTTTTCAGGCAGGTTTCGGGTGGGGGGGGTCTGTTAACTACAGCTTTTGTGGTGGTTCCTAATGGCTCTCCTGAGCTGTGCAACTTCCTGCTATTTTTTTCTTAGCCCTGGCAGTTGAGCTCGCGCTGCAGTGTTTAGTTAGAGGCTTTTCAGAGACTCAGCACGTCCATTTCACGTATCTGTGCTTGGGCACCCCTCCCCAACGTGCTGATGTCACGTGTAGCGTCATGATTTCATATACACGCACACTCACCAGTACTTTTACATATGCTAGACATGGCAGCTGCATTCTCCTACCAGTTCAGCACTGCCCGCTGAGCATGATTGTTCTTACTACGGCCTCAGGAGTTTGGAGGCTGGTAGGAACGCTTCTGCTGGTGTGTTTTCTTCATAGAGGGAGGTGGTGACTGTGGCAATATTATTTCATTTACACTTATAGTAGGGGCATCTCCAGGCAGTTTCATTGGATTTATTTTTTGGTTTTGAGCTTCTGTTGGACTAGTATTTTGGCACCATGGATTGTCAGAGACCTCTAGCATTCAAATGATGTAAGACCTTCAACAGGGTAATGCGACCCTCTCCGCTAGGTTTCTATTGCCCCCATTATGTTACTCAAGCTAATATGTCTCTTACAGTTCCCTCCAGTTAGAACTCCAAGCTGAGGGAGGGTGTATCTGGTGTACTTGCTGGTAGTGGCAAAACAGAATTGCATAAATCTTTGTGGTTGCTCTTAGGAAAATGTTTGAGCTCTGGTGTTATGCAGGACATCCCTTTTGACACACCCGGCCCCTCAGGTCAAGGGGGATCCACATAGGCATGCCCAGGTGCACTGGAGCAGGACATGTCTGCTAGTAAGGATCTGCAGGCTGGCCCCGACCTTGACCATACAGCGGGTCAGGAGGAGGATGTCGAATATCTTGGGGAAAATCCTGACCTAAAGCAGTTACTTGATGATGAGGAGGATGGACCCTCTGAGGAGGAAGATGAAGAGGAGTGGACAGAGCCAAAGAGGATGATTCCTATCCCTCCCCTGTTTAATACCAAATCTTTGTCCTGTCTGACAACTGAGGCTTGTAGGACATTACAGCTGAAGGTTGTGCAATCCATGGAGGCCTTAGATGTGAATTCTATCCTGTCCACCTCCTCCTCTGCTCCAAAGTGCTTTCCAAATTTCATTCACTGTGACCAGGTTATTGACAAAGAATGGTTAGGTGCGGACCAAAGAAAATATCTGCCAAAGCCCAAGGTATGGTGTTTCCCCTTTATTGAGGAAAATATCCGCAAGTGGGAAACCCCTGCCCTGGCTGATAAAGCTATATATAATTCCATGAGGCACACAACTATACCAGTTGAAGGGTCTTTGGTGTTAGCGGATATGAATGCAAACGAGTAGATGCTTTGTGCAGAAGAGTCTTTGCCTCCAACAGAGCAAACCTTTGCACCTCCTGTGCCTCCTTTATTGTTGCCAGGGCTTTAAACATGTGGGTTACAATGCTAGGTAACTTCGTTCTTCAGGATTCTGAAAGGCGCAAGATTTTTGCAGTTGGTATCCATGGCCTCCACCTTTCTGGGGGATGCCACGGTGGAGAACTTACACATGTCAGCTCGATCCACTTATCATATTGTGTCTGTCATGCAAGGGGAGCGGATTTGACATTGAGTCGCTGACCAGGCGTCGAAGACCAAGTTGTTTAACTTCGCTTTTGAGGGAGGCTTATTGTTTAGTTCAGGCCTTGATGACATTTTGAAGGATATCCAGGACAAAAAGGGCTATCTTCTGGTGTCAAAACAACAGCAAAAGCCCGTCTCAGCCTCAAAAAGGCAAGGAGGTGGCCAACAAAGGCAGTATCAAGGGGAGTTTCATCCATTCCGAAACTTTGGGAACCAGAGGAGTAAAAGATCCTATTCTGGATTTAGGAGCAATAGCAGCAGAGGAGCCCTTGCTCGAGCATGCAATGGATGGCTAGGGCAAAGAGGTGGCACCTCACAATGTGGGTACACAGGCCCATCTCTGCCTCCCTTCCCTTGGTGTAAGACTGCAAAACTTTTACATAAGATTGGCCAAGATAACATCAGGTGTTTGGGTTCTGGAGATTCTGCCCTTAGGTTATGCAATAGAGTTTTCAACCATCCCCCTGTACCAAAGGACCCCGTGAAGAGATAAGTAGTGTTGCAGACATTGAATCAGCTCTTACAGATCAGGGCGATTGTTCCAGTGCCTCTCAGCAAATGAGGCCAGGGATTCTACTCAATTTATTTTGTGGTCCCCAAGAAGTCACGGGATTTCAGACTTATTCTGGATCTGAAGCACCCACACAAGTTTGTTCCCCACATGACCTTCAAGATGGAGTCTTTATGATTGATTATCTGGGCTGTCCACCTGGGGGATTATCTAGCATCCATAGACCTGAGGGATGCGTATCTCCACATTCCCATCCTGCAGTCTCATCAGAGTTTCCCCTTAGGTTCACGGTACTGGAGCAGCACTTCCAGTACAGGGTACTCCCATTTGGACAGGCAACAGCTGCCAGAGTGTTCTTGAAGGTGCTTATAGTCCTGGTGGCTCAACTCCATCACGAGGGACATCATCTCTATCCATACCTGGATGACATGCTCATTCGAGTGCTGTCTGCTTTGCTGGTGAGAAAATTTGTGTCCAGGACTCTGAAGGTTTTGAAGTCTCATGGCTGGGTAGTTAATTGAGAGAAAAGCTCTTTCAAGCAGTCGCAGACCTGGGAGCACTGTTCAAGATGGATATGGGGAAGGTCTTCTCATCAACAAGGAAGGAGATCTTGTTGAGAGAGGTTCAGTGGTCGAGGAGCCAATTGTCGGCTTCAGCTCACAGCCTACTGCGGATTCTGGGCCTCATGACAACGACAATAGAACTGGTCCCATGGGCTTGCCTTTATATATGACCCCTCCAGGTCAAGTTGCTCTTGGCCTGGGATCCAATCTCGGAGGCTTTTCAGGCCAGGATTCCAGTCTTCCCACTCCAGTGGCAGTTCCTGAGTTGGTGGGTGAGTTCAGAGAATCTAAGCAAAGGGTCCCCCTTGCAAGCCCCTCCAGAGTTGATTCTGACAACCAGTGCCAGTCTATCGGGCTAGGGGGCAGTGCTGGACCACGTTCCAGTTAAGGGGACTTGCTCTGTGCAAGAACAACACCCACACATCAATGTCCGGGAGATGGTGTGCACCTTGCTCTCCTTCATTTTTGAAATCGGGTGCAGTCAAGAGCTGTGAAAATAAGGTCAGACAGTGCTGTCATGGTGGTGTACATAAACAATCAAGGGGACACAAAGAGCAGAGAGATGCTAAATGAAGCAACCGATCTTTTGCTGTGGGCATAGGAGAACCTTCTCTCTCTCTCTCTGTGATTAACTTGGGGGAGTTGAACATTCAGGCCAATTGGCTAAGCCATGAGAATGTCCACCTAGGGGAGTGGATGCTGAACCTGGAGGTGTTAGACCTTCTGTGCAAAAGATTTCATCATCCACAGACCGACCTGTTTGCCTCCAGCCAGAATGCTCAAGTGCAGTGATTCTTCAGCCGCTACTGGTGTCCACAGATGGAGGCAATGGACGCTCTGTCACAGGCGTGGAATTTCAACAGAGTGTATACTTGCCCTCCTATGCCTCTCCTTCCCACGGTCATATGCAAAATAAGGCAGTCAAGAGGAAGCCTTCTTCTGGTACCTCCATAATGGCCCAGAAGGCTGTGGTTCTCCAACCTAGTGAACCTAGCTCAACACACACTGTATCGACTTCCAGTACAGGGGGACCTTCTCTATCAAGGTTGCATTCTGCATCCAGTTTTGGGAGTTATGCAGCTCATGGCCTGGCTCCTGAAAGGAGGAGACTCCTGAAACAGGGTTTCTCAAAAAGCTTAGTAGACACCCTGATGGCTGACAGAAAGAATTCGACGTCTGCAGTTTATGCTTGCGTATGGAACACCTTTTCAGCTTGGGTCAGAGAGAAAGGTATCCAGCCTCCTAAAGCCACGGTTCAACAGATTGTGTCATTTCTGAAGGAGAGAGTGGAAAAAGATTTGGCCTCGAGCACCTTGAGAGGTCAGGTGTCGTTCCTTGGAGCCTCCTTGGGCTCATCCTTAGGGACTAACTGGAAGGTTGTTCACTTTCTGTGAGCTGTCAGCAGGAACCAACCTTTGTTCCGATCCCGTGTTACTCCACGAGATCTGAATCTGGTATCGAATGCTCTTTGTAAAGAACCTTTCGAACCACTTTTGTCGGTACCGTTGGATGTGTAGTCCTACAAAGTGTGCTTTTTAGTTGCTATATGTTCAGCCAGGAGGATTGGTGAACTCCAGACCTTATCTCACAAAGAACCTTGTCTCATCATGCATAAGGACAAGGTGGTTCTGAGAACAGTTCTGTCTTTCATTCCAAAGGTTCCTACAGCTTTTTATATGCACCAGGAAATCTGTCTCCCATCCTTCTCTCCACAACCAACTCACCCAAAAGAGAAAGTTGCACAAGTTGGATTTGTACATGGAACTTAGTGTATACCATAGATGGACTGTGGAGTTCAGGAAATCAGATATGTTGTTTGTACTTTTTGTAGCAGCCAAGAATGGACAAAAAGCCTCCAAGGCCACTCTGACAAAGTGGGTGAGAGCATGCATTGTCAAGGCGTATGTCACAGTAAAGAAGAGGGCTCTGGCTCTCATCAAGACTTGTTTCACCAGAGCTATGGGCACCTCCTAGGTGGAGAAAGGTGAGGCATCTGTCTTAGAGTTGTGCAGGGCAGCAATGTGGTCCTCTGTCCATATATTCACCAAGCACTACTGTGCTGTGTGGATGTTCAAAGTTTTGCTGATGCGGCCTTTGGTTGCAGAATTTTTCAGGCAGCAGTTAGTAGGTAAATTCCTTTTTCCTTTTTTACAGTTTGCATATGGGACAATATTCTCCCCCACTCGTTTTTGTAAGGAGTACTGCTTCTTAGAATCCATCTATTCTGAATACCAGTTGACAGTGTGGAGCACTACAGAAAGAAGAAATTTCTTCTTACATACCTTAACTTCCTTTTCTGTTAGCCCCAACATTGTCAATGGGGCCCGCCCGGGAGCCTTGCTGCTAAAGGAGAATATTGTCTGGTATGCCAGCACTGGAATGTTTGTTGTTTTCTAATGAAGTTCTGATTGTAAG
Source organism: Neoceratodus forsteri (assembly GCA_016271365.2). Taxonomy (NCBI): domain Eukaryota; kingdom Metazoa; phylum Chordata; order Ceratodontiformes; family Ceratodontidae; genus Neoceratodus; species Neoceratodus forsteri. Next base: position 141,306,533 of record CM057453.1, read on the forward strand.
TCTGTCTGGACAGCTGTCTATGATTTATTTGCTGTTCTTATATATATATATGCATAAAAATACAAAAGGAGCAGTTCCACATTTAAATACTGGTTACTGGCACGCAGAATTAGCAGGTACCATTTTTATGACAAATAAGGGTGCCTCCTTTGCTACAGGTGAGTGCTTACACTGTTTGCAGTTCCTTTCCAGTGTTACCTGTTTTCATTAATTCCCTTGGATAGTCTCTTCTGTTTGGCTCGGTAACGAAAGAATTTCTACAGCATCCGAGAAGTAGGCGATGATCTTTGTTCCATCCTCCCACTCTCCTGACAAGGTAGGAAACCAATTACTGTATCTTATTTTGGTTAAAGGTTTGACTACGTAGACAGCTTATATGTGTTGGTTCGTGTCAAGAAGAACAGTATAATCTATACGGATCTACTTTCACATACTTAGGGGCACTGCATGGACAAAAGTGACTGGAGAGTTGCTGCTGTCCGGAATGTTCATGTGCCCAGCATTGTATGCTGATTACAGCCTTGGGCTGTGCCATTTCCCCTAGCAGGGGTGCATGTTACCCATCTGTTCTGAATACCCAATGGCTGTTGGAGCGAACAGAAAAGGAAATTACAGTAAGTATGAAGAAATTTCTTATGTGTTCAATATTTTTTTTTTTTTTTACACTTGCCCGGTTCCCACGGCTTTCAGAGGAGGCCTCGTACCTCCTCCTACTCCGTCCCGGTTTCACCTTCCTTGTAGGGCCGGGGTATTTATATTTTTCCCCGATTTTTCTCCCAACCCCTAGGACGCCGGCACAAATGACATACATCCAGACTAGGTGGCGTGCTGGCGCTTGCGCGTCAGTCAGCGCTAACGTCCCACTCCCGACTCCGTGAAGCAGAGCCACCAATGCCGAAAGCCCATGCTTTCACCAACTCAAGGCGTCGGGTGCCTCTAGCACCCGGTATCCACCCTGAAGGAGGCGCATCATTGGGACGCTCAATCCTCCTTCGTCCTGCCAACACCAGCAACCCGAGTCCGTTTCCGAACCCGGGTCGCCAGTGCAGCACGAGGAGTGGCATCCAGTGCCTCAATCCTCAGCGCCACCGGGCCGATGTGTTCAATATTTTGACCCGAAATTTTCAACATAGCCATTTTTTTAACACCACCTCATAAACGTGACAGCTGTCATTTTTCAAATCCTAGCCAAAATGTATTTTCCCACTTGTGGCATGCAGTCACCCTGTCAGCAGGATTTTAAAGTTTTCTCCACACTGGTTCATGAATTGAGGTCATAGGATGGCAATGTTGAAAATTTTGGGTAAAAATTGTAAAAAAACAAAGTTATGAGCACTCATTGAAAATTTTCGGTGCATGCTTGCAACTTTGGTAATTTTCACTATTTTGACCCCAAATTTTCCATGTAGCTGTTTTTTCGCAACACCTTATGAATGTAACAGCTGTCATTTTTTTAAATCCTGGTCAGAATGTGTTTTTGACACTTGTGGTGCAAAATGACGCTTCAGCCACTATTTTATAATGGCACCTGCCATGTTCAGAAGGAGTGGTCAGAAAAAGACTATGTTGAAAATGTGAAAAAGCAGCTAAGTTGCGAAGAAATGTTGAATTGTTCCAAAGTTTACTGATAACTTTAATTTTGCAGATTTTGGCCCCCAAATGTTCAACATATTCTTTGTGTTATCCCACCTCTGGAACATGACATATGTCATTTTTCAAATTCCTTCTAAAACTTGTTTTCACAGATGCACTGTGAAATTGTCTTTCAGATAGGATTTAAAAAATTCCACCTGTCTTGATCATAATGTCAGGTCATAAAACAACTGTTGGAAATTTGGGGTCAAAATATGGGAGTCCACTGAAAATGAGATTTTGCCTCTCAGCTGACCTGTCCTCTGTAAATACAATCTAAAAATGCGTAAAAGTACTGTAGTACATCACTCAAAATGAGATATTGCATCTCATCTGGTCTATCCTGCATAAATATATAGTAAATATGTATACAAACAAGACCCTGTTCAACAGCAACGCAGGTGGCAAACATTCGCTATTGACAAATGTTTGTTTTTTGTATATTAAATGTTATCACACCCCCAACAAATAGAATAAAGCAAACCCACAACACAGAGAAATGCAGCATTGACACTAATTACAACCCTGTTCACATTTTAGAAGTTTACCATATAAGCAAACATCTCTGAAAACTACAAGCAAGTACTAAATAAAGCTGTGAAGTCAGAAGTCCTAGAGAGACAGCATACCGAATATAGATGACTAAGGGTCCTATCCCCAGAAGAGTCCTGTCCTGTTTGCACGTGCTGAGGGCTGACAGAAGCCACAGAGTGCCTCCTACATGCAGGATGTGCACCATTGGAAAGCAGAAAAGGTCAGAGCCAAAAGGTTGGCCTTCAGGAAATAAAAGGGAATGCAGCAGGACGAAGATAGGGAGGCATACCAAACTTCCCTCAGGGAAGGCAGTAAAGTGGGCAAAGGCCCAAACCAAGGAAACTCTAGCACAAACAGTAAAAGAAGGGGACAAGACTTTCTAAAGCTACGTCAGTGAAAGGAGAAAGTCCAGAGGGGGCATTGCTAAGATCAAAGGGGATAAGGGGGAGTGTGTGGAGGAGGACCAAGGAAAAGCATCTATCCTAAATAGATACTTCTGCTCAGTATTTACTGAGAAGAATGTAGGGCAGGGCCCACAGCTCAGCACTGTAGACATGGGGGTAGGGAGGTGTGCAGAAGTCCCTTGACAAAAGAAAGGCTCCTACAAGAGCTCGCTAAGCTCAGGGTAGACAAGGCAATGGGACCTGATGGCATACATCCTAGGGTACTAAAGGAGCTAAGGATGGAACTGGTAGAGCCATTAGCAGAACTGTTTAGTGAATCTCTGAGCACAGGAGAGGTCCCAGAAGACTGGAGAAAGGCTCATGTGATCTCGCTCCACAAGAGTGGCAGCAGGGAAGAGGCAGGGAATTACAGACCAGTCAGTCTTACCTCAGTAGTGGGCAAGATTATGGAGGCAATCCTTAAGGAAAGGATAGTGCAACACCTGGAATCCATAGGAGCACAGGATCCAAGCTAGTATGTGTTTACAACAGGAAGGTCCTGTCAAACTAATCTCATAGATTTCTTTGACTGGGTAACCAGAATGGTATACCAAAGGGGTGCAGTTGATGTCATCTACCTTGACTTCAGTAAAGCTTTCAGTACTGTTCCACATAGAAGATTGATTAATAAGCTAGGTAGGCCGGGGTGAGTCAGAAGTTGGTCAACTGGGTGGCAAAGTGGTTGGCGGGCAGAAAACAGAGAGTGGTGGTAAACGGTATACAGTCAGAAGAGATGCAAGTCACAAATGGGGTACCTCAGGGACCAGTCCTGGGGCCAGTCCTCTTCAATATCTTTATCAGTGACATTACAGATGGACTGGAGGATAAGGTTTGCCTGTTTGCAGATGACAACAACTTCTGCAACAGTGTAGATGATCCAGATGGGGTGGGCAGAATGAGAAGAGATCTGGAAAAACTGACAAAATGTTCTGAAGAGTGGCAACTGGGGTTTAACGTAAAGAAGTGCAAGATCAAGCACACAGGGAAGAGAAACCCTGAAGCTACCTGTAGGTTTATTTATTTATTTAGACAGCAGTTTGGAAAACCTTTGAGCCATAAGCTCATTTACAAAGGTACCTGGTCACAGTAAGACAAACGAAAATACACAGTATAACACAGTATTACAAAAACTTAAGACATAGATACAAACAAGCTGGTACAGGTAGGATTGATGCAAACAATACCAGAGTTATGTTGTCCTTAGCAGCTTAGTAGTAAGCTTTGTCATTAGTATTGAGTACGGCTTTGACTAGTGGCAATTACAGCTTCGGGTGTTAACAAGGTGGTTCCGTAAGGACGTTTTGAAGCACGATATAGTTGGAGCTTCGGAGATGGAGGGGGGCAGTGTGTTGAACCAGGAGGAGGCCCTAAAGCTGAAGGCTCTTTGGCTGTGAGAGGTCCTAGCTCTAGGGATAACAAGAGAGGTTTTCCCAGAGGTCCGAGTATGAACTAGTGGGACAGAGCGGCGGATGGTGGTGGTCAATCCAGGCGGGGATAGCCCAAGGAGGGTCTTTTTTGTAAGAGTACAGGTCAGATATTTGAGGCGCTTGTCAAGATCAAGTACCAGCACTTTAGCGTACAGTAGACAGGTGTGTGTTAGCCTAGGTGCCCCAGTAATTAACCTGCAGGCCTTATTCAGAGTAGTGCGAATTTTATGGAGTGCAGTCTGATCAGCACCATACACCGGCAGTCCATAGTCCACTAGGAACAGGATAGAGGAGGTGACTGCGAGTTGAAGAGTCTCCGGGGGGAGGCAGTGTTTATACTGATGTAAGATGCCCAATCGGATATTAGTGGCAGTGGCTAGGGCAGCGATGTGTCCATGGAAGGAGGGAGGGTCAAAATGGATCCCTAGGTATTTATAGGAACAAACTTGTTCGAGTGGGAAAGAGGACCCAGAGTGAATGAGGAGTTTGAAGTTGCAGGACTTGTTTTGAGGATGAGTGAAGAACATGGTTTTGTCTTTTAAGATTTATCACCAATCTATGTTCCTGAACCAGCCCTCGGCTTCAGCGAAGGACTTCTGCAGCGAGTCCTGGAGGGCAATAGGGTTACGACTTGAGGCAAAGATGACTGCATCATCAGCGTACAATAGAATGTTCCCCGAGCAAGAGCGTGAAAGGGTGTTAAGGTAAAGGGAGAATAGTAAGGGGCACAGAATGGAGCCCTGGGGAACCCCAGAAAAGATGGGACAGATGTCTGAGTAGGTCCCATTAATTTTTACACGCTGTGAGCAGTCAGACAGATAACTGGTGCACCAGGAGATAGGCCCAGCAGCAAAACCAGAGAGACTAAGGGCATCAAGAAGGAGGGGGTGGGAGACAGTGTCGAAAGCTTTAGAGAGGTCAATGAAGACCGCACCAGCCAGAGAACCAGTGTCTAAGGAGGAGTGGAGAAAGTTGGAGAACTCTAGGAGGGCTGTGTTGGTACTGTGGCCCGCTCGGAAGCCATGCTGCTCAGGACATAGGACATTGTAGGTGGAGAGGTAGTCAGAGATTTGAGAGGCCACCACTTTTTCCAAGGCCTTGGAGAGAGGAGAGAGAATGGAGATTGGCCGATGGTTTCCAGCCACAGTCCTATCACCACCTTTAAAGATAGGGGTGACAGTGGCGACTTTCAGGCAGTTGGAACCTTCCCCAGGCAAAGAGAGTGGTTGATGAGGCACGTGATCGGGGTAAGGACTGTGTCTAAGACCAGCCGTAGGATACACAGATCCAGGGTGTTACTGTCCGTACTATTACTCTTGAGGGCAGTGACGTGGTGCGGCCTAAGTTCTTGGGCAGAAACACAGCGGAGGAGAAAATAAGGGCGAAAAAGATTTACGGCAGGCGCTGGGGGAGGAGGGTCAAAAAAATTTGTAGGGAGGATAGGGCTAAGGTCAGTGAATGAGGTGTTGAGGTGGTTGGCTATGAGGGCTGGGTCTGAAGAGATCACGCCATTAATGTTGATCTGGGTGGGTGGGGGTGTGCCTCCCATTTAACTGTTTAATGTTATCCCAGAAGGTTCTGGGGTTCCCCCATGAGGGCTGTGCGAGGAGGGGAGTTGCTGGCAATCACAAGGGAAGAAAGAGACCTGGGCATCATCATTACAGATTACCTGAAATCATCCAAGCAGACCACTAAAGTAGTAGGTAAGGCTAGAGGGATGTTAGTGTGTTTTAGTAGGGGTATCACAAGTCGTAAGAGGGATGTAATAATCCCTCTTTACAAGACACTGGTTATGCCCCATCTGGAGTACTGCATGCAGTACTGGAGGCCACACCTTCACAAAGACATTAACCAAATTGAGGCAGTCGAGAGAAGGGCAACCACAATGGTGCAGGGACTGCATCAGAAAACATATGAGGACAGATTAACAGAACTCAATATGCGTACCCTAGAGTAAAGGAGGGAGAGAGGTGATATGATCGAAACATTCAAATATCTTAAGGGCATTAACAAGGTGAAATAGTCTAACATGTTTCAGTATAAGAAAAATAGCAGGAAAAGAGGACACAACATGAGATTAGAGGGAGGCCGATTAATGGGTAATGTGAGGAAGTTCTTTTTCACAGAAAGGGTGGTGGATGCATGGACCGCCCTACTTCAGGAAGTGGTGGATATGAATATAGTGCAGGGCTTCAAACAGGCATGGGATAGGCATAAGGGAGCAATACAGATGAGTATGAATAAATAGGGCAGACTGGATGGGCCTTGCGGTCCTTATCTGCCATCAACTTCTATGTTTCAATGTAAAGGCCTATGACACATTCATAAGGTAGAAAAAATGGGATGACTGGATGGGCCTTGTGGTCCTTATCTGCCGTCAACTTCTGTGTTACTGTGGCATCTACAGTGTGGGATGCTTGACCCCTCCACACCCAATCCTTGATTCATGTGCATGTTTATATGGGCGGCCCAGGGGCTTGGGTAGGTATGCACCTAATACAAGAGTGAAACATTGCATTGCTTGTTAACACCTGACATCACAATGCTCTGCTTGTATCATTGTAATTATTTTGTGCAGCAGTAGATTGTGTTGTCACAAGCAGAGAAGCTTGATGTCGGCTGTAGACAAGCAGCCAAAGCAGGTTAATTCTAGGGAAACTCGTCCTGTTTTCATGTTAACTTGCATAGTTGTAAAGAAATACGCTGAGCTATGTAGAGACAGACACTATATTAAATGTTGTAACCCCTAGGTGGCGCTATCCCAAGGGCTACTACCCCTGCCTGTTTGACTACGGACAGGTTGAGGGGCCTAGGTCCAATGGCGGGTGCCTCCACCCAGAGGTCAGGGTTTGTAGTGGTTAGACTAACTTGGTCACAGCCCTCTGGGAGACTGAGACCCCCCCCCTTTATCCCCTCTAATGGCTCACACAGTACACCGGAGTTACAGCCCCAATACCCCACGTGTACACACTGTTCAGTCATAGAGTACCACTTACCCTCGAGACTGATTCGCAGCACGTCTCTGAGGACCCCTGTAAAGTAAGGTTAAACAACATACACAGCAAAACACAATACTGTTTCCATAAGTACCAACACCACAGACAGTATATAGTATAACAACAACAAATCTGATTTATTTAGGGGACAGTAACAAGGAGGGGCAATCAGGTTGATTTGGTTTGGAAATATTCAAATCACAGTACTACACATACAGGGTCTGAAAAGTCACCTCCTGGGTACCCAGGTTGAAGGGGGCTAGCCAGGTCCATTGCCGAGGTTGGCGGCAGGTGCAGATGGATAGGGCCTGTAGAAGAAAATATATGCACAACACCCAGTTGTAATCTGGAGCCGGAGGGCTCAGTCCATGAAGCAGTGAAACAACAAGAATTAGGTGACACACTTGTGATTGAAAACAAGCTGCAGGGGAATACCCTGATTTGTACTCACAACACCCAAGCTGAGGATCAGATGGAGAATGTCCCTCTGGATTGCCAGAAGAGCAGGGCATGGGGACAAGGTCCTTGTGACTGGACCCCACTGCAGTTGATAGCAAACGGATGTAGTCCGAATTAAGCATGGGGTTTACTTCCAGCTTCAGCACACAATTCACTTTACAGGGGATTTGAAATAGTGATTCCCCACAAGCACTACGCACATTTATATGTAAAAGGAAAGTACTATACCAGGCAGGCTGCTCCTTGATCCTGATCACAATTACTGCAAAATACCCGGGAGCACACACAGCAGTTTCAGTTCCTGACAGACCGAGCGTAATTCAGCAATTTCTCCAGTCTTCTACAGGGTGAGCCTGGTTTCCACACTTCTAGTGCTTCTCTCTCTCTCCACACTACTCGGATTCAGTCCAAACTGGCACTCAGAAAGGCTGGAGACCGAAACTCAGGGCTTCACATGCGCGTCCCACGCGAAACTATACACTGCAGAAGCACACAGCTCCTTCTCTCTTCACTGCCACAACTGATCTGATCTTTCCAGTCACAGAGCAAGGCATTTTCTTTAGCTCCATACTATTCTGTTGGCTGATTCAGCTGTCACTCACAATAAGACTCCCTCTGTTGGTAGAAAAAGGCGCCAAGGTCAAAACTACATTTCCCAGAGTCACTGCCCATACATTCTCCTTGTGGCTGACTCAAATTAAGAGTCCAAGTTCTGATTCGTCCACAGGCTCCATTTTAGGGCTCCCTTAACCCAATTGGCCCAGCACAGCAGTTTAGGTCCAAGATGGAGAGGTAACACACACAGAGTCCCAGCTGCAATAAAGGCAGGTTAGACAAACTACAATTTTGCTAATGCTTTAAATGATTACAGGCAAACAGTTACAGCTTTCAGATGGGCTCCCTTTGCACCTTCAGCGACTGCAAAATGGAGCTTATTGACCAAGCAGCTCGGTGGACTCGAGACAAATACACAGTCCCTCCATAGTCTACTAATTAAGTCTGCAAGCAGACAGCTCTTAAAGAGACAGTACATGGAGGCTCAAATAGCACTAACTTGGAACCACATTTAAACAGGTTAGACGCCAAACACCACCCAGACTTGGAGCTTTCAGGCAAGCTTCTGGATGACTTTTGGGAACACCCATTTGCAGGGGGGGGGGTTACACCTTTCCTGGCCTGGAAAACTTGGCGTCCGCGTCAAGTAAGTACCCCATAAGTTTCAATACAACCATATACATTTACATCAGTATCACATTAGGCTTACACATGTAATCATCAGTCAACATATCACCTTACTAGAAACACATTTCTGAAACATTTCAGTACATCACTTTGTACACAGTATTATACACACATTGTACCATAACTCAGGTTATTACCTCCTGTACATGAAACCTAAAGAGAGGGGGCCCTTCCCCATCAGCTACCTGGGGGCTGGATGGGGCAGGGGCACCATACCTAGAGGGCAACACAATTAACTTGGAGTTAGTACTGATGTTCAGTGTGGGCAATGAGCTTGGGGCCACATACACTCCTTTATGGACAACATTGAGAGGCAAGTCCACAGGCCTCCCAAGGGAATCATAACTGAAGTGCACCACAGGCTTTACAGCTCGACCAGTCTTTCTAGGGGAACTGTTACAGTCTCTGCACTCTGAGCCTCCATTTTCAGCATTGTCCTCACTTGTCAAGGGAGTCTCCATTGGGGTAGAGAGGCTAGAACTTGGGGCACTTTCAGCTCCAGGAGTTACAATCTCTGAGTCCACAACACTTGGCTCACATGGAGAGCTTTCGGACACTGGCAGTGGACCGTCAGAGCACTCAAAATACTCTTCTTGTTCTGGTATATCACCAGTCTGTTCCAGTCCATCATTTTCCTCCCTGAAAGCTCAAACAGTTCAACCATACAAATGATTCCATATCATCTGACTCTGATGCTTTGCACTTCACTTTCTGGAGCATTGGCTCCAGGGACAAAGCTGGGGGCTTAGACAGTCCAGAAGGCCCTGCTTCATCTCCAGGATTGACTAGGGGATTGCCCCGAAAAATTGACTCAGCTCGTAAGAAGGGTAGTATTCAAAGCCACACTCACTTTCCTCTGACATGGACTGACAGTCATGTTCAACTGGGACTTGTGGAGGGGAACAGTTTAACTCAGCTTCTGTAGGTGCAGACTTTCTTGATTTTTCTTAGCAGCAGCTCTAGTCACTGGTCCAGAGGGGGCATTTTCTGGGGGCTCAGACTCAATCAAGATTTGTCCAATGGGCAGTAAATGATTTCTATGCATTGTTTTAACATCTTTTGAATTATTCTCAGGCCTTACTTTGTACACTGGCAGATCATCTAGTTTGCCCACTACAATGTGAGGAGATGGTGCCATCTGTCAGCGATCTTATGCTTGCCATGCAGTCCCAGATTTCTTAGCAATACTCGATCTCCCTCCTGGAGTTCCTGTGCTTTCACCTTTTTATCATACCTTTCTTTGTTGGCCAGATTTCTTTTGGCAGCCATGGTTTGAGCCAGTTGGTAAGCATGATTTAGCTGCTCCTTTAACTATTGCACATACTATAAATAGTTGTCCGCTCTAATCAGGAGAAACTCCAAAACATATATCTACCGGCAGTCAAGCTTCTCTTCCAAACATCAGGCAGTAGGGGCAGAACCCAGTGGCATCACTTTTGGTGCAGTTGTAGGCATGTACCAGGGTGCTAATTTTTTGGCTTCATCTAGGCTTGTCCTTTGGGTGGAGGGTGCCTAGCATATCTAGCAAAGTGCGGTTGAAAGCGTTCAGGCTGTGGGTCCCCTGGGGTAGTGAAGGGTGGTTCTGGACTTCGCACTCCCCACAGAGAAAGCATCTCTTTGATCACACGACTCTCAAAGTCTCTCCTTGATCAGAATGGATTCTTTGTGGAGCCCCATAGTGAACAAAAAGTTTTCTACAAGTACTTTGCCACAGTGGATGCTTTCTGGTCCTTGGTGGGGAAAGCTTGGGCATATCTTATGAAATGGTCAGTGACCACCAGCACATTACTGATATTTCTTTGATCTGACTCCAAACTCAGAAAATCAATACAGACCAGCTCCATGGGTGCACTGGTGGTGATGTTAACAAGGGGCAGCCCTCTGGAGCAGGAGCTTTTCTCTGTAAACAGCGACTACAAGTTGAATGTGTTTGCTCAACATCAGCCCCCATCTTAGGCCAATAGAATCTGGATCTCACCAAGTCAAGTGTTCTGTCTATACCAAGGTGCCCCATGTGGTTGTGCAAGGACCTCAGTACTGAGTCTCGAAAGGCAGTGGGCAGCACTAGTTGTTGTTTGTCTACTTGTCCCCCTTTGTCTACTGTTTCTCTGTATAACAGTTTATTGATCAGTTTCAACTTAGGACCTTCCTTGTATAACAATGCAGTTCTCAAATCAGTGGAGCGTAATTTGGACACATCTTTTCCTGCATAGAGGGCTTCAAAGCTGTTTGATCATGGGATCTCAGGATTGAGCCGCGAATACTGTCATTGTCCAGCTGAGGCAGTGCACCAATGTCTATTGCAGAAAAGTGGCAATAAGCAGCAGGTATGCAATTCTCAGAGGGTCCCAAACAATCCACCATACAGTCCACTGCGTCCGTGGACATTTGTTCCTCCCTGTCAAACTTCTGGCAGAGTGCTCGAATATCAGGTTCTGACAGTCTGACCCAGTCATTCTGGGGAACAGGCCTCAGGGAGAGAGCATCAGCATCTATGTGGTTCAGGCCTGCTCTGTATTCAACAGCATAGTCGTATGTAGATAATGCAGAAAGCCACCTATGGCCAGTGGCATCCAACTTAGCTGAGGTCTGCACATAGGTCAAAGGATTATTGTCAGTTTTTACTAGTATCTTAGCCCCATACAAGTACTCATGGAATTGGTCAACAATAGCCCACTTCAAAGCTAGGAACTCTAACTTATGTACAGGATAGTTCTTTTCGGATGGGGTCAGGCTTCTACTGGCAAAGGCCACTGGTCTCAGGCCATTCTCGTGCTCTTGGTACAACACAGCCCCCAAGCCTTGCAAGCTAGCATCAGTGTGCAGGACATAAGGTTTTCTTGGATCGGCATAGGCCAGCACTGGAGCATGGGTAAGTTGATATATGATCTCATGAAAAGCAGCTTAACATAGAAACATAGAAGTTAATGGCAGATAAGGACATAGACCCATCCAGTCTACCTTTCTTTTCTACCTTATAAATGTGCCATCGACCTTTGCTCTGTCAGTGGCCTATCTATTCATAGTCATTTGTATTGCTCCCTTATGCCTATCCCATGCCTGTTTGAAGCCCTGCACTGTATTCATAGCCACCACTTCTTGTGGTAAGCCATTCCATGCATCCACCACCCTTTCTGTGAAAAAGAATTTCCTCACATTCCCCTTAATCGGCCCCCCTCTAATCTCATGCTGTGTCCTCTTGTCCTGCTATTTTTCTTATATTTAAACATATTAGACTCTTTCACCTTGTTAATGCCCTTAAGGTGTTTGAATGCCTCGATCATATCACCTCTCTCCCTCCTTTGCTCAAGGGTATACATATTGAGCTCTGTTAATCTGTCCTCATATGTCTTCTGATGCAGTCCCTGCACCATTTTGGTTGCCCTTCTCTGGACTGCCTCAATTTGGTTAATGTCCTTGTGAAGGTGTGGCCTCCAATACTGCCGCAGTACTCAGATGGGGCCTAACCAGTGTCTTGTAAAGAGGATTATTACCTCCCTCTTCGACTTGTGATACCCCTACTAATACACCCTAACACCCCCTAGCCTTACCTACTGCTTTAGGGTCTGCTTGGATGATTTCAGGTCATCAGTGATGATGATGCCCAAGTCTCTTTCTTCCTTTGTGACTGCTAGCAACTCCCCTCCCAGCCTATAGGTGGCTTCAGGGTTTCTCTTCCCTATGTGCATGATTTTGCACTTCTTTGCATTAAATCCCAGTTGCCACTCTTCTGACCATTTTGCTAGTTTATCCAGATCTCTTCTCATTCTGCCCACCCCATCTGGATCATCTACTCTGTTGCAGATCTTGGTGTCATCTGCAAACAGACAAGCCTTACCCTCTAGTCCATCTGCAAGGTCACTAATGAAGATGTTGAAGAGGACTGGCCCCAGGACTGATCCCTGAGGTACCCCACTTGTGACTTGCATCTCTTCTGACTGTATACCATTTACCACCACTCTCTGTTTTCTGCCCGTCAACCAGTTTGCCACCCAGTTGACCAACTTCTGACCCACCCTGAGCCTACCCAGCTTATTTATCAATCTTCTATGTGGAACAGTGTCAAAAGCTTTGCTGAAGTCAAGGTGGCGACATCAACTGCTCCCCTTGGTCCACCACTCTGGTTACCCAGTCAAAGAAATCTATGAGATTAGTTTGACAGGACCTTCCTTTGTAAACCCATGCTGTCTTGGATCCTGTGCCCTATGGATTCCAGGTGTTGCACTATCCTTTCCTTAAGGAGTGCCTCCATAATCTTGCCCACTACTGAGGTAAGACTGACTGGTCTGTAGTTCCCGCCTCCTCCCTGCTACCACTCTTGTGGAGGCGGGGATCACATGAAACCCTTCTCCAGTCTTCTGGGACTCTCCTGTGCTCAGAGACTCACTAAACAGTTCTGCTAATGGCTCTGCTAGTTCCACCTTTAGCTCCTTAAGTACCCTGGGATGTATGCCATCAGGTCCCATTGCCTTATCCACCCTGAGCTTAGCAAGCTCTTGTAGGACCCTTTCTTTTGTGAAGGGAGTAGTGCTCACCTCCCTCCCCCCTGTGTCCATGATGCTGAGCTGTGGGCCCTGCCCTACCTTCTCTTCAGTAAATACTGAGCAAAAGTATCTATTTAGGATAGATGCCTTTACAGGGTCCTCCTCCTCACATGCTCCCTTTTCTCCATTAAGCTTAGCAATACCCCTCTGGACTTTCTCCTTTCACTAATGTATCTATAGAAAGTCTTGTCACCTTCTTTTACTGTTCGTGCTAGTGTTTCCTCAGTTTGGGACTTTGCCTGCCTTGCTGCCTTCCCTGCTTCCCTTAGGGCAGTTTGGTATGCCTCCCTATCTTCATCCCGCTGTGTTCCTTATATTTCCTGAAGGCCAGCCTTTTGGCTCTGACCTTTTCTGCTACTGTATTTGAGAACCAAAGTGGTTTCTTCTTCTTTGCACTTCCTTTTCTGTCTAACACAATGGGATGTTGCTTCAAGTATTGCATCCATAATGCTTGCCCACTTTGCCTGTACCCCCTCACCTGTGTTTCTTTTTGCCAGGGCTAGCTTAACTCTGTTGGCCATCTTATCAAAGTCAGCTCCTCTGAAGTCCCATATTTTGCCTTGGAATGGGATGATTTAGATGTAGTAGCCAAATTGAACCATACCATGTGATGGTCACTATCTAGGTGACCTTCTACCTGGAGATCTGTGATCCCTTCCTTGTTAGTCAGTACTAGATCTAGGATAGCCCTGTCTCTTGTGGGTTGCTGTACCAGTTGTTTGAGGCTCCCCTGCAGGAATCCACTATGTGTCTAGTTCTGGCAGATGTTCCTGCTGGTATTGACCAATCTGTATCCGGCATGTTGAAGTCTCCCATTATCAGAACCTCCCCTTTAGCTGTCATGTTTTGTATATCTTCTAACAGTAATGTGTCTATGTCCTCCCTCTGGTCTGGGGGCCTGTAGACAACCCCAGTTCTTATGGCTGTCCCATTTCCTGTTTCCAGGGTGACCCACAGTTCTTCTGGCTCCTTATGTGTATTCTGAATTTCTGTAGCTTTGATATTTTCATTGACATACAGGGCCACTCCTCCCCCCCTTTTTGCACCTCGGTCTCTTCTGAACAATACATAGCCAGGTACTGAAGTCTCCCAAGTGTGGTTACTGGTAAACCACGTCTCACTAGTAGCTACTATGTCCAGTTTAGCCTCTGACATTATTGCCTGCAGGTCTGGGATCTTATTTCCCAGGCTGTGAGCATTTGTGTACATGATTTTCCATTGGCCAGATTTTGGTGTGTTAGTTGTTGGGTGAGGTTTGGCATTACCCCTGTGCGTCGTATGGGGAGACAAACCTTTTTTCTTACCTGGTGATGCAAATGAACTGCAAACATGCTGAATCCCTGTTTGACCACTAGCTGAGGGGGGAAGGGTGTTCTTCCCATTCGACGTATGGGGTGCTGCACCCCTCTCCCCATTTGCTAGTTTAAATATTCTGCAAAGACGTCAAACTTCTGCCCCAATGCACTGACTCCCTCCTTAGTCAGATGCAGTCCATCAAATTTAAAGAACTTTCGCTCCCAGAACTGTTGCCAGTTCCTACAAATCTGTGTCCTTTTTCCTGGCACCAGCCCTTGAGCCACGTGTTTAGCTCCCCTATCTCCCCTTCTCTGACCTTCCGTCCATCTGCTCCCCTCTCCCAGACTGGCAGGATCTCAGAGAAGGAGATGCCGGACGAAATAGATGATAGTTTGTCACCAGCCTGGTCAGGTGTTCCTTGGTCTCCACAACTGACCCGGCTGGCGAGATCGATAGTCCCTATGTTGTACTAGGACATCAATGTTTTCTCCTGCTTTGTGAACAATTTTAGCAATGCGGTCAGTGTCTCTCCATGCTGATGTACCTGGGAGACATCTGACCATTACCCTGGCTGGAGATGGGTATCAACTCCCGAATCATGGAGTCTCCTATGATCAAGTTTTTGGATTTCCTTTTTGCTTTTTGTTTTGGTTCCTGATTTGGGTGAGTTTTGTTGTGCTAGCTCCTGTGCTGCAGTGTCCTGCTCTGCAGTGTCTTCTGCCTCTTTGTTTGATTTCAGAGATAGAGGCAGATACCTGTTTGTAGTGTTTATATGGTTTTTGGAGGTAATATGTTGGAGAGCAGAGAGTGATGGGGCACCTGATTTGCCCCTCCTAACCACCTGCCAACCTCCTGGACCAACTACCCTCTGCGGTCGAGGTTTTTCTGTTGGATGCTGGGGAAATGGCGGGTGGTTCTTATAATGTATTTCCTCTTGAATATGAAATTTGAGGCATGCAATCTCTGCCCATGCTGCCCGGAGCTGAGCCCTAAGATCTCCAAAGGCCCAGCATGTAGGACAGTGTCCTAAATCCTGTAAGACTGTCCTTCTGAAAATTGTTCCACAGTACCTGCAGTTAATGATATCCATTCCAGATAAGTTGCTGGGTTTATAACCTAGTCAGAGTAATTAGAAGGAAAAAAAATGCAAGTAATGGTTTGATTGTGCTTTGTTTAACTTGTTATAACAAGTTAAATTACTAGTGCCCCTGTAAATGAGCTCACCTTGTGGAGGCCCCACTGATCCACCCCTTCCTGCTCTGCCACAGGAAATGTCACAACTGTGGTACCCTATAAAAGGAGTGTAGTGTGGGGTGGTTGGGGATGGGGGTGGGTGGCTGGGCCCTTCCCCTGCCGAAAAAGAAGAACCACGGATGAAAGAACAAGGAGGTAAGAGCAGAAACAATCAGTCAACAACAAATGCAGTAACCCTGAAAGCTTATCCTAATGTTAGATAAAACTGTAAAACCTGTAAAGCACCACCTGTAATAATTTCAGAGAAGATATATGCTGTAAGAAACACTTTGCTACAGAGAAAAATAAAGCAATGAAATGTTAGCAACAAACAGTAGCAATCCCTGTGAGTAAAAATAAAAACAACACCACACAGTAAATCTGCTTAGCCAAAATAAGTCTTAATCCTTTTCCCTTGCTCTGGTAAGTTTCTCTACTCTGCCTTTCAAGCAGTCTTACAAGGAAAGAGCTCAGGTGAAGCTAGGTGCCTTGGCCAGCAAACCAAGTCTTCTACCTCCAAGATATCAACTAACCTGACTTTTAACCCTTCTTTCTGTTGGAAGCACTGACAGTTTGCCAGCTCCACCCTCACATACACACCTAATCCTTTGGAAGAGCTGTGGGAGGAAAGCAATTAGCTCCCTCAATGTGAGAAGGAGACTGAAACACCTCTGAGACAACAAACCTTTTCAACAAACAAAAAAAAAAACAAGAATAAAATAAAACAGTGTCAAACAGTAATTTTGCTTAGCCCAATGATAAAAAAAGTCACAAAAATGTAAGCTCCACCTGTAATACAGTAATTCCAGAGAAGATATACCCTGTAAGAAACACTTTGCTACAGAGAAAAATAAAGCAGTAACAGAAGATATACCTTGCAAAAGACAATTTGAATCAGAAGATTACAGCAGTAATCTGTTAGCACACACCTGTAGGCACACCTTGTAATAATGCAGAAGAAGGTATACCAGCAACAACAATTTGAATCAGAGAAAAACAAAGCAATGAAATGTTAGCAACAAACAGTAGCAATCCCTGTGAGTAAAAAATAAAAATAACACCACACAGTAAATCTGCTTAGCCAATATAAGTCTTAATCCTTTTCCCTTGCTCTGGTAAGTTTCTCTACTCTGCCTTTCAAGCAGTCTTACAAGGAAAGAGCTCAGGTGAAGCTAGGTGCCTTGGCCAGCAAACCAAGTCTTCACACTCGGGTGTCCATCTGGCTCCAAATACTTCATTGGGACAGAAATACACTCTCTCAGGCTCAGAAGAAACCGACCTCTTATATTTTTTGTGGGTAGAAGGGTAACCTTGAGTAAGATTAAGTAAAGGACGGATCACTCTTGAATAGTCCTTGATGAAACGGCGATAGTGGCCAAAGAATCCCAGGAATCTTTGCAGTTCTTTTAGATTGTGGGGCTGTGGCCAGGTGGTCAAGGCCTCAACTTTACTTGGGTCGGTCTCTATTCCCTCAGTGGATACTATGTGTCCCACATACTTTACAGAGGTTTGGAAGAACTGACATTTATCGATGGATAGTTTAAGGCCAATGTCTTCCAGTCGTGTCCAACACCTTGTAATAATCTGCTCTCATGTTCCTCCATTGAGCTGCCAAACACAATAACATCATCTAGGTATAAGGCACTCTAATAAGTTCGTGTCCCCACTGCATCATCCATCAATCGTTGAAAGTGGCTGGGGCGCCTGAAATCCCTTTTGAGGCATCCTCATGAATTCATAGAAGCCAAGCTGACAGATAAAGGCTGTCTTCTCTCACGGTCTTCTGGGGTCATCGGGATCTGGTAGTACCCACTGCGAAGATCCAGCACAGAGAACCACTTGCTACCGCTTCAGGCAGTCCAAAGCATCCGGAAGCGGGGCATTGTATACTGATCAGGGATAGTCCGCCGGTTTAAAGTCGCGATAATCCATGCAACATCCTTACTGTCTATAGGGCTTCAGGGTTTCTCTTCCCTATGTGCATGATTTTGCACTCTTTGCATTAAATCGTTGCCACTCTTCTGACATTTTGCTAGTTTATCAGATCTCACTCATTCTGCCCACCCCATCTGATCATCCTCTGTTGCAGATCCAGTGTCATCTGCAAACAGACAAGCCACTATCCATCTGCAAGGTCACTAATGAAGATGTTGAAGAGGACTGGCACCAGGACCGATCCCTGAGGTACCCCACTTGTGACTTGCATCTCTTCTGACTGTATACCATTTAACACCACTCTCTGTTTTCTGCCCGTCAACCAGTTTGCCACCAAGTTGACCAACTTCAGACCCACCCCAGAGCCTACCCAGCTTATTTATCAATCTTCTATGTGGAACAGTGTCAAAAGCTTTGCTGAAGTCAAAGGTGGCGACATCAACTGCCCCCTTGGTCCACCACTCTGGTTACCCAGTCAAAGAAATCTATGAGATTAGTTTGACAGGACCTTCCCTTTTGTAAACCCATGCTGTCTTGGATCCTGTGCCTATGGTTCCAGGTGTTGCACTATCCTTTCCTTAAGGGTGCCTCCATAATCTTGCCCACTACTGAGGTAAGACTGACTGGTCTGTAGTTCCCCGCCTCCTCCCTGCTACCACTCTTGTGGAGCGGGATCACGTGAGCCCTTCTCCAGTCTTCTAGGACCTCTCCTGTGCTCAGAGACTCACTAAACAGTTCTGCTAGCAAGGCTCTACTGAGTTCCACCTTTGGCTCCTTAAGTACCCTGGGATGTATGCCATCAGGTCCCATTGCCCTTATCCAATTCTGAGAGCTAGCAAGTTCTTAGAAAATCCTTTCTTTGTGAAGTATAGTGCTCACCTCCTTCCCCTGTGTCCATGATGCTGAGCAATAGGCCCTGCCTCACCTTCTCTTCAGTAAATACTGACAAAGTATCTATTTAGGATAGATGCCTTTACAGAGTCCTCCTCTCCACATGCTCCCTTTTCTCCATTAAGCTTAGCAATACCCCCTCTGGACTTTCTCCTTTCACTAATGTATCTATAGAAAGTCTTGTCACCTTCTTTTACTGTGCGTGCTAGTGTTTCCTCAGTTTGGGACTTTGCCTGCCTCACTGCCTTCCCTGCTTCCCTTAGGGCAGTTTGGTATGCCTCTATAATCATCCCGCTGTGTTCTCTTATATTTCCTGAAGGCCAGCCTTTTGGCTCTGACCTTTTCAAGCGACTGTGAGAACCAAAGTGGTTTCCCTTCTTCTTTGCACCTCCTTTTCTGTCTAACACAATGGGATGTTGCTTCAAATGTGCATCCTTAATGCTTGCCCACTTTGCCTGTACCCCACCCCCCTCACCTGTGTTTCTTTTTGCAGGGCTAGCTTAACTCTGTTGGCCATCTTATCAAAGTCAGCTCCTCTGAAGTCCCATATTTTAGCCTTGGAATGGGATGATTTAGATGTAGTAGCCAAATTAGAACCATACCATGTGATGGTCACTGGCCCCAGGGGACCTTTACCTGGAGATCTGTGATCCCTTCCTTGTTAGTCAGTACTAGATCTAGGATGGCCCTGTCTCTTGTGGGTTGCTGTACCAGTTGTTTGAGGCCCTCAGCCTGCAGAATCCACTATGTGTCTACTTCTGGCAGATGTTCCTGCTGGTATTAACCAATCTGTATCAGGCATGTTGAAGTCTCCCATTATCAGAACCTCCCCTTTAGCTGTCATGTTTTGTATATCTTCTAACAGTAATGTGTCTATGTCCTCCCCTGGTCTGGGGGCCTGTAGACAACCCCAGTTCTTATGGCTGTCCCATTTCCTGTTTCCAGGGTGACCCACCAGTTCTCTTCTGGCTCCTTATGTGTATTCTGAATTTCTGTAGCTTTGATATTTTCATTGACAAACAGGGCCACTCCTCCCCCTTTTTGCACCTCGGTCTCTTCTGAACAATACATAGCCAGGTACTGAAGTCTCCCAAGTGTGGTTACTGGTAAACCACGTCTCACTAATTGCTACTATGTCCAGTTTAGCCTCTGACATTGTTGCCTGCAGGTCTGGGATCTTATTTCCCAGGCTGTGAGCATTGTGCACATGATTTTCCATTGGCCAGATTTTGTGTGTTAGTTGTTGGGTGAGGTTTGGCATTACCCCTGTAAGCGTCGTATGGGGAGACAAACCTTTTTTTCTTACCTGGTGATGCAAATGAACTGCAAACATGATGAATCCCTGTTTGACCACTAGCTTCGGGGAGGGTGTTCTTCCCATTAAAGCGTGTAAATTGCTGCACCCTTCCCCATTTGCTAGTTTAAATATTCTGCAAAGATGTCAAACTTCTGCCCCAATGCACTGACACCCTCCTTAGTCAGATGCAGTCCATCAAATTTAAAGAACTTTCGCTCCCAGAACTGTTGCCAGTTCCCTACAAATCTGTGCCCTTTTCCCGGCACCAGCCCTTGAGCCACGTGTTTAGCTCCTCTATCTCCCCTTCTCTGACCTTCCGTCCATCTGCTCCCTCTCCCAGACTGGCAGGATCTCAGAGAAGGAGATGCCGAGACAAAATAGATGATAGTTTGTCACCCAGCCTGGTCAGGTGTTCCTTGGTCTCACAGCTGACCGGCTGGCGTGGATCATTAGTCCCTATGTGTACTAGGACATCAATGTTTTCTCCTGCTTTGTGAACAATTTTAGCAATGCGGTCAGTGTCTCTCCATGCTGATGTACCTGGAGACATCTGACCATTGCCCCTGGCTGGAGATGGTATCAACTCCCGAATCATGGAGTCTCCTATGATCAGAAGTTTTTGGATTTCCTTTTTGCTTTTTTTGTTTTGGTTCCTGATTTGGGTGAGTTTTGTTGTGCTAGCTCCTGTGCTTGCAGTGTCCTGCTCTGCAGTGTCTTCTGCCTCTTTGTTTGATTTCAGAGATAGAGGCAGATACCTGTTTGTAGTGTTTATATGGTTTTGGAGGTAATATGTGGGAGAGCAGAGGATGGGGCACCGGTTTGCCCCTCCTAACCACCTGCCAACCTCCTGGACCAACTACCCTCTCTTGATCAGGGGAGGTTTTCTGTTGGATGCTGGGGAAATGGCGTGGTGGTTCTCATAATGTATTTCCTCTTGAGTATGAAATCTGAGGCATGCAATCTCTGCCCATGCTGCCGAGCTGAGCCCTAAGATCTCCAAAGGCCCAGCATGTAGGACAGTGTCCTAAATCCTGTAAGACTGTCCTTCTGAAAATTGTTCCACAGTACCTGCAGTTAATGATATCCATTCCAGATAAGTTGCTGGGTTTATAACCTAGTCAGAGTAATAGAAGAAGAAAAAATGCAAGTAATGGTTTGATTGTGCTTTGTTTAACTTGTTATAACAAGTTAAATTATTAGTGCCCTGTAAATGAGTCACCTTGTGGAGGCCCCACTGATCCACCCTTCCTGCTCTGCCACAGGAAATGTCACAACTGTGGTACCTTATAAAAGGAGTGTAGTATGGGTGGTTGGGGATGGGGTGGTGGCTGGGCCCTTCCCTGCCGAAAAAGAAGAACCACGGATGAAAGAACAAGGAGGTAAGAGCAGAAACAATCAGTCAACAACAAATGCAGTAACCCTGAAAGCTTATCCTAATGTTAGAAAAACTGTAAAACCTGTAAAGCACCACCTGTAATAATTTCAGAGAAGATATATGCTGTAAGAAACATCTTGCTACAGAGAAAAATAAAGCAATGAAATGTTAGCAACAAACAGTAGCATTCCCTGTGAGTAAATAAAAAAATAACACCACACAGTAAATCTGCTTAGCCAAAATAAGTCTTAATCTTTTTCCCTTGCTCTGGTAAGTTTCTCTACTCTGCCTTTCAAGCAGTCTTACAAGGAAAGAGCTCAGGTGAAGCTAGGTGCCTTGGCCAGCAAACCAAGTCTTCTACCTCAAGATATCAACTAACCTGACTTTTTAACCTTCTTTCTGTTGGAATTACTGACAGTTTGCCAGCTCCACCCCCACATACACACACTAATCCTTTGGAAGAGCTGTGGAGGAAAGCAATTAGCTCCCTCAATGTGAGAAGGAGACTGAAACACCTCTGAGACAACAAACCTTTTCAACAAAAAAAAAAAAACAAGAATAAAAATAAACAGTTCAAACAGTAATTTTGCTTAGCCCAATGATAAAAAAAGTCACAAAATGTAAGCTCCACCTGTAATACAGTAATTCCAGAGAAGATATACCCTGTAAGAAACACTTTGCTACAGAGAAAATAAAGCAGTAACAGAAGATATACCTGCAAAGACAATTTGAATCAGAAGATTACAGCAGTAATCTGTTAGCACACCTGTAGGCACACCTTGTAATAATGCAGAAGAAGGTATACCAGCAACAACAATTTGAATCAGAGAAAACAAAGCAATGAAATGTTAGCAACAAACAGTAGCAATCCCTGTGAGTAAAAATAAAAATACACCACACAGTAAATCTGCTTAGCCAATATAAGTCTTAATCCTTTTCCTTGCTCTGGTAAGTTTCTCTACTCTGCCTTTCAAGCAGTCTTACAAGGAAAGAGCTCAGGTGAAGCTAGGTGCCTTGGCCAGCAAAACCAAGTCTTCACACTCGGTGTCCATCTGGCTCCAAATACTTCATTGGGACAGAAATACACTCTCTCAGGCTCAGAAGAAACCGACCTTCTTTATATTTTTTGTGGGTAGAAGGGTAACCTTGAGTAAGATTAAGTAAAGGACGGATCACTCTTGAATAGTCCTTGATGAACTGGGATATAGTGGCCAAAGAATCCCAGGAATCTTTGCAGTTCTTTTAGATTGTGGGGCTGTGGCCAGGTGGTCAAGGCCTCAACTTTACTTGGGTCGGTCTCTATTCCTCAGTGGATACTATGTGTCCCACATACTTTACAGAGGTTTGGAAGAACTGACATTTATCGATGGATAGTTTAAGGCCAATGTCTTCCAGTCGGTCCAACACCTTGAATAATCTGCTCTCATGTTCCTCCATTGAGCTGCCAAACACAATAACATCATCTAGGTATACCAGGCACCTAATAAGTTCGTGTCCCCACTGCATCATCCATCAATCGTTGAAAAGTGGCTGGGGCGCTGAAATCCCTTGAGGCATCCTCATGAATTCATAGAAGCCAAGCTGACAGATAAAGGCTGTCTTCTCACGGTCTTCTGGGGTCATCGGGATCTGGTAGTACACCACTGCGAAGATCCAGCACAGAGAACCACTTGCTACCGTTCAGGCAGTCCAAAGCATCCGAATGGGGCATTGTATACTGATCAGGATAGTCCCCGGTTTAAAGTGCGATAATCCATGCACATCCTTACTGTCCCATTTTTTTTTCTCACTACCACAATGGGGAAGCATGGGGCTTCTGGAATCTTGTATGACACCAGCAGCTAGCATTTCTTGCAGATGCCATCTCACATCATCTATGTCAGCAGGGGCCAGGCGTCGAGACCGCTAATCTAAATGGCTCTTCATGGGCAGCCGGATGTGGTGCTCAACTCCTTGCACACATCCACTTCCCATTCCTTTAAAGAAAACACCTGGCTCTCTGGGCAAGCTTTCACTGATTCTCATCTTCCATTCAGCTGGCAGCAGAGTCCCCAAATCAAACAAGTCGGGCATCACTCTGTCATTCTCTCCTGAACACTTGTTACTGGGTAGCACTGCAGTATCTGCACAATGTACATTAGCCAGGGTGCAACCTCTATTTACTCGAATCGCTCTTTCAGACACGTTATGAACTTGAACCATTACCCTTCTGGCATAAGCATGGGCTCTGGAAGGCAAAATACTTGGCTTGACCAGCAGTCCATCCAGCAATTTCCCATCGCCATGGCATCCAGCATGAGGATTTTATTCTGACATCCTTTCTGATACGGACTTCCCCTGTAAGGTACACTGGGCATTTGGCACCAGAATCAGAGACTCAGGATCCTTCCAGACAATTCCAACCGGTTCCTCTGGGTCCATTTTTTCAGCATCTCTCTGTGCCTCATAGGCCTTCTTGACCAAGGCCGTGATTCTCAAAGCTCTGCCCGGCCCTTGACCCTTGTTTCTCATAACACAACTCGCCAACCATCCAAACATATGCGCATTCATCCCAATTAGTAGAGGAATCCCATCATGCAGTCCAGTAGGGGGACACACTAAGGCCAGGGTCTCTACTTGCTCTTCTACCCAGTCATGGGGTAGGGAAAGATAGCCAAACTGGATATACCCGGAGTAGGGGTAGGCCTTCTCACTTAACCCCATAAATGCAGTCCTTCCAATGGTTGTAAGGTACATCTGACAAATGCTTCTGATACCAATCCTGGAACATAATTGTCACTTGGGGAGCCACTGTCTAATACAGCTCTTGTAGACACTCCATTCACTTTTACTGTAGCTTCCATTGAAGGGCCCACTATTCTGGACCAGTCTGGAGAGGTGGTAGCAAGGGCCTGGGTAGATGATCTAGCCACATAAGGACGTGAGTTAGCATTTTGGGACCTTCACTGCGGTCATTTCATGCACCTCTTAACCACTGTTTTGTGCTCCAAAGCTCTCCTTGTAGCCAGCTCACCACTCTCTCTAAGTCTTTCCGAGATCTGCATTTCCCCTTCATGTGCCCATCCTTCCCACAATTATGGCAAAATATGTCTGCTGAAGTTTGGGGTGACGGGGCATCACATTGGGGGCTACGGCATTAGTACTATCAATAGAAAACCTTGGTGCCACTTCAGCCGCGGTGGGTTGGACATTTGAAGACATCTCTTCAGTTCCCTCACTTCCATAGTCAAGGCATCAAGTTTCGAACTGTTGTCAACATGAGGTGCCTGGGTAGGCAGCCCCACCCCCATAGCAGAAGCAGTCGGGCAGGTGTCAGTGCCCGTCACGGGTAGGAGCGGCCTTCATGATGACACTGTCTGTTACTTTCCTAATCTCCCTCAGCAGTTACGCCCCATGGTGCACACCCTTTTCCTTCTCAGAGCACTCATTAACTTCCAACCTCTGCCACTGAACTTCACGTGATGGGTCACCCTCAGTCACTCGGGTTGTAGCAGCAGCTATTGGTGCAAGTCCCTCCCGGGTCGCCTTTTCTCAACTGTTCGAATTGCTCTCATTAGCTCATCATAGGAGGGTGGGATTCCAGTCGATTGGCCAGGCGTGAACTGAAGCAATAGCAGTTCTGAGAAAGGGGCAGACTTAGGATCCTGTCCAGTCTGGTTCGGTCCAGTTCAGTCGCTGACAAACTACCTTTTCTGAGGCATTCTTGCAACAATTTTTCCAGCGAGATACATACACAGACAACAACCCCCTTGGAACTGTTGTGCATTTCTTACTCTCCACCCCAGGTCCTCATCAGAATCTGGGCTCCCATACACTTCTCGAAGGCCTCAAGATAGTCATGTGCAGTCGCTTCAGGGATACTGGCTTATTTGGCACAGATGGTAGCCAGGGGACCTCAAGGCTCTCACTTACCCTCTTTCGTTTTCTGCTTCTGAGCATTGCCATTCTAGCATGAGGGGCAGCATAGTCTATCCAGGTCTCCCAGTCATCCTCCCTTGTTGGGTGGGGAGGGTGCGGAGACAATTTTCAACCTGCGGTAAGAGTCGTGACTATTGGCAGGTGCAGACATAAGGGCAAGCACTGGCACAGAAGGAGGGCGATCAGCGGGTGCTGGAGGGAGAGAAGGTGTTGGGGGGAGAACGTTCTCAGGTGGCAATAATAGTTTCTTTAAATTCTCCACAGTTTTCCCTTCCTCCAGCAACAACTTAGCAAATTTCCCCTGAAGTTTCCAGATAGTGGAGGAGGCTCGTTCTCCCTGGGGTCTTTACTGTCTTTTGGTTATCACTCAGGCAGTGAGAGTTTCAACTGGGATAATAGTCTGTGGCACTTTAGAACTGTCTACAGGGTCCTTACACTCTATTAGGGCCATGAAAGTTTGGGTGAGTAAATCAGCCTGTCGCCCCACCACCACAGGGTCTTGTAAACATTTGACCTTGGAAAGTACTCCCTCTACAGTGTCCGTACTGGTACCCAGCAGGATATCCAAGATAAGTATAGCATTTTGGGGGTGATCTCCTGCCAGTACACCACTTCACAACTGGTGTACAGCCACTTCTGTTGGAGTATCCATTTATTTTTAACAGTAATTCGTAAATGTGGCCACTAGAGGGCGCTTAATCCCAGTGGTGCCTCCAAGATGTAACAGCTAGGTGGCACTATCCCAAGGGCTACTACCCCTGCCTGTTTGACTACGGACAGGTTGAGGGGCCTAGGTCTATGGTGGGTGCCTCACCCAGAAGTCAGGGTTTGTATTGATTAGACTAACTTGGTCACAGCCCTCTGGGAGACTGAGACCCCTTTTATCCCCTCTAGTGGCTCACACAGTACACCGGAGTTACAGCCCCAGTACCCCACGTATACACACTTTCACTCATATAGATACCACTTACCTCAAAACTGATTCTGCAGCACGTCTCTGAGGACCCCACGTAAAGTAAGGTTAACAACATACACAGTAAAACACAATGCTGTTTCCATAAGTACCAACACCACAGACAGTATATAGTATAACAACAACAAATCTGATTTATTTAGGGGACAGTAATCAAGGAGGGGGCAATCAGGTTGATTTGGTTTGGAAATATTCAAATCACAGTACTGTGCACACATACAGGGTCTGAAAAGACACACTCTGGGTACCCAGGTTGGGGGGGCTAGCCAGGTTCATTGCCCGAGGTTGGCCAGCAGGTGCAGATGGATAGGGCCCTGTAGAAGAAAATATATGCACAACACCCTAATTGTAATCCGGAGCCAGAGGGCTCAGTCCATGAAACAGTGAAACAACAAGAATAAGGTGACACACTTGTGATTGAAAACAAGTTGCAGGAGAATACCCTGATTTGCACTCACAACACCCAAGCTGAGGATCGGATGGAGAATGTCCTCTGGATTGCCAGAAGAACAGGGCATGAGGACAAGGTCCTTGTGACTGGACCCCACTGCAGTTGATAGCAAACGGATGTAATCTGAATTAAGCTGGGGTTTACTTCCAGCTTCAGCACACAGTTCACTGTACAGGGATTTGAAATAGTGATTCCCCACAAGCACTACGCACATTTATATGTAAAGGAAAGTACTATACCAGGCGGGCTGCTCCTCGATCCCATCGCAATGACTGCAAAATACCGGGAGCACACACAGCAGCTTCAGTTCCTGACAGACCGAGCGTGATTCAGCAATTTCTCCAGTCTTCTACAGGGTGAGCCTGGTTTTCACACTTCTAGTGCTTCTTTCTCCTCACAACTCAGTTCAGTCCAAACTGGCACTCCGCAAAGGCTGCACACCCAAACTCAGGGCCTCACACACGCGTCCAGTGTGAAACTATGCACCACAGAAGCACACAGCTCCTTCTCTCTTCACTGCCACAACCGATCTGATCTATCCAGTCACAGAGCAGGGCATTTCCTTTAGCTCCACACTATTCTGTTGGCTGATTCAGCTGTCACTCACAATAAGACTCCCTCTGTTGGTAGAAAAAGGCGCCAAGGTCAAAACTACATTTCCCAGAGTCACTTCCCATACAGTCCCTTGTGGCTGGCTCAGATTAAGAGTCCAAGTTCTGATTCATCCATAGGCCTTTTAGGGCTCCCTTAACCCAGTTGGCCCAGCACAGCAGTTTAGGTCCAAAATGGAGAGGTAACACACACAGAGTCCCAGCTGCAATAAAGGCAGGATAGACAAACTACAATTTTGCTAATGCTTTAAATGATTACAGGCAAATAGTTACAGCTTTCAGATGGGCTCTCTTTGCACCTTCAGCGACCATAAAAATGGGCGATTACTCATGGCTTCGGGCGGGTTTCGAGCATTAAATACACAGTCCCCCATGCAAACTAACTAAGTCTGCAAGCAGGCAGCTCTTAAAGAGACAGTACAGGAGCTCAAATAGCACTCACTTGGAACCACATTTAAACAGCTCAGATGCGAACACTGCCCAGACGTGGAGCATTCAGGCAAGCCCCTGGAAGACTTTTGGGAACCCCATTTGCAGGGGGTTACAGTTAGTTGAAATGTCTAAAACTATTTCTTCAAGTTCCCTCTGGGGCATCGTGAGCTCTTTAATTAACATCAGAAGCATTACATTGGTATAATATTGCTATTATTTTCTATTGCTATTATTTTTTATTGATAATGTATTTATAACAACCGCCTTTCATTAAAGAGAAATAATGTTGAAATGCACTACTGTGCTGTGCTTTTATCACTACTTCCTGTCGTCCACATTCTCAGTGCTGCACTAAGGAAGCAGCAAGGTATCATTTTGTCAAAACATAGCTCTTCCACTGCTAAAATATGACAGATTGGATGCCTCACTATAAAAGAAATGCATTTTGCCACCATATGTTTGTATCTCATACTTAAAAGTGATAAAGGAGTAGAAAAACAATAGTGACTAAAATGACTTTATCAAAATGTGTGGCAGTAAGGAACAGAAGGAGCAGAGATATACTGTATGTACACTGGCATAACACTATGGCAAGTCTAAAACTATACGCTGTTACTAATACATAATTGCCAGTAAAACTAGAGCAACATATTTCAAGTTGCTTAGTAACCTTTAAAGCCACAAAGTCAACTTACAAAGAATCATTTTATTGTAGATTTTTTCTCCAAAGTAATACATCTTAAGTTGAAAAGATGTTTAATTTAAGGTTTGATTAGCTCTACAGCTGTCAATATTGTATAAAGAACATTGTGTTAGCATTTCCAAAGCTCTTCTGTTCCGGTTTGCTCACTTTTGACCTCTTGTTAAGAAATGTGTGATAGGTCATGAAGAGCATGTCACAGAAAGCAAATATGGTTTGCTAAGGAAATACTTATCAACACCCTTTATCAGACAGTGTGTCTTGTGGGGTTAGATATGGATTACTGCAAGGAATAAAGACAAATAAATAGCAGATAACAGTAAAGATTCTTGGACCTTGTTCTGACTCTTCTTTAAATGCATCAACAGAGAGCCGTTCATGAACCTGCATTATCACCTTGGTCATTAAGTTCTGCCTGCAATCCATGCATAACCTCACATTCCTGTATTGATCTATTATGTACACAACATGCCCAGGCCTAGAATTTCAAACTCCTTCAATACCTCTTCATCTTCTTGCTTTAGCATATGATGAATTCCTAAGCATAAATGTTGGGCCAGTAGATCCCAGGGCTTACTAGGGAACTCTGGCAGACTGAATGGACCCCTGGCCTTTTCTGCCATCATTGTCTATGTCTCTGGTGTTACTGTTCTGCTTTTGTTAGAAGTAGTCAAATAAGGTCTGTTCTGTAACCTCTGAATTACCCAAGGGTCTTTACATTAGGAAACACCTATCTGCAGTGAATGATTTTATTCCACAGTGCAAGTACTGATCTGATATGCTAAGTGACAGTTTCCATTTTAAAATATGACCTTTTCTTTTCTAACATGTTCTGTTAGGGTGACTATGGCAGGGCATGTGAGTGCTTCAAGGAGCATACGAGGTGGCAAGGAATTTAGATAATTTAACTCTACTGGAGACTACACAGGTTCATTATGGCATCGCTAACGCTCACAAGATGATGACAGCAGTTAGCAGTCACATAGAAGCTGCAAAACATGTCAATATCAGGTACCTGCTGGCATGGAAGGATAGTAGAAACGACATGTTCAGTGGCCCTAATATGGTTGGTAAGTCACTGGTCATGAAACACATTAGTGCTGCAGAGTTCTTAGTGATAAACACAAACCAGTAGAGGCAGAACTAAACTGTTCTATGTTTTTTCTTTTATATTTAGGTCATATTTTAGCACTTTTTAAGCAGAAAATCATGTAAAAGAGATATATTAATTCATTTTAAAAGGTAGATCAGATGTGCTCCTGCAGTTTCTCAGATCTTCACAGTAGGAAAAAGACAAACAGTGAGGAATTCATTTTTTTTATTGTTTATTAAAGGTGACGGCAAGGGTTACTACAAGAGGTTCACTGTATCACACCTTAGACGGTGTTACAGGAGTTTTTTGCAATAATTCATATGTTTAACATATTTGGAAATAAATTATCTGCAAATCTGGAAGTACAAATGTTGGTCCACAGTGTCCAGCCAAGTGGCCACTAAAGCTTCTGGGAAAATGAGGGAGATCGGGGCATAGATATTACCACTGCCATTAATGAAATGGCAGTAGTTTGTATTAAATTTGTGTTTTGTAGTTTAATTCTTTATTGAGTTCAGCAAAAGACAGCTGCATACAAGAATATACAATTATAGTGTATAGAATGCTGTTATGCATGAAATTCCATGCCTGGAATATGCTTGTTCTGCTGCAGTAGTGATGTCATTATAGTTATTCTGCTGCAGTGCTGATGTCACTACTGCAGCAGAACCACTTGGAATGCTGGCACATTGTTGCTTTCCTCCATTCAGTTCTGTGGTGACAGTATTCTAGAACCTCTAGAGACTTCACGAGTCAGTTTCATTATGAAAAAGAAAAAACCCCACAATGCACACATTTCACATACTACTACTATACACTATAAAAATACAGGATGAGCAACTTTATGCACAACCTGTGTGTTCTATCACCTTAGGGTTCTGATTCCTCATGGTCCTCTCGGGAGCTTCACTCGAGGTCAGAGGAATCAAAACCCTCTGTGTGAAGAACACACTGGTTGTGCATAGTTGTTCATCCAGTATTCTCTACGTAAACTATAAAATTAATATAGCAGCATCTGTGAATATTAAAATGCATGTTTTTGTATCCAGGCAGGTTGTCACGGTATCATCGGAGGTGTTATGATGACCTGTCTGGCTCCTAATCCTAAACTGGTCTCCATGGACATTATATCATTGATAGCCTTGCTCTGATTTATGGATTTTACACATCTCAGGTGTGTGAAAAATCCTCATAAGACAAACCTTGCACAGGCATTATTTTTATAATAACCAGTGCCAGGTTTGAGGAGACTGTTTAGGCGAAGGCAGAACTGTCAGTGTGGTAGAGTACCTACCGCTTTGCTGTGGAGACAAAGTGAAAAGCAGTCTCGAGTCCTGTGCTTTCATTTGTGCTTCAGTGAAGTGAGATCGTGAGGAGGAAAACGCGGTAGTAACCCTACCTCGAGTTACTACAGAATTCGATGAGTTATTACAGCGCTTTATCAGGACTGCCTATCCAAATAGGGGTCACCAGTTATTATACCAAATCCTATAAAATCCTGCCCTATTCGAATCTCTTCCACTATGGTGACTTACAGAATGAAGAAGCCAGATAGTTGCCCCAGGTTGCATAGTATGCCTCCATGGTAACCTCAGGAATCCATCAGTATAGCTTGACAGTAGCAATTAGTCCACTGGATTGAGTTTCCCAGAGATGGAATTTTTACTCATTTTGGAATCCTAGAATTATAATTAATTAGAAGTAAATTAAAACTGTGGTCACATTCCACCAGCGGTCAGATTTGTTTCTCTGCTTGAAGAGAGAGTTGCCCAGTACAGCTCCACACTTCTGGACTCCAGAATGGTTAAGCATTTCAATTTCTTTAAAATATTAGGTTGGTTATTTCCTCAGTTCTCTGCGTTAGGTTGTGGTTGTTTACTGTAATTTTGTAAATTTCTCCGGTTTCCAATGAATTTCTAGGAACTGGAAAAGCGCCAAGTTAACGTGGTTCCCGCTTTATGGAATCAGTTTTTGTGCTGAAAAATATTTTTATTTATTATAACCGCCTACCTTGCTTTTTACTAGTGGTTTTCGCTGTTGAAGTTTCAGTTTCTGCTCAGGGGAACCGAACTGCTCTTACAAACAAAACACGAAATTTGCCCCCAACTCATACTTTATTTTAACACTACTAGGTTGAGATAACAAAAAAAAATTCCACTCTTCCAGTTTTATAGGAACCAGACTGGAAAATTCTCTCTCAGCCTTTTTAATATCTTTTGAGCTCTGTTACACTTTATTTGACTGATTTTGGAACCAACAAAATTTCTGTGGTGAGCCAGCCGGTGGCATGGAGGGCTAAGATGTCAAACACCTTACCTCCTGCCTTGCTGGCGACCATGTTCGAGAATGAGCATGGGTTGCTGGGGGAATAAACGGGTGGGAAGGATTGAACATCCAGGGACTGCTGTCCTCTCCTAAGGGAGGGGCTGCCAGTCAACTTGACCTTTGACTGCCACTGGGTGAATGCCCAGTGGCAATACAAATAATGAGTGATTTAAGAGAGGGGCTGCAGTTCCACAGGACATGTCACTGTGTGAGGGGCTCATGTGAAAAACGAATAAAGGGAACCAAAGGTGAACCACTGCACTGTGCACAACCCTGGACCTCGCTGCCACCCAGACACCTGGAGTAATTCTAGATTACAGATCTGGGGGAGGACAGCCCCCTCCAACCATGCCGCGGAAGCTGTGGAGGACTTACTCAAGGTAGGTCAGAAGACAGTGGGTGCCGACCGAGGGGGAGGGGCCAGGTGCAGGTTCTCGGATGGGTAAAAAGCTATGTATGAAAAATGAACCTATGGTCTGTCTTTGTTTGGCATGACTGACAGGCCAAGGAAAAACAACCTACAGGATTTAAAAATTGTACTGATTGTTTTCAGCATCTGGCAAGAGCAGACTGCCAAGCTTTGTTTAAGGTAAAATGTTTTGCCCTAAAAAAGAAAAAGAAATGGGCAACAAAAAAGGGAAGACCTTATGGTTTCTCAGTCTGCCTTCACAGCACCAACACACGTGAAAGGCACAGACGAGGCTACTGCTTCCCATCCACAAATCCCTCCAAAACCCACTGCCAAAATCATGTCAGCACCCACTTCAGCTCCTCGCTTTGATAAGAAGATTGAAAAGAAATATGAGATGGGTAGACAAGGGGTTGAATACCTGTACCTGAATCCCTGTATGCCCACCCTGATCATGAGGGAGTGGTTCTGGTTGCTGCATGCCTTTCTCTGCACAGCCTCAGAGAAGATTCAGAAAACTTGCTGCCATGGCCAAAACATTTTCACCTCAGCTTCCTTGCTCCTGAGACAGGCAACTTACCATGGCATAGCAGCTACATGGCATACACTGCTCAGCACCAGAAGGCACCACTATGGAATTCAGTCCTGGCACTGAGCAGAAAGTAGACAGTGAAGTGGCACAGGAGTTGGCTGACCCAGCCAGTTCAGCATGAGATGCTAGTGAGTACCAGTTCCACATAGCCAGGGACACCAACAGCGCTACTTCAAGCCTCCTGGCACATGCAATATCTGTACGGGAGGTTTGCCTGGCTTAGGCCACCATCCTATAAGAGGACACACAGACGAAGGCCATCGATGTCTCCTTTGAGGAAACTCTTGTTTGGTGACAAGACAGATGTGTATATTAAAAAGTGGATGAATACAAGACCACTTATACAAATAAAACAGAAAAGAAAAAGGGCCTCACTTCATATGGTCCTTACAGAAGAGGAGGCAGGGGTAGAGGTTACTACTCGAGCCTTATGCTCCCTATGAGTATCAGCACCAAAGAGTTTACTATAGGGGCAGGAAGGGCATTAGGTATGCAGCCTCGCACCAGCCCCTAGTCACAACTACAACAAAACCCCTGACAATTCCGGCCCATGCCACCCAGCCACTGCCAGTGGAGCGAGGGGAAGACTGACTCAGTGCTTTCAGGAATGGGCAGAAGTCACCACAAACATATGGATCCTAGAAGTAATCAAGGTTTGTCCCTGCAGATCTTCCTGGACATGAAGTCTCCACCACCCATTCACACTAATGAGATCTACGCCAGAGGCGTTAGGACCAGAGAGACAAACTTTTCAAGAATTTGGCGCTAGGAATAGGAGCCAGGAGAAATCAGCTTATATGGCCCTGGCTCATGCGTAAAGACTATTCCGGCGTTGACCCTCCAGCCGCCCCAGTTCCTTTTTCCCCACCATTGAGTGCACTTCAGTGACAACATCGCTTGCCCACCGAGAGTTAAACTTCAAACTAGCAGCATAGTTTTCAGTTTATTGTTTTTAATTTATCTTGAAATAAGTACCAATTATATTTAATTTTACTTATTATAAAAGAAGTCTTCAGCCCCTTCATTGTGAGTAGACCATGTGCTTGGTCAGGTAGAGTAGGAGACTTCATATGAAAGCTGTTCAGTCAGCTGGGCTGGGTCCGTCCGCGCCCTCTCTGGAGGGAGGGTCTGACAATGGAGCGATCCAATTCTCAGGGAGATAGCGGTCCCTCCGAAGCATAAAAAAGAAATGGTCCCACTCTCGGCACCGTTCAGCCTCGAGCTCTTCTTCCAGCACACAAGTCGAAAAAGAGAAGGCATCACTCGAGGTCGCCTTCTGGTATGTCTGCGCATCGACGGTCGGGTTGTTGGGGCCAGGCACGGTCTCCATCTCTGTCGGAGTCGCCGATTTCTGTCTCCGTGGCTGACCTCCTCGACATTGGAGCCCATCCCGTCTATTGGAGGGGCTTCCGATGAAACAGTTTCACCAGTGGGCTGCTGTTATGGAGCAGTGGGCTCGGAGGTTGGTCCAGCTGCCTGATCTGGTCACTCCGAGGCCTCCCGGCCATTTGAGGGAACAGGTAAGGCAGTTGGACCTTACTAGTCATGCAGTGCCTCCTTCAGTGCCATCGACTCCACGCTCCAGTGTTTTCCCCCTCTCATGGCTGCGGCACAGAGGCCACACCGATGCCTCTATCTCCTGCCAATTTTCCTTCTTTTCCCTCAATTCGCAGTTTTCAGCCCCTTGTGCCATCCATGGCATGGAGGGCGCTCTTGGCGCTGTCTGGCGCTGGGGATACTCTCGGCACCATCTGCGGCACCAGGCAGTCTGTTGGCGCTGTCCGGCAGCTCTGCAGACTCTATCGTGCTGGGTGCTGGGCTGTTTCTGATGGTGCTGACTTCTTGTTTTCGGCACCATGTTCTTCATTGGTGCCGAGGGTTGGTACAGTGCTGTCCGGCCCTCCAGGGGTTCTCGAGTCCGATTCTTTCCTCTTCTACTTTTCCTATTGATTTTCACTCCTTTCCTGTCCATACAGTCCCTCATGGACTGTCAGGAGATGATTTAAGCCTGACCCAGATCTTCGATTGGGTGATGATGTTGAAGGGCAGGGATCAATCCTGCTGCTGAGCCTGTGGTCAAAGACCTTTCCTTTAAGTCTCTGCTTAAAATTAAAATTTTCTCTTTCTCTCCAGACTACAGAAATCGATCCTGGGAAGCTTTTAGACTTCAATATCTACATGTCCCTATGGATTTAACTCCTCCGTACAACCCTCTTTTGAGACCCTCTCAGATGGTGTGGAACAATCCTGCTCTCATTCCTCTGTGGCTAAATCCGTAGATTGGAGGTATGCTGCTCCCAAGGATTGCCCCATTTTGGCCTCACAAGCCTTTGCTGATCCCATTGTAGTCTTAGCAGAGAATGATAAGGCCGTCCTCCCTCAGGCATCTACAGCCCGCCTATAAATAAAGAATCTGCAAGATAGATTCTTTAGGTAAGAGTCTTTGCTGCCTCCACCCTGGTATGCGTATGCCAGCTACCAGGGCTATTTTTCTCAGTATGAGTATGTTCTTTGGTATTCGCTCAAACAAATGGTAGAAGCTCTGCCGAGTCGGAAACTAATTCAGAGCTACTTCAGACCATAACCAGGGGTATCGAGTCCAACAACCAACAGGTTAAAGCTGCAATGGATGCTTTCGATACTGCTTCCCAAACAGCGTGGCTGACATCTGCACCCATCGCCACTCTTGGCTACATACTTCGGCTTCACAAATTATGCCCAGCAGCAGGTCATGGCTTTAAGCGTATGGTATGTATCTATTCGGGCCCAGGTGGAGTAAGCTCTGGAGGCCACATAGAAACTAGGTCTTCCATTAAGATGGCTCCGACCCACTCCGCCTCCTCCTGGGTGGTGCCAACAGGTGTCAGTTTCACAACCACCAGTCCTTTCGGGCAGAGGAGGTTTTAACAGAACACATCCTCAGCCACAAAGAAAATGCAGCAGAAGGCACAAGGCCCCAAAGCGCCTAGTGCCACCTTCTGAGTTTCTGGCCCAAGTCCCATCTCTAACTGTCCGAGGGATGCTTCCTCAGTGGTGGAGGATGTCTAACTCAGTTCTACAACCAGTGGAAATCCATAGCATCAGACAAATGGGTCCTCCAGATAATCTGCGAGGGTACTCGCTTAATCTTGGAAACCCCTCCGATCATCCTCCAAATGACAGCCCAGGCTTTCAGCAGTACAGTCAGACCATCTTGCTTCCGAGGTACAAGGCCTTCTGAACAACAGGGCAGTAGAAGTAGTTCCTCTGGATCAATGAAACACAGGTTTCTACTCCCATTACTTCCTGGTCCAAGAAAACTGGTGCCATGCGCCCATTCTGGACCTCAGAAAGTTAAACAAGTTCCTTCTCAAGGAAAGCTCAAGATGATATTGCTAGGTACCCTGCTACCTTTGCTTTATCAACATGATTGGCTAGCCTCCCTGGACATGCAGGATGCCTACCAACACATTCCCATACACCCAAAGCACCACAGATGCTTAAGGTTTGTGGCGTTGGTCAACATTATCAGTTTGGAGTCCTGCCCTTGGGCTGTCCTCGACACCTCAAGCTTTCTAAAGTGTTGTGCAATTCTGCAGTGCATCTCAGGAAAATTGGAATTCAAGTGTTTCCATATCTGTCCGACTGGCTCCTAGCAAGTCCCTCCAGACAAGAAACTCTGGATGCCGTAACCACAGCTTCAGACCTTCTCACGTCCATGGGAGTCCTGCTAAATCTCAACAAATCACAGTTGCAGCCCTCCCAGAAACTCCTCTTTATAGGAACTCTTCTGGACACCTCCTGTGTGAAGGCTTTTCTCCCAGAGGACAGAAGGAGCGATATCTTACAGATGGCCCGATACATCAGAGAAAACAGCTCGGTTCGAGCTATCTCGATGCAACAGATGCTGGGTCTCATGGCATCCTCCTGTTCACTGTACCCTAGTACATCTCCACATGAGAACCTCTCAGTGGATGCTCAGTACTCAGTGGTCCCCAACCACTCACCTCAGTCCTTTCCCATCAAGGTGACAGAACCTCTGAAGAGGTCACTCACCTGGTGGTCGAGGAGGACAACCTTCAGGAAGGATATCCCTTGCTGCTCTCGATCATCAT
Source organism: Neoceratodus forsteri (assembly GCA_016271365.2). Lineage (NCBI taxonomy): Eukaryota > Metazoa > Chordata > Ceratodontiformes > Ceratodontidae > Neoceratodus > Neoceratodus forsteri. The sequence continues at coordinate 141,343,435 of CM057453.1, forward strand.
ATCTCCATTACCACAGATGTGTCCAAGATGGTGTGGGGAGCTCTGGACTCAGGACGAGTCCCAGCTTCACATAAATGTCCTGGAAATGAGAACTGTCCTCTATTCTATGCAGTCCGAGCTTTGAAAGACATACTCTGTCACAAGAACATTATCCTTCAAACGGACGACAAAGCAGTGCTGTATTAAATCAATAAGTAGGGCAGTGCACACTCTTACCCATTATGCAGGGAAGCTACAGGAGTGTGGAATGGTGCCTGGAGCACAAGGCTCTAATCCACGCGGTTTACCTGCCAGGAGTACAAAACGAGCTGGCAGACCGTCTCAGCAGGACAGAGACAGATCCTCACGATTGGTCTCTCGACTAACCATCATTCAGTCACTCTTCAAAGAGTGGGGAACTCCAGACCTGGACCTTTTGTGTCCCCACTCAACGCAAAACTGCCTCTCTTCTGCTCCAGAAATCCAGGACCTGGCATTTTCTGTCAGATGCATTCAGGCTGCAGTGGACAAAACACTTTTATACGCCTTTCCTCCTCTTCCCCTAATTCAGAGGGCACTTCTCAAATTCGAGTCTCAAGGGACAAAATGATTCTCATTGCTCCCTTCTGGCCCTCGAGATATGGTTCCTGCTGCTCAACAGTCTGTTGGACCCCTAGGCGCTTCCTCTTCAGATGAGCCTTCTGACCCAGGGTCCCGTGGTCCATCCCAATCTGAGGTCGCTTCACCTTCACACTTGGCTCCTGAAGAGATAGAGGTGAATAGGTTCAATGTTTTCGTAGGGTTTCAGATATTCTTTGGCTGCATGTAAGCCGCCACCAGAAAACCTACCCAGTCAAATGGAGCTGTTTCTCTCTGGTGTGCAAAATCCTCTTTGAATCCTTTTTCCTGCCCACCAAATAAAGTCTTGGAATACCTTTTGACCCCTCAAATTCAGGTCTGCAGTACTCTACAGTCAAAGTTCATCTTTGTGCCATTTCAGTTTATCATGAGCCGGTACTTTCCTCGTCACTGGCTCAGTTGCCTGTGGTTAGAGGTTTCTTAAGGGTATTCTGCATACCAGACCTCATATCAGATGTCCAGTTGCAGCCTAGGACATTAACCTTGTGCTAGACATGCTCACTCGAAACCTTTCAAGCCTCTAGATACCTGCGAGTTGAAGTTCCTCACTTGGAAAATGGCCTTCCTGGTGGCCATCATTTCAGCCACAGAGTTTCTGGAAATACATGCACTGGTCACAGACCCCCATACACTGTATTTCACAAGGACAAAGTAGTTCTTAGGACTCATTCTAAGTTTCTCCCTAAGGTTGTCTCAGAATTCCGCCTAAACCAACCTTTAGTCCTGCTTACATACTTTGTGAACTTCCAGAATGAAGGGAATGTTAAAGAGCACTGCAATTCTATCTAGATAGAACAAAAGAAATTTGCAAGGATCAACAACTGTCTGTTTCCTTCAGCAGACCTAGCTGGTCAGTCTTTCACTATTAGGTGCATTTCAGCATGGCTGGTAGCATGCCTCCACCACTTCTATTCTATGGCACAGGTTAAGCTGGAAGGCAGAGTGTACGCTCACTCTACTAGAGCAGTCAACGGCATCTCTGAGGAAATCTACAATGTGTCCATTGCAGATATTTGCAGTGCGGCTACCTGGAGCTCAGTGCATACTTCATTAAGCACTATGCCTTGATGTCCATGCCAAACGACATTTGTCATTTGGCAGAACTGTTCTTAATGGACTTCTGTCCTAAGTATGTGAGCTCTTAGTTTTTCCTACCACCCATCTCGGGGAGGGTTATTAGCTCAGTACTCCCTTATTAGTGTGAATGAGTGGTGGAGGCTTTATGTCCAGGAAGATATGGAAATTACATACCTACCGTAATTTTGGATCTTCTTGGACAAAGTCTCCATCACTCATTCACATGCCCACCCACCATCCCCCGAGCTCACGCCTTCTGTTTTTGTCTTCACTCCCTCAGTGGCTAGGCTGTGAAGACTTCATTGTTGACCTTTCTTACACGGGTCATTCAGACTATCCTATGTCCAATTTGTTAGGTTAGTCCCTCTAGGTTAGTTACGCTGCATCTCCTCGGAAAATGTACTGAGGCGTGTTGGAGGGTAGACGCCGAGATAGTCTTTACTGCCCAAGCCAAGGCTCATGGTGCCGCTCTTCGTGGCTCCATCTTTGGCACCGATCTCTTGAAACGCTTGCTCCCACTGGGTCGTAGCACCTCCGCATAGATCCTATTAGTGTGAATGAGTGGTGGAGACTTCATCCAAGAAGATCAAGAATTACGGTAGAGACGTAAGTTCCATTTCAAAACATTCCCAAAACTGCAGAAACCAAAACTGTTCCCATCTCACTTTCCAACAGAAAAAAATCCTCCGGAGTTAGATGTAAAGAAACTGCTACTAGCAAGAGCAGTGAAGAAGGTTCCTGTCTCACAATGGACCAAGGAACTGTTTTCAAGATATTTCCTAACTGCAAGACAAATGTGGAATGGCACCCATTTTAGACCAGAGATTCCTGAACAAACACATGAAAAAGGAAAGATTCAAGATGGTCGACTGGGCTTAGTGACACCATTCCTGCAGCCAGGAAGACTGGTTGGGGTCTCTGAATTTGAAAGACGCCACTTTCATATTATGGTTAGACATACCCACAGAAATACCTAAGGTTCAGACAAGGGAACTGTTGATACCAGTTCACAACCCTTCCCTTTGGCCTCACCTTAGCACCAAAGATTTTCACAAAGCGCCTGGCTGTGGTGGCAGTACATCTGAGAAAGCAATGTGTGGTGGTTTGTGCCTGCCTGGATGACCAAAAACAAAGCAGGAGGCTTCCTGATAAACCTATATAAGTCACAAACAGAACTACTTCAAGTGTTGGACTTCATAAGAGCAGAGCTGTATATCCTTCAGAGGAAAGCTTTTCTTCCCCAGGCAGGGGTATCAAGTCACGGTTACCACTGCCAATTCCTTCACTCTAGGCCAGCCAAAACCTGCAAGGAATTGTCTGCAACTCATGGGACACATGTCCTCTTCCACTACAGTGGTACTGGGGCCAGATTCCAAATGAGGGACATTCAGTACCACTTATAAAAGCCCACTGGTCCCAAAGGTGGGACCCTCTTCCATACTAGTGCCAGTCACAGAAACATTGATAAGCGTACCAGAGTGGTGGAAGGAACAGAAAAACCTTAGAGAGAGTATTCACTTCTTCCAGTAATCCCTAATAAGTATTTTCACAACAGATGCCCTACTCCTAGGGTGGGCACCCACCTGAAGGATCTTACCGTGAGTGGCATCTGGAGCACACAGGAGACACAGGAACTTATTAGCCTCTTGGAGCTGAGGGCAGTGTTCCTAGCAATGCAAGCTTTTTCCTCCCAAATACAGGGTCAGTCTTTTCAAGTCCGAACAGACAACACAACAATGTATAACATAAACAAGCAGGGAGGAGAAAGATCCTCAAGGCCGTGCACAGAAACCATGAAGATCTGGAACCTAACCTAGTCCCTGGATGTAGTGCTATCTGCAGTATACCCACCAGGAAAGGCATTGGCTTGGCAGATTTACTAAGCAGAATCAGCCAAACAAACCATGAGGACCCTGTACCAGCAGGTGCTGGCACCAGTGTTCAGAAGGTGGTACACCAGAAATACACCTGTCTGCTTCCTTGGAGAACAACCAGCTCCCACAATTATTTTGGTAGCCTCATCCTCCTGCAGGATGATAGGCAGCATGGGTTTGTTGCTGGCAGATCCTGTCAGACCAACCTGGTGGAGTACTATGACTGGGTAACTACTGGGCAGTTAGACAGGGTCCATGCAGTGGATGTCCTGTACCTGGACTTCAGTAAAGCTTCGACTCTGTGCCATAGAAGGCTAGGAAGTAAGCTAGAAGACACAGGGGCGGAGGCGAAGATGGTGGGTTGGTAGTGAAATTGCTGCAGGGAAGGCAGCAGAGGGTGGTGGTGGTGGGAGCTTTCATCCCTAGGGCGGTGATGATCAGGGTACAGAAGGGTTCAGAACTGAGTCCCTTACTGTTTAAGATATTCATTGCAGACATCTCGTTGGGCATCAAGAGCAAGATCAGTCTGTTTGCTGATGACACCAAGATGGGAGCAGTAGTGGATAACCTAGGAGGATGGCAGGAGTTGCAGGATGATCTGGCAAGGTTGGAGAACTGGTTGGAGTTCTGGCAGCTGGAGTTAAACGCCAAAAAGTGCAAGGTACATATTTGCGGGAAAACCCAGGGAGGGGTTACCAGCTGGGGCGGGTGCAGCTAGCTGAGGAGGAGGAGGATCTGGGGTACATTATGGATCAATGAACAACTCAGCACAGTGTGGGAAGGCAGCTACAAAGGCCAACAAAATTCTGGGTTGTATTGCCAGAGGTATATCCATGAGAAGTGGGAGGTGATTCTGACATTGTATAGATCACTGGTTAGGCCACACCTGGAGTACTGCATGCAGTTTTGGTGCCCGTACCTAAAGAGGGACATTAAGTTACTGGAGGAGTGCAGTGCAAACAAAGATGATCCATGGGCTGGGGACTTACCCTACAAGAGCAGGCTGAGGGAATTAAACATACTCTCTGGAGGAGAGAAGGGACAGGGGATATGATTGAAACCTTCACGTACATGAAGGGAATAAATAAGACAGGCATGGAGGGGCTTTTCAAATTAAGGGAGGGAGGGACACCCAGGGCACGATCTGAGATTGGAGGGGGAAGGTTTAGGATAGAGATGAGAAGACACATTTTCATAGAGAGGGTGGTGGATGTGTGGAGCGTGTTGGCGGTGGAAGTGGTATCTTGTAGAACAGTGGGCTCCTTCAAAAGGAGCTGGGATAGGGCAAGAGGGAGGGTCACGGGAGGAGGAGGAGGGAGGGAGGGCTGCTGCAGAATAATGCTGCTAGCTGCACAATTGAGCAGACCTCGATAGACCATAGGGCTTTACCTGCTGGCAAGTTCGTATGTTCATATCAATAGGAATAGTCACAGAGGATTACCCTTATCCTGAACTGGACAGAGAGGTTTCTGTATGCTAGTCAACTAGTCACGGATCCCATTCATGATGGGGGCAATACTGAACCTGGTGCTCACTAACAGGACAGTATTTCAAACATCAAAGTTAGAGGCCAGTGATAACTGTATAGTGTAGCTCAGCATAAGGATGGTAGTGGAAGTGGCCATTAATGTGTCATGGTACACTGAAAACCATGACTGGGACATGGCCATACCAGGCTTAATCGGTTCAGAAAAGACAGGGTGGGAAGGAAAAGATAGAGCGTGGGGCTTTATGTGAGGGAAAGCATAAAAGCAACACAGATATAGGGAATAGTGGGGGTCAGAGGTACTGGAATGGAGCTACCATACACTGACGTGATTTATAGACCTCTGACATGGGGAAGAGTTAGATATTGTATTGGGGAAGCCATTAGCAAAATGGCAGAAAAGGGTAGTTGCTGATTGAGACTTCAGTCCGCTGAATGTACATTGGAGTCTCCCAGCTGTGGCTTTAGCTAGAAGCAGGTCATCTTGGACACCCTACGGGGGTGTTTCTCAGCCAGCTAGTTAGTGAACCCACTCACGATGGGGCAATACTGGACCTGGTAATACTGGACCTTGTATCACTAACAGGGACAGTGTTGCAGATGTAAAGATGGGAGGCCACCTGGGGATCAATGATAACCGTGACAGTGTGGTTCAATATAAGGATGACTGCAGAATCAAACCACACAGGGGTGAGGGTCCTGGACTTCAGGAGGGCAAATTTATAAAGATGGGTGAATGGCTCTGGGATGACCAGGGGTGGACAAACAGTGGGGAAGGCTAAAAGGGAGCATAGTTAAGGTGACAAACTCTGCGTCAAGCAAATGAGTAAATGCAAGAGGAAAACCCGCTATGGTTCCCGAAGTGGTGGCGCAAAGGTAAACACTAAAAGTGTTACATTCCAAGGTATAAGGGAACGCAGAGGGAGTAGGATGGAGATATATTGTGGGAAATGGAGAGAAGCAGGGAAAGCAATAAGGGAGCATGAAAGCACAAACTAAAGAGAGAATAGCCAAAGCAGTAACAAAAAGAACAAGACAGTTTTTGTATGTAACTGAAAAGAGGAAGACCAGGGATGGATTGTAAGTTTAAAAAGGAAGGGAGGCTGCAGAGGGGACTAGGAAAGGCAGACATCCTTCTGGTTGATGTTCACAGAGGAAGGTGAAAGGAGGGATCACAAAAAGTAACAGGGGCTATGCAGGGGATGGACACTAGTCTTTTGGAGGAAAGAGTCCTGAAGTGACTCCCCTAGTCTAAAAGTGGACAAAGCAATGGGCCAGACAGAGTGCACCCAAGGGCACTGAGGAAGCTCACAGAGGTACTGGCTGCACCTCTGACAGTCCTGTTTTACAGCTCACTGGAAACTGGAGTGGTCTTTCCTGAGGACTGAGGTGGGCAGATGTAGTCCCACTGTCACAAAAGTAGTAGCAGGGAGGAAGCTGGCAATTATAGGCCAGTCAGTCTGACATTTGTGGTGGGAACGTTAGTGGAAGCACTTCTGAAGGAAAATGGATTTTAGAATATCTTGAATCTAATGGGTTACAAGACCCGAGGCAGCTTGGATTCATAGGGGAGGTCATGTCAAGTGAATCTGATAGATTTCTTTGACTGGGTGACCAAGAAATTAGATCAGGGTGGAGTGGTTGACATGGCCTACCTAGATTTCAGTTAAGGCTTTGATACCATTCCACATAGGAGACTAGTAAGCAAGCTGAGTAGCTTAGAGTGGGTTCAAAGGTGGTAAACTGGGTAAGAAATTGGCTAGGTGATAGGTGACAGAGGGTGATAGTAAATGACATTCACTCTGTAGAACTGGGTAAGAAATTGGCTAGGGATAGCTGACAGGGGTGATAGTAAACCACATTCACTCTGTTGAAAGGATGGTGACCACCATGGTGTCTTGGGGATTAGTTCTGGGACTGGCCCTCTTTAATGTCTTTGTAAGTGACATTGCAGATAAGCTGGAAGGGAAGGTCTGCCTATTTGTGGATCGCGCAAAATTTGCAGCAGGGTGGACACTCGGGGGATGGGGGAAAAGGATAAGCAGAGATGTGAGAAAACTAGAGGAGTGGTCAAGGTGGGCTGCTGGGTTTCACTGCAAAGAAGTACAAAATAATGCACCTAGAGCACAGAAACCCAGGGCAGAATACAAAATAGGTTGCGGATATTGACGACCACCAAGCAGGAAAGGGACCTGAGGGTAATCATACCTGATGACCTAAAGGTGGCCAGGCAGTGCGCGACAAGGCAGTTGGGAGGTGTGCATAGGTAGGCAATCACCAGCAGAAACGGGAAGTGGTGTTGCCTTGTATGGATCGGGCCGGTAAGACCCCACCTTGAGTACTATGTCCAGTTCTGGAGCCCACATCTGTGGAAGGATATAGACAGAGTAAATGCAGTCCAGAAGAGGCAACTAAAATGGTCTGCAGGGTCTGCAGCAAAACCCTATGACAAAAGACCAAAGGGCCTCAGTTTGTACACCCTGGAAGAGGGAAAGGAGGTCGGAGGGAGATATGATAGAGACCTTTAAATACCTCACGGGAGTAAATAAGGTACAGTAAGGAAGTATTTTTCAGGAAAAGGGAGATCAAGAACAAGGTGACATGCTATGAAGCCAACTTGGTTAAGAAGGGGATAAACCTTTATAGGTATATTAGGGAGCAAAGAAAGACAAAGGGAGAGATACTGAAGCTGAATAAAGAGCAGGGTGGTGGTCAGAGAGGTACAGTGAAAAGCAGGGATATTGAATGAATACTTGCTCAGTATTCACAAAAGAAAAGGAGGGGAGGTACCTAATCTAGTCAATAGAAACACTCTGGATGGGGGGTCGATATGAGTCCTTTCACAGAAGAAAGGGTTCTGAAAGAACTCCTAAAACTGAAGGTGGACAAAGCAATGGGGCCTGATTGGAATACACCCCAGACTTCTGAAAGAACTAAGAGGAGAACTAGTAACACCACTGACTACCCCTTTTAACAAGTCATGGGAGGATGGTGTGGTACCTGAGGGCTGAAGGAGGGTTGATGTGATTCCCCTTCACAAAAGTGGGAGCAAGACAGAGGCAGGAAACTACAGACCTGTCAGTTTGACCTCAGTGGTAGGGAAAATGAAGGAATCACTCTGAAAGAAAGAATTGTTGAGTACATAGAGACCAGTGGGGCACAGCACCCAAGGCAGCATGGACTCACAGCGGAAGGTCATGTCAGATGAATGTAATCGATTTCTTTGACTGGGTGACCAAAGTAGTAGACCAGGGAGGGCTGTGGACATGGCCTACCTAGACTTTAGCAAGACATTTGACACAGTCCCACACAAAAGTTTAATAAACAAATTAGCCAGCCTGGGAGGGTCCTAGGGTGTAGCCTGGGTAAAACATTGGCTGAACAACAGGCTGCAGAGGGTATTAGTAAACGGAGTCAACAGTGAAGAAAAGGGGGTTACTAATGAGATACCGCAGGGTCTGTAGTACTGGGTCCGGTCATTTTGTCTTTATAAGTGACATTGCAGAGGGACTGGAAGAAAGTATGTCTCTTTGCAGATGAGACAAAGATCTGCAACAGGGCTGATAATGGGGTGGAAAGGATAAGAAGGGACTTGGCAAGGCTGGAGGAATAGTCAAATGTATGGCAGCTTATATTTAATGCAAACAAGTGCAAAATAATGCACCTAGGAAACAAAACCCAGGGAAGAGTACACAATGGGGGGGCTGATACTGATAACAAAAAATGGAAAGGGACCTGAGGATAGTTTTATCAGAGGACCTAAAGGTGGGCAAGCAATGTGAGAAGGCAGTAAGGAGGGCTGGGGTGGGGGTACTGGGTTGCATAGGAGAGGCATCACTTGTAGAAAACAGGAAGTTGTTATCCTCTGTACAGACAGTTGGTGAGACCCCATCTGGAGTACTAAGGCAGTTCTGGAGACCCTATCTCCGCAAAGACATAGACAGGGTGGAGGTTGTCGAGAGGAGGGCAACCAAAATGGTGCATGGTCTGCACCCAGAAGACATATGAAGAGAGACTAAAGGAGCTTTAATATGTATATCCTAGAGGAAAGGAGGGAGAGGGAGGACATGATAGAAACTTTCAAGTACCTCAAGGGAATCAACAAAGTCCAAGAGGGCATCTTTCAGAAAAGAGATGTACAAGAACAAGGAGGCACAATTTGAAGATAGAGGGGGACGACTAAAGGTAATGGAGGAAGTATTTTGACTGAGAGGATTGTGGATGCATAGAACAGCCTTCCTGAGAAGGTTTTGGAGTCAAAACAGTGGGAGAATTCAAGAATGCATGGGACAGACATAAGGCAATTTAGTGGGGGATGGGAGGAAGTAGGCTGTTGGTTAACTAGGATCTGCAGCTTATCCATTAGGTAGGAAATGGGCAGACTAAGTGGGCCAAGCGTCCTTATCTGCCATCAAATTCCTATGTTTCTGTGAAGCTGGTGGGAGTTGATTCAGGAGAGATGTGAGGAAGTATCTTCGTGGAAAAAGTGGTGGATTCTAGAATAGCCTTCCACCAGAGGTGGTAGAGGCAAGGACAGTGGTGGTGTTCAAGAATGCGTGATAGGCATAAGTGTATCTTAGTGGAACATAACGGGGAGGGAGAAAGAGACAGAGACCGATTAGGGTCTGTGGTGATACAGTACCTAAGGGAAAATGGGCAAACGGCGGCCAAGTAGTCCTTATCTTCCATCTAATGCTATGTTTCTGTGTTTCTATGAAGGAACTGCACAGGATCAGGGTCTTTGACTTCAGGAAGGCAGATTTAAAAAAAAATTGGTGAATGCCTCAAAGAAAAACTAGCAGTAGGGGATGAACTGAGCAGGGGAAGAAGCAGTGGACTAAGCTAAGGGAAGACATAGTGAAGCCAACAAACCTCTGCAGAAAGAAAATTAGCAAAAAAGAGGAAAAAGACACCACTATGGTTCTGAAAGGAGGTAGCTGAAAGGGTAAAGGCCAAAGAGTATAATTCAGGAGGTAGAAAGTGATGGGTACTGTCATAACATTGAAACCAGGAGAGTGAAAACAACACAGCCACAACAACCCGCTCGACATCCACTGTGTCAAATGGGTTGTCAGAACGCTGTACCGATACCGTGTTGGCCGCTCTCTCCAGTAATTGCCCTCCCAGGAGTTTTATATATATAAATATATGGGGTGCGGGGTCAGAGTCCCCTGTGGTGTGCCCCTGCAAACAGACTGAAGTACCCCGTCCGTAGAAGATGCAATATTATTTGCTGTGCAATTGGATCGCCATCGGCAAAATGTTATCGGTGTAAAGTCCGGTCGACAACTTTGTTGATCCAGCTTGGTGGAACCAAAGTGATGCAGAGGGAAAACGACAGGAAATGTATCAGAGAAGCAGAGGGAGGCAGGAAGAGTGGTGCAGAGGCAAAGACGCAAACTGAGAAAAAGAATAGCCCAGGGAATAACTAAAGGAAATAAGAAATTTTTAAGTACATTTATGAAAAGAAGGAGACCATGGGAAGGACTGTGAGATTAATGGGGGTCTGTAGAGGAGTATCAGGAAAATGAGATATTCTGAAAAAAAAATACTTTGTTCAGTCTTTACAGAGGAAGGGATGGGCCACATATGAGCAGCAGAACACTGGGTGTGGGGTAGGGAGTAGACGCAAGTCCTTTTACAGAGCAGAGAGTCCTGAAGGGACTCACAATTCTGAAAGTGGATCAGAGGGTCCTGAAGACACTGCAAATCTGAAAGTGGCCAGTGCTATGGGGCCAGATAGGTATACCCAAGAGTATTGAGCAAGATCAGGGAGGTACTTGCTGCACTCTGGCAAACCCATTCAACAACTCACTGGAAACAGGAGTGGTACTGGGGACTGGATGCGGAAGATGTAGTCCCACTTCATAGAAGCAGTAGCAGGAGGAGGCTGACAACTATGGGCTGGCTGGTCAGTGTGACATCGGTGGTGGGAAGTTAAAGGAGTCATTGCTTAGGAAAGCATTGTGAGTATCTTGAATCTAGTGGGCTACAATACCCCAGGCAGCATGGGGTGGGGGTATCTTGTCAGACATCTGATAGATTTCTTCTCTGGTGACCAGGGAAATAGATCGGGTGAGGTGGTGAATGTTTCCTACTTAGATTTTACTAAGGCTTTCAACACCATTTCATATGAGACTCATAAGGACACTGGGCAGCTTGGGGTGGGTCCTAAGGTAGTGAACTGGGTAAGAAATTGTTTAAGGATAGGTGACAGAGGGTAGTGATAAACTGAGTTCACTGGGAAGGATGGGTGACCAGCGGATGCCTCAGGGCTCAGTACTGGGACCAGTCCTATTTAATGTCTTTATAGGTGACATTGCAGATGAGCTGCAAGGGAAGGTATGCTTCTTTGCAGATGACACCAAGATCTGCAATAAGGCAGACACTCCAGAGGAGATGGAAGACATGTGCAGAGACCTGTCAAGGACATGGCAACTGGTTTCAATGTAAAAATTGCAGAATCATGCACTTATGTCGAGAAGTCTAAAGGCAGAGTACAAAATGGAGAGGAGGTATTGGCGTCACCAAACAGGAAAGGGACCTGGGAATAATCATATCTTATGACCTCAAGCTAACAAGACAGTGTGACAAGGCAATTGGTAGAGCCAGTGGGATGTTGCGTATATGGAGGGTATCACCAGCAGAAGGGAGGAAGTGGTGTTGAAACATAGAAGCATATAATTTGACAGCAGATAAGGACCGCTTGGCCCATCTAGTCTGCCCATTTCCCTACTAATGGATAAGCTGCATAGCCTAGTTAACAAGCAGCCAACTTCCTCCTACCCTCTTGACAAAGACAACCTGAGTACCACTAACATGGTTCTGTCTGCTCCTAAACTTCTTATTTCTCCCTCTTCCCTCTCAAGCTCTCCAATCCTTATTCTTGCCCTTGACACTGCCTCTGAGTTCCTTTTCTTTTCTGTACATAAATGTTAATGTTTAAGTTGTGGCCTTGTTAAACTGCTTACTGTTTGTTTGTAACACTGTCTACTATGTTTTTGTACTTAATGACATGGAACCTTGTAAAAGAGCCTTGGCTCAAAGGTATTAATTCCTAGAACAATAAACTTCAAACTTCAAACTACCCCGCTAGAATTGCTTTTTGTCTGTCCCATGCATTCTTGAACTCCCCACTGTTTTTGACTCCACAACCTCCTCAGGAAGGCCGTTCCATGCATCCACAACCCTCTCCGTGAAAAATACTTCCTTACATTACCTCTGAGTCCTCCCCATCTTCAAATTGGGTCCCCTTGCTCTTGCACATCTCTTTTCTGAAAGATGCTACCTCTTGGACGTTGTTGATTCCCTTGATGTACTTAAAAGTTTCTATCATGTCCCTACTCTCCCTCTTTTCCTCAAGGGTATACATATTAAGCTCCTTTATTCTCTCTTTCATGGCTTCTGGTGCAGACCCTGCACCATTTTAGTTGCTCTCCTCTGACAGCCTCCATCTTGTCTATGTCCTTGCAGAGATGGGGTCTCCAGAACTACATGCAGTACTCAGATGGGTCTCACCAACTGTCAGTACAGAGGATAACAACTTCCTGTTTTCTACTGGTGATGCCTCTCCTATGCATCCTAGTATCCCCCCAGCCTTCCTTACTGCCTCTCACATTGCTTGCCCACCTTTAGGTCATCTGATATGACTACCCGTCCCTTTCCATTTTTTTTGTTGTTAGTATTTCACCCCCACCACCACCCATTGTGTACTCTTCCCTGGTTTTTGTTTCCCAGGTGCATTACTTTGCACTTTGTATTGAATTTAAGCTGCCATATATTTGAACATTCCTCCAACCTTGCCAAGTCCCTTCTCATACTTTTCACCCCACCTTTTGTATCAACCCTGTTGCAAATATTTCTGTCTTCTGCAAAGAGACATATTTTTCCTTCCAGTCCCTCTGCAATGTCACTTATAAAGACATTGAAGAGGACTGGTCCCAGTACTGAACCCTGTGGTACCCTGCTAGTAACCCCCTTTCTTTAGAGTGGACCCGTTTACTATTACCTTCTGTGTCCTGTTGTTCAGCCAATTTTTTACAGGCTACCACCTTGGGATCTACTCAAGGATGGCTAACTTTATTAATCTTTGTGTGGGACTGTGTCAGATGCCTTGCTAAAGTCTAGGTAAGCCATGTCCACAGCCCTCCCTAGTCTACTTCTTTTGGTTACCTAGTCAAAGAAATCTGTTAGATTTGTCTAACATGACCTTCCCACTGTGAACCATGTTGCCTTGGGTCCTGTGCCCCACTGGCCTCTAGGTACTCAACAGTTCTTTACTTCAGAACAGATTCCATCATTTTACCTACCACTGAGATCAAACTAACAGGTCTGTAGTTTCCCATCTCTGCCTTGCTCCCACTTTTGTGAAGTGGAATCACATCCACCCTCTTCCAGTCCTCAGGTACTACCCATCCTCCCATGATTTGTTAAAGAGGGTAGTCAGTGGTGTCACTAGTTCCCCCTTAGTTATTTTAGTATTCTGGGGTGAATCCTGTCAGGCCCCATTGCTTTGTCCACCTTCAGTTTTAAGAGTTCTTTCAGAACCCTTTCTTATGTGAATGGATTGGTATCAACCCCTATCCAGAGTGTTTCTATTGTTTGGTTTAGGTACCTCCCTCCTCTTCTTTTGTGAGTACTGAGCAGAAGTATTCATTCTGTATCCTTCTTTTCACTGTATCCTCTGCCCACAGTCGCTCCTCTTTATTAAGCCTCAGTATCCCTCCCTTGGTCTTTCTTCGCCTCCCTAATGTACCTACAAAAGGTTTTATCTCCTTCTTAACAGAGTTGTCTATCTTTTCCTCAGTTTGGGCCTTTGCTATTCTGATTGCCTTCCTGCATCCTTCTGTTTACAGATATAGTTCTCTGTCCTGCTCCTTCTGTTTCCTTATATTTCCTGAATGCTGTCTTTTTCTCCTTAACCTTCCCTGCCACCGCTTTTGAGAACCATAGTGTTTTTTCCTTTGTTTTTTTGTTGATTTGCTTTACAAAAAGGCTTGTTGCCTCTGTGATGGCAGTTCTGATTTTTTCCATTCTTCTTCCACCTCTCCTTTTGCCTGTTTGCAGTGCTTTCTGAGGCACTCTCCATTTTGCTAAATTCAGCCCTCTTAAAGTCCAACACTCTTGCTTTTGTATGGCTTGACTCTACAGCTGTGTTTATTGTGAACTATACTGTTTGGTGGTCGCTTGTTCCCAGATGGCTACCCACTTTTATGTATGAGATCCTCTCCATCCCTATTTGAGAGTACCAGGTCTAAGATTGCTCCCTCCCAAGTGGGTTCCAACAGTAGCTGTCTGAGGTATGCTCCTGTAGGACATCGAGAATGACCCTGCTCTTGGATGTGGCTGCAGTAAAGGTGCTCCAATTAACATCTGGCATGTTCAGGTCCCCATCAACAATATTTCTCCTTTTCGCCATTCTAAGGATTCCTTCTATCATGTCGTTGTCCATTGCCTCCCCAAGATGGGGTCTGTAAACAATGCCTTGCGGATTGTGGTGCCATTTCTGTCTCCAGAGTGACCCACAGTGCCTCCTCCCTCCTGTTTACCCTTTAGTTCTGTTGCTTTGATTCTTTCCCTTATGTACAGAGCTACTCCTCCTCCTCCTCTTTACTCTCCCTTCCTCCTGTAGATTGTGTGTCCTGGTATGTTGACATCCCAGTCATGGTTCTCTGTGTACCATGTTTCTGTGACTGCCACAATATCGAGGCATCCTCTTCCATCAAGGCCACTAGTTCAGAGAGCTTGTTACACAGACTACGGGCATTGGTACTTTTCACTCTCCATTTTTGATGGTCTTACCCTTTTAGGCCCATCCCTGTCCTTACTGCTTGCCTTTTTCTGGATTGACCCCCATCCTAATTGCACATAGATTGCTGGTGAGACCCCATCTGAAGTATTGTGTGTCCAGTTCTGGAGACAACATCTCAGGAAGAATCGGGGTGGGGGTTAAAACAATGTTTATCAAGAGATGGATGTGTTTAATAGCCCACCCAAACTGACGGTATGTAAGCTGAAGTTTCTGTATATATAACATAATTGTATAAAAGGTTTATACACAGAAAAATACTAATTTCTATGTAAACTGACACTGTAAAACTTGATGTGTTAATAAAGAAAGTTAAAAAAATCTCAGGAAGGACATAGAGTGGAGGCTGTACAGAGGAGGGCCACTAAAATGGTGCAGGGACTGCATCAAAAGTCCTATAAGGAGAGACCAAGGACCTTAATGTATATACACTTGAGAGGAAAGAGAGGAGGACATGATAAAGACTCTGTAAATACAGTACCTTATGGGGGTAAATAAGGTACAGGATGAATGTATTTTTGGAGGGAAAGATGCAGAAGAACAAGCAGACATGCAATGAAGTTGGAAGGGGTAAATTAAAGAGAGATGTGAGGAAGTACTTCTTCACTGAAAGAGTGGTGGTTGTCTGGAACAGTCTTCCAGTGGAGGTGATGGGAGCAAAAACAGTGGTGGGATTCAAGAATACATAGAATAGGCACTGTGACAGGTTTTAATTAAGGCCCTGACTCATTTGTTACACAGAAAGAGTTAAGTGCAATGATCTGTTATATACTCTCCTTTTCTGTCTCTTGTCTGTCTGATTATGCAGATTTTCTTGTGAGACCTAGGAACTAGTCAATCTCATGGTCTTGCGATTCTCTCGCCTCCTGCTATCTCTCTGCCTTTACTTGCTGTTTGCGTTTTTCTTCCTCCTTGCTTATCTGTGGTTGTAAAAATATATGTGAATTTGTATGTGAAGCTGGGATCCATTTGTTTGTCAGTGTATATAATCGTATTTGTGAAATGATTGCAGAAAGCTATTTGGAACTCAGGGGTTAATCTTGAGATGCAGCACAAGCTCATTTGCAGAGTTGTCAATGGGAGATTAGTTTTAGGACACCATGTTCTATTTTTGTATGCCTGCAGGAAAGAAACTGACAAGAATTCTGATGCATTTTATGTGAAAACAGAATGTCACTTAATGAGCTCAGGATGTAGAAATTAATTGCAGGGCAAAGTCTTCTTATAAAAGAGAGCAATCTTTGTTAGAGAGAGACTGAAATTTAGAATTAGAGATACCCTCAGTGGAAGGACTTTGTTCTGTTTGAACTGCCTATGTTAAAAACCATTCTGCACAAAATTGTTTTATTTATTTTTTATTGTTATTGAAAGTAATAAAATGCTACTTGAGAATTTTATAACTGCTCCTGGTTTTCCTGTGCTTCCACCTATGCCTTGATGATGGGCACAAGGACATCTTACTTGTAAGCAAGGGAGATCAAGTAGTGTCTGTGGTAACAGTAGAGGCAGGGAAATGAGCAGACTAGATGGGACAAGCGGTCTTATCTGCCATCAAATTCTGTGTTTCTGTGCCTTCTCTCTATTCCCACTGTTGTGGGGTGCTCTCATAAGCTCAGGAGGAGCCTGCCATAAGCAATAATACCTAGACAGGGTGGGCATTATTGGGAAATACTGGACCACCCAGGGCGAATGAGGCCCCGATGTCAGAGGGGCGGAGGGTTCATAGCCCCTGGAAGGTCCAGTATTTCAATAATGCCCACCCTGAGGGTATTATTGTGCTTAGAAAATGGCTTTGTTAGTAAGTTTTAATAAAGTAGTAAAAGGAGAGAGTAAATGAGTATAGAAATGTATAGAATTAGTAGAAAACAAAACTTCCTGAAAAAGCAGTCCATATTTTTTAGGCTGTTCCAGCTCCTGTTGCTCCATTAAAGCCCCCTCGCCCCAGACACACACACACACACACACCTGAACAATAAAAATAATGTGTGTGGTCAAAAACCTGTAGCAGTCTGTGGGCATCGTTTTAACTTTGATCCCTTTTGCAAGATCTTTTATGCGTTGAAAGTTGTGTCTGATGAGCGCGCGACATGAAAGAAGAAAGTGTATCTGTCATGAAAGACAGCCCCGAAGGTAAATTATTTCTTTATTTTAAGCCAGCAGATTGATCAACTGTAGGGCATTGTGCTGTGAGGGATTTAGGCATCTGTGAGGCACAATGGTATTTTTACAAAATCGTGTTTCACACTAAGAAACTGTTGCAAGCAGTGGCTTCCTTTACTTTCTGTTAAGCTGGTAGTAGAGAGAGCGAGTCGGGAGAGTGCGGCTATGAGAAAAGCCTATTTTGACACTCTTCCCACCGCAGAATAACTGGAGTGTACGCTTTTATTTTTAATGACAAGGGAGCTGATACTAAAGTAACGAGTGCTGGAGACTAATAGCTCGCTAACGAGAGAAAACATGGCAGAAATTTCACATTAAATCAGCTGGTTTCAGCCAATGACAAATCAGGGTGGGCAAACCATGTACAAGGTATATGGTGAGGTGGCACTTGGGCTGGTACTTATTTTAGCTTGGCATCTATTGAGAAATAAATGCCCAGCTTGGAGGCAGTGTCTGCCAATCAGGACTGAGATTTCTTCTTGCCATTTTCTAAAGTGGTTTTAATAGCACAATACTGGGCCACACAGGTCTGGTATTTCATGCTCATGAGTTTGTCCAGAGAGCTCTAATCGACCTGACAGTTAGGCAAACTTGCAATCCCTGTCCCAGGGCAAAAGACTTTCCAGACCTCAAAATCCTATGTCTGAGGGCATGGTTCTTGAGGAGCTAGAATTCTCTAGCTTAAATTATTAAAGAAGGTGATGAGAGTGTTGAATGTTTTAGAAAGCCAGCAACAAAGAAAGCATATGCTCTCAAAATGGAAGAGATTTTCATTTTGGTGTGCTCCCAGAAAGATAATCTCTATACAGGCAGGCCTGTTTACAGTCTTGATTACCTGTTGCACCTGCAATCCCTGGGTCTGAGCACCTCATTTGGCAGCAGGTTCAGCAGGCCTTACAATGGTGGCAAGACAGAGATAACCTCAGGGAGGGAATGCTTTTTCCACAGTAGGCTCCTTCAGTCATCCTCACCACAGAAGCCTCCCTCCTGGGTTGGGGGCACATCTGACGACTTGACAATAAGCAGCACCTGGTATCCCCAGGAGTCAGTCTTGCACATCAGTCTGCTACAGCTCAGTGCATTTCTTCTAGCGCCACAGTCCCCCGATCCAGGGCAAGGCAGTGCAAGTCAGAACAGACAGTACCACTACCATGTACTACATCAGCAAACAGGGGTCATCAGGCCAACCCTGCTGTATGGAACCTGCTTACTCCCTCAGGTATCTCTGTCTACAATCCACCTGCCAGTGAGGGACAATTCCCTCAGCAGAATCAGCAAGAACCACCACAAGTGGTCCCTAAACAGGCAGGTATTAACTTCAGTATTCAGAAGGTGGGCACCCAGAGATAGATCTCTTCACTCCACAGAAACCACCAGTTGACCCAGTTCTGTTGCAGGCCTCCAGCTCTGGGGACAGTGCCAGTGGATGCCCTGACACTGGATTGGTCAGTGAGATTTTCTATGCATTCCCTCCCTTTCCCTGTTGCCCAGAGCCCTCATAAAGCTCAGGTCCCAACCAGCAACTGTGATCCTGGTGGCTCCGGATGGGGTGAGACAGCAGTCCTGTCTGTGTCACAACCCATCCATCTTCCTCAGAAGCACAGTCTTCTTACCACATCCCAAGGCAGGATCCTGTACCCCAACCTCAGGTCTCTTCACCTCAAGGCTTGGCTCTTGAAGACCTAGCGTTTTCTGCTCTATAGCTGTCTGAGGAAGTTCTGAATATTCTCATGGCTTCCAGGATACCCTCAACCAGGAAAACCTATGCTTCCAAATGGAAGAGGTTCTCCCATGGTGCAAATAGAAGGTGGTCAACCTTTCTCAGATGAGGCTGCCTGTGCTACTTGATTACTTGGTCCATCTGCACTCACTGGGCCTCAAGCTCTCCATTCTAAAGGTCCATCCTGCTGCCATTGCAGCATATATCTCATCTGGCAAGGAAAGATTAATAGCCTCTCACCCATCTTCAGGAAGTTCTTTAAGGACTCCTTCATCTCCATCCTCCTGCTAGGGAGCCAGTCTCTCCTTGGGACATAAACATTTGCATAACCAAACCTCATGGAGCCACCATTTGAGCCACTGGCAACTAAAGAGTTGAAACGATTACCTGGAAGACTGTCTTCCTAGTAGCCATCACTTCTGCCCATCGAGTCAGTGAGTTGCAAGTCCTGCACAGAGCTCCACCAGATTGCTTTCCACAGGGACAAGGTAGTGCTTAGGACCAATAGGAAGTTCCTTCCTAAGGTGGTCTCTGAGTTCCACCTGAACCAATCAATCTCCTACTGGTCTTTTCACAACTAATTCTAGCTCAGGTGAGCGAAAGTTACACAGCCTGGATGTCAAGAGGGCACTCAACCACTATATTGGCCACACCAAGGCTTTTAGGCCAGAACACACAACTGTTCCTGACCTATGGAGAAGTGGGCAAAGGTAGGCCAGCTTTCAAGAGAACCATTGCACACATGATAATCTCCTGCATACATTTCTGTTACAGTAAGACTGGCAGATAGCCACCTCAGGGCACACTCCACTCGTGGCACAGCTCCATCGATGGCTGCTGCAAGGACATTCCCTATTGGAGATGTGCAAAAACTACCTGGAAAACTGTACACACTTTCACAAAGTCTCTACTGCTTGGACATAGAGTCCAGAAGTGATGCCAGGTTTGGCACTGCAGTTCTGCAGAATCTTTTTCTAAGTAGGTTCTGTACCCAACCTCCCAAGGTACTGCTTTGTAGTCTGCATTAGTTAAGCATACTGAGGATTCCTGGGGCTTGAAGAAAAATTACTTACTATAGTAATGTTGTTTCTTCCAGGATCCCCAGTATGCTTAAACCTTCCACCCTGCCTCCCTTTCCAGAGCCAGAGGTTGGTTTCTGCATCTCTGATGGTCACTTCTTGTCCTGTTTTTTTTTTTTTTTATCTTTATTTGATAATACCTTGAGCAAAAGCTCTTTACATAGGTTTCATGTCAACAATTGAGACAATAACAAGAACACGAACAAAGGAATGAAAACAATAGATTGGCAATACAGTGACTAGAATGACACTGTTGCACTGCTACAAATTTACATAAGAGCAAGAGTCATTACGCACAGTGAAAATGTAGTGGCTTAAGGGCATTGTAAAAGTATGTCCATTAACTAAGTGCAGTTACAGAGAGTGAGAATATTGGGTATGATAGAGAGAGAAGTGGTGGCAGTGATAGATGATGGGTGCAGTGGAGAATGTAAGTCAGTCCAGGGGCCTTGTCAGGTTGCATAACTGCATGGGAGAGTAGACATATGTCACAGGGCTGTGCCAAGGTGACCTGGGCAAGTTGGCATGAGTAGTTAGTGGATGCAGTCACATGCAGAGTCAGAGACAAGTTGTAGTTTAAGCTTGTTTGAAGGCTCCTAAGGTAGTAGCAGTAGATGAGACGTCAATAGTTGACGAGTTGAACCAGAGTGGGGATCGGTAGGCAAAAGACCTTTGACCCTGGGATGTACGGTATTGAGGGATCTTGAAACATTGGCAGACTGAGCCTCTGGTTCAACATGAGTTGGTATTAGGGTAAGAAGCTCCTGAACCCCAGGAGGCATCAGCCCAGAGATAATCTTCTTAGCTAGGAGACAGGTTTGGTATCGAAGTCTACCACTGAACTGAAGCCAGCTTGCCTGTGCATATAGGTCACAGGTGGGTTAGATGCCCTGCACCTGTGAGGAGCCAGCAGGCCATATTTATTGCTGTTTTAATACATTTGAGGGACATGGCAGTGGCCGCCCATATATGATAAGACCATAGTCCACAAATGAGGCCACCGAGCTGTATATGCTGTGCTGAGAGCTTTGGGAGTCTGACCATGCCTTTATCTGTACAGAAGCCCAATTCACATGTTGAGGGCTTTGAATAAGTTACAGTATTTATATGCATGGCATAAGAGAGGGTGCTATCAACCATGATCCCTAGACATTTAAAATGAGATACTAGCTCCAGCGTAATTTAGGATAGTGAGTGGTAGTATCTGTATTTGCTTTGGGCAGTTGCAAACAGCATGGTTTTTGTCTTTTATAGTTCAAGACTAATTTATGGTTGTTAAACCAACTCTCTGGAGAAACGCTTTTGTTGGAGCTCATGTTCAACCCCTTGGGATCAGTAGCACTAGTAAAGAGAACTGCATTATTCACATAGAGAAGGATGCATCCTCGCAGGAGAGGGGAAGCGAATTCAGAAAGACACTGAACAGGAGGGGACCCAGGATTGATCCGTGTGGGACTCCTGACTTGACAGGTTTGCTGTCCAGAGGACGCCAGCAGTCTTTACTTGTTGCGATCGATTCAGAAGGTAGCTCCGAACCAAGCCACGGCATCGGGGGAGCAACCATGGTTAGAAAGTCCCTCCACTAGGAGGGCATGGCTAACCATGTCAAATGCCTTGTTAAGTCAATGTATGCAGCACCAACCATCTGACCCTGGTCCTGGAATTATGAATGTAGCTCGTGAAATCGAGCAGGGCAGTGGTGATGCTATGTCCAGCCCTAAACCCATGTTGCTGAGGGCATAGAAGTTGATACTTATCCAGGTATTCAACCAGCTGGTCTGAGACCATTTTCTCAAGGGCTTTGGGTAGTGGAGGTAGGATGGAAATAGGTTGGTAGTTACCATGAGAGGCACAGTCTCTGCCCTTATGGACTGGTGTCACTACTGCAGATTTCCACTTTTGAGGAAAGTGGCAACCTTAGGAAAGGATAATTATATGCTTAAGGGGTGCCAGTAGCTCCTCCAGGGTAAGACTGACAAACTTGAGGTCCAAGGTGTCTCCGCTAATGACCTTTACCTAACACCTTTAAGAGATGCTTCTCAGCTTCTTTAAGAGTGACAGTTCTAAAATAGAAAGGCAGACGGTAGGGGCTGGACAGGATTGTTAAGGCCAGCAGTGGGAGAGGTAGGGCTGAAAAGGTCTGGGGAGAACCCATTGAGGTCAGTGAAAGCTGTGTTGAAGGAGTTCAAGATGGTTTTTGGTCTAACGAGGGACCTCATCCATGTTAAGCATAGTAGGAGCAGATTTAGGATCTTTCCCAGTGACTTCATTGAGATTCCTCCAGAATTGCCTGCTATCATTCCAGACATGAGACAAGGCTCTTTATAGTAAGAATTTTTCGTGGCTTAGATTGACCTGGTGCAGCCATTTCTAGCCTTTTGTAAGACTGCACATCAGACTGATTACCCAAGTAACGCGCTTTATGCCAGAGGAGGTCCCTGGCCTTTAGGAGATCAATAATTTCAGGGAGAGCCATCGGATTGTTATGACCCTTGACTATCCACTTCCCAAGAGGGGTATGCTTGTCGACACTTCGCTGCAGCGTGAGATGAGGTGCTCAAGGGCAAAGTTAACATCATTAGATAGGTATATTGCAGACCAGTCAGTATGTTTGTAATGTATGTTAAAGTTTAACTTTGAAACCAATCTGTTCTGTGCTCTTTTGCTAAAAACTGGTATTTTTATCTACCCTTTGAGAATTTTTTTTGTTAGGATAGCATAGTGAGGGGGTCTTCATCCTGTTAGGCTTTGTAATGAATCTGAGCAACTTAGAATGCAGCAGCACCTAGGGACAGCAGTTTGAATTGCTGCATGAGCCAATGATGCATTCCATCATTTACATACTATTCAATCTTTCAGAGTTAATTCAACTCAGAGGCTGACTGCATTAGTTAAGCATACTGAGGAATCCCTTGAAGAAACAACATTACTATGGTAAGCAATTTTTTCTTGGCAGCTTAAACCTGAGAGAGTTTCTGTGGCTGGGTCTGACTGGAACATGGAAGTAGACATCCTTCAGACTCATTGACACCCCCCAACCAGTCCCCTAACTGCAGGGATGGAATTACTGTGCCCAGTGTTAACATCCTGAATTTTTCTTCTTGATATTTCTGTGCAGGTACCTTAAATCTAGAATGGATTGCCATTCTCCATTTTCTTGTAGGTTAGGAAGTGTCTTGAAAAGAGGCCCTTGTCCCATTGTGATGCTGGGACCTTTACTATTGCCTTTGTTTGCAGTAATTTCTTTACTTCAAGTTCTAAAGTAATTATTTCTGTTGGTGAATGAGGTGGAAGGTTTTTGGCTTCTGCAGTTTGGGAAACCTCTAAAATTACAGAGACAATGCGTGACCCACTATTTCCAGAACCCACTTGTTTGTGGTGATTTTCTCCCCATTCCTGTAAGTAGTGAATCGGTCTTCTTATCACTGGCAATGGCTGGCTGGTGACCTGGCAAAACTGTGAGGTTTTTGTTTTGTCTGTAATATAGGGCCTTGTGTTCCTTCTGCCGCTACTCCTACAATGGAGATGGTGGACTGTGATATGCAAATGTCAGACTGAAAAGGGGAGAGGCAAGAGTAAATACCTACTTTTGAGATGTACTCAGCCAATATAGGGTCTCGGTAGTTGCCTCTGCTCCTGTCTCCCTTCCTTGAGGCCTGTAGGAGGCAGAGGCCTTTTCTTTCAGTAGATTTCATGTAAGTGGTTCTGTACTCATCTGCTTTTTCCTGTATGCTTCTGTTTCGTCACCAAATAAGGAATTTCCCTCACAGAGAAGTTTATGACTTTCACCTTGGTATATGCGGTGAAAATTGTGGCCTGTAGCCATGCAAACCTCCAAAGGACATTGCATGTGCCAAGACTTTTGGCACTGAGTCATTAACATTTACAGCTATGTGGAACTAGTGTTTAGTGACATTTAGGGCTGACTTTGCAGTTGCAGCCAAGTCCTGTGCCACCTCACCATCCACCTTCTCACTCAATGCCAGCACTACATTCTATAGGACCTTCTGGTACTGAGCTGTTAAAGCCAAATACGCTGTCTGTCTTAATGCAGGAAGCTGTTGTGTACACTTTTAACCATGGTAACAGAGAGGCACCTTGGCTTTCTCACAGGCAGCTTCCTGTACCATTCTCTTATGATCAGGGTGGGCATACAGGAACTATATCCCCTGCCTGTCCACCTAATATGTTTTCTCAGATTTCTTATCAACACCTGATGCTGAATTTGCTGCAGACATTATTTTCAAAGTGGCTTTCTTAAGAGACTTGTGTGTAAGGACCAGCCACCTCAGTGTAGGAGCTAGTCCTATAAGGTCTGGGCATGGGCAGACTGGGTGGGCCAAATGGTCCTTCTCTGCCATCAAAGTCTATGTTTCTGTGTCTACGAATTCCACTTCCTCCTCATCTTCCTCTGTTTCGTGAGAGGGGATGTTGAGGGTATCGACTATTTACTTAATAAGGAAAAGTAAGAGGTATAGTCCCCAGTAACTTTAGGAGGATAATTGAACTCCTGTTCAGAAGAGCCATCAGGCTTTATAGGTCCATTCTCATCCTCCTCCTCCTCTTTATAAAATATTACTCCTGCAACACAGGCTGCCATTCTGGAAGCAAAACTGGGGGCACATTAAATACATTGACCATGGCCTGGAAGACCTCGAAAACCTGCCATGTCATTGACATGTCTTGTCGTCGAGGGCATTTATCTCTGTTCCACTGCCTGGTCCTTTTCCTTTGCAGAATTGTTTTTTCTTGAAAGGCACTGGTTCCAGTACCTGCTCAGAGGCTCTGTCATTTGTATTTTTGCCATCACTGGCATCAGGGTTCCTCCTCTAAACACACTGCTTTCTTTACCATCTTTACCATGCCTTTCTGATGGCAGAGCACCTTTGTGTCTGTCCCTTGACAGGGACTACTGCTTATGAGGAGAATTAACCTCTGATGTGTGCTTCCACCATCATTAGGAAAGTCCTCTCGAGCCTTTGTTGTGCTTTGGTGACATAGAGGCAGCCTGAAAACCATAAATTCTTCTCTTTTTAAAGGCTTTTTCCTTTGGATTTTGGGCAATTCTTTTGGCAAACTATACAATTTTTTAAATCATGCCCTGACCCCAGTCACCTTAAACAAAGCTCATGGCAGTCTACATTTGCAAGGAGCTTGAAAGAAGAAGTGCAGTTTTAAAACCTTTGGGCCCTGATTTCTTATTAGGTCTATCAGTCATGCCAAACTTGATAGAGCCTAAGAACTTAAATACTTGGTTCCTCTGGTTAAGAAAATAGTTAAGCTTAGTAGTTTTTTTGTTTGTTTGTTTTTTTAACCACAAAGTTCTGAAAACCACTTTAATTATAAATAAAAAGAAAACATTTTGAGTTTAAAACCTAAAATGCAGTCAGTTACCTCCAGATAGGAATCATGTTACTGGGTGTCTTTCTCCAGTTCTTGGTTACCCGATCAGGAACCGTGAAACTGCAGATAACTCCGAAATTTAAATAAAAACTCAGAGTATGAAAAAGCTAAACAAATAATGTTAACAGATAGATGCTAGTAAAATAAGTACAAATCAAGACCAGAAGACTGCAGACATCTCCAGGGCAACTGCTCTTGAAGCAGAGAAACAAATCTGGCATTAAGTCAGTAGGGAGTTCAATCTGTGGAGCATCAATTTCTGGTGGTATGATGTGCATTTGTGTAAATTTCAGTTATTAGAAAATAGTTACGTGGTGTGTGTGTTTGTTTTTGAAGGAGGGGCATCTAGAGTGAAATGGCAGAAGGAGTTGACGAAGAGGCAGTAAGATTTGGGGCACTCTGTAGACCACCTCAACATAGCCAAACACCAGTCAGATCATCTTTGGATGACCTTTTGGCAGGGACTGGCAGGCAGGATTTTATTGCAGTACAGTATGCCAAGCTTGAAGCAAAGTTTTTATGGATGGTGTTAGTGTAAGTTGAGAAACTGAGTTGTTAGTCTAGCTATAGACCTAGATATTTGAAGTGAAGAACTTCTTCAAGTTAGCACCAGCATGAGTCCTGAAGACTGGGGTGAGAAGGAGTGAAGCCGCAAGCCTCTGCATAGTGCCAAAGGTAATAGAAACAGTGTTTTTGACATTATGACAGCTGGTTTAGCCAAACCAGTGTTGGATATTATCAAAGTCACAGTGAAGTGATGATTCCAGCTCAGACAGAGGCACCTAAAGCAAAATGTATTGTGTCATCCACATACAGTGAATGTGTGAAGATACTGACTGAAAGGAGATTGTGTAAGAAGATGGAAGAGGTTGCTGGCCCACCGGCACAGCAGTAGGCGTTACCAATAGCAATGCCAGTGACCCGGTTTGGAAACAAGCACGAGTCATTGAAGGGTTGACTATGGGGAGGGGGCGAGTGTCCCGGGGACACTGTACACCTCGGGAGAGAGGGCATTCAGAATCTGCTCCATTACCGCCACCTGGGTGACAACAGGTGGTGGTGCAGTTAAAGCCATGGAAATGGGAGGGAGCATGTTTTGATGCTCTCCGATGCACAAGCATGCAATTGCACATGTCAGGAGTTCAGGCATCCTGGGGGCAGAACACCAGGAAAAATCCCTGCCACTGCAGGAGGATGTCCACCTCACAGCAGGCCACACACGTCCGACCACGGCTCTCTCAGCTCGTATCTACAAAGTCTCCATCAGGGGCTAGGGGACACCACCCAAAGGCTCTCTGGGGAGCAAACACAGTACATTAGAGAAAAGTCCCAGAGAAGGCAGGTGAAGGGGTCAGGACCGATGGAGGATGGCCAGTTAGTAGGGAAAAAAGTATACTAAATAAAAATAAATTGTCAGAAGATGATTGGGTCATGTATAGAGTCCAGGGAAACTCCAGAGCTGAGGGAAGAGATAGGGTGTAACCTGACCTGGACTGATGGATGCTAATCTGAAAGGTAGGAATGAAACCAATGATCATATGGTCAGCAATTCCTATACCCAGTAATTCATCCAGGAGGAGAGGGAGGGTCACAATATCGGAACCCTTAGCTGGTTGATAAAATTACTACAGTAATTTGGCCTTGGTTAATTCTCTTTGAAACTGACACATTGACCCTGAGGAGGAAGGAGATGGTGGACTGTGATATGCAAATGTCAGACTGGAAAGGGGAGAGGCAAGAGTAAGAGACAGGGGAAGAGGAGGAGGAGGAGAGCTGTACCTTGGCTAGTGCTGGAGGAGAGAGATAACAGTATTTCCCAGGTACTGGTCATCCCTTTAGTGGAGGGAAAGAACCTGGAGCCTGCTTCCATATTCTAGGACTGTCCTATACTGAAGGGTAGCTTTAGGAGAATAGAGATAGCTGAAGATGGTTGGTGCCTGGACCGTGGTAGCTATGTGGAGAAGAAAGAGCAAGAGAGTATTTAAAGTGATGAATTCTTTAAAAGCAGCAGTAACCTAAGGTGGATCAGAGATAGGTGAGACACCAGATCTGAGGACAGGAGAGGGCAGCTGGGTCAGAGGGTCAAAAGGGAGTGAATGACCTTCCAGAATTTTACAGGGGTGTTAAGGTTGGTCTGTAGGTTTGTTGCAAAGAAACTTGATTTGGCCTCCTGTTTGCCTTTTGCTGGTATTTCTGAGCTCCTTGTATTGCTGCAAGTCACTGGACAAGCCTGAAGCTGTGTGGAGCTGTCAGGTAGAGTCATTGGTTTTGAGAGTATTGGTAAGCTCTGCAGTGATCCAAGGAAGGTGTGACCCATGATCACATGATCAGTCATTGTGCCAAACTTAATTGAGGAGGAGAGATCCAGGAACCTGAAAACCTTGAACAGATAACTTTGGGAGGAGCTTTGAGGTGGTGGATTTTACAGACACAGTAGATCATGATCTGTGTGATCACTGAGGCATCCTGAAATGTACCAGCCAGGTTATGTGAGGATGTCAAGCAAGGACCCAGTGGAGCATGGAGTGGTTGGAGGAGTGGGGTTTAGGTAGGAAGGTTCAGAGATGAGTTGAATGAAGTTTAAGCAGTAATGACCAAAGAGCTGGTCATTTTCTAGAGATTAACGACTAGGCTGAAGGGAAGGTGCACCAAGGCTACCCACCCAGCTGGTCGTTAATCGAGAGGAAATGACCAGTTTGAGGTCATTATTGTGATTATAAGTCTAATCACAATAATGATTTATTTTATTTTAAAATCATTTTGTGGTGCAGTTTTGAGATTTCAGACCGGAACTGTAGCCAATCAGTGAGCTTCTTCAGCTCATGAATAATTAATTACAGCTATAATAAGAGTTTCAGTAGCATGGGTGGTGGTTTTGCCACAGGGGAGACAATTAATGTTTAGATTTCCAAGAATCAGTAGCTCAAGAGAGAAGAAGAGGGATGAAAAGGAAACAGAGCATCAAGACCGGGTTCGATTTGGCCTGAGTCCTCTAACGGTCCTCAGTAATAAAGAGTGAGGGACATAAATATAGAAAACTAAAGAAAAATAAGCTGAATTGTGCCTAAATACTGTTTGCTTATTTTTAATTTTGGGTACTGGATAAATACATCAGCACAAGACATTTGTCTCATTAACCAACTGGATAAAACGGGTTTCTTGATCTTCACATTTATTATTAAAATATCAGTCGCTCGTGAATAAGTTTAATTTGGGATGTTATATAGAGGATAACGATGAGCAGCGGTGTGTAACATCGCATGTTTAGCTGGTGGTTCTCTGGCAAGTCTGTTAAACCTCGAGAGCGAAGCTCGAGAGGTTTACTAGGGTTGCCAAGGGAACCACGAGATGCAAACAGCATTGTTGCACACCGCTGACCATACGTTGTCTTTATAGTGTATGGTCAGCTGCTAAAACAAAAATTATACCAGTGTTGGAAACAATAATCTACTACTAGACAACAGGCTTACCATGCGTGAAGGATGACATCCGTGCATGGGTTTTCAAAGCGAGCATTTTATTTCTAAACTTTTTAAATATAGACATGTTCGTTGTTATGGGGGGGGCCATGGCAGTGCATCACGCAGGGAATTAATTCAGTTACACTAATGGCGACGATCGTTTATAGTATAACAAGAGTATGACGTCACATCGATAGTGTAACAATGCTGTAAAAGATGATTTTTGGGCTATAACAGCATTCTACCATACATTATATAAAGATTACATTTATTGAATTTACAACATGCCATAAAAGCATATTTTAAGGCTATAAGATAAAACTGACTGAAAAGTTCCCTTCTTGCTTCCTAGGTATGGAAAACAAGTTTTCAAACTGAGAATTGCTGGAAGCCACAGCATCAGCTAGAAGTTTGCATTTTATTATGAAAAAGTATACTACTAAACTCTCTGCCCTTGATCACTCTGGCAGCTTTCGCTGTTCACCTCAGATGGATCTCCCTTGACACAATTCACACATTCAGATATCTGGGGATAATCCTTGACCTGTCTCTCACCTACTCTGACCACATTGTTTCGCTAATCTGTCACATTAATCAACAGGTGTGGCTCTGCTACGCTTAATTGACCATCTCACGCCAGAAGCTCGCCTTACTATTGCCCACAGTAACCTCTTTCCCTCCTTGATTATGGGTGTCTGGTGTACCTCACTCCACAGTTAATCTAAACCAGCTGGACTCAACATACAACCGTATTTGTCACTTTGCCCTTTGCACCCTCTCTCCACTCACCACTGTTCTCTCTGCCAGTCCCTTAACTGGCTCCCTCAAGTCTGATGCTCCTCACTTGCTGGCCCAGACACGAGCTGGCACTCACATAGTTCTTCTTACTCCCTTTATCCCTCTGAATCAGCTCTAGAACTTAGTCGCACTTCCACCAGTCCTCCCACCTCCAACTTGTCCGTCCAAGGATAACCACCAGGATGGGTCAAAGAGCCTTCTCTATTGCTGGACCCTCCTGTGGAATGACCTCCCTCTTCACTGCATTCCACCAACCTCCTCTAAATATGAATGCTTTACTAAAACCCATTTCCTGTCCTCCCTCGACCTGCGACTGTCTTCTGGCCACTGGCATTGCTGTGCCTCCCACAGTGACCTCCCTCACCCCCCCGCTAGCTGCCTTTCTCTCACACCCTGAAACTAGTTTGCTGGACACTGTCTCTTTGTCCCTGTTTTCAGCTGGGTCTTTACCTGTTAACTTATTTGCTTTGGACACTGTGTATTACCTGATACTTATAGCTCTGCTGTTGTTTCTGTACTACTTGTGAGTTGAATATATACCTAGCCTTGTATTTTTTTTTTGTATTTATATTTTCTTGTGTAATGCCCACCTTGTTTGTTAGTTCTTGCACAATGTATTTGTATTATTATTGTCCACCTCTGTATGTTGTCTGACTGTACTGGATTCTGTACTTGCTTATGTATGATTCTCTGCTGTTACACACTATAATTTTCCATTGATTGTGCCAGCCTCTGGCCCATGCCATGCCTGAAAACGGTCATTGGACCAGTGCACCAACCCAGTTAACAAATGAATAAATGAATGAATGAATGAATAAATGTCAATGTTATTTGAGCTGAATAGATAAGGCTTAAGCATTTTGTTAACCAGTTAGTAATGTTATAAGGTTTCTGTCACCAGCTGATGTGTAAATAATATATACAGTAGGTGAACCCTGAAGACATTTACTACAAAATGAGTGTTACTATGGTTGTCTTTTATGCTTTCAATGTTAATAGTCATTCACTCTGTTCCACTGATCCTCAAGAGCTAATTCTTCATGGAAGTGTGTTTATTTTTTTGTCTTTCTGTAAAGTAGCCTTCTACAGAAAAGTACTTTTAACTATTGTATCTGATGCAGTTCCACTGAGCATGCTCAGTGTCTCAGTTTATCTACTGCATTATTAATTTTCTCACACACACACGTACCACCACCACCACTACCACCCCTCCTCCTCCTCTACACCTAACTAGATCTTGAACCCATAACTCCTTGGTCTCCAGGTCTTTCTTTCCACTGAAAGATTCAGATGCCTCTTCTTTAGCTCTTGCTAGATGTCAGCATTTCTTGATGAGTGCTTTGAAGCCCACAGATCAAGCTTCAAGAGGTGCAAGTGTCCAGCAACCCCTTTGACCTCTATGTGTGCTTTGTTGTGGACTGAGATACATAGATATCAGTCAGTGACTAAGCTGGTAGCACTTTCACCTCTGACCTGGGAAGATCAGCTAGTCCTGAGTTGAATTCTCACACTTGGCTGTTGTGATAATACTCAACACTGACACTGCAGTGATGCACTGGTGGGGATTACAGTGTTGGAGGTGCTGTCCATCAGTTTAGAAGTTAAACTGAGATCCGGTCGGTCATCATTAGTGGCTGTCTAGGTGGAAGTTAAAGTTCCCGTGGCACTTTTCAAAAGAGCATGGGAGTTGTCCTCAGTGTCCTGGTCATCATGCCTCTTCGGTAACACAAATTGTAATGCATTATGGCTGTGTTGTATTAGTATACCTGAAGGTTAGAGCAATGAGCTCTAAATTACCTTGGTCCATCCAGCAGACTTAGGTTTGATTTCCACAATTCCACTTGCAAACTCTGTGACTCTGAGCAAGTCACTTAACCTCCCTGTGCTCCAGTCACCCCAGTAAAATATGCATTGTGCCTAGTGGGCCTTACCTAGTTACCAAAGAACAAAAGAAATACATATATTCTGCATGTGATCCTTGCACTATGAGTATCTTATTAATTGCAATGCAAAGCATTTTTGATACAGCTGGTTTGAAATATGCTTACTGTATAATAAATTATATTCTATTTTACATTAACTTGTGAGTGGTAAATGTCCGTGAAGCTCCAAGTTGCTAAAGGATTGGCTAGACAGGGCTGAAAAGGTAAACCCATGAACATCTGGCTTATACCTCTTCTGCTGTAACCTTAGCAGCCTAGCTTTAAGCATAACCTTTCTACCAGGATTCGATATCAAGACTCCAGCTCTTGGAGCCCTGAGTGTCAATCATGATACTCCAAGAAGCTTCTTCTCCACCCAAAGAGCTAGGGACTATCCAGTGAAACAGTACTTCCAGAGCTGGTTAATCTGTCGCCACTGGTGCCCCCCCACCACCACCACCACCACCACAACCACTAAAGTTAGTCATGGATCACTTACTCTTGACCTTGAGGTCCCTGAGAAACTCTAACGTGATTCTATTTTTCTGCATTGCATCCCAGTCTCAAGTATGCTCCCCTTCTAGGCCTTCCTTCCAGGGTACGCTGTTATTTCTTCTGGGTGGCCCTCCTTCCTTTGGTCCTGCAGCATCAGCCGCTGGCCCCTCCTCCTCTCTGAGAACAGGTGGTATTGCTGGTATCTCCCTTTCTCACTCCTAACAGGCCTTGAATCTGCTGAGATTACACAGGCCACATTCAAAAAGTGTACAAGGCATCAAAGGAATACACAATTGAGATTCACTTGAACCTCTTACTCCTTCTCCAAGAGAGAGAAATGGATAGAGCGATTTTGAGGAGGGCAGTGGACATAGCCTATCTGAACTTTAGCAGGGCCTTCAACACTGTGCTGCACAGAAGTCTGATAAAGAAATTGAGCAGCCTAGGGTGGGATCCAACGTGGTGAATTGGATTAGAAACTGGTTAACAGATATGCAACAGTGGGTGGTGGTTAACAGCACTCACTTTAATAATGGGAGAGGATCAGCAGCATGCCACATGGCTCAGTACTTGGACCGGTCCTCTTCATGTCTTCATAAGTGACACTGCAGAAGAACCGAAGGAAAGGTATGCCTTTTGGAGATGATGCCAAAATCTGCAGTAGGATGGATATTCATGATGGGGTGGAGAGAATGCACAGGAATCTTGAGAAGCTTTAATAGTGGTCAAGTGCATAGCAGTAGGTAGTAACAAAGCAGTGGGTAGTGCTAGTGGGATGCTGGGGTGCATGTGCAGGGGTATCTCCAGCAGGAGGAGGGAGGTGATATTGCCACTGTGTTTACAAATGAAGAGGAGGAAGTACCTAAAACAAACAATAGAAACACTCTGGATACAGAAGTTGATACCAGCCCATTTAAAGAAGAAAGGGTTCTGAAAGAACTCTTAAAACTGAAGGTGGACAAAGCAATGGGGCCTGATGGGATTCATCCCAGAATTCTAAAAGAACTAAGGTAGAACTAGTGACACCACTGACTACCCTCTTTAACAAATCATGGGAGGATGGGTGGTACCTGAAGACTGGAGGAGAGCAGATGTGATTCCCTTCACAAAAGTGGGAGCAGGGCAGTAGCAGGAAACTACAGACCTGTTAGTTTAACCTCAGTGATAGGGAAGATGATGGAATCACTTGAAGGAAAGAATTGTTGAGCACCTAGAGGCCAGAGGGGCACAGGACCCAAGGCAGCATGTATTCACAGCAGGAAGGTCATGCCAGACGAATCTAATAGATTTCTTTGACTGGGTGACCAAAGTAGTAGATCAGGGAGGGCTGTGGACATGGCCTACCTAGACTTTAGCAAGGCATTTGACTCAGTCCCACACGAAGATTAATATACAAGTTAGCCAGCCTGGGAGTGGGTCCCAAGATGATAGCCTGGGTAAAGAATTGGCTGGAGAATAGGACACAGAGAGTAACAGTAAATGGAGTCCACTCGGAAGAAAGGGGTTTACTAATAGTGAGTGCCGGGTTCAGTATTAGACTGACTTCTTCAATGTCTTTGTAAGCTTACATTGCAGAGGGACTGAAGGAAAGTATGTCTCTTTGCAGATGACACAAAGATCTGCAACAGAGTTGATGCACAAGTTGGGGTGGAAAGGATGAGAAGGGACTTGGCA
This sequence comes from Neoceratodus forsteri, assembly GCA_016271365.2. Lineage (NCBI taxonomy): Eukaryota > Metazoa > Chordata > Ceratodontiformes > Ceratodontidae > Neoceratodus > Neoceratodus forsteri. Next base: position 141,377,010 of record CM057453.1, read on the forward strand.
AGGTTAGAGGAATGGTCAAATGTATGGCAGCTTAGATTTAATGCTAAGAAGTGCAAGGTAATGCACCTGGGAAACAAAACCCAGGGAAGAGTACACAATGGGGGTGAGAGACTAACAAAACAAAATGGAAAGAGACCTGGGGTAGTCATATCAGATTACCTAAAGGTAGGCAGGCAATGTGGAGAAAGCAGTGAGGAGGGCTTGGGGAATACTGGGATGCGTAGGGAGATGCATCATCAGTAGACAACAGGAAGTTGTCATCCCTCTGTACAGACAGTTGGTGAGACCCCATCTGAGTATCATGGCAGTTCTGGAGACCCCATCTCCGCAAGGACATAGACAGGATGGAGGCAGTCCAGAGGAGGGCAGCTGAAGTGGTGCAGGGTCTGCAACAGAAACCATATGAAGAGAGACTAAATGAGATTAATATGTATACACTGAGGAAAGGAGGAGAAGGGGACATGATAGAAACTTTCAGGTACATCAAGGGAATCAACAAAGTCCAAGAGGGTAGCATTTTCAGAAAAACAGATGTACAAGAACAAAGGGACATAATTTGAAGATATAGGGAGACGGCTCTGGGGCAATGTGAGGAAGTATTTTTTCACAGAGAGGATGGTGGGACATGAAACGGCCTGCCTGAGGAGGTTGTGGGGTCAAAACAGTGGGGAATTCAAGAATGCATGGGACAGACATAAGGCAGTTCTGGTGGGGGTAGGAGGAAGTAGACTGTTGGTTAACTAAGATCTGCAGCTTATCTAATAGATAGGAAATGGGCAAACTAGGTGGGCCAAGTGGTCCTTATCTGCCATCAAAGTCTTATGTCTCTGTTTTGCTCACTTTGAGACACAAACACAAGAAGGCCACTCTATAGTAGCTGGAATGGTGCCTGGGTGTACTGGAAACATACTAACAGGAAACAGTCAGTCACAACATTCTACTCTTTGGATAAGAACTGGAAGCCACACCATTGCTCCAGTGTATAACCTTTATTCACAACATTATAAAGGTAGAATCAACCCCACACCATGCACCCACGCACACGGTGTGGGATTGATTTTACCTACTTGTGAGATCCCACGTGAGTACTGTGTCCAGTTTTGGAGGTTACACTCAGAAAGGACATAGGGTGGAGACAAGCCAGAGGTGGTGGGGCAGCTACTGTATAATGGTGTAGAAGTTATACAAGAAGCCCTATGAGGAGAGACTGAGGGATCTCAACATGCACTGTACATTCTGGATGAGAGGTAAAAGAGAGTGACATGAGTTGATGCAGACCTACAATTACCTCATAGGGGTGAATGGTGCAGGAGGGATTCTCTTTCAAATAAGAAAGAGCACAAGGACGTGGGGGGCATGCATGAAGCTGAAAGGGAGTGTCAAGGTGGATGTGAGAAAATACTACTCACTGAAAGGGTGATTGATGCCTGGAACAGACTGCCAGCAGAAGTGGCTAGGTGAAAACAGTGGGGGACTTTAAGCATGTATGGCATAGCTATAGGGTATGTTAGTAAATAGGGAGGGAGAAGGGAGAGTCGGTGAGACCATTTAGGGTCTGCAGAGACAGATTAGATAGGTAACATCTGGGCAGACTGGGCTGGCCAAGGCTCTTTTGTGCCAACAAATTCTATGTTTCTATGAGAAGAGAGAGAAATACTACAAATAGAGGATGAGACCCACAATGTGGATTAAGTGGCTTTTGCCCATCTTCCCTTCTTGTACTGCAGTGAAGATGTTGGCAGTTCGCCAACCAGTATTGCCCCCACCTTGCAGTGATAGTCCTAAGGGTGCACCCTTATGTGAGCAGATCCAGCTCCCCAGGTCAACTGAACCTCTAAGTGGTTCCTCTTTAACTGCTGTTGACAGGCTCAGAGTCCCAAGACATGTAGAAGGCTTCCTGCTTCATCTCTCTGGTTATATGCCTCTTCCCAAGGAGCCAGTCAAACCTTTTCAGGCCTCTTTCCATCTTCCTCATTTTAAGGCAGTGGTGGTAGTTCCTCACACTCCTGACACAGAAGGTACACCAGATATGGTTCTTTGCAGTTGGGACTTGTTGAATGAGGAGGATGGGGATGATCTGGGTTGGGGCAGACAGGTCAGCATTGAACCTTGCCCTCCATATAACCTACAGTTTTATGCATCTTTCATTGCCTACGTATCCAAGAATTTGCACAACTTTTACAGGAGGTTAACATGGAAATCACTTACAGTACCATTTCTTGTGGATTCTCTTCAAAGAAGGATCTTTTTCCATGTCATTCCTATTTATGAAGCCATGTGGATCCCATGAAGGTTGATAGTAGACCAACTTATGAATCAGCACATGGAAGATGCTGTGAATCACAATCGAGGAGTTTCCTTCATAGACACCCTTTCCATGAAGGTTTGGTCTCGTGGCCATCATTAAAAGATTAAGGCACTATTCTTGTGTGTCTCCTCCTTCTCCCAGTGATAAGACTTAAAAGATTCTGATTTCTCTTCCAGGGTAAGGATCTGTTTGGCTGTGATTAACTTCTTACAAAGTTTAAAAACTCTGCAAAGTTTAAAAAGCTCTGCAATTCATGTAGCACAGTGCCACAATATGTGTAGTGAAATGTACACAATTGTGCGTTTCACTACGAGATTTACACACTATGCAGTCTCAATGAATTTTACTTTGCAATTCGCAACACCAATTTGCTGCTAAGTACTTAATAGCGCCAGTGTGCATAGTAAAATTCAATGCAACTGAGGCAAATTACGTGTGTGACCTACATGAATGCTACAAGTAGCATGTAGCTGCTGAACTGCCCGAGTTCACAGGTGAATTAAAACTCACAACACAGTATCTGTGATGTAGAGCAATTCTTCACCAGAATTAGGTCCCCAGTATAACTCTGCAGTCTACTGAGCTTTTGGTGAGGGGCCAAGGAAGTATCAATCTTAGAGAAGTTAGGTTTCTTTCCAGTTGAGGCAACAGCTGATACAGCATTGTGCCCTCCAATCTCTTCCAGGCCTAGACTTTGTTGGGGAAACTTCAAGAGAGTAAGTTGGAAATTTCTTACTTGGGCTAAGATTTTAGTCAGTCTAGAAGGTGATGGTTGATTGGGGTGTTATCCCATTCACCAAAAAATCCCTGCAATGGCTATTGTCCATTGTTAGTCTGCTACCCCAATATTTCAACATATCTTCTGACCACTGGTTACTAGAAGTTGAAAGGGAAGGTCTGGGCCAGCCCAGTATTGCTGAGGGTTAAGGCGCTGGATACCACACCTCGTGCCTTGCCAGTGACCTGATTTGGGAACGAGTTCAGGTTGGCAGAGGGGAGGCCGGAGATGGATTGAGCAGCCACAAGGCAGATCTCCCTCCCAGGTGGGGACCCAGCCATGCCCGCTGCAAGGCTGCCCCAGGTGGAGGCCTGGAAATAGTGCAGTCGGGAGGGACTAGAGTCTGGTAGGTGCCGAGGTTGTTACGATGCATGCCTCCTCACGAGTGTGAGCAACCATGGCAATGGGTGGGCAGAAAATGTATAAAAACATGGAGCTGACAGGCTCCATGATGGCCCCATAGTGCCACACCAGCCCCCAGAGTCTAGATGTTGGTATCCAGGGGAGGGATAGTCAACACCCTTCACCTTGGTCCTGCCATTCTAGATGTTGGTCTCCAGGGGAGGATAGTCAACACCCTTCATCTTTGGTCCTGCCATGGGTGGGCATTCCATGGGGGATGCGGGAGGGTCTGGTGCAGAGACGTAGGCTCCTGAGACTGAGCCCCTCCGAGGGGAGGCGGAGCCACCTGCCAGCTCTACCATGTGCCCCCATTGCAAAATAGGTGGAAGGTGGTGACGGGGTCAAAAACTTGATTGAAAAGAAATGAAAAGGAGGTCTGTCCTCCAAAAGAACCCCCCCGCCCGCCTTCCCTGCTGTATTCAACAAGCCCAGTGTGGTCCCACTACAGCAATGTTTCCATTTACAGATCAAGACATGAAAAACAAAAACCCATCAGTTACCCTTTGTCATGGAACCATGTAGAGATGGCGTTAATCACTATTAATAAGGTTTTCCAATTGTTTGCAGAATGACAAATCCAGTAAACGAGACCAAACTGAACTAAATGTTTAAACATGGGGAAATTGTTCTCTGCACCTGTTACTTATTTATTTCAGTTTCAAGTGAGCTTCCATATCCTGTAAAATTGCTTGCATTAATCTGTATTTCAAGAAGTAAGCAATTACAGGCCCATCCCCATCCCAAATCGTGGAAATAACAGTTCATTCACAAATCACTGGGCACTTAAATAAATATGACATCCTGACCGAGGCTTCAACACGGTTTTAGGGCCAGACACAACATGGAAACTGCTCTTGTTAGGTTCACATAGGACATTTACAAGGCCATGGATGATGGTCTTTACACAGGTGCGGTATTTGTGGACCTTACTAAGGCTTTTGACTTGGTGGACCGTAGTCTACTACTAACTACCTTGGCCCTTCTGAATTTCTACAAACACCACCAATTGGTTTGGTAACTTCCATGCAAGGTTCCACAAAGCAGTCACTGAGGGACAGCACTCATCTGAATGCCATAAGTATGGAGTTCCACAAGGGTCTATACTTAGGCCCTCTTTTTCTCTGTTTATTAACAACATACTTTCCATCTATTCGCATACCAACATCATCCTGTATGCAGACGATGACGCTTTGTACTGTAGGGATGCAAACCTTCCACCCTTCTCTCCAGACTTCAAACAGATTTTAACAGCCTCACTCCTGGTTCACCACTCAGAGAATGGTCCTGAACTAAAAAAAAATAAATAAATGTATGGTTTTGCGGTAGCATTAAACCATCTAATTTCAATTTCACCCACCTAGATAATGATGGCATGGTCATAGAGCGGGTTTGCAAATTTAAATACCTTGGCCTTACACTGGACAAGCACCTCTCTTTCAGCCAACACATAACCCAATTAATTAACAAAATCCAACAGAAACTTGGGCTTCTCTACAGGATCAGACAACTCCTAATCCCGAATCAAGAGATAGGCTGGCTTCCTGCTTACTCCTACCTCTCCTAGAATATGGTTCCATCACTTATGCCCCAGAGTAATTCTGTCACATTTAATAAGCTCAAAACAGCATACCATAACATCATCAGATTGCCAGCGGGCTCCCTGTTGTACCCACAGCTGTGCTCTTCTAGAGACAGTACATTGGTTCTTTCTAGAGGACAGGTTCACATGGAAGGCTTCCACGTTCCTCTACAAAATCCTAACGGTCATCTACCTCACAGTGTCTCCTCTCATTTTAAGAAGGCTTGCCCCACCTGCCTCAGTAGTAACACTGCCACATCCCCTTTTAGGTCCCATACTGCAACACCTCCTTGGGCAGAGATTGCTTACCTCACAGAGGTCCCAAGCTTTTTAACACTCTCCTACCTAACCTTGTTAGTAGCCCTCCCTTGGTATTTTTAAGGTTACACTGAAAGACCACGTACTCAATAAGCCGCCATGCAACTGCCCTAGGTAGTATATATTCAGTTTTTACTACTGCCTGGGGCAAACCCTAAGGTTGCCTGCACAAATAACTTACAATTTCTGCTAGTATTTTCCCTCTTTTTTTCTCTTAACCTCTTTCCCCAATCCCTGTTCACCTCACTGCTCCCATTCCTCCCTCACCTTCAAAGATTTTCTCAGGGTGTTTCTCTCCTTTCTCATTAAGTTTAACTTTTGTATACTTGTACATATTGTATAGACTTGCTGTTAATATTGTGACTACTGTTCATAAGCAGTTTTTCCTTTTTCCTATCAGTGTATGAAATTGTCTTTCAATGTATGTAACTGTGCTGCTTCGTACATTTTGTCTTATTTTGTATATTTAGAACCATGTGTATGTACAAAGTGTATATATCTGCCTCTGTTATAACTGGACACTTGTGAAAACAGGCAATCTGTCCACATGCCTTTCCGGCATAAAAGAAAATGAAATGAAAACTAGTGAGCACTCAGAGCTACAAAACTACTGGCCAATATCCAACTTTTCCATTCTGGCTAAGTTACTTGAAACATTAATTAGGGATCAGATAAAACATCATATTGAACTTCACAATTTATCAGCCCCTTCCAATCAGGTTTTCAACCAGTGCACAGCACCATATCAGCAGTAACTAAGGCTGTGGAGAATCTGATGTCCTCTTTCAATTAAAAATCTATTATGGGTGCTTTTTTCCTCTACTTAAATTAGACTTTGTTACTGTCAATTATTGCTTGCTGTTGACAGAGTTCCAAGTTTGGAAAAAAAACTTCCTGGTTTATCCACTGTCTTTCTAACCACTTTTAACTTGTAAAATCTAATGGTGTTTTTTTTTTTTTTTTTCGGATAGTGCCTGTATAATTAAGGGAGTCCTCAAGGATCTGTTTTGAGCCACTGCTGTTTATTCTATATATCAACTGTTTTGATAATGGCTTAAGGGGAGTCATGCTTATTATGCAGATTACACAGTTCTTTATATTGAGAGACCAACTGTTAATCTTGTGTTAATCTGTTAATCTTCTGGAAAGGGATTTACATTTTGTTGCAATCAATTCCATTTTAATCTGATGGAAAGCGCACTTTTACTTAACCCTAAAATACTAAAGTTATGTTGTTTCATAAGGGACATAGGGCTTATTAGGCTGGAAATTACTTGGTAAAATTAAATTTTATTATTTCTTGTAATTATCTAAGCATACAGTTGGATAGTAGTCTTTATTTTAAAACACATACTGTATAAATAATCTGATTAAAAGACTGGGCCAAAGACTGGGATTTCTTTTTAGAAATAAGTGTAATTTTAATCAAGCAGTAAGGTATGGATTGGTTCGGCACGTTTCTACCCTTGTTAGATCATAGGGATATTGTTCACCCAAATGCACCAGTAGTTTATCTTTCTAACTGAATGTGCTTTTTCTAGATCCTTGTACTTTATGGAGCTGTGAATCAGGATCCTCTTTCAATAGTGATGTTGAAGCATTTACAGTATGTATTTGGATATATAAAATAGTATTAGGGTTTTTGCCACTTGTAACAGAAACATATAATGCATTGGCAGACAAAGACACATTGGCCCGTGTGTACCCATTTCCTACCTAAGAGAGCCCTACTGGCTCTTCAATCCCCCTCCTCTCCATTTCTGATATGGGCTTCACCAAGCCCTTGTATTTGTCTGTCGATGTTTGAATCCACCACTGATTTCACACAGACCACCTCTTTCAGCAGCTTATCCCACCCTCCACCACCCTTTATGTCAAAAGTATTTCGGCATCTCTCTCAAACTTTCCAAGCCAGCTTCATGGATTTACCCTGGTGTTTGTGTCTCCCCATCCACTTTGTTTACTCTGTAGATTTCAGTCATGTCCTCTGTGTCCCTTCTTGCCTCTAGTGTGTACTTGTTTACATCTGCCATCTTCCCTTCATGGGTCCTTTCCTGCTGTCACTGTTTCATCTCAGGTACTTTTCCTCTGCCTCCACTCTGTCCCTATCTTTCTGTAAATGTGGACCCCAAAACTGTGCACAGTATTCCAGGGAGGACAAACCAGTAACTCTATACAGTGCTACCAGCACCTCCTTCTCCTGCAGGCAATCCCTCCTTTGCACCCCAATCCTATTTGCCCTTCCACCACCCACTGCGTTATGCTGATGTCTTCAGATAATCTGAAATTATTACTCACCATTCCTTTTCTTCACTGGTACTTTCCACTACTATACTCATTTTTATTCAGCATTCGAGTTTTCTGCCCCGTGTTTATTACTTTTTAACTGCCATACTTTGACCACTTGTCTAATTTACTGAGATCCTCTTTCATAATTCTGACACCCTTTTCACTGCCCAACTAGCCACACATTCTTAGTATCATTTGTGAAGAGGCATATCTTGCCCTGTATCCTTGCCCCTATGCCACAGATAAAGATGTTGAAGAGGACCGTCCCAAGACTGATCCTTCTGGCACCCCACTAGCATCACCCCAACTCCCAAGAACACCCTGTTTATTACCACCCTCTGTGGTCTGCCATTTATCAATCCCCACCCATCTAGTGGCTGTGTCCCTATGCCAAGGTCCTGCATCTTCTTAACCAACCATTCATGTGGGACAAAATGGAAGGCATTACTGAAGTCAAGGTGCAGTACGTCTACCTCCTGTCCCTTGTCCACTGTCTTTGTCACACAACTGAAGAAGTCAGTCAGATTTGCCTCTAGGAAACCCTTATTATGATGATGTTAGGTTGACAGGTCTGTAGTTCCCAGGTTCATTTATGCTCTCGTGACTACTGAATAGCTCAGCTGGCAGTTCAGCTAGGACCTGTCCCATCTCCTTAAGCACCCAGGAATGTAGCCCATCCAGGAACTTGGACTTATCCACTTTCAGTGTACCTCAGCTCTCCAGTACTCTTTTTAATGGAATGGGATCCACATTAACCACTTCCACCATCCCTGTCCCGATAGCACAGTCCGGCATTGTCCCATTTTCCTCCACTGTGAACACCGAGCAGAAACAGCTGTTCAGGGTGTTTGTCTTTCTCTATTGCTCCACATTGTTGATGGGAATTGCTTACAAAATGGGGAATACTGTATGCACCCTGAGCTGGAGCTCACTGGTATAGCTATAGGTTTAAGAATTGTTTCTAGCAGCACAGAATGCTGGGATTGTGAGTGTTCTTTTTTTTAACTTTATTTAAAGGGTTTCAGCAGGTTCACATAGTTGAGCAAGTCCATTATTGTTGTCACATATACAGCAAATTCCATAAAAATATGATTGCGACTTTATGTGCAAATACATCACCTTTCCTTTTAGAACACATATGTCACCAACTTAATCATCAATGCATATGGCTAGACATGCTTTTCCATTGCTCAAGTGGGTTTGAAGTGGAAAATGGAAACCAAGAGAAGAGAGGTCTGATAACCTTATTTACAGGTTGCGTGTTGTTCACATTGTTGGTAGTAACTGAAACAGAAATTTCTAAATTTGGGGTCCCTTCACCCCATCGGATCCCTGTCTGTCTTCGTGGATCAGATGAGAGGAAACCATGGCTCTGGCAATGCCTTTTCAAGCAGACCCCATATTTTTGGAATAACTCTTCCCTACCCGATGTCATGTATTCGTGTGTTCAGTTTTCATAAGTGTAAGAGCCTGGTTGCCCATTCTCCTACTGAGGGTGGTGAGCCCCCAATGACAAGACAGGGTTTGTTTTCCACTGCCATGGCCAAATGCCATAGGGAATGATCAGTTTTGGCCCTGCTTGACTGGCCATGCAGGCCTAGTATAATTTCACTTAGGCCCACATTATTATCTGTTCCCAGAGTTGAGCTTATTATTTTGTGATGCCTTTCCAAAAGGCAAGACTTTTGGACATGACCATAACGTGTATAAAAGATCTGGGGAGTATCCACACTTTGGGCATACATCTGGTTGCATAGGTCTATTTTATGGGTGAGCGCTACGTAAAATACGATCTGTGCAGAATGTGAAATGTATAACCCTAATGCGATTATTGACTGAGCATTGCATGCCATTTTTCAAAATTGCCTTCCAATCACCCTCTCTGAGAGGCTCCCACCCAGATCCTCCTCCCATCTAGCCCTGAGTGAGTCCAAACCTGATGTCAGAGTCCCCAGTAGCACTCTATAACACCCTGTTATAGGTCTAATCCCCCACCCCCAGAGAGGCCCACAGAACCTCCTCGAGAGGAGTCCTGTGGGAGTTTTGAATTCTCATCCATAGGTCCTGGTCTTTTAGCAGTCTATTTTTAACAACACATAGACAAAGAAGTGGGAGGGGCCAAGGTTATATTTTTAGAAAGGGACTGGAAATGGATAAACCCACCCTGGTCCAATAACTGGGCTACACTCTCCAATCCTGAATCGCTCCATTGTCTCAGGGTCTGTTGTACCTGGGTGGTTCCCCTCCTCCCATGCCAGGTGTAACACGGAAGTATCTGTTGAGGTCTCTGCCCACTCCCTCCAAGGCATGAGCGCCAACCAGGCCCTCATAGTGGTCCTGGTAAATGGATTTTCAAATGTTTTTACATATTTTCACTAATCGATAGAGCAAAGAATAGATGTACTCTCTGGTACCATTCGCTGTAAATTTCCAGCTTTGTCCAGGTTTTCCGTTCTTTTCGCTTCTGGGAGGAGATCTACCACATGCGAGATCTGGGATGCCAGATAGTAAAAGAACAGGTTGGGCAGACCCAGTCCCCCCCTTTAATGGACGCCAGAGGGTCTCCTGTTTAATCTTTGCTCTTCCTTCCCTCCAAAGGAGTGTTAGAATTGCTCCCAAAGAGTTCTAAAGCAGTTTTTGGGACCCAGACCAGAAGAGTCTGGAACAAGTATAGACACTGCGGAGGATACATATGTTTACCAAATTAATCGTCCAATCAGGGGCAATGGGAGATTCTTCCATCTCTCGCAGCATCCCTGTATTTTTTGGTCGGGGAGGTAGTTTATTTTATAGAGGTGGGAGAGATTTCTAGGCAGTAGGATTCCCAAATATTTTAAAGTGGTAGTTGGTTGAACTACTGAACCTTGTATCTCCAGGGGAGCAGTCTCACCCAACGGGAGCCACTCACACTTGGACCAATTGATTTTGTGTCCGGACTTTGGGCCATATGTGTTAAATAGTGACGTTATGGCCAGTATAGAGACTTTAGGGTTTCTCAGGAACAGCAAGATGTCATCCATAAAAGCGATATGACTTGATTCTGGCCCCAAATGAAACCTCCAATCCGGGGATGGTTTCTGATGGCTGTTGCTAACACTTCAATTGTTAAAACATAAAGAAGGGAGGATAAAGGCAACCCTGTCTGGTGCCCCTGGTGAGGTTAAAAGGGGTTGATAGATTATTATGTGTAAGCACTTGTGCTTTAGGGGAGGCTATAGCGTCCCTGACCCAAGAACAAAACCCGCCCTGGACTGATTAAGGACAGAGTATTGAACATGAAACCCATTCGACCCTGTCGAATGCCTTTTCAGCATCCAGGGCCAGTAGGCCTTTTCTCCCTGGAACCCTTCTCTCGACCAGTTGTATATTATATTAAGAGTTTACATATGTTGTGTCTGGCTTGTCTCCTTTAATAAAACCACACTGGTCCTGGTGGATTAGGTCAGGAGCAATCCTCCAGTCTGGTTGCCAGCACCTTAGCTATTATTTTATAGTCGATATCGGTCTGTAGGAGCCGCATTTAATGGGATCTTTATTAGGTTTGGGTAGGACAATTATAGTTGCCATTTGCCCTTTCCAGCGATTCCTGACCGTGAGTAGAAAGAGTTGGTTAATGTCTTCCCAGAAGATCTTGTAAAATTCTATTGGCAGTCCATCCGGGCCAGGGAGCTCCTGTGTTGGAGTCCCAGACTGCCTGTCTCAGCTCTGCTATGGAGATCTGTGAATCCATCTCATTCTGTCTGTCTGGACTCACAGTAGGAGTGCTATGGTGTCCAGGAAACTGTTTGGGTTAACATTGTGTGGGGCTTCAGATGTATAGAGGGTTTCATAGAAACCCTGAAGTGGTTATTAATTTCCATGGGTCTGTAGTGGACTTACCTTCCTCATCTTCTATCTCCAGTATTACCCTTTCTGCAGCTTTTTGCTTAATCCTCCATGCTGACCACTTTCCTGCTCTGTCCTCCTTGAAGTAGTTTATTGTACCCATTTTCCAGAGATCTCTAGCTATTCTCCTGTTGGCCAAACTGTTTAGCTTTCCTTTTTACTATTTAATTCTGCCTCTTTTGTTGGTAGATCCCTCTTCCCTCCATAACTTGTTTTTCTAGTTCCTTTATTGCTCCTCTAATAGGGTTTCCTCAAGTTTTTTTTTCTGTTCATATGAGACGTATAAGCGATAGTTAGTCCGCTAACATAGGCCTTTAGTGTTTCCCAGACTGTGCTGGCTGAGGTATCTGTTGTCTTATTATGGGATAAAAATTCTTGAATGCTCTCAGAGCTATAAGCTCTGAATTCCAAAAAGGACAACAGGGAGGTGTCGAGCTCATTGTCTAGTAGGCAAGGGTCTGGCTGTCACCTGGATTTCATTTCAGGGGGCATGGTCCAAAATAGAAATTGGACCATACCTAGCTGACTGTATCTGCCTAAGGATGCTCAGAGAGATCAGGAAGAGGTAAATCCTTGTAAATATCTTATGAGCCTGGGAGTAGTAGGAATACTCCGCACATTGGGGTTGTAGTGCCTCCAGACCTCCTCCAGGGCTCTCTCCCAGCCAAAGACCCTAATACTATAGAGCTTTTGGGAGGGGCCTGGAAGGTGCCCCTGAGTGGTCAGGGGCTCTGTTCAAATACGTGCCTCCTACCACCACCAGATTTTCTGGGAAGGAGCCAATATTAATGCCAGGCGATGGAAAAACCTGTGTCATCGGCATTGTGGCCATACAGTATATGGATAAGAGTATGTATCTTCCTCCTCTACAGTCACATCACATATAATATATCTACCCAAAGGGTCTGCAATATAATGATGAATTTTAGTTTGAAGCCCCGTTTAAACCAGATAGCCACCCTCTGGCACTCGAGGTGAAAGGGGCTGACAGGAAACTGCCTCCCCAAGAGGAAGCAACCTCCCACTTCAGCTTTTGTTAGTGCAGCTCCTGCAAAAACATATGTCCCCTTATGTCTTGACAAATAGGTCCAAACCCTTCTTCTCTTTAGAGCTGTCCTGAGTCCCCTCACATTCCACGTAATGAACTTTAATGTATTCATCCCTCATCATGATATACAATGGATCAACCTGGAACTTTACTGGAGAGCCATATAATGTTTTTTCTATGCAAACTCTGCTGACGCTTTTCCTCCCCCATAAACCCTGCAACTTGAGAACTTTATTTCAACATATCCCTCCCAAAACTTGGACCTTTAACCCAACTGGTCCAAACAGTAGTGTTCCCTATATACAAATAACAACTTTTGCAAAACCACTGCTCCTCCTTGCCCTTTGTATCTGAAGACTGCATCACCTGCAGCCCTTTGACCCCTAAATTCACTTTTCCTCTTATCTGTCCCCCGCCCCATGGAGATTTCACTCCACCCAAGTTCCTCTAACACTTTGGGCTGAGTACCCACCACCATCATTAATGACCAGATTGTTTTTGTGTGGGCGCAGGGCCACCCCAGCTTGGGGATACGCTTCCCATCTTCCCATTCTATCCCACAGGGAGCGGGAGGCATCCAGTGTATTTTCCTCACCGAGGAGAGGGATGGAACAGTCTCTTAGTACCCATGTGATAAACTGGAGCATTTACCCCAAAGACCCTGAATTGGAGGGTCGCCTCCAGGACGAGGTAGAGGCATTGCAGACAATGAAGCTCCCAGAGTGGAGCGTGTCAGAGCGTCACCTCCCCCTTATGCTTTCCACAGATTTACTATTCACTGCTCTTAGACCACATCTGAGGGCGGTTTCCATGCCACCCCTCCACAACCCAGTCCTCTGTTCCCAATGCCCCCATTTTGTTTATGTATTTATTTATTATTATTGTTTTATTATTATTATTAAGATCAAGGTCCCTCAATATGGCAGGCATACCTGCACCATCCTTATTTATCTCTCCCAAACAATCTCTTAAAATTACAATAATTGGCGCCAACTGGCAATACGACAAACATTGCTAAATATTAAATTGAACAACAAGAACCTTTTATATAAAAAAAAAAAGTGAACAGCTCTTTTTGGTCTTTTCTGTATTCTTTCTTCTTCCTTCTTCTAAAAGACAGTTAATGAATTACCCCAAGGACCATCTCTGGATCTGAGATCGATTAGCCATGTGGCAAGAGTTTATTTCAGGGCTCTGGATGTCAGTTAGACAGTGCACTCTACTAGGAGACCGCTTTGTGTAATCATTCTAGAGCCATTCATCTCTTGCTATGGAGCCGACTGAGAAGAAGGAGCTCGCTTGGCCCAGCCACTATGGGCTAGTTTAATAAACCATTTTGGGCCATGCACAATCTGAAGCCCTCCCTCCCGCTGGCCATACAATTACAGTACCTTAGGGCTTTGTGCTTATGAGTCTTCTTGAGAGCCTGATCCATTCTGACGCTGTTGTCCCCGCAGCTGCTCCACGAATACCCTGGCAGCTACTGAATCTGTAAAAGACTTGGGCTCTTGATTCTTAGGACGGATCACCAATCAGGCTGGATACAACATTGTGAATGGGCATTCCATGGCGTGAAGGATTTCTTGATGTTGGTAAATGCCTGCCTCTCTAGCTGCAACTTTCTCGAAGTCAGGGAATATGCTGATGCGCTTACCGCCTCCAGTATCATGCCTTTTCGCCCGACGCTCCAGTACCAGCTGCCAGTCCTAAAACCGTAGAAACTTGATGATGATGTGCCTTGGGCACTGCCGGGACCTGGCTTTCACCCCAGGGACCTGTGTGCTCTCTGGATCTCCAGGTTCGTGGCTTCTTTCAGCGCTAGCATGTTACCCAGCCAAGTCTGCATAAATGAGATGCAATTCAAACTTTCCAGTCCTTCCGGGAGCCCACCTACCAGATGTTGCACCGCTCTCCCTGTTCTCATGATCGTCAAGGGTATTTTGTAATTCCTCTACTCCTCTCAGTGCCCTTGCAAGGTGGAGTCCATCCTTGAAGAATTATCTTCCTGGGCAGTGATTCTACTTTCAGCTTCTTCGAGGCACCCAGCATGTGATTGTACCGTATCACTTAGTGAATTAATGGTTTGTTGAAGATGGGTTAGTTGGGCTCAATGTTTTCAAAACCCGATCTCATTTGTTGAGTGAGATCAAATTTTAGTGTTTGTATCAGCGACTCTATATTATTTGAAGCTGGGGTTGCTTTGTCTGATGAACCGGAGGTTTGCTTCCTAGGTTCCATGTTGCTGGGTGGTATAGGCTGCTCCACCGTACTCGCCCAGGCCTCGCTACTTCTGTTGTCCTCTGAAAGGGTAGATGTGTTTGCTTTTTCCTTGATTTTTTGGCAGAGGCCATAAATATTTGTTGTTCTTCATTGAAGTAGTTGTAAATTCAGCAAAATAAAGGTGGGGTGGTGCAGATATATGATTGATGGTGCTGGGAGCTTTTGAAACTAGGTGACCATCTTCGTCTTGAGCCAAGCTATGCCCCGTGATTGTTCCTAATAGGCAGTCTTTGTCACAGAGAGCCAGGATGCAAAACTGTGTCAGATTCCTGTATGACAGAAGAAATTAACTGCCACTGAAATTGCCATGTTTCCTGCAGTATCTCTGCTGCATAATTTTGCAGTATTGCATTGCATCCAAGTGGGTTCTACTGTATGTCTACAGAGTGCTGCAGGAACAGTGTGGTTCAATGGCAGTTAAGCCCTTTTGTCATGCAGGAATTTGTGAGATGTATTTTACTGCACTGCATCCTGATAGACTCCACTGTACGACCTTGGCACAGGAGAGAAGGTACTGTGTAGAACATATTCTTTAAGGGAGCATGCTCACCTTTTCCCCTCTCTGTGAGCTTTTGCCTCCAATAATCTCATTCTTGTCTTGTCATGACTGATTTAAACCATTTGAGGTGCTGTATTCCTGCAGTCCCATCTATCCAGGAAGATAGCTTTTCTGGTGATAATTACTTCTTCTAGATGCATAAGTGAATTGCAGGCATCGTTGGTGGTCCCTGCTTATTTGGTCTTTCATAAGAAAAAGGAGGTCCTTTGCTCTTACCTAAGGTTTTCATACCTAATATAGTTTCTGTTTTTCACTAAACGCAATCCTTAATTATACCAACTGAAACTGCACAATTTGGAAAAGGAATGGGCTTTGTATGTCAGGAAGGCAGTGTTATTCTACCATGAGAGGACAGTCTAATATTTGGGTGGACACTAAACAGATGTTTGTGATCTATGCAGAGCCACCAGTGGCAGAGTAGGAGTGAAGCAAACAATTGCTAGGTGGATTGTGGCTTGCATCCTGTCATGTTACACTTGAAAGTGCTTAGCCCTGAAAGACTCATTCTAGTAGACATACTGCTGCCTTTGCTGCTGTGGTTAGAAGCAGGAGAACTCATTGACCACATGGGTGCAGCCTTGGCCAAGTTCAGGAAATCTTGGGATCCTGCAGATGGCAACAACTATAGGCAGCTACAGTGCATAATCGCTGCAAGACTGACACTACTGTAGGTCTCTCAGAGTCCATTACTGGAGCCTGAAATAACCATAGCTCTTACCCCAATGATTTCTGAATTGGTATCAAAGGGTTCCTCATTAATTCCATAGTGACTCCATTCTCCACATCCTGTTTCTCTTGGCCAATATCTGAATGGTGCAGCTAATGTAGCTAATGTCCTTAACTGCTGCTTTACTAACGCCTCCCAGCCAAGCCAATTACCAAGTCACAGGACAATGATCCCATTCATCACCCTACACCCTTGTTTAGCATTCATCTTCATCTCCTGCACCCAACAGAAGTGCTAAGGGCCATTCCTAGCTTTGACACTTATAAGGAACAGACAACCTTGAACTGGAATTCCTTAGGCCTGTTTCCCAGCCATTAGTTTGTCCATCTCTTCATCTATCACCACCCTCTTTCCATCTCACCAAATGGTTAGCCAGCAGTGTTGAAGAGCACTAACATCATACCCCTGCATAAATGTGAACATAGACAGGATGCCATCAGTTTAGCCTTTCCTCCTGTCCTCAGAGTCCAAATTCTAGACAGTCTTGTTTATTTCCTGCTCTTATAGTTACCTGGTACTTTCCTCGAACCCCCAATGGATATCTTGTAGATTTCTCTTTTCACAGGGTCATAGTTTTCTGACTTTGCAGTGTCCATATTACTGTAGGCAAGTTGGGCTTTACCTGTCAGATAAGGTACTGGCCTAATTGCTGCTGTTTTGGCCATTGGCAGGCTGTAGTGAGCCTTTCAGACATCATCAGGTATGCTTCAGTATCATCTGAGGGACACAGCTGTGGAAGTTTAATGTCTTTAAGTTGTTTTGCTTTTGTTGATCTGCTGGACCTGTACCAGATCCTCCAGCTTTGACAGGCTTTCATGGCATTCAGCCATTGCTGCTCCTGTCAGTGCATCTCTGCTGTGTTTCTCAGTCTCTCTTCATTGTATAGCCCACCATTTGAAGAAGGCAGACATGCTTTCTAGGTTCTGTCCCTGCTGTTCTTCTTTCTCACTGGTGCTGGCTGTACAGTCTCAGTTTGACTTTCGTTTCTGCTTCTACTTTGACTGCCATTCTTCTGGTAATCACTCCTGAGCTTGCTGTTGCAGGACCCATACCTTTCTTCTCTGCTTTCCTGGTAGCAAGTCTAGTACCCACGCACAAAATTCTTGGCATACAGAATGCATGGTGTAAATCCTACTGACACCAACTGTGATAGAGGCATAGGTCAGGAAGCATAAGCAGACCAAAAAGTTAAGAAATTCAGAAGTAGCTTGTTTATTATCATCAATAACAAAAATAGAAAATAAATTGTACAGGATAGCTCTTCATTAAGGCAATACAAACAAACAAATCCTCCATCTGAGTCTCCCTGGATGAACATGATTATGATTACATGTTTCTGCCCAGCTGTTTAAACTCGGCATTATATTGTTGTAAGTTACATCTCCTGTTTTTGACAAAATATACCAAAACTTTGTCAGATTTCTTCCTGAGGTCAGCCTGTAGAGCACATAGGTGCAACACAATAATAAATTTTGTCCCAGAGCTGGGTTCCTGTTGAAAATTCTGTAAACAAATTTGTTGATGTCAAAATGCATCTCAAGTCAACCCACTGTGTTCCAGACTGTTATCTTTTCTAATAACCCCAAATAGCTTTCTGCAATCATTTCAGCAATATAATAATATACATTTGCAAACCAAGGGATCCCATTTTCACATAAAGACTCATATATTTTTTAACCATGGAGAAGCAAGGGAGAAAGAAAGAATAGCAACAGCAAGTGAAGGAAGGAGCTAACAGGAAGAAATTGCGGGACCATCAGAGTGGCCAATTCCTAGGTGCCGTAAGAAAATTTGATTGTGCAGTCAGACAGGCAGGAGACAGACAAGTGGCAGAATAGAAGAAGACAAAATAGATCCTTGCTTTTAACTCTCTTTGCATAACAAATGGGACAGGGTCTTACCTAACCCTGTCACACTGGGACATGGCCATGCCAGGCTATACTCTGTTCAGGAGGAAATGAGGTGTGTGTTGCTTTATGTGAGGGAACATAAAAGTGACAGATACTGAGAATACATGAGAGGGTACTATGAGACACCCTGAACAAGGGTAACAGAGTCAGTATTCACACTGGCATGTTCTACAGACCTCCAGCACAGTGGAAGGATTTAGATAAGGTACTGGTGGAAGTCATTGGCAAGATGGCAGAAAAGGGGCGTGCTGCTGGTGGAGACTTCAGTATGCCAGATGTAGATTGGAATCTCCCAGCTGTGGATTCAGCTAGAAGCAGGGACATCCTGGAATCCCTGCAGTGGCATTCCTCAGGAAACCAATGGTCAAACCCACTCATGATGGGGCAGTACTGTACCTGGTACTCACTAACAGGGACAGTGTTGCAGATGTCAATTGGGAGGCAACCTGGAGACCAGCGATCACCTTACAGTATGGTTCAGTATAAGGACAGCTACTGAACTGACCCAGACAAGGCAAGGGTCCTGGACTTCAGGAGGGCAGATTTTATAAAGATAGGTGAATGCCTCAGGGATGACCTGAGATGGGATGATCTGGGTGGGGTGGAGAAACAGTGGGAGAAGCTAAAAGGTGGGGGGCATAATGAAGGCAACAAGCCTCTGTATCCAGTAAGTGAGCAAGAGGAAAAAGAGACTGTTATGGTTCTCAAAGAGTTCAGCTGAAAATGTAAAGGCTGAAAGGGTAGCGTTCAGAAGGTATAAGGGATGCAGATGGAGGAGGAGGATAGGGAGATGTATCAGTAGAAACAGAGAGAAGCAGGAAAACAGTAAGGAACACAAAGCAATCTGAAGAGAGAATAGCCCAAGTGGTAACGAAAGGGACGAGACATTTCTTTAGGTATGTAAGTGAAAAGAGGAAGGCCAGGGAGGGATTATAAGGTTAAAAGGGAAGGGGGACTAGGAAAAGGCAGACCTCCTGAGCAAATACTTTGTTCAGTGTTCACAGAGGAAAGAGGAGGGGAAGTACAGCCTCTTTGCAGATGACACTAAAATCTGTAATAGGATGGACACTTTGGGGTTGTGCGTGAAAGGAAGAGCAGAAACCTGAGAAAACTTGAGGAGTTGCCAAGGGTATGGCAGCTTGGTTTCAATGTGAAAAGTGCAAAATAATGCACTTAGGGCACAGAAACCTAGGGACTGAATACAGAATGTGGAGTGCTATTGATCACCAAGCACGTGAGAGACTTGGGTGTAATCATATCTGATAACCTAAAGGTGGCCAGGCAGTGCAACTAAGCAGTTGGGAGATTTACTGGATGCTGGGGTGCACAGGGAGGGATATCACCAGTGGAAAGAGGGAGGTGGCAATGCCCTGTATAGATCGCTGGTAAGACCCTGGTAATACAGTCTTTACGCTTATGTCTTATTGAACTCGAATTATTGCTTACATTGTAACCCTGTTATCATCTGTACATTTTTTTTCTCTGTAATCTGTGTACCTGACTGTCTGATACTGTGCTGTATCCCGAGTCACCCCTGAAAATGGGACCTTCGGGGCTCAGTGGGCCTACCGGTTATCAAAATTCAAAAATGAATAAATAGGACCCCACCTAGAATACTGTGTCCTGTTCTAGAGACCACATCTTGGAAAGACATAGACAGAGTGGAGGCAGTCCAGAGAAGAGCAACTAAATTGATGCAGGGTCTGCATCAAAAGCCCTATAAGGAGAGACTAAAAGAACTCAGTATGTACACCCAGGAAGGGAGGTATGATAGAGACCTTTAAATACCTCACTGGGGTGACTAAGGTACAGAAGGAAAGTGTTTTCAGAAGAAATGTGTTCAACAAGGGACATGCTATGAAGTTGGTGGGGTGGATTCAGGAGAGTGCTTCTTCACAGAGAGTGGTGGATTCCTGGAAAAGCCTACCAGCGGGGTAGTTGGGCAAAAACAGTGGTAGGGTTCAGGAATGTATTGGATCAGTACAAGAGAATCTTAGTGGAAAGGAAGGGATATGGAGAAAGAGACGAGATCAAGTAAGGTCTGCGGTGATACTGTAGGTAGGGAAAACTTAGTAGACTGGGTGGGTCAAGCGGTCCTTATCTGCCGACAAATTCTCTGTTTCTAAGTTACTGTTACTGTGTGTAACTGCTGATCTTACTTAGAGGGCTCTTGCAGTAGGTAATTACATATAGGACTGACGTCGGCAGGCAGCAGGACCCCACCGAAAAATTTCTAACTAGCAGTCCCTGGCGAGGACCGCCCACGATCAGGTGACCGGCAGCGGGACACGTCGGTATAAAAGGGGTGGTCCTGATGCCCGCCTTCAGTTCTTTCCACGTTAGCTTGTGCAGTGCCCTCGCGGAAAAGTTTGTTGCTTCATCAGCCTCCCTTCGTCGGTTTTACCGAATAATTCTGATTTTTACGACATTCATCTGGTCATCGATACGGTGTATGCCGTCCCTACCCTCCCTCCGAGCACAAAAATAAGTGCGACTCGTGCGGCACCCAACTCCCGCACAAGGACGGACATTCTCTGTGCCTATTCTGTTCAGGCCCCGATCACCTGGTCGAGAAGTGCCAGCACTGCCTCAGCTTCAACGCTGCTACCCGGAAAAGGCGGCAGCAATCCCTGGAAGCCCACATCTTGAAGAAAAGATGAGTTCAATGGAGAAGGAGCTCAAAAATTGAGGCAGGCATCCACTTCCAAGGCCATCGGAAGAAGAAAGACAAGGAGAGGCACCGGGACAAGGGCTCCTCCACCGCCTCCTCGGGAGTTGCCGACTCAGTAACGCCCCTTCGGGACCGCCTCAACGGCCGCCTCGGAGGTTTCCGAGGGCGCCAGCCCGCCTGCCTGGCTCGCGCCGGGCCTTCGGGCGCCTCGGCACTGGAGGCCTCCGCCCCAGTTCGGCCATAGCTTTGTGGCCACTGGCGCGGGCGACCGTAAGCCGGTCGCCGGCCCTCCGACATCCACGGAGAAAGCGGTAAGGTGCACGATCCTTCGGGGCGGCACACGGCTCCTGTCCTGCTGGACCAGGCCGATCCTTCCTCTTGGTCTGCCTTCGGTGAAGGCTCCCCGCCGTCGGGCGCTGCTCCTCCGGCACCGCGGGGCTCGCTGTAAAACCGCGCGCCGGTTCATCCGATGTCCGGTCAGCAAAAGAACCGATAACAGACTTACCCACATCGTCGTCCCCAGTTCTCTGCAGCCCTCGCTGCCATCCGGGGACCTCGAACTTCCCAGCCCGACCCCGGGATTTTTCCTCCATCCTCGGCGACGCTAGTTCCTCCTCCGTCAGACCATCTCTTCCTATAGGTGCGCTGGATC
The DNA here is from genome assembly GCA_016271365.2 of Neoceratodus forsteri. Lineage (NCBI taxonomy): Eukaryota > Metazoa > Chordata > Ceratodontiformes > Ceratodontidae > Neoceratodus > Neoceratodus forsteri. The sequence continues at coordinate 141,398,416 of CM057453.1, forward strand.
TGACGCCGGGCTCCTGGACGCCAGCCCAATGCCGGCACCTCCCACGCCGGGTACTCCGACACCGGGCCTCCACGCCAGCTTACCGACTCTGGCCGACATCCCACTTCGGACGCCGCCCACCGCCGCCCCTCCAACCTGGATCCGCCCATGAGGCCACCGCGGGCCGCCTGCTCCAGCAGCTCCTCCAGCTCCGGATACCCTCCATCCTATCCAACGCCAGCGTATCCGGAACCACAGTATCCGCGCCACAGTACCCGGTGCCGGTCTTTCCAACACCGCAGTACCCGACGCCACAATACCCGACACTGGGTTTCCCGCCGCCAGGTTTTGATAGTCTCTATATGGGTACAGCCCATATCCTTATCCCCTCATCCTCCTCCTCCACTGCCCCCACAGCCACCGGTGGATTTGCAGGAGACTCTGGCCTCCTGGTGGGCTGAGGCCAAGGCTCAGCTCACCAGGGAGGTGAGAGCTGCCTACCGATGACGGTGCCATCTCAGGTTCTCATATCCACGGCGGCAAACTCCTCACCACCTCCAGACTCCAGGGCTCTCCCATCTGGGTCCAGAGGGGCAGGATATGCTTCCCAGAGGTCCGTTCCTCCCGGGTCGGGAAGAGTCTTTTCCTCTTCATCCTCGGACTCTCAGATTCCTCGACGGTTGCTCGAAACGTTGAAACCACCTCCGTTGAAGCCCAGGCCAAGGACTCCTCCAGTCTCCTCCGAAGATCATTCTTTACGGAGTTGCTACAAAAATCCAGGAGATTCATCAGTGGCACTCTTTGGAACCAGACCCTCAGCGGTTGAAACTCGCCTAGCATCTGGATCTGCCCGTAACAGCTCCTACTTTGGTGCCACCCTGGATAGAGCCTCACGCCGACCTTGTTACCACTATCTGGAAGCAGCCGTCGGCTCTAGCCTCACTTCAGGAATCGAATAGGCATACCAGGCTCGAGGTGTTGATTTTTAGATTCTCACCCTCGTGCTGACTCAGTCATGTAGCGCCACTCACGGCCGTTCGGCTAACCCAAAACATCTCAGCTCGTCACCACCTGACAAAGAATCCCGCCTACTTGACCAGTATGGAAAGAAGATCTTCGCTTCCTCCATGCTGGGGATTAGGCTCTGAACTATGTCGGTCATATGGGGACTACCAGAAGGCGTTCTTACTCAGGTGGAAACCAAATTGGACTCTCTGCGGACTCTCAGGTCAAGCAGAGTTGGCTGATCTTGTCCATCTGCATGTTTGGCCAGTCGACACATGCTTCATCGACCTACGATGCAGTGGACACTGCTGGAATGAACTCAACTTTTGCCGTGAGCCCACGCCGTCATGCTTGGCTCCGTGTGTCAGGGTTGGTCCCGGAAGTGCAGTCCGCTATCCAGGAAGTGCCCTTCCGGGGTCGGTTCTTTCGGTGGTGATGTCAAGGACATCATCACTGATTTACAGGGAGAAGGGGATGGCACTGAAGTCCGTTGGCTCCATGTACGCTTCATGGCCATGGCCTTGTGTCCTTTCGCATGAGAGGAGTCGGCCCAAGGCGAAACCCCAGGGACGCGCGCTACAAAACGCTGGGCTCCCACAGCTGCTAAGCCCCCACCCAAAAAGCAGTGGGTGCTTCAGCTGTGGCACTGCCCCATACCACCTGACTCTCTCCTCTCCTACAGCCTCCAGACTCCCGGAGAAACCAGTAGGAGGGAGGTTTTCCTCCACCTTCCGGGATGGGAGAGGATAACATCAGATTCTTGGGTGCTCCAGCTGATCGCAGAAGGACACTCGATAGAGTTTCTACAGAAACCACCTCGCCACCCCCAAAGTCATCATATTCACAGGAACATCTTCTCTTGGTCCAGGAGGAGATCTCAGCTCTGCTACTGAAGGAAGCAATAGAACCCGTCCCCCTTCATCTTCAAGGGACGGGTTACTATCCATTTCTTCCTGGTCCCAAGAAGAGACAGGAGAACTCAGACCGATTCTAGATCTCAGTTCCCCAATCTTTTGTGGAATACAAAGGTTCAGAATGCTCTCGTTGCAGAGCCTTCTGCCCCTCCTCTGGTCGGGTCAATGGCTATGTGCCCTGGATATGCAGGATGCTTACCTGCACATTTCCATTCGCCCGTCTCATCACAAATATCTTCGTTTTGCATTCATGGGGACTACTACCAGTTCAAGGCACTTCCGCTTGGCCTATCCTCGGGCCTGAGTATTTACCAAATGCCTAGCGGTGGTGGCGGCCTACCCTGCGTACCGGGGGGTGCAGGTTTTCCCGATACCTGAATGATTGGCTCCTGGCAGCCTCGTCCAGGAGGAACTTCTGCTGCCTCACCCTTACCCAGCAGGTTTTGCCTGCCTGGGTACTACCATCAACCATTCCAAGTCTCACTTGATCCCATCTCAGAGACTACAGTTTATCAGGGCGATTCTAGACACGACCATTGGCAGGGCCTTCCTGTCACGGACCGGCGCCCACCCTCCAGACTCAAATAAGTCTGTTGTCCGGCCGCAGGCGGTCAGTGCAAGGTTAGTCCTTTGCCTTCTCGGGCTCATGGCAGCTGCTATCCCGACAGTTCCTCGTGCTCGGCTTCACATGAGAGTCTCTCAGTGGACTCTTCGCCCCAGTGGGATCAGCTAGTGGATGATTTAGATCACTAGTTCTAGTCTCCTCGCCGATGCTCCGAGACTTGCAATGGTGAATGGTTCGAGAACCTGTTTAGATGTTCTTCTCTTTCGTCCTCCCAGACTCTAACCACAGACGCTCGGGGCGGTTGGGGAGCCCATCTAGGTTCCCATCGGACCCAGGACTCTTGGTCCAAGCTTGAACAGACCTCCACATCAGTGTGCTCGAGCCTGGCAGTGTTTGTCGCTCTGCAAGCCTTCACCCATACATCCTTCCCGCCACCTAGCCGTTCAGATGGACAACATGTGTGGTTTGGTACATCAGCAAACAAGGGGACTTCGGTCCTACCCTCTTTGCAGGAAGCAATGAGGGTTTGGGATTGGGCAACACAACACGACCTTCACCTCACGGCAATTCATGTTCCGGGAGTCGATACACCTTAGCAGACAAAGCTAAGTCGCTCGTCTGCTCTGACTCATGAGTGGAACTGGACCAAGGGGTCCTAGACAGTATCTTCCGACTGGGGACACCACAGGTCGACCTGTTCGCATCCCTCTAAACACAAAGCTTCCCATCTTCTGCTCGCTTGTTCCAGGCGAGGCACTTTCTGGAGAGACGCTGTGTCTCTAGACTGGAAGGACAGATTCGTCTATACCTTTCCCCAATTCCACTTATCCCGTCGTCTTACAGAAACTAGCTTCAGAAGGAGCACGAATGATTCTGATTGCTCCTTTCTGGCCCAGGCAAGTTTGGTCTCTCTTCTACAACAATTCTCAGAGGATCCTCCTCTTCCTCTTCCTCTATCACGAGGTTTGCTGACCCAGGATCAGGGGACCCTGGTCCATCCAGGCCTCAAATTTCTTCAGCTGCATGCATGGCTCATGCAGACTTAGCTCAATCCCATTTTGGGTTTCTCCCCAGGTGAGCGGAGATTTTGGTGGAGACTAGAAAACCCTCCACTAGATCTACCTACGCCATGAAGTGGAAAAGGTTCACAATCTGGGCTGCTTCTGCACGTGAGAACCCTTTTCCTGCTCAGAGGGGCTTCTGCTGGAGTACCTACCCCATCTTTTGACCTGGGTCTCAGTCATTCTTCTCTGAAAGTCCACATGGCGGCCATCTCTGCCTATCATGTCCCCTTTGCAGACAAGACATTTGCTCAACTGGAGGTCTTTAAGACCTTTCTCAGAGGGTCATCCATCTGAGACCTCCTATCGTACTCCTGCTCCCCTTGGGACTTGAACTTTGTTCTCTAGAAACTTACTCTGCCTCCTTTTGAACTGGCAGCTTCAGCAGACTTGAAGTTCCTTTCATGGAAGACTCTGTTTCTGAGCTCCAGGCCCTGATGTGCAAAATTCCATACTTGATTTTTCACAAGGAACATGTTGCTCTGTGCACTAACCCTAAGTTTCTCCCTAAGGTAGTAGCGAGTCTCACTTAAACCAGTCCATAGAGTTACCCACCTTTTTACGCAGTACTCTAATCAGGGGAGTATTTACTCCATACTATGGACGCTTCACGGATTCTGAGATACTACACCAACAGGATGAAGGATCTCAGAAAGACTGATCAACTGTTCGCCTCTTTGCTCATAAAAGAGAAGGCAATGTTGTTTCTAAGCAATGCCTATCCAAATGGTTGGCTCATTGCATCACTTGCTGTTATGACAGTACAACAAGACCCTGCGGGTCAAGTAAGAGCCACTCCACCAGAGGAGCAGCTGCCTCAGCGCTTGTTTCAAGAATGCGTCAGCGGCAGATATCTGTGCTGCCGCCACCTGGACCTCTGTCCATACCTTTACAAAACACTACAGTTTGGATATTGCCTCTCCGTAGAGCAGGCTTCGGGCTGGCTGTCCTGCAAGGCCTCTTGTCTTAAAGCTTGCACAGCTAGAGCTTCTACTTGGAGTAGATTTCCTCCTCCCAGTGCTTCTCCTTGTTCCAGACTGCTTGGGATTCAGTCCTATATGTAATTACCTGCAAGAACCCTCTCAAAGTAAGATGGTACAGTTCGTGAACTTACGTAACAGTAGATCTTTGAGAGCTCTCGTAGGTAATATCTTGCCGCCCTCCATCCCTAAGCTTTTCAGTTCCTTTTCCATTGAGGGAAATATCCTCTCCTTTTGTCCGGCCTCTTCTGGCCTGTGGTGGGAAAGAACTGGAAGAGGCAGGCGTCAGGAACCGCCCCTTTATACAGCGTCTCGGCGCGGTCACCTGATATGGGGCAGTCCCTCGTCAGGGACTGCTAGCTAGAAATTTTTCCGTGGGGTCCTGCTGCCTGCCGACGTCAGTCCTATATGTATTACCTACTGCAAGAGCCTCTCTGAAGATCTACTGTTACGGTAAGTTCTTACGTAACTGTACTTTCCTCTTCAACACTCTCCTTTGTAATGGGCATCTCGCTGACCTCCTACCAGTGATCATCTGCTTGTCACAAGTTGCAGTCTGGTAGAGACCTTCTCATCCAGTCTTAGTTCTGTTTCTGTCTTTGCCTGTCTTACAACCCTGTTAGCTTTTTGTAATTTCTTAGTATGCCCTCTCCTTGTCCATCTGACTTACATTATACTCAGAGAACACTTTCTTTTTTTCTCCGCACCTCCTTAGCAGCACCCTTTGAGAACCATAATGGTTTCTTTCCCTACTATTTTTACCCCTAGACCTGTTGCCTCTTGTATTTCCTTTTGATAATTTCTCATTCTACACATTGGTGGTTCCACTGGAATTGCTGATCCATCAGAACGCTTCAAGCTAAGCTTCCCACCACCTATGAAGTTTATCCTCTGGTTCTGCCCCACAATGTCAGAACTTCATCTTCACTGGAAGTGTCCAGTCTCCTCCTTCACATTTCTGCAACATTGTAGTCTACCAAGTGCACTATTGGCAATTTTCTTGATCTATTTTCAAAACTTGCTATTGTTTCTTGACTGCTTTTCCTCTCCTTCACTCTGGCTCTGCCTCGTCAATGGAAGATGGACTCAGAGTAAGCAAAGCTAGTTTTGTGGCTTCAAGTTCTGCATCACGTGGTGACAGAGACATCAAGGCGGACCAACACATGTCTTTCCTCTACTGCTTAGGGTTGCATGCAGCGTTGCTGGCTGTGGCCTGTGTCAGTGATGATCCCTCCTCTTTGGAGGATCACACGGCCCGGCTTCTTCTCACTCGGCCAGCCAAGGTCACAAGTCAGCCTCTGCTGAGGTAGCGTCAGCCGCTCAGCTTGCAGCCATGCAAGATGCAATGATGGCTGCTGTGGTGGGCATCTCATCAGCCTCGTGTTTCTCCCAGCTGGTGCCCGTGTCAGAGGGTCTTTCACCAAAACTTTTCAAGAGATGTGTCACGGCCTTCAGGCATGCAGGAAGAGCCTTTTCCACCACAGTAAGAAGCACAAGCACTACCAGTGCCCATTGTAGGATCGGGAAAGATTGCAATCCATTCTTTCCCTTGACTCCTCTGAGTGCTCGACTTCAGTTGAGGGCTCAATTGACAACTCCACGGTGCCCCTGTCTGACTTGTCAACCCTGGCACTGGCTGATCAGATGGTCAAGAATTTCTCAACCCATCTGCCAGTTGCTGTAGGGGATCAATGAGGAGTCGATCTTTAAAACCCTGACTTTCCATGTCCTATCTCAGGGGACATGGATCGGTGGTGTTCCTGATTGGCTTTACTCAGGATGAGCCTCCCTTGGTTGTCGTGCCGCTGAAGCTGGTGCTTGATCTTATCTGTGTCAATTTTCACCCAGTCATCACCTTTGGATAATGTGGCGGAGGCACATGCCCCTGAACTTTTTTGGGGGATGGGCGGGTCGACACACCATCGGCCATCTTTGAGCTGGCCGCTGCGTGGCGCTCATGAGTTGGCCGTTCCAGGTGTCATCGACCCCACCCTCCACCGAGTTCGCCGCCTCCGCTGTAGATGTCGCACCTCATGAGAGAGCTGCTGCTATGTCAAGAGGACTACTCTGTGAAAGTCATTATCGATGCCGAATTCGTTAATGCCGTGATAGTTCGACTCCTGCTGATTCCGTTGTCGCCTCCACTTGGCCTTCGCTGGTAAGACTGTTCCTTTCTTTATTTTCTCAGCGACGTCGAGTCTTGTTTAGCTTGTTTTACTATAGGTCATGTCTCAGGTCGGGGGGGCAGAAATCTTCAGGCGGACGGCCCCTATGCTGACGGTGCCTGTGCAGCTGTAACATCCGGCCACCGACCAACATGACCGTTGCCTCACGTGTCTTGGTCAGCTTCATGACATGGATTCTTGTGATGCCTGCTTCTCCATGGACCATCGTGTCATCGAGCAATCACGTGGAAAGTTGGACAAGCTCCGGCGACTTTCGGGTGACAGAGTGCGCTTTTCGTCTGGCCAAACGCAATCTCTCGGCCTTTCCTCCGGGTCCCCTCCGGTTTTATATGGACCGTGGAGGAGGGGCTTCTGCTCCAAGTAGCCGCCTTTGCAGAAGCCCAGTCCATCCCCCTGGGTGCGGGCGGAGGCACCGCATTGGCAACGCCTCTTCAGGGGTGAAGGCTCCCCAGTGTCGCCTTCTCAGGCTGAGAGCCTGGGTCCGCACCATCCGTCAGTGCTGTCTTGGGCCTCAGTGCCATTCAGCGGTGCCGTGGGCCTAATGGCACCATGGTTGGCACGGTCCATCGCTCAGTGCCGTCTCCGCTGTCAGCACCATTTGTAGTTGCCAATGGTACTGACGGCACCATAGGAGGTCCTGTGGTGCTGTCCGTGACTGTTTCTTGCCTCGGCACCATGTCTAGCTCTGGTGCCGCCTGCGGCGTCGGCGAGGACATGGCGTCATGGGGGTGCCACTCGGTGCCATTCACGGTGCTGAGAGAGCTGTCGGAGCTATTGTCTGCACCATCCCTGACCTGGTGCCACTTGCTGCGCCTGGGTCGGGACGGTGCCATGACAGGCACCAGCTGCATGCTGCTGCTGCCCTCGATGCCGTGTCTTCATGGCACCATTCACAGTGTGGTTGGGGCTTCGTGCTGACTCTGGTGCAGTTGCCCGGTCTGGTACCCCTTGATCAGGATGGCAGTGGCGTCCATGTACTGTCTGGTATCGACTTCGGTCTCCACCTTCTCGGAGGTGGAGTCTGACTCTGAGTCAGACAAGCGGTCTGACTCTTTGGAGTTGGCGCTGACATGGACACCCTGGTAGTGTCTCGACTGACCGGAACCAGTCCCCTCTGAGGAGTGGGCAGTTGCCCCTGGGCCCAGGGTCAGAGGTGCTGACCAGCAGGCAGTGGTGCAGGCCACTATTGCTCTGCAGCCTGGCCTCGGAGGATTTACTGACCCTCAGTGGTGGTACCCCTCAGGTGGTGTGCCTGGATCGCCCAACTTTGGGGCCAATCAGACACCCACAGGAGGGAGGGTGCCCTCCCTGGGTGGTCCTTCAGGGACTGACCAGAGTTCTCAACTGCCTAGGCTGACATTTGCGAGGAGGAGAGGGCTCTGTCGGACTCTGAGGGTAGGGGTTCAACATGGCGACCCTTTGTAGAACCCACCGGGTTGGAAGGAGTCATAGTGCAGACTTGCCCTTCCTTCTCGGTCTCCTTGAGAGGACCTTGTTCTTTGGAGGTAGGGACTGTCCTTTTGGAGTTCCACGGCCCCGATCACCTCACGGAGGATCTTCAGGGCACAGCCTAGGCAGTTCTAGTATGGTTGATCAGCCCTCAGCTGTTGAGTTTTCTGGCGCCCTCTTCCCTTGGGGCTCCAGGTGCACTCTTTGCACAGGCAGGGACAGTTGATTCCTGTTGTCAGCTCTGCCCTACTCTTCTACCACCTTCCTGCTCTCCCAGGCATTCTTGGTCCTAGCAGATCTCTCTCCTGGGAGCAATTCAGGGCTGTGGCTGCTCATTTTCCCTCTTATGTTGGGGCCATGGACAGGCAGGTGTTCCAACCTCCACCTGAGCAACCAGCCACTGAATCTATGAGGTCCTCCTCTTCTTCATCCTGTCCAAATCTCCCTGCTGCTGATCTCGCAGAGTATCAGCGTTTCCTTGTGAGGATGTTGAAGGACCTGCATATCACCCGCCCACTCAGCACAATCCGGAGCACTTCGATCGTGCCTTCCTATGTGATTTCAGTCGTACACCCTTGTAGTGCCCCCTGGCCTGCTCCTTTTGAGCGTCTGCGTTTCTGGCAGAGACCCTGTTCGAGTTCCAGCCCTAGGGATCTCCGCCAGAGGTATGTGCCCCCGGAGTCTCAGGTAATTTGCCTCATCCTCAGTCAGGACTGATGCAACTGGACAATCCCGATGGGCTTCGCCCTTCACCATGACCAGCCCCAGATGCAGATTCCATGGATTTTGACTTCTGGGCAGGGAGGACTTTCTACTCTGCATGGTTGCTTCTTTCAATATCTGCACATCAGGCCCACTCGCTACCTATGATCAGTTCCTGTGGTCAGGCTAGGTCAACTCCTAGCCTCTATGCCTGATACAGAGGTAACCAAACAAGCCATTGCACACTCTGCACGTGGCCTGGAGCTAGCAAGGCACCAAGCGAGGCATCTTACGACAACAAAGAGGTAGCTTCCCGGGTCATAGGGACAGTGATCTGCACTAGGCAGATGGCATAGCTACATCTCTCCCGGTTGTCACGGTATGCATAGGGTGATTTCTTCCGCATACCAGAGAACCCATCTTTTCTCCTGTAGGGTGAGGTGGCGTTTGTCGGGCAGTCTCCTGTTCTCTCTGGGGGTCCCCATCTCACTCTCCCCAGTCTCGGCCTCCAGGCCCATGAAAGTTCTCTCTCGGTGTGCCACCCACTGAGAGCTAAGGGACTTAGTCATTATGGTCCAGAGCCCCTTTGGGGGGCTTGGTACTCACCTGAAGGTGATGAATGGTGAAGATTGACACAGATAAGATATGAAAATTACGTGCCTCACCGTAATTCCTGATCTTTCTGTGTATCTTCACCATTCATCACAATCCCACCGCCCATCCCCCTGGGGCCTCAATCTCTGGTCCCCTCCTTCTGTGTGCCCTCCTTCGCCCCTTTCCTTTCCACTGGTCAGGAGTGGGGTGACCTTGGGCACACAGCGGATTTTACATTCTGCCGGGGAGAGTGATCGGGAGAGGGCACTTCTCCTCAGTGCCTCGGTTCCACCCCTGTGAGGTGGGGTTGGTGGTTGCCCTCTTCTTTCTCTCTCTCTTCCTTTCCTTGTATTCTCCTCATTCTTGTCCTTAGGATTCAACCTCAAATTAATTTAAGAAACTTGTTTTACCTCCAAATTTGTTTCTGGGGCAGGGGTACAGCCTTGTATCTTGTCTTTCTTCCAGAATAGCCGCTCGACTTATGTTGAGTTTATTTCAGTCATTCTATTCCTTGAATTCTGGCATTGTAGCCTTCTGGCTACTCCTTCACAGTTCCTATACAATCTGGTGACAGGTCAAGGCTTCAGGAATGTCCCCCCACATCCTTACTTCTAATTCTTCCCTCCTCCCTCCTCTTCTACTTCCAGAGATTGGGGCCCCTTCAATCCCCTTAGATTTCCAACTCTCTTCTGTCCTCTCAGTCATTTATTTCTCCTTTAGTTTGTATATCTTTTCATTTATCTGTCCCTTGGACTCCCTTGTCCCTCCTCCCAACCCTTTCTTGCTCTGGGTGATTCCAGAACTGGCAGGAGGGCAGGGGTTAATGACACCTAATGGCCAGCGGGCAGCCCGCGCGGTCACGTCGGCCTAGAGGGCAGCACCCATGGTGCGTCGACTCGTCCATCCCCCAAAAGCTCGTGACCTCCGCCACATTACCCAAAGGTGATGAATGGTGAAGATACAGAAAGATCAGGAATTATGGTAGGTATGTAATTTTCATTTCATGCACTTTAGCTTGTGGTCTCTGTCAACCTCAGGTAGCTTCTCCTCTGTGTTAGCCCTTGGGTCGACAGTTGAGGCAGAGGTTGTGGTTGAGGCACCACTTGTGCTGTTGATTCCACTCAACCAGGAGGCACCACCATCAGTGTTCCTCAACTTCCTTATCCTCGGTTGAGGAAGGGCACCACCACAGGATGACAGTGCTATGAGGAACTCCTCTGGCAGCAATGGACCATTACGGGTGGAGTAGGCCTACCCCCAACATCTGTCTCACCACACTTGCTGATGGAGCTGTCTCCAACACAACCTTGATGGAGGTGTCGACAAAGGACTCATGTGCCACAGCCTTCTTGACAGGCTGGCTATCAGTGAAAATCACCCAGTTGGAGGATACTTGGTGGTCTATAGTGGCAAACAGCTGAGAGCCATTTTTGAAGAGTCCTTGGATGGCTCTAACAGGTCATCCATGCTGTCATGAAGGGCACATACATTCATCCGGGCTTTGGTTGAGTGTCGTTTGGGGCTGTTCCTCAGCTGATGTCAGAGTCCATGCATGTGTCCTTGGAGCCAGTGCAAAACAGGCTAAATACCCTTTATTGATATTCTGGACAAGGATGATTCTCTGAGGGTCGCTTTTCCCATGGCTGAGGCCATCTTGGGACTGGCCCTGAGCTTTGGCATATACAGCATCCTGCCCGGCACCCTCCACTGGTATGGTCTGCAAGTATGTGCTCCTTATGGGCCTCTCTCTGGGTTCTTGGACTATCCCTTGGCTGAGGGACTGGTCTCGGACTCCGTCCTTCCGGAAGTCTGAAAGACAAGGGACATGGATGAGCCTGCAGACAGGGAGTCTAAAAAACATGTGGCAAAGAAGGTCGGCACCACTTTCTCTCTGTTTGTCTCCGTGAGCTACACTATGATGATGGCCAACTTTGGTCACTCCTGATGGAAGTGCTGGATGACGCCCTCCTTCACCTTTCTGCTGACAAGCACCTGTTGGTGAAGATGGGCAGGGACCAGGATCAAGCTAAACACCAGCTGCAGACAGCCTTGTACATAAGCAACTCCTGTAGCTGTGCCATGGCAGCAGCCATTGCAGTGCATTGCATGGCCTTACTGAGGCTCTCCACCTTAATGGTGGACACACAGCACAAGCTTGCCAATGTCCCCTTCTTGGGCACTGATCTCTTTGGCCCTAGGGGTGCAAAGACATCTCACCAGGACTAAGTTTAGCACACCATCCTGGACTCCATGTATGCATCCTAAAAGGACCCTAAGGTCCAAACCCAAAAGAAAGCCTTTCAGTACTGGTCTTTTCAGTCACAGCAGCCTAGCAGCAGCCCCAGCAGAGGCAATACCAAGGCTGACATCCCAAAACTAAGTTCTTTGGCCAGGGACCAAAAGAGGTGGGGGTAGGAAGTGGCACCCCACTGCCCCAGTGGCTGGTGCCCCTCCAAAGTTGCCCAGTGACAGATCTGGGGCATCATCCTTCTGCCTGTCAGTCCCTGACCCAGTTCCCTGTGGGAGGTTGGCTGCCCATCTGACCATGTTGTTCCATCATTACCATGGGCAAGAGTACTACAGGTGGTCAGCAGAGGATTGTTTCTGATTTCAGGGCTCTCCTGCCTCACCGAGCCAGTGCTCCAAGGAGATGTCAGTGTTACAGGAGGAGGACATCGCTCAGCTCCTTGCAAAAGGTCTATAGCCCATGACCCAGATGCCCTGGCAAGTCAGGGGTACATGTCAAGGTACTTCTTGGTCCCGAAATGGATGGGGGTGGCTGGTGCTCCAATTCTGAACTACACAGTCTTAACCAGTATATGTGAAGCACAAGATCTTACTTGAGTTGAGTTCGTGCAGCAGGCTACATCATAAGAATTATGTTGCCAGCACTAGGACCCCACTGAAAATTCTAGCTAGCAGTATACTGCAGGACCTCCCTTGATGTCGGCCTGTCTCTGACATCAGATAAATGGTATAAAGGGGCGGTCCCCAGCCCCACCCCAGTTCTTTTCCCACCGCCGACCTGTGCACATCGGCTCCATTGACACCTCCTGCTACCAGTCAATCACCATTTTCGCCTTTCGCATTTTGTTATTTTTGCCAAGTCCAGTGAATTTCCTTACATGTCTTCCGCTTCTTCCACAGAGCATCAGAAATCTAAGTGCCTGAGATAAACAGATACCAGTGAAAGACGGCCATTCTGCCTGCTTAATTTGCTTAGCCCCAATCACAACTCTGAGGCCTGCCCACATTGCGAAGTTTTACCCACAGGACCAGGATCCATCGCCTGAAGGCCCTGAAGAGCCACCTGTTGGAGCAGCAACTAGCTGCCATGCAGAGGACCCCATCCAGTCATGGTTCTGGTGGTTGTTGTTGTTCTTCTTCTTCTCCTCCTTCTTCTCCTTCTCCTTCTTCTTCTTTCCCAGGGACTTCCCATCTTCTTCCCACAAAGACAAGAAGACCAACAGGAAACACCTCCACAAGGACAAGGAGAGACCTAGATCAGATTCCACTGCAGGTCCCGCACAAAAGGTGGCTTCCTCAAGTCCCCACTCCCGTGGAGGTTGGACTGTGCCCTCTGGCAGCCTCAACTCCTTATGGGCTCCCATTGATGAAGCCCCCACCCTAATTCTGATGTCCAGCAGAGCGGTCTTGGGGCAGGGCCTTTCTTTGGCCCTTCCTCCCTGCACCTTAGGCCCTTCCAGCATCCTTCTGGGCCTAAGTCAGGTGGAGCAGCTGGCTTCTCTCGGATGGTGGGCAGGGGCCATTATGTACCATATGGAACATCATGGGACTGGGCATCATGGTCTGGTGACAAGAAGAGACACCAGGAGCAGAAACTCCAGGCAGGAGTCTGCTCCCTAAGCACAAGACACCATCCAGTACCTCTGACAGCTGGCGTCAGACCTGGACGTCCTCAACCTCTGCATCTCCAGGGCTGAACCAGGCAGCACCTCATGCAGCATCACCCAAACCTTGGCTGTTGCTGGCCCTCCAGCCTCTCCCAAGCTGACACCTGAGAAACTGTCACCAGCTGACCCACGCCCTAATCCGACACCGAACAACCTGATGACCGACAACTTGACACCAGACATCCTAGCACTCTGATAACCTGGAGCCAGATAACCTGGCGCCAGATACCCTGACACCTGTGGGACCACAGCCAGATATGCCCGAGCCCTCAGACCTGATGACAGTAATGGCTGCGCCAACAGGGCCAATGCCGGGACACCTAACATCCCAACAGGGAAAGGTTTCTCTCCACTTCTTCTTAGTCTCCAGGAAGATGGGGATCTTCTCCCTATCCTGTACCTTAGTCTCCTAAACACCTACATCGAGTACAAAAGGTTCTGGATGGTGACCCTGCCAGGCCTCCTCTATGCTCCATCAAAGGGATTGGCTCTGTTCTCTCGACATGCAGGACGCCTACCTCCACATCTTGCTGCTTCCTACCCACAGGAGGTTTCTTCATTTTCTTTCAAGGGGAACATTACCAGTTCCAGGCCTGCCCTTTGACCTTCTTTGGCACTGTGTGTTTTCACAAAGTGTCTAGCAGTGGTTGCTGGGGCCCCTCAGGGACCGGGCCATTACGCTCTATCCTTATCTAGATGACTGGCTGCTGGCAGCTTTACAAGGGATCAGCTGTCGCCCACCCTGTCAGACACCTTCACACTGTTCTGAGAGCTGGGGATCACACTGAACCCTTTGGCTGCAATATATCAGCGTGGTTTTGGACACCACTCTGGGAAAGCCTTTCTCCCATCTGACAGGGTGCACTGTCTCTGGGTACTAGCAAGGAGATCTTCTCTCTTCCCACAGATTTCTGGCCTGAACATTCATTCAGCTCCTCGGCCACATGGCGGCAGCCATAGTGATGGTTCCTTTGGCACACTTCTATGTAGAGGTTCCCCAGTGGACTTTCAGGGTACAGTGGGATCAACGCTCGATGATGTCAACCTTCCAGTCCTGATTTCCAAAGTAGTATCTCAAACCCTGACATGGTTCTTACTCCTCCCAACTTAGAGCTAGGAGTTTAATTTCAGAGAGATTCCCTCTGCAGATCCTAACAACAGATGCATCGGGTCTGGGATGCGGAGCCCACTTCTGGAATCGTCAAACTCGGGCACGTGGTCTCCATTGGAACAGGCTCTGCATATCATCGTCTTAGAGATGAGGGCCATTCTCTGTGCTCTACAAGTGATCCACCTAGACCTCCTTCTGGGCCCCTGTTGATTCAGACAGACCATATGTCCGTGGTCTTTTACATCAACAAGCAAGGGGCACTCACTTGTATCCCTCTGCAGAGAGGCCATGCAGGTGTGGTTTGGCAAGCGCACAGTCTAACTCTCTCACCGCTGTTCATGTTCCAGGAGTCGAAAAACATTGGCCACACAGGCAATCTCAGTCCAAGGTCCACGAGTGGGAACTCCTCCAGTTCACAGCAGAGGACCTCTTCAAAAGGTGGGAATGTCCAGAACTGGATCTCTTCGCCCCCGTCAATGCCAAACTGCCCAATTTCTGCTCACTAGATCCAGGGCCTGGTGTTTTCTGGCAAGATACATTGTCCCTCTGCTGGACAGGGAGATTCCTTTATGCTGTTCCATCCTTTCCTCTCCTCCAAGAGTCCTGCTCAAACTCCAGTCAGAAGAAGCAGACATGATCCTGATCGCTCCTCTCTGGCCCCAACAGATCTGGTTCCCCTGTTTCAACAGTTGGCAGTGGAACCTCCAATTCCCCTGCCCTGACCTCACACCTCACTTACTCTCTCAGGAGCATGGCACCCAAGTCCATCTGGACCTCAGGTCTCTGCACTTGCATGCTTGGCTCCTGCAGACCTAGCCATAGCCCGCTTTGGAGTTTCCCTAGGGTCACTGAGGTTCTGGTTGCGAAAGAGACCTTCCTCCAGAGCTGCTTATGCCATGTCATGGAGATGCTTCTGCTTATGGGTTTCAACCAGGGTCTTGACCCTTTCACCTGTTCGGTGAACTCTATTCTGGAGTACCTCCTCTCTCTTTCAGATTCGGACTCTGCCACTCCTCCATTAAGGTGCATCTTTTGGCAGTTTCTGCCTATCATGCACCTGTAGAGGCAAAATGATTGCTCAATTGGAGCAGTCCCTCACCTCTTTGAGGGCATGTTGCATCTGAAACCACCCATCAGGGACCCTATCCCTCCATGGGACCTCCTGTTTTGTTAGAGAAACTTACTTTGCATCCCTTGAGCCAACTTCAGATTGCAAGTTTCGTTTTCTGTCATGGAAGGCGTTATTTGTAGTTGCCATTACTTCTGCTAGGAGAATTTCCGAGCTTCAGGCTGATACACGAAGAGCCCTATTTAGTTTTCACAGAGACAAGGTATCTTTGAGAGCGAATCCTAAGTTTCTTCGAAAGTGGTGTTGGAGTTCACACTCAGTCAGGACATCCACATACTGGTGTATTATCCAGAGTATTCTAATCATGGGAGGCCCTTGCGCACTCTGGATGTCCATAGGGTGCTTCGTTATTATCTTGCTCACACCTGGTCAGTCAGGAAATCTGACTAATTGTTTCCTTTGCCCCAAAATCGAAGGTCCCCAGTGGCCAGACACTACACAAATGGTTGGTTAATTGTATCGCTTTCTGCTACAATAAGTAAGGCAAGCATTTCCCGGGCTGGGTTAAAGGCCACTGCACCAGAGGGGGTTGCCACTTTTCAGTTCTCTGCGGAATGTCTCTGCAGCAGACATCTTTGCTGCAGCTACATGGAGTTCAGTGCACACCTTTCCAACCACTATAGTTTGGACATTGCCTCTAGGTGGAAGCGGGCTTCGGCTAGTTGTCCTTCAAGGACTCCTTTCCTGAGGGCCTCTGCTGGTTACAAATCTTCCTCCTCCCATCTGACCTGAGTTCATCCTTGTACTGCTTGGTACTCAGTCTTTGTGGTGTAGCCTGCTGCAAGAGCTTCAACTCGTAGTAAGATAGTACAGTCATGTAAGAACTTACCATAACAGTAGATCTTTGAGAAGAGCTCTTGCAGCAGGCGCTGCTTCCCTCCCTCCTTCCCACAGGTATTTTTGCTTCCTGTGCATGGTAATATTAGAACCTCCTCGGTTCTCTGTTTACTACAGGCTGTGTCTCGGTGGGAGAATTGAGGTGGGACTGGGACCGCCCCTTTATACTATTGGCTGACATCAGGGTGGTCCCCACTGTATACTGCTAGCTAGAATTTTTCCATGGGGTCCTAGTGCCTGGCAGCATAGTCTTTATGGTGTAACCTGCTGCAAGAGCTCTTCTTGAAGATCTACTGTTGTCGGCAAGTTCTTACATAACTGTACTTCCTGGGTAGTAACCCTGAACTAGATCATACCATCCATGGAGCAGTGATGTGGTTCTGCTCCTGGATCTCCAGGATGTGTTCTTCCACATCCCAGTCCCCTGTCCCACTAGTGGTACCTTTGGTTCTGCACAGAAGGGGTGCTGTATCAGTTGCAAGTCGTGCATTTCGGCCTCTCATCCATGCTCAAGGTCTTCACAAAGTGCATAGTAGTGGTGGCAGCTTTCCTGCCATGCAAGGGCATCAGGGTGTATCTCTGCCTGGGTGACTGGCTGATTGCCGGGCCATTCAGAGGCTGTTGAGCAGTCCAGGGACCTGACCCTCCAGACGTTCAGAGACTTGGTCCTGCTGGTCAGCCTGGCCAAGTCCAAACTGATCCACCCACAGGTGATTCAATATATTGGGCAGAACTCATATCCCTGCAAGCTAAGGACTGCCTCCCTGTGGACTGGATCTTACCTCCTTTGCCCAATTACTTCAAGTTGGGCTCTTACACCCAGTCTGGGATTTCCTGTGGCTGCTGGGGTACATGGTGTCCTGCGCAAGTGTGGTCTGGTGGGCCCACTGGCAGATACACCATCTGCAGTGGGAGTTGGGCCATCAGTGGTCCCAGCACCCAGGTCATAGACCAGTCGGTCATAGTGACCATGCCCATGTAGGATGCCATTTATTTATTTATTTATATTGCAATCAGTTTACAACCTTTGAGCCAGGGGCTCATTTCCAAAGAGTACCTCGTCAACAGTGGTAGATAATACAGATAATACAGAAAGCAGGGTACATACAAAAGAAGAGCATGAGTATAAACAGACACATAAATGGCACATGGTTACAGCAAACATTGGTAGTGTAATACAGAGCAAAATATGGTATAATTGACAACAGGAGAAGACAGGGTTTAGCAGCATAACGGTATGTCATGGAAGAGTGATAACAGCCAAACAGGTCTACAGTGTCAGATTACAAGGAACGTAAGGCATGAGACAGGAACAGTACAGGTAAATCGATAAAGCAGTCACACCGGTCCCATGATAACAGATTACAAGAAGTGTAGGGCCTGAGACAGGAGTAGTACAGAGCGGAGGTATGATCCGTATGGAACAGGGGTAGTAAATAAGTAAGCATAAGCAGCATAAGGAATGCAACGTGGTTCGTTCTAGACAGTAGTGATACAGTAGGCAGGGAATCGTGGCAGTAGTGGTTGTTAGAAATAGGAAGTGAGATTTGAGCTGCCCAGAGGCATTGTCAGTGAAGAGGGGGTTTGAGCATCCGTTAGGCACAGGAGCAGCATCGCTTGCTTGATTAGTGGTGGCTTATCCAGAACTTCTAGAGGAAGGAGTCCCATTTGTCGCCCAGACCCAACTGTCACATGGATTTCTGGTGGTGTGGAGCACACCTGGGATACCACACAGCCCACAGATTCTAGTCCCCGGGAGTCCTGTCACCATATCAACCTGTTGGAGTTCTGTGCAGTGCAGTTAACTCTGATGGAATTTGCTCCTCTGTTCAGGGTTCAGGTCATGCAGGTCGAGATGGACAGCACCGCTACCATGTTTTACCTCAACAGGCAAGGCAGACTCACTCCATTCCCTTGTGTCGGGAGGCCCTTCGCACCTGGATCGTCATGTGTAGACCGCGTGCAGATATCCTGGCAATCCATGTTGCAGGAGTGCACAATCTGCTGGCAGCTTCTCTCAACCAGGTGGGAAAGACATCGTATGAGAGGTCTCTGTATCAGGAGATGGTAAGCCACCTATTCTCTAGGGGAACCCTCTGGTGGATCTGTTTGCCTCCAGGAAGAACATAAAACTAAGGTTGTTTTTGTGCCCACCACATACAGACCAGGACATTGATGGGGGTTCTTTCATGAGGCCTTGGACTCCAGGTTTCTATACAGCTTTCCTCCTTTCGCTTGATCCACAAGGTGGTGGTCAGGGCCTAGTAGGACAAGGCGTGAATGATCCTGATAGATCCAGACTGACCACAGCAATTTTGATACTCTAATGTCCTCCGCCTCAGCAGCTGGCCTCCATAGCAGTTGCCTCGTCACCCAGCTTTGCTGACCAGATAACACGGAGGGTACTGCACACTCACCTTCAGTCCCTGCACCTCGCAGCCTGGTTTCTGACTGGCTAGAGTTCCAGGCTTTGAGCCTTTAAGCTGTGCTCCACGTTGTGGAGGCCTTCTGGAAAGAGTCGACTTGCAGGTGCTATGTCTTTAAATAGAAAAGATTTTCCATTTGATGTCAGGGCAAGAAGAGTTTGATCCCTTGCCAGCCCTGAACTAGTATCCTTAAGTACCTTTTGTCCTCTCTTAGCTGGAACTGTGAGTGATGGCCCTTAAGGTGCACCTGGCAGCCATCTCTGCATACTGGGTATGCTGACAGTGGTGCAATAGAAGGTGGTTTGGTGCTTTGTCAAGGGCCTTGACTACCTGTCCCTCCATTGCATGAATCATCACCACCATGGGACCTACTGCTGGTGCTGGCTGTGCTCATGAGCAAGCCATCTGAGCCTGTGTACAGTTGTGATATGTCACACTTGTCGTGGAAGTCGGCCTTCTTGGTGGCCATTATATCAGCCAGAAGAACCAGGGAGCTCCTGGTGCTCTCCATGCAGTCTCCGTATTTGGTCTTCCACAGGGACAAAGTTGTCCTTCACCCTCACATTTGAAGTTCCTCCCAAAGGTGGTATCAAAGTTTCACCTTAATCTGGTGATTAGCCTTCTGGTATATTTCAACAAATTATCTTTGGAGGCCGACCACAGGCTCTATACCTTGGACCTGCAGCAGGCACTCTCCTATTAAATTGAGTGCACAGCTGGAATTTGGGGTGAGGCTCGCCAGCTGTTTGTGACATACACTGAAGCCACGCCTTGCAGACTGGTGGAAGCGGACAGTTTCAGATGGATAACATCCTGCATCAACCTCTGCTATAAGTTGGTTGGTAGGGAGCCTTCCGTAGGATTTGGGCTCATCCACCAGACATACCACTGCCTTAGTGACTGCTTTGAGAGATATCCCTATCCAGGAGATCTGTGGGGCTGCTACCTGGATGTCAGCACACACCTTCATCTCCCTTTATATCATCAACCTTGAGTCTCATCAGGATGCTGCATTTGGGACCTCAGTTCTCCAATCTCTGTTCACCAAATAGGGTTGCACTTTGCCCCCGCCTCCCAGAGAACGGTGGAAGTCTGCCAGTGTGTGGATAGTGAACTATATCCATGCCCGTAGAAAAATAGGTTCTAGGGACATGGATATGTTGTTTATCCACACTTATTGGCAGGTTTCTTGCCGCTTCGTATCTGGAAGGTCTTCAAGCTGGCTCCTTCCACCCACCGGTGGTAAAACTCTCAGCTCCGCCCCATGATGCCAGATCTTCCTTACCGCTTGGAAGCTCAGGTTCCCTCCTTAGCAGCGTTGCGATTAAGACTGGTTCCTAATTCTTCAAAAGTTCGAAATTAAAAAGTTTTTGCTAAAAGACTTGGGTCTTCTTCTCCTCGCGACTCGATGGACAAATCGACTCCGGTTTCGGAGGTGCCCTTGCGGCAGAAGATGTCTGGGATGGATCCACACTCCCGTGCGTCTACTGCCTGGGCCTTGGCTTGCGACCGCGGGCCCTGCGACTTGGCTCTTCCTTTTCGGCCTACATCCTTGAAGACCGTGCTGCCGATTACAACTGGGCGCGAAAAGAAATTCACGGTGAAATCTAAAGGGCCCGATTGGCGGTGTCGGCGGTGGGATCGGCGGATCAGCTAGAGCAGATGATCGCCCTCGAAGAGGAGGCGGCGGGCCGCTTCTACCCGGCTGCGGCATTTGTCCCACTCTCTCTCGGTGCCTCATACTCGGCTTCTTTTAAGGAGCTTTGTCTGACCCTCTCGACCAAAGGTGAGGTCCAACTTCTTGGGACCTTTCCAGGTCCAAAAGAGCAAAAATAAGTCTCTCGTCGACGCTCTTGGGGCGGGAAGATCCCCTCCCTTGTCGACAGTCGACTTGGTCGACCCCTCAGCTTGACCACTGGCTTCACGGTGTCCCCATCAGGCCAGTTGACCGAGACTCCTGTCGGCAGCGTGAGATTTTCTCGACCCGTTAGGCGAGTTGTCGGCTGGAGAAGCTGAGAATCCCTCTCCGGTTCCCGGTGGGAGTTGAGGATCCCGTCGGCCGTCTGTGCCTCCAGTTCCGGAGCCTTGGTGGGATCGTCCGAGCCGAGGGAGTGCCGTTCCGACACTTCTCCTCGCCTCCCTCGGCCCTAGTCGAGACTCTCGGTCTCGGTCCTCGGACATCCTCGCGGTCCAGCGATCCCGCCGCCATAGGCGCTGCTCAGGCTGCAACCAGCGCGCGCCGCTCTTCCTCGGACGAGGGAGGTCGCGCAAGTTGGGCGCCGATGGTACGAGGAACTTATGTGGCAACAGCTCCTTTTGACCGGGAATAACGATCCAGTCGTCTTCCCGGCTATTAAGTGGCTGTCACTGGAGCAGCGAAACAACCCTTGTTGTAGTGGAGGAGCCTGTTCTCAGGCGGTTGTTTGGCCAATTCCAGCTGCCCCACGATTCTGGTGGAACCTCCGCCTCCACAGCCATTAGTTGGGGCTCCGACCAAAAATTCTCAGTCGGCTTTGGGTTTGCTCCATAGGCTGTCTGTCACCCTCACTCCGATAAACCTCGGCAGGTGGAGGGTGGCTCAGGCCGAGGCAGCTCTTTGAGGACTCTTCTGAATCAATTATGGTTCCTCCCTCTTCTCCAAGCGCATGGACTTGGAGTCCTCGGGAGGGCAGTCAATGAACGATAGCCTTCGTCCTTCTTAGGATTGCCTCGACTCATCTCTGGAGTCCACGGGATGAAGCTTGAACCCGTTTCTAAATGGGCCAGGTATCCCTCACGGAGATTCTGGACCGAGGATTCTCCTACGGAGGCCTTTCCAGTGGCGAAGCCATAGTGGGTCGGCCTTGGAACTTTGGCAGCGTCCTGCTTCCTGCCCTGCGCCTTCGGCCAGGTTGGCCAGGAAGTATCGCGGTCCCTACCGTTCCTGTCCATTTTCGGAACACCCCTCGGCCGAGGGTTGGTTACCGACAGCGTTTTCGGCGTGCGAGGGCGCGCAGGATGTGGACAAACCTCCCGACAAGGAATCCAGAAATTGGATTATGCAGGCGAAAAGTCTATGCTGCGTCTCTCTCGGCCTTCGTCAGGCCAGTTCGGCCGTCCTCATGGCACATTTTTCTCACGCCCTGTTGGGCTCCTGGATGAGGTTGTCCTCATCTTCCTGCAGATCTGCAGACTACGGTCAGGCAGGTGCGGAACCAGGGCAGGGCAGTGGCTAAACAGCAGCTCAGACTGCGTTAGACATCGAGGACTCATGTGCCAGGTCTGTGGCGGCCGCGGTGGCCATGCGTCGTCGGGCTTGGCTGAGGATATCCACCTTTACCTCGGATACCCAGCACAAGTTGGCGGATGTTCCTTTTTGGGGACTGACCTCTTCAGCCCTGGGGTGGAAGGTCACCTGCAGAGGATCGAGAAGTCCAGTGCTACCTTGGACTCGGTCTCTTCCGCTCCAGAAGGACAAGGCCGCAAGCCACAGCCTAAGCCCTTTCGTCCTTCTGCGCCCGCCGCCGCCCAGGCAACACGTCAGGGCCAGCAGGCTCGACCTGGTATCCCAAGCCCAAGCGTCAGCTTCCTCCAACAGGAAGCAGGGAGATAAAGGCCCAGGAGGTCCCTCGGCGGTCCTCCTCCAAGCCTGCCCAGTGACAGGCTGAGGGTGTCACCCCATCCCTGTCACCACCCTGGTTCCCCATGGGGGACAGCTCAGACACTTCCTTTCCGCCTGGTCCGCTGTTACCACGGACAGGTGGGTACTGAGGTGGTGGGAAAGGTCTACCTCTGGAATTCGAGCAGGCCCGCCCTTCAGAGCCGTCGCACCTCGGGGGCCTCGGAGTCCGCAGCCTCACTGGCGGCTCGCTGAGCCGACATCGCTCTCCTCCTCCAAAAGGTGACCACGGAGGTGGAGGACCCCCCTTCAGACCCGGGGTTCGTGTCCAGGTATTTCCTGGTTCCGAAGCGGACAGGGGCTGGCGCCCCATTCTCGACCTACATGACCTGAACAAGTTCCTAAGGTCTCGAACCTTCAGAATGGTCACTCTGGTGCAGATAATACCATCTCTGGAACACGGCGTGTGGTTCTGCTCTCTGGACCTACAGGACACGTTCTTTCCGTCCCTATCCGTCCGTCACATCGGAGATTCCTCCGCTTTCGGCGGAGGGATCCCTCTTCGAGTTCGAGCCATGCCCTTGGCTTATCTCCAGCTCCCAGGGTCTTCACCAAATGCATGGCAGTGGTGACAGCATTCCCTCGCGGTGCCAGGGGTCAGGTGTACCCTTACCTGGACGATTGGCTGATAGCAGCCTCCTCCAGGCCAGGAGGTGGAGCGGTCCAGAGATCTGGCCTCCAGGTTTGCTCTCGAGTTGGCCTTCTCATCAACGAGGCCAAGTCGAACTCGAGCCAAGCAGGTGATCCTGTTCATCGGGCAGAGCTCGACTCTCTCTTCGAGCCAGAGCACGGCTCCCGTGGACAGGGCCGAGGTTCTACCTCCTTTGCCCAATCATTTCTGGTTGGGCAATCGCGCCCTGCCCGGGACTTCCTGCGCCTTCTGGGTCTCATGGCGGCCTGTACCAGCGTGGTCCGTTGGGCCCGCTGGCACATCGCCCCTTCAGTGAGGACTGGCCAGCCAGTGGTCACAATGCTGCGATCCTTTGGACCAGCTAGTGATAGTGACCAGGAGATGTGGAACACTCTCCAGTGGTGGACCGTTCCATTTCATCTGCAGGAGGGCATCCGTTTGTCCGCCCCAAGCCGATGGTCTCTCTATCGACTGACGCCTCTCTGATGGGTTGGGGTGCCCATCTGGGGAACACCGAGTGCATGGCCTCTGGTCCCCATGGAGTCCGATGCCACATCAACCTGCTGGAGCTCGAGGCGGTCCGCCTAGCTCTCACCGCCTTTGCTCCCGTTTCTCGGGGTCAAGTGGTCGAGTCCAGGCGGACAATACCACGACCATGTACTACCTGAACCCGCCAGGCAGGACGCGCTCCATGCTTCTATGCAGAAGCTCTCCGCATTTGGTCACTCGTGCGCAGCCTGGAGGCGGATCTCTAGCCATTCATGTGGCAGGAGCCTCCAACACCCTGGCCGATGCCCTGAGCCGGATAGGGCTGCATCTCACGAGTGGTCTCTCCTGCGGAGGTAGTACAAGATCTGTTCTCCCACTGGGCCACACCTCGGTGGACCTGTTTGCCTCAGGGAGAACACGAGCTGAGGCTGTTTCATGCCCGCCCCCTCAGCAGGGCTCGCTGCAGGGGATGCCTTCTTGAGGCTGTGGACCCCGGGCCTCTTCTCGCCTTTCCCCATTTCCCTTGATTCTCAGGTGCTTCTCAAAGCAAGGAGGACAAAGGCGCGGGTGATCCTGATAGCCCCAGACTGGTTCCGTGGCAAAAACAGAAAAACCCTGTACTAATCCATTACATGTTTACTTCCGATATCGATTACAGTACTACTGTGCTACTACAGAAAATGCTATACTTTCCTTCCTAGATTGAAATGATCATGTAAGTGTAGCAGTTCAGTCATCAGTATTCTCAATATGGCTATTGAAACAGAAAGAGGATGCTAGTCATACGAATCAGAATGTGATATAGGTGTATATTACTACGAAGGGTAGAAATTCCCTGCTTTGTTTATTCTAAGGAGTTTTCCTTGTTAATGCTTAAGCTGAAGGCAAATTATATTAAATAGTCCAACAGGGTACATGAAGAAAAGGACTTGCTTGTCTCCCATGTAGTAAGTTATTTATTTATTGATGTTTGCATTTCCCATTTATTATTGGCTATGTATTTAATTTTTTGGACACATGCAGTGTTTTAAATGTTAAATGCCAGAATTGTCGTCATGTTCAACAGAGGCATGTAATGAAGTACTGCTCTCTGTTAGTCTTAGTGATTAGATAGATAGATGGATGGACAGACAGACAGAGACATATAGATAGATAATTATTACTTCTATAGAATAATACAGTGTTAAAATAGTCTATATTTTAGCAGTGTTCAGTTGACTTGCTGTGAGGGAGAGCGCGAGCAGTCCTAGCTAATGACTTGTAGGTACTGAATCCTCAGGTCTCTCAGGTGGTTTCAGCCAACCGGTTTCAGCAGAATGATGAAAAGGCAGAGATAAAATAAACTGACAGTTGCTACTCATCGCAGGCAGCAAGCTATACCCCAGCAGCTGAGACCCTGGGAGCACTATTTTTTAAACAAAGGCTTTCACTGCAGTGAGCAATGAAGTCCATAAAGCAAGGCAGATTGGCAGCTGGTGACCAACAGGAGGGGAAAGGAGGAACTGGGATACACAGGAATTGTTGGCTAATTAGAGGCCATTCCCACCTACTTAATACCAGATCATTAAGCAGAAAACACTTTTCATCTTGCTTTCACTGCTGCACATGACATTATACTCCAATCAATACCCTCCTACTGGCTGCCTCAGTGCCCGCAAATGAATACATCGCAGTTCAAGAATGCAGTAATTGAGTTGGTGCAGCTAAACTCCAGCTCTCACAGCCAAGATCCTTCTGTGCAGAGTAGAATTTGTGAAGCTCTGATGAAGAAATCAGAGCCCTTGTACTGACAGCTGTCAGAAGGTGATAAACAGAGAAGATGAGAGGTCAGTGGCAGTAACATTGTAACCTTAAAATCTGGGGGCAGTGGAAGGTAGATTTCTATTACTGTTTACCCATTCAGTCAAACAGCTAATAGCTGCATTATACTGGCAAGATATTTTCCAAGTGACATCAAGAGCTCTTGCTTCCTTACTTTGAGTTTCTTCAGTAACAGCCCTATTACTGGGTCATAAATCTTAAAGTTCACAGACGAATGTAGATAGCAATACTTGACATCCTGGCCCTGCAGCAGAAGGAAGCAAGGTCCCATCTTCTCATCGCCAATCAAGTCTGAATACATGTCATGGGACTGTCATTTCTTGGCTCCACTGAAAAGATGCCATGTCATCAGCGTAGTACACTGGTTTATACCTGGAGCATACCACTCCACCATAGTAGAGATAAATCTAACTGCTACAAATAAAAGATATATTAAAAGCGATATTTCTTTATAGAAGCAAATTACTGTATATAATATGCACCGTTACCCATAGTCTGGTAGCTCACGAAATAAATAGCTATGTAGTCATAACTAGAAATAGGGTTGTTTAGCCTTAAAACCTAGAATCTTGGACAGGGTGATATCTTTTATTGAATGAACAAGACTGTTAACACCCTGGTAAGGATCCCATGATCTCAGGCATTTGTTTGAGAATGTTGATCCGAAGAGCAAGCAATCCAGAGATGCAATAAGGCATGACCAGGGGTTAGATTTACAGTGTGTGGTTCACCCCTAGGGTGTAATGTGGCAGGAGCCACAGCCCGTGCCATAGTGCTCCTAGGGTGTGTGTTTCATTGACTTGAAGTACCTTGCTGCTATTATAAGAACTCACTCCAAAGAAAAGTGTTAAGGCGAACCTTTTGATTGTTTTTCTTGTTGAGAGATATTTTTTAATGAAACAGCTTGTCCACCAACTATTTAAAGAGACCCACCTAGTTGTACCAATACGGCTTTGCACCACATGGTGTGGTGCCTTACCTCAACAACCCGTTTGGCTATATTTGGCAAAATAAAAAAAATTCCATATTAAAGTGGAAGGATTGTAAATTTGTGCACAGCCGAGTCCCTTCCACTGCCGATTATGGGAGCTGACTTAGACCACCCCTCGCTCAGGGCACGTATTAGTGTTTGCCCAGGAGGCATGGGGAGCGCTCATTATACTGTATGAGGGACAACTTTTAAAATATTTTTAGATATCTTAGTGGTCGCTTTGTCATTAACCATGGGCAATGTCCTTGTTAGTCACCCAGTGCCCATGGTTAATGACAAAACAACCACTAAGATATCTAAAATGTTTAAAAAGTTGGCCCCCATAGAGTATAATGGAGCACCCCCCCTGCATTCTCTGGGCACACGCCATTATGTGCCTGAGCGCTGGGGCAGGTCTTTAGTCAGCTCCCAGAATTAGAATTGAAGGGATCAGCTGTGCACAAATTTATGATCCCTTCCCATCTTTAATATGGGAATTTTGTTTTTGCAAAATATAGCCAGACGAAGAGCCGCTGGAGGTAAGGCACCACATCATGTGGTAAAAGCTTATCTTGGGGATCTCTTTAAGAATGAAGGTTCAGAATCAGAATGCTCATTCCAATCTTTCAGCACTGCCAGGAGATGGAAGGCTGACAGGAAGAATTCATGTGCCATGGTAATCAGGCTATATATGACAGTGTAACAGAGATTGATGTAAGGGTCTCAGATTGCTGACAGTCAGATTATTGATTGCAACATGTTTGACCCTTTATGTCATATTATTTCTCCAGCATACAGGGTGCATCTGCAGTATCACTCTTTCTGAGTGGAAAGCTCTACACTGTGCTATAGACGTGCAGGACTGAATCAAAGCTGTAACATCCTGCCAATCATTTTCCTTGCTATGGGGTTTGAATGTATAGTGTCAAATAGTTATTGGTGGTGGATAGTCCTGTTTGGATTCAGTTACATTTTCAGGTTTCGTGGTTGCTGTTGCACAGCTCTGAACAGTCCAGCTCAGGCAGAGTAAGCAACAGAGGTGTTTCTAGGGTCTGAAAAGAATAGGGGCTTGAGCCCCACTACTCTGTCCCAGTGACAAAACAAACAGGTAGAACAGGGTCAGTTTTAGGAATTGGGCATCATTTATTTGGGGCTAATAAATAAAGATTAGGAGCTCTAGCCCTGATGCCCATTCCTAGTAACTCCCTGATAAGCATCCTTTTACGCTGGACTGACTCGGAATCCATTGTGTTTCCTCCAATACCATTATTTATAAGGTATTTAGGAATTTAATCCTTGACCAAATGAAGATAACTCTAGGGGTGTCCTATTGGTCATGGCATCCATAATTCACTTTTCTACTGCAGTTTAAGTAGTGCAACAACTGACTCTTCCGATCTAATCAGACCTATGTTCATGTGGGCTGCCCCAACACTCCACGTGTTTAGTCATTCTTCTTTATTAAATTGTTCAGGCAATACAGACAGAGCTCAAGTGTATCCAGGCTTGTACTCCTGCTTGTACAAACCCAATTACCAAAACATTTATGTTTGAAGCAGATCTCTGAATCCTTGAAGGTTCCAGGCTTACCTTCCTCTTCAGCTTTGATAGGCTGTTGCATCGTGCACATGGCTGTACATGTGTGAGGCTTATGCAAATGCTGGGAGCTGCCTGTCACTCCCACCCTTAATAAAGTGAGCAGTCTAGAGTGGGCGGGGAATTCCTGAGCTGATTTTGTACAGCTGCGATGAGGTGAGATCCTGGTCTGTGGAACCAGAGCCAGCAGAGTGAGAGCAGCAGCTTCTCCCTCTCCCTAAGGGGGTGTGAAGTGTTTCTGGCCAGAGGTTTTGAAAAAGCTGAAACGGGAAGACAGGATCTAGAGTATAGAAAACAGAAGAGGGCTGAGATCAGAGCGGAGAGAGACAGATACAGAGACTCAAGGGAGAGTATAGAGGTTGCAGGAGAAATATAGAGAACAGAGATGTAAAGAGAACTGAGATTCCAGAGGCCCTCTGTTCTCAAAAGGAGAGAGAGCCTCAGGTGGAGAGGTGGTGGGCATCTGTCAGTGATGTTCCCCAGGATTCATAAGGCCTCTCTCTCCTGGTTTCATGGTGGTGGAGGAAGGCGTCTTGGGCCATATGACTGTACCATGAGGAAGTTGAGGCAAAATTCTCCAACAGCAGTCATTGAGATCACTCCAATTATTTACTTAATTCTTTTGGTAACAAGGGTTAAGTACACTAGACAATGGAATGCCTATTTACAGGTGCAACCCTGGAGGGTACAAAGCAAAGCATAACAATGCCAGATGTTAGAAACAAAACACAAGAACAAATTCAGTGTGAGAAGCATTCAAACCAATGGTAGGACAATCTAAGCAAAAGATATCAACAAGATATAAGCATAGTAGTCCTAAAATTAATGCAGACTTAGGCTGGCAGTGTTGTGTAAAATGTGTTGGAATGTTAGGGGTAGGGTTGTGGTTTAGAAACAGTTACATGTCATGGACAAAAGAGATGTGCATTCAGGGTAACTTTGAAGGATGACAGGGTGGGAGAGTTGCATACCTTGCTGGGAGGGAGTTCCTACACTTGAGGCAAACAACGAGAAGGCCTGGGGATCATTCCAGTGTGCTGAGCATAGCCTATCGGGTATGTGTCTGTGCCCCTGGATGCTCAAGAAAGTTGCCCACAGTAAGAGGTTGTGAGAAGTTTGCAAAGATGTGCCCAGTTAATGTTGAGCCTCCCAGTGGAGAGAAGAGAAAGCATTAGCTCAAGAAGGTACCCTGAGGGTAGGAGTGCTTGGGAATGTGTAACAGCCAAGGTTTCAAGGGAAAAGTACTAGATCTTCCCTGAATCAATCTTCTCCATTGATTACCACATATGGGTGTGGGCCAGAGGGGCTGACAGTGGCTTCTGGGAACAGCACCTGCACGCACACCCCATGTAGTGTCATGTGCTAGCCAATAACCCTTCCAGCTCCTCACCAACCTCAGTTCTGTTCTTCCCGCTGTCAGGTACTTACATGGGAGTGTCTTCTCATTTTGCCTCATCGTCACCAGTAATCTGTGCTGCATCACCGTCCCTTTTCTTATTTGGTGTCATCCTTATTCTTTTATTCACAATGTCAAGTCCAAGTTGGAAGGGACTATGGCCAAGAAGAAGAAAAACATCCATCCATCATGTGCGGTGCCTCTGTCGGAACAAGATGGCTTCAATGGACTAGCATCAACTCAACGTGGGCAGTCTTGGACCAAAGCATGATGGGACGCCTACAGTGCCTGCTTCTCCATGGCCCACCATACCCTTAAGCACCATGCATTGAAGTGAAGTCACCTGATTCCCATCTTGGTGGAAGGCAACAAGGCAAGCTTTAAAGGTAGGTCATTAGGGCCCTCCTGGGCCTCTTCCTGGAAGAACAGACTTCTTCTTCTCGACCTCACATGTGGAGGCGTTGAAAACCCTGGTGGCTGAGTCTGTGGAACAGCTGGCTCCTTCTGTGCGACTGGCTCAGAACATTCCATAAACTAACTGCCTTGAGCAACAGACGTCTCTGGTGGTGAGACTGCAGTTATATGTTCGTCTACACCTGTGCGCCACAGCACCATTCCTTGGTGATGCCAGCGCTGTCGTTACAGTTCATGGTAACGACACAGTGGGTGATACTAGGGATGGCACTGTTCCCTGTGACACTGTTCACGTGCTGGGGGAGGGCATAGCAAATAGGCTGGTGGTGTCGATGGAGCCAGTTTGAATTCTTTCCTGATCAGTATCTCACTAGCAATGCCAAGGAAAGGGATGCTGTGAGCTGGGAGACATTGACAGCCAAGGTGGCAGACCTCGGTCGGCTCCAAGCACGGTGCCTACAGTGATGCCGGCTAAGAGACGGTCCCCAGCCCTGGTGTCACTTGTAACCCCGAGGAGGGTGGATGAGTCAGGCCTAAAATTGATGTCAACATTGAGCTCTTTGTCGAGGACAACAGTGACCACAGTGATGATGAGGTTCCTGTCTTTCAGGATGATACTGGACCCAAATTCCATCCAGTGAATGTGCCGACTCAGAGTTGAATTATGATCCAGGACTAGGTTTCTGCCCAGAGCCACGTATTGACATTGTCACTGGTGAAGACTGAGGTCTCCCAGTGGTACCTATTTGACTGTGGTCTCCTCACTGAGATTTATCCACAAAGCACTTCACGGGTTCACTCCTCTAATATAGGAGGGCACCCTTGACGGGCTCTGGTAGGCCCTCCTCAGGTGAGGCTTCTTCCAGAATTCCATAGGCCAGGCTGAGGCCTTCAAGACCAGGAATTTCAAATCTCCAGAGGGCCTCTTCATCTTTCAAGAGGATGCCCTTGTTACTAGGGCCCTTGGGGCCACTAATGTGGAGCAGCACCAGGCTTGGGTTTGGTGCCATGGGGCGACTTAGCATAGGAAGTCAGCCAGGGCCCAGTGCATGCCCTTCTCCTCTGTAGCAAGCCTGCCTGGAAGCAGCACCTCATTGCCATTCACTTCCTTCTCTGAGTACTGAATCATCTGTCTACCTCCCTTCTTCTGCCAAGTAGGGGCTCCAGCACAGAATTTGGGAGCACTGGTGCGGGAAGAGAAGAGCAGCAATGCGGCAGGCTAGTAAAAGTGGAAGCTGGGGAGAATAGGGCTGCAGGGAGTAGTTGGAGGCTGGGGGCAGGGACTGGTACAGTGGGCAGGAGTACCGCAGATAAACCAGGGTAGAAAGAATAGTGAGTTGCAATAGTTGCGGGGTGGCTATCTGGATGGGCACATTATGGAACCTGGGGTTGTCCAGTTTGTCACAGGATGAGAGGTCTGGAGGCAGAGGTATAGTGGCTAGGAAGAGAGGTAATGAGGATTGGGGAGGGTAGGAGCAATGATACAGGATAGCCACCTCCTCGGAGACCAGGGTCACAGGCCAGTGGAAACAAAGTGGATAGGAAAGGGTGAAAATTTTAGAAGTAGGAAGGGGCACCTCGGGATAGGTGAGGGAGAAGCAAACAGTGGAAGCTCAGGGTCAGAAAATAGGGTCGCTGTACTGGCGCAATGGTGGATAGAAACATAGAAACTTAGACTTTGATGGCAGATAAGGACCGCTTGGCCCACCTACTCTGCCCATTTCCTACCTATTGGATAAGCTGCAGGTCCTAGTTAACCAACAATCTGCTTCTTCCTACCCCCACCAGAATTGCCTTATGTCTGTCCTATGCATTCTTGAATTCCCCACTGTTTTTGACCCCACGACCTCCTCAGGAAGGCTGCTCCATGCGTGTACCACCATCTCTGTGTAAAAATATTTCACACATTGCCCTGAGCCATCCCCTCTATCTTCAGATTGTGTCCTCTTGTTCTTGCACATCTCTTTTCTGAAAGATGCTACCTCTTGGACTTTGTGGATTCCTTGAGGTACTTGAAAGTTTCTATCATGTCCCCCTCTCCTCCTTTCCTCAAGGGTATGCATATTAAGCTCCTTAGTCTTGCTTTGTATGGCTTCTGCTGCAGACCCTGCACCATTTTAGTTGCCCTCCTCTGGACTGCTTCCATCCTGTCTATGCTCTTGCAGAAATGGGGTCTCTAGAACTGCATGCTGTACTCCCGATTGGGTCTCACCAACTGTCTGTACAGAGGGATTACAACTTCCTGTTTTCTACTGGTGATGCCTCTCCTGTACATCCCAGTATCCCCCAGCTATCCTTACTGCCTTCTCACATTGCTTGTTTACTTTTAGGTCATCTGATATGACTACCCCCAGGCCCCTTTCCATTTTGTTATGTTAATACCCCCGTGTATTCTTACCCTGGGTTTTTGTTTCCCAGGTGCATTACTTGCACTTCTTTGCATTGAATCTAAGCTGCCATACTTTTGACCATTCTTCCAGTCTTGCCAAGTCCCTTCTTAACCTCTCACCCCTCCTTGTGTATCAACCCTGTTGCAGATCTTTGTGTCATTTGCAAAGAGGCATACTTTTCATTCCAGTCCCTCTGCAGTGTCACTTATAAAGACATTAAAAGGACCAGACCCAGTACTGAACCCTGCAGTACCTCACTAGTAACCCCGCTTTCTTCAGCGTGGACTTCGTTACTATTACCCTCTGATCTTCCTGGACGTAAAGTCTCCACCACTCATTCAAACTAATGGGATCTACGCCGGAGGTGCTAGGACCCAGTAGGAACAAACTTTGCAGGAGGGCTGGCGCCAGAGATGGGGCCACGAGAGTGATGCACGCAAGCCTCCGCTCGTGCGGCAATGACTATCTTGGCATCGACCCTCCAACCGCCTCAGTTCCTTTTCCACTGTAGAGTGCGCTTCAGTGGCAGACGTTGCTGCCCACTGGGAGTCAAACTTCAAACCAGCAGCATAGTTCTCAGTTTTTTATTTTGTAGTATTTTTCTAATAAAGTACCACTTACGATAATTTATTCTTATTAAAGAAAGAAGTCTCAGCCTACATTGAGGGAGTCGACCATGGCGGGTCCAGGTGACGTAGGGAGACTTCTGTAAAGCTGTTCAGTCAGCCAAGCTGGTTCCGGTCCTCTGCCTTCTCTTGAGGGGTCTGACAATGGACGGTCCAATGCCTGAGGGAAGGTGGTCCCCAGGAAGCATAAAGAAAATGGTTGCATTCTTGGTACCGTTCGGCCTCGAGCTCTTCTTCGGTCTGTAGGTCAAGAAGAGAAGGCATCACTCGAGGTCGCCTTCTGATATGTCTGCACTTGATGGTCGGTCTTGGGGTCAGTTGCCAGTCTCCCTCATTTGGAGTTGTCGGTTTGTGTTTCTGGTCACTGACCTCTTGACATCGAGGCCCTTCCCCACCTTCTGGTAGGGCTTCCGATGAGCAGTTTCATCAGTGGGCGCTCTTATGGAGCAGTGGGCTTGGAGGTTGGTCCAGCTGCCTGGCCCAGTCGCTCTGGGCCTTCGGGTTTTCAGGAGATTGGGCAGGGTGATTGGGCCTTCCTGGTCGTCCGGCGCCCTCTTGATTGACTCAGCAGCTCAGCGTCCACCACTCACATGGCTGCAACATAGGGGGCCACACTGATGCCTGTATCTCCTGGTATTCTTTCTTCTTTTCCTCAAATCCGAATTTTCGGGGCCCTGGGTTGGTGTCAGTGCCGTCGGCATCGTGGATCGCCGTCGGCCGATTCCGAGGCGCCATTCTAGTGCCGTGTGGCTTTTCAGCACCGTGTTCTTTGGTGCCATCTGCTTTGTCAGTGTCATGTGGCCTTCGAGCCGAGGCTGGGCTTTCGTCAGCCAATCTTCAGGGCTTCTCCTCTGAATTCTTTCCTTCCTCTTTTCCTGCTGATTTTCATTCCTTTCCTGTCCATACAGTCCCTCCTGGACTGTCAGGAGATGAAATTGAGCCTGACCTAAATCTTAGACTGGGTGATGATGTGGAAGGAGCAGGACCAAATCCTGTTACAGAGCCTGTGGTCGAGGACCTGTCTTTAAGTCTCTTTGAGAAATTTGAATTCACTCTTTCTCTCAGACTATGGACATCGATCCTGGGAAGCTTTTAAGACTCCAATACCTTCATGTTCCTGACATCCCTATGGATTTAACTCCCCAGTACAACCCTCCTTTGAGGCGCTGTCTCAAATGGTATGGAATAATCCTGCTCTCATTCCTTCTGTGGCTAAATCCATAGATAGGAAGTATGCTGCTCCCAAGGATCAACCTATTTTGTCCTCCCAAGCCTTGCGGATCCTATTGTAGTCTTGGCAGAGAATGATAACGTTGTCCTTCCTCAGACTACTACAGCTTGACATATAAACAAAGAATCTCATAAGATAGATAATTTAGGTAAGATAGTCTTTGCTGCATCCACCCTGGGTATGCGTATCGCCAGCTACCAGGGCTATTTCTCCGATATGAATATATTCTTTGGCATTCTCTCAAATAAATGGTTGAAGCTCTACCGGACTCGGATGCTAATTCAAAGCTTCTTCAAGCCATAACCAGGGTATCGAGTCCAACAATCAGCAGGTTAAAGCAGCTATGGACGCTTGATGCAGCCTCACGACGGCGGTGGCGGGCATTTGTACCCGCCGCTATTCCTAGCTGTGCACTTCAGGTTTCACGACGATGCCCAGCAACAGGTCATGGCATTGCCCTTCGATGGTGTGTATCTCTTGACCTTCAAGGAGAACTGGCTGTAGAGGCCACACAGAAGACTATGTCAGCCATTAAATTAGCTCGACCTCCTCCCGCCCCTCTCGAGAGGGAGTTAACAAACACCAGTTTCATAACCGTCAGTCCTTTCGAGCAAAGGCAGAGGGTTTTCAATAAAACCAAGCCCCTCAGCCTAAAAAGAAAACGCAACAGAAGGCGCAGGACCCAAAGCACCCAGTGCCACCTTCTGAGTTGTTGACCTAAGTCTCACCTCAGCTGCCTGAAATGAACTCTTCCTCCAGTGGTGGGAGGTTGTCTGACTCAATTCTACAATCGGTGGAAGTCCATAACATCGGACAAATGGGTCTTCCGGATAATCCGCAGAGGCATTCTCTCAATCTTTTAGAGACCCTCAGACCATCCCCAAAGGACAGCCCAGGTTGTCAGTACTTCAGTCAGAACTTCTTGCCTTCGAGATACAAGACCTCCTGAACAACAGGGCAGTGGAAGTAGTTCCGCTGGATCAGCGGAACACAGGGTTCTACTCCCACTACTTTCTGGTTCAAAGAAACCGGGGCATGCTTCATTTTGGACCTCAGAAAATTAAACAAATTTCTTCCCAGAGAGAAGTTCAAATGATTTAGCTAGGAACCCTGTTACCTTTGCTTCATCAACACGACTGATTAGCCTCCCTGGACATGCAGGATGCTTACCAGTATATCCCTATTCACCCAAGGCATCACAAATACCCGAGGTTCATGGCTTTGGGCCAGCATTATCAGTTCAGAGTCCTGCCTTTAGGCTGTCCTCAGCGCCGTGAGTTTTACAAAGTGTTGTGCAATACTCTGCAGTGCATCTCAGAAAGATCAGAATACAAGTGTTCCCATACCTGGACAACTGGCTTCTAGCAAGCCCTTCTGACGCTGTTGCCATGGCCTCAGACTTTCTCACGTCCATGGGAGTCCTGCTAAACCTCAAGAAATCACAGCTGCAGCCCTCCCAGAGGCTCCTTTTATAGGAACTCTTCTGGGCACTTCCTGTGCAAAAGCTTTTCTACCAGAGGACAGAAGGACCGATATTCTGCAGATGGCCCGATACATCAGAGAACAGCTCAGTAAGAGCTATCTCGATGCAGCGGATGCTAGGTCTCATGGCATCTTCTGTGTTCACTGAACCGATAGCACGCCTGCACATGAGAACCTCTCAGTGGATGTTCAGTACTCAGTGGTCTCCTACCACTCACCCTCAGTCCTTTCTCATCAAGGTGACAGAACCTCTGAAGAAGTCACTCACCTGGTGGTCGCAAGAGGACAACCTTCTGAAAGGGTATCCTTTGCTCCCCTCGAACATCAGATTTCCATTTCCACAGACACGTCCCTGATGGGGTGGGGATTTCACTGTCAGACTCTCCACACTCAAAGTACATGGACTCAGGAAGAGTCCCAGCTTCACATAAATGTCCTAGAAATGAGGGCTGTCCTTCATGCAGTCCGGGCTTTGAAGGACATTCTCTGTCAAAGAACATTCTCCTTCAAACGGACAATGAAGCAGTAGTGTATTACATCAGCAAGTAGGGTGGTGCTCACTCTTACCCTTATGCAGGGAAGCGGTATGAGAGTGGGAATGGTGCTGGAGGACAAGGCTCTAATTCAAGCGGTCTACCTACTGGGAGTGCAGAACGAACTGGCAGACCGTCTGAGCAGAACAGAGACAGATCCTCTCGAATGGTGTCTCGACTCAACCGTAGTTCAGTCACCATTCACAGAGTGGGAACTCCAGACCTGGACCTTTTGCATCCCCACTCAACAGAAAACTGCCCTCTTCAGCTCCAGAAATCCAGGGCCTGGCATCTTCTGTCAGGATACATTCAGGCTGCAGTGGACAAAGCGCTTTCTATATGCCTTTCCGCCTCTTCCTCTAATTCAGAGGGTACTTCTCAAGTTTGAGTCCCAGGGTACAAAGTGATCCTCATTGCTCCCTTCTGGCCTCGACAAATATGGTTTCCGTTACTCAACAGTATGTATGTAACAGTACAATATGTCAGTAACTCCTCGCGGCTTCCCCTTCAAACGAACCTCCTGACTCTGGGGCTTGTGGTCCATCCCAATCTGAGATTGCTTCACCTTCATGCTTGGCTCCTGAAGAGATAGAAGTGAACAGGTTCAATGTCACTTGCAGAGTTTCAGATATTCTCCTGGCTGCGCACAAGCCAGCTACTAGGAAAACTTACACAGCCAAATAGGCGTTTTCGCTCTGGTGTGCAAAATCATCTTTGAATCCTTTTTGCTGCCCACCAAATAAAGTTCTAGAGTACCTTTTAGACCTCTCAAATTCAGGTCTGCAATACTCTACAGTCAAGGTTCACCTTGTGCCATTTCAGCTTATCATGAGCCAGTACTTTCATTGTCACTGGCTGAGTTACCTATAGTTAAGAGGTTTCTTAAGGGTATTGACGGCATACCAGACCTCCTGTCAGACATCCAGTCGCAGCCTGGGACATTAATCTTGTGCTAGACATGCTCAGTCGAAAACCTTTCGAGCCTCTAGCTACCTGTGAGTTGAAATTTCTCACTTGGAAGGCGGCCTTCCTGGTGGCCATTACCTGAGCCCGTGGGGTCTCTGAGATACATGCTTTGGTCACAGATCCTCTGTATACTGTGTTTCATAAAGACAACGTAGTTCTTAGGACCCATCCTAGTTTCTCCCTAAGGTTGTTTCAGAATTCCATCTAAACCAACCTTTGGTCCTTCCTACTTACTTGCATGAACTTCCAAAATGAAGGGAGCATTCTCTTCGTTCCTTGGGCGTCAAAAGAGCTTTGCGTTTCTATTTAGATAGAACAAAAGATTTTCGTAAAGCTCAACAACTGTTTGTTTCCTTCAGCGAGACCTGGCTGGTCAACCTGTCGCTATCAGATGTATTTCAGCATGGCTGGTGGCATACCTTCGCCACTGTTATTGCATGGCGCAGGTTAAGCTGGAAGGTAAGTGTCGCTCACTCTACTAGAGTGGTCACAGCATCCCTGGTGGAACCGCAACGCTGCCATTGCAGATATTTGCAATGCCACTACCTGGAGCTCACAGTATACTTCACAAACACTATGCCCTGGATATACATGCCAGATGACATGTTCGTTTGGCAGAACTATCCTAATGGACTTCTGTCCTAAATTTGTGAGCTCTTGTCTCTCTGCCGCCCTCTTGGGGATTATTAGCTCAGGACTCTCCCATTAGTGTGAATGAGTGGTGGAGACTTTGTGTCCAGGAAGATATAGAAATTACGTATCTACCGTAATTCTTGATCTTCTTGGACAAAGTCTCCACCACTCATTCTACATCCTACCATCCCCAGGCTCACCTCTGTTGTTGGTCTTCACTCCCTCAATCTTTAGGCTGTGAAGACTTCTTTCTGACCCTTCTTACTCACGGTCTCCCCGGACTATTTTATGTCCGGTTTTGGTTAAGCTATCCTAGGTTAGTTACCCTGCACCTCCTCGGAAAAAAGTTACTGAGGCAGTTGGAGCGTCGGCAGCTGAGATGGTCACTGTCACACGAGCAGAGGCTCGCACCACTCCCGCAGCCCCATCTCTGGCGCCAGCCCTCCTGCAAAAGTTTACTCCAGCTGAGTCCTAACGCCTCTGACGTAGATCCCATTAGTGTGAATGAGTGGTGGAGACTTCGTCCAAGAAGATCAAGAATTATGGTAGGTACGTAATTTCCATTCAAACAACATGAAGTCTTGCTGTATTCTGACAATAGCAGTGAGTCCCAACCTTCGAACTGCCCGGAGATGAAAGAGTTAACTTTCCATGCCAGGCATGGAATGCTGAGCTCGAGCTCAGTTGAAACTCTGTCTGTTGCTGTTTGAACTCAAACCGTCAGATTCTTTACTCTGCCTCACTGAACAGTCGCTCCGGAGATTTCTTCTTCTGCTCGGTTCAATTTGTCAGTTAAAGTACCGCTTTTCTGGTTTTTGACGAATTTAAACCCGTAACCTGTCGGTTCAGTCTCTGTCTGTGGTATTACGTGAGTACTAGATAGGTTTATATTGTTTTCTATTCTGTGTGGAACTGTAAGCGGTTCATCGGTTCGGTTTGAACCGATCAAGTTGTTGTAAAATCTTTATCTGTACTTTTAGTGTGTAGTTACCGGTTCTTATCGGTTCTAAAAAACTGGTTTTATTACTGCTTTTTTCCACGACCTAACACGGTCAGGAACCGATAAGAGTGTCTTGCCTGGTGGATTGCCATTAAAAGGGTAAGTTTTGTTAGGACTGCACAATGTCTGAGAAACCCAAAAGAAAACCGGGCCCACTGGGTTTCAACACTGCAGTGTGTGTGGGGAAGTCTTTGCTAAGGCTGACCCCACATCACCTGTGTTTATTGTCTGGGTTTGACCACCTCAATGCAGACTGCCAGATTTGTAAACATTTTCCTGCAGCTACCCTAGAGAAGAGAGTTGGTAGGCTCAGGAAAGGAGGTCAAAACATCCGGTGAACCGGATGGCCAGCCAGGTTCGGTTCAAACCGAACCAGAAGGAATGCCCTCTGACCAAGGCGAGACTTCTTGCGGCAAAGGAGAACCGATTCCGAGGTCAGTTCTGGCTAAGAGAACATGAAAGGAAAAATCATCTGGTGTGGATCCAAAGTTTCTTCTCCAACCGCTGAGGAAATAGCCAGCGATAAAAATTGTGCAGTCGCTTTCCCGGTTCTGGCCGAACCGGCACCATCAGGAAGGTGCTCAGTTCCGGCCGGTTCCACGGTTCAAGATTATGATTTAGAAGAATATTATGAACCGGAGGAGGAGGAGGATGAGGAGTATGAGGAAAGTGAATGTGGTTTTGAAAGTCTGGATGTGCCCATTGACCGGACATCTCCCCAGACAGACCTTCAGGTGTCTCCTCCTAGGCTTTTGAGTCCCCTCCTATTTCATGTTTTATAAGAAAGTGGCGAAACCCTTCAGCTTCCTATGGAAGAAGCTGTGGATGACCAGGAAGAGCCTGACTATGTGGAAATGATGGATATCCCAGAGTTTAGGAGGCTGTCTGTTCCCTTACACAAATCTTTTGGGAAACAGGCATTTAAGATTTTAAAGACTCCTAGTACCTTACCTCCTGTGGATAAAAGAATGGACAAGAGGTATTCACTGTCAGGCTCAGATACGGAGTTCCTTACACAACAATGCAGCCATGTTGGGGTAGTGCAGGCTGCAGCCTGTGATAAGGCAAATATTCCCTTGGCTTCACACACCCCAGACAAGGACTCTAGGAGGATTGATGCCATGGCAAAGAAACAGTACATGGCAGCATCCTTGGGACTCAGACAAAGCCAACTATATGGCTTATACTGCTAGGTATCAAAAATCCAGATGGGACACTGTCATGGCTTTAGCAAAATAGGCCCCTGGCCACTTGCCAGAGCTGGAGCAGGTGGCTGCTGATGTAATGAGGCATCCAAGGTGCAATTCCATGCTGCAGTGGACTCCAGTGATGTTTCATGTAGAGTCATGGCTACATCTGTGGCATTTCGTAGAATGGCTTAGCTCAGATGTACTAGCCTGTCACAGGATACCCAGACTAAGGCCATGGATTTTCCTGTTGTGGGTAATTCTCTGTTTGGGGAGCAAACAGAAATTACATGAAGAAAATGGATGAATATAGGACCACCCATAGGAGTGCCCAGGCCAAGGAAAGGCAAGCCACTCCTCAGAGGCAGCATCCCAGGGGCAGGGGCAGGCCTTTCATAGGCCTTTCTACCAAGCCCAGGCCTCCTCTTCGCCTATGCTCAGAGGGGTTCTTTAGAGGAGGCAGAAGGGTACAAGCAGACCTGCTTCCACCCTCAGCCAAAACCCCTGCCAAACAGGCACCCTGATGGGTTTGCCAGGGCCGATTCTCCACTACCTGTGGGGGCAGGCTGGCTTACTTTGTCCAGGACTGGAAGTCTCTAACATCAGACAAGTGGGTCCTGGAAGTAGTAAGCCGGGACTGGTTCTCAGCTTAAAAATTTCCAAAGCTGAGAACCAGATCCTTTCCACCTACAAATCCTTCAGAGGCCCTTGCCCTAGAGGCAGAGGTCTCTTCCTCCTGGCTCTCAGAGCTGTGGAAGGGTTCCACCCCTACACCAAGGCAAAGGATTGTACTCCAGGTACTTCTACCCCAAAAGACAGGAGAATGGCTCCCATCCTGGATCTCAGATACTTAAACAAGCACCTTTAAAGCCAAAATTCAAAATCTTGACTCTGGGAATAATTCTACCCTCTCTAAGGCCAGGGACTGGCTAGTCTCCCTGGACCTCAAGGATGCCTATTTCCATATTCTCATCAGAAGCTCCCATCAAAAGTACCTCCAGGTTCGAGCTGCCTTCAGGCCATTACCAATTCAGGAGCAATGCCCTTCGGTCTAACTCTGCTCCAAGGGTGTTCACAAAATGCCTGGCAGTAGTAGAGTTGCTTCTCTAAGAAGGCAAAGGATTGCCATCTTCCCATACCTGGACGACTGGCTCATAGTAGGCCAGTCCCCAGACCAAGTCAAGTTACACCTACAGATAACTCAGCAACTGCTCACCTCTCTGGGTTTCCTTCTGAATCTTTCAAAGTCAGTTCTTGAGCCTGTTCAGCTCCCTCACCTTCATAGGCGCAGAGCTAGATACAGAAAAGGCCAGAGCCTTCCTTCCCTGGACAGGGCAAGGACCCTTATCAAACTGGCCTCCTCATTCACCCTACAGGTGTCTCGACCAGCAAGGCATTTTCTGCAGCTCCTGGGGCACATGGCTGCTTCTCAGCAGTGGTGCAGGGAGTAAGATTTCAGATGAGGGACATTCAGTTCCACTTGAGAGTCTTTTGGTCTCAGAAAAGGACCTCTGACCAAACTGATCCCAGTGACTCGAACCCTGATCCAGGCCTTGCAGTGGTGGCAGGATCAGAACAATCTAAGACAGGGAGTTCCTTTGTCACTCAGTCTCACTCTTTAATCCTTACTACAGATGCCTCCCTCTTGGGGTGGGGGCCCACTTGAGAGACCTGACCACCCAGGGTTGTGGTCTACTCAGGAATCTCTGCTTCACATCAATCTGTTGGAACTCAGAGCAGTATTTCTAGCACTTCAAGCCTTTTCCAAGTCTGTTCAGAACAAAGTTATTCAGATCAGAACAGACAATACCACCACAATGTGGTACATCAACAACAAGGAGGCACTCGGTCTACGGCCTTGTGCACAGAAGCAATGAAGTTGTGGTCTCTGGCTTATTCACTGAACACCTCCTCACAGCAGTACACCTCCCAGGCAAGGACAATGTTTTGGCAGATGCTCTCAGCAGGATTTCTCAGGGCCATCACGAATGGTCACTGGATCCCTGGTTTTGGAGTGATATTCTCCAGATGGGGCACCCCACAGATAGATCTTTTGCAGCCTCAGACAATCACCAACTTCCCTTTTTGCTGCAGACCCCCAGTGTTGGGCTCAGTCCCCTGGATGCCTTAGTTCTCAGTTGGGAAGGAAGTTCCTGTATGCTTTCCCCTTCCTCTCTGTTCAAAGTGCTAGTCAAATCAGGTCTCAACCTGCAAGGTGATCCTGATTGCTCCAGACTGGGCCAGACAGCCCTGGTATCCTCTCATATTGTTATTAACAGTCCATCTTCCCTGTCTCTTCCCAGGAATTACAACCTGTTAACCTGTGCTCAGGGGAGGGTTTGGTACCAGAATCTCAAATCTCTCAATCTCAAGGCCTGGCTCTTGAAGAGTTAGAGTTTGCTGATTTGCACCTCTCCCAAGGTGTTATGGATATTCTAAAGGCTTCTGGAAGCCTTCCACCAGAACTACTTATAATTCCAAGTGGAAAGATTTTCCATATGGTGCTCTGGGAGGCATATTTCCCAGAGTCTGTTGATCTGCCCACAGTCCTTGACTATATGGTCCATCTGAATAGCTTGGGACTCAGATCAGCTACACTAAGGGTGCATCTGGCAGCTGTTTCTGCTTTCATTTCAGCAAGTAAGCCTTCTTCTCTTTCAGCTCACCCTGTATTCTCCAAGTTTTTCAAGGGATTGCTTCATACCAATCTGCCATTCAGGGGACCCTGCCCCTGCTTGGGATCTTAACGCTTGCATTGCTCAGCTTATGCAACCCCTTTGAGCCTTTGTCCTCAGCAGAGCTTAAGTACTTGACTTGGAAAACTGTGCTCATGGTGGCCATCACTTCTGCCAGGCGCATAAGTGAGTTACAAGCCCTGTCAGTGGAGCCTGACTTTAATTTCCTTCCATAGAGATAAGGTGGTCCTCAGGACTAACAGGAAGTTTTGCCTAAGGTGGTTTCAGACTTCCACATAACCAATCTGTGTCTCTTCCTGTGCTTCACTGACCATTCCTCCTCTGGTGAGAGGAGGCTGCACAGTTTAGATGTGAAAAGAGCCCTTAGCTACTACATAGAACGTACCAAGGGTCACAGGTTTGACTCCTCCGACTGTTCCTCACTTATGGTGAGGTTGGTAAAGGAAAACCTGCCACTAAAGATCAATTGCCATGTGGATTGTCTCTTGCATTCAGTTTTGCTATGAAAAATTAGGTAAGGTTCCACCATCAGGCCTGAGGGCTCACTCTACCAGAGGCTTACCTGGCTGCTGCCAGGGATATTCCTATCTTAGAGATATGTCAAGCAGCTACCTGGAAAACAGTTCACACTTTTACCAAGCATTACTTTCTGGATATCCAGGCTAGGAGTGATGCTCGGTTTGGACACAGCTGCTTCAGAGCCTATTTCTAAGTAGGTTCTGTCCCTCCTTCATGGAGGTACTGCTTGAGTAGTCTGCTATTGTCAGAATACAGCAAGACTTCATGTTGTTCAAGAAAAATTACTCACCTTAGTAATGTTGTTTCTTCTAATGGAGTCTTGCTGTATTCTGACCACCTTCCTCTCTCAGAACCTCTGTTTTTGGGATGTGGGCGGGCAGTGGCAGTGTTGGCACTGGGAGGTCCCCACCTTTTATCACTCCTTTTGTTTGGGTGAGTAAGTGTTGTGTTTATTTTATTTTTAGGTCTCTGACTTGAGTCTTTGTTTTGGGACCAAAAATCTGTTTTTATGTTAGTAGCAGTTGGCTACTGTAGGTTTCAGCTTCCACAGGACCTCAGTGAGTTTAGCTCGTAAATATCTGACAGTTTGAGTTCAAACAGCAACAGACAGAGTCTCAACCGAGCTCGAGCTCAGGCTCCATGCCTGGCATGGAAAGTTAACTCTTTCATCTCCGGGGCAGTTCAAGGTTGGGACTCACTGCTATTGTCAGAATACAGCAAGACTCCATTAGAAGAAACATTACCAAGGTGAGTAATTTTTTCTTTCCTGTTGTCCAGCAAATTTTTACCCAGGCTAACACCCTGGGATCCACTCCCAGGCTCATTAATTTGTTCATTAATCTTTTGTGTGGGACTGTGTCAAATGCCTAGCTAAAGTCTAGGTAGGCCATGTCCACAGCCCCTTACTTGGTCTACTACTTTGGTCACCCAGTCAAAGAAATCTATTAGATTTTTCTGACATGGCCTTCCCACTGTGAATCCATGCTGCC
This sequence comes from Neoceratodus forsteri, assembly GCA_016271365.2. Classification (NCBI taxonomy): domain Eukaryota; kingdom Metazoa; phylum Chordata; order Ceratodontiformes; family Ceratodontidae; genus Neoceratodus; species Neoceratodus forsteri. The sequence goes on from CM057453.1 coordinate 141,442,495, forward strand.
TTGGGTCCTGTTCCCCGCTGGCCTCTAAGTACTCAACAATTTTTCTTTCAAGTGATTCCACCATTTTCCCTACCACTGAGGTCAAGCTAACAGGTCTGTAGTTTCCTGCCTCTGCTTTGCTTCCACTTTTGTGAAGGAATCACATCCGCCTTCCTCCAGTCCTTGGGTACCACCATCCTCCCATGATTTGTTAAAAGGGTAGTCAGTGGCGTCAGCTAGTTCTCCCTTAGTTCTTTTAGAATTCTGGGGACTCCGTCAAGCCCCATTGCTTTGTCCACCTTCATCTTTAGGAGTTCTTTCAGAGCCCTTTCTTCTGTGAAAGGACTGATATTGACACCCCTATCCAGAGTACTTCTATTGATGTAATTAGGTACCTCCTCCTCATCCTCTTTTGTGAATACTGAGCAGAAGTGTCGTTCAATGTCCTGCTTTTCACTGTCCCTCTCTGCCCTCCCTCCCTTTATTAAGCCTCACTATCCCTCCCTTGGTCTTTTGTTGCTCCCTAATGTACCTATAAAAGGTTTTATCCCCTTCTTAACTGAGCTGGCTATCTTTTCCTCAGTTTGGGCCTTTGCTATTCTGACTGCCTTCCCACTTCCTTCTGCTTTAACTAGTACAGTTCTCTGTCCTGCTCCTTCTGTGTTTCCTTATACTTCCTGAATGCTATCTTTCTCCTAACCTTCCCTTCCACCTCTTTTAAGAACCATAGTGATGTTTTGATTTGTTTATTTCCTTCACACAAAGGCCTGTTGCCTCTGTGATATACTAACCATGCTGTTTGGTGGTCACTTGTTCCCAGATGGCTACCCACTTCTAGATCTGAGATCCTCTCTGTCCCCATTTGAGAGTACCAGGTCCAAGATTGCTCCTTCTGAGTGGGTTCCAACACTAGCTGTTGAGGCATGCCCTTGTAGGCATTGAGAAAGACCTTGCTCTTGGATGTGGCTGCAGCAAAGGTGCTCCAGTTAACATCTGGCATATTCAGGTCCCCATCAACAATATCTCCCTTTTTCTGCCATCTAAGGATGCCTTCTATCATTCCTTGTCCATGTCCTCCCTGAGATGGGGGTCTGTAGCAACCCCATGCAGATTGTGGTGCCATTCCAGTCTCCAGGGTGACCCACAGTGCCCTCTCTCCCTGTTTACCCTTTAGTTCCGTTGCTTTGATCCCTTCCTTAAGTAGAGAGCTGCTCTTCCTCCTCTTCTACCCTCCCTGCCCCCTGTAGATTGTGTACCCTGGTATGTTGACATTCCAGTTATGGTTCTCTGTGTACCATGTTTCTGTGACTGCCACGATATCCAGACATCCCTCTTCCATCAAGATCACAAGTTCAGGGAACTTGTTACCTAGACTACTGGTATTAGTACTTGTTACCCTCCATTTTTGATGGCCTTACCCCTTTTGCCCCATCCCTGTCCTTACTGCCCTTTTCTCCATTTCCCCTGCCCTTCTCCCTCATCGACTTCTTTATCTTGGTGTTTTACCTCACTAACTACTCCTGATTTATTTTGGTGGGGGCTAGGATTTCCTCATTTTCAGTGCCCCCTCTGGCTAATTTAAATGCTTGCCAATGAAGCATTTAAACCTATCACCTAGGATCCTGGTTCCCTCCTGGATAGATGCAGACCATCGTGCCAGTATAGGTGTGCCTCCCTCCAGGTGGACCTCCAGTCCCCAATGAAGCCAAAACCCTGAGCTCTGCACCAGGTTTTTCAACCATTGATTGAATCCCATGGTGCAGAGCACCCTAGCCTCATCCATGCCATTGACAGGCAGCACCTCCGAAGGTTACTGTGCATGCTACTTGTCTAAGGCCCGCCCAACTCCACAAACTCCTCCTGCACTGCTCTGATACCTTTCCCAGCCAGGTCATTTGTCCCTAGGTGGACAATGACATCCAACCCCTCCCTGCAGCTGTTCCCTGATGCTGAGGATTCACTCCCTGTCCCTCCAAACCATGGCGCCAGGCAGGCACCTTGCCCTCCCTCTCCCCTCCCCAGTTCTACCCTCCTAACAATGGAGTCCCCACCAAGAGTTGTTTCCTTCCCCTGTAGGGTCCCATGCCAGCCTCCTGTGGGTCTCCTTTGTGGAGGTTCCTATCCTCCCTTGGTCTCCACCTGGGTGCCTCTATAGAGGAACCGACTCCACCAGAACAGCGTGATAAATTGTGAGCTGCACAACTGGTGGATGCACCTGTTCCATCACACTCACCCCACTGTGGTCCAACCACTCCTCTTTCTTGGCAACCTCTGAGGCAGCGGTGGCATCCCTAATGGTCCATGGGTGGGAGAGGAGGTCCCGAATCCTGACCATCTCAGCCTGGAGGCAGGCAGCCTCCTCCTCAGCTCAGAGGTGTCTGCAGATGGGACAACACCACATCCTCCAGAATGTCTCCCGGAAGACTGCGCTCACAGCCACTGCACTGCACCACTCCCATCATGTCTTATTTGTGGCCCCTCAACTGTTGTTTTTTGTATGCTTACTTTTTCCTCTCTCTCTCTCTCTGTCTCTCTCTATTTGTTTTTCTTATTTTATATATTTTTTTCCTCCCTAGTTTCCTACTGCCTCCGTGCCCTTAAAGCTCCAGCTCTTCCTGTTCTGGGACAGGAAGTTCCTGTATTCCTTAGTATTCTCCTTCTTACTTGCTCAGAGTCAGACCTCCAGCAGCTAGGGAGATGGAGAGCTACTCTTTCCTACTAGGATGGTGAGTCTTTATGCCTCTGTGATCACCCTTCCTGCTCCCAAACAGGAAGTTCCTGTTGTCAGTCAAATCTGTGCCTATAAGAGTAGAACTGGCTAAGGGTGGAGGGAGGGAGAGGGCTATATAGTCCCAGTAGAGTAATAAAGTTCTAACAGCAGCTCCTTCCTCTTGTTTTTCTCTGCTAAAAGCTATCTATGGCAGATTTATATGCAAACTCTTGGTTTCCTGCTGTCTAAGACACTTCCCTAATTCACAGTTCCTTCTTCACCAAGCTAACTGCACAGATATCATTTCCCTTCACCCAACTCAGACAAACACACAGAATAACAGACATTTGATGGCAGAAAAGGACCACACTGGCCCATCTAGTCTGCCCCTATATCCTCCCCATCTCCCTTACTAGCTGTGGACTTTCCCCTCCTCCCAACCCTATATGTCTGTCCCATGCTCGCTTGAATCCTCCACCATTTTGGATCCCACCATCTCCTCTGGTAGCCTGTTCCAGACCTCCATCACCCTCTCGGTGAAGAACTGCCCCTCCATCACCTCTGTATTTCCCTCCTTCCAATTTGAGGCTATGCCCCTTGTTTTAGCTCCTTCTTCTTTTGAACAAGCTCTCCTCCTTCACCTTATTTTTCCCTTCATATACTTAAAAGTTTCAATCATGTCCCCCTCTCCCTTCTAGTGTCTATTGGGTTTAGATTCAGCTCCCCCACCTCTACTCTTACGTTTTTCCTGCATCCCATGCACCATCTTGACTGCTCTTCTCTGAATCCTCTCCATCCCCTCAATGTCCCTATGTAGGTGCAGTCTCCAGAACTTGTACCCATAGCCACGTCCACCACCACTCCCTGGTCCATTCCCTGCCTCACCCAATCAAAAACTCTATCAGACTGGTCTGACATGTCCTCCCATTCGTGAAGCCATGCTGCCTTTCATCCTGCATACCATTGGCCACCAGGTATTCCACCACCCTTTCTCATACTAACATTTCCATTACTTTCCCGCCACCAAGGTAAAACTGACAGGGCAGTAGTTTTCGACCACCTCCTTGCTTCCCCCTTGTGGTGCAGCCACCTCCACGCTCTTCCAGTCCCCAGGCACCACCCTGTATCCATGGACAGGTTAAACAGCCTTGTCAAAGGTGCTGCCAGCTCCTCCTCAGCTCCCAGAGTACCTTAGGTGCAGTCTGTCCTGGCCCCATTGTTTAGCCACCTTTAGCTTGCTCAGTCCTTCCCTTACTCTATCTATTGTGAGCATTGTAGAATCCATTTTCCTGCATTTCCTCTCTCCCTCCCACTCCGGTCCTCTACCTCGCCTCTTTTCGTGAAGATCTAACAGAAGTAGTTCTTATACCGCTTTTCAAGTCCCCTCCAGTTTTATTCCTCCCTCCCTCAATCTCACTATTCCTGCCACGCATTCCTTCTTCCTCCCACATACCTAAAAAGGTTTTATCTCCCACTTGGCCAACTTTGTTATTTTCTCCTCCGTGACCTCTTTGGTCCTCCTTCTCTTCTGCCCTGCCTCCTCCTCTTCTCTCTATATGCCTCCCTATCCTCGTCCTTTGTGTCATCCTATACCTCCTGAATGCCCTTTTCTCTCCCTGACTGCCTCCACCACCTCTCTTGTAAACCATAGAGGTCTCCTCCTCCTTCTGTTTTTCTTAACCTTCTTGACACAGATTTCAGTGGCTTTCAGCACCCTCCTTAATAGCTGCCAATGATTCCTCCACATCCTTCATATTCCCCATCCTTGACATTTCTTCCCCATCTATCCTCTTCATTCTGTTAAAGTCTGCTTTCTTGAAGTCCATTACCCTAGTTTTTGTCCTGTTTACTTCCCTCCTCATTTTTACTCTGAATCTTGCAGCCCTGTGGTCACTTGTGCCTAATCCTCCCCCACCTCCATCTCCTCCACACTAACCCCATTTGTGAGGCTAAGTCCAACAGGTTCCCCCAGTGGGCTCCTTACCCATTGTTGCAGGAATACCCCTTGTAGTGTCTCTATGATCCCCTGCTCCTAGTTGATATTGCTGTTGGGATCTCCCAGTTGATGTCAGGAGATTTTGGTCCTCCACTAGCAGAATCTCCCTTTTGCGCCATTTTGTCACTGACTGTATAAATTGTTTATCCCTCTTCCCTCCTGGAGGAGGTCTGTAAGCTCTCCGCACCCTTAATGATTTCCCATTTCTTTTGTCTATAGTTTTATTTATTGTTTTTTATTGAATTTTGTTGACCCGTAGGCCCATGAGACTAGAAGTCCCTTTTCAGGGGCGACCGGGGACACCTAGATGGTAACCAACTGAAACTGAACCAGGTTAAGCTGTCAGTGGTATTTGTAGTGAATGGGGAAATTCAATAGGGCACCAGGGAAATTTGAAATTCCCTACTTTTCCCATGGGGGGCCTTGCTTCCTGTGACAGAGGGGACCCTTTGTCTGCAATACCAAGATGGCTGCTCTGGCAGGCTACTGGAGTGAGAAGGAAGAGATGATTCTTGATGAACAAACTGCTGTATTGGATATTGGTGTAGTTCTTTCCATGAATATTGACTCTGCTGATAATGCAATGGATGTTGCTGTGGACCACATTCCAACTGACCCTGACCCTGCACAGGTGACTTTACTATCTGAGTTGCCAGAAGATAGTTTTCTGATGCAGCAACAGCAGTGAACTTCCACTGGATACTCCGGGTGAGCAATCACACTTTTCTATTGAAACTGCAGATATTATGGCACAGCTTGTTGCTGAGGAAAAACAGTATTTGTTTAAAAAATGCAACTACAAAGAAGCTCTGTGACATTATAGCTGACCAATGGAAAGACACTGTCAAGGAAGCACAGCTGAGTGAGCATGATGTAGGTGCATCAAAGGATTCCTCGTGAGCTGGGCAGTGGCCATAGAGCAAGCGGAACGCCAAGAAATGCAGGAAAAGGACTTATAGCAATTAAGGGCCGGTAGGGCAATTTTGGGTGAACAGACACCTGGCCTAAGACATGCTGCAGAAGGTGAAGTTACTCCACAGGTAGCATGGTCAGTGGATACTGCCTTGCAAAATGCAGGGGTGGAGCAGAATAAACATACATGTCAGTGGGTTTCGGCTTATCACCCATTCATATGCCAGAGTCAACTGCAAATTCTGCACCTGTTATTGTAGAAATTCTGGATTTGAGGTACCTCGAACTCGAAGCTAGCACAAATCCGATTTTAAAGCTACCTCAAATGTTGAATTGTCAGAACATAGTGCTCAGCCTGGGGACGACCCAATACATCTAATGTTTTACCAGAGTTGCCTCTTAATATTGTGAATAAAGATGCTCCAAGGTCATTTTCCTCTTTATTTAAGTTTCCTATTTTTCCATCTAAAAGGCATAATGCTGTTCATCTGTCCTATACTGAAGGTATGTCTGAACCTCCTGATAAACTATTTGTAGCTTAAACTCTCTTGAAGGACTCTATGAAGTTCTTTCCAATTTACTATATGCACTGATCCATGTTTCTGGAGAAACTACGCTCAATGTTAGTTTTAAGTCTCTCAATGACTTGGAGAGGTTTAGGTTTAAGTACAGTACACTAAAGAAATCTGCCCTTTGGGCACCATTTGTTGCAATACCACTGTCTAAACCTGCACAGAAGACTATTACTATGTCATTTCACAACAAGGGGTCACTGTCAATGACCTTACTTATTGGCTGAAACAGAAATGTACGGTACTTGAAGAACCAGTGTTATATTAGACTCAGAGAACATATGGACTCGGGATGGAAGGTTAAAGTTTTTGTTAAAGCTACTGCTACTGGTGTTATTCATTTGCCTAACTCTTTTTTTTGGGGGACGGGACAGGGGTATTCTCTTTTTATGTGGGACAGCCAAAATGTGCTACAAGTGTGGCTCAGTGGCTCACTTAAGTAGCATATGTGATCAGATTAGATGTAATATATGAGGAAACTGGGTCATGTTAGTTGTCATTGTACAAATAAATGTAAGTGTAATCTCTCTGTAGAGATAGGCCATACCTTTCAAAATTGTCAATGGGCGGCTAATAACATACCTGACCAGGCTGATGGGGAGGAGCAGCGCTTGTTAATCACTTTGATGCAAAAAATAAATTGGTTCTGCTAGATTGCAACCTCAGCAAGGGTCTCTATGGCAGCCCCTCCCCCTGGACTCCACCCACTGAAGCTTTATTGACTTGTGCTAACTTGGAAAAATCAAAAGAAACCTCTTTAGAAGAACAGACTTGGGGGACCACAATCAAGATATCAATGCTATGTCTGTTCCCTCCACCTCTGAGGCTCATCCCAGTGGAGATCTTATGCCTCCCGCTCTTCCTCCCTGACTGGTTCTGAAATCGATTCTAAAGTAAGTGCCACAAGACCTAGTACTAGGGCTTCTGTATTAAAATCACAGCTAACTGAAGTACCTTTACTGAATACGCTTTGATGTGCTACAAACTGAATTTATGGAAGATGATTCTGATATCCTCTGTAGCATCTTCTGTGCCAGATGTTACCACTGACACTGAAAACAAGAAAGGGGAAATAGAAGTGATATAGGTATCCATGTTTATTCCTTTTCCAGTTATACTATTAATGAATAGTATAAAGAGGGCTAGGAAAAGAAAGGTGTTTTTCCTTTCTGACACATTTATCTTTGCATTTTCTTTCTCCATGGTGTTCATTTTCATTCCTTGAAAGAAACATTGCTAGCTTTAAAAGAATGGTATGCTGGGCCATCGCATTGGTCTGTAGGTCAGGACACCTGTTCAGGTCACTGAATTTTGTTAAATTGCCTGAAGTTCATCTTTTAAAATTATATGATTTAGTACCAGGCAGAGTTTTGATATTGGATGTGTAATACAAGCTACTCTGTTTAGGTTAATAAATCTGTCTGCTCAAACAAAAGCGGAGCGTTGTGAAATCCTTAATTTAATACAACCTTTTTGTTTACTGCCCATCATGTAGTTTTTCAGGCAATTTAACTGTCCATTAAAAGCTACTACTCTTAAAACGTTCTGTGATTCAAATCTTTTAGGTCAAATAGTACATGAAGCAAACCTCAAAGATTCTTTCTTTGCATATACTAAAGTAGCTCCCTACTTTTCAAAAGGGCCTTTAGTCTCTAGGATTGATTGTTTTGTGTCCACTTCTTTATCAATACTTTCAGCTAATACATATCCAGTACAGTTTTTAGATCATAGTATAGTGGGAATTAAAACGGGCTTACAGGCAGAGGTACAGAGAGGTCCAGGTTTTTGGAAGCTGAACACTTCCCTGTTGTCTAATGAACAGACACTACAAACACTTGCTCATTTTCGATCAGCAAGAAAATCAGTGTTCTTCCTTTTGACGAGTCTACCTTATGGTGGGAAGATACCAAAGAGATTTGCAGAAGTTATGTAAAAATATGAGTAAAATACACACAAATGACAGTACTTTAATTATCTACAACAGAGGACAATTCTGCAACAGCTGCTCTGTATGATGCATGATACTGGTCAGAATTTCATACAGCAAATAAACACGGTGAAACAACGTATGAGGACTATCATGCACAAAAAGCAGGGTTTTATATCATCAGCAACAGTTTGGTGTAAAGGGAAATTCAGTGAGGTTTGTCCCTTTGCGTGTTATGCTTCACAGGTACAGGCAAAAGGGATGACTGCCCTATTGGGAGATGATGGAGTTGCCTATTCATCTAAAGAAGGTATGCTGGGAATTGTAAGTCAATATATGACACAAATGTATGTCCGCTCAGAATTGATAGAGAATGTCTAGCGGCCTGTTTTTCAGACTTACAAGTTCCGCTGTTGATGTCATTACAAAATCACATAATTAGCCCTGTAACAGTGGAAGAAGTGAAGCTGCATTATCCACGTTAGCAGGAGGAAAGGCTTCTGGACCTGATGGACTCTTAATGAGTTACTAAAATTGATAGGCCTGGAATTGATAGAAGAGATAACATCTGTGTTTAATTACATATTAACTAACAAGGCAGTACCCTCCACATGAATATGGGAATATTAACATTTATATATAAAAGGGGACAGGAGATTATTAAAGAACTGGAGGCCTATTTGTTTATTAAATTCTGACTTTAAATTGCTTACAAAAATATTGGCAGTAGGTTGGCCTTGGTGGCAAAACAGGTTGTTTCTAATGCACAAACTTATGCTCTTCCAGGAAGAAAATTCAAGGTAATTTATTATTTTTGAGAGATATTGTAGAAGGGACAAACTACAGAGTTGAATGGGTATTTAGTATCTTGGACCAAGAGAAGTCTTTCGATAGGGTGAATCATACATTCCTATGGGAAGTTTTAAGACATTATCAGGTCCCTGGGGTTTATAGAATGGTTGCAAACCATTTACAGTACAACTACAGTAACTCCTATGATGCAAGGATGGAATGGCCCTCTGGTACATCTACAAAGAGGAGTTAGGCAAGGATGCCCTCAGTCCTATATTGTATAGCTTCTTTATAGATCTTTGTTGAGGAAAATTAATGAACGTCATCTGGTAGTGCCAATCCAAATAAGACAGGAAAACCTCCTTTTAAAGTCATGGCATATCTAGATGACATGACCCTCCTTGTCCGGACTCAGTCTTCATTAAGTATGGTTTTAGACTTATGCAAACAGTTTGGGCAATTATCTGGGGCATCATTAAATATAGATAAATGTGTAAGCCAAAATTTAAATTATATTTAACAGCAGAAGAGAGTATCAAGGATAATTATAAAACCAGAGCCTATTAATATATTAGGCATATGGTTTGGGAAAGGTGAACTGGATGATTTAAATTGGAGTAAACAGTTACAGTAGGGGGCAGAAGGTAGGTTTATGGAACAGAGGTAAATTGAGTAAAAATAAAAAGGATTTATCTTATAAAACTTTTTAGTTCCAGATTTTTATTTTAAGTTATATATTTCACCCCAAAACATAGAGACTGAACTCCTTAGTATTTTTTTCAAGCTTGTTGGGGAATTGATTAAACCCAGTGAAGAGGAATATTTTATATCTGCCCTGAAACAGGGGCTTGAATATGATAAACCCTATTTTTTCTTTAATAGTTTTTTTTTGTATGCAAATATAAAACCTCTTTTAATGCAGCAACTATAGGCTGGGCACCTCTGTTGGCTAGAAAGGTTTCTCATTTTATGGCCTTATGGCATTCAAATGCCTTGAAAGTCCTGGAAAAATTGGTTATAATCCCACAATGGCAGGTCACTGTTCAACAGGTGACTAACATGTCAAGAATTTTTTTTCATTGTCTAATGTCTGTTTTGAGGAGGTGATATTTTCAAGATGTCCAGAGGAGCATCTGGAGATCTTGAAACAATTTTGAATAACCCTAGAATTCCAGAACAGATATGTGATTTTCATTGGATTGCCTGTCATGAGACAATTAATATCAAGGCAAATCAGAAACATAAAAAAACAGGATGAGCGGTAGTGTAGCAGACTTAAATGTATACAGGAGGAGGAGGAGACTATACAGCACTTATTGTTTTTCTGCTCTTTTATTTTAGGTTTTGGATTTTCTAGCAGTCTTGGAATGAACCTATATTTAAAACATTGACATGAAAACTTAATGTATGGTGTCTTTACTAAAGAATGGGGTAAATGGAATTGAGATACATTACAAGTGATGATGGTTATTCTAAAATGGAATATTTGGACCACTAGATGTGGATTATGTTACCACAGAAAGACAGCAGTCATATTGAATTATACAACAAAATTGTTTCGGATTGTGACAAGTTGTACAAGGCAGAAAAGAGAGTTTTCTAAAGTTCTTCTCTTAGAGCTATGGAAAGGTTTACCATGGGTGGCAGACAATGATGTACCAGTAACTTAATTAGGAGGTATAACACATAAAAGGTTTCTTGGAGACTCACTATTCCTGTTTTTTATATACAGTAAATAGTGCAGTATAGTAAATTATGATGTACTTTGTTGGATAAGACTTCCTTTTGAATGAACCTGAGGGGATAATATACAGTTGGTTTGGTTAGAAGTATGATGTTTAATACTCAGTCACGTTTCCTTTTGGTTTTGTTCTGATTTAAGGTGGGGAAAGTTGTTTTGATTAATTTTATACTCATGTATGATGTAATGCATACTTTCGTTTTCATTTCTGTTGTGATGATGTAGTGTGCTGTGATGTTGTTTGGTTGTATTTTATTTTATGTTTTACCAATAAAAATTCCTACTCTTTGCTCAGTCCCAGGAAGATCTATACATGATACCTTATTGCTATACAGAGAATTAGTAGAACAAGGAAAGGGATAAACTGGTGGGGTACCTCATATCCCTCAATCAAAAAGCATTTGACAGGGTGTCACACAAATTTATAGAAAGAACGCTATTAGCGTACGGTATATCATCATTTTTGTGAATGGATCACCACATTATATGAAACAGCAACAAGTATTCCATTGGTGAATGGGAATCTGGGCTCATACATACAAATAAAAGAGGGATAAGACAGGGATGCCACCTGAGCCCGTTGTTACATGTATTTTGTTTGGCTCCATTACTGAGAAGCATCCAACAAGATGCATTAATAAAGGGTATCACACCAAGTGACAGTAGGATAACTGTAAAGAATGTGGCGATGCTGAAGACCTCTGTTTGTTTGTTCCAGGTAAAGAATCAGGAATAAGAGCCTTAGAACAGGTGGAACAATATTCCACAGTAACAGGGGCAGCCATAAATGAGTTAAATAGCTTTGTGTACCCCTTAGCCCCTCAACACCACACTTGGGATCAATAAAGGGAACAATAGTTAAAGTAGAGTCTTTTAAGTTTTGGAAATTATATTTGGTATAGGGATAATAGCACACTCAAATTGGCAAACTAAACTAGACAGCGCTGGGAGGAAAGTCCAAGTATGGAAAGCATGGCAACAAACAAAGAAAAAAAAGTGATGATAATAAAAACTCTTTGTTTCCTATTTTTATTTATTTAAGCACAGTATACCCTATCCCTATAGCATTAGAGCCAACCTTATTAAGCAAGTTTTCAAATTATATGGGAAGCCGTTTGAACCCCATCAAATTAGAGACCTTGTATATCCCAGTGCAAAAGGAGGTCTTAACTTATTGAACCCTGTGGTATTTTTCTATTGTATCTTTCTTTACCAGAATATAAAAGACCCACAAAGACCGGGGCCTGGGATTTGGAGAATATTTTCTAATAACTGGTGGAAGGTTATTTTTGAAGTATGTAACAAGACAAACAGATTGTCTCCCTTTTTAAAGCAGGACCCCAGTTTTTTAGACCAGTAATTATTAAAATTAAGAAATGGCAGTTAACACCATCACAGGTTTGTCAGACACAGTGGAAACAAATATATGCCAATATTCAGGATACAGCTTTTGCAACTACTTGTATATTTAAAGGGTAACTGAAGGTAATAATGTAAAAGTTCTAAAACCCTCTGTGATTTATGAAAGCCCCCAAGAATGTGGGATGTATTATGGCTGAGCAGCCATGGCAGACTAAATGTTAAAGCAAATGCAAAGCCTAAAAGCCAAACAGAGCGATCTTCCGAGGGACTCATGTATAGCAGTGGAAGAAACCATGGAATATTTTTAACACAATGCCCATATGTACAAACCTTTTGGGCCCTTATAGCACATAAATGGGAAAACCCAATATAGGGAACCTTATCATACGAAGAAATAGTAGGGGGTTTCACTAGGATGACCTGTCAGATTGAAAAGGGAATGGTACTTTTAATCTTAACTATAATAAAATACCTGTTATGGCAAATCAGATGTCAATTTGTAATACAACAGATCTATGTAGGACCAGGAGGACTGTTATGTACAGTAGAAAATGAATTGGGTACAATCTGTATGACTGAGAAAACACATGTAGTTCATAAGATATGGTTGCAGATGGCAAAGTGTATCTTTCTTAAAATATAGGATAAGGTGGGATTGTTTTGTAATAATTAAAACCACCTGAGTAGCAAAGAAATATGTTTTAGTTTTATAGGCATAAAATGTATACAGTAGAACTGTATGAATAAAATATAGGTCCCTTTTAGAAATTTCCAGTAATTGCTAGTGAAGATATTTTGTTAATCTTTAAAAGAAGGTGTGATATTAGTATGTGCTGTATAGCCTTTTGAATGTACTGTATGAGAGTCTTTTATATGTATATTATGTTGTGGTTTCTTAATAAACATTCCCCTACTCTTTCGAGAAGTGCCATGGGATCTTTAACATCCACCTGAACTACCACCAGAACAGGCAGATGGGACCTCGGTTTAACGTCTCATCTGAAAGACGACACCCCAGAGTGCGACACCCCCTCATGCTGTGCTGCAGTGTCAGTATTGGATATTAACTAACTGCCTGGTGTGGGGATAGAACCCACAGCCTTCTGATCCCCGGCCTCAGAGGTGAGTGTGCTACCTGCTGAGCCACTGACGCTGCATAGTGACCCGCATTATCTCATTTTCCCTTCCAGCTGCTCCGTGGCCCCACTTTCTTCACTGACGATAATGCACCCCTCAGCCCCTCTTTCCCACCCTGTCTTTCCTAAACAGTCAGTATCCAGGTATGACTGTCTCCAGGCATGATGTTCAGTCCACCAAGTCTCACTAACTGCTACTATGTCGAGACCCTCTTCCACAATGGTGGCCTCAATTCCCTTGTTTATTCCCTCAAGCTCCTGGCGTTTGCTACCAAACCCCTCCACCATGTAACCCCTCTTCCCTATCCTCCCTTTTAACCCCTCCTGCTGTCGCAGTTTCTTGCTTTTCCTTTTGTCCTGGGGGCTGATAACCTCCAACTCTTCTACCTGTATGAGTGGTCTTTCTTTAATCCCCCACCCGAATTAGTTTAAATGTAACTTCCTTTCTATAAAGTACTCCAGTTTGCTCTTTAGTACAGCTGTCCTTCTAAGCTCAGGGCATTCAGTCTCTCTCCTCCCATGCTGAACCCCAGTCACCTATCAATCCAAACCCCATCTGCCTACACCATCCTTTCAGCCACTGATTGAATTCCACTATATTTTCCTTCCTTAGTGAGCTTGCTGTTGGTACAGGCAAAGCTTCCAAGAAGAAATGGAAGGAAAACTGTGTCACTACAGAACTTAGCAAGCTTCTTGAACCTTGCCTGTACCTCTGTCAGACTGTTTCTCCAGGTCATTGGTGCCAAGGTGAAACACCAGTGCGTCCTCCCATCTTGATGCTTGCCCCAAGATGGTATATTGTGCCTCACCTCTAGTGCTGTCATTCCTGGCAACACTGAACCCATACTACACTGTTTCTTGCTCCCTTCCTCCCTCATCAGATTCTCTTTATAATTGAGTCCCTATGATCGTCACCTTGTACCTTCTTCCGGAATGTTCTTTGGTATTCAAGCTACACCCTAGTTCATGCCTCCCTTGGCCACCCTATTTCCATTTTCCACCTTGTCCTTGCCCCTGTTTGGATTTTTGCCTCCCCATTTCGACTTCCTCTCCTCCTCCCCTTGGACTTTCCCTCAGTCCCTCTTCTCCTATCCACCCTCTTCCTAGCTGTATCCTTCCTTGTGCTCTGTGGGTACACTTCTACTGCCTGCATCTCTTTTGGAGCATGCACTACCCCTTTCATCTCCCCACTGTCACTTTCCTTACTTGCTCCTGATACAGTCTCTTTTCCCGAATTTTTCTGTGCTCCATGCCCCTTGAGGGAATTTTCTTCCTCACCACTTGCTCTTTTTGAATCATTCCTCTTTCTTTGCACCTCCCTGTGCTCCTCCCACTTCATTCTTTTCCTTACTTCATTTACTATGCACTCCTTTCCATGGATGGCTCCAAGGTACTATCTCCACTTCTTTTGCTTTCCTGCCTTTGCCTCTACCTCAATGGGCTTCTGCTGCCTCCTACCCTAAGACCATCCTCCACTAGTACCTCTCCTGGCTTGGCTCAGATGGTCTATCCCTTCCTCCAAATTTCTCTGCTCCCAAATGATTTGTCCCCGCTCTCCCAATTTCCCTGCCCCTGCTCCCTCCTCTGTTGGCTCCTCGCAGCTGCTCTCCTCCATATCATCCTCCACTAGTATATCAAGGTGTAAACTGTTTTCCTGCTCTGCTCCATGCCTCTTTCCTTTGTCTGCTGTGTTCCTAGTTGATTTGCACCCCAAGTTTCAGGTGTCTGCCTTCTTTTTCTGGACCTACTACCCCCCAAATGGTTCTCGGCTTGCCCCCACCACCTTCCTCTCCCTCTCTCTTTCTCTTCTCCCTGCCACCAGGTCCTGTCCACTTGCAAGGTACCTTGCATCTTGAATGGGAATAGCTCTTGGCTTGCCCCCTTCCTTCCTCCACCCTGTAAGAAGGAAAGTAGGCATATCCTTCCGTCCTCCCCCACCACCACTTGTGTTCCCAACCTTTATTTTCCTATATCCTCACAGCACTTGTGAATCCCAGCGATTGCTAGGTCAGTTAGCACTTAGTAATCCCTATGCTCAATCTGCCACATCTTTGAGCTCCATCTGGCCTATACCTTACTGGCTTCCTATTCCTGATTTCCACTATATACGTTATATCTGATATTGTCTTCCCACTCCAGTAGGCCTCACCATATGCCTCTGACTTTCTGGTTTGTTTTTACTATAGTACTGTCTGTTTGGCTAGGTTTGATTTGTTCTGTATTAGTACCTCACTTTATGGATTTGTATTTGCACTGTATTTATTATTCTATGTTTTGCCTGCCCCCCACATTATGTAACCCCCCCAGGACGCTTCTGGAAACAAGCTGTTTACAGCTCATGTTGCCTTTCTTGGTGAAGCCTTTCAAATAAATAAATAAAACACCTCCTTACCCCTTGTTTCCTCTTTACTTCCTGTCTCAGGTCCCTTGCCTCCCCCTTGTGTTGCCACTATCTTCTTCCTGCACTCTGATGCATTCACTGGACCGCCACCATCTTCGCTTTCTCTGAACCATTGTGTTCTCAACCTGTGCCTAATCCTTGGTTGACCTCCCTATTTTCTCCTCCCTCCCCAGCTGTACTGTCCTGTTTCTCCACCCTTCTGCCCATTCCCCCGACTTATTTCCCACCTCAACCACCCCCACTCCCTTAGCTGTGTAAGCATTCTGCACACCATGCATCCTCCAAACCCAATTTAAATCCATGGCGTCAAGCACCAGCTACACCCTACTACTCTACCAAAGAATCCCTCTTTGGCTGCCCTCCAGCTGCGCTGCCTTTCCATTGCTAATGTCTGCCCTACCAATAGATCTGGTATAATACAAGATACATAACCCATACAGTTCAGTAATAAAATAGCCACACAGTTCCCCACAGTATGAAATTTAGTCCCAGTAGACCCCCGCCCTTCACCCCACAATAGCAATTGTACACGACTTCAGTAATTTCATCAAGTACTTTAACCCAGTTTTGCCTAGCTCCTTTTTTTTTTTTTTAATTTAGAGCTCCCAATTACAGCTCCTTTCCGACAATTTCCTTTGTGTCCATCTGCGTTTCACCCTGTTCCCAATATTAGGACACAGACCAGTTCAGAGTACAGTTCAGTCCTTTGATCAGTTCAGAGTAGAAGATCAAGCAGTCCTAGTTCAGAGTTCAATTTGTTCACAGTACAGTACCCTGCTCACCCAGCTTTCCTCTTCATCTCTGGCCCTCCCTGTTTCCTTCAGTTTTGCTTGCTCCTCCTCCCACTGGCATTTAATAGAGGCCAAGGCCAGGAGTCGGGGGAGGCTGGAAAGAAAGCTCCCTGCTTGCACAGCCCCGTGGCCTGGCTCTGGCTTTTTAAAGCCTGGCCGCATTGGCACCTCCTGCCCTGATTGGCTGGCCATCTTCCTCTGCCACTGATGCAGCCAATCAGGTGCCTCGCTCTCTGTGGCCCCTTTGTTTCACCACCACTGCAGTGAACCCCTCCTGCCACAGCTTTGATCGCCACCCGGGTCCTCCTGTAGTCCTGCCACCGATCTCCTCCTCTTGCCACCGACTGTGGCAAAAAGCTCAGCTCTACACACTAACTCTTGTTTTTATTTGTTTTTATGTTTGTTTTACCCTAAATTGAAGGTCCCAGTAGTAGAGATCTTATCTGTGTCAGTCTTCACCATTCATCACTAGTGGGTACAGTGCGGAACTAGGACCCGCAAGAGAGCGTTTTTATTTTTCTATGGGTGGAGTCAACACAGGGCCGGGCGCCCGCCCTCGAGGCACCGTACTATGTGGCGCCTGGCTGGCCATTATCTGCCGTCGACTCCACCCCAGACCCAGTTCTTCTTCTCCCCGCCATCGAGTAGACCTCGTGGTGGAGACTCCTGCCAGCAAAACTGCATGTGCGGCCTAGTCTGTCGGCCTGTGTGTGTGTCTCGGTTCTGTTTCACCCTGCTTGATGTCGCTTCTGCCAGTAAGATTGTTTAATTACTTTTAAGTGGTGTTGGATACTGTTTTTGTTTTATTGTTTGCAGTATGGTCATGTCTCGTCCAGGGCAAAAATTGTCAATGGGGCGGCCTCCTATCGTCATTGTCCCTGTGGCTGCCTTTCTTCCATGATGGACCAGCATGACCGTTGCCTCTCCTGCCTTGGCCCGGCCACGACATGGACAACTGCGATGCCTGTTTCTCTATGGACTGTCGAGTTCTTGAGATCCACATGTTTAAAGTCGGACATGCGCCACGACATTCGGGCACGGGTTTCGCAGCGACAGGCCAAGGCAAGGATTCTTGGCGCTCTCGCCGGGTCTCCTCCCAGTCCTATACAGCCTGTGGAGGAGGGGCCTCACCTCTCTCAGCCTTGTCACAGGGGGCTCCTTCCGCAGTGGCAGGAGGCCCAGTCTGACCCTCTCGGGGACAGAAGGGAGGCACCGCTGATGGCAGTCACCTCTTTGGAGGTGAAGGCTGCCTCAGTGTCATGGTCTGGGCCTCTGGGTCTAGACTGGCACCATCCTCTGCATCGTCTGGCGGCACTGCTCTTGGTCCCGTTGCCGTTCGATGGTGCCGCAGGCTTGGAGGCTGCATCACAGTCGGAGCTGCCGCCTCTGGGTAAACCTGGCACCATTGCTGTGGTGCTGCGGTGGCATCCAATGGTGTCAGTCGTTGGATGCCACCTAAGACAGGTCCAAGCTGTCGTGACATTAGATATACCACTGCATCTCTTGTGGTCGCAGCTGTGGGTTGTGACTGCCACCCTACTGGAATTAGACTATGTTGCCGCTGTAACCCACACCCACTTGACTCGTGCCGCCTGCGGTGCCAGGGTGGATTGTGGTCCCATCAGGGTCCAGAAACTGGGGATCGAGGAGGTATCTGACATTGGACCTCAGAGTCTACCACCTTGGAGAGGGACTCGGGTCTGATCCAGATTAGCTCCCAGATTCTTCAGAATCCTCTGATCCCTCAGTTTCCAGCACCTCGGCCCCACTCGGCCTCCCTCTGGGGGTCTGTCATCGCCAGTAGGCTCTAGGGTCAGTGGTACTGACCAGCCAGCAGTGGTCCCGTGGCCACTGCCTGCAACCTGGGCCACTGGCACATCTGCTCCTCCAGTTGGGGCACCCCTTCCCTGGTGTGTTTAGACAGTCCAAGTTTAGGACAGCCGGGGTGTGCCAGGAAGGGAGGTACTGTTTCCTGGGTGGACTCCTCGGAGGCTGCCTGGAGTTGTCAGCTTCCTAGGCTGGTGGCTATGAGGATGAGGTCTCTCCGACTCTGAAGGGTTGAGGAGTAAGGGTGTGGCACAGCATGCCATCACGGAGCCCGCCGGGTTCTGGGAGGAGCCACAGTGAAGACCCTCGCTCTTCCCTGGATTGGTCCTTGAGAGGGACTTCAACTTTGGAGGTCAGGAGCTGTCCATCTGGACTCACATGGTCCCGTCACCTCACGGGGAATTTCTTCCCATGGCACAGCTGTGACCATTCCGACCTGGTTGAATGGCTGTGCTGCTGGGACCTTCGGGTCTCCCTCCTTGCGGGAGGTTCCTTTGGCCCCCTGCCCTGACAGAGACCATTCTCCTGCTGCTAGGCGCTTGTCCCCGAGCCTGTCTCCATCCTCTGGCTATCCCAGGCATTCCCGGTCCTTGGGGACCTCTTACCTGGGAACAGTTCAAAGGTTCTGCTGCACATTTCCCTACCTATCTCCATGCCCTGGACCAGCAGGTATTCCACCATGCTTCCATGCAGCTGGACCCTGAACCTCGGAGCTCACCTGCATCTTCTTCCTCCTCCTGTACTCCTCCTCCTCCACAGAGGGAGAGGAATTATCTGTCCACATCTCCCCAGTGTCTGATCTTTTTCCTAACAGTGCTTCCTCGTGAGGATGTTGGACAAGCTCACCTTCCCCGGTCCCTGTCAGCAATCCCAAGCAAGTGACACGTGCCTTCTTAGGCAAGTGCAGTGCAGCCAACCTGGCCATTCCTGCTTGGCCTGTTCCTTTCCAGGAGGCGCATATCGGCTTGGCTACATCCCTTCTCCACTGTTTCGGCCCCAAGGGACCTACGTCAATGGTATTGTGCCCCCAGGTCTCCAGGTTCTCTGCCTCATCCCTCTTCGGGCTTGACCTCCTGGACACCCCTCTGGGCCTTGCACCCCCACCATGACCAACCCACAGACTCAGACTTTGCAGACTTTGATTTTTGGGGAGAAGAGTTTTCTGTTCGACACGGATCCTTCTTTCTATTGCTTCTCATCAGGGACACTTTGCTTCCTCGATAGGTTCTTGTGATCCAGGCTAGGACAACTCCTAGCCTCAATGCCTGATACAGAAGAAACCAGGCAAGCCATTGCCTCTCTGCTCAGGGCCTGGAGCTAGCAAGGCACCAAGCAAGGGCATCTTATGACACCAATGAGGTAGCCTCCAGAGCTATAGGGACAGTGATCTGCATTAGGCGGATGGCATGGTTGCGCTTATCCGGTTGTCACCCCGCCGCGGTGAGTCTACTCTGATACCGGAAAACCCACCTCTTCTCCCACAGGATAAGACAGTGACTTTCAGGGCACCTTCCTCCCCACTGGGGGCTCCCCATCTCACCCAGACCAGACCTGTGGGGTTCTGTCTTCCAGTGTCTCACCCACTGGAGGCTGAGGGACTTAGTTCCTTAGGGAAGCTTAGGTCCCCTTGGGAGGCTCGGTACTCACCCACTAGTGATAAATGGTGAAAACGACACAGATAAGATATGAAAATGACGACCTTCCATAATTGTTGATCTTTCCATGTATCTTCACCATTCATCACTAAATCCGCCCTCCGTCCCCTGGGGCCCTCAGTCTCTGGGCTCCCTCCTCCCCACTGTGTGTCTCTCTTTTGTTTTCTCCTTGCTCTCCTCTCCTCGTGGTTAGGAGGAAGAGGACCCTGGAGATGCACAGGAGAAATTTGCTCCTGTGAGGGTATTATTGGGGTGCAGGGGGTTCTGTCCCCTGTCTTTAGTCTTTCTCCTCACTTTGGGAGTGAGTTGAAGGATTGCCCCCTGTTTTCTTTATGAACTCAAAACTCTAGGGTTTATTTACTTGAGTTAGATCCCTTTAATGTCCTCCTGGTAGTTTAGTTTTCCCCTATTTCGGGAGGGAGGAGGAGTATGAGACACACCCATTCCTGTACCCCTCTTAAGGTTGTCCTCCCGAGCGAATGCTGCTTAATAGTTCAGGCTTTGCCTCCTGGCAGCTATTAACTTTGGTAGTCCAGATTATGGTCTATCGCTCTTTTCAGAATCCTTGGATTCAGGATCGCCTCTGGGGTGTGGTCCTCCCCCATCCCTCTCTTTCTTTCTCCTCCTTCCAGAGATTGGGGCCCCTTCCTTTCCCCAATTTCCCTTATCTGGTTTCTTCCTTCTGTCTCCTCTGTCATTTATTTCTCCTTTTAGTTTATATATGTATCCTTTCCTTTCCTTTTATCTATCCCTTGGGCTCCCTTGCCCTCCACTTCCCTTTCCTTACACTCTCCGGCGTCTCAGAACTGGGGCTGGGGTGGAGTTGACAGCAGATAACGGTCAACCCGCGAGCGCCCACGTAGCACGCTGGCCTCAGAGGCTGGTCTCATGCTGACTCCACCCATAGAAAAAAAAGAAGAAAAAAAGTCTCCTGGGGGTCCTAGCTCCGCAGTATGCCCACTAGTTATGAATGGTGAAGATACACAGAAAGAACAACAATTATGGTAGTTACGTAATTTTCATTTCTAGTTCTTAAGTCCCAGTAGAGTAGTAGAATTATAAAAGCACCTCCTTCCTCTTGCTGTTCTCTGCCAAAAGCTATCTAGGGCAGATTTAAATGCAAACACCTGGCTTCTTGTTGCCTAAGCCACTCCCCCCAATTCACAGTTCCCTTTTTCACCTAGCTAACTGCACCGATAATAATTCCCTTCACCCAACTCAGACAAAAGCACTATCTCTTGTTTTTTTGTTTGTTTTACCCTAAATTGAAGATCCCAGTAGTAGATTTCTAGTTCTTAAGTCCCAGTAGAGTAGTAAAGTTCTAACAGCACCTCCTTCCTCTTGCTGTTCTCTACAAAAGCTATCTAGGGCAGATTTAGATTTCTGATGACGAGGGAATGACTCTCCAGGAGGGGGCAGGAGGAAAAGGGAGTGGGAAGTGCAGGGAGCAGTAGTCTGGCAGTAGAGGGGGACAGAGGTATGGGGAAAAGGGATAGGGTATAAGGGAGGGCAAGGGACAGAGCAAAGGAGGCAGAAGGGACGAAGGAACCAGCAAGGAAGGAAGGAGGGTGACGAGGATGGGAGAGTATTTGGGGTGGGGAAAGGGAAGGGCAGGACAAGGGAGGGCGGAGAAAATAGCAGTAGGGTCAGATCGGCAGGCAGGGATGGGGCCATAGCGTAGGGGCAGATCAAGCTGCAGATGTGCAGGACAGGGTGGATTTTCAAGACGGGGTGAGGAAGGTAGGATGATGCAGAGGCACAGTGGTGTGAAGGCGGGGTCTTAGTTCTAGGAGACTCAGTCCTAAAAGTGGTCAGATGGGGAGGTAAAGGGAGCGCATAGTCGAATATGGGTGGAATCAGTACCTGGATTGACAGTGGGTAGGGTGGGACAGTTTATTCTCTAGTGTGTTAGGAGAGGAAGGAGAAACCACATGTGGTGGTGCACTTGAGTACAAATGACTTGGGGGGCAACACGGTCGAACTGGTACTGGAGAGGTTCGTGGAACTGGAGAAGTTGTGTGAGGAAGTAGCAAGTTCAGTTGCCTTCAGAAGTGCTCCCAATACCCTGGGCAAGCAAGGTGAGGAAAGAAAGGGTAGTGGAGTTCAATACTTGGCTGGAAGAGTGGAGTCGAACCAAAGGATATGGGCTAGTGGGGGGCTGGGGAAACACCTGGGACAACAGTGACCTGTACGAGAGGACAGATTGCATTTGAGTAGGGTGGGACAGGGAGTTTTGAAGCAAAGGACGGGGAGTACATAGCATCTAAGATGGATCTAAACTATGTGTGGGAGGAGGTAAGGTGCAGCAGGTGTACAGGGCTGTTGCAGGGGAGCCGAACGAGCTTACCACTCAAGCTAACAGTGATGGTTCAGGGTAGGCCCTCAGGGGTGTCTGGATAGGAAGGTCGCATTAAGGAAGGAAGGAACAGGGTAGAGGGTTGTCTCATTGTATGCAAGGAGCCTGGGGAACAAAACAACTGAGTTGCTGGGGCTGGATAAATTAGATCCCAGAGTGCTGAAGGAACTGGCAGATGTCCTGGCAAAACCCTGGCGGAGCTTTCCAGCATCTCTCTGAGGACAGGGTAGGTACCCCAGGACTGGAAGGTGGCGTATATAGTGCCTGTCCACAAGGGGGGATCAAGGGAGGTGGCAGGGAACTACAGGCCCATCAGCCTGACATTGGTGATGGGCAGGGTGATGGAGAGCATTGTCAAGGAGAGGCTGAGGGGACCTTGAAAGATGGGGTGCCTGGACAGCATGGATTCGTCCGGGAAATCGTGTCAGACAAACCTAGTGGAGTTCTATGACTGGGTGACGAGTGCCTGGACCTGAGTAGACCGGTGGACGTCCCTCTTCTTGACTTCAGCAGTTTGAATCTGTTCCTCATGGGGGCCTGCTGGATAAGCTGGGAGAAATGGGGTGGGGAACCAGATGATCAGATGGATAGGCAGTTGGCTCCAGGACTGGACCCAGAGGTTAGTCTCATCCCCAAGGAGGGTCATTAGTGGGGTCCCTCAAGGATCGGTCCTTGGGCCCTCCTGTTCAACGCTTGCGTCTCTGACATAAGGAAGGGTATCAGGAGTGAGATGAGTCTCTTTGTGGGTGACCCAAAACTGGGGCAGTGGTGGATGGGGAGGAGGGAGGGTGGCCCTACAGGGACCTGGAGGCTCTGGAAAGGTGGTCTAGAAAGTGGAAGCTGAGGTTCAATGCAGGAAATGCAAGGTACTGTGCCTGGGAGCGAGAAACCTGGGCCAAGTGTACACCCTGGGGGTAATGCTACAAGTCTCGATGGCTGAGAGGGACCTGGGGTGGTGGTGGATGTCAAGATGAACAACTCGGAGACTTGCAGGAGGGCAGCTGCCAAGGCCAAAGGATGCTGGGATGCTCGCTAGGGGATCACCTCCAGAAGGAGGGAAGTGATACTCTGTGTATAACTGCTTGGTGAGGCCGCACTAGAGTACTGTGTGCAGTTTTGGAGGCCACACTTAAAGAGGGACATTGAACTCCTGGAGAGGGTCCAGAAGTGGGCAACCAAAATGATCTGGGACTTGGGGACAGGACCTATGGGAGAGGCTGGAAGAGCTAAATGTACACATTGGAAGAGAGAAGGGACTGGGGAACATGATAGAGGTCTTCAGGTACATGAAGGGGGTAAATAGAGGAGGACCAGTCAGGGTGCTCCGAAGGAAGGAGGGGGGCAACTAGAGGGCATGGGTGGAAGCTGGAGGGGAAGATTCAGGGGAGAAAGGATGAGGTGCTACTTCACTGAGAGGGTGGTGGAGCCATGGAATCGCTGCCGGGGGCTGGTGGAGGCAGAGACGGTGGAGGGGTTCAAGGGGGTGGGACAGGTACAGGGGAAGGGTTCTGGAAGCAAAGTCCAGTGCAGCAAGAATATCCGGGACTGGGAAGGGAGAAGCCAGAGAGGGCGAGGGCAGCAAGGTCAGCTCCCAGGGTGGGGCTGACCAAACGAAAGCAGACACGAAAGACCGTAGGCCTATTCTGCTGGCATTTTAGTATGTTAGTTACAGGCTCTCTTGGTTGTCAGGATGGTGGACATTACAGCCATCATGGAGACTTAGCCACCAAATACCAGGACTGGGATCTGATGATCCTAGGATATAGGATATACAGAGAAGACAGAGGCAAGGGAAAGGGGGTTGGCAATTTACGTTAAGGAGGATAATGTGTGCAAGGGAAGAGGGAGGAGGGTAGGACAGAGGTATTATGGATGCAATTCCGTGATTCAAAAGTAGGATACTGAGGTTGGGAGTGGTGTACAGGCCACCCAACCAATCAGAGGACTGGACAGGGAGTTAGTGGAGCAGATTAGGAGGGTATGAAGAAGGAACACTGTGATCCTGGGAGACTTCAGTCTACCAGGAGTAGATTGGCACCCCAGCCACCTCGAGTGCAAGAGAGCAGGTGCTCTGAAGCATTCCAGGACAGCTTCCCTGGCACAAATGGTTAGTGAGCTGACTTGGTTGGAAAAAACTCTGGACCTAGTGATAACTAACGGGAAGCTGTGAGGGAGCTGGGGTGGAGGACCCGCTGACTGGAAGTGACCATCACTCCGATGTGGTTTACGCTCAACATGGGCAAGGATGCTGTAGGAACAAGTACCAGAGAGGTTGACTTCAGGTGTGCTGACTTTGATAGGATGGGGAATTATGGGAGGCACCTGGCAGGAATTAGCCAAACATGGATGCAAGCCAGAAGTGGAAAATAATCAAACTTGGGCTAATGGAGGCTACTGGGTCATGTACCAAGACAGAGCAAGAAGAGAAGGGCTGAAGCCATGCTGGTTGAATCAGGAGGTTTTGGAAGGGTAAGAGCTAAAAAGCAGCTTTTGGGAGGTTCAAGAAATCCGTAGGGGAGGACAGGAATTTGTAGCGAGGAAGTCCAAGGAGGTAACCAGACTTGTCGGGTGGCCAAGGCTTCTAGAGAGCTGAGGCTGGCACAGGCATCAAGGAAATGGAAAAGGACTTCTTCAAGTACATAAGGAGAGAAGAAGCTGTAAGGACCAGATAGTGAGGATTAAGAAGGATGGAGGAGTGGTGGTGGAGAAGGGGCAGAACAGGCAGAAGCATTAAATGAGTACTTCTGTGTTCACGAAGGAGAAGGGTGGGCAGATACCTCGGGGACAGGGAAGGATGGCAAGGGGTGACAGAGGAGGCAATCATGGAGGGCAGGGTGCTGGAGGGTCTGAAGGCACTAAGGGTGGATAAGGCACCAGGACTGGATGGCATTCACCCCAGGGTGCTGAAAGAGCTGGTGGAGGTCTTGGCAGGGCCACTGGTGGACCTGTTCAATACCCTCCTGGACACAGGATGCGTGCCACAGGATTGGAGGATGGCTTATGTGATGCCTCTCCACAAAAGTGGCCCAAAGGATGAACCAGGCAATTACAGACCAGTAAGCCTCACATCCATTGTAGCAAAACTTATGGAAACAATCCTGAAAGAGAGGCTGGTGAACTTTTTAGAGGACAGTGGACTCCATGACGGTCAGCAGCCTAGGTTCATCTCAGGAAGATCCTGCTAGACCAACCTAGTTGAGTACTATGACTGGGTAATGAGGGAACTGGATAAGGGCCATGCAGTGGATGTTCTGTATTTGGACTTCAGCAAAGCCTGCAATTCAGTGCCTCATGGATAGCTGGGGGGCAGTTGGTAAACAGAATCATGAACTGGCTGAAGGAAGGGAAGGCAGCAACGGGTGTTGGTGGTGGAGGGAACTCTCATCCCCATTGGCAGTGACGAGCGGGTGCCGAGGGCTCGGTGCTGGGCCCGTGCTGTTTGGGATATTCATAGCAGATATCTCATGTGGCATTAGGAGCATGATCAGCTTGTTCATGATGATACCAAGATGGGGGCAGTGGTGGACAACATAGAGGGGTGGCAGGGCTACAGGAGGACCTGAAAAAACTGGAGGAGTGGTTGGATAAGTGGCAGTTGTTCAGAGCAAGGAACCCAGGGAGGAGCTACCAGTTGGTAGGGTTCAGCTAGGTATCACCGAGGAGAGAGAAGAATCTAGGGTGGTTATAACTGGGAACATGAACAACTCAGCTCAGTGCAGGAAGGTGTGAACTAAAGCCAGCAGGATGCTGGGGTGTATTCAGAGGAATCTCATCCAGAAATATATATATTTTTTATTTGCTTTTGTTTACCAGGTAAGTACACTAGACAGCCAAGTACCTATTTTCAGGTGCGACCCAAATAGGGAGGTGGGTCAAGGGAGGGGCTAGGGGCAAACTTGACAGGAAGCCAGCTGATGAAGGGTGGACTCTAGCAGGACCTAGAAAAGAGGAGCAGCAGGAGGGAGGAGAAAGCACATAGTAAGGCAAGGGGATAGGGAACATGTTTACTTTACTAGCAACACATGGGAAAGAGGATGCAGGAGGTGTCTGCACAAAGGATAGCACTCACAAAGAAGAGGGAATGAGGGGCATTACTAGTGGAGAGATTGAGCAAGGGTGACAGGGGAGGGATAATACCCGGAGAGGTGAGGCGGGAGAGGAGGTTGGCAGTCGAACAGGAGGAGGGGAGGGGTCTTAATTGGGAGGGACAGGGGAAGACACTGGGGCACATGGTAAAACACAGTCTTGAGTGGCTCAAAAATGAGAACCTAGGTGGGGTGGTGGTGGACGGGCACAAGGAAAGAGGAGGGGTGTACTGGTGTTGGGGGACTCCATACTCAAGGGGATCAGATGGGGCAGCAGGGGAGAGGCACAGTTGGATATGGATGGAGTCCATACCAGGATTAAAGTCAGACATGGCAGGACAGGCAATCCTAAGGTGCGTAAGAGGGTAGGAGGAAACCACACATTGTGGTACATGTGGGGACAAATGACCTATGGGAAACGGTGGAGGTAACAGGGAGAGACTGAGGAAGTGGGAAGGTTGTGCGAGGAGACTGGGAGTCTGTGGCCTTCCTCAAGTGCTCCCAGTACCCTGCACAAGCACAGTGAGAAAGGAGAGGATTAGAGAGTTGAACACGTGGTTGGTAGAATGGTGTTGAACTAAGGGTATGGCGTTGTGGGCAGCTGGGGCAGTACCTTGGATAATAACAATCTGTTTCAAGGGATAGGCTGCATCTGAGTTGGGAGGGAAGGAGGTATTAAAGCAAAGACTGAGGAGATACATTGCAACAAGGGTGGATGTAAACTAGATGGGGGTGGCAAGTGGACAGCAGGTAGGCAGGGATCCGATAGAGTGGAGTCACAGCCTACCCCCAGGCTAAGGGAAGGACTCGGGAAGCCAAAAAGGAGGAGTAGAAGCAAGGAGATGGAGACTAGTGAAGGGAAGGGGCATTATAGAGAGTGGTCTCATTGAATGCAAGAAGCCTAGGAAACAAATCTGCTAAGCTACAGGCACTCTTAGCAGTGTGGAGGGTGGATATTGCAGCTGTCAGAAATGTGGGCAACAGAGCACCAGGACTGGGCTCTGGCAATCCCAGGATACAAATTATACAGGAAGGACCGTGAGGAGGAGGGGGTGGGTGGCAGTCTATATGAAGGATGGGATCAGATGCACAAGGGACGAGGGGAAGAAAGGAGAACAGAGGTAATCTGGCTGCAGCTCCTAGACTCAAGGGGTAGGAAATTGAGGTCTGGGGTGGTATACAGGCAGCTGTCCCAGTCTGAGGAGCTTGGCAGAGTTAGTGGGACAAATCAAAAGGTATGTAAAAAAGGGAAGGTGGTCATCGTGGGGATTTCAACTTGCTGGGGTTGACTGGAGCAGTCCAGTCACCTCCAGTGCTAGAAGCAAGTGCTCCTGGACGCAATCCAGGAGGGTCTCCTGACACAGTTGGTCACTGTACTTACTAGGCTAAAGAACACTTTAGATCTGGTATTGTTGAATGGGGAGGCAGTGAGGAAACAAGGCAGAGGACCCACCAGCCGACAGCGATCACCAAACAGTGTGGTTTAATATCACGATGTGGGGAGCCAGAGAAATCAGTTACTTGGGTGGTAAACTTCAGGGGCGGACTTTGGGAGGATGCAGGAAGCACTGAAAGGGAAACTGGAAGGCATAAGGCGGAGATGGACGTGGAGCAGAAATTGGATATTATTAAGAAGGGGGTTACAGAGGCAACAGAAGCCTGCACCAATGCACAGAGTAATAGGAGCAGAGCAAGAAAACCATGCTGGTTGAACAGTTAGGTTGTGGAGGTGGTGAGGGTAAAATGAG
This sequence comes from Neoceratodus forsteri, assembly GCA_016271365.2. NCBI lineage: Eukaryota > Metazoa > Chordata > Ceratodontiformes > Ceratodontidae > Neoceratodus > Neoceratodus forsteri. Next base: position 141,470,485 of record CM057453.1, read on the forward strand.
GGCGCACCAGAGGTTTAGGAGGACGGGGAAGGAAGTGGACAGGAGGAATATGCAAAATGGTCCAGGGAGGTGACCAGAAAAGTGAGAGAAGCCAAGGCCCAGAGGGAGCTGAGATTAGCACAGGAATTAATGGGAGGAGAAAGACTTTTCAGATACATCAAGGAGAAAAGGAAGTACAAGGAGACAATAGTGAGGATAAAAAGGGTGGGGAGCATACGGAAAAGGGGAGGAGCAGGCAGAAGCACTGAATAAATACTGTACTTTTGCTCAGTGTTCACGGAAGAAAAGGGGGACCGCTACCAGCATGGGGTGGGAGGGTGGGGACAGGGAAGAGGAAGAGGAAGCGACAGATGGAAGGATTGAGGCAAGTAGAGTCCTAGAGGGACTGAGGGCACTGAAGGTAGACAAGGCACCAGGCTGGATGGTATCCACCCCAGGGTGCTGGGGAGATGGCGGAGGTGTTAGGCAGAGCTGCTGGTGGATCTGTACAGCACCTTATTGGAGTCGGGATGTGTGCCACTGACTGGAGGATGGCACATGTAGTGCCATTACACAAGAGCGGGCCAAGGGATGAACCGGGTAATTATCGCCGTAAGTCTCACCTCCATAGTGTGCAAACTCATGGAAATGATACTAAAGGAAAGACTGGTGTCATACCTGGAGGACAATGGCCTCCAGGATCTGGGCAGCATGGGTTTGTTTCAGGGAAGTCTTGTCAAACAAACCTCATACAATATTATGACTGGGTGACAGGTGAGCTGGATAAGGGTCATGCGGTGGATGTTCTTCTTGGACTTCAGCAAGGCCTTCAATTTGGTGCCCTCATGGGTGGCTGGGAGGAAGCTAACTGGTGTAGGGGCAGGGGCAAAATTGATGAACTGGATTACAAGCTGGCTGAGTGACAGGCTGCAATGAGTGGTGGTGAGAGGAGCTCTCAACTCCAAGGTCGGTGACAGTGGGGTACCACAGGGCTCTGTGTTGAGGCCAGTATTGTTTGGGCTCTTCATCAGACATTGCACATGGGGTGGCGAGCAAAGTAAGTCTGTTCGCTGACGACACCAAAATAGGAGCAGTGGTGGATGGAGAGGAGGGATGGAAGTAGCTGTAGGGGGACCTACGCAAGCTAGAGGAGTGGTCAGAGAGGTGGCAGCTGAGGTTCAATGCAAAGAAGTGTAAGGTTATGCACTTTAGGGTGAAGAACCCAAGGAGAGAATACTGCTGGGGGGAGAGCTGGGGATCACTGAGAGGAGAAGGACCTAGGGGTTATGATAACAGGGACCATGAACAACACTGCCCAGTGCAGGAGAGCAGCTGCAAAAGTGAACAAAATGCTGGGTGCATAGGAGGGGTTTCATCCAGGTGAAGAGAGGTGATCTTGCTCCTCTACAGGTCACTGGTAAGGCCGCACTTAGAGTATTGTGTGCAGTTTGGAGGCCATACCTAAAGTGTGATATCAGGCTACTGGAGGGGTGCAGAGGAGGGCAACAAAGATGATTTGTGGAATGGCGGGAGAGACTATGACAGCAGGCTGGGAGATCTGAATGTGTACACCCTGGAAGATAGAAGTGACGGGGGACACGATAGAGACATTCAAGTACTGAGGGGAATCAGTAAGGATGGGGCAGATGGGGTCTTTAAGTTAAGGAAGGGAGGGTCACCAGGGGCAAGGGCTAAGAATAAAGGGGTAAGATTTAGGAAGGAAATGAGGAGGCTCTATTTCACAGAGAGGTGGTAGCAAATAGGTGGTATCATGTAAATCTCTGAACAGCTAAAAGGGCATGGGACAGAGGAACGGAGAGTGATGGTAGGGAGGTGGGGGTGGCAGTGGGATGACAAGGGAGGGGGTGGGGCAGCTGCAAACTAGGGATGTTGGCTGCACACTCGAGCAGACTTAGATAGAACTGGGTGGTCTGTTTCTGCTGGCACATCGTATGTTCGTGGGTGATCCTGCCGCTGCACAGGTCACTAGTCAGGCCACACTTGGAGTTCTGCTTGCAGCACTGGCATCTGTTTCTGAAGAAGGATATCAGATTTGGAGGGTGCAGCACAGGGCAACAAAGATGATCCAGGATTTTAGGTAAAACCTATGAGGACAGGCTGAGTGAGTTGAATATGTACACCCTGAAGGAGAGGAGGGACTGGCGGGATATGATACAGATCTTCAAATACTTGAAGGGATTAACAAAACAGGCACAGATGGGGAATTTAAGTTGAGAAAGGGAGGGACATGAGAGGGCATGGTCTCAGATTGGAGAGTGGAAGATAACAGAGACAGCTAAGGAGACATTTTTTCATGGAGAGGGTGGTGGCGAAATGGAATACTGTACCTAAGGAGGTGGTATCCTGTAAGACAGTGGGAAGTTTTAAAGGGGATGGGACAGGGTGCAAGGGGGTAAAGGGTGATGGGGGAGAGGAGGTGGGGCAGCTGCAGTGTAGGGTGCTAGCTGCACATTCGAGCAGACTTGATAGACCATGAGGCCTGTTTCTGTTGGCAGATCGTATGTTCAAGTGTGCCTTGTACCAGCGATTCTCGGTGGAGATTCTCAGGCACTCGACCTTCAAGCTTACACCAGTCACAATCTGGCAGCCCCACCATTGAGACACAGTTGTCATTTCCCCATGGCCTAGAGCCAAGAGGATAAGCACTCAGGGCCTTATGGAGGTGTCCCTCTGCCACTCTAGCCATCCTTAGGGACCTCCTCATGCGCTATCATGCACCATAGGGTCTGCAGCTAATCGCCTCACCCCACTTTGGGGCTTCAGGTGCTGCAGACTCTTATCAGAGCCAGAAGCCTCTTGAATTACCAATCATCAAATGCCAGTTCTACTCACACAGATGCTCTGGGAAGGAAGCTATTCACCTTGGCATGTGCCCTCATTTGTGTTTCTGTACACCAGGCCCATATGGTGCCATATAACCATTGCCCAATTCTGCAGCTACCTGACCTGCTGACTGCTGTGCCATAAGCGAGACAACCAGGCCAGGCTCAACCTTTCCACCCTAGGTCTTACGGAGCACAGCACCAAGCAAAGGTATCATATAACATCAGTGAGGTGGCCTCGAGACTGGTGGCAACAGCAGTCTGTGTCTGACGGATGGTGTGATTTCACCTATCCCAACTGGCACCTTTGCCTGGCATAAGGTGCTGAACTAACATTTCAGGAGGCTCATGTCTTCTCCCTAGGGACAGGCAGGAGTTTTCTGGGAACCTTCTGTGCCACAGGAGCCATGCCAGCCCTGACCAGTCTCAAGTCTTACAGCCTATGCAGAGCCCCTGCCTCAGGTGCTCTCCCCACACTGAAGGCTGAGGGTACATGTATGCCATCTGGGTGAGCCAACTGCTCTCTCAGAAAGGGAAGCTTGGTACTCTGACCTATAAGTCAGAATCAGTGGAGAAGACTGATTCAGGAGGAAAGAAAACTACATACCTACCATAACTGGAGATGTTCCTGAATATCTTCCCCATTGATTACCACACCTGCCTACCAGCCCCTCTTTAGCAGAGCCAGGGCCTCTGGGCAGCTTGCTCTGTGGCATGCACTATTGATAATGCTTTTTGGTGTCTGTATCTCCCCAGTTGTTTCTCTTCCTGTGAGGCCCATTTAAAATGGTGAGGAGGACCCTCTACCGTGGTCCTCGACTAACCCACAAAAAAAAAAAAAAAGATGTTTCCTTTTCTTTATCCTCCTCTTCTCCTGCATGGGGTATATCCCTTTATTCTGGTTATATCCTATTAGTTGCTAAATGTAACCTGTACCCCTTGGGTACCATCCAGTTCTAACTGCATCTTACAGTACTCCTGTCTGTGGATGGGTGCTGAGCACTAGATTGGATCAAGCCTCAACTAGCCTTGGTGCAGGGTACGCTCCTGCTACTTGTAGGAGGCATCAGGTGGACCCTTACTGTAGTTTTCTCCAGGCTGTGCAAGACAGTCTTTTACTTGCTTGGTTGGCAGGGTTTTTCCTTAAGTCATCTTCTGGCTTTCATGTCCAGCAGGCTGAGGGATAACTGAGAGATGGTTAAATCTTTACCCCTTTGGGGCTGAACAGCCCTGCAGTGCCATACGTATCATTTGTTTGTTTGCCTTCTCTCTTGGGGAGGGAGGAAGGCAATCTACATGTTTAAGAGAAAAAAGCCTCTTCCCTGGTGGCATGCTGATTCCTTCTCAGGAGTCGCTTACAGCTTCTCTGGGTGGCACATTTGTGCCATTTCAGCTACAAAGCGCTTCCATTTTAACTACCCTTTCTTCTTTGTCAGCCAGATCCCCCATCAAAACAGGGCACTGCTGTATTCCCAGTACCCTTCCAGACCTACTTGTTGGCTGGCTAGTGATAATTTGAGGCTCTGACTTCATAATCTATACTACCTACCTTTGTCACCTTAGCGTGCCCCTATTTCTTCTATATAGAAATTGGTAGTCAGGTTTTATTTTGTTATTTATTTTCTTACACTTTTCCTGACCCTTTTGGGCTAGTGAGTTTCTTAAGCCCTCTCCCCTCCCAACTTGTTTCTGTCCTGGCAAAGAGAACTGAGGTTGGTGAGGAACTGGCAACAGTTATTGGCTAGCATGCAGCACCACATGTGAGTGTGCAGGCACCATGCCCAGTAGCTATTGCCGCTCCCAAAGATTTGCACTTGAAGGACCTAGTACCTCTGGCTTAGACTCATAAGTGATAATCAGAGGAGAAAACATTCAGGATCATCTCCAGTAACAGTACGTACATAACGTTTCTAGCTGTATAACTGTATTTGCTAGTCACTGTCTTCTAGTGTTTGGGACCGTTGTTAAATGGTAACCTCTGTTGTTAAATGGAACTTTCTGCCCCTTTGTTTTCAGAGGATTCAGGAAAACCCTCTAGGAAACCAGATTTGAGACTGGTTCCAGGGCAGTCATAGAATAAAGGAATGTGACATTTGAACACAAACCATATTTGAGATGTGTGGTATTGTTTGTTTTAAAAGTTGGAATGTTGTAAGGTTGTTAAGTGTTTTAAACTGTATATATTAAAACTTGTACTGAATGGTGGACGCCAGTGGAAATGAGTAATGTTCATTGGCTTTCCTAAATGAAACTAAAACTAAAGTCAGGCTGGGTGTTATCATCTCTGTTGGGGTGGAAGAAATATTATAGTTATTCCATCCTGCTCAGATAGAGGTAAGTAGGTTTGGCTGAAGTCTCTCTGGCACTGGTTACAGGTACACCCATTTAAAGTGTTGGGGCCCACACACTGGGAAGCGATGGAGCCTTTGGACATGATATAGCACCTGAGAGTACAAGTTCCAGCATGAAGGTGGCGCTTCTGCAGAGATGAGTGTGTGAGTGTGTGAGTGTGTGAGGTGTGTGTGTGTAGAAACATAGAAGATGACGGCAGATAAGGACCGCAAGGCTCATCCAGTCTGCCCATTTCTTTTTCTACCTATGAATGTGCCATCTGCCTTTGCTCTGTCAATGGCCTATCTATTCATACTTATCTGTATTGTTCCTTATGCCTATCCCATGCCTGTTTGAAGCCCTGCACTGTATTCATATCCACCACTTCCTGAGGTAGGCCGTTCCATGCATCCACCACCCTTTCTGTGAAAAAGAACTTCCTCACATTACCCATTAATGGCCTCCTTCTAATCTCTTGCTGTATCCTCTTGTCCTGCTATTTTGTTATATTGAAACATGTTTGACTCTTTCACCTTGTTAATGCTCTTAAAGTGTTTGAATGTTTCGATCATATCACATCTCTCCCTCCTTTGCTCTAGGGTATACATATTAAGCTCCGTTACTCTGTCCTCATATGTTTTCTGATGCAGTCCCTGCACCATTTTGGGGCCCTTCTATGGACTGCCTCAGTTTGGTTAATGTCCTTGTGAAGGTGCGGCCTCCAGTACTGCCGCAGTACTCCAGATGGGGCCTAACAGTGTCTTGTAAAGAGGGATATTACGTCCCTCTTACGACTTGTGATACCCCTACTAATACACCCGACATCCCCTAGCCTTACCTACTGCTTTAGTGGACTGCTTGGATGATTTCAGGTCATCGGTGATGATGATGCCCAAGTCTCTTTCTTCCCTTGTGACTGCCAGCAACTCCTCCCAGCCTATAGATGGCTTCAGGGTTTCTCTTCCCTATGTGCATGATCTTGCACTTCTTTGCGTTAAACCCCAGTTGCTACTCTTCCAACCATTTTGCTAGTTTATCCAGATCTCTTCTCATTCTGCCCACCCCATCTGGATCATCTACTTTGTTGCAGATCTTGGTGTCATCTGCAAACAGACAAACCTTACCCTCCAGTCCATCTGCAATGTCACTGATGAAGACATTGAAGAGGACTGGCTAGGACTGATCCTGAGGTACTCCACTTGTGACTTGCTTCTCTTCTGACTGTATACTGTTTACCACCACTCTATGTGTTCTGCCCATAGACCAATTTGCCACCCAATTGACCAACTTGACCCACCCAAGTCTACCCAGCTTATTAATCAATCTTCTATGTGGAACAGTATCAAAGCTTTACTGAAGTCAAGGTGGCGACATCAACTGCTCCCCTGGTCCACCACTCTGGTTACCCAGTCAAAGAAATCTCTGAGATTAATTTGACAGGACCTTCCTTTGTAAACCCATGCTGTCTTGGATCCTGTGCTCCTATGGATTCCAGGTGTTGCACTATCCTTTCCTTAAGGTGCCTCCATAATCTTGCCCACTACTGAAGTAAGACTAACTGGTCTGTAGTTCCCTTCCTCCTCCTGCTACTACTCTTGTGGAAAGGGATCACATGAGCCCTTCTCCAGTCTTCTAGGACCTTTCCTGTGCTCAGAAACTCACTAAACAGTTCTGATAATGGCTCTGCTAGTTCCACCCTTAGCTCATATAGTACCCTGGGATGTATGCCATCAGGTTCCATTGCCTTGTTCACCCTGAGCTTATCGAGGCTCTTATAGGACACTTTCTTTTGTGAAGGGACTAGTGCACACCTCCTCCCCTGTGTCCATGGTGCTGAGCTGTGGGCCCTGCCCTACCTTCTCTTCAATAAATACTGAGCAGAAGTATCTATTTAGGATAGATGCTTTTAGATGGTCCTCCTCCTCACACGCCCCTTATCCCTTTGATCTTAGGAATACCCTCTGGACTTTCTCCTTTCACTAGTGTAGCTATAGAAAGTCTTGTCACCTTCTTTTACTGTTTGTGCTAGTGTTTCCTTGGGTTGGGCCTTTGCCTGCCTTACTGCCTTCCTGCTTCCCTTAGGGAAGTTTGGTATACCTCCTATCTTCATCCTGCTCGTTCCCTTATATTTCCTCAAGGCCAAACTTTTGGCTCTGACATTTCTGCTACTGTTTTTGAGAACCAAAGTGGTACTAGATCTAGGATAGCTCTGTCTGTTGTGGGTTGTTGTACCAGTTGTTTGAGCCCTCCTATAGGGAATCCAGTATGTGTCTAGTTCTGGTATTGACCAATCTGTATCTGGCATGTTGAAATCTCCAATTATCAGAACCTCCTTTGCTGTCATGTTTGTGTATCTTCTAACAGTAATGTGTCTATGTCCTTCCCTGGTCTGGAGGCTGTAGACTACCCCAGTTTGTATGGCTGTCCCATTTCCTGTTTCCAGGGTGACCCACAGTTCTTCTGGCTCCTTATGTGTATTCTGAATTTCTGTAGCTTTGATATTTTCATTGACATAAAGGGCCACCCCTTTTTGACCTCAGTCTCTTCTGAACAGTACATAACCAGGAACTGAAATCTCCCAAGTGTGGTTACTGGTAAACCATGTCTCGCTAATGGCTACTATGTCCAGTTTAGCCTCTGTCATTAGTGATCTTGTTTCCCAGACTGCGAGCAATCTGCCTAGCCAAAAGAAGCCTTAATCCTTTTCCTTGCTTTGGTAGGTTTTTGCTCTGTACTTTCAAGCAACCTAGAAGAAAGGAGCTCAGGTGAAGCTAAGTGCTTTGGCCAGCAAACCTAGTCTTCCACTTGTGTGTGTGTGTGTGTGTGTGTGTACAACAGGAGTGGGGTACATCTGACAAGATAAAAAGACAGTTAGTGTCACCAAAACAGCAACATATTGGCAAAATATTGTTACTGTTGTCACAGTGGATATTTTAAGGTTACTGTCATCACAGTGGAACACTGAACCAATCAAAGGCAGCTTTCACAGTGCTGATGGCGTCCCAATGCCTGTGCAGCACACAAACCAGCTGTGAAAATCAAAGAAAATTAGTATAATATTCAGAAAACTGCAAATTTAAAGCTGTAACTTGTAAACTACTATTGTATTGTCAAATATACAATAGCCAGACTCAAAATTGTCAGTTTATCATCACTTGTGAGTGGACAGAACTTACATAACTTGCTCGTGGCTCTGCCATGCATGAGTTATGGTCCCCCACTTGAAGATAAATTGCATATTTTGAGTCAGTGTATGTGTGTGTGTGTGTATGTATGTATATATATATATATATATATATATATATATACACTATATATATATATAGATAGATATACACACAGTATATACTGTATAGTAGAGCATTGTTCTGTATAGAATTCCATCCTTTCAACATCCTGTTGTACCACAGTTCAATGGTCATGGAATGTGATTGTACCCTTCTGTGATACAACAGCATTCATAAGCCTCTAGAGACCGTACAAATCAGTTTTGTTCTGAAAGTGAAAGAACTGCTCCATACATATTTCACATAATATACACCAAAAAAATACAGGATGAGCAACTTTATGCACAACTTGTGTGTTCTGCCACCTCAGGTTTTGATTCTCATGGACCTCTCGAGCAGCTCTCAAGTTCAGAATCAGATCCCTCTCTGGCAGAGCACACTGGTTGCATAGTTACCATCCATTATTCTGTCTCTAGATTACGGGGTGGGGTGGGGTGGTAGTGCCCCATTAGTTAGGGTTGTACCAGCACTTCTATGTTAAATCTAAAATTTTGCACCTTAATAACTTTGGCATTCTTAGACAAAATAGCCCAAATTTTGGCATGCACGGTCATTCTGCTAGTGTCTCAAAACATGAAAAGTTTTGTGATGACATCTTGCATGGTTTTGAGATATGGAGTGGTAAAAAACTTTGTTTCCTATATTTAACATGGGATTTTTGCCCTCATCTGCAGTCTAGACAGAATGAGTTTTTTCCTGAAATTTTTAGGGATGATGGTATCTGTGCATGGGTGTGCCTTTGGATGGTTTGATGAAAATATACAATACCATTTTTTGAATTATTATGATTTTTGTGATAGCTTCCAGACAGGCAGGTATATGAAAACTGTTTGAACTGTAAATAATTAAGGATTTACTGTTGGTTCTCAGAGAAATACTGTTCGTGATGTCAGCCATCTTATTTTTTCCCCTTTGAAAATTGGTATACAAAGAACTATTGCTTGTCAAGGAATGAACAAGATGTGTATTTAGGTATCATTCACATAATTAAATCTATTTTTGACTTACAGTCTTTAAAAGTGGGGACCATACTAACCATGCAAACTGCCGCCCAATCTCAGTCCTCCCCCGCTGTTGAAAGAGCTTGAAATGATTGTCAATGACCAAGCTTGTCGACTGCTTGGATAAACACAACCTACAGTGTCGACAACAGTATGGTTTCAGGAAACAGCACAGCAGTACAGCTGCACTGGTTGAGTTCTCCAGCTTCATTCATGATGCCCTGGACCAAGGACTCTTGGTTGGAGCCATATATATCGACTTAACAAAGCATTCGATACCATCAATAATACTTTACTTCTAAACCAGCTATCACCACGGTCTCTCCTCTGAATCTGTGGGTGGTTCAAGAACTACCTTACTTGTCGCTCCCAACAGGTCAAAATCCTTGACACCCAATCTGACCATTGTTTTGTCACGTTAGGGGTTCCCCAGGGTTCAATCCTGGGACCTCTACTCTTTAGCATATTCCTAAATAAACTACTCTTCACCTGCTCTGACCATGTCCTACTATATGTGATGATACATTATTGTTTTCTAGCAATGCTAACCCTGCCGCCCTGGAGAAACAAATGCAAATCAACTTCACTGTGGTGGAGTCCTGGTTCATGAACCACCGCTTCTTCTAAACTGCAAGAAGACAAAGACAATGCTGTTTGCCGCACACAAAACAAACACCAAAATTTTCAACTTCACATACTCAACAGCTACAGTATAGCCCTGGAAATGGTAAATACTTTCAAGTACTTGGGTGTCACACTCAACTGCTCCCTCTCCCTTTCACATCATATTGATACAGTTGCTAAGGCTGCCAACTGAAGAATTGGCCTTCTACACAAACAGAAGCATTGTCTTACATAAAGGCCCTCAAAATTGCTGTTACTAGCTCTGTCCTGTTGGTGGTCGACTGTGGGCTAGCAGTCTATGGGTCTGCCACAGATACTGCCTTAAATCGTATCAGAACAACCCTTAATAAAGCCTGTGAAACACCCTTGGTGCCCACGGCTAATCCATACTTGTGAGCTCTGCTCCTGCGTTGGGTGGCTCAACCTGGAACATAGAGTCCAGTATCAAGTGTGCCTGCTAGCTAAAGAGACTACTCTAGGCCTCACCACTCATGGTCTACAGGTCTCCTCTGCCCTAACAACAATCCCAGAATTACCAGGGAAGTAAGTAGAAGTTCATTAAAGGTTCTCTTCCATCGGACTTCACTAGGCAAGGTCATTTGGCTATAGGGCCCTAAATGGCTAAACTCCCTAGACAGCGAGCTGATTGATTGCTCTGACATTGGCCTCTTTAAGTTGCTCCTAAGGTCTCACCTGATGACCAACAGTAAATTGCTACTGGGGTTCCTAAGTTCCCCTCTACATGTGATGGCCCAATGTCCCATTCATAGCAATTTAACCTCTGCACTTCACACCTCACCTCCCTCACCCTCTTCTCACAATTGGCCTCAACAGGGTTCGCCCTGAGCCGCCCTCCATCTCCATTCAGGCCACTCCATGTTTCTAGGTCTGCATCCCTGCTGTTATCACATCTCTGCCTCCTAATTTCTAAGTAGTTCAGTGATAAATCTAGTCCTCCTACCCTCTACCCTGTCTGCCCTACTGCACCATTAGCCTCACCTGGTAGCTGTTTTTTGCCTAGTACCCACTACTTGTTATTTTGTATATAATGACTAGCTTTACCTTAATTTGTACTTTAATGTATTGCTCTGCTTCCTCCAATGTATGTAATCTATGCTGTCTGTAAGATATGTGTGTTTCATCTTGTATGACGTGGAACCTTTGTAAACGAGCTTTTAGCTCAAATGGGTAAATCCGATATTTCAGTAAATAAACAAATAAATAAAATGTACAGGGTGAATGCTGTTTCTCTGCCTATAATCATTTCACCCATCACTCGCTAATGTAAGGATAGTTAGATCTGAAAATAACCATTCACAGCCTTTACAGTTCAAACTTTACTGTTTGATTGGAAAAGGCTGCGAACAGTAATTGTCAACAACAGATTGAACTGTAATAGCTCCTGGTGTCTAGTGGCACCCCTCCCTCCCCTATCCCTGTTCCCATAATATTGTTTATTTCCTGGTGTCTAGTGTCACCCCCACCTCCCTATCCCTGTCACCATAAGAAATACAATATTCTCTGGTGTCTAGTGGCACCCCTCCTGATTGCTGTCCCGTAACAAATAAAATATTCCCTGGTATCTAGTGTCACCCCTCTCCCTGATTGCTGTTCCTGTAATACTGTTTGTTTTCCCCGGTGTCTAGTGACACCCCTTCTCAAATCGCTGTTCCCATTATCTTCTTTGTTTCCTGGTGTTTAGTGGCACCTCCCGATATGTCACTCCTGAAATAAAGAAAACGGTCCTAAATGTTTTTTAAGCCTGCAAAAAAGTCCCTTGTTGATCAGACCCTCCCCACCCCCACCTCCCATTCAGCACCCACCATACCACACACCCCAGTACACCCCCACACAACTCACATCTACTCCAAACAGGTCCCAGCTTGAAGATCCATCTCTGATTAAAGACATGTCTTGCTGCTGGAACCTTCGACTGCAATATGAAAAGTAAGGTAAATGAAGTTCAGTGTATTTCAATGGGGTTTTCAACTTTGTTGCATAACTTGGCCATTTTCATATTTTGACACCAAATTTTGAGCATGGCCTTTGGGGATCCACCTCATGGACAATGTCACTGGAATTAGTAAATCCTGCCCAAAGGTGATTTTGCAGTCGCGTTGAAATCACCTTCCGGACAGAATCTGAACATTTACACCACTATTGTTCATGAGGTGAGGGTCATAAGAAGGCTGTGTTGAAATCAGGGGTCAAAATATGTAAAATGGCAAATTTAAGGAGCATCTATTGAAATTTTGCTACATGCTTGTAACTTTGGACATTTTATATATTTTGACCCTAAATTTTCAGCATAGCCTCTTTATAACCTCTACCTCCTGAATGTCACAGCTGTTATTTTCAAATCCTGGCCAAAATATGTTTTCTCACCTATGGCGTGGAATGACATTGAAGTTGCATAGAATTACGTTTTGGGCAGGATTCGAAAATTTTCAATGTACCGGAACGTGAGGTGGGGTAATAAGAAAGCTATGCTGACAGTCTGGTTGCTGCTGTCCTACAAATGGAAGCGCAAGGCCCAGAGGGCCCTGCCTCCCACAGGCAAACAAGAATATGCTTAGACTATCTCAAAAGTAAGAAATTCATTGCAAAAAACTGCATTCATGCATCAGTTAGGGTTCAGGATAAAGCAACAAAGTAGAAATGTGATGTTAGGGTTTCCAACCCTAACACCCCTGCCCCGCCTAAACAAATGAGGGATGGAGTCTTCCTTGGAGTTTCAACCTGACGCTCACCTCATTGCAGTAACAGAAAAGCTGAGATGTGATGGAGGCAGGTGTGTATGTTTCATGAGTGCATAGAATGGGTGAGCATTAGGGTTGACAACCCCAAGGAAGACTCCACCCTCATTTGCTTCTGGGGTCGGGCAAGGGTGTTAGGTTGAAAATCCTAACATCACATTTCCATTCTTTTGTTGCTTATCCTGAATCCTAACCAATGCATTAATGCAGTTTTGCAATGAATATCTATATCTAGAGAGAGAAGAATAACTGATGGTAAAATGTAGTATATAGGAAATAATACTACTGAGGGGTCAAACAAGCCATTTACGAGCTTGTTTGACAACAAGATGGTATTATTTCATGAGCATGCCTGACATTGCCGTATTTTATTTTATGTAATACATTAGGCTGGACACTTTTGTTTCATCCTGTTTTACCATAGTGTAGTTATTTTCCATAGTTTGGTGGTTTGGGTTAGTGTTTTTCCATAGTGTAGTGGTACTTGGTGTTTTCCACAGTGTAGTGGGACTGCCATTTTTGTCCTAATGAGGGTTTCTGTAGGGCAGGAGCCTCCTATAAAGAAGCATGGTTTTGGCTTGCAGAAGTCAATAGTAGGTGATTTGGGAGAGACTGACTTTGTGCAGTGTAGCTTAGGACAAGTTTTTTTACACAGCTTACGTTTGTTTTACATGTGTTGCTGGTTCTTTAGGAAGTGATTTGGAGGCAGCAGCAAAAGGTGTTGGTAGTGATTTTTGGGGGTTGCTAAAGAGTTGTGCAGTGTTGCTCAGGATAGTTTCTTTCATACTTATCAACTACCATGAATTTGCATCGGCGCTTCGTTTACACTCAAATTTACCCTTGCTCTGTGGAGGTTTACTGCTGTGTCTCATAATTCTAGAGCTATTTCTGGACACAAACTGTTAAAACATTGGCGTGGTTTTGAGGATTTTAGGCAGCAACATTTGTGGTGTGGTGTAGCATAAAGAGAACACTGGATTTTATATATATTTTTGTTTGCTTTCTGTGGTTCAGCTAAGGCATGGGTGGTGGTGGTGGTGGATTCCATAGTGTGAGTGTGTGTGTGCGTGTGTGTAGTGCAAGTGGTAGCATCCGGCTGCTGGGGTGGCTCTGGGGAAAATTAGAAATGACCGTATTTTATTGCATTGTGCCGTTTGTGACCATTTAGATTCAGGAAAGGGAGTCGGAGGTGAAGAGAAGAAACAGCTGAGCAGAAGTCGCAGGTTACTACAGAGATATGTGGACTCAATTCAGTAATGCAGAGGGAAAAAAGCAATATAAGTGTGCATTTAATGCCTGTGGTTAAAAGGAAGACTCTTTTTGTGTGTGGGTACAGTAGGAGGTACTTTCATTAAACTGAAAGGATCGGTACAAATAGCAGCAGAGGCCAGCCGGGTGGGGTGGGGGGCGGCTAGCAAGTGGTGCAGTTGTAGGTAGAAAATAAAGTGAAAAACACACAGAAAAGTACTTTGTTTTGCTTTGTGTTTGTTTTGTTTTCAGAGGAGAGGCAGTTAGATGCTGTAAAGACCTGACAGTAGTGATGCTTCTGTGTCTTCAGTGTGTTCTTGGTAAAAGTGAAAGTAGTAGCACCAGCAGGTGGGGTGCGGGGAGGGGGCATGCTATGACATAGAAACTGTGTACATAAATGTAAGATTCTATATTTATACACAGTTACTCAGATGAACAGATTTATCACACTCCATTTATGTCCACACCTATTGCATAAATATATACAGAATTATGTACTGTATATGTAACAGGGGGCCTATGGAATACATGATTTATGTTCACAAGAGCTGTTTGACAGTGGGTAGCCTCACGAAGTGTAAGCCATGAGTGATGTGCCCAAGGTCAAACAGATCACGGAAAATAAATCATGTATTCCACAGTGTACCTTTACATATTTCATTTATGCAATAGGGATCCTTTAGGATAGTGCAGGAGTTTTGTGTTAAAGAGCTGCTGACGCCACAAAGAAAACTTTGAGAAACATAATATTTAGTTAAACTTAGCTTGCATGTTGTGTATATTATATAGATTTCTCATCATTATTTATTACTGAGGAAATATGCATGAATATATAATCTTTACCCCTAGAGTTCACTTGCCTCTATAGCTGACTCCCTACTTCATGTCATAATCCTCTGTTGTGACATCACAATCTGTTACCATGGAATTAACTGTGATGTCACAAGCAGTGCATTATAACCTCAAGTAGGGAGAAGGCAACAGGACTAGATGAACTCTTCAGCAGAAAAGATCTTGTTTTTATGCAAATGACTTCAGTAATAAATAATGGGAGGAGAAATACAGGAACTAATGGGAAGTATAAGCTGAACTGTCTCTGAATATTATGTTTTGTTAAAGTTCTCCTAGAATGTCCGATGCTCTTTAAATTGTTTATTTAATTTAAATGTAAACTTACATGGACTTTCTGTGGTTTTCCCATGTAGTACTGCTTAGCATAGTAGTTGCTAAGCGGTTGCTATGTATGCTACAGTTTTAAATTATGGCCAGTACATAATGAAAAGTTTGATGCACAATTCTTTTGTTTTGCCTTTGTTTGTTTTTTGGGGGAGTATTTGTTCATTAAAAAGTGAATAAAAATTAAATTTTATGCCATTTTGCTGATTATAAAAATCAAAAGGTATCTATACATGAAATGCCACTCATTTTGTAGATATTTTTGTGCTGAACAACTTTCATGCTCACCATTTCATACTATCATTTTAGTTTTAAAGTTATTCACATTTAAATATGGTTAGTGTGCTAAATCAGCTGATGACATCACAACTATGTGTATAAATGGCTGATGACATCATAACTGTGTGTATAAATAAATTTATGTACACAGTGACTCAATTACAGGGGTTTATCACACTCTGTTTATGCAGGCGCCTGTTGCATAAATATATATGTGTGTGTGTAAGCAGTAAGACACAATGAGATGTGCATTGTACTGGCACAGTGCATGCCCAAAGGCATAGTGAGGCAGAACGTTGCAGGCTGAGTGCCTTTGGCCCCTGGAAGTGCATTGTGCCAGCACAGTGCTTACCTCAAAGTGTCTTATTCCACTTATAAAATGGGCACACTGAGAACATTTCAAAATAAAATGCTAACTTGTTTCATTGAAAACACATTTTCTTTTGTTAAAATTAGTAAAAGTAGTCCCTCCCCAGCTGTCAAGCATCTCTCTGTCCACACATTCAAGAGATGGAATGTTTATTATCTCAGAATGCAGGAATTCAGACTTCTGCAGAATTCTACTGGCTGAATCCTCACTCTGCCCACAGAAACACACACAACAGAAGGCCTTAGTAGAGCTCAGGGTTGCAGTTGTTTCTGGAGCAGAGCAAATAGCAAAGATTTCCCGGAAAGGCAGGTAAGGTCCATGGTCAGAAAAGAAGCTCCAAAAGAGAAACTGAGTAGTACTTCATTTTAATTTGTGTTTGTGCATGTGAGGAGGAGAATATAGGGAAAAAGAATATTTAGTTTGTTCTTTTATCATGAGGTAGTTTAAGCTTTGAGGCCTGTATGATTTTGTACTAAGCAAAGGTGGCAGCCATGCTTGTAATGGATATCAGGAATTAAAAAAGGCATTATTATTATTAATGTGCTGAGTCATGATTTCCAGCTCTTCTTTTTACCCATGTGTAGGGATGTTCGAGAACACAATGTGATGATATATCATGATAATTTACTACTGACAATGATAATTTATTATGTAAAAATAACATTGCAATTATCATGCAGCACAATATACCGTGATAAAAGCATCTTAACAGCTGTCCAAGTGGTTGGGTGGTAGAACTGTTGCCCACCTTGCAAGTGACACAGGTTCGAAGTGAACTTTCCGAGAATACATTGGTCGACCGGTAGACCGCAAGTCAGTTAAATAAACAATTATGAGACTTACAGCACACTGACTGATTTTTTCAACCAGTTTAAAATTTAGGACTTCAGCTGAATAAAGAATCAACCAATTTTTCAACTTTCACCATTTTGAAGTTGATTTATGTACTACAGTGGTAGTTTTCTGAGTGCAGTTAGAGGAAGAACTTTGCAGCATATAAGGATAAACCTCAATTTTCGCTGCTGCTTTTTGATTGGCACCAATGGCATTAATGCCTCCCCAAGTTCTACAGCCAGCATTAAAATGGCTAACAGTGGTAATGAGGCCAATTAAATTATACTCTGCAATTGGAGAACAACAGACATTCCTTCCTTTTAAAAATAGCTTGCAGCAGCCCATAACCTGGCAGCCATGGCTAGGATGTCACATTTCCTTATGGCACCGAGTACACTGAGATCTGGAATCTCTTCCTGATATCTTTGAAGACAATGACCTTGTTAGGTGCGTCAGTGAGTGTAAGAATATGCTTTTTCCCTGAAGCCTATCTGACTGGAAAGGGATTCCTCAATGGCTGAGGGTTCAACACAGGTGACCCTAGTTGCTATTGCTTTGACTGTGGTGTTGATCTTTGTAGTAGTAGGAGTAGTAGTAGTATGATTTAGGTTCCGTGTTTACTCTCTGCACTGCCTGAATTTACAATGCAGCTGCGGTAGTGTCACTGCACAGTTATGTTACGCCTCTACACCAACTTCAAGCTCACCCTGCTCCCTGCAGCGCCAAATGTTTTGAGAAATCCCCCACACACACACACACACACACACACACAGATGCACATATACCTCTAGTTATGGTTTGCTATCACACTTCTTTGTGATGTTTGTGGTCCAAAACACCACTGTAAATGTTCACATTGTACAAAGCATAATCTCTCTGAACAGTAACTAATTGAAAATGCTTAGCCATAAAACAACAGTGGCATAGCAATTTAAGGTCAGACAGGATTCCAGGTCCAAAATGCTGCTTCATAGGTAGGAGACTGTGTGGTCTTTGTAGTTAGAGAACCAACTTAAAGGGACACTGTCAGCTTTGCCCCTCGTTTTCTGTAAATTTATATCAGTGGGTTTGAAGGCACACATCTGTAAGAAGTTCCTCTAGAATGCTCCTGCATAAAATAAAAAGTAACCAGTGTACCTGTTTTGAATATTTTTAATTATTTTCTTTGCTGCAGTCCGCAGTTAAATCTCCTGACCCCCAGAAGCAGATCCACGATGAGGCAACGCGTCTATCAGTAGCGCTGTCCGATGTACACATTTACCATCCCCATTGCAAAAAGCATGTAATCCACAGCATGTTATAGTAAATTATTCCGGCGTTTCTAAATAAAAACCGAGCACTCGTTGAGCCACAAAGTACTTTGCAAAGCTGGTACGAAATCCTGTGCATGTGCAGTAGTGGCATATTCCAAGCATGCAAGATCTTTCCTACAGCTTCTTGTGCATGCCGTATGTCGGCACCAGCTTTGCAAAGTACTTTGCGGCTCAAGCAGTGCTCGCTTTTTATTTAGAAATGCCAGGAATGATTACTATAACATGCTGTAATGGATCCTTAATGAGGGATGGTCAAGCAGGTGACAGCTACTGATAGATCTTGGCGTTCAAATGAATCTGTTCCAGTGTCAGGGGGATTTAACTGCAGTCTCTAACAAGGGAAAATAATTAAAATATTCAAGCTGTAAAGTACACTGGATAATTTTTCTCTTATGCTGAAACGAAACGTTCTTATGTGCCTTCAGACTAACAGTCGGTACAGAAAAAAAGCAGTAACAGTATCACTAGTGTTGATCAGGATATTGGTTCAAACTCTGCTAAAGCCAAATACCATTGTGTGTCTCCTTGGGCAGGTTACTTAACCTCTTAGTGCTTCAGTTCACTGAGCTGCAGACCTAGGTATAAGCAGACAGGAACCCACTAGAAAGGAGATGGTATGCCTCCGCTGAAATATCCTGGATAAATACATTGTAAAATAAAGGAATATTGCACGACAGGGTGTGTGTCGTGCTAGGATAACGCCACATCTGGGGGTGGTTGGGCAGGAGGTCAGGCAGAGAGCATCCAAGGTCTCAGGCATGGCATTATCACAGTGCGACACACACACACACACACACTGGAGTGCATTATTCCTATTATACAATGGCTCATTTGTAAAGAAAGGAAAAAGATAAAAAATACTTTAAAAGTAGTTTTTTGTCATTTTGGAAAGGTAGGATTACTTATTAAAAAAATAGTGCAGATTTCTTGTTTCAGCCGATAGGTGGCGCTGCTCTGTTTTTGGTGAGGCTCTGCAGTACAGATAGCAATCTTTGTCAGTGCTGCTAGTTTTGTAAAATTAGCCTTATTTCAATATTCCCTCGGTGTTTATTATTAACAATTTGGGGCTTTTGTGTGTGTGTGTGTGTGTGTGTTCAACTAAGTTGATATTGATGCTCCAAGTCTTTATGAATTACATTGCCATGCCCGCCCATAATGACACCTACTCACTGCTGAGAGATGAATAAATGAAGTACAGAGATGTTTTAGATTGGTTCTGAATTCTTTTATGCAGTGGACTTTTTTTTTTTTAAAGAAAAGTAAGACAGTAACTTCAGGAGCGAGTGAGTGATAGCCAGGCTGGACAGTTTGAAGATGCGGTTGCTCTGTGCATGCTCACTCCCTGAATGTGTTCTACATATGTGTTTTTTAAATAAGAAATAACTTTTGGGCTTTTGTTTAGATCTAACATGGTTGTGGGTGCAGGGTGTTATAGTGGAGGTGACTTTTGTTAATGAAAAGCATGAAAGTGACTTCGAACAGCGAGAGAGAGAAACATGCAGTGACTGTTCCAAGGCGTATTCTTTCTCTCTTAAACTACTGAGGCACATTAGGCTCCGTGAATGTGTTTGATTTTTTTTTTTTTTATGAAAAGAAGATGATTTGTGGATTTTCTTTAACTTCAGAGGCTTGTAGGTTGTGTTATGTTGCTGGCTTCCGTCGTTCTGAGCTGTGGTTGTTTCTTCTGGGGCGTCAGGGATGGTGTGAACCCTGTTTGGAAATACGGCTTTCACTTTGGCTCATATTGATTTTTTTATAACATTTGATGCGGTCGTTTGTTTACTGGTACTAGATCCGTGATGTTATGCTGGGATAACATCACGGGTCCAGTCCTAGATAGACCAATGAGATGGCACCATTTTTCTTGCCATTGTATAAAAATAATAAAATAAATAGTATTACATTGCCAGTTAAAACTGATGAACTTGTTCCAGTTCATTATAAATTTGTTTTGTTATACTTTGAAATCATTTGTTTATTTGTTCTCTTTCATGTTCCTGACTAAACATTGCTTCCACTCTTAATTTTTTCTGATTCTCACAGAGGACTAGTGACTTCCCAGTCTGGTAACACTATGGATGGACAGGGCTAATAGAAAAACTATAGGATGAGTGAACTTGTGTTGCTATAACCATCATCTATATTTTCCAAGAAAGTGATTAGGATAAACTCCCTTGTTTTGGACATTACCACACCCCAATGTGTACTTCAGACACTACTTGGAAGAAAAGTTGCGAAAAATATGAGATCCTACTATATAAAATAAGAAAAGAAGTGATGTTAACTTTTAATAAAAAGACACCCACTAGGCATTAATGTTCTACACCTGTATAACAATGATTAAGTATTGCAAAAGGTTCATGAAGTTGTGAATACAGAGTACCACAGCATTTAATTTTCCTTCCTTCATAAACACAAGTACATGTAAAAGTGCATTTTACACAGCTAAATGAGAGACAACACAAATGCTGACCAGGATGACAAACATGAGATTGAATAAAATCATTAAGTCGACCAGGGTCACACAAAAAGAATTTTGTTCACTTCAAAATAATCCTGCCTTCCGGGGAAGGGGTGTAAATAAACTTTCCACCATTCTCAGACCTCCGATCGATACTGAAGAACTCAACATCTACTTGCTCATGTCTGCCAGACTCCTACATCTAGCGAAAGTTCAATGCCCTTTCAGACATGCTTTTTATGACATACTCTCCTCAGCTCCCCACCCGAGTCAATGCCGTCTTACCCATCTTCTTGGTACCAACTGATATACTTGGCAGTTTGGCTTAGAGCAAGGCAAGCATCTATTTTAATTGAAAGTAACTTACTGTTAGCAGGGTGGAGCCTTGGCCTTCTAAGTCTTGTTGTTCTTTTGTGCCTTTAGTTCCCTGTCCTTGTCAGTGTTGAACCGGCCAAATCTCTTCTTATTCCCGACCCTGCACAGCCTGACCATGTAATGTTGCTGTACCATTTGTCTCGCTCACCTGCCTTTTAGTCCTTTCACCACCTTTTGCCCTAGCACGGTGACCTCCTGTGCTATCAAACTGCTGCCACACAACAAGGCCCCAGCTCTGTTCCACAGCCGCACATCACCCCCAAGTATTCTTTTCTCCGAGTCCAACTTCTTCTCTTTCTCATCTCTGTCAGTCCGTCCATCCCCTGCTGCTGTATCTTCCACTCCACTTTGTTCTCTGCTTCCCGTCAACTAACTTGCTCATGTACATGCTGGCTCTTGGCTCCTCCTTCTCTCTCATACTCACTGGTGCAAAGAGCCAGGGCACAGTTTGATTGGTGCATGAGGCTGTGTGTCACTGCACACAAAATAAAAAAAATGCTTGCAGAACTTGGGGCAGGACGCACAAAGCAATTATATGGCTTGACGAGTAGGGGTTAAGATAGGTGAGGAGCCCTCATCCAATGCCACTTGACGTGCTGAGTCTGCTCTTCTAAACAGAGTCGTTGACTTAAACAAAATACAACTCCACTCAATTACGGCTGCAGCTCAGGGCAATTACAGCTAATTACAACTGCCTGAATTGCGGCCCAAGATTCCGACAGCCAACGGCAGGGCCGGATCTATTGACCAGGGGGAACAGGATCAAGCATCTCACAGATCACTCTCCTCTCCCAGTGAGGAGGGTCTGGCTGCTCCACTCACAGATCACCAACAAGTGGAGGCTTGGTCATTGTGCACCAGAGTGACAAGGAAGGGGCCAGCACCTGATGTTTAGCACGTGCATGCCTCCATGCTCGCGCACACCTGCATCCTTGTATGGCACATGGCTGGGGAGAAACAGGGCAGAAATGATGGCCAGGTGGACTGATGGTGCGGTCTGGCACAGGCCCTATACCTGCCGACCAGGCACTTCCTCCAGTGTCTGGATAGTGCTTTGTTTAAGGGGCCAGTCACACCTTTGGCCCCGCCATGAGGAGCAATTTGTGGGGGAGCCTAGAGAAGAGGTAAATCCTGGGATGGCAGGGTGACAGAGATGGATGGACTGAAGCCTGATATGGGCTGGTCAGGAGACTGGGATAAAACCTTTAGCCCAACTCAAGCTCAACTAAAATACATTTGCTATTTATGAATAAGGGGCAGGACTAGAACTAGTAGCAAAGCCATGCTTGAGTTATGTAAGTCTTGCTCTCTCACAAATGAAGCTCAGTTGTGTATTGTATTTTGAGTCAGGTCATTATGCATTTAATTTATGCAATATAATTTTTTGTAGACTTTCCTTTTCACTGGACCCCAGGGAACTCTTTCAAGCAGACTCCTCATGCCACCTGCTGCTCTACCACCCACCTGATGCTCACCCACTGGGAAATCAGGGACAGACTCTCCACACCTACCTTGGTCTGATGACCCCCCGGCTCGTCCCTGAGGTGGGGCCACCATCTATTCCTGGTGCTCTATCTATAATCTAGTGCACCAGAACCAAGGCAAGGTGAGGGATTGGGAGAGATGGCAGGACAAGCCCGACATTGGGGTGTGGCAGTGGGGCACTGGAGGTTGCTGTCGCCTATCCCCAGGACCAAGGATTTTCTGCTGCTGTTTTCCCCTGGGTGTGTACATGCAATGACATCTACACCAACATGCTGGCGCTCCACTGCCGCTCCACCCCTTATACAGTATTGCTTTCCTTGTGAGTGCCACGGATTTCCATCGGGGCCATGAAGGAGCGATGCAAAGCCTGCAACCCACCCCGGAGAGGAGAGCAGGCTGTCAGATGCTCAATCCTCTCCCTCCCTCCCCTGCTGACCCCTGATGCAAGGTGTGGCATCCAGCCTCAACCCTCAGTGCCACCAGGTTGGCCTATACAATACTAACATACTAAAATGCCAGCAGAATAGGCCTAACGGTCTTTCTCGTCTGCTCGTTTGGTCAGCCCCACCCTGGGAGCTGACCTTGCTGCCCCTCACCTTCTCTGGCTTCTCCCTTCCCAGTTCCGGATATTCTCGCTGCATTGGATTTTGCTTCCAGAACCTTCCCTGTACCTGTCCCATCCCTCTTGAACCCTCCACTGTCTCTGCCTCCACCAGCCCCTAGGCAGCGCATTCCATGGCTCCACCACCCTCTCAGTGAAGTAGCACCTCCTCCTTTCTCCCTGAATCTTCCCCTCCAGCTTCCACCCATGCCCTCTAGTGGCCCCTCCTCCTTCCTTCGAAGCACCCTGACTGTTCCACACAACAATATTATTTTAAAGTTATAAATTTAAATCCTCTATTTTTGTGAAGATTTAAAGACCAGTTGATGCCTTTGGGAACACTTTAGAAAACATAATAGCTGGACACCATTCAGTTTGTATTTCAGTAAAGAGCCAGTGGATTCAAAACAGGCAGCTAGGAAAATAATACAAATTTTAAGCAGTTGTCAGTTGTAACTTTTTATTTCTGAAGTATTTTTCTTTTCCTTTTGTGTATCAGAAAATACTTTATGTGATAATATTAGTGTTAGATGTGGAACAGCTTTAAGCCTGGCGGCTGCCATGTAAACTCTACTGCTCCACACTACATCATCAGCATTGTGATCTCACTGACAGTCACATCACAGGTGAATGAATGACCTGACAGTCACTCACTCACTTGCTGTTCCTAAGCAGCAGTGATGTCACAGTCAGTGAAGTCATAATCCTGATGATGTAGTGTGGGCAGTAGACAAGACATGGCAGCTGCCAGGCTAAGAGCAGTTCCACACATCACATTTACTAACATCAGATAGACAATCTTCTAATTAAACAAAGGAAAATAAGAAGTACCTCAGATGTAAAAGGTAATGGTTGACTGCTTTTAAAATCTAATATTAGTTCTAGGCAGTACACTAGCTCTTTAATTTCTTTAGATTTCTCCTCTCCATTATTTATTACTGAAGAACTTCCCACAAAAACAAAATCTTTATCCCTTTGAGTTCATCTTCCTTATACTTACTCCTATTTAAAATCATACTTCTCTGCTATGACATCACAGTCTGTTGCTAGGGGAATAACTGTGAAGTCACAAGCAGATACTAGGGACATAAGGTTGGGAAGAAGCACTACCAACTGATGAACCCTCAAGGAACAACTGTCCTGTTTTCAGGCATATGACCTCAGTGATCAACAGTGGTGATAAGAATACAGAGCTAATGAGAAATATAAAGCTGCTTTCTGTCCAAATATTATGTTTTTCAAAGTTTTTCTTGAGGCATCTGTGACTCTTTAACTGTTTCTAATTTGAGTTCAACTGCTGACTTCAGGGTGGGACAGTGCTATTGCAGGGCTCCCAGATCTACAGGGATTATTGTATTTTACAGAGATGTGGAGCCACCTGCAGGGAAATTCTTTCCATGGACTTGCATTGGTTATACAGGAAAACCGAGTAATTCAGTTTCCATAGGAAATAATGCAGTCTACAGGAAAACACTGGAAAACTGCCCTGGAGTTAACAGGAAAATGCCAAATCAGTCTGGGAGCACTGTTACTGTGATGTCATAAGAACAGTAAAAGCTGCTGTCTGATTGGTTTTGGGAAAAGCTACAGCTGTAGAATGTATAGTTGTGACATATGCAACCTCTAAAATAAATGACTGCAACATATGCAGCCTAAAAATAAATGATCCTGTCAATGCAGTTCTGTTCTCCCTTCTGCAAGGTTAAACAGTTCAGATAAAGACAAACAGTACAACACCAACATATTACATAAACAGACAGGGTGGTACCTGATCCACAAAACTCAGTGCAGAGGCAATCAGGGTATGGAATCTAACATCTCCTTAGAGGCCAACATAACTGCAGTGCATCTGCCATCCAAAGACAATGTGCAGGCAGACTGCCTGAGCAGAGCAAGTCAGGGAATCATGAGTGGCCACTGGATTAACAAAGAACAAGTAAACGTATGGCTGCGTGAAGAAACACTGCTGCAGAAACATTCTACATGCATGCAAAATAGCTTTGTTGACTTGCATCTCACTCACGCCTGAACCAGGGGAGCACAGGAACAAGCCCTTCAGTTCATGAAATGGGTCTTTTCGTGGGAAAACTGAAAACATCTCATGTTCTATTGCAGACCACCCTCCTGAGGGACAATCCAATGCACTGTCCCAGTCTTGGACGAGAAAGTGCCTCCATGTCTTTCCTCCATTGTCGTTAATTTAGAGAGTGTTAATGAAACTGAGGAGGGAGCCAACAATGATAATCCTAATAGCACCAGACAGGGCCAGGCAGACCTGGTACTGCTTCCTGTTGACAGTGTCACACGAACCCCAATCTCTGCCCCTGAGACACAATCTATTAATACTGTCACAGCACACTGTGACTTGTCCAGACCTCAGATTACTTTGACTGATGACTTGTTCTTGAAGAGCTGCAATATGCTGAGTTATACTTGTCCAGTCAAGTACTAGAAGTTTTAAAGGTGTCTAGGAAACCAGCTACAAGGAACATATTACACAAAGTGGAAAAGGTTTACCATTTGATGTACATCACATAATGTCTCCCCTCTGGAGGCTGGCTTATCTGTGGTACTCGATTATTTAATACAGTTACAGTCTCTCGAAATGAGGTAGTAGTCTACCTTAAGTGCAATTATCAGCTGTATCAGCTGATAAGTCAGCAGGAAAAGAAAAATCACTTGAATAACAGCCAGTGTTCAGATGATTTTTGAAGGGTTAAATCACTTGTATCCTACATAAGGAAACAGTCCCTCAATGGGATTTAAACGTATTTCTGGCACAGTTGATAGAGCGTCCTTTCAAGTGAATAGCCTCGCACATCTCAAATACTTATCCTGAAAAACAGTGTTTTTAATAGATAGGACAGTAACATTTAATACCTACAACAGTGGTGTTATTACCATTTTGGGAGCTGCTGTGGCAGAGACCTGGGGACTAACCTTTGCTGAGTGCAATAGTTTTGTAAGTAACCTGTACTTTGCAGCAATTTTGTAGGCTAAAATATTGTAATTAACAGTTTTCTGTGCTTTTATCAGGAAGGGGCAGGAATTAGTTTAATTAAAAGAGGTGTGTGTATATATGTGTGTGTGTGTGTGTGCATGCATGTGTGTGTTTGAGCGTGTGATTTGCAAATAGCAAAGAGGTTACTTGCTGTTAGTACTTATTTCTGGGTGGACCAAGCAGTCCCAGAGTGTGCGATTCCTCCCTCCCCGAGTTTGTGAGATCCCAGAGCATGAAGTCCACAAAGCAGGAGGACAGCATCTGCAGGAGTGTCCCCAGAGCAGGACACAGGTAAGCAGAGGACTCTGACCAACAGGGATCAGGTAGATGTGGAGGATACGAACAGGTGACAGGGTAGGCACGTGAGATAGGGAATCAGTGGGTTCCAGGGATGTGGCTGCCTCTGCCACAGTGGGAGTACTAGGGAAAGGGACAGGCTGAAGAACATTTGGTGGGGGAGGTGGGTGGAAGTAGGGGAGAAAGGAAACACACAACTCGTCGGAGTGCCTGTGCAAAATAGATACCTGTATCCAGGATGGCATGGATGGGGACACCGGTAAAAGGCAGGAGGGGCATCACGAAGACCATCTGGTTAGACTTAAAGTGAGCCAGGAAATGGGTGCAGGGGACTATCAGGGGAGTATCAGGAGGAGGCTGAAGAGTTGCAATAATGAGACAAGCCAGCAGGGAGAAGCCCCAAACTAGTAAACGGAGGACAGCAAATGGACGAAGTGGGGAGGGAGAATTGAGGGCAGGAGGATTAGTATGGGGAATAGGAACAGCAGGGCAGGGACTGAGTAAGGTAGAGATAATGGGAAGGGTGGATTGGGAGGAAGAAATTGGAGTAGATGGGAAGGATACAAATAAAAGGATATCCAGAGAAGTGCACAAAACCAAGGGAAACTAGCATAGTTCTGGTGATAGGGGACTCATTTTTGAAGGGAGTTAGATGGCCACAGGGTAGAGGGGACCACCTAGAAGGAGTTGTGTGCCTCCTGGAATGCCAGCCAAGAGAATCATGTTTATTGTTTACATGCTTGTGTATGGAGAAGTGGGAAGCCTGAAGTAATCTCCACCTGGGCACAAACGATCTGGCAGGGTGTGAGTTAGGGAGGCACAGAATAGACTTAGGGAACTTAGGAGGAAAGTTACCGGGCTGTCAGTGTTGGTGGCATTTTTGGAAGTGCTACCACTGCCCACTGCCAGCTTGACTAGGAAGCTCTGGATCTCCAGATTCAAACAGTGGCTAAGAGACTGTTGCAAGGAGGAGTATTTTGGCTGCTTGAGGGACCATGGAGGTGTCTTTGATGAGAAATTCCTGTACTCATCAGATGGACTATACCTCAGTAGCAGGGGAACCAGAGTACTATGTGACAGGTTAGGGAATATGCCAGGGATAGTCTGAATTTTAAACTGAGTGGGGAAGAACTACAGGGAGCACAGAACCCCATGTTCCCAACCGGAGGCAGGCAGGAAAGCTTCCTGAAGTGGAGGGATACTAAGTAAAAAGGAAAGGGGTGAGAGGAAGGATGAACACAGTTGGGGAGAAATAGGAGGGAAGGGGAGAGAAATACAGGGAGTGGGGCAAGCTAGAAGGGCAACCAGAGGAAGAAGAGGAGGACTGGAAAGGGTGGGGAGGGAAACATGGGACATGGAGAGTAATATCCACAAATGCCAAGAGTCTGGGGAAACAAAAAGATGACCTACAGGCCACGGTGACGGAGGGCTGAGCAGATCTGGTGCTGGTCACTGAGACCAGGGCAACCCCGAACCATGACTGGGATCTGTATGTTCCTTGGTACACCCTCTATAGGAAGGGCAGAGCTAAAGGCAGGGGTGGAGGCAAGGCAGTCTATGTTAGGGAGGAAATAAGGGTCACAAGGGATGGGGGAGGGTACAGAGACGCTTATGGTACAGAGAACGCTATGGATACAGCTGCAAGGATGAGGAAGAAAATAAGAGTAGGGTAGTGTACCCACCACCAAATCAGGATGAAACCACAGATAGGGAGCTGTGGGATAACACAAGAAAGGCTGAGGGGGGAGAAGTAATAGTGGAAGATTTTAACATGTTCATTGTGGACTGGAGCATCCCACAGGCCAGCAGCAGAAAGAGCCAAGTAATCCTAGATGCATTCCAGGATGGTTTTCTGACATGGGGTGATGGAGCTGACAAGGGATCAGGCTACCCTGAACCTAGTTCTTATGGATAGTAATCATGTCAAAAGCATCAGGGTCGCTGAGTTCCTGAGAGGTAGTGACCACCAGTCTGTGTGGTTTCAGATGGACATGGAACGTGACATGTTAAACATGAAAACACATGTGCTTGACTTCAAAAGGACAGATTTTGTATGCATGGGGACAATGCTAGGGAGAGACTGAAAGCATTAAGGGAGGACATGAGTGTGGAGGACAGATGGGCAGTAATTACAGAGGGGGCCCAAGTAGCCACCGCAACATGCCTTAAGCAGAAGGATAAAAGAAGCAAGAGGAGGAGGCCGCTGTGGCTTACAGAGGAGTTGGGCAGAGCACTGAGGGGAAAGGGCTTCACAGGAAATACAAGAAGACCCAGAGGAAGTGGACAGGGCAGAATATGCAGGGCAGCTGAAATCAACTTGCAGGGTGATAAAGCAAGCCAAGACAGAGGCAGAACTAAAAATAACTGAGGAGCTCCAAGAGGGTGACAAGACCTTCCGATACTTCTGGAGAAAAGAACAAAAAGATGAAATAGTGAAGCTGTAAAGGGGACTCACTGGGTGGAAGAAAACAGGAAACAGTGGAGTTACTGAATGAATACTTCTGCTCAGTCTTTAGAAGGATGGCCTAATACCACAGGAGAAAATGGGGACGGGCAGTGGGGATGAGGGAGGAAGCAATAACAAAGGACAGAGTTCTCAAAGGGCTCAAGACCCTCAGGGTGAACAAGTCCCCAGGGTCGGATGGCATCCACCCAAGGGTGCTGAAAGAGCTGACAGCTGTCCTGTTCAATTGCTGTCTGAACACAGAGGTGGTTCCATGAGTGGAAAACAGACAATGTGGTACCCTGGATAAGAATGGACCTAGGGTCAAACCGGGATACTGATAGACCAGTCAGCTTGACATCAGTTGTTGGCAAACTGATAGAAACCATCCTAAAGGAGAGGTTGGTTAGTCCTGAGGCAGACAATCACCAGGATAGCAGGTGCACGGTTCATGGCAGGGAGGTCATGCCAAACAAATTTAATCAGCTTCTTCAATTGGGTCACTAGGACAGCAGACAAGGGCAAAGTGGTAGATATACTATACCGGACTTCAGCAAGGCCTTTGACTCAATTCCCCACATGAGGTTAATCACAAGACTGATGAATATAGGGACAGCGGAGCAACTGACTAGGTGGGTGGGAAACTGGCTAGGGGTAGAATGCAGTGGGTCATGGTAGAGGGAAGTACTCCAAGATGAGGGAAGTTACTAGCAGCGCCCCACTGGGAACAGTGCTCGGTCCAGTCCTGTTCAGTGTGTTTATCAATGACATTGGGGACAGCATCAAAGGCAAGATAAGTCTTTCTATGGACAGTACCAAGCTCTGCAGGAGGGGGGACACTGAGGAGGGAGTAAAGAATCTAAGAGAGGACATAGCAAGGTTGTAAATGTAGTCTGGAATCTGGCATGTGGGGTTCAGTGCTAAAAGTGCACAGTAATGCACATAGAACCCCAGGGCCGAGTATAGTTTCTGGGGTGGAGGGTAAAGGTCACAGTCTTGGAGGAGAAGGAGAACAGCCTGAGGATAGCAATTACGAGCAGCCTGAAACTGACAACACAGTGCAAAAAGGTGACAGAGAAAGGAGAACAGGGTGCTGGGTTGCATATCAAGGAGGGTTTCAGTAGGAGGAAGGAGGTCATTCTGCCCTGTGCATGTTCATAGTGCATCTGCATCTGAGTACTGCAGTAGTACTGAGCCACCACCTTAATAAAGACATAAACCAGATGGGGCAGTACAGAGGAGGGCTACCAAGATGGCTGAGAGGCAGCAGGATATCCTGCATGAACAGAGGCTGCTGAACCCGAACATGTAGGAGGGAAGAGAACATTGAGACCTTCATATTTTATTTCATTTTTTTTTTTTTATATACTTGAACTTAATGAGCGCCACTGCCTGTTTTCACGAGTGGCAATTAATACATTTAAACATAATCACACAATACAAACAATACACACAATAAATAACATGATACACCATAAGACAAACTGGTTGGAAAGCTAGTTCCTAGAAGAACTAGTGGTACAAGAACATGCAATAAAACTTTCCAGCCAAGCCCTAAGTTTTGATTTAAAAGTGAACAATGTTAGACAATTACTGATTACTGTCGGAATGGAGTTAAAAGATACAGAAGCTCTAAATGAAAGAGATTTCTGACTGAATGTTTTTGACTTTTGGAACCCACAACTGAGTCTTACATTGGGACCTTGTCCCAAAAGAGTTAGAGGCTTTGGGGAATAAAGACAGAATTGTAGCAGGAAACTGACCCTTAGAGACCTTGAATAACAGAGTACTATATACCTTAAAGGGATTAATAAGGTTGACACAGGGGAACTTTTGCAAAAAAATGAGAACAAAAACACAAAGAGGCCTCAACTAGCCACAACTACAAATTAACAGGAGGGAGAAGGGATGCAGGATCTAGGCCAGAAGGTACTTCTTCAAATCACAGTAGAGTTAGGGGGCTTAACAAAGGGTAGGATAGACTCAATGGGAAGGTTAGGTGAAGGGCAGAGCAACATGCAGTATACGCGCATGAGCTCCACATTGAGCAGACTCAGTAGACCTTTGTGTCTTGTGCTGGCTTTTTATATGTTTATATGACATCTGCTAGGAGGAGTCCGGGAACTGCACAACCCCTGTACAGAACCAAAGTTTGGTAACTGACCTGCCTTGTCTACCCTCTGCCTTATTCTCCTCTCCACCCCTCTACCCTTGTACTGTTCACCTCCCTTTTTTTTGTCGTCTCTGCCTTACCATGTTCCCCTTTCTACAACTTTACACCTTCTGTCCTGTTTAGTCTGATGCAACTGCATCTCCCATCAGGTTTCTGGTTCCTACCCTTGCATAGGTGTCCTGGAACTATTTTTACCCTTCCATACCTCGCTGTGTCTTCCTACTGTTGTAATTTTCTCCTACCTCTCACCTTTTTGTCTCCAGGAAAATGTAACTCCTGACTCTTGAATGTACTAGACCTGTAAATACTCTGTATAATTAGAATAATTGTTTTCTGTACTAGTTGTTAAATGTACTATTTCTTATGTTCTATATTTTGTTTCATGACATGGAACCTTTGTAAACGAGCCTCTGGCTCAAAGGTATTTCCAAAACTAATAAATAAATAAAAATAAATAAAACATTTCAAGTATCTCTCATAGAGATGAAGAGGTGTTGAGCACACACACAACATTTCTTCCAAACGTGATGTCAGAATTTTATTTAAACCAGTCAGTAATCCTGTCTGTGTATTTTCCAAAAGCTCATACAATGGTAGGTGAGGAGAAGCTCCACAGCCTGAATATGAAAAGTACTTTGAACTTTTATTTGGCTACAACAAAGGGTCCCGAACTGACAGCACACTGTTGTTTTTCACTCATGGCGAAGTAGGCAAAGGCAAGTCAGTAGCTAAGAAGACTGTATTGGTTGATAATCACTTAAATTCAGTTGTATGAAAAGCTGGCAAGCAACCACCCAATAGCCTACGGGCACACACTTCCAGGGCTACAGTGGAGCAGGGCAGGATGCAATACAGTAGCCTGTGACAGCTGCATGCTGAAAGCTCTGGTGTTTTAGTAGTACAGTTAATATGCTTCCACAGACTGTGAGCTATCCTGCCATCTAAAACGTGAATTGCATTTCTAAGTGGCCAGACAAGTTTGAAACGCCTTACCTGATCCAATCTGTTATCAGCACACTGAAAGGTCAGAATTCCACCAAACAACTCATTTCTCAAATCTTCCAGGCTTTACTACAGTACAGGGACACTCTACTATTTCGATACATATTGCATGGGAAAAGGATTTGGGAAAAATCACTACAGACCAGCAATGGGACAACTTCCTTAAAAGCTTACATAGTGGTCACACCATCCCACTTTTGGGAAGAATTTTCCTGGAAATCACTGGTAAGGTTTTTCAGGGCCATGACCAGGGGTGCAAGAGATGCGGTTGCAGTATGGCCCACACTGTCAGGGGCCCACTGCCTCAGAAGTCACCGATTCCAAAGATTGAACCGCCAACAACCGCAGGCAGTTGCCAGAGGAGGCGTGCTAGCCCAAAATACTGAATATAGTTCCAAAACCTCGGCACTCACAGCTAAGATGTTTCAGGATACACTAGTTTGAATGCAAAATGTGATTTATTGACTCACCCCTGATGAAGTCTTACTGCCAAAGCGCTGGGGTTTTGGCTCCAGTATAGAGTCAATAAATCGATTTTTGCATTCAACTGAATTGTATCCTTAGTGTCTTTGCTGTGAAAGCTAAGGTTTTGGAACTGTGCCCAGAAGTCAGCATTGTAAAAATCTTTGTTGTCAGGAGTAACTTGCAACTTCCTATTTCACGTTGCTTATCCATTTGAAATTGGCACTGACAACAGTGGAATCTACAGTATGCTACAGATTCCAACTCCATATCTTCTTCAGGGTATCTCAGTCATCAGGTAACACTGTAGGAGCCTTCCGTTGGTGAAGGGAATCCACACGGAAGATTTTACCAATACAACTGGGGCAGCATGCCATCAACGCCCACCATCACCAACTCCTATAGGCATGGGCACCCGCCCCTGCTCAGTTCTTTCCCACCGCCGACTGGCTTGCATGGGTCTTCATGGAAGTCTCGCGTAGTATTCGTGTCTTTTTCAGCCTATAGCTTTTTAACTTACCTTGTAAAAATCTCTTTTCAAGATATCTCTTCTTTGTTTATGTCGAGAGTTAATCCTTCCACCTCTCTTCCGTTGCTGCCACTGCGAAAGAAGATTGCCTCTACAGATGAACATTCGGTTTGTGTCTGCTGTCTTGGGCCTGACCATGAAGTTTCTGACTGTGAGCTCTGTCAGAACTTTAACCAAATGACCCTTCGGTGACACTAAAAGGCTCTTAAAAAAAATTCTTGATGGAACAACCTGTAGCCAGCTCTGGGCAGGAGTCCTCTGGGCCCTGCCTTCCAGTCACTGACCATATCTTCAAGCTCCAAGGCCTGAGACAAGTCTCTGGGAAAAGTCACAAAGACAGAGATCGCAACCACTCCCCTGGCATCGATCTCGCTCCCCATTGGCTTCTCCTTCTTCTGGGGATCTTCATTGGCTGCAGCCACTCCGATGAAGAGAACTGCTGTCCAAGTCTCTGTGCCTACCAGACTCCATACCAACAGCATCTCCGCCCGACTCACAGGGTGCCCGCCATCGACCTCGTGGTGGTCCTCCCATCATCGACTACAGGTTTGTCATTGACGACTCTCCCATCAAGACCTGGTCCCTTCCCACCAGGGCTACCTGCTTGTTGGTTTCTCAGGACACAGCAGGTGGGTCGCAACACCGTGCCATCGAACCCCTCCATCAACGCCCACTGTCAACCTGAATGAAGTACTGATGAAGTTCACTAATGTGCTTGTTCAGCAACTGGCTGCCTTGAATTGGCTCCCTTCACTAATGTCATTGACGGCAGCTTCAACATCGACACCTGTTCATCAACCCTGGAGACTCCTGTGGGACTTGCCAGCAAACCCGATGCCAGACCCAAAGATTGAAGAGGTAGATGAGGAGTATCATCACCCTGATCTCATTCTTCCTGACGAAGAGGAGGAACTCCTGCTGTCTGACAAGTTCATAGCCACTTCTGTCACTGAGGATTGTCTGAAGCATACCCCAGGTCCCATCCTGAGGACCCCACATTTTTAATGTGATGATGCAGCTGACCTCTACCATGGGCTTCCACACTGAGGAAGAGGATGCCACCAAAAGGATCTGGTGGATTTCCTGAGATTCCAGAATCTCCCCAAGGTCATTCCATCAGTGCTCCCAGCATTGAAGAATGCAGCTACAGCAGCCTGGTACAGACCAGACATGGTGCCAATTATGCCACACAGGCGGATAAACTTTATCACACCTTTAGGGTCTCTCCTATTATGCTGCCCAGACCGAAACTGATTCAGTAGTCATTAAGAGGCAGCTCATGACAAATCTAAGGTACCTAAACACCTTAATTCCCTTCCCCAGACAATGAATCTCATAGGATCGACCTCTGGGAAAAAGGGTTTATGCCTCCTCCACCTTAGGCTTGAGGATTGCAAACTATCTGTCACACATCGTCAAATACCAAAATGCCAACTGGAAGAAGAGCAAAGATACTGCCCAGGCGCTCCAGATGACTCACAAAAACAGGAATTGCTTCAGTGTTTCCAGGCGGATGAGGATGTTAGTAAACACCTCCTCAGAGCACTGTATGACATGGCTGATACCATTGCCAGATCAGCTGCCATAGGCATATGCCTCTGTAGGCACGCTCAGAGTTTCTGGATTGTGCCTGATGTGCAGCACAAGTGCTTAATGCCCCTTTCAGTGGCATGAAGCTGTTCGACCCTGATGTCAAGGGCCTCATAAATAATCTGCAGGCTTCACGCATGGCCATCAAATTGATCCTTTCCCTCTACCGGACTCAGCCAGGGGCAGAGGGTGGCCTACTTTTATAAACAAAACAGTAGGCCTGGAACAGCACCCCATACCCAGGGAAAGTGTAGAGCCCAGGCTCCCTGCCTGCCCCTTAGGTGCTGGAGTGGCGATCAAGGGCTTCAGAAGTGAGGGACCAGTCTCTGCAGCTGGCTTTACCTCAGCTTGACTCATTGCCAAGCCTCCTCCTCTGGTCCA
The DNA here is from genome assembly GCA_016271365.2 of Neoceratodus forsteri. NCBI lineage: Eukaryota > Metazoa > Chordata > Ceratodontiformes > Ceratodontidae > Neoceratodus > Neoceratodus forsteri. Next base: position 141,505,326 of record CM057453.1, read on the forward strand.
GACCCAGGAGGTGGTGGTCGAGGTCAGTTCTCCTCCATCTGAATCAACGGAGAACCATCATTTCAGATGCACGGATTTGGCAGATCATGGAAAGGGTCACAGCTTGGAGCTCATACAGCAGCCTCCAGAAACCCCACTCCACCCTCCAATTACTACCACCCCCGCTTACTTATCTGTTCTCCAGGTGGAGATACAGTCTCTTCTCTTGAAGCAGGCTTCATGAACCAGTGCCGGCACCAGAGAAACCAAGGGTTTTATTTCAGGTTTTCCTGGTCCCCAAAAGACCAGATATCTGAGGCCCATCTTGGATCTAAAGGACCTCTATCTGTTTGTCCAGTATAAAAGTTCCAGATGGTAACTTTGCCAGGTCTAATGCCCTCCTGAAGGCCAGGGACTGGCTCTGTTCACTGGACATGCAGGATGCCTACCTGCACATCTAGGTCTTTTCTCCGCACAGGAAGTTTCTCCATTTTGCCTTTCAGGGCAGTATAGAAACATAGAAGTTGATTGCAGATAAGGGCCGCAAGGCCCATCCAGTCTGCCCATTTTTTCTACCTTATGAATGTGCCATAGGCCTGTACTCTGTCAATGGCCTAGCTATTCATACTCATCTGTATTGCTTCCTTGTGCCTATCCCATGCCTGTTCGAAGCCCTGCCCTGTATTCATAACCACCACTTCCGGAGGTAGGCTGTTCCATGCATCCACCACCCTTTCTGTGAAAAACATCCTCACATTACCCCTAATCGCCTCCCTCTAATCTCATGCTGTGTCCTCTTGTCCTGCTATTTTTCTTATATTGAAACGTTAGACTCTTTCACCTTGTTAATGCCCTTAAGATGTTTAAATGTTTCAGTTATATCACCTCTTCCCTTTGGCTTATCCTCTGTGTGGCAAGTCTTTACCAAGTTCTTGGCAGCAGTCACAGCAGCTCTCAGAAGAGAGGGACTGTATGTCTTCCTTACCTAAACAATTGGCTCCTAAAGGCCCCATCCAGGGAACAGCTTCTGCTGACTCTGGAGCGCATTCTCCAGCTCTTCTGCTCCTTGGGCATTACGTCAACCTACCCTAGTCAATTCTAGTACCATTCTAAAGTCTGCAGTATATAGGGGCAGTTCTGGACTCGGCACAAGGGAAGGCCTTCTTGCCCCAGAACAAGGCAGAGTGCCTCATCACCCAAACTCAGGAAGTCACTCAGAGTTGGTACATTCCTGCCAGGGTGTACCTCAGATTGTTGGGCCTAATGGCAGCAGCTCATATCCACCGCCCACTGGCCAGACTTCATATTTATACCTCCAGTGGACCCTCCAGGTACAGTGGGACCAGCCCATGGATGAGCTGGACCATCCAGTCCTGGTCTCTTCCCAGTCCATAAGGTACTGCAGTGGTGGATGGACCCCTTGAATCTGCTTCAAGGCATTCCATTCCAGATCTCTACCCACATCAGATCCTTACCACGGATGCATCGGGTCAGGGCTGGGGACCACACTGGGTCCCTTCCAAATCCAGGGCTCCTGGTCCCAGTGGAAATCACCCTGCATATCTGTGTCCTGCAGATGATAGGCGTTGCTCTATGCCATGTAGGCTTTTCAGGAACATTTTGCTCCAGGTCAGCTGCTGGTGCAGTGAAAAATTTGAGTGTAGTGTATTACATCAACAGGCAGGGTGGCATTCATTCATACCCCCTTTGCTGGGAGGCCATGAGAGTGTGATACTGGGCTCTGGATTACAGTCTGACACTCTCTGCGGTTCACGTGACAGGTGTCCTAAACACTCTGGTGGACAGCCTCAGCAGGACTCAATCTAGCATGCATGAATAGGAGCTTCTCTCATCCATCGCGAAGACTTGTTTGACAGATGAGTTTGTCCAGAGCTGAACCTTTTGCATCCCCACTCAACACAAAACTGCCCAATTTCTGCTTGCTAGATCCAGGGACAGGAGTTTTCTGGTGAGATATATTGTCCACTTTGAGTGGGAGGTTTTTATGCATTCCTTCATTTCCTCTGATACAAAGGGTGCTAATCAAGTTGCAGATGGAGGGGCCAGCATGATTCTGGTGGCTCTATTCTCACCTTGCCAGATATGGTTCCCTCTACTTCAGCAGCTGGCAGAGGAACCCTGGTCCCTCTTCTTCACTGCAGGAATCTGATGACCCAGAATCAGGTGACCCTGGTCCATCTCAACCTCAGGTCCTTCATCTGCATGTCTAGCTCCTGAGAACATAGCCATTGCCAGGTTCAGGGTCTCTAACAGGTAGCGGACATCCTGGTGGCCACCCAGAAGCCTTCCACTTGAGCCATGTATGCCACGAGTGGAAGCGGTTTGCCATCTGGGCTGCCAAACATTACCTGGATCCTTTCACCTGTTCGGTGAATCATATCCTGGACTACCTGATCTCTTTGTTCGACTCAGGCCTCCAATATTCCTCCTCAAGGTCCACCTTTCAGCTATTTCTGCTTTTCATGAGCCCGGGTGACCACACAACTACTCAGCTGGATATCTCCTGTACCTTTCTTAGGGGCATCCTGCATCTGAAACCTCCAATCCGCTCCCTTGTCCCGCTTGGGACTTGAATTTCATTTTGGAGAAGCTGCCTGTCTCCTTTTGAGTTGGTCATGACTTGCAATTTGCTCTTTCTCTCCTGGAAAGCACTTTTTAGTTGCAATTACTTCTGCTTGAAGAATTTCAGAGCTTGGGCCCTCTGGTGCAAGGAGCCTTATATGATTTTACACAAAGACAGGATGTCTTTGCACATGAATCTAAGTTTCTGCCTATGGTGGTTTCTGAGTTCACGTTAAATCAGTCTATCCTCCTTCCTGTTTATTTTTCTGAGCGTGCCAATCCAGCGGAAGCACTGCTCCATACTTCAGATGCGAGAACTTTGAAATACTACCTGCTTAGGACTACGGAGTCCAGAAAGTCAAGGCAGTTGTTTGTTTCCTTCGCCCAGGTAGAGGCTTTCAGTTTCTAAGCAGTGTTTATCCAAATGGTTGGCAAATTGTGTTGTGTCTGCTACAGGTATGGCAAAAGAATTGTCTGGTGTTGTCAAACTCATTACACCAGAGGCATGGTTACCTCAGTGGCTTGTTTCAAGGGGTCTCAGCTGCTGACATTTGTGTGACTGCCACCTGAAGTACAGTCCATTTTTTATCAAGCATTGCGGTCTGGACAGTGCCTCAAGAGTCTGTGCAGGATTTGGCAGGGCTGTGTTAAAGGGACTCGAGTCTTAAGTTTATGGAGATCCCGTCTCCCAGACTGTTAACACTTGTCACTACTAGGTACTCATTCCTATGGTGTTACCTGGTGACTGAGATATCCCGAAACAGATTAAACAGTTACATAAGATAAGAACTTACCATAACAGTAGATCTTTGAGGGATCTCCGTCATCAGGTATATTTTCCTCCCACCACCCCTTCTCATGGGGCTTCTGTCTAGGAACTGGCTACCTGGTGTATCCAGATTTTTCTTAGGTCTGGGTACCTCCTTCTCTTCTTGGTCCCCAGGGTGAGAGCCTCGTTCCTTAGTCTCCAGGGGAAAGAACTGAGGAGGGAGTGGGCTGCCCATGCCTATATAAGGTTGGTGACGCTAGTGGACGTTGATGGCGTGGTTGGTCCCAGTTGTATTGCTGAAAATCTTCCATGTGGCCTTCACTGATGGCAAAGGTTCCTACAGTGTTACCTGATGACTGAGATCCCGCAAAGATCTACTATTACGGTAAGTTCTTACATAACTGTTCTTTTCATGGGGATGCGTGCATACAGCAAAGAAGTAATAGGGCCCTGTTACTGAAAAATCTGATCTTGGTACTGGTATCCCCAAGAGGAGCAGGGTCAAATTACATTGTTCAATTCCTTGATCCTGGTTCCAGCAAGAGGGAAGGGGCAGCATGGACAAAATATGGATGCTTAGCAGGTATTTTATATATGCTAATGGTTATTTTATGCTCATTTGTGGGAGGTAGGGCCCCACAAAATATTTTCAGGGGGCCCTTAAAGTCTTTGGCACATCCCTGTTACTGCTGACAGGGAGCAGTATGTTGGAGCTGATGGGACTTCTCAATGGCCTTATATGGCATATTTTTTGGATCTGTCCTCAACTAGCAACTTTTTACGAGAACTCAGAGAAATGTTAGCGGATATCTAGTTACTGACACTGTGATATTGCTTTTAGATATTCCAGCAGGATATAGAAATGTGAAGGTTAGAGAACTGCAAAACATGATGACTGTTATAGCTAGAAAGACAATAACCAAGCTGTGGTTAATGCAAATTGTTCCAACTATTACCAGTTGAAGAGATATGGTATGCACAATTTACTGTATGGAAAATTGACAGCTAACCTGAACAACAGATTTGCAGCTTATGAGCTTAATTGGAGAAGATGGGTCATGCATGTAATGGCACATAAGCCAGATTTAATTCTCTGAAAACTGTTTTTATTAGCTAAACTAGCATCATGCTTAGATATACTTCTGTATCATTTTATATACTTCATAATGAATATTGTTATGTGAAGGGTCTATGGGAGATTAACAGAACAGGCATATGATTGTAAACTGTGAGTATGGTTGTCATAATATTCAAGAATAGATGTTTGTTGAGTGTATGTCCATCTCAGTTGTAGCTTGTGTATACAACTGCATCTCTTTGTTGTTGTATGTTTTTGAACCTAAAATGGAAATAATAAAAGATATTTGCCCTAAAAGAACCAGAACAGGTATAAGATTGTAAACTGTGAGTATAGTTGTCATAATATTCAAGAATAGATGTTTGTTGAGTAAATGTCCATCTCAGTTGTAGCTTATGTATACAACTGTAACTCTTTTGTTGTTGTATGTTTTTGAACCTAAAATGGAAATAATAAAAGATATTTGCTAAAAAAAAAAAAAAAAAGTAGAATAGGGTATTTACAGTAGGAACTGTGACAAATAGTTGATGCGAGCATACTGTATAGGGTCTAGTCTCAAAGGTTCATGTTGCCCTAATGCATCACAAATTATTATAGTGGCACAGTAGCGCCACTAGAGTTAGGGAGTGAGCAGGGGTTCTATGTTAAACCCAGACTTTGCACTTTAATAGCTTTGTAACTATTCAACAGATCTGCATGAAATTTTCATGTGCGGTCTTGGGGATCTCTTAAAGTGTCAATTTTCACTGTAGTCGGATGTGCAGATTCTGAGATCTGGGTAGTAAAAAATATCAGAGTTTTTGTAATTTTTTGTCATCACCTAATGCTCAGAAGGTTTGGAATTTTGCTCTTGAAATTTTCAGGGTACAAAGGGCTTGGGCCACAGTGGTATCTTTCACTGGTTTGGTGAAAAATATTAATCAGTTCCAAAGTTATAAGATTTGAAATATCGGATCTCCCAAGAATCGATCATCACCATTCATCATTGGTGGGTCTGTGCTGGAGGCGCCAGGACCCCATGGACGATATAGCTTTAAGAGCTTTTTGAAGGAGGGAGCCAATGTTGGGAACGGCACTGCCCACGTAGGCAGATGTATGACATGGCACTTGTGGACTGGCTAGTAACTGATGCTGGCTCCCTCCTCCTCTAGTTCTGTTTTTCCCACCGTGGAGGCTGCATCTCCATGGGAAAGTTCTGCTGAAAGTGCGTCACAGTTCTGTTGTCTCCATTACTCAATGCCGTACTCTTCATTTGATGTCGCATCACCATTTTTTCTTCCTCTGTCCTTAGTATGGCACTGAGTGCTTTTTTCCGCTGGTTTTATTGTTTTCTGTTAAGAAGTACAGTCATATGGTCCGGGGCCTACAAAGAAGACAGGTAAAGGAATGGATCTGCCCCCATGTGTCGGTGCCCCTGCAGGAAGAACATGTCCATTCGCGACCGCCATGACCGTGTTCAACCTGCCTGGGTCCAGACCATAACATGGATCATTGCAACGCCTACTCGTATGGACTATCACACCCTCAAGCTTCAGGCGATGACGTGGGAGGGCCCACATTCAGAGGCCGGTGTTGCACTCTGGACCCAGAGTCAGGTCACTGGACTCTTCCCTGAGCCCCTCCCCAGCACTATACATAATGAGGGAGACCAGGCTTCCATTAGTTCTTGTCTCATTGAGATGGGAGGCCTGGTGACGGGGTCTGTGGGACAGCTGGCTCCTCTGGGGGTGCAGTTGTGCACCCCTCCCAGTCCGTACCTCCTCAGGGGTCTGGACACCCCTGATGGTGATGTTGCATCCATTTGTTGGGCCTGCACTGGCAGGTCCCTTAACGCTTAGCTCGGTGCTGCTTCAGCTCCTGGCAGTAAGGCCAGTGCCAGTGAGCAGGTCAGTGCCAGCCACGCAGTTGGGTCCCCTTGCTGCTGCTCATGACACCGGAGAGGAAGGGTCCACAGGGTATCCCAGCTGGAGATCTCCTGATCTCATCCTCCAGCGGAGGCTGAGGATTGGGATGGCTCTGACTGGCTCCCGACTCAAGTGAGTATCACGGCTCTTCTGGGCCTAGTTCTAGGACTTTGGCATTGGCAGGGCCTGGGAGTCCTCTTCCTGGTGCTGATCATGGTGCTGCCTTTCCTGCATCCCATGGTGCTGCTTGTGGCACCAGGGTGCTTCCAGTGCCAGTTCCAGCACTGGTTGGGGTGGCAGCACTGGCTCTAGTGCCAGGTTGGAGGTCTGTGCCGAGTCCAATTCTGGTACCATTTGTGGTGCTGAGGGGGTGCTGTTGACATTCGCAGCACTAGGTCACCCTCTCTCCCTGTCTCAGGCTCCGTGTCTCCAGTTAGGCCTTCTCCACGGGCTGAGTCCTTTCTGGTGAGGCTGGGGTTGGGAGGTCCCAGTCGGTGCCATGCTCCATGACAAGAGTGACTGGGGCCCTGGCAGGAGTCATAGTGTTGACTTGGGTCTTCTATCCCTCCAGAACTGTCTGGACCTGATGGTAGGTAGGGAAAGGGCTGCCCTGTTGGATGTGTGTGGCTCCAACCTCCCCACCAGGGGAGTCCCCCAAGGGCATCATCTCAACTGTCCCTCTATGGTTGGGCATTCCTGGTGGTTGACTTGAACAGCCCCTCCTTCGGGAGAGGTCTCCTGTATTCCTTTGCAGCCCTGGCAGAGGACCTGGCCTGGTCCACCACGACCCTCCTCCTCTGCCTTCTCCACCCCTCTCCTGGGCTTTTCAGGCCCTTGAGGAATCCTGACATGGGAACAGTTCAGGGCATCAGCAAGTGCTTTCCAGTCTACTTGAGGGCACTGGTTGAGGTAATCTTTCGCCCAAACTCCCAGCACAGCTGTACCCTGAGTCCAGCTCCTCTTCATCCCTGTCTTCTCCTCTGAGGAAGAGGATGCTTCTGTCCACCTCTCCTCTGACACTGATTACACTTCCTATAAGCGCTTCCTTGCAGGGATGATGCAGAGCTGCACTTGTCCCACTTTTCAGGATGCAATCCTGCCTGAATAATGCTGTCCTTCCTTGGGGAGTACAGTTCTGACTCTGTGGTCATTCCTCAGTGGCCATAGCCATTTATGGATGCATCGCGGAATGTCTGGCTCTGTCCCTCTGCCCTCTACTGATCTGAGGGACTGCCAACGCAGGTATTGCACACCCTAGAGGTCTCCAGGACCCATGTCTCACCCCACCCTGGGGTCCAGCTCCTGAACACCCCTTCTGGGCCTCATCTTCCAGAGCACAACTGTCCCCTGAGTCGGACTTAGCCGTCTTGGACTATTGGGGTCGAGTGTTTTCTTGATGGCATGCACTTTGTTGTGCTTTGTTGCACCAGGCATCCTATGGCAGGCCCCTGTGGGCAACGCTGGGATAGCTCCTAGCATCCTTGCCAGACTGTGAGGCAACCAGGCAAGCAATTTGCCTCTCTGTCCAGGGTCTGGAGCTGGCGAGATGCTAAGCAAGGGCGTCCTATGACACCAACAAGGTAGCTTCCAGACTGGTAGGAACTGCAGTCTGCATTAGGCAGATGGCATGGCTTTGCCTAGCCAGGTTATCACCTTGGCCTGGCATAGGGTGCTTGCCTCACAATTCCAGGGGCCCATTTCTTCTTCCACTGGGCCACGCAAGAGCTTGTGGGTGCCTTCCCACTCCCAGTACATGGGAGCCTCTGCCTGCCCTGAGCAATCTCTGGCCTTGCCAGAACCATGAGGGGCCCCATCTCTCTGTGTCTCCCCACAGGAGGCTGAGGGAATAAACATTTCCTCAGGGTTTGCCGCACACCTTTGGTGGCAGCTAGCACTCTGGCTCACCAGTGATGAAAGGTGATGACTGATTCTTGGAAGATATGAAAAATATGTACTCACGGTTATTCTTGATCTTCAGAATATCTTCCCATTCATCACTGCTACCCACCACTTTCCCCCACAGTGGTCAAGTTTCTGGGTAGCCTCTCCTCCCTTTACTCTTGTGCCTTCCCTTTTAAAAAAAGGGCATAATCATCAGTGGGCAAATTCTGAGGGGTCTTGTTCCCTTCTGTGACTCTTGCCCTCTAAAATGTGTTTGTTTCATGGACCTGACCCTCGTTGGTCCTTTGTGTTGGTAAGGGAAGGCATTTTCTGCCTTGAGCTACTTGCCCTTTCTTTTTCTTTTTCAGAAAATATATATATATATATATATATATATATATATCTAGAGAGACAGAGGTATGTCTATCTGTGTACAGGCTAGCTGTTGTGGACCTCTTGGTCCCTTTTTTCCTTAAAAATGTTCAGAGAAAAGTTGCACTTTGAGAGAAAGAGAGAGAGAGTGAACCCCCGCCCTTAGTAGGGAGGATCTATGTTTTGCTGTTGGATTGTCTTCTGAGCCCTTGGAGGACAGAACTTACAGCGGGTCCTCAATTTCTATGGGATGACTGTTTTGAACAGTAACCAGCTCCTCTCCAGCTCAGCTCATGCAGTCCATCACCCTTTCACTTAGGCCGCTGCACCTTTCTTTCTCTTAATACCATTTTGGGATTCTTCTTCACTTCCAGAACTAAGAGAAAGGAGTTCTTGGAATTTAGTTTCCTGCCCTAGTCCTGGTAAGGACCCTCTGTTCTCAGTCTTGCTCTCATGAGTGACTTCTCTCCTAGTTTCTGATTTTATGGAAACTGACCTTGTCTTAACAGCTTGAGCCCTGGCTTAGCCTCAGACCTTTGAAATCAAAGGCTGACCTTCTCCCATATTATGTCTTGGTCATATGGGACGCAAACCTTACCCTCTATGTCCTTCCTTCTCAGATGGACAACAAGGTTGGCTGCTTCCCCAGGGTTCATAGGTCTTCTCGTGGTCCATACCAGAGAAGTACTCCTTTCTTGCAGCCCTTTCTCACTGGTCCCTCATTTTTTCAGGAACAGCTCTTTCTGAGTGACTATTTTGAGAACTACCAGTGTTAATAGTGGCAGGGCTATGGGGCCTGCTGCTGTGTGTACCTTGCTGCAGGAGCAGTGTTTGACTTTAACCCTTTTAAAACCTGATGAAATATATGCAATTGTAACTGCTGTAAGGAAGGGGTTTGTAGTACTGCCCTGTGACTCCCATTTTGAGAGCCCAGGGAAAGAAACAAATGACAGCTGCCGTAGTGGTGGTCAGGGTAGCCCATTAGAGCTCCTTTGTAACTTCCTGGTCTGTTTTAAAGGCAGACCACGGGCTTTGTCTGGCCTAGCGTCGGGTAACCAACAGCATTGCCTAGAGACAGGTGACATGACACGCTAGAAGACACATAAAAGCTCCGGCTCCAGCGAGCAGGAGTCAGGTGCGGAGCAGAGGCGATGTGGGCAGAGGCCAGCAGCATCTGCAGGTGTCAGCAGGGGAAGAGGGCCATACACTATACGTGTGTGCTACTAGTCTTACCAAATCAGGTACTAAGAAACAGCCATTATGCATGTGGAAAGACAGACCTTAAAATATGGGAACTAAGGTTAATGCAGGAGATATTCTGGCTCTGCTGTATGAAGAGGGTTCCATTAATAAATGCTCGCACTGTGGAATGTACATACCCCTAAACAACACAAAGCAAACTGTTAATTATGTTTGTAAAAATGTGAGGATTTTTACCTATTGAGTAATGATAAGGAAAGACTTATAAAAGAACTGCAGGAACTGAAAGACATTGCCAATATGCAAGATTTTGTAAACACTATTCAGGATGAAAACCCTATATGTACTAAAATAAATGGAAATGACCAAGAAAGGATACCATAAGTGCAAACGAGAGGAAATGCAGGTCACCTATAAAAACAGAGATAACAATCTTACCCAGGAGAAAGACAGAAAACAAGTAATAATAAGAAAAAAGAAAGTGTGATTCCGGCCCTAATGATACCTAAGGTATTGGCACAATAAATAGATTTGCACCTCTAATGAAAGATATAACTAACAAGCTTTAAGCACAGAATTAGAGCCAACAGAAAAATTATCCTAGGTGATTCCTTTATAAAATATTGTGATTCACACATTTGTAGGGAAGATAAAGAAAACACTACCCTTGATATTACCCTGGGCAATGACTCATGACTAGGTGATTCCATTATAAAATACTGTGACTCATTCATTTGTAGGAAGATAAAGAAAACACTACCCTTCAATGTTACCCTGGAGCAATACTCATGATGTCACAGAGAACTTAAAAAAGATAAAATACCTGAAAATCTACTATTATCATACATGTTGGGACAAACGATGTCAGAAGAGAACATGAAAAGACATCTGTTATAATTGTATATCCCTAGGAGAGCGACTAAAAAAAGGCTGTAAAGTTGTTATTTCAGGGTTACTACCAATACCCAGAGTCCACAAAGAAGAAACTACACCATTGACAGAATTAATGCAAGACTAAGGAATTGTGTGTGATGAAAACTCATGTTTATCAACAATTGGGATGAGTTTCATAAACAGAATGAACTTTATAGCCAAGATGGCCTACACTTGAATGAGAAAGGAACAAAAATTCTCACAGAGAATTTCAAGCAATATCTAGGACAAGAGAGTTTAAACTGAGTAAGAGGGGGAAATGGTAGAATCTGAGCTAATACAAATAAAACAAAAGCAAAAGCATTTGAAGAAAACAGCATCACAAAGAAACATACTTGATAAAATTACAGTCCAGCTCATAAATGCAAGAAGTATGAACAATAAAATCAACGAACTACATGCTGGTATGTGCTCTTCCCTCATTGAAATAATTGGCATCACTGAAACATGGTGTAACTCAGAAAATGACATTTGGGAGTAGACATTGAAGGATATCCACTGTTGCCTAGTCCAGTTCCCCTGGCAGGGTTTCTCTGAATCTTGAAGGGGTTCTGATTCTAGACTCCTTCTCCCTTCTCTTCTCTCCCCACACCCTCAATTTCATCGCCTTTCTACTCCCTCACCTGCCTCACTCCTTTCCCCTGCTTCATCCCCTCCTCAGCCCAGTCCTGCTTCACTTGCAGGTCCCTGATGGTTATTTGTTGCTAGGCAGCCTCCTTCCCCTCTTCCTCCCTCCCTCTACTTCCTTGAGTCATCGCCCTCCCAACTCTGCACTCATCTCATTTCTGTCCTTCCATGGGCCTATAAGCACTTCCTCCTCTGGCTCATCCTATCTTCCTGGTACTTCAAACTTTAGTCTACTTCCTCTGGGAGTTTTCATGTTTCAGGCTGCTGCTACACCTGCTTTATCCCAATCTAGGTTTTGCTGCCTGTCCTGGTGTACTGTTTGGCTCAGTACTGGTAACGCACTGTTTTGTTTTAGACATTATGACAGTATGCTATATTTGTTCCAACTCCTGTTACTGCATTGTTTCCTGACTGCTAATTGTTGCTGCTCTCTGTTTTGATACCTAGGATTGTATTCCTGACTGGTGATTTAAATCACTCGGTCCGTACCTGTACCATACTATTATGTTTTGTAATTGTGCTGCATCGCTTTGCTCATGTATTTGATTTACTCCTGTACTGTTTTTTGTTTTGCTACTCTCCCAACATTGTAACCCTCTCCCCCAGGCGCTTCTGAAACAAGCTGTTTCACAGCTCATGTTGTCTTTCCTGGTGAAACATTTTCCACATAAATAAAATAAATATCAATTATACAAAACAAAAATAGAAAGAATAAAAAGGTGATGATGTAGCCCTATAAATCATCAATAAAATTACATCTACTGACATTACTAACAAAATTAATGAGGACTCAGAGGCAGAAACACTCTGGATCAAACTTATAGGGGCATGAAATCAGTTATTTTAGGTTAATATATATCATCCCCAAACACAACAGCAAACTTAACAAATAAAATCATAAAAGAAATTGAAAATGCAGGAGAACTGGGCAAACTGATTCTTATGGGGTTCTAAATATGTGTGACATTGGCTGGTAAAAAAAGGCATCTAGCTGCAGTGGCAAACAACTACTGGATGTATATATAAAAACATTTAATACAACATGTCAAGGAACCAACAAGGGAAAATCATGTACTAGACCTCGTAATGTGCTCAGAGCAGATCCAAATAGAAACTTGTATGATGTATACCCCATTGGGAAACAATGACCATAAAATAGTAAATTTCACATTACTTTATGAATTTATGCCCCTGATCTGTTGTACCACAATTTATATATTTGACAAAGCAGATACTGAACAAATAAAACTAAACTGAATAATATTAACTTTAAACAAATACTACAAAACAAAACAACAGAAGACGTGGCAGACAAGTGAAACAATAATTCTAAATACAGCAAATGAAACTATACCTAGGATCAAGAAAATAAGAAAAGCACCAAAAACCAAAATGGTTAAACAAAAGGTAAAGAAATTACTTAAAAAATAGATTATATAAATCACAAAAATCTTCAGGTACAGAAATGTCAGTGGAGGCTTTGAGAAAAGTACAACATAATTGCAAAAGGAAATCAAGAAAGCAAAAATGATGGAAGTTTATCTAGCCAGAAAGGCAAATAAAGAAAAGCAGAAGGAGTTTTACTCCTATATTAATTCTCTAAAAAGCCACAGTCACAAATAGGCCCAATAAATCACATGAACGAAACAATCAAAGATAACGAAAACTAGCAGAAATTTTTAACACTTATTTCTGCAAAGTTTATAATCAGGACCCACTTCCACAGAACACAAACAATATGCCACATAAGGATATAATAAATATCACTGAAGAAGAAATAATGACCAAAATAAAACACATAAAAAAAAATTCCTTCCCAGGTCCTGATAAAATCTCAAATAGATTACTACAAATTATGGTCAAGCATCTTACGTTACCCCTAAAATTGCTTTTGAGCAGTCATTAAAACATGTACCATACCACTTGAATGGAAATCTGCACAAGTCATATCAATTTTTTAAAAGGGACACATCACAATTACAGAACTGTAGACTCATAAGTTTAGCCTGTGTCATCTGCAAAATCGCCCCAGTACCGACGCTTGCCCTAACCCGTCGCAGTACTCTGTGCCTCACTACCTGGTGCCGAGTTACCCGCGTCAGGTTCACGGATACACACCCTACTGGGTACCTAGTATCCATATCCTCCTCCTCCTCCTCCTCCTCCACTGCCCCTCAGCTGCTGATGGACTTGAAGGAGACTCTGGCCTCCTGGTGGGCTGAGGCCAAAGCTCAGCTCACCAGAGAGGGGTGAGAGTCGTCTCCCGGTGATAGTGCGGTTCCGGCTCCCGTATGGCCCAGACGACAGACTCCTCCCACCTTCGGATACCAGGTGAACCTTCTGGTTCCAGGGTGGGCAGGACACCTTCCCGAGGGCTTCCTAAGAGGTCCGTTTCTCCCCACACCAGGAGAGAGTCTTCTTCTTCTTCTTCTTCATCGTCGGACACCTCAGATGACTCCGGCGGTTGTTCTGACCCAGGCGACGAGCCACGTCTCCGATAAACCCAAACCTAGGACTCCGGCAGTCTCCTTCAGAGGATCCTTCTTTCTCGGAGTTGCTGCGCGTAAAATCCAGGAAGTTCCTAAGTGGCACTCTTTTGGAGCCGGACCCACAGTGTAAGAAACTCGCTGAGCACCTGAATCTGCCGAGACCGCTCCAACCTTGGTGCCACCTGGGTTGAGCCTCATGCTGACCTTATGTCCACCATTTGGTAGCAACCGTCAGCATTAGCCTCTCTTTCTCGGAAGTCTAATAGGCTATACCAGGCTCCAGGGTGTTGACTTCCTTGATTCTCACCCTCGATCTGACTTGGTTGTGATTAGCGCCACTCACGGCTGGTCAGCTGATTGACCATTTGACTCGTCTCCACCTGACAAAGAATCCGTCTTCTGGACCAATACGGCAAGAAGATCATGCTTCTTCCACTCTGGGTATTAGGGCCCTGAACTATACGGTCACATGGGGATTACCAGAAGGTGATTCTTAGTGGTGGAATCAAGTTAGACTCCTTCCTGACTCTCAAGTTAAGCAGGAAGTGGCTGACCTTATCCGTTCTGCTCATTCAGCCAGTCGGCACATGCTTCATGCATGATGCGATGCAGTGGATACTGCTGGTAGGAGCTCGGCTTTTGCCATGGAGCTTACGGCTTCATGCCTGGCTCCGTGTGTCAGGTTTGGTCCCAGTGCAGTTGCTATTCAGGAAGCGCCCTTCCGGGGTTCGATGCTGTTTGGTGGTGATGTCAGGACATTATCACCAATCTGCAGGAAGAAAGGACTGCACTGAAGTCTGTGGTTCCATGTACAGTCTCCCTCAAGGCAGGCGTCGTCCCTTCATGGGCGGAATCGGAAGGGTGAAACCACAGTGAGCGGGCCAATAAGCGTCAGGCCCCCTGGCTACCAAGCCCTACCACCCAAAAGCAGTGGAGCTTCAGCCGTGACGCTGCCCCATACCACCTGACTCCTTTCCTCTCCCACAGCCTCTGGCATTTCCAGAGGAACTGGTAGGAGGAGGTTTTCCTCCACCTCCCAGGTTGGGAGAGGATAACGTCAGATTCCTGGGTGCTTTAACTCATCACAGAGGGACACTCAATAGAGTTTCTTCAGAAACCCGTCGACACCCTCCCTAAGGTCGTCGTGCTACTTGGGAACATCTTCTTCTGGTCCGGAAGAAATTTCCTCCCTTCTCTTGAAGGGAGGCGATAGAACCCATCCCCATTCCTCTTCAGGGAGCGGGGTACTATTCCCATTTCTTCCTGGTCCGAAGAAAACAGGAGACGCGAGTCTGATTCTCGACCTCAGCTCCTGAACTTGTTCGTGGAGTACAAAAGTTCAGGATGCTCTGCTGCAGAACCTCCTGCCCTTCTCCGGCCGGAACAGTGGCTGTGCGCTTTGGATATGCAGGATGCCTGCCTGCATATCTATCCACCTTCCCACCGCAAATACCTGCGTTTGCATTCCATGGGGACCACTACCAGTTCAAGGCCCTCCCATTTGGTCTTTCCTCGGCACCCGGATGTTCACCAAATGCCTTTTGGTGATAGCGGCCTATCTGTGCACCAGGGGTGCAGGTTTTCCGATACCTGGATGATTGGCTCCTGGCAGCCCCATCCAGGGAGGAACTCCTGCACTTCCTTTACCCTTACCAGCAGGTCTTGCTTGCCTGGGTATTACCATCAACCAGGCCAAGTCCCATCTGATCCCATCCCAGAGGCTCCAGTTTATCAGGGCGATCCTGGACACGACCTCTGGCATGGCCTTCCTGCCACTGGACAGGGCAGCCACTCTCAGGCCCTGGTCAACCTGTTGTGCAGCCGCGGTGGGTCAGCGCCAGGTCAGTCCTTCGCCTCCTTGGACTAATGGCGGCTGCGATTCTGACAGTCCCTTCTGCTCGGCTCCACATGAGAATCTCTCAATGGATGCTTGGTCTCAATGGGATCAGCTAGTGGACAACCTAGATCAACTTGTCCTGGTCTCCACTCCCATGGCTCGGGACTTGCAGTGGTGGATGGTTCCTGAGAACCTCTGCTGGGGAGTTCCTTTGGTCTCCCTCCCCCTCGCAGCTGTTGACTATGGATGCCTCCGGCGAGGGTTGGGAGCCCATCTGGTCCTCACAGGACCCAGGGCTCCTGGCCCAAGCTCAAGAAGTCCCTTCACATCAATGTGCTCAACTAAGGGCAGTACTGTATGCTCTTCAGGCTCTGCATCTGTATCTGTCTCCGGTCACCTAGCTGTACAGACGGACAATATATGTGTGGCCTGTTACATCAACAAACAGGGAGGAACTCATCCCTACCCCTTTGCAGAGAGGCAATGCAAGTCTGGGATTGGGCAGTGCTGCACAACCTTCACCTCATGGCATCTCACGTCCCAGGGGTCGAGAACAGCGGGCAGACAGGCTCAGTCAGTCATCTGCTCTAGCTCATGAATGGGAACTGGATCGGGGGTCATAGACGACATCTTCCTGCACTGGGGAACTCCACAGGTAGACCTGTTTGCATCCCCTCAAAACACAAAACTTCTCGTCTTCTGCTTGCTCGCTCCAGGGCGCGGCATTTTTGAGAGCGCTCTGTCTCTAGACTGGAAGGACAGATTCGTCTATGCCTCCCCGATTCCACTGATTACGAGGGTCTTGCAGAAACTCGGTTCGGAAGGAAGCTCGAATGATTCTGATCGCTCCTTTCTGGCCCAGAGCAAGTTTGGTTCTCTCTTCTGCAACAGTACTCAGAGGAACCTCCTCTTCCTCTTCCTCTGTCGCTATTTTGCTGACCCAGGATCAGGGGACTTTGGTCCTTCCAGGCTTCAAGTCCCTTCAATTGCACGTGGCTCCTGCAGACGTAGCTCAAGCTCGATTTGGGGTTTTGAGTAGCTTAGATTCAGGTGGAGGCCAGGAAACCCTCAACCAGATCTACTTATGCCATGAAATGGAAGCGGTTCTCTATTTGGGCTGCCTCCAATGATATTGAGCCCTTCTTGTGCTCTGTCGGCCGACTTCTGGATTACCTCGATACCTCTTGATCTGGGTCTCAGCCATTTCATCCTTAAAGAGTTCACATGATGGCCATTTTGGCCTATCATGTCCCTTACAGCCAGAATGTTTGCTCAGCTGGAGGTCTCTAAGACCTTTTGAGAGGGGTCCTTCACTTACAACCCCGATCCGGTTTCTGTCCCTCCTTGGGATCTGAATTTCATTTGAAGCTTACTCTGCCTCCTTTCGAGCTGGCAGCCTCAGCGGACCTAAAGTTCCTTTCTTGGAAGACTCTCTTCCTAGTGGCCATACTTCTGCTTGGCGGATTTTCGAGCCCTAGGTCCTGATGTGTAAAATCCCGTATTTGATTTTCACAAGAAAGCGTGTGGCTCTACGTGCCAACCTAAGTTTCTCCCTAAGGTAGCAGAATAAGCGCTGAATTAATCCATAGAGTTGCCTGTCTTTTTCGCAGCACTCTAATCATGGAAGCACCCTGCATATTTTGGATGTTCACCAATTCCAAGATGCTACACCAACAGGACGAAGGATCTCAGAAAGACTGATCAACTGTTTGTCCCTTTTGCTCATAAAGAGAAGGCAATGCTGTTTCTAAGCAATGCCTATCAAAATAGTTAGCTCATTGTATCACTTTCTGTTATGACAAAGTACAACAAGACCCTGCGGGTCAAGTTAGAAGCCACTCCACCAGTGGGGTCACTGCCTCTCGGCTTGTTTCAAGAATGTGTCAGTAGCTGACATTTGTGCAGCCACTTGAACTTCTGTCCATACCTTTCCGAAACATTACAGTTTGGACATTGCCTCGCGCTGTAGTGCAGGCTTGGGATGGCTGTTTTGCAAGGTCTCCTTTCTAAGGCCTTCACAACCAGAAGGTCTACTTCTGAGTAGCTTTCTCCTCCCATTTGCTTCTCCTTGTTCCAGACTGCTTGGGACTCAGTCCTATATGTAATTACCTACTGCAAGAACCCTCTCGGTAACATAGTACAGTTACGTAGAACTTACCGTAACTGTAGATCTTACGAGAGCTCTGCAGTGATGTCTGTCCTACCTCCATCCCCTAAGCTTTTTCAGCTCCTTTTCCAAGAGGGAAATATCCACTTCTCTCTCTTCTTGCCTTTGGCGGAAAGAACTGGAAGGCGGGTCATAGGGGACCATCCTTTATACTGATGCCGATGATGTCGGTCACCTGACATGGGGGCGTCCCCACCAGAGACAGCTAGCTAGAAATTTTTCCGTTGGGTCCTGATGCGGCCGGCATCAGTCCTATATGTAATTACCTACTGCAAGAGCCTCTCTCTCGAAGATATACTGTTATAGTAAGTTCTTACTAACTGTACTTTATAAAAGGGTCTGAGAATTGGAGCTTTCTGATTGTCTGTAAACATTCTAACAGCCATATGTTATTCTTTTATTAACATACATGTGGACCTTAATCAAATGATGAACAAGGTTTAACACTATTTAAAAAACATTTTTATTATAATAGCAATAAGGCATTCCCAGGGTAATGTTAATGGTCAGTTAATCACCCTCTGGGGCATGTAGCACTTGGCTATGCCTCGTGCCACATTATACCCAGAGGGTGATTAATAGACAAATATAACTTGATCAAGTTTTATTGCTTAATACTGAGATCCCAGGAGTTATGTTAATAGTCAGTTAATTATCACAGTAATGTTACTTTTGTCTGTAAGCTACTCATAGTGACACATGCCATGCCATGCCCCAGGTACTGAAGGACTTGAAAGGGATCCTGGCGGAGCCATTGGCAAACTTGTTCAATACCTCTCTGGTGACAGGTGTGTGCCCCAGGACTGGAGGATGGCTCACGTGGTGCCCTCCACAAAAGTGGACCTAAGAATGAACTCTGCAACTATAGGCAGGTAAGCCTAACATTCGTAGTGGGAAAGTTAATGGCGACAATCCTTAAGGAGAGGTTGGTAACATTTCTAGAAGGTAATGGACTCCAGAACAGAAAGCAACAGTAATTTGTCTCTGACAAATCCTGCCAGACCAATCTAGTTGACTACTATGACTGGGTGACTAGGGAACTGGACAGGGTGATGTGGTGGATGTCCTGTATCTGGATTTCAGCAAGGCATTTGATTCAGTGCCACACAGGAGGCTGATTAGCAAGTTGGGATACCAGGTGCAGGGACAAAGATGGAGAATTGGATCAAAAACTGGCTGCAAGGGAGACAACAGAGGGTAGTGGTGGAGGGGAACTCTCATCTCGAAGGGCTGTAACGAACAAGGTACCAGAGGGCTTGGTACAGGGCCCAGTGTTGTTTGACATTTTCATTGCTGACATCTTGCATGGGATTAAGAACAAGATTAGTCTTTTGCAGATGTCATGAAGATTGGTAGCAGTGGTAGATGACACAGTTGGGTGGCAGGGGCTGCAGAATGATTTGGCGAAATTGGAATACTGGTCAGACACATGGCAGCTGGGATTCAATGCTAAGAAGTGCAAAGTCATGCACTTGGGAACAAGGAACCAAGGAGGTGTTATCATTTGGGAGGTGAGCAGGGAACAGATAGCCACTACCAAGGAGGAAAAAGATCTGGGTGTGATAATAACAGGGCAAATGAATCACTCAGCACAGTGCAGGAAGACAGCAGCTAAAGCCAACAAGATGTTGGGGTGTATTGCTAAAGGAATCACCACCAGGAGGAGTAGGGATCCTGCCTCTGCACAGGTCATTGGTGAGGTCGCACTTGAGTACAGCATGCAATACTGGTGCCCATACCTAAAGAAAGATGTTAGATTACTAGAGGGGTCCAGAGAAGAGCTACAAAGGTGATACTGGGATTGTAAGATAAACCCTACGAGAGGAGGCTGAGGGAGCTTAACATGTACTCCTGGAGGAGAGGAGGGATAGGGTGGATGTGATTGAGACATTTAAATACATGAAGGGTATAAACAGAACTGGTACAGAAGGGATTTTAAGTTGGGATGGAGGGACAAAATTGATGGATAGGAGATTCAGGAGAGAAATTAGAAGGCATGTTTTCACAGAGAGGTGGTGTCTAAGTGGAATGTGCTGCTTGAGGATGTGGTATCCTGTACGTTGGTGGCCAGATTTAAAGGGGATGTGACAAAGTTACGGGAGGTCACCATGATGGGGAGGGAAGATGCAGTGCAAGGGATTTCTAGCTGCACAATCAAACAGAATTGATAGACCATATGGCCTGTATCTGCTGGCAGTTTCAGATGTTCATATTACACACATATTTGGAGATTATCAGAATTTTAACCTAAAACTGGTTAGGCCATATGGTTTATTCACTGAACAACCACACTCAGTGTTGTACACAGTACACTCTATAGCTGATAACATTAAGGTATACAACAGACAAGGCAGTGTGTACTAGTCCTACAGATAACAGCAGATCAGCCATATGCAGCACAGCCTGGATATGAATACCTGATCATTCACAAGAATCCCATCTTTTTGGGGGCGGGGTGAACCGCCTACTCCCCAAACCACCAGTTGCAGGATGAGGTGCAAGAAGAAAAATTACTCACCTTAGTAATTATGTTTCTTCTAATGGAGTCTTGCTGTATTCTGACTATTGCAGTTATCCCCAGCCTTAAACTGCCCGGAGAACAAGGGTTAACTTTCTATGCAGAGCATAGAATGCTGAGCTCGAGCTCGGTTGAGGTCTCTGTCTGGAGCCGCTTGAAATCAACCATCAGATTCTAACGAGCAAAAACTCACTAACTATCCTATGTGGAAATTGTAAAATTTTACTAGCCAACTGGCAACAAAAGTTTTGGATTCCCAAAGGAAGACTCAAGTCAGAACAAACCCAAAACCAATCCAAACAAGAATAATAATAAAACAAACACCCAAACATAAAGAAGAAGGTGTAAAAGGAGCAGCCCTGAAATGCAACGCTGCACCTGCCCACCACTTCCCAAAAACAGGTTCTGAGAGGGAGGCAGGAGGGAGGTCAGAATACAGCAAGACTCCATTAGAAGAAACATAATTACTAAGGTGAGTAATTTTCTTCAAACAACATTAAGTCTTGCTGTATTCTGACTATTACTAACTTCACAAGCAGTACCTCCATGGAGGAGGACAGAACCTTCTTTGGGAATAGGCTCCTGAAGTACTGCTGTGTAGACGAGCATCACTCCTAGCCTGGATATCCAGAGGTAATGCTTGGTAAAGGTATGGATTGTTTTCCGTGTGGCTGCTTGACAAATTTCTAAGAGGGCTATCCCTGGCAGCAGCCAGGAAGCAGCTGTACCTCTGGTGGAGTGAGCCCTCAGGCCTGAGGGTGGAATTTTTCCTAGTTTCTCATAGCAGAATTGTATACAAGACACAATCCACCTGGCAATTTATGTATTTATTTAGCTTTTGTTAACCAGGTAGGTACACTAGACAAGACAATTGCCTATTTTCAGGTACACCAGGAGAGTACAGGAATAATAGATTTAGGTACATCCAACGACATTGTACAAATTAGACATGTTACAGTTCATGTGAGGATGCAGATTCAACACAGCATATGAAACATGGTAAGGCATAGATTATACAGTATTAACATAACAAGAGATAAACACCTTGTGGGAGATAAGAGCAGTAATGTTACAGATTCAACACAGCATACAAGCATGGTAAGGCACAGATTATACAGTATTAACATAACAACATAAAACACCTTATGGAAGCCAAGAGCAGTTCCAGGGGCACAGTATCGAAATCCTTCAGGTGTGACACCATACAACTTAGCAACCTCTTGGAATCTGGTCTTTTGTCCAGGAGCAGCTCCAGAGCAGAGGAGTGCTGTGATGGATCAATTCAGGGGTTTGGGACAGCCACAGGCTGAGGCAAGTTTGAGATGGTTCCATAGGGAGGAATGGAGACACATCTGTGAGTCGCGGCATGGACCTGGGCAGGAAGGAGTTCCACAGTCTGGGAGCAGAATGCAACAAAGTCCCGCCACCCATTTGAGTCCGTGTAGCCAGTGTCTTGAGGAGGGCCTGTCCCTGGGACCTGAGGAGTAGGAAGAGGGAGGCGACGGGACAAGAAATTTGCAAGCCCTGGAGGGTGCCAGTGCCAAGGACCTTTCGGTGAAGCACCCTAAGATCGAAGTCTATGTGGTTAGCGGTGAGAGCCAATTTAGCCTACTATAGAGGTTGCAATGGTGAGTGAGACAGGGCAGCCAGCACGAAGTGGCAGACATTATTGTGGCGGTGGACCACCTAGTGAGGTGGACTTTGGATGAGCGGACAAATAAGAGGAGCCCATAGCAGAGCGGTAGGAGCACCCCTGGCAAGTGCAATCCGAGGCTGCCAGAGTAAGATTACTTTTGCTCTGTGCCAGACCCAGTTTGCAGTTTACAGTCTTGCAAGTATTCTGAATGTGGCGGCCAAGGTCAAGCTGCGGTCCAGCGTCACCCAAAGGTATTTAAAGTTGTCAGTAACTGGGATCTTGACCCGTCGACACCAGAAACACATAGTGGAGCGAGGCGGCCTTAATCTTGGCCTGAGACCCAAAGAGCATGGCCTGGGTTTTCCTGAATTTATAACCAACTTATGTGACAATATCCAGGATTGGATGTTCCTCAAGTCCTTGCTCAGGTGGTGATTTATGACCCCTATCTCATGGGAGTGAGTCAGGATGACCAGGTCATCTGCATAAAGGATAGGCTTGCAGTGGCTGGCAGCAGCCGGGAGTTTGTTCACGAATATGGAGAAAAGCAGGGGCCCCAAGGCAGACCTTGTGGGACACCCATGGTAACAGGGATAGTGTCCGAGAACTCCGTCCCATGCCAACAAGTTGCTGTCTGCCGCTTAGATGGTTGGAGAACCAGTTGAGCACCTCAGGTGATAGACCATAGGAACTGAGCTGGGTGGAGAGCATGGTGTGATCAACAAGATCAAAGGCCTTAGAAAGATCTATAAAGATGGCTCCAGAGTTTACCTTGGTCCTGCCGCTCTGATCCAAGACAAGACCGTGACAAGGGCAGAAGTTGTGCTGTGCCTTTCCTAAAACCATGCTGCTCAGGGGACAACAGGTCATGAGACTGCAAGTACTCCGGGAGTTGCTCTGCCACGGCGTTCTCGAGAAGTTGCTGACCGCCGACAGTATGGATATTGAATGGGTAGTTTTCTATGAGTTTAAGGTTTCCTTGTTTAAGTACTAGGACCACCCTGGCAACTTTCCATACTTCGGAATGACACCTGATGACAGGGGACATATTGAAGATATGGGTTACCATGGGGCAATCTCATTGGCACCAAGACTCAGAAGTTTCAGCTCAATCCATCATATCCAGCACTCAAAGTGGGAGAGACCGAGAGCAGTCTCTGCACCTCTTGCACCGCCACCACCTTAAAGAGGGGCAGGTAAGATGAGGATGGTGCGGCCCATTTTCACCCTCTCTCCTCCCCATGGGGAGTGATGAGGTAAAGGTAGATAGGTCCGAGAGGTATGGTTGAATGTATTTGCGATGGTCGGGAGTTGTTGCAACTAACATACTAACATACTATTTGCCAGCAGAATAGGCCTTATGGTCTATCAAGTCTGCTCGAACCTAGATCCTTAGTTGGGTGCGAGACCCTCCATCCCTTGTGCTCCAGAAACCCTATCATCCATCCCACCCCAGGACAGGCCATCATCTGATACATCCACTTTCTGTGTCTGTCCCACCTCTCTAAAGCTCTCCACTGTGGATCTCTGAACCAGCTCACCAGGCAGAGCATTCCAAGGTCCACCACCCTCTCCAGTGAAAAACCTCCTCCTCTTTCCCCCTCACCCTTCCACCTTCCAACTTCAAACCATGCCCTCTGGTGATGCCTCCCTGCTTTAGTCTAAGATCCCTCCATGTTTACCCTATTTATTCCCTTGAGGTGCCTGAAGACCTCAATCATGTCCCCCTGTCTCTCCTCTCCTCCAATGAAAAACAGGCAGAGCTCCTCAAGTCTGTCCTCGTAAGTCAAATCCCTAGCCCTCGTATCATCTTTGTTGCCCTCCTCTGTACCCTCTCCAGGAGCTGTATGTCCCTCTTCAAGTGTGGTCTCCAGTACTGTACACAGTACTCAAGGTGTGGTCTAACCAGTCCATTGTACAGTGGCAGAATCACTTCCTTGCTCCTAGAGGTGATCCCCTTGCGATGCATCCCAACATCCTGTTTGCCTTGCTAGCTGCTCTCCTGCACTGCTCAGTGTTATTCATACATGTATCCACCATGACCCTAGGTCTTTTCCCCTGTTGAGGCTTCAGCACCTCCCTCCCAGGGTGTACCTGTGTTTAGGGTTTCCCGACCAAGATGCAACACCTTGCACTTGGTGATATTAAATTAATTTCCATGTGTGACCCAGCTTTCCAGGGTGTCCAGGTCCCTTGCAGGGCCAACCTCCCTCTTCTCCTCAACTACTGCTCCCATCTTGGAGTCATCCGCGAAGGACTCATTTCACACCCTATACCATCCTGATGTCTGATATGTATGCATTAAACAGGATTGGACCCAGGACCGAGCCCTGTGGTACCCCACTACCAACCTCTGTGGGGTTGAGAGCTCCCACAGACCACTACTCTCTGAGTCGTCCGGCTATCCAGTTTTCAATCCATCTGACCATCAAAGGCCTACTCCTAACCCATCAGTTTCTCCACCAGACCATTGTGGGGACAGGAGTCAACGCCTTGCTGAAGTCCAAGAATAATACATCCACAGGCTTACCCTGTCCAGTTCTGATGTTACCCATTCATAGAACTCCACAAGGTTGGTTTGACATGATCTACCTGGCACAAACCCATGCTGCCGACTATCCAGACCTCCACCTCCTCAAGTAAACCCCAATCGTTCCTTTAGTATACTCTCCATTAATTTTCCCACCACCGGTTAAACTGATGGGTCTATAGTTTCCTAGTACTTCCTTGACCCCCTTTGTGGATTGGTACCACATGTACTCTCGCCAATCCTAGGTACCCACCCTCCTGTCTCAAGTGACCTGTTGAAAAGCTCCGCCATTGGTGCAGCCAGTATGTCCGCCAATTCCCATAGTACTCTCGGATGGATGCCATCTGGCCCAGGAGATTTGTCTTTCTTTAGGGCCTTGAGGAAAACCACACCCTTTTGGTGGGGATGGCATCATCGTCCCCTCCACCTTACTGGTCTTTTTATCCTTATCCAGATGTGACACCCTGGGGTACCTTTCCCTCTTTTGCTCCATTTCTGCTGCTCCCCTGATCCCACTCCCTGCAGCTTCTATCCCTTTGTGCCTTGCTTTGTAGATATCCCATCCCCTCCCTAGTGAACACAGAGGCAAAGTACTCGTTAAATACCTCTGCCTGGTCCCTCACCTCTTCCACCCACCCTCCTTCTGATCTCAATCTGCTGAGATGGCCTTAGTTTTCTCCACTCCCCAATGTACGGAAGAACCCCTTTTCCCTCCATGTATCCCTGTGCCAGCCGTTGCTCTTTACTGGACTTTGCTCCCCTCACCATCTGGGTGACTTTTCTAGATGCAAGCTGGTACATTTCCTTATCCTATCCCCTCTTGTTGTTTTATATTTTTGTAAACGCCTTCTTTTCTCCGACTGCTACCTGGACCTCACTGGACCACCAGCATGGTTTATGTGACCTTGCTCCTGCGTTTCAACTTAGCGCAGATCCTGACTGCCTCATGAAGTCCCGTTTATGACCTCCCATCTCCTTTCCACTTGTTGTTGAGGTAATCCCCTTCAAGTGATCCTTGAGAATATTTCCCATGCCCATAAAGTCTGCCCCTGAAGTCCACTGCCAGTGTCCTAGATCTCACCCCCACCCCCAATGCTTATTTGAAACCAGACAGTATTGTGGTCACTCCCAGTCAGGGGTCCTCACAACCATGTCCCTACCAGATCCCATCTGCCAGAACCACATCCAGGACATGCCCTCCCTTGTGGGCTCCATCACATGCTGTGTTAAGAACACATCCTGGAAGCCATCCAGCAGCCTCTGCTCCTTGGCCACCTTAGAGGACATGGTTCCCAGTTAGTACCTGGCATATTAAGGTCCCCATCAACACCACTCCTTCCTTTTTGGACCACACTGGGCAATGATGTTGTCAACAAACCATCCTCTAGAACATCACTCATCCCGGGGGCCTATTACTACTCCCAGCTTGACCTTATCTCCTGCTGGGGATCGTGGAGTGACCCATAAGCCTCCGTTTCCCCTCTGCCTCTTCTACCACTTATACTTAATTTCTATGTCATCTCTAATGAACATAGCCACTCCACCCCTCTCTGCCCTCCTTTCTATCCTTCCTAAGCATGGTGTGCCCCCATTACATTTAGGTCCAGTCATGGTTTTTGTTGTACGTTTCCGTGACTGCATACATCCACCTCGAACAGCATGGCCTGGGAACTCCCAGCAACTTGTTTCCCAAGCTCCTGGCATTTACTCTACTAACCCCACCCCTTATCCTGATCCTTTTTGCCAGACCCCACCCAGATTCCTTTCTTCCATCCTCCCTGCTCCTCCTGAAACCTCCACCTCCAGTCTGTTTCCCCCTCCCCTTGGGCTTGAAGGCTACTCCCCTCATCTGGAGGGAGGGCTTCTGGTCAGCCTCCATATCCCTTCCCCCCTTACAAGTTAAACCCCACCTTTCTTGTATGTAGTCAGCCATCCCTGTTTAAGGACTTCCTTCCCTAATGGGGCAAGATGAAACCTGTCCTTGGCATATAGTCCCTTATCCTCCCAA
This sequence comes from Neoceratodus forsteri, assembly GCA_016271365.2. Taxonomy (NCBI): domain Eukaryota; kingdom Metazoa; phylum Chordata; order Ceratodontiformes; family Ceratodontidae; genus Neoceratodus; species Neoceratodus forsteri. Next base: position 141,531,837 of record CM057453.1, read on the forward strand.
ACTCCATTCCAGTTCCCTAACTTCCCAACCCATTCTCTTCACCCACTTCCTGAGCCATTCATTAACCTCTGTGATCATTTTTTTCTCCACTGAGGCCTTTGGTACTAGCAATATCTCCGAAAAAATGTTGCATCCATTATCCGACAGACTCTGGCAAGTTCTTGGAACCTTGCTTGATTTCCATAATGCTATTTCCTCTAGATCATTAGTTCCCAAATGCACAGGAATCCGGTTTCCTCCACAACCCTAACCATTTCATACACCATGAACTTTGCTCTGTGCACTGTCAGCCCAGAGATACTCACTACCTTCACCTGGCTGTAGCATCATCCCCTGTCCCTCCCAATGGATACCCTTAATCATCGAGTCTCCCAGTAACAGAACCTTAACACCGCCATCATCCTTATGGTTACCTCACTATGCCCTCTCAGCCCCTCCCCACTTTATTCATGATCTAGCAATTTCATGGAGTCTTCCTGCCTTATTAGAGACCCCCTTGTCACCCTCCCTTTCTGCCTCCCTTGCTATTTTGCCCACTTAACTCAAACCCCTCTGAATAGGTGTCCCTTTAACCCTCTCTTATCTGAACCATTTATCCTGGCCCTGATGGTTTCCCTTCCCCCACCCTCATCCCCCTTGTAATAGTACCCTGTCTCCAGAGGCTCTCTGTGGGTCCCCTTTAGCTAGGGCCCCATCCTTAGTACTGACCTTCCTGCTGAAGGGCCTCTCCCACCTCCTTGTCTCCCAGTTCCTCTCCAATCATGCTCTCCTCCTCATGTCTGGAATATGTTGCATCTCCCCATTTGCTTAACATATATGTTTCCCTTCTCCCTCTGGGACTATGTCTATCCTTTCCATAGCTGTTCTGTGATGCCCTATGGGTATCTGACCCTCCCGGCCTCTGTATAAGTTTCCTCATTTCCACCAACCCTTCCTCCCCTCCTAGGATGCTTAGTATCTCAAATTTATTGTGACACTCTATGTCAGCCTCCATCAAGTAACCGAGTTTCCCTGACTGCATCTCTAAACTGACCCTCTTCTTCCTCTCTTGCACTGTTCTGCTTAGGGCTCCTTCCACAGTCTGCTGTTTTAGGCTTCCTTTAACAGCCCCTCTGACTCTTCCCCTCCAGTCTCCTTGAATTCAAATTTTCACCTGTGCAGCTTTCCCCTTAGCATCAACTTCCCTATCTAAGGGTCCTCTGTCCCTAATATCCCCCTTCTGCTTGCTGTAGCATAATGTCCTGTAATTTCAGGCGTTGCCCCAGCCTCCCTCAGCCCCACCCTTCTGCTGCCCATATCCACACCCTTATCCTTGGACACCCCAGCTCACAGCTTACTCCTTAACCAATATACCTCACTCCTAATACAAGATAGCTGTCTACAGGTGGGCAGCCTCCCTCTCTCCAGGCCCAATTTAGAATTATTGCCATCCCACAGCCTGTGCAGCCTACAACCCTTCGAAGATGCCTGCCATGGTGGAATATGGCCACCCTGATTATCCCCCTCTGTTTATAATAGCACACCCTTTTCTCAGTCCCTTTCCCTGGAGTACAGTTTCTCTCTATACTGACTGTGATTATTTACAAACCCAATTTCAACCCCACCAACAAAGTTCCCAAGTCTCACAAACACATACAGTCCAGTGTGTTCAGTCCCTAACAGTGTGTGTAAAGCAGACTCCAGGTACCCGTATGATGTCACAGGCCACCAACTCCTGTTGCTTCAAATTTCAGTCCCAAACAGAAATACTCAGCCCTTCAATCCCAACCCCAGTGGCTTTTCAGTATTTAAGAAAGCCTACAAAACAGGGTGGGCGGGAGGGCTCTTACCAAGCACCAGGCAAACAACACATTTAAATTACCTTCTAATTTTCCCTGCCAAACATCTATCCCCAAACCTACAATATCACAGCCCAAGTATCAGTTCAAATTCAAGGTAATAATTTTTAACACATAGAACTAATTTCACTAACAAACTATTCAAATATTTCAGTTTAAAACAAAATATAACTCCTGGCCTCTTTTCTACCAACCTGTTGCTTAAGCTCCCAAGTGAACAATGAAAGCACACAGTAATTCCTGTTTAAAGACAAGTTAATTGCAGCTAATGTCCCTCCTCAAACACCAGGCAAACAACACATTTAAATTACCTTCTAATTTTCCTGCCAAACATCTATCCCCAAACCTACAATATCACAGCCCAAGTATCAGTTCAAATTCAAGGTAATAATTTTTTAACACATAGAACTAATTTCACTAACAAACTATTCAAATATTTCAGTTTAAAACAAAATATAACTCTGGCCTCTTTTCTACCAACCTGTTGCTTAAGCTCCCAAGTGAACAATGAAAGCCACAGTAATTCCTGTTTAAAGACAAGTTAATTGCAGCTAATGTCCCTCCTCCAAACACCAGGCAAACAACACATTTAAATTACCTTCTAATTTTCCCTGCCAAACATCTATCCCCAAACCTACAATATCACAGCCAAGTATCAGTTCAAATTCAAGGTAATAATTTTTAACACATAGAACTAATTTCACTAACAAACTATTCAAATATTTCAGTTTAAAACAAAATATAACTCCTGGCCTCTTTTCTACCAACCTGTTGCTTAAGCTCCCAAGTGAACAATGAAACCACAGTAATTCCTGTTTAAAGACAAGTTAATTGCAGCTAATGTCCCTCTCCAAACACCAGGCAAACAACACATTTAAATTACCTTCTAATTTTCCCTGCCAAACATCTATCCCAAACCTACAATATCACAGCCCAAGTATCAGTTCAAATTCAAGGTAATAATTTTTAACACATAGAACTAATTTCACTAACAAACTATTCAAATATTTCAGTTTAAAACAAAATATAACTCCTGGCCTCTTTTCTACCAACCTGTTGTAAGCTCCCAAGTGAACAATGAAAGCCACAGTAATTCCTGTTTTAAAGACAAGTTAATTGCAGCTAATGTCCCTCCTCCAAACACCAGGCAAACAACACATTTAAATTACCTTCTAATTTTCCCTGCAAACATCTATCCCCAAACCTACAATATCACAGCCCAAGTATCAGTTCAAATTCAAGGTAATAATTTTTAACACATAGAACTAATTTCACTAACAAACTATTCAAATATTTCAGTTTAAAACAAATATAACTCCTGGCCTCTTTTCTACCAACCTGTTGCTTAAGCTCCCAAGTGAACAATGAAAGCCACAGTAATTCCTGTTTAAAGACAAGTTAATTGCAGCTAATGTCCCTCCTCCAAACACCAGGCAAACAACACATTTAAATTACCTTCTAATTTTCCCTGCCAAACATCTATCCCCAAACCTACAATATCACAGCCCAAGTATCAGTTCAAATTCAAGGTAATAATTTTTAACACATAGAACTAATTTCACTAACAAACTATTCAAATATTTCAGTTTAAAACAAAATATAACTCCTGGCCTCTTTTCTACCAACCTGTTGCTTAAGCTCCCAAGTGAACAATGAAAGCCACAGTAATTCCTGTTTAAAGACAAGTTAATTGCAGCTAATGTCCCTCCTCCAAACACCAGGCAAACAACACATTTAAATTACCTTCTAATTTTCCTGCCAAACATCTATCCCCAAACCTACAATATCACAGCCCAAGTATCAGTTCAAATTCAAGGTAATAATTTTTAACACATAGAACTAATTTCACTAACAAACTATTCAAATATTTCAGTTTAAAACAAAATATAACTCTGGCCTCTTTTCTACCAACCTGTTCTAAGCTCCCAAGTGAACAATGAAAGCCACAGTAATTCCTGTTTAAAGACAAGTTAATTGCAGCTAATGTCCCTCCTCCAAACACCAGGCAAACAACACATTTAAATTACCTTCTAATTTTCCTGCCAAACATCTATCCCCAAACCTACAATATCACAGCCCAAGTATCAGTTCAAATTCAAGGTAATAATTTTTAACACATAGAACTAATTTCACTAACAAACTATTCAAATATTTCAGTTTAAAACAAAATAACTCCTGGCCTCTTTTCTACCAACCTGTTGCTTAAGCTCCCAAGTGAACAATGAAAGCCACAGTAATTCCTGTTTAAAGACAAGTTAATTGCAGCTAATGTCCCTCCTCCAAACACCAGGCAAACAACACATTTAAATTACCTTCCTAATTTTCCCTGCCAAACATCTATCCCCAAACCTACAATATCACAGCCCAAGTATCAGTTCAAATTCAAGGTAATAATTTTTAACACATAGAACTAATTTCACTAACAAACTATTCAAATATTTCAGTTTAAAACAAAATATAACTCCTGGCCTCTTTTCTACCAACCTGTTGCTTAAGCTCCCAAGTGAACAATGAAAGCCACAGTAATTCCTGTTTAAAGACAAGTTAATTGCAGCTAATGTCCCTCCTCCAAACACCAGGCAAACAACACATTTAAATTACCTTCTAATTTTCCTGCCAAACATCTATCCCCAAACCTACAATATCACAGCCCAAGTATCAGTTCAAATTCAAGGTAATAATTTTTAACACATAGAACTAATTTCACTAACAAACTATTCAAATATTTCAGTTTAAAACAAAATATAACTCCTGGCCTCTTTTCTACCAACCTGTTGCTTAAGCTCCCAAGTGAACAATCTCTACCAACCTGTTGCTTAAGCTCCCAAGTGAACAACTTAGGCCATCGATGATCATATCCAAGGTCTCTCACTCGGGGTCCCCTGACTATATTCTTAATGTTACTCCAGAACCTCCTGGGGTCCTAGCTGTGCGCAGCAACACAGATTTACAAAATTCCCCTTTGGCCACCTAATAGCCTTCTTACACTGATTTCTGAGCATCCTGTACTGCAGAAATATGGTCTGTTCCACCGTGGCCTTGAATTTTGCCCAGCATATCTCTGTACTTCATAAGGGTTAGCAGACTGCCCTGCAGCCACTTTGTTGCCAAGCCCTGTCCCTCTGTCTGATGGGGGGCATGTTTATCCTGCAGCATCCTGAATGCAGTGAGGAAGTGACTGGCTGCTGATGAGGAGTCCTGTGCGTTCCATACTGCTGACCAGTCAGCATGCTGGAGATCAGCATGGTAGGGCCCAAGATCAAACCTTGGTAGTGTTGGACCTGGATAATTTTATGTGGGATTTTCAGAAGGAATCTTCCACACCCGTACAGGGAGTGGTCGAGATGGAGTCAGAGAGGATGCCCGGCAGAGCTGATCCTCTCTGGTTGATTTGTCATGACTCAGTCCTGGAGAGAGCTCCCTCCACCATTGGGGGGCATCTAGTAGGCTCCTTAATCAGTTGTGACAGGGAGAGACCAGCAAGGAGTGGTTCATATGCTTTGGAGTTGCAACCAAGCCAGTTTAGGTTGAGATCTGCTAGAATAATTAGTTCATTATGTCAGGTCATAGCACCTACAGTATCCAGGAGGATGGACAGCCCCTCCAGGCCGCCCCTTGGGGGATTGTAGGTGAATACAACATGTATCTTTTTGGTCATCCCGAGCAACAGCACGTGTGCAGGAACTCACAAAGGGGACTGCACAGGTTGTGGACAGGGTAGCACCGACAAGTTAAGATGGCTTTTATAATAGACCAAGATGCCACCCCTCTTTTTCCTGGCGATCAAGCCTGAGGAGTCATAGCCCAGAAGGGCACATGCAGAGTTGGTATGGTGGGTTTAAGCCAGGTTTCTGTTATTCCAAGTATGTCAGGGGTGTGGTGGGTGACCCAAGCCAGTAGTTCCGCCAGGTTGGGCAGGATGCTATGAATATTGAGATGGGCTATTTTCAGCCCTTTGACTGCCATCCACCCAGAGCAGCAGGGGCTGTTTGGCAAGGCAGGCCAGGGTTTAGCTCGATGTCACCTGATAGTGCTAGGGTCACCAGTAGTAGCCATAGGAGATGTTTTGGGAAGGGGAGCCATCCCTGGCGCACCCCTGCGGCCATATCTCCTGACCAGCCGTGCATGGCACCAAAAGCACCTCAGGTCAAGACTGCAGAGAACCCAGGGAGGGTCTGCCTTCCGCTAATAGGTTGGAGAACATGAAATCAGTTTCTGCCTGCGAGGGAGCAAGTGCCCCATGGTTCACCCGCTCTAGGGACATCTGCACCAATATACCAGTGGATGCCAAGGACAGTGAGGATACCACAGGCTAGTGTGCACATGAGTAGATGCAGCGGTATTCACTTAAATAGGTACTGAGGGTTCCCCATATTCATACCAGTGATAGACTGACCGAGGGTCATGGTCCAGAAATCAGTGCTGGTCACTGGCCCCAACTCAGTGGCCAGTGGTGATTCCCACACCACTACCAGACACCTGATACCACCCTGTTTTTGGCAGTACCTACCTATTATTACCACCTATCTATTCTCACCACAACAGTTCCAGGCTCCTACCTCCAAGAGTACCAAGCTAAGCCCCTAAGTTGGTGAGCACCCGTGCTATGTTGGTAGGCAGGTCACCTGTAACAGATTGGGGATTATAAAACAGTACAGTTCACAGGGATACTAATGCTGTTAGAGTAGTCAAAAATATAAGCCAGAGGACCCTCAAGCCCCACTAGATTTAGGTGAATGTATGCCAGCCCCTCAGCAAACTGTACAGCCCTCTTAAAACAAAGATATACAGTATCTTACACCAAACAAACTGCTTTAAATATTGTGCATTCTCTGTTACTAGTTAATGGTTGTAACACAGGGTATTGTATGAATTGATGGGACAAATTATGCTGATATTGTTTGCCCAATTAGATTACTTAGTGATGCTATAATTGCAGCGCTGGATAGTATATCCATTTTAGGTTAAGATAGAGACTTTATGGTGCCCAAGATCCCGCTATATGGCCAGCACCGATTGGTGCTGGTCTATTCAGAGCGTGGCTACCGGCATTTAATGGGAGGAGGGCGAGGGTGGTGGGTGGGCCGAAAAACCCACACTGCAGCAGCTCCTCTGATGATGCTCTCTCAGCCCCAAACAATCCTTTTCCCCAAAGGCACTAGCAGAGTCCCGAACAGTGTTAGTCGGGAGGACCGCCTGGTTTACCGGCGCCTGAACCCAGGTGCTCCTTCCTTGTCGTGAAATGCAGGAGGAGCCTCTCACAAGAGCTGCCCGCTCCCCCTGCGTGAGACAGTCCAGAATACTTTGTTGCAAAGATCTGGCTAGCCTTTTAAGCTAGCCTTGCCCCAGGCGCCACCTTGTGCAGGAGCCAATTGGCAGCTGCCTTTCAAATGGCAGTTTGGTGCGAGAATTCAGCTGGGGCTCTGTGTGGAAACAAAGGTGATGGCGTTTAGTGGACAGTCCCAAAACCCAGCCCACACTGCAGCAGCTCCTCTGATGCTGCTGTCTCACCCCAAACAATCCTTTCCCCAAAGGCACTAGCAGAGTCCTGAACAGTGTTCGTTGGGGAGGACCGCCCTGGTTTCCAGAGCCTCAACCCGAGTGCTCCTTCCTTGTCGTGAAATGCAGGAAGCCTCACTCAAGAGCCACCCGCTCCCCAGCGAGACAGTCCAGGTTGCATTGTTGTGTATCAGTTCATTAATTCAAAAATTTGCTTCAGTCTCTTAAATATCAAAACACAAGGTCTTCTATTATAAATAAGTCTATTCAAAACATATGTGTCTGCATGATATTTCTTTGCATAACAGGAGGAAAATCAAAAAGTTTTAATTAGAGTGCTACAACATTACCCCTCTTTAGTAAGTGAACACCGTCACAGGCCAACACCAGTCTTTCCTCATAGTTTGCACATATAGAATCTTCATTGATACACTTCACTGTTTCAGCACTTTACCTTTATATTTCCTTTTTCCCATCCACTGAGGTCTCCGTCTCTCTTCTTAATTCTCATTTGAAAACCGGGACATCAACCTTATCATACAGGAAAGCAAATGTCTGCACCACGATGGGAACAACATCGCATAAAGCCACCACGAAGGTTAAGCACAGAAATCAGCTGAAAGGTGCCGACACTCAAAAGTCACACTTTGCTCTTCCTCGGTCTCCCTTATCAGTTACTCTTTTATCGCAGTAATCGGGATATCAACCGCATATTCGGAAGCTTTTATACAAAGTAAAGCACATAATGACTGACGATTTTACAAAAACATAAGCGGCATTGGGATAAAAAGCAAAACAAATGGCAGTTCAAAACAGCCATCCATTTAACATCTTCAGTGCTTCATTTTCTACTTCCCAGCATGTGTTTTACTTAATGCTTGCCCTTATTTCAACAAAACCGGTACTGCGATACAAAACAAAACAGCTTATTTTGCTGCCGCTGGCCAAGCAGTAGTGTGGCAGCTCCACTGAAGCATATGGTGTTCTCTTGGTGGCAAGTTTTCCCTTTTCCACTTCTCCATAAGTGAGGAACAACTGGAGGAATCAAACCTGTGACCCTTAGTACGCTCTATATAGTAGCTAAGGCCCTTTTAACATCTAAACTGTGTAGCCTCCTCTCTCCTGAAGAGGAATGATCAGTGAAGAAAACAGGAAGAGACATAGACTGATTCAATGGAAATCTGAAACCACTTTGGGCAAGAACCTTCTATTGGTTCTAAGGACCACTTATCCCTGTGAAAGGAGATAAAATCAGGTTCCACTGACAGGGCTTGCAGTTCACTGATCGTCTGGCAGAGGTAATGGCTACTAAACACAGTTTTCAAGTCGAGTACTTAAGCTCTACTGAGGACATAGGCTCAAAGAGAGGTTGTGTCAGCTGAGCAATGCAAACATTTAAATCCCAGGCAGGGCAGGGTCTCTAAATGGAGGATTGGTATGAAGCAATCCCTTGAAAATTTACAGAACACAGGATGAGATGATAGTGAGGAAGACTTCCCACTGACAGAAAAGCAGAGACAGCTGGCAAGTGTACCTTGAGGTAGCTGGTCTGAGGCCTAGGCCATTAAGATGGACCATATAATCTAGAACTGTAGAGCAGTTCAGCAGTGTCTGGAGAAATATGCTGCATGGAACACCAAATGCTGAATCTCTTCCATTTAGGTTATAGGTCTTTCCAGTGGCGGGCTTTGAGAGGCCTTGAGGATATCCAGAACCCACTGAGACAGATGCAAATCTGCATACTCTAACTCTTCAAGAGCCATGCCTTGAGATTGAGAGACTGAAGATTGGGGTACCAAATCCTCCCTGAGAGGAGGTTACCAGGTTGTAATTCCTGGGAAGAGACAGGGAAGATGGACTGCTAGGGACAGCAACAGGGGCACTAAGGCTGTCTGGCCCAATCTGGAGCAATCAGAATCACTTTGCAAGGTTGTGGCCTTATCTTGACTAAAACTTTGAACAGTAGATGAAAGGAGGGAAGGCATACAGAAATTTCCCTTCCCAGTTCAGAATCAGAGCATCCAGAGGGACTGAGCCCAAGACTGGGGGTCTGCAACAAAAGAGGAAGTTGGTGATTGTCTGGGGCTGCAAGATATCTATCTCTGGAGTGCCCCACCTTGAAAAAAATCACCTTCAAGACCAGAGGTCCAGGGACCATTCGTAATGGCCCTGAGAGATCCTGCTCAATGCATCTGATAGCACATTGTCCTTCCCTGGAAGGTGGACTGCTATCAGAGAGTTCTGAGGAATAAGCCAGGGACCACAACTTCATGGCTTCTGTGCACAAGGCCATAGACCGTGTGCCTCCTGCTTGTTGATGTACCACATGGTAGTGGTGTTGTCTGTTCTGACTTGAACCACCTTGTTCTGCACTGACTGAGAAAAAGCTTGCAGAGCCAGAAAAACTGCCCTGAGTTCTAGGAGCTTGATATGGAGAAGGGTTCCTGAGGGGACCACAGTCCCTGGGCAGTGAGAGCCCTCACATGGGCTCCCCAGCCCAGGAGGAAGCATCCATGGTAAGGACCACTGAATGTGGCTGAGTGACAAATGGGACCCTGCCTTAAATTGTCCTGATCCTGCCACCATTGAAGGGCTTGGATCAGTGTCGAGTCACTGGAATCAGTTTGGTAAGGAATCCTTCCTTTGGGACCAAAAGGCCCTCAGATGGAACTGAATGTCCTTCATCTGGAATCTTGCCCTTGGACCACTGCTGTAGAAGCTGCCATGTGGCCCAAAGCTGGAGGAAATGCCTTGCTGGTTGAGACACCTGAAGGAAGGAGCCAGGTCTATAAGAACTTTGCCCTTTCCAGGGAAGAAAGGCTCTTGCTTTGACAGTATCCAGCTCTGCCCCAATAAAGGTAAGGAGCTGCACTGGCTCGAGAACTGACTTGGGAAGGTTGAGAAGAAATCCTAGAGAAGTGAGGAGTTGCTGGGTCACTTGCAGGTCTGACTTGACTTGGTCTGGGGACTGGCCCACTATAAGCCAGTCCTCCAGATATGGAAAAATAGAAATCTTTTGCCTTCTTAGAAAGGCACGACTACTACCAGGCACTTTGTGAAAACCCTTGGGGCTGATGTTACACCAAAGGGCATTGCTTTGAACTGATAGTGGCCTGAGGGCAACTCAGAACCTGAGGTACTTTCTGTGGGAGCACCTGATGGGAATGTGAAAGTAGGTATCTTTGAGATCCAGGAGGCTAGCCAGTCCTCTGGTCTTGAGAGGGAAGAATTATTCCCAGAGTTACCATCTTGAACTTTGGTTTTAAAAGATGTTTGTACAGGTGTCTTAGGTCTAGGATGGGTCTCCACTCCCTGTCTTTTTGGGGTAAGGAAGTACCTGGAGTACAGACCTTTGCCCTGTGTAGAGTAGGACTCTCTCTATGGCTCCTAAGGCCAGAAGAGATGAAACCTCTGCCTCTAGGGCAAGGGTTTCTGAGAGACCTGCAGGTGGAAAAGATCTGGCTCTCATCTTCGGAAATTTCTTGAAGCTGAGAACCAGTCCCTGACTTACTACTTCCAGGACCCACTTGTCTGAGGTAATGAGCGTCTAGTTCTGGACAAAGTAACCCAGCCTGCCCCCTACTGGAATAGGAGAGTTGACACGGGCAGACCCATCAGGGTGTCTGCTTGGCAGGGAGCCTTAGGCTGAGGAGTGGAAGCAACCCTGCTCATCCCTCTTCTGCCTCTGAAGAACCCCTCTGTGAAAAGGAGAAGAGGCCTGTGCTTGGTAAAAGGCCTATGAAAAGGCCTGCCTCCCCTAGATTGCTGCCTTTGAGGGTTGCTTGCCTCTCCTTGGCCTGAGCACTCCTATAAGTGGTCCTGTACTTGTCCATTTTCTTCATGTAATTCTCTGTCTGCTCCCCAAACAGAGAATTGCCCACTACAGGAAAATCCATGGCCTTAGCCTGGGTGTCCTGTGAGAGGCTAGTACATCTGAGCCAAGCCATTCTCCGAAGAGCCACAGATGTAGCCATGACTCTTGATGACACATCATTGGAGTCCACAGCAGCATGAAACTGTCCTTGTAATGCCTCAATCCCATCTGCAGCCACCGCCTCCAGCTCCTTGGCTAGCTGGGGGAGGCCCGTTTAGCCAGTGCCAGTACAGTGTCCACTTGGACTTCTGGTACCTGGCTGTATAGGCCATATAATTTGCCTGCCTGAGTCCCAAGGAAGATGCCATCTACTGTTTTTTGCCATGGCATCAATCTTCCTGGAGTCTTTGTCTGGGGGTGTGAAGCCAAGGGAGTGTTTGCCTTATCACAGGCCTGCAGCCTGCACTACCCCAACATGGCTGCATTGCTGGTATAAAAACTCTGTATCTGAGCCTGATAGTGTGTACCTCTTGTCCATCCTTCTGTCAACAGGGGTACAGAATTGGGAGACTTCAGGATTTTCTGTGTCTGTTTCCCAAAGGTTTGAGAAGTGGAATAGACAGTCTCCTGGACTCTGGGATATCCATCATTTCCACACAATCAGGCTCCTCCTGATCCTCCATTGCCTCCTCCATAGGAAGCTGGAGGGTTTCAGCCACTTTCCTGTAAAACAGAAAATGGGAAGGGACTCAGAAAGCCTAGGAGGGATCACCAGGTCTGTCTGGGAGATGTCCGGTTCCACAGGCACATCAGACTTTCACCATCATCTTCAAACTCCCTCCTCCTCAAACTCAGTTCATAAAATCTTCAGAGGTACTGTATAATCTTGAACCGGGAACCATTGGAACCAAACCCCTGCGAAAAGGTGGCGGATCCAGTCGGAACCGGGCAGCGATTCACAATTTGAATCGCTCTGGCTATTTCCTCGGCGGTTGGAACATGAACCTCTGGATCTGAACCAGTCGATTTTTCTTTGTGTTTCCTTTTGCAGGAACCGACCCCTCAGGATCGGCTCTCCTCTTGCGGCAAGTATCGCCTGGTCAGAGGCACTTCTTCTGGTTCGGTCGAAACCGAACCGGGCTGGCTCATCCAGGTCAGCGGACTTCTCGAACTCCTTTTCCTCAGTCTACCTAATCTCTTTTCAAGGGTAGATGTAGGAACATTTTACAAATTTGGCAGTCTGTATCAAGGTATTCAAACCCCAGACAATAAACACAGGTGGTGTGGGGGTCAGCCTTAACAAAGACCTCCCCAACCTAACAAACTTACCCTTTTATGGCAACCACCACGCAAGACTCCCTTATCAGTTCCTAACCGTGTCACAGGTGTTGGAAAAAATGTTCAAAACACGTTTTTTTTGTTTAGAACCCGATAAGGACCAGTAACCACACTCTAAAGTAAAACACAAGGATTCAATACAAATGATCGGTTCAACCAAACCGATCTAACACTTCATAATTTCACACAGAAATCAGAACAAAACCTATCTAGTACTCACGGTACCACAGACAGAGACTGAACAATTATGCAGAAATAAATTTGGTAAAAACGACAACTTAACGAGTCTTTAACCGACTTCGAACCAAGCTGAAGGAGAAATCTCCGGAGGACTGTTCAGTGGCAGATAAAGAATCTATTGTTGATTTCAAAGGGCTCCAGACAGAGACCTCAACCGAGCTCGAGCTCAGCATTCTATGCTCTGCATGGAAAGTTAACCTTTGTTCTCCGGGCAGTTTAAGGGCTGGGGCTAACTGCAATAGTCAGAATACAGTAAGACTTCATGTTGTTTGAAATGCACAACATGATACTCCATCATGCCCAGCCTTGTCCCACTAGGTGGTGTACATACGTGCTGTCTACCACAACCCCAAAAATGACAGTGGTGCCAAGCACTGATTTAACAACAAGGGTGTGGGCCATGAGTGGGACCACTAAACACCCAATGTACACTGCTGTCGGCAGGAGCAGTGTATGTGCTGGGCGACATATGTGGGGTCAGGATGTGTGATGAATTAATCCTCCATAGTCGTACCATGCATTGGCATCAGTATCGGTTGCGCACATCTCCTACTCCGGATTCGACCATTAACCAAAGGATTCCCGACTGTCCGTCAGAGGTCATCAACAGGCTGGACAGTCGCATCATCCACCCCCCCCCCACTGTCGCAGAGTTGGATGGCCTGCACTTGGCTGATCAGTCCTTCACTGCCATGCAACTCCAGGTCTGTTCTGAAACAATGAATGTTGTGTACACAAGAAGCATTTCAGATGCACCCGTTTACCTGTCCAAGCATACAAAGTTTCAGGTGTAACTGTATCTGTCTACCTACCAGTCCATGTTATGTAGCCTCAAAGAATGATCTTCCACCTGAGACTGTTCCTGGCCATTTTGTTGGAGGATTCAGTAATCTTCACTGGTGGTTCAAATCTATATGGCATGATATTAATCTCGTCAACCCATCCATCAGGTCTTCATCACTACTTTACCCTTCGACATCTGTCGCACTAGCATTGTTACCTTCTTCATTTTCAGATGAATAATCATCACTGCTATAACGTGTTTCTCTGTCAAGAACCTCGTCTTCCACCCTATGTAATCAATAAACATGTAAATTAGTTTGCAGTATTTATAAAGTACTTTCCATATAGAAGAGCACAACAATCGCCTTCAGATTTTCTGCATCTGTTTATTGCTTAATCATTAGTCATGTTGACTTTTATATATCCATGTTATAATCGCAATAAGGCATGACAGGATGTGCGTCATCGCTGAATAACGTCACACCTAGAAGTGGCGGAAGCACTCAGCCTGCAGACTCATACTGTGACCCACCATAGCTTTGACGTTATTCAGCAACAATGCACACCTGTCCTACCTACTGCTTAAATACGGCATGACCAGGTGTTGAGTAACATACCGTTAATCTGCCCACAGGGTATATGTGTCATAAGGCAAAGCCGGGTGCCATATTGCCACTAGGTGATGATTAACTGAATGCTAATCTAACTCCTTGGAGTGCTTTATTGTTGTTATTAAAATGTATTACAGAAACAACTGCAAATAGTATACTATTTGAATGTTTTCATCATTTAAAGGGAGATTTTTAATAGAACAGTTATTTCACCAACAGTTTAAGAATGCTACATCCCAATTAAAATGCATCATTCCACTCATTCAGCAGTGATACAGGATGGAATGCTGGCAGGAATAATCAATGTGGCGTGGTGATGAGGATGTACATGACAGTGTATCAGAAATTAATGGCAGGCTGTTAAGATCCTAACAGCCAATTAGATTGCAACATTTCTGAGGCCATTTTATATATGATAAATATTAGATGCATGTGTATCATTAATGCCCATGAAAAGCAAAATGATAGCAATGGCAGTTTAACAGATAACTAAATGTTCAAACAACATGAAATCTTGCCGTATTCTGACTATATGCAGTTAGCCCCAGCACTTGAACGCTCTCGGATAGTAAAGGTTAACTCTTGCCAAAGCATAGAACATTGAGCTCGAGCTCGGTTTTCAAACCCTCTCTGTGGTACTCTGAAGTCTAACCATCAGATTTCTTACTCGGCTAACTGTGAAGTCGCTCCGAGATCCCTTCTGCGCTGGTTCGGTAAAAGTTCGAATTGGTCGGTTTTTTCAACCACAGTTCGTAATTTCTTCGTATTCTTACCTCTGTCTCGTAACAGTAAATGGTAGTAGTGGGTAGTGGTATTTGTGAAATTGTTAGAAATTGTTTTGTCTTCGGTTCTTTTCCAGTCGGTCCAGTTCAGAACCAAAACATATTGTTTTTTTTGTTCTGTTGTACAATATTAGTGTTTTTCCGGTACTTATCGTTTCCTAAAAAATCCAGATGTTAGTCTGATTTTTAACCGACCCGTGACATGGTTGGAACCGATAGGTTTTATTTACCTGGCTTGAAAGCTGAGAAGGGTGACTTTCTGATTTCTGCAGCATGTCAGAAACCCAAAAGAAAACGGTCCCACTGGTTTTCAGCACTGTATCGAGTGTGGGAGGCCTTTGCTAAGGCTGATCCCCATCTCGTATGTGTTTATTGTCTCGGTTTGACCACCTCAGGGTAGCCTGCCAGATTTGTAAGAACTTTCCTAAGGCCAATCTTGAAAACGTTTAGGTAGGCTGAAGGAAAGGGAGGCCAAGAAGTCCATTAATCTGGATGGCCAGCCGGTTGGTTGCTACCGAACCTGAAGAAGTGCCTACTGACCTGGGCGATCCTCTTAAGGCAAAGGAGAGCCAACTCTGCAGAGTCGGCTCCGTCAAAAGAAAGTTAAAATCAACTGTTTCGGATCCAACAACTCAAGTTCCGACCGCTGAGGAAATAGCAAAGCGATCTCTGTAGTGCAATCGCTTTGCCCGGTCCGACCGAACGTGTCAGTTCAAAGGTGATCGTTCGGTCGGAAGTTTTGCCTCAGATATTGATCCGGAGGCATACTATGAGGGCGATTGGGAGGAGGAGGAAGAGGATGAAGAAGGAGAGTTTGAGGCCTAGATGAGCCAGTAGAGCCTGACATCTCCCCAGACAGGCCTTCCAGTGTTCCCTCCCAGGCTTTCTGAGTCCCCTCCCACTTCTTGTTCTACAAGAAGGTGGCTGAGATGCTTCAGCTTCCATGGAAGAGGCTGATCAGGATCAGGAGGAGCCTGATTATGTGGAAATGATGGATGTTCAGAGTCAAAGAGATGTGTATCCCTTTACAAAATCCCTGGGAAACAGCGAGAAAATCATGCAGTTTCCCACATCCATCCCTCCTGTGGATAAAAGTATGGACAGGAGGAATGCTTTATCAGGCCCCTGGCACAGAATTCCTTTCAGCACATTGCAGCCATGTTGGGGTAGTGCAACACTAAGCCTCTGACAAGGCTAGTATTCCCTGACATCTCACCCTCCAGATAAGGATTCCAAGAAAGTGGATGCCATGGCTAAGAAGCAGTACTTGGCATCCACTTTGGGGCTTAGGCAATCAAATTACATGGCATATACAACCAGGTACCAGAAGTCTATATGGGATACGGTTCTAGAGCTGGCTAAGAATGCCCCTCCCAGCTAGCCAAGGAGCTGGAGCAGGTGACTGTATATGGTATAGAGGCATCCAAAGTGCAATTTCATACTGCTGTGGACTCGAATTATGTGTATTCTAGAGTCATGGCTACATCTGTCTCCATGAGGAGGTTTGCTTGGCTTAGATGTACCAACCTTCGCAGGATACCCAGACTAAAGCCATGGATTTCCTGTAACTAGTAATTTTCTGTTTGGGAGCAAACAGAGAACTACATGAAGAAGATGGATGAATATAGGACCACATATTGGAGTGCTGCAGCCAAGGAAAAGCAGGCCAGTACTCAGAAGCAGCAATTCAGGGCTGACAGGGGCAGGCCTTTTCACAGGCCTTTGTACAAGCTCAGCCCTCCTCTTCTTCCAGCAGAGGGGTTCTTTAGAGGAAGAGGCAGGCGTGGGATGACCAGGACCCCATCATCGACGCAGTCTAAGCCCCTGCCAAACAGACACCCTGAGGTGTCAGTCAGGGTCACCTCCCAGTTTCAGTAGGGGGCAGGTTGGCTTACTACTCCCAAGCCTGGGAGTCTATTACTTTAGACAAATGGGTCCTGGAAGTAGTGAACCAGGGACTTGCACTCAGTTTCAAAATGTTCCCAAAATGAGAGCAAGGTCCTTCAGTCCTCCCTCTCCCTTGGAGACAAAGGCCTTAGAGGCAGAAGTCTCCTCTCTTCTGCTTCTGCAACCAGTAGAGAAGCTATCTCATTGTCACAGGGAAAGGACTGTACTCCAGATACTTCTTACCCCAAAAAAGACAGGGAAGTGCAACCCATCTTAGATTTAAGGTACCTGAACAAACACTTAACAAAACCAAAATTCAAAATGGTAACTCAGGAGTAATTCTTCCTCTCTGAGACCAGGAGACTGGCTAGCCTCTGGATCTCAAGGATGCCTACTTCCAGATACCTATCAGACATTCCCACAGAAAGTACCTCAGGTTTGAGTTGCCCTCAGGCCATTACCAATTCAGAGCTATGCCTTTCGGCCTAACATCTGCTCCAAGGGTGTTCACCAAGTGTCTTGCAGTAGTGGTGGCATTCCTCAGAGACGGTATCCTTCTGTTCCCATACTTGGATGACTGGCTAGTTGTAGGCCAGTCCTCAGACCAAGTCAGGTCAGCCCTGGAGGTCACTCAAAACTTCTAGATCCTTGGGTTTCATTTTGAACCTAGAAAAGTCTGTCCTGGAACCATCCCAGATCCTCACTTTCACAAGGGTGGAACTGGACACTATTCAGGCAAGAGCATTCCTCCCTCTCTCAAGGGTTCAGTCCCTTGTCACTCTGGCTTCCGCTTTTCATCCTCTAGTTTTCCGTCCAACCAGGGACTTTCTACAGTTGGTGGGTCACATGCAGCATCCACAGCAGTGGTCCAGGGAGCAAGGTTTCATATGAGAGATATTCAGTTTCTTCTCAGATCTTCTTGGTCTCAGAAAAAGACCCTCTCCAAATTGGTTCCTGTGTCTTGAACCCTAGTTCAGGCCCTCCAGTGGTGGCTTGAGGAGTACAATCTTTGACAAGGTGTCCCCTTCATCAGTCAAGCTCCTTCAGTGATTCTCACCACAGATGCCTCTTTACTGCGGTGGGGGCTCACCTAGATCAGCTTGCAGCTCAGGGAACTTGGTCTCACCAGGAGTCTCTTCTACACATAAACCTTCTCGAACTAAGAGCTGTCTTTCTAGCACTTCAGACATTCTCAACTGCTGTCCAGGGAAAGTGGTGAAGATCAGAGAGACAATACCACAACCATGCGGTACATCAACAAGCAGGAGACACTTGGTCCTTGGCCTTGTGCACAGAGGCCATGAAAATATGGTCTCTAGCAGCTTCCCTTCAGGCTTCCCTGATGGCTGTGCATCTCCCAGGGAAGGACAACATTCTAACAGATGATGTCAGCAGGATTTCCAGGGTCACCATGAGTGGCCCTGAACCTCTAATTTTTCAAGTCATTTTCAAGAGGTGGGGCACTCCAGAGATAGATCTCTTTGCAGCCCTGGACAATCACCAACTTCCTCTTTTTGCTGCAGACCACCTCTTCTGGGTCCTGTCCTCAGAATGCTCTTTTGTTGGATTGGACAAGCAGGTTTCTCTATGCATTTCCTCCTTTTCCTCTGATATTCAAGGTCCTGATCAAGATCAGGTCTCATCCCTGCAGTAATTCTAGTGGCGCCAGACTGGGCCAGGCAGCCTTAGCCCCCCTTCTCTTGTCACTGTCAGAGACAGTGCCTCTGTTCTTCCCAGACAGTTCAATCTCCTTACCTCATCTCAGGAGAGGATTCTTTACCCCAACCTTCAGACTCTCAGGCTCAAAGCCTGGCTCTTGAAGAGCTAGAACATACAAGCCTGCATCTTTCCCAATCAGTCTTGGACATTTTAAAGGTTAGCAGAAAACCTGCTACTAGAAAGACTTACAACTCCAAATGGAAAAGATTTGGGTTTTGGTGTTCCAGAAGCATGTATTGCCAGAGCTAGCTGATATTGCTATTGTATTGGACTATCTGGTGCATCTTAACAGTTTAGGCTTCCGGCCTACTACTGTCAAGGTACATTTGGCAACTGTGTCTGCCTTCCTTTCTGCTTGTAAGGGCTCTTCCTTGGCATCTCATCCAGTTCTCAAGGGCCTGGTACATGTTAATCCTCCCTTCGGGAGCCTACCCCTTCTTGGGATGTGAATATCTGTATCGCACAGCTTATGCAGCCCCTTTTGAGCCTCTACCTTCAGCTGAGTGAATGTACTTGACTTGGAAAACTGTATTCCTGGTAGCCATTACCTCTGCCAGGAGAATCAGTGAATTACAGGCTTTATCAGTGGAACCTGACTTCATTTAATTTCACAGGGATAAGGTGGTCTTTCGACCAACAGAAAGTTTCTTCCCAAGGTGGTATCAGACTTTCATTTGAATCAGTCTGTCATTGCCTGTATTTTCATTGACCATTCTTCCTCTGGGGAGAGAAGATTACACAGTCTTGATGTAAAGAGGGCTCTTAGTTTTTTTTTTTCACTTTTGTTTTACCAGGTGAGACACACTAAGCTGAAAGCTTGTTTACAGGTGCAACCTGGGAGCACAGGGAAGTTAAGTGACTTGCTCAGGGTCACACAGTATGCAAGTGGGGCTGTGGGATTCAAACCCAGGTCTCCAGGTTTGCAGCTCAGAGCCTTAAACCACTGCGCTATACTGCCTAGTTACTATGTGGAACACACTAAGGCCCATAGAAATGGCTGTTCTCAGTTTTTCTCACTTATGGGGAAGTGGAAAGGGCAACCTGCCACCAAGAGAACTATTGCCAGGTGGATTGTCTCCTGTATCCAGTTCTGCTATTCAAAGTTGGGGAAAGAGCCTCCTCAGACCTGAGGGCTCACTCCACTAGAGGTACAGCTGCTTTGGTTGCAGCAGCTAGAGACATACCATGAGTGGAAACCTGTAAAGCAGCCACCTGGAAAACTGTTCACACATTCACCAAGCATTACTCTCCTGGACATTCAGTCAAAAAGTGATGCTAGGTTTGCTTCAACTGTGCTGCAGAGGTTGTTCCCAAAATAGGTTCTGTGGCTCTGTCCTCCAGGAGTACT
This sequence comes from Neoceratodus forsteri, assembly GCA_016271365.2. NCBI lineage: Eukaryota > Metazoa > Chordata > Ceratodontiformes > Ceratodontidae > Neoceratodus > Neoceratodus forsteri. Next base: position 141,551,696 of record CM057453.1, read on the forward strand.
GCTTGGTAGTCTGCACATAGTCAGAATACAGCAAGACTTTATCTTGTTTGAAGAAAAAATTATTCAGCCATAGTAATGTTGTTTCTTCAAATGGAGTCTTGCTTATTCAGATCTCCCTCCCTGCCTCCTCTCCTGGAACCAAGTTGTTTTGGGATGTGGTCTGGCAGGCACACTGCTGCACCCCAGAGGTGTACTTGGATGCCCTATCTTACTAGGAGTTTTTTTTATAAATGTTTTGATTGTTTTCACTACCTACTTATATTTTTTTTGGGGTTCTCGACTTGAGTCTTTTGACCCTAAAAATCTGTTTAGTGCCTGTTGTGGCATTAACAATTTTAGAAACAATTTCTAACTAGTATGTTAGCTAGTTTAGTGCTCGTAAGAATCTGACGGTTAGACTTCAGAGTACCACAGACAGAGGTTTGAAAACCGAGCTGGAGTTCAACATTCTATGCCTTGGCATAGAGTTAACCTTTACTCTCGCGAGCAGTTCAAGTGCTGGGGCTAACTGCATATAGTCAGAATACAGCAAGACTCCATTAGAAGAAACAACATTACTATGTTGAGTAATTTTTCTTCTGTAATGAGCATAACATAACACTGAGGTCTATGTGAGTGTGAGTCCATGTGTGCAAAACATTGAAATTTTGGAAACACTGTGAGTTCAAAAGTCCCAGTTTACCATTTCATATGTGTATGTGTTCAAATGTATTATCAATTTTCCTTATGTATCCATAGAAACATATGTTCCATTCTTATTCAATGTACTGGCTAATCTTTGCTCATTCTGAAAGTTTAACCTTATATAACAGCTTTTTATACCTGTTTGAGTCAATCAGGGTAAACCAACCTAACCTCTCTCTCTGTGTCTCCACCTAATTTCGAACACTATCCTTGTTTTGGGCTTGATAAAGTTGTTAACAATTCAGGAGAAAAAAGTTATTGACTCATCATGCTCTTGAAACGCTTTTTACACTGGACTGCCGCTTCCACTGAGGCAGCTTTAAATTATATAACCCACTATGCTACACCATGCCCCGTCATGAGTCTGCGTATCTCATTGTTTCTTTGAATCATCTCATTATATCAATATATAACCCCCAAAAAAGAAAACCCAGAAGTCTCACATTCTTGCCTTGGTATCTGTTTATTCAGACCATGTGCCTATAAATCCAAAATGTGTGGTGGTCACTGTAACCCAGGTGGACCTCAGTAGTGACTAAAAATGTATGTCCAATTTTAAAAATATTAGTACCTGAATCTCACTGTTGCTTGCAAGGGTTTACACACTAGCTGCCTGATGCATGCTTCCTGACTTTACTTAACGATGTACCTGCTCAATGATGACTGATACCACGACTGGCAAAATAAGATATCCGTGATCAGAAAAATCAAAGAATATACCAAGCAATTAAATCTCAGTCACTAGTTCCTTGCCATTCTACTAGAACTGAGCTTGCAGACTGTGGAGCATGACTGTATGAATTAATTTGTCTTTCCCCAATTGAACTGTGATCCTCAGTGTATTGGGGTCTATCTTTCTGCCACTGCACATTATGTTAGAGATGAAACAGATGTGATTGTTGCTGCAATTGGTTAGCAGGCTATAAGATGAGGAAGCACAACAAATTGAACCTGCATATGTGAGAATTTTGTATTGGGCTACCTCCTGCATGCATCCCTTATTGACATTATGCTTGAATTTTTTGAAGCAGAATGCATATGGCGGATCGCGTACCACCCCCTCCCAAAAAAATTGTCGAATAGGGCGTAGGACATAGCCCCTTTACAATGGTCAGTATGCAGAGCGTGCACTGGAGCGTTTTGTCGAGATGCGTGAAAAACTTTAAAAGCAATAGTAAAAGTTTTCAATGCATTTATTAGCATTGAGGATACCACTAATTTCAGCATGAACAGATTAAAAAAGTTAATAAATGGCACATCCAGTAAGGAATAAATATGACGGAATCATCAAGTGTGCGCCAGAACCTGAAAATCACATATATGATGGCACTCAAAATTGAAATGTAAGTGGCTATGCATGGACCATTTGTAATCCATATAAACAACAGAGAAAATTAACAGTTACAGCAGTTAAGCTGTGTACTAGCAGTTGGCAATGAACACTTAATTGCAGTCCAGCAGTGCTATTGAACTGAAGTACTGTCTGACTGAATGATAGCTCATGAGGTGAGCACGGTGTCATCACTATCATGTCAGCTGGCATCAGTGTCCATTCAGATCTTGAACTAAACGCCATTTATACAATCAGAAAAGATCAACTAAGCAACAGGGACCAAAATAAATTAAAACAACTGTGAGCTCATGCCAGCAGCAATGGTCTGCAAACTGAGTTTTGAATAGTCAGACTAAAGTGACAGCAAACACTGACAACCAGACCTAAGCAGAGAATGAGTCTTAACACATAAAATTAAGTAATCATAAATAACAGACTTAAACCAGAGGTAGCAATTTATATGGGTATGGGTGAACCATTTTATTGAATGAAATGGTTTAGTATAAAGGTTAACTGGCAATGTACTATATAAAATCTCTTGGTCCACAGCCACAGCAGAATGTCACTGACAGAGATGGACAGCAGTTAAACTCTCACTCTCGTGTTGCTCCCACCTTTGTTTCAGTGGTTGCCCGCGGAAGAGCGCCCACTTGAGCAGATGAGACTGAGCAGAGATGACGCTCAATTGAGAGTGAGCAGTGCAGCCCATGCAAAATACTGTTTTTGACGTCATCTCTACTTGGGCTTCTCCATTTGATGAACGAGTAAATTTTGAAAACCGAATGGGCTTCTGTATAAGAAAAACGTCTGGGCTCTTTCAGGCAGGTATGAATCTTCTGAGGACATCAATCAGAAAATTGCATGGATCTTCCAACCTCCACTTCAAAGGCAGCAACCTGTTAAAAATATATATATATCCTTTAAGCAACAGCCATTATCAGGAAACTACAAGCCCCAAAAAAACAAAAAACAAAATCCAAACACAGGCCTTAAAGTATGATCCTCATACTCATGGGTTCACTCCAACAAAGGGAAAGCAGATTCCAGCTACAAGAACTCTAGTTGGTTCCCTCCTGCCCACTCTGATATGATGTCGCAACCTGATTCTAATAAATAGAGAAAATCAGCTTCACCATTGATTCACACCAGTGGGTCTTAGCTTGAGGTGCTAGGGACCCCACAGGAGCCAGAACTTTCAGGAGGGCTGGTGTCAAGGCAAGTTGTGCATCTGCATGGCTCCCATAAGAGTGGCTTATGGTGTAAGGCTTACCTCAGCACCAACCCTCAACCACCTCAGTTCTTTTTTTTCCTGCGGTCAAGTGCGTATGCATGACAGAGTTGCTCACCTGTGGGGGAGTCAGAAGTTCACATCTGTACGACAACAGTGTTCAGTTCTTCTCAGTTTTAGTGTTTAAAGCTAGGGTTTGTTAGATTTGTGCCAGTTAGGTGATTTTTACAAAATATTAAGGTCAGTTCTAGAGACGTGATATGTTGTTCAATCCACACTTACTGGTAGGTTCCTTGCCGCTTAAATCTTGCCGGAAGGCCTTCAGCTGGCTCCTCCCACCCACCCGGGTGGTAAAACCTCGGCCCTCCCATGACGCCAGATCTCCCTTACCACTTTGAAGCTCAGGTTCCCTACTTAGCACTCTGCATTTTAGGCCTGAGCCACACTCTTCGTTAATCCGAAATTTATTCTCAAATTTACAAGACTTGGTCTTCTTTTCCCTCGTGTCTGCGATGGACAAATCGACTCAGGTTTTGTCGGTTGCCCCTGTGGACAGAAGATGTCGGACGGCCCGCGCACGATGCGTTTACTGCCTAGGACTCAGCCACGATTCGCAGACTTGCAATTTCCAGCAAATCCTTTTGGCTCGGTCTTGGAGGACCGCTGTTCGACTTCTTTTGGGCACCCTGAAAACGGGTATCCACCGGGTCAAGGAGGTTTGTTAAGCGGTGTCCGCGGCGCAGGCTCTTATGGATCAGTTGGAGCAGATGATCGCCCTTGGAGGAGGAGGCGCCCAGGCACTTCTTCTTCTCCTCCTCCTCAGTCACGGCATTTATCCCACTGTCCTTGGGCTCTTCATGTACAGTTTCTTTTAAGGAGCTTTGCCAATCCTCTCCACCAAGGGAGAAGGACCATCCGGGACATTCCAGTTGGTCCAAAAGAAGGACTCCAAGGTAAGTCCCACCTGCGACATTCGTGGGAGCGGAGATCCTCACGGATGGTTCGACTGACTTACAGTGGGAGTTCAGCTAAGACCGCTTGCTCACGGGTCCCGTCAGGTCAGCCGGCGAGACATCCGTCGGCGCAGTCAAGATTTTCTCGACCGACAGATGGTTTGTCGACTGGTGATGCCGATCACCCTATTTCACTGGTTCCCGGTGGAAACCAAGGACTTGCCTGTGCCGGAGTCCCCAGTTAAGGTCCCTGAACCGGGGAGGAGCGGGTTTCCCCGTCCCCTCTCTGACCCACCCTCAGAATCCCTGAAGGTCTCGGTCTCAGATCTCTTCCAGGTCCAGCCGGTCCCACTGGCGTTGGCGGTCTCAGTCCCGGCACCATGGAAGCGGCGGTATACCGCTGATCCTCGTCGTCTCTTGAGGATAGGCTCCCGGCAAAGTTGAAGTCAGCGCTCTGGGATTTAATGTGGCAGCAGCTCTTATTGTCCGGGAATAAGCCAACCCGCATCGCCTTCTCCAGCCATTAAGTGGCTGTCACCTGGCCCGGCTAAAACAACCCCTCGTGGTCGAGGGCAGAAACCGGCACACGGTTGTTCGGACCGAAACTGGCTGATCCACCCATTGTGGTGGAACCTCCACCTCCTGACCGAAGACTGGGGCCCCGACCAAGGATTCTCGGTCGGGTCAGGGTTTGCCCCATAGGTTGTCGGTCACCCTCACTCGATCGACCTCGGCACATGGAGGGTGGCTCAGGTGCTCGGCAGCTGTTCAACAGCCTCCGGAGTCTGACAACGACGACTCCTTGTTCTCCAAACCACTTGTCCTAGAGTCTACAGGGGTCAGTTGGTGGAGAGCCCATGCTCGTTTTAGAATGCTTCAACTCATCTCAGAGTCCACTGGGATGAAACTCGAACCTGTTTCAAAGACAGGCCATATCCCCTCACGGAGATACTGGACCGAGGGGATTCCCCATGGAGGCCTTTCGAGTGGCCAAAGCCATTGTTGGCCCAGCCTGAGCTGTGGCAGCAGCCAGCATCTTGTCCTGCAGCCCGGCCAGGATGGCTCGAAAGTATGCGGTCCCCACGGTTCACTCTCGGTTCTCGAGCAGCCCTCTGCGGAGGGTTAGTGACCAACAGCATTTTCCGGCATTCCGGGAACGCTTGGGATGTGGACAAACTGCTCGATAAGGAGTCCAAGAAATTGGACTACTCAGGTGGAAGGTGTATGCTGCTTCCTCCTAGGCCTTCGTCAGGCTAGCTCGGCCGTTCTGATGGCACACTTTCACACGCCCTTTGGGCTCCCTGGATGAGGTGATTCCTCATCTCCTGGATGACCTTCAAACGACAGTCAAGCAGGTGCGGATCAGGAAGGGTGGTAGCTAAACAGCAGCTCCAAACTCGTTGGACATCGCTGATTTGTGTGCCGGTCAGTAGCGGCTGCAGTGGCCATGCGCCACAGAGCTGGCTGCGGATCTCCACCTTCACGGATACCCAGCACAAGCTGGCGGGCGTCCCCTCTGGGTACCGACTTGTTCGGACCGGTGGGGGTCATCTCCAATGGATCAAGAAATCCAGTGCCGCCTTGGACTCTGTCATTTCTGCCCAGGAAGGACAAAGGCCACCAGCAGCAGCGTAAGCCTTTCGTCCTTCAGCCCCTGCTGCACGACCAGCCCAGCAACACCAGCATCAGGGCCAGCAGGCTTGTACTTGGCACCCCAAAGCCAAGTCTGCTGCTTCCTCCAGCAGGAAGCCAGGAGGAAAAGGCCCAGGCAGCCTCGCCGGCCCTTCCTCCAAGCCTGCCCAGTGATGGGTTGAGGGTGTCGCCTCAACCTCGCCACTCCTCCCGGTTCCCCTGGGGATGGCTGTACCACTCCTTTCCGCCTGGTCTGATATCACCATGGACTGCTGGGTGTTGAAGTGGTAGGCAGGGGTCTGCCTCTGGAATTTGAGCAGTCCCCTCCCTATCGAGCCATGTCGCCCATGGGGGCTATGGGAACTCCACAGCTCTGTGTCGGCTCATCGAGCCGACATTGCTGCTCCTCCAGAAGGAGGTGATCAGAGGTGGTGGACCCCTCCAGACCTAGGGTTTATGTCCAGGTACTTCCTGGTCCTAAAACAGACAGGGGCTGGTGCCCTATTCTCGACATGCACAATCTGAACAAGTTTCTAAGGCTGTGCACCTTCAGGATGGTCACTGTGGCTCAGATCATTCCATCCTTGGAACGAGGCATGTGATTCTGTTCTCTGGACCTTCAGGATGCGTTCTTTCACATCCCAGTCAGTCCATCTCACCAGCGATTCCTCCACTTCAGAGCAGAGGGATCCCTTTACGAGTTCTGGGCCATGTCCTTCGGTCTCTCTTAACTCCCAGGGTCTTCACCAAATGCATGGCAGTGGTGAGAGCATTTCTGTGGCGCCGAGGGGTCCGGTTGTACCCTTACCTGGACGACTGGCTGATTGCAGCCCCTTCAGGTTGAAGGTGGAGCAGTCCAGGGATCTGGCCCTCCAGGTCTGCTCTCAGGTTGGCCTCCTTATTGAGGCCAAGTCAGAACTCGTGCCATCATGGGTGATTCAGTTCATCTGGGCAGAGCTTGACTCTCTTCAGGCCAGGCACAGCTCCCCAGCGTGCAGGGCCGAGGTCCTTTCCTCCTTGCCCAATCATTTCTGGTTGGGCACTGCATCCTGCCCAGGACTTCCTGCGCCTTCTGAGCCTCATGGCGGCCTGCACCAGCGTGGTCCATTGGGCCCACTGGGATATGCGTCCCTTGCAGTGGGGCTGGCCTGCCAATGTCACAACACTCGGTACTCTGGACCAGCCAGTGACCATGACCCAGGAGATGTGGAATGACCTCCAGTGGTGGCTTGTTCCAGCTCATCTGCAGGAGGGTATCCCGCTTGTCTGCCCCAAGCTGACGGTCACTCTGCCGACCGACGCCTCTCGATGGGTTGGGTGCCCATCTGTGGGCGCTCAGAGCCCACAGCTCTGGTCCCCTCAGAGTCTTGATGCCACATCAACCTGCTGGAGCTTCAAATGGTCCTTCAAGCCCTCACGCCTTCGCTCCCGTTTGTACAGGGTCAAGTGGGCCCAGGTCCAGGCCGGACAACACCACGACCATGTACTACCTCAACGGCAGAGGCGGGACACCTCCTTGCCCCTGTGCAAGGAAGCTCTCGACTTGTTCTCTCGTGATCAGCCTAGAGGCGGATCTCCTAGCCATCCATGTGGCAGGAGCTCCAACAGTCTGGCCGATACCCTGCCGGATAGGTGCTGCATCTCACGAGGTGGTCTCTCCTGCTGGAGATAGTACAAGATCTGTTCTCCCACTGGTGCACCCCTCAGGTGGACCTGTTAGCCTCAGGGAGAAATGCGAAGCTGAGGCTGTTTCATGTCCTCCCCTCAGCAGGGCTCGCTGCAGGGGATGCCTTCTCAGGCCGTGGACCCCGGCTCTTCTATGCCTTCCTCCATTCCCTTGATCCATAAGGTGCTTTCAAGGTGAAGAGGGACCAGGCGCAGATGATTCTAGTAGCCCAGACTGGCCCATCAATTCTGGTATCCAGATCTCCTCAGCCTCAGCTCCAGGCTCCAGGCGGCTTCCAGCCACCCGCACCTGATCTCAGGCAACAAGGGGAGGTACTCCATCCAGACCTTCAATCCCTGCATTTGACCTGGTTCCTGCGGCTAGAGTTCCAGGCCTTGGGTCTTTCTGGCCCGAGGCCCTCAACGTTGTTGAGGCATCCCATAAGGAGTCAACCAGAAAATGCTATGCCTTCAAATGGAAGAGATTCTCCATTTGGTGTCAGGGCAAGGGTTTGGACCCTTCCTCCTGTTCATTGGCTAGCATTCTGGACTACCTGTGGTCCCTTTCTCAGCTAGGGCTTGATCGACGACCCTTAAAGTGCACCTGGCAGCCATCTCTCTGCTTACCGGGCGCTGGCCAGCAAGCAGTCGGTGGAGCAGGAGAAGGTGGTCGGGCGCTTTCAAGGCCTTGATCACATATCCCTCCGGTGCGAGCACCTCCACCTCCGTGGGATCTACTGCTGGTATTAGCCCAAGCTCATGGGCAAGCCATTCGAACCGATGCACAGGTGTGACATCTCTTACCTGTCATGGAAGACCGCCTTCTTGGTGGCTATTACGTCAGCCAGAAGGATGAGAGAGCTCCAGGTGCTTTCCATCGAGTCTCCTTATCTGGTCTTCCACAGGGACAAGGTTGTCCTGTGCCCCCACCTGAAATTCCTTCCAAAGGTGGTGTCGGAGTTTCACCTTAACCAGGTGTTGACTCTGCCAGTGTTCTACCCCAATCACACCTCAGAGGTCGAATATAGGCTCCATACTCTGGACCCTAGAAGAGCGCTCTTATTATAAGGAGGGACGGCTGAAGTTTGGGAGAGGTTCGCCAGCTGTTTGTCACCCACGCTGAAGCCACACCTGGCAGACCTGCAGCCAACCGGATGATAGAAACATAGAAACATAGAATTTGACGGCAGATAAGGACCGCTTGGCCCACCCAGTCTGCCCATTTCCTACCTACTGGATAAGCTGCAGATCCTAGTTAACCAGCAGCCTACTTCTTCCTACCCCACCCCCAGAACTGCCTTATGACTATCCCATGCATGCTTGAATTCCACCACTGATTTTGACTCTACAACCTCCTCCGGAAGGCCGTTCCATGCATCCACAACCCTCTCTGTGAAAAATACTTCCTTAAATTACCTCTGAGCGCCCCCCCTATCTTCAAATTGTGCCCTCTTGTTCTTGCACACCTCTTTTTGAAAGATGCTACCTTTTGGACTTTGTTGATTCACTTGAGGTACTTGAAAGTTTCTATCATGTCCCCTCTCCTCCTTTCCTCGAGGCTATACATATTAAGCTCCTTAAGTCTCTCTTCATATGTTCTTCCGGTGCAGACCTTGCACCATTTTAGTTGCCCTCCTCTGGACAGCTTCCATCCTGTCTATGTCTTTGGAGATTGGGTCTCCAGAACTGCACACAGTACTCCAGATGGGGTCTCACCAGCTGTCTGTACAGAGGATAATAACTTCCTGTTTTCTACTGGTGATGCCTCTCCTATGCATCCCAGTATCCCCAACCCTCCTTGCTGCCCTCTCACATTGCTTGCCCATCTTTAGGTCATCTGATATGACTACCCCAGGTCCCTCTCCATTTTGTTGTTGTTAGTATCTCACCCCCATTGTGTACTCTTCCCTGGTTTTTGTTTCCAGGTGCATTACCTTGCACTTCTTAGCATTGAATCTAAGCTGCCATACATTTGACCATTCCTCTAACCTTGCCAAGTCCCTTCTCATCCTTTCACCCACCCTGTGCATCAACTCTGTTGCAGATCTTAGTGTCATCTGCAAAGAGACATACTTTTCCTTCCAGTCCTTCTGCAATGTCGCTTATAAAGACATTGAAGAGGACTGGTCCTAATACTGAACTCTGCGGTACCCCACTAGTAACCCTCCTTTCTTCTGAGTAGACTCCATTTACTATTACTCTCTGTGTCCTATTTTCCAGCCAATTCTTTACCCAGGCTGTCATCTTGGGACCCACTCCCAGGCTGGCTAACTTGTATATTAATCTTTGTGTGGGACTGTGTCCAATGCCTTGCTAAAGTCTAGGTAGGCCATGTCCACAGCCCCTCCCTGATCTACTACTTTGGTCACCCAGTCAAAGAAATCTATCAGATTCGTCTGGCATGACCTTCCGCTGTGAATCCATGCTGCCTGGGTCCTGTGCCCTCTGGCCTCTAGATACTCGACAATTCTTTCCTTTAGAAGTGATTCCATCATTTTCCCTATCACTGAGGTTAAACTAACAGGTCTATAGTTTCCTGCTTCTGCCTTGCTCCCACTTTTGTGAAGGGAATCACATCTGCCCTCCTCCTGCATAGATATCTGCTATAGGTTGGCGTGCATGGAGCCTCCCAAAGGATAAGAGCTCATTCTACTCGCCATGCGCTGCTTGGTGGCTGCTTCCAGGGACATCCCTATCCAGGAAATCTGCAGGCTGCTACCTGAAGTCCGCACACACCTTCATTACCCACTACCACATCGACCTTGAGTCACGCCGGGATGCTGGTTTTGGGACCTCGGTTCTCAGTCCATATTCCCTAAGTAGAGGTGCGGCATTGCCTCCCTCCTCCGGAGAACTGCTGGGAGTCTGCCAATAAGTGTGGATTGAACAACATATCCGTCCCTAGAAATACAGGTTGCTCACCGCAACAGGAGTTATAGGAGTGGTATATGTTGTTCATCCACATAACCACGACCTCCCGCTCTGACACGCCACCTGGCTTCCAGCGGGCTAGATCTGGCGTCATGGGGCGGAGCCAAGAGTTTCACCACCCGGTGGGTGGGAGGAGCCAGCTTGAAGACCTTCCGTAAGATTTAAAGCGGCAAGGAACCTGTCAATAAGTGTGGATGAACAACATATACCACTCCTAGAACTCCTGTTACAGGTGAGTAACCTGTATTTTCTCTCAGTCGTGCCATGGAGGATGATGGTAGGGAGCTTTTCAGGCAGGCTGCTCCAGCAGCAGGCCATGTGTGGCCCACCTCTTTGTTGGGAAAGGGTTCTGACATGAGGGGTCCTGTGCTTGGGAGGAAGACAGTCCTGTCAAAAGCATAAAAGGACAGGCCCATTCCTGATTCTGGTCAATTCTTGCTGTCGCTCAGGCTCCAGTTCTTTCTCTTTCCATCGGAAGAAGAAGAAATGGTATCACTGAGGTCGCCTTCTGGGAGGTCTACCAGAGACCCTCTGTCTCCAGGGCAGTAGGCCCTTGTCAGCACCATCAGTGTCCCTGGGGCCTCTAGCACTGGGATGTCAAGGTCTCAGGCCCAGAGTCCCCTGTATCCTTAAGTGGGGACCCGGTGGGCAGTTCCACCCTTGAGGAGCTCTTTGGAGCAGTAGGTGCATCGTCAGGCTTGTGTGCCTCTGCCAGGGTTCTATGTGATGTGGCGACCTTGAAGGGCGACCTTGGAAGGGCAGCGCATCCAAGCGGCAATAGAATGGCACCCACACAAGGGCAGCCGTGCGAATGGCAACCACAGGAAACCAAAAAAAAATGCTACCACACCACTACAGGGAACAAGGACCAATAGAGGATGCACAAGGGTGACGAGACTCAGAGCGGACGGGCACACAGGCGCAGGCACAACGATGGATGGGGGCAGGTGGTAGCGCATGCACACACACACACACACACACACACACACACACACACACACACAGGACTGGACAGCAGACGCATGAGACACCAGCAGTTGCAGAGAGCAGGTGCGCAGAGGGACCGGATACGGATGGACACACAAGGGGGCTGTCAGCTGTGGCTGTCCATGGCAATGCATGGGGGCTGTGGCACTGCAGCGGGCCGGAGGTCAGGTGTAGGTGGGTGGCGTCTCATGGTGCGGAGGCCACACACGGTGGTCTGAGATGTGCAGGCAGGAGGTGTCGTGAGTGTACGGTGTTGGGCTGGCTGCCCAGCTACCATGACACTGGGAGCCAGGATGCGGGGCACAGGACTGACAACGAGGCAGTGCATGGGGGACACACAGTGGATGGGTTCACAGGCTACGGGGAACGTGGTACAGCAGGAGGCAGACAGGGCAGGCTGCAGTGACTGGATGGAGGGCGGTCAGGTGAGGACGGAGGGTACCCAAGTGGACTACACTTGCATCTGGAGATTGTGTGCAAGGCCCCAGAGGTGAGTCCACCATACTCGCGACTCGCACTCAGCCACGATGGCCTCAGTGCAGCGTGTGAGGTCCTTGTACAGCCTCTTGGGCTTGTTGTCCGCTGCGCTGGAGATGAGCTGCTCCATGCATACAGTGGCGAGCTGCTGCTCCTCCATTAAGCAGTCTGAGAACTGCCAGATGTTTGGGTGACAGGCACCGAGCCAGGTGTTGAATGCCTGGTGCCAACCCTCTACTGCATTTTAATCCGCGCCCGGCTGCTGTGCGCTGCCTCCTACATGTTCCACATGGAACAGTGGGTGGCTGCTGTATGCCCCACTGAGCGCACGACCCAGGTGTCCTCCATGTAGTCCAGCAGTGGACGAGGAGCCCTCAGCGCCTGTTAGTAGGGCATGCCCAACAACTCCCCATACACCGCTGCCACATTGTCCAGTGGCACAAAGGCGAGTGCAAGGAGCATGCAGACCTGCAATGCACTGTCCGCATCCATGGAGTACTGCTTGAGCAGTATCGCATGCCCTGCACATGCTGCACACTGCCTGGCAGAAGTGATAGAAACTGCCCCGCATGACGCTGCCCTCAAAGACAGTGGCGAAGCATGCCAGGCGGCCCGCTCCAGAATCCATGAGAGGCGGACTGTAGCCGGGCACCACACAGTAGCTGACGCAGTTCCGTGAATGCCATGGACGGGAATAGAGCTGCCCGAACAGTGGCAGTGTGGCGCGAAGGTGCCATCCAGGAACCAGTCCTGGCACCCAGAGAGTATGTCAGGTCTCGCTGTGTGGCAGACATGAGTGTGCGGTCCTGCAGGGCCACTATCATATTGCAGGAACTGTGCCTCGCCAGGTGTGACAGTGTATGCCTGGGGCAAGCGAGCTCTGTCATGCTGCCAGGCATAGCGGACAGCCCCTTGCAGCTTGGCGCATGCTGCACCTTGCAGCACATCAGAGAGAAGGCACAGCAGGCAGCCGGCAGTGGCATCAGTCACCCCACCGTGGCTCACACAATGACCTGTAGTCTCCGGGCTCGTCCCTTGGCACGCTCCTCGCACACCCGCTATCACGCCTTCGATGCCGACCTCCCTGGATCCGGGCGTGCTAGTCCAATGTACACCACATGGTCGGCAATGGTTTGTGCCGTGCAGGGCATGCATGCCTGTGGCCCTCGCGCACCTCCATCACACTTTACCATGCTTCTCCTTATCCCTGTGGCACATGTACCCATGGGTGGAGGGAGCGGTCTCCTTCTGGCTCATGAGATAGACGAATGTCTAGCTCTCACAGGCTTCCTAGAGTGACACCCGTCTGCTGCACCCCATGCTCCTTGAAGGGTCTGCAGTGCGATCCCGTGGCCGTCCACCACTCCCGGCCCACCCCAGTGCTGGCAAAGGACATGCTGCCATTGGTTACACCCTCTATCGCACCGGTCCTTGTGGCGGTTGTCAAAATGGCATATGTGTGTGTGTCTGCGGGTGTGGGCGTTGTGTGGATGCAGAAACAGCGTGGCCACCGTGGCCAACGGCGCATTCGTGTTGTCGTGGCATTGTGCCTGCGGGCGTGGGACTATGGTGTCTGTAACCAACACTGGACCTGAGAATGGCTGGTGAATAGTGCTGTTCCTCCAGTACTTGTAATGGTGGTCTACCCTGCATGTCTGTGAAGCTGTCTGTGCCAGCCGTGGTGTTCGAACTCACGGCAGCTGTCCAACAAGGTGCTGATGGTGGCACTGTGCTGGTGCATGCCACGACAGTGGCTTGCCTGCAGCCCTGCCCTCCCATGCACTTCCCTGTCCATGGCAGGCCGGTGCATGGGGCGCCATAGTGCTCCTTGGCCGTGCTGGTGGGGAGGGGGCCTGTGCTGTGACCTTGCCACCCGCCAGGTGGTATTGTTGTGTCGGTATGCACGCTGAAAATTGTGTTGCCATTCGGCTAGTCGCCTTAATTCCAGTCACTCTTGTTCCCAGTCACCCTGTTCTATCAGGTGCCCTTGTTTACCAGGTGCCATACCCACTGTAGCCATTGTAGCAGAGCCATTCTGCGGGGAGCCCTTCCTCAGTAGCCAACATCACAGGCTACCCTCTGCCTGCCAGATCCAGTCTTTGGCCCCTCAGGTTGGGTGGGACTGCAGCCATGGGCAGGGCTTTCAAGCTGGGTAGAGCATTTGGCTCTGGCAACTGCTTCGCCCTTGCCGGTGACCACGCCGCCACCTCCTGTCCCAATGGCCGTACCCCACATTGTGTCACTTGGTGGGACTGGCCAGATACCATTGTCTGTCACTTTGGTGCCAGCTGATTTATTGGTGCTTGGTCTGGTTCTGGCATTGGTGCTGGGTTTTGGCCCTTCAGGGCCTGGCACCCATTCCAATGCGTGTCCCAACTCCATACCAACATTGTGTTGGCATTGTGTCAGCACCATGTCAATGCCAGAGCAGACTGGGATCTTCTGCCAGTGGATTCAGTCCTCTCTATGCCTTTGGTGCCTGGCCTGGTGCTGGTTGAGGTGCTGGTCCTGGTGCCAGGTCATTACCACGTACAGTACGGGTGGCACCATGGACCATGCTGCGTGACATTGTGTCAGCACCGAGTCAACATAATTTTAGCGTTGTGTTGGCACTGGGTCAGCTGGGGATCTCCTGGTGCTGGATTCATCCCTCTCTATGCCTTCAGAGCCTGGCCTTCGCCGGTTATGGTGCTGATCCTGATGCGAGTCAGTACCATGGGCAGTACTAGGTGGCACTATGGATGGTGCCGTGTGGCATTGTGTCGAGAGCTCGCTCGGTCATGTCAGTGCCAGGTCAGACACTAGAGGTTCCCAATGCCAGGGATTTCCTGGTTCCAGATTCAATTCCAGTCCTGGCAGCACCCAGCACAGGACCCTTGTCCATGGGACTGGTGTCATCAGTGTTGTTGGGGCTGTGTTTCTGGATTAGAGGACCTACGATCCACTTTGCCTACATCCTCCCTCGGAGGATGTGAAGAGAGAGATGAGTCTGATCCTGATCTCATATGCTTTGAGGGCAGCAACAATGGCTTTTATCCTGGACACTTCAGACCCAAGCCCTACTGCTGTACCTCAGAAGGATCTAACTTTCCAGGCTTTGCTCAGAGACATACGTCTCCACTTAATTCTGAGCCTACAGCCATTGATCAGTGGGCAAACATTTCTTTCATGTCAATCAATTTAGTTCCTGCTATTCCACTCAGATTTAAAACCCTGTCTGATGTGGCCTGGAGTAGGCCTGCTTCAGTTCCACCTGTTGACAAGCAGATAGATAAAAATACATATGCTGCCCTAGATAGTAATGCATACCAGTACATTTTGTACACCCTGCTGCCTCAGATACATCTGATTCTGTGAGCTGGTGCAGTTTACCAGTTCAGAGTCCAGCCCTTTAGGCTCTTCTCACGCATATGAGACTTTGCAAAGTGCCTTGCAGTACTCACAGTGCACCAGAGAAAATTAAGACTCCAGGTTTAGCCTTTCCTGGAGGATTGGCTGATAACCACTCTATCCAGGCACAAAATGGAACAGGCAGTGACTTTGGCCTCTCAGTTCCTCACCACCATGGGAGTTCTGCTGAATCTAGAAGTCTCAGCCCCAACCCTCACAGCGGCTGTTGTTCATAGGTGCTCTTCTGGATATGACTAAGGCCCAGCCTTCCATCCAGAGAGCAGAATGTGGTGATCTTGCAGATAGCATGCTACATTATGGAGCATAAATCTGTAAGCCCCTCCATACAGTGCATACTTGGTCTGATAGCCTCCTGATCGATCACAGTGCCCCTAGCATAGTTACAAATGAGAAAGATTTAATGGATGCTGAGCGGACAGTGGTCACAAGCATCACATCCTAGACCTACCCCTTACAGGTGGCAAGCCACTGGTTTAGTCACTCACATGGTGGTCTCTGGGGGACAGTTTCCACCAGGGCTTCCCAAATCCCAGCCAGAGCCTCAGGTGACTCTCACAATGGATACCTACCTGTTGGGATGGCTGAACTGAGGCCGTGCCTCGTGAGTGGTCACTAGCTGCATATGCCATGAAATCACTGTTTGATGAGTGGGCACTCCAGATGTGGACCTGTTTGTGTCCCCACTCAATGCCAAACTGCCTCAATTCTGCTCCAGAAATCCAGAACATGACGTTTTTGTAAGCATGCTTTCAGACTACAATGGAAAAATCATTTTCTATATTCATTTCCTCCAATCCCTAATACAGAGAGTATTGCTCAAACTGGAGGTGCACAAGGGCAGGATGATTCTGCTCACCCTCTGCTGGCCTTGACAGATATGATTTTCTCTGTTGAACAGACCATCAGTCAGCAAACCGAGGATCCTTGCACTCAGGAGGGACTGAGTCCATCCCAATCTGCACTCCTTCATCTTCAGGCTTGGCTCCTGAAGAGATAAAATTAAACAGTACTAAGTATCTCAGAAAGTCTCCGAAATACTTTTGCTGCCTTAGAGCTTCCACTAGGAAGACTTACACAGCCAAATGGGAAAGTTTTCCATCTAGTACTTCAAAACCGCATGGACCCTTTGGATGTCAGTCTCACACAACTCTGGAGTACTTGCTGGACCTTTTCTTTTTTTTTTTTATTTTTATGAGGAGCACCCGAGGCAGCACCACCTTGTCCTTCAAATCGACAGCCCTTTTCTAATGTGTTCTGTCCTCCCCTTCATCCCAGTTCCTGTGATCTCAGATCATCACCCATGGAGTCCACCGCCTTGCAAAGACATGTGTCCTCAAGTTTATTTTGTAAGTAATTTCCTCCATGTCTTTAATTTCATTGATAGTTAATGCCCAGCTGGACCTTTCTGATGCTGGCCTACAGTATCCAACAGTTAAGGTCCACTTGTGTGGACATGGCTCTGCCTTTTACAACTGGCACCTCTGGCTTAGCAAAAGGGGCTTAACTCTCCATTCTAGGGGGCACATTTCTTCTGCTGGGCCAAATGAGAGATGTCGGGGCACTCTACTGCTCCTGTGCCACAGGAGCCTCCGCCCTGACTTTTACCAGTTTCTGGTCTCACAAGACCAGTAATGAGCTCCTGCCTCAGGTGTTCTCCCCACGCAGAGGGCTTAGGATAATTCTATCTTCAGGGTGAGCCTACTTCTCCCTGTTTTGGGAAACTTGGTTCTTTTGTTTTTATTATTTTTTATTTAAATCTCGGTACAAATACCTTTGAGCTAGGGCAGCTCATTTACAAAGGTTCCACGTCAAAGGAAAAGGTTACAATAAGGTTGGGAGGTATAGACAACATTCATGGTATCAACGGTGGTACAGACAACATTCATGGTATCATCAGAGCACAGCAAGTCAACTGGTAACTAAGTGGGAACAGTGCTACACACTCAAGATTACAAGCAAGCATAGAAAATCATAAGGTACATTTGAAGCAACATTGTTAGTCAGAGGTGGGGGGTGGGAGGGAACAGTAAGGAAGAGGAAGGAGATGAGAGGGCAGAGTCCAGGTAGAGAAGGAAAAGAAAATATGGCAGCCAGAGGCCTTGTCGTAAGGTGAGAGGGAGGGGAGCTAAGGTGGGAGAAGGGGTAAAAGAGGGAAAAGGAGGGCAGATGAAGGGAAGAAGATAAGGGAGAGTGGGGACCAATGGAATGGACAGGTCCAGGAAGGGGGGTCAGTGGATAAGAGCAAGGAGGGGTGGGAAAGGGAAATTGTTCTATCAGGAGAGGTGAAACAAAACAGGAAGCCAAGTAAGAGTCTCAGAGAGTGAAAAAGTGTATAAGGGTGTCTGCAGAAGTGGAACTAGGGTAACAACCACAAGTGTTTTTGGTTAGAGATGCTGACAAAGCATAAGTTTAAATTGGGACAGACTAGAAAGACTGCTCAGTTGGTTGCTTAGATTATTAAACCACAGGGGACTCTGTATTGAAAGGATCAGCTGGTATTGGAGCAGTCTCACAGAGGGGTACTAGAAGGAGGTCAGAAACTGAGGTATGTGTGTGTTGAGTCTTAGGGGATTTGTTTAGCAGGCAGCCAATGCTTGGGGAGGGGTAGTAATCCAAGTAGAGCTTTTTGGACAGGAGGCAGGTTTGATATTTGATCCTGTTATTTAGTTGGAGCCAGCCAGACTGGCATATAACTCACAGGTATGAGTGAGGCGCGCAGCACCGTGAATTCAACCCAAGGCTTTGTCTAGGGCCACCGTGAGTCGTTTAAGAGATGTGGCAGTTGCAGCACAGTATATGATTAGACCATAATCAGTGATGGAGAGGACCGAGCTGTGAACTGCAACCTTCAGGCTTCTTGGTAGGGACTTCGTCTGTGTCTGAAGAGGAGCCCAATTCTGGTATTAATATTCTGGCAACATTTTCAATGTGAGGCACAAAGGTAAGGTGACTGTCCAGGGTTAGACCTAGGTATTTGAAAAGCTGAGTTTGTTCAAGAGCGTCTCCGTGGTTGTTGGTGATAGTGAGTTGATGGGCCTTAAACTTATTCCGAGAGGATGAAAACAGCTGGATTTTAGTTGTTTTGTAGTTTAGCACTAGTTTGTGATTATTAAACCGTCTCTCTGCTTCTGTGAAGACTTGTTGAAGACCGTTTCCCAAGGGTACTTGGACCCATCAGTGTGAATCAGTGATGAAGGTTGATTCTTAGAAGAAATGAAAATTACGTACTTACCATAATTGCTGATCTTCCAGAATACATATCTTCCCATTGATTCTCATGACTGCCCACCATCCCCCACTCAGGTAAGATCCAGGGACTCTGGCAACTCACTCTTTGGGTGCTGTCAGCACTGCCTGTTTTGGCTGTCAGACTCCTCTGCTGTGGCCCTTATGTGGGGTGATTTTTCTTTTTGCTGTTTTCAAACAAACAAAAATAGAGTTCTAGGCACCCTGGTGAACCCTCACTGAAAACACATAAAAAACAAAAAGGAGTGAGGTCACTGTCCCCCCACCAACCAAAACCCAGAAATTGTGTGTGTGTGTATTTTTGGTAGAGTTGGTGAGATAGCCCTTCTCTCCATTTTTCTTTGTCCTCTTTCTCTCTCTGTCTGGGATATATCCCCCTAGGCTATATTAGTTGCTAAATGCAACATGTCCTGGGCACTATCCAGTCTAATTCGACAAGCTCTGTGTTTGGAGAGGTGCAGTGCACATTATTTTGGATTAATACATTGGCTATCACACAGATACACCCTGTGGATGCAGGAAGAAACAGGCCTGGCCTATCATTTCTCTAACTATGTTGGACTTTTGGCAGGTATAGCTTTGTTTCCCCCTATGCTTTTGGCCTTTAGTCTGTTACTACTGAGAGATGCCAGAGGAGATGATCTTATCTCAACTCCCTAGGACTGTCAGTCCTGTAACTCCAATGCTCCTAGCCCCTTTTCTCCTCTACTAGTGGGAAAGAGAGAGTGAATTATTCAGGTTCACTCAGTGCTTATCTGGTACCATGGAGTTACCCCTTTTGGGAGTCCATATATCTGTTTCCCCAGTTTGGCATGTTTTGCCACCTTAATTGCAAGTGGGGGCCAGGATGGACTTCCATTTTCTTGCTTCTGCCACAGCCATATGCTCCAGGCTACTGCCATGTTTTTCTTATCACTATTCACCCCTACCTAGTGAGATCAGGCTCTGGCTCTCCTAACCCAACTACCATTGTGCCACCTAGTAGGCCCAACCCTTAGGTTCAATTTTAGTAGTTGTTTTTTTTTTTGTTAATTTTATTTTATTTCCTATATCCTTTCTATGTCCCATTGGGCTAGAAAGTATCTAGTCCTCTCTTATTTTCTCTCCACTTTGTTGCTGTCCTGGAGAACAGAACTGATGTGCAGGGGAGCCAGCGACAGTTATTGGCTGGCGCACATGGCACCATGTGGGTGCACACATGCCATCAGTACCTGATGTTGGCTCTCTCCTCCAAATAGTTTGCTCCCACAGGGTTCTAGTGCCTCCAGCCCCAGACACATCAGTGTGAATCAATTGTAAAGATATTTTGGAAGATCAACAATTTGGAAAGTATGAAATTTTCATTTCTCAAACCTCCCTTTTATTGCAGTCAAGGTGCATGGGGTTCTGCTGTTGACAATTTTGTACAATTACAGGCTTGCATTTTCAACTATTATGTTATACCTAGCCTGCCCGGAGGTACTGTACATATATATACATATATATAATAGGGGTGTCGTCATGCCCCTATATTTGAAGCTTAAGTAGTCTGTTTAATGTTAAATCCCAATTTTTCACTTTAATAACTTTGCAGCCATTCAACGGATTTGCAAAAACTTTGCACACACAGTCTTGTATGCTGGATTACTTGATGTTCCAAGTTTTATTCCAGTCGGATGTGCAGATTCCGAGATCCACATAGCAAAAAGTGAATTTTTCAGGGGTGGGGGTTGCTGTTTTTATTGGCCCCTAGCACCCAGACAGTTTGGAATTTTGGCCTAAATTTTCCAGAGTAGAAAGGGCGTAGTGCCTTTGGCTGGTTTGGTGAAAAAATATTAATCCATTCCAGAGTTATTAATTTATAAAATTTGAGGTTCTGAGCATGCTCAGTAAGCATTTCAAGATAGCTATATGAAATTAAAAAGAATCCTTTTTCATATAGGGACAATCCTTTTTATGAGGAAAAATCCTTTTTTGTTTGCCACCATCTTTTGCATTTTATTTATTTTTTTAATTCAAACCCACAAAAATGTGATTGTGGAGAGACTAACACATGTATCCTAGTCACTGGGACCCTGTTTGGTGGATTCTGTACTTAACTGTTGAAAAATGACCCCAAATGTGTATTTTTGAATTTTAAATCCTATGTCATGACTACTTCCACTTTTTCTGTATGGCCTTTTTCATTCATGTGAAAAGGTTTCCTTCATACAGAAAACGATTTTGAACTTAGTTTTCTTTTATTTTTGTCATTTTTCATTTGCAGTGATCCTTTTCATATGAACAAGAAAGGCCATGTGGAAAAAGTGGAAAAAACCTAAGTCCAAAATCTTTTTCGTATGAAGGATCCTTTTCACTTGATATGGAAAAGGATTCCTGCAAACAGAAAAGGATTTTAAAATGACTTTTTCCCTTCAAGTTTGATTCAGTATTATTCTAATAAAACACCCCCAAAAAAAATGTTCTAAGGGCTATATAACAAAACTAATGTAATTAAAATTTGCAGATTAGTTGCACAAGTATAAATCAATTTTTCCCTGGTGTCTAATCCAATCTAGCTATTGCAACACTAGTAAAGAAAACTATGCATACTGGGACACCTGCCTACCTCAGTAGCAAAATCTCTGTTGTCACCTTCTTCTTCCCGCTTTGCAACCAAAAACAACATAATAATACCCAAGTTTCGCACACAAATATGGGTCAGCGCTCTTTTAGTTATCATGCAGCGTCAGTTTGGAACTCCCTACCTCCTTCTGTCAAAACATCTTCCTCTCCCTATGCCTTTGCAAACTCCTAAAGTCACACTACTCCTCAGCCCAAGCCTGTCTTGCTTCTGATAACCTCCCCTGTCATGGCCTCCCATCTTATATTAGCTAATCACACCCACTGACCAATCTCGGTCACATTTTTCATTCTTCTCCTCCATCTTCCTCCTCCTTTCTCTATCCTCAATTCTACCTTTGTTTATTACATTACAAGCACTTTTGTATATTGCATTGTATATCACATTGTATATTTACAAGTATTAGCACCATATGTGCTCATGTTTGCCTACAACTTGCTGTAAATTTGTATATATTCACTGTAATTTGTTTTCCTGTTTGTCTATGCTTCAGCACCTGGGTGTGCCTGAAAAAGGTACTTGTTACCAGCACACTCACCCGGTAAACACAGTTAAATAAATATAAATATGTTTAGTGGTTCCCCACCTTCCAATCACCATCCCTGTGTTTTTCATCTTTCCTTGGTGTCTAGTGGCACCCCAACCCTCCGATTGCCATCCCTGTATTTGTTTCATCTTCCCTGGTCTCTAGTTGCACCCCCCACCTCAGATCACCGTCCCTGTATTCTTTAATGTTCCCGGTGTTTAGTGGCACCCCAGCCCTCCAATTGCCATCCACAATTTTTTATTTTTCTGTGGTGTCTAGTGGTACCCCCACCATCCAATTGGGCACCCTCCGATCTCTGTCATGTCCCCATTACGTTTTGTCTTTCCCTGGTGTCTGGCGATACCTCCCACCCTCGATCTCCATCACCATAAATTTCATTTTTCCCTGGTGTCTAGTGGCACCAACACCTCTGATCACCATTCCTATTAAGTTTTCTCTTTTCCTGGTGTCTAGTGGTCCCTGCAACCCTCCAGATGCCATCCCTGTTATGATTTTCTTTTTCCCTGGTATCTAGTGGCACCCACACCTCTCATCCCGTCCTGCATCAAATAAAGAAAATGGTCCCTCAATGTCTTTTTTTAAACCTGTAAAAAGAAAATGGTCCCTCATCGATCTGCCCCAACCCGACCTCCCACTGGTACCCCACCCCCACACACACACACCTCTCACTCACCTGAACAGATTCCAGGCTGAAGATCCACTCTCCCATCGAAGACACATCTTGTTGCTGGAACTGCTAACTGCAACATGAGAAACTAAGGCAAGTGCGGTTCAATGTATTTCAGTGGGGTTTTCAACTTTGATGCATAACTTTACCATTTTGCATATTTTGACACACATTTTCAACATGGCCTTTTTGAGAACCCACCTCATGAACTATGGCAGTGGAATTATGCAAAATCTGTCCCGAAAGGCAATTTTGCGGTTGCTTGGCAAAATCACCTTTTGGGTAGGATTTTAAAATTTCACCACCCTTGTTCATGAGGGTGGGGTCATAAGAAAGGTATGCTGAAAATTGGGGTCCAAATATTTTAAAGTAGCAAAGTTATGCGCATCTGTTGGAAATTCTTGCTACCTTGTAACTTGGTAATGTTAAATATTTGTTATCCAAAATTTTCAACATAGTCATTTTTACACCACCTTATCAATGTAACAGCTGTCAGTTTTCAATCCTAGCTAAACTGTGTTTCGCACCTGTGGCATGGAATGATGTTGCAGTGGCGCAGAATCACGTTTTGGAGGGATTTGAACATTTTCAATACCGGGCACATGTGGTGTGGTACTAAGAAAACTATGCTGACAATTTGGTTGCTGTTGTCCCACAAATGAGCACAGGGCCCAGAGGGCCCTGCACTCCTGAGGCAAATAAGGAAACAGTTATACTGTCTCGAAAAGTAAGGAAATTATTTGCAAAAACTGCATTAATGCAACATTTAGGGTTCAGGCTAAAGCAAAAAGTAGAGAATGTGGATTTAGGGTTTCCAACCCTAAAACCCTACCCAGCTCACCCCATTCTGTACACTCCAGAAACATACATACCTAATGGGGTGAGTTTTAGAGTTGACAACCCCAAGGAAGACTGCACCCTGTTTTGTTTTAGGGGCAGGGGTACTTTTTCACTTTAGCCTGAACCCTAAATGTTGCATTAACACAGTTTTTGCAAAGAATCTATCCCATACTGGATAACTGGGAAGCTGTAAGGAATCTGGAAGTGGAGGAACCACTGGCTGGAAGTGACCACTATTCGGTGTGGTTCATGCTCAACATGGGGAAGGGAGAGGGATGGGTACAAGGGTGATTGAGTTTGGGGGGCAGACTTTAAGAAGATGGGGAAATTTTGGGCAGGCACCTGGCAGGAATGCAACCACACATGGATGCAGACCAGAAATGGGACATCATAAAGGAAGGGCTGGCGGAGGCAATGGAGTCTTACACTGGGAAGAACAGCAAGAAGGGAAGGGCAAAAACCCAGTTGGCTGACACAGGAGGTTATGGAAGGGCGAGGCCAAGAGGGCAGCATTTTGAAAGTACAGGAAATTGGGAGGGGTGAAGATAAGGATACGTACATGGAGAAGTCCAGGAGGATACCAGACTGGTCAGGGTGGCCAAGGCATCTAGGGAGCTGAGACTGATGCAGGGAATCAAAAGTGGAGAAAAGACTTCTTCCACTACATTGGAGAGAGAAGAAATGGCAAGGATCAGCTAGTGAGGATTAAGAAGGACAAGGGGTGGGTGGAAAAGGGGCGGAGCAGGCAGAGGCACTGAATGAATATTTCTGCTCTGTATTCACGCAGGAGAAGAGAGAGCAAATACCCTAGGTGAGGGTGGGTGGGTACAGGGAGGGACAACAGGCGTACAGATTACGGAGAGCAGGGTAGTAGATGGGTTGAGGACATCAAGGGTGGACAAAGCACCTGGACCTGATGGCATTCACCCTAGGGTACTAAGGGAGTTGGCAGAGGTCCTGGCGGGGTCACTGGCTGACCTGTTCCAATGCCTCTCTAGACACGGATGTGTACCACAGGACTGCAGAATGGCCCATGTGGTGCCCATCCACAGAAGTGGCCCAAAGGATGAACCAGGAAACTATAGGCCAGTGAGCCTCACATCGATCCTGGGAAAGCTCATGGAGACCATACTAAAGAGAGGTTAGTAAGCTTCTTAGAGGAAAATGGTCTCCAGGATGGTCAACAGCATGGGTTTATAGTGGGCAGATCCTGTCGAACAAACCTTGTAGAGTACTATGACTGGGTGACGTGGGAACTGGACAAGGGAGGACCATGCAGTGGATGTCCTGTATTTGGACTTTGGCAAGGCCTTTGCTTCAGTGCTGCATGGGAGGTTGGGGGGACTGGAATATGGAGGCAGGACCAAGATGGTGAAATGGATCACAAACTGGCTAAGGAGAAGGCAGCAAAGGGTGGTGGTGATGGGAGGACCTCTCATCATTGAGAGCGGTGATGGCCGGGGTACCACGGGGATCAGTACTGGGACCAGTGCTGTTTGGGATTTTATTGCAGGTATCTCACACAGGATCCGGAGCAAAGGTCAGTCTGTTTGCAGACGATACCAAAATAGGAGCTGTGGTTGATGATGCGGAGGTTGTCCTGCCCCAGTATAGGTCATTGATCAGGCCCCACCTGGAGTACTGCGTGCAGTACTGGTGCCCATTCCTGAAGAAGGACATCAGATTGTTGTAGGGGTGTAGCGAAGAGCCTCAAAGATGATCCAGGGATTGGAGAGTAAGCCCTCACGAGGACATGCTTGGAGAGATGAATATGTACTCACTGGAGGAGAGGAGGGATGGGGATATGATTGAGACCTTAAAGAAACAGAGAAACATAGAAGTTGATGGCAGATAAGGACCACAAGGCCCATCAAGTCTGCCCATTTCTTTTCTACCTTATGAATGTGCCATTGGCCTTTGCTCTGTCAATGGCCTATCTATTCTTACTCATCTATATTGCTCCCTTATGCCTATCCCATGCCTGTTTGAAGCCCTGCACTGTATTCGTATCCACCACTTCCTGAGGTAGGCCGTTCCATGCATCCACCATCCTTTCTGTGAAAAAGAACTTCCTCACATTACCCCTTAATCAGCCTCCCTCTAATCTCATGCTGTATCCTCTTGTCCTGCTGTTTTTCTTATATAGAAACATGTTAGACTCTCACCTTGTTAATGCCCTTAAGGTGTTTGAGTGTTTCAATCATATCACCTCTCTCCCTCCTTTGCTCTAGGGTATACATATTGAGCTCCATTAATCTGTCCTCATATGTTTTTGATGCAGTCCCTTGAAGGCAATTTAGCCAAAGCGCGGGGTTACTGGCTGTGGATATTCTGGCAATAAAAGCAAGCTAATATAGCTTTCAAAAACTGCAGGTGTGCTCGTACATTTTTCTTCCTGCACCATTTTGGTTGCCCTTCTCTAGACTGCCTCAATTTGGTTAATGTTCCTGTGAAGGTGTGGCCTCCAGTACTGCACACAGTACTCCAGATGGGCCTAACCAGTGTCTTTAAAGAGGATTATACCTCCCTCTTCCGACTTGTGATACCCTACTAATACACCCCAACATCCCTCTAGCCTTACCTACTGCTTTAGTGGTCTGCTTGGATGATTTCAGGTCATCGGTGATGATGAAGCCCAAGTCTGTTTCTTCCCTTGTGACAGCCAGCAACTCCTTCCCAGCCTATAGGTGGCTTCAGGGTTTCTCTTCCCTATGTGCATGATCTTGCACTTCTTTGCATTAAACTCCAGTTGCCAATCTTCCGACCATTTTGCTAGTTTATCCAGATCTCTTCTCATTCTGCCCACCCCACCTGGATCATCTACTCTGTTGCAGATCTTGGTGTCATCTGCAAACAGACTAACCTTACCCTCCAGTCCATCTGCAATGTCATTGATGAAGATATTGAAGAGGACTGGCCCCAGGACTGATACCTGAGGTACCCCACTTGTGACTTGCATCTCTTCTGACTCTATACCATTTACCACCACTTTCTGTTTTTGCCCGTCAACCAGTTTGCCACCCAGTTGACCAACGTCCTGACCCACCGCAGCCTACCCAGCTTATTAATCAATCTTCTATGTGAAACTGTATTGAAAGCTTTGCTGAAGTCAAGGTAGGCAACATCAACTGCTCCTCCTTGGTCCACCACTCTGGTTACCCAGTCAAAGAAATCTATGAGATTAGTTTGACAGGACCTTCCTTTGTAAACCCATGCTGTCTTGGATCCTGTGCTCCTATGGATTCCAGTTGTTGCACTATCCTTTCCTTAAAGAGTGTCTCCATAATCTTGCCCACTACTGAGGTAAGACTGACTGGTCTGTAGTTCCCTGCTACCGCTTGTGGAGGCGGGATCACATGAGCCCTTCTCCAGTCTTCTGGGACCTCTCCTGTGCTCAGAGACTCACTAAGCGGTTCTGATAATGGCTCTGCTAGTTCCAACCTTAGCTCCTTTAGTACCCTGGGATGTATGCCATCAGGTCCCATTGCCTTGTCCACCCTGAGCTTATTGAGCTCTTGTAGGACCCTTTCTTTTGTGAAGGGACTAATGCACACTCCCTCCCCCTGTGTCCATGGTGCTGAGCTGTGGGCCCTGCCCTGCCTTCTGTTCAGTAAATACTGAGCAGAAGTATCTCTTTAGGATAGATGCTTTTACATAGTCCTCCTCCTCACATGCCCCTTATCCCCTTTGATCTTAGTAATACCCCTCTGGACTTTCTCCTTTCATTAATGTACAGTATCTATAGAAAGTCTTGTCACCTTCTTTTACTGTTCGGTGCTAGTGTTTCATTGGTTTGGGCCTTTGCCTGCCTTACTGCCTTGCCTGCTTCCCTTAGGGAAAATTGGTATGCCTCCCTATCTTCATCCTGCTGCGTTCCCTTATATGTCCTGAAGGCCAGCCTTTTGGCTCTGACCTTTTCTGCTACTGTGTTTGAGAACCAAAGTGGTTTCCTTCTTCTTTACTTCCTTTTCTCACTAACACAATGGGATGTTGCTTCAAGTATTGCATCTTTAATGCTTGCCCACTTTGCCTGTACCCCTCACCTGTATTTCTTTTTGTCAGGGATAGCTTAACTCTGTTGACCATCTTATCAAAGTCAGCTCCTCTGAAGTCCCATATTTGTGCCTTGGACTGGGATGATTTTGTTCTAGTGGCCAAATTGAACCATACCATGTGATGGTCACTGGCACCCAGGTGACCTTCTACCTGGAGATCTGTGATCCTTTCCTGTTAGTCAGTACTAGGTCTAGGATAGCCCTGTCTCTTGTGGGTTGTTGTACTAGTTGTTTGAGGCCCTCCCCTGCAGGGAATCCACCATGTGTCTAATTCTGGCAGATGTCCCTGCTGGTACTGACCAATCTGTATCTGGCATGTTGAAGTCTCCCATTACCAGAACCTCCCTTTAACTGTCATGTTTTAAAGTATCTGAAGGGATAAACAAGACCAATACAGAAGGGATTTTTCAGATGAGAAGGGAAGGGACATGAGAGAGCATGGAATGAGTTTGGAGGGGAAGATTCAAGAGGGAGATGAGAGACATTTTTCACGGAAGGAGTAGTGGACAAATGGAATACCTTACCAGATGAGTTAGTGTCCTATAACACGGTGAGCAGTTTCAAGAGGGTTTAGGACAGGGTAGGGATACTGGGAAGGGGGATAGTAAGGGCAGCTGCGAGATGAGGAGCTGCATACTCAAGCAGACTCGATAGACCATGAGGCCTGTTTCTGCTGGCAATTTCGTATGTTCGTATCTATCTATTTATCTATAAATATATTTGTGTTTGGTGTGTGTATGTATATGTATGTGTATATATATGTGTGTGTGTATGTATATATATATATGAGTTGGGCAACCATGCAAACTAGCCTCTGCTACTTAAAGAGGTTCTGATTACAACAGACATCGAGTGAAGCTTGAGAGGTCCGACATAATCAGAAACCCGAGGTAGCACCACAGGCTGATTGGGCATATGGTTGCCCATCCAGTATTTTTTATAGTCGTACTGTTTTTGATTTTGTTTTTGTGTTTTTAAGCGAAAGTGTTTTCATAGCACTCTGTGGCAGTATGCTGATGGTTTCAGTTCAGAACTTGAATTGATTGCTGTGGCTTCAGGATTTTTGATCAAATGGAACCTTGTTGTACCACAGAATGGTACAGCCATGTTCCATGACTTTTGAACTGTGGTACAACTAGGTTTCAGTTTTCATAGAAACCCATGCAGAACAAACCCTCTCTATACACTATATTATAGGGTGCGGTTAGAGTTGTACCATGACTTAATGTTAAATTCCAGTTTTGCATCTTAATAACTTAGGCATTCTTTGATGAAATTGCTCAAATATCTGGCATTCACAGTCATTCTACCAGTGTCTCAAAGCGTTGAAAGTTTTGTAGACATCTTCTACTTCAGAACTCAGCTGTGGTAAGTTTGTTCTTTTGGCTTATTCCATTTTCTGTGTCCCAGATGGTTCTGTTCCTGGTGCAGGTGAGAGCAGCCCCGGATAAGTATTGTGTTGAGGACAGCCACCTCCAGAAAGTTTTCCTCCTGTTTAAGACAGTCCTGCAGCAGTGCAGTCCCTGCTTTAAAACCATCACTATGGAACATTAATGGTGAGAGCATAGTTCCTGTGTGGGATTGTCTCGCAGTCTGCTAAAAGCGTACTGTGACACTTCCATATTAGCAGGATCTGCATTTGGAAATTTGTGCTGATTATACTACTTGAACTCTGTAAATAGACTTTGGACATTGCCCTGAGAAGCGCTATGATCATATTTCATTTTATTTTGTAACACTGGTTTTGGTCTCTACTGAGGACTGAATTTCTGGCTCGATTTATTATTCAAATTTATTATTTGGAGGGTAGGAGTTTGGGGTGGGAATCTGTTTGATTTGGGTGGTGGTTGAATGTGTGGTGTGTGAGAGTGTGTGAGTGGATAGTTTTGTTTTTGTATTAAAGTGGATGCGATGGATGTTTGTTTTAGGGGTTGGATAGCCCAGTAGCATGTAACTATCCCTGCTAGGTCAAAGATAGTTGAAGCTTCATAACAAGTGATATTTATGGTGCACTGGTATGTGTCGAGATGTGCGGAGCCTTAGACCCTTGTGTTTAGCATATCCTGCATCCCAGCTGCGTGATCTCCTTCCTTTCTCTGAACTCCCAGTTTAGTCTACTGTAGCAAGGTGCTACAGGAGGTTAGCATTTCAGGGAATGTGCAGGTTGGCGGAAACAGGGTGCAGTGGGCTCAGTGGAGGTGAGTGGTACTGGGGTGGTTAGGGCAGGAGATGCCCTGGGATTAGGTGGAGCCTAGAGAGGCCAGACATGTTTAGTCTCTGTCCCCAGGGTTACACCAGACTGGTGGGCAGGTAGCCAGGGGTCTAGCAGTATCTACCATTCCCCTTCGGGCCGTGCTATGCAATGGTAGGTTAATGAAGAACAAGACTGCAAATATGGCAGATTTGATTTCCATGAGTCGACCTGGTTTGCATTACTGAGACCTGGTTGGGTGACGATACTGAGCCAGTTTTAGAGGCGGACGTCCCTCTGGGTATTCTGTAGTGCATTGCCGAGGAGGGAACACAGGTGGAGGTGTGGCCATCTGCTTTAGATCCAGCTTGGGCTCACCGTACACCCAGTGGGATTGGCCAGGTCCTTTGAGTGCATGGCAGTGCGTGGGGTCCAGATGCAGCTTTCAGGATTCTCCTCATTTACCGCCCTCCAGGGCCTGGAGGGGATTTCCTGCAGGAGGTCATGGACTTCGTCATTGATGAGATGTTGGAGTCCCCCAGATGTTTGATTCTGGGGACTTCAATACCTGGCCGATAACGAATCCTCGCAATTTGGTCATGATATCCTCTAGTTGATGTCACCACTGGGCCTGACACAAGTAGTTACTTCTGTGACCCATCACCACAGCCACATGCTTGACCAGGTGTTCTCACTGGGGCTTGAGATAGCAAACCTCAAGACTGATCAAGTCATTTGGTCTGATCTTTGTATGGTGAAGTTCTTGTTTGGGGCCCTCCCTGAAACTTCCTCCCCTGTTGAGATGGTTAGCTAGTGCCATTTTGAGGGATTGTCCCCAGAAGGACTGCAGGTGGTAGCTGACTTATCTAGAGTAGATGTTGCATGTGTGGTTGGCGTGGGCAAGGCAGTGGTGGTTTCCAAAGCACTCGATGCCATTGCACGGTCTGTATACAACCCAAATTTTCTTCCTGAGACCCCTTGGTTTGATAGGGATCTCAAGGTGATGAAATCAGGGGTCAGAAGTTGGAGCATTGCTGGCGGAGGACCCAGTCGGAGGAAGAGGATGACAAACTGGCCTTACATGCTCATTATCATGAGTACCAAGGGACAATCAACCATAAGAAGGAGAGTTCCTGTTCAGGAGATTGCTTCAGGAAAGAACAGACTATCTCAGCTATTTCGGACTGTGGATAGACTCTTACATTCAGTCAGTTTACAACCAAAAAGCCTTTTCAATCACTTTGTGTGAGGAGTTTGTTCTGTTCTTCTCTGACAGGGTGTCCTCCATCCGGTCGGGGATCCCGTCAGTGAGGCAAGTTTTGCCTCACAGTGATTAACTTCTGGTGAGCAGAGGTGCTCCATCTGTTTGGGATGAGTTTAAACCAGTGGAGGTGGCCAGGGTCATTGAGGTAGTCTCAAAGCTCAAGCACACTTATTGTGAACTGGACCCGGCCCAACTCATTTCTTGATGAGATGTGTCAGGACCATCAGCCGGTGTTCACTGGGATCGTCCGGTGTTCGATGTCAGAGGAGTCTTTCCAGGTGTCTTGAAAAGGCTCTGGTGAGACCCCTCTTGAAGAAGTCATCTCTCACCCTGACGTCCTGGTGAATTACCATCCAATTTCCAACTTGCCATTTCTGGGCACGGTTCAGGGTTTTAAATAATTGATTGGCAGTTTTTTCTTGGGACAATGCTAACTGTACAGAAAGTATTTATATAGGTTTTCTAGAAGTGTTATGTTTGTTAAACACAGTGAGGCAAGTTTTAGCACTTTTATGAGCAAAACGCTAATCAATTTTGTAGTTAAATAAATCCCTGAGGTTGTTGAGAAATAGTGGCACAAAGCTTGAAGAATACCTCATGTCCTTTGACATCTATGAGCCATTCCAGTCAAGTTTCAGGGCCAAGCTTAGCACCAAAACAGTATTAGTTAGAGTGCATAATGACTTCCTCAGGGCTAGAGATAGAGGAGACAGGTCAGTTCTTGTTGTCCTTGATCGCTTATCCGCCTTTGATACTGTGGATCACATTGTGCTTCCTGATTGCCTTGAGAGTATTGCGGACTCGCTTGATACTGCCATCAGCTGGTTTGAGTCCTGTCTCTGGCAAGGTGCAGCGGGTGATGATGGGGAATTTCTCCTCCTCCCTGAAACCCCTGTCATGTGGAGTACCTCAAGGTTCGATCTTGTCGCCGATATTATTCACGGTATACATGCTGCCTCTGGGAGAGCTCATTCAGCATTACAGTGTGGGTTTTCACTGCTGTGCAGATAATACCCAACTGTATTTGTCTTTGCCTCTGGAACACACACAACGCCATGGAAGTGATTAACAACTGCCTGGCCGAGATCAGTGACTGGATGTCCTCCAGCTGGTTGCGGCTGAACCCAGACAAGGTGGAGGTACTGGTGATTGAGCCAGGTTACAGGTGTGATGGGAGTGCCTCTGGAGTGAATACAGGATTGTTTCTGAGATCTGCTCTGTTGATGGATTCCCATAGGGTGTGGGATCTTGGTGTTATCCTGGATAGTAGATTGACACTTGAAGCTCAGGTGTCATGCCAGGGTTTTAAATAATTGATTAGCAGTTTTTATTGGAACAATGCTAACTGTACAGAAAGTATTTATATAGGTTTTCTAGAAGTGTTATGTTTGTTAAACACAGTGAGGCAAGTCTATGCATTTTCACAATGTTTTAGCACTTTTATGAGCAAAACGCTAATCAATTTTTGGAGTTAAATAAATCCCTGGTCATCTGTGGTCAAAAGTGTTTTTACCTTTTGAGGAATATTGCCAGGATTAAGCCGCTAGTTCCTCCTAAAGTCCTGTTGTCACTGGTGCATTCCTTTGTTACATCAAGGCTTGATTACTGCAATGCTCTGTACTTTAAGTCACTGGAGGGACCCTCCGCCAGCTGCAACTGGTGCAGAATTCAGTGGCTCGGTTGCTACGGGCCTGGCTAGGTCCAGTCATGTGACCCGAGTCCTGCAGGCTCATGACAGGCTGCCTGTCAGGTGGAGGATCATCTTCGAGGTGGGCTTGCTCTCCTATGAGGCTCTATATGAACTGGGCCCTGGCTATCTGGCTGATTTCCTTACACCTGCCACCTCAGTCCAGTGCCTCCTCTCCTGACTAGTGGCCTCCTTGCTGTTCCCAGGTCAGACTAAAAACGTCAGGCAACCATGCTTTCAGTGTTGCTGGGCTGGCTCTTTGGAACACTTTTCTAGCTGCTGTCAGGAGGTCCCGACAGTCAAGCCTTTTAAAAAGGGGTTCAAGGCTCACTTGTTTTGTCTGGCTTTCCCGATGAAGGCAATTAATCTGCACTAGTTATATGAGTTATTTTAATTATTCTGAGATTTATTTATTGTTTTAAATCTGTATTGTTTCATATATGTTATTTATAGTGTATTTGTGTTGTATTATTAGTTGTGACCTTACCTGTTTTATGTAAGGCACCCAGAGCCCCAGGGATTGGGCACCATTTAAATAAAATTGCCTTGCCTTGCCTAGTATAGTTTTGGGATATAAAGTGGTTAAAAGGTAAAACTGTCACTCTTTTTCCTATGCTTAACATGGATTTATTACTCTCATCTACAGCCCAGACAAAATTAATTTTTTTCCTGAACTTTCAGGGATGTTGGTGTCTGTGGACAGTTTGGTGAAAGATATCTCACCATTTTTAAAGTTTAACATTTTTGTGATAGTGGCTAGACAAGCAAGTAAATGAAAACTGCTCAAACTGTCATCACTGAGGGATTTGCTCAAAGAAATACTGTTCATGTTTTCAGCCATCTTTAATTTTTTCTCAGGTTTAGAACCTGTATTTAAGTTTTCTTATATACTTTGTATTTTGTTTGTCTTATTATGTTGAAATTTACAGGGCAAATGTTTGTTTTGAGGGAGAGTCATTGTGCCCGCAATCGCTAACGAAGGATAGTTTGAATGGTAATAACCATTCGAATATTTTAAGTCTCGAACTTTTACTGTTCGATCTGAAAAGACTTCAAACAGTAAAGTTCAATAATACATCGAATGATTTTCCACAAAAAAAAATATTTGCCCTGTGTTTATGTGTATCAGTAACAGTTTTACTGTGGCATTGAATCTATTGCTGGCTCCTGAACGTTATATTGATTTAGTGGATTTTATTAGCAATGAATTTGTGCTGTTTTCAGGGTGTGAGCTTGACTAACAGTGAATGTGGCCTTTCCCTTCTGGTGCATACATTTAAACAAAGATGCAAACTGTCATTTTTTCTTCCAGATTTTACCAGTGTAAAATGCATTCATGAATATCTGTTGAGTTGTGAGTGGTCGTGTTTCGTTCAGTGATGGCTGTGCCAGATGTTATTAGGCACTTGATGTTCTTTTCCTTATTTTCTGTTCCTCACCCTGGCTGTGTTATGACTGACCTTCGTGCGGAAACCTGACGGAATGCCTCTCATCCTCCAAAACAACCCATCACCAAAATCATATATGATACCGATTGAGCTGCAGGTTGAAATTGCCAGGTGTAGATATGTTGTAGAACAAAATAATAATAATATTGAGGAGAGCACAATGTGTTTAATCTCTGGTCATAAACAAAAGAGGTATGGATAACATCAATTGACTGGATATTCAGAGTCAGATCAGCTGGCAGTTAGAGTCATAACGGAATAGCACACAGTTCAGTCACACAGAGTGTACAAACATTTCACTGTCCTCAAGGTTGTGACTCTCATCTCTAAGGAAGAAACACCAATAGATGACTGTTTGTCAGTTAAACCTCACGCCCTTTTTGATTTCTTGCCACTGGCATTTTAAGAAACACTAATAAACCAACAAAACTCATTCTCTCTCTCTCTCTCTCTCTCTCTCTCTCAGCACAGAACTCTCCTTCATGGGCTAGTGAAGCTCATGAAATCTCTGCTCCAGTTCCTACTGCCATCTCCTTCTGCTGTCTCCTTGTTCCATCTCCCGTCACCCTCTGTTGTCTCCTTTAAGCATTCAGCCTCCACTCTCCGATTCTCCAACTCCGCTCATCAGAATCATCTAGGTTCTTCAGCTGCTTGCCTGCTGTTTGCCTTTACACACCTCCAATGCCACCATGCTCCACAGGAAGGACATTCCAAGGCTTCAAGGTTTCAAGGTACAACAAAGGGAGGAGGCTAATGTTCTGGATGACAAGATCAGAAAAATACAAACACTTTTCTCCTGGATTGGGGGTAGGGGGCTTCATGGGTAACATTGGTAAATATTATTCAATAATAATTTTCCTGATCTGACAGTTACCTACCCTCCATGCTGACACCGCCCCTAACCCATAGACTGTGCATAGCGGGACGGGCTCATATTCATTAAAAAATATATTTATGCAATAGGGGTGGAGATAACTCTGCACTGATAAATCCTGTTATCATGCGATAAATGGTTGATGACGTAGTCATTATATGTATAAATGTGAAACTCACATTTACACACATAGCAAACATGTCATCAGATGATTATCTACACAGTAGACACGTCATCACCCCCAGCCAGCCAGCCCTGTTTCCACCCACTTTCACATTTCCCAGTGTCAAATCATGGTGCCGTCCCATCCCACACCAACACCAAAATGCATTTTGTGTTAGCGAACTCCCAAACTGCTGCATGCATCTTACTCACCATTTAAACCTGTAAGACAAATACCAGCATTTTTTATCTTTTGCCTCTCAGACCTGCTCAGTTGTAATGGCACACATAAGGGAACTCCATTCAGTCTCCGGACTACCTCCTACTTGCTAATGCTGACTGTTTAACACTTTCAAAGCTCTTTACAAAACTTTTTAAAAGAAGACCTCTGTCTGTCTTCAATTTTTCTGTTACATTTTCTTGGTACCTCAGTAAGTGATGTCCTGTGAATATAGTTCAAGAGCTGAGCAAGGGACATAAACTACACCATTCAGTTCTAAAATGGCACTTAACTATCTGTATGTAAATCAGAAACACCCATTAGGATAACTTAAAATGTCTGTAGAGATGGAACCGTAAGAAAATTCAAACTAGTACTTAAAAATTAACTTCTGGGAAAAGTGACTTACAGATTCAGTGCAGTTCTCCTTTAATGGGATGGAATGAAATCTACAACTCCCGTGCCTAGTGCATCCAAATATACCAAACTTGGGCTAGCCTGGGGAGACAATAAAGGAGAGGTATTTTTAATGCAGGCGAGTTTTAATGTTTCTTTTTTTTTTTTTATGCACCTCCGCAGCATCCCCAACCAGCCACTCCTTCAGTGCCAAGGCCTTCCCTGCCATCCTCCGACCCCTGCTGTCATCCACTAGCCCCCATTGCAGCCTTACCTCGTAGCCCGGCATATGTCTATTCCAGGAGGGTCCCTCTCTTCTGGGGGAGCTGCCTATTGGCATACGTCACATCCTAGGGGCTGCAAGGCTGGATCTGGGCTAACTCCTGGGCTTGGTGGCAGGAGCCAGGCACTGCCATCCGGCTGAACGGGAGCCATTTTTCCATTTTTTTGTTGCCCCACCCACCACAGTTCTCGGCCTTGCATGAGAGCAGGTGATCTGGGCTGGGGATGTACTGGGGTGGCATGTTGAGGCTGCACGTCCCCAAGCACACCACCAATCCGCCCACAGGTGCCCAGGCAGTAGCCAGCCCTCAGAGGGAAGCGGTCAATGGACGCTATGATACACCCTCCTGCCAGTCTCCGCCCTGATACCTGGGCTTGGGCACGAACCCAGGTCTCCAGTGTGCCAAGCCAGCCTTTTAATATTTTAATAACAGAGCTTTCCCTCTTGTCGGCACCACTCATTCAGTGCACATCTTAATGTTTGAGGGGATGGACGTTCACTCAGTGTGTATTTGGGACAAGCCAGAAGATCAGAAAAATAAAACACTTTTCTTCTGTACTGGGGAGGGACTTCATGATAACCTTGGTAGCTATTATTCAGTGATTGTTATCCCCAATGTAACAGTTACCTACTGTCGTGTGGCCCAAGAAAAACCACTGCCTTATGGGTCAGTCTCATATGCATCAAAGCATATATTTAATTTATTCTTCCCTGGTTCAGCCCAAGCACGATATATTTGGCTGCATCTGGGTATGAGTGTTGTAGATTTGATGCTGGAGTCTGAACTGGAGTGGACCTATCTAGTGATGTCTAGATCGCCATCCCAAGTTGAAATTCACATACTGTATATGCCTGGCTGCTTGAGGAAGACGGAAGGCTCAGGGCAGGGAGTGTTATGGTGTTATGTTATTGAAAAAATTTGTATTTTTCTTTCCAATGTTCTTTCAAAACAACTACTGTGTTAATGTCAGTGGCCATGTAAGTTGATTTCTTTTGCAGACCTAATTTCCTTTTGTATTAAGAGCACTGTCATTCAAACAACATGAAGTCTTGCTATATTATGACAATTGCAGTTTGTCACAGCCTTAGAACTGCTCCGAGGTGAAAGAGTTAACTTCCATGCCATGCATGGAACTTAGAGCTGAGCTCGGTTAGAAAAGCTCTGTCTGGATCATTTCAAACTGAAACTGTCAGATTCTTTACTCCGCCTCACTGAACAGTCGCTCCGGAGATTCCTCCTACTGCTCGGTTCATTTCTCGGTTTAAAAGTGTTTTTCTCAGTTAAATTCAACCGCGATTATAATTATTTTAACCGCAAACCGATCGGTTCAAGCTCTGTCTGTGGTATTGTAAGTAATAGACAGGTTTATTTCTGTGGAACTTGTAAATGTTTATCGGTTCAGTTTGAACTGATCAGGTT
Source organism: Neoceratodus forsteri (assembly GCA_016271365.2). Classification (NCBI taxonomy): domain Eukaryota; kingdom Metazoa; phylum Chordata; order Ceratodontiformes; family Ceratodontidae; genus Neoceratodus; species Neoceratodus forsteri. The sequence continues at coordinate 141,588,899 of CM057453.1, forward strand.
GTTTTAAAACTTCTTTCTAAATTCATTTAAAGCTATTTAGAGTGCGGTTCCCAGTTCTTATCGGTTCTAAAAACGGATTTCATTACGGTTTTTCCACGACCGTGACACGGTTGGAAACCGATATGGTGTCTTTGTCTGGCATTTGCCGGAAACGGCAAGTTTTTGTTAGGCTGGCATTATGTCTGAGAAACTCAAAAGAAAAACCGGCCTGATTGCTTCAACACTGTAGTGTCTGTGGAAGCCTTGCTAAGGCTGACCCACACACTACATGTGTTTATTGTCTGGGGTTTGACCACCTCAATGCAGGCTGCCAGATTTGCAAGACTTTCCCTGCAGCTACCCTGGATAAGAGAGTTGGTAGGCTCAGGAACGAGGCCAAAAGTCCGCTGACCGGATGGCCAGCCGGTTCGGTGCCAACTGAACCGGAGGGAGTGCCCTCTGACGAGGGCGAGACTTCCTCGGCAAACAAAAGCTGACTCAGTGGAGCCAGTTCCAAAAGAGAACTAGAAAATCAGCAGGTGTGGAGTCCAAAATTCCTTCTCCAACTGCTGCAGAGATAGCCAAAGCTATCCAAATTGTCCAGTCACTTTCCCGGTTCCGTCCAACCACCACTATCTGGCAAAGGTCAGTTCGGCTGGTTCCACCGTTCAAGAATATGATATAGAGGAGTTTATGAACCAGAGGAGGGAGGATGATTATGAACAATGTGAATGTGATTTTGAAAGTCTGGATGTGCCCATTGAACCGACATCTCCCCAGACAGACCTTTAGGAGAGTCTCCCTCAGGCTTACTGAGTCCCTTCATTTCTGTTTTATAAAAAGTTGCTGAAACCTCCAGCTCCCTTTGGAGGAAGCTGTGGATGAGCAAGAGGAGCCTGACTTGTGGAGATGATGGATATCCCTGAGTTCAGGAGATTGTCCATTCCTTTACATAAATCCTTCTGTGCCTCCTGTGGATAAAAAGATGGACAGGAGATACACCTTGTCAGGTCCTGATACAGAATTTCTTTCACAGCAATGCAGCTATGTTGGGGTAGTTCAGGCTGCAGCCTGTGATAAGGCTAATATTCCCTGGCTTCACATCCTCCTGACAAGGACTCCAGGAAGATTGATGCCATGGCTAAAAAGCAATACATGGCAGCGTCCTTGGGACTCAGACAGGCAAATTATATGGCCTATGTTGCAAGATACTAGAAATCTAGATGGGATACTGTCATGGCCTTAGCCAGACAGGCCCCTGGCCAGCTTGCCAAGGAGCTGGAACAGGTGGCTGCTGATGGTATTGAGGCATCTAAGGTGCAATTCCATGCTGCATGTATTCTAATGATGTATCCTCTAGAGTCATGGCTACATCTGTGGTTTTTCGTAGATTGGCTTGGCCTCAGGTGTGTCTAGTCTGTCACAGGATACCCAGGCTAAGGCCATGGATTTTCCTGTGTGGGAAATTCTCTGTTTGGGGAGCAGACAGAGAATTATATGAAGAAATGGATGAATATAGAACCACTTATAGGAGTGCACAAGTCAAGGAATGGCAAGCCACTCCTCAGAGGCAGCCCTCCAGGGCAGAGGCAGGCCTTTCACAGACCTTTTACTAAATCCAGGCCTCCTCTTCAGCTTACGCTCAGAGGGGGTTCTTCAGAGGAGAGGCAGGACGGGGTATGAGCAGGCCTGCTCCCCCCCTCAGCCTAAAGCCCTTGCCAAACAGGCACCCTGATGGGATGCCCAGGGCCGATTCTCCATTACCTGTAGGGGCAGGCTGGCTTACTTGTCCAGGACTGGGAGTCTTTAACTTCAGACAAGTGGGTCCTGGAAGTAGTAAGCTGGGTCTGGTTCTCAGCTTCAAAAAATTTCCAAAGATGAGAATCAGATCTTTCCACCTGTAAATCCTCTAGAGACTCTTGCTTTGGAAACAGAAGTCTCAACCCTCCTGGCTCTCAGAGCGGTAGAAAGGTTTCTCCCTCACACCAGGGCAAGGGACTGTACTCCAGGAACTTCCTTACCCCAAAAAGACAGGAGAATGGCAGCCCATCCTGGACCTAAGATATCTGAACAAGCACCTTTTAAACCAAATTTCAAATGGTGACTCTGGGAATGATTTTACCCTCCCTAAGGCCAGGGGACTGGCTAGCTTCCTGGACCTCAAGGATGCCTACTTCCATGTTCTGATCAGAAGCTCCCACCGAAAGTACCTCAGAATGGAACTGCCCTCAGGCCATTATCAGTTCAGAGCAATGCCCTTCGGCCTTACCTCTGCCCCAAGGGTATTCACAAAATGCCTGGCGGTAGCAGTTGCTCATTTAAGAAGGCAAAGATTGCCATCTTTCTCTACCTAGACGACTGGCTCATTGGGTCAGTCTCCAGACCAGGTCAAATCACACCTGCAGGTTACCCAGCAGCTGCTTACCTCTCTAGGTTTTCTTCTCAATCTTCCAAAGTCAGTTTTAGAACCTGTCCAGGTACTCCCTTCATAGGCGCAGAACTGGACACAAAGCAGGCCAGAGCCTTCCTTCCCTAGAAAGGGTAAGGACTGGTGGGCCTGGCCTCCTCCTCACTCTGCAGGTCTCGACCAGCAGCAAGCATTTTCTACAGCTCCTAGGACACATGGCTGCTTCCACAGCCATAGTGCAAGGAGCAAGATTTCAGATGAGGGACATTCAGTTCCATTTGAGAGCCTTTTGGTCTCAAGAAGAGATCCCCTATCCAAGTTGATCCCAGTAACTCGAACCCTGATCCATGCCCTGCAGTGGTGGCAGGATCAGAGCAATCTGAGACAAGGGGTCCTTTCATCCCTCTATCTCACTCCTTGACCCTTACTACAGATGTGTCCCTTTTGGGATGGGGAGCTCACATGGGCGACCTCTCCATCCAGGGATTGTGGTCCCCAGGAATCTCTGCTCCACATCAATCTGTTGGAACTCAGAGCTGTTTTGTAGCACTTCAGGTTTTTTCTGCATCTGTTCAGAACAAAGTGGTACAGGTCAGAACAGACAACACCACTACAATGTGGTACATCAACAAACAAGGGTCACTCGGTCTTCGGCCTTATGCACCGAGGCAATGAGTTGTGGTCTCTGGCTTATCCCTGAACACCTCCCTCATAGCAGTTCACCTCCCAGGCAAGGACAATGTCTGGCAGATACTCTCAGCAGGATTTCCCAGGGCCATCACGTATGGTCATTGGATCTCGAGTACTGGGGATAGTTTTTGCCAGGTGGGCACCCTCAGATAGATCTTTGCGCCCCAGACATCATCAACTTCACTTTTTGTTGCAGGCCGCCAGTGTTGGGCTCAGTCCCCTGGATGCCTTCCTCCTCGATTGGGAGGGAAGTTTCTCTATGCCTTCCCCCTTCCCTCTCCTGTTCAGGTGCTAGTCAAAATCAGATCTCAGCCCTGCAAGATGATTCTGATTGCTCCAGATTGGGCCAGACAGCCCTGGTACCCTCTCCTTCTGTCCTTAGCAGTCCATCTTCCCTGTGTCTCCCCAGGAACCACAATCTGTTAACCTGTGCCCAGGGAGAGTTTGGTATCCGAACTCAATCCTCAACCTCAAGGCCTGGCTCTTGAGGAGTGAGAGTTCTTGACCTACACCTTTCTCAAGGTGTTCTCGAAATTTTGAAAGCTTCTAGGAAGCCTTCCACTAGGGCTACTTATAACTCTAAATGGAAAAGGTTTTCCATATGGTGCTCTGGGAAGCATATTTCCCGGAATCTGCTGATTTGCCCACTGTTTTGGACTATATGGTCCATCTTAATTCTTTGGGACTGAGACCAGCTACCCTGAAAGTGCATTTGGCAGCTGTCTCTGCTTTTATTTCCAGGGAAGCCTCTTCTCTCTCTGCTCACCCTGTATTTTCCAAGTTTTTCAGGGATTGCTTCATACCAATCCACCATTCAGGACCCTGCCCCTGCCTGGGATCTTAATGTTTGCATTGCTCAGCTGATGCAACCCCCTTTGAACCTCTGTCTTGGCAGAGCTTAAGTACTTGACTTGGAAAACTGTGTTTCTAGTAGCCATCACTTCTGCCAGGCGCATAAGTGAGTTGCAAGCTTTGTCAGTGGAGACTGACTTTATTTCCTTTCACAGGGATAAGGTAGTCCTCAGGACTAACAGGAAGTTTTGCCTAAGGTGGTTTCAGATTTTCACCTTAATCAATCTATTTCTCTTCCAGTGTTCTTCACTGACCATTCCTCCTCTGGTGAGAGGAGGCTGCACAGCTTAGATGTTAAGAGGGCCCTTAGTTACTACATTGAGCGTACTAAGGGTCTACAGGTTTGACTCCCTCCAACTCTTTCTCACTTATGGTGAGGTTGGGAAAGGAAACCTGCCACTAAGAGATCCATTGCCAGGTGGATTGTCTCTTGTATCCAATTTTGCTATCAAAACTGGGTAAGGTTCCCCTTCTGGCCTGAGGGCTCACTCTACCAGAGGTACAGCTGCATCCCTAGCTGCGCCAGGGACATCCTTATCTTAGAGATATGTCAAGCAGCTACTTGGAAAACAGTACATACTTTCACTAAGCATTACTCCTTGACATTCAGGCCAGGAGGGATGCTCGATTTACACAGCTGTACTTCAGAGCCTATTTCCTAAGTAGGTTCTGTCCCTACTCCATGGAGGTACTGCTGTGTAGTTGAATTTATAATATAGCAAGACTTCATGTTGTTTGAAGAAAAATTACTCACCTTAGTAATGTTGTTTCTTCTAATGGAGTCTTGCTATATTATGACCTCCCCAGCCTGCCCCCTCTCAGAACTTCTACTTTAGGGATGGGGTGGGCAGTCCAGTGTTGGCACTTACTGATGCCCACCTTGTGTTTTCCACCCCTTCTTTTGAGGTGTTTGGGTGTTGTGTTTTATTTTATCTTATCTTATTTTCTGGTCCCCTGACTTGAGTCTTGGTGTTGGGACCAGGAAAATGTGTTAATACTTTAGTAGTCAGTTGGCTAGTGTAGGTTACAGCTTCCACACAGAACCTTAGTGGGTTTTGCTCAAAGATCTGACAGTTTCAGTTTGAAATGATCCAGACAGAGCTTTTTCTACCGAATCTCAGGCTCTAAAGTTCCATGCATGGCATGGAAGTTAACTCTTTCACCTCGGAGCAGTTCTAAGGTTGGACAAACTGCATTTGTCATAATATAGTAAGACTCATTAGAAGAAACAACATTACTACGGTGAGTAATTTTTCTTATTGACTCAGTATTTAAAGTGTTTGACCCTTGTGATGGACTTTTCACCACTCCTCCTCTATTGCTTTTAGAACTGTTTTCTTCTGTATCATAATATGCTCTCAGTTTTAGTTTACTAGTAAACTTGTGGACATATACAGTTAGCGTCAAATTCTGTGATTGTATTAGTGGGAACAAATGATAAACCCTTAGAGAATAGCTTAGTTTCTTCTGCTGTTGGCATGTAGCTTGCAATATTTATAACATAGGTCACCATTGATGTTAGGTAGGTTGTAAATAAGGCTACAAATTACATTATCTCAAAAAGTAAGTAAATGTTTTGCAAAAACTACATTAATGCATTAATTAGGGTTGAGGCTAAAGCAGAAAAGGAGGAAATATGATATTAGGGTTTCCAACCTAAAACCCTGTTCACCTGAACCGAATGATGGGTGTAGTCTTTTAGGATTGCCAACCCTAATGCTCACCCCATTGTATGCACTCATGAAACAGACACATCTGTCTTCATTACATCATAGATTTTCTGTTACTGCAGTGGGGTGAGCATTAGGTTGACAACCCTAAGGAAGGCTGTACCCTTCATTCGCTTCAGGGTGGGTGGAGGTTTTAGGGTTAGAAACCCTAACGCTATTTTTCCCTACTTTTCAAACAACATGAAGTTCTTGCTGTATTCTGACTATTGCAGTTAGGTCCTGCCTTTCAACTGCCCCAGAGAACAAAGAGTTAAACTTTCCATGGCCAGCATGGAATGTTCACCACGAGCTTGGTTGAAGCCCCTGTCTGCTGTTGTTTAAACTCCAACCGTCAGAATCTTTACTCTGCCTCACTGAACAGTCGCTCCGGAGATTTCTCCTTTGCTCGGTTCAAAATGTCGTTAAAGTGTCGCTTCGCTCTTGTTTCTACCGTATTTCTGCTACCGAATATGTCGGTTTAAGTCTCTGTCTGTGGTACCGTGAGTACTAGATAGGTTTTGCATTTATTTTCTGTGTGGAACTTGTAAATGTCGGATCGGTTCGCTTGAACCAATCAGTTTAGGTAAAAAAGTTTGTGAATTTACTTAGAGTGTGGTAACCGGTCCAGTATCGGTTCTGAAAAAGCGGATTTTATTATGTTTTTTTCAAGACCAGTAACACGGTCAGGAACCGATAGGGAGTCTTGCCTGGCAGATTGCCGAAAAAGGTAAGTTTTGGATAGGATTGGCCATGTCTGAGAAACCCCCCAAAACCGGGCCCACTGATTTCAACATTGCAGTGTGTGGGGAAGCCTTTGCTAAGGCTGATCCCCACACCACCTGTGTTTATTGTCTGGGGTTTGACCACCTTGATTCAGACTGCCAAATTTGTAAGAATTTTCCCAAAGCTACCCTGGATAAGAGAGTAGGTAGAATGAGGAAGGGAGGCCGAGAAGTCCGCTGACCCGATGGCTAGCCCGGTTCGGTTCTGACCGAACCAGGAGGCGTGCCCTCTGACCAGGCGATACTTCTTCGGGCAAGAGGAGAGCCGATTCTGAGGAGTTGGTTCTGGTTAAAAGAAAAGAAAAGATAAATCGTCCGGTTCGGATCCAGAAATTCATACTCCGACCACTGATGAGATAGCCATGGCTATAAGAATAGTGCAATCGCTACTTCAGTTCCGCCGAACCGCACCATCTGGCAGGGGTTCGGGTTTGGTCGGTTTCCTGGTTCCGGGATTACACCTCAGAAGAATTTATGAACCGGATGAGGAGGAGGGAGAGTATGATGATAGTGATTGTGAAAGTCTGGATGTGCCTATTGACCCGGACATCTCCCCAGACAGACCTTCAGGTGTTTCTTCCCACTTTATGTTTTATAAAAGTGGCTGAAACCTCCAGCTTCCAATGGAAGATGCACTAGAGGATCAGGAGGAGCCTGATTTTGTTGAAATGGTGGACATCCCAGAGTTCAGGAGACTGTCTATTCCTCCATAAATCTTTTGGGAAACAGACACATAAAATTCTTAAGACTCCTAACTCCATACCTCCTGTGGACAGATAATGGACAAGAGGTACACTCTTTCAGGCTCAGACACGGAGTTTCTTTCTCAGCAATGCAGCCATGTTGGGGTAGTGCAGGCTGCTGCCTGTGATAAGGCAAATATCCCTTGGCATCACACCCTCAGATAAGGACTCCAGGATGATTGATGCCATGGCAAAGAAACCGCATATGGCCAGCATCTTTGGGACTCAGGCAGGCTAACTGTATGGCCTACACAGCTAGATACCAGAAGTCCAGATGGGACACTGTGCTGGCTCTGGCTAAACAGGCCCCTGACCAGCTTGCCAAGGAGCTGGAGCAGGTGGCTGCAGATGGGATTGAGGCATCCAAGGTGCAGTTTCATGCTGCTGTGGACTCCAGTGATGTTTCATCAAGAGTCATTGCTACATCTGTGGCCCTTCGGAGGATGGCTTGTCTCAGATGTACTAGCCTATTACAGGATACCCAGGCTAAGGCCATGGATTTCCCTGTTATTGGTAATTCTGTGTTTGGGGAGCAGACAGAGAACAACATGAAAGAGATGGACGAGTACAGGACCACCTACAGGAGTGCTCAGGCCAAAGAAAGGCAAGCCACTCCTCAAAGGCAGCAGTCCGGGGCAGGGGCAGGCCTTTTCAAATGCCTTTACCAAGCCCAGGCTCTTCTTCTTCTTATGCTCAGAGGGGGTTCTTCAGAGGGAGAGGCAGACGGGGAATGAGCAGGCCTGCATCCACCCTCAGCTTAAAGCCCCTGCCAAGCAGACACCCTGATGGGTCTGCCTGGGCCAATCTCCAATACCTGTAGGGGCAGGCTGGCTTACTTTGTCCAGGACTGGAAGTCTCTGACATCAGACAAGTGGGTCCTGGAAGTAGTAGCCAGGGACTGGTTCTCAGCTTCAAAAATTTCCCAAGATGAGAACCAGATCCTTTCCACCTGCAAATCCATCAGAGACCCTTGCCCTAGAGGCAGAGGTTTCTTCCTCCTGGCTGTCAGAGCCACAGAGAGGGTTCCCACCCTACACAAGGGCAAAGGATTGTACTCAGGTACTTCCTAACCCCAAAAAGTCAGGAGAATGGTGGCCCATCCTGGACCTAAGATATCTGAACAAGCACCTTTTAAAACCAAAGTTCAAAATGGTGACTCTGGGAATAATCCTGCCTCTCTAAGGCCAGGGGACTGGCTAGCCTCCCTGGACCTCAAAGATACCTATTTTCACATTCCCATCAGGTGCTCCCACAGAAAGTACCTCAGATTCGAGTTGCCCTCAGGCCACTATCAATTCAGAGACAATGCCCTTTGGCCTAACATCAGCCCCAAGGGTTTTCCAAAGTGCCTGGCAGTAGTGGTTGCTTTCCTAAGGAGAAAAAGATCTCTATCTTCCCATACTTGGATGACTGGCTCATAGTGGGTCAGTCTCCAGACCAAGTCAAGTCACATTGCAAATAACTCAGCAAGTGCTTACTTCCTTAGGATTCCTCCTCAACCTTCCAAAGTCAGTTCTTAAGCCAGTACAGCTCCTCACCTTCATGGGGTGGAGCTGGATACAGTAAGGCAAGAGCCTTCCTTCCCTGGACAGGACAAGGACCCTTATGGAACTGGCCTTTTCATTCACCCTACAGGTGTCTCGACCAGTAAGGCATTTCCTTCAGCTTCTGGGCCACATGGCAGCCTCCACAGCAGTGGTCCAGGGAGCAAGATTCCAGATTAGGGATATTCAGATCTTACTTGAGATACAGCTCTTGCAGCAGGTTACACCATTAGGACTGAAGCCGGCGGGCGCCAGGACCTGGAAAATTTCTAGCTAGATATCTTCCAGCGGGGACCCGCCCGACATCGGTCCCGCCTCCGACGTCAGGCGTGGTACATCTGAGGCGGTCCGCCAGAATCCCAGTTCTTTCCGCGTCGAACTTGCGTACCTCGACCGCCGGTCTCAGTCTAGCCTGCGACCAGCGTGGTTGCTGAACTTACTGAGGAAATTGCTTCATTTCAAAGATTTTTCTTCTCTGATGTCCTCACCGACCTCCGGGCATCGGTCTAGTGTGCTTGTGGAAAACAGATCCCCTTTAAGGACCCTCACATGGCTTCATGCTCAGTGCCTGGGCCCAGAGCACGACACCAGGCCTGTTCCTCTGCCAGGGATTTAACAGCCGCACCAGGATCCGGCGACAGAGTGGCTCTGCAGGCGTTCCTCCTGAAGAAAACTTAGAGCCATGTCCTCTAAAGGGAATCTTCTTACAAGCACGAAAAGAAGAGAAGGAGAAGGACCCTTCCAGGTCTCCGACTCGGGCCTCCGAGTCCCGCAGCTCGGATCGAAGTCGGACGGTCCCGTCCAGGGCCTCTTCCCTCCCGGCTGCGGTGGCGTTTCTCAATCTTCTCAGGCCCCTACCGCCAGGCCGTCGTCGTCCTCCACCCCTAAGGCCAGGCGAAGTCCGGGAGCGTCATCACCATAAGTCGGGCTTCCCGCTCGTCGGTACCCGACGTCGGTCCTCTTCAGTGCCGCCGAGGAAAACCCTGGAGCTTACCCTCTGAAGAGGCCGCAGACCCGACGCCGCTTGACCTCCATCGGCCGTTCGTCACTGCTCCTCGGAGCCGTCGTCGGCTGTCAGACCGTCGTCGGTCTCTCTACCCATCGGACGTCGGCAGGGGACCGGCGTCCCGGGCGCTGAGAAGAGGGCCCTCGTGCTCCGACCATCGTCGGGCAGGAGTCCCTACGGAGGAAGACCCGACACAGCCTCGAAGACCAGGCAGGCGATCCTGCCTCGCGAGTCTCCCAGGGTTCCCTCGCCGCCCGAGGTCCCTGTGGAGCCGCCGCCGAGACCCGACGTCCGACCTCGACGCTTGAGCCGGGCCGGATTATCTATTACGGATGTAATGGATCTCTTTACATACTGGTGGGACACCATCAAGAAGGACGTAGCGCCCGCTCTTCCTCCTCCTCCTCCTCCTCCTCCTCCTTGGCTCCAGCCCCCTTCGCCTGCGGGGGTCGGCTGGCCGCCTACTGTCCCCAGGGAGTCCAGATCCCTCCCAGGGCTCGAAGTGCAAAGAGGAGACCTCCGTCTAGATCCTCGCTTCCGGATCACCCAGCCCAAAGAGATCCAGGAGATGCCGACGTTCACCGTCGACGGAGGACGAGGGATCTGTGTATTCCACTTCCAGATCTCCATCTCCAATCTCAGTCCCTTCTCCGGACCCACGTGAGACTCCATGGTCTCCTCCGGATGACCCCTCGTTCATGGATATCATGCGCCATATCCAGGAGAACATGGGGTGGGAATCTGAGGAGTTAGACCCGAAAGATTGCGCCTGGCTAAGTATCTTCGGCAGAAGGGCCCCAAGCCTGTGGTGGTGCCACCCTTGGTGGACACTTTTGTAGACGTCACCAAGGCGGGTGGAAACGTCCACATTCGTTACCGGCGGTGCGAAGAAAGCTGACCGCTCTACAAGGCCCCTAGGGAGGACCAGTATTTGGCGCGACCAACCTCTGGCCGATTCTCTGGTCATAACAGCCTCACATGACCGGTCCCAAAGGCCGCAGCATTTGAGCACCTACCACGGATCCAGAATCCAAGCAGTTGGACTCTCTGGGCAGGCGCCTGTGCAGCTGTGACCTGCGCCATCAGATCCTGAATTATCTGACCCACATGATTCAATTCCAGAACGCACTGTGGGAACAGGGTCTGAGGCAGCTGAGAAGCTTCCTGAAGGTGGTCAGAAGGAGGAGATGCTCCAGCTCCTCCGCACGGGTTCAGACTTGGGGACCCAAGTGCTTAGAGCCGATGATTGAGCCAGAGACTCATCTGCCAGCAGCAGCTTCAGGCTTTGTCTCTGGAGACACTCCTGGTCGTGTCTCCGTCTTCACCCCGACGTCCAGAAGAACATTATGGGGCCCTTTTGAGGGAGATGTGTTGTTTGTAATCCCATGGAAAAATTATTACCAAACTGCAAGAGGCTGGAAAGGCAGTGAGGCGGTCAGGCAATGTACGGCCTAGGCCTGGGTCCTTTCGTAGAGCACCAAGGTCGTCTTCGTGCGGACACAGAAGCAACAACCTCGCTCCGCCCACACAACAGAGGGGCTCTGGTTTCGAGAACCCAGGGGAAGCAGCCTGCTAGCAGAGGTCAACGTACCTCAGGCGACCCAGCCAGCGGGCCGTCTGCCGCCACAGCATGACTCCTTTCCGGCCCCGCGCCTCGGGATCAATGGGATGTTATGGTCGGGGGTCGCATTACGAACTTCCTGCGGGATGGCAGGCAGTCACCACCGACAGGTGGGTTCTTCAGTTGGTCAGCATTGGCCACTTTTTGGGGATTCGCGGAAAAGCCAACCTCGAGGCCTCCTCTGCTCTCCCGGTATTCGGGTCAGCACGGCGCCTTAATCTGGCAAGAAATACTCACGCTCCTGAACAAGGGGGCAGTAGAATACGTCCCGGGAAACCAGAGAGGACTAGGTATTATTCTCACTTCTTCCTGGTTCCCAAGAAAACAGGGGACCTCCGTCCAATCCTGGACCTGGCGACCTCAACATGTCGGTCGACACAAAAGATTCTGCATGGTGACCCTCCGGGCCTGATCCCCATGCTAAAGCAGGCGCCTATTTAGCGCTCGACATCGGGACGCCTACCTGCATATCCCCATAGCTCAAAGCGCATCAGAGGTTCCTGCGCTTGAGTTTCTAGGCCACCACTTCCAGTTCGGGCTCTCCTTTTCGGACTGTCATCCGCACCAGGTCTTTACCAAATGCATGGCAGTCGTGGCAGCGTCTCTAAGGAGAAAGAGGCCACTATGTGTTCCTGTACCTCGACGATTGGCTTCTCATGGCCGTCTCTAGCGAGGCGCTTCTGCTCGCGATCCAGGACACCCAAGACCTATTTGGATCGCTGGGCATTCTTATAAATCGAGAGAAGTCCGTCTTGATGCCGTCGCAAAACCTGCAGTTCATTGGAGCAGTGCTGGACACGATCCGGGAAGAGCTTTCTTCCAGCCGACAGAGGCCGAATGCATAAGGTCCCTCATGGGGGACTTATCGACGAACCAGATCGTGCCAGCCAGGTCGGTCCTTCGTCTGCTCGGACACATGGCTGCGGCCATTCCTACTGTCCTCTCGCGACTCCACATGCGAATAACGCAGTGGATGCTCAAAGCAATGGGATCAGAGGCAAGACCATTTGCAGCATCCAGTCAGGATCACGAAATCCGTGGTTCGAGACTGGCAATGGTGGTTAGCCCTGGTCGCTCTCAAAGCGTCCGTTTGCAGCGCCGTCCCCAGAGATAGCACCTCACCACGGATGCTTCGGGTCTCGGGTGGGAGCACACCTAGGACGGGTGAGGTCTCAGGTGTATGGACCCGTTGAGGCTCATCTCCATATCAACGTCCTAGAGATGAGGGCGGTCCTCTATGCACTCCAGGCCTTTCAGTCCAGTGATCCCGCTGCACGATCCTGCTTCAGACGGACAACACGGCGGTGATGTATTACCTCAACAAACAAGGAGGCGCACACTCTTACCCCTTTGCAGGAGGCCATGAGGGTGTGGGATTGGGTAATCGGACACGCGCAAACCTGATCTCTGTACATGTTCCGGAGTGGACAACACGATCGCGGACAGCCTGAGTCGCTCCCAGGCCAGAGTCCATGAGTGGGAACTTCTTCAGGAGGTGGCAGAAGATCTGTTCCTTTGATGGGGAACTCCAGAACTGGACTTGTTCGCATCCCCATCCAACGAAAACTGCCCAATTTTTGCTCGCTAGATCCAGGGCCTGGTGTTTTCTGGCGAGCGCGTTGTCCCTCTCCTGGGTGAACAGATTCCTTTATGCCTTCCCTCCTTCCCGTTGATCCAGAGAGTTCTTCTCAAGCTGCGCAGGGAGCACGTAAGAATGATTCTGGTGGCCCCGTTTTGGCCCAGACAGATTTGGTTCCCCTTGCTGGCACAGCTATCTCGGGAACCCGCTCCGTTGCCGCTCAGCTCCCACTTACTGTCTCAGGAGAGAGGTTCATTGCTTCATCTGGATCTCCGCTCTTTGAACCTGCATGCATGGCTCCTAGAGACATAGCCATTTTGCACCACGGGTCTCGCAAGAGGTTGCTGAGATCTCCGTGGCCAGAGAAAGCCGACTAGCCGCATGCTATACGCCATGAGTGGCGTGGTTTTTTATCTATGGTCACGGGTTCGTGACCTTTCCCATTTAGGTTGTCCCATTGGGTGGTTCTAGACTACCTCCTTTCTCTTTTCAATTCTGGGCTAGCTTCTACCTCTATTAAGGTGCACCTTTGTGCTATTTCGGCCTACCATCTTCTGGTGGGGCACTGTACTATTGCTCAGCTTGGCGCTTCTCGGGAGTTTCTTAGAGGAGTGTTGCACCTTAGGCCTCCATTAGGGACCCTGTGCCTCCGTGGGATCTACTCTTTGTCCTGGGACAACTTACGCTCCCTCCCTTTGAGCCTGCAGGTGGATTGCGAGCTCGTTTTCTGTCGTGGAAGACGTTATTTTTAGTTGCTGTTACTTCAGCCAGAAGGATTTCTGAGCTTCATGCTCTCATGTCTAAAGAGCCTTATTTGGTTTTCCACGCGACAGAGTATCTCTAGGACGAACCCAAAGTTTTGCCTAAGGTGGTTTCGACACTTACTTTAAATCAGGATATTGACCTTCCGGTCTACTTCCCAAGTTACTCCAACAGAGGAGAGGCTTTGCTTCATACCCTGGATGTTCACCGTAGCCTGAGGTATTACCTTAACAGAACTAAACCCTGCGGGCTTCTGACCAGCTTTTCGTCTCTTTTTCTCAGAGAATGGAAGGTCAACCGGTGTCCAAGCAGACCTTGTCATGCTGGCTTGTCCAGTGTATCTCGCCTGCTACCAGATTAAACAAAAACCTCTCCCGGGTTCTATCCGGGGTCATTCTACCAGAGGTGTGGCCACTTCTTTGCAGCGCTCAGAAATGTCTCTATTTCAGCTATTTAGCTGCTGCTACTTGGAGCTCTGTACATACCTTTATCAGGCATTACAGTCTGGACATAGCCTCTAGGCGTGGAGCCGGTTCGGCCTAGCGGTGTTGCAAGGTCTCTTGTCCTGAGTCAGGACTTGGATTGTTTTTCTCTTGTCTCTATGCCTCATCCGGATCTTCTGGCAGCGTTACTGCTTGGGGAATCAGTCCTAATGGGTGATTCTGCTGCAAGAGCTGTATCTCAAGTAAGATAGTACAGTTACGTAAGAACTTACCGTAACAGTAGATCTTCGAGAACAGCTCTTGCAGCAGGTACCTTCCGCCTCCTTCCCCTTAGAGGAGGTACGCTCTGCTTAAAAAAAAAAAAAACAAAATGAAAGGTTAAAGCAGAAGCAATATGTCATGGATGATTGAAATGGAGGAAAAGAAAGAAACGCTTTGGTTGAGATTTTCTCCTTTGTTGCCTTCTGACGGCGGATCCTTGGTCTCCCCTTCTGATGTCATCCTGCGGCGGGAGTCTCCGCGGAGAACTGGGGATTCTGGCGGGACCGCCCCTTATGTACCACGCCTGACGCCGGAGGCGGGACCGACGTCGAGGCGGTCCCGCTGAAGATAGCTAGCTAGAAATTTTCCGGGGTCCTGGCGCCTGCCGGCTTCAGTCCTAATGGTGTAACCTGCTGCAAGAGCTGTTCTCGAAGATCTACTGTTACGTAAGTTCTTACATAACTGTACTTTCCACTTAAGAGCCTTCTGGTCCCAAAGAAATGATTCCTTACCAAACTAGTCCCAGTGACTCGAACCCTGATCCAGGCTTTGCAATGGTGGCAGGATCAGGACAATTTGAGACAAGGAGTTCCTTTGTCACCAGTCTCATTCAGTGATACTCACCACAGATGCCTCCTGCTGGGCTGGGAGCCCACCTGGGGATCTTACCACCCAAGGGCTGTGGTCACCTCAAGAATCTCTGCTTCACTTCAGTCTCTTGGAACTCAGAGCAGTGTTTTTGGCACTGCAAGCCTTTTCCAAATCTGTACAGAACAAGGTGGTCCAGATCAGAACAGACAACACCACCACAATGTGGTACATCAACAAGCAAGGAGGCACTCAGTCTGTGACCTTGTGCACAGAAGCAATGAAGTTGTGGTCCCTGGCCTATTCCTGCAAACCTCTCTGATAGCAGTTCACCTCCCAGGGAAGGACAATGTCCTAGCAGATGCTCTCAGCAGGATATCCCAGGGCCATCACAAATGGACCCTAGATCCACTAGTTTTGAAGGTGATTTTCTTGAGATGGGCACTCCACAGATAGATTTTTGCAGCCCCAGACAATCACCAACTTCCTCTCTTTTGTTGCAGACCCCAGTCTTGGGCTCAGTCCCCCTGGATGCTCTGATTCTGAATTGGGAAGGAAATTTCTGTCTGCTTTTCCCCCTTCCGTCTCCTGTTCAAGGTGCTAGTCAAGATAAGGTCACAACCATGCAAAGTGATTCTGATTGCTCCAGACTGGGCCAGACAGCCCTGGTACCTCTGTTGCTGTCCTTAGCAGTCCACCTTCCCTGTCTCTTCCCAGGAATTACAACCTGTTGACATCCTCTCAGGGAGGATTTGGTACCGAACCTCAGGTCTCTCAATCTCAAGGCATGGCTCTTGAAGAGCTAGAGTCTGCTGATCTGCATCTTTCTCAAGGGTTCTGGATAACCTATAGGCTTCTGAAAGCCTTCCACTAGAAAAGACTTACAATTCCAAATGGAAAAGGTTCACTATTTGGTGTTCTAATAAGGATATTTCTCAGAATCTGCTGAGTTGCCTAAGGTTCTGGACTATATGGTCCATCTCAATGTGGACGGTCACATATTCTCTGGTACCCTCTACTCAGCTACTCCCATTGTCCTGGACTAGGGCTGTCTGCCACAGGCTGAGCTTGGACTGTGTTTGGCAATTGTTTCTATTGTCAATTTTGTGGAATCTCTCCTCACTTCCTTCTAGTAACTCTTCTTGTTACCCATAGAGGTTCTGTTGTGCCTTTATAACTTCTGTCAGATTCCTGTTATCTTTCTTGGGGAGGGCACTTTTCTTCCCTCTTTCCTTGGCAGATGGCATCACAGTTTATGCTGTCAGAGCAAGCAGTGCCAGACCGGCTGCTGTGTGTGTGCATACATATAGTAGCCGTCTGCTCCAAAGTTATCTGCCACAAAGTCCTACCACCTCTGGCCCTATGTCCAAAGAGTCATGCTCTGTGGAGAAGATATTCTTGAAGATTTACAGGTGCAGATAAATAACTTTTCTTCGTCCAGGAGAGAACCCACTGAACTGCAGACAATTAATTTCCAGGTCTGACCTGGGGGTAAGATGCATGGGAGATAAAACAAACAATGTACTGTAATTTACAGCCAACCAATGTACGTCAGATGAAGTAACAGGATAATTAGTTCACAAAAGTACAAATTTAAGACAAAATAAAATACCAATTATAATTCAGTTCAGAAATAAAATTACACAGGTAACAAACTGTCTTACCAATCAGTTGGGTAAGTTAAGTATGGAAACAACAAACACATGATTAGAAAAAGAATTCCTGCCAAACACAATGCCCCGGACCAGCCAGGGTTGGCTGACAACTAGGGTTAGAAGCAGTTACTAGTAAGTCTGGCCCGTTTTCTCAGACACATCCTTTTGCAAGACAGCCAAAATGGAGGGACTAGCTCTGAGAAGGAAGGGATTTTCAAAGGAAAGTGAGTCCCCAGGAAAATGCATCCTGTCCTGCAGTCAGGTGACTTCTGAGTTTAAGAAAGATTTGGGGATTTTAGTGTTGCAGAGCATAGGCAGAGGAAGAGTTGGCGTGAGAAGGAGAAGAGGTGTCATGGAGTGTTAGTTCAGAATTTGAAAGCTGTGAGTCACTATCTCTCAGGAAATTCATCCCAGACTGGAGTACAGGTCATGGTGGTGTGTGTGGTGGTGGAGGTGGGGGTGGGAGGGTTCAGCTTAGGGGAACAAGCAGAATACATGACAGAGGATGTCCAGATGTTAGGGAGGGGTTGAGCACTGAACTATAAACAATGTATCCATAGTCAAAGGCAGGGATGATTGCTTTTATTTCTACACAGATTGTACAGTACTTGTTTGTAGACAGCAAATGCATCCCATTTACAGTACTTGGCAAACCTCACAGTTTGCTAATTTAGGAAAAGCACTATTCAAAATTACCCTATCTGTTAAACTTTTGGATACTTCTTCTGTAGGACTAGCTGCTCCATTAGTGTTACACACAGTGTCATCTTTTCAATAAATATATTAGAGGATGTGCTACTTTAAATCTAAGATGTATGTTTCATAAAAGGCCCTTCATTATTAATCAGATAGGTTATCATCAGTCCTGATTTTCACAGGACGGTCCTGATTTGTGCAGCTGTGTCCTGCAAGAAAATATGAAAACTACTACATGTCCTGACTTTATAGTAGAAAAATATTTGCTAACTTTCCACTAAATGTTGCAGAAAACTATAATACATTAACTAAAATACCTTAAAATGGTAAGAAACAATAGAAGCAACTAAGAAACTACAATACTTAGTCTTAATTCTGATGACCATATATAGAGAAAACAAGTCTTTTGCATTGGTCGAGGTTTCATACTGTACTGCAAAAATCATGTTTCAGAAAGAGATGTCCCACTTTGGGCTTCTTAAAAGGTGGTAACCCTAAAATCAAAGTAAATTTAATCGGCAGATGTACAAACAAGAATTAAAGGATATGTATACTACAGAACAAGTGGGTCAAGAGTTCTTGGCTAGTGAGAGATAGCATGGTTACTTTGTAGTAGAGCAAGTCTGCACATTAAAACTGAAAGCAAAGCACTAAGTGTAGCTTTGCCACTGTGCAAATATTGATGTGGGGTTTATTGTAATGGCATGCTAAGTGTATCTTTGAATAGCTGATGTCTGTAGCACTGTCAATCTCAGGCCCTTAGACAAACAAGACTTGGCGGGTACCAAACAGTCCTGCACTTGTGGTTGATAAAAGATACTGGAACAAGTTGACGCTGTTCTCATCGAACAAAAGAACTTGCCTTCAAAACGAGTCCTTGTATGATCCCATTTCTGAAGCAGTTCAGGTTTTTATTTTAATTGACGTGTAGCTGATTTGGCAGTACTTTCAGAAGTATTTGATTGTGAGGAAACATGAGTAGGCTAGATAAGAATCTTTCATCTATGTTCAGCTTGAAGGAAAACGTGCTAGATATAGTAGTTTGTTATAGCTTCCTTCAGACAATATCGGAAAGCTAAAAGGCGAGTGAACACATTCATGAGCTGATTTACAGTATCTTCCAAAATGTTCAGAAACATTTCCGCAGACTCATTAGCAGCAGACAAAGTGTTATACACTCTCATGGTTTTAGATGCTAATTCAAAACTAATCATAAAGGTTTAAAGGTAAAGCCTCAGAGTTTGTAATTTTGAGAAGTGAATGACAAACATAGAAACTCTGATGACACATCTACTTTACACAATAATTTTTTGCTATTACTTTAAGAATACTTTATAGGAACTTTGGCAATTCCCCACACCACCACCACCCAGCTGGTAACAAATTGTCCTTTTAATCAAAAGCAGGTTTTGAATCAAATGTCACGTTAAAGACCTATAGTTATTTGTTCCACTCATAGTACTACAGCCCATTAGCAGCGTTATGTACAGACAAGGAGGATACTCAGTATAACAGAACAGGACACTGTGTTTTGGCATGTTCTTTCTATATAGGAACAAATGAATTTAAGGCAGAAGCAGATCTTGTTTTCCCCTTCCTTATTGGTTTGTTACCACATGGTCACCTGAGTCCCACATTTACCCGTTTCTGCAAGCAAAAGCGGCTAAGGAGAATTAATTTGAAATGAATTGACTAGCTCATTGTGGTTCTTCATGACCATTCTTTGCGAGCACTATTCTAATGGTAATGTAAAATCTTTATGGAAGCCTGTTAGATTTGTTTAGATATTACACATAAGCTGTTTCAGATCCTTTGGATAGTGTTAGTTAGCTATAATAACTGGGCTCTACTTTTTCCCTTAGGAAACCCACTTATAATTTGCTGTTATAACCAGTTAGTTATAATGGCATTCATGCACCGGGTTTCCTTAAGAGCTCATATGCACACTCGCTGCAGCGTATGTGGTTGGAAAAATGCCAGCTGCATTCTGCTCTGTGCGGGGATAGGGTTTGCAGCGAAAAAAACAGAGTCAGGCAATTATACAAAATAAAAGCCTGGGAGACTGTATAAAACTCGGATTTTATAAGCACTCATGGTGTGGGATGCTAGTAACCCTTGAGCTTTCCTCTCAGGGTTTATAAAGCACTGACACATGAGGTGTATGTCAAATTCTCATTATACACAGCTCCCAGGCATTCCTCTATATAGAAACCTGGTCAGCAGTATTGTCAATGTTGATGATCAGTTGTTATTTGGTAATAACCAGCTGGTTGTTACGATAAACACGACTAACTAGAAAGGAGGATCTACATTGAAACTCACTCTATCTCAACCGCAGCAGTCATTTTTAGCGATGGCAGTACTTTTACTCTGATAAGTAAAACATCTTGGGCCTGATTTTCTAAAGAGTTGCGTTACGCGCAAGGGACCTGCAGCAGAGAGTTTGGCACGAAGTGGCGACTTCGCGCAAACTGTGCCGCAAGCGCAGTTTTCAAAGAAGCTTCGCCACAACCCCCCTTCTGCAAGTCCCTGCGGTGACACAGCAAAGTTAGCCAGCTCCCCGCGTAACTTTGTGTCCGTGGGGAGAAGCTTTACGGGCTTGTGCTACAGCTTTGGCACAAGCTGTCATAAAATGAGGGCACTGTCACAACTTGTGTCCAGTGTTATAAAATCTGCTACAAGTTTCTGCACACCCTTGGACACGGCGCAGCAACTTTGCAGGGATGTAGGGCTTGGTTGCAAGCCCTGCATCCCCATTTGAAAATTGGTCCCTCTTGTCTTGAAACCAATCTACATACAAGGCACATAAGGCACAAAAGTAAATACTAAAAGACATGAACACAACTGTGTTCCAGTCTGTCTCATATGCAGCACTTACTTAAACACCGTGTTTTACACTAAAGCTGAGTCGCTGCACTTACTTCTTTTCGTGAGCTTCTTCTGCATGGTTTCTTAAAGTAAACTCTATAAAACTAACCTCCTGTAAAAGAACATCCACAGCTCCCTGTTTACCATGCTTTTACAGTGCCAGTGAAAAATGCCTTTGCCGACTCTATCAGGAGTGCTTACTATTATAACATATTTTTGGGTAGAAATAAATTGATGCTCAGCGATTATATAAAATAAATCATCGGACAGTGTATTTACTTGACTGTAATATATGGATATGCTAAATAATACTTTCAAAAGTATTTTAAAAAATCTCCTTAATACCACACTTCCAGTCCCATAATACTGTTGTTGAAACTCATAATCCTATTATTCAGAGCTTACAATACTATTGTTACGAGCTCTGAATGGTAGTATTATGAGACACAAGCAGGACCGCTACTTGATCAGTTCCTCATGCTAAGCACAAGCTGATATTTATTGTAACTGCCATATACTGTAAAGCCAACTCGCCGATGACCACCACACGCAATTAAACAGAACAAGAGCTGCATTGTAGAGGTGCAAGGAATAACATGCAGCCCCTCAGTAGCAGCGGTGCTGGTGGTCTGTCAGGTAATAACAACTGAAGGAGATAGAGGAGACTGGCATTGCTGTGTCGCTGTTTCTCATGCTCTGCCTTTCAGTTAATTTTCTCAAACATTGCAGGCAACTCCTAATAGGTGGGTCCATGACACAGGAGGCAGGCCTTCCATCACAGTGCCGTGAAATTGGAGGAGGCTTCTAGGAGGACAAACTGGTAAGTTGAGCTAGAACTGACCCCAGTGAAGGTACTTTCCTTATCCAGGGCATTGTGGAGGTGCAGGGATGGATGGTCCTGCTTTGTGGATCCTCTAGACCCTTCAACAGCAGTAGTGCTAGCCACGAAATGGCAGTTCTCAGAGCCAGGGTGAGACTAACTTTTAAGCATGTGTCAGCCTTTCATCATAGTAGTGCAGTACCTTCAGTGCTGCTGACTACTCGAAAACCCTTGGATTCATATATTACAAAAAAATAAAGACAGGGGACTGTGATTACTTGGCAATAATATCATCTTGAGGGTTCTGAGGACATGTTGGAACCTCTTGAGTTTTGCTTTCAAGGTTCATATGTCCTCAGAACCTCTCGATGTTGTTATAGCCTTGTAATACACAGTGTCCTATCTATTATTCTATTTTTAATACACACTCTCGGTGTGATGCTTGATAAACCCCTCAAACTTCACTTTTGGGGTTTATGTAGCATCACACACCTCGGATGTGTATTAAGTTCTCGTAATGTATACCATACCATGTGTTCTAGATTATATATATATATATGAGAGAGAGAGAGAGAGAGAGGGAGATCTAAGCTTGTTCTTTCCCTCTTCCTCACCTTTATCACCTTCCTCCCTTTACTGTTCCCATTCACAGCTTTTTTGTACTTGTTCCTGTCTTATGTATGTTTTTGAGAGGGTGATGGAACGTGTCTAGTTATTATTTTAATATTTGTTTTTATCATGTAATATTTTATTAAGATTTTCCAACTTTTAACATATTGCTTGCATAGAACACAGAAGCAAATATACCGTAAGGTTCAATCCCTGACAAACAAAAACGAGATAGCTAATAATACTGCTAACTTAAGGAAAAACAACCAATATACAAGGTAGCACTAAACCACATCAATACTATCAAAGTCCAAGTCTCAGCTAGCCTTCAGGAAGGCATATACTATGAGTAAAACAAACTGGTTGCAATAAATTTTAATTAGACACAGAAATTTGTAAAGATAAGGATTCAAGGAGAACATTACATTGCAAAACAGGCCTCTTGTTTGCTTGATGAATATATGCCAAGTAGGTTCTCATGATTAGTTTATACCCTATAGTCCCACAGTAGAGTATCTGAGTTGTCAAAAGGTCAGGATTGAAAAAAGGAAAAGGAGGAGAAAAGGGGCAAAGAGCTAAAGATAAAGGAGGGATAAGGAACATAGCAGGAATTATATGAAAGAGAGGGGATGCCTTATATTTGGCGTGCCACTCTAGGGTCGACCTGCTATAAAGTAATAGGAGGATTTTGTAGTGGGGAGGAGGCACTCAACAAATGTGGGAATGCAGGTAAGCATCCCATTTCGAGTGGTAGTCAGCTAGTTTACCTCTGGCTGCTGCTGTGAGTTCTCTCAAAGATGGCCAACCTGGCCATGGCGGCCCGCCATTGAGAATGTGTGGGGTAAAGATTGCCTTCATCTCACCAAGATGGCTCTGTCTGCTTCATGACAGCTACCAGGACCCAAGCTTACTAGGGGGGAGAGTGCATTTAATGTGGAGGTGTCCCCAGCAGAAGGGAGTAATGTTGAAGAGCTAACAGGTTACCCACTGTAGCAGAACAGTCATTCAGAACTGATGCCCAGAAAGTGCGAATTGTTGGGCACATCCATTGTATGTGATATAGATGGGCTGGAGAAGAGTGGCATCTCCAGCAGCTATCCTGTGGGATTATCTTTCACCTATGGAGGACTGAGGGGTAGATACCATCTGAGGAGAATTTTTAATTGAATCAACTGGCTCTTTGAGTCCACATAGGCCGTATGGGCTGTTCTAAGACATTCCGACCACTGTTGTGGGGATAGGGGTGAGAAAGATCCTGCTCCCATACGACTTTGCTAGTTAAAGTGACATCCAGTTGGGAATCTCTAAGGGTTTGATATAGAGCACCTACAAAGCCCCCACCTCTGTTGGGTTGGGAAAGATTATTCAGGCACTTCCAAGGGGACTGGGCTGGCCAAGTCTTAAGGAGAGGATCAGTGCACTTCATATTTGGAGAAATTTCCAAAAATCTTGGGATGGTAATTTGTATTTAGCTCTGAGCTGCTCAAAGGACATCAGTGTAATGGGTGTTCAGAATGAGTAGGTCAGCTACCGTCTGAATGCTCTTGAAGGCCCATAAGGTCCATTGAAGTGGCTTGTGGTCTACCTTAACGAGGGATTATTCCAAATCGGAGCATAACATAAAGGAGGAGGGTATTCGTGCTTGGAACACCAGTTGTTGCCATTTCCAGTGCCACAATGTACATGTGTTCATCATAAGTGGCATGAGTTGAGGATTAGTGGATTTCCTTCTAGATAACAGCGAATAGAGGGAGTCTTCGCTGACAGAGTGGCTTCCAGTAGTACCCACTGAGGGGAGTGGAACGAGGAGCAAACCACGCCACGGCTTGAGCCATGCTAAAGGCCAGATGATATCCCATGAACCAGGGAGGCCTAGCCTCCTTGGTCCAATGAGCACATAGTTTTGTTCGTCCCCATCTATTGAGGTCCACCTTCCCAGAGGCAAAGTGCCACCAATCTATCTAAGGCTTGAAATGGTTTTTGAGAGAGAGATTGGGAGGTTGTTCGGTAACTAGGAAACCCTAGAAAAGATAAACATTCTAACAGCTTCTACCTTTCCTTTCAAAGTTAGGCGCAACTTCATCCAGCAATGGACCTCGGCTGTCAGAGAGGATAGAGAGGGAGAAATTGCGTTTCAAGTCCTTCCAGGCTGTCGTGATGTTGATGCCCAAATATAAGCCTTGTGGCGCCAAGAAATGTCTGTGCTGGCTGGACAGTGTCTACTACACTTCTTGTTTAGAGGGATAACTTGTTTTTTCTGATTCACTGTAAGCCCAGATATTATAGCAAACTCCTGCAGGATTGAGAGAACCGGGGAGGGAAGACTGCAGGTTAGAAAGAGTAAGTAGCATATCATCTGCATATGCATTAACTAAGTAGGAGGTTTCCCCACAGGGATACCGGCTATAGTTGAGGTGTTAACAAGTGTTCTGATGAGGGGTCCAGAGCTACAAGAAAAGGAGTGGGGAGAGGACACCCCTGTCTGGTGCCTCTATGGAGGAGAAAGGAAGAGGAGGTATCCCTGTTAGTGAGGATTCTGGCGTAGACAGGTTGTACAGTGTGCAAACCCATGAACAAAACTGGGATCAGAAGCATACAGTCGGAGAATCTGGTGCAAATAAGTCCATTCCAGGGAGTCGAAGGCCTTAGCAAAATCAATCGCTAAAGGCGTGCCATGAGAACATCAGACTGAAGTGCCAGTCATGTAAGATTTTAAATGAGGCATAGATTATCTGCACTAGATTTCCTTTTAAGAACCCCTTTGAGAGGGTGAATCAGATTTAATAACACTGGGGACAGTCTGGTTGCCAAAATCTTGGGCTATATCTTAGTATCCACTGGAAGATATGATATGGGTCTATAGCTTGCACACAGTAAGTTATCTGAGGATTTTTTGGCAATTAGTGAGATAAAAGCCTCACGCATAGTAGGGGAAGTATTGTGTTCGATTGGGCTTACGAACATATGAAATTTGCCAGCAGATAAAGGCCTAGAGGTCTATCCAGTCTGCTCGAATGTGCAGCTAGCACCCCTTATTCTGCAGCTGCCCTCCTTCCACCCTTCCCTTCATTAACCCTCCCCTTGTCCTGTCCCATCCTCATTTGAAGCAGTCCACTGTTCTACTGCATACCACTTCAGCATGTAACGCACTCACCCAGCCACCACCCTCTCTGTAGAAAAGTGTCTCCTCATCTCCCTCCTGAACCTTCCTTGCTCCAGTCTCATATCATGACCCTGGTGGCCCTCCCTCCCTTACTTTGAACAGCCCCTCTGTACCTGTCTTGTTTATTCCTTTCATGTATTTAAAGGTTTCAATCATGTCACCCCTGTCTCTCCTCTCCTCCAGTGAGTACATGTTCAACTCCTTCAACCTCCTCTCGTATGATAAGTCCCCAACCCCTTGATCATCTTTGTCACTCTGCTACTGCACCCTCCAGTAACTTAATGTCCCTCTTCAGATACGGACGCCAGTGCTGCACGCAGTACTCCAGGTGTGGTCTAACTAATGACTTATACAGTGGCAGAATCACCTCCTCCTCGAGGATATACCCCTTGCAATACAACCCAGCATTCCATTGGTCTTTGCAGCTGCCTTCCTACATTGTGCCGAGTTGTTCATTGACCTTGTAATGAGCACACTCAGATCCTTCTCCTCCTCTGTCTGGGCTAGCTGCACTCCCCTAACTGGTAACTCCTCCTTGGGTTCTTCATCCCAAAATGCAGCACCTTGCACTTTTGGCATTAAAGCCCAGTTGCCATGCCAGGTGTCTGACCAGGTTTCAAGCTTTGCCAGATCATCCTGCAACCCTGCCATCCCCTAGGTCATCCACCACTGCCTACCTTGGTATCATCAGCAAACAGACTGATCTTGTTCTTGATGTCCCATGATATGTCTGCAATGAATATCCCAAACAACACTGGTCCCTGTGGAACACCACTCGTCACTGCCCTTGGGTGTGAGAGCCCCCACCCACCACCACCCTCTGTTGCCTTCCCTGCAGCCAGTTTCCTACCCATCTCACCAGCTTTGCACCCGCCCTTGTGTCTACAAACTTGCTTCCCAGCCTTCCATGTGGCACTGAGTCGAATGCCTTACTGAAGTCCAGATACAGGACATCCACTGCATGGCCCCGTCCAGTTGCCTGGTTACCAGTCATAGAACTCGACCAAGTTGGTTTGTCAGGATCTGCCACATATGAAGCCATGCTGTCTGCTGTCCTGTAGTCCTTTGGCCTCTGGGAGGGCCACCAGCCTCTCCTTCAGGATAGTCTCCATTAGCTTACCCACGATGGATGTGAGGCTCACTGGTCTGTAGTTTCCAGGTTCATCTTGAGGCCACTCTTGTGGAGGGGCACCACATGAGCCATCCTCCAGTCCTGAGGTACACACCCCAAATGTAGTGAGGCATTAAATAGGTCTGCCAAGGTCCTGCAAGGACCTCTGCCAGCTCCTTCAGTACCCTGGGGTGGATGCCATCTGGGCCTGGCGCCTGTCCACCTTCAGTGCTTTCAAACCCTCTCAACTCTGCTCTCCATGATTTCCACATCTGTCACCTCTTCCCACCCTGCTTCTGCCGTTTCTCCCACCTTGGATGTCACCCCCCTCTTCTCTTTAGTAAATACTTGAGCAGAGTACTCATTTAGTGCTTCCGCCTTATCGCACCCTGCTTCCACCCAACCCCCTCTTTCCTAATCCTTACTTATGTGGTCCTTACAGCTCCTTTTCTCCCTGATGTACTTAAAGAAGGCTTCCTGGAGAGCTTGCAGAAGGAGGGTGGTAATGTCGTCCTGTAACACTTGGTACAGCTCTGCTGACATCCCATCTGGCCCCGGGGCCTTCCTTTAGCCATCTGAGATAGGGCTGACCGGAGTTTGTCTCAGGTTATGGGGAGCATCCAGAGCAAGGGTCTGCTTTTAGAGAGCTGAGGGAGCGCGCCTCGGCAAAGCTTTGCAGCCGATGGGATAATTCATTATCCGGAAGGACATTCTGGGCCTGATGAAGCTCCTGATAAAAGATTTCCACAGTCTCATTGATAGCTTTGGGCGTTGTTGGGATCTTCTCCTCCTTGTTCTTTAGGGCTAAAGTTCTGGAAGAAGTTTGCTGCTTCCGTAGGTAGTGAGCTAACAGTTTCTCCCTCCCAGGACCTATGTTTAGCCGAATAAGTTGCCACTCCAGCTTTCCTGTTCAGCAGCACATTGAGCTTGTATTTTAAACCAGTAATGTCGGCTAGAGAGGGAGTTGAGTGGCTAGTGGTAGACAGTTTGAACTGTTTCTCCAGATGTGCCAGATCCTTCTGGAGCTCTGATATATGTCTTGCCCTTTCCTTGTTTTAGCCACAGAGAGGAGGTAATTCTCCTCTTTTGATTGCCTTAAAGTGCCTCCCAGACTGTGGTCGCACTAGTTTCCCCTGGGGTGTTAACCGAGAAATAGGAGAGGGTTCCTTTTATGTTGCTTGCACGCATGTGCAAGAAACATAGTGCCATCGTCCGAGATTTCAGAGGTGTGTCACCTCTTCCTCCAATTCAGTCAGTGAGCTGGCAGGCGCTGCCTCAGTAAGCCATGCATTTTGGAGCTGTCTATGACACGCCCAAAATGCAGTGGCATACAGTTGAAAGGGGCAGCTACGCTTCCAGTGAGCACCGATAAGGCGTAGCCCCCCACGCAGGTGTGCACGCCCCGCACATACTGTGTAGCCGGCGGGGTGCCCAATCCCCGCCGGCTGAGCCGTCGTTCCCCGTAGTTGGTGCCATGCTGGGAGCCCACCCCAGCGTGGCAATCAGTCCTTTGGCGGCGGTGCCCAATCCCCTTCGGCTGAACGGCCCCCCTCCCGTCCTTGTTGGCCTTGCGCTGAGGGCCACCCCAGCGTAACTCGCTGCTTCTTTTTTTTCACCTGTAAAACAAAAACGGTCCGCGGTGCGTCCTCCCGACCCCCTCCCAGAACCCGCACCCACCCACTGCGCACCCAGCCCCCACACACCCCCCACCCCATACTTCTCCGGACTCCGGTCGCGCGATCTTCAGTGGACCGGGAACACGTCTGCACTCTTCAAAGCCAGCCTTGAACTGAGGAAATGCCGGTAGCTGTATAATGGGCTAGATGGGGGTTCAACTTATGCATATCTCCAGGCATTTTGGGAATTTTTGCAAATTTTCAACATGGGGTTTTAGGACCCCTTCTCATGAGTGATGTCACTGTCATGTAAAGACAACCGGCGGTGATTTGCACAGTGATCACAATCACCTTCGGGCCTGAATACCACCATGACAGTGACATCATTCATGAGAAGGGGTTCCAAAACCCCATGTTGAAAATTTGGTCCAAAAATTCCAAAAATGACTGTTTTATTTAGTGCGCTGCGCAGTTCCTACGCAGGGCTCGTAGGTTCTCAAAATTTTGATATTTTCACTCCAGATTTTCAACATTGCCATTTTACCACACCTTCTTGTGAGTAGTATAGCTGTCATTTTTCACATCTTACCTAAAATGTGTTTCACGCCTTTGTAGCGTAGAATGGCGGTAGCAGTGTGCGAAATCAATGTACAGGACAAATTAAAGAAAATCACAGTGACACTGTTCATGAGCAGAGGTCTTAAAATTGCTATGTTGAAAATTTGGTGAAAATTCCTAAAAAATGACTGTTTTATGTAGTGCATTGGGCAGTTCCTACGCAGGCTCGTAAGTTCACAAATTTTCAATATTTTCACTCCAGATTTTCAACATTGCCATTTTACCACACTTCCTCATGAGCAGTACAGCTGTCATTTTCACATCCTGTCCAAAATATGTTTCCGCTCATGTAGCGCACAGTGGCGCAGTCGGTGTGCGAACTCAGTGTATGGGACACATTAAGAAAATCACAGTGTCACTGTTCATGAGCAGAGATCTTAAAATGGCAATGTTGAAAATTTGGTGAAAATTCCTAAAATGACTGTTTTACAGTGTCGTTGCGCAGTTCCACGCGCTCGTGGGTTTCTTGAATTTTCAGTATTTCCACTCCAGATTTTCAACATTGCCATTTTACCACACCTCCTTATGAGCAGTACAGCTGTCATTTTCACATCCTGCCCAAAACGTGTTTCCGCCCATGTAGCGACAATGGCGCAGTTGGTGTGCAAACTCAATGTATGGGACACATTAACAAAATCACACTGACACTGTTCATGAGCAGAGGTCTTAAAATGGCTATGTTGAACATTTCGTGAAAAATTTCTAACAATGACTGTTTTACGAGCGCATGTTGCAGTTCCTACGCGTCAGAAGTTCACAAATTTTCAATATTTGCACTCCAATGACTTCCAAATACCTAAACAGCACATAGAAGCAAGCAACATTCGCACTGACAAATGCTTGTTTATGTAGTCACGAAAGGCTGCATCCTCTAACAGTAATGGATTCATCTCCATCTTGTGGAGTGTGAACCTTGCCCCAAGGAGTGAAAGTGATCGCCACAGTGGCATGATCCGATATAACTATGCTGCCAGTGGTGGAAGTTCCTATCCCATGCATTGCAGCGTAGTTGGCTAACCAGAAGTCAAGTCTGCTATGAGTCCCATGCACTTTAGAGAAATATGTAATCACGCCCACTCGGATGACTGATTCTCCATGGGTCCCCTAGTCCCCATTCTGACATCAGAGTGTTTAGTGTTTCTAAAACCTTCAGATGGGACTAAGGTGTGGGTATGGACTTGTCTAAAAAATATCACGCACCAGATTATGGTCCCCACTCTAGCAGGATTGGGATATCAAGATCGCCACCAGAGAGCTCAGTAAAGGCCTGACTCAGTTCTGAATAGACATCACCTGTATCCATATTGAAGCCATAAATGTAGGCTATTATGACCCTGCCACCAGGATATGACAGCTTAGCCACTATTCATCTACCTAATGAGTCCTGGCGCTGACCTCAACAGTCCAAGGTTCTGTCCTCCGTATTAGGATGGCCACTCCCGGACTTCATGGAGGCACAGCTGGCCAGCAGTGTTCCCACTCAAAGCTTCTTTAACCATTGCACCGTGCGACTGGTAAGATGCATCTCCTGGAGTAAGGCAATATCCGCACTCCAGCGAGTTCAAATATTGCAATACTTTAGTCTGATTGGCTGGATGATACAGTCCACGCACATTCCAGGAGACACAGCCCCAGCCACGTGGTGCAGCTGTAGTCAGAGCCATAGTTATTCCAGTGGTCACGTAACAAGAGAAAAAGAATGTACTCACCTAGCCAGCAGCAAGAGGAGAGGATTATTTGAATAATTTTACACATCTTTGCATCAGTTGTACTGAATGATAGTTAGTACTATTTAAATGCACTGCATTGTGGTTATGCTGGTCTTGAGAAAGTGCAAGTAAGAATAGCAAAAATGTTCACATTAAGGTGGGGGTTTGTCAGGGCATTCTGCTGCTGAATGAACTAAAGTGAACATTTTTCATCCTTTTTTAAAAACTCTTTATTTCCATTTTGAAATAGACAGGTGGAGCATTAATACAGGTTGACATGATACATTTCAGAAGTTGATGCAAAACTAGACATGTGTTATACATTCAAGGAGGTCCATTTAAGAGAATTAATAGATAAGGAACAATAAGGAGACTGTGATACTGGCTAGTTTCTATTAAAAGCAACGGTTTAAGAGCAGTTTCCTTAAAATTGTATATCCTGCCCATGTAAGCTTAAGTAAATACTGAGTGCCATGGGGTACCCTGGGAGGTTTTATTATATAATAGGGGCATTGTGAAAATAGTGTCCATTAATATGTGGATGCAGTTCCGTGACTCTTTTTATGAGGTAGAGCTCTAATTTATAAATTAGGCTAACAAATTAAGTTCCCCCATAGAGCCACTGACCCGGGGGCATATGCTATGGCTCCCTTCAAACAGAATCCAGAATCAGTTCCAATTATATCATTTTCTCAAGGGACCAGGTCTGGTCTTCATTGAGAAATACTCATCAGTCTAGGGATTTTATTTTGCAGTTTGGCTGTCATGTGTTCTAACTTATAAATTTATATATTGTGTCCTCCCATGAGGGTATACTGGGAGGATCTGGTTGGAGCCAGAGTCTACTGATGCACTTTGGCTGCTCCAATAGAATGTTTAGCAGGTATGTTTGGTGGGATTGTTTAAATTGTTTGGATAGTGTAATAATAACCCTATCGCTGGGGAAAGAATCCCCAGATCTGGGAATAAATTTGAGACTCTTTCATTTACCCCATCCCAAAATAAGGATATTACTGGATAGAACCAGAATAGATGTGAGTGAGTAGCTATCTCACAACCGCAGAGTCTCCAACAGGTGGAGTCTCCGATTTGGAATATTTGGCTGTAATCTGTGGAGTACGAAAGTATCGAGATGCCACTTTCCATGAAAACCTCTCCATGTATACAAATTTGATGTTTTGTGCTGTCTTCTCCAGATATGAAGCCAATCCTTCTGAGAAAGCACCACCTGTAACTCTGCTTCCCAAGGAGACTGCACAGATTCTACGACCTGGGCAGGGGTACTTGTAAGGCTTATAGATTTTGGAGATTATGTATCTACAATCTCCAAATTCTGCATATTGGATTAGGAGGAATTATATAGGAGGGATCACCTGTGAGGAGGCATCCACACCAATTTTAGTGTTAAGAAAGTGCCAATTTGTAGGTATCTAAAGAAATCGTTCTGGGGTAGAGAAAACTCCTGTCTGATTTGTTCAGATGTTTTAAAGATTCCCTTATCAAAACATTGATATGTGTGTTGAGACCTAATTGGCACCACTTTATAAAAGTGTGGCCTGATTAAGCAGGGACAAACACCAAATCCATGGCGGGATTCCCATCCAGATGGATAAAATCTATTTTCTGGGAGGAGAGAAACACCATCCGGCTCTCTAGTAATAGCTTGGTAAACCAAGAACCCTGGTCAGATTGAGTTAATTTGAGTTAAACTGGTCGTTTGTGAAAATGGGCTTGTCCCCAAACTTACCAGTATAAAAATAAATGAAATGAAAATGAAATTACATTTGTGTGGTTGAAAAATTAGATGGGAGTCTAGAGGGTGCCGCCATAGCCCTTTCCACTGAGAGCCAAGGCGGTGATTGAGCTTGTGGTAATATGTGAGGTTAAGTGTGGAAAGCAGGGCTGCCAAATCAGTATCTATAAATATTAGGCAATGCCAGTCCGCCTTTCTCCTTAGGGAGCTGAATCTTATTTAGTGTTATCCGCGGTTTATCTCTTGCTCATAGGAAACTTTATGGAGCCTTCCCAGGACAGTTATGTCCTTCAACAAGGGAGGTATCGGGATATTTTGTATTAGATAAAGAAGTTAGGGAGGATATTAATTTGGATAGATTGGACTCTCAAGATTAGTGAGAGCGAAAGGTGTCCATCTCAGAAGATCTGACCTAATTTGTGTGAGGACAGACGTACAATTCACTGTGTATAGTTCAGTAACTTTCTGTGGAATTTTATTCCCAGGTATGTAATATATGGCTTATTCCATTTATATTTATAGCTTCCTGGGGGCAGGGGTGTTGAATTATTAACAGTTTTTTCATCCTGTGACCCAGCTGTGGTTTATATATCATCCTAGAACTGTGGAGCTAAACTGCTCTGCTTTAAGAGACCTCAGTTACCTGACTAGCCATGACTTAAATGTGCTCAGCATCTCTGCTTCAAACACTGCCTCCAGCAGATTGTTCCAGGCATTCTTTACCCACTATACACAGATGTACCTCCTTTGTTCCCCCAGTGCCCCCCTTGTCTATTATGAGGACCTCTACTGGCTGTCTTTATATCCTTGAACATTAGTTGTTTTATGACCCCTGTCACTTGTGTTGTCCCTTTCATCCCTGCCTTCCAGTTCTGTCTCATCCTCAGTATCTGGAAAAATACTTGTAATCTGAACATATATTACAAAGCTAGTAGTATAGTTTTAATGGTTATGCTTATAGGTTTACTATGGGTACCTATCAGTCTAACAAATTGAGCCACTCCAGTCACTTAAAAAATGAAGTGTTATAAAACCCTAATTTGAACTGTGGAAAATGTATGCTGTCCCCAGTTCCCCATACTCTGACGTCACAAAGTAGAGGCAGAGTTGCTAGCCCATCCCGCCTTGTGTGATGTTTATTTATTTAGTTTTTGTTTACGGGTAGGTGCAGTAGCCAACAATATGACTATTTTCAGGCATGACCTGAGAGTACAGAACTTGGTGAAAACAAGTACAGAACATTTCAAACGAAAATGAGAAACAAACCTTACACTTTTAGGTGGCAATACATTGTACATAGATGCAGAGAGTTAAATGGTAAAACATAACCCTATCAAAAAGCACAGGCAGCATTACACTTTCCGGTATTGACAGCTTACCAAAGGTACAACAAAAGGAGCAATCTGGAGACATAACAGTAGACAGTAACACAGCTAGCATAATAAGTTATATAAGCAAGTCATACAATAATACAAGTAAAATACAGTAATAGGAGATACAGGTAGCAACTTTACAGCTGCAGTTGGAATTATACAAGATAGAAGGATTTGGGCAGGCATAAATACAGAAAGGTGGCGCAGTAGAGTAGGGTGAGGTAGGGCAGATTAGAGCAGTTTAAGCTATGCTAAGCAGGGGAGGATGTAGACAGCGGGAAGGTAGAGGGATAGAAAGGCAAGAGGAGAAATTACATAAGGGAGAGAGTGGCTAAAGAAAACTTACATATAGAAAATTAGGAAATAGGAAGACTAGGAGAAGCAGCCTGGGCTTTTGAGGTCATGACATCAAACAAGATCTATTTTGTAGGTCGAGACAAGTGCCAGAGGCGGGAGCAGGGCAATGAGGTAGGGAGCCTATGAGTGAGTTATGGTGGGTCAAAACAAGTACAAGGTTTAGCCTGCAGGAGATATCACTGGAGCACAGCCTTAAAGTGTAGGTGGGACCCAGCCTGCCTAAGTTCAGGGGAAGTGTATTCCAAAACTGAGGAGCCACATGTCTGAAAGCACCAGTACCTTTTGAGGTATAACATCTGGGGACTTTTAGGTAGGATTTATCAACTGACCTCAGTTCATGAGAGAGGAGGTGAGAGGAAGAAGCAACTCCGCCAGAGATGTTGGGGTTTCCAACCTAATAATAGAGTCTACTAGAGAGCCAAGGTAGTACTGCCTAGATGCAGAGGAGGAGAGCCAGCCCAGGTCATTGTACAGTTGACAGCGATGCTTTAGTCGCGTGGACGAGGATGCGTGGTGGCATATGTTGTTGTATGTAACAGCCCACTTCTGAAGGAGGTTTCTGGGCAGCAGCCAGTATGGGGCACAGTAGGTAAAGGTAGGAAGTAGAATTCCCTTGCAATGGCAAGTTTAGCAGATGGCGTTAGCGTGTAGCTAGTCTTGTCACGCAGCACCCAGTTTGATATTCACAGCTTTATAGGTAGTTTGAATATGAAGGTTTAGATTCAGGATTGATCCAACATGACCCCAAGATATTTAAATGATGTGACATATTCAGTTGTGTTCCACCCACGCCAAGGACCGTAGGGATGTAGGACAGGTTCTAAGTTTAGGGGCTGAACCATAAAGCATGGACTTTGTTTTCTTAGCATTTAGAACCAGTTTATGATCATAGAGCCAGTTTTGGATGTTCTTGAAATCATCAGAGAGGCAGAGGTTAGGTCAGCAACTTTATTAGCTGGTATAGATGACAAGATCATCAACATATAGGAGAGATAAACAGTTTTTCAGTGCCCCAGGAGCATTATTGATAAAGAGTAAGAAAAGAAGTGGCTCCAGGATAGATCCTCTGGGCACACCAATGTTTATTGACGCTCGGTCAGACATAGCTGAGTCGAATTTAACCATTTGAGACCTGTTTGATAGGTAGCTGTTAAGCCATTTGACAACTTGAGTAGAGAAACCCAGGTTTAGCAGGCCAGATAGGAGCAGGGGTGGTCTACCAGGTCAAAGGCCTTGTAAGGTCAATGAAACAGCTCCTGTGAGATGCCCTGCATCCATATGTGAGAGTGTCAGAGGTAAGTTTTAGCAGGGCAGTAGCCATGCTATGGTTCTTCTGAAACCATGGACATTAAACTTTGTGAGGAAGTAGCGTTTGCTTGGTGACAACCTTCTCAAGTAATTTAGACAAAACTGAGAGAATAGCTATGGGCCTGTAGTTATTGATTTCCTTTATGTCACCTTTTTGAAAACCAGTTATGTGAGCTAATTTCCAGAGCTCCGGGACAGTGCTGCAAGAGGGACAGTGTATATATTTTGCCAGAGAAGAGGCAATATAGGAGGCCAAGCTTGAGTAGGCGAGGCTCAAGGTGGTCCGACCCAACACTAGTATTGTCAGACACCGATTTAAGAAGTTTAAGGACATCTATTGACGCTACGCTTTGAAGTAGAAAGGCAGAGTTTGTACAGGCTGTGATGTGTGCAGGTTCTGATGTGTCGGTTGGGAACCTGAAAGTGCTCTATGATGACTTGAAATGCTTTGGGCCCGTTACAATGGAGCCTGTAGTTTAACTCTGAGGCCAGTGGCCTAAATAAATATGTTTCTAACCCCAGTAGCACTCAGGTATTCATAACTTTATGCAGTAAGCCCTTTAGGTAGGACTGCCTGGAGAGAATAGAAGATATGCAAATGATAGAATTCTTTGCACGTCACAACTTTTCAAATGCTGCCCTCTACTAACTGCCAGTGTTCCTCTCGGTTCGGTATAACCGTAAGGGAACCGGATAGTTTTAGGTTTGTCGGTTTTCTGACTAAAAACCTGTTTTGTGTTTGCCTAAATTTAGTTTAAAATCTTTTTGTAACTGTTGTTTTAGTTTCTGAACCGCTAAGCCCGGTTCCAAATTCTTTTTCGTTCAGTTCCATCGGTTCCTAATCGGTTCTGGAACCGACTGCAACTTCTAGTATTATTGTTTAAATCTTTTGACTTAGCGGTTACCTTTTTATTGGTTCAGTGGCAGAAAAACTGAAGAAAAAGACCGGTGAGCCAGGTTTTAAAATTATACATAATGTGGGGATGTTTTGCCAAGGCAGATAAACACACCCTTTGTGTAGCCTGCCTTGGATATGAGCATCTTAAAGAGGATTGTCAAATCTGCCTGACATTCCTGAGAAAACCATTGAGAAACGCCTGGAACAGCTGAAAAGAAACTCCCAGGGGTCCCTATGGCTCTGACCAGCCGATACCCCTATTTCTGTGGCTGAACCCACATCTGTTGTTACCTCCACCCCTGAAACGGGTGATAAGGGTACCAAGAGGGTTTCTAAACCGGCTGACTCCTGGTTCCTCAAAGAAAGCAAGAAAATTAAAGCACACAGAACCCCCAATCCTGATCAGGGACTTCTGTGCCTGCCAATATTATGCCTACTCCTGAAGAAATTGCACAGGCTTTTAAAGTCATTCAGGCATTACAGGGCTTAGTGCCTCCTGTTCAGCAACCATCTGCTCCAGCAGGACAGCCTGTAGAATTCCTTTTCCTGAAGAAGAGGAATACAGTGAATGTGAGGAGTGAGGAGGATTCATTTATTTATTTTATTTAGTTTTTTTGCCGAGGTAAGTGCATTAGACAAATTCTGCCTATTTTCAGGCATGACCCAGGGAGGGGATACAGATGAATGCCAGCTGACTATGAACTAGATTAAGCTGTTAGTGGTATTTTAGTGAATGGGGAAATTTGGCCAGGGTGCCATGGAAATTCCCCTACTCTCTGTTAGAGGCGCCATGTATGCCTTGGATTCTGCAGTCTGCTTGCTGCTGGCAGAGAGGATGGACGGTGGAGGCTGAGGTGCTGATCACCTCCTTGGCCCCCTTCTCCTTAGTGATCCCATGGCTGATGACTGTATGGAGGGAGCTGATTTGGCTGCCAAACGTTTCTGAATCTCCTGTTCAAGGTTCGGTAGACTCACCGACTGTGCCTGTATTAGATCTTGTACCAAGCGGAACCTGTGATGCCGAGCTTATTGGACAACAACTTGTGGAGGAAGAGCGGCGGTTCCTGCTCATCAGGAACCATTTATTGCAAGAGTTACACGGATGTCGGATGCCTCTATGGAAGTGCAGGAAATGGATGTAGCACTGTCTCCTGCTGTGCTGGATGGTGAGACTGTGAGATTACTTGTGACAAGCACTGTACCGGTGGTTACACCTCTCTCCCCTATGGATTCCCGCGATTGTCACGACAACACCACCAAGGAACATGAGTACTATGGATGCAGGAAAACTGCCTCTTACAGAACCGGATAGTTTTGGGTACCTTTTTCTACTAAAGGAACTGATACGGCTGTTATAGTTGGAGAAGGCTTTGCGGTATCGGGTGCCTTGGGTTATGACCCTTCTCTGGCGATGGCTTTAAAATAGGACTCTCTCCTAAAGGGACTGGACTTAAACATGGGGGTACGGTAGGTCAGGGTAAAGACAAAAACTCGATCTTTACTACAAACTGTGGCGAAGTTCCCTTCTGTTTCTGCTGTCTCCACGGAGGTGGAACTCTCTGATGGGGTTGTTAAGGCTCCTGCTGCATGGGTTATGACAGCATGGAAGCTGCTGGCTGGGTTAAAATGCAGATGGTAAAGGTTAGGATGCTCACTTCACTGGTACTCCTACTTCTGTGGAGCCTTCTGGGGTCACTATAGGCTCTTCTTCAGGCCCAGAACAGCATAGCTCTGCTTCTGTGGCAGTTCCTGATTCTCTGTCTCTGCTCCCTCCTGAACAGAACACCCCTTTGTTAGGGGCTCAGCTTGCTCTGAAATATCTCAGGATCCCATCCTGGACAATATTAAATGTCTTGAAGGAGTCCTACCTTTATTTGCTGAACACCCCTTCTGCCTTTGCTGATGGCATTTTGGCTGTTGATAATCCACAGCTGGCTTCCTGTCAGTAACTGCTCCACGAGGACTACTCCTCTACAGCAACCCCCACTACTGTCTGGCATGATAAAGTTAATGAACGGTTATTTCCTGCCACTTTAGGACTGCTCTCTGAACCTGCAATGAGACTAATGCAGTTCGTCTCAGATTTAGAGGCCTTTGTCTGAGGTTCCTAATAGGCGTTTTCTTGGCGTGAACTTCTTAAAGGCAGCATAAAGTTTTTGCTTATGAAATCTATGCTCTAATTCACATGCCAGGTGACTCTGTTTTTGGTGTTAGCTTTAAACATCCAGTGGGTCTTGAATGATTCTGGAAGCAGTTTCAGGTTCTTAAGCATACACTGTTGTGGAAATCTTTTATGGCTATTCATTTGACTAAACCTGTGACAAAAATATAACAGTGTTGTTTCATAATGAGGGAGTAAATGTTGCAGACATAACCTACTGGTTGCAACAACACTGTATAGTGAAAGGTCAGCCTGAGCCTATATTAGATGAAGAGCACCTTTGGACTGGGGTTGGCGTTATCTGGTTGACTACATTTAGATCAGGGTCTTAGAAACATTTCCCTAATTGTTTTTTGCGGGGAGGGATAGAGGGTGATTTTCTATCCTGGTCAGCCCAGAGCCTGTTACAAATGTGGAATTTAGGTCATCTCAGTAATGTTTGTGACCAGCAAAATGTGGCATTTGTGGTGACATGGGACACATTGCTGCAGCTGCAGACGACCTATGAAATGTAACCTATGTGATGAATATGGACATACATTTTGCAGTTGTTCATGGGCTTCCCATAATAATGCTGATCCCACTATTCGAGCTGAGCAGGATGTCTTTGTTGCTAATGCCCCAAAAGAAAACAGAGGTTGCATGATTTGCTTCACCATTCGCATCCCTCTGCCCCACAACCTCAGAGAGTGGATGAACCACGTTATGAGGAAGCTGTAGATGCTGCTGATGAGTGTACGCTCAGACATGGAACTTTCACGATTGGAAACCTTAGACTCTGAGGTGGTTGTAGTAGAGGCCACTTCTTGTGATGCTCCTCACCTCAGGGATACTCCTCTACTATGCCTCCACCTGGAGATACTGATATAGTTGACCCGTGGTAGAATCTGACCACAGTCCTGGAAATGATACTGATCAGGCTAGTATGCCTCCTCTGGATCTGCAACATGATACTCCTTTTTCGAAGGGTGACTCAATCTAAATCTACTAGAGCTATGTTGGAAGTACAACAGGCTTCCATAGAACCTCCCTCAGTTCCTGTTCAAAACTCTTATGCCATGTTATTCGAACAGGACAGAGAAGAGGATGGTATAGACTCTGACATTTCCTCAGTAGCCTCCTCACATGCTGAGATTGTACCTGATGCAGGCGTCAGAGATAAACCTGCCCAAAAGCGGAAAAAAAGGAAATGATGTGTTTCTGGTTTCTTTCTTTTCTACCTTTTAAGTGGTTAACTACAGTACAAGTCACATTAAAGTAAGTAAGTAAAATGTATTTCTTTAAAGGCGCCCTTCCTAAGCTCAGGCGCCCTTACAAAATTCACATACAGCATTAAAACCACAGTAATAAATAACATCATATCCATAGCAACATTTATGTTTCTGAAAATTGATTAACTAGGAAAGTCTTCAGAGATTTTTTAAACCCTCCACAGTCAGGCATTTTGTATCTGGCAAGGTAGAGAATTCCACAGGGTAGGAGCCATAAAGGAAAACGTTCTTCCACTAGATGTTTTTAAGGGTACCCTGGGAATCTCTAGCAATCCCTGCCAGAGGATCGGAGGGAGCGGGAGGGGCAGTAAGAGTCAGGAGTTCTTTCAGGTAGTAAGGGTCCCAAACCGTAGAGGGCTTTTATAGGTCATTAAAATGACCTGAAAGTGATCCGCCACTGTACAGGCAGCCAGTGCAACTCACGCAGCACAGGTCTTATATGGTTGGATCTCGGCTTCCAGTCAACAACCTAGCCGCGTGTTTTGCACCAGCTGCAAGTGGTGAATATCCACTCCCGGCTGCCCTAGATAGAGGGCATTGCAGTAATCCAAACGACTGGCAACTAAGGTGTGGACCAGGGTAGGAAGGTCCTCTGATGGAACCAAGTGTTTTACCGTGCTATATTCCTTAGCTGGAAAAAGGATGATTGACCGGCCAACACCTGCCCCTCAGGGTCAAGCCCTCATCAACTATAACACCAAGGTTACGACCTGGCCAGATGCCATAGCAGGGTCCCCCAGAAATAGGCCTGAGGGTTTTCCCCCATGGACTTGACATCCTCACCCCTGGTTCCACCACCAATACCTCTGGTTTTCCGGTTCAACTTCAGCCAATTGGTACTCATCCAGTTCTGTATCTCCAGGAGGCAGTTAAACAATGTACTTGATTCAGACTCCTGCCCGGGCACAAAAGACGTGTAGAGTTGAGAATCATCGGCATAGCAATGAAAATTCAACCCATTCTGTCTTATAATGTCCCCAATGGAAGCATATGCACCACAAATAATATGGATGGACAGCACCGAACCCTGTGGCACCCTATAGCGCAGGCAGTGAGAGGTCGAGGAATAAATCCTGACACTACTCTGAGTCCTACCCTGCAGGAAAGATTGAAACCAACTGTGGACCACCCCTTAGTCCACAGAGAAACCACAGGCATTCGAAAGCAGCACCCCATGGTCCACGGTGTCAAATGCTGCTGAAAGATCAAGGAGAACCAAGATAGAATGAGTTCTCTGATTTCTCGCCATCAGGAGATCATTCAGTACCTGTATAAGAGCCGTCTCAGTACTATGCCATTTCCTGAAGCCAGACTGAAGAGGGTCATAGATACTGTGGCTGGTTAAATGATCTTCCAGCTGCAAAATGACCACCTTCTCGATAACCTTTCCCAAAAGGGAAGGTTGAAACCAGTCTGTAGTTTTCTGGGCAGTCTGGATCAAAGGAGGCTTTTTCAGAAGGGGCGAGTACTGCCTCCTTCAAGGGATCTGGAAAGATCCCTCTCCAATGATGCCACTACTATCCCAGTAAAGATTGGGCCAATAACCTCTACACACCCCACAAGTAGGTGAGTAGGGCCTGGATCCAGACTACAGTAGGCTGGACACAAAATCTGGATAATCCTCACTATATCCATGACTGCTGGTTGAATAAAGGTGAACCAAGTTAGTTGGGTATTAGTGCCCCGGTTAATCACTGCAAGACCCAATGGGAGGCGCTGGCTGATCTCATCCTCTGATAGTGGACACCTTATCAGCGAAGAATGTAGCAAACTTCTAACACTGTAACTATGACAAAGCTCGACCAGTTTGGAGACAGACTGGCTTGCACAGTCTGTCCACAATCCGAAGAGCTGGGCCAGTCTATTCTTCGCTGTAGGAATTTCCCTGGACAGGAACTCTGCCTAGACTTTAGCAAGGCATTTGACACAGTCCCACACAAAAGATTAATAGTCAAATTAACCAGCCTGGGAGTGGGTCCCAGGGTGGTAGCCTGGGTAAAAACATTGGCTGCACAACAGGACACGGAAGGTAATTGTAAATGGAGTCCACTCTGAAGAAAGAGGGTTACTAGTGGGGTACCGCAGGGTTCAGTATTGGGTCCAGTCCTTTTAATGTCTTCATCAGTGACATTGCAGAGGGACTGGAAGGAAAGTATGCCTTTTGCAGATGACACAAAGATCTGCAACAGGGTTGATACACAAGGAGGCGTGGAAAGGATGAAAAGGGACTTGACAAGGTTGGAGGAATGGTCAGAAGTATGGCAGCTAAGATTCAATGCAAAGAAGTGCAACATAATGCACCTGGGAAATAAGAACCCAGGGAAGAATACACAATGGGTGGGGAGGTAGTGACAACAAAAAGGAAAGGGACCTGGGGGTAATCATATCAGATGACCTTAAGGTTAGCAATCAATGTGAGGCAGTAGGGAGGGCTGGGGTATACTGGGATGTATAGGGAGAGGCATCAGCAGCAGAAAACAGTAAGTTGTTATCCTCTGTACAGACAGTTGGTGAGACCCCATCTGAGTACTGTGTCCAGTTCTGGAGACCTCATCTCCGCAAGGACATAGACAGGATAGAGGTAGTCCAGAGGAGGGCAACTAAAATGGTGCAGGGTCTGCAAGAGAAGCTGTAGGAGGAGAGACTAAAGGAGCTTAATATGTATACCCGTGAGGAAAGAAGGGAGGGGACATGATAGAAACTTTTAAGTACCTCAGTGGAATCAACAAAGTCCAAGCGGTAGCATCTTTCAGAAAAAGAGACTTACAAGAACAAGGGACACAATTTAAAGATAGAAGGAGGCGGTTCAGGGTCAATGTGAGAAGTATTATTTCACAGAGAGGTAGTGGATGCATGGAACAGCCTTCCTGAGGAGGTTGTGGGGTCTAAAACTGTGGGAGATTTCAAGAATGCATGGGACAGACATAAGGCAATTCTTGTAGAGTGGAAAATAGGCTGTTGGTTAACTAGGATCTGCAGCCTATCCTGTAGGTAGGGAAATGGGCAGACTAGATGGGCCCTAGCGGTCCTTATCTGCCATCAAAGTCTATGTTTCTAAATTGCTAACTGATAGATCTTATAATGTTCTACCAGTGTAAGCCTGTCTACTTCCAGGTGTGTTTTCCCGCAGCGTCTCCAACCTTTGGCCCTGTCTCTTCAACCCACGGATCTGCCTAGTAAACCTTGGAGCCCTGGGTGGAGAGTACAGGGAGCGAACACGAATGGAGCAATGGCATCCAGGGCCCCACAACTGCCCTATTATAGGCCAGCACCAAGGGCCCTGGGTCAGTGCTATCCATTGGTAATCCCGAGAAGTCCAGTTCCATCATTAGGCCTTCTGAGGTAACTCCTCTCAAAGGACGGAACTCTACTATCTCCTTAGGGCAGGCCTCTTTCAGGGGCTGTGAAACTGAACCTCAGGGTGTGATGGTCAGACCAACTGATAGGCTCCACCTCCACATCAGAGACTTCCATCCCAGACGGAATATCAAGTCCAATGAGTGTCCTCCCTGGTGAGTTAATCCGTGTCAGGCCCAATGAATCCATCAATTGGAGGAGGTTTTGTCCAAAAAGCACGAGTTCATCA
Organism: Neoceratodus forsteri; assembly: GCA_016271365.2. Lineage (NCBI taxonomy): Eukaryota > Metazoa > Chordata > Ceratodontiformes > Ceratodontidae > Neoceratodus > Neoceratodus forsteri. Next base: position 141,631,437 of record CM057453.1, read on the forward strand.
TCGACTCAGGCATTGAAATCCCCAGAATTAACCATCGGGGATTCCAATACCCTCTCAGCGATGAAGTCTGCAACCTCCTCAGGAATTCCCTCATCACCTGGTGGACAATAAATGAGAAGTATCCTGAAGCCTGCACCTGCACCCACAATACACTCAAAGGAGTTGGTATATCCAACTGGCACCTCCCTGAGGTCCAGTGCAACTCCCCCCTGCAGTCCATTCTTGGGTGGTGAATCACTAAGAACCGGCCGGAATGTGGACTCCAAATGGGGCCCGCATTTTCATCTAGCCAGGTCTTGGTGATGCAAGCTAATCCACAGATGCAACAAGCTCCGCCACCAATGCGGTCTTGTTTCTGATAGACCTAGCATTGCTTAACACTGCCGAAAGGACGGGACTCAAGGATGACTCCACTTCCTGCCTGACCAAGTCAGTGCCCTTGGGTATGGGTACAAGGCATGATGGACCTCGCTCCTGTATCCATTTCACCCCAGGGCGATTCCTGGTTCTAACTGTCCATATCCGCTCACTCCTTTTCCATCCCACACAAGAGTTCCAGGATCTCCTATTCCTGCACTCCTTCCCTCAACTCACTGGTGTAGCATCGTTCAATGAGTTTCCTAATCTGTGCAGTGTTTATTTCACTGAATTATTAAAAGTTTAGTATTGGTTTGCAACTAGCTACTAGTACTATAAGCTTTATTTTCAGCTGAGTGCTTATGAGTTTCATTTCAGAAGGCAGACTAAACAACTGTTAAGGAATGCTGTGATATTTATAAACAATGCTCTTAAGGAATGCTGTGGTATTTATAAACAATGCTCTTAAGGAATGCTGTGATATTTCAAACAACTTGAAGTCTTGCTGTATTCTGATAAGTGCAGTTAGCTCAACCTTAAACTGCTCTGGAGAACAAAGGGTTAATATTCTATGCAGAGCATAGAATGCTCAGCTCGAGCTTGGGTGATGTCTCTGTCTGTTTCCCTTTGAAAGCTAACCGTCCAGTTCTTTACTGCACTGAACAGTCGCTCCGAGATTTCTCCTGCATCTCAGTTCAAGGTCGGTTGAGGTGTTGTTTTTCGCCGGTTTCTAAACCGAAAAATGTTCCGCATAGTCGGTTCAGTCTCTGTCTGTGGTACCGTGAGTACTAGATAGGTTGTGTACTGTGTTTTTTGTGTGGAAATGTAAAAGTGTGGATTGGTTTGGTTGAACCGATCATTTGCTAAATTCTTGTGTAACTTTAGTGTGTGATTACCAGTCCTTATCAGTTCTAAAAAAATGTGTTTTGAAACTTTTTTCCAAGACCAGTGAAACTGTTTAGGAACCGATATGAAGTCTTGCCTGGCGGTTGCGAAAAAGGGTAAGTTTGGTTAGGTTGGCCATGTCTGAGAAACCCAGAAAGAAAAGGGCCCACTGGGTTTCAACACTGCAGTGAGTGTGAGGAGGTCTTTGCTAAGGTCGATCCCACACCACCCGTGTTTATTGTCTAGGGTTTGAACACCTCGATTCAGACTGCCAAATTTGCAAAAATTTTCCCAAATCTACCCTTGAAGAGAGATTAGGTAGACTGAGGGAAAAGGAGGCCGAGAAGTCCGCTGGTCCGGATAGCCAGCCTGGTTTGGTTCCGACCGAACCAGAAGGAGTGCCCTCTGACTAGGAGATACTTCACAGGCAAAAGGAGAGCCGATCCCGAGGGGTTGGTTCTGACTAAAAGAAAGCGCAAGAAAAATGTCCGGTTCGGATCCAGAAGTCCATGTTCGACCACCGAAGAAATAGCCAGAGCGATTCAGATTGTGGAATTGCTTGCCGGTTCCGACCGATCCAGCACTTTTTGGCAGGGCTCAGTTCAGTCGGTTCCGTTCCACGATTATTCCTTGGAAGAATTTTATGAACCGGAGTTTGAGGAGGAAGGGAGTTTGAAGATGATGATGGTGATGTGAAAGTCTAGATGTGCCTGTGGAACGGACATCTCCCCAGACAGACCTTCAGGTGTATCCTCCTAGGCTTTCTGAGTCCCTTCCCACTTTTATGTTCTACAGAAAGTGGCTGAGATCCTCCAGCTTCCTATGGAAGAGGCAATGGAGGATCAGGAGGAGCCTGATTTTGTAGAAATGATGGACATCCCAGAGTCCAGGAGACTGTCGATTCCCTCCACAAATCTTTTGGGAAACAGACACAAAAATTCTGAAGTCTCCCAATTCTATACCTCCTGTGGACAGAAGAATGGACACGAGTTATACACTCTCAGGCTCAGAAACGGAGTTTTTATACCACCAATGCAGCCATATTGGGGTTGTGCAGGCTGCTGCCTGTGATAAGGCAAGCATTCCCTGACTTCACACCCTCCAGACAAAGACTCTAGGAAGGTTGATGCCATGGCAAAAAAGCTGTAAATGGCATCTTCCTTGGGACTCAGACAGGCAAATTATATGGCCTATACAGCTAGGTACCAGAAGTCCAGGTGGGACACTATACTGGCACTGGCTAAACAGGCCTCCCTCAGCTAGCCAAGGAGCTGAAGGCGGTGGCTGCAGATGGGATTGAGGCATCTAAAGTTCAGTTTCATGCTGCTGTGGATGCTAATGATGTGTCATCAAGAGTCATGGCTACATCTGTGGCTCTTCGGAGAATGGCTTGGCTCAGATGTACTAGCTTCTCACAGGATACCCAAGCTAAGGCCATGGATTTTCCTGTAGTGGGTAATTCTCTGTTTGGGGAGCAGACAGAGAATTACATGAAGAAATGGATGAGTACAGGACCACCTACAGGAGTGTTCAGGCCAAGGAGGGCAGGCAACTCCTCAAAGGCAGCAGTCTAGGGGCAGGGCAGGCCTTTTCAAAGGCCCTTTACCAAGCACAAGCCTCTTCTTCCTTTTCACAGAGGGAGTTCTTCAGAGGAGAGGCAGAAGGGGGATGAGCAGGGCTGCATCCACTCCTCAGCCTAAGGCCCCTGCCAAGCAGACATCCTGATGGGCCTGCCTGGGTCGACTCTCCCTATTCCAGTAGGGGGCAGGCTGGCTTACTTTGTCCAGGACTGGATGTCTGTTACATCAGACAAGTGGGTCCTGGAAGTAGTAAGCCAGGGACTGGTTCTCAGCTTCAGAAAATTTCCAAAGTTGAGAGCCAGATCTTTTCCACCTGCAAATCTCTCAGAAACTCTTGCCCTAGAGGCAGAGGTTTCATCTCTTCTGGCCTTAAGAGCCATAGAGAGAGTACCTACCTACACTGGGGCAAAGAGCTGTACTCAGGTACTTCCTGACCCCAAAAGACAGGGAGTGGTGACCCATCCTAGACCTAAGATATCTAAACAAACATCTTTTAAAACCAAAGTTCAAGATGGTAATTCTGGGAATAATCCTTCCTCTCTAAGGTCAGGGACTGCTAGCCTCCCTGGACCTCAAAGATGCCTACTTTCACATTCCCTCAGGTGCTCCCACAGAAAGTACCTCAGGTTCGAGTTGCCCTCAGGTCACTATCAGTTCAGAGCAATGCCCTTTGGCTAACCTCAGCCCCAAGGGTTTCACAAAGTGCCTGGCAGTAGTAGTTGCCTTTCTAAGAAGGCAAAGATTTCCATTTTCCATATCTGGATGATTGGCTAATAGTGGGCCAGTCTCCAGACCAAGTCAAGTCTCACCTGCAAGTGAGCCAGCAAGTGCTCACTTCTCTAGGATTTCTTCTCAACCTTCCCGAGTCAGTTCTTGAACCAGTCCAGCTTCACCTTTATAGGGGCAGAACTGGACACAGTCAAACAAGAGCCTTTCTTCCCTGGAAAGGGCAAGGGTTCTTATAGAACTAGCCTCTTCCTTCAGCCTTGGGGTATCTCGACCAGCAAGGCATTTCCTCCAGCTCTTGGGCCACATGGCAGCTTAACAGCGTGGTCCAAGGGCAAGATTCCAGATGAGGGATATTCAGTTCCATCTGAGAGCTTTTTGGTCTCAGAGGAAGGATTCTCTTACCAGACTGATCCCAGTGACTCTGACCTTGATCCAAGCCCTCCAATGGTGGCAGGATCAGGACAATTAAGACAAGGGGTTCCTTTGCCACTCCAGCCTTGTTCAGTGATCCTTACCACGGACACTTCTCTTCTGGGCTGGGGAGCCCATCTGGGGCCCTCACTGCCCAGGGACTGTGGTCCCCAAGAATCCTTCTCCATATCAATCTCCTAGAACTCAGGGCAGTTTTCTGGCCCTGAAAGCTTTCTCTCAGTCAGTGCAGAGCAAGGTGGTTCAGGTCAAAACGGACAGCACCACCACCATGTGGTACATCAACAAGCAGGAGGCACTCGGTCCACGGCCTTGTGCATGGAAGCCATGAAATTGTGGTCCCTGGCTTATTCCCTACAAACCTCTCTGGTAGCAGTCCACCTTCCAGGGAAGGACAGTGTGCTAGCAGATGTACTGAGCAGGATTTCTCAGGTACATTACGAATGGTCCCTGGACCCTCAGGTGTTGAAAGTGATTTTTCAAGGTGGGGCACCTCAGAGATAGATCTCTTTGCAGCCCCAGACAATCACCAACTCCCTCTTTTTGTTGCAGACCCCCAGTCTTGGGCTCAGTCCCTTGGATGCCCTGATTCTGAATTGGGAAGGAAATTTCTGTATGCCTTCCTCCTTCCCACTCCTGTTCAAAGTTTTAGTCAAGATGAGGTCTCAACCTTGTAAAGTGATTCTCATTGCTCCAGATTGGGCCAGACAGCCCTGGTACCCCCCTGTTGTTGTCCATAGCAGTCCATCTTCCCCTGTCTCTTCCCAGGAATTACAACCTGTTAACATCCTCTCAGGGAGGAGTTGGTACCCCAATCTTCAGTCTCTCAATCTCAAGGCATGGCCCTTGAAGAGTCAGAGTTGCAGATTTGCATCTGTCTCAGGGGTTCTGGATATTCTCAAAGCTTCTCAAAGCCCTCCACCAGAAAGACTTATAACTCCAAATGGAAGAGATTCAGCATTTGGTGCTTTAAACATATTTCTCCAGATACTGCTGAATTGCCTACGGTTCTGGTTTATATGGTCCATCTTAATGGCCTAGGCCTCAGACCAGCTACTCTCAAGGTACACTTGTCAGCTGTTTCTGCGTTTCTGTCTGTGGGAAGTCTTCCTCACTGTCTTCTCATCCTGCGTTCTGTAAATTTTTAAAGGATTGCTTCGCACCAATCCTCCTTTTAGAGACCCTGCCCCTGCCTGGGATTTGAATGTTTACATTGCTCAACTTATGCAACCTCCTTTTAAGCCTATGTCCTCAGCAGAGCTTAAGTACTTGACTTGGAAAACTGTGTTCTTGGTAGCCATTACCTCTGCCAGGCATATCAGTGAACTTGAAGCTCTATCAGTGGAACCTGACTTTATCTCCTTTCACAGGGATAAAGTGGTCCTTAGAACCAGTAGAATGTTCTTGCCCAAAGTGGTTTCAGACTTTCATTTAAATCAGTCTATGTCTCTTCCTGTTTTCTTCACTGATCATTCTTCCTCAGGAGAGAGGAGGCTACACAGTTTAGATTTTAAAAGAGCCCTTAGTTACTACATAGAGCGTACCGAGGGTCACAGGTTTGACTCCTCCAGTTGTTCCTCACTTATGGAGAAGTGGGAAAGGCAAACCTGCCACCAAGAGATCTATTGCCGGTGGATTGTGTCTTGTATACAATTCTGCTATGAAAACTGGGAAAAATTCACCTTCAGGCCTGAGGGCTCATTCCACAAGAGGTACGGCTGCTTCCTGGCTGCTGCCAGGGATATCATTCTTAGAAATTTGTCAAGCAGCCACCTGGAAAATAGTCCATACCTTTACCAAGCATTAATCTCTGGATATCCAGGCTAGGAGTGATGCTCGGTTTGGCACAACAGTACTTCAGATCCTATTCCCAAAATAGGTTCTGTCTCTCCTCCATGGAGGTACTGATTGGTAGTCTGCACTTGTCAGACTACAACAAGACTTCAAGTTGTTTGAAGAAAAATTACTCACCTTAGTAATTATGTTTCTTCTATTGAGTCTTGCTGTATTCTGACCTCCTCCCTGCCTCCCCTCTCAGAACCTGGTTTGGGAAGTGGGTGAGCAGGTGCAGTGTGCACCTCAGGGGTACTTTTACACCTCTTCTTTGTGTGGGTGTTTATTTTATTATATTCCTCTTTGGTTTGGGTTTTGAGTTTTGGGTTTCCTGACTTGAGTCTTCTTTTGGTAGTCCAAAACTTTTTGTTGCCAGTTGGCTATTAAATTTTTTTTCAGTTTCCACATGGAATACTATTAGAGTTGCTCGTAAGAATCTGATGGTTAGCTTTCAAAGGAAACAGGCAGAGACATCAGTCGAGCTCAGCATTCTATGCTCTGCATAGAAATGTTAACCCTTTGTTCTCTGGGGCAGTTTAAAGGTTGGGGCTAATTGCACTTGTCAGAATACAGCAAGACTGCAATAGAAGAAACATAATTACTAAGGTGAGTAATTTGTTTCTTATAAACAATGCCATGAAAATGCATTGCATAAACACTGCAAAACTGCTACTGCCATATCACTAAACAGGTACAATTGAGTTGAATAGGCAGTGAAGAATGGCTGGAAAGAATTAAAAGCTTCAACAGTTCAAGCTGCCACTCTAGTAGAACCACACAAAAAAAAATACCACACCAGTGAGTTGATGGAACCATTAAATGTGACTTGTACTGTACTTGCCTCTGTAGTGTTTCTTTCTCTTTTCACTTTCATATCTGCTAATATTATCTTTTTACTATTAATGTTAATAGTATTAAGTCACAAACAAAGAGGAGGTCACCTTTGCCAGCTTACGGAGGGTCGTGGAATGTCATTTTGTTGCAAGACACAGATTGCATTCCTTGTCAGACCTAAAGGCAGCTGAAATGGATTGGAGGTGGGGTGTTTCCATCTGGTCCTTAGGAGAAGATCGATGTATGGGCCTAGGTTTCTTGTTTTCTGATGTTGCTGTCACAATTTACGTGTTCTGGATATTTTCCTGGCCGGGCTATGCTTATCGATGTAGTTGTTAATGGCTGTGTTTATTGTGTTATTAACAGCTATGCCCTCAGCTGAAAGCAGATAGCTCTTTGCTCTTTAACGCATTGCTCCTTACGCATATATCCAAATTGGTACTGTGGGAAGTGACTTTAACTGTGGCCTTGCTCCTCGAGATTGGGGACGTAAGTCACAAAAACTTCTTTGTGATACTAATGCATTATTTCATTTTTGTTAGACAAAATAATTTACAGGATGTGTATGATATATTGCATATATCTCCTACACATAAATTCTATAAAGGTACTTTATCTTCCCGAATAGATTTTAGTTTTTGTCTAACTGGATTAGTGTTTCAGGGTCTCTGTTTTGCCTTTGGAAACTTCTGACCATGTGGTGGTTAAAGTGTTAATTGGTCATCACCAAAAGTTTCTGATGGGCCATGCTTACTGGAAATTAAATATTGCTTTTCTACAAGAAGAAATTACTAGTACACACATATAGTCTTTCTTGGAATTACGTTCTAATCTCTGTTTTTATACAATAGCCCATTGAGTGGTGGGAAGATACTAAACAGGATTTAAAGCTATTTTTATTCAGCTGTCTAAATCAAAAGCTAGAGATCAATATTTATCATATCTGAGTCACAGGGCTCAGTACTTAACTTTATTAGCTCAGGTGACACATTCAGATGGTGCAGTACAGCAGAAGCTTTTGGACCTTAAGGGTAAAATGTTTGATTTTATTAAATTACAGGAAGATAGAAATTCTCTTCAGCAAAAATATCTGCTTAAAGGTACTCCTCAACAAGTAAATCCATATGATTTATCCTCAATGAATCTAAACAGTATGTTATGTCAGCTTTATTAGATGTTACAGGTACTGTTGTGACTGATATTAGAGATAATCGCCAAGTAGTCCAGACATACGTTCAGGACACTGCTTCCAAGCCTTTTGAATTGTTTTTCAACATCTCGATATTCCTCCCTTATTGCCAGAGGACATAGAGGGTTTGAGGCTACATTTACTGGTAGTGAAATTAAAGAGGCAGTTAATAAGTCGTCAGTTCGAACTCGCCTGGTATTGATGGAATACTGAATGAATTTTATAAACTTTTTCTTGATTTATTGCTGCCTTGGTTACAACTTCTTTATGAGGCTATTTGGACTGTGCATCGGCTTGGACACAGTATGCAAAATGGGATCATGATTTTCCTTTATAAAAAGGAGATCCTACAATTTTGAAAAATTGAGACCTTTAAGTTTGTTAATTTCTGATTATAAGATATTGGCTAACATTTTGTCAATTTAGTTATCTAAAGTTGCTCAGAAGTTGTTAATTCCCACTCAAACTTGTGCTGTCCCTGGTAGAAATATAGTTAGTAATCTTGTTTACTTCTGAGAACTTGTTGAGCAGGGATTGCAATGGAATTTGTCAGGTTATCTGTTGTCACTAGATCAGGAGACTGCATTTGATGCTATTCGACAAACTCATATATGGGCTGTTTTGCACCATTATGGAATACCACCTTTACTGCTTGATCTGTTAAAAACGTTGTATTCTGATGCAAAGTTACTCCTTTAGTAAATGGTCATTTAGAAATTCCTGTTTCTTTACAACGTGGTGTTAGACAAGGCTGCCCACTGAGTCCCTTGTTATATGTTTTGGGCTGGATCCGTTGTTGAGATTGATTGTAGAGGATGATCAGGTTTTACCTATTGTGACAACGAAGGATTCATATTTCAAAAGGTTTTAGCGTATGCAGATGATTGCATATTTTCAGTGGCAGTGGTGCTACAGATAGTTGAAAGTCTCCAGCCGATTACTGGTATAAAGATCAATTGTATTAAAAGTAAAATGCTAATGTTGGGAGTAGCTGAGTTGATGGACGACTTGATATTCCAGTTACCAAAAGAACAGGAAGTTATTAGGACTTTATTTTGGTGCACGGATGCTATACAATTGAATTGGGATACAGTTTATGATTTGGCCTCTCAAAAAGTGCTTAGATGGCAGTCTTGGAAAATGATGAGAAAGAAAAGGATATATCTTCTCCGAGCCTATATTGCACCTGTTTTTTATGTTTCCCATGTGTTCCCCTGCCCTTTCATATGCATGCTAAAATTATAAGTCTTTTTTCAATTGCTCTGGGATAGTCGATTGAATCCCATTAAAAGAGCACATACTTATAGATCATGGAAATATGGAGGCCTTAATATGATACAGCCATTAGTGCATCTGTTTGGAAATTACTTTTATAGTTCAATAAAACCTAGGGACTATGGAGATGGGAAATTTTGTATACAGTTGTGGGGTGCTTCATTTCTGACTGCTTTGGGTTGGGGTAAGTGGCATTCTTCTGAAAACTACTCCTCCTATGTTAGGGATACCTTGAAGTATATTAGACTCTGGAAAATTGAACTTAGCTGGTTCATTTCTCATGGTAAAAGTCCTTTTACACGTTTATTGTGGCTGCTTGTTACATTGAAGAACCTTTGTTTCAGGTTTCTGACCATATTAATTCTGATTTATTGTTAGCTAGTATTGTAGAACCCAGAATACCACTAAAATGCAGGATGTGAATTGGCTTTGTGGACATCAGAAGCTAAATGTTAAAATAATCAAAACACAAACAACTGTCCGATAGGGGTTGTCCTGAGCAGTCTTGTCAAGGCCACTTAGAAACTATTCAACACTTATTTTTGACTGTGTTCATGTGCAAGGTTTTGGCAATCCCTGGCAAATTGGTGGAATTAACCTCTTTTTTGCAATATGTCCTATGATCTTTTAATATTGGGTCAGATACCTAGGGAATGGCTTAAATGGCACAAAAGTACAATTTTGTTGTTTTAGCCTGCATAAAGTGGTCAGTTTGGCAAGCAAGATGCCAGAGAGTCCTGCAAAATATAGTGCTTCATATGCAAGATCTTTTTTTCAGATACAATGTGAACGGATAAGATTCATGAGTATGCATCTCGAACTGTGAGACTTGTTTTTGCAATCAATTATGGCATAATGTTGGATGGGTGGGATAGTTTCTTTATCTTTTGTCACATTTTTGCTTCTGTATAGATTATGATATTGTACTGTTCTGTTTTATTTTGTTGTATTCTGTTTTCGTTTACTAATAAAAATTTCCCTGCTCTTTTCGAGAAGTGCCATGGGATCTTTAACATCCACCTGAGCTACCACCAGAACAGGCAGATGGGACCTCGGTTTAACGTCTCTTACAAAAGCGGCACCTCAGGAGTGCAGCACCCCCTCATGCTGCACTACAGTGTCAGTATTGGGATATTAACCCAAGTGCCTGGTGTGGGATAGAACCCACAGCCTTCTGATCTCCCAGCCTCAGAGGTGAGTGTGCTACCTGCTGAGCCACTGACACTCAGAATGAAGGGGAACCCATTTTACCTGAGATATCCCCGAACAAGAATTTGGTTCACCCCTAGAACATCTGAAGATTATTCTTCTCATTTCACTTTTGTGAGAAAAATGGCAGATGCCTTGGACATCTCCACAAAAGAGGAGGTGGAGGATGAGGAGGAGATAGAATATCTGGAGATGATGGGTTTAACTCCACCAAAGCCCTCCTCCTCCTCCCTGTGAACAAATTCTTCAAAAAGATGCTCTTAAGTTGTTGCAAACCCCAAACTCTATCTCCCTCTGGATAAGAGGATGGATAAGAAATATCTGTTGGAAAGGGAAGGGCAGAGTTCCTTTTTCCCATTCAGATCATCAAGGAGTTATTCAACAAGCGGCTATGACAAGGCTAGAGTCCCTCTGGCATCCCACCCACCAGATAAGGACTCCAGAAAAATAGGTAGTATGGCTAAGAAGGGTACCTGTCAGCCTCTCTAGCCATACAACAGGCTAACTTCAGGCCTATGCTGCCCAGTATCAAAAGTCCCTGTGGCAGTCAGTTATGGCCATGTCCAAGAAAGCTCCCTCACCCCTATCTCGACGACCTAGCTGAAACAGCTAGGTTTGTGCTAGAGGCTGCTAAATACCATTTCAGATGGCTGCTGATACAAATGACACTGCAGCCAGGTGGATGGTAAACATGGTAGCCAGAGGAGATTTGCCTGGTTAAGAGCCACAAATCTTACTTCTGATACTCAGTCTAAGGCCCTGGATTTCCCTCTAGAGAATGCTCTTTTCGGAGAATCTACAGTGGCATACATGAAAAAGGTGGATGAGCACAAGGCCACATACAGAAGCAACTCTAGTAAGGAGAGAGCTTCTCCATCTGCCAGGCCTTATGGAAGGAGAGGCCAGGCAGGTCCTTCCACACCAGACCCTTTTTTCAGCCAGTGGCTACACCCCAGTATCAACAGTACCCACAGCAGGGGTACTTTAGGGCAGGGGTCGAAGGGTTCTAGGTCTGGGTCACAAGCACAGCCTCAGCCTCAAACCAAGCAGACCCCTGAAGTACAGGCCGCTTCACTCCCTGTCAGAGGCAGACTTTCCCACTTCCTCCAGGCTTGGCTGAACATCACCACAGACAAGTGGGTCCTGGAGGTAGTGGGTCAGGGTCTGTCTCTGGCTTTCAAATCCTTCCTCATCTAGCAGCCAGGGGTTTCAGTACACCTCCTTGGCAGAAAAGAACCTGCTGGAGCAGAGGTCCAGAAACTGTTACTGTTAAAAGCAGTGGAATCTGTTCCAAACCTACTGAGAGGAAGGGCTTTTACTCCAGTTACTTCCTCACCACAAAGAAAAGTGGGGAGTGGCTGCCTATATTGGATCTCAGAGCCTTAAACAGGCATCTAAAAAGCCAAAGTTCAAAATGGTAAATTTGGCACTGATTCTGCCAACAATCCAAAAGGGATTGGCTGGCATCACTGGACTTAAAAGATGCCTATTTCCACATTCCCATAAGGGGTCTCACAGAAAATATCTCAGGTTCAGACACCCTTCAGGCCATTACCAGTTTTCAACCCTGCCTTTTGGCCTTTCTTCGGCCCCAAGGGTTTTGCAAAGTGCCTAGCACCAGTGGTGGCACACCTTGAAGGCAGGGGCGTGACAATTTTTCTGTATCTGGACGATTGGCTGTTGGTGGGCAAATCACCACAACAGGTCACTCAATATTTAAACCTCACGAAGGCCTGCTGGAATCCTTGGGGTTCATCATCAATCACAAAAGTTGGTCCTCATTCCTGCACAAAGTTGCAGTTTATAGGGGCAGAGATAGACACCCTGCAGGGCAGGGCCTCCCTCCCTCTAGACAGGATCAGAAATCTTCAGCTAGTGGCAGATTCATTCACCTTGAACAAAAGCAAGCCCGTAAGACAGTTCTTGCAACTCCTGGACCATATGGCTGCATCCACAGGCACAGTGCTGGGTTCCAGGTTTCAAATGAGGACATCCAGTTCCACCTCAGGGCTCACTGGAGTCAAAGGTTCTCTCTCAAAACCCATTCCAGTCACAAGAACTTTGCTGCAGGCTTTACAGTGGTGGAAGGAAAACCCAATCTAAGAGGGTCCCCTTTCAGAGAGAATCTCCCTCAGTTATTCTCACAACAGATGCATCCTCCTGGGTTGGGGTGCCCATTTTGGAAACAAACAACCCAGGGTACCTGGTCAGCTGCAGAGTCCTCCAGCACATAAATCTTTTGAAACTCAGAGCTGTTTTTCTGGCTCTGAAAGCTTTTTCAGGACTAGTACAAACAAAGGTGGTACAGGTCAGAACAGACAATACCACCACAATGTACTACATCAATAAACAGGGAGGCACCAGGTTAGGCCCTTTGCAGAGGCCATGAAAATTTGGACTCTGGCGTGCTCCATAGGAGTATCCCTACAGGCAATCCATCTACCAGGAAAGGACAATACCTTGGCAGATGCCTTAAGTCGAATCAACCAAGCCCATCATGAATGGACTCTGAACAAGCAGGTGATGCAAGTAATTTTCAGAAGGTAGGGCACTCCAGAGATAGACCTGTTCGCATCCCACCAGAACCACCACTACCACAGTATTGCTGCAGGCCACCAGATCAGGGTACTCTACCCGGATGCCTTGACTCTAGATTGGTCAGGAGGTACCTGCATGCTTTCCTCCCTTTCCCTGGTTTTCAGGGTGTTACTCAAGCTCAGATCCCAATCAGCATCTCTAATCTTAATAGCTCGGTTTGGCCCAGGCAGCCATGGTACTCTGTAATGCTCTCCAGGTCTGTGGCCAAGCCAATACGGCTCCCTCTGAGTACAAACCTATTGACCTCCAATCAGGGGACCCTGTTATACGAACCTCAAGTCCCTCAACCTCAAAGCTTGGTTCTTGAGGAACTAGAATATGCTGATTTACAACTCTCTGAATCAGTGCTTCACATTCTGAGGGCTATAGGAAACCTTCTACTAAGAAAACTTACTCTTCAAAATGGAAAAGGTTTTCAGTCTGGTGTTTGACTAAAGATTTGATTCCACTACAGGCTGGGGTCCTAGCTGTCCTGGATTACCTTTCTCATTTACACTCTCTGGGTCTACAGCTCAGTTCGCTCAAGGTCCACCTCACAGCATTGTCTGCCTACATTTCTGCTGGTGCCAGGTAACATTAGCTTCAGAACCCATTTTAGGAGGTTCTTCAAGGGTTTGGCCCATTTGCATCCCCTCACAGGGCACTTGTGCCAGCATGGGACCTTATGTTTGTATAGCCAAGCTCATGGGGCCTCCCTTGAGCCTATGGCTACAGCTCACCTTAAATATGTCACTTGGAAAACAGTTTTCCTAGTGGCATTGACTTCTGCAAGAAGAATAAGTGAGCTCCAGGCTCTCTCCGTGGAGCAGGAATATATCTCTTTTCACATAGATAAGGTAGTTCTGAGAACAAACAGAAAATTATTACCTAAGGTAGTCTCTGATTTTCACCTTAACCAATCCATTACCCTACCCTTCTTTTCACTGAGCATTCCACTTCTGGTGAAAGAAGACTTCATAGTCTGGATGTAAAGAAGGCTGTCAGTTATTACATGACAGTCACTAAGGACCATAGGCAGGACAGGAAACAGTTGTATCTTCCTGGACATAAAGTCTCCACCACTCATTCACACTAATAGGAACTGTGCCGGAGACACTAGGACCCAGCGGAGCAAACTTTTTACTAGAGGGCGGTGCCAGAGATGGAGCCATGAGGAGTCACCACAAGCCTCAGCTTGCGGTAATGACTATCTTGTCGTTGACCCTCCAACCACCTCAGTTCCTTTTTCCTGCCATCAGTGCACTTCAGTGGACGACGCCGCTCACCCGCCTGGAATCAAATTTCAAACTAGAAGCATAGTTTTCAGTTTTTATTGTTTTGTAGTAATATCTCGAATAAGTATCGCTTAGTTTATTTATTCTTATTTAAGAAAATCTCGGCCTACATTGGTCAACCATGAAGCGGGTCATGTGATGGTAGGGAGACTTCGTGTAGCTGTTCAGTCAGGGGGCTGGGTCGATCCGCGCCTTCTCTGGGGGTCTGACAACAGACAGTCCAGTGCCTGAGGGTGGCGGTCCTCAACATAAAAGTAAGCGGTCACACTCTGGGTGCGTTCGCCTCGAGCTCTTCTTTGGCCTACAGGTCAGAAAGAAGGTCAAGGTCACCCTGTGATATGTCCACACGTAGACAGTCAGTTATTGGGGCTGTGATTGCTGGTCTCCTCCTTGGTCGCGGTTTCTGTTTCTGATAGCCGGCGTCTTGAGATCGGAGCCCTACCCAGCCTCTGGTAGGTCTTCAGATGAGCAGTTTCATCAGTGGGCTGCTCTTATGGAGCAATGGGCTCGGAGGTTGGTCCAGCTGCCTGGCCCGGTCACTCAGGGGCCTTCGAGCTTTTGGGAGATCAGGTAGAGTGGTTGAGCCTTCCTAGTCACGCGCGCTGTCTTCGGTGCCATTGACTCCACACTTAGGTGTTTTCCCCTCACACGGGTTGCAGCGCAGGGGCCACACCGATGCCTCTATCTCCTGGTATTCATCTTCTTTCTCCTCAAATCCTGTTTTCGGGTCTTGGGATGTTTTCAACGCCCTTATCGTTGATAGCACGCTCGGCGCCGTCTTTGGTGCCGATGCATCTGTCAGCACTGTCCTCAAGCGCTGTTGTTTCTCGGCACCGTGCACTTCGCCGGCACTGTCCTCAGCGCTGTACTTACGCCATGGTGCCGTCCTCAGTGCTGTGTGGTTTCTCGGTGCCGTGCAGCCTCTGGCCCGTCTTGGCACTGTCCGGCTTTTCAGCAACATGTGGCCTCTCAGTGCCATCCTGCCTTTCGGCGTCATGTTGGGCGCTATGCGGCTCCTCTGCGCTGTGCGTGTTTTCGGCGCCGTGCTCTTCTTCAGTGCCGAGACCTGTTAGGATGTCATCCAGTCTTCAGGGCTCCTCCACTTTTAATCCTTTTCTTCCTCATTTCCTTCTGATTTTCACTCCTTTCCTCTTCATACAGTCCCTCCTGGACTGTCAGGAGATGACATTGAGCCTGACCCAGACCTTAGGCTTGATGATGATGGGAAGGAACAGGATCTATTCCTGCTGCAGAGCCTGTGGTCGAGGACCTGTCTTTCAAGTCTCTGCTGAAAAACTTGAATTCCACTATTTCTGTCTAAACTACAGATATCGATCCTGAGAAACTGTTAAGACTCCAATACCTCCATGTTCTGGAGATCCCTATGGATTTGGCTCCTCGGTACAGCCCTTCTTTGAGGCAGCTGTCTCAAATGGTGTGGAATAATCCTGCTCTCATTCCTTCGGTGGCTAAGTCTATAGATAGGAAATATGCTGCTCTCAAGGATCGACCCATTTTGCCATAACAAGCCTTTCGGATCCTATTGTAGCCTTGGCAGAGAATGATAAGGTCGTCCCTTCCCAGACTACTACAAGTCGATCTATTAACAAAGAATCTCATAAGATAGACACTTTAGGTAAGAGAGTCTTTGCTGCTTCCACCCTAGGTATGCCTATTGCCAGCTACCAAGGCTATTTCTCTCAAAATGAGTATATCCTTTGGCATTCGCTCAAACAAATGGTTGAAGCTCTACTGGAGTCGGACTCTAATTCAGAGCTTCTTCAAACCATAACAGAGGGCTATCGAGTCCGACAACCGGCAGGTTAAAGCAGCTATGGACACCTTTGATACCTCCCGAGCAGCGGCGGTGGGCATTTATACCCACCGTCATTCCTGCTAGTGCACTTCAGGTTTCACGAATGATGCATAGCAACAGGTAATGGCGTTGCCTTTTATGGTGTGTACCTCTTTGGCCCTCAAGTAGAACAGGCTCTAGAGGCTACATAAAAGACTTGGTCAGCCATTAAATTGGCTCGACCTCCTCCTGTTCTCTCTTGAAGGGTGTTAATAAATGCCAGTTTCATAACTGTCAGTCCTTTCGAGGCAAAGACAGGGAAGTTTTAATAAAAACCAAGCCCCCAGCCTCAAAATAAAACACAGCAGAAGACACAGGACCCAAAGCGCCTAGTGCCGCCTTCTGAGTTGTTGGCTCAAGTCCCACCTCAGCTGCCGAGGTGGACTCTTCCTCAGCGGTGGAGGTCATCTGACTCACTTCTACAATCAATGGAAGTCCATAACCTCAGATAAGCGGGTCCTCTGGATAATCCATGAAGGTGTTCCTCAATCTTTTGAGACCCCTCCGGATCGTCCCGCCAGATGACAACCCAGGCTGTCAGCTCTTCAGTCAGATCTTCTCTCCTCCGAGATACAGGGCCTTCTGAGCAACAGGGCAGTGGAAGTAGGTCCACTGGATCAGTGGAACACAGGGTTCTACTCCATTACTTTCTGGTTCCAAAGAAAACCAGGGCATGCACCCATTTTGGACCTCAGAAAACTAAACAAATTCCTTCCCAAAGAGAAATTCAGAATGATATCACTAGGAACCCTGTTACCTTTGCTTCATCAACATGACTGGTTAGCCTCCCTGGACATGCAGGATGCTTACAGCACATTCTGATTCACCCAAAGCATCACAAATACCTAAGGTTCATGGCTTTGGGACAGCATTATCAGTTCAGAGTCTTGCCCTTTGGGCTATCCTCGACCAGCGAGTTTTACAAAGTGTTGTGCAATTCTCGCAGCTCATCTCAGAAAAATCGGAATACAGGTGTTCCCATATCTGGACGATTGGCTTCTGCAAGTCCTTCCAGTCAGGAACTCTAGACGCCATAGCCACGGCTTCACACTTTCTCACGTCCATGGGAGTCCTGCTAAACCTCAAAAATCGCAGCTGCAGCCTCCCAGAGGCTCTTTTTCAGGAACGCTTCTGGACACCTCCTGTGCGAAGGCATTTCCTCCAGAGGACAGGAGGAGCGATATCCTTCAGATGGCCTAATACATCGGAGAGAGCAGCTCGGTTTGAGCTCTCTCAATGCAATGAATGCTAGGTCTCATGGCATTATCGGTGTTCACTGAAGCCCTAGCACGCTCACATGAGAACCTCTCAATGAATGCTCAGTGGTCCCCGACCACTCACTCTCAGTCCTTTCTCATTAAGATGACAGAACCTCTGAAGAGATCACCCACCTGGTGGTCGCAAGAGGACAATCTTCTGGAAGGGTGCCCTTTGCTCCTCTGGATCATCAGATTTCCATTACCACAGGCAGCGTCCATGATGGGGTGGGAGCTCACTGTCAGACTCTTCACACCCAAGGTACGTGGACTCAGGGCCGAGTCCCAGCTTCACGTAAATGTCTTGGAAACGAGCCGTCTTTTATGCAGTCCGGGCTTTAAGGACATTCTGTGTCACAAGAACATTCTCCTTCGTACGACAACAAAGCAGTGATGTGTTACATTAACAAGCAGGGCGGTGCTCACTCTTACCACTTATGCAGGGAAGAGATGAGGTGTGGAATGGTGCTTGGAGCACAAGGCTCTAATTGTGCAGTCTATCTGCTGGGGTGCAGAACGAACTGGCAGACCGTCTCAGCAGAACAGAGACAGATCCTCACGAATGGTCTCTCGACTCAGCCATAGCTCAGTAACTATTTGCAGAGTGGGAACTCCAGACCTGGACCTTTTGCATCCCCACTCAACACAAAACTGCCTCTCTTCTGCTCCAGAAATCCAGGGCCTGGCATTTTCTGTCAGGATGTGTTCAGGCTATGTGGACAAAACTCTTTCTATACGCCTTTCCGCCTCTTCCTCTAATTCAGAGTACTTCTCAAATTCGAGTCCCAGAGGAACAAAATGATCCTCATTGCTCCCTTCTGGCCTCGACAGATATGGTTTCCACTACTCAACAGTATGTAGAAGCTCCTCCAAAACCACTTCCCTTCAGACGAACCTTCTGACTCAGGGGCCTGTGGTCCATCCCAACCTGAGGTCGTTTCACCTTCACGCTTGGCTCCTGAAGAGATAGAAGTGAACAGGTTCAATGTCTCTTGCAGGGTTTAAGATATTCTTCTGGCTGCACGCAAGCTAGCCACTAGGAAAACTTACACAACCAAATGGAAGCGTTTTACTCTGGTGTGCAAAATCCTCTTTGAATCCTTTTTCCTGCCCACCAGATAAAGTTTTAGAGTACCTCTTAGACCTCTCAAATTCAGATCTGCTGTACTCTACGGTTAAGGTTCACCTTTGTGCCATTTCAGCTTATCATGAGCCAGTACTTTCCTTGTCACTGGCTCAGTTACCTGTGGTTAAGAGGTTTCTTGGAATCCTGCATACCAGACCTCCTATAAGACGTCCGGTCGCAGCCTGGACATTAATCTTGTGCTAGACATGCTCACTGAAACCTTTCGAGCCTCTAGCTACCTGTGAGTTAAATTTCTCACTTGGAAAACGGCCTTCCTAGTGGTCATTACCTCAGCCCGCAGGGTCTCTGAGATATATACCTTGGTCACAGACCCTCCATATACTGTGTTTCATAAAGACAAAGTAGTTCTTAGAACCCATCCTAAGTTTCTCCCTAAGGTTGTTTCAGAATTCCATCTAAACCAACCTTTGGTCCTTCCTACTTACTTTGCAAACTTCAAAATGAAGGAGAGTGTTCTCTTCATTCCTTGGACGTCAAAAGAGCTTTGCATTTCTATCTAGATAGAACAAAGACTTTCATAAAGCTCAACAACTGTTTGTTTCCTTCAGCGAGACCGGCTAGATCAACCTGTCGCTATCAGATGTATTTCAGCATGGCTGGTGGCATGCCTTCGCCACTGTTATTCCATGGCACAGGTTAGCTGGAGGGCAGAGTGTACACTCACTCTACTAGGCGGTCATGGCATCCCTAGCGGAAATCAGCATGTGCCCATTGCAGATATTTGCAATCGCGGCTACCTGGAGCTCAGTGCATACTTTCTCAAACACTATGCCCTGGCCAGATGACATCTTTCTTTGGCAGAACCATCCTTAATGGACTCCTGTCCTAAAACTGTGAGCTCTTGGTCTCTCCTGCCACCCTCTAGGGTTATTAGCTTGGTACTCTGCCATTAGTGTGAATGAGTGGTGGAGACTTTATGTCCAGGAAGATATGGAAATTCGTACCTTCCGTAATTCTTGATCTTCTTGGGCGAGTCTCCGCCACTCATTCCATCCCACCCTCCATCCCCGAGCCCACCTCTGTTGTTGGTCTTCACTCCCTCAATCTTTAGGCTGTGAAGACTTCTTTGTTGACCCTTCTTATACGGGTCGTCTGGACTATCTTATGTCCGGTTTTTGGTTAGGCTATCCTTCTAGGTTAGTTACGCTGCACCTCCTCGGAAAAAGGTACTGAGGTGGTTGGAGGGTCGGCCTAGATAGTCATTACCGCATGGCTGAGGCTCATGGTGCCACTCCTCGCGCTCCATCTCTGGCACCGACTCTCTAGCAAAAAGTTTGCTCCCCTGGGTCCTAGTGCCTCCAGTGCAGATCCCATTAGTGTGAATGAGTGGTGGAGACTCGTCTAAGAAGATCAAGAATTACGGTAGGCATGTCATTTCCATTTCTGACCTATGGGGATGTGGGAAAAGGTAATCCAGCTTCAAAGCGATCTGTTTCTCACTGGATAGTCCAGTGTATTAAGTTCTGCTATCACGAAGCTGGTAGGAGCTCAACGGTTGAGGGCATTCCACCAGGGAACAGCTGCTACTCTAGAAGCTGCAAGAGATGTTCCACTGGTTGACATCTGTAAAGCAGCTACTTGGAAGACAGTACACACCTTTACAAAGCATTACAATCTGGATATCCAGTCTAGAAGGGATGCTAGGTTTGGCACAGCAGTCCTGCAAAGTCTGTTTTCTAAATAAATGTTATCCTACCCTTGTTTTCCTTTGTTATGCATGAGGTTTTGTTAATTTGATAATGCGTCATCTTCTTTTGATGTAGCTCCTTCTTACCTACCCTCTTTTTTTCCTGAATATGTTATGAATTTATATGGGAATATTAGACCATGTATATGTATGCTAAACCGTTACCTACTATTGTTTACTCTGCTATATCCTTATGTATACCTACACTGATTGTGTTCTTGCCTGTACATAAATGCATTGCTACTTGACTTTGTGTGATGCAGGTCCACCTTGTAAATGAGCTTGCTCAATGGTGCCCACCTGGATAAATAAAGATTTGATTGATTGCTTGAAATGTTCTGTGCCACCTTCAGTGGTACTGCTTTGCAGTCTGCAGAAAGTTATGAATACCTGAGTATTACTGGGATTAGAAGAAAAATTACTCACCTTAGTAATCTTGGTTCTTCCCAGTGATACTCAGGTATTCATAACCTCCACACTACCTCCCTTCCAGAACTTAAGCCTCTGCATTCCCACATGCTGTGCTACCGTAAAAGGGTACATCACTATGACTGTATATACGTTGCCACATAGTGGTATAAGTTTGGTAAACAAGGTTTATGGTCTTCACCCCTCTTCAGGAGATTCTGACATTGCTGGTTTTTTTCTCCAGTAGGAGATTTTTCTTTATTAAGAGGTTGGGGTTTTGAATTCTTAATTATTTTAATCATAAGTACTGCAGTACTCTGCTTACATGGATATGCCTATTCAGGCTTCTAGGAAATCTGAGGAAGTTTAGAACACTGGCAGATAGTATAGGGCAGCATTTGAAAGTTGTCATGTGCAAAGAATTCCATTATTTGCATATATTCTATTCTCTCCGGCAGTCCTACCTAAAGGTCTTACTGCAGAAAGTTAGGAATACCTGAGTAGCACTAGGAAGAAACAAGATTACTGAGGTGAGTAATTTTTCTTCAGGAGGGCTGGAGTGCACCAGGTGTGGTGGTGCCTTACTCCAATCTCATAAAGTCATGATCTTCCAAGAATCAATCTTTGCCATTTATTACCACCTATGGGTCTATGCCAGAGGCACTAGGATGCCGTGGAGCAAAACTTCTGTAGCTTACAGTTAGGGGCTAACATTGATGATGGCACCACCACGGGCTCACTTATTATGTGGCCCATGGACTGGCCAGTAAATCCACACTGGCCCCTGCTCACCTAAGTTCTGTTTTTTCCGCCAGAAGGCAACTCTATGGGAACTTACGTTTTGATAACTGCATCTCATTTCTGTCCGCCATTTTCGCTCAGCATTGTAGTTTTTCAGCCATCTTTTCAGTGCCACTTTCTTCTCCTTTCCTGTCTTATGGTGCTGGACCCTTTTTATTTGTTTTATTATTTCCTACTTCAATGGTATCCAACTACCAGGGCAAGAGAAAAGGATAAGAAGAACAACAAGGATAGCACCCCCATGTGTCGATGCCCCTGTGGGAGATCTATGTCCATCCAGGATCAACATGACCACTGCTGGACCTAACCATGATGTGGACAACTGCAACGCCTGCTTCTCATTGGACTTCCACACCCTAGAGATCCAGATGATGAAGTGGGGTCATCAACCCCTCACTTTTGGAGCCAGGCGTGCACTCAGGATTCTGAGGTAAGATCCTGGGCTGTTCCCTGAGCCCCTCTCCAGTACTGTATGTACTGAGGGAGACCAGGTTTCTCCTAGTCCTTGTCCTGCCAAGATGGAGAGCCTGGGAAGGGGTCAGGTGGACAGTCTGCCTACCCTGGGGGGCTGGCTGAGCACCTTTCCCAGTCTGCAGTCCCGTTGGAGCAGTGGATGCCTCTCTTGATGTGGTCAAGCTATATGCTGGACCTGCACTAGCAGGCACCTTGGTATCATGGCCTGGTGACACCTTGGCTCCTGGCACTAAAGGCTGAATTGGTGGCAGGGTAATGATGGCCGAGGCTGGGTCCCCTCCTGGCGCCACTTGCAGCATTGGGAGAGGGAAGACCTCTGGAGCCAGGCCTACTAGGTATACTGTAGAGGCTTCTGTCTCTTCTCTGAGCAGTCAGATGACCTGGGTGTTGGGGTCCAGGAGGATCTTATCTGTTTGCAGGACTCTGGCAATGAAGAGGATCTTTCTTGGCCTGGTTCTAGGCCTTAGTTGGTGTCGGTGTTGTCTCCCGGTGTGCTGTCTCTGCCTAACTCCATTTGCAGTGGTGCTGGGGAGGGTGTTGATGCCAGCCGTGACACCAGGCAGGAGTAGGTACCATCCGCAGTTCTGTGGAGGGTTCCGTGCCATTAGCAATGCCGGTTCTCCTGCTCCTCGGAGATTGATGCAGAGCCTATTCAGAGGCCTAGCCCAAGGGGCACTGTCAGGTGAGGTGGTGCTAGGCAGTCATGATCAGCAGCTCATTCCTTGCCCAGAGTAGGTGGCAGCTCTGGCAGGAGTCACAGTTCCAACTCTGAGTCCCTGGCCTTACTGGAACCATCAGGCCCTGTCTTTGGTGGGGATCAGGCTGCCCCATGGGGACCTTCATGGCTCCACTCTCCCTCTTTTGCCTGTTGAGCACTCTTTGGTGGAAGAGCTTGTCAGGCCCTCCCTCAGGTGAGGTAACCTGAGCACTCTTATAGCCCTGGCAGAGGACCTGGCCTGGTCATTCACGATCCTTCTCCGCCCTCCTCAGCCTCCTCCTCCTTTTCTCCTAGGCATTCTGATTCCTTCGGGTCCCCTGTCCTGGGAACACTCAGGGCATCAATAAATGCATTTCTTCAGTACTTTGTCACTGGACCAGGCCATTTTGGCCTGAGGCCCCTGTACCACTGCTCCCTGACTCCAGCTCTTCCTCATGCCCAACTTCCTCTCTGAGGAAGAAGATGCCTCTGCACCTCTCCTCTGATGCCGAGTACACTCAGTACCAGCAGTTCCTCATGGAGATAATTAGGAGCTTGGAATTGGCCATTTCATAGACCACAGTCCTGCAAACCTGGTGCTGTCATTCCTTGTGGATTACAGCTGTGACTCAACAGAATCCTTCTGTGGTCTAGGCCACTTACGGAAGTGTCCAGGGATGTCTGGCTCTGTCCCTGTACCCCTTACAGCCACACGGGACGTCCAACACAAGTACTGCAAGCACCTATGGGGTCCCCAGGAGCCATGCCACATCCCTCCTCTGGGATCCAGCTCCTGCACACTCCCACTGGGCATCAGTGCTCAGTGCATGACTGCCCCCAGAGTCAGACTTTGAGGAGTTTGATGCCTGGGGCCATAGGGTTTTTTCAGTGGCACGCACCATGTTGTGCATCTCTGCACACCAGGCACATCACAGGCGTCCTGTGGCAAGCACCTGTGATCAACGCTGGGTCAGCTCCTAGCATCCTTGCCAGATTGTGAGGCAACCAGACAGGCCATTCACCTTTCTGCCTGGGGCCTGGAGCTGGTGAGGCAACAAGTGAGGGCATCATATGATGCCAACGATGTAGCCTCCAGGATGGCAGGAACTGCTGTCTGCATTAGGTGGACAGCATGGCTCTGTATTCCTGGTTATCACCACTATCCCAGTGTAGGGTGATTACCTTGAGGTTCCAAGGACCCTGTTTTTCCAGTGTCAGGTGTGAATTAGTAGGGCACATTACTGCTCCAAGGCCATGGGAGCCCCGCCTGACTCTGATCACTCTCAGGCCTGGTCAGGCCCATAAAGGGGTCCCTGTCTCCCAGTGGTTGTCCCCACAGGAGGCTGAAGGAACAATCGTTTCCCACAGGGTGAGCCAGCACCACGCTTCATGGGTGGTAAGCTTGGTACTCTAACCCATAGGTTGTAATAAATGGTGAAGAACGATTCTTGGAAGATATGAAAATTACGTTATTTGTTGATCTTCCAGAATATCTTCACTTCTTTTTACCATAACTTGTCCACCACCCCTGCTCAGTACAAGCCAGGCCTCTGGGCAGCTCACTCTCTCTCTCTCTCTCTCTGTTTGATACTTCCTCTCGCCCCTTGGGCATGTTTTAACACCCCCACCCCAAAAAAAAAAAAAAAAGTAGAGGAGAGGGACAAGGATCCAGGGCCTTTCCTCAACCCATCCCTCCTGCAGAAAAAGTTTAAGAAGAAACAAACAATTTTATGATATCAAGCTAAACTTGTTGCTACTGTGTCTGAGGTCAGACTGTTGTTTTGGTTTCTTCTTCCATCCCTATCCACATAAGGTCCACACGGTGACCCCTTCAGTCTTTTTTTTTTTTTTTTTTTTTTAAAAGGGAAGCGTAAAAGGAAGGGAAATAAATGTAAATATTTAGACCATGTGGTTCTCTCTATATATGTTTTCTAAAATATATAGCACAAAGCAAAACAACAACAAAAAAAAAAACAAGAAGGCAAAGTAGAAGGAGAAAAGATTCTTCCCACCAGTTTTTATGTTGCTGTAGCAGTGCATGGCGTGGTTCCTACATCTCAGGAAGACTCTCCATTTGTTTTTCTTGCATTACTTTGTTTTTTATTCAGAGTCTCTGTGTTTTAACCAGGCTAGGCCTTGGGGGTGGGGCATTAGTGATTTTAGCCCTCTGTCCTCTCTAGGGCCGCAACTCTTTCTCCCATGTCCGTGTTGGTACCACTCTAGGTCCCTACCAGCAAGGCTCCAGCTTATTTTCCTACATTCCTGTCTTCAGGCTAGCTCTCTATGCAATCCTGTGATTCCTCGCTCATCTTTCCGCTTATCTCTTGTGTATTCTGCTCCTGAGCTTACCTTATTTTGCGTGTCCTTTTCCCTATTGTTCAGGCACCCCTGCTTTCTGGAGGTCTGTTGCCCAGATGGCCTTGGCCTCTGTTTTTGTAGTTTTGTTGCAGAAAAAGCAAAACCCACTATCTAGAACCCCCCTTCTTCTCTGGTAGTTGGAGTTTATTGTTTTGTTCTTTTCACAGTATGTCCTATATCCTTTTCACTATCTCTCGGGCAACCTTGCCCTCCTCTTCATTTCTCCAACTTTGTTTCTCTCCTGGTGACAAAACTGAGTTGAGCAGGGGCCAGCATCAGTTACTGACCAGTCCATGAATGCTATTTCATCGAAGCCTGGTGAGTGGCGTCGCACTGATATCAGCCACCTAACTGTAAACTAGAGAAGTATTTTGCTCCTGTGGAGTCCTAGTGCCTCCAGCACAGACCCATAGGTGGTAATAATTGGTGAAAGAAGATCAACAGTTATAGTTGCTTGTAATTTTCACTGTTGTACAACAGAGACAGCCCTCATCTCCTGTGTTGAAGGCTGTTAACTCAAAAGGCACTTAGTCCATCAGTTTTCTGGTTCCTCTGTTTATTTGTTGTGCAAAACATGCAAAATACAAGTTGCCAGATTCAGGCTTACATGCATTACTTGCTACCCCATCAAAACTCGTCATTCAAAGAGAGTGGTGAAAACTGCTCCATCTTAATCGCACAAGAAGGAAGAGCAAAGAATAAAAAATAGTGACTGCATTTAACCATACACCTTTGGTGGATTTGATTTTCTTTTTTTTTTTCAGGTTTTAGTCAGAGCAGTTACACAATATGTAATTTTTTATGACTGTATTTTTGGGATATATTTTACTTGGCGTGGTTTTTACCATTGCAGTTTTACACAAATGCTCTTCTTTCTTTTGCATTATTTATTTTTTAAACGTTATGTTTTATTTTCTTCAACATACAGTTGTTTTACAATCATCAATAAAGTACCCTCATAACATTTATATCACCATAGAGGGCACCGACCCTCTTTAATACAAGCAGTATAAGCTATCACATGCGTTACAGATACTGCATATGAGGCAAAACCATGAAAGAGGCAGCAAAGTGCTATTCCTCTATTTTTACAAAGTATATCATTGCTGTAGAGGAGCCCATGAGTAGCCTGGAAATTATCTAAAAATTAGAATATATAAATGTCCCAAAGTCCTTCAAGCACACATGGTGGTACTGGCAGCCAGGCATCAACATAGTAAAGCACAAATACTGTGCAACCCTGTATTTTGATCCATCAAAGTGATAAATTCCAGAGCTTACTTAGCAAACTTTAAACCAAGCTTAGCCATTTGAGCCATATTTTAAATGATAATAAGGTTTAGGAGGAACTATTATAAGTCCAAAGGAAAACATGGAAGTCTCTAGCACTGTCCATTTTTCAAAAGAAGAACACTGATCAGTTCCTTAAAGTTCTTGCTGATATCAAAATGGGAAGTCAGTTAAGTACTTTTTTTTAAAAGAAAATCAGAGTATCTGGAGAGAGAGATAAGTCAGGCCACCGCCAGACCAGCAGAGCAAATTCAAGTCTCCTCATCCTCTGAAGACTGCTGGTCAGATTCATTTTGTTTACTGATGGGGAGAGCCTGTCTACGGGCCCATTTAAGGGCTTCAACTGGCTCTGAGACAAGAAACACCTTCCCACAATGGACGATCCTCAATCGGCAGAAAAGATCAATCCATGGACAATTGAAGCTTCACTGAGCATAGCTCTTACTCCATCGAACGCTTGCATTTCTACGGGTGGCATAGCTAATGTCCGGGAACATAATTATCTGGTGATCATCAAAAGAAGTTCCCTTTTCTTTTAGCCAGATTCAGGATGAACTCTCTTATGGCTGCTCCGTCTGTAACCAAAATGATTGCTTGAGGTATGTCCTGGTCTTCCACACTCCACGCAGGTGTAACGATAAACCCGTGAAACTGGTGAACTTTGAGTTATGCATCTGACCCAAATTGCTGATTAAGCCACCATGAAGACATAACAGAAGGTTACCTCTCAGCTTCCTCCGAATCCTGAGAATTTTAAGTTGGGAGCTCTGATCTGATTCTCAAGGGTTTCGATGCGGGCTTTCCAGTGATTGCTCTCCTTTACAGTGGTGGACACAGCACCCATGCTGCATCAGCCCTCTTGAAAGCATCAAGGGGTGGGTTGGGTACCTTCCGTGGTCGTTTCACGCGTGACAACCCGATTATTTAGCCCGTCAAACTTGTCGGAAAGAACTGTTACCGACTTGATTAGATTCGTTAACTTTGCCCCAATACTTTGTAGAGTCTCCTCCTGCTCTGTACCTCTGGAGTTGTCTTCAGGCCTACACAAAGCAGCGTGCATCGTGGAAGCTGTTGGAGCATTTTTAGATTTTGCCCTGGCGCCATGGTGCCGTTCTTTACATGGATTTCCCATAACTTCCACGGATAGATCCGATACCCATTCCTCCGATTTTGGCTCCTGTCTGTAAGTTTTAAACTTCAATATTTTGGCCGTTTGTTAAGTCAGGCAGGTGAGGTGATCAAATATCCGCCATATTGCTCAGGCTCAACAGCGCCCCAACCCTTTTGCATTATTGATGGCGCTGTTCTTGACCATGCTGTTTGTTTCCACAGTCTTGATGTGGAACTGCAGTACTTCACGGTGTTGGGCTAAAAGGCAGTCATGCTGTCAGCTGACTTAAATAAATACTTGTACTGTAGAAAGACACTTTTTAACATGTTTTGACTAGTTCCAAGTGGTTGCTATCAAAAGCTGCTGCACAGCATAGAAAATCCCCACTTACCAGTGTGAAGTTATAAGAATTTAGATTTGCACTGTCAGTATAGGCTGAAGGACATGCTGAAATCAACATTACAAGGTGCTAATGACCTTGATCATGAGGTGTCAGCGTGGCTTAGTTGGTAGCACATCAGCCTCTCGGCCAGAAGGCTGTAGGTTCTAGTCCCACACCAGGATTGTCTATAACCTAAATGCTGGCACCTGAGTGCAGTATTTAGGGGTGCTGTACTATCGGGTGTGCTATCCTTTGAATGAGATGTTAAATCGAGGTCCCTTCTACTCATCTTGTTGTTGTCCTGGTGGGTGTCCAGGTAGAAGTAAAAGAACCCAAGGCACTTTTCACAAGGAGTAAGGGACTTTTCCGGTGTCCTGGCCAATATTCCCTTCCCGTAGAACCAGTTCATGCAATTGTCCAAGGCTGTGGGCAGGTAATGATGTGCAAAATGGCTACCACTACATTTTCAGTCACTTCACTGACAGTCTAGCATAGCTTGTAAATCACTTTGGGTCACAATGTGTATGAAAAGCACTCTATAAATGCTGATTCTTCTTCGTCACTTCATCAGGACTCAACGTGCCTGTTACAAACATTATTGTTACATAAATGTTAAATGATATAATATCAAATAATCCTG
Organism: Neoceratodus forsteri; assembly: GCA_016271365.2. Lineage (NCBI taxonomy): Eukaryota > Metazoa > Chordata > Ceratodontiformes > Ceratodontidae > Neoceratodus > Neoceratodus forsteri. Next base: position 141,659,735 of record CM057453.1, read on the forward strand.
ATTCATGAAGTGGCCCACTGTACACAACTTTAAGCCATACTGGGAATTACTTCATACTAAAACTAAAAACATATTTGCTGCTCAGTATTTACCGTTATTTCTTATAAGTTTCTAATTCAAGTCACATACAGCAACCTGGTACCATGTACTGTACAAACTGAAGAAACTAAGAAGTATATACGGTATTCCCTTAACATGTAAAATTAAATGAAATTCAGTTACAAAGTTTTCATGGATTTAGCAAATATCTTATACATACTAACCCAATCAGTTTGTACCAGAGGGATGCCCTGTACACATTGTTCTATTTAACTATAACAAACTTCAAAAGCTGGCAGCAGATGGGAATTATTAGCCCTAAAGCTTTATTGTCTGACCCTATTTGCAATATTTGCATTATAAAAGTGATAATTAACCAGTTCGAGCCAATCCATTTGCAAATTTCATGTAGGCACTGCATAAGAGTACTGGTCTGAGCTATGGAAGTTGGATATCTTCATTTGAACAGTGAAATGCCCTCCTAGACCAAACCAAGGTTGTAAATGACTATCCCAAGGCAAAGCATGTCTAGAGCAAACAATACGGGGAGAGAATGAAGTCTTGAAGATCTCCATAGTTAATAGTGACGAGGTAGAGGATAAGCACTATTGACTACTCTTTGACTGTGGTCATACAGAGAAAAGACTAACCATGCAAAAAGCTACTGGAGAGGCCTCTGACTTGGTGGTCTGTAGTTTAAGATGCTGCAGAGAAACCTAGTAGTACTAGAAGTGAGAGTTCTCTTCAGTCTCACATGAAGAATGTCATTAAGTGTTCTATCTGTTAACAGCCCTGTACTGTGCCATGGTCTTTAACCACATTGAAAGGGCTCATAGATGTCATTATGTTGAAGATGGCTTTGAGATAGGATGCCACTACTTGTTTTAAAGTCAGTTTAAAGTATCAGCGTATCATGGAGTCAAGGTTTCTTGAGTGGTGATCTGACCGCCACCTCTTTAAAGAGGTAGGTAGTATGCCTTCTCTGTAAAAAGGTTTATGATGTCTGTCTGAACATGTGAGAGTAATTGTTCTTTATTTTCACGGCTGCATGAGCGGAGCCCTGCAGTCATTTTTGGGATCACATCACTGTAGGGAAAAGTGGAACTGATTGCCGCCTTCTCCTACAGTGATGAGGTCTGCTGTCCACAGTGTTGAAGTTGCTGTTTTTCTCTGGTGTCTCCTCCTCCTGTCACCTCCATGGACAGAACCCCGGCACACTACTTTCTGCAGCTGTGGAAGAGACACTCCGACTGAAACTGCGCGATGTGCGGTATCGGCGCATGCAGGGAATCTGTTGGAGCTGCCATCTTACCAATGGCAGGCAGCTCTGACTCACACGGCATGGCAGGCTCCAGGCGCAGAGCTCCCGGCCATCAAGCTTTTACTCGCCTCGCCACACAACATCACCATTGTTGCTCTGAACAGCCATATCGGCTCTGACCAGAATTTATTTTCCAGCTTGCCCAATGGCACCCCCAACCCTATTGCTGGCCTTCTCATGGACTTACTGGTTCTAACCCCAGGAATTTTTCATTATGCTGAACTCTTGCTGTCAGCCTCTAGTGTTGAACTGCCCGGAGAATGGAACATATACAAGTGATGGAACACTCATTGGCTTGTGCCACCATTCAAACTGCTGCCCTTATCAACTATCATGCTCTATAACACTCAGATTTCATTCTCCTCGCCTGCTAGTTAAAATGCCTCAGAGATCTCTCCTCAAAATCGTGAAATTTGTTTTTTCATGTGAAAATAAGTAAGACTTTTAATGTATTTCATCTGCTGCCTTTACTTACTATTTTATTAGTTAGTGCTAGATTAGTTTGTTATTTTAGTAGTAGTTTCGTAGTTCTCCTCATTTCTGAACAACGTTGAGGAACCGCATTTCCGTTAGTTTTTATTTACTTCTTTAATTTTATATATAGTTTTCTGTTGTTTCTGGTGTCTGAACTGTTATTTTCACAGTTCCTACTTGATCACAGTCTTTTTCCTCAGAGATATCAACCGTAAGCAACCTTGAATGTGTGGTGATAACCGCTGTTATAGTGAAGTTTTTTTACATAACCGCGTTTTTTTGTGTGTGTTATTTATTTTCACCCGTGCCCGTGACCCACCACTACTTCAGGCTGCCTAGGTCCTTCACCCGCCTCCACCTGTCCCGCCTGAGCCCTCCATCTTCACATCGCAGACGCCTGAGGTAATCCGACATAACCTTCGCTGGCAGGTGCCTCCTCCGAGGGGGAAGGCACCAGGGGCAACCAGCACACATGGCCCCAGGGTGCTGTTGAAGCGGAGGAGCTCTTTCAGGGCATCTGCTGTAGCAGAGGACTGGCAGCCGCATCCGGTTGGTCGCGAGGCAGATTTTCCACTTTTCTACATTGTTCTCTTGCGTCACATCATCTGTAGTGCTCCTGGTCTCCACCAGAGGCCCTGCAGAGTGACGCCAACCCACTACCCCGCCCAGGAGAGGAAAGGAGATCAGTCCCTATGGATGCTCAATCCTCTCCTTTCCCTGCCAGCCCCCAGTGTCCCGAGTCTGTTCCCCAAACCCGGTCGCCGGCGAGCGTGAGGTGTAGCATCCAGCGCCAACCCTCAGTGCCACCAGGCCGGCTTTATGGTTATTTTGGTTGAAACCCTACCCTTTTAGTGGGTTTCAAGTACGTTCAGATAAACCAAAAGAAAATGGGTCCTACCAGTTTCAGAAATTGCTTACAGTGTGGTGGTATATTTGCTAAAGCAGATAAACACGAATTGTGTTTAGTCTGTCTTGGGAATCTATTTCACAGCAGAGTGTGATATTTGTAAGACCTTTCCACCCAAAACTGTGGAAAAAGACTGGAAAGGTTTAAGAAAAGAATGGCATCTCATGTGGTTCAGGAGGATAGGCGGTTGACCAGCTTACTACCTCTACTGAGGCGGACAAAATACTGAAACCGAACTCACAATCTAAGTAAAGAAGAGCCATCTAAAGGAAAATGAACCAGCAATCTGGCAGATGGCAGACAAGCTGGAACCGCAAAAGAAACAAAATCTAAACACACAGAACCCCAGCTGGGAAGCCTAGTGACTTCTGTTGAAACAAATCAGCCAGAGCTATAGGGTTGTGGAGTTACTAATGGCAAAAGTTACACGTGTGCGTGAAATTTTTCAACGCCAGGTGTAACTTGGCCATTTGTTAGAGGTGCTGCACCAAATTTTCAGCATGGTGTTTTGGGAAACCCTCCTCATGAAGAGTGCAAGTGTTATATTGTTCACTTGTCCTAAAAAGGTGATTTCGCAGAGTGACCACGCCATTCTGTTGCAGGTGCGAAACACATTTTGGGAAGGATGTGAAAATGACAGCTGTACTGTTAAAAAAGGTGTGCAAAATGGCAATGTTGAAAATCTGGAGTGAAAATATAAAAATTGGTGAAGTTAGGAGCATACATAGAAACTGTGCAACACACGCTTGTAATGCAATCATTTTTGAGTTCATCAATCTGCAACATGGTTTTATGACCTAATTAAGAACAGTGGCACTGTCGTTGTAATCAGTCCCAAAAGGTGATTCCGCAGCCACCATGAAATCACCTTTGGGACCCAGTAATGAAATGACAGTGACACTGGTCATGAGGTGGGGTCCCAAGAACCCCATGTTGAAAATTTGTAAATAAATTCAAAACAATGGCTGATGTATCAACTTAAGTTGAAAACCCCATTGAATGCCACTATAGCATGCTTAGCTTTGATTCTTCAGTTTGTGGTTCGGCATTGAAGAGTGCAGATGTATCCCGGTCCAGAGAAGATGACAGCGCTTGACCTCTGGAGGTAAGTAAGGGTAAGGGGGCACGGGAGGTGGGTGCTCACTGGGAGGGTGGGGAAGGGAACTGGGACACGATGAGAGACCATTTTCAAACAACATGAAGTCTTGCTGTACGCTGATAATATGCAGTTAGCCCCAGCACTTGAACTGCTCCGGAGAGGAAAGAGTTAACTCCATGCCAGAGCATAGAACGCTGAGCTCGATCTCAGTTCAAACCTCTGTCTGCTGCACTTTCAAGTGTAACCATCAGATTCTTTACTCCACCTAACTGAACAGTCGCTTCAGAGAATCTCCTTCGCTTGTAGCTCGGGTCTCAGTAAAACATCATTTTTAAACCGTAAATTTTATTATTTTTCGTTCAGATCCCTGACTGCGGTACAGTAAGTATTGTAAGTAGTGGACATTAGTTTATTTTTCTGTATGTGGAAATTGTAAACTTTTCTTTCGATCCGCTGGAACCGATTGATTATTTCTTTCTTTATTTGTGAACTCTTTGGTTTATTTGTATTAGTGTGAGGTACCGTCCTTATCGGTTTCAAAAACATGATTTTAAATGTTTTTTTCCACAGCCTGTAACACGGTTGGTAACCCATAAGGGGTCTTGCCTGGCTTTAAAGCTGCTAACGGGTAAATGGATAGGATGACTATGTCTGAGAAACCCAAAAGAAAAACTGGGCCCACTGGGTTTCAGCACTGTAGTGAGTGGGGATGCCTTTGCCAAGGCAGACCTCACACCACCTGTGTGTATTGTCTGGGGTTGACCACCCCGATTCAGACTGCCAAATTTGTAAGAATTTCCCGTAGGCCACCCTGGACAAGAGATTGGGTAGGCTTAGGAAAAGGAGGCTGAGAAGTCCGCTGATCCGGATGGCCAGCCCAGTTCGGTTCAGGACCAAACCTGAGGGAGTGCCCACTGACCTGGGCGATACTTCCTCAGGCAAAGGAGAGCCGATCCCGAGGGTCGGTTCTGTCAAAAGGAAAAGAAATCGCCAGTTCGGATCCAGAACTGTCACGACCAGCTGTCGAAGAAATTGCCAGGGCGATTAGTATAGTGGAATCGCTTGTTCAGTTCCGGCGATCTGGCCGCTGGGTAGGTGCTCGGTTCGTTGGTTGCTCCGGTTCTGGAATATTGTCAAGATGATTATTATGAACCGGATTTGGAGGAAAAAAGGGATGATGATGATGATGATGGTGTGGAAGGCCTGGATGAGCCCATTGAACCAGACATCTCCACAGAGACGCTTTCCAATGTTTCCTCCTAGGCTTTTTGAGTCCCTTCCCACTATTGGTTTTACAAAAGTGGCAGAGACCTCCAGCTCCTCTGGTCGAAGCTGTTGAAGAACAAGAAGAGCCTGACTATGTAAAGATGATGGACATGCCCGAGTCCAAAAGGCTGTGTATTCCTCTCCATAAATCTTTTGGGAAACAGACACAAAAATACTTCAGACACCAAATTCATTACCTCCATGACAAGAGAATGGACAGGAGGTATATGCTGTCAGGCTCAGGTACAGAGTACTTGTCCCAACAATGCAGCCATGTTAGGGCGTGCAGGCTGCAGCCTGTGATAAGGCTACTATGCCTTTGGCTTTACACCCCACCCAGATAAAGACTCTAGGAAGGTGAATGCTGTGGCCAAGAAACAGTACTTGGCATCCTCCTTGGGACTCAGGCAGGCAAACTTCATGGCCTCATAAGCCAGATACCAGAAGTCCAGGTGGGAAAGGCTTCCGCAGCCAAAGAGCTGGAGGAGGTGGGTGCTGATAGGATTAAGGCATCCAAAGTCCAATTTCATGCTGCTGTGGACTCTAATGATGTTTCATCACAAGTCATGGCTACATCTGTGTCTCTTAGGAGATTTGCTTGGCTCAGATGTACTAGCCTCTCGAGGACACCCAGGTTAAGGGCATGGATTTCCTTCTGGCAGGTAATTCTCTGTTTGGGGAGCAGACAGAGAATTACATGAAAAGATGGACGAGTATAGGACCACCTACAGGAGTGCACAGGGCAAGGAAAGGCAGGCAACTCCTCAGAAGCAGCAATCTAGGGGCAGGCAGGCCCTTTCACAGGCTTTCTATAGGCACAGGCCTCCTCTCCTTTTCCTCAGAGGGGTTCTTCAGAGAGAGAGAGCAGAAGGGGATGAGCAGGGCTGCATCCTCCTCTCAGTCCAAGGCTCCTGCCAAGCAGACACCCTGATGTGTCAGCTCGGTCAAGTCCCCTTCCAGTAGGAGGCAGGCTGGCTTACTACTCCAGGCCTGGAAGTCTGTTACCTCAGACAAGTGGGTCCTGGAGGTAGTAAGCCAGGGACTGGCTCTCAGCTTCAAAAAATTTCCAAAGCTGAGGGTCAGGTCTTTCCACCTGCAAACATGTCTGAAACCATTGCCCTAGAGGCAGAGGTTTCCTCTCTGCTGGCTCTCAGAGCTATAGAAAGAGTTCCTACTACACACAGGGCAAAGGTCTGTATTCCAGATACTTTCTTGCCCCAAAAAGATGGGAGTTGTGGCCCATCCTAGATTTAAGATACTTAAACAAACACCTAGTCAAGCCAAAATTCAAAATGGTAACTCTGGGAATAATTCTTCCTCTCTAAGGCCAGGGATTGTTACCCTCCCTGGACCTCAAGGATGCCTACTACATTCCCATCAGGTGCTCACACAGAAAGTACTCAGGTTCAAACTGCCTTCAGGTCATTATCTGTTGAGAGCAATGCCCTTCGACTAACATCAGCACCAAGGATGTTCACAAATGCCTAGCAGTAGTAGTGGCCTTTCTAAGGAGACAACACATTTTCATATTTCCATATCTGGACAACTGGCTCATTGTGGGGCAGTCTCCAGACCAAGTCAAGTTAAATCTGCAAGTGACCCAGCAATTGCTTACTTCCTAGGATTCCTCCTCAATCTTCCAAAGTCAGTTCTCGAGCCAGTGCAACTCCTGACCTTCATAGCGGTAGAGTTGGACACTGTCCAAGCAAGAGCCTTTCTTCCTCTGGCAAGGGTAAAGGTCCTTACAGACCTGGCTTCTTCCTTCGCCTTATGGTGTCTCGACCAGCAAGGCATTTTTTTCAACTCCTGGCCACATAGCAGCTTCCACTGCAGTGGCAAAGGGCCAGATTTCAGATGAGGGACATCCAGTTCCACTTGAGGGCTTTTTGGTCTCAGAAAAAGATCCTCTAACCAAACTAATTCCAGTGACTCAGACTCTGATCAAGGCTCTCCAATGGTGGCTGAATCAGGACAACCTCAGACAAGGAGTCCCATTCATAACATAGTCTCATTCTGTGGTGCTGACCACAGATGCTTCTCTCCTGGGGTGGGAAGCTCACTTGGGAGTCCTCACAGCACAGGAGTGTGGTCCCCTCAGGAGTCTCTACTTCATACCAATCTTTTAGAGATCAGGTCAGTGTACCTGGCTCTACAAGCTTTCTCGGACTCAGTACAGAACAGGGTGGTTCAGGTCAGGACAGACAGCACCACCACCATGTGGTACATCAATCAAGCAGGAGGCACTCAGTCTACGGCCTTGTGCACGGAAGCCATGAAATTATGGTCAGCTTATCCCTTCAGACATCTCTGGTAGCAGTCCACCTTCCAGGGAAGGACAATGTGCTAGCAGATGCCCTGAACAGGATTTCAGGAACATCACTAATGGTCCCTGGATCCCTGGTGTTAAAAGTGATTTTTTCAAGGTGAGGCACTCCAGAGATGGATCTCTTTGCAGCCCCAGACAATCACCAACTTCCTCTCTTCTGTTGCAGACCCCTGTCTTGGGCTCAGTCCCCTGGATGCTCTACTTCTGGATTGGGAGGGACATTTCTGTATGCCTTTCCCCTTTCCTCTATTATTCAAAGTTCTGGTCAAGATAAGGTCACAATCTTGCAAAGTGATCCTGATTACTCCAGAATTGGCCAGGCAATCTCTGTATCCTCTATTGCTGTTCCTAGCAGTCCATCTTCCCTTTTTCTTCCCAAGAATCACAATCTGTTAACCTCCTCTCAGGGAGGATTTGGTACACCAACCTTCAGTCTCTCAACCTCAAGGCATGGCTCTTGAAGAGTTAGAATATGCAAGCCTGCATCTATCTCAGGGGTTCTGGATATTCTCAAAGCCTCTCGAAAACCTGCCACCAGAAAAACGTATAATTCCAAATGGAAAAGATTCAGTATTTGGTGTTCCATAAGCAGATATCTCCAGATACTGCTGATTTGGCTACAGTTCTGGATTATATGGTTCATTTTAATGGCTTAGGCCTCAGACCAGCTACTCTGAAAGTACACTTGGCAGCTGTTTTGCATTTCTGTCAGTGGGAAGGCTTCCTCACTGGCATCTTATCCTGTTTTCTGTAAATTTTTAAAGGATTGCTCCATACTAATCCTCCTTTAAGGATCCTACTCCTCGTGGGATCTTAATGTTTGCATTGCTCAGCTTATGCAACCACCCTTTGAGCCTTTGGCCTCAGCAGAACTTAAGTACTTGACTTAGAAAGCTGTGTTACTGGTAGCTATTACCTCTGCCAGGCGATAGTGAATTACAAGCTCTGTAAGTGGAGCCTGATTTTATCTCATTCCATAGAGATAAGGTTGTCCTTAGAACTAACAGGAGGTTCTTACTCAAAGTGGTTTCAGATTTTCATCTGAACCAGTCCATGTCTCTTCCTGTCTTCTTCACTAATCATTCTTCTTTAGGGAGAGGAGGTTACACAGCTTGGATGTTAAGAGGGCACTTAGCTACTACATTGAGCACACTCAGGCACTTAGGTTTGACTGTCCTCAGCTGTTTCTCACTTACGGTGAAGTGGGAAAGGGCAAATCTGCTACTAGGAGGACTATTGCCAGGTGGATTGTCTCTTGTATACAATTCTGCTATGAGAAGCTAGGAAAATACCTCTTTCAGGCCTGAGGGTTAATTCTGACTAGAGGTAAGCTGCTTCTCTGGCTGCAGCCAGAGATATACCATTCTTAGAAATATGCAAAGCAGACACCTGGAAAACAGTCCATACATTCACCAAGCATTACTCCTGATATCCAGGCTAGGAGTGATGCTAGGTTTGGTACAGCGGTACCGCAGAGCCTATTCCCAAATAGGTTCGGTCCCTCCTCCACGGAGGTACTGCTTGGTAGTTCAGATATTGTCAGAATACAGCAAGACTTCATGTTGTTTGAAGAAAAATTACTCACCTTAGTAATTGTGTTTCTTCAATAGAGTCTAGCTGTATTCTGGCTCCTTCCCTGCCTCCTCTCAGAACCTGTTTTTGGTAAGTGGGTGCAGGTACAGTGCTGCACCCTCAGGGTGATCTAGCACTCTCTGTATAGAGAAGGGAGTGGGTTATGTTTATTTTGTTTTGTAGTTATGTTGTTCACTACCTAGTTTTTGTTTTGGAGTTCTCAATTTGAGTCTTTTGGGACCTAAAACATTTGGTTGCCTTTTTCGGCTAGTAAATTTACAATTGCCACCTAGCAGGTGTAGTTAGTATTAGCTTATAAGAATCTGACAGTTACACTTGAAAGTGCAGCAGACAAAGATTTGAACCGAGCTCGAGCTCAACGTTCTGTGCTCTGGCATAGAGTTAACTTTTCCTCTCCGGAGCAGTTCATGTGCTGGGGCCAACTGCATATTGTCAGAATACCGTAAGACTCCATTAGAAGAAACACAATTACTAAGGTGAGTAATTTTCTTTCTTTGTTACAGGTTAATAACAAAAACACATCGAGGGAATGTTTTCTTTATTTACAGGGAAAAAAATATATATATATATTTGGGCACACTGGGGTGGTCTCGCAGTGTGCCACATGAGTTGGGGTGTAGAGCTCAGATGCCGACATGGGGATTGGGCACCCCAATGTCGACAGCGGGGAGGGAGAAAACAAATATTTGGGCGATGATTTAGGACCATTTTTTTTTTACAGGTTAAAAACAAAAACACGATTTAAGGAAGGTTTTCTTTATTTACAAGAAAATATATATATAGATATATATATAGATAGATATAGATATATACATTTGGACACACTGGGGTGGGCTCTCAGTGTGCCACATGAGTTGGGGGCTAGCTGCTCGATGCTGACATGGGATTGGGCACCCGATGTTGGCAGCGGGGAAACAAACATTTGCGTGATGATGAGGGACCGTTCTTTTACAGGTTGAAAGTAAAACACATTGGTGGAAGGTTTTCTTTATTTATAGGAACAAGTATATGTACACATTTGGGCACACTGGGTGGGCTTCCAGTGTGCCATAAGTTCTGAGGTGGGTACTAGATGCTGACATTGGGATTGGGTACCCGTCTGTCGGCAGGGGGACAACATTTGGGCACACTGGGTGGGTTCCCAGTGTGGCACACCATAGTGCCGACATGGGAATTAGGCACCCCGATGTTGGCGCTGGCAGATCAATAAGTAGATTTTGGGCACACTGGGGTGGGCTCCTATGTGCTACAGGAGTGCAAGTCATTCATGTGCAGTTCATGTAACGGAATGTGAAAGCAACAGCCAAATAGTGCAGCTGTTATTCCGTAGCAGACAATCATGGCAGAGGGAAACAGTTCATTGGACATTCAGAAGGATACTTCTAATGTCCAATGGAAGGTTCCACAATCGCTGTTTTTAGGTATGATATGATCCCAATAGTGCTGCAAGCTCCACCTACAGCCCTAAAATGGCTATGCCTACAGCTGAGGCGATTGCACAAGCCCTACAGGTTATTCAGCCTTTGCAAGCTGCAGCTACTCAAGGATTAATACCGGTTCCAGTTTAGCAGATACCGTAAATCCATCGGTTCAGCCCTCAGTTCTACAGCCAACAGCATCTGTTCCAGGTCCAGTTCCTGCCGCACAGAACAGTATCAGAAATATGAAGCGTGATGAGGAAGAGGAACACATTGAGCCAAAGGTCTCCCTCGCCAGGAGTTTCAGTCCCTCCCAGATTACCTGAGGATTTTCCTCACACTACACGCTTGTAAAACAAATGGTAGATGCCCTGGATGTAACTACCAATGAGTTGGTAGAGGATGAGGAGGAGGCAGAGTTTTTGGAACTAGTGGGACTATCTCCCACCAAGAAATTACTGTTGCCAATTAATACGCTTCTTAAAAGTATGTTCTCAAAATACTAGAAACTCCCATTCTGTTCCAATTATTGGATAACAGCTGATAAGAAGTATCAGCTAGACGGGTCGGCAGAATTTCTATTCTCTCACCCTGACCATGAGGGGTGGTACAGACTGCAGCCTGTAATAGGGCCAAGGTGCCTTTGGCATCTCATCCCCTGATAAAGATTTTCGAAAGATGGACAGTATGGCCAAAAAGGTTATCTGTCAGACTCTTTGGCCATCAGACAGGCAAATTATATGGCCCAATCTCAGAAGTCCTTATGGCAGTCTGTCATGGCTATGGCAGACAAGGCCCCAGTCGGATTAGCAGCTGACCTGAATGAGACGGCCAGGTTTAGTCTGGAGGCTCCTAAGTACCAGTTCCAAATGGCAGTAGATGCTAATGACGCTGCTGCCAGGAGGATGGCTCATACAATTGCCCTCAGAAGGTTTGCTTGGCTGAGAGCTACTAATATATCCCTAGATACACAAAGACCATAGATTTTCCCTGTGAGATTAACTCACTTTTCAAACAACATGAAGTCTTGCTATAGTATGACATATGCAGTGTAACCCCAGGTTAGAACTGCTCCGGAGGTGAAAGAGTTAACTTTCCATGCAGGGCATGGAATCTTGAGCGTGAGCTCAGTTGAACACTCTGTCTGTTGTAGCTCAAACTTAAACTATCAGATTCTTTACTCTGCCTCACTGAACAGTCGCCCGGAGATTTCTCCTGCTGCTCAGTTCGTTTGTCGGTTTTAAAGTGTAATTTCGGTTTATTTTACGGAAATTTAACCACAATCGTCAGTTCAAGCTCTGTCTGTGGTATTGTAAGTACTAGACAGGCTTTTGTTTATTTTCTTCTGTGTGGAACTTGTAACGTTTTTTCGGTTCGGTTTGAACCGATCAGATTGGGTTTAAAATTACTTTCTAGTCCTTTAGAGTGCAGTTCCCGGTTCTTATCAGTTCTAAAAAACGGATTTTATTACGCTTTTTCCATGACCCATGACACGGTTGGGAACCGATAAGAGAGTCTTGCTTATGGATTGCCATTAACGGGCAAGTTTTGGTTAGGCTGGCACTATGTCTGAGAAACCCAAAAGAAAACCGGACCCACTGGTTTCAGCACTGGCCTCTGTGGGAAGCCTTTGCTAAGGCTGGACCCACACACCACTTGTGTATATTGTCTGGGGTTTGACCACCTAAATGCAGACTGCCAGATTTGTAAGAATTTTCCTGCTGCCACCGTGGAAAAGAGAGTTGGTAGGCTCAGGAAAGGGAGGCCAAAAGTCCGCTGACCGAATGGCCAGCCCGGTTCGGTTCCAACTGAACCTGAGGGAGTGCCCTCTGACCAGGGCGATACTTCCTCAGGCAATGAAGAGCCAGCTCTGAGGAGCCAGTTCCAACTAAAGGACTAGAAAGTCAGCTAGTTTGGCCAAAAGTTCTTTCTCCAACTGGCTGAGGAAATAGCCAAAGCTATTCAAATTGTCCAGTCTCTTTCCCAGTTCCGCCTGAACCGACACCATTAGGGAAGCGCTTGGTTCGGATGGTTCCCCGTTCAAGATTATGATTTTGAGGATCTTTATGAACCGGAGGAAGGAGGAGGGGTATGAGGAGAGTAGTGTGATTTTGAAAGTCTGGATGTGCCCATTGAACCGACATCTCTCCAGACAGACCCTCAGGAGTGTCCCTCCCAGACTATCTGAGTCCCCTCTCATTTTTTGTTTTACAAGAAAGTTATGAGACTCTGCAACTCCCTGTTGAGGAAGCTGTTGATGATCAAGAAGAGCCTGATTTTGTGGAAATGATGGATATTCCAGAGTCTAGGAGACTGTCTATTCCTTGCACAAATCTTTTAGGAAACAGACAGTAAAATTCTAAAACTCCTCATTCTATCCTCCCTGTGGATAAAAGGATGGACAAGAGGTATGCTTTATCAGGCTCTGATACGGAGTTCCTCTCCCAGCAGTACAGCCATGTGGGGGTAGTGCAGGCTGCAGCCTGTGACAAAGCTAATATTCCTCTAGCCTCTCACCTTCCTGAAAAGGATTCCAGGAGGATGGATGCCATGGCAAAGAAACAGTACATGGCAGCATCTTTGGGACTCAGACAGGCAAATTATATGGCTTATGCAGCTAGGTACCAAAAATCCAGGTGGGATACTGTCCTGGCCCTAGCAAAACAGGCCCTGACCAGCTTGCCAGGGAGCTGGAGCAAGTGGCTGCGGATGGTATTGAGGCATCCAAGGTGCAATTTCATGCTGCAGTAGACTCTAATGATGTTTCATCAAGAGTCATGGCTACATCTGTGTCTCTTCGCAGAATGGCCTGGCTCAGATGTACTGCCCTGTCACAAGATACTCAGTCTAAGGCTATGGATTTTCCTGTTGTGGGAAATTCTCTGTTTGGGAGCAGACAGAGAATTATATGAAGAAAATGGATGAGTATAGGACACCTATAGGAGTGCACAGGCCAATGAAAGGCAAGTCACTCCTCAAAGGCAGCATGTCAGGGGCAGGGGCAGGCCTTTTCATAGGCCTTTTACCAAGCCCAGGCCTCTCTTCTGCTTATGCCCAGAGGGGGTTCTTTAGAGGATGGGGCAGAAGGGGTTCTAGTAAGCCTGCTTCTACCCTCAACCCAAAGCCCCTGCAAACAGGCTCCCTGATGGGGTGGCCAGGCTGATTCTCCACTCACCGGTAGTAGGCTGGAGCATTTTGTCCAGGACTGGAAGTCTTTAACATCAGACAAGTGGGTCCTGGAACTAGTAAGCCAGGGACTGGTTTTCAGCATCAAAAATTCTCAAGATGAGAGCCAGGTCTTTCCACCTGCAAACCCATCAGAGGCACTTGCCCTGGAAGCAGAAGTTTCTTCCCTTCTGGCCTCAGAGCCGTGGAAAGGGTTCCACCCATACACCAGGGCAAAGGGTTGTACTCCAGGTACTTCCTTACCCCAAAAGACAGGAGAATGGTGGCCCATCCTGGATCTCAGGTATCTAAACAAGCACCTTTTAAAACCAAAGTTCAAAATGGTGACCCTGGGGATTATTTTACCTCTCTAAGGCCAGGGACTGGCTAGCCTCCCTGGACCTCAAGGATGCCTACTTCCATGTTCTCATCAGAAGCTCCCATCAAAAGTACCTCAAATTCAGACTGCCCTCAGGCCATTACCAGTTCAGAGCAATGTCCTCGGCCTCCTCGGCCCTGAGGGTGTTCACAGAATGCCTGGCAGTAGCAGTTGCTCATTTAAGAAGGCAAAGATTGCCATCTTTCCTTATCTGGACGACTGGCTCATTGTAGGTCAGTCTCTAGAACAGGTCAAACTACACCTTACAAGTAACCCAGCAACTGCTTACATCTCTAGGTTTCCTTCTCAGTCTTCCAAAGTCAGTTCTGGAGCCTGTCCAGCTTCTCACCTTCATAGGCGCAGAACTGAACACAAAAGAAGCCAGAGCCTTCCTTCCTCTGGAAAGAGCAAGGACCTTGGTGTCTCTGGCCTCTTCTTTCACCCTGCAGGTCTCTCGACCAGCAAGGCATTTTCTACAGCTCCTGGGCACATGGTTGCTTCTACAGCAGTAGTGCAGGGAGCAAGATTTCAGATGAGGGACATACAGTTCCATTTGAGAGCCTTTTGGTCTCAAAGGACAGATCCTCTAACCAAATTGATTCCAGTGACTCAACCCTGATACAGGCCCTTCAGTGGTGGCAGGATCAGAACAATCTGAGACAGGGGTTCCTTCACTCCCAGTCTCATTCCCTGACTCTCACCACAGATGCATCCCTCTTGGGGTGGGGAGCTCACATGGGCGACCTTTCCACCCAGGGGCTGTGGTCCCTCAGGAATCTCTGCTCCACATCAATTTGCTGGAACTCAGAGCAGTTTTTCTAGCACTCCAGGTTTTTTCACATCTGTTCAGAATAAGGTTGTTCTGGTCAGAACAGACAATACCACACAAAGTGGTACATCAACAACAAGGGGCACTCGATCTACGGCCTTGTGCAGAAGCAATGAAGTGGTGGTCTCTGGCTTATTCTCTGAACGCCTCCCTTACGGGCAGTTCACCTCCCAGGCAAGGACAATGTCCCAGCGGATGCTCTCAGCAGGATTTCCCAGGACCATCACAAATGGGCACTGGACCCCTAGTACTGGAGGTAGTATTTGCAGATGGGGCACCCCGCAAAGATCTCTTTGCAGCCCCAGACAATCACCAACTTCCCTTTTTGCTGCAGTCCCCAGTGTTGGGCTCAGTCCTCTGGATACCTTCCTCCTCAGTTGGGAAGGAATTTCCTCTATGCTTTTCCCCTTCCTCCTTCTTTTCAAAGTGCTAGTCAAAATCAGATCTCAATCATGCAAGATGATCCTGATTGCTCCAGATTGTGCCAGGCAGCCCTGGTACCCACTCCTCATGTCCTTAGCAGTCCACCTTCCCTGTGTCTTCCCAGGAATCACAACCTGTTAACCTGTGCCCAGGGAGAGTTTGGTATCCGAACCTCAAATCTCTCAATCTCAAGGCATGGCTCTTGAAGAGTTAGAGTTTACTGACCTACACCTTTCCCAAGGTGTATTGGATATATTGAAGGCCTCTAGGAAGCCTTCCACTAGGCTACCTATAATTCAAAATGGAAGAGATTTTCCATATGGTGTGCTGGTAAAATATTTCCCCAGAATCTGCTGGCGTGTCCACGATCCTGGATTATTTGTGCATTTGAATTCCTTGGGGCTGAGACCAGCTACCTAAAGTACACTTGGCAGCTGTGTCTGCCTTCTTATCAGCAGGTAACCCATCTCTTTTTTCAGCTCACCCTGTCTTCTCAAGTTTTTAAAGGGTTGCTTCACACCAACCCTGTTCAGGGACACTGCCCTGCTTGGGATCTTAATATTTGCATCGCTTCAGCTTATGCAACCCCTTTTGAGTCATTGTCTTCAGCAGAGCTTAAGCACTTGACTTGGAAAACTGTGTTTCGGTAGCCATCACCTCTGCCAGGCGCATAGTGAGCTACAAGCATTGTCAGTGGAGCCTGATTTTATCTCCTTTCATAGAGATAAGGTGGTCCTCAGGACTAACAGGAAGTTTTGCCTAAGGTGGTTTCAGACTTTCACCTTAATCAATCCATGTCTCTTCCTGTGTACTTCACTGACCATTCCTCCTCTGGTGAGAGGAGATTGCACAGTTTAGATGTCAAAAGAGCCCTTAGTTACTATATAGAACGCACTAAGGGTCACAGGTTTGAATCCCTCCAATTGTTCCTCACTTATGGTGAGGTTGGTAAAGGGAACCTGCCACTAAAAGATCCATTGCCAGGTGGATTGTCTCTTGTATCCAATTCTGCTATGAAAAACTGGGTAAGGTTCCTCCCTCAGGCCTGAGGCTCACTCTACTAGAGGTACAGCTGCGTCTCTGGCTGCTGCCAGGGACATCCCTATCCTAGAGATATGTCAAGCAGCTACCTGGAAAACAGTTCACACTTTTACTAAGCATTACTCCCTGGACATCCAAGCTAGAGTGATGCTCGATTTGGCACAGCTGTGCTTCAGAGCCTATTTCCCAAGTAGGTTCTGTCCCTCCTCCATGGAGGTACTGCTGTGTAGTCTCCATATGTCATAATATAGCAAGACTTCATGTTGTTTGAAGAAAAATTACTCACCTTAGTAATGTTGTTTCTTCTAATGGAGTCTTGCTATATTATGACCTCCCCAGCCTGCCCCTCTCAGAACCTTTATTTTGGGATGTGGGTGGGCAGTGCAGTGTTGCACTTCATTGATGCCCACTTTATTTTCATCCTTTCTAGGGTACTTAGGTGTTGCAAAAATTTTCTTTCTTGAATCCCGACTTGAGTCTTTGTTTTGGGATCAAGAACAAAATGTGTTTTTTGTAGTTAGCAGCCAGTGGTTAGTGTATGTTTACGGCTTCCACACAGAACCTTAGTGAGTTTTGCTCATAAACATCTGACAGTTTAAGTTTGAGCTACAACAGACAGAGTGTTCAACCGAGCTCACTCAAGATTCCATGCCCTGCATGGAAAGTTAACTCTTTCATCTCCGGAGCAGTTCTAACCTGGGTTATACTGCATATGTCATAATATAGCAAGACTCCATTAGAAGAAACAACATTACTAAGGTGAGTAATTTTTCTTTGGGGATAAGATAAAGGCTTGCATGAAGAAAGTGGACGAATACAAAGCCACCTACAAGAGCAACTCAGCTAAAGAAAACCTTCAACCTCCTGTAGGCCTTATGGAAGGGGAGGTAGAGGTAGGTCCACTTATGGCAGACCCTTTTTCAGGCCCACACTTCATAGCTGTACCAACAGTACCCTCAGTAGACAGGATACTTCAGAGGAAGGGGCAGAAGGATCTAGGCAGGGAACCATACTAATCAGGCTCAACCCCAGCCTAAACAGAACCCCTGACATGGTTACCAAAGTCGCCTCCCTGTACTAGTAGGGGGCAGGCTGGCTCACTACTCCCAAGCATGGAAGAACATCACCACAGACAAGCAGGTCCTGAAAGTAGTGAGTCAAGGTTTGTCCTTCAGTTTCAAATTCTTCCCAGCATTAAGGACAAGAATCTTCTGGTCAGCTTCCACCTCAGAAAAGAAACTAGTAGAGCTGGAAGTAGCAAATCTGTTGCTGTCAAAAGCAGTAGAGCCAGTACCCCTGCAACAAAGGGGAAGGGATTGTACTCAAGGTACTTCTTGACCAAGAAGAAAAATGGGGAGTGATGACCCATTCTAGACCTAAGACTACTGAACAAGATTTGGAAAAGCCAAAGTTCAGAATGGTAACCTTGGCTATGATTCTGCCATCCCTCCAGAAGGAGACTGATTGACATCCCTGGATCTAAAAGTTGCATACTTGCCAGCCCGTGGCACTGAGGGTTGAGGCGCTGGATGCCACACCCGCACCACACTGGCGACCGGGTTCGGGAATGAGACCAGGCTGTCGTGTTGGCTGAGGAGAGAGAGGATTGAGCATCCGGAGGACTTCTGTCTCTCTTGGGGAGGGTTTCAGGGCCAGCTCGGCTGCCTGGTGACTCCAGTGGAACCGGGGGTACCACAGGCAAGCCAGCTATGTAAGGTGGGGGAGAGTGTGGCAGACATCAGTTGGGCAGCCATGAGCGGACGCCATTGCACGCTGCACTCCCCGGGAACTACAATAAAGGAAAATCCTTCCCTGTGTTCATGGATATGATGGGGGCTCCAGGGCAGGATGCACATCCCAATGCCTGCCCACTTTCTCTGGTGGTCTCCTGGCCAACCTGTCGATCCAGGTAAGGCTCTCTAATTTCGGATAGGCCGCTAAGGGAGAGTGGGCCCTGCCTGGGGAGTGATCCGAGGCACTAGGGTCTCCCTGGTTGACGGGGAGTTCCACCGGGGTCTAGAGTTACAGACTAGGAGTAGCAGGCCTTGCCGCATGAGCACCCGGAAGGATGCCCGACATAGGGGTGTATAAAATAAAAGTATAAAAAAAATAATAAAAGATGCACACTTCCACTTCCCCATAAGAGAGTCTCACAGGAAGTACCTCAAGTTCAGACTCTCATCAAGTCATTACCAGTTCTCTGCACTGCCATTCAGCCTCACTTCAGCTCCAGGAGCATTCACAAAGTGCCTGGCAGTGGTGGCGGCATACCCTAAGAAGGCAGGGCATCACAGTGTTCCTTACTTACAGTAGATGACTGGTTAGTGGTAGGAAAATCACCACAACAGTTAAGAGAATCCCTAAAGTCAACCCAGGACCTTCTGAATCCTCGGGTTTCTGGTCAGCATCAAAAATATGTCCTGCAACCTAGGAGCAGAGCTGGACACCCTTTGGGGAGGGCATTCCAACCTCAGGAAAGGGTGAACAACACAGAAACATAGACTTTGACGGCAGATAAGGACCACTTGGCCCACCTAGTCTGCCCATTTCCCTACCTAGAGGATAAGCTGCAGATCCTATTTAACCAACAGCCTATTTCTTCCTATCCCCACAAAATTGCCTTATGTCTGTCCCATGCATTCTTGAATTCTCCCACAGTTTTAGACCCCACAACCTCCTCAGGAAGGCTGTTCCATGTGTCCACCACCCTCTCTGTGAAAAATACCTCCTCACATTGCCCCTGAGCCGTCCCCTCTATCTTCAAATTGTGTCCCTTGTTCTTGCACATCTCTTTTCTGAGAGATGCTACCCTCTTGGACTTTGTTGATTCCACTGAGGTACTTAAGCGCTTCTATCATGTCCCCCCTCCCTCCTTTCCTCAAGGGTATACATATTAAGCTCCTTTAGTCTCTCCTCATATGGCTTCTCTTGCAGACCCTGCAAATTGCTGGAATCTTCAGGCTCAACAAGCCAAGGCCTGCAAGGCATTTCCTACAGCTCCTAGGGCATGGCTGCAGCAACTGGCACAGTCATAGGTTCCAGGTTTCAGATGAGGGACATCCAATTCCACTTCATGGCGACTGGTGCCAAAGAAGGGACCTTCCTTCAAAATTGATGCAGTACCGTAACAAAGACATTATTACAAGCCCTTCAGTGCTGGCAGATCAGGGACAACCTCAGGGATAGAGTTCCTTTCAGCAGGAGTCTCCTCCATAGCTCCCACAACAGATGCTTCTCTCTAGGCTGGGGGACACACCTGGAGAAGCATACCATACATGGCACCTGGTCAATCGCAGAGTCTCTCCAGCACATAAATTTACTGGATCTCAGATCTGTGTTTCTAGCCTTGCAAGCATTTGAATCTCTGATACAGGGCAAGATTGTGCAGGTCAGAACAGACAACACCACTACAATGTGCTCATAAACAAGCAGGGAGGAACAAGGTCCAGCCCTCTGCACAGAGGCAGTGAAGGTGTGGAGCTTGGTCTACTCACTTCAGGTTTCATTGGTAGCCATTTATCTGCCAGGGAAGGACAACACCTAGCTGATGCCCTAAGCAGAATCAACCAGGACCACCACTAATGGACTCTGAACAGACAAGTGTTAGAGGTGGTGTTCAGAAGATGGGGCACCCAGAGATAGGTGCTCTGGGCACCTCACAGAGAAATAAGAATAAACATACACCAGCCCACGGCGCGGTGGTTGGAATTCGCTTGCACGCTGGCGACCTGGGTTCTGGAACGGACCTGGGTCGCCAGAGGATCAGGCCGGGGAGAAGGATAGAGCATCCATGGACAGCTCTCCTTCTCCAGGGCTAGGTGGGGGAAGTGTCTGGCGATGATGGACCTTAGCGGAGGCCGGAGGTCCCACAGCAACTGGCACGTAGCTAATGGAGGTGGGGCAGACACTGGATGTCATTGCACATTCCCGCCTCCCGGAGGAAAAAAAACAATGGAGGAGGAGAGAGCCTCTGTCTACATGAAGCTCTCCCCGGCTTCAATCAGCCACTGCTGCCGCACTCCCAACCAGTCACTAATCCTGTGGCGCTGGTATTAGAGGAACTGGTGCCATGACCCCACCCTCTGGGAGGAAAGCCAGCGGTAACCGGGAGTTGCAGCAGTGGGCAGTTGGTGGCAGCTCCAGGGGCTGTGACCATGGCGGATAAACAGGACGGAGGTCTCTCCCGGCTAAAAAGACAATTTATAAAAATAAAAAAAGAATAAACATACAATACATAAAAATAAAATTACATCATACAATTTAAAAACTAAAATATAAGACACTTAAAACTGATAAAGTATCACATAGGACTAGTCAATTTGTTGTAATTCTGAATTCATTAAATGCTAAACCAAGGCTTAAATACCTCTACCAAGGAGCCCGGACTGCAGATGGTAATGCATTCCACAGGGACAGCCCAGAAATGCTAAATTACGATCTTCAGAGTCTTGAGCGTACCTCTGGGAACAGCAGCCAGAGGCTGCTCAAGAGGCATGGAGATATTGGGCAGAGGTCACCGTTGTCAGGAGCTCTAACAGATAGCCAGGACCCAGTCCGTTTAGGGCCTTATAGGTGAGAAGTCCCACCTTGAAAAGGACCCTCCATCTGACCGGCAGCCAGTGCAGAGCATGCAGAACAGGGGTCACATGACTAAACCTAGAAAGGCCAGTCAGTAGCCAGGCTGCTGCACTCTGCACTAGCTGCAGCCTCGCGGAGGTCCTCCCATGACCCTCAAGTAAAGAGCGCATTGTAGTCGAGTCTGGAGGAAACAAAGGTGTGCACTAGTGTCAGCAGGTCATCGGGCGGAGTGAGGGGCTTAATTTGGGCAATGTTCTGTAGATGGTAAAAACACTGCTGAGAACAGATGACACCTGATCTTCAAAAGTCAGTCTGCTGTCAGGATCATGCCCAAATTTTGCACCCTCAGGAAGCTGTCAACGGGTAGAACCCAGAACAAGACCAGAATCAGCACCGGACAACAACCCATCATGCCCGCAACCAGGCTCAATCACCAGCACCTCCATCTTAGCCGGCTGAGTCTCAGCCAGCTGGAAGCCATCCAGTCATTGATTTTAGCCAGACAGATGTTAAGCACATCCACAGCTCCTGATGTTCTGGGAGCAAAAGACAAATACAGTTGGATATCATCTGCATAGTGGTGAAACTCCACACTGTATTGTCGAATGATCTCACCCAGGAGCAGCATATACACTACGAACAACATCGGTGACAGGATCAAACCCTGTGGAACCCACAAACAGAGGCATTGGGAGGAGGAGAAATTCCCATCACCACCGGCTGCACCCTGTCCGAGAGATAGGACTCAAACCACCTGATGACAGAGCTGGCCAGTGCACGAAACTCACAGAGCCAATCCAGTAACACGACGTGATCCACAGTGTCAAAGCTGAGGAGATCGAGAAGCACAGGAACTGACCTGTCTCCTCTATCTCTAGCTCTGAGTAGATCATTAGGCATCCTCACTAGAGCTGTTTCAGTGCTCTGTCTAGCCCCAAAACCTGACTGAAATGGCTCATAAATGTCCAAGGACACCAGGTGATCCTCGAGCTGCTGTGCCACTAGCTTCCTCAACAACCTTGCTCAAAAAAAGGCAGGTTAGAGATAGGACGAAATTCGCCAGGACATCAGGGTTGAGGGAAGATTTCAAGGAGGGGCCTCACCAGCTTTTCAGGGCAGCTGGGAGAACCCCTCTGCCATCGAACACCTGTCAATCCTGGTGAACATCAGAAGCCAACAGCCTCGTCACATCCCATTAAAACTGTGTCGGGCTGGGTCCAGTTCACAAAACGTGCTTCAGCTCTAGATCACCTTAGTCACATTGAACACCTCAACTGCCTAAACTCTTCCCAGATAGGCAGAGTGCCTCTATTCCCCCAGCCCGACCACTGCTAGGCAAACACCTAACTGGCAGAATCCCCGACTGGATGGCCAACACTCTGTCGGAGAAGAACAGAGCAAACTCTTCACATAAAGTGAATGAAAAGCTGTTTTGCCGCAGTCAGGCAGGATGTAAAAGCCATCTACAGTTTGAAACAGCTGAGAAGGTCTGTCTCACCTGCAGCAATTCCTGGACAGGAATTCTGCCTTTTATGGGAGATTGTTCCTCGGTACTCACCGTAGTGGGCATGCAGGGACAGCTTATCAGACTCCAGCCAGGTCCTCCACCAGCGACGTTCGACTTCTGACCACTGATCTTCATCACTCTGAGATCTCCGTTGAACCATGGGGATCTAGCATGAGAAGACCTGGGTCATAAACTAACTGGTGTGGTGGCATCCAGAGCTCGAAAGCACCCTGTTACAGGTGGCAACCGCTTCTCCGGTGCCAATCGCACATGCCGCATCAACCCTAGATAAATCTTCTACTGCCAACAGTCCGATGGGTGCAAGCCCCTCAAAGGGAGATAGTTGACCATCTCTGGGGGAGGGACTTTCGGAGGGGCCCCAAACGTGAACTCCATGGTATAATGATCAGACTAAACGATCTGATCAGTCTTGAGGTCGCCAACCTCAAGACTCAGCTGGAACACCAGATCGAAGTGTGGCCGAACTGGTGGGTAGCAGAAGCAACTACTTGGAGAGGCCCAGAGACTGCATCAACTGGAGGAGGTCATAACTGAACACTATGATTCATCGTCATCTAAGCATTGAAGTCCCCAGAATTAAACATGTGGGACTCCAATACCTGGTCGACTTGATGAAGTCTGCTACCTCCTGCATTGATTCTCCAACCACCCCAGAGGCGGTAAATAGAGAATCCTGCAGCCTGCACCTGTACCCCATGGACGGCGATGCACTCAAAAGATCGGGTACTACCAACTGGGTGCACAGAGAAGCCCAGGCTGGATCGAAAAAAATGGCCCTCCCCTACCCTGCGATCCTTCCTTGGGCAGTGCTCCATGGAGGCCTGTGGGAAATAGCAGCCGCAAGAACTGGGCCAGCATTGTCACCCAACCAGGTCTCCGTGATACAGGCCAGATCAACAGAGGAAATGAAGTCCAAAAACAGCAGTCTTGTTTCTCATCGACCTGGCACCGCGCAGCACCAACCGAAGAGGATTAGAGGACGCGGCCAGCCTGCTAGCTACCCGCCCACTCTGGTCCGGTGAGAACCCTGGGCATGGAAACCAAACACCTCTGACTTCTCCCCAGGCACTGATTATGCCCAGGGTGTCTTCTGCACCGGATGACCTCAATATTACTAACCACCCTCCTCTGCTGCCCAAAACCCATGACCCCTCTGCCACCTGGTTATCCCAACCTCCTTGCAGCACCTTGTTGCGGTAACTGAAACTGGAAGGTCAATAAAGGGCTAAGGACTTGGAGCAGGGCAGCAGATAACTAATGTGGACCAGGTCACGACACAAACACATCCTGACCTGGCAATTCAATCTCTCAAATAATACAAATCCCCAGCAGACAGTTAGGACAATATTATCAACAAAACACTCACTTTCAATCAATAATACCACTCACCCACTCCGTGCAGCACTAATTCATACAAACATCTCAACCATAGAACCATACACTCCCAACCAGAACGACACCTCATACACCAGTAGAACAACTAAAATACTGCACACCCTCCCACACAAATCCCTCGCAACTCCCCACTCAATTCAAATGACTGAAATAACCCCACAACCCCTCCCTACTCAAATATTTAAAAAAAATATTTTAACTACAGGAGATAGACAAGATGTTTAATATGTTAACAATGTCCAAGAGGGCAGAGTCCAAAGTTCACAACAGTTAAAAGCTGGTTTTAGTCAGTGAATTTCTGAATTGGATAAAAGCCAGAAGCAACAGACTGTAGTGCCTTCCCTCACTAGACACAGCAGTCGAGAAGTAAAGGAGACCCGCCTTATGCTCCCATACACTTAATATTGAAGGTTGACTTTTCCAGGATACGTCACCAGGGAGATGATAAATTAGGATAAAACTCAATAGCAGGTCTGGAGAGCCTCTCACTCTCCAGAACCAGTCACTAGCCAAACCATAGTTAAAATAAGTTCCCAAATGAGAGAGACCAGCCCGAAAATGACAGTCTCAGCAGATGGTCTTGGTTGGCGCCTCACACCCAAAGCCAGTGCAGAAACACACTGAAGTACAAGGAAATGGAAACAACTCACCAGGCCACAGAAGAGGAAATGGGCATCCCTCTCACAGGTGGCCAGAACCTCCAACCCGTGAAACTCAAGGATCCAAAGACTGACAACCGCAAACCAGGCCGGCTGTAAGAAGCCACAGTAGAGCCACATCCAGTCCCCACAGTCAGACCGAGAGCAAGGTCCTTCCTAGATGGCAGTTGCAGAGACCCTGTAACCCACTAACACAGGTGTATAGTTTGAAGGGCCTGCTCATTCAGAGCGCCGTGATGTTGTCCGGGGAAACAGAGGGCAGAGCCATAGGTCAACAGCAAACCATTCCAGGTCGGGAGCAAAAGGTTCCTCGCTCGCTTCAGCGGTGAGATGGAGTTTGGGCAGCTATAGTCTCTCTCAGCATGGGAAACAAAGGAAACCTCTTCCACCTGCCAACTAGGGGAATTTGTCTTTAGATGAATGGTTAGAAGGCAGTCTTCAGGATTCAGGGTCCCTAGTTTGATTCACAGTAAAGGGAGGTGAAATCTGCCAGAGTAGAGTAGGCAGACATAATGCTGTTTGCATCCCACGACAACCACCAGTTGCCAAAATTCTGCTGCAGGCCACTGGCAAATGCACAGTACCACTGGACGCCCTAGTGCTGGACTGGTCAGGAAGAAACTGTATGTATTCCCTTTTCCTTGCTGTTCAGGGTCTTGATCAAGCCTCAGGTTCCAGCCAGCCATGATGATTCTGACAGCTCCAGACTGGGTCAGACAGCCATGGTACTCACTGCTGCTCCCTGTCAGTAGCTTCACCAATACACCTCCCTCGGAGGCACAATCCTGACCTCCTCACATAGGAGGATTCTGTACCTGAACCGTGGGTCCCTCAGGCTCAAGGCCTGGCTGTTGAGGATGTTTGCACCTCTCAGAGAGTGTCCGTATGTCCTAAGGGGATCCAGGAAGCCCTCGACTAAGGGGACTTATGCTTCCAAATGGAAGAGGTTTTCAATATAGTGTTCTGCCAACAATGTGGTACCCTCACAGGAGGGTTGCCAGCCTTGCTGGACTCACCTTACCCTTTTACATTCCTTGAGCTTGCAGCCCTTACTTTCAATGTCCATCTGGCTTCAGTATTAGCTACATTTCAGCTAGAAAAGGTGTCTTCATGGCATCCAATCCTATTTTCAAAAAGTTTTCAGAGGCTTATCTCTCCCCAAGGAACCGGGCCAGCATGGGACCTAAATGTCTGTATTGCCAACCTTATGGAACCCCATTTCAGCCTATGGTTGCAGCACGTGTGAAATATGTGACCTGGAAAACAGTTTTCCTGGTAACCATCACTTCAGCCAGAAGGATTAGTTAGCTCCAGGCCCTTTGTACAGAGCAGAATTACATCTCTTCCCAGGGATAAGGTGGTGCTTAGGACTTACAGAAAGTTCCTTCCAAAGGTAGTCTCTGATTTCCATTTGAACCACTCTGTTACTTTGCCAATCTTTTTCACTGAGCATTTTAGTTCAGGTGAATGCAGGCTACATATCCTGGATATCAAGAGAGCTTTAAGCAACTATATTACTCATACCAAGGCCCACAGGCAGGACAGACAGCAACTGTTCCTGACTTATTGGGATGCAGGAAAAGGAAAACCAGTATCTAAAAGGTCAGTTTCACGCTGGATAGTACAATGTATCCAGTTCTGTTACAGAAAAGCTGGTAAAGAGCCCCAGTAGGCCTGAGGGCACATTCCACAAGGGTACAGCTGCTGCAATAGCAGCTGCTCGAGATATTCCACTGCTAGAAATCTGTAAAGCAGCTACTTACAGAACAGTACATACTTTTACAAAGCACTACTGCTTGGATACCCAATCCAGAAGTGATGCCAGGTTTGGAACAGCAGTGCTGCAGAGCTTGTTTCCTAAGTAAGGTTCTGTGCCCACCTCCAGAGGTACTGCTTCATAGTCTGCAAGAGTTAAGCATACTGAAGAATTCCTGGGGTTAGAAGAAAAAATAATCACCTTAGTAATCTTGTTTCTTCCAAGGTATTCTTCAATATGCTGAACTCACCCTCCCTGCCTCCCTTCCAGAGCAGTAGCTTCTGCATAACACCTGTACTTCTGTATTAAAAAGGGTATTTGTTTCTTAGTTATGTTGAAGGTTTTAACCCAGTTGGGTATTGTTTCCCTCTTTTGTCCTATCTGGACAGTTTGGGGGCCTTTTTCTCATTAAGGATTTTATTATTAAAATATTATTAGTATTATTATGATCGCTAGTTATGGGGCTTTTCCTTGCAGGCTCCAATGAATCTGAGGGTTATAGAACGAGCAGTTGGTAGGGCAGCAGTATGAATGGTAGCACAAGCCAATGAGTGTTCCATCATTTGCATATGTTCCATTCTCTGGGCAATTAGCAGTAGAGGCTGACTGCAAGAGTTCAGCATATTGAAGAATACCTTGTAGAAACAAGATTACTAAGGTGAGAAATGTTTTCTTATCCTTCACTTGCCCATGACCATGATAGCAGTGGGTGGCCTGCCATGTCAGTTGTGTGAGGGCCAGCAGGTGGTGCCAAGGAAATGAAAGGCCAGAGCTTCTTCCTCCTGTTCCTGATTTTTCTCCCTGATGGTGCTGTCGCATACTGACATGCAGGTATGCAAGTATGGCATCTGGCAGCTTCCTTTCTCATTCTATGTGTTCCTGATGTGCTACCAGGTTGTAGCTGAACAGTGGGACACAGAATCCCTCCCTGATGAAAGAAAACAATCCTTCAGATTCTTCATCCTCCCTCCCTAGACCGCACCTAAGTGACCTTAGTGAAAGTAAACTGAGGCACCTAAAAGTATGCTGGTTGAACCTGGGAAGGGAACAAGCAGTTTGGTGACATACTGCTAGGATCTATAGTAGATCTGGGCAAGACATGCTTCCAAACAGAGACCACACTACTACTGAGTAGCTCATGGTTTGAGTAATATCTTCAAAACACGCTAGCATAAAGCCTGATGGGAGTGCAAAACAATTAAAGAAAAGGTACATTGATTGTGTATTCAGGGTTACTGGTTTGGGTAAGCTAAAATGGAAATTACTTACCTACCGTAATTCTTGATCTTCTTGGCCAAAGTCTCCACCACTCATTCACACTAATAGGAGTACACCGGAGGTGCTAGGACCCAGTGAGCAAACGTTTTTCAGGAAGGCCAGGCTGAGATGGAGCCGTGAGTAAGCAACACCACAAGCCAGGTGCTTGCAGTATAGACTATCTCGGCGCCGACCCTCCAACCGCTCCAGTACTTTTTTCCTGAGTATGTGCAGCGAACTAACCTAGAGAGAACCAACCTAAAAGACATAAGATAGTCCGAATGACCCATGTAAGAAGGTCAACAACAAAGTCTTCACGGCTCAGCCATTGAGAGAGTGAAGACGGAAATAGAGAAGTGAGCTCGGGGATGGTGGGAGATGAGATGAGTGGTGGAGACTTTGTCCAAGAAGATCAAGAATTACAGCAGGTAATGATTTCCATATCTTCCTGACATAAAGTCTCCACCACTCATTCACCCTAATGGGAGAGTACTGAGCTAAATAATCCCTTGAGATGGATGGCAGGAGAGAAAGGAGCTCACTTGCTTAGGACAGAAGTCCGTTAAAATTGTCCTGCCAAATGACTGATGTCATCTGGCATGGACATCCAAGGCATAGTGCTTAACAAATGTATACACAGAGCTCAAGTAGCCACATTGCAAATATCTGCAATGGGGACATTATGGACTTCCGCCAGTGATGCCGCGACAGCTCTGGTAGAGTGCGGTACACTCTGCCTTCTAGCTTGACCTGTGCCATAGAATAACAGTGGTGAAGGCATGCCACCAGCCACGCTGAAATGCACCTGATAGCAACCGCTGACCCAGCCAGGTTGTGCTGAAGGAAACAACCAGTTGTTGAGCCTTTTGAATTTCCTTTGTTTTATCGAGATAGAACCACAATGCCTCTTTCCGTCCAGTGAATGAAGATACGCTCCCCTTCATTCTGGAAGTTAGCAAGTAGGTAGGAAGGACTAAAGGTTGATTCAGATGGAATTTGAGACAACCTTAGGCAGGAACTTAGGATGAGTCTCAAGAACTACTTTGTCCTTGTGAAATACAGTATGGGGGCTGTGATCAGGGCGTGTATTTTAGAAACCCTCACGAGCAGAGTAATGGCACTAGAGGCCATTTCCAATCGAGGAATTTCAACAAGTAAGTAGCTAGAGGTTCGAAGGTTTACGAGTGAGCATATCTAACACAAGGTTCATGTCCCAGGCTGCAATTGGACGTCTAATAGGAGGTCTAGTATGCAGAATCCCTTTAAGAAACCTCTTAACTATGGGCAACTGAGCCAGTGACATGGAAAGTACCGGCTCATGATATGCCAAAATAGTACAAAGATGAACTTTGACTATGGAGTATTGCAGACCTGTGTTTGAGAGGTCTAAGAGATACTCCAAGACTTTATTCGTGGGCAGGAAAAGGATTCCAAGTGGATTTTGCACACCAGATAGAGAAACGATCCATTTAGCTGTGAAGGTTTGTGGTGGAGCTGGGTCATGATGGCCAAAAGAATATCTGAAACTCTGTGAGAAACATTAAACCTATTCATGTCTATCTCCTCAGGAGCCAAGCATGCAGGTGAAGTGATCTCAGGTTGGATGGACCACAGGACCCTGGGTCAGAAGATTTGTCTGAAGGGAAGTGGTTTCGGGAAGTTTCCAATAGTCTGTTGAGTAGCGGGAACCATATCTGTCGAGGTCAGAAGGGGCAATGAGAATCATTCTGTCCCCTGGGACTCTGGTTTGAGCAGTATCCTCTGAATTAGGGAAGAGGAGAAATGTGCATAGAAAGCATTTTGTCCACCACAGCCTAAATGCATCCTGACAAAAAATGCCGGTCCTGGATTTCTGGAGCAGAAGAGGCAGTTTTGCATTGAGTGGGGATGCAAAAGGTCCAGGCCTGGAGTTCCCCACTCTTTGAAGAGTGACTGAACGATGGCTGAGCCGAGAGACCACTCATGAGGATCTGCCTCTGTTCTGCTGAGACGGCTCGACCAGCCTGTTTTGTACTCCTGGCAGGTAAACCACCTGAATCAGAGCCGTGTGCTCCAGGCACCATTCCCACACTCATTGCTTCCCTGCATAATGGATATGAGTGCACTGCCTGTTTGTTGATGTAGTACATCACTGACTTGTTGTCCATTTGAAGGAGAAAGTTATTATGACAGAGTATGTCCGCACAAAGCTCGGACTGCATGGAGGATGGCTCTCATTTCCAGGACATTTATGAAAAGTTGAGACTCATCTTGAGTCCACATACCATACTGTGGAGATCCCGACAGTGAGCTTCCCAACCCATCAGGGACACATCCGTGGTAATGGAGATCTAATGATCCAGAGGGCGAAGGGATATCCTCCAGAAGGTTGTCTCCTGAGACCACTAGGTGAATGACTCTTCAGAGGTTCCGCCACCTTGATGACAAAGGACTGGGGTGGTGGTTGGGGACCACTGAGTGCTGAGCATCCACTGAGAGGTTCTCATGTGAAGATGAGTCAAGGGTACAGTGAACACTGAGGATGCCATGAGGCCAGCATCCATTGCATCAAGAGAGCTTGAACATTGCTGTGCCTCTGATGAATCAGACCATCTGTAAGATATTGCTCCTTCCGTCCTCTGGAAGAAAAGCTTTCATGCAGGAAGTGTCCAGAAGAGTTCCTATGAAGAGGAGCTTCTGGGAGGACTGCAGCTGTGACTTCTTGAGGTTCAGCAGAACTCCATGGACGTGAGGAAGTCTGAGGCCATGGCCACGGCCTCCAGAGTCTCTTGCCTGGAGGGACTTGCTAGAAGCCAGTCATCCAGATATGGGAATACTTGGATTCTGATTTTGCTTAGATGCACCATGAGAACTGCACAACAGTTTGTAAAAACTTGAGGCGCTGAGGACAGCCCAAAGGGCAGAACTGTGAATTGGTAGTGTTGACCCAATGCCACGAACCTTAGGTATTTGTGGTGGTTTGGGTGTATGAGAATGTGCTGGTAGGCATCCTGCATGTCCAAGGAGACTAGCCAATCATATTGATGAATCAGTGGCAGCAGGATACCGAGTGATATCATCGTAAACTTTTCCTTGTGTATGAATTTGTTTAACTTTCTGAGATCGAGAAGGGGCGATGTCGCCAGTTTTCTTTGGGACCAGAAAGTAATGGGAGTAGAAACCTGTGTTTTTTGATCCAGCAGAACTACTTCTACTGCCCTGTTGTTCAGAAGGCCTTGTACCTTGGAAGCAGAAGGTCTGACTGTGTCGCAGACAGCCTGGGCTGTCATTTGGGAGGATGATCCGAGGGGTTTCTGACAGATTGAGAGAGTACCCTAGTGGATTATCCTGAGGACCCATTTGTCTGATGTTATAGATTTCCACTGGTCGTACAACTGAGTCAGACGTCCTCCCATTGTCGAGGAAGAGACCCCTCGAGCAGCTGAGGTGGGACCTTGGCGGAAACTCAAAAGGTGGCACCAGGTGCTTTTGGGCCTTGTGCCTTTGCTGCATTTTTTCTATGGCTGAGGGTTCTGGTTTTGTTAAACCTCCTCTGCCTTTACCCGAAGGACTGACGGTTGTGAAACTGATGTTTGTTTCCACTCCCTCAAATGGGAGTGGGCGGAGGTCTGGCTGTCTTAATGGCAGACCTAGTCTTCCATGTGGCCTCTAGTGCTTGTTCCACCTGAGGCCCAAACAGATACATGCCATCGAATGGTAAGGTCATGACTTGCTGTTGGGCATCATTCGTGAAGCCTGAGTTACGCAGACAAGAGTGGCGACGGGTGCAAATGCCAGCCACCACCACCTGGGAAGCAGTATCGAAAGCGCCCATTGCAGCTTTAACCTGTTGATTATTGGACTTGATACCCTAGTTATGGTCTGAAGTAGCTCTGAGTTAACCTCCGATTCGGGAGAGCTTCTACTGTTGCTTTGAGTGAATACCAAAGAACATACTTATACTTTGAAAATAGCCCTGGTAGCTGGCAACACGCATGCCCATGGTTGAGGCAGCAAAGATTGTCTTACCCACGGTGTCTATCTTGCAAGATTCTTTGTTTATAGGATGGGCTGTAGATTCCTAAGGAGGACAGCCTTATCATTCTCTGCCAGGACCACAATGGCATCAGCAAAGGCTTGAGAGGCCAAATTGGGGCGGTCCTTGGGAGGGGCATATTTCCTGTTTATGGACTTGGCCACAGAAGGAGTAAGCGCCAGAATCTTCAACACCATCTGGGAAAGAGTCTCAAAGAGGTCTGTACCAGAGGGGTTAAATCCACTGGTATTTCCGGAACATGTAGATATTGTAGGCAGAAGCTTCCCAGGATCTGTTTCTGTGGACTGGAGAGAAAGAGTAGAATTTAAATTCTTGAGCAGAGACTTAAAGGAAAGATCCTCAACAATAGGCTCTACAGGAGGATTGACCCCTGCCCCTAGGGCAGAATTGACATCAAAATCATCACCCAGCCGAAGATCTGGATTGGGCTCAAAATCATCTCTTGACAGTCCAGAAGGGACTGCATGGACAGGAAAGGAGTGAAAACCAGGAGGAAGAAGAGGAAGAGAAAGAATCGAGTCAAAACCTCTCAGAACCATGCAGCGCTTGTACATGTCCCCCAGCCTGTAGAGAGCAAATGGCGCCGAGATCAACGACGGCGCTGACACAGAAAATGGCACCACACACAGTGCCGACAGGGCCTCTGCACCAACGCCAACCCCAGTGCCGAGGACAGTGCCAACGAGTAGCAGAGCGCCGCACACAGTGCAAACCCCCACATTGCCGTGAGTGGTGCCAACAGTTTGATGCTGCTAGGACAGTGCTGGCACCACCCACGGTGCCAAAAGGATCTCTGGCCAAGGAAGCTGGCACCAGCAGTGACGGCACCATATTAGAAGCCTGAAACTGCAAATGGAAGGCAAAGGAAGAAAACTGGTAGGAGATAAAGGCATTGGTGTGGGACCCCTGTGCCAGAGCCATGTGAGGGGATAGACACCGAGCACGGAGTCGACAGCATCAAGAAAGTGCCACCGATTAGAAAGTCCTAACTGCCGCGCCTGCCGAGCCGAAACCGACAGACCTGAAGGCCCTAGCAACAGACTGGCCAGCTCGGGCAATCGAGACAACCTCCAAGCCCACTGTTTCATAAAAGTGGCCCAATGGTGAAACTGCTCATCAGAAGTCCTCTAATAGTCGGAGAGGGGCTCCAATGTCGAAGAGGCTGGGTACCAGAAACAGAAACCAGCATTCTGCAAGAGGCGGAGACCGGCTCCTGATCCTAATAATCAACTGTCTATGTGCAGACGTACCAGAGGGCGACCTCGAGTGATGCCTTTTCTTCCTCAACCGTGGGCCAAAAGAAGGACTCAAGGCGAACTGTGCCGCAAACAAGACCGCTTTTTTATGTTTTCTGGGGACCACCCATCCCCGGCACTGGACTGTCCTTATCAGACCCCCTCCAGAGAAGGCGGCGGACCAGACCCAGCCCAGCTGACTGAACAGCTTTCATCCGAAGTCTCCTCCTCGTCACCTGCCCCGCCTCATGGTCAACTTCGTCAATGGAGGGCAGAAGACTTCTTCTTGAACCAGTAAATAATGTATTACAATGTAATTGGTACTATTCGATACAAGATACAAAATAATAAACTGAAAACTAAAGCTGCTATTTTGAAGTTTGACTCTGGCGAACGAGTGACATCATCACTGAAGCGCACTCGACGGTGGGGAAAAAGGAACTGAGGCAGTTGGAGGGTCGACACCGAGATAATCTATACTGCACGCACCTGGCTCGCGGTGCTGCTTCCTCATGGCTCCATCTCAGTGCCGCCTCCTGAGAAAAGTTTGCTCCCGCTTAGGTCCTAGCGCCCGCATACTCCCCATTAGTGTGAATGAGTGGTGGAGACTTTATGTCCAGGAAGATCTGCTTCTTAAAATTTTAGACATTTTCCTGTCAGCTACTTTGGTTCTATTAGCTCTTTAAGGATTACTATTCTTTTTCAGACTGTGAATTTTGAGTTTATGGTGCCATTCTTGTTATATTTGTTTTTCACATGATGCTGATACTCAGAAAAATCAGTGCCTATGTGGGCACAAAATTGCTACAACAGACCAGCATGAAACCTGTCTGGCCTGCTTTGAAATGAAGAATAGTACAGATGCCTTTGACACCTGCTTCTTCATGGACTGTCCTACACTGGAGAACTGTGCGTCAAGGGGGTGTTGGATCCCCAGTTTTGGAGGCAGGCATTGCATACGTGTGTCCAAGGCTAGGTTTCTAGGCCTTTCCTCTGGACCTTTTCCCAGGACCTCTGGTTCCATGGAAGTACAGTGTTCTCTTTGACTTCACTGAGGTATCAGAAGCTCTGGTGGTTGGATGTGGTGGGAGCCCTCCACGATCTGTCTTCCCTGTGCAGAAGATATCCCCAGTGGTGAAGTCAAAGCTATACACTTGGTCTACACTGTTGGACACCTCAACATCATCCTCTGGTGTTGCAAACGTTGTTATCACTGTTCAGTGATGATGCAGCAGGTGACTACGGATGACTCTGGGCCTCTTTCTGACACTGTTTGCAGTGTTGGAAGAGGCACTGGCACTGAGGCTGTTGTCCATTCTGATGTTGGTTTGGAAGCTGGCATTATCCATGGTGTTACCAGCAACACTGAGGAGGGATGGCTCCAGGAATGGTTACAGTGACAGTGTCAGCCATTGTGTCAATCCTGGGCCCGGCTCCAGGTGAGGTGCCAATGACAATGCCATCTTGAGGTCATCTCCACCTCCGGTGTCTCCCATGACACCAAAGAGGGTGATTGCACCGAGTGCAGCATCGAAGTGGCACAGAGCAAGCTTGTCAAGTACGGTGTCAACCACGGTGACAGGAAGAGATCAGTCTCAAGGACATCTCCAGAACTGAGCATGGTGTTGGTGGTGGTGTCAACTCTGAGTTGGGCGATGAACTGGAGATGGCTTTCTCCCTGTAGCTGATGGATGACACCATCAACGGTGAGGACTGGGGTCACTCTGTGGGACTTTCATAACTCCGTGTCCAGACCTGAGATTCCCCAATGGACACCAATCAGGTCACTCCTAGGATGTAGGAGGATACCTTTCAGGCATTCTGCTATGCCCTCCCATTGGGTGAGGCCCCTAGCTGTTCCTCAGCCCAAGCCGAGGCCTCAGAGATCTGGAGTCTCAACCTCTTCTAGATGGGCCTCGCCATTTCCTTGGAAGGATGCCCTCGTTATTAGGCCCTATTAGACTACTAACATGGCAGCCTGGGTTGGTGCCTTAGAGTACTGACATAGAGAGTCCGACAGGGCCTGCACAAGCCTTTCTCCTTGGCACCGACCCTGCCCAGAAATGGTGCCTCATCTCCATCAGTGTCCTTCTCTGAGGAAAATTAATCATCTATCCACCTTCCTTCTGTTGCTGAGTATACCCTGTACCAGCAATTCTTTGGTGGAGATGCTCCAGGCATTTGACCTCAAGGCTTATACAACTGTGATCTGGCAATCCTGCCATTGGGACTCCTTGGGGTTCCCAGTGTTGACACTGTGGTAGTCACTCCTTATCAAGAGCTATATTATAGAGGAGGCATTCAAGGCCATTTGAGGTGGCCCTCTCCAACCCATTAATCCCCAGGGACCTCCTCGTGCACTATCGTGCACCCACAGAGAGGCTATAGGTGAGGCACTTCATGCCACCTAGTGGCTTCAAATACTGCACACCCCATTGGAGCCATGGAACCTCATGTGTAACCGACCTTTGGATGCAGATTCTGCCCACACAGATGCTTTTGCAAGGAAGTTATTTACCTCAGCACTCGCTGTCATGTGGATGTCTGCACATAGGTACATATAGCGACGGTAACTGTCACCTATGATGCCAGTTTGTTTGCTGCACTGCCCTGCCACAAAGCGAGACAGTCAGGAAAGTCACTGACCTTTCCACCCAGATTCTGAAAGTAGCACAGCACGAGTCAAGGGCATCTTTGAGACACCAACAAGGTGTCCTCCAGACTGGTGGGAACAGCTGTCTATATCTGACAAATAGCATTTCTTCATCTTTCTAGACTGGCTCTTGGCCAGCATAATGTGCTCAAATCGCATTTCCAGGAGGTCATTTCTTGTTCCCAAGTGTCAGACAGGAACTGCAGGGAACCCTCCTGCTCCTGTGCTGTAGGAGCCCCTGCCTAGCCCTAATCAGTCTCAGATCTTGCCAAACCTGTAAGGAGTGCCGGTCCGGTGGTGCTGTAGTGTTGAGGCATCTAGCCTTACTTCATGTCACACTGGCAACCTGGGTCTGGAGCGACCTCAGGTCACTGGGGAGCTGGCCCGGGGCAGCAGGATTGAGCCACCTACCGGACGCCTCCTCTCCTAGGGAGGATGCTGTCCCTCCCATAGTCCTGTCACCACCAGTTGGAGGTCCGTGGTGGCGAGGCGGGTGGAAGGGGCAGCTAGTGAGGTAGGGACGTCCCACAGTGCGTGGCACACACATACCTCAGACGCGCGCCGTCGCGTGAAAAACAAGTGGGTAGGTATGGGCGAAAAGGGAAAACTGAATAAAGAAATAATAAAAAAACCTGTAGGAGTCCCAGCCCTCAGGTGTTCTTCCCCACACAGAGGGCTGATGCTATCTTACCTGTGAGCCAGCTCCTTCCTAACAAAGGGAAGCTTGGTACTCTGACTCATAAGAGGGAATCAGTGGCAAGATTGAGTCTTGGTAGATATGAAAGTTATGTACCTACTGTAACTGTTGATCTTCCTGAATATCTTCACCATTGATTACCACACCTTCATACCATCCCTGTTCTAGCAGAGTCAGAGCCTCTGGTCAGCTCACAATGTTGTTGCAGGCTGGTAACTCTAGTGCTGAGTATCTCTCCCCAGTTTTTCTCCTTCCTGTAAGAGCAGCCTACTATTTAAGAAAAAATGTATGTTAACCACTATAGGGTTCCCATTTCACCTGAAAAAAACATAAAAACTGGAGTGCCCTCTTTAGGGCTTCATGCTAACCAAAAAAAAAGAGGAGATGGCTCCCTGTCTCCCTTTCGTGTCTGGAGTACATGAGGATATGCAGTGGAAGCAAGTGTAATAAATGATTTATCTCAGACAAGAGCAGTTTTGATTCTGGGTAACCTCAATGAAAAGTAAGCAAAGAAAGTGAGGTGTTTGAGGTCAAACTGCTCGAGTGCAGATAAATACACGAGTTTTCCATTGCATGTTCCATTTATGCAGTTCTTTTGTTTTTGCTTTGTAGAGGGTATGTTAGTCAAAAAGTGAATAAAATAGAATTTTCAGCCATTTTTTGCTGATTATTGAAAATCTAAAGGGAATCTAGAAATGAAACACCTCTCATTTTGTAGATATTTTTATGCTGAACAACTTTTGTGCTCAAAGTACCATACTATCATTTTTGGTTTTAAGTTATTTGCATTTGTTTGATGAAAAGTGCATAAAATGTAATTTTCTGTTGTTTTCGCTAATTCTGAAAAAACTAAAAGTATCTAGAAATGAAACACCACTCATTTTGTAGATATTTCTTACCATGCTATCATTTTCATTTTAAAGTTATTTACATTTGTTTGCAGACAAAATGAAAACAAATAGGAATTTTCTGTGTTTTTGCTAATTACCAAAAAATCTAACAGGTATCAACAAATAAAACACCACTCATTTTGTAGATATTTCGTGCTGGACAACTTCGTGCTCACAGTACCATGCTATCATTTTTCGTTTTAAAGTTATTCACATTTGAATATGGTTAATACTGCTACTGAGGCTGAACATTCTAAATGACATAAGCATTGTATAGATAAATGGCTGATGACATAAGCACTGTGTGGATAAACTGTTGATAATATATGCACTGTATACATAAATGAAATGTATGTACACAGTTACTCAGATAAACGGATTTATCACACTCTGTTTATCTCCACCCTATTGCATAAATATATATGTCACCTCCTTCTTGGGTGTATTCTAAGGTTCATACTAAGCTTAAAAAGGAGCATAAAGCGTTAAGCCCATTTGAGCTCCTGACATTCACCCTTAATAGGATAAATGTGATCCAGACAGTATTAGACTATCAAGTCTATTTTAAATGATTTTTGGATTCACTGACGACAATCTCCAGAAGAAGGGAATTCTAGAGATTCATCATGATTCTCTGTGAATAGAAATATTTCTGCTTCGAAGGATTGAATTTCTGCCACTTTAGCTACAGTGGATGGCCCTAGTCTCTGCAGCTATTTGTTTAAAACTTACTACCTCCAGTAGCTTCTTCAAAAGTCCAACTATCCATTGTTTACCTGACACAAAATGGCCACTTAGGTATAATGAGTTAAATTATACCTTCGAGTGACCCTAGATCCTGTGCTTGATTTTTCTGCACATATAAATGAGGTTTGTGGATCTTGAATGCCGGGTTAGGCACAGCCTACCATGTGTGGCACTCCCTTACCCCTGCTGCCAGAACCTCTGTGGCGGAGGTACTGCTTCCTAGGCTACTTTATGCTCTCCCCACTCTATTCTTGCAAACGTGGTATCCTTCATGAATGGGACACCTCCTATAACATCATCTGTAGATTTACCTCTCTGCCCCGCCTTACCCACCACTGTCTCCTATACCTCATTGCATTGGTTTTCCCATAAATCGTGGCGATCCTTCTCTCTGGGTTGTTTTATTAACTCTATGAGTAGAATACCCCACCCTGACAGTATTGCAGCCATGCTCACTCCCATGATCCATTCCCGAACTTTGAGGTCCTCTAATTCATCTCTGCTCTCTGTCCCTCTGCTTGACTAAAATGGGGAGAATGCTTTCTCCATTTTGCCCCCAAATTCTGGAACTCCTACCTGCCTACCTAAAGGGCTGCTCATCTCACTCAGCTTTTGAATCTGCACTTTTTCCCACCTTCATGCACTTGATTCCTGTGTCTGTACCTAATTCCTCTCAGTTACCTGGTGTCCTGCTTACTGGTTTCCCTTACTCTACTGTGTTTGCTCTCTTGACTGTCTTATAGCCCTAGCCTTACTGTTACAATTCTACGCCTCAATGGGGTCAACAATGTTATCCATGATTAAGTTATATCTCTGTGATCTCTTGTAGTACTGTACTTACCCTGTGAGCTGTATGTAATTACTCGTTTGTAAATTGTACTCTCCTGGTCGTGCTTGAAAATAGGCAGGATTGTTGCCTAATGCACTTACCCAGTTACCAAAGCTAATAAATAAATAATTAAAATCCAGGCCTATTTCAGTCATTAAGTATGGGTACAGTAATATGTCCCACATCAGCAATAGATCTCCCTCATCCATCTTGTTTCAAGTGGCAAAGGCTAATCTGTCCTCATATCCCAAGTTCGCATTCCATTTATTTGCTTGGTTGTTTTTCTCTGTACTTTTCAACTTGTGATATTTTTTTTTTTTTTTTTTTTTACAAGAGCACCAGAACTGTGATGAGTAATCTAAATGAAGGTGGATGTAAGACCTGTACAATGGGAGAATCCGAACCATCTCTAGATCTAATATTTCTTCTTCACTGCCCGCCAAATTTTGATTTGCTTATATTTTCAGTTATTTGTTTTGAATTACTTAAATCACTGGCAATAATAACACCCAGATCCTTTTCATGTTGTGTCTTATTCAACAATTTACCACATAGATAGTATCTGTATTTGAGGTAATTCAACCTAGGTGCATGACTTTACATTTGTCATGGTTGAATCAGATTTGCCATTTAGTTGCCCAGTGTTAAGATTTTATCAAGATCATCCTGGATTCTTATCACACATGTTCTGTTCCTGTTTTTTATTCTTGTTTTAAATTGAAACTTAATAAAGTTTACTGAATTAAAAAAAAGATCATCCTGGATTCTACATGCTTCTGAAAGTGCCCCTAAGTTACAGTCATCAGCATATTTTGATGCCCAACTCACAAGATGTAATGAAAAGTCAGAAATAAAGATTTGAAAACAAGAGGTCCAAGTACCGATCCTTGAGGGACTCCACTAGTCACTGGCCCCCTTTCTGAGAAATGACCATCTATCATAACTCCCTGCATCCTATTCTCTAACAAATTTAGGATCCAATTTGTATATTTAGGGTTTATTTTTAGGATTCCTAGTTTTCAATTAATGCCCAGTGTAGGACTAGATTTATTTATTTATTGAAATGTTTCACCAGGAAGGCACACTGAACAACAGGTTGCTCGTCTCCCAGTGCAACTGGGGTACAAATGGATGAAGACTTAGACATATAGTTTAACATTTAACATATCTGAGAAATTAAACATTCAATTACATTTGTAATGACATACAGTTAAAAATATCATAAATCATACAATCATTTCTGACATAACATACAATTAAATATCTGTGGAATATGCATTTAATTACAAGTGGCATATCTGAGGAACATAGTACAGAAATTAAATGTAGTCTTGGAGCCAACTCCTTGCATGAATAGATCATGATTAAGAGGCAGATAATTTAGCAATAACTGAATGAATGAGGTGCAGTGGGGGACATCAAGGAGGGTAGAGGGTAGACAGGGGAAACCAGCGGGGAAGGAGAGGATAAAGATGGGGAGAACATTAACAGCAGAGAAAAGTGAGCAAAAAAAATCAGTTGTGAAGGGTGTTAACACATGGCTAGTGCAATCTGGGAACACCTCAGACAGAACAAAAAGTGCAAATTATTAGCTCAATTGAACTAATTCCTTTGATTAATGGCAGGGAAGTAGAGAGGGGCTGGAGAGAGGTGGGTAAGGGATAGGAAGGACGAGTCATACCTGGAACTGGCCCCTTCAGAGTGCGGAGATTGCTGCCAGTGGTGGAATGAGGCGAGGACTTAGAATAATGGGCAGGGAGACCGGACTATCAGCACAGTGGTTGATTTCCGCCAGAAGCCAGTGACCCAGGGTTTGGGAATGGACCAGGGGCATCAGAGGGTCGGCCGGGGAGAAGGATGGAGCATCCTGAGGACTGGTCTCCTCTCCAGGGGAGGGTGAGAGTGTGTCCAGTGCTTGATGGACCCCTGGCAGAGACCGGGGTACCGCAGCTGCCAGCATCTGAACATTTTGGGGGCGGAGCAGACACTGGATGTCATTGCATGTCCCTGCCCCCTAGGAAAAACAGAAAATGTACTCATGGCCGCCAAGGATGATGGCTGCCCCAGCCTGGCCTTAATTTCTCCCTGACTCTCCTCGACTTAATACAGCTCCACAGATGGCACCTCCAGGCCCTGAACCCCACCCTGGGGGAAGCCAGAGAGGCAGTGTTGGCTGTATCTGACACCTTCGCCCATCATAGACAGGCCTGGTGAGGTGCTATGACCCCACCCTGGGGGCAAGCCAGGAGTATCCTGGAGGTAAGGCACAAGGGAAGCAAGGTGGGTGCTAGGTGGCGGCGCTGAAGGAATGGCGACCAAAGGCAAAAGTATACCAAATAAAAAAAGTGATAGGAGTAGGCGAGGATGCCTAAGACTAGGCCTCTTCAGGATGCTGAGAACCCCTGCCAGAGAGCAGAGTCAGCAAGGATGAGTTAGCTAGAGAGGATGGAGAGGAGGGAGGGAAGGAAGAGTCATTTCCCAGTGTTGAAACCCTGCCAGTGGGCAGAACTAGGTGAAGACAAATTGGGAAGAGAGAAAAGAATGGATGAAGGGAAAGAGAGTAAGCCTAAGACTAGAGGCCACCCAGGATGTTGAGAATGCCAGGGGGCAGAATCAGGTAAGGACTAGTTGGGTAGAAAGGATATAGGGGGAGGGGAGTGAAGGAAAGAGTAATTGCCCAGTGCTAGGCCCTCCAGGATGCAGAGAACCCTGCCAGGGAGCAGAATCAGGTAAGGACTAGTTGGGTAGAAAGGATATAGGGGAGGGGAGTGAAGGAGAGAGTAATTGCCCAGTGCTAGGCCCCTCCAGGATGCAGAGAACTCCTGCCAGGGACAGAATTAGGTGGACTAGTTGGGCAGACAGAATAGGGGGAGAAGAGGAAAAGAAAAAGGAGGGAGGGAAGAAACTTGTCTGAGACTAGACATCGCCAGGGTGCTAAGAATCCTGACAGAGGACATATTTAAGTGAGGACAAGTTGGTAGAAAGAGAGAGGGGAAGGAGGAGGCTTGCCTAGTGCTAGACCCCTCCAGGATGCTGAGAACCCTGCACAGAGGTCAAAACTAAGCAGGGCAAGTTGGTAATGGAAAAAAGGTTAGGGGTAGGAGTGAGGGGTAAGCGTGAAGGAGAGAGAGAGAAGAGCATGCTAAGAAGCAGGCTTGGGGGAGGAAGGTTTAATAGTGGATGGAGTCATGGAGAGGAGCAGGCATAGAAGGACAGTTAAGGAGGGTTAAAGCAGGAGCAGTTAGATGAGAGAAAGTTATGCAAGGCAGAGGCAAAGGAGTAGGAGGAGGAGGAGGGAGGCTGTATTTAGGTGGGGGAGTTCCAGATTTGCAGAAACGATGGATGAAGCCTGACTGACCAATGAGAGTGGTTCAACGGGGACCAACAAAGTGCAAGTGTCAGAAGATCGGAGGGAGTGGGAGGGAGAGGGAGGAAGAGCGTAGCATGAGAGAGGTAGGTACATAGATCAAAGGCCTTCTAAAGTCCAGAAAAATTACATCACATGGTATATTCTTGTCAGGTTTTGAGCCTATTTTTCATAAAACACAAGAGATTTGTAGTACTGGATCTTTCCTGTGTAAACCCATGCTGATTTAAATCTACCTCACCCAAACAACTGTCACGCTGTCTTTAATAAGACTTTCCATACCTTTACAGAGGATTGGTGGAGGTTTATGGGCCTATAATTTTTCGTATCGCTTCACACCTTTTTAAACATGGGAACCACACTAGCTGATTTCCAATCTTTAGGAACACACCCATTATTCATATTTCACTCAAAGAGCAATTTAAGTGTAACCCCATCGCCCCTTATTTAACTAGTAGGCATACCTCCTCACAGTCTAGGGGAAAGAGAGGGTGGGGGTACAAAGGCACTACTTAAGGTGAATCATGCAGCTGCAGTAGAAATTATAAAATAACCCAAGTGTCCTGGGGAGAAAACGTTTGCTCGGCTCTATGCTAGGTTTGCACTTCTGGACGGGTACCCAATTAACTCCATACGGAAGCAATAACATAAAATGTCCATACCAGGTTGGCATTCTAGAGTGTGGCTTTATTCAGAACAAAGTAGGAACACACAAAGCAAAGAGGGACCCCAAGGGTTTACACATACGGTCAATGCAAAACATCTGAGGTACAGAACTCCAAACTTCCCATGTAGCACAGGATAACTGTAGAAAGTGTGGACTAACCACCGTGAAACACACAAAGCAAATTCTCGACTAGGCACACACGGCCAGTACTTGGAAGTCCCATATGACACAGGATTACTGTAGAAAATGTGGACTAGCCATGGGTGAACACACAAATCTCCCTCCCTCCCTCCCTCCCGATCCTCTGACACTCGCACTTTGTTAGTCCCCATCGAACCACTCTCATTGGTCAGTCAGGCATCAACTCTTCTGGACTTGGCACACATGGCCAGCATTTGAGCACTTTCCATATAAATAGGATAATTGTGGCATACTGACCACGATAGATTACTAAAGGCTCATAATCTGAGAAAACCCCACTCACTGGGTAGAAGTTTCTTCAGGCATTGGCCACATGTACTGACAGAACACACAGGTGCCTTCAGAACCCAGAGTGCTAAACTGGTCACTCCAGATGGGGGTCTCCCACCTTTGTTTCCAAGTTCATACTCGGCCAACACTCCAGCAAAACACCTCACTTTATACCAAAAGTTACTGTGTTGATGCTTTCTTGAAATGTATTTCACATTTAACATCCTCAGAGAACACCTCAGGGTGTCAAGAACAAAGTCCCATTCACATGGCAGTCACAGACTGGACTCCACTGTGGACAGCTAACTTTTAAATGTCTTAGGTGACAGGGTCCCTTTGTCAGAGAAATTCACCTTAAAGGCAGGTACTCCTGGGCAAACTCAGAAAACAAATGTTCTCACAAGTAGTTGACACAAAAGGCAGCTTCACAAAGTTCTGGTAGGATCGGGGTTGCTCTGACTTCCTGGCAGCCTGCTCCATCCCACCAGGGATGAAGAACAGGAAATCCCTGGAGACGGTTTCCACCACTTTGGCAAAGCTGGAAAATGCTATACCCACTAGGGTGAGAAAAACTGGAGCACTGCATCTCTGTTTCAGAGCTGCTGCTGAACTGCAACTGCACTCTACAGACTCCAGCTACAGACTAACTGCCCACACTGAGCTCCTACACTGAACTGACTTCAGAATTCTAAGACTCCCCACTCACTACAACTGATGTGTGACTTATGTTGCTACGGAGTTCTAAATGACATCACCCTCCAGCTCTCAGCTGAAACCAGCAACAGAGAGAGACGGAGGTGAAAATATGTTCTAGATAATCACAAGCCGCATCCCTACCTAACACTGACACTGATGGGATCCTAGTAACCCCAGGGAACGGGGTTACTCATAATTTTAACCATGCTACCAGTTATACAATCTGGACTGGGGAGGAGTTAGCCTTGATATAGTTACATTTTTTGTAATATTCTCAAGAGAAAATATAATGTCCTGATATAATCTAGTATCAACATGTACTAGGGATTACTTATTTTTACGAAAATATTATAAAAATGTTTGTTGAAGCTGTCAGCTATATCCTCAGGCATATTGATACAGTTGTTATCTATAAATATTGAGGCCCATCTTACATTGGGGTCTTTTTAATGAATGTATATAACTATAAGAGACCTTACTGTTATTGTTGGTTGCTTGATTAACTAGGTTTCTTTCCATATTACTTTTAGACTATTTAATTTCTAGTTTACCCTAAATTCGAACTTGTTTAAAGGCTTCCAAGCTCGTAGAAGTTTTATATGTTTTATATTTTGTATGATTTCTTCTTCTTGATTATTAAATTAGTAACTTTTTTGTTGTTGTCAATCTTTTGGCCTTAA
This sequence comes from Neoceratodus forsteri, assembly GCA_016271365.2. Taxonomy (NCBI): domain Eukaryota; kingdom Metazoa; phylum Chordata; order Ceratodontiformes; family Ceratodontidae; genus Neoceratodus; species Neoceratodus forsteri. The sequence continues at coordinate 141,704,156 of CM057453.1, forward strand.
TCTATTATTTTATATTTTTTGATTTTAGGGATTTACTTGTGTATGGAGAAAAATATTCTTTAACTTATCTCACATAGCTTCTGCATTGGAATTGTTGAAAAGTACATTGCAATTTATCTTAGATAGTACTTCATTGATTTTTTTGTTCATCTGCCTTTTGTATATAGAAAAATTTCAGCTACACCATTGGATCTATTATGGGTGAAATTAATCTCAAATTTAACTAGGTTATGGTCACTGTTTCCCAAGGAGACCAGCTCTACATTTTTTATTTCAATATTTTCTGTACCTAGGACAATATGAAGGATTTTATCTTTCCTGGTAGGTTCTAATTCATATTGTTTCATATGAAGTTGTTCACAAAGAGTAACAAACTGCTTACTTACGGCAGACGTTGCTGTTGCATGTTCTCAATCTATATGTTTGAGATTGAAGTCCCTGATTAAGATAATTTCACCTACATCACTAGCTACAGTAATTCAATTTCATTGATAATTGCTGATGTTATATTAGCTTTGTGTCTAACGGCGATAACAAATACCAAAATAGGGAGTTCGAAAGATTTGCAAATAATTTGACCCATATGGTCTCAGTAGAGGTCGATGTCTTGATTTTATGTGAAATGTCTGTCAACCCAAAACTAGAATTCATATATAAAACTAAACCACTGCCTTTTGGGTTAGTCTATTACTGAAAAACAAATCATAACCATGGATACTTCTATCCCAATCATCTGAGTTTGATCATCAGATCTCTGTTATAGCCATTGTATCTGGTTTATCATAAGCGTGTATAGCTGAAAGTTAATCACATTTATTATTTAGACCACGCGCATTAAGTAACATATATAGTGATGTACTTGATATCATTTATTTTTTCTTTAAAATCTTTGATGTCCCTTGAGCACTGATTCTATAATGAGTTAACTGGACATCACTACATGTTTTCCCTTGTTAGTTTAAATTCAAATTATCAAATGCAGACTGAAAATGAGTACTAAGTGCTTTAGCACCAGCCTTGTTAAGGTGTAGGCCATCCCTAGAAAATGGTGATTTTTTATTAAAAATGTGTCCCAATAATCAGTGAAAGATATTCCTTCATTTTACACCAGTCCCTTGAAGAGCAGCTGACACCTTCAGGAGAACTTTAACAAACCATAATATTTAGATCCAGTTCAGCTTGTATTTCACTTTAGTTCTGTATTCCTCCTCCTCATTATTTATTATTGAGGTAATTTGCATGAAAACAGGGTCTTTGCTCCTGAACATTGCATCTATTCCTATTGCTTTCTCCTACTTGAAGTCATAATGCACTGCTTATGACATCACAATTACTCCCATGGCAATGGACTGTGATGTCATAATAGAGGATTATGACTTGCAGTAGGGAGTAGCTTACAGAGGTACATGAACGCTTACGGGACAAAGATCATATATTCATGAAAATTGACTCAGTAATAAATAACGGAAAGATACATATATAGAGTATAAATGGAATACATGCTGAACTGTACCATTATTATGTTTTTCAAAGTTTTCCTGAGGCATCAGTAGCTTTTTAAGCAGCATTTATACATGAAATGGTGTGATTTTTTCCCATCAATGCATGTGGAATTGGTAGAATACCAGATATGGCAACTTTACATCCCTTGTCTTTACCTTTATGTTTGCTTGCACGCATGTGCAAGAAACATAGTGCCGATTATCCGAGTTTTCCAGAGGTGTGTCAGCCTCTTCCAATTCAGTCAGTGTGTTTGCAGGCGCGGTTGCAGTGCGCCAATCACTGCTCCAGCTGTCTATGATAGCAGTTGAAAATGCAGTGGCATACAGTTGAAAGGGAGAGCTCCGCTTCAGTGAGCAGAGTTTCCCCATCAACACTACGCATAATGCGTGTGACATATTCTCCCCACGCACATACTGTATGGCCGGCGGGGGTGCCCAATCCGTCCGGCTCCAGCTCCCCAAAACAGCCTTACAGCTGCCGCGCTGAGAGCCCACCCAGCGCGGCACAACCCGATATCCGACGGGGGTGCCCAATCCCCGCCGGCTCCAGCCCCCAAACAGTTTTTCCAGCTGCCACGCTGGGATCCCACCCCAGTGTGGCAAACGCCCCGCGCTGCTTAATAGTAAACAAAAAAATAAAAACCTGTAAATTAAAAACGTCCCTCGCAGTCTCCTTGCCCCACCCGCACCCAACCACTGCGCACCCTGCCTCCCCACCCCCACCCCATACTAACCTCCAGAGTCCGCGCAACGATCTTCGTGGACCGAGAACACGTCTGCACTCTTCAAAGCCGACCGCGAACTGATGAAATGCCAGTAAGCTGTATAATGTAATAGATAGGGTTTTTCAACTTTGCTGCATATCTCGGCATTTTTGCAATTATTGCACCAAATTTTCAACATGGGGTTTTGGGACCCCTTCTCATGAATGCTGTCACTGTCATGGCATTAATTGGGCCGAAGGGTGATTTCAGATCACTGCGCGAAATCACCTTTCAGGACCGATTAACAAAATGACACTGCCAGTGTTCATAAGGTGGGCTCTCAAAAGCCTATTTTGAAAATTTGGTGAAAAATTCTAAAATGACTGTTTTATGAGCGTGCTAGCAGTTCCTATGCATGCTCATAAGTTCACGAATTTTCAATATTTTCACTCCAGATTTTCGACATTGCCATTTTACCACACCTTCATATGAGCAGTACAGCTGTCATTTTCACATCTCACCCAAAATGTGTTTCTCCCCATGTAGCACACAATGGGCAGTTAGTGTAAAGCAATCAATGTAATGGACACATTAAGAAAATCAAGGTGACACTGTTCATGAGCAGAGGTCTTAAAATGGCTATGTTGAAAATTTGTGAAAAAAATTCCAAATGACTGTTTTATTAGCGTGCGTTGCGCAGTTCTCACGCACGCCGTAAGTTCGCGAATTTTCAATATTTTCACTCCAGATTTTCAACATTGCCATTTTACCACACCTCCTTATGAGCAGTACAGCTGTCATTTTCACATCTTGCCCACAACATGTTTCGCCTATGTAGCGACAATGGCACAGTCGTGTGCTGAAATCAATGTATGGGACACATTAAGAAAATCACAGTGACACTGTTCATGAGCAGAGGTGTTAAAATGGCTATGCTGAAAATTTGGTGAAAAAATTCCAAAATGACTGTTTTAGGAGCGACATTGCATTAGTTCCCACGTAAGACGCTGGCAAGTTTGCAAATTTGTAATATTTGCACACCAGATTTTCAGCAGTGCCGTTTACCGCACTTCCTTATGAGCAGTATAGCTACCATTTTTCACATCTTGCCCAAAATGTGTTTCCGTGCATAGTAGCGCACAATGGTACAGTCGTTGAGCGAAAACAATGTTTGGGACAGATTAAGAAAATCACAGTGACACTGGTCATGAGCAGAGGTCTTAAAATGGCTATGTTGAAAATTTGGTGACAAAACTCCATAAAATGACTGTGTTACGGGTGAGCATTGCGCAGTTTCCACGCACTGTCGAAGTTCATGAATTTGTAATATTTTCAGTCAGATTTTCACCAGTGGTATTTTCCACACCCTTTATGAACAGTACAGCTGTCATTTTCCACAACATGGCCGAAATGCGTTTCACACTTTCAGCGCAGAAATGCATGGTCGCTGTGGGAAATCATTGTTCGGGACAGATAAAGAAAATTACATTGACACTGTTCATGATTGGAGGTCCCAAAATGCCTGTGTTAACAATCTGCTGTAAAAAAATCCCCAAACTAGAAACATTACGGGTGTGCTTGCACAGTTTCTACGCACACTCATGACTTCACCAGTTTTTTAAGATTTTCACAGCAGATTTTCAACATTGCCATTTTCACACCTCCCATGAACAGTACCGCTGTCATTTTCACATCCTGTTTGGAATGTGTTTTGTACCTTTGGTGCCAAATGTCGTAGTCGCTGTGCAAAAGCAGTTTTGGCTAACAAACTGATATTGCCACTGTTCATGAGGTGGGGGTCACAAAAACCATGTTGAAAATTTGAAGTGAAAATACCAACGAATGCCTGAGGTGTTAGGGTTTCAGACCATAACGCCCACCCTGTAGAGAATGACAGGCATCAGGGGTGTGTCTTGGGATTCTTGCCTGTAATGCTCATACCATTCCACCCACCCCTGCAGCCAGTGGAAGGCATCAAGGTGTGCCTCGGACTCTTCGGAGCCCCAAACTTCACCCCATTCTCCTATACACGCACCCATCTCACCATATTTCCTGATGGAATGGGTGCGCGCAAGGCCAAAGACCCCCTAGCACACCGTGACACTTGTCAGTGTCTGCAGGGTTGGGTGTGGTGAAATGGCGTGGTCGTTATGCCTGACGCACCCAAAGGCACACCCCAATGCCTGTCACTCTCTGCAGGGTGGTGGTGGGGTAGGCTTCAGTTCAATACTGCTGCCATTCCTATTATGCAGCTCTGTAACTTCTACACTACCAAAGCCAATGCCAGCAAGCAAACATTTGGCATTGACAAATGCTTGTTACTAAGTGCCACTAATTCATAACAAATATCCTTTTCGTGCTGATATCCAACATCGTTTGTTTCCACATGCAGAACTACAGCTGAACATTATGCACAACCAACTGGTCTATTCTGGCTTTAATATCTGCTATTTTTGCACCAGGTAAACATGTAACATTGGTAGAATGCCTATTAGGTTTACAAATGTGGGAATCAGTAAACATATAATTGAGTAACCTATAATAGTTTTATAACTTACTTGTGGACTAGTGGGGCACTGTCAGCACAAGTTGGCCTAGGAGTTACCTTATTGGTGGATATTAAAGCTTCCTCACAGTTATTTAGTTAATTACAAGGGACTATATTTATTAAACATCTCTATTGGGGCATCAAGGTGGGAAAATACTGTAGCTCTACGTCTCTATATGTGCTGCTTTTTATGAATCACCAAATACCACTCAGTTTCCTTGCTAGATGAAGTATCTTCCTCACTTTTTAGTTGTTTGTTCATTAATACTGGAATTAGATAAGTCCTCTATCTCTCTAGTTCTTCTTTTATTTGTGTTTGAAACCTGCTGCAAAGCTTATTTTCTGCTGCCACTTTACTAATAAAATGCTCAGTTTTATTTATTTCCCTTAATTTATCGAGCTCTCCTTGATGTGATCCTCTCCGTTACTAACTTGATACAGTCTGAGTATTTTTACATTCAAACCAGCGCTTTTCCACACCCTCCTGTGTGGTAAATTCATACATTTCACTAATGAACCCTCAGTGCAGAAGAGATTGAGAGTGTTCCTGTAGTATCTGTAATAAAACTGCAGCCTTATTATTTAGGAACTAGATCTGAAAACGAACTACGTCTGGTGCAGTCTGGTATACAAACATCAAATGGGGTTGCCGTCTCCCTCCCTCCCACAGTGGCGCTGGCAGATGCAGCTTGCCGCTGCTGTGCACTAGCTCCACTCAACAGGGGCCGAGCTATTTAAGCACTAGGAAATCAGAACTGCTTAGGCAGTCGCCTGAATGCCGTCAGCACCAAGTGTTTAAAATTATTTAAAATGTTTGCTATAGCTGCAAATGCAGTCTTTCAGACCCTCTCTGTATGTGCCCAGTAAAAATTCAGAAACTACAGTTAAATTTCAGGCTTCATGTTGTAGGTGTATTTCCCCAGTGCTACTGGGAAGCTACAGTACCCAGCAACCCAGGCAGTTACTATGCAACCAGTATCCATAGAAGGTGATCCCCATTTATAGTGGCTGCCAGTCATTCTTAATGCACACACGTACGTTTGGGAAAATTTGGGAATTAGGTAACAACAATTACAATTTCACAGGTTCACAGCAAAAGGTACACAACTTACTGTTTTCCCTTGTAAAGCCATCCCGATCCCTGTTAGTTGCTAAATACAACCTGTATCCACTGAGTACTATCCAAAAGTAACTCCACTTGACAGTAGGCCTGTCTGTGGATATGTGCTATGATATATTGGATCAACCTAAACTAGCCTTCACACAGAGTACACGGTGTTGTTACAGGAAAGGCAGGTCACTTTTCTCCACTGGTTTCTTCTGGCTATGCCATTCAATTTTTCTTACTCTTGGTCAACATGTTTTTCTCCCTAAGCTACATTGGCTGGTTCAGTCCAGCAGGCTTAGGGATAGCTGGGGAGATAGATACATCTCAACTTCTTGGGGTTGAGTAGCCCTGCAATTGCACATGCACCAGGGATTTTCTCCTGCCCCACTCCCCCTGGGGCATAGCCTAACTGTTTAACAAAACAAGGGGGGAAAACATGTTCCCTTCTGGTGTCATGCGGCTTGCTTCTTAGAAATCATTTGCAGTTTTTCTGCTATTTGACACATTTGTGCCATCTCATTTACAAGGGATCCCAACTTGTTTTGCATACCTCTCTTGACTTGACTGCTAGAAACACATGTTTACAGGGCTGCTGCCTTAATATCACTGCTCCTCTGTTGTTGTTAGTGGTGCTGCGGCTCTGGCTCCACACCTAACTACCTCTTTGTGCCACTTAGTGTGCCCTTTCTGTCTGTCTAAAGTTGATAGGTTATATTTTGCTGTTTCTTTATTTGTTTCCTATATTCTTTTCCTAGCTCTTTGGGCAAGAGAACTTCTTAAGCCCTCTCATTTTCACCACTTTGTTTCTCTTTCCTGGCAAACAGAACTGAGGTTGGTGAGGGAGACGGCAATGGTTATTGGCTGGCACATGGCACCACGTGGGGGTGCAGGCACCGTGCCAGTACCCATTGCTGGCCTCCTGGCCAAAGCTTTGCTCCTGCAGAGTCCTAGTGCCTCTGGCCCAGATCCATGAGTAGTAATCAATGGAGAAGATATTCTGGAAAATCAACAGTTCCAGTAAGCATGTAACTTTAATTTCTCGAGCTACTATTCGTTAGCTTCTGTTTATGTTTACTGTTCTTGGGTTAGGTCTTGGAGTGGACATCAGCCAGTATTCGCAAACATTTCTGTGCCTTAACTATCCCAATCCAGCAATGTGCCTTTGAACAACATGGGTGATTACTGAATCAGATTAGTTAAGTGGTGCTAATACTGGAGGTAACGTTTGCAAATATAGCCTATAGTGTGCTGTTCAGAGGTTATCACGGATCAGAAAATGATCAACTGCTTGTCTTTCTGTGTGTTCAGAAGATGACATTTCTGGCAGATGATATATAAAGAGCAGTTGCTGCTTGCAGAGACGGTTGATTTCAGAGCTGTGGCACGATTTTCATGCACGTGCACTACTTGCACGGACTTACTGGTTATGCACCACTTATCCAGGACTGCAGTAGTAATGGGTGGCCTGCCATGTTGGTTGTGTGAGGGTCTGCAGGGGATAGCAGTGCAATAGTGGGCCAGGGCTGTTTCCTCTAGTTTCTGGTTTTCTCCCCAAGGGTGCCATTGTGCAGTGACAGGCACGCATGTGTGCATGACTTGGTGGCTGCACCTCTCCTGTTCTGTGTGTTCCTGTTGGAGGTAACATAGAACATAGGAATGTGACGCAGAAAAGGACTGCCAGGCCAACCTAGTCTGCCAGTTTGCCTAAGTGTTCATGAATAATGCCTATTGTCTTCTGTTCTGAGGTTCATAGATCTCAAAATGATCCACTGCATGTCTTTCTATGTGAAAGTTCTAGCAGACACAATATAAAAGCAGTTACTGCTTGCAGAGACTGAAAATGTGGTCTAACTTCATGTCACAAGTACCATGAGCTGTGCTCCAAAACTGGTGCATGATTTGTGCTATAAAGTGTGGAAAATGTCACAAATGCATCTAAACAGTTGAAAATAGGATGCAAGCATTTTGATGCATTTGATATCACACAGTCTGCGTCAAAATAGGGACTTGCACCTGCCTCATGAGTTCTGAAAATCCAGCCCATAGAGTCCAAAACTAGGTGTATCCATGCTGATTGAAGCCTAACACCTCAGAGTAGCGGAATGCTACAGTAGGTAGTTACACTAGGCTATGACACTGTGTATTATAGCATGGAAGGCCAAGTCATTGCACTGCTGAAGAGTTAAAGATTAAATGCCAGTGTTTTACAGATTTACAATAAACACAGGAATTCAAGTCCCTGTGTCATGGTTAGTGTTTCCTGAAAATATCATGCTGTTTGGTTTTGTGGTTTCTTTAAATCAGCATCTGTTAATGTGCTCTGCAGTAACTGAAAACAGTGAAGATTTTTCTGCCCGTATCGGTGAGTGATGACACAATTCCTGCCCAGCCTGTTGCTGCAACAATGAAGTCCTAATTGCCTGTTGTAACTGTTGCACTTCCCAGTCAGAGCAATCTGTAGGGCTAATTGTCTATAGTGTATAGTGGAGCGTCGTTGTTCACTGAAATCTACGCTCTCAAATGCTGTTCTGCTGCACTAGTGATGTCTGCGGGACAGCAGAGACAAAAAAGACTTTTCGTTCTGCTGCGAATGCGGACGTCACATGGTAATCCCGAGCAGCAATCTGACAGTTAGTCTTATTTAAAAAAGGATGTAGTATTTTTTATTTTTTGGAGTCAACGACATTCCACTATACACTATACAGAACGGTGCATGAGTACCAGTTAACAACAGGGCTGTTCTTTCACCTCGTTGGTACTGTGATGACAGATTACCTCTTGAGCTGCACTCTCAAGGGTAATCTGTCGCCATAGTACCAACCTCGTGAAAGAATAGCCTTGTTGTTAACTGGTACTCATGCACTATCCTATATTTACTCCAAGTGTGTTACTAACCCATCTGGTTTGTGTCTAGATAAATTAGTTTAGAATCTATCATTCTGTTCTCATAAAGAGTTGGTCATTTGTGTTTCGTGGGTAACTGAAGAGGTATCAATGAATGTGTATGAGAAATCTCCTGTCTGTATCACAGCTGAATTCTTTCACATCAAAACTTTTAAACATTTTATTTCTTTATTTTTCTCTGATTCACACTGCTGTTGCTGGGTATACCTTCTGCTGCATTATTACAGGGTGTACCTACAGGTGTGTGCTAACAGATTACTGCTGTAATCTTCTGATTCAAATTGTCCTTTGCAAGGTATATCTTCTGTTACTGCTTTATTTTCTCTGTAGCAAAGTGTTTCTTACAGGGTATATCGTCTGAAAAATTATTACAGGTGGTGCTTAAATTTTGTAACTTTTTATCATTAGGCTAAGCAAAATTACTGTTTGCCCTATTTTATTTATTTATTTTTTGCTGAAAAGGTTTTTTTGTCTCAGAGGTGTTGCAGTCTCCTTCTCACATTGAAGACAGGGAGCGTGAGAAAGCAGCCACAGCTTCCTTGAATCAAGGAGGTTATTTTTTAGACTACACTGACCTGAATTATTACTTTTGGACCCATGTAAGTAACTAGTATTGATTCTGTTTATGGGGTGGACTTTTCTTAGTTTTAGCTTTAATTTGCCAGGGAGGAACTGTAGTTGGGAGATATTTGCAGTCAGTTGTGACTAGATCTGTTACTTAGCCTTTGTGAAATAGGTGTGTGAAAGGAAGGAGGGCACTCCCTGGGGTGGAGGTAAGAGTTGTAGGTGATTGTTTCTGGACAGCATAGGTTTACTCCCACCCTTTCCTCACCCCACCTGCCCCAAGCGGATAAATTCCTTTATAGCAGGGGCTCTGACATCACTTCTCAAAACTGCTAACAACATACACCTGTTCATATCCTTAAAGGCACAGCACACTGAATAGGAGGTAGAGCTGGGGAAGGAGGGAGGAGGAAGGGAGGTAGGTGCCTGCCTAGCATCAAGGCTTGGGAGGACAGGAGGCAGATCCTCAGGATCGTGAGAGCAGCAAGGGGAGGGAGCTTGATGTCATTATCCACCTAGGGATGAATGACCTGGCTGATAATGAGATCAGAGCAGTAGAACAGGAGTTTGTGGAGTTGGGGAGTGGCATTAGACAAGTAGCACACACGGTAACTTTCTCAAAGTGCTACCTGTCTATAGCAGGGATGAGGCTAGGGCACTCCGCACCATGGGATTCAATGACTGGTTGAAAAGCTGGTGCAGAGCTCAGGGATTGCTTCATTGGGGACTGGGGGCTCACCTGGAGGGATAGGGGCCTATACAGGCGCGATGGTCTGCATCTATCCTGGAGGGAACCAGGATCCTAGGTGATAGGTTTAAATGCTTCAGTGGCAAGCATTTAAAACTAGCCAAGGGGGAGGCACTGAAGAGGAGAAGGGAAATCCTAGCTCCCCAAAAAATCAGGGTAATTAGTGAGGAAAACATCAAAATAGAGAAGTCGATGGGGAGAAGGGCAGGAGTAAATGGAGAAAAAGACAAAGGCAGTAGGGACAGGGATGGGGCAAAAAGAAATAAAGCCATAAAAAATGGAGGGCAATGAGTACCAATGCCCATAGTCTAGGTAAAAGCTTCCTAAAATGGGGCCTTGATGGAAGAGGGATGCCTGGATATTGTGGCAGTCACAGAAACATGGTACACAGAGAACCATGACTGGGATGTCAATATACTAGGGTACACAATCTACAGGAGGGACAGGGAGGGAAGAAGAGGAGGAGGAGGAGCAGCTCTCATGTAAGGGACGGATAAAAGCAACAGAACTAAAGGGTAAACAGGAGGAGAGGAGACACTGTGGGTCACCCCTGAGACTGGAAATGGCTCCACAATCCGCACAGGGGTTGTATACAGACCCCATCTCAGGGGAGGAAATGGACAAGGAAATGATAGAAGGCATCCTTGGGATGGCAGAGAAAGGGAGATATTGCTGATGTGGGACCTGAATATGCCAGATGTTGACTGGAGCACCTTTGCTGCAGCCACATCCAAGCAGAGCCATTCTCGTGCCCTACAGGGGGCATGCCTCAGACAGCTAGTTTTGGAACCCACTCGGGAGAGAAGCAATCTTAGACCTGGTACTCTCAAATGGGGATGAGAGAGGGTCTCTGATCTTGAAGTGGGTAGCCATCTGGGAACAAGCAACCACCAAACAGTGTGGTTCACAATAAACTTAGCTGTAGAGTCAAGCCACACAAAAGTGAAGGTACTGGACTTCAGGAGGGCTGATTTTGTCAAAATGGGAGAGTGCCTCAGAAAAGCACTAGCAAACAGGCAAGAAGGTGGGTGGAGCAACAATGGCGAAACATCTAAACCGCCTTCACAGAGGCAACAAGCCTTTGTGTGAAGCAAATAAACAAATCAAAACGAAAGAAAAAACACTATGGTTCTCAAAAGAAGTGGCGGGAAGGTAAGGGAGAAAAGATAGCATTCAGGAAGTATAAGAAAACTCAGAAGGAGCAGGACAGAGAACTGTACCAGTTAAAGCAGAAGGAAACGGGTAAGGCAGTCAGAATAGCAAAGGCCCAAACTGAGGAAAAGATAGCCAACTCGGTTAAGAAGGGGATAAAACCTTTATAGGTACATTAGGAGCAAAAAAAGACTAAGGCAGGGATACTGAGGCTGAACAAAGAGGAAGGTGGTTGGGCAGAGAGTGACAGTAAGAAGCAGGGATACTGAACGAAAACTTCTGCTCAGTATTCACAATGGAAAAGCAGGGGAAATACCTAATCCGGTCAATAGAAGCACTCTGGATAGGGGTTGATATTACTCCTTTCACAGAAGAAAGGGTTCTGAAAGAACTCTTAAAACTGAAGGTGGATAAAGCAATGGGGCCTGATGGGATTCACCCCAGAATTTTAAAAGAACTAAGGAAGAACTAGTAACACCACTGACTACCCTTTTAATAAATCATGGGAGGATGGGGTGGTACCTGAGGACTGGAGGAGGGTGGAAGTGATTCCCTTCACAGTGGGAGCAAGACAGAGGCAGGAAACTACAGACCTGTCAGTTTGACCTCAGTGGTAGGGAAAATAATGGAATCACTTCTGAAGGAAAGAATTGTTGAGTACCTAGAGGCCAGTGGGGCACAGGACCCAAGGCAGCATGGATTCACAGCGGAAGATCATGTCAGACAAATCTAATTGATTTCTTTGACTGGGTGACAAAAGCAGTAGACGGGGAGGGGCTGTGGACATGGCCTACCTAGACTTTAGCAAGGCATTTGACACAGTTCCACACAAAGATTATTAAACAAATTAGCCAGCCTGGGAGTGGGTCCCAGGGTGGTAGCCTGGTAAAACACTGGTTGGACAACAGGACACAGCGAGTAATAGTAAATGGAGTCCCGAGTGAAGAAAGGAGGGTTACTAGTGGGTACTGCAGGGTTCCATACTGGGCTCGTCCTTGTTAATGTCCTTATAAGTGACATTGCAGAGGGACTGAAGGAAGTATGTCCCTTGCAGATGACACAAAGATCTGCAACAGGGGTTGATACACAGGGTGGGGTGGAAAGGATGAAAAGGGGCTTGGCAAGGTTGGAGGAATGGTCAAATGTATGGCAGCTTAGATTCAATGCAAAGAAGTACAAAGTAATGCACCTGGGAAACAAAAACCCAGGGAAGAGTACACAATGGGGTGAGATACTGACAGCACCAAATTGAAAAGGACCTGGGGGTAGTCATATCAGATGACCTAAAGGTGGGCCAGCAATGTGAGAAGGCAGTAAGGAGGGCTGGGAGGATACTGGGCTGCATAGGGAGAGGCATCACCAGTAGAAAACAGGAAGTTGTTGGCCCTCTGTACAGACAGTTGGTAAGACCACATCTGGAGTACTGTGTACAGTTCTGAAGACCCCATCTCCACAAAGACATAGACAGGGTGGAGGCTGTCCAAGGAGGGCAACCAAAATGATGCAGGGTCTGCATCAGAAGACATATGAAGAAAGACTAAAGGAACTAAAGCTGTATAGCCTCGGGAAAGGAGGGGGGGACATGATAGAAACTTTCAAATACTTCAAGGAATCAACAAATTCCAAGAGGGTAGCATCTTTCAGAAAAGAGATGGGCAAAATCAGGGGGCACAATTTGAAGATAGAGGGTGGACGGCTCAGAGGTAATGTGAGGAAGTATTTCTTTACAGAGAGGGTTGTGGATACATGGAACAGCCTTCATGAGGAGGTCGAGAGTCAAAAACAGTGGGGAATTCAAGAATGCTGGGCCAGACATAAGGCAATTCTAGTGGGGTAGGAGGAAGTAGGCTGTTGGTTAACTAGGCTCTGCAGCTAATCTGTTAGGTAGGGAAATGGGCAGACTAGGTGGGCCAAGCGGTCCTTATCTCCATCAAATTCTATGTTTCTACGTGCAAATGGTTTGAATATCAACTGCCAGTAACCTGTCTATAGCACTATGATAACAATAGTAGCATTTTTATTTTTACATATTCTTTATTTTCTAACTTGAGTGATGAATATAATCCCCTAAAAGCAAGGTGAGTGGTTGGTGACAGGAAGCCTTCTATTCGGTCCTCAGGCCAGGTTCATTGCAGGCACAAATTTAGATTCTCATGTGCTAAATGTACTGCATCGAGTTCAGTGATTTTCAGTACTCCCAGATCAGTTTGTGACATTCTCTGCAACTCCAGGGTGATTTTCCTATGAAATTTATTATTTTATATGGCTCTTGAAATTTCCTGTTTTCCTGTGTGTGCAGTACAAGTCTATGGTAGCACTTTCCATGCAGATAGCTTGTTTCCTGTAAGATACTGGAATCCCTATAGATTTTGGATCCCTGGGGTTTGTGATGTGGACTCCTGTATGCTAGGACCTAAGCTACATCTGTCAAACTCATTTTACTTATGACTGAGCATTTCAATATTCTCTTTTCCTGGCAATAAATAAACATTTAGCCTGCATTTCAGTCCGTAAAAATACAAGAAATAATTTCAACAGAACACAAGCAACCTTAGAATCAAGTGTCTCTTAAAAATCTCAGTATTCACAGAGGGTTCTAGTTACTGCTACATAGAGTAAATAAAGCAGTGGAAAGCACAAACTGTAGATTTATTCAGACATGTATTTTACGGAAGAATACATGAGCTACATAACCTTAAAAGCCAAAGGTACACTCTATTTGGAATTAAAGTATTTGCCTCTTTGTTTTCACAGTATGTTTCTGTTTAGAAGACTGATGTTATTTGGTATTTAAACTAGAATGATTTGAAATCATGGAGGGGCTTGTGTCTCAAAGCAGCTGTATTTCTTTTAAAGTTCAATGCAGTTAACAGCTTAATGTTTTTCTCTTAAGTGACTAAGGCATCCCTGTGCTATGTGAAATGGCACTCTCTGTGTATGCCATGGTAAATATTAGCCAATTATAAATTTGTTGTAGCAGTTTACATAGAAACTCCTTTCCTTTAACCAAGCTGATACTGTTATATTTCACCTCGTAGATACACTGTTATGACATGCAAAATATACTTGAATATAAAGGAGATGAATAATTTAGGAGCAGTTAACAAATTAGGGCTATCATTAAAAAATAGGCTTCAAACCATTTTGTGTAAAACTCAGGCCAAGGTAATACTCTGTTCTTATGATAAAGAATTACTGCATTAATTCTGCAAAATGAACTTATTGCTCCTATCTGTCTCAAGAATCCCTGGAGCATTTAAGACAGGAAGAGTGGAATGATTTCTACGTTTTCAGTCACAACAGCTATAATATTTCCACCACAGATTCACAGCTAAGCTTTGTTTTATGGCTGTGTTAGGGCAACTAAACATAAAAGACCTGTTCTTTGTTTTGCTGAATTTCAAGTGCAGGCTTCAGGATTCATGTACAACTTGTAATCTTTGAAAGGCTGGAACAATACCTCATTTTCCTTTCATAGAAAACTTTTTTTTAAATAAATATACAGTATATAGAGAGCATAAAACCTCTGGTTTCTCAAACAAATGCCATTCTTTTGCCCACAAACATAAGTCTTCTATGACCATTGTGCAAGCCTTAGTAGTGTGTTAATATACATATACTGTATATAAGGAGAGGTAGACAGAGAGTGAACTGCATAATGGTTTTGAATAAGATGTGGAAAATATTGCACAAACAAGGGAGTGACCCATAATTCCCCAGTGGCAAGGTCATCCCCTCAGGCATTTTTCGTTTTTTCATAAAATTTATCATAGGATCTGCACAGACTTTGTCATTTCTTCTCATGGAATGCATCTCTTTCTTAGCCCTTAACATGCTACAGCATTCTAAGCTATATTAGGAATTCTTTTTTTTTTTGCAATGAATAGCGCCCCAGTTTTCTACTGATTTAAAAGCATTTTATGATTGGTTTTTTCATTTTTTTTTTTTTTTTGAGGCTGCAACTCTTTGTTGCCCCACTTTGATTACTCCTGTTTAAATCTTTGTTAGTGTGTCCATAGGACCCTGGGCCAGCAGCTGCATTTCTGGAGGGTTGCCACTACTGCAGTACTGAGGCACTACTCTTCTCTCCTCAGTCCACTTGAACATTAAATTTTGAGGGAGGAAGGGAAAAGGAGGATGAAAGGAAAGAAGGGAAGGGGGGGAGAAGAAGGACAGTGGTCTATTGAATTCACTATCCCACCAGCTTAGTAGGAATACCCTAACACCTGTTTTCCTCTAAGTATTGGGTCAAATCTAAATTTAAAGGTAGTTACAGGATCAGGGCAAAGTGGCACTCTGGATCCAAATAACATGGCTGAGGCCAGTGTAACCCTGGTGGTTGTGGGTACAGTGTTTTGCTGTATGATCCATTTACTTTGTGCCAAAGAGCAATACAACTTTTCTTTATTACATTGGCCTCAGCAGTGTTATTTGGCTCTAGAGTGCCCCTTCACCCTGTTGGAGTTCGTTGGTGTTAAGTCTCTGGCTGCTCGCTTGAAGTGTGCACTCAGTCTGGGAGGTTTGCTTGCAGCTACACCTGTGGAGGATTGCGTAGTTACAGGATCAGCAGATACCACCTACTGTGGGAGTCTGTTCCATATATTCGTTGTTTGTTCCGTGAAGTAGCACATGCTGATATTTCCATCGAATTTTCCTCATCAACAGCATTGTTTGTTCCGTTGTTCTCTTATCCTTGGATATTATAAAGAGCTGTGTTTGATCCCTTTTAGTGATTTGGATACCGTGAGCATAGCTTCACTGAGTCTTCATTCCTATGTAAAAGGTGCGAATTCTGCCAGTTGGCCCTCATAGCTTGTATGTGCTCCAAGCCATCAGCCACTTTTGTCACGCCTATCTGTACTTTTTTGATCATGTTACAATATCTTTTCTCAGATATTTGAGATGTGGCCTGACCAGAAGTCAGTATAAGGGCATTATAGTAGCTGCTGATCTGCTTATTAAGTTTATCTTAATGCACTCCATAATTGTTTTCCTTGTTAGTTTCTACCCCACTAATTGTTAGTGTCATTTAAATGTGCTGTGAATCCCAACACCCAGATCCTTTTTCTTGCTGGTGTATCTAAACTTATTTGGCAGTATTTTGCCATTATATTTTTATTTTAATGTACAGTACTTTTGCACTTTCAACATTGTAGTTCATCTACCATTTCTCTGTTCACTCTCCCAGCTTGTTTAGGTACCTCCATCTCATTCATCTCCTTTTGTGACGCAGCTGCTGTTCCCATTTTGTGTCATCAGCAAATCTGGAAATCCAGCTACTGGTGCTCACCTGTGGCCACTTATAAATATATTGAGCAGTGTTGGTCCGATGACGGAACACTGTAGAACCTCACTGGTCACCTGCTTCCATGTTGGCAGATTGCTTTTAATCCCTAACAATATTGTTTCAAACCCAGGAACCTTTAGTATGCTTAAACTATTGCAGTTGGCCTCCTATGTTGAACTGCCCCAGAGAAACTGGAGCGTATGTAAATGATAGAACCATCATTGGTTTGTGCCACAGTTCAAACTGCTGCTCCTAGTGACTGTTGTGTTCCAAAACACTCGGATTTATTTTTCTGCCTGCCTACTTAAGAGACCTTCTACATGTTTGTTGTTTTCTGTTATAGTAAATAGCCAACTTTGATTGTTATTTGATTGCTGCCACTGTTTTAAGTATCTCATGTTAATTTAGCTTCGTTTTCAGTGTTTTTCATCTTTTTGTGGTTCCTCAGCAGTTCAAGGAACCAAGGGGAACTGTTCCTTTAGTGGTTTTTCCACATAATTTTACTTTTATTTTTTTGACTTTATCTTTTATTCAAACATTTTAGGAATACAAACAGACTTCCTAATACAGATATACTGGTATGAATGTATATAAGGCACAACAAGTATATTAAATGACAGAGTCTTATAAACAATAAGGTTATATTCTTTTTAGCTAAATCTGGTTGAAGAAAACTATCAGTTATATTTCTCTCAGCTAAAAAGTAATAAACTTCAGTAAGTCAAAACTGTGTTCTGATAAGAGAGAGTTATGGAGTATAAGCATATTGTGAGTGGAAACAATACCTTATTTACTTGCTGAGTAAGACTTAGGGAAGTATCACTTAAATTTCTACAAAAATAACAGTTATATAAAGACATAAACAGTGTCTAAAAAGAAATAAAAAGTTTCTAAATAAAGAGAGACAGCATCAATTCTAAGGAGCGGTCATAACATAGAGACTGTTATAAGTATCAGAAGGTGTTTCTTTAAATGTCCATTAGTTATTTGAATTGTGAAGGTAGTAAGATCGTCCTGTCAACATTTACCATATTCATTAAGCCAATTATGGGCATGAGGGTAGTATGCCTTCCAGGGCTGCACATTGGGAAAGATTTTAAGTATATCAGAAAAAGTGGGGATATTTGTTGTTCTCCAAGATATTAGTATGAGTCATTTAACTTGCAAGGAGAGTAAGTTAAGCCACTTATATGATCTGAGAGAGACAAGAGAAAGAGGAATTCCAAGTAGGAAAAATTTAGGGTCAAAAGTAACAGTATGGCCCATCACTTTAGATGCAAATTGTTGAACTTTAGACCAAAGTTTGAGAATGGAGTCACAGTACCATAATATAGGAAGTAAATTCCATTGGGTTAGTTGCAACGCCAGCAGTTGTTGGAGTTAATTAGCCTATACGGTATAGAACAGAAGGTGTTCTGTACAAGAGGTGAAGGATTTTTGCCTGGATTAGAGAACTATGAGTATCCATGAATGTTTTGTGGATAAGGAACCAGCACTTACGCCATTGGGAGTCTAATATATCATAGTTCAGGAGTTGGCTCAACTTAATTTTAGCTTTTAGGGATTGGTCTGACAATGTATTTCTGATATCCTTATATATGATACTGGTCAAATTAGAGGTAGAACTGATCCATGAGGTAATATGTTGGTCGGAGTATCATGTGTATGTAAGTGTTGAAAAAGGTGTTGCATGCAGCACGGAGTTGGAGATATTTCCAAAAGTCTTGCTTAGGGAGTTCCCATTGAATGAACAGTTCATTGAAAGGTTTTAGGATGAGAGTGTTTTTATTACGATATCCCTAAGAAGGATACATCGTTATTATGCCATGAGCGACAAAAAGATGGGATATTTCTTGAGGCAATATTTAGATTGCCCCAAATAGGAGACATAAAAGAGAGGAGTTGGATTAGATTTAGCTGTTTATGGATTTGTTTCAATAGTAAACAGAAGACGAAATTGTGGATGAAATCTTACCGTAGGAGGAAGGGCATTATAGATAAAGGTTGTAGGGCATTTACTACCCTGAGTGAGGCTTCCATTTCCACCCATAGTGGTGTATGAGGTGTAGGCTTGCAAAACCATTTGATGGTTTGAGTGGCATGGAAGGCCCGTGAGGTAAGCATTAAACGGGCAATCCAAAGCCCCTTTAGACCAGTGCAGACGCAGCTTAGTGCGACTAAACCGCGGAGGTTTCCCCGGCATATAAAATTACCAATAAGTTTGTTTAAGAAACTGATAGGAAGAAATAAAGGGATATTAGTGAAAAGATAAAATATTTTAGATGCAATGGTCATTTAATAGCTGCTATCTTTCCCATGAAAGATAAGATCCTCAGGATCGTGGGAGAAGCTGCACGAGGGAGGAGCTGGAAGTCGTTGTCCACCTAGGGACAATCCTCAGGATCGTGGGAGGAGCTTCACGAGGGAGGGAGCTGGATGTCATTGTCCACCTAGGAACAAATGACCTGGCTAGGAATGGGATCAGAGCAGTGCAAGAGGAGTTTGAGAGTTGGGAAGGGGCCTTGAACAAGTAGCACATGGGTAACCTTCTCAGAGGTGCTGCCTGTCTCATGGCAAGGGAGGTGCTAGGGTACTTCTCACCAGGGAATTCAATGAGTGGTTGAAAACTGGTGTGGAGCTCAGGGTTTGGCTTCACTGGGGACTGGGGAGCCACTGAGGGATGCAGACCTATACTGGTGCGATGGTCTGCATCTGTCCGGGGAACCAGGATCCTAGGTGAGAGGTTTAAATGCTTCATTGGCAAGCATTTAAACTAGCCAAGGGGAGGCACTGAAAAGAAGCAGGGAAATCGAGCCTCCCCACAAAACATGGTGATTAGTGAGGTAAACACCAAGGTACAGAAGTTATTATGGAGCAGAACAGATTTAAATGTAAAAAAGGCAAAGGCAGTAAGGACAGAAATGGGGCTAAAAGGGGTAAGGCTATCAAAAAGTGGAGGGTGATAAGTACCAATGCCCATAGTCTGTGTAACAAGCTCCCTGAACTAGTGGCCTTGATGGAAGAGGGTTGCCTGGATATTGTGGCAGTCACAGAAACATGGTACACAGAGAACCATGACTGGGATGTCAACATACCAGGATACACAATCTACAGGAGGGACAGGAGGGTAAAGAGGAGGAGGAGTAGCTCTCTATGTAGAGAAAGGATCAAAGCAACAGAACTAAAGAGTAAACAGGGAACAGATGAGGCACTTTGGGTCACCCTGGAGACAGGAAATGGCACCACAATCCGCATGGGGTTGTATACAGACCCCCATCTCAGAGGGAGGGAATGGACAAGGAAATGATAGAAGGCTTTCTTAGAATGGCAGAAAAAGGGAGATATTGTTGATGGGGACCTGAATATGCCAGATGTTAACTGAGCACCTTTGCTGCAGGCACATCCAAGAACAGGGTCATTCTTGATGCCCTACAGGGGCATGCCTCAGACAGCTAGTATCGAACCCACTCAGGAAGGAGCAATCTTAGACCTGCTACTTTCAAATTCGGATGGAGAAAGAATCTCAGATTTTGAAGTGGGTAGCCATCTGGGAACAAGCGACCACCAAACAGTGTGGTTCACGATAAACACAGCCATACAATCAAGCCATACAAAAGCAAGAGTACTAGACTTTAGGAGGGCTGACTTTGGGAAAATGAGAGAGTGCCTCAGAAAAGCACTAGCAAACAGGCAAGAAGGAGGGTGGAGGAACAATGGGGAGTGATCAAACAGCCATCACAGAGGCAACAAGCCTTTGTGTAAAGCAAATCAATAAAACACAACGAAGGAAAAAACGCTATGGTTCACAAAAGAGGTGGCAGGAAGGTTAAGGAGAAAATGACAGTATTCAGGAAATATAAGGAAACACAGAAGGAGCAGGACAGAGAACTTTATCGGTTAAAGCAGAAAGAGGCTGGGAAGGCAGTCAGAATAGCAAAGGCCCAAACCGAGGAAAGTATAGCCAATTCTGTTAAGAAGGGGATAAGACCTTTTATAGGTACATTAGGGAGCGAAGAAAGACCAAATGAGGGATACTGAAGCTTAATAAAGGGAGGGAATGTGGGTAGAGGGTGACAGTGAAAAGCAGGGATACTGAACGAATATTTCTGCTCAGTATTCACAAAGGAAGAGGAGGGGAGTTACCTAAACCAAACAAGACAAAACACTCTGAAGATGGGGTTGATACCAGTCCATTTACAGAAGAAAGGGTTCTGAAAGAACTAATAAAATTGAAGGTGGACAAAGCAATGGGGCCTGATGGGATTCACCCAAGAATTCTAAAAGAACTAAGGGTAGAACTAGTGACATCGCTGACTACCTCTTTAACAAATCATGGGAGGATGGGGTGGTACCCAAGGACTGGAGGAGGCAGATGTGATTCTTCTTCACAAAAGTGGGAGTAGGACAGAGGCAGGAAACTACAGACCAGTTAGTTTGACCTCAGTGGTAGGGAAAATGATTGAATCACTTCTGAAGGAAAGAATTGTTGAGTACCTAGAGGCCAGTGGGGCACGGACCCAAGGCAGCATGGATTCACGATGGGAAGGTCATGTCAGACAATCTAATAGATTTCTTTGACTGGGTGACCAAAGTAGTAGACCAGGGAGGGCTGTGGACATGGTCTACCTAGATTTTAGCAAGGCATTTGATACAGTCCCACACAAAGATTAATACACAAGATAGCCAGCCTTGAGTGGGTCCCAAGGTGGTAGCCTGGATAAAAATTGGCTAGACAACAGGACGCAAAGGTAGTAGTAAATGGAGTACACAGTGAAGAAAGGAGGGTTACTAGTGGAGTGCCGAGGGTTCAGTACTGGGACCAGTCCTTTAATGTCTTTATAAGTGACATTACAGAGGAACTGGAAGGAAAAGTATGTCTCTTTGCAGATGACACAAAGATCTGCAACAGGGTTGATACACAAGATGGAGTGGAAAGGATGAGAAGGGACTTGGCAAGGTTGGAGGAATGGTCAAATGTATGGCAGCTCAGATTCAATGCAAAGAAGTGCAAGGTAATGCACATGGAAACAAAACCCAGGGAAGCGTAACAATGGGGGTGAGATACTGACAACAGTAAAATAGAAAGTGACCTGGGGTAATTATATCAGATGACCTAAAGGTGGGCAAGCAATGTGAGAAGGCAGTAAGGAAGGCTGGGGATACTGGGATGCATAGAAGAGGCATCAATAGTAGAAAACAGGAAGTTGTTATCCCTGTGTACAGACAGTTGGTGAGACCCCATCAGGGTACTGTGTGCAGTTCTGGAGACCTCATCTCATAAAGACATAGACAGAGTGGAGGCTGTCCAGAGGAGGGCAACCAAAATGGTGCAGGGTCTGCACCAGAAGACATACGAAGAAAGACTAAAGGAGCTTAATATGTATACTCCTGAGGAAAGAAGGAGAGGGGACATGATAGAAATTCTAAGTACCTCAAGGGAATTAACAAAGTCCAAGAGGGTAGCATCTATAAGAAAAGAGATGTGCAAGAACAAGGGGTCACAATTTGAAGATAGAGGGGACAGCTCAGGGTAATGTGAGGAAGTATTTTTCACAGAGAGGGTTGTGGATGCATGGAACAGCCTCCCTGAGGAGGTCGTGGAGTCAAGAACAGTGGGGACTTCAAGAATGCATGGACAGGCATAAGGCAGTCCTAGGGGCGGTAAGAGGAAGTAATCTGTTGGTTAACTAGGATCTGCAGCTTATCTGTTAGGTAGGAAAATGGGCAGACTAGGTGGGCCAAGCGGTCCTTATCTGCCATCAAATTCTATGTTTCTATGTTTCTAGTTTCCACCGATCTAAAATGGTTCTAATACTGGACAAAAGAGGAGTAAAATTAGCTTCCCATGTTTTCTAAGTTTGGGATGATTTTAATTCCAAGATAAATTAGACCTTGGGAGCCCATCAAAGCCCCAAGAGTTATTCATATATGGTTTACAAAGAGAGTTTAAGGTAATGTTTCGTTTTTGCTGATGTTTAATGCCAGGCACGAGATTGTGGTGAATTCATTAAGTGGTTTACCAGCAGATGCCCCTGCTTCTTCGAGATTTTCTAGAAGAATTAAGAGATCATCTGCATACGATAGAGAGGTATAATGAAGATTACCGATGGGAATCCTTTAATATTGCTAGATAAGTGAAGGTGGTCAGATAGAGGTTCCATTGCTAGGATAAAGGGAGGGTGATAACTGGCAACCTTCTGGTACCTCTGGCCAGAGGAAGGAGGAAGAAAGTGTGGAGTTAGTTAGTACTCTAGCGGAGGGGATGTATATAATAATTTAATCCAGGAGCAAAACATATTGGGAAAACCAAAAAATTTCAAGTTTGATATAAGTAATTTCAACTTAAAGAATCAAAGGCCTTTTCAAAGTTGATCGCTGTAGCAGCAGCAGGTGTTTAGAGATTTATATATAAAATTAATTAAATAATTAGCGTAGGTGATCGGAGCATTCTTCCCTTAATAAAGCCTGCTTGGGACTTATGAGCTAATTTAGAGATAAATGGTTCCAGCCGGAGTTTAAAAGTTTTGCAAAATTTTTCCATCCGTATTTAAGAGAGATATTGGTCTGTAACTAGAGGGAGAGAAGGATCATAATTTTACTTTTAAACATTCAACGCTCTGGTTCCAGCTTACAGGAACTGTTTCGTTTTATTTTTTGTTAGTTTTATTTTATCATGGTTCCTCTTCTGACAGGAACCGAGCAGTTGTTTACCTTTCCTGCACTTTGAACTCAGCCAGGAACCAACCACTTATTTGTTACTTTTATTTTATTGCAGTCTGAGGAACCACCTGTTAATCTCTTTCCATTAATGGTTTCTCACTTGGACATCTGACATTTGGTATGTCAGAGTCACCAAGAAAGAAGAAAGAACAGGACCCACTGGGTTTAAAAATTGTATCAAGTGCAGTCAGATTGTGGCTAAAACTGATAGGCACGACTTGTGTTTGGTATGCCTAGGCCCCAGCCACATTTTTGCTAATTGTGAAGTGTGTAAAACCTTTTGTCCTAAGACGTTGAAAAAGAGGGCTAAAAGCTCAAAGAGATGGCTACCCTTCTTTTTCTCCTCCCTCCTAAGTCCACTGAAGAGGCTTCTCTCCTCACATGCCAAGAAGGAGAAGCCCATGATTCAGTGGATCCGAACCACAGAAAAGGCTGGTGCCTTGAAGTCCAAGCAGCCGTGTAACCGGCTATTGAACCAGTTCCTGCAAAAAGAAAGCACAAAGAAAAGCATGTCGTTGCTCTGCTGAAAAAGCAAAGGAACTCTCAGCTGACAGAATGACTATGCCCTCAGCTGAGGACATTTGCCAAGGCTCTGCAGATCTTGCCGGCCCTCCAGACTGTTGGTTCAGTAGCCCCCCTCTCCGGTTCCTGTGGTTCCTGCTTCAGTTCCCCTGGGTAGGAACTAGTGTTTGTATAAGGAACCTGGGAAGAGGAAAAGGATGAGGAGGAGCCTATCAAACTCAAGTCTCCCCAGAGCAGGACTGTTCCCCCACTCAGGGGACCCAAAGATTACTCATCTCACAACTCATTTGTGAGACTAATGGTGGATACCTCAACCTGTCCATTCAGGAGACTCTGGAAGATGAGGAAGAGGCAGACTTTTAAAACTGTTTTGCCTTGCCCCACAAAGAGACTTTTGCTCCCCATTCATAAGTCTCTCAGAAGGCTGTGTTAAAATCCTGCAAACCCGTACTACTGTTCCAGAGGTGGACAGGACAATTAATAAGAGTGCCAGTTGGACAGGACTAATGCTGAACTCATCTTGTGCACCCAGAGCATGAGGGGTTGTACAGGTGGCTGCTTGTGACAAGGCCAGGGTGCATCTGTCTTCCCATTCACCTGACAATGACTCCAGGAAACTGTATGACATTGGGAAAAGGGTACATAGCAGCTTCCTTCTCCTCAGAGAAGCCAACTACATGGCTTACACAGCACAGTGCCAGAAGACCCTCTGTTCGACTGTCTTGGCCACGCCTGATAAAACCTCTGGGGATGTGGCAGTTGATCTGGCTGAAACAGCCAGAACAGCCCTGGATGCCACTAAATAGCAGCTTCATATGGCAGTGGAAGCCAGTGATACTGCCACCAGCTTATGGCCCTCACTGTCTGTGAGGTGGTCTGCCTGGCTCAGAGCCACTAAACTGTCCCAGGACACTCAGACTAAAGCTATGGATTTTCCTGCATAATAATTCCCTCTTTGGGGACAAGACTGAGGCTTATATGAAAAAGCTAGAGGAATACAAAACTATCTACAGAAGTAATTCAACCCAGGACAAGCCTTCCACATCCTACAAGTCCCAGGCTAGTGGAGGCAGGGGTAGGGTCTACACCAGGCTTTCTTCCAAACCTGAATGTTGTTAGGCTACCAGCAGCCCAGGGATACTTCAGAGGCAGGTTCAGAAGGATTGCAAGGAGGTCTGAGTCAGTACCTCAGACCAAGTTCCAGCCAGCAGAACCCATGACGTGCCTGCCCAGGTCGCCTCCTCTCCCATAGGAGGCAGGCTGGCTCACTCTCCAAGCATGGCAAGCTATCACCACAGACAAGTGGGTCTTGAGGTAATGAGCCAGGGTCTGTCCCTAGCTTCAAAATGCTTCCCAGGTTGAGAAGCAGACTTTTAGCCCAGCAACTCCAGCAGAGAAAGTTCTATTGGAATCAGAAGTTTCGTTTACTGCTCATCAGAGCAGTGGAACCTGTTCCCTGCCCCAGAGGGGAAAAGGATTTTATTCCAGATATTTCCTCACACAAAAGAAAATGGGGATTGGCAACCCATTCTGGATCTCAGACTTCTAAACAAACACTTGACAAGGCCAAAGTTCAGGATGGTCACTTTGACCATGATAATTCTGACCTCCAGCAGGGGACATGCAGGCATCACTGGTCGTCATAGATGCCTATTTCCACATCCCCATCAGACCCAGTCACAGAAAGCATATGAGGTTCAGACTACCTTCAGGCCACTACCAGTTTGCAGCCATGCCCTTCAGCTTAACCTTTGCTCCCAGAGCATTCACCAAGTGCTTAGCTGTGGTGATAGCACACTTGAGGTGGCAAGGGTCACAGTGTTCCTTACCTAGATGACTGGCTAGTCGTGGATGGTCCCTCCAGCACACCAGGGACTCTGTGCCTCAGAGCACCTTGGAGTCTCTGGGGTTCTTAGTAAATGCCCAGAAATCCCAGGTGGAACCTGTTCTGGTCCTAAAATTCATAGGCGCAGAACTGGACACCCTGTACGGGAGGGCCTTCTCCCTCAAGACAGGGTGAACAACATTCTGGAGCTGGCAGGTTCTTTCAAACTAAGCATCCACAGGCCAGCAAGGCACTTCCTACAGCTCCTGGGCCACATAGCAGTGGCCACAGCTGTAGTACCAGGTTCCAAATTCCAATTGAGGGACATTCAGTTCCATTTAAGGTCTCTTTTGTCACAGATAAGTGATCCTCTCTCCAAGCTAGTGCCTGTCACAGAAACCCTCCTACAGGCCCTGCAGTGGTGGCAAGACAGAGAAAACCTCAGGAGGGAATCCTTCGGCAAGAGGCCCAATCTGTCATACTTAGCACAGATGCCTCCCTCTTGGGCTGGGGGCTCACAGTGAGTGGTACATGGTCCCCAGGAGTCACTGCTGCACATCAACCTCCTGAGCTCAGGGCGATCCTTCTAGCCCTGCAGTCATTTGCCCTCAGATCAAGGACAAGGTGATGCAAGTCAGGACAGACACCACCACCACCATGTATTACATTTTTTCAATCTGGAGTGAGCACCAGTCTGTTATGCCCTCTCAGGCTGGGCTTCCTGTCCTTCTGGAGTACTTGCCTCACTTGCATTCATTAGGCCTTAGGCCTTCCACTTTAAAGGTACATTTTGCTGCCATTTCAGCTGGCAAGGATGTATCTATTGCCTCCCACCCAGTTTTCAGAAAGTTTTTTAAAAGACTTCTTCATCTACTCCTTCCCTTATGGAGCCTTTCCTCCTGGGACCTTAATATTTGCATAGACAAGCTCATGGAGCCCCATTTGAGCCTATGGCAACTGGAGATCTAAGAGTATGTTACCAGGAAGGCTGTCTTCCTGGTAGCCATCACCTCAGCTAGGTGAGTAAGTGAGTGACAACCTGTGCACAGAGGTGAACCACATCTCCTTCCACAAGGATAAGGTGGTGCTTAGGACTAATAGGAAATTCCTTTCTAAAGTGGTCTAGGATTTTCATCTGAACCAGTCCATCACACTATCAGTCTTTTCATGTCACTTCCTGCTCGGGTGAGCGCAAGTATCAGTTTGGACGTCACAAAGGCACTTAGCGACTACCATGACTGCACCAAAGCTTCCAGGTCAGAGCATTCTCTGTTGTTCTTAACCTATGGGGAAGTGGGTAAAGGTAAACCAGCTTCCAAAAGAACCATTGCATGCCGGATAGTAGCTTGCATACTGGAGATCACACATGGAAAACTTCATACCTTCACTAAGCACTACTGCTCAGACATACAGTCCAGAAGTGATGCCAGGTTTGGCACTGCAGTCCTGCAGAACCTTTTCCCTAAGTAGGTTCCGTACCCAACCTCCAAAGTTACTGCTTGGTAGTCTGCAATTATTTAAGCATTCTGAGGGATTTCTGGAGTTTGAAGAAAACAGTTACTAACCATAGTAATCTTATTCCTTCCAGGGATTCCTCAGTATGCTTAAAAGCTCCCACCCTGCCTCCCTTCCAAAACCAGATGAGTGCTTGTTCTGCATCCCTGCTGGTCACTACCTGTCCTGTCTGCCTTACTGTACTTGCAAAGGTTTGTACCAGTCTGTGTTGTTTTACTTACAGGGACTGATGTTTTATCTTTTACTTAAAAGAATTTTTTTATAAGAGTAGACTAGTTAGAGGGTCTTCACCGTATAGTCTTCATAATGAATCTGAGCATTTTGGAACACAACAGTCACTAGAGGCAGCAGTTTAAATTGTGGTATGAGCCAATGATGGTTCCATCATTTACATATGTTCCAATTTCTCTGGGCAGTTCAACATAGGAGGCTAACTGCAATAGTTTAAGCATACTGAGGATCCCTGGAAGAAACAAGATTACTATGGCAAGTAATTTTTCATCTAACGCATTGTATTACCTGACCAGCAGTACCTGAGTTTACTGTTTTATTAACAAACCTGCCATGTGGACAGTGTTAAATGCTTTACTGAAGTCCATGTACACAACATCCATGGATATTCCTGTATCATGTTCCTTGGTCACATTCCTAAAATAATGCAATGAGATTTGTCTGGTATGACTTCTCTTTATATAATCCGTACTAAGCTGTCAGGTTCAATATGTTTTTCTGTAAGTATGCAACAGTTTTATTTTCTATGATTGTCTTCAGTAGCATCTCTAGTATTCAGGTCAGACATACTGGCCTACAGTTGCCTGGTTCAGCCTTGGAGTCCTTTTGAATATTGGCACCACATAGGCCACCCCAGTTAAGCAGATCTTGCTGTCCTTTGAGTATTATTGGCAGTGCAATTGGTGATTCTTTAACCAGCTACTTAGGAGTTTCTGGTGCATTCCATCTGGGCCCATTGACTTTCTTGTATAAACCATCTTGAGCATTCTCTCAGTGTCTTCAGCTGTCCTGTAATGTTCTTCATGTGCTCCTTTGAACAAATTTTCACTGTTGACTACTGTTCCATCCTTTTCCTAACATAGAAGTTGTCGGTAGATAGGACCTCTTGGCCCACCTAGTCTGCCCTATATTCCCTTCCTGTTGTGCAACTGCAGACCATACTTGATCACCGCTTTCTCCCCTCTCCCCTTGTCTTACTTCTAAGGTCCCTTGTGCCTGTCCCATGCATGCTTGAATCCTGTTACCATTTTAGCACCCACCATTTCTGCTGAGGGTCTGTTCCAAGTGTCCACCACCCTCTCCATGAAGAAGTATTTCCTCACAGCTCCTATGAGCCCCCCCAGCTTCATAGTGTGACCCTTTCCTGGAGCATCTTTTTCTGTGGAAAATGCTACCTTCCTGTATCTCATTAATACCTGTGAGGTACAGTATTTGGAATGTTACGATCATATCCCCTTTTCCTCCTTTCCTCTAGAGAGTACATATTTAGTTCCCTGAGTCTTTCCTCGTAGGGTTTTTGATGCTGACCCTGTACCATTTTGGTAGCCTCTTTGTACCACCTCCACCCTGTCTATGTCCTCCTGGAGGTGGGGCCTCCAGAAATGGACACAGTACTTGAGGTGGGGTCTTACCAGCGATCTGTATGTAGCTAGAGGGCCTGCAGTCTCCACTAGTCCCTTCGGTGGTGCTATGCAATATCAGGTCGATGAGGAACAAGACCGTCATTATAGCAGACTTGATTTCTTCAGTTGACCTGGCTTGCATCACCGAGGCCTGGCTAAGGGACGATGCTGGTCCAGTATTGGAGACATCGGTTCCTGCCAGGTATTCGTGGTGCACTGCCTAAGGAAGGAACGCAGAGGCGGGGAGTGGCCATCTGCTTTAGATCCAGCCTGAACATTTCCATGCACCCAGTAGGTTCTGCCTCATCGTTTGAATGTGTGGCAGTGCATGGGGGTCCAGGTGCAGGTTGTAGGATTCTTCTTATTTACCTGCCCGGACGGGACGGGGTGGGATTTCCTGCAGGAGGTAGCAGACTCTGTCGCCAACAGGGTGTTTGAGTCCCATAGATGGTTAATTCTGGGGATATCAATGCCTGGATCGATGATGAATCCTCACTTTTGGTTACAACCTCCTCCAGACAATGACATCTCTGGGCCTGACACAGGTAATTACCTCTGCGACCCACCAACACGGCCACACCTTGAACCTGTTATTGTCACTGGGGCTTGATGTTACTGACATCAAGACTGATCAGTTCATTTGGTCCGATCACTACATGGTGGAGTTCTGGTTTGGGGCCCCCACCGCCCGCTGAGATGGTCCACTACAGCCCTGTAAGGGGATTGTTCCCAGAGGGACTCTTGGAGGTAGTAGACTTTTCTGGTCTGAGTGCTGCATGTGTGATTGGCATGGGTGAGGTGGTGGCGGCTATTATGGGGCCATTACTAAGGCACTCGATGGCATTGCACCAGTCTGTATGCGACCCATGTCTTCTCAGTTGAGACTCCCATGGTTTGATGGGGCTCCCAAGGAGATGAAGACTAAGGGTCGAAGTTGAGCATTGTTGGCAGAGGACCCGATCCATGGAGCATAGACTGGCCTGAGAAATCATTATAATGATTATCAGGGGCAATCCACCATAAGAAGGCAGAGTTGCTGTCCAGGGAAATTGCTGCTGGGAAGAACAGACCAGCTTAGCTATTTTAGGCTGTGGATAGACTGCTACATCCAGTCTGTCTACAGTCAAAAAGAGCATTTTCAATTGCGTTGTGCAAAGAGTTTGCTCTGCTCTTCTCAGACAGGGTGCCCCCATTTGGGCAGGGATCTCACCAATGGGACAAAATGTGTCCTGCAGTGGTCGGCCTAGTCCAAGCAGAGGCACTTCATTGCCAGGGGGAGTTTCGACAGTCAAGATGGCTGAGGTCATTTTAGTGATTTCAAGCTGTGTCCCACATGGTGTGAACTGAACCCTGGCCCGGCCTGTTTCCTAGTGGGAGGAGCCGAGGCCATTGGTCCAGTGTTCACCAGGATAGTCTGGTGCTTTCCTCTCTCTCTCTCTCTCTCAGAGGGTTGCTTCCCCAGTACCTTGAAGGAGGCGTTGGTGAAGCCTCTTCTGAAAAACCATCGCCAACCCTGATGTCCTGGCATTATAGACCTATCTCCAACATCCTATTCTAGGGAAGGTTGTCGAGAAAGTAATGGCTCTGTAGCTCGAGGCACACCTCTCAGCCTTTGACATCTGTGAGCCTTTCCAGTCCGGTTTCAGATCTAAGCATAGCACAGAGTTGGCACTAGTCTCGGACAAATGACCTCCTCAGCATGAGAGATAGAGGAGAATGGTCAATTTCGCCCTCCTTGATCTCTCATCAGTGTTTGACACCGTGGACCACATCGTGCTATTGGATCCTCTTAGAGTGTGTGGTGGACTCACAGAACAGTTATCACAATGGTTTGAGTCCTGTCTCTTCAACAGGACGAATGAGTGGTGATGGAGAATTTCTCATCCTCCTCAAGACCCTGCCATGTGGAGTGCCTCAAAACTTGATCCTTTCACCAATGTTGTTTGTGGTGTACATGCTGCCCCAAGGAAAGCTCATTAGACAATACAGTCTGGGTTTCACTGCTATGCAAATAATACTCAGCTGTATATGTAATTTGCCCCTGAGCTGAAGATGCTGTAGAAGTGCTAAATAAATGTCTGGCTGAGATTCAGGACTGGATGTCCTCAAACTGACTGAGGCTGAACCCTGACAAGACAGAGATGCTAGTGATTGAGCCTGGTCGATGGTGTGATGGAGATGCCTCCGGAGTGGTGACCAGGCTGGTCCTGGGGTCCACCCCATTGATTGCTTCCCTCAGGGTGAAAACTTTGGGATCATCCTTGATGACAGACTGACCTAGAAGGCCAGGTGTCATCTGTTGTCAAAAGTGGATTCTACCATGTAAGGAATGTCGCCCGACCTAAACCCCTGATTCCGCCCAGACTTGCCATCACCCATCACTAGTACATGCCTCTGTGACTTCCAGGCTGGACTATTGTAATGCTCTGTGCTTTAGGGTCAATGGAGGATCATCCTCTGACTACAGCTAGTGCAGAAACCAGTGGCCAGGCTGCTGATAGGGCTTCCAAGGTCCTGCCATGTGACCTCAGTTCTGCGTGATCTGCACTGGCTGCCTGTCAGGTGGAGGATCATCTTCAAGGTGGGCTTGCTCACCTATAAGGCCCTATATGGCCTGGGCCCTAGTTACCTGTCTGACCTCCTTACTCCAGCCACCTGAGTACGTTCCTCCACTCTTGCACGAGGCCTCCTGGGTGTTCGAGGGCCAGGCTGTAAACCTCTGGGGATCACCCTTCAGGTGTCTGGCCCGCTCTCTGGAACTCACTGCCAAAATCCTTGATGGAGGCCAAATGGTGGAGGCACTTTAAGAGGGCCTGAAGAATTACCTTTTAACAAGGCCTTTTGTGATAGTTTTTAACTTGATTATATAAGTTATCATTTTAGTGATGAAACTGTATTGTTTTATGCTGCCTCAACCTTGCTTTTATCTGTAATGGCACCCAGAGCCTCCAAGATTGGGTGCCAAATATAAATAAAGCGTTACTTACTTACCTCGGGGTAGTAGTATGTAACCCCTATAAATGGGGTTCCAAAAGTCTTCCTTGGGCGATTAAAATGCCCACTGCCAGGCGGGCGCTCATGCCTTTACAGATGTAAAAGTGCTTGCATGCAGTGCCCTGTTAGCCTCCGTGCCTGTCTCTTTAAGAGGCATTAATTTTGTAGTGTATAATTAACCTGGGTAGGGCGAGTGTTTCCAGGCTCAAGTCCTGCCTGAGCTGCAGTAATATTGCATTGTTCTGCCATCGCTAATGGTGCAGAGGGAGCTTTGTTAGGTCTGGTAATTGTTTGCTGATTAGCTGCTGTAATAACAATGGTATTATAGTTTATCTAAGCTGCCTTTCTTTGCAGCATGGACATTTCTGTATTGCACCAATCAGTATCTTTGGGGACCTTTAAATGGAGTCTGTCCCCAGGGTCTTGTGGGAGTGAATTTCTGTAGGAATTGTAGTTTTTCCACTTCGGTACCTAAATGGACCTGAGGGGAGCTCTAGCTGTGACAGACAGATGGATCAACCAGCCGAACCTTTGGATCTCAGAGGAAGTCCCAGTGCTGCCTGCAGCAGAGTGTCAGTCTGAGTTTGGAGTTGAGAGAGTGAACAGCCCGAGTGATTTGAGCAGCTGCTCCTGCGCAGTCACGTGGGAAACTGGTGGAAAGGCTGAGTTTGGCCTGTCTGCCTGCTGTCCCTTGAAAGGATCCTTAAAGAGTGCTTAAATAACCAGACTGTTCTGAACCAGTTGTGCAAAAGCTGTCGAATTGTGACAGTAGCTTTGCCTGAAGAAACCGAAGATTTGCTCCACGCAATTGGCCTGTCAGACGTCTGAATCACCACAGAGATCACAATTTTGCTCAGAAAGCTGAAATTGCAACCGGACTGTCATCTGAACTGTGGTATTGAGTTTCTTTTACTGTAAAGTGTGCTGAATGCCGTCAGTGGGTCATGATTTGGTTCCCCACTGCCTAATTGTGTCACGCTTGCTGGAAGCTGCATCCATCATTTATCGGACTGAATCTGAACTGTTCACCCGGCCTGGGCCCTGCCAACTTGACCCAGCCATCTACACGCGACACAGAGAAAACCATCAAGAGGGACCTGTCCGGGAATCAGCCACCTGCTCAACACCTCGAACAGGAATGACACCTCGGTGATTTGTGTGGGCCCTGCTTCTCCTGGCAAACCAGCAGTCATGCTACAGTCTCCATTTCATGCATCCTGTGTCCTGTACTGGGTAACGTGAGTAAACACCAGAGTAGCTCCTGCAACAACAGCTCACTCAAAGTGTGTCATCTGATTTAGTAGTTGTGTCTAATTATCACGAACTAAGCCTCTTGGCTCTGGATTACAAATTGTGTGTAGTTGTTCATGCTTCTTTCCATCACAGGGCCCGACTAGCTGCAGCATACGGCCTACCCTAGGGCAGCAATTAGGCTAGCCCCTCTTTGTTCCAGCTGGGTACCCAGAGTGTGTGACTGTGAAGAGACTCTAAAGTGCATGAATGATTGCCTGATTAAATCAGTTACAGAACTAATCAGCCAAATTACGCCCTCCTTGTTCATTCCCCTGAATAAATCAGATCTAATTCTTTTGCATTTCACCTGTGGTTCCATTTTGTACCAGAAGCACTGTACTGTTGTTACCTGCTCTGTCTAACCTTATTTTACAGGGGTCTCCAGGGTCATACTGGTGAACTAGCCCTGGTGGTAAGTGCAAACAGAGTGGGATTTGAATGCTGATTAGGGGCTATTGTACCTGTGTATGTTGTTCATTGTTTAGGCCACTAGAAAGGAAGGGGGTCACAGTGTCCCAGAGGACTGTACACAGGTCAGCTACACTACCACTAACCCTGTCATCTGGGTGGGGGCACCTGTTTTCAGTGCCAGGCCCTTAAGCTGCAACTAGTCAAGGAGGCAGGGTAGTAGCCCTTGGGATAGCACCACCTAGGGGTTACAAGTACATTCCTCTTTCTGCTGGTGATGCCACTCCCTATGCACCGAGCATCTTGCCAGCCTTCCCAAAACCTTATCACTGCTTGGCTACCTTCAGGTCATCAAAAATGATTCCCCAGGTCCCTTTCCTGTTTTGTGGTTGTTAATACCATCCCGCTCATTGGTACAGTGCCCTGGGTTTCTGTGCCCAAAGCGCAAGATTTTGCACTTTATTCATTGAAACCCAGCTGCCATTCCCTTGACCATTCTTCCAGCTTTTTCAGATCGTTCCTCATTTTTCCGCACCCTCCGTGTGTGTCCACTGTTTTGCAGATATCTGTGTCATCTGCGAACAGGCATTCTGTCCCTTCTAGCTTTTCTGTAATGTCGCTAATAATGACATTGAAGAGAACCGGCCTAATACTGACCCTGTGGCACCCTGCTGGTCACCTTGCCTTCTCCAGAGTGGACCCTATTTACTACCACCCTCTGACTCCTATTGCTTAGCTAATTTCACCCATTTTACTACTTTTGGACCCACTACTAGATTGCCCAGCTTGCTCACTAGTCTTCTGTGTGGAATGGTGATGAAGGCCTTACTCAAATCCAGGTAGACCACATCTACCACTCCTCCCTGAGCCACTTCTCTGGTCACCTAATCAAAGAACTCGTTCAGATTTGTCTGGCAAACCTCTCTCCCTGTGATCCACTGGTTACAAGGTATTCCTCAATCCTTTCCTTAATTAGCGATTCCATTACTTTTACCTAGTACCGAAGTCAGGCTGACAGGTATGTAATTTTCTGCCTCCTCCCTATTTCCATTTTTGTGTAGTGGGACCACATCTGCCCTCCTCAGTCCCCCGAACCTCCCTGTTTCTAGTCATAGGCTGAACAGAGCTGTATGAGGTTCAGCCATCACCTGCTTGAGCTCCTCAGTATCCTAGGGTGTTCCCCTTCAGGTCCCATTACCTTGTCTACTTTTAATTGTGCTAGTTCCTTAAAGAATTTCTCCTCTATAAAAGGACTAGTGTCCACCTCCTTCCTTTAATGCCCTTGTCCCTTTTGGCTCATCACCTACCCTTCCTCCATAAATACTGAACAAAGGTAATTGTTCAGTATGTCTGCTTTTTGTGGGCCTCCTTCTCACAAACCCTCCTTCCTTTTTAGCCTGACTATTCCTCCTTTGGTCTCTCTCTTCTCATATATCTAAAGAATGTTTTATCCCCTTTTCACTGACTGGGCAGTATTCTCCTCTGTTTGTGCCTTTGCACTCCTAACTGCTCTCCTGCCTCTTTGTTTCTCCTGGTAACTCCGTATCCTCTCCTTCTGTGTCCTCTTACACCTTCTAAATGCTAGGGTTTTTGCCTTACTTTCTCGCTACTTCTAGAGAATCATAGCAGTTTCTTTTTTTCTTAGCCTTGCTAACCTGCCCAATACAGAGATTTGTTGGCTTTTCAATGCCCCCTTATTTTGCCCATTGTTCCTTGACTTCCCCAGTTTCCCTATCCCTGCTAGGGTGTCCCTGAAGCATTCTTCCATTTTCTTAAAATCGGTTCTCCTGAAGTCCAAGACCCTCGTCTTAGTGCAGCTTATTCTGACCCAGTTCTTATATTGAGCCATACAGCATACTGTATGGTGATCACTGGTCCCCAGGTGACCACCCACTGTGATGTCAGCAACACTATCCCATTTCTCTGTACAAGGTCCAGTATTGCCCCCTGCATGAGGCGCCCTTGCAGGGTGTCCAGGATGTCCCTTCTGACTGTTGCCACAGCTTGTAGACTCCAGTCCAAGTCCGGTAGATTGAAGACCCATACTGGCAACACCTTACCTTTGTATACCATGCTTTGGATTGCTTCCATCATATCTTTATCCACCCCCCAATGCTGGAGGTTTGTAGGTCACTCCTGTGCAAATAGCAGCCCCACTCTGCCTCCAGGGAGACCAACAGTACCTCAGCTCCTCCTTGCTCTCCCTGTAGTTCTGTAGCTTTTATGTTGTCCCTGACACAAGAGCAACTCCTCCCTTTTATGTTTGCTTGCACGTGTGCAAGAAACATAGTGCCATTATCCGAGTTTTCGGAGGTGGGCAGCCCTCTTCCAATTCAGTCAGTGTGTTTGCAGGCTTGGCCGCAGTTCTCCATCGCCTGCTGGAGCTGTCTATTACAGCTCCAAAATGCAGTGGCGTGCAGTTGAAAGGGGAGCTACGCTTCAGTGAGCAGTGATAAGATATCGCCTGCTCATGCGCGCCTCCCCGCACACACACACACGCACCCATACTGCGTGCTCGCCCCCACGCACACTGTGTAGCCGACAGGGTGCCCAATCCCCGCCGGCTGTGCTGCGCCTCAAGCAGAGTTACATATGCCACGCTGGATGCCACCCCAGCGTGGCTGCACATCGACTAGCCGGACGGGGTGCCCAACCCCGTCGACTCCACATCCCCCGAGTACAGTGTGCTGCGCTGGGGAGCCCACCCCAGCGTGGCAGCAGATGCTATTGCCGACGAAGTGCGCAATCCCGTCGGCTCCACACACCCCCACTAGCCATCCTTGTGCCACGCTGGGAGCCACCCAGCGTGGCAAACGCCCCTGTCATTATTTAAAAAAAAAAAACCCTGAAACTTAAAACGGTCCTCGTTGTCTCTGCCCTCACCCGCGCCCACTCACTGCACACCCCGCCTCCCCACACCCCCCTCACCTATACTTACCTCCGGACTCCGCACAACAATCTTTGGTGGACTGGGAACACGCTCTGCACTCTTCAAAGCCGACCGCGAACTGAAGAAATGCCGTAAGCTGTATAATGGGATAGATAGGGTTTTTCAACTTTGGTGCATATCTCAGCCATTTTGGAATTTTTGCACCAAATTTTCAACATTGGGTTTTTGGGACCCCTTCTCGTGAGTGCTCTCTCTGTCATAGGCGTTAATCGGGCCCAAGGGTGATTTCATGATCACTGCGCGAAATCACCTTTTGGGACCAAGTAACAACGACACTGCCACTTTTCATAAGGTGGACTTTCAGAAAGCCTATGTTGAAAATTTGGTGGAAAATTCCTAAAATGACTGTTTTACGAGCGTGCTTGCAGTTCTCGCACACTCATAAGTTCGCGAATTTTCAATATTTTCACTCCAGATTTTCAACATTGCCATTTTACCACACCTCCTTATGAGCAGTACAGCTGTCATTTTTCACATCTTGCCCAAACGTGTTTCCGCTTCATGTAGCGCATAATGGCTTAGTCGGGTGTGCAAAATCAATGTATGGGACACATTAAGAAAATCACAATGACACTGTTAATGAGCAGAGGTCTTAAAATGGCTACGTTGAAAATTTGGTGAAAAAATTCTAAAAATGTCTGTTTAGATGAGGTAAGAAGTTCCTACGACTGTAGAGTTTTATGAATTTTCAATATTTACCCAGATTTTCAACATTGCCATTTTATTACACTTCCTTATGAGCGTAAAGCTGTCATTTTTCACATCTTGCCCAAAACGTGTTTCCACCCCATGAAGCATAATGGCACAGTCGGTGCGAAATCAATGTATGGGACATAAGAAAATCACAGTGACACTGTTCATGAGCAGAGGTCTTAAAATGGCTATGTTGAAAATTTGGTGACAAAGTCCATAAAATGACTGTGTTACGAGTGAGCATTTTGCAGTTTCCACGCACCGTAGTTCATGACTTTGTAATATTTTCAGTCCAGATTTTCACCAGTGGCATTTTTCCACACTTCCTTATGAACAGTACAGCTGTCATTTTTCACAACATGGCCGAAATGTGTTTTACACTTTCAGCACAGAGATGCGTGGTCGCTGTGGGAAATCATTGTTCGGACAGATAAAGAAAATCACAGTGACACTGTTCATGATCGGAGGTCCCAAAATGCCTGTGTTGACAATCTGCTGTAAAAATCCCCAGGCTAATTACATTACGGGTGTGCGTTGCACAGTTTCTATGCACGTTCATGACTTCACCAGTTTTTTAATATTTTTACTGCAGATTTGCAACATTGCCATTTTTCCACCTCCCACTGAACAGTACAGCTGTCATTTCACATCCTGTTCAGAATGTGTTTTTGCACCTGTGCTAAATGCCGTAGTCGCTGTGCATAAAGCAGCTTCGCTAACAAACTGATATTGCCACTGTTCATGAGGTAGGGGTCACAAAAAAAATTTTGAAAATTTGGAGTGAAAATACCAAGGAATGCCTGACGTGTTAGGGTTTCCAACCATAACGCCCACCCTGTAGAGAATGACAGGCATCAGGGTGTGACTTGGGATTCTTGCCTGTAATGCTCATACCATTCCACATCCTGCAGCCAGTGAGAGGCATCGAGGTATGCCTTGGACTCTTCGACCCCAAAGTTCACCCCATTCTCCTGTACCGCACCCATCTCACCGTATTTCCTGATGGAATGGGGCGCATAAGGGCCAAAGACCCCAGGCACACCGTGACACTTGTCAGTGTCTGCAGGGTAGGGTGTGGTGAAATGGCATGGCTGTTATACCTGACGACCCAAGTGCACACCCCAATGCCTGTCACTCTCTGCAGGGTGGTGGTGGGGTTGGCTTCAGTTCAATACTTCACTGCCATTTCTATTATGCAGCCCTGTAACTTCTACACTACCAATGCCAGCAAGCAAACATTCGGCATTGACAAATGCTTGTTTACTTACTCTGTCTTTTCTGTACAGAGTATACACTGGTATGGCTACATCTCAGTCCTGGTTCATTGCACCAGGACTTGGTAGTTGCTACTTTGTCCTGGTCCTCATCTGCCATGTGGTTCTAGGTCTGCAATCTTATTGCCCAGACTTTGAGCATTTGCACACATGGCTGTCCAGATTGTCCTCCCCCACCTTTATTTCCCATTTTCCTTCCTTCTTTCCTCCACTATTTTTTTTCCCTCTTATCTCTCTTTATTTTTACCCTTTGGATTCCTTTGGTTCATTTTGGATTTCACTCCTCTGGTAATATTAATGCGGTATTTATTTATACATTCCAACATCTATTTTTCCATTGTTATGCGACCATTTTTTTGATCCTGTTATTACCTACCTAGTGTTGTATTTATTCTCACTCTAGGATGGCAGCTTGCCATTTATGACTACTATTGCCTGCTACATATTGGATGCAGTTAATTTAACTGTGTTCTAGTTGTTTTTCTGGTAGTCTTGTCATGCTCTGCTCTACCTACTGCCTTGCTTTACGTGAAATTCTGACTAATAGTACTGTTGTTTCTTTTATACTCCAGGGTCATACCTGAAACTATTCATTTATTTGCTTAGTGTAGCTACCTGGTTAACAAAGCTAAATAAATAAATTAACAAAAGTAATGTGTTCAGTTGTTTTTATGTGTTTCTCTTCTTGTTGCTACATCTGAAAAATGTATTATTAATTTTAACTTCTGGTGCTATCTGGGCTTCTGCTGCTTGTTTTCTCTTCTAATTTTGTGTTTGTTCTCCTGAATTTTCCATGTAAAAGTGACTGTTTTTCACTCATCATACAGTCTTATGGGTTTCTTTTTCTCCTTAATTATGTCTAGAACCTCACGTGCCACCATACCTTCTACAATTTCTCCTCCGTGAGATACATATATTCTTGTTTTAAGCTGTTTTTGGATTGAGGAACACTGAACCCCTGAACTTTTTTCTCACTGTACTTATGCTGCAAACTGTCTTCCTTGTTCACATTCCACCTGCATGATATACTGTTACATTGCTCCTTTTGATTTGCTTTCCTCCAGTTGTGAATCTGATTCTGATATGGTCGATGTTGGCCTATGCTGTTACAGTTTACACTACTCTGACCTGGTCATCTTTGTTGCTAAGAATTCCATTTAATGTTGCTTGATTTCTTGTGATGCCTTTGATGCACTGTATCAGGTAGCAGTCCTCAGTAAGATGCATCAGTTCTATGCCACATACTACACCTGGACATGAGTGTTTATTTATTTATTTGTTTGTTTACGGGTAGGTGCGCTGAGCCATAGCACCGTTTTCAGGCACGACCTGGGCCACAAAGATGGCAGATGGGTAAATGTTCCAGTAATCAATCTTCACCATTGATTCCCACTTATGGGTCTACGCCGGAGGCATAGGACCCTGTGGGAGCAAATTTTTGCAGGAGGGAGCAGACATTAGATACTGAAGATAATTGTGCACCTCATGTGGTGCCATGTGTGCCAGTCATTACTGTTGCTGGCTCCTCAGCACTTCAGTTCTGTTCTTCCCACCGTTGAGGCAACACCTTGGGAGCAGTAGCCTTTTGTCCTTCAGAGTGCATCAGCATCCTAAAGTTTGTAACATCATTTCTTTTTCCCCAGTTTATTATTTTTTCAACAGTACTGAAACCCGATAAGAAGGGGCTAAGAAGAAATGCTGTCTACCCCATTATATGTCAGTGCCCTGTGGAACACAGATGGTGATGATGGACTGGCATTGGACCTGATGGACTGCCTTGGCCCAGCTCTTAAGATGAATGAGTGCAACACCTGCTTCTCCATGGACTATGCATGCTGGAAATCAGTGTGATGAAGTGGATTCAGCCAACCCCAACCTTCAGATTCAGACGTTGCATTCATGACGCCAAGGTATGGTCTCTGGCCTCTACCTGTGCCCCTTCCTGGGACTTCTGGTTCCAAGGAAGCACAGGGTCCTCATTTACCTCAACCTGCCAAGGCGTCCAAGGCCTGGGGTGGGTCTGGTGGACAGCCGTCTCCTTCTGGACAGCCAGCTTTGAATTTCTCAAAGTCTGTTTGGCCTGGGCAGCAGACATCCCTGGTGGTGAGGCTGAATCTATATGCTTGGTATCACTGGTTGGACACATTGGCCTGGTGCTGCCCCAGCTCCTGGCACCATTCACAGTGTCACTGAGCAGAGTATCACTGGCTGCAACACCGGTTCCCCTTCTGACACTGTTCATGCTGTCAGAGGAGGAGCTGACAATAGGGCCTTGCTGCATTCTGTTGCAGAGGTGGAGGTGGTTCTTTCTTCCAGTGTTGCTAGCAATGCCGAGAGAGAGAGTGCTGCCTCTGGCAGTGGACCCAGCACCTGCCATGGTGTCTGTCCTGGGCCAGCACCAAGCACGAGCCGATGACAGTGCTGTCCCTAGAGTCTCCCCTAGTCCTGGCACTGCTGATGGCAGTGGTACAGGCCATGGTGCCACTTGCACCACCTGGGTTGGGGATGGTTCCGAGGATGATGCTGAACCCAGTGTTAGTCCTGACACTGAGGACAGGGGCGAACCCATCTGCAGGCCTTTTTTTCAACCCAGAGCCTGGTGCAAGAGGTGGCACAGGCTTTGGGCCTGATGATGGCTGAGAGACGGTGTTCTTCCTGCAACGTGGCTGACTCACCTCACTGATGGGGACTGGGCTGCCCAATGGAGACATTAGGCTCTGCTCTCCCACCTGGAGGCATCCCCCATAGGCACCAACCGGTTTATTCCTGTAATGAAGGACAACCCTGTTCTGGCAGTCCTGCCTGGCCCTCCCCTTGGGCAAGGTCCCTGTGCAACCCTGTAGCCCAGGTAGGGACCCTGTGTCTTGGTTCCCTCTGAGGCCTCTGACACTCTTGCAGCAGTTACCTGGGTATATGGGCCCTCAGGGCCAAGGTACCTAGGAACAGCACAAAGAAATTGTTGGTGCCTTAAAGCAACACCATAAGGAGTCCAACAGGGTCCTGTTTCAGACCGTTTCTCCCCAGCACCACCTCTGTCAGGATTTAGTGCCTTCTCTCCATCATCAGCCTCCTCAGAGGAGAATAAATCCTCAATCCACTTGCCCTCAGCTTCCAAATACACTTTGTACCAGAGATTCCTGGTTGACGTACTTGAGGACAAAAAGGAAAGCAAGCGCTCCACACGTAAAGAAAATGCACATAGATAAAGCTGCAAGTGCAGTTTAATGTGGGTCAAACAGCTAGAAGTAACAAACACAGGCCCACAGTTCCCCACAGCTTTTTGTACTTGTGCTTTGATTTTTTGCTGAGCTGCTCCTCTGCTATTTGTTGTGCTGGACTTTGGGGCGTGTTTCAGAGACATACTTGAGGCACTGGACTTTGGCTCCTGTACAAGCCATGATACCAGTATCCATGCAATTGGAACTCCTTGGAGCGTTCAGTGATGGCTGTACAGTAGGGTTGTCATGGTATGAAATTTTGACGGTATGATAACCGCGTGTGTGTGATACCGTGGTTATCGTGATACTGCAGTACAATGCATTCCCATGGGAAAACCTAAAATATTCAAAATAGCTGGCCCGTGGTGCTGAGGGTTGAGGCGCTGGTCGCCACATCCGCGCCATGCCGGCGACCCGTGTTCGAACGGGCATGCGCCGGGTCGGCGGGAGGAGATGGATTGACGTCCGGGCTGCCTCCATCTCCGGGAGGGGATTTGGTGGCTGGGTTGCCTGACTTTCAGCGGAGGCTGGGGGTCGACAGCACGTAGCTGCAAGCTTGGGGGCGGACGGGCAGACGCTGATTGGGGCACGCACAGGAGCCGGCAGGCACCTAGTCGCTGGCATCATTGCACGCCATGACCCGCCGGGAGGAAAACACCGGTAAGCGAGCCGCAGCACAAAGTTGTTGCCTTCATGGTGCCATTCCTGGAATGGCACCTCCCTGGCATGGATCCGCTGGGGTGGGTCGAGTCGCTCCCCACCACCCTGCCACGAGGGTAAGTCGCTGGTGCACAAGGGAGGGGTCTGATGTCCGGGATGGCGCTGGGGGAACAACGGAGGGCGGGGTGTAGCCGGAGCTCTGAGGAGAGAAAATAATACCCCCAAAAAAATTAAAATAATGAAATTTTAACCAAATTTACACGTAAAAGCAGTTAAAATACTAGTAAATGACACGTTACTAATTTAATGAGAGAAAATAAAGATAATGAGTCAAGTATGTGCAAGAGAAATATATTTTTGACTGTCAGATTCCTCCTGACCTGATGATGAGCATGGAGCTGAGCACTAGAAGTAGATTTATATAAAAATAATTTCATTTCATTGCAGTCTGAAACGTGAGTGACATACCGCTATAAGGAAAGCGCTTTAGTGGACTCTTAGCTTACAGCACAAAATGCTACCAATACCAAATACTATAGAAAAATAGCACAGTGAGTACTAGTAGTAAGTTGTTTGATTCACATTTTTGTTATGTTAAATTGTCAATAACTTGAAGATGAGAGTTGATGAATACAAAAGGAATGTCCAGTCACTCCACTCCTGGTGGTGGTGCAGACTAGAGTTGCAGATGCAGACAGAGTTGCACTTCACTGACGTAGTGTGCTACTAGCTTTAGAAGCAGGCACAGCAAGAGCACTACTTAGAATCAGAACAGTTCTGATTGGAAAATCAAGGCTCACTGTCTAGCTATGACTAGGCTGAGTGTCTCTCCTCCATCCTCACCTCACAGCCTGGGAGTCCCTCCAAGACCCAGTCCCCAGTCCCTCAAGATAAGTTAGTAAAGTGATAGTAAGTAGCGCAAATAAATTTGGAGAGATTTGTGTTCATATTTACTTTCCTACCACCACAACCACAACACAACTCCTGCCTGCACTCACTGTGTCCAAGACTCCGAGGCCAAGCCAGCAGCCAGAGCCAATCAGCAGAGCTAAGCCAACTGTGAGAGATGGTGGCATTTAAAGGAATTAGCCTATATATCCCAAATGCCAGGCTGGCTGTTTTTTCCTTTTTAATATACTAGGTATTGAGCTACAGTAGCCTCCAGCTGAGGCAGTGATCCAATGAGAGTTGCTTGCTTGACTTTCTTAGGTTGAGTCAGTCACACTATACTGTGACTCAAGTCAAGTCCTGTGACTGTGACATGAGTCAAGTCTGACAGTAAAGGAATCAGCTTATATATCCTCAATGCCGTGGCAGTGGTAGGCACTCACTGGCTGCTGTTTTTCTTTTTAAGGTAGGTAATAGCTGTTTAATTACAGTAGCCTCCAGCTGAGGCAGTGAGCCAATGTGAGTTGCTTGCTTGACTTGCTTTGGCTGAGTGAGTCATGCTATTGTGAGCTGAGTCATGTGACTGTGACATAAGTGCAGTCTGGCATTAAAGGAATCCGCTTATATATCCTCAATGTCATGGCAGTGGCAGGCACTCATTTCTCTGCTTTTGTTGTTGTTTTTAAGTTGCTAGCCATTTAAGTAATTAAGAAATTATGAATTTAAATGACCTTTTCCATTGGGTTTGTTTTGGTAGCGCCTCAAAGTGACTCAAGTCATCTTGTCGCCGCCTCGACTCATGAGTCAAGTCTCTTGAAATGATGAGTGATTCGGGAGGACTGGAGTCCTGCATAGCATTAAAGGAATTAGCCTATATATCCTCAGTGCCATGGTTGGTGGCTGCTGAGTCAAGTGACTATAATTGTTAAGCTCGTAGCTAGGCTAAGGGTAATTATGCAATTAAAGTAATTTCTTTTATTGGTTTTGTGTTAGGTAGCCCCCAGCCACAGTCAGCCAAGAGCTCAACTGAGCCAGCCAACCAAAGTTTTGTGACACAAAT
The DNA here is from genome assembly GCA_016271365.2 of Neoceratodus forsteri. Lineage (NCBI taxonomy): Eukaryota > Metazoa > Chordata > Ceratodontiformes > Ceratodontidae > Neoceratodus > Neoceratodus forsteri. Next base: position 141,748,327 of record CM057453.1, read on the forward strand.
GACATGAGTCAGTCAGAGAGGACTCGTCAGGAATAGGACTCACTCTGAACTAGGGAACACTCTAGTGGGGGCATTTCGAGCAGACAGAGGGAGATATGAAGTGGTCCACAGTGGAACTGGACTGGAGGACTTGGGGTGCATCAAGCTGACAGATGAGACAAGACAGCAACTTCACTAAATGTGCTAGGTCAGTTGAATAGCCAATGCCAATTATAAAATATCACAAATCACATTAGGAGGACAGGGAGGGAGGACTGTGACTCGAGTCAGGAAGCAACAGCAGCAGATGTCAGAAAGAATTTGGATTAGCAAGCTGAGTGCACTCTGGGTATGGCATGTGTTGGCGGGCATCAAATTCGTTATCCACACTGCAGGTGTGCTGGGCAGCAGTGACTTTGTGCTGCAGACTCAGATAGAGGGAGGGTGGGGAACAACTGGGAATGAAAACTGAAGGAACACGCAGACTGCTAGTGCCAATTCTTATCACCGAAACTGAAAACACGGAGTGTAAGTGTAATCAAACTGCAATTTGCAAATGCAAATGGCACTAGCATCAAGGCAATTTTGTATTATTATTTAACAATAAAAATGAACCTGAAAATGTTCTCTGTGTGTATCTCGCTCTCTGTCCGACTAACATTGACAGTTTTGTGCCTCTGACAGACTGATAGGACTGTCTACTCTCTATAGTTCAGACTTACAGTGAATGAACATGAACACACATGACGACTCGAGACAGAGCACCAGCAGCACAACAGTTAACAGTAATGTGAATGAATGATCACTGCAGTCTTATCTCACTCACTGGCCCGCCCATGAGGTGGCTGATCAGTCTGAGTCTGTACACACAGTGACAACTAACCACAGACAGTTTGTTAAACTGTTACCCATAAAGATAAGAAAACTTAACATGATGATCATTACATGACATGACAGACGACATGTTACACAGTGTTACTGTTAACAAAATAACATAACAGATTTTGATGCTGGGCCTGGTTACTGCTGCTGATCCTCCCTCACCCCATTCCATGCCCATTGCTCAGCCCAATCAACAAACGTATTTAGGATGGCTGGTGCGCACCCATATGTTCCCCCACTCCTGCTACTTAAATAACTAACTCAGAGTCTGAGTGGTTTGGGGAGGGTGCAATACCCGAATGCAGTGGTGGGATCCAGCGCCGCCACTACAGCGACCTGGTACTGTTATCGCTGTAGTGTAGGGCACTGTGGAATTGTCGGAGGGGATGTAACCTCAACAAACGTGTTTTGTTGTTGTTCAACTTTTCTGGAGGGATGTCACTCATTTTGAAACCAGTACATCATTTTGTGCTTTTGTTCCAAATGAACAGCAGAGGAGAGGACAATAATGATGCGCATTGTGCATTTACAGTGTGGCTTTTGTGCAAGCAATGTGTTGCACTTCATGTGTACTGCATAGTCAGTGTGCACTGTGTGAGTATAAGTCGCACTCACACAGCACACTGACTTGTGTGTGTTGTGGTGCATGGTCTGCTCTCACCATTTGCCATTAAGGAAGCAGTTATTACTTATATATCACTGGTGGCTAATACTCACTTGGCCTCTGTGTGCCTTTGTGGCACTCCTGTGACACACACAAATTACATGATGACTAAAAAAACTTTGTCCTGAAACTGAACATTGAAAATTAAAAAATGGAAGGAAGAAGTCAAAGACTGACTTCAATTTTATTGAAGGTCTCTCAACCGACATCAGTCTACTTATGGATTGGACATGTGAGGACACCTAAACCTAACCTTACTAGTCTGTACAGCACTGCAGCAGACAGTGGACGTCGCATCCACAAAACAATTTTTGCACAAAAAGAAGCCTCCTGAAACTCTTGCATCAGGAGTATTGTCATGTAAGGGACAGTTGTCCCTAAAATGCAAAAAACTAGTTGAAAGGTCTCAATACCACGGTATACCGTGAATCACAGTTATCGCGGTGTCAGAAATTGTCCACGGTACACACACTAAAATATCTAGGGATTATGTTGGGTAGAACTGAGCGCAAGATGACTCACCTTAACTTAGATTCAGTCATACAGGAAATAAACGAGATTTGAGTAGATGGCGGAATCTCCTCTGTCACTTTGGGGCCGAATCAATTTAATCAAAATGAATGTCCTCCCAGAATGTTTTATCCAATCAATATGCTCAGTCATTGGCTTCCTTTAAAATGGTTTTCTAAACTTCACTCTATTATTTCTGATTTCATTTGGTAAGGAAAGTATCCGCCGGGCGTGTCATAGGCTAGCTGTCCCTAGGTGCATGGGGGACTCGATTACCTCATTTTGGTATATATTACTGGGCTAGTTCAGCCAGTAAATACTTGAAATGGCTGTTACCACTGGAGGAGGAAAAGAAATTACCCTATGTTCCTCATGGGTGAAATTAGAAATTGAGCTAATTAAAGAGGCTGTTTTGATCCGTCGCACTCTATACTGCAATCAAAAATGCCGTCCCAAAAGTTGATGCTTACTCCTATTGCTTCCTCCCTAAAAATTCATGCCCAATTATGTGCTTTCATTAAATACTCTCCTCGTACAGACCACAATCAGCCTCTGTGTAATAACCCGAATTTAAAAATTGGGGGTAAGGTAATCATCAGATACATGGCTGCCCTCTGAAGGAATACAAATTAAAGACCTACTACAAGAAGGGCATGTAGTTCAGTGCAAGCAATCCTTACACAATTTGGGATTGACCTCATCAGGTATTTAAAGTGTACCAGATTAGACATTTAATAATCCACAGGCAAGGAGATCGTCAGCAGGGCCTGTTCCAATGGATTTTTGAGTCCTTATCAAAATAGCTTGGGAACCACATTTGGTTTCCAAAGTGTACTTACGGCTATTTGACCAGGCATATGCAAACAGAATAGAGACTCCAAAATACTGGGACGAGCAGTTTCAGACCGTGTATCCACCTGGCCTACTATTTGGCAAGATACTTACAAATACATCACACAAGACAGGTTTAGGCTGACACAATTTCAGTTGCTGAATAATTTATTCTGGACCCCAGTTAAGTTATACAAAATAGGTAAATTCCCTCCTAATTGCAATAGATGCCACCAACAACAAGGCACTCTCCGGCACATTTTTTGGGACTGCCCATCAGTGAAGGCTTTATGGTTCATGATTAAATCTAAAGTGGATCCCTTGCTTGGCTTCAAGAATACTTCATACCAGAAATGTGTCTAATTGGGGAATATAATAGAATAGAAGTGAAGGTTAGAAGATATTACATGGCTATCATAGCCTCCTCACTAAAGAAAGTTGTATTAAGACATTGGCTTGATGACCTCCGTTATCCTATATTGAGTGGCATAGGAACTATTATTTAATCTGAGCATGGAGAACATGGGAGCCAGCATGATGAACTGTCTTCCAAAGTATTCCATGAGATGGGAGACTCTACACACTTTATATTTGCTGCAATAACGGTGTAATGCTCCAGTCTCTACATGGCTATTCCCTATAACTATGAGCAAATGTGAAATGCTATGCAATGAATATATTCACACATGTGTATAAGTTCTCACTGAGGATATTATGCAAGATGGGTTGATGAGGGAAGGGGTGGTTGGGGGTGGGCAGAGTAAGTTGTATTTACTGTGTCACTATGGAGGTTCTGTATTGATTCTGGATTATGTAACTTGCTCTGTAAATGTAAAAATAATAAACTTGAATTATAAAAAAGAAATTGTCCATGGTATCAATACTGACTTCTGACACCGCTGTATACCGTGACACCATCATACCGTGACAACCCTACTCTACAGTCATTTCTCTCTGGCCCAGAGCTTTCAAGGATAGTATGGAGATGCCCTCTCTTGTCCTCCAGCCTGTAGGGACCTCATGCTCCAGTACTGCACACCTTCATCTTCAGGTACACTACCTCACCCCTTGTCAGGGTTGAGGTGTTGCAGACCTTATCAGGGTTGAAACACCCCACACATAACTGACTTCCTGAGGCTGACTCTGGTCAGACAGATGCCTTGGGCAAAAGGTGTTTACCTTGGCATGTGTTATGACATGCATCGCAGTACACCAGGCACTTCAGGCAGCTTTCAGTCAGTGCCTGTGGTTGCAGATAACTCCTAGCTGCAATACCTAAGAGCAAGTTAGTCAGGCGAGGCATTTGCCTTTCTGCTCAAGGCCTGGTGGTGACAAGGCATCAGTCAAGGCATCATACAGTGGAAATGACATGGCCTAAAGGCTCATGGAGCTGCAGTCTGCTTCAGGCATATGACATGGTATTGCCTTTACAGGCTGGCACCTTTGGCCTAGCATAAGGTGCTAAACATGCACTCCAGGGGCCTACTTCTTCTTAGGGTGATACGAGAGCTGTCAGGGTGCCTTCCTGCTCTTGTGTCACAGGAGCACCCTCCTGACCCTGACCAGTCTCATGTCCTGCCATACCTGTAAGGCACCCTTGCCCTCAGGTGTTCTTCCCCACACAGAGGATGCAGGATCTTGTTACCTTCAGGGTGAGCCCACTCTCCATCATGGAAAAGGAAGCTCAGTACTCGGACCCATAAGTGGGAAACAGTCATGAAGATTGATTCCTGGAAGATAATGAAAATTACGACTTACTGTAATTGTTGATCTTCTAAAATATATTCACTGTTATGCCCTGTCTACCATCCCCACTCAGACATAGCCAGGTCCTCTGGGCAGCTCACCCTGCTGATACTGGCAGCATTATAGTAGGTGCTGGACACATCCCAGTCACATCTCTTCTAGGGGTCCCTGACCTTGGTTTTGTTTCTCTTTAAAAAAAAACCTTCCGAGTACACCCTCAAAAAAACAAAAATAAAACTGGTCACTCCAACTAAAAAAGGGGCCTTTTTGGAAGATAGCTCTTTACATCCTTTTATTCCTTGTTGTCCTCCTCCTCCTTCCTGCCGGATATATCCCTTGTGGGTATATCCCTATTAGTTGCTAAATGCAGCCTGTGCTCCTGAGCAATATCCACAGCGCCATTTGGCAGTTCACTGCATGTGGTAGGTGTTATACACCATACTGGATCAACTTGACTAGCTCTACACAGGATACATCCTGTGGTTGCAGGTGCAGTGTGTCTTTTGTCTTTTATGCTGTGTTATTCTGACTATGTCAAACTTTTTTGGTATCTCAGTTCCTCTTATGTATTTGGGCCTTAGTTTTAGCCACTAACCTTCAAGGTGTCTGGGAGATGAGCACATCTTGACTCCTTAGGCTATCCAGCCTGGCAATTCCAGATGCATTACATTACCCCTTTCTTCATCTCTGATGTAAGGAGGGACATAACCAACTTACAAGTTAACTATTTTTCCTAATAGCGGAGCTGCTTCTTTTTTCCAGGAGTCTATGTCATTTTTTTTATGCGCTGTGCTATCTCATTTACAAGTGGGGTCCCATTCTGACTTCACCCTTGTGTTTTTTTAACATAGGCACATGCTCAGGCTGCTGCCCTTTATTGCCACTGCCCACTCCGGTCTGGCTAGTGGTGTGAAGCTGGCTCTATGACCTTCTACCCTTATGCCACCCTAATGTGCCCTGTCCTTATTAGTCTAAGGTTGGTAGTTGGGTTGTTGATTTTAGTCCTATATCCTTTTCCCATACCTTTGGGCTACACAGGATCTAGTTCTGTCTTTGTTTTTCTCACCACTTTGTTTCTGTCCTGGTGAACAGAACTGAGATATGGAGGAGCTGATGATGGTTATTCGCTGGCAAGAATGGCACCACGTGAGTTGGGCGCAGGGTGCTATCAGTACCTGAAGTTAGCTCCCTCTCTGCAACAAATGTGCTCACAGGTTCCTAGTGCCTTCAGCCAACTCATTAGTAATTACTGTTGAAGTTATAGGAAGATCAACAATTACAGTAAGTATGCAAATTTTCAGATCTTCCTGGACATAAAGTCTCTACCACTCATTCACACTAGTGGGACTATGCTGGAGGTGCTAGGGCCCAGCAGGGCAAAATCTTCAGGGGCCGCGCCAAGGTAGGACTGAGCATGCGTGGTGCCATGAGGCCGGTTTCGGCTATATCGGCTATCTCAGCTTCAACCCTCCAACCGCCTCAGTTCCTTTTTCCTGCCGTCGAGTGCGCTTTAGTGACGACGCCACTCACCCGCCAGGAGTCAGATCTTCATGACTGTATGACAGCAGCATAGTCATTCAGTATTTGAATAGTTTTTAGTATATTATATATAAAAAAAAAGTTTTAAAGTTTGATTTTCTTTCAGCTGATGAACAGAAGAAGTCTTCAGCCCGCCTGATGGAGTCGACCATGAGCAGGGCGGTGATGGTAGGGAGACTTCACTTGAAAGTTATTTTAGCAGCAGGGCTGGGTTCAGTCTGCTGCCCTCTTCAGAGCAGGGGTCTGACCACAGGCAGTCCGTGCTGGAGGAAGGGCAGTCACCCGAAAGTGCAAAAGGAAGCAGGCCTGTTCCCAGTTGAGGTCGGATACCCGCATCACTCGGCCTCAAGCTGTTCTTCATCCCACCAGTCGAAGAAGAAATGGTACTGCTCAAGGTCACCCTCTGGTATGTCTGCATGGAGATCGCTGGTGGCAGGGGACAGGAAATCGACCCGCACCATCAGGGTCACCTGCATCCCGGTTCCTAGCGGCCACGATCCTTGGCTCCAGAGTCCTCCCACCCCCTGGGGCTTCTGAGAACAGTTTCATCATTGGGATGCTCTTATGGAACAGTGGGTCTGGTAGCCCTCGCCTGTGGACCCGGCTCCAGGGCCTTCAGGCCTGAGGGATGTGGACTTCGGGTGGAGCGGTTAGGCCAGCCAGGTACTGTAACACCTTCTCTGGTGTCACTGACGCATCACCCTCATGCCTTTTCCCCTCACATGGCTGCAGCGCGGGGTCCGTTACAGGTACTATCTTCTATTACTTCTTTTCATTCTTTTCACTCTTTCAAATCTCCTGATGCCCCAGTGCGAGTTTAGGGACCTGGGTGCTTGCCTGGCACCATTTGTAGTGCCACCTTCGGCTCTGGCCTTGGTGGTGCCATTCCCGTGCCACATGCTCCTCAGTGCCAACGCTGGTGCTGGGGTTTTCGACTCTGATTGGGAGCACATCCTCCTGCTCTTCTTCCTCTCTTTCCTTCTTCACTATCCTTTCTGGGGGTAGGAGACTATATGGAATCTGATCCTGGTCTACGATGATCTGGATGACGATTTGTCCTTGGGAGGGAAAATAAGCCCACCACTTCAGCAGAGCCTTTGGTCGAGGACCTTTCCTTTAAGTCTCTTCTGAAGAATATGAATTCCACCTTTCTCTTCAGACTTCTGAGGTGGATCCTGGTAAGCTTTTGCACCTTCAGTATCTACATGTTCCTGAAATTCCAGTAGAATTGACCCCACAGGTACAATCCTCTTTGAAACTCTATCACAAATGGTGTCTGACAGACTGGTGCTTATTCCTTGGTGCTATGTCCATAGACAGGAAGTATGCTCCCCTAAGTATAGACCATTCCTTTCTTCCTAAGCCTTTGCAGACACCATCGTGGTCTTGGCAGAGACTGACAAAGCCATGCTCCCTAGGAATCCATGGCCCATCCAGTAAATAAAGAACTCATAAAATTGACACTCTGGGAAGCGAGTGTTTGCTGCTGCTACCCTGGACATGCGTGTTGCTAGCTATCAGGGTTATTTCTCTCAGTATAAGTATACCTTCTGGCATTCATTCAAAGAATCAGTGGAGGCTCTTCTGGAGTCAAACGTTAGCTCGGAGCTTCTTCAGACCATCACTAGGGCATCAAGTCCAATAATCAACAACTTAAAGCTGATCTCGATCCTTTTGGCACTGCTTCTAGAGCAGCAGTGGCCAGGATATGCACCAAGGCCACTCATGGCTAATGACTTTGGGATTCACTAATGATTCTCAACAGACAGTCATGAATTTTACATTTGATGGGGTTTATCTGTTTAGCCACAGGTGGAGCAAGCACTAGAGGCCACCCAGAAGACTTGGCCCGGCTGGCTCCTGCTGCCCCTCAGTGGGTGCAAACCACTGGCAGTTTCACAACTGTCAGTCCTTTCATGGTAGGGCCCCACCCTCGCCACAAAAGAAAATGCAGCAGAAGGCACAGGGTCCAAAGCACCGAGTGCCACCCTCTGAAGATACAGCCCATGTCCCACCTCAGCTGCCCGAGGAGACTCCTCTTCAGTGGTAGGGGCATTTGACTCAGTTCTACACCAGCGAAGTCCATTACTACTAACAAATGGATCCTTAGGATAATTCGAGAAGGATACTGTCCAAATTTTTCAGAGAACCCTCTGGATTCTCCACCCAAACGACAACCTAAGCCGTCTCCCACTTAGTCAGACCTCCTTGCTTCTGAGATTCAGGGCCTTCTGAACAACAGGACAGTAAAATTGTTCCAGAAGTGGAACAGAACACAGGATTCTACTCCCACTATTTCCTAATTCCAAAGAAAACAGGCGGTATGCACCCTATTCTAGACCTAAGGACGTTAAACAAATTTCTGTTCAAAGAGAAATTCAAGATGTTATCACTGGGAATGCTCCTTCCTCTGATTCATCAAAATGATTGGCTGGTGTCTCTAGATATGCAGGATGCCTACCAACACATCCTAGTGCACCCAAGCCACCACAAGTACCTACGCTTTGTTGCTCTGGGTCAGCACTATCAGTTCAGAGTCCTGCCTTTGGGCTGTCCTCAGTGCCATGAGTCTTTATGAAGTGCTTTGCAGTACTCATGGAACATCTCAGAAAACCTCAGAATTCAAGTGTTCCGTTACCTGGACAATGTGGCTCCTAGTGAGCCCTTCCAGACAAAGAGACACAGGAAGCTGTGTTCACAGCTTCAAATTCCTCACATCCATGGAAGTTCTCCTGAACCTGGGCAAATCACAGTTTTAAGCCTCCCAACAACTTCTCTTCATAGGGGCTCTTCGGCACCCCAAGGACAGAAGAAATGACCTTCTCAGATGGCTCACTTCATCAGGAGAACAAATCATTTCAGCCCTCTTGATGCAGTGGATGGCAGGCCTCATGGTGTTCTCTGTTTCATGGTACCCCTGGCCTGCTTGCACATGAGAAACACACATTGGATGCTCAGCAGTCAGAGATCTCTAACCACGCATGCGCACCTCAAGCCTTCCACCTCAAGGTGACAGAGCCTCTAACAAGATCACTTACCTGGTGGACTCAGGAGGACAAACTCCTACAAGATTTTCCCTTGCCCCTCTGGAACCACAGATCACCATCACCACAGATGCATCACTGACCGGTTGGGAGCTCACTATCAAGATCTCCACCCAGGGTCTGTGGAGCCAGGACGAGTCCCAACTACACATAAATGTCCTGGAGATGAGAGCTGTCCTGTACGCTGTCCGAGCTCTGAAGGATGTCCTCTGTCACAAGATAATTCTCCTTCAGACGGACAACAAAGAGGTGATGTATTACATCAACAAACAGGGTGGAGTACACTCTTACCCTCTCTGCAGGGAGGCTATGAGAGGTGGGAATGGTGCCTCAAGCAAGAAGCCTTGATCCAGGTGGTCTGCCTACCAGGAATCCAAATGATCTGGCGGATCACCTCAGCAGAATGGAGGTGGATCCACAAATGGTCCCTTGACTCAAACATCGTGCTGTCACTATTCAGAGAATGGGGCACCTGGACCGGGCCTTTTGCATCCCACTCAATGCAAAACTGCCTCTATTTTGCTATACAAATCCAGAACTTAGCACTTTCTGTCAGGATGCATTCAGACTGTGGTGGACAAAGGCTTTCTGTACACATTTCCACCTCTTCCCTTAATTCAGATGGTGCTGCTCAAGCTAGAGACACAAGGGGCAGCATGATTCTCATCCCCCATACTGGCCTCATCAGATTGGTTCCTGTTGATCCACAGATTATCAAAAGTTCCACCAAGACAGCTCCCACATCAAACAGACCTCCTGATCCAGGTTCTGGTGGTCCATCCCAACCTGTGGTCCTTTCATCTCCATGCCTGGCTCCTGAGGAGATAGAACTGGACAGATTTAATGTCTCTCTGAGAATATCAGACATCCTCACAGCAGTGCGTAAATCATCCACTAGAAAGACCTACATGGCAAAGTGGAACAATTTTCCATTTGGTGTGCTAAGGCCTCCTGGACCCCTTTACTTGCTTGCCAAGCAAGGTGTTAGAGTACCTTCCAGACCTGTCAAATGCAGGACTGCAATACTGATGGTGAAGATACATCTTTGTGCGATTTTTGGCTTACCACAAGCCTATCCACAATATGTCGGTGGCTCAGCTACCCTTGATTAAGAGATTCCTATAAGGTATCCTGCACACTAGACCACCAGTCAGAAGACCAGTAGTCGCTTGGGATATCAACCTTGTGCTAGACATGCGCATCCGTAAGCCATTTGAGCTGCTAGCAACTTGATGTTTCTGACCTGGAAGACTGCCATCCTTGTGGCCATTACTCCCACTCACAGAGTTTCTGAAATACATGCCGGGTCACAGCCCCGTTACAGTATTTCACAAGAACAAGGTGGTTTCAGACTCACCCTAAATTCTTTCCCAAGGTAGTCGCGAATTCCACCTGAACCAACCATTGGTCCTTCCTTCCTACTTTGCAAATTTTCAGAATTAAGGTGAGCATACCCTACATTCTCTTGCTGTAAAAGGGCTTTGCGATTCTACATCAGCAGAACAAAGAGATTCGCAGATCCATGCATCTCCTTGTCTCATTCAAGCGTGGCCCGACTGGGTCAGCCTGTAACATCAGATGCATTTCAGCATGGCTGGTAGCATGTCTCCACCAGTGTTGTGCAATGGCGCAGGGTCAAGCTAGAAAGTAGGGTGTACCCCACTCTACCAGAGTGATCGAGGCATCTCTGGCAGAGATTCAAAATATGCCCATTGCAGACATCTGCAACGTGAGTCACTTGGAGCTCTGTCACACTTCTGTGAAGCACTACGCTTTGGATGTCCAGGCCAGGCAGCATCCTTCCATTGGCAGGGCAGTCCTTAATGGACTTCTGTCCTGAGTGAGCTCCTATCTCCTGTCGCCCTTCTCGGAGATTATTTTAGCTCGGTACTGTCCCACTAGTGTGAATGAGTGGTGGCGACTTTATGTCCAGGAAGATATGAAAATTACGTACTCACCGTAATTTTGATCTTCTTGGATGGAGTCTCCACCATTCATTCACACACCCACCCACCATCCCCTGAGCTCTCAGCCTTGTTTTTGGTCTTCACTCCTCATTAGCTGGGCTGTGAAGACACTGTTGAGTTGACTCTTCTTACACTGGTCATACGGACTATCTTATGTCCAGATAGGTTAGTTTTCCTAGGTTAGTTTACACTGCACCTCCTCAGTCAAAAGATACTGAAGCGGTTGGAGGGTTGGACGCCAAGCTAGTCTATACGACGTGAGTCAGCCTTGTGTGCCGCCGCATGCGCAGTCCTACCTTGGTGCCGGCCTCCTGAGGATTTGCTCCGCTGGGTCCTAGTGCCTCCAGTGTAGTCCCACTAATGTGACTGAGTGGTGGAGACTTCTGTCCAGGAAGATCAAGAATTACAGTAGGTACATAATTTTCATTTCTCTCCTCCGAGTCTATATTCCTGTAGTTGAAGTCCCCAGTAACAGCATGTTTCTCTTTACTGATGTATTCTTAATCTCTTTTATAGCTCTTCCAGGATTTGGTCTTCATCATTCATTCACACTAATGAATCTTAACTGGAGGTGGTAGGATCTCATGAGAGCAAAGTCTTTTCAGCTGAGGGACCGATATTGGTCCTAGCAATATCGCAAGGCCAACCATCACTGGCGTCATGCATGTGAGCCAGCCATAACTGACGCCGACCTCCTTTCCTCAGTTCTGTTTTTCAAACCCCAGGAATCCTTCACATGTGCTTAACAACTGCAATTATTCACCTAGGATGAGCTGCTCCAGAGCTTAGAATTTTATGCTGATTAGAGAATCTTAGAATGAATTCAAAACTACTGTGTGGTCACGTCTAGCTCACCCCTACATTCTAATGAAAGATTTATTCCTCTGCCTGAAGTCTTCTTTTCACTTTAGACTGATTACGGGTTATTATTTTTTCAGTTCTAACAGTTAAGTTATATTTTGATAACTCTGCATTAGGTATTTTTCTGTGTTTATGCGATTTTCTCAAGTTCCATAATGGTTCCCAGGAACTAGAGAAGGCCATTTGCAGCTCAGTTCCTGCCTTCAGGGGACCACTTCTATTTACTAAAAAGGCTTTATTTTTCTTATAATTGTACTGCTTTGTGGCATTTTCATTTCTTGCATCCGTTCCTTTTTCTTTTTGAAACCAAGATGATAGCTGCTTTTTCATATTGATCACTATTTGTTATTCTGATATTTTGTGGTTCCTATTTTAAATGGAACCAAACCATGTTTCTATGTTTTAAACTTATTTTACCCTATTAGTGTTTTTTATTAAACTCTGGGAACTGGAACATCTTCCATGGGTCATTATTGTTTTGGCATGACTGAGGGGCCCAAAAAAGAAGCCACAGGCTTTAAACACTGTAAGATATGTTTTCAACGCCTGGCTAAGGTGGACTGCCATAGTTGTGTTTTAAGGTGTTTGGGTCCAGATCACAGTTTGTTAATTGTGAATATGTGTTAAATTTTGCCTAAATGCAAAAACGTCAGAAGACATTATGGCTTCTCAGTCTACCTCCATGTCACCCAAAGGCTCAGATGAAGGTTCAGCCCACCAAAGTAAGCAGCATAAGAAAGAAAAGACTCAAAATATGGTTCAGAAATCAGGGTATCTGAATGGAAAAATCCTGAATCCAGTAAATATAAAGAACTCTTGAGCAGATACCAGGAATGGTGTCTGCAAAGAAAAACAAAAAGAACATGTCATCCCTTCACCAAAAGAAGGAAAGGAGCCACCAGTAGATACAAATAAAATGCCATCAACAGAGAAAATGACTAAGGCATGGCAATTCCTCCAGGCATTCCAGGCTGTGGGGAATTTCAGTAATATACCTGCCCCTCATCACCAGGCTCCAGTTCCATTCCCAGTGCCTGTCAAACAGGGGTCAAAATGTGCTATGAGGAGGAGGAGGATGAGGGAGAACCCATAGAGCCTGATGGTTCTCCTGAACAAGAGTTTATTTATTTATTTAGCTTTTGTTGACCGGGTAAGTGCACTAGACAAATCCTGCCTATTTTCAGGCACGACCAGAGGGAGGGGATACAGATGAATGCCGACTGACCTTGAACCAGATTAAGCTGTTGGTGGTATTTTTAGTGAATAAGGGACATTTGGCCAGGACACAGGGAAATTCCCTACTCTTTTCGAGAAGTGCCATGGGATCTTTAACATCCACCTGAACTACCACCAATCCAGGCAGATGGGACCTCGGTTTAATATCTCATCCAAAAGCGGTACCTCAGAAGTGCAGCACCCTCTCATGCTGCACTACAGTGTCAGTACTGGGATATTAACCCAAGTGCCAGATGTGAACTGAACCCACAGCCTCTGATCTCCCGCCTCAGAGGCGAGTGTGCTACCCACTGAGCCACTCCCTCTTTCGCTCCCTCTTCACCCCGGGATGACTACCATATACATCACACTATACTTTTGTGAGGCAATGATAAACACCATCAACATATTGCAGGAGACTGCTGAAGATGAGGAGGAGGTGGAATATATGAATATGATGGCCTTAGCTCCCACAAAAGGTTATTACCCATCAGTAAATTCCTCAAGATAGCCACTTGTAAAAGCATGTCAGCACCCACTTCAGCTGCTAGCATAGATAAGAAAATTCAGAAAAAGTATCAGGTGGGCAAACAGGGTTCAGAATACCTTTATTCTCACCCTGATCATGGGGAGTGGTCCAAACTGCTGCCTATGACAAGACCAAGTGCCTCTCTCTTCCAGCCTCTTGAGAAAGACTCCAGGAAACTGGAGATAGCATGAGCAAAGAAGTTTTACTTCAGCTTCCCTGTTATCAAACAGGTCAACATACTTAGCCTACATGACTCAATACCAAAACCGTCTGGAGCTATATTTTGGCAATGAGTGAAAAGGCTAATGTAATCTGGCACAGCATTTGGCTGTGACTGACACAGCCAGGGATGCCACCAAGTACCAGTTCCACATGGCAGTGGACACTAATGACCCTTCATCCAGGGTCATGACATGGTAAGTGGGTCCTGAAAATAGTGAGTTAGGGTCTGCCCCTGTAGTTCAAAAACTCCCAAAACTTCAGAGTCACAAAACCTTCCATTCTTACACTCCAACAAAAAGACTCTTGCTTGAGATAGAGGTAAAACATTACTGCAAGCAAATGCCTTGTAGAAAGTTCCTTTCACAGTGTGGAAAGGAATTTTGCTCAAGATGCTTCCTGTCACACACTTAAAATGGGAGTGGCAGACCATTTTAGACCTGAGATACCTGAACAAACACTTAAAGAAGGACAAATCCAAGAAAGGAACACAGGGCAGCAATTCCATTATTGCAGAAAGGAGATTGGCTGGGGTCACTGGATCTGAAAGATGCCTACTTTCACATACCAGTCAGGTTAATTCACAGAAAGTACCTCAGATTCAGGGTAGGGATTGCCACTGCCAGTTCACAGCCCTTCCTTTTGGTCTGTCCTCAGCACTAAGAGTGTTTACAAAGTGCCCAGCCATAGTGGCAACACATTTGAGGAGGCAAGAGGGTGGTGGGTTTTCCTATCTGGACAACTGGTAAGTCCTTCCTCCTTCTGATGCAAGACACCTTGGAGGACCTGAGCTTCCTTATAAATATTCAAAAGTCATAAACAGAACCAGCTCAAGTTCTGGACTTTATAATTGCAGAACTAGATGCCCTGTTTATTGGTGCAGAGCTAGATACCATACAAGGAAGGCATTCTTCTTCCCCAGGAAAGGGTAGCAGATCTGATTGCAGCTGCAGAATCCTTCAAGGCAGATCAGCCCAGACCTGCAAGGGTGTTCTACATTTACTGGGGCACATGGCATCATCCACAGTAATGGTGCCAGGTGCCAGGCTCCAAATGAGAAATATCCAGTACCACCTAGGAGCCATTAGTTCCAGTGGTGTGATTCACTTTCAAAATGAATGCCCATCACAAGGTGTCTGCTAAGGGCACTAGAGTGGTGGAAGGAAGAATGCAACCTCAGACAGAGGTTCTTTTCCTTCAGAAATCACCTACAGTCATGCTCACTACAGATGCCTCCCTACTGGGCTGGGGCACCCACCTGGAGGACCTTACCATAATTGGTATGTGGAGCACACAGGAGACTTAGGAATACATAAACCTCCTGGAGCTCAGGGCAGTGTACCTGACAATGCAGGCCTTTTCTTCTACATCAAAAGTCAGTCTGTTCAGATCAGGATGGATGACACCACAACTGTATTACATAAACAAACAGGGAGGAACAAGATCTTCAAAACTGCACAGAAGCAATGAAGATCTGGAAACTACATAATCTTTGGATGTCTAACTCTCAGCAGTACACCTGCCAGGAAGGACAATGTACTGGCAGATTTCCTGAGGAAAATCAGCCAGGAAAATCACAAATGAACCCTGAACCAGCAAGTTTCATACTTTCATAGTTGTTTTACAAGTTCAGAAGACAAAGGCCCATAATGAACTTACCACCAACTTAATGGTAGTATTTATATGTCATATCCTTCATGTAATCATCCAAGGATGTTTTAAAACTATACACTATATCACTATTAACTACATTCTTTGGTAATGAATTCCATATAGGCGGTACTCTCTGTGTAAAAATCTCTGTCTTCATTGAATTCTGTTTACTGGGCACTTAATTTTATTATTATGTGATCTTGTTTTATTTCCTCCAGCTTGTTTTTAAACATATAGCATCTAGTCTGTCACTATTGTGTAAGGCATTATATACGTATATACAATCACCCTTAATAACCTGTACTCATGTGAATATAAGTTTAACAATTTTAATCTATGCTCTTATGGAAGATGTTTAAGCTGTTTAACTTTCTTAGTTGCTCTTCTTTGGACTTTCTCCATCATCCTTAATGAACCTATAGTAGTGAGGCGCACAAAGGGGCACAGTATCTATGTGGCCTTACCAAACTTGTATAAAGTGGCATCAAAACCTCTGCCCTTCTACTCTTTATAAAGCCTGTGAATACATCCCAGAACAGAATAGCATTTTTTAGCAGTTCTTTTGTATGGGCATCGAATTGTAGATCATTTGTGATGGTTATACCTAGATCTCTTTCCTCTGTTGTTAATTGAATTATTTTTCCTTTCATATTGTAGTTTGCCCTCCTATTATTGGTTCCAAGTGCATCACCCTACACTTTAACTCATTAAAGGTCATTTTGTTCTCATCTGCCCAGTTACAAATATTATCTATTCATTTGTGGAATCTAGTTATTGAGTCTGAGTTATTGACTGTACTTGCAATTTTGCAGTCATCTGCATACTTCCTATCCAGACACCATCAATCACACTCACTGTAGATATGATAACATTAAACAATAATGGGCCCAGTACAGATTACTGTGGGACTCCACTGGTCACAGGACCTCAATCAGATTATTGTCCCTTACCACTACTCGTTGTACTCTTTCATTTAACCATGAGCTTATCCATCTAACAATATTACCATTAAATTTAGTTTACATAGGTTTTTAACAAAAGTGTATGTGACACTATGTCAAAACCTTAGCATAATCTAAAAGATTACATCCACTGGTAGACCTCCATCAAGAGCTTCATTAACTGGCTTAAAAAGCAGATCAGATTGGTTAAGCATGATCTTCCAGGTGTAAAACCATGTTGTGAGATATCACATATTCCAATTTTATACATATGCTCAATCATTCTTTTTGCACTATTCTTTCCAGCATTTTACCAATCACAGAGGTCAAACTAATGAGCCTATAATTTTCAACCAGTTGTCTGCTGCCTTTCTTATGTACTGGAACAACATTAGCACATCTCCAGTCCTTTAATGTGGTCCCACTAATTATTGATATGTTATATAGCTCAGTTAGGGGACCTGCTAGTTCTTTAATCAATTTCTTTAAAAATTTTGGGGCTATACCATCTGGACCTGGTGCTGATTCTTCCTTCAAGCACATTATATTATCCTCTACTTCTCTAACAAGAATGTTTCCATTATTTCTGCATTATCTAATTAGTTAAGTTCAGTATTTTCTTTAAGGCCAAAAATACTTACAAAGTAGGTGTTTAACTCATAAGCCATATCTGAATCATTGGTTACTACTGAGTCCTGTATTTTTAAAGGTCCTACAGTATTTTGACTTCCCTTAAAGATCCAATATAGTTATAGAAACCTTTTATTATTTTTATGTTTTGAATTAGTTGCTAAACAGAGTTCTAAATCCTGCTTTTTCAATAAAATGTTTGTTTTTAATTAACATTTTATATTTTAACAAATGAGATGTGCTTTGGGACTTCTTGTATTTTCGATATGCCCTATTTTTGTTTTTGATGGCTTTATTTATTTCATTTGTCCACCATAGCGGATTCTTTTGAATTTTTACTATATTTGATCCTCCATGGTACAATTCCAATTGATGTTTGGCATATTAAAACCACCCATAATGATATAATCATTGGTTACTTCCATACTTTCTATAGCACTAAAAGTGCTAAATCACTATCAGAGTCCAAATTAGGGGATCTGTATACTAAAGTAATAGTTATTTTCCTGTTGTTCAAATACAGGTCTACCCAAAGTGCCTCAATGTTATCATCCTGAAGCTTTTAATTTCAGATTTGATACAGTTATTAATATATAGTGCAATACCTCCACCTTTTTTTGTTTCCTACTTTTGATGAATTTAGTATACCCAATACTATATGTGTCCCAATCATCACTAGTGAACCAAGTTTCACACACTGCACACACATCCACTTTGTTGTTGTATAATATATGTCTCAACTCATCCATTTTATTGTGCAGACTGCGTGCATTGATTCATTGACTAGTTAATTTTTGTTTTGTATTTGTTTCATGTATTGTGTTTGTCAATGTTTTATTTTGAATTGTTTTGCTCTTTGTTTTGCCTCCACCACCTTTAGCAATTGAAATAATTCTTTATATATTTTACCATGTGAGCCAAATTCATATTTGCCTTTATTATTTAGATGTAGCCCATCTTTGCAGTAGTTTTCATTATTTATACAGCACTCTTCCCAGTGGAATATATGTCCTATCCCTTGCTTAAGAGTCCATGAGCATAACCAATTATTCACTCTTTGTAATTTTAAAGTCTGTTCATATGTAGCCCTAGATAACGGTAATACTTTGAAAATGCAAAATCGCATCCAAGATGTGCCAATTTATTTGTCATATCTACAAACTCCTGTTTAATCTGTTGTTCATTTTGTGTAAATATATTGGTAGCTCCAGATGTATTATAACTAGAAATTTGGTGCATCTTGTTTCACAATATCATTTAGCATTTGATTTATATCCTAACTCTTGCCCTCTAAAACACGATAAAGTTCTTGAGGCCTTATCCTCATTGCAAATAGTTCTATCAACCCTTTAACCAGGGAATCTCCCAAGACAAGTATTTGTTTTTTCAGCTGATTGCATGCTTTCTATTTCCATATTTATATCACAATTAGACCGGGTGTAGTTTCAATGTGGGAATTTAAGTCGAGCTTCTTCAATATTACTATCCCAAACTGGTTCTAAAGATACCAGATGACTGGCAGAGTGCTGGCAACAGTGTTCAGAAGGTGGGGTACACCAGAAATAGACCTTTTGTATCCCGGAAAACAACCACCTCCACTGTTGTGTTGCAGACACCGTCCAGAGGATGCTGTAGTCCTCAACTAGTCAGGAACTTTCTTTCATTTCCAACCTGTCCTACTTTGCTGCAGATTCTGCTAAAACTGAGAAGGAGTCAGCAACAATAACTCTTATAGCTCCAGACTGAATCAGGCAGATTTGGTACTCCTGCTTCTGTCCCTCT
Source organism: Neoceratodus forsteri (assembly GCA_016271365.2). Lineage (NCBI taxonomy): Eukaryota > Metazoa > Chordata > Ceratodontiformes > Ceratodontidae > Neoceratodus > Neoceratodus forsteri. The sequence continues at coordinate 141,767,319 of CM057453.1, forward strand.
TCATCAGGCATCCTATCAACCTTCCCTGAGGAACAATCTGTTGACATTTCCCCAGGAAAGGATAACATTTCCAGATCTGAGAACTCTGCATCTCAGACCATGGCACTTGAAGAGCTAGAGTTCTGTGGACTAAATCTTTCTGAAAAGGTTATAGAAGTGTTTAAGGTTTCCAGGAATCCAGCAACAAGGAAAACCTATGCCTTAAAGTGGAAAAGATGTTCTATTTGGTGTTCCTGTAAACAGCTCAGTCCATTTTGGGTGAATCTAGCTTCATTCCTGGACTGCTTAGTCCATCTGCAGTCCCTGGGCCTCAGGCCCTCAACCCTGAAGTTCATCTGGCAACAGTGTCAGCATATGCCTCAGCTGGCAAAGATAGATCAGTGACCTTTCATCCTATTTTCAAAAGGTTCTTTACAGGCCTTAATCACTTGTACACTCAGTATGGGATTCTGTCCTTTCCTGGGACCTGATTCTGTATATTGGGCTGCTGATGTGGGCTTCTTTCAAGCCCATGGCAACTGCTGCTGTGAAGTGTATCAGCTGGAAAGCAGTTTTCCTGGTGGGACTGATATCTGCCAGGAGGTTAAGCAAGCTGCAAGCTCTCTGCACAGATCCTAACTACATCATATTGCACAAGGACAAGGTAGTCTTAAGAACTAACGTGAAGAGCTGGCCCAGTGGCACTGAGGGTGGAGACACTGGACACCACACCTCATACCATGCCGGCGACCCAGGTTTAGGAACCAACAGGGGTCGGCAGGGAAAAGAGAGGATTGAGTGTCCTGAGGACTGCTCTCTGGTCTCATGGAGGATCCAGGTCAACCCAGCATCACAGCTGCCCTGCTTGGAGACCGACGGCACTGCAATGCCTTGGGGCTGCATGCAGGGAAGATGTCAGGAGGCTGCCTTCCGGACGGGGTGGGAGCATCTATCCATGGGCAGGGCAGCATTGCACATCCTACATCTGAGGACAAGCAGCAAAAAAAAATCCTCCTATTGATAGGCGGCGCCTCCCTTCCTCAGTCCACACTCCAACATTGGGCTTGCTCTCTGCTGGCCCATTCCCTGTCCAGAGCTCAACACTGTAGAAAGAGCACCTTGGCGGATAGGGTGGCCCTTCCTCAGAGGAATCAGACCTAAGGGATGTGCTGGCCGGGGTGTAGAGTAGATACAAGTTATGGTGGGATGTAGAGACAGGGAATTAGGAGTACACTGGAGAGAATTCAATGGGGAAGAAGGAGATAAAAATAGTTCAGAGAAAAAAAAGAACTAACGTGAAATTCCTTCCAAAGTGGTGTCTGAATGCTGTTTGAAGTCAGTTACACTTCCAGTATTCTCTACAGCAAAATCCATCTCACGAGAACAGAAGCTCTGCAGTCTGTATGTTAAGAGAGTACTGAACTATTACTTGGACCACACAAAGGATGTAAGGTGTACTAGCACTCAGTTGTTTGTTCCCAGTGGTGAAGTGGAAACCAGCATCCAAAGAACCATTTCTCATTGGATAGTTTCCTGCATACAGTTCTGTTATGGCAAAGCTGGCATGCTGTAACCTGAAGGCTATAGAGCTCACGCCACAAGGGTGCCGCTGTGGCTGCATCAAGAGATGTTTCCTGCAGGAAATCTGTAAAGCAGTTACCTGGCAAACACTACATACTTTCACAAAGCACTACTATCCGAACATACAGTCCAGAAGGGATGCCAACTTTGGCAGTGTTGTCTTACAGAACCTTTTCCATAAATAGGTTATGTAACAAGCCTCCCAAGGTATTTATTTAGATCTCAGATTACAACACCTTTGAGCTGAAAGCTCTTTTACAAAGGTTCCATGTCTGAGCAAAACAGGTAATTTACAATAATGACAAGATGGGACAGAAAATGGCAGGATACTTAGAGGCTAAAAGTAGTACAGTCAGTTGGAAAGTGACACTTCATTATAAATTTAGTACATGTAACTAAGCTATGAGCAGCCAGGGGCTTTGTCGAGGATAGGGAGGTGTGGAGGTGAGAGAAGCATGGGGGCATAGAGGGAGGTGAGTAGGGGATAGGGTGTGGGTGAGGGTGGCGGGAGGGGCAAGTCAAGGGCAAGCAGACTGCAAGTGCTGATAGTTACTAGCAACTAGCAGGAGGTTGTACTATGGAGTGCAGTCATAGCCACTAAGAGCTGCAAGGTGTTGATGAAGCTTACGTTTAAACAGACCAATCTTTGGCTCAATGAGAAAGTCCCAGGAGAACATTAAGCCAGTTAGGGCCACAGTGGGTGAGGTCCTTTGTCCCTGGGATGTACAGCAGAAAGGAACCTGGTATGCCTGGACTTGCCCCAAGTCCTGTGGGGGTTTGATGTTGGGCTGAGGAGGTGCTGGAGGGCTGGGGGTTAGACCTAGATATTTTTTTGCTAGTAGACAGGTCTGGTAATTTACCCTGCCTTTATAGTGCAGCCAGCAGGGCTGAGCATATATGTCGCATGTATGCATAAGTCGGTGAGCACCTGTGACTAGTCTGCAGGTTTATTTAGTGCAGTGGTAACCCTTTTAGTGTGGTGTCTGATGTGGCGCTATGGATGACTAGACCATAGTCTATGATGGAGATCATGCTGCAGTTGACAGCATGCGAGGCCTCGATTGTCAGACAATGTTTGTAATGGTGCAGTAAGTCTATTCTAGTGTTGACTGCTTTGTAGCGTGGTCATTATGGTGAGTGAAAGAAAGGAAGCAGTCAAGTATTAGCTCTAGGTATTTGAAGATTTTAAGTATTTATAACGGGTGATAACACTATTACGATTGTTAGTTGATGTGATTTAAGTTTATTATGGGGTTTGCAAACAGCATGACCTTTGTCTTTTATAGTTCATGAGGAGTGTATGCTTCATGACCACACTTCGACTGCAGTAAAGTTACTCTGGAGTTGTTTCTCCAGAGACTGGATCCGAACTACTGGCAAAGATAACTGCATCGTCCGCATAAAGAATAATTTTGTCAGAACAGACAAGGGGAGGCAGTTAAGGCATTTTGACTGCTTCGTCAGGTGCTTTTGTTAAACATTGAGTTTGTCTATTGATATATGCTTACGCTGTAGTACATCATATCTTACTGAGCCTTCTGATTTTTATTTTCTCCTACATTTTGGATTTGTTGATCTGTTGCTCTGGCTGCCTGTGAATGGTGTGGTATTAATCCTCTGTTGTTTGAGGAACTTTCTGTGCTGCTAATTTCTACTAGTTTAGAAAAAATATATATATTTTTGTAAAGCAACATCAGATGGGCATTTTTGTCAGCTGCTGGCTGTTGCTAAGTAGTAGATGTTCTGGCATTGTGTTTTGGTTCTGTGATAGAAGTAAGTAATAAGCCATGACAGGGTGTGCATTAAAAGTTTTAATGCATGTCACAGGCGTAGTAAGTGATGAGGCCAAAGGTCAAGTGTTCTTACACCCAGGACTTGCATTAAATATGTAATAATGCATGGGGAGTGCATAATGAGAATGTAATGCTCACCCGGTGTGGGATGCTACATAAACCCCAAAGGCGAGGCAAGAAGTTTATTAAAGCATCCCACACCAAGGGTAGGCATTGATGCTGTTATACACCCTCCCTTGCATTGTTTTTATCTAATTGCTGGGAGTGTTTTCTTGCCAGCATCATTTTGTGAAAATTAGTAGCAGTGTGGCTTGTGTCAGCTGCTGTTTAAAAACAATCAGTTTGATGTTTAAGACCCAGGAGTTAGATAAGGTTTTTTGTTTGTTTGTTTTTACTTTGAACAACGAAAAAAAGATGAAAAAGGCAGCTCTCATGGTTTCATGTCTGATAAGAGGAGTGGGGTTCAGATGGCTGTTTCCTTGCTGTGGTGGTGATCGCTGCTTGCAGCTTGAAGATGACTGAGGTGGGTAGCTGCTTGTGAGATTCAGTAATCCTGTTTTTTTTTTTTAAATTATTTTTATCTTGATGAGAAAGTTTAGAATTAAGTGTGAACTCTTGATTTTGGTGTAATGTGTGCCTTAGTTGTACTTGCTGACGGCAGTTCGGGACTGGCGGCGAGGAGAGAGTGAGCACATGCACACACTGACAGAAACCCGGCATGTGCTTGTCGTTATAACCCACAGGTTATAATGGTGAATTATGATCGGGTTCTGTCGGAAGCACCAAGTTTGGTCAACAGTAAATCTGTCGACCGCCCGCACAGCAACCGGACAATGCCAACATAGATATTGTGCCGCCCAAGCCCTAGTATTTTCTTGGCACTGTGCCCTCCACACCCCAGACTTTAGGATTCTCAACCCAGGTCAGAGTTGGTCCGGGAGGGGCAGGACATTGGGGAAAGCATGGAAATGGACCATTACAGCGACTGTTGCTGTAGTGGTAATTTTCCGTGTTTTGCCGTCGAATGTCGGGTAAAGGGGCCATCCATTCTGTCTATGGAGAAAACACTCCCAGTTATTACAGTCCTTCAATGCAAACCCTGGAGTGGCTTATTATACTTATAAAATGGTTTGTTGGTAATCTGATTTAATGATAAACTAGAAAATGTATTTCCAATTGAATAATATTGTTTCAATGAATATAAAATAGAAAAACATGTCATTTTGTAATAAAAAAGTCCCCATTTTGTACTATAGTTTTGGAGTGTGTATTGCAGTGAGCCTACATTAAAGCCAACAGGTGGTGCTATGTGATGCCTTTTGTGCAAGTTTAACAATGTAGTCTTTTGTCTTCTTGTTTTCACGTGAGGTCTTTCGTTCTTGTAGTCTTCTGGCTGAATGCAAGAGCTTGTTGTGGTCTGCATAATTTCCAACTCCTCTCTGTCTTTGTCTTGGCTCCCTTGTGAATTGTAGAAGATGGCCCCCCCCCCCGGTAGAGAACATTGCATTATGTTTGTTTATGGCTGCATGTCAGGGCAGTGCTGCTCTGCCTATAATGTCAGATGACGACTTAGTATCGTGACCTTCCGCCACCATCAATCTGGTATGCAGTGCGTGTCAAGGTAGCGCCATCTGCCTGAACTGCTTGTGGTTAGCCCACTGTGGCAGCTTTTCTGCTGCTCTCAGCCTGTCTTGTGCAGCTTCAAGTGGGCAGAGTGGGCATTGGTGAATCCTCTCTTCAGTCTCCACTCAGCGCAGCACCGCTCCGACCATTGGTGGCTCACATGCTGGTCTGTAGCAGAATGTGTCCTGTTGCAGTTCCCTACCATTTCTATTGTGTCAGCTGACAAGGGAAAAAACAAAACACATTAAGATGCTGCCTGCTTGGTAAGTGAACCACTGAATACATAAATGGAACAGTTTTTAAATGTATTTAACGTGGACCACTGGACCACCATTGAGCCACACCATTGCAACTGCAAGCCATCGGCATCAGGACCACCATAAACTTTTGCTACAGGGGCTGGGGCTGTCACGTCAGTGTGCCTCTTCACTTCATATATATTGTGGGGCCCCATTATGTTTCAGTTCTTTCTCCTGCTGCCAGTCACTTGTCAGATTGCAGCAAGAGGAACAACATTGAAACTCGCTGTCACTTACTGGTATTTTCATGATTATTTAGTTTATTTCAAAGTAAACCTTTATGCTCCAAAGAAGGAAAAGGAACCTCTTTTCATCTGTGTTGTTATGGTAAAGATTTATGAGGATGATGCTCATTCCTTGTGCACCTGTTTCGCACCTACTCATTCCTGGTCTCCTTTAAAAGGAAAAGACTGAGGTAAGCCAAAGACAGGGCTCAGGCCTGCAAGACGTTGGGTTTTACTGCCCCTCCAACCATTGTAGACATCAAGGTCAAGGTCTGGCACTGGGTCAGTTCCCTCTCAAAAGGACTCTCAGCTCATGCTGCTGTTAGGCACTGTCCGTTGATAGTTCTACCATTGTTACCCACTATAGGGATACGTCGACACTCAGCTGCTTTTACAGACCATGTCAGCTGTTTTCCTAGACTCTGTCACTGACACTAACCCCATCACTGCTGCCTGTTGGCCCTCAACATCATCATCATCAGTGTAGGCATTCAGCCCTGTTTTCAGACTCTTAGCGTTCTCTGTTGATGCCTTTGCTGTTCGTGTTGGTTCTTTAAGGGAACTCTCTCCTCCTGTCCTTCTACCAGATGATAAAGAGGAGGAGATGGAGTATAATCCTGACCTAAATATGGAAGAGGATAATGAGAAGGAGGGGTGACCATCCCTACCAGATGCAATGGGTTCCAGATCCACTCTCTTCTTGCAGTGAGGACAGTACCACATACAATCCTTGATCACCCTGAAGATCCATAATTTCAGGCTTTCCTCAAGCACATGCACGACAAATTGAGCTTTACTGCTTACTAATGGATCATGCTATAGTGTTGATAACCCATGCTCGTTTGGTGTCATCCAGCCATTATGTTTCTGCCAGAAGCCTGTTTTGTCTAATAGACCTGATAGCGGCAGCAGTCTTCATGGTCAGGCTGGCATATCTGCACATGAGGATTCCTGAGTGGTTCTTCAGTATCCAGTGGCCTCACCATTTGGACAGCCTGGATAGTCTTATACAGGTGGCTCCTTCTCTTTGTAGTACCCTTCTCTGGTGGCTGGACCACTCCCACCATGAGACAGGGTTCCTCTTTCTTTATTCCCCGCCCGTTAGTCATGCTGATGGATGCCTCAGACTCCAGTTGTGGTCCCATCTCGGAACCTCCTGAATGCAGGAACTGTGGTCCTCCCTGGATCACTCTTTCCACAGAAACACTCTGGAGATGAGGGTTGTTCTGCTTGGCCTACAGGTCTTAGCTGTCCTTCTCCAGGGCCAGCTTCTCTTAGTATAGATGTACAACATATTTGTGTTGTATTACATTAGTAGACAAGGCAGTGTTCCTCTTACTCTATTTGCAGGGAAGAAATGAGGGTCTGCACTGGGCGGTGGAGCATGATATGTTCCTTATGGATGTTTTCTGCTCCACACCCTCAACATCCTGACGGATCGCCTTAGCCGATCCCAAGTGCTATTCCAAAGTGGAAAATCCTGAACTCTGCAGCGGACAATCTCTTCAAGTAGTGGATTGTCCGTATAGCAAACTTTGCATCCCTGTGCAACACAAAACTGCTACGCTTCTGCTTACTTGCTTCAGGGCCTGGATTTTTGGGATGAGACGCATTGCTCTCTCCTGAAAGGAAATTTCCTAAGGTTTTTTCTCTCTTCACGCTGATCCATAGAGTTCTAGTTAAATAGAGGTGGAACCAGACACCCTGATTCTGGTGACACTGTTCTGGCCCAAACAAATGTGGGTCCCTCTGCTACAGCAGCTGGCAGCGGAACCTCCTGTCAGGCTCCCTTTACAAGCAGGGCTCCTGTTGCAGGAGCATGACTCTCTGTTGCACCTGGATCTCTCCATGAGGATATAGAATTCTCCTGCTTTGGGGACAGAAAGACCGAAAACAAAATCTAAAACAAAATATTCAGTAGGGTGTAAAAAGATCCAAGCCAGAATCTAAACCAGGTCAGAGCTGTCATGTATGTCCTAAAAGTTACAGGCAATTAAGGTATTTCTGTATTTTGACTTTACTACATACTGTATGCACAGCTCATGCCTTGCCTGATCCTAAGCTTTCTTAAACTCACTGGTGACTCTATAGTAAGACCATCTTCTTCTGCATGAATTGCTGTTAATTTTGGGAATGTGTAGAATGTTTCTGGTGCTAGGTATGTTGATAACACATGGGTGTAAACAAATGGGAGGAGGGAGAAGATTCATTGCACATTTATACATAGGGACAGAGAGGAATAGATGCTCAGACCCCAGTGAGATCTGAGATCCTGGAAGATCTGCTGCAATACATCAAATGGTGGTAATTTTTTACAGTATAATTCTTAGAAGAATCTGAAGTTTTCATATTGCTGTTGTAGTGTACAAGTAGATGACATACTTGATATTTTAAATGTTTGTTTCCTTACTATCAAAGAAGTGTTGTATGCATGTCTATAGATTAAATGGAGCTGGCTGTTGTTTTTTTTTTTTTTTGCTTAAATAGCATTAATGTCTACATTAACTGCACACCAGTATTTCATAGTTTACGTTCAGGAGCACCTAATCACAAGGATGCTGTGTAGGATTTGGTTTGGTGGTACACTAACAGTACACTTCGTCTTTGTTTCAGTTTCGAGAGTGGAGGTGGTACTTTCTGATATGGAAATACTGAACAGCACAAACTGTTTTCCCTCTCTCTCGCCTCTCTCACACACTCTCCTCTCAACTAGAATATATGTGCTTTCTGCACATCTGAAACAATGTATTTAGTGCATTTATTTTTTTTGTGTAGACTTTATTTTTCACCCCTTGCTAGAGGAACTCTCTCCAGCATCTGCCTATCCTGCTCTCTACCTCCCGCTGTGACAACAGCAACTTTCTCCCTCACTCCGACTGGCAGAGCCTGGATCTAAGCCCCCATGGGAAAGGGCTGCCCTATCCTCCCAGGGCACCCTATCTATAGTTTAGTGTGCCAGTCGGAGTGTAGGCCCAGGAGAGTGAGGAGCCCAGCATTGGGAGTGTGGAGCAGGCGGCAGTGCCTCGCCTATCCTCCAGAGTTTTTTTTTCCCATTTCTCTGTTTCCCTCGATGCTCGGTTGTGCTATGGCGTCTATGGCACAAGTGCCGACACCTGCCGCAGCACCACCCCTCACAATGTGTGGTGACGCAAACTTGCTTCCTCCGGCCACCACCAGAGGTCACGCTTGTCTTGGCGCAGCCTAAAGCCTTCCAGGGAAGAGGCGTGGTCCTCGGACGCTCAATCTCTTCCCTCCCCTGCCGACCCCGCGCCCGAGTGGCTTCCGAACCCAGGTCACTGTGTAGCGCGAATTGTGGCATCCAATGCCTCAAACCTCAGCGCCACCGGCCAGCCTTATCTTTATACTGTATAATTCAGCATTCTTATGTGGAAGTTTTTATCTGAGTTTGAATGTATGGTATTTTTCCAGCTACTGTCACCCAGGGAACAGCTTGTAGAGTGCTTTAGCCAGCATTTTGTGCTGGTTCTTATCATAGTATACAACAGCATTGCAAACTGAATGAAACAGCAAATAAGAATACATTAATTATATATCACAGGTGTAATAGTTGTGTTCTACAGAATGAACTTGTATGCTGTATAATTTATTGAGTTGATGTGTCTATTCAGTTACAGCAGGTGCATTTTGGCCTGCAAAGTAGGACAGTTGTTGGCTGGGGACTCATCAAACAGATATGGCAGAGTCAGATACAAAGATTTTGAACAGCAAGGGCTAAATGTTGCTAGCCTAAAGGTTGAACTCTGTGTCAGACATAGGCTTCATGCAAAATAAAAGAAGTGTGTCTTGTAAACTGAAGCGAGAGGATCTTTGGAAATGATCTCTGCAGCATGTATGCCATTTTACAGACAACAAAAAGACTCTAGTGGTAGCCCCAGGATATTGTCACTTTTTTTTTAATTTAATTGTTTAACCAGGTATAGCACACTAAGCTGAAAGTTTTTACAGGAGCAACCTGGGAGCACAAAGAGGTTAAGTGACTTGGCTCAGGGTCACACAGTATACAAGTGGAAGCTATGGATTCAAACCCAGGTCTGGTCTGCTGGATGTCACTCAGATTTGAAGCTCAGAGCCTTAGACCACTGCACTATACTGCCTCTTATTTGGAACAGAATTTGTACATTAACTTTTTATTTTTACTTCCATACTGTTTCTTCAAGCATTTTGTTGCTCAGGAGACTGCAGAATGATATCTACTAATTTATTCAGGTTTGATTCTGATAATATAGAGTTTAGGAGTCAAGTACAGGAGGTTCAGTATAAAATGTATGGCACAGCTGATCCTACCAATTGGCAGCAGCAACATTTATGTTTTGAAAAACTACCCCAGATTTAGAAATGTCATTATTGCATTTTGTGCTTTAAAGTGCCTTCAGTGAACATTGTAGCTCAAAAACACTTTAAAAGTAACAAGTTAGACTGTGGTGGGCTAGGCAGTAACCTTAAGTACAACAGGACATGGGTTTCTTGAAAATTAATGCATGCTCTGGGTGTGTTGTGAAGCACAAGGTCAAAGGCCTAGAAACCCATGCCCTGCCATGGATTATTGTAACAATAAATAAACTGTAATTACTATATATATATATATATATATATATATACAGTATATATATGTGTTTCAGTTTTAGAAGACTGAAGACATTTTGTGGATATTGATCCACTTGGTAAAGCAGTTTATAGTGATATTTTTAATGCAGTGATTAATGTAACTTTTGTTATTACATTTGGAATCTGTGACCTGTTGCATGATTTGGTATGAGTCCCATTCTTGTGTGTGCTTCTGTTTGTCATCCTAGTGCTTCCCACCCCAGGAGGTGGGCTCATGTGAGTTATTGTAAGCGGGTTTTCACTTAGCACTCTGTTGTTTTGTGTAGAAGCTGCCATATACCCCAATGGAGGTCTGCATATGCTGAGAAAGTTGGGGTTTTTTGTTTGTTTTTATCATCGGAGCGAGCTCCATTTTGTTTACGTGTGCTGAGTGCTTGTTTTTAGTTACAGTAGTTTATTTTTGTTTACCAAAGTAAGACTACTGGAATAAAGAATCCCATTTTCAGGGATGGCCCAGGCTTCAGTCACATGAAGCACATGTAAAGTACATAGATATTTGTGTGTTTTACAATACAGTATACAAAACAGTACATAGGAACATAGAAATCTGTCCGTAGGAAAGGACCCTTGGCCCATCCGTCTGCTCATTACCCACTCCCTGTCTGGTTTATCTTTCTCCTTTATTCCATTTTTTTTATTTTATTTATTTATTGAAATTTTGGATAACACCTTTGAGAACAAGCTCATTTCATATGTTCCATGTCAGACAAACAATACATATTAGAAAAGTATGAGAGCGGAGAACAAACAAAACAAGGAATTATAAAAGACATTACAACAGTATATAACTAGAGAGTTCCAGTACATGGCATTGTCGCTCAATGTGCATATTTGATTAAACCAGAATTCAAATGGTCATATTAGAGAGGGTAGGATCTTATGAAGTGACCCTTTACAGGAAAATGAGAACAGACTCAGCGTGATATCTAATAATCAACAAGGTAAGGATGGCATCACCCAGGGCCTCATCAGAGGGAGAAGGTATGGGACAAAGCATTTTAAATTGAGCAAGGGAGCCCAGGAGATATAACAGGGGAGGGGGTAGGGGAAAGCCATAGGGGTGAGGGAAAGAGTGGAAGGATCTAGAGGAAGTGTGAAAGCAGAACGATTAGCAACTTAGAACAGTTATTTACATGCTGAGAACAGTTATGCATAAGGTCAGGATAGCATAAGGTTAGAATAAGGGCTGATCACAAGAAGGAAGGTTGTTGGAAGCAGTCACAACTGGCATCGACAACTAGCTGTTGCTTAAGTTTAACCTTGAAGGAGCCCAAGGTGGATGCTAAAGTGATGTCATGGTGCAGTGAGTTCATCCATAGCAGGGCACGCGTAGGCAAAGGACCTTTGTCCCAGAAGTATGACAGTGGGGTATATTAAAAATCTGGCTAGTAGAGCTTCTGGTGCAATGATGGTTGATAGTGGGGGTAATAAGCTTTTGCACTCCAGGGCATTTGCCTAAGCTTACTTTTTGGACAGTAGACATATTTGGTACATGAATGAACTGGAGCCAGTTAGCCTGGCGTACATGTCATGAGTGTGGGACAGATAGGCTGAGCCGTAAGGAGCCGACATGTTTTGTTGAGTGCAACTATGATGCGGCAAAGAGTTGTTTCAGTAGCTGATCCATAGATTGGTAAGCCATAATCAATAAGCGAGATAAGAGAGCTTTGAATGGCCAGGTTAAGAGCCTCTGGGGTCAAACATTGCTTATGCCTATAAAGTAGCCCAATCACGGGTGTTAATAGCCTTAGCAATGCTGTCAATGTGATAGGCGTAGGTCATCATACTGTCAGTAGTAATCCCCAGATATTTAAAGAGCTAAACTAGCTCCAGGGAAACCCTCTTCGTTGGTGATAGAAAAGTGCGTTCTATTTTGGGAGCTGGAGAAAGCATAGTTTTAGTCTTGTTGTAAGTAATAACTAACTTGTGCTTATGGAACCATCTTTCTATGACTATGAAATTACTCTTAGCCTGGATTCAAGAACCTTAGGGTCTGGATCACTGGTACACAGGACAGCATCATCAGCATATAAAGGATGTGACCCTGACAGGAGTAAGGAAGGTTGTTGAGGAAAATGCTAAATAAAAGCAGGCTCAAGATGGACCCTTGAGAAACTTCAGATAGGACAGATCTACTATCTGAGAGGGTGTTACCAGTCTTCACCTGCTATCTACGGTTGTGCAGGTAACTTTCAAACCAGGCTATGCTGTCACAAGCTAGGCCAATGGTGGCAAGCTGTTCGACCAGGAGGCATGATTCCCCGTGTCGAAGCTTTGGTTAAATCAATGAAAGCAGCACTGACCAGATGTCCTTGATCTAAGGAGTGGTGAATAAAGCCTGTGAACTCCAGAAGGGCGGAGTGGTGTTTATCGCGGGCATTGTAGCTGATATTTTTCTAAGTATTCAACCAGTTGGTCAGCCACTATATGCTCAAGAGCTTTCGAGTGGGGCAGGATAGAGATAGGCCTGTAGTTCCCAGTAACTGTGCAATCCCCAGACTTATGAACTGGTGTCACAGTGGCAGATTTCCATTTCTGAGGAATTGAGAGTAACTAAGTGTCATGTTAATAATATGTGTTAGTGGTGACAGAATTTCATCAGCGTAAAGAGCTACAAACTTAAGATCTAGGGTGTCACCACTAAATCTTGATTTCCCTAATACCTTGAGTAGGTAATTCCTGGCTTCATGGGCTGAGAGGGTTTTGAAGTAGGAAGGAGGATGAGAAGGTGCTGAGTCTCTTTCCCAGTGTAGTCACTTGTGAGGGAGAAGTAGCCAGATGGCAGGACACCACTCAGGTCCATGAAGGCATTATTAAAAGTCTTAGTAATAGGTTTGGGGTCGAGTGAGGTACACCATCAATGTTAAGCATGGTAGGGACAGATCTGAGATCTCTCCCAGTGACCTCTTTAAGGTTAGTCCAAAATTTTCTGCCATCATTCCAGGTCCAAGAGCACTACCTTATAATATTGATTTGTAGCCGCACGAATAGCCCTCGTGCAGTTGTTTCTAGCTGCTTTGTAGCTCTGGATGTTGGCCTGGTTACACAGGACCTAGACCTGAGCACTGAACTGAAAGAATGAATTGGTTGAGGGCAGTGTCAACGTTGTTAGTTATGTAAACCATTGACCTGTCCTGATTCATGAGTCAGCTTTTAGTGATTCAAGATGCCTACGGATGAGTACCCTGGTGGTAATTGTTCTAGCGGGTGGTTTAGAGAATCTGTTCGCCCAATGAAACAAGACTGGGAAGCGGTCAATGAAGGCATCTGGGAGTACAGTTGTGTCCGATATATGATATGGGTGGTTAGAGAGCACCCAGTCCAGTAAGGTACCTGTCCCAGTTTTATAGTTAATTCTAGTGGGGAACTCGACTAGCTGGGTGAGATGAACTGCTGAAACTGCAGCTTTGAAAGGGCTTGTGTCAAAGAGAACCAATTGATATTGAAATCTCCTAACATGATGATTTTTGAATTAAGACTCAGAGGCCAAAACACTCCAGGAGTGAATCAAAGCTGGAGGCCGTCTGTCTGGGAGGACTGTGGATTGAAAACACAGTAAGGGTTTTATTGTGTGCGCCAAGTACTTTTATGGCAAGGCTTACATATGGTCACCAGTTTTGGGCAGAGTTAGGGCGAGAACTTGAAGGTTGTTTGGAGGTAGATTGCACAACTGCCCCATGCTTGGAGAGACAATCCTGTCTAAAGACTGTGTAGCCTGGGATGGAAACTGAAGCATCCGCTAATTTTGGAGAAAGCCATGTTTCTCGACTGAGATGATGTCTGGGGTATGTTGTAAGATCCATGCATTCAATCGTCCATTTTGGGGAGAAGGCTGCATATATTAAGTGAGGCAGTTGTAAGTAACCCAGTAGATGACTGTGGGTATGCCGTAAGTTGTGGAGGCCAGGGTTGGGGTGAATGTTGCCAGAGAGCAGCAGCACAGTAAGGCCAGTCCACACAGATATTTCTTTAACTGCTTGTTGCTGAGTTTGTGATTCTTCCTCTGAGTTGAGCGTGCTTTACAGTTAGCTTGTAAGTTGAAGATCCCAGGAGGAGTGCCAAGGGGTTAGCCAGCTAGGGCTATGAAATGGCAACTCCCAGTCACCAGGGCAATGTAGGTTCCATGGCACAGTACGAGGTCACAGTATTGGGATAAGGTGATAGTACTATAAACATATAAATGATTACTATCCAATGTTGCGAGGTAGATGTTAGAAACTTATCACAGGCAAGGCCAGATGGGGTCAACAGAGAGCAGTATAATGCCTCTAGGAATTAGAGCCGTTATAAGAGACATTGTGATACCAAGGAGTGCAGCAGTAAGGGCTACCAAGGTCCCAAGCATAGTGCAATGTTAATTATACCAGTGTTTTTTTTTTTTCTTGAGTACAGTATGCTAAAATGAAAAACAAGGAGGGATACAATGATTAGAACAGGAAAAAGGCAGAGGCAAGTTGGACACGTGGGTTGGAGGATTAATAGGAAAAATAAGATGCCTCTAGTGGCAGATCAGTATAAACTGCAGATGGGGACAAAAAAATCCTCTCTCAAACTTTAAATCAACTCTAAGAAATCTCTACATCAGACTAAACATTACTTAAAGTGAGAAATCCAAACATTTCAAGCAGTGATCAGTCCTAGCATTAATTTCTTGGCAGCAGTTCCTAGAGGACTTCTGAATTGCTGCACATAGTTTGGGAATACTGGCAAACAGGAGCAAGTGAGATTCCTCCAGGGGTAGATGCAAAATTCAGAGTTCCAACCCATACCTTGCTTGGCTGGGTGAGCTTCGGGCAGCTTCACCTTAGGCAGGTTATCAAAGTGCAGAATGCTGTTTGCTTGAGAGGAAACAGCCTCGAAAAGCACAGTAGTTCCCTGGGAGAGGAGGAAATTAAATAGCAGGCTTGGAGGGAGGGCAGTCAGAAAACAAAGAGAAATGAACAGGGAAGGGTTGAGAATTAAACAAAGATAGCTTAAGCAGGATGTCCTGAAGCAAGTTGGGGATTGGGAGGACACTGCAGTATGCTCAACTGGAGAGAGCAGTAGCCTCACTACAGTTGTGGAAGGGCTCTGATTAACACTGGGGCAGAGCTGAAAATTAAACAAAGCGAGAACATTCAGGGAGGTTCTGAAGCAAGTTGGGAGGCACTGCAGCAGTCTCTATGGGACACAGTGGTCAAGGGTGCAGCCCACAGACTTACAGCTCTAAGAGAAAGGGCACAGGGCTCAGGGCAGATAGCATCACACTACCTTAAAAACCTCTCTCAAAACTTAAATCGACTCTAAGAAATCTCTACATCAGACTAAACATTACTTAAAGTGAGAATCAAAACATTTCAAGCAGAGATCAGTCCTAGCATTAATTTCTTGGCAGCAGTTCCTGGAGGACTTCTGGATTGCTGCACATATTGTGGGAACACTGGCAAACAGGAGCAAGTGAGATTCCTCTAGGGGTAGATGCCAAATTCAGAGTTCCAACTACGTACCTTGCTTGGCGGATGGCGTCAGGCAACCGCCTTAGGCAAGTTATCAAACTGCAGAATGCAGTTTGCTTAGAAGAAACAGCCGAAACAGAATAGTAGTCCCCTTGTATGGAGGAGCTTCAGGCAGCTTCAGCTTAGGCAGGTTATTAAACTGCAGAATGCAGTTTGCTTGAGAGGAAACAGCCCAAAATGGCCATTGTTACTTTTTATTTAGCCCATGTATTTGTCCCAAGCCCTCTTGAATTTGCTTACCGAATCTACCCCACCACCCATTCTGGCAGCCTATTCCAATTACCCACCACTCTCTCAGTGAAGAACTGCCCCTCATATTCCTCTAAATCTGCCCTCCAGTCTGAATGTATGTCACCTAGTTGATTTGTTTACGCATCCTGAATATGCTTCCTTCCCTCATCTTGTTTATTCCCCTCAGATATTTGAAGGTTTCTACCATATCCCCCTCGTCTCCCGTGTATGTAAGTTTAGTTCCTCCAGTTGTTCTTGGTGTGACCTCCTGTGTAGTCCTTAAACCATTTTGGTTGTCCTTCTCTGGATCCTCTCCATCTATCTCTGTCACCCTGTAAGCATGGCCTCCAGAGCGGAACCCCTTATTCCAGATGTGGTCTGACCATAGTTTTGTATAGTGGCATGATCACCTCCTTCCTCCTACTTGTAATGCCCTCCATATGTATGCCAACATTCTGCTTGCCCTCCCCACCGCCTTGTTGCTTTGGTTCCTAACCTTCACGCTATCCGAAATGATGATACCCAGGTCCCTTTCCTGCTCTGTTACCTCAAGTTCCTCCCCTTCCAGCCAGTATTTTGCCCTTGGTTTCTTACACCCTATGTACATAATTTTGCATTTTTGCATTGAATTGCAACTTGCCACCCCTGACTACTCCCTCCAGCCTGGACAGATTCTCCCTCATTTTTTCCACCCTCCTGGTGTGTCCACCCTGTTACAGATCCTGTATCATCTGCACATAGACACACCTTCCCATTCAGGCCTCTGAAATGTCCCCAATGTATATGTTGAACAGTATGGGACCCAACACAGACCCCTGAGAACCCCACGTCTCCCTGCCTTGAGGTGCACTCCATTAACCACCACCCTATGAGTTCTATCTACCAGTCAGTTCTCCACCCAGTTTATTAGTTTGCTCCCTACTCTAAGCTGCCTAACTTGTTTATTAGTCTCCCATGAGGGACAGTGTGAAGACCTTTCTGAAGTCCAGGTAGGCTACGTCCACCACCCCTCCCTGATCACACATCTCCGTCACTCCATCAGGAATTCAATCAGGTTGGTCTGACATGACCTTCCACCTGTGAGCCCATGCTGGTTGTTGTCTATAAGCCCCTGCTCCTCCAGATACTGTACCAGCCTTTCCTTTATAAGTGTCTCCATCAGCTATTTCCACCACAGAGGTAAGGCTGACCGGACGATAGTTGCCCAGCTCTTCCTTCCCTCCCTTTGTGCAGTAGCACCACATCAGCCTTTTCCAATCCCGGACTCTCCCTTGTCTAGGGACAGATTAAATAACTTTGTGAGTGGTGCGCAAGTTCCTCCACAACTCCTTGAGCACCCTGGGTGGATTGCATCTGGGCCCATTGCCTTGTCTGTCCACAATTTTCCTAATTCCTTTAATACCATACCCTCTGAAAAGCGGCTTGTCCATCTCCATGCCCACTGTTCCCTGCCTCTTAGCTCTGGCCCTTCCTTCTTCCTTAACCGTGAAAACTGAGGTAAAGTACTCGTTCAGCAGATTTGCCTTTTACTCATCACCTCTATCAGAGCTCCTCCCTCCCTCTGAGTCTCATAATCCCTGCCTGCTTTTCCTTCTCTCACTTATATACGAAAATGTTCTTGTCCCCTTTTGGCCTCCCTCACTATTTTCTCCTCTGTATCCACTTTAGCCCTCTGACAGTTTCCCCACATCCTTTAGCTTCTCCTTGTAAGCTTCCTTTTACGATCCCTGTAGATTTGTAGGTCCTGAGCGCTTTCTCCCCCCTCCCACTGCTCTTTCCACCTCTTTTGTAAGCCAAAGTGGTTTCCTCCCTTCTTTGTGTTTGCTGACCCTCCTGATGCATTATTCTGTTGCCAGCAGAATTCCCTCTTTATTGCCCCCATATCTCCTCAACGTCCTCTAGGTTTTTTCCTTCTAGTTACTCTTTGAAAATTTCTTTCATTTTCTTAAAATCCACTTTCCAGAAGGCGATTACCTAGTGGTAGTCCTGTTCTTTCTAACCCGTGTGAAGACTAAACCTGACCATTCTGTTATCGCTTCCCCCAGATTTTCCCGACCTCAACACTGACCCCATTTGTCATCACCAGGTCCAGTATGGCCTCTCTTCTAGTTGGTTCCCTGACCAACTGTTGAAGAAGTGCCTCTTGCATGGACTTTAACAGCTCCTTACTTCTTTCTAATGTTGCTGTTGGAATTCCCCAGTTCGCATCGGAGATTAAGGTCCTACCACCAGAATTTCTCCTCTGCCAGCCATCCTTTGTATTTCCTATTCATCTCCCTATCCACATCCTCCCCTAATTTGGTGATCTGTAAACCACCCTATCAGTACTGCCTCCTGACCTTTCCAGTTATCATGACCCGAGGATCTCTGCTGAGCCCTGTCCTTCTCTACTCGCCATTGCTCTTATGCCATCCCTTATGTATAGGGCTACCCCACCTTTTTCCTCTCCTGTCCCTCCTATAGAGACTATACCCTGGTATTTCCACTTCCCAACTGTGGTTTCTGTCCACTACGTCTCAGTTACTGCCATCAGGTCTATGTCATCCATCCCGACTGCCTCAGGTGGCCCATCTTATTCCCCAGACTCCTAGCATTTGCCAACAGACCCTTCCATCTATCCGCTCCTCTTCTGTTCTCCTTCCTTCTAATGTCCCCTGCCCCCTTTCGCAGGGGAGTGGAGTCAAGGCAAGTCCTACTAGCTACTTTTTCTAGTCCTCCCTAGCCTCGTACTCCCTGCCTTAGTTTAAATCATTCCCAAAGATTTTGTCTATATACAGTACCCCTGCAGCTTCCCCTTAGCTGTCTAGCTCCCATCATTTTATATGCAGCCTGTCCCTTGCAGGCGGGTGTTGCATACCCACGTGTCCCCCCCGTTCCCCAACCATGCGTGATCCTCCTTCTGCACCATTGCCTTAGCCAGTGGTTAAAATCTTTGATTCTTAGCTGCCTGGCATACTTGCCAGTGTTAGTCAGGAACTCCGAAAATGCCAGATAACTGACTATCCCCCTACATCCCTTGGCTAACTCCTGAATCTCCTCTGTACCTCTTCCCCTCCTCCCCTGCCAGGTCATTTGTTCAGAGGTGCAGGACTAGGTGTGTTTACCTCCAAGTAACCTAATGCTTTCTTTGATTCTTGGCAGTGCCCTGCTTGCCTCCATCCCTAGGTCACAGAAAACTGATCTCCTTATATGTGACCCTCTTCCTCAACCAGTGGATCCCTTTATGAGTGCGTCCAAATAAACCATTACTGATTTTGTATTTTCCATCCCTGAGGATACCTCAGTATCCCTACCCTGATTACTTTTTCTTGTTTTCCTTGCATTTCTATCCTGTCCCCTGTCCTTCCACCCTTGCAGTCACCATCTCTGTTTTGTCCTGCCCTCTTCTTTGCTGCCCTGTCCCTTCTCTCTGTCTCTTCTTCTCTCCTCCCTCTTTGCTACTACCATTTTCCCTTTCCTTCCCACCTGCGTTTCCTTTACTTTCACTGTCTCCACCTTCCTCTGCATCTTCCTCCTCTTTCCTGCTCTCTTACCCCCTCCTGTCCTCTGTTGCCTCCCCCATCCATTTTGCCTTCCCCTCTACTGCTGTGCCTCTGTCCCTCCTCTCTTGTTTCCTTGCTATAGGCATTTCCCGTTCCCTTGCTATGGGCATTTCCTTTATCTTTGGATCTCTATGTTTTCTGCATTTCAGCTCCATGCTTTCATCTTCTCTTCTCTCCTCTACCTCCTCCTGTTCCTGTAATCCAGCTAAAGACCAGTACCTGTTTGATCCCCTTTATATCTTTCTGCGTTTTCGTTTGTCTTTGTGTACATCTATGATCTTCCTGGACATAAAGTCTCCACCACTCATTCACACTAATGGGAGTTCGCCAGGCGCTAGGACCAAGCGAGGAAGCAAACTTTTCAGGCGTGCCTGAGATGGAGCCACAAGGCGGCACCACATGACCAGCTTGTGCGGTAATGACTATCTTGGTGTCGACCCTCCAACTGCCTCAGGTCCTTTTTTCCCACCAAGTCACGCTTCAGTGGCGATGTTGCTTACCCACAGAATTAAATTTCACTAGCAGCAATAGTTTCATTTAATGATTTGTAGATTATTTCGAATCAGTACCGATTATATTATTCATTCTAACAGTTGTACAACAAAGTCTTCAGCCTCCATTGATGGAGTCGACCGTGAGTGGGTCAAGTAAGGGAGACTTCGTGTGAAAACTGTTCAGTCAGCCAGGCGGGTCTGGTCCGCCCGCCCTCCCGAGAGAGGGGTCTGACAACAGGGCGTTCCAATGCTCAGTGAGATGGCGGTCCCCTTGAAAGCTTAAAGGCGGTCCCATTCTCTGCACCGTACGGTCTTGAGTTCTTCTTCAACACATAGATCGAAGAAGAAGCGGCATCTCGAAGGTCACCCTCTGCTATGTCTGCGCATAGGCGGTCGGTTAATTAGGCCAGGTACCGGTCTCCACCTCTGTCGGAGTTGCCAGTTTCTGTCTCTGGTGGCCGACCTCCTCGACACCAGAGCTCCTTCCTGCCTATTGGAGGAGCTTCTGATGAGCAGTTTCACCAGTGGGCTGCTCTCCATGGAGTAGTGGGCTCGGAGGTTGGTCCAGTTGCCCGGCGGTCAGTCTGACACTGGGGCCTTCGGGCCATTTGGTTCGGAGGGACGGGTAGGGCGGTTGGGCCTTTCTAGTCGTAGCTCTTTCGGTGCCATTGACTCCGTGCTCCAGTGTTTATCCCCTCACATGGCTGTGGCACAGGGGTCCACACAGTGCTTCTATCTCCTGCCATTTTCCCTTTTTACTTCAAATCACAGTTTTCAGACTCCTGTGACTCTCTTGGCACCGTCCCGCAGTGCCGCGGGCTCTGTCGGCGCCATCCGCGGCACCTCAGGCTCTACCAGCACCATTATCCGGCACTGTAGGCTCTGGTGCCATCTCGCGGTGCCATGGGCTCGTTGGCGCCATCTGTGGTGCTGGGAGATCTGTCTGTGCTGTGTGCGGTTGTTTCGATAGCCTCCTCTTTGTTTTTGGCGCCATTTTCCTGTGCTGCACGGGGATTTGTGCAGCGCCATCCGGTCTTCAGGGTTCTCAACTATGATTCTTTCTTCTTCTGTTCTTCCTCGTGATTTTCACTCCTTTCCTGTCTATACAGTCCCCCTGGACTGTCAGGAGATGATTTTGAGCCTGATCCAGATCTTCGCCTGGGTGATGATGTTGATGACACTGCCCTGGGAGCAGGGATCAATCCTCCTGCAGAGCCTGTGGTTGAAGACCTTTCCTTTATATCTCTGCTCAGAAATTTAAATTCTACTCTTTCAAACAACATGAAGTCTTGCTATATTATGACAGTTGCAGTTTGTCCCACCATTAGAACTGCTCGGTGAAAGAGTTAACTACCATGCCAGGCATGGAGTTTAAACGTGACTCAGTTAGAAAGCTCTGTCTGGCTATTTTCAAACCGAAACTGTCAGATTCTGTATTCCGCCTCACTGAACAGTCGCTCCTGAGATTTCTCCTACTGCTCGGTTCATTTCTCGGTTTAAACAGTATTTTCTCGGTTTAATTCAACCGAGTATTATTATTTTAACCAAAAACCGATCGGTTCAAGCTCTGTCTGTGGTATTGTAAGTATTAGATAGGTTTTCTGTGTGGAACTTGTAAATTTTATCGGTTGGTTCGAACCGATCAGGCTATTAAAACTTTTAAAAGAAAGCATTTTAAAGGCTTTTAGAGTGCGGTTCCGGTTCTTATCAGTTCTAAAAAAGCAGTTTCATCATTTTTCCACGACCAATGACACGGTTGGGAACCGATAAAGGTGTCTTACCTGCACTGCCTTAAAAGGCAAGTTGTTGGTTAGGCTGGCATCATGTCTGAGAAACCCAAAAGAAAAACCGGGCCCACTGGGTTTCAACACTGTAGTGTCTGTGGGGAAGCCTGTGCCAAGGCTGACCCACACACTGTGTCTATTGTCTGGGGTTTGACCACCTCAATTCAGACTGCCAGATTTGTAAAATTTCCCTGCAGCCACCCTGGACAAGAGGTGGGCAGGCTCAGGAGCGAGAGGCCAAAAGTCCGCTGACCGGATGGCCAGCCTGGTTCGGTGCCAACCGAACCGGATGAATGCCCTCTGACCAGGCGAGACTTCCTCGGGCAAATGAAAAGCTGGCTCTGAGGAGCCAGTTCCAGCAAAGAAAACTAAAAATCAGCAGGTTTGGGTCAAAATTCCTTCTCCAACTGCTGCAGAAATAACAAAAGCTATACAGATTGTACAGTCACTTTCTCGGTTCTGTCCGAACCGCCACTGTCTGATAAAGGTCAGTTGGCCGGTTCCACGGTTCAAGAATATGATATTGAAGAGTTTTATGAACCAGAGGAGGGAGGAGGTTATGATCAGTGTGAATGTGACTTTGAGAGTCTGGATGTGCCCATTGAACCGGACATCTCCCAGACAGTCCTTTGGAATCTCCCCTATGCTTTCTGAGTCCCTTCTCACTTTTTGTTTTATAAAAGGTTGCTGAAACCCTCCAGCTCCCATTAGAGGAAGCTGTGGATGAGCAGGAGGAACCTGATTTTGTGGAAATGATGGATATCCCAGAGTCTAGGAGATTATCTATCCCTTGCATAAATCATTTGGAAACAATAAAATACTAAAAGCTCCTAATTCTGTGCCTCCTGTTGACAAGAAGATGGACAGGAGGCACACTTATCAGGTCCTGATACAGACTTTCTTTCACAGCAATGCAGTCATGTTTGGGTAGTTCAGGCTGCAGCCTGTGATAAAGCTAACATTCCCTGGCTTCACATCCTCCTGACAAGGACTCCAGGAAGATTGATGCCATGGCTAAAAAACAATACATGGCGGCGTCCTTGGGACTCAGACAAGCAAATTACATGGCTTATGTGGCAAGATACCAAAAATCTAGATGGGACACTGTCATGGCTTTGGCCAAACAGGCCCTGGCCAGCTTGCCAAGGAGCTGGAGCAGGTGGCTGCTGATGGTATTGAGGCATCCAGGTGCAATTCCACACTGCTGTGGATTCTAACGATGTATCCTCTAGAGTCATGGCTACATCTGTGGCCTTTAGTGGTTGGCTTGGCTCAGGTGTACTAGTTTGTCACAGGATACCCAGACTAAGGCCATGGATTTTCCTGTGGTAGGGAATTCTCTGTTTGGGGAGCAGACAGAGAATTACATGAAGAAATGGATGAATATAGAACAACTTATAGGAGTGCACAGGCCAAGGAGCGCAAGCCACTCCTCAGAAGCAGACCCCAGGGGTAGAGGTAGGCCTTTTCACCAAACCCAGGCTTCTTCTGCTTATGCTCAGAGGGGTTCTTCAGAGGCAGAGGCAGACGGGTGCAAGCAGGCCTGCTTCCACCCCTCAGCCTAAAGCCCCTGCCAAACAGGTACCCTGATGGGTGCCCAGGCCGATTCTCCATTACCTGTAGGGGGCAGGCTGGCTTGCTGTTCAGGACTGGGTCTCTAACATCAGACAAGTGGGTCCTGGAAGTAGTAAGCCAGGGTCTGGTTCTCAGCTTCAAAAATTTCCGAAGATGAGAGCCAGATCTTTCCACCTGCAAACCCTCTAGAGACCTTTGCCTTAGAAACAGAAGTCTCAACCCTTCTGGCTCTCAGAGCTGTGAAAGGTCCCCCTCTACTCAAGGCAAGGTCTGTACTCCAGGTACTTCCTTACCCCAAAAGACAGGAGAATGGCGGCCATTTTGGACCTAAGATATCTGAACAAGCACCTTTTGAAACCAAAATTCAAAATGGTGACTCTGGCAATAATTTTACCTTGTCTAAGGCCAGGGACTGGCTAGCTTCCCTGGACCTCAAGGATGCCTATTTCCATGTTCTAATCAGAACTTCCCACCGAAAGTACCTCAGATTGAACTGCCCTCAGGCCATTACCAGTTCAGAGCAATGCCCTTCGCCTCACCTCTGCCCAAGGGTATTCACAAAATGTCTAGCAGTAGCAGTTGCTCATTTAAGAAGGCAAAAGATTGCTATTTTTCCCTACCTAGATGACTGGCTTATTGTAGGCCAGTCTCCAGAACAGGTCAAATCACACCTGCAAGTTACCAGCAGCTGCTCACCCTCTGGGTTTTCTGCTCAATCTCCCAAAGTCAGTGCTGGAACCTGTTCAGGTACTCACCTTCATAGGTGCAGAACTGGATACAAAGCAGGCCAGAGCCTTCCTGCCCTTAGAGAGGTAAGGAACCTGGTGGCCCTGGCCTCTTCCTTCACTCTGCAGGTCTCACGACCAGCAAGGCACTTCTTACAGCTCCTAGGACACCTGGCTGCTTCCCAGCTGTAGTGCAAGGAGCAAGATTTCAGATGAGGGACATTCAGTTTCACTTGAGAGCCTTTTGGTCTCAAAGAAAGATCCCCTTTCCAAGTTGATCCCAGTGACTCGAACCCTGATCCAGGCCCTTCAGTGGTGGCAGGATCAGAGCAATTTAAGACTAGGGTCCCTTCATCCCTCTATCTCACTCCTTGACCCTTACTACAGATGCGTCCCTTCTGGGATGGGAGCTCACATGGCGACCTCTCCACCCAGGGAGTGTGGTCCCCTCAAGAGTCTCTGCTCCACATCAATTTGCTGGAACTCAGAGCTGTCTTTCTAGCACTTCAAGTGTTTTCTGCATCTGTTCAGAACAAAGTGGTACAAGTCAGAGAACAACACCACCACAATGTGGTACATCAACAAACAAGGGGCACTCGGTCTTGGCCTTGTGCACGAAGCAATGAAGTTGTGGTCTCTGGCTTATTCCTGAACACTTCCCTCATAGCAGTTCACCTCCCAGGAAAGGACAATGTCCTGGCAGATGCTCTCAGCAGGATTTCCCAGGGCCATCACGAATGGTCACTGGATCCCCAAGTACTGGGATAGTTTTTGCCAGATGGGGCACTCCTCAGATAGATCTTTTGCAGCCCCAGACAATCACCAACTTCCACTGTTTTGTTGCAGGCCCCAGTAATGGGCTCAGTCCCCTGGATGCCTTTCTCCTAGATTGGGAAGGGAAGTTTCTATATGCCTTTCCCCTTCCTCTCCTTTTCAAGGTGCTAGTGAAAATCAGATCCCAGCCTTGCAGGATGATTCTGATTGCTCCGGATTAGGCCAGGCAGCCCTGGTACCCACTCCTTCTGTCCTTAGCAGTCCATCTTCCTGTAGCTCCCAGGAAACACAACCTGTTATCTTGTGCCCAGGGGAGAGTTTGGTATCCGAATCTCAATCCTCAACCTCAAGGCCTGGCTCTTGAGGAGTTAGAGTTGCTGACCTACACCTTTCTCAAGGTGTTCTTGACATCCTGAAGGCTTCTAGGAAGCCTTCACTAGAGCTACTTATAATTCTAAATGGAAAAGGTTTTCCATCTGGTGCTCTGGGAAGCATATTCCCCGGAATCTGCTGACTTGCCCATTGTTTTGGACTATATGGTCTATCTTAACTCTTTGGGCCTGAGACCAGCTACCCTGAAAGTACATTTGGCAGCTGTCTCTGCTTTTATTTCAGCAGGAAAGCCTCTTCTCTTTCCACTCACCCTGTATTTTCCAAGTTTTTCAAGGGATTACTTCATACTAATCCACCTATCAGGGACCCGGCCCCTGCCTGCGTGATCTTAATGTTTGCATTGCTCAGTTGATGCAACCTTTGAACCTCTGTCTTCTGCAGAGCTTAAGTATTTGACTTGGAAAACTGTTTTTCTAGTAGCCATCACTTCTGCCAGGCGCATAAGTGAGTTACAAGCCTTGTCAGTGGAGACTGACTTATTTCCTTTCACAGGGATAAAGTAGTCCTTAGACTAACAGGAAGTTTTTGCCTTAAGGTGGTTTCAGATTTCCATCTTAATCAATCTGTCTCCCTTCCAGTGTTCTTCACTGACCATTCCTCCTCTGGTGAGAGAGGCTGCACAACTTAGATGTTAAGAGGCCCTTAGTTACTATATAGAGCGTACCAAGGGTCATAGGTTCGAATCCTCCAACTCTTTCTCACTTATGGTGAGGTTGGGAAAGGTAAACCTGCCACTAAGAGATCCATTGCTAGGTGGGTTGTCTCGTGTATCCAATTTTGTTATCAAAACTGGAAAGGTTCTCCTTCAGGCCTGAGGCTCACTCTACCAGAGGTACAGCTGTGTCTCTAGCTGCTGCCAGAGACATCCCTATCTTGAGATATGTCAAGCAGCTACCTGGAAAATGGTACACACTTTCACCAAGCATTACTCCTTGGATATCCAGGCCAGGAGGGATGCTAGATTTAGCACAACCATGCTTCAGAGCCTATTCCTAAGTAGGTTCTGTCCCTCCACCATGGAGGTACTGCTGTGTATTCTGCAATTGTCATAATATAGCAAGACTTCATGTTGTTTGAAGAAAAAATTACTCACCTTAGTAATGTTGTTTCTTCTAATGGAGTCTTACTATATTATGACCTCCCCAGCCTGCCCTCTCAGAACTTCTACTTGGGTATGGGGTGGGCAGTCCAGTGTTGGCACTTGTTATGCCCACTTTATGTTTTCCACCCTTTTTGGGGTTTTGGGATGTTGTGTTTTATTTTTCGTATGTTATTATTTTCTGGTCCCCTGACTTGAGTCTTGGTGTTGGGACCAGGAATAGGTGTTAATATTTAGGTAGCCAGTTGGCTAGTATAGGTTACAGCTTCACACAGAACCTTGGTGAGTTTTTGCTCGTGAAGATCTGACAGTTTCGGTTTGAAAATAGCCAGACAGAGCTTCTCTAACCAGGCTTTCGCTCTAAACTCCATGCCTGGCATGGTAGTTAACTCTTTCACCTCCAGAGCAGTTCTAATGGTGGGACAAACTGCAATTGTCATAATATAGCAAGACTCCATTAGAAGAAACAACATTACTAAGGTGGTATTTTTTTCTTCTCGACTACAGAAATTGATCCTCTTGAGACTCCAGTATCTTCATGTCCAGGAGATGCTTATGGATTTAACCCCTCCGGTACAGTCCTTTTCGAGACCCTTTCACAGATGGTGTGGAAGAATCTGCTCTCATTCCTTCCATGGCCAAGTCAATAGATAGGAAGTATGCCCTTCCAAGGATTGCCCCATTTTGTAGTCTTGGCAGAGAATGATAAGGCTGTCCTTCCTCAGGAGTCTATAGCCCTGCCTATAAACAAAGAATCTCATAAGATAGACACCATAGGTAAAAGAGTCTTTGCTGCCTCAACCCTGGGTATGTAGCATTGCCAGATACCAGGGCTATTTTTCTCAATATGAGTATGTCCTTGGCGTTAGCTCAAAGCAATGGTAGTTGCTCTGCGAATCGGAGGTTAACTCCAGCAGCTGCTTCAAACCATGACTAGGGGTATCGGTCCAATAACCAACAGGTTAAGGCTGCAATGGGCGCGCCTTCGATACACGGCTTCAGCGGCGTGACTGGGCATCTGCACCTGCCGCTACTCTTGGCTGCGTACCTCAGGCTTCACGAATGATGCCCAGCAGCAGGTCATGGCCTTACCTTTCGACGGTATGTATCTGTTTGGACCTCCAGGTGGAGCAAGCACTGGAGGCCACGCAGAAGACTAAGTGCCATTAAGATGGCTAGAACTGCACCCACCCCCTCCCGAGGGGGTGCGGAACAAATGCCAGTTTCACAACCGTCAGTCCTTTCGGGGCAGAGGCAGAGGAGATTTTAACAAAACCACAACCCTCAGCCACAAAGAAAGCACAGCAGAAGGCACAAGGGCCCAAAGCGCCCAGTGCCATCTTCTAAGTTTCTGGCCCAGGTCCCACCTCAGCTGTCTGAGGGGACTGCTCCCTCAACAGTGGGAAGACGTCTGACTCAGTTCTACAGCCAGTGGAAATCTATAACATCAGACAAATGGGTCCTCCAGATAATCAACGAGGGGTACTCTCTCAAATCTTTTGGAAACCCCTCCGGATCGTCCTCCAAATGCAGCCCAGGTTATCGGTAGTACAGTCAGACCTTCTTGCTTCTGAGGTACAAGGCCTTCTGAAAACAGGGCAGTAGAAGTAGTTCCGCTGAATCAATGAAATACAGGTTTCAAACAACATGAAGTCTTGCTATATTATAGACATTAGCAGTTTGATCCAGCTCTAGAACTGCCCGGAGTGAAATGGTTAAAACCATTCCAAAATAGAATTTTGGCACGAGAGCAGCTCTGTGTCATTTCAAACTTGAACTGTCAGATTCTTTACTCCGCCTCAGTGAACAGTCGCTCGGAGATTTCTCCTTCTGCTCGGTTCATTTCTCAGTTTAAAAGTGTTTTCTCAGTTGGATTTAACCGAGAATAGTTTTATTTTAACGCCAAAATCGTTCGGTTCAAGCTCTATCTGTGGTAACCGTAAGTAAATGAAGGTTTTGTCTGTGTGGAACTTGTAGTTATCGGTTCGGTTTTGAACTGATCAGTGGGTTTAAAACTCATTTAAAACTAAAAGTTACTATTTTAGAGTGCGGTTCCGGTTCTTATGGTTCTAAAAAGCGGATTTATTACGGTTTTTCCAATACCCGTGACAGGTTGGGAACCCGATAAGGGTGTCTTCCTGGCACTGCCGTTAAAAGGCAAGTTTTGGTTAGGCTGGCATTATGTCTGAGAATCCAAAAGAAAACCGGCCCACTGGGTTTCAACACTGTGATGTTTGTGGGGAAGTCTTTGCCAAGGCTGACCCACACACCCATGTGTTTATTGTCTGGGGTTTGACCACCTCCAGTCAGACTGCCAGGTATGTAAGAATTCCCTGCAGCCACCCTGGAAAAAAGATTGGGCAGGCTCAGGGAATGAGAGGCAAAAGTCCGCTGACCCGGATGGCCAGCCCGGTTCGGTGCCAACCGAACCAGAGGGAGTGCCCTCTGACCAGGGCCAGACTTCCTTGGCAAAGAAAAGCTGGTTCTGAGGAACCAATTCCAGTAAAGAAAACAAGAAAATCAGCAGGTCTGAGTCCAAATTCCTTCTCCAACTGCTGCAGAGATAACAAAAGCCATACAAATTGTCCAGTCACTGTCTCAGAGTCCGTCCGAACCACCACTATCTGGTAAAGGTCGGTTCGTCCGGTCCCAGTGGTTCAACATTATGATATTGAGGAATTTTATGAACCAGAGGAGGGGAGGAGGATTATGAACAGTATGAATGTGCTGGGAAGGTCTGGTGTGCCCATTGAACCGGACATCTCCCCAGACAGACCTTTAGAATCTCCCCTATGCTGTCTGAGTCCCCATCTCATTTTATGTTTTATAAAAGTTGCTGAAACCCTCCAGCTTCCTTTAGAGAGGCTGTGGATGAGCAAGAGGAGCCTGATTTTGTAGAAATGATGGATATTCCAGAGTCTAGGAGATTGTCTATTCCTTTACATAAGTCTTTAGGAAACAAACAATTAAAATTTTAAAAGCTCCTAATTCTGTGCCTCCTGTAGATAAAAGATGGACAGAAGGTATACATTGTCAGGTCCTGATACAGAATTCCTTTCTCAGCAATGCAGTCATGTTGGGGTAGTTCAGGCTGCTGCCTGTGATAAAGCTAATATTCCTTGGTTTCACATCCTCTGACAAGGATTCCAGGAAGATTGATGCCATGGCAAAAAAAAAAAAACAGTATATGGCAGCCTCTCTGGGACTCAGGCAAGCAAATTATATGGCTTATGTAGCTAGGTATCAGAAATCTAGATGGGATACTGTTATGCAATTGGCCAAGCAGGCCCATGGCCAGCTGGCTAGTGAACTAGAACAGGTGGCTGCTGATGGCATTGAAGCCTCTAAGGTTCAGTTTCATGCTGCTGTGGATGCTAATGATGTTTCCTCTAGGGTCATGGCCACATCTGTAGCTTTTCGTAGGTTGGCCTGGCTCAGGTGTACTAGTTTG
This sequence comes from Neoceratodus forsteri, assembly GCA_016271365.2. Classification (NCBI taxonomy): domain Eukaryota; kingdom Metazoa; phylum Chordata; order Ceratodontiformes; family Ceratodontidae; genus Neoceratodus; species Neoceratodus forsteri. The sequence continues at coordinate 141,797,007 of CM057453.1, forward strand.
TCACAGGATACCCAGACTAAGGCTATGGATTTTCCTGTGGTGGAAATTCTCTGTTTGAGAGCAGACAGAGAACTACATGAAGAAGATGGATGAATATAGGACTACTTACAAGAGTGCCCAGGCTAAGGAGGCGGCATGCCCCCAGGGGTAGGGGTAGGCCTTTTCACAGGCCTTTCTACCAGACTCAGGCCTCCCTCTGCCTATGCTCAGAGGGGCTTCTTCAGAGCAGAGGGCAGACGAGGGTGGGCAGACCTGCTCCCACCCCCAGCCTAAAGCTCCTCGAAACAGGCACCCTGATGGGGTGCCCAGGGCCGATCTCCTGTACCAGTGGGGGCAGGCTGGCTTACTTCAGTTAGAATTGGGCTTCTTTAACCTCAGACAAGTGGGTTCTGGAAGTAGTAAGCCAGGGTCTGGTTCTCAGCTTCAAAGTTTCCCAAGTTGAGAAGCAGACTTTTCCACCTGCAAGTGCTTAGAGACCCTCGCTCTGGAAACAGAGGTCTCATCCCTGTTAGCTCTCAGAGCAGTAGAAAGGTTCCTCCCTGCATCAGGGCAGGGGTCTGTATTCAGATACTTCCTTACCCCAAAAAGAACAGAATGGCGGCCCATTTTAGATCTCAGATATCTGAACAAGCATCTTTTGAAACCAAAGTTCAAAATGGTAACTCTGGCAATGATTTTACCTTCCCTAGGGCCAGGGGACTGCCTAGCCTCCTGGACCTCAAGGATCCTATTTCCATGTCCTAATCAGAAGATCCCATCAAAGTACCTCAGATTGAACTGCCCTTAGGTCATTACCAGTTCAGAGCAATGCCCTTCGGCCTTACCTCTGCTCCAAGGGTATTCACAAAGTGTCTAGCAGTGGCCCACTTAAGGAGGCAGAGGATTGCTGTTTTTCCCTATCTAGACGACTGGCTCATTGTAGGCCAGTCCCAGAACAGGTAAATCTCACCTGCAGGTCACCAGCAGCTTCTCACCTCCTGGGTTTTCTGCTAAACCTACCAAAGTCGGTTCTGGAACCAGTCCAGGTACTCACCTTATAGGGGCAGGATGGACACAAGGCTAGCCAGAACCTTTCTTCCCAGAAGGGTAAGGAATTTAGTGGCTCTGGCTCTTCCTTCACTCTGCAGGTCTCTTGACCAGCAAGACACTTTCTGCAGCTCCTGGGCACATGGCTGCATCCACAGCTGTTGTGCAGGGAGCCAGATTTCAGATGAGAGACATTCAGTTTCACTTGAGAACCTTTTGGTCTCAGAGAAGAGACCCCTTTCAAGTTGGTCCCAGTGACTCGAACCTTGATCCTAGCTCTCCAGTGGTGGCAGGATCAGAGCAATTTAAGAGCGGGGTCCCTTCATTTCCCTTCACAACTTGACTCTCACTACAGATGCTTCCTTCTGGGTTGGGGAGCCCACATGGCGACCTTTCCACCAGGAGTCTGGTCCCCAGGAATCTCTGCTCCCACATCAATTTGCTGGAACTCAGAGCTGTCTTTTAGCTCTTCAAGCTTTTCTGCATCTGTCCACAACAAGGTGATACAAGTCAGAACAGACAACACCACAACAATGTGGTACATCAACAAGCAGGGGGCACTCGGTCTTGACCTTGTGCACCAAGGCAATGAAGTTGTGGTCTCTGGCCTATTCACTGAACACTTCCCTCATAGCAGTTCATCTTCCAGGGAAGGACAATGTACTAGCGGATGCCCTCAGCAGGATTTCCCAGGGCCATCACGAATGGTCCCTGGATCTTCAAGTGCTGGGATAGTTTTGCCAGGTGGAGCATCCCTCAGATAGATCTTTTGCAGCCCCAGACAATCACAAACTTCCTCTGTTCTGTTGCAGGCCTCCAGTGCTGGGCTCAGTTCCCTGGATGCCCTTCTCCTGGATTGGGAGGAAATTCCTCTATGCTTTCCCCCTTTCCTCTCCTATTCAAAGTACTAGTCAAAATCAGATCTCAGCCTTGCAGGGTGATTCTGATTGCCCGGATGAGCCAGGCAGCCCTGGTACCACTCCTTCTGTCTCTGACAGTCCATCTTCCCTGTGCCTCCCCAGGAATCACAATCTGTTGACTTGTGCCCAGGAAAGGGTTTGGTATCGGACCTCAATCCCTCAACCTCAAGCCTGGCTCTTGAGGAGTTATGCTGATTTACACCTCTCTCAAGGTGTTCTTGAGATCCTAAAGGCTTCAGAAGCCTTCCACTAGGGCTACTTATAGTTCTAAATGGAAAAGGTTTTCCATTTGGTGTGCTGGAAAATATTTCCCAGAATCTGCTGAATTGCCCATTTTGTTAGATTACATGGTACATCTTAATTCCTTGGGTCTCAGACCAGCTACCCTGAGAGTTCATTTGGCAGCTGTGTCTGCTTTTGTGTCAGCAGGAAAGTCATCCTCTTTCCTCTCATCCTGTGTTTCCAAGTTTTTTAAGGGATTACTCCATACTAATCCTCCCTTTCGAACCGGCCCTGCTTGGGACCTTAATGTTTGCATTGCCCAGTTAATGCAACCCCTTTTGAACCTCTGTCTTCTGCAGAGCTTAAGTTCCTAACTGGAAAACTGTTTTCTAGTGGCTATCACTTCTGCCAGACGCATAAGTGAATTGCAAGCCTTGTCAGTGGAGATTGACTTTATTTCTTTCCACAGGGATAAGGTAGTCCTTAGGACTAATAGGAAGTTTTGCCTAAGGTGGTTTCAGATTTCCATCTTAATCAATCTATCTCCTTCCAGTATTTTTCACTGATCACTCCTCTTGGTGAGAGGAGGTTGCACAGCCTGGATGTTAGAGAGCTCTTAGTTATTACATAGAGCGTACCAAAGGTCACAGGTTCGAACTCTCCAACTTTTCCTTACTTATGGTGAAGTTGGGAAAGGCAAACCTGCCACTAAGAGATCAATAGCCAGGTGGATTGTCTCTTGTATCCAATTTTGTTATCAGAAGTGGGCAGAGCCCCCACTGGTTTGAGGGCTCATTCTACCAGGGGTACAGCTGCGTCTCTAGCTGCTGCCAGAGATATCCCTTTATTAAGTTTGCCAGGCTGCTACTTGGAAAGCGGTACACACTTTTACCAAGCATTACTCCCTGGATGTCCAGGCCAGGAGAGATGCTAGGTTTAGCACAGCTGTTCTTCAGAGCCTATTCCCTAAGTTGGTTCTGCCCTCCTCCATGGAGGTACTGCTGTGTATTCTGCTAATGTCTATAATATAGCAAGACTTCATGTTGTTTGAAGAAAAATTACTCATCTTAGTAATGTTGTTTCTTCTAATGGAGTATTGCTATATTATAGACCTCCCCTCCAACCTGCCCCTCTCAGAACCTCTACTTGGTGGGTGCGGCCAAGTTAATGGGCACTACTTATGTCCTGTTAGCATTTTGTCCCTTTGGGACTTTGGGGTGTGTATGTGTGCGCGTGTGTGTGTTTTATTATACTTATGTTCCATTTTCATATTATTAGAATGGTGTTAGTATTTCTGGTCCCCTGACTTGAGTCTTGGGTGTTGGGACCATCAATGGTTGTTATTATTTAGGTAGCCATTTGGCTAGTGTAGGTTACAGCTTCCACACAGACCTTAGTGAGTTTGGCTCGTAAAGATCTGACAGTTCAAGTTTGAAATGACACAGATAGAGCTGCTCGTCCAAAATTCTATTTTGGAATGGTTTTAACCATTTCACTCGGGGCAGTTCTAGAGCTGGATCAAACTGCTAATGTCTATAATATAGTAAGACTCCATTAGAAGAAACAACATTACTAAGGTGAGTAATTTTCTTCTACTCCCATTACTTTCTGGTCCCGAAGAAAACCGGCAGCATCGCCTCATTCTGGATCTCAGAAAGTTAAACAAGTTCCTTCACAAGGAGAAGTTCAAGATGATATCACTAGGTACCCTGCTACCTTTGATTCATCAACACGATTGGCTAGACTCCTGGACATGCAGGATGCCTACCAACACATTCTCATACACCCAAAGCACCACAAATACCTAAGATTCGTGGCATTGGGTCAACACTATCACTTCAGAGTCCTGCCTTTGGGGTATCCTCGACGCCTCGAGTTTTTACAAAGTGTTGTGCAATTCTTGCACACCTCAGGAAAATCGGAATACAAGTGTTCCCATATCTGGATGACTGGCTCCTAGCAAGTCCCTCCAGGCAACAGACTATAGAGGCCTGATCATGGTCTCAGACTTTCTCACGTCCATGGGAGTCCTGCTGAATCTCAACAAGTCATAGTTGCAGCCCTCCCAGAAGCTCCTCTTCATAGGAACTCTTCTAGACACCTCCTGTGTGAAGGCTTTTCTTCCAGAGGACAGAAGGGCGATATCCTACAGATGGCCTGGTACATCAGAGAGACCAGCTCAGTTCGAGCCATCTTGATGCAATGGATGCTGGGCCTCATAGCATCCTCAGTGTTCACTGTACCCTTAGCTCATTTCACTTGAGAATCTCCCAGTGGATGCTCAGTACTCAGTGGTCCCCAACCACTCATTCTCAGTCTTTTCTCATCAAGGTGACGGAACCTCTGAAGAGGTCAAGCTCACCTGGTAGTCCCGGGAGGACAATCTTCTGGAATTATATCCTTTGTCCCTCTGGATGATCAGATCTCAATAACCATGGATGCATCCCTGATGGGTTGGGAGCCCACTGCCAGGATCTCCACACTCAGGGTCGTGGACTCAAGTCGAGTCCCAACTCCACAAACATCCTGGAAATGAGAGCCATACTCTATACAGTCCAAGCTTTGAAGGACATACTCTGTCACAAGAACATTCTCCTTCAAACGGACAGCAAAGCAGTGATGTACTTCATCAACAAACAGGGCAGCTACACTCTTACCCTTTATGCAGGAAGCAATAAGAGTGTGGGAGCGGTGCCTGGAACACAAAGTCTTGATTCAGGCAGTTTACCTGCAGGAGTGCAAAACAAGCTGGCAGACCATCTCAGCAGAACAGAGACGGATCCTCACAAGTGGTCTCTTGACTCCACCGTCATTCAGTCACTCTTCAAAGAATGAGGACCTCCGGACCTGGATCTTTCTGCATCCCACTCAACACAAAACTGCCTCTCTTCTGCTCCAGAAAACCAGAACCTGGCATTTTTGTTAGGATGCGATCAGGCTGCTGTGGACAAGACACTTTGTGTATGCCTTTCCACCCTTCCTCTAATTCAGAGGGTACTTCTCAAATTGGAGTCTGGGGACAGAATGATTCTCATTGCCCCTTCTGGCCTCAGCAAATATGGTTTCAGTATTCAACAGTCTATCGGAAACTCCCCAAAGACACTTCCCTCCATACTAACCTTCTGCCCCAGGGTCCGTGGTCCATCCCAACCTGAGGTCACTTAACCTTCACGCTGGTTCCTGAAGAGATAGAGTTGAATAGGTTCAATGTCTCTCATAGAGTTTCTGATATCCTTTGGCTGCATGTAAGCCAGCCACTAGAAAAACATACACAGCCAACTGGAAGCATTTCTCCATCTGGTGTGCAGAATCCTCTTGGAATCCTTTTTCCTGCCCACCAAATAAAGTCTTGGAGTACCTCTTAGACCTCTCAAATACAGGTCTGCAGTACTCCACAGTCAAAGTTCATCTTTGTGCCATTCCGCGTATCATGAGCTGGTACTTTCCATGTCACTGGCTCAGTTATCTGTAGTTAAAAGGTTTCTTAGGGTATTCTGCATCCTAGACCTCCTATCAGATGCCCAGTCACAGCCTGTGCCAGACATGCTCACTCGTAAACCTTTCAAGCCTCTAGCTACTTGCAATTGAAGTTCCTCACTTGAAAATGACCTTCCTGGTGGGCATCACCTTGGCCTGTAGAGTTTTTGAAATACATGCATTGGTCACTGACCCACCGTACACTGTATTTCATAGGGACAAAATGGTTCTAAGGACTCATCCTAAGTTTCTCCCTAAGGTTGTCTCAGAGTTCCATCTAAACCAACCTTTAGTCCTTCCTACTTACCTACCTACTTTGTAAATTTCCAGAATGAAGGCGAGCTGCACCCTTCATTCACTGGATGTTAAGAGAGCATTGCGGTTCTGTCTAGATAGAACAAAAGAAATTTGCAAAGCTCAACAAATATTTGTTTCTTCAGTGAGACCGCTGGGTCCAACCTGTCGCTATCAGATGTATTTCAGCATGGCTGGTGGCTTGCCTTTGCCACTGCTATTCTATGGCACAGGCCAAGTTCGAAGGCAGAGTGCATGCTCACTCTACCAGAGCAGTTGCGGCATCTCTGGCAGAAATCTGCAATGTGCCCATTGCAGATATTTGTAATCTGCTACTTGGAGCTCTGTGCATACATCGTTAAGCACCATGCCTTGGATGTCCATGCCAGATGGCATCTGTCGTTTGGCAGGACCATTCTTAATGGATTTCTGTCCTAAGCACGTGAGCTCCTCATCTCCTGCTGCCCGTCTCGGGGATTATTTAGCTTGCATCTCTCCATTAGTGTGAATGAGTGGTGGAGACTTTATGTCCAGGAAGATATGGAAATTAGGTACCTACCGTAATTTTGATCTTCTTGGATGAAGTCTCTACCCTCATTCACATGCCCTCCACCCGAGCTCACCTCTCTGTTTTGGTCTTCACTCCGTCAATGGTTGGGCTGTGAAGACTTTATTGTTGACCCTTCTTACACAGGTCATTCGGACTATCTTATGTCCAATTTTAGGTTAGTCCTTCTAGGTTGTTGCACTGCACCTCCTCAGAAAAAGGTACTGAGGCGGTTGGAGGGTCGACAACCTAGATAAGTTTCACCAGATGAGCCGAGGCTCATGGTGTCGCATCCGCGGCTCCATTTCCATTCTTTTTCCCTATCCCTTTTTCCTATCACTCTCAGCTTCACAGAACTGAGGTGAGAAAGGAGTTGACGTTCCACCGCCATCCTCGAAAGCACTACGTTGTACGCTCGACACGAAGGTGGCACCGACTCAATGCTGGCTCCTCCCCAGAAAAAATAAAGTGCTCCCTCAGGGTTCTATTCCTCTGGTCAGAACCCACCAGTGACAAATGGTGAAGATACACAGAAAGATCAAGAATTACAGTAGGTATGTAATTTTCATTTCTAACTGATTGAGTCCTACCCTCAAGGCAGGATTGGAACCAATTAATAGAGAGTCGATGCCCCGCTACCTTAAGTTTGCCAAGTAGAAAGTTGTGGACTATGGTGTTGAAGGCTTTGGCCAAGTTGACAAATATGGCTGAGGTATTTTGTCCCTGATCTGTGCCTGAGAGAATGGAGTCAGAGAGCCAAAGAAGGGAGAAGGTGGTGGAATGGAATTTACAGACACCAGACTGGAATGGGGTGAAGACGGAGGAGGAATCAAGAGAGGGAGAGCTGAACCAACACAAGGTGTTCTTGCAGTTTAGCTAAGGTTGGGAGCAGAGAGGTAGGGTGGTAGTTGCCAGGTTGGTTGGGGTCTCCACCTTTGGGAAGGGCATAACAGTGGCCTGTTTCCGCATCAGGTACATAGGCAAGGAGAAAGAGAGGGTAAGAAGGGAGGTGATGGGTAGGGCAATGGCAGGGGCAGAGAAATGAAGGGGTTAGAGGTTGAGTGGATCAAGGCTCTTGCTCTTGAGAGGATTAAGAGATAGAAGAGCCTCACGGGCATCGGCAGTGGTGATAGAAGTGAAGGAGGGAAACAGGGAGGTAGGAGGAGGAGGAGGAAAGGAGGAGGAGAGAAGGAAGGGAAGAGGCACAGGAGGTGAAGAAAGAGTTGAACTTAGAGACAGTAGAGGGGATCAGAAATTGGGGTGTTACCCACCTTAGGACTGAGTAGGACTGGAATGGGGAGAGAACAGGAGATGGATGATCTTCCAGAACTTAAAGAGGTGGTTAAGGTTCTTCTGGAAGATGGAGGCAAGCACTCAGCCTTAGCAAACCTACAGGCATTATGAAAGACTCAATACTTAAGTAAGTCAGCAGGGAGCCAGAGGGCTTATGTATCTTCCAAGCAAGATCACATGCATGCAAACAAGCCAGTAATTCCACAGAAATCCAAGGAAGGTGGGAACATTAAACCCTGGTTTTCTTAAGGGGCATGTTGATCTCAAATTATGAGGACATTTGAATTAAAGTAGAGTTAATGGAGCTAGCAGATGAGATGGGTGACCAGTCAGTAGCTACCAAGTCTGTATGAAGAGAGGACAAGTCCAGCGATGGGAAGGATCAGATCTGGAGGCAGTATGGTGCAATGGTTTAAGGCTCTGAGTTGCAAATATGGAGTCCTGGGTTTGAATCACAGCCCCCACTTGCATACTGTGTGACCCTGAACAAGTCACTTAACTTTGTGCTCCCAGGTTATACCTGTAAACAAGCTTTCAGCTTAGTGTGTCTCACCTGGTTAAATAATTGGAAAAAAGTTTGGAGGGGCTTTGGGATGGTGAATTTTGTGCACACAGTAGACCATGTAGTAGTCACTAATAGAAGGGTTCCTGCATCTATGATGCGGTGGGTGAAAGGTGAGAGCCCAGTCCAGCAAGGAGAGATTGAGGGATTTGTGATTGTGATGGGTTGGGTCAGAGATCAATTGAGTTGGATAATAGACTTAATATATTGGCCAAATTTAGATTGTGAAGGAAGAGTCAATTGATATTGAAGTCCCCAGGAATTAAAAATTCCCCAGATGGGACACAAGTGGTGATAGAGGAGAGGTCAGGAGTTCAGTGACAGATAAGGTAGATGGGCCTGGGCAGCAATAGATGCCAAGTACAAAGATTGGGGGCAGAGAAAGGGATGGAGACTTTGAGGAGTAGTAGTTCATATGCACCAGGGAGGTGACAGACAGTGTGGAGATGAACTGGATATTAGAGGAGAGGTAGATGGCAATACCACTCCACCAAGACCCCTGCAGCTGGATTTGTTTCAACTGTAGCACACTGTAGGTGGGTGGGATGGCCCAGAAGCACTGAGGCTCAACTCTGAACATGTAAAAGCCTCGCACTGTCAGTCAGATGCTTACAAATTTATCAATTAAGAATTTATGTAAAAAGATGTAAACTCTTCAACATAACAACCCCCCACCATTAGAAGTAATGGAACTGTGTTCCAACATTTGGTGCCATAACAACTGAATGCCAGTTGGCTACAGCATTTTTATTTTAGGTAAAAGAAAAGGCTAAACTCACTCAAGCATGAATTTAAAGATTTAATATGTGGAATTTAAAAATTGTGCAGTGTACTGGGCAGCTTATCTGCAAGATTTTTATAAATTGATATGTATAGATTAAATTCAAGACGGCTTCAACAGGAAGCCAGTATACATTTTCAGTCAGATGACAGTGGTGGGGAGGTATGTGCCATCAAGTTAAATCTTGCAATTTTATGTAGCAGTAGTTTCTTCTTTATGATTGTTACTTGAGATCTTCTGTCAAGTTGGTGTCAGTGGCTCAGCAGGTTGGATACTCTCCTTTGAGGCCACAAGATTAGAAAGTTGTGGGTTCTAGTCTCACACCAGGAACAGGCAGATCTCAATACTTACACAGTAATGCAGTGAGAGGGTGGTGCTGCACTCCTAAGGTGGTGTCTTTTGAATGAGATGTTAAACTGAGGTCCTGTCTGCCTGCTCTAGTGGCTGTTCAGGTAGATGTTAAAGATCCTATGGCACTTCTCAAAAAGAATAGAGGAAGTTCTCCGGTGCTCTTGCCAGATTTTCCCCATTCACTAAAAATACCACCAATGCTTAACCTGATTCAGTATGTCAGTTTCAATCCATATACCTCCCCACCCCTAACAAGGTTGAACATAAGCAGAATTGCCTAGCCTTCCTTTCCCAGTCAACAGAAACTAAATAAATAAATAAAATTAGAAAACCTGTATAGTTTAAGTCTGCTAGTAGCAAACCACGAGCAGTCCTGTTCCTGGCATCCCTGTTTGAAAGTCTTTCATTCTATACAACATATCCTATGTGGTGTGGAGTGTTTAGTGACTAAATCAGATATTTGCAACTGTCCAAATACCTGGGTACCTGAATGAGGTGACTTTCTCAAAGCATGCCCTGTATTTATCCCAAATCAACTGATTGCCTTGTAGCATTTCAGTCACTTAGTTATCAACAACATGGCCTTAGATTTTTTTTTTTTTGATTTAGCACAAGCTGATTATTCTACAACCTAGACTGAAGACTAAGGACATCTACTTTAGGGATCTCACTAACCTCCTCTACTAATTCAGATCCTACATAAATAATAGTGTCTTCTGCATATAGTTGTGTATTTACTATGAGTAAACTCCTAGGAAGATTATTAATAAAAACTGGGGAAAAACTGGCCCAAAATGGAATCTTGAGGAACTCCACTTTTGATATCCACATTTGTAGACCAGGTTTGACCAGCTCTAACCCATAGAAAGTGGTAAACCAACTTAATTTATGAAGAATGGCATGCAGTTCCAGGAGTTTATCTATCAACAGATCAAAGCTGACATTATCGAAGGCCTTGTCCAAGTCCAAAGGTCTGCTCCACAGCATGCCCATTATCAGTGTTCACTCTCAAATGATTTATAATCTGACTAAGGCTGATACTGTCTCATGACCCTGCCCAATTCCAAGCCATGTTGTTTTAGACCCAATAAGCAGTTCTAATAACAATGAATTAAAGTGCCATGTCAGACTTGTGCATCATCATCAGCTGGTGCATGATACCTGGAACTTGGATTTTAGTTCTGCAGTCTGTTTGGATTGCCTATATACTGTGCATCTGTGGCATGTAGGCAACCCTAAGATGGAATGTCGCAAAGAGGGTACAGCGGATACCCGCAGCATTCACAGAAGGGCACACTGTAAATCTGTGTGATTTCTATGCCAAACCCTTGTTATAGATTTGTTCTTAGAGGATGATGATGTCTCAGAGACACAGTTACAGCATAAAATATTTATTATGAGCTATGCCAAATTACAGCAAAGTATACATACCATCCCTGGGATGCCAGAGGCAGTGACCCCATCTGCAGTCTGTGGCCCTAACTTCAAACAGGACCCCAAACTGATGTTGTATTTATACAGTATTTCATGAGTAGGATCATTGTTTCAGTTTCCCTTATTTACATACAAAATAAGCACTCTCCTAGTACAGAACATCAGCAGCTTTGCTTGCCATGTGTTGCTGCCTCATACCAAACTAGCTAAGTTTGGGTTTTCTTACATTAGTAGAGAACAGTACATTCTTGTCTCCTGACAGTACTTTTCCACATTCAGCATGGTCAGTAAATCTCACTAAAACTAACATCACAGCAGCATGTACATAAATGATCACTTAGCAATTCTAAAAGGCACTTAGTACTAGTAAACTAATAACTCTTAACAGTGGATGTAACTAAAACCTAACCTATAGCATAGTAATACACATATAGGGAATGCATGTATGATATTGTTTATATATGATAGATCACAGCATATACTAACAGTCCCCACGTGATACCCTTACAAAGTGGAATCACAACAAAATAAGGATCTGTCATGTTATATAGCCTGCAATGCATGAGCATATGTCAAGACCTAAGTGCACTATAATGTCATTTCAGGAGACACCTTAGACAATATAGCATAGTAGATGCAATAAGTACTAAAATAAGTTGTACACGATTAATAGTTTCAAAGTAATCTTGATCCATGTAACCCTAGATGGCGCTACCCAGGGGCTACTACCCTGCCTGATTTGCCACTAACAGGTTGAGGGGCCTGGATCCAATGGCAGGTGCCTCACCCAGAGGTCCAGGTTGCAATAGTTAAACTTACTTGGTCACAGCCCTCTGACACTGCAACCCCCTTTCTTCCCACTAGTGGCCCACACAATACATCAGAATTACCTTCACAGTATACACTACCCCCAGGGCTGGTTCAGGCACTGGGACCTCCTGTAAAATAAGTTACAGTGCAACAATCACAGTACAATACTTTAACATAGACAAATACCTCAGGCAGGCTGCTTTTCTATCCCGATCGCAATTACTGCACAATACCTGGGAGAACACACAGCAGATTCAGTTCCTGACAGACCGAGTGCAATTCAGCAATTCTCCAGTCTTCTACAGGGTGAGCCTGGTTTCTACTCTTCAGATATCCTTTGATTCTCTTCACAGGACAGATTTAGTCCTAACAAGCAGTTACACAAGCTGCAGACCGGAACTCTGGGCCTACACACGTTTCTCGACTAAAACTGCACACTGAAAAAGCACAAGGCTCCTTCCTTCTTCACTGCCAGAGCTAAAACTGAAACTCCAGCAGACAGAACCGGCACTTCCTTTGAGTTCCTCCCAGTTCTTGACTGGATTGGCTGTCACTACAATAGACTGCTCCTGTTGGTCCAAAAAGGCGCCAAGTCTAAACTACATCTCCCAGAGTCACTGCCCATACAATCCTCTTGTGGCTGGCTCAGATTATGAGTCCAAGTTCTGATTCGTCCAAGGCACCATTTTAGAGCTAGCTTACCCCACACTGATTGGTCCAGTTCAGCAGTTCAAAACCAGAATGGGGAACTAGGCAGACACAGTTCTGACTGCAAAAGCAGGTTAGACAAACTGTAATTTCATTATTACTCTAAATGATTTCTGGCAAACAGTTACATCTTTCAGATAGGTTCCTTTGCACTCCTAGTGACTGCAAAATGGAGTGAATTGGCAGCAGCTCGAGTGGTACTCAAACAGAGAAGCACACAGTCCCTCCATACAAACTAATTATATGTGCAAGCAGACAGCTCTTAAAGAGACAGTACCAAAGGCTCTAAAACACTCACTGATAAATGGCTTAAATGCCAAACACCATTCAGGCTTGGAGCATTAAGCAAGCTCCTGAAGTTTTTGGAACCCCCATTTGCAGGGGGTTACATGAGTTTGAAATTAACAAATCAAAATCGCCATCTTGTATTAGGGTATACAATGAGTGTTACTAGGTTCATGCTATTGATTATTCTTATCATATGTTCATCTTTGCAGTTTAATAAAACTGTAAATGTAGGGTGAGGTGAGCAATATGCATATTGAATGTTGGAATGTAAGTTGTGACATCATTCTGATGACCAAGTTCATGGAGAACATATTGCTCATCATGAAGTGGTACTGATGATATAACTGTTTAACCAATGACAATGTGAGCAGTAGGAGTGAAGCAACAGTGTTGGGTAGTTATTGGACTTGTTAGTTCCATAAATGAATGATTCATGATAAGTGGCTATCCAAACTGATCATCCATTTTGTGGATTAGCTTTGCCATAGGGAGGACTCATTTGTGAGCTGCACTAGGCATGTAAAGTTTAGTGTAACAGTGACACTGATATTCTGGTTGAGATCCCCATCAAGGTGGTAGACAGGTGGAAACACATAAAACCTTGCAGAGGCATACATACCTATATCCCTTCACCATGCCACATGCTGTGTGTAGTGCCTGTCATAATTCTGTCATGGGAATATATGCTAGCAGGAAGGTGTGTCCATCCTCTCCTTATAAATATCTCCTTCAAACCCAGGAATCTCTCACTATGCTTGACCTATGCAACTAGCCCACAATGTTGAGCTGCCCCGTAGAGTGGAACATATGCAAATTAGTGAAATTTTAACAGACTTCAAACTTTACCCAGGTGGTGCTGTGTTCTGTGATAACGTCAGATCTTTTCTCCGCTCATCTAGCAAGTCACCCCAAGAGCTCTCTTCAGGTCAAATCAGCTTTTCAACATTATTTCTGATTAACTGTACATTTTATTTCATTTCAACTGCCCTTACTCTAGTTAGTTTAGGTTTTGTTTTCTTTGTTCTTTGGGAGGTAGTTTTCTCCAATTCTTAGCGTATCACAGAAACCAGAGAACACTACTGTTTTGAGGCTAATGTTTTCTTTTCCTGCCTCTCACCCTTGTTTTCCTCAGTCTATTTATTTTCTGCTTTGTGCTGTGGGTGATATTTTACTTCTCAGATCTTCCTGGACTAAGTCTCCATCACTCATTCACATTGGTGGGGATAGCGCCAGGCGCTAGGACAGCAGGAGCAAAAATTTTTCAGGGCCGGGCGCTGGTGGGACGCATGCAGCAGGTGAGACTTGAGCTAGTTCGCTATACTATCTCAGCGTCGACCCTCCAACTGCCTCAGTTCCTTTTCTCCCGCCGCAAAGTGCGCTTGGATGTCGACGTCGCTTCGTCTGCCGAGTCAAAGTTTTCATCTATCGACAGCAGCTTTTAGTGTTTAATTTAAAAGTTTTAATTTAACTATTTAGTAGTAATTTTTTATTTCTGAATAAGAAGATTATGAAGAAATTCTTTCTGCCATCACGGAGTCATCCTTAGATGGTAGCGGTACGATAGGAAGACTTCGCTGAAAGTTGTTATGGCAGAGGGCTGTGCCCGGTCTGCCACCCTTAATCGCAGGGGGTCTAACTACGGACGGTCCTGTGCTCGGTGGGAGGACAGTCCACGACTTCACGAATCTAGCGGTGCGGGGAACTGGTCCGCTTAGCCTCAAGCTCTTCTTCGTTTGGGGAAGAAGAATCGGTGCCGCTCGAGGTTGCCCGTTGGTATGTCTGCACACGATGATTGTTCGTTGGTAGGCGATAGGCCTGAACCGACTTTCCTGGGTTCCCCTTGGCCCCGCTCTAACGGCTGCTTTTCTCGACTCGGACTCCATCTGTGTCCTCGTTGGAGTTCGGTGAGCAGTTCCACCTCTGGGCGCTCCTGTGGGCAGGGGTTTGACTCCTTTTTTCCTGGTTGTGTTCTCGGTTTCTGGGCCTCCAGGCCTCGGGCCGTTGGACGGGCAGGTCAATTGGATCTGAATAGTAGCGGTGCCCTCTTGGTGCCTTCGCCATCTTGTCAGCCCTCGTGCCTACCCCCTCTTCCTTTCCATGCAGGGGCCGCACGAGGCACCACCTTCTCTTCTTTTCCATGGTGTTTTCCTGGCATTGTGCCCAACACCTTGGTGGCACCACAGGTCTGGTGCCGTGCCCTGGTTTGGCATGGGTGCCATAGGAGGCACCGCTGGTGTTTGGGTCGGCTGGGACTCGGCGCGTGGCTGGGTGCCCGTGCTTGGCGCTGTACTGGATGCAGTGCGCCGTGGCTCGATGCTGTGCTGGCTCCATGGCTCGGTGCAGTGGTGGCCTGCGTGCTCTGTGCTGCAGTCGGCGCCGTGGCGCCGGTGCCATGCTGACTCCGT
The DNA here is from genome assembly GCA_016271365.2 of Neoceratodus forsteri. Lineage (NCBI taxonomy): Eukaryota > Metazoa > Chordata > Ceratodontiformes > Ceratodontidae > Neoceratodus > Neoceratodus forsteri. The sequence continues at coordinate 141,812,125 of CM057453.1, forward strand.
GGCTGTAATCTGTGTGCAGTCGGCGCCGTGCTCGTGCCGTGGGTCGGCTCTGTGGCTCACGCTGTGCTTGGCGCCGTGGCTGCTTCTTTGTCGGGCGCCACTAAGCGGTGCTGTGGGTATCTCACGGTGCCACTGATGCCCGGCTTTCGTGGGTGGTGTGGGTGCCGGGCACCCGTGGGCGCCCAGTGCACCACTGGAGTGCAGACGCCGTGCACCCGCTGGTGGCACCTGGCACCACGGGTGCCGCTTACACGCCGGGCACCCGCTGGCGACTCCTGGCACCCGTAAGCCGCTGGGTATCGCCCGGCACCATGGTGGTACCGGGCACCCATGGGTGGCGCCATGGCCGGGCACCCGCGGGTGGCGCCTGCCACCCGCAGGGTGTCGCAGGACGCCGGCACCAGCGGGTGACACGGGTGATGCCGGCACCCGTGGGTGGTGCAGGCGACGCCGAGCAACTCCACGGGTTGGTGCCTGCACCCGTCGAGGTGCCGTGGTGAGCCGCACCCACGGGTGCCATGGGCACCGGGCGCTATGGGCGCCGGGGCAGTGCCTTGGCGTACATTATTGCCGCTGGTACCGAGGATACCTGTGGGTTCTGCCGTGGTGCCCTCTGGTGTCTCTCAGGTTGGCATGGTTGCTGCTTGGTGCCTTCCTGTGCCAGGAGTGATGCTAGTGCGCGGGGGTGCCAGTTGGTGCTGTCTGACAGAACTAGGAAAGATCTATGTTTGCAGACCTCTCTTCCACAGGACTTGTGTTGGGATGTTCCATGAAATGAATTCCTATTCTGGGATTATTTCCACACATTTTAGTGGGTGGCGGTCTGCATCGGATCTCCTCATCCAGCGATTTTCCCCGATGGGACTCTTCTGTTCTGTTTCTGTCAGCGGAATCTCTCATTCCGCTCAGCACTTTCTCAGCCCCTACATGGTGCCAAGCTCCTCGACACCTTCCTGGTGGCGGAGTCTCTAGTGGCTCTAACCGAGACCTCTTTGGGGTCCTTCTGTGGTAGAAAGGCATCTGATGAGTCTTTCCCTGTCCTTCTGGTCAGTGATACAGCGGATGACTCATTTTATATACTGAACGCCCTCTCTATCATCAGAGTCTGTGATGCAAGCTCTTTAGTAGTTCCTCATTTATGGGGTCCACCATAGTGTTCAGACTGGATCTGTGGACTATATACCTCTGCGTCTAGACTTTTCAGTGGTCAAGACAATTACACTCTTTGGAACATTTTAATTCTATGGTTGGGAGCTGCACAGACTGTCCCGCTCCTTTGATAGGGTATACAGCCCATTTTGATGCTACCCTCTGGTGGCTGCTGCCACAGGTAGTTAACATCTGTCTAGCTATTATTAGTCCAGTCAGGGGTTCAGTTATGGATCTTCAGGCTCCTCCTGCTCCTCAGAGGATGACATCCTTGTCATTTCTGTATCAGGCAATACTTGCCAAATAGCAGCCAACAACCTTGTCAGGCTCGGACTAATGATATTTTAAAAAAAAAAAGGTGGGGGTCAGAATTATCACAGCACAGGGCCTAGTTGGAATTTCCTGATACCACGTGGATCTGATCAGGTTCCGCCTCAACCCTGAGGCGGTCGTCTCTAAACCTCAGTAAAGGGTACCTGTTTTCTTCTACCCTAGGGAGCAGTCTGATCCAGCGGTGGTATAGCTCACCTCTTTTCTCTAAGAAATTTCTCTTATTCGAGATATTTCCGAAACCTAGGCATCTAACCAGTCTGTTAGTCCCTTTTGTTTTTAATTAGGCTTTCTTCTCCTGATCAGAGCCTTGCAGCAACAGAAGTGACTCTTCAGCAAGTCGGAACTTAGATTCCTACTTCCATGTTTGCTCCAGCTAACAGATGACATGCTTCTTTCTTGACCCTTGGTCAAGTAGGTTCTTCTAAGGTAACCTATCAAATATTTACATACAGTCATACTACCCTGAACCTGTACACTTCCTCGGCTCTTGCAGCTCCTGATGTCTTGTACATTAGATTAGTGCATGTCTTTGACACTATTAATTTTGGTCCTAGATCAAATTGTGAGGCCAGGTTCTTGCCGCTCTCCTAGAATAGTTGTGGCTGCCTGGCAGACTTTAATTTTTGCCATTGTAGTTGTCGCAAGGTGACGAGTTACAACTCAAGCGTTTATCTTGTAGACACTATGTTATAGATGCTCTTACAAGACAGCTCTTTTATTAACAGGACAGTCCTTGGCTGTCCTTTCAAATGAACCCTATCTCCTACCACCCTACTCAGGGTTGTTGATTTTAGCTTGGTACTCTCCCACTAGTGTGAATGAGTGATGGAGACTTAGTCCAGGAAGATATGGAGAGTACGTGCCTTACGGTAATTGATCTTCTTGGACAGTCTCCATCACTCATTCACACCCACCCACCATCCCTGGGTTAACCTCGTTTTCTTTCGTGGTCTTCATGGCCTATGGTTCGGACTGTGAAGACATTGTTCTTTGACCTTTCTTACAAAGGCCATCTGGGCCCTCTCAGGCCCAGACACTCAAATGAGTTATTCTCATTAGTTACGCTGCACCTCCTTGGTCGAAAAGGTACTGAGGCGGTTGGAGGGTCGGCCGAGATAGCCTATACAGGCTAGAGTCAGTCTCACAGGCCACGCCAGGTGGTCCTACTGCCCGGTCCTTCTGAAAATTTTGGCTCCGCAAGGTCCTAGCGCCTCCAGCGCTATCTCCACTAGTGTGAATGAGTGATGGAGACTGTCCAAGAAGATCAATAATTCGGTAAGGCACGTAATTCCATTTCTCGACTCCGAATTTTAAGGAAATGAGTGTTAGTGCTGCCTTTGAGCAACAAACACAAAACAGGCAAAATAGGAGAGCAGGGTTTTTTCAGCAGTCTGTTTCTTTAAGACCGCTGACTTTGTTTTTCCTGTAAATCTCATGACAGGGTCTGTTAGATTGGCATGACAGACTAAAAAAAAAACAGGACCCACATGTTTTGATACGATTTATGCTAAAGGTGCCTGGTTCCTGGCCCTTTTTTATGTGAGCAGCAAGTTTTGCCTTAAAGGGGCATTATTATGGCTTCCCAGTCTACTTCTAGGTCACTTAAGCACTCTGAGGAGAGCCCTTCCTCTCACATCAACATAAGGAGAGGTCCTTTAAAGACATGTGATACTAAGGTTCCTGAAAGAGGGAACCAAGGAAAAGAAACATGTCACTGTCCCTCCTGCTGAAGAAGAAATGGAGCTGCCAGTGGATAAAGACATGACCAAGCATAAAGGATTATCTAAGCTGGTTCCAGACTCAGTTCCTGCTAAAAAAAAAAAAAAGAAAATGGCACTGTTCTTCCTGATGAAGATGCAGAGGAGCCGCCAGTGGACAAACCAAAAATGCCAAAATGGAGGACATGACTAGTGCTTGGCAGTTTTCCAGGCTTTTCAGGCTATGGGCATCCTTATGGGTATGTCAGTTCCTCCTCCGGTTCCTGCTCCTTTCCAGGTTCCCAGCAACCAGGGAGCTGATTTTATTATGTATAGGAGGGAGAGAAGGGCACCTAGCAAACCTGATGGTTCCCTGATCAGGAATTTGTTCCCTTCCAGGGTTCCAGAGGATTTTCCTCGCACTAGGCCTTTGTAAGGTGAATGGTAAACACCTTTGATCTCCACCACAGGAGTCCATGGAGGAAGAGGAAGAAGCTGAATTTTGGGTATAATGGGAGACAGACCCCTACTAAGTGGTTGCTCCTGCCTCTCCACAAATCTCTAAGAAAAGCAACCCAAAAGCTGCTGCAGAGCCAGGGGTTGATAAAGTGGAGAAGAAGTACTAGCTGGATAGAACTGATGCTGAGTATCTCTACTCACACTTGGATCATGCAGGGTTGTACAGGCGACTGCTTGTGACAAGGCTAAGGTTCCCCTTTCCACTCAGTCCCTTGACAAAGATTCCAGGAAGCTGGACAGTGTGGGAGAAAGGGGTATGCAACTGCTTGCTCTGCGTCTTGAGGAGAGCTGCACTGGCCTGCACGCCCAATATCTGAAAGCCCTCTGGATTCTGTGCTGGCCTAGAGTGAGAAGACCTCAGGGATTTGGCACAGGATCTGGCAGACAAGGCCAGGACTGCACTGCTTTAAGGGGTTTTCCTGGCTGCAGACTACTAATCTGTCCCAGGACACCCAAGCAAAGGCCATGGATTTTCCTTGTGAGAATAACTCCTTTTTGGTGACAAGACAGAGGCATATATTAAGAAGATACTGCTAAGAAAAAGGTTTCCACTTCCCACAGGCCCCAGGGAAGGGAGACAGGGGCAGGACTACCCTCAGACTTTCATACTCTTGCCCTAGGACTACCCTTAAATGAGAGGCTTCTTAAGAGGTAGGGGCAGGATAGCTTCAAACGAGCTGACTCAACACCAGCTCTGTAAGGCTCAGCCCAAACAGAACTCCTGATGGGTTGGTCCAGGTCGCCTGCCTATTGCCAGTGGGAGAAAGGCTGGCTCACTACTTCCAGGAATGGGAAAACGTTACCATAGACAAGTGGATCCTGGAGGTGGTTAGCCAGGAGCTCACCTACTGTTCAAAAGTTCCCCAAATTACAGGTCCACAGAAGTTTCAAACCTCCTACCCCAGCAGAAAGGATTTTGCTGGAGTTGGAGATCAAGAATGTGCTGCAGGCTGACGCAGCAGAGAATGCCTCACTCCTAGTTGGGGAAGGGCATTTACTGAAGTAGTTCCTCCTACTCACAGAAAAATGGGGAGTGGTGACTAATTTTGGATCTGTTCTGAACAAACACTTAAAAGCTCCAGTTTAAGATGATCACTGTGTACACTGGGATTCCATCCTTGCAACAGGGAGACTGGATAGGGTCTCTGGACCCAAAAGATGCATATTTCCATATCCCAATCAGTCCCAGCCACAGAAGTACTGTACTTAAGGTTCAGGCTACTATCTGGTCATTACCAGTTCACAGCCCTTCCTTCGGTCTCTCATCTGTTCCCAGGTGTTCACAAAGTGCTTAGTAGTGATGGCCACACATCTCAGAAGGCAAGGAGTGATGGTCTTCCCTTACCTGGATGACTGGCTAGTCACAGGTAAGTCACATCAACAGGTCAAAGACTCACACCATCTAACCTAGAGCACCTTGGAGACATTGGGATTTCTCATAAATACCCAAATGTCCCAAATGGAACCAATGCAGGTGCTAGATTTCATAGGGAAGAACTAGATGCCCCCAGGACAAGGCATTCCTTCAGCGGGAAAGAGTGGAAGGCCTTCTAAACCTGGCAAATTCCTTTGTCCTGGGTCAGCCCTGGCCAGCGAGGCATTTCTTACAGCTCCTAGATCATATGGCTTCCACCACAGCTGTGTGGCCAGGTGCCAGAGTCCAAATGAGAGCCATTCAGTACTGTTTCAGGACCCATTGGTCCCAGAAACAGCACCCTGTTCAAGACTGGTACGGTCACAAGACTCTGTTACAGGCTCTGGACTGGTGGAAGAAAGGGGCAACCTCGGGGAGGAGCTCCCATTCCAACATCAGCTTCCCACAGTGGTCCTGATGACAGATGCCTCCCTGGGAGACCAAACAGTAAGTGGGTTGGTCACCTCAGGAGTCAGAAAGCATATAAACCTCTTGGAGCTAAGGAGCGGTCTTCCTTGCCCTCAGTTATTTACTCCCTGGTTAAAGGACCAGTCAGTCCAAAACACAACAGACAATGCCGCTACCATGTATTACATAAACAAACAGGAAGTACAAGATCCTTGGCTGTGCACAGAAGCCAGGAAGATCTGAAATGTGGCTTACTCCATGGAAGTGCGGCTATCAGCAATCCATCTTCAGGCAAATACAATGCCTGGCAGAATCCTCAGCAGGATCAGCCAGGGACATCATGAATGGTCTCTGAACAAGCAGGTGCTGGCCACCACCCTTAGAAGATGGAGCACACCAGAAACAGACCTATTCACCTCCAAAGAAAATCACTAGCTCCCTCTGTTTTGCTGCAGGCCTCCAGCAGTGGTCTCAGTTCCCATGAATGCCCTGACACTGGACTGGTCAGGTAAGTTCCTGTATGCCTTTCTTCCATCCTCTCCTAATAAAGGTGCTTCTGAAACTGAGAGGTCAGTCGAAGTCATGATATTAGTGGCCCAGACTGAGCTAGACAGCCCTGGTGCTCCTTGCTTCTGACCTTCTCCACCAAACAGCCCATTCCTCCCCACAGAGACACAATCTACTGATTATGTCTAGGTAAGACTAATCTTTCTGAACCTCAAGTCTCTGCACCTAAAGACTTGGTTCTTGAGGAGTTAGAGTACTTTGACTTTCAGTTTTCAGAGGAGGTCCCTGAAGTCCTCCGAGTCTTCAGGAAGCCTGCGACTAGGAAGACATACTGTATGCTTCCAAGTGAAAAGGTTTTCTCTGTGGGGTGATCTTGAGCAGGCCAATCCTTTACAGGTAGATCTTCCTCTACTTCTGGAACACTTGGTTCACTTACAAGCTTTGGGCCTCTGGCCTTCAATCATAAAATACACCTGACAGCAGTTTCTGCTTATGTTTCATGCAGGTAATGTGAAAGCAGTGGATTCACACCCGTTTCAAGAAATTCTTTAAGGGACTGCTGCATTTGCATCCTCCAGTTAGGAGCCAGTTTATAGCCAATCTCGTGGAACCACCCTTTGAGCCCACGGCTACTGCTGAACTGAAGTATGTCAACTGGAAGTCAGTTTTCTTTGTGGCCATAACTTCTGCCAGGAGGGTGTGTGAACTGCAGGTACTCTGCCTGACCCTAACTACTTTTTTCCACAGAGACAAGGTAGTCCTCTGGACTAACAGGAAATTCCTTCACATGATGGTGTCCGAGTTTTTAAACCAGTCCATGACTTTAACAGTGCTCTTTACAGAGAGCTACAGCTCTGGGAGCAGGATCTCTGCAGTCCAGATGTTTAGAGGGCCCTCAGTTACTATCTGGACTGCAATAAGGACCTTAGGTCTACCCACGCACAGCTGTTCCTAACATTTGGTGAAGTGGGCAAGGGCAAACCAGCCTCTAAGTGAACCATTGCCCATTGGATTTTCTTCTGCATCCAGTTCTGCTACACCAAAGTGTGTGAGCTGCCACCACCAGGTCTCAGGGTGCACTCCATGCGTGAGCGCTGCTGCTTTTGTGGCAGCTACAAGGGAGAACCCTTGCTAGAAATTTGTAAAGCAGCTACCTGGAAATCTGTACACACCTGTACAAAACACTGTACCTTGATGTGCACTAAGCGATACCAGGTTTCGCACTGCTGTCTTGCTTGAGTTTTCCTAAAACAGGTTCTATACCCAGTCTCCCAAGGTACTGCTCTGTAGTCTGCATATGTCAAGCATAGCGAGGATTCCTGGAGCTTGAAGAAAAATTACTTACCACAGTAATATTGTTTCTTCCAGGGATCTTTCATTATGCTGGAATCTCCACCCTGCCTCCCTTCTAGACCCAGAAACGGTTCTATAAAAATCACTGTTTTGTTCTTGTTCACCTGCTTAAGCATTCCTTGTTCATTCACAAGCAGTTGTGCTGTAGTTTCTGGCTTAATATCCCATAGTTGGCTAAGAGGCCAGAATTGTTATGGTTATTGGATTTTTTAGGTATAGTGTAGGATAGACTAGTAGGTCTTGGAGCTGTTGCCCTATAGGCTATTGAAATAGATCTAATGTTATCAGGTGGAGGCGTGGCACCACCTTACAATGCAAGTTGAAATTCTGTTTGAATGTACTCTCTGGGGCAGTTTGACATGGCAGGCTAAGCTGCATATGTTGAGCATACTGCAGGATCCTCTGGAAGAAACAATATTACTATGGTAAGTAATTTTTGTTCCGGGTAGCCTATTGAATGGACCATGGCCAGTTTGTCAAAACTGCCTCAGCTGGAGTCAAACACTTGTAGTAAACAGTAAGTGATATGTACAAGGTATCCTGAAAGATTCCACTGGTTTAAGACTTGGCAGGCAGGGTGAGAGTAACATACTTCAGGTTCTGGCTTTCATAAAGGAAAACATTTGACATGTTGCAAGCATCCTGAGTGGACGTTCTGTGTATTGGTAACAGGAAGGGCACCATTGGTAACCATTTGGTCAAGTAGCTATCTGAGATGAGGAAATGCCCTGTTTCACATCTCTGAGCAAATTACAGATAATTGGGAGAACATAGTTCCAATACGCTATGCATAATACTTCTCTACCTTCTCTGTTGCGGGCCTTTACATATTAGCTGCAACTAACTCATTGATCTTAATTTGTGTTTCATTAAACAGTCATGCAATATCATACATATTGTGTACAGAGTATCTTTCTTCAGTGGCTAGGCCATGGAGTCCCAGCAGTACAGGCTGCAAGACAGACTCAGGAGATTGGTGTTAAAAATAACTGACATGTCTCCTGATGGTTTCTAGGTCTGCTTGATTCCAGACCAACATACCAGACCCAAACAACCCTGAGAGAGACCCATCATTCCATCCAGGCTCTGTAGCCATCTGGAACGGAAGGCCTCATCCCTCGGGCAGTTCTCTGGCCTGCTATGGGATCTTGAGTTTTTGTCTGATGAGAGCAATCACATCTAAAAGCAAAGAAACATAAATCAATGATGCATTTGTTCCACATAAGGCCCATATTCCATCATGTCCCAATGTAAAAGCAAATTCACAGATTAAAAAACAACATGTTTATGCATGTTTCTAGAAGGTGGGTTCAGGGCTTGCAGTGAGCCCTGTGTCCCTACACAAAGTTTTCTGCAGCTGCACCAAAGCCCTTGGACACAGCTGGTTCCTGTTCCAAGATGGCTGGTGCAGTTGTGACAGTTTTCCCACTTTACAGCGGCTTGCACCAAAGTTTGGCACAAGTCCCATACAAAGGGTACCCCATGGACACAGAGTTAGGCTGGGGGAGCTGGTCTAACTTTGCTGCATTGGGAACTTGTGGTAGTCGGCTTTCAGAATAGCAGTTTTGGCCCGAATCGGTACCCACATCAAATGCCCTGCATAGGTCCCTGCAGCAATTGCAGCAGCCTTCAATTGGGCCCAATGTATATTATTCAATAAAGTCCCACTTCAGGGCACAGTTCAGTCTTTGCAAGAGTCTCTGGTGCAGAGGATGGCATAATGTTGGGAGCCAGTAGTGACAGTCTAAGAACCTTCAATATGATATATGTCATTGCTTGAAGACATGGTTCTACATCCCATGCTTGCTTAACAGTCAGTTGATAGAGTCCTGTGTTGGAATGTTGCACTGTATTGGTCAGCAAAGATGTGTCTTAGTAGTTTGCTCCAAATTGTCGACTGTGACAGGGTGAGCCCTGTCTGGGTGGATGCCCATGATAGGGTGTCTGGGGTGACCCCCTCATTCCTTTCAGCTCTTTGTTTCTGTGGAGTGGCCACTCATGCTGGGAATGAAAATGAAATACATTTATTGTATGCTTGTCTATTTTAGGGTGTCTATTTAATGATTTAATGGAACTAAAAGAAAAGATATGATGAGTTCCAAGGGTTAGCAGGAGAAGAGGCGCACCCTCGTTCTCCATTCCCCTTGCAAACCCAATGGAACCCTCATGGACTTATAATCTTATTAAAACTATCTTTTGAGATTAAACAAAATGAAAACATAAAACCCCATTAACATAAAACCCCTTAATCAAGAAAAGAGGAGTTGAGTCTAGGCTAGAAGCGATAACCTGTATGTCTTTACTGTTTGATGGGGAACTCCTGAGAATAAGAGGTTTATACTGGTTTTAGCAAAGGGTGAATCACCTGATGATGATGTCATCCTTGAAAGTTATAAAACCCACCACTTGGAGTAACAAAGATAGACAGGGAATCAGTTGAACACTGACTACCAAGTGAGGAGGAACTCAGAAGTGTATGCTTGTTTCCACACTGTTCTATTTGCAAGGCTGAAGCTAAACCTCAGGAATTTTCGTAATCAGAAAGTTTGCTGGATACTGGACATTGAATAACCTTTTGCTTTCTGTATGTTTATTATTTTATTTTTTATTTTCTGATTTGAATAAAATATTGCACATTTGCATTTTATGCACCTGACTTCTGATTTGTTGTGTCTGTTTTATCCCACACCTTCACATCGACACCTGCTGCCACCATATCAAGTGTGCCATGGTGGTTAGAATGTAAGTGACAGGTAGCAGAACAGAATCTCCTCCTATGCTGTTACCACTTTCGGTGCATCATCACTTGGAGACCTGTGACTGACAGCCACATATTGCTTAATTTCTGAAAGACAGAACAAACAAAGAGGAGGGCTTTGGCCCTACTTCGTTGATAGGTTAGTTCTGATCTTTAAACAGTTTCAACTGATTTACATGAAATCACTTGGCAGTGGCTGCTCAGACCTTGTTCACTGATGGGCTACTCTGAACACATACAATGTGATTCTCAGAGTATCTGTGTATGTCTGTTTTATTATATCTGGCAACCACCCAACTGTCTGAATTTTCAAAATGGTTTTGTTTTCCCCGGTGGCCTCCCTGGGCACATCAGGTGCTGCAGAAATCCATTCCTGGACCTGCATACAGCAGAATCTCAGTCTCTGGATGACAATTGCAATTTCTTTTATGTTTTTAAACAGTGAGCCTATTGGACTCAGCAGCTGCAGTAAGGCAGTTAGTTGCTTGTTGTGCTTCTGTAAGTTTCTCAGGTAAATGGGCTCAGTTTGTTTTCTGTGAAGTTTGCCACAGATGGTGTGGGGCTGGGGAGTGGAGAAGGTCCGTGCCTCCCCCAAGCTCCTTGTTTTGCAAGGAGATTGTCGTACATTGCTGTTGCTAAAGGGAGTGGTTTTGAGTGGACTTTAACCAGTTTTTCTACAGAGGCAGTAAAAGTGTTATGCTGCCAGACAAGTAAAAATTCTGTCAGAAATCTGAAAACAGTTCAAGTCAAATTGTTGGGGGTAGTGCCCACATGATGAGTTTGAAGGTTGGGGTAGTCAGTGACCAAATAAACACCACTATAAGCCTCACCAAAAGTCAGCCCCACCAATACACAGTGCAGTGAACCACGATGCATAATACACCAGGGGAATCCTGTATGACAAAACGTTAAAATCTTAAAGCTGAAATTAAATGGTTAGTTTCAGAATATAAACTGTTTAATCAAAGCTGTTGCACGGAAAAGGGATGTCAGCATTTAACACAATAAATCCTTGTCTGTGGCTTGGCCTTCAGCCAATGACTCTCTTGAGCAGCTCAAGAGTCAGATTAACCATTCCATAGTTAGTTGTAGTTTGGCGCTCTTCTTTAGGAAACTCACCCCACCCCGACTTGGAGAAGAAGAGAAAGAAAATAAAAAGTCTGAGCCTGTTGTGCTCAACAAGCACCGAGAAGAAAACCTGTAGTTAACACAATAGCAGTATGCCATGTGTTGGGACCCCCTTCAACTGTGATAGCACAGATGTGCCAATCAATGGAAAAGCTGCAAATAACTTTAAATGAGCAAACATTAACAGCAGAAGGAGAACCTTTTGTTTCTTTTCACAGTTAGATATTGTGTCCTCCTTCACTTGGTTCAAACCAGTGAAGGTGGTGGCAGTTGTCTGGACTCCATGCCTCTTTTAGGGGTGATGTCAGTATCCTTAATCCCCTCTGGTGTATAAGGTGGGGTTTAATCCACATTAGTTCCTACAACATCATGCTTTTGCCATAAATCTGTCCGTATCTCGAAAACACTGCTTTGTGCCATTATAACAAAAAAAAAAAAGTCAGCCATATTCTAGTCCCATGTGCATGTACCCAGTTAAACAAAACATTCTATCTGAATTCTGCTTTCTTAAACTGTAAATCATCCACAGTTACTTTATTCACTTACACAAACCTTTAATCACATACAAGCACCATCTCACCATCAGTTTTATGCAGTCTAACATGATATCTTTGCTTGACCTATTGTCTGAAAATAAGGCATTTTATAAACCGCAGATCAAAACATTTCCATGAATAAATATCCTGAATTAAAATAACACTTTTTCTTGTAGTTGTAGTGGAGATAATTTTAGAAACATGGAATTTGATGGCAGATAAGGACCGCTTGGCCCCTTAGTCTGCCTTTGTTCCCTAACTACAGTCACATGATAGACCCTACTTGATCTCTGGCTTTTCCACCCCTTTCCTTGCTTCTAAGGTTCCCTTACCTATCCCATGCCTTCTTAAATCCCATTACAGTTTTTGCTTCCATGACCTCCTCAGGGAAGGCTGTTCCAGTCATCCAGCAGCCTGTCTGTGAAGAAGTGTTTCCTTACATTTTCCCTGATTCTACCCCTCTAGCCAGGGCCGGCTTTAGGTTTTAGGGGCCCCAGCAGAATTAGTGAAGTCATGGGGCTCCTCTACTTGGCCCACCTTTAGCCCATGTGTTTTACTGTAGCCCATAAGTGCAAGATTTTTTTGTGGTAATACGATAGGCAGGAAAAATGGGCAGACTAAGTGGGCCAAGCAGTAGTTATCTGCCGCAAATTTTAAATTTCTTTGTTTATATGTATAGCTTTAGTATAACCAGTAGTATTTTAAAAAATTTATAGGAGGACACAGCAGTGTTAGTTCTTAGGGCTGTTCTTCCCATCCCATCCATTGCTGCCTGTCCACCTCATATTGACTGGACCATAGCTTGTTGAGGTATTTCATGACAGAACCAGAAGGATCTGCACAGTCCTTTACTGATGTTTAAAAAATATATTAAGATAGAAAATATTTAAAAATGAATAAAAGTAAACTTCTTTGATTGGGGCCCCATGAGCAGGGGCCCCAACACACCATGAGGTTCACTGGTGCCTAAAACCGCTATGCCTCTAGCTTCATTGCATGACCCTTGTTCTTGTGCATCTTTTCTCTGAAAAAGCTTCTCTTGAACCTTATTTATACCCTTGTGGTATCTGAAAGTCTCTATCATATCTCCTGTCACCCTTCTTTCTTCCAGTCTATACATATTGAGATCCTTCAGTCTCTTCTCATAGGGATTTTGATGCAGATCTTGCACCATTTTAGTTGCCCTCCTCTGGACTGCCTTAACTCTGTCTATGTCCTTTCAGAGCTGAGGACTCCAGAACTGGACACAGTACTGTAGCTGGGCTCTCACCAGCAGGGTGTGCAAATCCCATTGCCCTCTGTCCAGGACAAATAAATTTCCTTGAAGGGCAAGTACAAAAGAGAGAAAATTTAATTGTAATAGATAGGGGCAAGTGGAAATTTAGCTACAGTCATAGCTGGACAAGTCCTAAAAGTTTTGATTTGAACACCCTGCCTAGTATCCTACTGGCTCTCCACTACCTTGTCACACTGTTTGGCCACCTTTAGGTCATCAGATATGATAACACCCAGGTCTCTTTCCTGTTTGGTGGTTGCCAGTACCACCCCCCATTTTGTACTCTGACCCTGGGTTTCTATGCCCCAAGTGAATTATTTTGTTTAAAACATTCACATCACTTGAAGGTCTTGTTTTGGCACCCTGTGCAACTTGTGTGTGTGTGTGTCTCTCTAGAGAGAGAGAGAGCAGGTTTATAAACTGTGGTTGATCAGACCAAAGTTTTTTTTTAATGATAAAATATTAAGAAGGATATCATAGACGAAATAAGACTGCAGCCTACAGAGAAAGGTTATAGGTTATCTGATATGCAGATGTGTTCCTTCCTATATGCCTAACCTTTGTCATTTGAAATGTCAAATAAAGTCCTTGCACCCATATGTCTCTGTTCTGTTTGTCATCTATGCTGCAAGCTAATGCTTTGTGGAACTTTGTTAAATTCATATTCTGGTCTTTGTTTGATAAGGTTTTTGCATTTTAGATTGTCTTTAATTGTAGTGTCCAATGCTTGGCATGCTGTATACAGACCTTGCATGCAATAACCTTCATTTGTTTTTTATTTTAGTTTCTTTTCCTGGTCTAGACCCACAAACTGTTGTTTGACCCACACTCTGTGGCTGGTCACAAACTTGGAGATGTAAGCTTCCATTGTGATCACAAGTGGACAAAAGTACCTTAAAGGAAAGAGGTGGAACCACGGCATGCTATACACATTCGGTCAACAATAGGTCCCCACTCCCTGTCTGCCAATTTATGGCTCAGACCGCAACATGCTATGTGTCTTCAGTCAGCAGTTAGATCCACCATCCTGTCTGCCAACTTAAGGTTAGGCTGCATTTTAAAGCAGTAGCTGGGCACGCTACAATATGTGCCTTCAGTTGCAGTAGTAGCCACAGATATTGCCTGATATTTCACAACATTTCTAAAGGGTTTCTGTCTGCTGCCCCTACTGTGGGAATGCAGAAAGCAGGACATTTCTCTAGAAATACCACAGAAATTTCAGGAAATACCTGCCATGTCGTGGCTGTGGCTGTAGTGGCAGGGCTCCCATGCCTCTGTCCACCAACATGCAGCACCAGAATAGTTAGGTTGCGATCCTTGCCTACCCAACACTGTTTCCTGTGGTCTCTGAATGATGTTCTTATACAGGGTGCCAACCACTGTAAATGTATGTGATTTCTATGCCAAACCCTCATCATGGCTTTGTTCTTAGTGGGTCTCAGAGACTCCTCAATAGTGCATAGCCCCCAATAAGTATGTTTTCAGTTTTTACATGGTTCCCAAAGAATTCCATGAACCATGGCCTAAACTGCAAGTTATACTTTGCTCACAATGACTGCAGTGGAGTTAGATTTAACAGCCTAGAGGTTATGTTTTAACAGTTCCTATTATCAAAATATATAATGAAATGCCTTCTATGTGTTTTCTACTGTACATCAAGATGTTTATTTTGTCTCACAAAACTGTGGTTGAATACAGAAATACTGGTTGGCTACAACAGCTGTGGTCGATGTTTGAAACTGACTTTTAGCAACCGAGGACTGTGTTACTGTGGTGCCAGTTTCTGGTTTCATGTCTTAGAATTGAAACAAAAGCCCTAAAAGAAAATTGGGTCCACAGGTGTTAAAAAGTGTCAAAAGTGTGACCACTGTTTGCCTAAAACAGATAGGCATACCGAGTGAACACTGGGGATAGTAAGAGATGAGGAGCAGCATAACCACACAAAGGTGGTGCTGGGGAGGAGGGAGGATTGGGGCTAACCAAACATTATAGGCATATGAGGTTGGAAGTTGCAGAGGAATTGAAGAGACATCCTTTACTGTAGTAGCACTGCGGAAATGTCAGGAGGAGGACAGCATAACTTGAGGATGGTAGTAGGAAGGAGAGATCGGGAACTCAGAATAAAATGTTGGAGGAGGGGAACAAATGCAGAGAGGAATTGGCAGGGTCCTTGACATAGAGGCTATAGTTAAAGGTGTAGGGTGGCTGCAGAGAAGTTGAGCCCACATAAAGGAGTGTAGTGTACTTCCTGGGTTTGACAGCTGAAAGGATCATTCCAAGGTACATTTGCTCATACTGGGGTTGAGATTAAACCCCATGTGGTCATCCACCTGGTACCAGCAACATGGTAGGGTGTGAGGTAGGGGTAGATCAGGATAGGTAATGGGTAATTGGGCAGAATATAAAGGAGAGGTAAAATCAGTAGCATTCTCAGTGTTTAGAAGCAGTTTGATTCAGAAAATTAGGGTCTCTGAATTCAAGAACTGGCTCAGGAATGGTGCAAGATGGAGGGCTTCAGCTGCATAGAGAACTGAGAAGGAGTCTAGGCTGAGAAATCCCTGTACCTGCAGACAGGCTACACCTCAATGAGGAGGGAGGGGCATGATGATCAAAGACAAGATCAAGAAATTTATCAAAGACAACTTAAAATTAAAGTGAAGGGGTGTTACTATGGAGCATAGTACCCAAAGTTTCCCTAGAAGGGGCTGGCAGGCCTTCCTCAGGTAAATGGTATATTGGGTGAGAGGGGCTTGGGCAGTAAAGATGGGAAGGTGGGAGACAATGTAAGGGAATATGAAAGGTGAAGTGAGGGGGAAGGGAGGAGGGTGTCAAATGGAGTGCAGGGAAGCATGGGACAGGGGAATTCAGTGAGGCAGGAGAAGAGGCGAGGGAAATGAGGGAAGAAAGCAAAGGGACATGATAGAGATCTTCTCAAATACCTCAAAGGTATTAAAAGGTTGATTTGGGTGACCCTTTTAGGTTCACAGAAACAAGAGCATGTGGAGGCACTGTTGCAAACTGGCAGACTGAAGGTTCCAGAGGATTTGTTGTTTTATCAGTTATTCAATGTATTTAGTTAAATGTATGTTTGATCTTTCTTTCAAAGTGTTTTTAGTGCAAAAGTCATTCAACCCGAAGTAATCCCTCACTTAAGTTTAACAAGCACAATTGTTACCATGCAATGAACAGCTCTGGAGCAGTTAGAATGTTATGCAAATTTTGGAATTTAGAATGAAAATCAAACTCTGCTGTGTGGTCATACTCACCCCTGCACTCTAACATCAGATTTATTTCTCTGCCTGAAGAAAGCAGTCAACTCAGAGTCTTCTTATACTTCTGGTTGGTTTACAGATTATTATTTTATGTTTTATAGTGTTTTAGTGATTCCACATATCTTTCGATAATCTGCATTAATTAGGTGTTATGTGTATTTAATTGTTTAAGTTTCATACTTTCTCCAGGACATACCTCTCAACCCCTGCCTCATAAATCTGGGACAAGGCTTAAAAATCAGGGACAAAGGACCAAAATCAGGACACATCTTCAAAATTAGAGATATCCACCCAGAAAGCTGGTAGAATATGGGGCTTAGTGCAAAATACATTTTCTAAAGAAGAAGAAGTCTGTAAATGTAATGCTTGACATTGTTTTGTGCTTACAGTCCCCACTGTTTAGCCAAACAAACACAAATTTTAGGAGGACAGAGTAAAATTTTGAGGCAAAATCAGGGACGCCCTGAAAATCAGGGACACTTGAGAGGTATGCTCCAGGAACCGGAGAAGGCTGTTTTCAGCATGGTTCCTGCTTTAGAGAACCTGTATTCAAAGCTTTTAAAGTAAATAAAAACAACTGTTTCTTTAACCGCTTTCTGATTTTTCTTACATTCATTCTCAGGCACTTGTTTTAGGAACTGAGATGATATTTCTACTATTTCTAATTAAGAAACCTCTTTTGGCTGGCCGGTGGTGCTGAGGCCTGAGGCTGGATGCCACACTCGCTATGCGGTGACCCATGTTTGGGAGTGAGCATGGGCCGCTGGGGGTCGGCAGGGAGGAGAGAATCAAGCATCCTAGGACAGCTCCCCTCTTTGGGAGGGGATTCCCAGATGTTGGTGCATGCCTAGCCCTAGCATTGACTGGGGACTGGCACATCAATGCTGCACCTAGTGGGTAAAGGTGGAGCAGACGCTGATGGAGTGCATGCATGGGGCGTGTGCACCACCGTCGCTGGTGTCATTGCACGCCTGCCTCAGGGGAAGACAGAACAAGGGAAAATTGGCTCCTGGTCGGGCAGCATGAGCTTCTGACCTCCGTGGCCTGACCCGAATGGCACTTCCTCTGTCTGGATCCTTCAAGGTGAGTTGAGCTGGGGGCTTCACCAACCTGCCATGTGGGGCAAGCCGTGGAGGAATTGAGGAAGTCTGCTTGATGTCTGGGTGTGAGCTGGGAGGTTAGTCAGTATGTACAGCTGACCAGGAGCCACGGGAGAAAGGATAAAGAAAGAAAAGGAAAAAAAAAGAAACCTCTTTTGGTGTGTTTAGTTAGTTAGTTTTTGTTTACCAGGTACGTGCACTAGACAAAACATGCCTATTTTCAGGCATGATCCCGGAGAGTACATAGCAGGTAACAACAAGAATACAATGTATGAAACAGTAGAAAAAGTGCACAATTCCAGACATCGGGTAAAGACAAGCAGTGACATGGTAAAGAATTAATACAGGTAGAAACAAATAATCCAAAACTGGCAGTGACGGGCTCAAAAACAACTATTATAGGTCCAAGAAAATAAAAGAACAATGTTTCAGACAAAAAATATGGTACAAAAATAAGTTATTGTAAATAGCATGTAAGCAAGCATGGCTAATACATAGGAAATCAATATAGATCCTTGAAAAAGAAGAGACAGGTGAGGGAGTTAATGCATGGTAACAAGAGGGAACAAGGGGGCCATTGAAATGAGAAGAAGTCAGGAGCAAGAGCATTTATCCGTGGTTCTAAGATAGCGGAATAAATTTCTTTTAAAAAAGAGTGAGACTTGCAGGCCTTGAGGTGAAAGGGCAAGGAGTTCCAGGATTTAGGGGCAAAGTGAGCAAACGCCTGTTCACCCATCTTGGAAAAGCATTTAGGAATGGCCAGGGAGCCTGAATTGAGGACCACAGTTGTTATGGTCAGCGGGAGTAAACATATAGGCCTGTGAGGGAGGCTGGGAGGATCTGGTCATGTCAGTTGAGCAGCCGAGGATGTAAAGACACAGGAATATGGGAGAGCCAGTTTCAATTGGAGTAGAGTGGCGTGGTGGGTAAGATGAAGATGAGGAGCAGACAAGGCAAACCTTTGCATGTTGTTATAGGCTCCCATTTGAGGGAAGCAACTAGTGTTGGCCTGGTAAAGGTGGGAAGTGCATGATCTAGTCTAGGAGTAAGACACCCTGGGCAATTGAGGGCATAGCGATTATGGTATGCAATTCCAAGCTTAGAATTAACAGATTTACAAATATCACTTATATGTTGGGAGAAATCCAGGGCAGGGTTGAGTGTGACACAGATATTTGAAAGAGTGGGTCACAGAGACGGAGAGCCATCAAGACACTGTATAACTAGATCAGAGGCTGCGCACGAGTCTTTTGGGGACCCAAAGAGCATGGCTTAAGTTTTGCCAACGTTCACTACTTGTGGTCTTTAAATTTTGAGGAACCAAACCACATTTTCACTTTTAAGCCTCTTTTTACATTTTGTGCATATTTTATGTTTCGTTTTTACTATTGGTAACTAGAAATGTCTTCTTGGGTCATCAGTGTTTGGCGTAACTGACAGACCCAAAAAGAAGACAGGACCCACAGATTTTAAAAATTGTCCTGTTTATGTTCAGCTCATGGCAAAGGCAAACTGTCAAGAACAGTGTTAAAAGTGCCTGGGTCCAGACTATGATTTTGGCACTTGTGATCTCTGTATAACGTTTTGCTCTAAAACGCAAAAAAGGACTAAAAAATTAGAAGCTATAATGGCTTCTCAGTCTGCCTCCACACCCCCAAAAGGCTCGGAGGAGGGTCCAGCCCTCAGAATATGCAGCAGTCTCTGTCAAAGGAGACAGAAAGATAGAATAAAGCTGCTAAAGATGGTTCATAGCTCAGGGTGTCCGAAAGGGGAACCCTGAATCTGGGAAAACTAAAGAGCCTCTGAGCAGACACTGGAACCAGCGCCTGCTAAGAAAAACAAAAGAAAACATGTCGCTATTTCTCCCCACCCCAGGCTCTGGTTCCATTCACAATGCCTGTGCAGGAGGAGGAGGCTAAAATTTTCTATGAAGATGAGGAGGAAGGAGAACCCATAGAACTAGACAGTGCTCCTGAGCAAGATTTGGCTCTCTCCTAGGCCTTCAAAGGACTACACTTCCCACCATACCTTTGTAAGGCATAGGTAAATACCCTCAGCATCTCCTCCTGAGACTGAGTAAGATGACAGTGAGTTAGAATTCATGGATATGATGGGTGTGGCACACACAAAGGGTTGATTCTGCCCATCCATAAATCCTCAGGAAAGCCACATGCAAGATAATGTCAGTACACCTCAGCCGCTGGCATAGACAAGAAAATTGAGAAAAAATACCAGGTGGACAAACAGGGCATTGAGTACCTGTACTCCCATTATGATAATGAAGGAGTGGTCCAGACTGCTGCCTGTAACAAGGCCAAAGTGCCCTTTCCTCCTAGCCTCCTCAGAAAGATTCTAGGAAATTGGATAGTATGGGTAAAAAAGTCTGTGTCAGCTTCCTTGCTACTAAGGTAGGCAGCTTACTTGGCTTACACAGCCCCGTCTGAGAGACCTCTTATGGAATTCTATTCTGGCATTTAGCAAAAAGGCTGCTGGAGACTTGGCACAGGACATGGCTGACCAGATCAGCCACAGATGTCATAGAGTATCAGTTCCATATGGCAGTGGACACAAATGATACTGCATTTAGGGTCATGGCCCATCCAGTGTCTAAGAAGATTTGCCTGGCTTAGAACAGCTAACCTATCCCAAGACATTCAAATAAAAGCAATGGAGTTCCTCTCTGGGAAAATTCTTTGTTTGGTGACAAGACAGAGGCTTATGAAAAGGTGCATGAGTACAAAACCACCTGCAAAAGCAGTACTGAGAAAGAAATGCCTCCACTTCCTGCAAGCCTTATGGAAGGGGAGGTGGAGTAGGGATACTACCCTCATGCTTATGTTTCCTATGGTACCCTCCACAAAGAGGTTACTGTGGGGCAGAGGTAGAAGGGGCATTAGGCGTACAGCTGCAATGCCAGCTGCCAAACCTCAGACAAAGCAAAACCCCTGACAAGTCTGCCCAGGTCTCCCATCCATTATGAGTAAGAGGGAGACTGGATTACTGCTTCCAGGAATGGACAAAAGTCACACAGACAAGTGGGTTCTGAATATAGTAAGCCAGGTTCATCCCTACAGTTCAGAAAATTCTTAAAACTGTAGAATCCAAAGGTTTTTCAGCCACACACCAACAGAAAAAAATCTGTGGATGGAGGTAAAAAATTGTTGCAAGCAAATGCAATGGAAAAAGTGCTTGCCTCACAGTAGGGCAAGGGACTTCATTCCAAATGCTGCCAGACCCACAAGAAAAATGGGGAGTGACAACCCATTGTAGACCTGAGATATCTGGACAAACATTTAAAGAAAGAAAAGTTCAAGGTAGTAACACTTGGCTCAGTGTGATTCCATCACTGCAAACAAGATACTGGCTGAGATCACTGGATCCGAAAGATGCATTCTTCACATACCAGGCAGGCCAAGTCATAGAAAATACCTCAGGTTCATATTGGGAATGACCATTACCAGTTCACAGCCCTTACCTCGGCCTCACCTCAGCTCCAAGAGTATTCACAGAGTGCCCATCTGTTGTGGCAGCACATTTGAGAAGGAAATGGGTGGTGTTTTTCTCTACCTGGATGGCTGGTTGATCTCAGGAAAACACAGCAGGAAGCAAAGTCCTCCATACTGCTGACACAGGACACTTTGAAGGATCTGGGCTTCCTCATAAACTTTCAGGCGTCACAGACTGAACCAGTTCGAGTTCTGGGCTTTATCGTTGCAGAGCTAGATACTCTGCAAGGAAAGGCATTCCTCCCTCAGACAAGGGTAGGAGATCTAGTTACAACTTCAGAATCCTTCAAGGCATGTCAGGCAAGGCCTGCAAGAGATTTTCTATGGTTACTAGGCCACATGGCCTCAACCACTGCAGTGGTGCCAGGAGCCAGGTTCCAAATAAGGGACATTTAGTATCACCTAATCCTAATTCTTACTGTGTATGGTTATTATTTCACCTTTATTGTCACTTTCAATGTCTTGCATGTACCAAAATATTTATTTTTGTTGTTGAACTACCTTTTAACATTATTGTAACTGAGGATTTGCGCTTGTATTGTTTACACCTGTTCTGCCTATGTTTTTGCAAGCAGTCGAATATTCATTGTTCTGTAAAATGTATTTACATGTTTTGTGTTGTCATGCTCCAGGTCACCCCTGAAAAAGGGGACTGCACTATCTCAGTGGGCCTACCCAGTTACCAAAATTCAATAAATAAATAAATAAACCTAGAGGAATCATTGGTCCCAGAAGTGGGACTCTTTGTTCAACTAGTGCCTGTTACAAAATCTTTGTTAAGGGCACTGGAATATTGAAGGAGGAAGGCAATGCGAGAGATGGAATTCCTTTCCTCCAGCAATTACCTATAGTCATACTCACAACAGACGCCTCCCTCCTGTGGTGGTGTGCCCACCTAGTGGACCTTACTGTAAGTGGCACCTGGAGCACACAGGAGACTTTAGAGCACATAAATCTCATGTAACTCAGGGCAGTTTACCTGGCAATGCAGGCTTTTTCTCCCATATTCATGGTCAGTCTGTTCAAATCAGAACATACAACACCACTGCAATGTGTTACTTAAACAAGCAGGGATGAACAAGATCTTCAATTTCGGCATTGAAGTCCTGAAGACCTGGAACCTAGTCTACTTTCTAGAAGTACAGCTTTCCACAGTACAGCTGGCAGACTCTTTGAGCAGGATCTGCCAGGGCATTTAAATGAATCCTGAACCAGCAGGTGCTGGTATCAGCGTTCAGATGGTGGGGTGCGCCAGAAATAGTCCTGTTTGCCTCCTGGAAGAACAATCAGCTCCCACTTTTTGTTGCATTCCCCAACTGTGGGCCAAGTCCCAGAGGATGCCCTAGTCTTCAGCTGGTCAGGGAAGTTTCTCTGTGCCTTCCTCCATTCCCACTTTTACTGAGAGTTTTGACAAAGTTGAGAAGAGATTCATAGTTTCAGATTGGGCCAAGCAGACATGGTATTCCATGCTTCTGTCCCTCTCCAGCAGCTCCTCCAGTCAACCTGCCCTGAGATGCAACCTGTTGACACTGTCCCAGGGCAGGATAACATTTCCAGATCTGAGAACGCTATGTCTCAGAGCATGGTTCTTGAAGAGCTAGAGTTCTCTGGCTAAAGCTTTCTGAAAAGTAATGGAACTTCTGAAGTTCTCTTGGAAACCAGAAACAAGGAGAACTTATACTTCAAAGTGGAAAAATTCTACTTTTGGCATTCTAGACAAATTAATCCTCCAGGCAGGCCTGTCTACAATACTGGATTACTTAGTCCACCTCCAGTCTTTGGGCCTAAGGCCTTCAACCTGAAGGTCCATTTGGCAGCAGTATCAGCTTACACATCAGCTGGCAAAGACATGTCAGTGGCCTCACAACCCATTTTCAGAAATATTTCCAAGGGCCTTAATCAGTTATACCATCCAGTGAGGGACCCTGTTTCTCCTTGGGATTGAATGCATGCATCGCCCAGCTGATGAAGGCCCCTATTGAGCCCATGACCACTGCTGCATTCAAGAAGGTCACATTGAAAACAGTTTTCCTGGCAGCTGTGACATCTGCCAGAAGGGTGAGCAAGCTACAAGCCCTCTGCACAGATCCTAACTACTTCATTTTCCATAGGGACATGGTAGTCCTAAGGACAAACAGGAAACTCCTCCCAAAATGGTGTCTGAATTGCATCTGAGCTGCCCTTCCAGTTTTCTTCACAGAAAATTCCAGCACAGGTGAGCAAAGCTCCACAATCTGGATGTGAAAAGGACACTGACTTTCTGCCTGGACCAAACAAAGGATGTAAGGTCCCCTAGCCTTCAGCTGTTTGTCACCTGTGGTGAAGTGGGGAAAGGCAAACCAGCATCTAAGAGAATGATTTCTCACTGGGTTGTCACCTGCATACAGTTCTGTTATGGCAAAGCTAGTAAACTGCCACCCAGAGGGCTCAGGGCTTGCTCTACAAGATGCACCTCTGTTTGTGTGACAGCATCAAGGGTATCCCCCTGCAAGAGATTTGTAAAGCAGCAACCTGAAAAACAGTGCACACTTTCAGAAAACACTACTGTCTGGACATATAGTCCAGAAGGGATGCCAGTTTGGCACAACTGTCTTGCAAACCTTTTCTCCAAATAGGTTATGTACCCAGTCTCCGAGGCACTGCTATGGAGTCTGTGTTTGACAGATTTAAATGAGGGATTTCTTGGGTTTGAAGAAAAAATTGCTCACTGAAGCAACATTGTTTCTTCAAAGGGATCCCTCACTGAGTTTAAGAACCCTAATCCCTGCCTCCTTCCAGAACCTGTAAAGGTTCAGACAAGAACCAGTTTCTTTTCTACTTGCTTGAACATTACTTGTTACAGTGCCTTTCCAGTTGTTGTTAAGTAGCCTGATTGACTTTATTTTGTCATAACATATTCATTTGTTCTGCCTTGTTTTAACAATTTAAAAACAATTTTTGATAACAATTGTAGAATTTTTGATAGCCATTTAGCTAGTTTTAGTGGCTACAACTCATCCTAGCTTTAGAAACAAATCTGACATTAGAGGGCAGGGGTGAGCATGACCACACAGCAGAGTTTGAATTTAATTCTAAATTCCAAACAGAAGAGAAAAAAACAAGTGCCTCAGCTGGACTTGAACCAGGTAGCCCAGAATATCGCTCCAGTTATGCTGTCAGCGCGTCACCAGGGCAACTGGAAACAGGACCATCCCAGCACATTACTTTTTTTTTCAATGCACAGCCTGGTGCTGCTACAGAAAATTACATTTTGAATTGGTGGCTTGTACTTAAATGACTGGCTTTTCATTGCTAGAGGCCTTCTTTCCAATTTAGCTTGGATGACAAAGGAGTTTTCATCTCAGTTTAGTCTGTAGTGGTCAAAGATCCACACTGAAACAAAGCAGATTATGTAGCACACTACACAACTTGTAGTCCATGCTCTAAAGCCAGACTCCAGTTTTAGTGTACAGACTGAAGAAATTACTCTTTAAATCCAGGTGGGGGTCCGTCAGCTCAGTTCTGAGCTGTACTAGGGAGTGGGTGTTGGGCATGTAATACAGGACTTCACGGACTTTTTTTACTGCATCAGACCTAGCCTGTGGATAAAAGGGTCTTCAGTCCCACTTCTTTAAATGAACCACAGTTGTCACTCTGATTTTGAAATAAAAATGAAACGGAAATGGTTGATTAGAGCTCTTTATAGTAAACTGTTCAGACTCATTTGGAGTTAATTGTAGATGCCAAACAGTAAAGTTATCTTCAGTATTTTTCACAATAGCGCTATAGTAGTTTGACCATTCATATCACATAAGCATCAAATAAAATAAAAATAAAAATGAAGCATGCAGATTCACCTCACTTTTTAATTACCATTTCAGCATTAAATTAGAATCCAGAAAAGAACACTGTGCAATTCTTGGCAAGCTACGGTAAAGTAAAGACAGCTATGTACTATCGATATAAGAATCTCTTTAGACAGTGCCTATTGTCAGATTAACACATTTAATTTCTTCTTATGTACTTTGCAGACCTAGCATTCTGTAGTTCTGCATGTGGCTTTCTAGTTTTTCCTCTAACTCCTTTAATTCACCAACACAGGACAGTGAGAAAGGCTGTGACATTTTCTTATCTTTATGCTGCCCCATGGTGTTTAGTCAGAGCAGCCTCCTGGGCCTGTCAGGAAAACAATCCAGAATGGGGAACTATAGCAGCTACGTACAGTAAGTGTCACATCTACGGACTGACCTTTCACTTCTGGAATCTTGATCTTGCTGTAATATCAACTAACGAAAAACGTACTGCAGCTCTGGACTGGGGAGACAAACAGGCAAAAGGAGCTGGCTTTCCTCATTGACTTTTGGTTTCTTGTTGCAGAATTTATTACTACTGATCTCTCTATTTGAGATCCAGTATGGGTGGAATAACGGAAGAGTACTCTTGAGTGGATGCCTCATAAGAATGCACAGTCCTTCTGCATAGTTGGTATCTTCTCCAAGTAATAACAGCGTGTTCTATTTTTGCGTTATGGAAAACACGTAATAAGCATTGTGGTGATTTACATTGCTTACAGAGTTTGTAAGTTTGTCTCAAAAGAATATTACCACTGGCAGTCTTTGCAGCAATGAAGGGTCATCCAAGCACAATATATATCTTCCTAATCCAGAAGGGTGCTGCTTGTGTAGCAATTAAAATTATTGGGGCCAGCCCTGTGGTGCTGAGAGTTGAGGTGCTGGACACCACACACCTTGCACCGCATGTGATCCATGCTTGGGAATGAGCACGGGCTGCAGGGGTTGGCAGGAGAGGGATTGAGCATCCAGTGGAGAGCTCGCCTCTCCGTGGAAGTGAGGACTGGTGCTCCCTGCCGATGACTGCCCCAAGTGGAGGCCTGGTGGAAGTGTGGGACTGTGAGCACCATGGAAGGAGGGTGTTGCAGGACTTATGTGGATGCACACGCCTCCACATATAGCACATCCTGCATGTGCACCCCAGCAACGGAGAAGGGATGAAAAATAGAAGAAAACACCCCTAGTTGCAGGATGCTGACTGACCCCTTGCAGGCTCCGCTCCCCAGCAACCATGCGGGCTCTGGGTAAGTCCTGGTGAAACCGGGTGAAGGGGCTGTGGGGTTGGTTAGAAGGGGCAACTGGGGCAACAGGCGATAAACAACTATATAAAAAAAAAAAAAGAATTATTTTGGGTATTGTTCGGCTGACACGTTACACACATTGATATTTTATTAAGAAATAAGCATGTAAAGGGCAGATAAAGTGTTGATAAACAGAGTACTCAGAGAGTGGCGCCTAGCGATTCTTGTTGCTTGTGTACAATTTTGGGCCAGGAAAGACGCACTAAGCGAGGCTTATTTCCAGGTGCATCCTGGGAGAACAGGAAGCTAAGTGACTTGCTCACGGTACCAGTATGCAACTGGTGGCTGTGGATTCATATATTTGCCATTGCAGTAAGTATAGCATGTTTATAATTATATTGTGCCACTAAAGAATACAATACTTGTCTAGCAGCATAAAATGGTTTCCCAGTAGTGTATATCTCAGCATCTTTGGAGTCATGAGCATTAAGCAAAATTGTACAGAATGAGGTGCAAGCAGGAAAAACAGTCCAGTCCTGCCACACATTTGTATTTGTTTGTTTAACACTGTACTGGTTTAGACTGAAATATGTTGGTTCACATTTCACAGTATTATTTTGGATGACCATATATTTATTTACATACAATTTGGTATACTCCATACCGATTTATAAAATGTATTTGATTCTATAAAAATGCATTATTTACTGTACATATACAGTTGTGTGTGTTAAAAGTATAGTTTTACACATACAGTTGTGTGTGTCAAGACATCAAGTTTTAGTGAAAATGTATTTTTTAATTATTTGACATACTACTACTGTAACATACAAACATATGAAATCTGCCAGCAGATAAAGGCCTGGTGATCTATCAAGTCTGCTCGAATGTGCAGCTAGCAACCCCTATTCTGCAACTGACCCTCCCCAACCCGTCCCTTGCCCTGTCCCAGCCCCTTTTCAAGGAGCCCACTGTTCTACTGGATACCACTTTTGCTGGTAACGCATTCCACACAGCTGCCACCTCTCTGTAAAAAGTGCTTCTCATCTCCCTCCTGAACCTTCCTCCCTCCAGTCTCATATCACGGCCTTGGGTGTCCCTCCTCTCCCTTGCTTTGAACAGCCCCTCTGAACCTGTCTTGTTTATTCCTTTCATGTATGGTGCCAGAAGACCACAATCCTATCCCTGTCCCTCTCTCTTCCAGCAGTACATGTTCAACTCCCTCAGCCTCCTCTCATATGGTAAGTTCCCCAGCCCCTGGATCATCTTTGTCACCTTGCGCTGCACTCCTCCAGTAACTTAATGTCCCTTCAGATATGGTGCCAGTACTGCACACAGTACTCCAGGTGAGGTCTAACTAATGATCTATACAGTGGCAGAATCTCCTCCCTCCTCGAGGATATACCCTTTGCAACACAACCCAGCAAGCATTTTGTTGGCCTTTGCAGCTGCCTTCCTACATTGTGCCGAGTTGTTCATTGACCCCATAATGAGCACCCTCAGATCTTCTCCTCCTCTCTCTCTTCAGCTGCACCCCAGCTGGTAACACCTCCTGGGTTTCCCCCAAATTGCTGCACCTTGTACTTTTGGCATTGAACTCCTGTTGCCAGGTGTCCGACCAGGTTTCCAGCTTTGCCAGATCATCCTGCCATCCCCTAGGTCATCCACCACTGCTCCCATCTTGGTGCCGTCAGCAAACAGACTGGTCTTGCTCTTGATGCCCAATGATATGTCTGTAATGAAGATCCCAAGCAACACTGGTCCTAACACAGAGCCCTGCAGAACGCTCTCGTCACCACCCTTGGGTTCAGAGCTCCCCACCCACCACCACCTTCTGTTGCCTTCCCTGAAGCCAGTTCCCTACCCATCTTATCAGCTTTGCACGGCCCCTGTGCCTTCTAACTTACTTCCCAGCCTCCTGTGCAGCAGAGTTGAATGCCTTACTGAAGTTCAGGCACAGGACATCCACTGCATGGCCACCGTCCAATTGCCTAGTTACCCAGTCATAGAACTCCACCAGGTTGGTTTGGCAGGATCTACCACTCACCAAGCCATGCTATCTACTGTCCTGTAGTCCTTTTGCCTTCAGGATAGTCTCCATCAGCTACCCACAATGGATGTGAGGCTCACGGTCTGTAGTTCCCCGTTCATCATTGGGCTGCTCTTGTGGAGGGACACCATGAGTCGTCCTCCAATCCTGAGGTACACACCTGAGTGTAGGGAGGCATTGAATAGGTCTGTCAAAGGTCCCACCAGGATCTCTGCCAGCTCCTTCAGTACCCTGAGTGGATGCCATCTGGGCCTGGCGCCTTGTCCACCTCAGTGGCTTCAAACCCTCCAGAACCTGCCTCCATGATTTCCCATCTGTTACCCCTCCCAATCTGTTCCTGCCCTCCTTCCCCCTTTGGGTATCACCTCCTTCTCTTAGTAAATACGACAGAAGTAATCATTTGGTGCTTCTGCCTTATCACCCTAGCTTCCACCACCCCTTTCCTAATCCTTATTATATGGTCCTTACAGCCCTTTTCTCCTGATGTTCCTGAAGAAGTCCTTCTCCCTTCTTAATGCCCTTCACCAACCTGAGCTCCTTAGATGCCTTGGGTTGCCTTTACTGCCCTTGTCACCTCCTTTGATTCCTTCAGGTACTCATCCCTGTCTTCCCTCCTCCCTGTTTTTGTACCTCCTAAAGGCAGCTCTTTTCCTCCTTACCTTTCCATGACCTCCTTGCTTACCCAGCTGGGTGTCTTTGCCCTAGCCTTCTTGCTCTGGGCCTTGCTGCAGGTTCTGATTGCCTCCACTGTCCCCAGCTTTATGAGCAACCACCTCTGGTCAGTGCCCATACTAGGTTGAATTCCGGCCAGGTACCCTATTACCACTTCCGCCATCCTCCCAAGTCAACCTTCCTGAAGTCCAGCACCTTGTGCCGGATTCCACTCCTTCCTTACCCATATCCAACATGAACCATACTGAGTGGTGATCACCCCAGCCAGTGGTTCCTCCACCTCATTTCCCTCGCAGACTCCCCATTTGAAGGCACAGAGTCAAGGGTATTCCCTAATCTGCTTGGTTCATTGCCATTTGCATCAGGAAGCTGTCCTGAAAGGCATCCAGCATTACCTGCTGCCTTCTATTCCTGGTTGTTGGGGTACTCCAATCCACTCCTTTGTTGTTTATTTGACATTGTTTCACTGGATAAACATACAGAGATGCAAAACTAATCTCATTTGCAGGTGGTGCCTGGGGAAGGAGTATGGAGGAAAAATATAACCACACTATGTACATGTGATGGTTGTATGCACCAAAAAATTACATATGATAACTGTATACACAGTTAAGAATAAACTTAAATGTGGACACAGCAACAGATAAGCAGGGCAGTCAGTCAGGTTGATACACTAAGGAATATAGGTCAATATCCAGTAGAGTCTCATTATGGGGATTACCTTTCTGAGGTAGTGCTTGGCAGAGGAAATGCTAATGTGTGGGTCATTCCCAAGGCCAGGTAGTTCCAGACCTGTGAGAGTTTGTGACTGTAAGATAGCTGGCCAGAGTTTTGTTTTACGCCTGAGGACAAGAAATTGTTTTCCCAGGCTGGAGCGAAGGTTGTGGTTGGGTGGGGCAGGGTACACAGATAATTGAGAAGTTTTTTTTGTTGTTTTTTTCCAGAACTTGAAACCATAAAGAGTAAGGTGCTTCCATGTCTGTCATTCAATGAAGGCCAATTTTGACAGTCATAAAGTGTGCAGTGGAGAATGAACCTGCAGAGGGCATTCTGTGATGAGTTGAATTTGGATAAATAGCACTGGGGCAATATCATAGACCACATCACTTAAAGTTGATTATGGGGAGAATCAAGCATTCAACCAATGACTTTTTCAGACTTTGGGAGCATAGTCATCCATCCTGTAGAGGGCTCTAAGTTTTCTATAGGACTTAGACACCAGGGACTGAATGTGAAGAGAGAAGTCCAGGGACTGATTAAGCAGAATACCAAGGTACTTATATTCTGACAAAGACTTCGGCACCATCTGAGGTTTTTATGTCCAGGGTAGGGTCGCTCAGCAGGCTTTTTGTTTTTGAGCAAAGAGCATTGTCATAGTTTCAGACTGGTTTAGGGCACAGCGATTTGCTCTAAACTAGTCAGAGAGATAACTGAAGTCAGATTGCAAAGGCAGCAGAGATGTCAGCAGGGCAATGGCCAGAGATAAATAGAATGGCATTGTCTGCATGCATATAGTATTACAGGAGTTATAGCCATGGAAGTCATTAACAAAGATATTAGAAGGAGACCCCAAGAACAGGGCCTTATGGGACCTCATAAGGACTTGCTTGGGGTCAGTGAGGGCTAAGCGGTTAGGAGATGGTTTGGATGCAAGCAGAGATGGGAGGAGAACAAGAAGAAAGAAGGAGGAGACACCATAAGCACCAAGCTTAGCCAGGTGAAGGATGTGAACTACTGTACCTGATGCTTTAGTCAAGTTGATAAATATGACATTAGTAGCCAGGCTACTGTCCATGTTGGTAAGGATAAAATGTGAACCCAAGGAGGGAGGGAGGTAGATGTCGAGTGGGAAAGTTGAAACCAGACTGGTAATTGGAAAAGAAACTGTGGAAGAAGCAGTAGTTTAAAAGTTGCCTGGCAACCAGCCTCTCAAGGGTTTTGAGAATAGAGAATTGATATGGGTCGATAGTTACCAAAGGATTTGGAGTGACAACCTTTGTGTAGCAGAATCCCTATGGTATGTTTCCAGCAAGAGGTAAAACCTTGTATTGCAGGAACAGTTAAAAACATGGGCCAGACAGGAAGCAATAACTGAAGCCAGATTCTGGGGCTGTGAGGACCAGGACATTAATTAGATTTTAAGTGTATAAGTTCATGAAGGACCTGAGAGGAAGTGATATGGTAGAAGGTAAACCTAGGGAGTTCTACAAGTGAAGGACCAGAGCTACAGGTAATAGTGAGTGGGGGACTACTGCCAGAGGGTCATCCACAAATTGGTCATTTAAGCCATTAGCAATGGCATTTGGATCAGAGACCACCAGAGGCACTCTAGATGTTGCAGATTGCTGGCCTTAGGTGGCCCAGTGTGGAAGAATTCTGCAGTGGCAATCAGATATGAAACCCTTTCCTGTGAATGGAAAGCCTTCACATGCAGGATATCCAGCTCTGCATATATGAAGTCCAGCACCTGTACTGGTTCTGTCTGAGACTTCTGCAGATTAGGAATCTCAGGCTTCTAGGGTGCTCCTTACCTGATGTGTGAAACATCTTGCTTCTTGCTCTGTTTCTCTGAGACTAACCAGCAGTCTAGGCAGGGAACAACCAAACCGCCACATCTTGTCTTCTCAGGTGAACTGCCACCATGGCTAGGCACTTTGTGAATACCCTTGGTGCTGAGGTGAGAGCCAAAGGAAAAGGCTAAAACTGATATTGGCATGAGTCTGAGATGTTTTCTGTGTTTGGATCTCACTTGAATGTGGAAGTAGGCGTCTTTCAGGTCCAGTGACCCCAACCAATCTCCTGACTGTAAAGATAGTATCACTGTGCCCATCTTGATTTTTGTGTATGTTTGTTCAGATATCTGAGATTTAAAATGGGTCATCACTCACCATTTTTCTTGTGGGTCAGGAAGTATCTTGAAACAGGCCCTGTCCTACTGTGAGGTAGGGACCTTTTACTGTCATTTCCTGCAGCAGTTTCTTTACTTCCAGTTCTAGCAGAATTCTTTCTCTTGGTGAATGAGCTAGAAAGGTTTTTGGTTTCCGCAGTTTGGGGAACCTTCTGAATTGCAGGAACAATCCTCGACCCACTTCTTCCAGGACCTACTTGTCTGGTAATTCTTACTCTTTCCTGAAGTAGTGGGTCAACCTTCCCCACAGGCAATGGTTGACTAGCGACCTGGGCAGAATTGTCAGTAGCTGTGTTTGGCTGTGGCTTATGGGGTGGTGCCGCAGCATGCCTGGAGCCCTCCTTCTTCTTCCCTTTGTAGTAACCTGTCTGAAGTTGGCACTCATAAGCAGCGTAAGGTCTTGGACAGTAACCCTGACCCCACCCTCTTTCCATAAGGCCTGCATGAAGAGGCCTTTCTTTCTCAGTATTATTTTTAAGCATGGACTGGTATTCATAAACTTTTTCAATACATGTTCAAGCCACTGCTCCTGTAAAGGAAAAGGAGCAGGCAGTGTGATTCATTTCTGTTTTGTCCTCAAGTAGGGGATTTCCTCAAAGGAGAAATCAATGGATTTAGCCTGGAGCGTTCTGGGTAAAGATGGTGGCCTTAGCCAGGCAAACCTCCTCAATGCCACTGCATGAGCTAAGACTCATAAAGCAGCATCACTAGAATCTACAGCCATGTGAAACTGGCATTTAGTGGCATCCAGGACTGACTATTCTGTGGCGGTCAGGTCCTGTGCCACTTCAGCATTTACCTTATCAGTAGTCCCAGCCCTTGATTCCACAGTGCCTTCTGGTACTGGGCTGTCTGAGGAGCAGAGAATCTGGTGTGCACTTTTTGGCCATAGTATCCAGTTTTCTGGAATCCATCTCCAGAGGCTGTGTGGATAGGGGCACCTTGGCCTTCTTACAAGCAGCTGCCTGTACCATGCCTTCATGATCAGGGTGGAATACAGATATTCCACATCCTGTCTACCTGATACTTTTTGGACTTTTTTCAATCAATGCCAGTAGCTGAATTGGGTGCCAACATGATTTTCATTGTAACCTTTTGGATAGATTTTGTGGATGGGGACTAGTAATTTACTTGTGGGGTTAGCGTCATCATATCCATGAACTCCATTTCCTCCTCTGTTTCATGAGAGGGATGCTGAGAGTGGTCAACATCTGTTTAATGAATATGGAATAAGAGGTATAATCCTCTGTGGGCCTTGGAAGAAACCAAACTCTTGGTCAGGTGCTATGGGTTGGTCTTCCTCCTCTTCTTTGTAGTACATGTCCTCCTCCTCCTCCTCCTCCACAGGGAAGTGGTCTGGAACTGGATCCTGGGGAAGGAGGATAGCACACTAAATAAGTTTCCCATGGCCTGGATGGTTGGGAAAACAGCCATACCTTAGTCATGTCCTCTGTTGAGGGCATTTGTGTCTGATTCACTGCCCACTCCTTTTCCTTTACAGGAGCATTGGCTTGAACATGTATTTCTTTTTTTTTTTCTTGCAGACACAGGTTCAATACCTGCTCTGAGGCTGTTTATTTGTATATTATTTTTGCGTTCACTGGAATCAGTGTTCCCCTTTTGACCAGTTGAACCAAAGACCCAGTTCACCCCCAAACAAAAAAAAATTGACAAGACAATAAATTGTTACAGTATGCTTTCTGCCTCAAATGGTTACTCACTTATTACATCCCAAAGGAGAGTGGGGGTCTTTTGTTTTTCAGATCAGAGCTCTGGTGTGAAAGCAAGCTCAATCACCAGTCAACAAGGTGAACCTCCCATCCGCTGAGGTCCTACTCTAAAATGTATTTGCTGACTCCCCACCAATTACCAATAGATTGGCTGGGGAGTGCACCTTATTTAAAGTAAGCCAAAGGCAGTGTAAGCACATTGGCTGGGGAATGCACCTGATTTCAAGTAAGCCAATGAGGCAGTGCACAATATTTTAAGAGGGAACAACTCTGGCAGTTGCATTTTAGAGTAGGACCTCATCGAATGGGAGGTTCACCTTGCCGACTGGTGGTTGAGCTTGCTTTTGCAAGTGGTCTGATCTGAAAAACTAAGAAAACCGTGCTCCCTTTGGGATGGATAAGTGACTAGCTATTTATGGCAGGCAGCATATTGTAACACCTTACTGTCTTGAATATTTGGGATGGGGTTGGGGAGGGTGCACTGGGTCTTTTGTTTTAACATATGTATGTCATTACCAGTAGCACCCCAATGAGA
This sequence comes from Neoceratodus forsteri, assembly GCA_016271365.2. Classification (NCBI taxonomy): domain Eukaryota; kingdom Metazoa; phylum Chordata; order Ceratodontiformes; family Ceratodontidae; genus Neoceratodus; species Neoceratodus forsteri. Next base: position 141,846,047 of record CM057453.1, read on the forward strand.
AAAGCAATTTCGAGTTTTGAAAGGGATTGGGTTGAGCTGCTAATTTTGGACTTTCTCTCTTTCGGACACCCTGGTCCTTTACTACATTTACAGTGCTTATCTGATGGCTGAGCAGCTTCATCTTGTTCGTGCCTTTGACAGGGACTGCTGCTTATGAGAGAAGAACCCCCCCAGTGCTTGCTTTCCACCATCGTTAGGAGCTCCCACTGAGCCTTTATTATGTTTTGGTGATGCAGAGGCAGGCTGAGATGCCATAAATTATTCTCTTTTAAAAGCACTTTTATTTTGGGTTTCAGGGCAAAATGTTTTGCCGAGTTCCCAACTGACAAAATTGTGATCTGTAGCCAGGCACATTAAACAAAGTTTGTGGCAGTCTGCCTTTACCAGTAGATGGAAACACTTTGAAAACCTGGGGGTCCTGTTCTTTTCTTAAATCTGTCAATCACGACAAACACTGACAAAACTATAGTAACTATTTGGTTCCTAGTTGACAATATAATTATTTTTTGTAAAGTATATATAAACCACTGAAAACATTTAAAACACAGCTGTTTTAAAACTTTTATTCAAAATGTGGTTGCTTTTCTTCATGTGGGAACCATGTGCCTAAAATGTGTAAAAAACACTTTAAAGAGCAGCTGATGCCTTCAGGAGAACTTTAACAAAACATAATATTTAGAGACAGTTCAGCTTGTATTTCCCATTAATTCTGTATTTCTCGCCATTATTTATTGCCGAGGTCACTTGTATAAAACAGGATCTTTGCTCCTGAAGGCCGTTGTCTTCTCCTGCCTGAGGTTATAATGCACTGCTTGTGACATCACAGTTACTCCCATGATAACAGACTGTGATGTCACAACAGAGGATTATGACATGAAGTAGAGTCAGCTATAGAGGCAGGCAAACTGTGGGGTAAAAATCATGTATTTATGCATATTTCCTCAGTAATAAATAATGATGAGGAGAAATCGATAATATATATGACATACAAGCTGAATTGTAACTAAATATTGTTTTTCAAAGTTTTCTTTGTGGCGTCAGCAACTCTTTAAATAAAATAAACTACAAGCAGTTTTAAAGTTTTTGACAAAATGTGGTCAGTTACCTTCAGGCAGGAATCATGTTATGAGGTGCCCTTCTCTGGTTTCTGGGAACCAGAGAAACAGCAAATTATAAAACTGTTAAAAATTAGATATCCTTCATATAACTACACATACACCAAAAATGCACAGCATCATGGGATGCATATGCAAATCACCATGACATTTTTGGCCAGTTCAGTTTAAACAGGAATGCATGGTGCCAAAGGCCTCTCTGACAATCTGCAAGGGTGCACACCGAAGACACAGAACACGTGTTTCGTCCTACCCAGAACTCATCAGTGTGCCTTGTTAGTATCACACCCCAGGGAAGTGAAGTGAACTGAACCTATGTTGGTCCTTACAGGTTTGGGTCATGGTGAGCCCAAGAAAACAAAAAACAAGATAAAGACAAAGAACCACAGTACAAAAACTACCTGGTCAACAAAACTAACTAAACTAAGCTAAAAGCACCCGATGGCTCAGTGGAAGCACTCTGCACTTCCATGCTGGCGAGCCAGGTTCAGTCATAAACCCGAATCTGCTGGGGTTGGTTGGCCAAGCTTGGGAATTCTCCGAGGGAGCATGAGCCAGCCAGCGAGGGAGATGGCTGGGTTCTGGGAAGCTAGCTCCTGCGAGGATGATGAGGAATGAAAAACAGGAAAAGACGATGTGCATCTTCCATGAAGAATGATGTCCCTCTTCAGTCCTCGCTGTGCATGGATCCACTCTGGAAACAATAGTGTGTGGTGGGAGTTGCAGACATTGCTTGGGGTTGGTGTGGGTAGCCTGAAGTGAGGAGCAGGTGGTGGGCAGGAGTCAAACAGCTGAAAGAAAGGAAGAAAAAACAACCTTCTGCTCACAATGTATTAAATGGTTTGGGAAATCAGTCCAAAATCCCAAAGATTAGTTTTAAAGTCCATGTCAAGTCCTTCCTCACAAGAAACTAGTAAAGTTAAAGTGGCGTGAAAACATAGTAAGGCTTGCAGGTAAAAGATGCAGTAGGTGTACATGCATCCATGTTCCCTTAAATGTGTGTGTACTTTCCTATCATTGGCTGTGTAACAACACCTATTACTAACATTTCAGTGGGAGCCAGTGTCCACTTTAATCATAGTAAGTGTTTTTTTCTTTTCATAACTAGGGTCATTTTGTAATAAGAGGTTCAAAATAATGTGATTTGTTTGAAAGAGATGCTGTATGGCTTGGGATCAAAATTATTTTCAAGAAGCTAAGAAAATAGGAACCTACCCAGCTATTAGTTAATGTAATGTATCAAGGCATGTGCAAAAAAAAAAAAACACATGGTTAACCTGAATGGAAAATTTGAGCAAAGGGGTGCTCTAACATGGAGTCTGAACAAGAAAACAACACAAGGTCATTTCTCAGGGATAGTAAAAATCTTTGCTAGCAGGCAAATATGACTAAAAACTTTCTTTAACTAGACTGCCCATCAAATAAGCATAATTATAATCAGAATTCCTTCAGCGTTCACAAATTCCTAAAAGGCAATCAGCTCTACTCAAATTAGTAGCTCAGATAAATCACCATTAATTAGCTAATAAAACCAGCAGGTGGTTTGGAGCCCAGAGACATTCCCTGGTTATTTAAATTATGTATATTACACCACACCAGTGATAGAGTAAATGAAAGGGGAACAACAGACATAAGTCTGTGGAAACCTTGTATAGCGATATTACTGAGCTAAAATCTCCTCCAACTCCCGGATCCTACCCAAAGGAATACAAGGCAGCTTTGACCCAAGCTCAAGTAATATAAAATCTACAAAAGTCTGTGTAGCCTTTCTTTCAGTGCTGGGTATGCATTCAGCATGCTAAGCATGAACATAGAATGTTACTCTATGTCTGGGCATATTGTCTTGCAAAAGAATACTGTACCAGTTATTGGAGAAAGGATCAAGTGTTTATGCTGAATTATTGTTTCATTAGGAGTTTGTTTTGTGACCTTTTGGATTAAGAGCTCTTTTTACAAACATATGAAAACCACCAGCAGAAACAGACCTAATGGTCTATCTAGTCTTCTTGAGTGGGCTGCTAGCAGCCAATGGTGTTCAAATCCTAGGTAGTTACACATCAGCAAAATAATAACATCAAGGACAATTTACAGCAAATCATACAAGTACAGATGTAAGTAAGATACATATTAGAACATGCAAGCACAGGTGTAAGATACATATTAGAGCATACAAGTACAGTCGTAAGATACATAGTAGAGAATGCAGTACAGGTGTATGATGCATATTAGAGCATACAAGTACAGGTGTAAGATGCATATTAGAGCATACAAGTACAGATGTAAGATACATATTAGAGCATACAAGTACCAATGTAAGATACATATCAGAGAATGAAAGTACAGGTGTAAGAAGCATATTGTGGCCTACAAATACGTTGTAAGAGCATATTAGTGCATACAAGTACAGGTGTGAATACATATTAGAACATACAAGTACAGGTGTAAGATACATATTAGAGAATGCAAGTGCAGGTGTAAGATGCATATTAGAGCATACAAGTACAGGTGTAAAGAAGCATATTAGAGCATACAAATACAGGTGTAAGATGCATATTAGCGCATACGGTACAGGTGTGAGATACATATTAGAGCATACAGTACAGGAGTAAGATACATATTAAGCGTACAAGTACAGGTGTAAGATACATATTAGAGAATGCAAGTGTGCAGGTGTAAGATGCATATTAGAGCATACAAGTACAGGTGTAAGATACATATTGGAGCATACAAGTACAGGCGTAGATACATATTAGAGCATACAAGTACAGGCGTAAGTAAGATACATATTACAGCATACAAGTACAGGTGTTAGATACATATTAGAGCATACTGGTCCAGGTGTAAGATACATATTAGAGCATACAAGTACAGCAAAGATGCATATTAGAGTATACAAGTACAGATGTAAGCACCAGAGAATGGGTTAGATGACAAGTACAGTTAGAAACAGAAACATAGAAGTTGGCCAATAGGGACCGTATCATTCATCAAGTCTGACCATGATTTCCTACCCCCACCCCACTTGACTGCTTGCTTGAGTATCCCACACTGTTTGTCCCATGCCCGCTTGAATTCCCCACCGACTTTGCTCCCACCACCTCCGGCAGGCTGTTCCATGGTTTGACTACAAAGAACTTTCTCATATTGCTCCTGAACCTACCTACCTTAAGATGAAGTCATGCTGTCACCTTGTTTTAGTCTTATACTTAAAAAGTTCTGCACCTGTACCCTGCTGTTGCCTTTGAGGTATTTAAATGTTTCTAACATATCCCCACAATTTCTGCGCTGCTCCAGAGAGTATAGTTTGAGTTCACAGAGTCTTGCCTCATATGATTTCTGGTGCAAGCCCTGCATCATCTTTCTTGCTTTTCTCTGTAATGTCTCCAGCCTATCTTTTTCCCTTTTAGGTGTGGCCTCCAGAACTGGACACAGTACTCAGGTGGGGCCTTACCAGGGACTGACACAGGTTGATTTAAGTTTCTTGAGGAAGAAGACTGATGTTTGCACTTGCAATGAGTCAAAGGAAGTAAGCACAGTCACAGCCAGGGGTAGGGTGTTCCACACTTTGATAGCTCTAGTTACAAAATGACCATTACCTAGGATGCTTTTCCTAAAGTACTTGATCAGTCTATTGTCCCCATGGAGCAAGTAGTATATTTATTGTTAACCAGGGTGAAAAGGTTTGAATACCATGGGGAATTTGGTGTGATAGCAACCTTGCGTATAAGTGCTGAATGGAAGGCTGTTTGGTGGTGAAAAGAGACAATCGGAGGTGGAGTCGTGGACACAGTGGAGGTATCATATTTAAGATGAACACAAATCTGCAGGCACAATTGAAGGTGACACAGGTTTTCTTCAGGATGGTATTAGCAGCCGAGTAGACCACTGAGCCATAGTCCATGACAGACGATGAGACTGGAGACTAGTAAATCTTCCAGGAATCAATCTCCACCATTGAGTCATGCTTATGGGTCTAGGGCCAAAAGTACTAGGGCCCTGCTGAAACCTTTTCCCACAGGAAGGAGCTGATATCGACACTAACATCACCCGTAACTCACATGGTGACGTGCACTCAGCTAATAACCATTGTCGGCTCCCTCACACACCTTGGGTCTGCTTTTCCTGTCACTGAGTGCACACCTGGGAGCAACAGCACCTCAGTTCGACCGTCATTGACCAAATGTCTTCTGCGTTACCACCAAAATGTCCTTCTATCTGTACTGTCACCTCCATTTTATTATTTTCAGCAATGTTGAAGTCCAAGAAAAGAGGCTAAAAAGACTCTCAGACCCCCATTATGCATCATTGCCACGTGGAAAACATTGCACAGCAGTGGACAACATCAGATCCACTGGACCTGCCTTTACCCAACTCATGACGTGGATGTATGCAATGCCTGCTTCTATGGACTGCCACAACCTGAGAGCCATGCACTGAAGTGAGACCACCTGGTGCTCACCTTCGAGGCAGGCAGCGCTGACACGTGTGGCCAAGGCCAGGTCTCTGAGCCCTTCCCTGGGTCCCTTCCCAGTGCCTCTGGTACTGAGGAAGCACAGGGTCCTCCTCAACCTTGCCTTGCAGAGGTGTTGGAGGCCCTGGGGGTGGGTCTGGTGGACAGCTGGCTCCTTCTGGCTGTCTGGCAGAGCACCCCCAATCTTTCTACCATGGGTCACAGACATCCATGGTGGGGAGGCTGAAGCTACTTGGTCTACACTGGTGGACACCTCGGTGTGTCGTGGCCTGGTGCCGCTGGCAACGCCTGACACCATCCATGGTGTTGGAAAGCAGGGTGGTGCCATCAGTGATGTCAGGACCCCTCCTAGTATAGTTTGTGGAACCTGGAGAGGACCAGCACTAAAGTCGTGTGGCGTCCAGTCACTGAGGGAAAGGGGTGATCTCTTTTCAGAGCAGCTATTTAAAGCACCAGGGAGGGGATCAATACCAGCCCTGGCAACTGATGCAGCACCTGTCCTAGTATCAGTTCTGGGCCCAACACTGGCATGGTGCCAGCGACAGTGCCACCTCTTGGTTCATCCTGATTCTGGTGCCATTTGCGGCACCAGGCTGGCTCCAGCACCAGTTGCAGTGTCTGGGGTGGGAAGGAACCTAGGGAGGCATCAGAACTGGTAGCAGATCTGGCACTGAAGAAGGTGCAAGCCACAGAACTAGAGGAAACCTGTGTCTAGATCAGTCCCTGACCCTGGATCTGATGCGGAGTTGGCACCTGCTCTGAGTCAAAGGATGGCCGGGTAATGGAGTTCTCTTCAGACCCACAGGTTGAGCATGCCACTGGTGAGGACCGTAGCTGCCCAAAAGAACTTAACAGCTCCACTGTCTCTCTCTCCACCTGGGGGTCTCCCCCATGGGCACTGACCTGGTTATTCCTCTTCTGTAAGTCAACCTTGTTTGGGCAGTTTTGCCAGGCCGTTCCCTCAGGCAAGGTCCACTGAGCATTTCTGCAGCCCAGGTATTGGGCCCTAGAGCCTCTGGCTCCTGTTTCCTCCCAGACCTATACATTCTCTGCCTAATATTCCAGGGATCATGGACTCTGTAGGCCCAGTCACCTGGAGTCTGCGTGGAAGTGCAGCTGGTGTCTTGCTCCAGTACCACACAAATGCCAGCTGTGTCATCCATCCCTGGGCCAGATACTTTGAGGAATATTCTAGGACAGTATAGAGACATCCTCCACTTTCTCTCAGTCCCAAAGGATGTCTACCAGCAGTATGCAGCACTCATGGGCTGTGCAGGAACAGTATATTACCCTACTCAGGATTCAAGCTATGCAGACCCTAGCAGGGTCTTGTCACCCGGTGCTTGACCAACCTCATGAACCTGGCTCTGCTCAGGTGCTTTGGACAGGAAGATATTGTTCTCGGATCATACCATGATGTCCATTGATGCATTATCAGGCACACCTGGCAGCTTACAACAAGGGCCTGTGGGCACAGTTAGGACAGCTCCTAGCTGCCATGCCTCATTCAAGGTTAGTTGGGCAAGCCATTAGCCTTTCTGCCAAGGACCTAGAGTTGGTGAGGTACCAGACAAGGGCATCATACAATGCCAGTGAGGTGGCCTTCAGGCTGGTGGGAAGCAGACTCTAAATTTGGCGAGACAGTGTGGCTTCTCTCTCTCGGCTGGCACCTGTAACCCTGTGAATGATGCTTCAAACAACATGAAGTCTTGCTATATTATGACATATGCAGTGAGTCCCAACCTCGAACTGCTCGGAGGTGAAAGAGTTAACTTTCCATGCCAGGCATGGAACGCTGAGCTCGAGCTTGGTTGAAAACTCTGTCTGTTGTTCTTCAAACTCAAACTGTCAGATTCTTTACTCCGCCTCACTGAACAGTCGCTCCAGAATTTTCTCCTTCTGTAGGTTCATTTGGCAGTTAAGTATTATTTTCGTTTTTGACCGAATTTAAGCACTGGCAGTCGGTTCAAACTCTGTCTGTGGTATCGTAAGTACTAGAATAGCTTTTACATTTAATTCTTCTGTGTGGGACTTAGAACGGTTATCGTCTGGTTTGAACCGATCAGGTTGTTTTGAAATATATTAATCTGTCTTTAGAGTGTGGTTACCGATTCTTATCGGTTCTAAAAAAACTGATTTTATTACGTTTTCCACGACCCGTGACACGGTTGGGAACCAATAAGAGGTCTTGCTTGGCGGATTGCCATAAACAGGCAAGTTTGGTTAGGACTGGCACTGTAGAAACCCAAAGAAAAACCGGGCCCACTGGGTTTCAACACTGCAGTGTCTGTGGGAAGCCTTTGCCAAGGCTGACCCCCCACCACCTGTGTTTATTGTCTGGGGTTTGACCACCTCAATGCAGACTGCCAGATTTGCAAGATTTTCCTGCAGCTACCCTGGATGAGAAAGTTGGTAGGCTCAGGAAAGGAGGCCAGAAATCCGCTGACCTGGATGGCCAGCCCGTTTCGATTCCAACCGAACCGGAGGAGTGCCCTCTGACCAGGGGCGAGACTTCCTCGGGCAAAGGAGAGCCGACTCGGAGGAGTTGGTTCCAGCAAAAGGACAAGGAAATCAGCTGGTGTGGAGCCAAAACTTTCCTCTCCAACCACTGAAGAAATAGCCAAGCGATTAAAATTGTCCAGTCGCTTTCCCCAGTTCGACCGAACGGCACCATCAGGTAAAGCGTACGGTTCAGCGGTTCCACGTTCAAAGTATGATTTAGAAATTTTATGAACGGAGGAGGGAAGAAGGAGTATGAGGAGAGTGAATGTCGATTTGAAAGTCTGGATGTACCCTTGACGACGGACATCTCCCAAGACAGACCTTCAGGAGTGTCTCCTCCTAGGCTTTCTGAGTCCTCTTCTCATTTTATGTTTTATAAAAAGTGGCTGAAACCCTCCAGCTTCCTATGGAGGAAGCTATGGATGATCAAGAGGAACCTGACTTTGTGGAAATGATGGATATCCCAGAGTCCAGGAGACTATCTATTCCTTTGCATAAATCTTTTGGGAAACAGACAGTAAAAATTCTAAAACTCTCACACTATACCTCCTGTTGATAAGAGAATGGACAAAGAGTACACATTGTCAGGCTCTATCACGGAGTTCCTTACACAACAATGCAGCCATGTTGGGGTAGTGCAGGCTGCTGCCTGGACAAAGGCAAATATTCCCTTGGCCTCACACCCCCGACAAGGACTCCAGGATGATTGATGCCATGGCAAAGAAACAGTACTTGGCAGCATCCTTGGGACTCAGACAGGCAAATTATATGAGCTTATGTTGCTAGATACCAGAAATCCAGATGGGATACTGTTATGGCTCTAGCAAAACAGGTCCTGGCCAGCTTGCCAAGGAGCTGGAGCAGGTGGCTGCTGATGGTATTGAGGCATCTAAGGTGCAATTCCATGCTGCAGTGGACTCTAATGATGTGTCATCAAAGTCATGGCTACATCTGTGGCTACTGCAGAATGGCTTGGCTCAGATGTACTAGCCTGTCACAGGATACCCAGACTAAGGCCATGGATTTTCCTGTTGTGGGTAATTCTCTGTTTGGGGAGCAGACAGAGAATTACATGAAGAAAATGGATGAGTATAGGACCACCTATAGGAGTGCACAGGCCAAGGAAGGCAGGCCACTCCTCAAAGGCAGCCTTCCAGGGGCAGGGGCAGGCCTTTTCATAGGCCTTTTACCAAGCCAGGCCTCCTCTTCAGCTTACGCCAGAGGGGTTCTTTAGAGGAGAGGCAGATGGGGTACAAGCAGGCTCTTCCACCCTCAGCCTAAAGCCCTGCCAAGCAGGCACCCTGATGGGGTGGCCAGGGCCGATTCTTAATTACCTGTAGGGGGCAGGCTGGCTTACTTTGTCCAGGACTGGAAGTCTCTGACATCAGACAAGTGGGTCCTGGAAGTAGTAAGCCAGGGACTGGTTCTCAGCTTCAAAAATTTCCAAAGATGAGAGCCAGATCCTTTCCACCTGCAAATCCATCAGAGGCACTTGCCCTAGAGGCAGAAGTCTCTACCCTCCTGGCTCTCAGAGCTGTGGAAAGGGTTCCACCTACACCAGGGCAAAGGATTGTACTCCAGGTACTTCTTACCCCAAAAAGACAGGAGAATGGCGGCCCATCCTGGATCTCAGATACTTAAACAAGCACCTTTTAAAACCAAAATTCAAAATGGTGACTCTGGGAATTATTCTGTCCTCTTTAAGGCCAGGGGACTGGCTAGTGTCCCTGGACCTCAAGGATGCCTACTTCCATATTCTCATCAGAAGCTCCCATTGAAAGTACCTCAGGTTCGAGCTGCCCTCAGGCCATTACCAGTTCAGAGCAATGCCCTTTGGCCTCACCTCTGCTCCAAGGGTATTCACAAAATGCCTGGCAGTAGCAGTTGCTTACCTAAGAAGGCAAAAATTGCCATCTTCCCTTACCTGGATGACTGGCTCATAGTAGGCCAGTCTCCAGACCAAATCAAGTTACAACTTCAGATAACTCAGCAACTGCTTACCTCTCTAGGTTTCCTTCTGAATCTTCCAAAGTCAGTTCTAGAGCCTGTCCAGCTCCTCACCTTCATAAGCGCAGAGCTGAACACAGAGGAAGCCAGAGCCTGCCTTCCTTGGACAGAGGGCAGGACCCTGGTCTCTCTGGCCTCCTCATTCACCCTGCAGGTCTCTCGACCAGCAAGGCATTTTCTACAGCTCCTAGGGCACATGGCTGCTTCTACAGCAGTAGTGCAAGGAGACAGATTTCAGATGAGGACATCCAGTTCCATTTGAGAGCCTTTTGGTCTCAAAGAAAGGACCCTCTAACCAAATTGATTCCAGTGACTCGAACCCTGATCCAAGCCCTACAATGGTGGCAGGATCAGAGCAATCTGAGACAAGGGTTCCCTTGTCCTCAGTCTCACTCTTTAATCCTTACTACAGATGCATCCCTCTTGGGGTGGGGAGCTCACATGGGCGACCTCACTACCAGGGACTCTGGTCCCCTCAGGAATCTCTGCTCCACATCAACCTGTTGGAGCTCAGAGCAGTTTTTCTAGCACTTCAAGCTTTTTCCAAATCTGTTCAGAACAAAGTTGTACAGGTCAGAACAGACAACACCACTACAATGTGGTACATCAACAAGCTAGGAGGCACCTCGGTCTATGGCCTTGTGCACCGAAGCAATGAAGTTGTGGTCTCTGGCTTACTCCCTGAACACCTCCCTTATGGCAGTTCACCTCCCAGGCAAGGACAATGTCCTGGCAGATGCTCTCAGCAGGATTTCCCAGGGCCATCACGAATGGTCACTGGATCCCCTGGTCCTGAGGTAATATTTGCCAGGTGGAGCACCCCAAAATAGATCTTTTGCAGCCCCAGACAATCACCAACTTCCCTTTTGCTGCAGGCCCCCAGTGTTGGGCTCAGTCCCTCTGGATGCCTTAGTTCTCAATTGGGAAGGAAGTTTCTCATCTTCCCTCCCTTCCTCTCCTGTTCAAAGTGTTAGTCAAAATCAGATCTCAATCCTGCAAAGTGATTCTGATTGCTCCAGATTGGGCCAGACAACCCTGGAATCCACTCCTACTGTCCTTAGCAGTCCATCTTCCCTGTGTCTTCCCAGGAATCACAATCTGTTAACCTGTGCTCAGGGAAGGGTTTGGTACCCGAACCTCAAATCTATCAATCTCAAGGCCTGGCTCTTGAAGAGTTAGAATTTGCTGATCTGCACCTCTCCCAAGGTGTAATGGATATTTTGAAGCTTCTAGGAAGCCTTCCTCCAAGGCTACTTACATTCCAAATGGAAGAGGTTTTCCATATGGTGCTCTGGGAAGCATATTTCCCAGAATCTGCTGATTTACCCACACTCCTGGATTATATGGTCCATTTGAACACTTTGGGGCTCAGACCAGCTACCCTAAAGGTGCATTTGGCAGCTGTGTCTGCTTTCATTTCAGCAGGTAAACCCTCTTCTCTTTCAGCTCATCCTGTATTCTCTAAGTTTTTAAGGGATTACTTCACACCAACCCTTCATTCAGGGACCCTGCCCCTGCCTGGGATCTTAATGTTTGCATTGCTCAGCTTGTGCAACCTCCCTTTGAGCCCTTGTCTTCAGCAGAGCTTAAGTATTTGACTTGGAAGACTGTGTTTCTGGTAGCCATCACTTCTGCCAGGCATAAGTGAATTACAGGCTTTGTCAGTGAAGCCTGATTTTATCTCCTTTCATAGAGATAAGGTGGTCCTCAGGACTAACAGGAAGTTCTTGCCTAAGGTGGTTTCAGATTTCCACCTTAATCAGTCTATTTCTCTTCCAGTGTACTTCACTGACCATTCCTCCTCTGGCAAGGAGGCTGCAGCTTAGATGTGAAGAGAGTCCTTAGTTACTACATTGAGCGTACCAAGGGTCAGCAGGTTTGACCCCTCCAACTGTTCCTCATTTATGGTGAGGTTGGTAAAGGAAACCTGCCACTAAAAGATCCATTGCCAGGTGGATTGTCTCTTGTATCAATTCTGTTATGAAAAGCTGGGTAAGGTTCCTCCTCAGGCCTGAGGGCTCACTCTACCAGAGGTATAGCTGCTTCCTGGCTGCTGCCAGGGTCATCCCCATTCTAGAGATTTGTCAAGCAGCTACCTGGAAAACATTTCACACTTTTACCAAGAATTACTCTCTGGACACCCAGGCTAGGAGTGATGCTCGGTTTAGCACAGCTGTGCTTCAGATCCTGTTTCTAAGTAGGTTCTGTCCCTCCTCCATGGAGGTACTGCTGTGTAGTCTGCATATGTCATAATATAGCAAGACGTCATGTTGTTTGAAAAATTACTCACCTTAGTAATGTTGTTTCTTCTAATGGAGTCTTACTATATTATGACCTCCCCGCCTGCCCCTCTCAGAACCTCTGTTTTGGGATGTGGGTGGGCAGTGCAGTGTTGGCACTTGGTAGATGCCCACCTTGTTTTCACCCCTCCTTTTTGGGGTGACTGGGTGTTAATTTTTCATTTTTGGGTCTCCTGACTTGAGTCTTTGTTTTGGGACCAAAAATGTGTTTAATATATTTAGTAGCCAGTTGGCTAGTGTAGGTTTACAGCTTCCACACAGGACCTTAGTGAGTTTAGCTCATAAAGATCTGACAGTTTGAGTTTGAAGAACAACAGGCAGAGTTTTCAACCGAGCTCGAGCTCAGCGTTCCATGCCTGGCATGGAAAGTTAACTCTTTCACCTCCGGAGCAGCTCGAAGGTTGGGACTCACTGCATATGTCATAATATAGCAAGACTCCATTAGAAGAAACAACATTACTAAGGTGAGTAATTTTTTCTTAACTCCCAGTTCAAGAGACTCATTTCTTCTTCTGTAAGGTCAGATGGGTGCTGTCGGGACACTCTCCTGCTCATTCATTTGAATCACACCCATCTTGGGTCTCGCCAGACCCAGAAGGAGCCTCTGCCCTCAGATGTTGTCTCCCACACAGAGGGCTGGGAGTATTTGTTACCCTCAGGGTGAGCCAGCTCCTCCCTTTTGGGAAGCTTGATACTCAGACCCATAAGTATTACTCACTGGTGAGATTGATTCTTGGTATCTCCACCATATTTTCGTGATGGCAGCTCTGAAGGCCATCACCAGAAGTTAGCTGGTTCCCCAAGCGGTCACTGACTGGATTAATGTAATAAAAGAAATTCAAATAATGGAGGAAATGTATGCGAACCTGCACTATCGTTACGATGGTGATAATCTTCACGTATAACGCAGTGGGCCAGATGGGATGCACAGCTTATGAATTATAACCATGAAGACTTCTTCACTGATACTGAAACTGGGATATACTGTAGCAGACTCCAGTGGTTTTGTATTCTGCTGGATGGTCCTCAATTCTAGGCTAATTTTATCAAGTGTGAATTACGGATCCCAAATAAATTGTTTAATAGTTTTATTTATATACCTTGTTGTTTATTCCCTGCTGTGCAGTGTGTTTGCTGTATTTTTGTGTTGTTTATACAAGTTGAGTTGATTCCCCCACCCCCGGACACAGGCAGCAGAGGAACTCTGAGTGTTATCCTGTTGGGGTCCATCTCTCCTTCTCTGTTATGCTCTCACTTTCTCCATTCATCTTCTTCACTCTCTCCCGCCTCCTTACTTTCTTCCTCTCTTTTTCTTAGCATTTTCTCTCCCTACCCATCCTCTCAACCCCTTCTGGTGTGCTCAGTGGTTGGGGTCTTCCTCCCACAAAACGTAGGGCCTATCCCCTTCCTCTGGTGGGCTTGTACTGTACCTCCTTGAAGTTCATAACCTTTTCTTTTCTGTCCCTTGGGCTCCTTCCCACCCTCCACCCTTCTTTCTGTGTCTCTATTTTCTTCTCTGGTGAGCAGAACTGGGGTGTGAGTCGGGGGCGGTGCTCCATTGCTTTGCCAGCCTCAGGCATCCACATGATACGTTGGTCTCGAGGGTGGCGCTGTCTCTGACGTCAGCCCCTCCTCCAGAGAGAGAGAGAGAGAGCTTTTAGCTAGAGAACGTCCTGTGGGGTTCTAGTGCCTCTGGCTGGTACCCACCAGTGATGAATGGTGAAGATATATGGGAAGATCATGAGTTACAGTAGGTACATCATTTTATTTATGTATATATAACAGGTTATGAGATTTCAGGATATTGAACCTTTTGGTAATGTTTTATTTGTAAACTTTAAATAAAATATGCATAAAAAAAAGATTAATTCTTGGAAAATATGTAAATTATGTACCTACAACTGTTAATCTTCCAGAATATCTTCACTGATTCAGATGCCCTCCCAACATCCCCATTCATTTGAGGGCCAGTGCCTCTGATCGTTCACCCTATGGACACTGACAGCAGACACTCTGCTTGTCACCTCTGCCATGGTCCTGAGGTGGCAATTCCTGTTGTTTAAAAAAATACATATATATAGTTGTATTTCTCCAATTGAGGTGGATAGGTGGCCCCCATTCCTCCATTTTTCCTGTTCTCCTTTCCTGCCCAGGGTATATCCGTTCTAGCGTGTACCCGTTAGTTGCTGTATACAACATGTGCTTTATCCAGCCTACTCTACTGAGCAGATGCTCTGTCTGTGGAGAAGTGCGATGCACAGTGGATTTTGGATCAGTGTACTAGCCTCAGACAGAGTACATCCATGTGGATGTGGGAGAAGCAGGGCATGTTCTTCTTTATGTTAGAGTTTTGTTTGTTCATATCCCTTATCACTTGTCTCTGTGTTTTGATCTATGCCCATTCTGCCTGGAGCATACCAGAGAGATAGCCACATCTTGCTTCCTAGGGTGCATAGTCTATAACTCCTGTCGCTCCACCCTACTTTTCTCTCATCTGTCATGGAGAAGAATGGTAAGCAGGTTTACTCTCAAGTGTACTAATTTTCTGTCTGGTAGCATGGAGATATTACTTTTTGGGAGTCCAGCTGTCATTTTTCCATTTTGCCATCTCATTTACAAGGGGTCCCAAATTGGACTTTCCTTTTACTACTTCTCCAAGAGCATTTGGGTCAGGGCTGCTGCCCTATCTTTATGTACCACTTTCCACACTCTGTCTGGCTAGTGGTAATAGGCTTTAGACCCACTACTCTTGTGGCACCTGGTGGGTCCAACCCTTATTCTCTAAATTAGTATTTAGGTTCTGAGTCATTGTTCATTTTATTCCTGTATCCTTTTCCTATCCCTTAAGGCTAAAAAGTATCTAGTCTTCCTTTTATTTGCTCTCACTTTGTTTCTGTCTTAGCAAACAGAACTGAGATGTGTGAGAGAGCCAATGAGTTATTTTCTAGCATGTGCAGTGCCACGTGAAGTGCATGGGCAATTTTGCTCCTTCCTCTAGATGAAAGGCTCCAGTTACTGTATGTCCTAGTGCCTCCGGCCCTAGACCCATATGTCTGAATCAATATTGAAGATATTCTGGAAGATCAACAATTGTGGTAAATATGTAAATTTCATTTTTTTACTTCACTGGTAAAATGTTGTCTATTTTGTAAAAGCAGGTCAAGGTGTGGTTGATGCATTTAACTACTGAGTCCACATGTGGGGAAAGGACAGGGTAGCATCCTGGTACATTCCTAAGTACCCAAAGACCTGAACCTGCTTGACAGGGTCCCTCTGAATGTGGTGATGCACAGCCCTGATCCCCCTTAGCTTGTCTACTTTATTTGTATAGTACAGCCACATGAAGATAGACTACATGTGAAATCCAGGCAGAACTGCAGATTTTCACACTTGGGACCTTTGCACTGATTTATTCCACTTTGTGTTGTTTTTGTTGGGATGAAAAATTAATAAAAGCATATTTGTCATCCTAAACTTAATGACTTCTGTTGCCCTGTGACATCACATACAGAACCACGGTCCACAAATTACTGCTGCTGAGTATTAACAGCAGTGATTTACATGCTAAATTGTACCTACAAAAGTGCTTAATTAACAAATTCTTGGGGCTGTTTCAGTTCTCCTTAATTTTGGCACATTGTATTACATGAGCCCCTCCTTTACCTTCCAGTTTCGTACTTGCCTTCACAATGACATCCACTGGTAGAAGTAGCTTAGTAACAATGCCATGACCATGCTCAAAACACTGTTCTGCTAATGCAGGCTATGACGCTCAACATCTTGAGTCCGCTTAGCACAGTTCCTATTTTATCATCTGCTAGGAGAGCAAGCTCAACACAGACCAAGCCCTGCTGCCTGACACATCAAGATTCTAAGTATGGTACTCACACTCAAACCCCAGTCTAGCCAGCAGTACCAGGAATCCGACTCTTAGCCTTTGAAGATAAAGCTGCTTCATTGTGTCAGCCAGCTAAAGCTCTAGACAGTCACATACATGGGTCCTGCTGAATTGTGTATAAAGGCAAGTCAATTATTTTAGCCTCCAAACCCGCAGTGGCAGACTGGTGAATGGATTTGGTATTGTTTTATTTTAGTACAAGGTGTTATTATATGGTACTTCTAAACACTTTGGACACCATCTTGTTTTAAATTGTACTTGTACTTTCAAATGTATTGACATTTAGGATGACTTTGAAACATTGGGGTGTTGTTGTTGTCCATGATTGTTTGCAATCTGGTGAAATAATAATATCTTTCTCCTTAATTAAATTACCTGAGTGTCCCCTTTAAAAGAAAAAGGGGTCACCTAAACATGTGTAGCCCACCCTCCCTGGTGTCTAGGGGCACACTTATGCTGTCTGTGGGGAGGGGCAACCACAGCAGAAACTTTACAAAACTGACTTACGTTTGCCAGGTCCTTACGGGCGGGTGTACCCGGCCCCCCGATTTTGGGCTAGGATGAAATAAAACTGTGGTTAGTAGCATTAATAGTCTATTAAAGAATGGAGGCCACTCTTTCTTCAGACTAACACAGGGATCCCATTTTAATAGAACATGATGCCACTCCATGGAGCATTCAGTTATCGTGGGGAGAACACATCCACTGAACTGTTTTACAGTCGCATAGTCTTAAGAGTCCCAAATGCCCCTTCTCTCAAAGTCCATTCTGTGGGCGTGATCCAGATGACTTTGAATTTCCGGCAACTCAGTTCATCCTGAAACAAAAATCAAAATTCTGCAGGTTTGCTTCCTCTCACAGTCCCACATTCCCACTTGTTCCCATCATCTCGGCAGACTAGCCTCTCACTTCAGGGCTACTGCTCTACTGTTCAAAAGGTCAAAATAATTCTCGGGCATGGCACGCCTCTCACCTCAGGGCTACTTTTCCTCCTCCCAGCTGGCAATCTTTCTGGTGCTTTGAGCAGGCAGCCTCTCACCTTGGGGCTGCTGGCTCCATCCTGCCTCTGGCACACAGCTCCCTGTGGCGGCGTTCCCGTGGAGCATGTGGCATGTCCCCATTTGGTCTGCAATCACTTTGCTCTCCCTCGCACCCCATCCTGCAGCTGCTGCCAGGCATCGACACCACCATCCTTCCTCGGGTGTTGGCTGTCATCAGTTTTTTCCGACTGGGGATTCCTTTTAGCAGCCACCTCCACATCCCAACAGGGTGTTGGTTGGCCATCTGCTGTCCCGAATGAAAACTACCACACCGCTCAAGCAGGCAACCTGCCCCATGCAACCTGTGCCAACCTGCTCTCTCCTCTATTGACTCACTCTCCCATTGTTCCCATGTGCTCCCTTATATTGCCCGCCTCACCCCCAGGGTACTCCTGTCCTACTGCAGTCCCCAAGGCAGTCAGACTATTAACACTTACCGATCCAGAGACGAAATGTCCCAGCCACTTATCCCAGCTGGTGCACATCTCAATGCACTATGGTGATTATTACTCTCATGAAAATTTAGCTTCTACTTTATTTTTATGTTTTGTGGAGTGTTTTGCTTGTTTATTGATACATGTACTAGAAAATCACTTTAATATTTGTGGTTGTGTTGTGGTGACCAGCCTCCAGCTGGAGTTCAACAAAGTCCAGCTCTGGTTTGCACAAATTTGCTGTCCCTCATCACCAGGATGATGGTCTCCATGACCTTTGGCACCAGGCAAGGTTGTCTGGGCTACTGCCACCATCCATCCACACCCTCGATGGGGCCATGCTAGTGGATGTCACCTCCTTCAAATATCTAGGACTCTGGCTTGACCAGCATCTCAACTTTACTGCACATGTGGATGCCAGCCACAAAAACTGCATCCGAACTAAGTGCTCTGTTCAGACTCCATGGTTGCATCCACTTAGGCCCACCGTAAAATTGCCCAGAAAAAGATTCTTCCAATTTTCAGTTATGGTGTCATAATCTACAGCACAGCCCCAAAGTCCCCTAACCAGACTGGATACCATCTTCCACTCCTTCTGACGGTTTACTCTTGACTGTCACCCGTACTCATCATTGTGACCTTTATACCTCTCTCTCCTTCCCCCACTTAATGCCAGTTGCCTTGTCCACTATTCCTTCTTTGTCAAGAAGTTTTGGCTTTGCTCCTCTCTTCTACCCTCTCCACCCCCATCCACCCACCTACTCCCTCTGTAACTCTTTTGGACCCTTGTTTCCCTGTGAGATCATCCACTTCAGGCCGATGAGTTTTCACCAACGCTTCCCTAAACTCTGGAACTCCCTCCCTTAGCTATCTATTCTGCCCCATCCCTTTGATTGCTATCCTCTCTTCTTTCACAGTTTAATTTCCCTTCCTGCAATTACACCTGACCACTACTTTTGATGCCAATGCTATCCTTCTCTCCTTCTCTCCCCTAGTCCTCCCCTAACTCCTCAGTACCCCCTTCCCACTACCTATTCTTTTTCACTTTTATATTCATTTTCTCCCTAACTGACTCTTTCTACTTCTTTCTCATCTCACGCTAACTTTCTCATGGCAGGCCTGCAAACCAACACACGGACTGTGTGTGCATCCAGCCATGTCTGGCCCTTGTTGGGTTTGCATCCCAGAGGGAAGAAGGTCTGCCTCTCCCTTACTTCCCTATTCTGTCTCCTTGTAGACCTGAAACCAGTGCATGGACTGGTGTGCACCCTGCCATGTCTGGCCTTAGGGGTTAGCATCCCAGAGGGATGAAGGCCTGCCTCTCTTCTTACCTACTTCCTCCACCTCTTCCTCTCCCATGCCACACCAGTTCTCTACTTTCTCTCTCCTTATCTTTCTCATTTCAGCCTCTGCTTCGCTCCCTCCCTCTGCTCTAAGGAATTTGCTCCCATGCCTAAGTTTTATTTAATTTTTTTTAATGCCAATATTTAATTCACATGTGTTGGTCTTGAAGTCCTAATTGAAATGTATATATCTGTTCATTATTATTTTAAATCACTGTACACTGTATGAAGTCTCATTTTTGTATTCTGTATAAGTGTATTTGTTTATATATAAACCAATTGTACTTACCCACTTCCCCTCCCTGGGACGCATCTGGAAATGGGTTATTTCCTGGTGAAACTTTTTCAAATAAAATATATAAAATAGAGTGTATTTTAGAATTCTATTTTGGTTCAAGTTCGTATTAAAGTAGCATGCATAAACGTCACACTATGATGTTCTGCAAAATGCTCCAATACACACACACACATATATACAGGGCCTAAGTGTTCTGTGGCAAAATTTTCTGATTTCTGCTGCAGCATTTCTGATTTCTGACATATTTATTCATTTCTCTGGCAGAATGCAGTCCTGTCATTGGCTAAATATGATGTGATGTTATCGATGACATCATATGCTGAGCATAGAGGGCTTCAGGATAAGCGAGGTGGGAAAGAAAGCCTGACACTATGGAAAAGCGTATATTTATATGAAAATTCACCAAAAACAATGAATTCTGCGACATGATGCAAATTCTGTGGCAAATTCCAACCGCAGAACCACAGAATTCAGGTGCCTTGCATATATATATAACAAGGTAAATAGGTAGGAAATTATTTTTTATAATAAAACTAATAATGATAGTATGTTTTTCAGTAGAGCTGTGCTAATAAAGATAAGGTTCATTATGAAGCAAAACACGATCGCAGTTTAAAGGGAGCCCTTTAATTTAGTACATGTTTGCACAGCATACATATTGATGTGTGCCAATGAAGCTGGGGGCAGACATGAGGGGCCTGGAGTCTCTTCCAACCTTAGGTAACTATATGACCCAACATCTCTCTCCTCGCGTGTATCCTCTAAGGGACGGGCCAGGCCTTTTCTGTCCACAGGAGTGCTTGTTTTGCAGTAGTTGTTGTTGGCCCTCTTCCTCAGTTGTTAAGTCAAAAAGCATAACGGTTCCATTTAAGGGATATCAACCATCTGTGGAATGTAACAGATAGAATGCTGTACAATGGTTCCTTCTTATTTGCCTTTTGCAACCTGTTAGCTTTATTTTGGACCATTTTTGTTGTTGATGTTGATAACTGGCAAGACTTACAATAACTTACAACAAACAGGCAATACAAAAGACACAGGCAGAAGGGGATAGGGAGAAGTACCAGGAGAAGCAAAGGGAGGCAGGGAGGTCAGTAAGGAAGCCAAAGCTCAGACAGAAGAACACATTGCAAAATCAGTGGTAGAGGGACAAACCTTTACAGGTACATAAGTGAAAAAGAAAGGCAAAGGAGGGATAGTGAAACTGAAGGGGAGGATGGGGCTGCGTGGAGGATGACAACAGTAAAGCTGACATATTGAACAGGTATTTCTGCTCAGTCTTTACTGAGGAAGAGGAGGTAATGGGTCTGAAGGAGTACAAGGGTGAGAATGGTGCAGAAATGGACACAAGTCCCTTTACACGAAAGGGTCCTGAAGGAACTGGAAGTAATAAGAGTTGATAAAGCAATGGGGCCAGATGGGGTGCCCAGGGTCCTTAAAGAACTAAGAGGTGGCGGCTGAACCTCTGGCTATCCTGTTTAGCCGATCACTGGAAACAGGGGAGGTACCCAAAGACTGAAGGACAGCAGATGTAGTCCCTTATACAAAAGTGGGAACAAGAGGAAGCAGGGAACTACAGACCAGTCAGCCTCACCTCGGTAGTGGGGAAGATCATGGAAGCACTACTGAAGGAGATTGGTGGAACATCTGGTTGTCAATGGAATACAGGACCCAAAGCAGCATGGTTTCACCAGGGGAGGTCATGTCAGACCAACCTCATTGAATTTTTGACTGGGTGACTAGGGAGGTGGATCAGGGAGGGCAGTGGACATGGCCTATCTGGACTTCAGCAAGACCTTTGACACTGTGCCACATAAAGACTATTACACAGACTGGGAATATGGGTGTGGGCAGGACAGTGAGTGTGGTGGGTAGGTAACTGGCTGGGTGGCAGGACACAGAGGGTGGTGGTAAATGGCTGTCACTCCACAGAGGGAAGAGTGACCAGTGGGGTACCACAGGGATCAGTGCTGGGACCGGTCCTATTCAACATCTTCATCAGTGACATTCAGGGACCTAGAAGGCAGAATTTCACTGTTAGCTGATGACACAAAGCTCTGTAACAGAGTAGACACACCAGAGGGTGTAGACAGAATGAGAAGGACCTCCAGAAACTTGAAGAATGGTCAGGGTTTAGCAGTTGAAATTCAATGCAAAGAAGTGCAAGATAATGCATATGGGCACAAAAACCTGGCACAATATATCAGTTGGGGGTGAGGATATAGCATGCACCAAGCAGGAAAGGGATCTTGGGGTTATCATCTCTGATGACCTCAAGGTAGAGAAACAGTGTGACAAGGCATCAGGTAAAGCAAATAGGATGCTGGGATGCATAGGCAGGGCATCACCAGCAGGAAAAGGAGGTCATAATTCCACTATACAAGACATTAGTGAGGCCCCACCTGGAGTACAGTGTACAGTTCTGGAGACCATACCTACGTAAGGACATAGACAGGGTAGAGAAGGTTCAGAGGAGGGACAAAGATGATGCATGGATTGCATCACAAGTCCTATGAAGACAGGTTGAAGGAACTGAACATGTACTCCCCTGGAGGAGAGGAGGGAGGGGATATGATAGAGACATACAAGTATCTTACAGGGAGGAACAGGGTGCAGGAATACACTATTTTTAAGCAAAAAGATGTTCCAGGACTAGAGGACATGGGATGAAGTTGGAGGAGGATGATTCAGAGGAAGCGTGAGGAAGAATTTCTTCACAGAATGGGTGGTGGACAAGTGGAGCACCCTGCCAGAGGAAGTGGTGGGGGCTGAAACAATCACAGGATTTAAGAATGCATGGGATAGACATAAAGAATTCTGGAGGTCAGGGGAGGGCAACAGACTTCTAGGAAAACATAAACTGAACTTACAAGCTCAAATGGGCAGACTGGGTGGGCCATAGGCCCTTATCTGCCGACACTGTCTATGTATCTATATGTCTCTTTTATTTCAAAGGTAATTGGATTAGTCCCACTAATAACTTCACTTCCACGGCCTATAAATCTTGTCTGTGTTCCCTCTTCCTTATGATCAAATACAGACACCCAGACTTGCCTTCTGGCCTGCCTGGTTTATATTAGGATATAGGTATGCATACTCCAAGTAAGCCACGACTTGCAAGTTTATTGGAGAGGACACCACTCTGTGCCCTGGCAATTTATTTTGGTTACTGCCATTGTCTGATTTACACTTCTGCTGGTGTTATAATATAATTTTGTGCTCTGTTTGAATAAATAAAACATAATCCTAAATGCTTAAAACTAAGTAATATGGGTGTACAAGGTGTGGGGTAACAGATATGGCTATGTTTACTGGGGAGGAGTGGCAAGAGGCACCAAATGGTCCTGCTTTATAAAGGTTATTTTCTTAGCTACACCACTGTGAAGTTGTGTGAGATGGTTTAACAAAGTTGCACTAGCCTATGTCACCACGATAAATCAACTAGACCGACACTCTCTTTCTTACTTCCTGATTACTTGCGGGCTGACGGTGTTACTGCTGTATGTAGTATGAGTGCCCAGGCAGTCGATCGGTGTCTTAGTTCATACAGCACACTACAAAACTAGCCTCTGGAGGTAGGAGACTACTGTTTACACAGTTTTGCACCTTTGTTTGGGCTACCTTTCTTCCACATACTGTAGTTTCTACTACTTGAAACGTGACCAAAGAGGGTGGCCCTCTGGAGGAAATTGGCTTAAAATATAGGAAATGTCTTACTAGTAACTCTTGATTTTCTCCAGTATCTCCTTTATGGGTCCAGTATAGTATAGCGCAGTGGTTTAAGGTTCTGAGCTGCAAATCTGGTGACATCCAGCAGACCAGACCTGGGTTTGAATCCCACAGCTTCCACTTGCATACTCTGTGACCCTGAGCAAGTCACTTAACTTCCCTGTGCTCCCAGGTCGCACCTGTAAAAAGTTTTCAGCTTAGTGTGCTAATCCTGGTTAAACAACTAAAAAAAAAACATTCAGCCCTCCCTTCATCCCCAAATAACTCTAAATTTTGGGCAGTACACTCTTGCAGAACACAGAGCACACTTGGGCAAATTTTCCCTTTCTCTGTAGGTCTAGTCTTCCTTTGTTCTGTGGTCCACGGGCCTATCTGCAACACGAAGTCTAGTTTTGATAGTGTAATTAGTAGGCATACTTTCCAGTATGATCACAGTCACTAGGTCATAACACAGTTCGTTGTTGGGGAATAGGATACATGTTTTTTCTAGCAGCAGGAATATAATTCATGATTCTCCTAATTACAGCATCTCACATCCCATTTATTTATTTAAATTTGTTTTACCAGGAAGCAGTTGAGTCAAAGATCCACTGTCAGCCATGACTGACAATGATAAGCAAAACAATCCAATATAGTGTAGTAGTGTTACTATAGTTAAGGTTGAGCAGACGCTCGATATTAAACCTGGATTTCTGGCTGCTCATAATAAGTCAGTCATCCTGGGACCTAGGGACCTGAATTTGACATATACACTGATCTTCCAAGGATCAGTCTTCTCCACAGAGTCCCACTTATGGGTCTGAGTCAGTAGGCATTAGGACCTCGCGGAGCCAAAGCTTTTGGAAGCTGACGGCACAGGTATGCCCATATGCATGCCTCCTGAATATGCCCACTTATACACAGTGTCCCCCAAAGCTACCTCAGTTACTTTTTCCTGCCATCGAAGCAGTGTTTTCCTTACTCTCCTTGTGAAGGTCAGAACTTTCACAATTTGTGTGTAAATATTATTTTATCTAGTTTATTGTGTTCATACTTCATAGCACTACTAGAATTTTATATTTTGGTGTCACTTGGTCTAGAAAAAAAAGTCCTCACAGCCTATCTTTAGACAATGGTGGATGGCATGGCAGGTGGCAAGCCTGAACAAGCAAGTTTCGCAGCGAGGTTGTGTATGTCACCACTCCTCTCTGGGTGAGTGTCCTGTCTCAAGGCAATCTCACACTCCAGGAGAAAGGGCGGTCCTTTCCAGAGTCACAAAAGAAACTGTCTCAGCCCTGTTCACACTGGGGGCCCTGTTCCAGGGACCATTTGGCCTCCACTGCTGGCAATCCCTACTGCTACTACTTTTATTATTTTATCTTTAAGTAAGTTACTTATTTATACTGCCTATGACTCGTATTTGGAGCACGTTGGTGCCGCACTCCACCAGGTGGAGTTATACTAGCTGCATGCTATGCCTTACAGTATTTGCCTCCACCTCTAATCCTATATTACATAAGGAGAAGAAAAAGCACCAGTTGAGGGCATGCTCTCACCACTCTGCACAGAGATATTTGATACCTGTAGGCCCAGAATATCCACAGTCATCTCCTTGATGACACCTGATTTCAGAGGCTTTCGAGTCCTGTTGTACACACACACACCTGAGTCTCCCTGCCCACTGGGGAGCCTTTGGGTAAGCAGTGAGGTAATTGGACTGCTCTTATGGAGCTGTTATGGAGCAGTGGTTTCTGCAGCACACTACAGCAGCGGTTTCTCCTTTGGAGTTCTGGTAACTAGTGCTCAAGGGATCAAGTCTAAAATTCACCAATTAAAAGCTTCTGTGGATTTGTTCAGTGCTGCAATTTGCACTGCAGCTGCAGGATTTTGCATTCAGAGACACTTCTAGTTGCAGACTGCTGGCTTTGCTCCCAGTGTTAACAGCAGATAATGAGCGTGCCATTTGAAAGTACTTATCTCTTTGGACAGCGCGTGGAACAGACCATTAAGGATTTAAATGAAAAGAAAATGACCCTTGAATGCAAGAGTAAATCAGTCCACCCCCAAAAGGAAAAGGCCATGTTGTTTTACCGTAGCAAACCATCTTCTTTGTGGTAAATGCCAGGAGGCTACCAGCATCTGCAGTACAAAACTCAGCATACTCAGCAGCAAAAGAAAGCATCACCAAAGGCTCAGGCACCCAACATGCCAACACAACTCTAGGGTTGCAGGCCCGTGTCCACCTCAGCTGTCAAGGTGCATCACTCCTCTCCAGTGGGGGACCCCTGACCCAGTTTTGTCACCAATAGGAATACAAGATAATTGGATCTTAAGGATTATCTGAGAGGATACTTCCTAGAATTGTTGGAGAGTCCTCCAAACAGCCCTCTGGGAAACAATTTCTTCTTTCAGCCCACATGTCAAAGTTGCTAACTTAGGAGATTGCAGGCCTCCTACAGTACATAAAGGGCAGTGGAGGTGGTACCTGAACCAGACAGAACAAGGGTGCTACTCCTAGTACTTCCATGTACTCAATAAATCTGAGGCATGCACCCCATTCTCGAACCTATAAAATTGAACAAGTACATTGGCTGAGAAAAGTTCAAGATGGTCTCCTGGTGTCCTTGCTTCCATACCTATAAAATCCCAGGATGGTTAGTATCACTAGATATGCAGGACATATACCAGCACATACTGGCAAACCCCAGACACCACAAGTACCTGTGGTTCTGCATGTGTGGAGACTGTTACCAGTTCAGAGTCTTTCCTTTAGGCTTTCCTCAATACCACAGGCAGCACATCTCCGAAACCTAGGACTTCAAATCTTTCCTTTTTTTGTACTTTCTATTTATGCTTCCACTCTCTAGCCCCTCCTCTTGTCCTCAGAACCTCCAGGCACCTCCCAATCTCCTTCTACCTCCTAGTTGTGGCCACTCACCTATGTCAAGCCTTCGCTTTGCCCCCAAGTGGTGTCGGGTGGGGAATGCCCCAGACATTCTGGTCTTGTCAGACAGGGCACGCTGTGGTGATATAGGGGACCCTGGATATACCAGGGGCATCACTGTTGTGGAGGTGCTGGGGTCATGGTCTTTTCCCTGTAAGTGTCCCCTGAGACATTGTGTGCTAGGTCATCCAGGCATATGGGCACACTGTCTGTGCGTCCCCATGCTGACATCCCACTCCCAAACCCATCTCAAACTGCACTGATGCCTCTGGTCACCCGGTTGGCAATCTCACAGCAGAGCATGGAGTCCTCCCTCCTGGAGGAGGAGGCATCCTCTGGGATGTTTGATCCCCCCCAGCCATCCCTCAATGACCTAAGCTTGTTTCCAAACTCGTGTCACCAGTGTCACAAGTGATAGTACTATTGCTGCGCTGATGGGCTGACTTCATATTTTCCTTAACTGGATGACTGGCTACTAAAAGTCCATCCAGAGAGGTAGCAGCAGTAGTGGCCATTGCCACACAATTCATCATTCCTTTAGAGTGCTACTGAATCCTCACAAGTCTTAGTGCCCTCCCAGAAGCTCCTCTTCATAGGAGTTGTACGGATACAACTCAGGTCCAAGTTTTTCTCCCAGATAGCAGAGTGAATTCTATAGAACGCTTCATCATGGGCCACCCCTCAGTATAACCACATTCCATGCTGGGTCTATATCGTCTCTAAGTATTCACCACTCCTCTGGCAAGGCTGCACATGAGAATAATTCAGTGGATGCCCAGCACCCAGTGGTCACAGGCATCACACCCTCAAAACTACACCATACAGGTGACCAAACCACTTGTGTGATCTCTCCTGTGGTGGTCAGTAAAGCAGAAACTCCTCCAGGGCTTTGCCTTCTCCATGCAGGAGTCAGAGGAGACCCTGCATAGATGCCATCTTAGTGTGGAGGGAGCCCACTGCCCAGGTCTTCAGACACAGGAAGTCTGGCATGACTCAGAGATGCATCTCTACATCAGTGGGTTAGAGATGCAAGCTGTCCTATATGGCCTTCTTGCCCTATCAGAGCTGGTCAGTGTGATAGGGTGGAATAGGACCCTGTCCCAGTTGTTATGGAGAAAGTGTTTAAATGCAAGGATCTTTTCTCCCTTTCCTGTCTCTTATCTGTCTGGTTGCACAACCAAACTTTTCCTGTGAGACCTAGAATTTGATCACCCTGATAGTCTTGCAATTATTTGCCTCTCACTGTCTCTCAGTCTTCCTTTGCTGTTTGTCTTTTTCCCTTACATATCTGCTGATATAAAAATATATGCAAATCATTACGTGGAAATGTAACTGATATTAGGATCCCTCTGTACAGAAATTATATAGTGTTAATTTTTGAAATGTATATAATTATAGTTTGAGATGATTGTAAAAAGCTATTGAGAACTCAAGCGTTACCTGAGTGCAAGTGCCTTTTGCAGAAGAGCTGTGGAGCAGGGGCCTCTGTTCTGGGACATTGTGTTCTAGCAGCACCTGCCTGATACTTACAAGGACATTTTAGAAAAAACAGGATGCTTGTTAAGAATGAGGGTTGGAAGGACTTATAAGATAGAGTTGCAGTTGCTTGCAGAGTTGGACACAGAGACTGAAGGAAAACTCTGATGGATCTCCTCTATTTTAGTTTGCCTTTGTAAATAGTTATACTGAACAATTTTATTTTTATGTTAACGCTAGTACAAATAAATATTTTTAGTGAATTCTACAACTGCTCCTGGTTTTCCTATGCTTCCTGACCTGTGCCTCAATAACAGTCAGTCAGAAGACAGTACTCCTCCAGACAAACTACAAAGGTGTCATATCTAATGTCAACAAGGACTGAGGAACCCACTGTTACCCATTCTGCAGTGAGATAATGCTTTTGTGGAAATGATACCTAGAGCAGAGGACCCTGCTCCAGGAAATACATCTGTCAGGAGTCCATAACTCTCTGTCAGATGATCTCAGCTGAACAGTAGGCGACCCTCTAAAGTGGTCCCTAAGGGATGACATTTTGCAGTCCCTGTTCAACAAATGGAGGACCCCAGACATGGACCTTTTGCGTCCCCCAAATACTATGCCAAATTGTCTCAGGTCTGCTCCAGAAATCCTCATTTCTGCTCCAGAAATACAGTCTCATGCTTTCTGTCAGGATACATTCAATCTGCAGTGGAAAAATCAGTTTCAGTATGCCTTCCACCGATCCCTCTGATTTTGAGAATGCTATTCAAACTGGAGGCTCAAGTGAGCGGATGATTCTGATAGCCAACTGCTGGCCAAGCAGATATGGTATCCACTGTTGACTCAGTTGGCAGTCAGCAAACGAAGACTCTGCCAAACAAGATGGACTCATTGTCTCAGGCGTGGGATGATCTGGACCATCCCAGCCTGCATTCCCTCCATCTCTGGGCTCAACTTCTGAAGAGATAACAGTGAACTTGTTTCTTGGAGGGTCTCTGAGGTACTACTTCATTTTCATTTCATTTATTTATTTTATACTGGTAAGTCTGTAGGACAAGCCCATTTCACAAATGACCAGTTTGTACAAAAGACATACATACAAAATTTAAAACCGTTTACAGGCTATAAATATCGTTACACATAACATTTACAATTTGAGTTTTCCAACAAATTTTTTCTAAGTTCAGACTGAAAATGGATAATTGCTTTTGTCTTGTGACATTATTAGGAAGCTGATTATACATCATAACAGTAGTAAAATTCAATGAATTTTGGCCAAAAGTTGTTTGACAAAAGGAACCAAAAAGCCCTCCCTACTCTGTAATCTTGTGCAACCAGTGGTATTCCTAGGAAATAAATTAAGAATGCTTTGCGGCAAAATACCTAAGTAAACCTTGTGCAAAAACAACAAGGTCACAAATTAAATCGCCCTTTAAACCCTTACAACAACCCAGTTGTTTATAAAGTAAGCAATGATGGGTTGATCTTGATTGACGGAAGCAAAGCGTAAAACAGAATGGTACGTAACTTGGAGTCTAGAAAAACTCTATCAGAGGTAAATGAATATATTACAGACCCATAATCCACCAAATATAATAGTAAACTATGTGTAAGTAATAGTTTAACATCCACTGTAAGATTGTCCTTATTCGATAAAGAAACCCCAACCTTTTATGTACCCTACTGATTAACTCTGTAACATGGGAATCAAATGCCAAGTGACAATCAACTAGTATTCCCAAGTATTTAAATTGCTTAACCTGTTCAATTGCATTACCCAAATTATCAATCATTTTAATTCTTGATTTTGCACTCTCCTGGGATGAGAAAATATCATTGTCTTGGTATTTGTTGAGTTTAACACCAGTTTATGTTTATCAAACCAATAATGAAGCAAACTAAAATCTTGTCATAAAGTATTCTGTAAAGTCAAAAATTAGAATAAAACAATACTGCATCACTGCAAACAACAATAACTCATTTTTTTTAATTAACAGCTAAAGGGATTTATAAATAAAAAAGCAAAGGGCCTAATAATATGGAGCCCTGGGGACTCCACATTTCAACATAGAAGGTTCAGATAATGTTCCATTCATTAATGTCTTCTGATTCCTATTAACTAAGTAATTACTAAACCAAGAAATAACCCCATCTGCCAACTTTACAAAGATAACTGTTTCAAAAGTACCTCATGATTCACTAGATCGAAAGCCTTGGTGAGGTCCTCAAAAGCCGCTACAGCAACGTCTCCAGTATCTATTGCTCTACAACTTGACTAGTGAACCTCACCAAGGCTGTCTCCATGTTATGATTAGGCCTGAAACCATGTTGTGAATCTGACCAAAGTTTATGTTTTAGTAAGTGTTCTGTCAACTGAACAGAACTAATATTTTAGAGAGGAGGCCAGCATAGAAATTGGACGATAGTTATTTGGATCAAGTCTTGACCCTGATTTATAAATTGGCTTTACCACTGCCACTCTTCCAAACTTCTGGGAAGGTCCCATAACAAAGAGAATGATTAAACAATTGTGTCAAAGGTCCAGCAACACTATTAAACAATTGTGTCAAAGGTCCAACAACACTATTAATAACTCTTTTCAATATCCTATAATCAAGATCATCCGATCCCCATAGGGCCTAGGATCCATTTAAGAAATAAACTCAATCACATCCTTGGTTTGTAAAAAACAAAAGTAAGATTTTGGAATATTATCAACCCCATGTATTCTATCACCACTTGGTTGCAAGAGCATCCAAATGGCTCCAGCAACCATCCAACAACCCACATTAGAACTATACCTGCCCAAATTAGTAAAGTATAAGTTAAAGACTTGCAGCTAGTAAGCCCTCCACTAGGAAACCTTACTAAGCTAAATGGAAATGCTTTTCCATTTGGTGTTTCAAATCCCCATAGGCCAATTCAAGTGTCTTCTGAAAATGTTTTTGGAATATTTATTGGATCTGTCAGACTCAGGACTACAGTACTCAACATTCAGGGTCCCCTTGTCTGCTGTTTCAGTGTATCACTAAGCCTGTGGGCAACTAATACTAAGCTCAGTTACTTTTGTTCAAGAGATTCCTCATAAGAAGCTTGCATACAAGACTCTCAACTTAAAAACAAGTTACTCCTTGGGATCTTAATTGTGTGCTGGACCTGCTCACCGACAATCTGTTTGAACCATTTGCATCCTGTGACATAAAATTTCTGACCTGGAAAGCAGTATTCCTAGTAGCTCGCATCACCTCTGCACACAGAGTATCTAAGATACAGGCTGTAGTGACTGATCCTTTGTATATTGTATTTTATAAGGAAAAAGTGGCCCTGTACCATGAGTCCAAGTTGTTACCAAATTTGGAGTCAGAGTTACGTTTGAATCAGTCCATGGTCCTGCCTACCTATCCAACCTTAAGAACAAAACTGAATTTCCTTGATGTTGAGTCCTTAGATTTTATCTTGACAGAACTAAAGACTACAGACAGGCAAAGCAACTGTCCATCTCCTTCAACCCTGTGTGCCACCAACAGTGTCCAAGCCACAGCCTGCTCCCAGTCTTGGTAGCTGAATGATGGTTGAGCCTTCAACAGAGACCGATGAAGTAGTCTGATACTCTCACAGGAAGTCAATGGCCATCTGGAACAAAGGACTTCGAATGTTTGTGGTGATGCTCTCTAGAAGAGGATCCACATTCTATAACTATACTTACTTCCACATTTACATTCCTTAGTGGATGCTCTGCCCACTGGACCTAGGCTACCTAACCCCGTATTATCCTATTCTGGTCAGGACCTACTTATGCAAAAGCTCTTTGCTGTTGGCAAGACCACTCCCATCTTCATTGGCGATCCTTATTCATCTGTCCATTCACTCAGGAGGTCTTTACCCTGGATGCCTCTAGAATGGCAGGTGGGGACTAACTAGGTAAGATCCAGAGGGTGTGGCCTCTATCGGAATGCTTTCTTTGCATTAATATTTTGGAGATGAGGCCTATTCTTCTTGGCTTATGGGCTTTCACCCTGACATTCAGAGACATTCTCTGATGCTATAAATGGACAACATTTGTATTACGCATAACCTCAGCAAGCGAGATATCCCTGCTACCCTTATGCAGAGGCTGTGAGAATGTGAGGATGGGCCATGGAACACAACATATAAATTATCACCTTGTTTCTGCCTGCCTCTCTGAACATCCAAGTAGACTCTCTCAGAAGGTCAGTTGCTCAGTCTCATTAGTGGAACCATTGGATGATGTGATTGCAGACCTCTTCACCTGCTGTGGTTGTCCAGAGGATGATGGTTGCAGACCTCTTCACCCGCTATGGTTGTCAGAGTTTGGACCTTTTGCGTCCCACACAATGAAAAATGGCCATGTTTCTGCTCGCTGCTCCAGGGCCTTTTGGTGGGATGTGTTGTCTCTCTCCTGAAATGGAGGTTTCTGTATACCTTTCTTCCCTCCTCTGATTCAGAAAGTATTGGCCAAGCTTTGCATGGATGGGGCAGCTATGATACTTCTTGCCCCATTCATGCCCAAGAAAAATATGGTGTATTCCGCTGTGGCAGTTGGCAGTGAAATCTCATGCCCTATTCTCTGTACCAGCAAGGTTCCATTGCAGGACCAGGCAGTGTGTTACACCCAAACCTTACGTCCCTGCAACTTCACATCTGATTTCTGAGGATGTAGAAATGTACCACTTTGGGGTTCCCCAGGGTCTTTCATGTGTTCTACTGGCAGCTGATAAGCACTTTTCCCTGAAATGGAAATGTTTCACGTTGTAGTGCACCTTTCACTCCTGGACTCTTTTTGTGTCTGATGCAGAGTGTTTTGGACTACCACCTGTCCCTGTCTGACTCTAGCCTCCAGTACTCTTCTGTGAAGATGCATCTTTGACCATTTCTGCCTTCTTGCCTTCTCAGGGGTAAGACTGTGGCTCAGTTGGAGGTGTCCAGCAGCTTCCTCAAAGGGCTCCTGCATTTATGTCCCCAGATCCGTAGGTCAATTCTGGTATAGGGCCTTAACTTAGTTCTGGAGTCTCTTACACAGGCTCATTTCAAACTGCCACTACTTGTGAGATGTGTTTCCTTTCTGGAAAACATTTTCCTGTGGCCGTTACTTCAACTCACCAAGTTTCCAAACTGCAGGCTTTGATCCTGTATCCCCTGTACCTTACTTTTTCTTTACCAGGATCAGGTTTTGCCACACACCATCTTAAGTTCCTTCCTTAGGTTGTTCTGAGTTCAAATGAATCAGAATATCTACCTTCCTGTATTATTTTCTTCCCTCAAATGTGAGAAGGTTACCTTGCATTCTTGATGTTTACAGAGCCCTATGCTTCTTTTGGGGCCACACAAAAGACTGCAGAAAGTCCTCAAAGCTTTTTGTTTCATTCACCTCAGTATGGTGGGTGTCCGTGTTCTAAGCAGTGCCTTTCCAAATGACACATTGCATTTCTTTTGTGACTGGTTTTCCTTAGCATATTTATGTGTGAAATAGAGGAGGATTCAGGAAAGATATGCCTCTTCATAGGCAACCCCAAGATCTGTGGAAGAGTGGACACCAAGGAGGGATATGGGCCATGAGGAAATATCTGGGAGAACTAGGGAGGTGGTTTTAGGTGTGGCAGCTGAAATTTAACATAACAAAGTGCAAAGTAATGCACACGGGACCAAGAACCTGAGAACAGAGTAGAGGATGGATGGGGTGGTATTGAGGAGCACAGCAGATAAAGGGGTATAGTGAAGAACAAGAAGGTGCGACAGAGTGTATGTGTGTGGGCTGTAGGCAAGGTAGCTTGGATGCTAGGGTGCATGAGGGAGAGGGATCATTAGCAGAAGGATGGAATAATACTGCATCTGTATAGGATCCTGTTTTACCCACACTTGGAGTACTGTGTGCAGTTTGGAGCCACCCTTGAAGACTGAAACTGGTTGGATGCAGTGCAGACACAAGCCACCAAAATGATAACATGGGCAAAAGGGATGGTCCTACAAGGTGCTTGGCAGAGCTCAACATGTATTCCCTAGAGGACAGGAGAAAGAGGGTGACATGATTGAGATGTACAGGAACCACAATGGTATAAACATTGTGGACAGCAGTGAGTTCACAAAGAGTGGTAACATGGGTACCAGTGGAAACACCATGAAACTAATCGAGGAGTTTCAAAAGGATGTCAGAAAAATATTTTTACAGAAAGAGTGGTGATGGACTTGAACAAATGTCCAGAGGTCGTTGGAGCTGAAATAGTAGGAGGGTTCAAGTGGATAGGACAAGTGCATGGGGATAGTGTTTAAGGAGTATGATTTGGGGGAAGTGTGAGGATTAACAGAGTCACATTTCCATAATTAGATAAGTTTGGGCAGACAGGATGGGCTGGTAGGTCTTTATCTGCTGTCATTTTCTATGTTTCCGTTACAGAAACACAGTAAGGGGCTTCCTGCTCTTGTCCATGGACGTGCCACACATGCTGTGGCCATGTCTGTGACTTGTTTTCATTTAGTCTTGGCGTCTGATATCTGCTGTTCCTCCCGTGGATGTTTGGTGTCCCGTTGATGGACTGACTTTAACCTTGCCACCCCCATGGTTTACTGTCTTAAGGGCATTTCATATCCCTCCTGTTTGGCATTTCTCCCACTGTGTAGTTTAGTATTGCTTGAGTATCATTCTAAAGGTGTGGCTGTATACAGGAGATGTTCTGGAAGAGGGTATGTTAATTGTGTACCAGTAACAGTAGATCTTAGAGAGAATCTCTTCCGTGAGCCACAATCCACCCTCCCACATGCCTTGTCTGCATTTTTAGATGCCATACTCGGAGATGCACCCATTGCCGAATGTTTGGTCTTCTTCTTTTGCATGCCCTTCAATGGACTTTCTTTTCGGAACCTCTGAGATAGAACCTTCTCCTGCTGGCCTGGTCTGGGTTCTGTCTCCCATTCCTTTTTCCCCTCCATATTCTGTTTATCATCCGGGGGCACAGCACAGGAGGCTCCTTCTGCTGGCTTCCACCCCTCCACCATCCAGCACCTCACAAGGTTTCCCAGTGGTGAGGGCACCACCATAGCTTTTCCCACTACAGCTTCCCTGGTGGCGTAGTGAGTGGAGGTGTGGCCAGTGAGCATCATGAGCCTTTGCTGCCCATCATTTTTCCTCAAGCTTTCTCCCATTAATCTCCCCGGGGCCTCCACAACTCGAGTTGCGCACATGCGTGGAGGCATGCATACATGTCTCAGAACAGGCGCCCAGCTCCACCCACCCAGGCCTTAGCACCTGGTCCCCATCTGTGTGGTACAACCACTAAGCCTCTACTCAGTGGCAGCCAAGCACCAGGAACACAAGCCTCCCAATCCAGGAGAGGAGGCTGCCTGCTGGCCGCTCAATCCTGCTCCCAGCTGACTGACAGCCGAGGCTCATTCCCAAACTTGGGTTGCGGCATGGGAGAGGTAGGTGCTAAGCGCCTCACACCTCTGCACCACTATGTCTCCCATTCCTGTCAGTATGGTACAACTCTGAGCTTCTCTCTGGCAGGAAACTGACGAGGAATAGGGTGCCCTATGTCATGTAGGCAAAATCGACATACATCAGTGTGTGTGCCTCAGCTAGACAGAGTTTCCAAGTGGTCCTGACCCTGATGGGTTACAGTTCCAAAGGTGTGACTCCTGAGGAGGAGATTCTCTCAAGAATTTACTGTTACTGGTGGGTAACCTACCATTTCAGAGTGCTGAAATAAAAGAAAAGTATCAAGTTGAAATTTTTTCTTTTGCTCACAAATGTAAAAAAAAAAAAAGTTCAATTTGAAATCTGAGCATTCAACTTTGTTTTTTCGTGGTTTGAGATTGGAACTTCTTTTAGTTTTTAAAATTTTAACATTACGAGTTTATTGCAGGCTCATGTGAAGTGGTAGGCATTTTTAACAGCTTTTTTTGTTGCACATGTATATTGAAAAACAAATGTGATTTTCTTTGCAGCTTACTGACATTTTTAACCACAAAAGCAGTGTTAGTTATGATCATTTTTAAAATGTTTTCACTTGCAGATACACAAACTTAGTGTGTCAGTTTTACCATAAACGTACTGTTAGCTCTTCCAGGAATCAGTCTTCACCGTTGATTCCCACTAGTGAATCTGAGCCAGAGGCACTAGGACCCTGCAGGAGCCAGAATTTTCAGCAGGACTGATGCTGAGGTAAGCTGCCAAAGAGTAGTTTGCAGCACAGGCTTACCTCTACACCAGCCCTCAACCACCTCAGTTCCTTTCCTACCCCCCGCCACTGAGTGCACGTCACTGGTGACATCACTTGCCCACCAAGAGTCTGAACTTTACATATATATGACTATAGCATTCAGTTTTTCACAGTTTTTGTGTTTAAAGCTAGTGTTTGTTATTTTTTGTGTCAGTTTAGTGATTTTACAAAATGTTCTTGTTAGTTTCTCTCAGCCCTAATAAGTCAACAGCCATGGAGGACAATGGTGAGGAGTCTTCTCAGGCAGGTTACTCCAGCAGCAAGGCCGTGTCTTGTCCACTTTCCCCATTGGAGAAGGGTCCTGACCATTGTTAGTCCAGTGCCTGAGAGGAAGGACAGTCCTCCTGGAAGCTCAAAAGAAGCAGGCCCATTTCTGATCCTGATTGGGTACTTGGCACTGCTCAGCCTCAAGTTCTTCCTCTTCCTGTCAGAAGGGAAGAAATGGTTCACTTGAGGTCATCCTCTATGAAGTCTGCCATGAGATCCTTGGTCTCTGGGAGCTGGAGCTGGAGGCCCTCACCGCACGTCGGTGTCACCAGGGGCCTCTGGTTCTAGGAGGTTGAGGTGTCAGGCCCAGAGTTCCTCTCTGTCTGTAAGTGGGAACTCTGGTGGGCAGGTTCACCATTGGGCAGCTCTTATGGGCAGTGGGTGCAGCACCTGGCAAATGTGCCTCTGCTGGCAGAGCCAGTCCCTGGCCCCTCTGGGCCAGTGGGACTGGACTTGCTGAGTGGGGCCCTCAGACCAGGTAGATTGTTTGGCTCCAGCAACAGCCCCAGGGTCCTTGCCAGTGACCACACCTCTGACTCCTGTCCCACTGGCAGCACCCACATCCTGTGTCACTGTGGTGAGAGTGGCAATGGTACCATTGCCAGCCACTTCAGTGCTGGCTGGGTCATTGGCACTGGGTCTGGTGCCAGTGTCTGCATGAGGTTTGGGTCCTTCAGGGCCTGTACCAGCACTAGTTCTGGTCCCAGTGCTGGCTCTGGATTCAGTTCCATTTCTGGTGCCATCCCTTGGGGTCAGTGTCACCAGTGTTGCCAAGGCCATTGGATTAGCGGGCCTGTGATCCACCCCTGTCTATGACCCTCGCCCGGGCAGATGTAGAGGGGGTCAAGTCTGACCCCTATCTCATAATTTCTGAGGGGCAATGATAACTCTTTATTTATCCTGGACTCTTCGGCCCAGGCCCAACCTCTGTTTCACAGGAGGATCTAACTTTCCAAGCTTTGCTCAGAAATATGCATGCTGCACCTGATTTTGAGCCTAAAGTCATTGAGCAAGGTAAACATCTCCTCTGCAGTGGTTAAACGTTGCTATCATGCTGGTCAGTTTAGTTCCTCCCATCCCACCCACATTTGAAA
Source organism: Neoceratodus forsteri (assembly GCA_016271365.2). Lineage (NCBI taxonomy): Eukaryota > Metazoa > Chordata > Ceratodontiformes > Ceratodontidae > Neoceratodus > Neoceratodus forsteri. The sequence goes on from CM057453.1 coordinate 141,883,181, forward strand.
CTCTGTTTGATGCGGTCTGGAGTAGACTTCTTCTATTCCATCTGTCTGCAAGTACTATACACTGACCCTAAGAAAAAACCGGTGTATGTTTCTCAGCATATAGCTGATGTCATTGTTATTCTGCTAAGAATGACAAGGCCATTCTCCCCAGAAGGTCTGGTTTCTTGTTTAAAAAAAAAAAAAGATTTGTTGAAAACATTTTTAGCTTGAATTAGGCTGTTGCTGAAACAGCTTTCCTCATATAGTGTTCTAGTTCTGATAAAACATCTGAAGTAGCAGCCCACTGAGTTCTAGAATATTAAGATTGTTGTTTCATTTGGGTGATAAAAGTGAAATAGAAACTTTTATATTTTGAATTTTACATATGTATATTATACAGATACCTCTATATAATTGTAATTTAACCAAGGGTTAATGGATTAAATAAGGAGGTAGAAAGTACTCCAAATATAACAGAATTCCATATATAAGGTAGGCCTTTTTGTATTATAGGATCAGTATGGAGATGAGGTATAACAGGGAGGTAGTCAATTGGAACTGTGGGGCACTCTTCTCCAGGATTATGCTCTGGAAGAGGGGCACTGCCCCATCTGCAGGACACTGCGGGAGCTCCATGGTCTGCTGGTAGCAGCAAGAGATGTGAGATCTCCGTTGCGGCACCGGCCTAGCTGAGGTCCACCTCACACACCCACTCCCCAGAGGCCCACTGACCCAGGGGCTGGAGGGAGATGGGGAAGGGCAGGGACAGGTGGCAGAGGCAGGGGCAGCCACAAGAGTCAACCAGTTTCACACCATTCAGACAGAAATCACTTTGCACCCCTGGAGGAGTCTTAGGTACCTGACTCCGTTGATGGGTTCTCTAAGTCTCTTGGGAAATGGACAGGATGATTTGGTGGCACCCTGTGCCTTCCTGGTGCATCTATCATCAGGAAAATATAGATAGGATTGGGAGAATGGTGGAGCAGGGAGAGGGATAAAGGGATGCTGGTACACTTGGGTGCCAACGATCTGATGAACCAGCCTGTGGAGGCAATGGAGTGGAATTTTAAGAGGCTGGGGACAGACTGAAGGTGCACTCTGCTTCCCTGGCCTTTTCGAGGTTCTCCTGTGTGAAATAAGAGGAATGGGTATGCTAGAGTAAGGAAGAGATTGAGGAGTTTAATGGGTGGTTGAAGGGATGGTGTCAGGAGGGGTACCACTTTGTTGGGAGACTGGGGAGGCTTCTGGGACAGGATGCTTTTCTAGGGTGATGGCCTTCATCTGATGAGAGGGTAGCCAGTGGTCTGGGGCAGAAGTTTGATGTTTATATTAGTTAAACTGACTGCATGGAAGGCTGGAGGTGATGGGAACCACTGAGAAGGAAGAACAGCTGGGGAACTAAGTTAGGTTCCCTGAACAGGAGTAAAGTATGGTGGCTAACAGTAAGTTTGAAGTTTAAATTGGGTTAGGGCAAGAGGCCAATGAGGAAGGACTGACAAAGCCTACATTCAACATGAAAAATAAAAAAATTAAGGTGACTAGGGAAGAATAAGGAGAAGGAAAAAGCAAGAGGGGATCAGGAGAAAGATGGAAAGGGTCTGCCTTAATGCTAGGAGTCTGGGAAATAAAATTAGTGAGCTCCAAGCAATGGTGGCAGACACTGAGATGGATCTAGTAGCCATCACAGAAACTTGAACCACAGAGAAAAATGGTTGGGACTTGACAGTCCCAGGCTGCACATGTTAAGACAGGATAGAGAAAAGGTAAAGAAGGAGGTGTAGCCTTATATGTAAGAGAGGCATAGAGCAGTGGAGGATGGAAACATCAGGGGCGAAAGGGGAAACAGAATCACTGTTGTTTCAGCTCACAGCATCCTCAGACAAGAAATGATGAATGGGTGATCTATAGACCTCCAGGACGGGGGAGGATAAGGAGCTAGAGTCAGAACTAAAAGAGGGTGGCAAAGAGGCTGGTGGTGGTGGTGGTAGGAGATTCAAACCTGCTGGATATTGATTGTGTCATTCCAGTGGCCAGAGCTCCAGAGCTCGAAGTCAAGGCCTATTGGGCACATTGCAGGACTGCCTGCTGGTACCGCTAGTTAAGGAACCCACTAGGCAGGCTGCCATTCTCGATGTGGTGCTCACCAACTTGGAAGTGGTAGGACGAATGAGGGTAGGTGCAACTAGGATCCAGCAGCCATAACTCACATGGTTCAAGCTGGCCCTTGGATCAAAGGCTAAAGTCCTAAATTTCAGAAGGGCACACTTCAACTGGATGAGAGAGCTGGTCCCAGACAAGTTAGTCGAAGTGGATGGCATCAGGGATGTGGAGGAAAGATGATGGTAATCATGGGGCCATTCCTGAGACAACAAAGTCTTGCATGAGAACAGTAATCAAAAGGAAAGACGGTATAAGAAACCAATATGATTCTCTGGAAAGGTCAGGGAAGCAGTGAGAGCCAAAGAAGGCCTTCACCAGGTACAGGTTAAAACAAAGAAAGGAAGAATGAGGAGCGTATCAGATGAAAACAAGGGAAACCAGAAGGGCAGTCTGAGAAACAAAGACAGACACAGAGCTGCATATTGCAGAGGGATCAAGGGTGGGGAAAAAGAGTTCTTTAGATATGTTAAGGAAAGAAGAAAGAAGGGGGGAGAATTGTTAGGCTAAAAGAGGGAGGTTGGGGAATTGACGGGATGGGGTGAAAGCAGCTATTCTTAATAACTGCATTTGCTCTGTATTCACAAGGGAAAACAGAGAGTAAATCCTTGCATTTACTATGGTCTGCAGCTGCAGAGTTAAGCCTGGATTTCTCAGTCATGCAGGAATTTGCTGCATACCGTGGAATTTACTGCTCAGCCCGTGGCAAAACATGGAAATTACTTTTCTTCCTCCTCCTTTACGGCCATACATCTAATTTGTGATCTGCTGTCTCCTCACGCACCCCCAACCCCAACCATGATCCTTCCATTTAGAAATAGAAATTGAAACCCGCAAGCTGCTTTACTTACAAATGGGCATGTAGCTCTTATTATTCTACTCTGCTGCCCTGGCTTGCAGTTTGTTTTGGCCGTGCAGTATCTGTTGTGAGCAGGCAGCTAGCGGGTACAAAAGTACAAGAAAGCAACAAACTGTAGCAGCTGTAAGCTGAAAGCTGCAACAGGGCTGGTAACCACTAGAAGTACGCCTTATTATCCTTACCCGCCCTCCAAACCAACTGCCTGGCTAGCCAGGAGACCTGCTGTAGGCAGGCTTGTTTACTAACCGCTTCTGTGGTCGGACCCGTTTTAAGCAAGGATTTTAAAAATAAAGATGAGCCCTCCAGGGCTGAGGCATAATCAAGCGGGACTGCTACATTAAATTAAAAAAAGCCCATCCTGGGCTGAACGACCCCACTGAGGCTCCCTCCCAGTTGTGACACTGGGGTGCCCAATCCCAGTATCATCCTCAGTCTATCAGTCTTTTTTCCCACATTTACACCTGAAAAGTAAAACAACATCCATTGATGTGTTTTGCTTGTAACCCTGACTCCCCACCTACTTTACCCCAACCACCCAACTTAGCACCATCACTAGGGTTGTTAGAACTAGTTCGGAAAAGATTCGAACTCATCATGATCCTGGTGTTGGAGGTTTCTAATTCAGAACTTCGAACACTAGTGGGTTCTCAAACGGTTCGACTTCTAACCACAACGCAAGCTTGCTTAGCCCAATGTCGATTCGAAGGGACGGACGGAGAGAGGTTGAAGGGAGCAGGATGGGATTGTTAGGCACAGTGCCAGACCCTCCAACATTTAACAGATGAAAAATATACTTCTGTTCAGTGAGCGGGGTGGGGGAGCAGGAGAGCACCCCAGCCACTTTTGCCCACAGGTATTCCAATGGCCCATTCAATTAACTGGGATGAAAGGGTTAGGAATCACCTGCTACTTAAGTGTGTTAATCACAGTACTGCAGCTAGTCAGTTACAGAATACCCCCAAAAACTTAAAGACTATTCGTTTCAGATTCTTGAACTTCTGCAGTACGTACCATACATAACTCTCAACATTTTGTCACTGAAAGTGACAATAATAAATGAGGAACAGTGAGGGCACTGCTTCTCATGATGAGTACAGAGACTCACAAGCTCAGAACACTGTAAACCCACTGCCCTTTGTTTATATTTTACTTTTATTTAACATTTTAAAATATTATACATCTGCTTTGAAAATGAAGTCTGAATTAATAGCCCCTTCTATGAGGGCTCTTTACTAGAACCTTTTCAAAGCTGGACAGAAGCAATGTAAGTGGTGAAATGAGGCGTCCCTCCTAATCTGACAATCGAGAGGTACTGTATGTGGCACTTTCACTAATATGGTACTTCCTCTTTCTCTGTTGAGGCAGGGGGTTTAAAATTAGTAGCAAGAATATATAGGGAATAACAGGGGTACTTTTCAAACTGCAGACGAGCAGGGTACCATAATTTGACTGCCACCACCGGCATGTTTGCCACCAAAGACTCATTCTCCCATCTTTGCACTTAAGATCGCTGCCACAAAATTGTAGGAGACTGAGAGAGGGACAGAGTTTAATTCGAATTAAGACAAAGTGACGCTTACCTCCAGCAGCTGTAGCTAACCGGCTTAGAGTGCAGTACTGCAGTGAGGGATTTTGATGTCTCCACGGTCATGGACCTGACCCAGTGGAGATACAGACAAATGAAGTCTGATTTTTAAACTTAAGCACTCGGCAGAATTAAACAAGCGGACGAGCCACATTTACTTTCACAGTGGGATGGATCAAGTACTGCGGTCATCCAGACAGATCGTAAACACCCGACGTGCCAGTATTTTGCTCCTCAGCTCAGTGACAGCTCCTCACATCACTGACAGACACTCCACCAAGTCTGTCAGGAAATATCCAGGCTGCAGCAGCTCAGTTGGTTTGGGGTTACAAGCCGCACGCATGTCAGTGTGGTTACCATGGGGACGGGACAGGCGCTTTCCCTCTCGGACCACCAGACTTGTACTCAGTGACTCATTGCAGCAGACAAGACTGGATTTGAAAACTACAAAAATAAGCATTTCGGCCACCATGCTTGAAGTTGCACTGTGACACTGCAGCAGACAAGATTGCCAGGAAACTGAATAATAATTCAGGTATTTCCAGGTGGCGAAATTCAGTACACACTGAGAACTAGCCGGATCCGTACCACTATCAGAAATCCAGTATTGTACCAGCCAAAACGCAGTTGGAGGGTATGCAGTACCACAGGAGGCAGAAAGGAGGTGGAGGAAGGGTCACGGATGCATGATGGCAGCATGCACAAACTTGTGGGGCTGATGTGGACTGCACTGAGTCGGGTCTTGGACTGCGCGCCTGCGTCTTCATCCCCACAGTCAGTGTTACCACCTGACCATCTGCTCTGCGGTCAGGTGGTGGAGAGACGAACCGGCGGGGTTGCTCCGCTCATTACCCAGCCAGTGCCATAAAGGAGATGCAGGGCAGGCTGCAGCAGCTTGTGCTAATCGCCGCTTCCTCTGTCTGGGCTAGTCGGCAAATGGCAATTGCTTGCTAATTAAAATCGTTGTGTGTTTGGGCAAACTAAAAAATAAATAAAAAGCTAAGGGGTGGGTGGGAGTGAAAACTAAAGGTAGGGGCGGGGGACTCAGGGTTGGGATTGGGAGTGGGAACCGAGGAAAGAAAGGGCCTGAATGAACGAGGAACAGTTGGTGAGAAAGCTCAGCCTCAGGATGAGACGGACAGAGCAAGGGAAGGAAGTTAAAGTTGCTGAGTATTTGAGTGAAACAGAGAATTTTATCGTGAGTCTCAAACAACAGTTCAAAACTTTATTTTCTGCATGGTGTAGTTGTTTCACACTGGGAAGAAGGAGCAAGCATCAGATGGCTGGGGAGGGTGAAGAAATTAAAACAAACAGATTGTGACTCGAGGAAAATTAAGTTTAACTTTAATGTGAGTCTCTGAGAAGTTGAAACATTTGAATTTGATGGCATTTTTTTTTTTTACTTACTATTTTATACCCTACTCCACAAAACAAAGTAAAATAACCAGGAGGACAGGGAGGAGGGGATTCTGTGGTACTGTGCTGCTGAGCGTTCTTCTATTCCACCCTATAAAATCCCTGATAGAACAACACCAGGCTGTTTTTAGTTTTTTTTGTTTTTTACACAGTACTCCCTACTTGTGTGTTGTGTGTGTGACTCCACTACACTGTATCTCTCTACTCTCCTGTGGTGTTCCCATCACCCTGCCGTGGCTGCTGCCTGTGTACCCTACCCATTGTGTGTTACTGCGAAAGCCCATTGTTGGGCAGTTGTGTGGTGGCATTATCCTTAAATGCATGACAGAAGCCCAGAAATATATTTCCTGTTGGGAGGAGAGACAGAAAAATCTCTTTCCTTGGGTTGTATATGTGTGTGTGAGTGTGACTCCGTCTCCTGTGGTCAGCCCATCTGCTGTGTGCCTTTTGACTGCACTGTACCGTAACCCTACCCAGTGTGTGTTACCGAGAGGGCCCAGTGGCCAGTTGTCGTGTGGTGGCATTATCCTTAAATGCATGACAGAAGCCCAGAAATATATTTCCCTGTTGGGAGGAGAGAAAATCTCTTTCCTCAGTTTGTGTTGTAACTCCATCTCTTGTGGTCAGCCCATCACCCTGCTGCTGTGTGCCCTTCACTGCTATGCATATGCCTATGCCCAGCAGCCCAATCATTCTGTAAGCCTTGAACCTGGGATCCTTTAGTTGCAAACCGTCATGTTCTTCAATTACTTTCAGTCCACTGCATCACAGTGTCACATAGACAAAATACAATTTTGGAGTTGTAGCCAGTGATCATAGATCACGTTGCTTTTCCACAGGAATTGTGTGGGTGTATTCTCTGCAGTATACTGGTTCTGTTATGGCTGACACCAACATAGATGAAGCATCTAGTGCTGGTGTTGGAGCAGGTGTTGGTGGTAGTGGTAATCCTGGTGCTAGCAGAAATAAGCAAAATGTTTCACGTGATAAAAATTCAACAAACAGCAAAAGAGCAACAGTGAAGTGTGGTAAAGGGGACCTTTTAAGAAAACCTGTACAGCTGCTGGGGTCACTGGAGAGGCACCATAAGGTATGCCATTCATGCTGTTAAGATCCCTGTGACTAGCAGCAATAATGCAATAATGCAAGTGACAGTGAGTCCCTCTCTGACTCAGACAGTAGCTCTTTGTCTCAGTCTGACACTGTTGTGTCTCGCGACGAATCATTACTTCCTCAACAAAGTGAAATGAGCAAGTCTGCTGACAATGAATCAGGTAGTGCACTTGCAAATACATCCAGCACTGTTGGCAATGAAAAGGACATATCCATTGAATCCACCACTTCTGTGTTGGCCAGCAATGAAAATCCATCAGAGTCTTCTGCCCACTCTTCTAGCACCAAGGAGCATGTCCCAGGTTCTGTTAGGACAGGTGAAAAGAAACAAACAGTCTTTAGCTATCTTCCTAACACTCGAACAAAATCTGTCACATCTGAGGTGTGGAATTATTTCTGTCAGTAAAACTGATCCATGCAGAGCAATTTGTTCCTGTGTAAACAGAGTGTAAGCCGTGGTAAAGTTGTGTCATGCCTTGGCACTACAGCTCTTAAACGCCATCTGAAAAGCATTCAGTTTTGCTTGATCATCCAAAACCCATGTCCTCCATCTTCCAGACCACATGTAGAAGGGTCAGGAATCTGAAATGGATACTGAATTGTCTGAACTTGATGCGGACAGAACCACTGCCAGCCCTAGGATCACTGTTACCACCAATGCCAGCACCATTAGTACCAGTTGCACATCCAGTGATGGCACTGAATGTATAAGTCCTAGTCCACCATCTCCGCTCCATCTGCCCATCAAGCACGGTGTATAATAAACCAGCAGGAACATGTTGTAAAACAGCTAACACTGTCTCAGGCATTTGAAAGGAAGAATACCTTTACTAGAAATCATCCAAAGACCCTTCATCTTAATCACCGAATTGGTGAACTGTTAGCGGAGCCCTTCTCCCATACTCTTTGGTAGATCATGAAAGTTTAGGGAGCTCATGACATTAGCAGAGCCTCGTTACAATGTTCCTCATCGAAGGTACTTTTCCTATGTTGAAATACCAAACATTTATCAGGCTTTAAAAGCGACAGTGATGCTTGCATTTAAAACTGCGGAGGGTGGGTTATTCATGTCACAACAGATATGTGGACCAGCACTCAAAACATAGATTACATGTCCCTTACCACTCATTGGGTCACGTTTTCTTGTGCTTCTTCAAAACAAAGACACCCCAAAAGATGGCGCTGCTGCATATAAAGAAGTTTGGGCAAAGTCATACTGCTGCAAACATCTTGCAGGAACTAAATGACCTCCTTGACGAATGGGTTTATTCTCATGGTCTAAAATGTGGCTTCATAGTAAGTGACAATGGAGCCAACATCTTGAAAGTAGTACAGGATGGAGGATTTCTGCATGGTTCTTGCTTTGCACATTGCTTACACTTAATTGTCACGGGATTTCTCAGCAACGAAACACAAGTGGATGGTATGATTGCTGTTTGCAAAAAATTGTGACTCACTTTCACATTCAACCAAGGCTATCTGGACATTGTCCGAACTGAAAAAAACACAAGCTGCCCCAGCAAAAGCTGACTCAAAATGTTTCCACTTGTTGGAACTCAACGCTTTATATGCTGCAGCGCCTCTTGGAGCAAAAGCAAGCTGTACAGTATTGCTCCAGTTACATTATTGGAGATGGCATTATGCTGTCTGTGCTGCAGTGGAAATTAATGGAGACAGTGTGCTGTATCCTAGTTCCTTTGAGACAGCTACAAGGGACATGTCTTCTGAAGGCGCATCTGTGAGTCAGGTTATCCCACTCATAATGCTCATTTCACATCATCTTAGTGTTCTAAATCTACAAATAGAAAAGACAGATCTGAAGCGCAGACAACAATGTCGCCTGTATCATGGGAATCTCAGAAAGAGAATGAGCGAGTGCTTCAAAACCAATGACAAATTAGTTGCAATGACGAAATCGAAACACTGCATCCTTGCAACTCTCTTAGATCCCAGGTTCAAGGCTATACATCTTCCAAAAACAGATGATATAGAGCAGTACAAATGTATGTTGCTAGATGAGCTGCAGCACTCACAGGAGTCAAACATGAATACGCACAGTACCCTCAGGTTGTCATCACCACAACATGCAGGTTCATCTTCACAAAGGGATACAGAACTGGAAAAGTCACCAAACATTAACAGTAGTTGTTCCACAACTGCCACTTCTTCAACCCTTAGTAGCAAGCTAAATCTGTGACAAAACCTTTCCCAAATTGCTGCCATACCAGTTTCTGCTGATTCCTCTTCTGAGCAGTCTCTACCATCATGGTAGACAGTTACCTGCAAGAACTGCCTATTCCTATTGATGCATGCCCTTTTGAATACTGGAGATCAAAAGTCAATTTGGACAGAGCTGTATGATAAAGCCTGTAAATATCTTGGTTGTCCTGCAACAAGTGTCTCTTCAGAGCATGTTTAGTACAGCTGGCAGTATTGTGGCAGACACCAGAAATAGGTTGCTGCCAGAAAATGTACACGTTAACTTTTATTAAAGTTAATAAGTCAAGATTTTAGTATCCCTACAAGAGTATTCAAACTGATCCTGAAGTGATTGATGTTGTGGATGTTGATGGTGATGACAACTCAGATGGTGGTGGCTGGTAAATACTGTGTGGGACAGAGTCTCTCTGCACCAAAAGGAAACTTTACAGGCTGTGATGACTTTGGTTGTCTCTCTCCTTTCTCGATCTACTACCTTGAACTATATACCCCCAAAACTTTCACCATTTCATGGCAAACTGCTTTGTAGCTAGGGTCTAAACTAAAGTCAACAAGTTTTATATACAGGGCAGTTTAACATCAGTGGGAACAGGCCCAAATTTGGCATAAAAGGGACACTGTCACGTCAATCCTTTCTGTATCATATTATTTATAGTTAAAGTGCAAACATATATTTTGGATTTACCTTCTGTGACTTTGTGGTGCATCAGTATGGCTGGGACAGGAGACTGTCTATTTTTCAATTTTAAAGAGGACAAAACAATGAGTTCTAATTGGTAGCTGTTTATTATTTTTCAATTACAGAAATGTTAGCTATAAACCAAAAATGGATGCTAGTACATGGGTGAGGGTTGTGGGTTGGTTTTAACATGGGTGTAAAGGGTGGCATGGGTGCTACTGTACAGATGAGGGTGGTGGAAGAAAAGTGGAATGGGTGATGGGGTGAAAGGTGGGTGTTGTTTTAGTCCTTTCATTTACAGATTCGTGATCGGCTGGGGATGGTGAGGAAAAAATGATGACAGACCGAACCTACTGTACACATAATATATATTCTTATTAAATACATTGCAAACTGCTGCCACCTAGCACAATTTTCCTGTCCCCTTTAAAAAAGAATAAAGGAATCAAAATAAAAAGAAAATCTGCATCAGCAGTTTTCACAGAATATGACCCTATCATAAAGTGTTTTGCTTTACAAGTAGTGATAATTTGATACATAATGGAGTTGACAGATGCTGTCCCTTAAACATCACATGCCAACTGCTGCAGCTACATTAAATGTTCCTTAAGTTAGTATGTGGTGAGAACCACTTTTTTATTTATGTGACTGAAATGCAGATTTTATTGAAGTATCAGCTGCAAAAATACATCATCTTAGAAAGTTGTATGTATTACTTCAATTTGCCAACAAAATGTTGGTATATGTATGCATTATCTTAGAAAATTTCATGCATTGTTTGCCAGCAACAATGACTGGCATATTTTTTGATTCAAATGTCTTGACTGACTACGTTATGACATAATATGTTTTGCAACAGTTCCACATGCTGCTGCTGTAGTACTTGGCTTGACTTTGTTATAAAAGCTTTCTTTTAAACATAGCAACTTTTGATTTACTCATTTAAAACAGAAAGCAGCAAATAGCTGAAATTAGGTAATATCAGTTATTTTTTCTCATAATTCATGACGATGAGTATGTGTAACTGAGTACATAAATGGCTAATGTGCTTCTTTCTTTCACTAAGGAACTATGATGATGCAGCTGCAGCAGAAAACTTTAACATATGGGTGGGTGGGTGGGCCTGTTACGTATTAAGTTGCTGGCTTTAGCAAACAGAGGAAACCATAGATAAACCTAGTTGTATTCCTATCAATGTCACATGATAATTTCTCTCCCCCTTATATTGAACAGTTTTTCTTTACATGTATTTTATTACTATCATCATTACTGGCAGCACAATAAAAAATAGGGTTCGAGTTCTAAAAGTTCTAAAAGATTAGAACCCTAGAACTTTTCAAAAGTTCTAGACTAGAACTAGAACCCAGAACTTCAGAGGGTTCTGACAACCCTACCCACCTACAACCCTCACTCACCTAGAAATAGTCCAACATGGCTCTTACACTGAACACATCCTTCTTCTTCAATACTGACCAGGAACTGAAGAAAAGATAAGTGCTGTGAATGTATTTCAATGTGTTTTGAACTTTTACTCATAACGTTGTCATTTTTTAATATTTTTTTCACCAAATTTTAGACATGGCCTTTTCTGGGCCCCACTCGTGAACAAATTATTCAAACCAGCCTGAAAAGTGATTTGCACTTGCTCATGAAATCACCTTCGGTGGAATTTGGAAATTTTCACCTACTGGTTTTCGTGAGATGGGGTCATATAAGGCTATGTTGAAAATTGAAAAACTATAAAAAAAGTTATGAACATGCATTGACATTTTTCAACACATGCTCATAACTTTGGTATGTTTGAATATTTAGCCCCAGATTTTCAACATGGTCATTTTTCACACCACCTCATGAATGTGACAGCTGTCATTTTCAAATCCTGGCCAAAATGTGACTTTGAACTTGTGGCATGAAATTACATCCAGTATTTTATTAAATGACACCTATCATGTACAGAAGGAGGGGTCATAAAAAGACTGTTGAAATTTGGGGTGAAAATGTGAAAAAAAATTATGAAGTAACATTGTTTGCAGGAGCATCCGTGGCCCAGTGGGGACAACATTGCCTTCCGTGCCAGTGACCTGAGTTCGGGTTCGAGCTCAGTGAGCCGGCTGAATGGGCCAAGACTGGGGAGAAGGTGCTACGATGTGCAGCACTGGCCTCAGCCTGGGCAGGGACAGAGTAGTGTCTCTGGTGTACACATGACACATTGTGGCAGGCTGGGAGCCTTCACTGACAAGGTGCTGCCATGTGTTTCAAGTCTAATGGTTTAAAAGTCTAATGAGCCCATGCACTGCATCTCATTTTCTAATGAAAAGAAGGAAATAATTGTAAACAACTGTGCAGACATAAGGGTTGAAGAATGCAAAGTGCACAAAGTATGGAAATGAAAACGTTAGGGTTTTGGGTCTCTGAAGTGTTAGTGAATCAATGTTGGGGTCTTCCTTGGGGCTGTAAATGCCCACCCTCTCCAGAGCAAACAAGGTCAGACATGATCTTTTTCTTCAAGCAGGGCCTCCCTCCTTCTCTCCTGTGGTGTTCTGAAAACTATCTCCCTGACAATTGAGTTCCCACCAGAAGTTGCTTTCTCTTCCACTAGGATCCTGTTCCTCTCACTTTGGGGCCTCTACTGTGAAGGACCCTCACATGCTCCTTGCCACTATCACAGGTGCCTCTTCTTGGCAGACCTATTGCACCAGAGTGATGAAGGAGTTCTTTAGTGACACAGGCTGGGGATATGTTCCCTTACCCATACCCCCACCCTTCCAGAGCCACCACAGTCCAGCTGGCCCTCCTTCCAGGCACCCTTTGAGGCAACAGCAGTGGATGTGGTGGCCCCTAGTGGTAGAAGGCCTTCCAAATCCTAGTCAGCTCTGGCCTGGTCTAGAAACTTCCCCTCAGCACAGAGAGGTACATCTAAATGGTGCAGCACCTCAGTCTCCAGAAGGTCTCCCTGGAGACTGCCACTCCACAGCCACTGCACTGTACTACTCCCAACATTTCCACATTTACTCCCCTATTACCTTAAAATAAAATCTTAGCCTTAACCTAGATAAGGTGTTTCTTGATTTCCGGTTTTGTCCTGATTACTCCTGCTGCTATACCCTAAATAAGTACCAGTCTGTTTCCCCTTGAGCTTTTAAGTAGACTTATGCTTGCTTACTTCTTATGTACCCCATAGGTAGTTATTTGATCTTCTCCATTCCCTTAATCCTTTGTATTACCACCCAAGTTAGGGTGTTGCAACAGTTTCAGTTTTGACCAACCCTAAACCCCAGCAAAGAATGTCAGAACAGTAGGGAACAGGTACCTTATCTTAGTCAAATAGCATACTACCTGTTACAGTATTAAAGACAAGTTTCAAAGTGTACTAACACCGCCTACAAATCTCTTTCTTTCCTCTCCACTTACCCTACTACTTTCAGTATGAAGATAAATGTAAATATACCTTTAACTTAAATCTAAGTGCTTACACTCCTCTGTGTACGACAATTATGTACTTCAAAGTTGTCTAGTGGCAGTCAGAGATAGATATCACTCATGGTCCTCCCTCATTATAACAAACCCAGGTTATAAAGAACTGGCAATTTGAACCCCATTAACAAGCTGCTTTCACTTGTTCTCAACTATTAACGCTTGTTAGTGCTGTGTTTAAAAATGCTTACAAACACCAATTTGTAATCTTGCTTGGCTCCACAAAGCATGAGCACCAGTAGACCCTAAATAGACCCAAACAGAATGTCTGAGCCCAAGAAACAGAAAGATCTGTATGCCAGCACAAAACTTACCCTCCTCAGTCGGCTGAAAGTTGGGAAGGGGACACTAAGCTTATGAATGAATGCCCACTCACAAAATACACAATTTGTGCCATCTGTAAACAGGAGGACTCCATTCTTTTGCCGACCAATGTGCTGAGAAGAATGGGATGGCCAAAAGAAACTCTATATGGCTGAGAATGCGGAGGTGGATCAGGCTGTGTCTGGTTTGAAAGCCAAAGACTTTCTGGTGTTTCACTTTCTGGGTGACATTGAAAAAGAAAGATTCATTTGTCAAAATGCTGATGGGCCAGGACAATACATTTAAATCCTCACTGGGCTGGCTTTGGTGCTTTCAGCGCACCATGGAGTCTGCCAGCTCAAAATTGCTGGTGAGCAAAAATCAACTCACTGTGCAGCTGCTAAGGATTTCATTCCACGACTTTTGGGGCATATTGGATGATGGTGATTATGACCCTAAAGCCATACAGCACTGACAAGATGGGTCTGTTATACAAGTGCTTACTTGATCGGACCCTGGCTGCTCTTAGTGAGCCAGACATGTTCAAAGGCTGTAAAAGCATCAAGAACCGTTTAACACTGCTCCTGTGTATGAACACCACAAGGAACATACGTTGCAGCCCTTATGCACTGGGAAAAATACAAACCCAAGATGCTTCCACTACATTAATCGTGAGACTCTCCCATTGTTGTATGTGAGCAGCTCCAGTGCGTGGATGAAAAGAGACATTTTAGAGTAGTTCCACAAACAGTTTGTGCCATCAGTAAGCAGATTTCTCCACAGTAAGTGATTGGAGCCAAAAGCACTGCAGTTTTGGATCAATGTCCTGCTCACCCAGACACAGAGGAAGTTATAAGCTGGAACAGTCAGCGTGGCTCAGTTGGTAGCACATCTGCCTCTGGACCAGAGGGTTGTGGGTTCTCATCCCACACTGGGATTGGACTTGCACACAAATGCTGGTATCCAAAGCGCAGTATTAGAAGTGCTGTACTGCTGGGATGTGCGTCAACCATATGAAATGTTAAACGAGGTTCCTTCTACCCATCTTGGTGCAGTCCTGGTGGGTGTCCAGGTGGAAATAAAGAACCCAGGGCACTCTTCGCAAAGAGTAGGAAGGGTTCTGAAAGAACTCCTAAAACTGAAGGTGGACAAAGCAATAGGGCCTGATTGGATTCACCCCAAATTCTAAAAGAACTAAGGGAGAATTAGTAACACCATTGACTACCCTTTTAACAAATCATGGGAGGATGGTGTGGTACCTGAGAACTGGAGGAGGGCGGATGGGATTCCCTTCACAAAAGTGGGAGCAAGACAGAGGCAGGAAACTACAGACCTGTCAGTTTGACCTCAGTGGTAGGGAAAATGATGAAATCACTTCTGAAGGAATGAATTGCTGAGTACCTACAGGCCAGTGGGGCACGGGACCCAAGGCAGCATGGATTCACAGCGGAAGGTCATGTCAGACGAATCTAATTGATTTCTTTGTCTGGGTGACCAAAGTAGTAGACCAGGGAGGGGCTGTGGACATGGCCTACCTAGATTTTAGCAAGGCAGTTGACACAGTCCGCACAAAAGATTAATAAACAAATTAGCCAGCCTGAGAGTGGGTCCCAGGGTGGTAGCCTGGATAAAACATTGGCTGGACAACAGGATGCAGAGGGTAATAGTAAATAGAGTCCACCGTGGAGAAAGGGGATTACTAGTGGGTACCACAGGGTTCAGTACAGGGTCCAGTCCTTTTAATGTCTTTATAAGTGACATTGCAGAGGGACTGGAAGGAAAAATATGTCTCTTTGCAGGTGACACAAAGATCTGCAACAGGGTTGATACACAGAGTGAGGTGGAAAGGTTGAGAAGGAACTTGGCAAGGTTGGAGGAATGGTCAAATGCATGGCAGCTTAGATTCAACGAAAAGTGAAAGTAATGCAGCTGGGAAACAAAAACCCTGGGAAAGAGTACACAATGGGGGTGAGATACTGACAACAACAACAATGGAAAGGGACCTGGGGTAGTTATATCAGATGACCTAAAGGTGGGCAAACAATGTGAGATGGGCAGGCAATGTGAGAAGGCAGTAAGAAGGGCTGGGGGATACTGGGATGCATAGGAGAGGCATCACCAGTAAAAACAGGAAATTGTTATCCCTTTGTACAGATAGTTGGTGGGACCCTATCTGGGTACTGCGATGCAGTTCTGGGGACCCCTTCTCCATAAAGACATAGCCAGGGGGAGGCTGTCCAGAGGAAGGCAACAAAAATGGTGCAGGGTCTGCACCAGAAGACATACAAAGAGAGACTAAAGGAGCTTAATATGTATACCCTCGAGGAAGGAGAGGGGACATGGTAGAAACTTTCAAGTACCTCAAGGAATCAACAAAGTCCTAGAGAGCATCTTTCAGAAAAGAGATGTGCAAGAACAAGGGGCACAATTTGAAGATGGAGGGGATGGCTCAGAGGCCATGTGAAGTATTTTTCACAGAGGGCTTTGGATGTTAACCCTAGATGGCGCTTATCCCAGGGGCTACTACCCCTGCCTGATTTGCCACTAACAGGTTGAGGGGCCTGGATCCGATGGCGGGTGCCTCCACCCAGAGGTCAGGGTTTGCAATAGTTAAACTAACTTGGTCACAGCCCTCTGGGACACTGCAACCCCTTTCTCCCCACTAGTGGCCCACACAGTATATCAGAATTACCTTCACAGTATACACTTCACCCAGGACTGGTTCAGGCACTGGGACCCCTGTAAAATAAGAAGATACAGTGCAACAATCACAGTACAATACTTTAACATAGACAAATACCTCAGGCAGTATGACTTTGCTGAAACAAGCAGCTCTGATTTATTTAGGGGATATAACAAGGACGGGAAATCAGGTTAATTAGCTTATCACTTTACTCATCTACCTATGGCTCTGTGCACAGGCCTATCCCTACCAGTTACTGTCCCTGGGTACCCAAGCCCTAGTGGCTAGTCCAAACCGTGGCAGCTGATAGGGGCCCTTTCACAGAGAAAAGAAAATTAGTTAAACAGTCAGCAGTACAGTAATTCCATTTGGATTCAATGTGGCAATTCAACAGGAGCGACCCTGAATTAGTAATCACGACCTCCAAACAAGATAGGGTCCTTCAACGTCAGCAGGGCTACTGTTGAGCTCCACGAGACTCCTCACACATTTATATGGTAAATAGTAACAGGCAAAAGTCCTTTAATGCAGCAGAATTCACTTGAGCTACACAAGCCTCCTCACACATTTATATGGTAAACAGTAACAGGCAAAGTCCTTTAATGGCAGCAGGATTCACTTGAGCTACACAAGCCTCCTCACACATTTATATGGTAAACAGTAACAGGCAAAAGTCCTTTAATGGCAGCAGGATTCACTTGAGCTACACAAGCCTCCTCACACATTTATATGGTAAAGAAAGTACTATACCAGGCAGGCTGCTTCTCTATCCGATCGCTAATGCTGCACAATACCTGGAGAACACACAGCAGATTCAGTTCCTGACAGACCGGAGCAATTCAGCAATTTCTCCAGTCTTCTACAGGGTGAGCCTGGTTTCTACTCTTCAGATATCCTATGATTCTTTTCACAGGATGGATTCAGTCCTAACAAGCAGTTACACAAGCTGGAGCCGGAACTCGGGCCTTACACGTTCCCGACTAAAACTGCACACGAAAAAACACAGGGCTCCTTCCTCTTTACTGCCAGAGCTCAACTGAAACTCCAGCAGACAAAACCGGGCACTTCCTTTGAGTTCCTCCCAGTTCTTGGCTGGATTGGCTGTCACTCACAATAGACTGCCCCTGTTGGTCCAAAAGCGCCGAGGTCCAAACTACATCTCCCAGAGTCACTGCCCATACAGTCCTCTTGTGGCTGGCTCAGATTACGAGTCCAAGTTCTGATTAGTCCAAGGCACCATTTTAGAGCTACCTTAACCCACACTGATTGGTCCAGTTCAGCAGTTCAAAACTAGAATGGGGAACTAGGCAAACACAGTTCTGACTGCAAAGAAAGCAGGTTAGACAAACTGTATTTTCATTATTACTCTAAATGATTTCTGGCAAACAGTTACATCTTTCATATAGGTTCCCTTTGCACTCTAGTGACTGCAAAATGGAGTGAATTGGTAGCAACTCGAGTGGTACTCAAGCAGAGAAACACACAGTCCCCATACAAACTAATTATGTCTGCAAGCAGACAGCTCTTAAAGAGACAGTACCAGAGGCTCTAAAACACTCACAGATAAATGGCTTAAGCAGCAAACACCATTCAGGCTTGGAGCATTCAAGCAAGCTCCTGAAGTCTTTTGGGAACCCCCATTTGCAGGGGGTTACACCCTTCCTGGCGGGAAAGCTTGACGTCCGCATCAAGCAAGTACCCATAAGTTTCAACTGCAACCATATACATTTGCATTAGGCTCACATGTAATCATCAGTCAATATATCATTTTACCAAGAACACATTTCTGAAACATTGCAATCGTCACTCTTTACACAGTATTACACACACATTGTACCATAACTCAAGTTATTACCTCTTGTACATGAAACCTGAGAGAGGGGCCCTTCCTATCAGTTACCTTGGGGCTGGACGGGCAAGGACCATACATAGAAGGGCAACACAAGTAACTTGAGTTAGCACTGGCCAGTTTGGGCAATGAGCTGGGGACACATACACTCCTTTATGGACAACATTGAGAGGCAAGTCCACAGGCCTCCCAAGGGAATCATAACTGAGGTGTACCACAGGCTTTACAGCTCGACCAGTCTTTCTAGAGGAACTGTTATAGTCTCTGCACTCTGAGCCTCATTTTCAGCATTTTCTCACTTGTCAGGAGTCTCCATGGGGGTAGAGAGGCTAGAACTTGGGGCACTTTCAGCTCTAGGGTTACATTTTCTGAGTCCACAACATTTGGCTCACATGGAGAGCTTTCGGACACTGGCAGTGGACTGTCAGGGCACTCAAAATACTCTTCTTGTTCTGGTGTATCACCAGTCTGCCCCAATCCATCATTTTCCTCCTGAAAGCTCAAACAGTTCAACCATGCACAATGATTCCATTTCATCTGATCTGATGCTTTGCACTTCACTTTCTGGGAGCATTGGCTCCAGGGGACAAAGCTGGGGCTTAGATAGTCCAGAAGGCCCAGCTTCATCTCCAGTATTGACTAAGGGATTTCCCGAAACAATTGACTCAGTTAAGTAAGAAGGATAGTATTCAAAGTCACTCTCACTTTCTTCTGATATGGACTGACAGTCATGCTCAACTGGGACTTGTGGAGGAACACTTTAACTCTGCTTCTGTAGGTGCAGACTTTCTTGATCTTTTCTTGCAGCAGCTCTAGTCACTGGTCAGAGGGGCATCTTCTGGGGGCTCAGACTCAATCAAGATTTGTCCAATGGGCAGTAAATGATTTCTATGCATTGTTTTACATCTTTTGAATTATTCTCAGGCCTTACTTTGTACACTGGCAGATCATCTAGTTTGCCCACTACAATGTGAGGGAGATGGTGCCATCTGTCAGCAATCTTGTGTTTGCCATGCAGTCCCAGATTTCTTAGCAATACCTGATCTCCCTCCTGGAGTTCCTGTGCTTTCACCTTTTATCATACCTTTCTTTGTTGGCCAGATTTCTTTTGGCAGCCATGGTTTGAGCCAGTTAGTAGCATGAGTTAGCTGGGCCTTTAACTTTGCACATACTGTAAATAGTTGTCAGCTTGAACCCCATCAGGAGAGACCCCAAACACACATCTACGGTGAGTGAGCTTCTCTTCCAAACATCAGGCGAGGAGAACCCAGTGGCATCACTTTTGGTGCAGTTATAAGCATGTACCAGGGTGCTAATTTGTTGGCTCCATCTAGGCTTGTCCGTTGGGTGCAGGGTGCCTAGCATATCTAGCAAAGTGTGGTTGAAACGTTCAGGCTGTGGGTCCCCTGAGGGTGGTAGGCGTGGTTCTGGACTTCGCACTCCCACAGAAAGCATCTCTTTGATCAGATGACTCTCAAAGTCTCCCTTGATCAGAATGGATTCTTTGTGGAGCCCCATAGTGAACAAAAAGTTTTCTACAAGTACTTTGGCCACAGTGGATGCTTTCTGGTCTTTGGTGGGGAAGCTGGGCATATCTCGTGAAATGGTCAGTGACCACCAGCATATTACTGATATTTCTTTGATCTGACTCCAAACTCAGAAAATCAATACAGACCAGCTCCATGGGTGCACTGGTGGTGATGTTAACAAGGGGGCAGCCCTCTAGGGCAAAGCTTTCCTCTGTAAGCAGTGACTACAAGTTCGAATGTGTTGCTCCACATCAGCCCCATCTTAGGCCAACAGAATCTGGATCTCACCAAGTCAAGTGTTCTGTCTATACCAAGGTGCCCCATGTGTTGTGCAAGGACCTCAATACTGAGTCTCAAAGGCAGTGGGCAGCACTAGTTGTTGTTTGTCTACTTGTCCCCTCTGTCTACTGTTTCTCTGTATAACAGTTTATTGATCAGTTTCAACTTAGGACTTTCTTTTGTATAACAGTGCAGTTCTCAAATCAGTGGAGCATAATTTGGACCATCTTTTCCTGCACAGAGGGCTTCTAAAGCTGATTTGATCATGGGATCAAGGGACTGAGCCGTCGAATACTGTCATTGTCCAGCTGAGGCAGTGCACCAATGTCTATTGCAGAAAAGTGGCAATAAGCAGCAGTATGCAATTCTCAGAGGGTCCCAAGCAATCCACCATGCAGTCCACTGCGTCCGTGAACATTTGTTCCTCCCTGTCAAACTTCCGGCAGAGTGCCGAATGTCAGGTTCTGCCAATCTGACCCAATCATTCTGGGGAACAGGCCTCCGGGAGAGAGCATCAGCATCTATGTGGTTCAGACCTGCTCGGTATTCGAGAGCATGGTCGTATGTGAATAATGCAGAAAGCCACCTGTGGCAGTGGCATCAACTTAGCTGAGGTCTGTACATACGCCAAAGGATTATTGTCAGTTTTACTAGTATTTTAGCCCCATACAGGTACTCATGGAATTGGTCAACAATAGCCCACTTCAAAGCTAGGAACTCTAACTTATGTACAGGATAGTTCTTTTCGGATGGGGTCAGGCTTCTACTGGCAAGGCCACTGGTCTCAGGCCATTCTCATGCTCTTGTACTAACAGCCCCAACCCTTGCAAGCTAGCATCATGTGTGCAGGGCGTAAGGTTTTCTTGGATCGGCATAGGCCAGCACTGGAGCATGGGTAACTTGATATATGATCTCATGAAAAGCAGTCTCACAATCAGGAGTCCAGCGGCCCCAAATACTTCACTCGGATGAAAATACACTCTTTCAGTCTTGAGGGACGCTGACTTTTGATTTTTTGTGGGTTGGGGATACCCTTGAGTAAGGTTAAGAAAGGGCAGATCACTCTTGAATAGTCCTTGATGAAACGCTGATAATTACCACAGAATCCAGGAATCTTTGCAGTTCTTTAGATTTTTGGGCTGTAGCCAGGTGATCAAGGTCTCAACTTTACTTGGGTCGGTCTCTATTCCTCGGTGGATACTATGTGTCCCACATACTTTACTGATGTTTGAGAGAATTAACACTTATCAATGGACAGTTTAAGGCCAAAGTCCTCCAGTCGGTCCAATACCTTAAATAATCTGCTCTCATGTTCTCCAGTGAGCTGCCAAACACAATAACATCATCTAGGTATACCAGGCACTCTAGTAAGTTCATGTCCCCCACTGCAGGCTCCATCAATCGTTGGAAAGTGGCTGGGGCACCTGAAATCCCTTGAGGCATCCTCATGAATTCATAGAAGCCAGCGGACAGATAAAGGCTTTCTTCTCCACGGTCCTCTGGGGCCATCAGGATCTGGTAGTACCCACTGCAGAGATCCAACACAGAACCACTTGCTCCCGTTTAGGCAGTCCAAAGCATCCTGAATGCGGGCATTGTGTACTGATCAGGATAGTCCGCGGTTTAAGGTGTGATAATCCATGCACATCCTTACTGTCCCATTCTTTTCCTCCACTACTACAATAGGGAAAGCATAGGGCTTCTGGATTCTTGTATTACACCAGCAGCTAACATCTCTTGCAGATGCCGCTCACATCATCTATGTCAGCAGGTGCCAGGCGTCGAGACCTCTCACGAAATGGTCTTTCGTCATGCAGCCGGATATTGTACTCAGCTCCTTGCACGCATCCTATGTCCCATTCCTTTAAAAAAAACACCTGGTCTCTCTGGGCAAGCTTCTCACTGATCCTCACTTTCCATTCAGCTGGCAGCAGGAAGTCGCCAAAATCAAACAAGTCGAAGCGTTACTCTGTCATTCTTCCTCGAACTCTTGCTGCTGGGTAGCACTGCAGTGTCTGCACAATGCACATTAGCCAGGATGCAACCTCTATTTACTCGAATGTCTCTTTCAGACACATTATGAACTTGGACCATTACCCTTCTGGCATAAGCATGGGCTCTAGCGGGCAAAATACTAGGCTTGACCAGCAGTCCTTCTGGCAATCTTCCATCGCCTGGTGCATCCAACATTAATATTTTATTCTTAACATCCTTTCTGATACGGATCTCTCCTGTAAGGTACACTGGGCATTTGGCGCCAGGATCAGAGACTCAGGATCCCTCTTCCTACAATTCCGACCGGTTCCTCTGATTCTATTTTCCGGCATCTCTCTGTGCCTCATAGGCCTTCTTAATTAAAGCCAGAACTCTTAAAGCTCTACTAGTCTTTGACCCTGTTTTCATAACACAACTGTGCCAGCCTTCCGAACATATGAGCATTTGTTCCACTCAACAAAGGACACCATCATACAGTCAGTGGAGGGGGACACACTAAGGCTAGGGTCTCTACTTGTTCGGCCACCCCAGCCAGGAGTGGGGAAAGACAGCCAAATTCGGATATACCCGAATAGGGTAGGCCTTCTCACTTAACCCCCATACATGCAGTCCTTCTAATGGTTGTAAGTCGTCTGACAAATGCTTCTGATACCAATCCTGGAACATAATTGTCACTTGGGAGCCACTGTCAAATACAGCTCTTGTAGACCTCCTTTCACCCTTCGGTGGTCTCCATGGAGGGGCCCACTATTCTAGACCAGTCTGGAGGCGGTGGCGAGGCCTGGGCAACTGACCTTGCCACAAAGGACGTGGAGTTATCCTTTTGGTGCCCTCACTGACTATTTTGTGCACCTCTTAACCACTGATTTGTTCTCCAAGCTCTCCTTGTAGCCTATATGCAACTTTGTCAGTGTCTTTTGGGGACCGGCATTCCCTCTTCATGTGCCCATCCTTCCCACAATTATAGCAAACATACTTTCTGGAGTTTGAGCTGGCCGAGGCCACACTGGGAGCCAGGGAGGGGTACTACTAACTGGAAACCTGGATGCCATCTCTGTCTGCGGCGTGATAAGCATTTGGAGACATCTCGTCAGTTTCTCCACTTTCATGATCTAGGAATTGAGTTTGGAGCTGTTATCAGCAGAAGATACATGGTGGGTACCCCCACCCCACTAGCAGATGCAGTCGGATATAGGTCGGGGCCCGTACTTTCTGTATAAGTGGCCTCTTATAAAGGGACTGTTTTGAATTCGGATCTCTCTCAACAGTTCACCCCATTGTGGCATATCTTTTTCCTTGTCAGAGCACTCATTGACTGCCAGCCTCTGCCCTGAACTTCATTTGATGGGTCACCCTCAGTCACTGGGTCATAGCACGCAGCTATTGGTGCAGGTCCCTCCCGAGGTCGCCTTTCTCAACTCCTCAATTTCTCTCATTAACTCATCATAGGAGGGTGGGGATTCCAGTTGATTTGCCAGGCGTAACTGGAAGCAACAGCAGTTCTGAGAAGGGGGCAGACTTAAGGATCCTGTCCAGCCTGGTTCGGTTCAGTTCAGTCGCTGGCAAACTACCCTTTCTGAGGCATTCTTGCAACAATTTTTCCAGCCGAGATACATACACAGACAACAACTCCCTTGGTACTGTTGTGCATTTCCTACTCTCCACCATAGGTCCTCATCAGAATCTGGGCTCCCATACACATTCTCCAAGGCATCAAGATAGGCCTGTGCAGTCACTTCAGGGTTACTGGCCCGTTTAGCATGGATGGTAGCCTGGGCAGGACCTCGGAGGCTCCTCACTAACCCTCTTTCACTTTTCGCTTCCGAGCATTGCCATTCTAGCACTTGGGGGCAACATAGCCTATCCAGGTCTCCCAGTCATCCTCCCTTGGGGGTGGGAGGTGCCAGAGAAAATCCTCAACCTAGTGAGTCGTGACTAATGGCAGGTGCAGAAATAGGAGTCTGCATTGGTTCAGCTACCATTCTGGTACTGGAGCGGGAGAGGGTGTTGGGGAGGAACACCCCAGGTGGCAGAATAGTTTCTTCAAGTCCTCCACAGTTTCCTTCCCCAGCAACCATTTTGTAAAATTTCTTCTCAAAGTTTCAGACAGTGGTGGGCTCATTCCCCGGGTCTTCTGTCCTTAGTTATCACTGTCCAGGCAGTGAGGGCTCCCTCTGGGGTAATGGTCTGTGGCACTTTGGACTATCTATGTGATCCTTAAACTCTACTAAGGTCAGGAAAGTGTGGGTGAGCAGATTAGCATGCTGACCCACCCGACAGGGTTTTGTAAACCTTCCACCTTGGAAAGTACTCCTGTACAGTGTCCGTATTGATACCCAGGGGATGTCCAGGATAAGCATAGCATTTTGGGGTTGATCTCCTCCCCAGTACACCACTCCACCAGCCGGTGCACAGCCACTTCTGTCGGGTACCCATTTTTTCTTAACAGTGGTTCGTAAATATGGCCACTAGAGGACACACAATCCCAGCGGTGAGCCTCCAAGATGTAACCCCTAGATGGCACTATCGAGGGCTACCCTGCCTGATTTGCCACTAACAGGTTGAGGGGGCCTGGATCCGATGGCGGGTGCCTCCACCCAGAGGTCAGGGTTTGCAATAGTTAAACTAACTTGGTCACAGCCCTCTGGGACACTGCAACCCTTTCTCCCACTAGTGGCCCACACAGTATATCAGAATTACCTTCACAGTATACACTTACCCCCAGGACTGGTTCAGGCACTGGGACCCCTGTAAAATAAGAAGATACAGTGCAACAATCACAGTACAATACTTTAACATAGACAAATACCTCAGGCAGTATGACTTTGCTGAAACAAGCAGCTCTGATTTATTTAGTGGGATATAACAAGGACAGGAAATCAGGTTAATGGCTTATCACTTTACTCATCTACCTATGCTCTGTTGCAGAGCTATCCTACCAGTTACTGTCCCTGGGTACCCAAGCCCTAGTGGCTAGTCCAAACCGTGGCAGTTGGTAGGGGCCCTTTCACACAGAGAAAAGAAAATTAGTTAAACAGTAAGCAGTACAGTAATTCCATTTGATTCAATGTGGCAATTCAACAGGGCGACCCTGAAGTAGTACTCATGACCTCCAAACAAAATAGGGTCCTTCAACGTCAGCAGCTATTCTTGAGCTCCACGAGACTCCTCACATTTATATGGTAAACAGTAACAGGCAAAAAGTCCTTTAATGGCAGCAGGATTCACTTGAGCTAACAAGCCTCCTCACACATTTATATGGTGAACAGTAACAGGCAAAAGTCCTTTAATGGCAGCAGGATTCACTTGAGCTACACAAGCCTCCTCACACATTTATATGGTAAAAGAAAGTACCGTACCAGGCAGGCTGCTTCTCTATCCCGATCGCAATTACTGCACAATACCGGAGAACACACAGCAGATTCAGTTCCTGACAGACTGAGCGCAATTCAGCAATTTCTCCAGTCTTCTACAGGGTGAGCCTGGTTTCTACTCTTCAGATATCCTTTGATTCTCTTCACAGGACGGATTCAGTCCTAACAAGCAGTTACACAAGCTGCAGACGGAACTCGGGGCCTTACACTTGTTTCCGACTAAAACTGCACACCGAAAAACACAGGGCTCCTTCCTCTTTACTGCCAGAGCTCAACTGAAACTCCAGCAGACAAAACGGGCACTTCCTTTGAGTTCCTCCCAGTTCTTGGCTGGATTGGCTGTCACTCTAAGACTGCCCTGTTGGTCCAAAAAGGCGCCGAGGTCAAACTACATCTCCCAGAGTCACTGCCATACAATCCTTTTGTGGCTGGCTCAGATTACGAGTCCAAGTTCTGATTCGTCAAGGCACCATTTTAGAGCTACCTTAACCTACACTGATTGGTCCAGTTCAGCAGTTCAAAACTAGATTGGGGAACTAGGCAAACACAGTTCTGACTGCAAAGAAAGCAGGTTAGAAAAACTGTATTTTCATTATTACTCTAAATGATTTCTGGCAAACAGTTGCATCTTTCAGATAGGTTCCTTGCACTCTAGTGACTGCAAAAATGGAGTGAATTAGCAGCACTAGTGGTACTCAAGCAGAGAAACACACAGTCCCCATACAAACTAATTATGTCTGCAAGCAGACAGCTCTTAAAGAGACAGTACCAGAGGCTCTAAAAACACTCACAGATAAATGGCTTAACGCCAAACACCATTCAGGCTTGGAGCATTCAAGCAAGCTCCTGAAGTCTTTTGGAACCCCATTTGCAGGGTTACAGATGCATGGAACAGCCTTCCTGAGGAGGTTGTGGAGTCAAAAACAGCAGGGGAATTTAAGAATGCATGGGACAGACATAAGGCAATTCTAGTGGGGTAGGCTGTTGATTAACTAGGATTTGCAGCTTATCCATTAGGTGGGAAATGGGCAGACTAGGTGGGCCAAGCGGTCCTTGTCTGCCATAGAATTCTATGTTTCTATGGACATTCCGGTGTCCTGGCTACATTCCCTTCCCACAAACCGGTTCATGCAATTGTCCAGGCGGTGTGTGGGAGCTGATGTCTATATGGCCACCACTACACATTCAGTCACTTCACTACCAGTTTAGCATTGCTTGTGAAGCGCTCTGGGATACACTGTGTATGAAAAGCTCTATCTAAATGCTGATTATCCTTCTTCTTCTTCTAAAATCAAAGTTCTGTATCTACTGCCCAGTACAGCATCCCAAATACAACCAATGGACAAAGGGGTAATAGCGTATTTTAAAAGCTTTATAGAAAGCTGCTATTAGGGGTGATCATAATGTGAAACACAGGCAGAGAACTTCTTCAATTTCAGAAGGGTTTACAATTAACTGTATCTATGTAACCACTAATGCCTGGGACCAACTGACTCCTGAAAAGATCCAAAACAGTTGGTGTGATGCCTTCTGACCCATTTTTTTGGTATGTTATTTATCTTCCTTCCTTGCCCCCAGCCTGCCACTCCTTCAGGTGGTTCAACATGCCTGTTGCCTGCCAGTACACCCCCCTGCCGACTCCTGCCACGAAGTCCCCAAACTTACCTGTGTCCTGAAGCGGTTCCACCTTATCACTACCAGGGGACCCCTCCCTGGGGTCACAAGGAAAGTGGAGTAACAAACTCTGAGTACCTCCAGGGCAATAGGTGCGGAGGATGGGAATGGTGCACTTTGGGGACTGTGGGATGGGAGGATGTAGCCACTGTCAACCCGACCGAGATCTCGGGCATTTTCTGGTTTTCATCCTTCCTACCTCCCCGTATGCATACAGCGTGGGGCAGGAGCGCTCGGCATGTAGTCACCCACCCTGGGCAAGCTTCCACTAATCCGCCACTCAGGAGCCATGTGGAGAGTGGCTCACAGCAACCTCACTTCCGGAGGGAAGTGTCCATTGATGCTTGAGACTCCTCCTCGCTGTCCTCCTCTCCTGACATCCAGGCTCGGCTTGCAAACCCAGATCGTCAGCATGCCGACTGATGTTCCATTGCTCGGTGCCATGGAGCCAGCACTTCTGACCCATTTTGATGATTTTTAACGAACCAGCAAGTGACCCAGCAATGGAACATGCTGATCAGTCTGACATGTTGGAGCTGTCACAGACTGGAAGACTTGGTGGGCATTACTTGTGAGCTCAGACTTGTCTGGCCTACAGAGGCTAAGGAACAGCTGCAAATTTGGCTCTCTTTTGAGGAGCAATTCAAACCCCCGATGGATGAGATTATCAAGGAAAACACGTGCACCAGAGAATTTGTGACACCTGAAAATCCAACTCTGATGCGGAGCAGAACTTGAAGACTCCTTGTCAATGCCGCTTGACGGATCGCTGCACTAGAAAAAGGACTGCAGTTTCTTGAGAAATAGCCATATGTGACCTTCTGCAGCTGTTTCAGTTGTGTCAGCTGTTCATGCTTGCCCAGAAAAGCACATGTACAAAATCAGATAGTGCAATTAACACTGGGCTCATTTAAGAAATAATGCATATGACATGCTTTTCAGCCATGTGTTTATTAAAGAATTAAAGCCTTTGTATGCATTTTGACAGGGTGAACACATTCTAAACCAAGCAACATGCATGCATCTTTTTCTCATTACACTACAGGTACTACAGTGTCAACTCACTATAGAGAACCCTCACTATAACTAACCAATGCAGCTGGATCTGAATGCATTCATTATAGCAGGAGGACTATAGCTAGACATATCACAGCAAAATCCCATTAATATTAATTGGATTTCACAGTGACATATCTAGATATACTATCCCTTATCTCTGACAGCCACTTACCTGATCATATTGACAATATTTCCAAATTTTGAGCATCAGAATTATTGTACTTATATGAGTCCTGGTTACTGCCTTGCTTGCTGTGTAGTGTATGTCTTGTCCGGGCCACACAGATCCAGAATATGGCCCTAAAAGATCAGTGTAGTCCAGCTCTTTCAGCATGCTCTCCATGAATAGAAATGGAGCGAGAGCGGATCTTTTTATTTAGTTACTGTTGTTTTACACAATGGTTTCTTTTCACAGATTATGAACACATCACGTTACCCTGAGTGTGGTAGAGCATGCACATACACACAAACACACACGACAGTAAATTAGTGGCTGCACTGGACATAGTCATACATTTCAATTCTATATTTAAACATTGTGATGATAGGTGAGTCATGAAGAATGTCAGTCACAGGAAACTTCTATAGGGCTGCACCACATCACATTAAAGAAAATTTCCCAACATGTTTAACTTTAGCAATATGCAGATACAGTTAACATTTCTTCTAGTGTTGTATTTATGAACTGAATAATGAGTCTGGAATGTGTATTTCTGTCAGGAGCTGTTACATGTACATCATTGTTGCTGGATGCATACAGTATATCTTCTGATAGACATGAGGAGCCAGATTAGCCTTGCAAACATCATTTTGGACGAGGAAATAATTGTTTACAGTGATTCTGCATGCCTTGTTTTACACACTGTGAAGTCCAATGCAAAAAGGCAGAAGAGGCCTTAGTCATCCATGTAGGGTGCATAGTTGGGGGCTTGTGGTGCACAGAGATCCCATTCTGTATGCAAGGAGACTCCACCCACAGCCCTGAATCTGCACCCTCAACACCAGAGACCATGCCCTACATGTGTTCACTTCATATGGCTGGGCTGGGGTGGGTCTGGGGCAGGGACACACATCCACACCATCCTCAACACAGTTTCTACAACTTTGGGTGTGCACAAGGGCCATCAGTGTTACACACTCCTGGGACCACAGTACAAAGCCCAGCCAGGTGCACAAGCACCCTGCTGCATTGATGTGCCTTACCAGGCCTTGTTAAGTCA
Organism: Neoceratodus forsteri; assembly: GCA_016271365.2. Classification (NCBI taxonomy): domain Eukaryota; kingdom Metazoa; phylum Chordata; order Ceratodontiformes; family Ceratodontidae; genus Neoceratodus; species Neoceratodus forsteri. Next base: position 141,912,628 of record CM057453.1, read on the forward strand.
CACAACCAGCTGGCCCCAGCTCTTGAAACTAACATGGAGAGCTGAGAGCCAACAGTGCTTTTTAATGTTTTATTTTACAAATTTGTGATATTTGTGTATCAGTCTTGAAGAACTGCCATGTCCCATGGTGCTCTGTTCTACATGGAAAACAGCATCCAGATGTTAATGTATGCAGGCATCCTATTGGAAGCCTTCCATACTAGGGATATGGAATGGTATACTACCCACATTTTTGGCAGAATTCTTTCCTCTTTAAATCTGACCAGAATATCTTCAAGCTGGCTCCTCCCACCCACCCAGGTGGTATCTTCCCGCACTGTCCCGTGATGTCAGATCTTCCTTTCTGATGGAAGAGACTGCTTCCTCGATAGCACTTTGTGTTGTGTAGGTCCTATTTTTCATTCTCAAAATAAAAAAATTGGCCTTCAGGGTGCTTCTGCGATTTCAGCGTTTTGGCATCATGGACTCGAGGGCTTCTAAGTTGGTACCCAGTTTTAAACTTTGTCTGTGGGATCCAAAATGTTGCACAGACCGTCACACCATGTGGATTTACTGCTGGGCCAGGAACACGACTTCCAAGCTTTGCCTGTGCCACACTTACACCTCTCCACTTTGGAGGGCCAGTATGTGCTACTTTCGCTTGGACATCTGCACGAGTGGATCCTCCTGTTCGGGTCCAAGGATGCCCATCAGGCAGTCTCCATGGCCTGAATCCACTGAACAGTTGGCGGCCTTTGGGAAGCTGCAGCCCAGGCCTCAGTGGGCTCTTCTTTGATGTCTGCAGTGGTCCTGCTGGGCTTTGGTGCCTCTTTCACGGGTGTTCTGGGACTTATGCCCAGTCTTTTCCTACCCTCAGAGAGGGCACTTACTGTGGGTCTAAATCCTCTAAGAAGGACTCCAAGGTGAAAGCTAAAAGTCCGTTGCAGGTTGTGGGACTGAGAGTACTCTTGGGTCTCAGATTCCCATACTCCTGCTTCATCAATGAGTCAGCTTCAGCTGATGCTTCTGTCCAGGCTGCTGGCCCCACAGTATCCCCATTGGGCCTGTCAGCTGAGATGCGGGCTGACCAGCCTGTTGAGATTTTCCTTGACCTGATCAACCCATTGTCACAGGATGAGGGGATACTTCCCTCCAGGACTCCAGTCCTGACATTCCAGTCACAGGGCCGGGTCAGATTAGCCCCTGACCCAGTACCTAACCCTCAGGACACTGAGCTTGAAGGGGACCCTAAGCATCCTCGCTGGTCCTCACCTCTCCCTGCTGTCCAGTCAGTAAGTGGTTCACGCTAAGGACCCATAGCTTGAGGTCAAGTAGCCCTCGCTGGAGCCACTGGTCTCACTCTCGACACTTGGGTAAGTGGCTTCGCCACTATTCCTCCTCTTTGGGAGAGGGATTGTCTCCACCACAAGTTGTGATGGTGATATGAGGAGTTTACGTTGCAGAAGTTCCTTTTGGATGCTAAGCCTAAGCCAGTGCCGGCTTTCTCCTCGCACTTCCTTGGCTGCCACGACCCCAACTGGAACCTGTTCCAGCTCAGCCACTCCTGGCCTCTCCGCCCATTCAGGTGGAACCCCACCACCTCAGTCAAAGGACAGTCCTCCTTCCAAGGATGCCTATTCTGCCCCAGGCTTCCTCGATAGCTGTCTCTTATGGTCACTCAGGCCAATGAGCTCTATGGAGTTAGCAGGGATTCAGGGGTTTGGCCAGTCTTCAATGAATCCTCAGAATCGGAGGCTTCCTCTATGCATTCCCGCCAGGTTGACCTGGAGTCCAGGGAGGATTTGTCACCAGACCATGGTCCTACTTCCTTTGGGGCCATGCTATGCCAGATTTCAGAGGCCACAGGATTCAGTTAGAGCGCGCCCAGAAACAGGCTAAATATCCTTCACCAAAATCCTTAACCAGGATGACTCCTGGGGTCACCTTCCTGGTAGCTGAAGCCATTCTTGGCCTCGTGTTGAGCTCTGGCAACACCCAACCTCCTGCCCCATGCTGTCGGCCCATATGGTCCACAAGTGTGCAGTTCTTATGGATTCCTCTCTGGTTTGCTGAACACCCTCGCCAAGGGCTTGGTCACAGATTGGGTGTTCTGATGGATGGGGAATATTGGGGATGTCAACAAGCCCCTGACAAAGAATCCAAGATATTGGATCATGCCACAAAGAATGTTTATGCAGTTTCGTCCCTTGGCCTTTGGCAGGCTAGTTCAGCCTTAATGATGGTGCACTTTGCCCATGCACTGTTGGGCACCTTAACCAGGTTCTCCTCGGCTCCCAACTGACCGTTGAGAATATGGTCAAGCAAGTCTGGGATCAAGGCTTTGCTGTGTGTGACAGGAAGATCCTGCCGCTCTTGAGGAGGACTTGACTTTAAATCTGTTGCAACAATTCTTCTGTTTCATAGCCTACTCTATCCTTTACAATTTCAAGTCCATAAGGTTGGCCACCTATGGGCATCCCCTACCCTTTCTAACCCCAGTAATGCTCAGGATATTCATAACTTTATGCAGTAAGCCTGGAGGGTTGGACTGCCGGGAGAGATGGAACACATGCAAATGAGTAGAATTCTTTGCACGTGAGCATTTTTCAAATACTACGTCTACCAACTGTGGTGTTCTAACCTCTTCAGATTTTTCTCTCCGCCTGAAAGTCTGGTCGCTCGGAGTGGTCGTCTTACTCTTTTGCGTGAAAAGATTCAAAACCTTAAAAACATAAGTATTTTCAATTTCTTTCTTGCCTCTACTGATTGTTAGTGTAAATCTTGTTTATTGCTTAAATTACACATTTTTCCAGTTCCTCATATTAGGCATAACACGTGGGGAACCGGGTTAGTTGTTTTAAATTATCAGGGTTCTCTGATTAAAGAGCCTTGTTTTGTCTATTATTAATTTAGCTTTTTAGTCTATTTTATTGTTTTTGTAACTGCTTTTTATCGGTTACGGAACTGCTGATCCGTTCACCTGTCATCTCCTGGGTTTGGTTCTCTGGTTCTTATCGGTTCGGAACTCACCTCAAAAAAAAAAGTATAACTGTTAAATAACCACACTTTATTCTTTACTTAACGGTTAGTGTTTCTTCTCATTTTAGACATTAGCATGTCAGAGAAACACAAAAAGAGAACCGAGAACTCGGTTTCAAGAATTGTGTAAAACATGGAGATGTATTCAGTAATGCAGACAAGCACACCTTATGTGTGGCTTGTCTGGAATTTGAATATTTGGATCAGGATTCTGAAGTCTGTAAAACTTTCCCAGAAAAACGTGGAAAAATGCCTTGAAAGGCTAAACAAAATTTCCTAGGGGTCCCTCCTGCTCTGACCAGCTGAAACCCCAATCTGCTGTGGCTGAACCCACAAATTGCTTACCCCTGCCTTGATACAGATGAAAAGGGCAAAGGGGAAAGAACTGTCTGACTCTCGGTTCCCTCAAAGAAACTAAAAACAAGCATGCAGAATCCTCCCTGCTAAACCAGGGACTTCTGCACAGATGCCTGCTATGCCCTCGGCTCAAGATATAGCCAGGCTTTTAAAATTATCCAGGCACTGCAAAACATTGTTCCCCAGCAGCCTGCCCTACCCAGGGTCCCCAGGCCAGCAGTGGTGTGTTGCCCCCTTTACAGGAGGAGCAATGTCATGAGGAGGAAAATGATCCTTTTCAGGATGATGAACCAATTCCCCAGAGGTATCTCCTGAGCAGGATTTTGGTTCTCCTCCCAGGGTGTCAGAGGATTACTCCTCACATTTCACATTTGTAAAGAGAGAATGGCAAATGCTCTGGATATTGCTACCACAGAGCAGATTGAGGATGAGGAGGAAACTGAATATTTAAATATGATGGGCTTGACACCCACAAAAGCCCTCCTCTTGCCAGTATACAAATTTTTCAAAAAGACACCCTAAAACTTCTACAGACCCGTAATTCAAACAACCTGAAGTCTTGCTGTATTCTGACAATCTGCAGTTAGCTGCAGCCTTTGAACTTTCTCAGAGTGTAGAGGGTTAATTTTCTGTGCAGTGCATAGAACGTTGAGCTCGAGCTTGGTTGAGGTCTCTGTCTGCAGCACTTTGAAACCCAACTGTCAGATTCTTTACTCTGCCTCACTGAACAGTCGCCCGAGATTTCTCCTTCTACTCGGTTCAAAGTCGGTTAAAGTGTTGGTTTTTCTGCTCAACTTCCGTAGTATTACGGTTCAGGGCTCTGTCTGCGTACAGTAAGTACTTTAGGTAGTAGTTCTGGGTTATTTGTGGAAATTGTAAAACTTTCTAGATCGGTTCGGCTGAACCGATCCAACATATTGAAATCGTGTGTTTTCCTTTAGTGTGTGGTTACGGTCCGTGATCGTTTTAAAAAAACATGTTTTAATGTTTTTTTCCAATACCATAACACGTTAGAAACTGATAAGGGAGTCTTGCCTAGCAGTCACAAAAAGGGTAAGTTTAGTTAGGTTGGCCATGTCTGAGAAACCCAAGAAAAAACGGGTCCACTGGGTTTCAACACTGCAGTGAGTGTGGGGAGGGCTTTGCTAAGGCGATCCCCACACCGCCTGTGCTTATTGTCTGGGGTTTGACCACCTCGATACAGACTGCCAAACATGTAAAAACTTTCCTAAGTCTACCCTGGAAAAAGATTAGGTAGAGTTAGGAAAAGGAGGCCAAGAAGTCTGCTGACCAGGATGGCCAGCCTGGTTCAGTTCCGACCGAACAAGAAGGAGTGTCCTGTGACCAGGGTGATACTTCTTCAGAGCAGGAGAGCGATCCTGAGGATCAGTTCCTACAAAAAGAAGCGTAAGAAAAATCAGCGGTTCGGATCAGGAGGTTCATGTTCCGACTGCTGATGAGATTGCCGAGTGATTCGGATTGTCGAATCGTCGCCTGTTCCTTCCGATCCGGCCCGTTAGCTAGGGCTTTGTCTGGTTGGTTCTTTGGTTCAGGATTACGCCCTGAAGATTTTTATGAACTGGAATTTGAGGAGGAGGGGATTGTGAACAAGATGATGTTTATGATGGAGCAGAAAGTCTGGATGTGCCCATCAAACTGGACATCTCCCAGACAGACCTTTTGGTGTTTCCTCTAGGCTCTCTGAGTTCCCTCCCACAATCTGTTCTACAGGAAAGTGGCTGAAACCCTCCAGCTTCTATGGAGGAGGCTACAGAGGATCAAGAGGAGCCTGATTTTGTTGAAATGATGGACATCCCAGAGTCCAGGAGGCTGTCTATTCCCTAACAAATCATTTGGAAACAGACACAAAAAATGTTAAAGTCTCCAAATTCTGTACCTCCTGTTGATAGAAGAATGGACAAGAGGTATACCTTATCAGGCTCAGTCATGGAGTTTTTCTATCAGCAATGCAGCCATGTTAGTCATGCAGGCTGCATGCAGCCTGTGACAGGGCTAATGTTCCCTTGCCTTCACACCCCCAGATAAAGACTCCAGGAGGATGGATGCCTTGGCAAAGAAACAGTACAGGGCATCCTCTTTGGGACTCAGGCAGGCTAATTATATGCCCTATGCAGCCAGGTACCAGAAGTCCAGGTGGGACACTGTACTGGCACTGGCTAAACAGGCCTCCCCCAGCTGGCCAAGGAGCTGGAGGAGGTGGCTGCTGATGGGATTGAGGCATCTGAGGTACAATTTCATGCTGCTGTGGACTCCAATGATGTGTCATCAAGAGTCATTTCTACATCTGTGGCTCTTCGAGAATGGCTTGTCTCAGATGTACTAGCCTCTCAGAGGACACCCAGGCTAAGGCCATGGATTTCTCTGTGGAAGGTGATTCTCTGTTTGGGGGGAGCAGACAGGAATTACATGAAAAGATGGAGGAATATGGTACCACTTATAGGAGTGCACAGGCCAGTGAGGGCAGGCAACTCCTCAAAGGCAGCAATCTAGTGGCAGGGCAGGCCTTTCAGAGGCCTTTCTACCAAGCACAGACTTCTTCTCCCTTTTCACAGAGGCGTTCTTCAGAGGGGAGGAAGAAGTGGGATGAGCAGGGCTACATCCTCCTCAGCCTAAGGTCCCTGCCAAGCAGACACCCTGATGGGTCTGCCGGGTCGGGATGCCCTTATCCTGTGGGGTCAGGCTGGCTTACTTTGTCCAGGACTGGATGTCTGTTACTTCAGACAAGTGGGTCCTGGAAGTAGTAAGCCAGGGACTGGTTCTCAGCTTCAAAATATTTCCAAAGATGAGAGTCAGATCTTTTCCACCTGCAAGTCTCTCAAAACCCTTGCCCTAGAGGCAGAGGGTTTCATCTCTTCTGGCCTTAAGAGCCATGAGAGAGGTTTCTACCCTACACCGGGGCAAGGTCTGTACTCCAGGTACTTCCTTACCCCAAAAAGACAGGGAGTGGCACCCATCCTAGATCTAAGATACCTGAACAAACATATTTTAAAACCAAGGTTCAAGACGGTGACTTTGGGAATAAATCTTCCTCCCTAAGGCCAGGGACTGGCTAGCCTCCTGACCTCAAAGATGCCTACTTTACATTCCCATCACGTGCTGCCACAGAAAGTACTTCAGGTTCAAGTTGCCCTCAGGCCATTATCAGTTCATAGCAATGCCCTTTGGTCTAACATCAGCTCCAAGGGTTTCACAAAGTGCCTGGCAGTAGTAGTTGCCTTCTAAGAAGGCAAATGATTTCCATTTTTCCATATCTGGACAACTGGCTCATAGTGGGTCAGTCTCCAGACCAAGTCAAGTCAGACCTGCAAGTGCTCACTTCCTGGGATTTCTTCTCAGCCTCCCCAGGTCAGTTCTCGAACGGTGCAACTTCTTACCTTTATAGGGGCAGTGCTAGATACTGTCAAAGCAAGAGCCTTTCTTCCCTGGAAAGGGCAAGAGTTCTTATGGAACTGGCTTCTTCCTTCAGCCTTCAGGTGTCCTGACCAGCAAGGCACTTCCTTCAGCTCTTGGGCTACATGGCAGCTTCTACAGCAGTGGTCCAAGGGCAGATTCCAGATGAGGGACATTCAGTTCCATCTCAGGCCTTTTGGTCCCAAAGGAAGGATCCTCTTTCCAAACTGATTGCAGTGACTCTGACACTGATCCAAGCTCTTCAATGGTGGCAGGATCAGGATACTTTAAGGCAAGGGTCCCATTTGTCACTCAGTCTCATTCGGTGGTCCTACCTTGGATGCTTCCATTTTGGGTGGGAGGCCCATCTGGGAGCTCTCACAGCCCAGGGAGTGTGGTCCCCTCAGGAACTTCTTCTTCATATTAATCTCCTGGAACTCAGGGGCAGTTTTTGGGCCCTGCAAGCTTTCTCTCAGTCTGTGCAGAACAGGGTGGTTCAGGTCAGAACAGACAACACCACCACCATGTGGTACATCAACAAGCAGGAGGCACTCGGTCCATGGCCTTGTGCATGCAGCCATGAAATTGTGGCCCTGGCTTATTCTCTGCAGACCTCTCTGATAGCAGTCCACCTTCCAGAGAAGGACAATGTGCTAGTAGATGCTCTGAGTCAGGATCTCCCAGGGCCATCACAAATGGTCCCTGGACCCTCTGGTGTTGAAAGTGATTTTTTCAAGGTGGGCACTCCAGAGATGGATCTCTTTGCAGCCCCAGATAATCACCAAGTTCCTCTGTTTTGTTGCAGACCCTCAGTCTTGGGCTCAGTCCTCTGGATGCTCTGATGCTGAACTGGAAGGGAAATTCTCTTGCCTTCTTTCCTTTCTCTACTGTTCAAGGTTCTGCTGAAGGTAAGGTCACAACCCTGCAAATGATTCTGATTGCTCCAGATTGGGCCAGGCAGCCCTGGTACCCCTTCTTACTGTCCCTAGCAGTCCATCTCCCCTGTCTCTTCAAGGAATTACAACCTGTTAACCTCCTCTCAGGGGAAGATTTGGTACCCAATCTTTCGGTCTCTCAATCTCAAGGCATGGCTCTTGAAGATAGAGTATAGATTTGCATCTATCCCAAGGGTTCTGGATATTCTCAAAAGCCTGTCACTAAAAGACTTATGACTCCAAATGGAAAAGATTCAGCATTTGGTGTTCCAAATAGCTATATCTCCAGACACTGCTGAATTGCCTACAGTTCTGGATTATATGGTCCATCTTAATGGCCTCAGGGCTCAGACCAGCTTCTCTCAAGGTACACTTGTCAGCTGTTTCTGCTTTTCTGTCAGTGGGAAAGCCTTCCTCACTGTCATCTCACCTGTATTCTGTAAATTTTTCAAGGGATTGCTTCATACCAATCCTCCTTTAGGGATCCTACCCTCGCCTGGGACTTAAAATGTTTGCATTGTTCAACTTATGCAACCCCATTTGAGCCTATGTCCTCAGCAGAGCTTAAGTACTTGACTTGGAAAACTGTGTTTTTGGTAGCCATTACCTCTGCCAGACGCATTACCAGTGAATTGCAAGCTCTGTCAGGGAACCTGATTTTATCCCCCTGTCATAGAGATAAAGTGGTCCTTAGAACCAGTAGGAGGTTCTTGCCCAAAGTGGTTTCAGACTTCCATTTGAATCAGTCTGTGTCTCCTGTTTTCTTCACTGATCATTCTTCCTCAGGGAGAGGATGCTACACAGTTAGATGTTAAAGAGCCCATTAGCTACTACCTAGAGCATACTAAGGGTCACAGGCTTGATTCCCTCAGTTGTTCCTCACTTATGGAAGTGGGAAAGGGCAAACCTGCCACCAGAGAACTATTGCCAGATGGATTGTTTCTTGTATACAATTCTGCTATGAGAAACTGGGAAAAATTCCACCCTCAGGCCTGAGGGCTCATTCCACAAGAGGTACAGCTGCTTCCTGGCTGCTGCCAGGGATATCCTCTGTTAGAAATTTCTCAAGCAGCCACCTGAAAACAGTCCATACCTTTACCAAGCGCTACTCTCTGGATATCCACTAGGAGTGATATGCGGTTTGCACAGCAGTACTTCAGAGCCTATTCCCAAAGTAGGTTCTGTTCCTGCTCCTTAGGTACCTGCTTGGTAGTCTCAGATTGTCAGAATACAGCAAGACTTCATGTTGTTTGAAGAAAAATTACTCACTTTAGTAATTATATTTCTTCTAATGGAGTCTTGCTGTATTCTGACCACCTCTGCCCCTCTCAGAACCTGTTTTGGGAAGTGGGTGGGCAGGGCAGTGTGCACCCAGGGTGCTTCAAGCACACCCTCCACTTTTCTGGGTGCTTTGTATTATAATCTTTTATTTTTGGATGAGTTTTGGTTTTGGGTTTCCTGACTTGAGTCTTCCTTTGGGAATCTAAAACTTTCTGTTGCCAGTGGGCTAGATAAAACATTTTACAGTTTCCATAGTTAGTCAGTGAGTGTTTGCTCATAAGAATCTGACAGTTGGGTTTCAAAGTGCTGCAGACAGAGGCCTCAACCGAGCTCAAACTCAAAGTTCTATGCACTGCATAAAAATTAACCCTCTACATTCCGGGGCAGTTCAAAGGCTGGAGCTGACTGCAGATTGTCAGAATACAGCAAGACTCCATTAGAAGAAATATAATTACTAAGGTGAGTAATTTTTCTTCTGTTCCTCCTATTGATAGGAGAATAGATACAAAGTATCAGTTTGACAGGACAGGAGCTGATTTCCATTTCTCCCATCCTGACCATCAAGGGTTATACAGCAGGCAGCCTGTGACAAAGCCAGAGTCCCCTGTCCTCTCACCCTCTGGACAAGGACTCCATAAAAATGGATAGCATGGCCAAAAAGGCTACTTATCAGCCTCTTTGGCCATGAGACAGGCTACTTTTCAGCTTATGCTGCCCAGTATCAAAAATCCCTGTGGCAGTCAGTACTGGACATGTCCATAAAGCCCCTCACCCTTGTCTGAAGATGGCTAGTACCAGTTCCAGATGGCTGCTGATTCTAATGACACTGCAGCCAGATGGATGGCTAACCCTGTGGCACAGAGAGGTTTGCTTGGCTTAGGCCATAACCTTACTCAGGATACTCAATCAAGGCCCTGGATTTTCCCTTTGAAACTCTCTTTTGGAATCACGGTTGCATACATAAAAAGTGGATGAGTATAAGGCAACCTATGAAACAACTCTGCTAAGAGTGTGCTTCTCCATCCTGAGCTATGGAAGGGGGTAAAGGAAGGTTTGTATGACAGACCCTTTTTCAGCCAGTAGCCGTGCCCCAGTACCAGCAGTATCCACAACAAGGATACTCTAGGGTAGAGGGGGCTGTAGGAGGGCTCTCAAACCCACCCTCAGCCCCAACCAAAGCAAAACCCTGAGGCTCAGCGCCTCCTCCTCCCTGTCGGAGGCAGACTCTCCCACTTCCTCCAGGCTTGACTAAGCATTATCACAGACAAGTGGGTGCTGGAAGTAGTGGGTCAGGGTCTGTCTCTGGATTTCAAATCTTTCCTCCACAAAAGACCAGGGTTTACTGCTCACCTCCTTTAGCAGAGAGAACACTACTAGAAGCAGAGGTTCAGAAATTGTTACATCTCAGAGCAGTGGAATTAGTCCCACCACCCTGAGAGGAGGCGTTTTACTCCAGATACTTCTAACAACAAAGTTAAGTGGGGAGTGGCGGCAATATTGGATCTCAGATCTTTGAACAAGCATCTGAAAAAACAAAGTTCAAAATGGTAACTTTGGCTCGAATATTGCCAACAATCCAAAAGGGACTAGCTGGCATCACTGGACTTGAAAGACGCCTATTTCCACATCCCATAAAGGAATCTTACAGAAAATATCTCAGATTCAGACTCTCATCAGACCACTATCAGTTTTCAGCTCTTCCTTTCAGTCTCTCCTCAGCACCAAGGGTATTCACAAAGTGCCTAGTTGCTGTAGTAGTATCTAAGAAGACAGGGAGTGACTGTCTTCCCTTATCTAGACGATTGGCTAGTGGTGGGAAACTCACCAGACCAAGTAAGGAACTCCCTAAGAATCACCCAGGTCCTCTTAGAATCTCCAGGTTTCATAATAAACCAAAATAAATCAGTTCTAACCCATGCTCAAACTTTGCAGTTTATAGGGCAAAATCAACACATTCAGGGCAGAGCCTTTTACCCTTAGACAGGGTGCAAAGTCTTCAGTCAGTAGCAAACTCCTTCATCCTGAACAGATCAAAACTGCAAGACAGTTTCTGTAGCTGTTAGGCTATATGGCTGCATCCACAGCCACAGTTCAAGGATCCAGATTGCATATGTGAGACATCCAGCGTCACCTCAGGGCTCACTGGAGTCAGAAAAATAACCTTTTCAATGCTTATACCAGTGACAAGGCCACTATTAAGGGCCCTCTTGTAGTGAAACAGGAATCCAATTTAAGGCAGGAGTGCCTTTCCAGAGAAAACCCCTCTGGTGCTCTCAAATGATGCATCCCTATTGGGGTGCCCACTTAGAAAGCACACAACTCAGGGAATCTGGTCAGCAGCAGAGTTCCTTTAGCACATAAATTTACTGGAGCTAAGAGCAGTATTACTAGCCCTAAAGGCTTTTTCTTCACTGATGATGGGCAGGGTGGTTCAGATCAGAACAGACAATACCACCACAATGTATTATATAAACAAACAGGAGGCACCAGGTCAGGCCTCCTCTGCACAGAGTCCATGAAGATTTGGACACTGGTGTACTCTCTGATGGTCTCTTTACAGGCAATTCACTTGCCAGGAAAGGACAGTACTTTGGTAAATGCACCAGCCGCATCAACCAAGCCCATCACAAATGGATTCTGAACAAGCAGGTGGTACAAGTTATTTTCAGAAGGTGGGGCACTCCAGAGATAGACTTGTTTGCATCCCACCAGAACCTCTAGCTACCTCAATATTGCTGCAGACCACCAGCACAGGCACAGTTCCTCTGGATGCCCTGGTTCTGGATTAGGCATCACAGGCACCTGTATACTTTTCCCCTGGTTTTCAGGGTGTTACTGAAGCTAAAACCTCTCAGCATCTCTGATCTTGATAGCTCCGGATTGGCCCAGCAACCATGGTACTTCTTCTACTCCCATGTCTGTCAGTAGACCAATACAATTGTCCTCAGACACAATTTCCTGACTTCCAATCAGGGAACATTGTTGTACCCGAATCTCAAGTCCCTTCATCTCAAAGCATGGCTCTTGAGGAATTAGAGTATGCAGATTTAAATCTTTCAGAAGCTGTCCTAAATATTTTAATGGGTTATAGAAAACCCTCCACACAGAAAACTTTTTCTTCCAAATGGAAGAGATTTCTCTCTGGTGTTCCAGCATGAACCTTATGCCACAAAGGCTGGGGTTTCGGTTGTCCTGGACTATCTCACTCATTTGCACTCACAAGGTTTGCAACCCAGTTCCCTAAGGTTCATTTAGCAGCGGTATCTGCCTACTTTTCTGTGGGGACTAAGCTGTCAGTAGCATCAGATAAACTGTTCGAAAGATTTTTAAAGGACTGATGCATTTACACCACTTCACAGGGCACCAGTGCCTGCTTGGGATTTGAATGTGTGTGTATAGCTGGTAATGGGCCCTCCCTTGAGCCCATGGTTACTGCCCACTTAAAATACCTTACTTGGAAAACAGTCTTCCTAGTGGCTATTACCTCTGCAAGGAGAATTAGCTAGCTCCAAGCTCTTCATTGACCAAGACTTTATCTCATTTCACAGAGATAAGAAGTCCTCAGAACTAACAGACAGGTTCTCTTAAAGTGGTTTCAGACTTTCATCTGAACCGATCAATCACTCTACCTGTCTTTTTCACAGACCATACCAGTTCTGGTGAAAGAAGATTTCACAGTCTGGATGTGAAAAGGGCTATCAGCTATTACATGACAGCCACTAAAGACCATAGGAAAATGGAAAACAACTTTTCCTTACATATGGGGATGTAGGAAAAGGTAAACCAGCCTCAAAAAGATCCATCTCTCGGTGGATTGTCCAGTCTATTCAGTTCTGCTGCACTAAGGCAGGTAAAGAGCCCCAACCGGATTGAGGTGCATTCTACAAGCGAACTGCTGCTACCCTTGCAGCTGCCAGGGAGGTTCCTTGGTGGACATTTCAAAGCAGCTACCTGGAAAACAGTACCCACCTTTACAAACACTATAACCTGGATATTTTATCCAGGGTGATGCTAGGTTTGGCACAGCAGTCCTGCGAGCCTGTTTCCAAAATAAGTTCTGTGCCCACCTCAGTGGTACTGCTTGGTAGTCTGCATAAAGTTGTAATGTCCTGAGCATTACTGGGGTTGAAGAAAAATTACTTCATAGTAATCTTATTTCTTCACAGTGATGCGTAGGTATTCATAACTTCCTCCTTCCTCCTTCCAGAATTTCAGCCTCTGCAATCCGCATGCTGGTGCCACCAAGCCGTATTGATTTTGTTGCATTTCTCTGTTTTAATCATTTTTAACTGGAGTTTTCAATGTTCTCCTTTTGGAGTTTTATTTGATGTGGGTTTTGTCAAGAGTTATCCTCCCTTAGTAGTTTTTCTGAATTCTATGCTTTAATTAGGGACAACCCTCTTTTATAGAATATTATTACGTTAGTTCCTAATGACTGACTTCCAGGCTTCTCACAAATCTAGGCGGTTAGAACACCACAGTTGGTAGAGGCAGTATTTGAAAGATGCTCACGTGCAAAGAATTCTACTCATTTACATGTGTTCCATCTCTCCGGGCAGTCCAACCCTACAGGCTTACTGTATAAAGCTATGAATACCTGAGCATCACTGGGAAGAAATAAGATTACTATGGTAAGTAATTTTTCTTCTTCTATGCTATAGTGTCTCTTTAATTTTTTCTTTCCCTCTCAGGTCCTTGTACAGGGAGATTATTGTGGTGACCTCTGAGGTGATGTAAAATAACAGGCTGTGTTCCTCATTGTTGGATTTAGCATGCAATAGCACTATGTCATAAAATACCTTTATGTATATGCCTTATGTGTATGAAACCTGTAAATGTTGAAAATGCCATGGCACTAGGTGTTTTTGATAAAGGTAAAAAGTTACTAGAGGACTGTATTATAAAATTAAGCTACTGGGGTAGAGATATCAGAAAATCCCAATTGTGTTATTTACAATGCATGCAAATTACAGATTGTTTGAGGGCCCTTTGGCACCATACATTCCTGCTTTAAGCTGAACCAGCCTAAAATTTCGTGGAGATTTGCATATACATCCCGTGATACTTTGCATTATGGTGGTATGTATGATGTGTTTCGTTGGAACTTGGCTTTATTGCCAATGGCCTTGTGATAACTCCTTGCTTCAGTGCTTCTGCACTGAGGTTCTTTGTCTTTAGCTTTTTTTTTTTTTTCTGGTCTCCCCATCACCCAAACACACAAGACAAACATAGGGATTGAAAATGTTCACTAAAGAGATAGATTGGTAGATCAGGTGGTCAGTAGGTGCTGACTAAGTGCAGAGGAAGAACATGCATAGTCTGTTGCTGCAAACTGATTTATTGAAGAAGGAATATGCCATTGCTTAAGATTATTCCCTGTGTCTTAAATAAACATCACACACAGATTGTGTGTTGAACCTGAAGTTCTGTGTCTGGTCCATCTGAGTCTTACTTGAGACACAGCTCTTGCAGCAGGTTACCATTAGGACTGAAGCGGCAGGCATCAGGACCCCAGGAAAAATTCTAGCTGCTATCTTCCTGCAGTACACGCTGGACGTCGGTCCTGCCTCCGCGCCGGTCAGTGGTACAAAGGGGTTCTCCGGTTCTTTCCCGCCATCGACTTAGCTTGTCTCGACCTTCGGTTACAGTCTAGCGCATGATCGCGTGGGTTTAAAGTCAGTTTCTCTGAGAAAAATTTGGCTTCCTGTCTACTTCCCGAGTTACTCGAATAGAGGAGAGGCTCTGCTTCACACCCTGGATGTTCACCGCAGCCTGAGGTTTTACCTCCAACAGAACTAAGTCTTTTCGTAGTTCTGAGCAGCTTTTCGTTCCTTCTAGAGAATGATGGGCCAACCCGTATCCAAACAGTCCCTTTCTCGCTGGCTTGTCCAGTGTATTTTACTGTTATGATATAAAACAAAGCCCTTCCCGGCACAGTCCGGGTCATTCTACTAGAGTGTGGCCACCTCCTTTGCAGCTCTTAGAAATGTCTCCACCTCTGCTATTTGTGCTGCAGCCACTTGGAGTTCTGTGCATACCTTTATCAGGCATTATAGCCTGGACATACGCCCTCGTGCGAGGGCTGGTTCGGCCTGGCGGTGCTACAGGGTCTCCTGTCCTAGGTTCAGGACCTGAATTCATTTCCTATTTCCTCCTCCCGAATTTCTGGCAGCGTTGCTGGCAGGGAATCAGTCCTAATGGTGTAACCTGCTGCAAGAGCTGTGTCTCCAGTAAGATAGTACAGTTCGTAAGAACTTACGTAACAGTAGATCTTCGAGAACAGCTCTTGCAGCAGTACCTTCCCCGCCCACCTTCCCCTTGGAGGAAGCAAGGCTCAGTTTTTTCTGAGCAGGGATTTATACCTTTCTGTCTTCTGACGCAGTCCTCAGTCTCCTTTTTGATGTCAGCCTGCGCCGGAAGTCTCCGTCGGGAGAACTGTAATCTCAAGGGACCGCCTCTTTTGTACCACGCTTGACGCCGGAGGCGGGACCGACATCAGGGGCAGTCCCCGCTGAAGATAGCTAGCTAGAATTGTTCCTTGGGGTCCTGACGCCTGCTGGCTTCTAGTCCTAATGGTGTAACCTGCTGCAAGAGCTGTTTCGAAGATCTACTGTTACGGTAAGTTCTTACGTAACTGTACTTTATCCCACAACCCTCCACACTAAGTAGCAGCTTCAGATGGCCATGGACATTGGTGACTCCTGTGCCAGGTCCGTGGCTGTCGCCGTAGGACTTGGTTGAGGATGTCGACCTTCATGGCAGGTACCCAGCACAAATTGGCGGATGTACCCTTCCTGAGCATGAACTTGTTTGGGCCAGGGGTGGATGGTTATCTCACTCGGACAGAGAAATCCAGTGCCACCATGGACTCCATCACCTTGGCCCAAAGGATGTCAAGGGCTCCAAACCCCAGAAGAAGTAATTTTGGGCCCCATCCAGCCCCTGTTGCCAAGCCATCCAGACCCCAGCTGTGCACCAACAGTCCTGATGTCCCAGACCTAAGTCTGTGGCTTCTGTGGTCCAGAAGCCTGGTGGTCGAGGCCCAGCCACATCCTCCGCTGGCCCTGGACTCTGCCTCCAAGCCTACCCAGTGACGGGTGCGAGGAACCCTCCTGCCCATTGTGTCTCCCCTGGATCCTCCTGGGGACCAACTCTGCCACTTTCTTTCCTCCTGGTCCAGTGTTACCACAGACAGGTGGGTGCTAGAAGTGGTAAGTCAGGGCTTGCCTCTGGAGTTTGAGGCCTCCTGCCCAGCCAATCCCACATCCCTTGGGAGGATGTGATGTACTCAGACATGTTGTCTGCACTTTGGGAGGACATCACCCAGCTCCTCCAGAAGGAGGTGGTGGTTCATGTCCCAGATCCGCCAGTCAGTTAAGGGTTTGTCTCCAGGTGTTTTCTGGTTTCAAAGCGGATGGGAGGCTGGTGCCCCATCGTGGATCTGCATGACCTGAACAAGTTTATGTGGTTGTACACCTTCAGAATGGTCACTCTGAACCAGATCATTCCATCCCTGAACAGAACATGTAGTTCTGCTCCCTGGACCTTCAGGATTCCTTCTTCCACATTCTCATCAATTCATCCTACCAGCGGTTCCTTCAGTTCTGCATGGAGAGAACCCTCTATGAGTTCGGGCCTACCCTTCATCCTCTTCTCAGCCCCAGGATCTTCACCAAATGCATAGCAGTGGTGGCAGCCTTCTTGAGGTGCCAACAGGTCTGGGTGTACCTGTGCCTGGATGACTGTCTGCTTGCAGGCCCCTCCAAAGCGGAGGTGTAGCGGTCCAGGGACCTGGCCTCCAGACCTGCTTCGCCTTGCCCTACTGGTCAATGAGGCCAGGTCAGAACTCATCCCTTCGCTGGTGATTCACTTCATCAGGGCAGAGCTTGACTCTTGCCAAGCCTGAGCCCGGCTCCTGTCGGACAGGGTTGAGGATCTTTCCTCCTTTGCCCAGTCATTTCATGTAGGGCAGTTGCACCCTGCCAGGGACTTCCTGCAGCCTTCTGAGCTGCATAGCAGCTTGCACCAGTTTGGTCCATTGGGCCCGCTGGATAATGCACTCGCTGCAGTGGGGGCTGGCCCATTAGTGGTCTCAGTGTCAGGGCCACTCGACCAAGTGGTCACAGTGACCCAGCAGATGTGGGATGCCATCCAGTGGTGGTGGGTCCCCGGACATCTTCAGGAAGGAGTCTCATTTGTCCTCCAAGAGCTGACGGTCACTTCATGACCAATGCCTCCCTGATTTGCTGGGGTGCCCACCTGGGAGAACACAGGGTCAGGGCTCTGGTCCCCAAGGAGTCCCAATGTCACATCAACCTGCTGGAGCTTCAAACTGTTCACCAAGCCTTGACAGCCTTCACTCCACATCTCCATGGTCATGTCATCCAGGTCCAGACAGACAACATGACGACCATGTACCACCTCAACAAGCAGGGTGGAATGCATTCCTACCTCTGTGTAGTGAGGCTCTCCTCATCTGGACCCTTGTGCTCAGCCTGAAAGTCAACCTGCTGGCCATTCATTTGTCCAGAGTGTCCAGTCGGCTGGCGGACACCCTCTGCCAAGTGGGTGAGGTGTCTCACAGTGGTCCCTTCATCAGGAGGTAGGTGAATGTCTGTTCTCCCAATGGGGCACCCCTCAGGCAGCTCTGTTTGCCTTCCAGGAGAATGCCAAGTGGAGACTCTTTAGTGCCCGCCCCTCAGTGGGGTACAATGGGATGCCTCTGCGAGGCCCTGGACACTGGGCCTCCTGTGTGCCTTCCTTCACTTTCTTCTGATCCACAAGATCTTGATCAAAGCTCAGAGGAACAAGGCATGTATGATCCTGGTGACTCTGGACTGGCCCCGCCAGTTCTAGTACCACAATCTCTTCAGCCTCAGTAGCAGGCCTCTGTGGCATCTGCCTCTTTGCCAGGACTTGCTCCCATGGTCTCTGGGAAGGTCCTCCACCAAAACCTTCAGTACCTGCACCTGACAACCTGGTTCCTGAGTGGCTAGAGTCCCAGGCTCTGGGTCTCTCCGACTGGGTCCCACTTGTAGTTGAGGCCTCTTGGAAGGAATCAACTTGTTGATACTATTCCTTCAAATGAAAGAAATTTTCCATTTGGTGCCAGTGCAAAGAGCTAGGCCCCTGTCCTGTCCCATGGCTAGCATCCTGGATTACTTGTGGTCCCTCTCTCAGTTGGGCCTTCGTCGCCGACCTCAGGGTGAACATAGTAGCCATCTCTGCATACCAGGCATGGGCTGGTATGCCGACAGTGTTGCAGGAGAAGGTGGTCAGGCATTTTTAAGGGCCTGGACAACATTTCCCTTCGGTGCGTGAACTACTGCCAGCTTGGGACTTGTTACTGGTGTTGGCAGTGCTCATGGGCAAGCTATTCAAACTAATGCACAGTGTGAGATGTCGCACCTGTCATGAAAGACCACCTTCTTGGTGGCCATCACACCCACCAGAAGGATCAGTGAGTTCCAGGTGCTCTAGGGGAGTCTTCTTACCTGGTCTTCCACAGGGACAAGGTTGTCCTTCACCCCAACCTGAAGTTCTTCCGAAGGCTGTCTCAGAGTTTCATCTTAGCCAGGTGATCAGTCTCCCAATGTACGTCACCAACCACTCCTCGGGGCCAAGCACAGGCTTCATACTCTGGACCTGAAGTGAGTGCTTGCCTATTGTAAGGACTGCATGGTTGGAGTTCAGGAGAGAGTCACCAGCTGTTTGTCACCTACGCTGAAGCAGCAGCTAAGCAGATGACTGGCAGATGGATAGTCTCCTGTATCGACCTCTACTATAGGTTGGCTGGTAGGAGCTTCCCCGTAGGGCTTAGGGCTCATTCCACCAAACATACTGCTGCCTCATTGGCTGCTTCCAGGGATGTCCCTGTCCAGGGATCTGCAGGGCTGCTACCTGGAAGTCAGCTGCACCTTCATCTCCCATTACCACATCAACCTTGAGTCATGCTGGGATGCTGGTTTTGGGTCCCCGGGTCTCCAATCCATCTTCCTAAATGGGGTGTGCACCTTGACCCCTCCTTCCAGAGAACTGCTAGGAGTCTACCAGAAATGTGGATAGTACACCATATCAACACCCCTAGAAAAACAAGTTACTCTCCTGTAACTGTAGTTCTAGGAGTGGTAATGGTGTACATCCACACAACCTACCCAACTTCCACTGGCAAGTGGTACACTGGTCTGGCTTTCAGTGGATCAGAACTGATGTCATAGGGCAATGCCGAGGAGGATACCACCTGGGTGGGTGGGAGGAGCCAGCTTGAAGACCTTCTGGTCTGATTTAAAGGGAAATGAATTCTGCCACAAGTGTGGATGCACACCATATGCCACTCCTAGAACTACATTTACAGGTGAGTAACTTTGTTTTTCTCTGCAGTGTGCCCAGCATGCTCCACCTGGGCCTCTGTGCTAGTATACTTTGGCATGTACCCTGGCCAGTGTTGTGGGTAGAGGCCTGTGTTATTTATGAACTGGATGACTATTCAAACCCAAAATTATGTAATTGCTCCATAATCCAAGTATTTTGCTGAGATATCAGTCTTATGGTGGGTATGGTTCTTTCAGATTGTCATCTGCTTTACTTCCCTATTTCTGTTAGTAATAATGGTGAAAACTGACCTTCATACAAAACTGGTTATGAGTAATTAAACCATCAGCGATGTCAGTGAAAAAAGAACTGATCAAAGTATTGGTCCTTTAAAGGGGTCCATGTTAATTTCTTATCTCTTGACATACACTGTATACTTTTGTGACATTACTGTTTAAATTATGTTTCCATAAAGAAGCTATTGAATAATGGCACTACTGCATGTGCATTTACGAGGAGGTGTATAGAGATGATTTTCAAGGTTTTTGCTAACAGTGACTGTAAATCATCACTTTATAGTTTGTTTATTCACTGGGGACAGGGGCATTCTTTCCAAGCTCTTCCACATACTAGATATTCTGAAAAATACTTCCAGTTTATTACTTTGATAATGGTTTCTACCAAGACGGAAAACATAGCCCATATGTATACAAGTGGCAAATAAGAATTTGTCATGCATCTATTTATTAAAATATATTCTCACATACTCTCCCTTAAAGCTTGAGAAAGGCAAAAGGCAGTGTGGCCAGTGGTTTGCACACAGAACTGGGAACCAGGTTCAGGTACCATGACAGCCTCTTACTGCGGGTCCTTGAACAAACCACTTGACATTCACACTCCAGTGCTTCAGGTCACTCTGTAGCAGATGGTATACATTAAGAGACTGAAACTGAATCCGACACGGGACGAGGTTCAGTTTCCCAACAACGTGCCGACAGCTTCACTATCCCAACACACACGTGGCTGACATATAGAAAGCCGATGCCAACCGGGGTAAGGTAGCAGATGTGGTGAACTGCTACCCTACTCCTTGTCGGGTATCACAAGGAACCAGAGGATGCAGAAGCCGGCTGAGCTGCTCCTGTGGTGTGGAGGGCTGCCACTAGCAGCTCAGCCAGCATAGCCTTGTAGACCTTGGTTCTGTTCCCAGTGGCAGCGAATTTGTGTTTCTCTATTTCCCCAGTCGGTAACTGTTGTTTTACTCCGAGGTCTGCTCCCCCTTGAGTTGGTTCTTTTTTAGTTGTGGGGGCGAAACTGTCTGGGGTGCCTTGATGGATATTGAATCCAGTCTCCCAAACTTGATTTGTAGAGTTTGGGATACTGAGTTTCAGAATTCCAGGTTTTCCAGCTGGATCATTTGGTAGAAGCAGGACCTTCCTGAATACAACGTGTTGCATCTCAGGTTGGCTGTACTGGGTTAAAAACCATAAAATAAACAAGAAATCAAAACATAATTGTTGTAAACTACAAACAAAAAAGCTCAGCACTCAGACTGCATGGAGGAAATTAAAACACAGGCAACAGAAACTATAGTGCAAATTCCTTTTATTGATCTGTCAAGGTGAGAAATCCAACAACCAGACTACAGAGTCCCATCCAACTGGTATACCATCACCAAAAAGTTAACCAAATGTTTTGCTTATTTCACTGGCTTCATGGGACAGAATTATCATAAATAATTTTCACAGAATGACTTTCATAAACTGTTAATCTTATTATAATATCAGAGGAACCTAACACCGCAGGGGTTATTTGCCATTGATTTTAAGATATTAACAAGAGCACTTTTGTTTTATAACTAGTCTGCCTCCTAGACTCACTGTTGTACCTCTGTACAGCCATCAGTCGGCTACTGTTAGTTGACTTGCACCCACTGTCTGGTATAAGCTAAAAGTTGGTCTTAAACTTAGCTCCTGATCAGCATCAAATCATTCACGGTCTTCTTGAAACTCACCATACAGTTAAGTGTTAATGTCTGTAAAAATGTTCTGTTTCTAAAGTTTGGCTGTCCTATAATGGCACCTGTCATTATTAACTCAATATTCATCTCTCCTGTAATTCTGCGATATATTCTGCCTAGCTGTTACCCCTCATTTTTTTATGATATACTGTTATGTGCACGCAGTTCCTGTCACTGTTTGAACCCATGTATTTTGCTATGCCATAATTCAACTCTACTGTTTGCCTGTTGTTACCAGGACCTCCTTGTAAATGAGCATTACTCAGTGGAGCCTTTTTTCCTTGTAAAATAAATAAATACAAACAGGAACATACTGTACATAGAAAGCAATGAACATGTTATACTGCCCTTGTGGGGTACAGGGTTTTGTGCTTCAACCCAAGCAAATCCTACACTGTGGCTGGCAGGGTAAGGGGCTGGACGCCAAGGGAGGGCATGGGTGGCTCAGTATTCAGTCATCTCCCGCAGTATGCATGACCCAAGAATGACACTGGCATTAGATTTAAAGGCATCCAGTCACCTGTCCTCCTGCTCAGATGGAGGGATGGTGGGAGGGTGCAGCTGTGCAGCCACAATGGTTCGAGTACGGGACAATGCAACCTGAGAAAAAAGGAGGGAAAAGAATAAAAGAAACTCTTGCCATTTGTAGAAGTGAAGACTTTGGTCAAAGTCCGTCAGTGAGAGGAAATGAAATATGGCAAAACCTTTATTATTTTAGCATTACCAGCATCAGAGCTTGAACTAAAGCTGAAAACTATTCAACTATTACAGAACCAAGTGAACCAGACAGTTAGGTTCTACTTTGGTGATCTGGTTGAAAGTATTTGGTGAGGAGCTAGTAATGTCTAACATTTGACTGTGTCAATGACCTCTTCTGGATTGCTGTATATTTCTCAGTTGCAACTTTCCAATAATTATTTAAGTGAAATTGGAGTGTGTTAGTGGATATACTATAGAAGGGCAGTAATCCAATTGTAAAGTGTTCAAGCTCATACTTTATTTTTCAAGACAGTTCAATTTTGCCTGAGACACTGGATCTACTGTCATAATTTCGCTATAATGATACGCTTTAAAATTGAAAGCACATATGAAACATACTGTAGTATCCACTCAGTTATTTCTCTTTTCTATGTCTGAGGCTAGGGAAGTTAGATGTTGTGTCCTCCATTTTATTTTCAGTTGCTGCTGTAAGTATTGACTAATAAGAATGCTAGGTAAGATGAAGTTGACCTTTCAGGAATCAGTTTTTATCATTCATTTCCATGTATGAGTCTGTGCTGGAGGCAGTAAGATCCCACAGAGCAAAGTCTTTGCAGTCTACAGCTTAGGGGACTAACAATGGTGCGGGGCCACCCATGAGCAGGCAGTAATGATGTGGTACCTAGTGGGCTGGCCAGTAACTGATGTTGGCCCCTTCCTTCTTCAGTTATGTTTTTCTTACTGACGACTGCACACCATGAGAACACTAGTCAGTCAGTCTTGTGTTGCTACACAGAGAACCATGACTGGGATGTCAACATACCAGGATACACAATCTACAGGAGGGACAGGGAGGATAAAGAGGAGGAGGAGGAGTAGCTCTATGTAAAGGAAGGATCAAAGCAACAGAACTAAAGAGTAAGCGGGGAGCAGATGAGGCACTTTGGGTCACCCTGAGACAGGAAATGGCACCACAATCCGCATGGGGTTGTATACAGACCCCATCTCAGGGGAGGGAATGGACAAGGAAATGATAGAAGGCTTTCTTAGAATGGCAGAAAAGGGAGATATTGTTGATGGGGGACCTGAATATGCCAGATGTTAACTGGAGCACCTTTGCTGCAGGCACATCCAAGAGCAGGGTCATTCTTGATGCCTTACAGGGGGCATGCCTCAGACAGCTAGTATTGGAACCCACTCGGGAGAGAGCAATCTTAGACCTGGTACTTTCAAATGGGGATGGAGCAAGAATCTAGATTTAGAAGTGGGTAGCCATCTGGGAACAAGCGACCACCAAACAGTGTGGTTCACGATAAACACAGCCATACAATCACGCCATACAAAAGCAAGAGTACTAGACTTTAGGAGGGCTGACTTTGGGAAATGAGAGAGTGCCTCAGAAAGCACTAGCAAACAGGCAAGAAGGAGGGTTGAAGGAACAATGGGGAGTGATCAAAACAGCCATCACAGAGGCAATAAGCCTTTGTGTAAAGCAAATCAATAAAACACAACGAAGGAAAAAACGCTATGGTTCACAAAAGAGGTGGCAGGAAGGTTAAGGAGAAAAGGACATCATTCAGGAAATATAAGGCAACACAGAAGGAGCAGGACAGAGAACTTTATCAGTTAAAGCAGAAAGAGGCTGGGAAGGCAGTCAGAATAGCAAAGGCCCAAACCGAGGAAAGGATAGCCAATTCTGTTAAGAAGGGGATAAGACCTTTTATAGGTACATTAGGAGCTAAGAAAGACCAAAGGAGGGATACTGAAGCTTAGTAAAGGGGAGGGAATGTGAGAGGTGACAGTGAAAAGCAGGGATACTGAATGAATATTTCTGCTCAGTATTCACAAAGGAAGAGGAGGGGAGTTACCTAAACCAAACAAGAGAAACACTCTGAAGACGGGGTCGATACCAGTCCATTTACAGAAGAAAGGGTTCTAAAGAACTAATAAAATTGAAGGTGGACAAAGCAATGGGGCCTGATGGGATTCACCCAAGAATTCTAAAAGAACTAAGGGTAGAACTAGTGACATCGCTGACTACTCTCTTTAACAAATCATGGGAGGATGCGGTGGTACCGAGGACTGGAGGAGGGCAGATGTGATTCCTCTTCACAAAAGTGGGAGCAGGACAGAGGCAGGAAACTACAGACCAGTTAGTTTGACCTCAGTGGTAGGGAAAATGATGGAATCACTTCTGAAGGAAAGAATTGTTGAGTACCTAGAGGCCAGTGGGGCACAGGACCCAAGGCAGCATGGATTCACGATGGGAAGGTCGTGTCAGATGAATCTAATAGATTTCTTTGACTGGGTGACCAAAGTAGTAGACCAGGAAGAGGCTGTGGACATGGCCTACCTAGATTTTAGCAAGGCATTTGATACAGTTCCACACAAAAGATTAATACATAAGATAGCCAGCCTTGGAATGGGTCCCAAGGTGGTAGCCTGATAAAAATTGGTTAGACAACAGGACGCAAAGGGTAGTAGTAAATGGAGTACACAGTGAAGAAAGGAGGGTTACTAGCGGGTCACCGTAGGTTCAGTACTGGACCGGTCCTTTTAATGTCTTTATAAGTGACATTGCAGAGGAACTGGAAGGAAAAGTATGTCTCTTTGCAGATGACACAAAGATCTGCAACAGGGTTGATACACAAGATGGAGTGGAAAGGATGAGAATGGACTTGGCAAGGTTGTAGGAATGGTCAAATGTATGGCAGCTCAGATTCAATGCAAAGAAGTGCAAGGTAATGCACATGGGAAACAAAACCCAGGAAGCATACACAATGGGGGTGAGATACTGACAACAGTAAAAATAGAAAGGACCAGGGGTAATTATATCAGATGACCTAAAGGTGGGCAAGCAATGTGAGAAGGCAGTAAGGAAGGCTGGGGATACTGGGATGCATAGGAAGAGGCATCAATAGTAGAAAACAGAAAGTTGTTATCCCTCTGTACAGACAGTTGGTGAGACCCATCTGGAATACTGTGTGCAGTCTGGAGACCCCATCTCCGCAAAGACATAGACAGAGTGGAGGCTGTCCAGAGGAGGGCACCAAAATGGTGCAGGGTCTGCACCAGAAGACATACTAAGAAAGACTAAAGGAGCTTAATATGTATACTCTGAGGAAAGAAGGAGAGAGGGACATGATAGAAACTTTCAAGTACCTCAAGGAATTAACAAAGTCCAAGAGGGTAGCATCTTCCAGAAAAGAGATGTGCAAAACAAGGGGCACAATTTGAAGATAGAGGGGGGACAGCTCAGGGGTAATGTGAGGAAGTATTTTTCACTGAGAGGGTTGTGGATGCATGGAACAGCCTCCTGAGGAGGTCTGGAGTCAAGAACAGTGGGTGACTTCAAAGAATGCTTGGGACAGGCATAAGGCAGTCTAAGGCGGGTAAGAGGAAGTAAGCTGTTGGTTAACTAGGATCTTCAGCTTATCTGTTGGGTAGGAAAATGGGCAGACTAGGTGCATGACGGTCCTTTTCTGTCGCCAAATTCTATGTTCCTATGTCTATGTTTCTATGTTTCCTTGGTTTGTCACTGTCCGCCTGTTCAACACTGTACCCCTCAGCACTGTCCTTTCTTGGTGCTGTTTTTATTATTTTACTCTTTAGTGTAGCACCAATCTTTTCTTTTTTTTTTTTTTTCCTTGGGGTGCCATTCTGGCTCTGAGGATTGTAGGAAGAAGCTCTCCAAGCAAAAGAAGCACAAGGATAGTCCCCAATGCGTCTTTGCTCCTGTGGGGGCACATCACTGTCTGAGACCAGCATGACACATGTTGGACTTGCCTCAGTGCCAACCACAACATGGATAGGTGCAACAACTTTTCCATGGACTATTGCACCTAGAGATCTGTGCATTAATGTACAGTTGCAAGCCCTCCACATTCAGAGGCAGGCGCCACACCAGTGATGCCAAGGTAATGTTCCTGGACTTTTCCTGAACTCTTTCCAGTACTATAAGTACTGAGGAGGACCAGGCCTCTATGTGCTCCACCACTGAGATATCGAAGAGCCTGGAGAAAAGGTCTGGTGAACAGATGGTCTCCTCCAGGGAATCGGCTAGTACCCTCCCAGACCATCAGCCCTTTGGAGCCATGGGCACCCCATTGATGAGGCTGAAGCTATATGATGGGTCTACACTGGTGGGTGCCTTGGTGTTGTGCCCAGGGCCCCACAGCTGCTGGTACTCAGGCTGGTACCGGTAAACAAGGTGATGCTGATCGCACACAATGCTAAGGCCCTTCCGTGCCAGTCTACTGTGCTGGGTGCAGAAGGCCTCAGAGCTGGTCCTCCTCAAGCCCTTTGAGGTGGTCATTATAACTTCTCCTGAGCGGTTGGATGACCTGGGAGAGGACTTGGTAAAGATCTCGGCATTCTAGCGGGCAAGATGGTGATTGCTCTGTAGATCAGCTCTCAACTTCCATCTACTAACAACAGTAATCTGGAGGAATCCTGTGACTTAATCAGCTACTGAAATCATCAGGCAGCTGCATCTCTCATGGCAATATCGAAGTGCAGAAAAAGCTGACATTGCTGAACGTCGAGTCTGCCAGTATGACCAATGTGTTGGGACCTATGCCACTGGAGGACCATACCATGACTCATGCTATGACATCAGGTGGGAGTCAAGCTGTGGATGATTCTGACAGAACACTAGCCAGTGATTAAAAAACTGCAACAAAAAATCAAAGCCAGTTTTGAAATGTGATAGCCAGATTTTGCACGCTCAAACTATCGTAACTGGACTTACTGAGACTGCAAATGCCCACACTGCCTGGCTGGAAAAGGCCAAGAGAAGGGGAGTAATCTTGAAGATATTCTCGAGATCTCACTAGAGACAGAGATCAGCTCCATTCAGCAATGAAACAACTGCATGACTGAGCCAATGGTCAAGAAAACAATGCATGATGGTCCACTCTGCATAGTGTAGGCTTGCCCAAAGGCTTAGAGGGCAAAAACACGGACCGACAGTGCAAAAGTGGCTGACCAACAAGCTGAAGCAGGGTACGGAGGCTGCGTCTTTGAAATTGAACAAGTGCACAGGACCAGACCCCATGCCAAACTTGGAGAGAGAGACCTAGGCACTTTGTAATTCACTGTTTGAGGTACCCAGAAAACGAGATTGTCCTCAGAGTAGCAAAGGCTAACAGACCAATAACCATGGAGAATGGCAAGTGTCTGTCTTTCAGACTATAGTAAAGAACTGCAGTCTCAAGTGCCAGCAATTCTCAGGAGTGAAAACCAAGTTAAGCTTCAGGGGCTGGGAGTTCACTCACCTTAACTTCTCTTGTCTCCCTATCACTATAGTGGGAAACCACCAAAGTTCTTTGACTCCACAGGCAGCTGAAGAATTTGTAAACATCAAGGATGCAGCTACAGAGGGATAAACTCTGCAAGAGGCACTGGTCTGGCCTTTGAGAAGTGCTACTCCTGTTCATGATGGTGTGTCCAGTGAGTAATCCATGGGGTTGGAGTTTCTGTCACAAACGCACTCAGCAGGTCAGGCCCTCTGCTCCCACAGTGCCAACCTCTGAACGCGGTATTGTGAACAGGTAACAGACAGGGTAACCCTCCTGTCTGCTTGTGGGTCCAAATCACCTTTGTTCTTGAGTTCTGTGGGATTCAAACTGTGAACCTTATGCTAGCATACCTAAATGTACAGGCTCAGATAATCTGCTTTTCGGGTGATGACAGATATTCTTTGCTTAAGGGCACCTAACCAGGTATCCAAAATGAATCCTTAAACTCTATAAAAGACCTTAGGTATATTCTTTCCTTTTCCAAGTTTAGTAACACCATCAAGCTTATGAACAGTTTTTGTCAGTCTTAACCCTCAATATGTCACATGCAAAAAGAACTTGGAAGACCCAGGTAGTATCTTTCAAATGAAAAGTTTACTTAAAATGGATAAAAATATGTTAAATGTAAGCACAGAACATTATATCACAAAGCATACAGTCACTTAAAAGAAAACAAAGAAAACTACAGACAAACTCCTACCACAATACAATTAGACTTTTTCTATCTAATGTATTACCTTTTTACAGTGCTTAAGTTACATCTTGTTTCTTAAGAGCCCAAAAGAAATGTCACTCAGTTGAAACACAGAATACAGTTTAAACTCTGTGTTTCCACCCTTCTATGATGTCATCTAGCTCTCCTGTTAGAATATAAAATTATACAAACAATGATCTTCCTGTTAGGAGATATTTTAAATACTGTGACTTCAACAAAACTAATTTCCCAATATGACTCCTTAATTAACATCCTCTTTGATCTCGAGCAGTTCCTCTTTCCAGGGCACATCAAAGGAGTTTGACCTTTCACACCATGGTATAAAAATGTTTTTTCCTCAAGACGCTATAAACATTTACGATCCCTGTATCCTGGCAGCTGGGTCAGTTTTAATTACTGGAGATCCTTAATTAAGTCTCTAGTCTTTAATTACCTCCTGATTTCAGGTCACTTGACTGTAACTGAAACCTGAGGGGGTGGGCAATCATGGAAGCACTGACAATCACACACTATATTTTTATATTACAACTATCATAGAGTGACCAGCTGGCCAAGCATCACAGGGATCCCTGAGTTTCTTCATAACCCATTCTTGCCCTCTTAGTGCCAATTACTGCATGGTGCCCTGGCTGGTAGTAATCGAGACTATCATCTGTCACTCTGAGATCCCACCATGTCCACTCAGCAGAAAGGTGCTGCATGGTATCACTGGCTACAGATGTAAATCTCATAAATATGAGCTGGACGGGGTTAGGTCTGGGTAGTGAGAGCAGGTGAGGTACCTCAGTGTAATTCAGGACTGCAGCGCCCACTTGATTCCCCCTTGGACTTGCACAAAACTGGACATCAGTGCTGTAACAAGGTAGACTTGGACCCTGTCCCAGTTGTTATAGAAAGAGTTTGAATGTGGAGATTTGTTCTGTTCTATTCCTTTCCTGTGTCTTCTCTGTCTGGTTGCACAACCAAATTTTCCTGTGAGACCTAGGACTTGATCACCCCAACAGTCTCACAGTTCTTTGCCTCTCACTCTCTCAACTTTCCCTTGCAGTTTGTCTTTTTCTCCTCGCATTTCTGCTGACATAAAAATAAATGCAAATCTTTATGTGGAAATGTAACTGATATTGGGATCCTTTGTTTAGAAAATATATAGTGTTACTGTTGAAATGTATGTAATTATATTTTGAGATGATTGCATAAAGCTATTGGAAACTTGAGAGGTTACCAGAGTGCAAATTTTAAGCCTTTTGCAGAAGAGTTGTAAAGGGCCTCATTTCTGGGACTTTGTGTTCCAGCTGCACATGCCGGATACTTACAAGAACAGGATGCTTGTTAAGAATGGGGTTGGAATGACTTATAAGAGAGCTGAGCTGCAACTGCTTGAAGAGAAAAGAGGACACAGAGCTTGAAGAAAAAACTCAGATGGGCTTTTCTGTTTTTTGGCCTTTGTAAATAGTTATACCGAACAAGTTTATTTTTTATGTTACTGCTAATGTAAATAATATTTTTGGTGAATTTTACAACTGCTCCTGGTTTTCCTATGCTTTCTGACCTCTGCTTGACAACAAGTGCCCAATACCGGACTGAACTAGTGAACACAAGATTCCATTATCTCCTGTTTTATTTGCTGCATGTAAGAAATAGATTAAATATTTATGGATTAAATACTTACTTGATCGAGCTGAATCACACAACTGCATGGTCATTCTGCCACGAGGTCACTCGTGGTACCACCTGATAGTTCTTGGCTTTGTGCAGTTTCCTCCTCACCTTGTTTCACCCAGCAGCTGAACTGCAACATTGAAGTATGACTATAGAAATAAAAACAGGGAACTTAACAATTTTTATGCTTGCAGATCTTTGGACATATAATATGTGGTTGTGAGGGGTGAGGAGGGAAGACTGTTGAAGTTGCTGCCATCCTATAACACTAAACATCTGCCGCATAATGAAATTGCCACCACAAAATGCCTTGATCCCAACCATAGAATAGAATAGATACCCACAGCCCCAATTATTTGTATATCAATGAGGTGAACAGCAGCAAATAAACGCATACACCGGCGGATGATGTCAACCTATTTCAGCATAGATCTGATGCCCTACAGTCAGGCGTCCCTGTGATCCAGGTGACAAAATGCAAGACTGGAGAGACACTGCAGTAAAATAACAGTATGTGATATTCTGTTTGTTTCTGCAGTAGGTAATGCTTTAGGCACTGTATTATAAATGTGCAGGCCCATGGGTGAATGTGCATAAGGCTGCTGACTCAGATTGCCAGTCTACCTGGTGGACTGAGCTGGTTCCAGGAGTGCCAGGACAGTACAGCACTGAACCACAATATTTAGTGACCCTGGGGTAAGACAAATATGGAAGGTTGGGGTTGTTCCTGATAAGAATGGGGTGAAGCATGCCTAGAAAATTGCTTTTGTGAGTGGTGACACACCTGCATGCTTTCTGTCAGGCTTTCAGAAGTTATAAATATGAGACATCAACCTGGAAGTCATGAGCTGGTAATATAAATGTTCTTAAAGGGAATAGTGTGCCTGGTGTCCGACAATCATGCAGATGAAGTGACAAGCTTCCAGTCTAGGGGTGGTGGGACTGTCTTGACTCACTGGCTGTAGCAATACACCTCACAGGGGTTTGCAGCAAGGGAAGGTTTATGCTTATTTCTCTGTTACATGCCTCTAAACAATTATAGCACCTCTAGTCCTACACAAGTGGTAGGAAGAAAAGACACAAGTTAATGCCATTCTGGTTATAAGGTTGTAATTGTAAATATGAATAATTGGTGCCAGACTAATACCAAGGTGCACATAATTCCACCAAATCTTTTGCAGGAAGATGCTTCAGCCCTAGAGTGCTTGACAGGGAGGCAGGAGGAGGAGAGGATTCTAACCTGTTGCTGCCCAGAGTTTGGGAGCTATGTATGTAAATGGGGAGAGATGGGGGAGATGGTGTTTGGCTTATGTGTTGAATTTTGTTTTGAAGTTCATAAACTCCGTAGCAGTTACAGTTACTATCAGTCAGCAAACGATGTGTAGGATAGACAGCAGCAGTACTTATACTAATATGGTTCTCAAGCAAGGAGGCATGAGTGATGATGGTAAGGAACTTAACAGTGGATGATAAATTACATGTAGTTCCTTGGAGCATGAATGACCTCAACAATTTAGTTAAATGCAAGAAAATACTAGTCAGAGTAAAGAAACAAAAGGGAATATCCTATTGCTCAAGGAGACCCATATGACCAAGGCGCAGAGATGGGCAAACATCAAAAAGTTGGGGCTTGGTATGGCGCCTGGTTTAATCCGAGGCTAGGGACACTGCAGTGTGGCTTCTTCCTCGATTTGCAGGGGAAGTAGTTAAAGCCAGCAATGACAGGGTGGCCAGTTTACATTAGTCCAGCTGGCCATGCAGAATAGGACCACATTATCAGTGGAGTCCCTGTATAGTCCCAATATAGACAATCCCTCAGTATATCAGAGACTGGTGCTTGAGATGTCAGAATTCCTGAAACTGGAGGGTACTTTTAACTGTGTCCTAGACATGATATTAGATAGCTCAAATCCCACCGAGTGCATCTTACTAAAGGCACCAAGGCATTGCAGAACTAATGCTCACACAGGACTTAAAAAGATAACTGGTGACATGAAACCCCACACTTAGACCATACAGTTTTTATTCATATGCCCACGATCTTATGCCACACTGGACATAATATTGGATCTTCCTTGAGGATATTTCTTTAATCAGACCACACCTATTAAACTATAAGCCGCCAGGCACTAGGACCACATGAAAACCTTTGCAAGCAGTCCACCAGGGCTGCCCATGATGACAGCGGATGTTTGCTGTTACATAAGTGTGGTGGCCCTTCCTCCTCAGTTCTTTTCCTGCCATAGACCATACTCATCGGACCGCTGGCAGGAAACGCTGCTGCAATAGCCTCCGCTTTTATTTTTCTTTATAGATTAGTAATCACTTTTATAAGTGATTTTGATTACCTGCATGTTGTTGAAGGAACCGTTGAAAATATTACAGTACTGTGACTGTGGTGAGAAGATCTACCACGGTAACTGCACGTTTCTGTGTCTGTTGCCTAGGCCCAGACCACAGTGTGAAAGCCTGCCCGATCTGTACTGGGACCAAACCCGTTCAATGTTTTATAGGGAACATTGTGGAAGGGCTGAAGGAAGGTATGTCTATTTGCGACGAGATACAAAGATCTGTAACCAGGTGGACACTTTGGGAGGGGTGGGAAAAATAGGAGGCATTTGCACAAATTGGAAGAGTGGTCAATGGAGGCAGTTGGGCTTCAACACAAAGAAGTGCAAAATTATGCACTTGGGGAGGAGAAATCAGGAGCAGAGTACAGAATGGGTGGTCAGGTACTGGTGGCGATAGAGCAGGAGAAGGACTTTAGTATAATCATATCAAATGATCTCAAGATGGCTGAACAAGGTGAGAAGGCAGTAGGGAGGGCCAGCAGAATGCTGAGATGCATAGGCAGGGGTTTCACAAGCAAAAGGTGAGAGGTAGTAATGTCCTTGTACAAACAGCTGGTGAGGCCACACCTTGAGTAATGGGTTCAATTCCGTGACCATACCTTTCGGAGGATGTGGATAGGATGGAGTGTGTCCAGAGGATGGCAATGAAAATGGTGCAGGACCTGAGCCAATTAACATATGAGGAGAGGCTAAAGGAGCTTAATAGGTACACCATGGAGTAGAGGAGTGAAAGGGGAGATGAGATAGTCTTTCCAGAAATTAAAGGGTACAAACAAGGGTACTAGATAGCAGTATTTCCAGAAGAAACAGCACTCAAATGCAAGGGTCGTAACATGAAGCTGGAATGGGGCAGATTCAAGGAAACGTTATACATACACTTCATACACAGCTGGTACATGATGACCAGTGTGTCTCAAGCCAGGACATTCCTTTGGCTCCTGGGCCTTATGGCAGTGACCGTTGTCACAGTACCTTTGGCCAGACTGCACATGAGGACACTCCAGTGGGCCCTAAGAGTCCAGTGGTATCAGCTCACAGATAATCTAGAGCAAAGGGTTCTAGTCACTTCTGTATGCAGTATGCAAAGTGCTCAAGAGGCGGATGGAACACAGCAACCTGTTAAAAGCGGTTCCCTTCCTGATCTTCTCCCTCACCAGATTCTTTCAACAGATGCCTCGGGATGGGATGAGGTATATATATAGGCTCTCATCAGGCACAAGGTACATGGACCCCAGTGGAGAGCACCTTGCACATAAATGTTCTAGAAATGTGAGCTGTTCTGTATGGACTACTGGCCTTCCAGACTTATCTGTCTCTGGGTTCTGTGCAAGTACAACTGGACAACGTCAGTGTGATGCACCACATCAATAAGCAAGGGGAGTCACTCTTATCCCTGTGCCAGAAAGTGATGAGAGTTAGATATTAGGCTCTGGAACACGGTCTAGAACTGTCAGCAGTGAACGTTCCAGGTGTCCATAATGTCTTGGTAGACAGATTAAGCAGTTCACAGTCCAGGATGCACGAGTTGGAACTGCTGACCTCAGTTGTCAGAGATCTGTTTGACAGATGGGATTGTCCAGAGTTAGACCTGTTTGAGTCCCCACACAATGCAAAACTGCCACTTTTCTGCTCATTTGCTCCAGGGCCTGGAGCTTTCTGCAAGATGTGCTGTCCCTGTCTTGGAAAGGAGGTTCCTGTATGCCTTCCCTCTTCCTTTTAATTCAGAGAGTGTTGCTTAAGCTCCAGATGGAGGGAAACTCTGATTCTCATTGTTCCCCTGTGGTCTTGACAGATCTAGCTCCCCTGCTACAGCAGCTGGCAGTGGAACCACCAGTGCCTCTGCCCTTGCAGGGCTACTGTCACATGAAGAGGAACCCTGGTCTATTTGGACCTCAAATCTCTTCATCTTCATGCATGACTCCTGAAAACATAGCCATTGCCAGGTTCGGAGTTTCCAAATAATAGCTGATGTTCTGGTGGCTGCCAGAAATCCTTCCACCAGATCCACTTATTCTGTAAAGTGGAAGCAGTTTGCTCTATGGGCTGCTTCTCATCACTTAGACTCTACCTGTTCAGTTAACCAGGTTCTGGAGTATCTGCTACCCTTATCAGATGCAGGTCTGCAGTATTCCTCAATCATAGTGCACTTGGCTGCCATTTCAGCTTTCCTTGTGCCTATTGAGGGTTGTACAGTTGCCTAGCTGGAGATGGCCAATAGGTTCTTGAGAGGCATTCTACATCCGAAGCCTCTGATCTATCATTCAGTCCCAGCTTGGGATCTAAATTTTGTTTTGGAAAAGCTTACTTTGGCTCCTTTTGAGCCAGCTGTGACTTGTGGCTTATGCATTCTTACTTGGAAAGCATTCTTTTAGTTGTAAAAATCCAATTGTGGAAATGAAAGGATAAGTGTGACTCTCACTGGGACTTGAACCCAGGACCTCAGCAATCCATGCCTTAGCTCTTAACCGTCTGAGCTATGAGAGTCTCAGACAATTAAGCTTCCTGAATTTTCCCAATGAATCACACACATTCCTTTCAAGGGTGTTGCATAATGAGCAACTAGGCAGTCTTTTAAAGACCCAAATAACACTCTCTCTCTCAGTGCAGTAAGCCACTGTGAGGCATTTAGTTGTAGGCACTGCTGCTCAAAGGCTTTCAGAGCTATTGGCTCTAATGTGTGAGTCTCATTTGATTTTCACAAAGACAGGGTGCCTTTGTTTACCAGTTCTTAGTTTCTACCAAAGGTGGTGTATGAGTTTACTTTAAATCAAACCATCCATCTGCCAGTTTATTTTCCTGAGCATGCCAGTCCAAGGAAAGCATTGCTCCATACTCTTGATGTACATAGAATACTCAAGTACTATATACACCACACAATAGACTGTAGAAAGTCCTTGCAGCTTTTTATTTCATTTTCCCTGGGAAACAGGGCACCCCATTTCTAAACAGTGCTTGTCCAAATGGCTAGGAAACTGTATCACTTTTTGTTTGAGGAAGTATGGTAATGAACTCTGTGGTGATTCATGGTCACTCCTCAAGAGGCATGGGCATCTCTGTTACTTGTTTCAAAATGTCTCTGCTGCAGACATTTGCAGCTGCTACCTGGAGTACTGTTCATACTTTCACAAACACTACAGTTTGGACATTGTCTTGAAAAAGGGATGGCTTTGGCCAAGCTTAAGCTTCAGGGCCTTCTTTCTTAGGCCTGTAGGTTCCAGACACCCAGACTGTTTATGATGAGTACTGTTTGGTACTCATTCCAGGTATGACCTTATGAAAGAGATGTCCTCAAAGAAGCTAGAACAGTTACGTACTTACGTAGCAGTAGATCTTGAGAGAGAATCTCTTTCATCAGGTCATGCTGCCCTGTCTCCTTCCCGCTAAGGGTCCTGAGACTCTAATTAGTGCTGTCTCCTTCTCCATGATGGTCTACCTATAGCAGTCTGCCTCACCCAGTTTGCAGAGCCCTAGATTCTCTCCTGGTTCCCTATAGAGAGGTCGTCCTCTAAGCATGATCTCTGGCAGGGAACTGCGGAAGGAGGGGCTGCCACACTTATGTAACAGCTAATGTCTGACATCATCGTGGGTGGCCCCTGATGGACTGCTTGCAAAAGTTTCTGTGTGGCTACTTATAGTTCCATAGGTGTGGCCTGATGAAAGAGATTCTCTCAAACATCTACTGTTACAATAAGTATGTAACTGTTCTTTTCTGCATCTCCCCATGCCCAGGTTGAACATATCACCTGTGCATCTCTGTTGGACAGTGATCATGCCCCAGTGTGTCTGACCATGAGTGGGACGCCAGTCAGTTTCAGCTCCAACCCTCACAGTGGCTGTTGTTCTAGGGCTCTTCTGGAAACAACCAAGGCCCGTCTTCCTTCCAGAGATCAGAATGCAAGTGATCCTGCAGACAGCATGCTGCATTATGGAGCACAAATCTGTTTAATCCCACTCCATGCAATGCATGCTGGGTCTGATAGCCTCCTCAGTGTTAGTGATGCCCCTGCCATAGTTATACAAAAGAACGATTAAATGGATGCTCACTTCACGGTGATCACAAGTATCCACATCCTCAGACCTACCCCTTTCAGGTGACCAAGCCCCTGGTTCGGTCACTCACATGGTGGTCAGTGGAGGACAATCTCCTTCGGGGCTTCCCTTCTCCCATCCAGAGCTTCAGGTTACTCTCACCATTGATGCCTCCCCATTGGGGTGTGAAGCCCACTGTCGGGGCCTGCAAACACAAGCTGTTTGGGACCTGTCAGAGACTCATCTCTACATCAATGTGTTGCAGATGTGAACTGTTTTTGTACTGCCTGTGAGACCTAGAGCCTCTTGCCAGCTACAAAACAGTCCTGCTCCAGACAGACAGGTCTGATGTATTGCATCTACAAACAGTGAGGAGCACACTCTTGCCCTGTCTGTAGGGAAGTGATAAGAGTGTGGGAAGGGGCCTGAAGCAGGGGTTCCTACTCCAGGCCATTTATCTGCCAGGAGTCCAGAACACTGTGGCAGACAAGCTAAGCTGAGCGGAGGCCGATCCTCACAAATGGTCACTAGCTCCAGACACTGAGATCCCTGTTTGAGTGGGGCACCCCAGATGTCGACGTTTTTCCCCACCTAATGCCAAACTGCCTTGGCATGGTGTTTTCCATCAGGATGCATTCAGACTGCAGTGGAAAACTATTTTTTCTATATGCATTCCCTCCAGTTCCCCTAATACAGAGGGTACAGCTCAAGGGGGAGGCACACTGGGCTGGATGATTAGGGATCTCCCCTGCTGGCCTCGACAGATATGATTTCCTCTGTTGAACAGACTGTCAGTCAGCAGACCAAGGATCCTTGCACTTGAGATGGACTTGTTGACTCAGGTGACCTAGTCTGTCCCAACCTGCGCTCCCTTCAGCTTTTAGGCCTGGCTCCTGAACAGACAGAAGCAAACAGGTACAAGGTATCACAGAAGGTCTTGAACTACTTTTGGCTGCTTGTAAACCTTCCACTAGAAAGACCTAAACAGCCAAATGGAAAGGTGTTCCATATGGTGCTCCAAAATCCACATGGACCCCTTTGGGTGTTCACTTCACAAGGTTCTGGAGTACTTGCTGGACCTTTCTTATGTTGGCCTACAGTATTCCATAGTTAAGGTCCACATGTGTGCTATTTCTGCATACTATGAGCCCATCGGTACCCTCTACCTGGCACAGCTGCCACAGTTCAAGAGGTTCCTTAAAGGGCATCTTACATACAAGGCCTCCCATCAGGAAGCTGCTGGCTGCCTAGGATATCAACCTTGATGGATATGCTCACCTGCAAGCCTTTGGAGCCCCTTGCAACATGTGAGCTGAAGTTTTAATTTGAAAGTAGCTTTGCTAATGGCCATCTATTCTGCTCGCTGAGTGTCTGAAATTCATGCCGTGGTCACAGATTCCCCGTATACTGTTTTCCACAAAGACAAGGCAGTTCTCCTCACGTACCCTAAGTTCCTTCATAAAGTGGTGTCACAGTTCCACCTGTATCAGCCATATGTGCTGCCTATCTACTGTGCCAACTTTCAAAATGAAGGAGAGCACATTCTCCATTCTCTGGAAGTTCAGAGGGTCCTACGTTTACCTGGGCAGAACTAAGGACTTCAGGCAATCCAGACAGCTATTTGCCTCCATTGATCCCAGTTGAAAGGGACAGCCTATGACAGTCAACTGAATTTCAGCCTGGATTGTGAGCTGTCTATGCCACCAGTTAGCCATGGCACAGTCAAGCTTGAAGGCCAGGTACATGCCCACTCCACTAGTTAAGGTGCCATGTCCCTATCATAGATTTGCTCTGTGCCTATTGGTGATATATTGCAGAACTGTAACTTGGAGCACAGAGTGCACTTTTGTTAAGCACTGTGCTCTGGATGTTAAGCCAAGCAGCATGTCACCTCTGGCAGGACTACCCTGAATGGACATCTATTCTGAGTGAGCCCTAGACTCCTACTGCCCTAGTGTGAGTTTTTGTCTGAGCTTGGTACTCTGACTCATTAATGTGAATCAGTGGTGAAGACTGATTCCTGGAAGATATGAAAATGATGCATGCACCGTAATTCTTGATCTTCTAGGAGTACCTTCACCATTGATTCACATGCCCACCTGCCATCCACCAGGCTCACTCCAGTCTCTTTATTGGTCTTCACCCCTTATTCTTTGCTTTGGCTGTGAAGCCACTGTTACTGACTTGTTGACCCTTTTACATGGTCACCAGGGCTGTTTTGTGCCCTTAAGTGCTAGTTAGGTTGTGCTGGACCTCCTCAATAAAAGTACTGATATAGTTGAGGTCTGGTGCTGAGGTAGCTGAGGTGCTGCGAGTCACTCTCATGGTGCTGTGAATGTACACAGCTTGCTCCTCGACACCAGCCATCCTGAAAAGTTCTGGCTCCTGCAGTGTCTCAACACCTCCAACTAAGACTCATTAGTGTGACTCAATGGTGAAGATATTCCTAGAAGATCAAGAATTACGTTGAGCATGTAATTTTAATTTCCTGGGGAGATGATGCAGTAGCTGAGTCTTCAGCACTTCACAGGTTGCAGTACTGCTTCTATAGTACTGCCATTCCTTGGCAAATACAGTAGAGACTCAAAGTTGTCCCTTTGTGGCTGTAGCCTTTCACGGAGGCATCCAGGAATGTCTGGTTCCATCTCTTCCCCTCTCTTGCCCCAAGGGATATCCAGCACAGATATTGTGCTCCTGCAGAGTCTCCAGGGCCATGTCTCATCCCTCTTCTGAGATTCTGATCCTGCAGACCCCCTCTAGGCATAGGTGCCAAGTGCATGCCTGCCCCGACACTGACTCTGTGGAGTTTAATGTCTGGGGCAGATGGTTTTTTTTTTGGTGGCATGCATTGTGATGTGCATTTCTGCACATCTGTTGGCCTATGACAGGTGCCTGTGGATGACGCTTAGGTCAGTTGCTAGCATCACCTTGGATAACAAGACAACCAGGCAGACCATATGCCTTTCTGCCCAGGGCCTGGAGCTGGCAAGGCACCAAGTGAGGGCATCTTATGACACCAGTAAGGTAGCTTCCTGGTTGGTGGGAACTGCAGTCTGCATTTGGTAGATAATTGTTGGAACCCCTGGCCTGGCGAGGGTGCTCCGCTCATGTTACCAAGGAATTCATTTTTTTTTCCCATAGGGTCAGGCATGAATTGTTAGGGAGCCTCCTACTCCCAGGCCAGCGGAGCTCCACCTGCTCCTGACCAGTCTTAGGTCTTGCCAAACCCATGAAGAGTCCCTGCCCTTCTGTGGTTATCATCCACAGAGGACTGAGGAACAACCATTTCCCTCAGGGTGAGCTAGCTCCACCCTTTTGGGTGGAAAGTTAGTACTTGACCTATATGCAAGAATGAATTGTGAAGATTGATTCCTGAAGATACTTGAAATTAACCATAGTTCTTTATTTTCCAGAATATCTTCTCCATTCATTGACATGCCCACCATCCCCACTCAGTTGAGAGCCAGGGCCTGTAGGCATTTCACCCTGGTTCTCTTTCTATCCTTTGATACTCCCTAATATTTTTCCTTGAGGTATCCCATCTCATTTTGTACAGAGACCCTCCCCTCCTGTTTTCCTATCCCTTCAAAAAATGTTTTCCCTAAGGGAATGTTTATTCCTTCCCTGTCCTCCTCCTCCTCCTCCTTTATAGCTATTTTTCACCCAAGGCTGTCTCTCCTTTAACTGGGTGTTTCAGCTACTGCTCTCAACCCTCATGGATTTAGGTTTTACCCACTTCAGTGCAACAGCCAAGGGTGACAGCACAATGCCACAGTGATGTGGTTGCCAGGCATTATGCCGCCAGACCCCAAGTGTGTGAAGCGGCAGGGCACATCAGTGGTCTTTGCAGGGGGCTGCGCCCTCACCCTCATGCGGGTGCTTTGCTCCACATACACCCCAAAAGTTATAATAATCACCTCCATGGCAGAGGTATATTGGGGAGGGCAACACCCATGTGACACTCTCACTGCAGGGCGACCGACAACCAGTTCACCACTGTGACAGGCAAACTGGTTGTGTCACCTCATTCTGCTACCCTTGGACAGGATACAATGGACTTAGACACTCTAGAAATGTCTAATTTGCATTTTCAATCACTGCCAGAGGTAATCAGTCTCCTGTGGGTGCCAACAGCCTTACCTTGGAGGGGAGGACATAACTAGCATACCCTTCTTGTTCTCTCTTTCTCTCTGTCTCCTTCACTTTTTTCTGGGGGGTATGGGTGGCAGAAGGAATGTCCTATCCTCTCCTTGTACTGTTGTACAAGCCCTTCTTTCCTATTTTTCTTACTAAGGGAGAATCCTTAGGCTCTCCTGCTCCCTACAGAACTCCCATATCAGGGCTGCTGCCCTTCCACCTTTCTGTCTGTGTGGCCTATGGGCTCTGGCCCCTTTACACATTGCCCTTGTGCCCCATAGGCCCATACCTTAGTTTCCTCCATGTTGCTTGTCAGATTTTATTATTTTATGATTTTATTTCCTGAATCCTTTTCCTATCCCTTTAGGCTAGAACTCTAGTCCCTCTCTATGTTTTCTATCCCACCTGTTTCTTTCTGCCTTGGTAAACAGAACTGAGGAAGGTAGGGCCCAGCGTTGCTTACTGGCCAGCCACATGTGCCACATCATTACATCAGCCTTGTGGGTGAGCGCTGGCACCAACGATGGTCAACTAAGCTGTATGCTGCAAATTACTTTGCTCCCTACGGGGTCATAGTGCCTCTGGCACTGACCCAAATATGTGAGTGTATGGTGAAGATATTTTGAAGATCAAAATTACAGTAAGTACATATTTTTCATTTATTAGACGATTTTATTGTCAATTAAATAACTTCCATGATTCCAACTAGTCAGGGAATAGAGGCTCTGTACATCTTATCCTGCGTACTGTTGTCTCTTGTGCAAGAACGTTAGGAGTGGAGCTCAGGTTTGAATCCCATCACTATCAATTTCTGTGTGACCTTAAGCAAGTCACTTGCCTCTCTGTGCCTCACATCCTTTCTCTGTCTGTCTCTTGTCACTCAGTTCAATTTAGTGCTGTTTTATTGGCATGACTATCACATAAGTATTGCCAAAATTATTATAGGCTATTAAAACTGATACATACAAGACTTGAATGTTACACAGAATGTAATTCATACAACATAACTTAATCTGATATTATTGAGCAAACAAACATGACAGTGTTAGGGAACATTGTTTTAACCAGGAGTAGCACACTAAGCCAAAGCTTGTTTCAGATGCGACCTGGGAGCACAAGGAGTTAAGTGATTTGCTCAGGATCACACAGTGTGCACCTAGGCGGCTGTGGGATTCAAACCCAGGTCTCCAGATCTGCAGCTCAGAGAGCAGGGCTGTTAGGGCAGGGTGTTGCTCCTCACTCTCTCCCTCCCCGTTTAACCTTCCTGTGCCTCCCTTTACCTCCCTCAGTCTCTTGTGACCTCTTTGTGGTCATTACATGGCTCCTAAAATACTTTAAGATACAGTGTGTATGGAAGGTGCTATATAAAGAGTTTGTTTCCTAAATTGTGCCTATGATGCCTACAAATATAGTGGTTCCAAAGCAGTACTATATTATTAGTGATACCATTCCTTGGGTTAAATATACTACAACTTTACCGGCTGACGCTTTAGCTTAGTTAATGGTTTTTGTCTCATGCAGATAAGAAAGGGATGTCTAAACAATCATTGAAAGATTATTTGTTTTATCCTTTCAAAGGCCATGAGTGACCGGCTCAAATATTTCCATTTTGTATTTGAAGTTCTTGTTTCCTGTGAGATGACTTACTTGAAAGCATGTTCAGTAAAGCATGACTTAGCCTATACATTGCCTTTTTTGTCCTGAGTATTTATTAAATCATTCTTTTTAGACCAGCCTGATGCAAGCCATGTCCTCATTGATTTCTGCTTCATATATTTTCAGTATTCCTTTTGATCTATTAAACATCAAAAGAAAAATTAACGAGCATAATCAATTGTCTAAATGTTAAAGAATGGTTGCCTTACTACCCTATGTTACACTCCTGAGAAAAAAGAGAACAGTGGTGAAGAGAATATGATACATGGATTGATTTATTCAGTCACTGGGTATAAAAACATTAGCCCAGGAAACAAAATACTGCTACAGAGAGCTTTAGCTGCCTAGTCTCACTTGGTGCACCGAATAATTTGCATTTTTAGAGAAATTTCATGTCTGCAGTGGATTCTAGTGAAAATGTGAATAAATTGCTATTTCCCTTTCCTCTCCTGACTGTACAAGGCTGCATTCATTAGTGGCTGAGTCAGTGTAATGAAATAAAGGTAACAGCTGACATGGTGGAACCCAGGATTAGATTCTCTACCTGCCTGAGCTCAGCTATCATGTCCATGTCAAGTTAAGGGTCTTCTGGGAGACCAGGGGTATATGTGAATTGCTTGGTTTTTAACCATCTTGCTGCAGTAGTGTCCCTGTATAATTAGATCCTGGTATCCAATTAGAGACTTAGATCTAAAACTGTAATTTCAGGTGCATACATACATGCTATGGTCTGCAGTGCAATAGTGAAGGTAGCTTAGTATAGAAATGATGTTCAGCTGTATCAAAGCAATAGTACCTTTTTGACAGCAGTGCACTGCTGACATCCATATTCCATTGCATCTGTTTTGTATACTTTCAATCCATTTAACCTGTTTTTAACAGGTTGAAATTAGTAGTTTTGTATTAATGGCTTGGGCACTAAAGATGGCAGCATGTGTCCCCTTGAGGCTGCCCTTTCTTAGAGTCTCCAGTGTGGACATGTTTACCTGGGGATATAGTAGCATCGCTCAGTCTTGCATGAGTTTAAAAATTTTAAAGCCATGTACAAATAAAATGGAAAGACAATTGGGTATCCTTATGTTTTGATTATTTGCTTACCAAATACTACTCATTCTGTTTTTCCTCTTCTTGCTAGCTAAGGCCTGTTGCTCTCCTTCAGTCTTTTGCAAGCCTGGTACAACGTATCTCAGTTCTGGACATTCCAGTGCTTAACCCTTTGGGTGGGCATACTGTACATCCCCTGTCAGGTGGGGTGAACTAATCATTCCAGCAAGAGAAGGAGAGGAGACTGGAGGTACCAGAAGTTAAGGCAGTCCAACTTGGACAAAACAAAGTGTTAGGACATCCTGTGTAGGAGATTCAGTCACTTTCCATGATCTCCAAACAGTAAATCTCCTCCATAGAGCTCCACTCTTTGGCACTTGAGCTAGAAGCATTAGGACCCCATGGCCCAGGGAACAGTGCACGGTAGTGACATATGGCACCTTGCATGCCCCACAGCATATACAGTGTGGAGCAGACCCCAACTGCTTTAGTTTCTTTCTCCCCATAGTCCTAGTGTACTGCCTACAGTGCCTTGTCAGGGACAAGAACATCATGTGGAATATAAATATTCTGTCTAGCTTGTCATGTATTACATCGCGTTTTGTGTTTCTCAGCAGTTAGGTGGTTCTGCTCCTGTCTCTATGACTGGCTCCATTCAGTTCAGGTTAGTGACACCCTAGCTACCAGTGTTGCTCAGATAATAGCCTGCTAGGTTGAATTCCATTGGATACCATCATTTTGGTCAGGTTTTGGGTGGCCTCTAATGGCATAGATATCCAACCAAGGATCCGACCTCCTGGGATCCACAAAAGTATCCAAAGTATCTGTGGATCTGACCATTGGATCCAACTATTCAATGTTGTATCCAATGAATCCAACTTCAGATACTGTACCTGAATCCAGTCTCAAATCCATAACTATTTGACTGTGGGTCCAAAATCTGACTTTGGTTAGAGTATGGTTAGATTCAGAGTAGGATATCAGCAATTCTCTGATGAAGGGTTAATTGGAACCACTAAAGCACTATCTGAGAACCACTACTACCTTCCCTTCACATCAAGTCTGGAGTCCCCAAGACTCTAATACCAACATGATCCTTTTATCCAAATTCTTTAATGACCTCCCTTCACCCGTGTCTCCTCATATGTATGCACATGACAGTCTACCTCTGGCACCTCGATCCAAGCTAGAATTGCCACTCAAGCATGACTTTGACAATGATCAATGCTGGTTCTGCTCTAACCAACTCTCACTAAAGGCCAAATAAATTGTCTGCCTGACATAATGAACTTGATCAGAGGTACACCTACCTTTGGTGAAGCTCATTATGGAGCCAAAACATTAAGGTTGGCTACATTTGTCTGCTATATTGGTCCCACCATTCTGCTGTACTGTGACTTTTTCTTTCTATAATGAAGTATTTTGAACTTAAATTATGAATTAGTGTCTAGTTTGTGATACAGGGAAAACCCCTCTTTGCTGAGGTTGGCAGAGTGCTAGTTTTATATATCTGTGCAGTCCATGTTTTAAGAAAGGATAGTGCACTGGCAGACTCGCTCAGTAGAAGGGTGGGTAATGTCAGACATAAGTGGTCCCTGAAAGAAACTGTGCTGTGATCAGATTTCAGGAAG
Source organism: Neoceratodus forsteri (assembly GCA_016271365.2). Taxonomy (NCBI): domain Eukaryota; kingdom Metazoa; phylum Chordata; order Ceratodontiformes; family Ceratodontidae; genus Neoceratodus; species Neoceratodus forsteri. The sequence continues at coordinate 141,957,182 of CM057453.1, forward strand.
AAACAAATTACTCACCGTAGTAATGTTTTTTCCAAAGTGATCCTCACAGTGTTTTAATAACTGCATCATCTGGAATGAGCTGCCCCAGAGCTTTAGAATTTTATGCTAATTATGGAACTTAGACTTAAATTCAATCTCTGCTGTGTGTTCATGCTCACCCCTGCACTCTAACATCAGATTTATTTCTAAAGCTGAGGTGGGCAGTGACCACCAAAACTAGCTAAACAACTACCAAATAAAAATCAAAACATATTCGAAAAGTTTGTACAATTATTTCAACATGGCAGACAGCTTTTAAATGCTATGAAAAACAAAATAGCCAAGACCACGGTACCAATTTAAAAGTACTTTAACAAGTAATGCTCAAGAAAAGAACTGGTTCTTGTGTGACTCTTTGCCTGGTTGTGAAGAAGAGGTAGGGATTAAGGGTTAAGTATAGTGAAGGATCCCATTGGAAGAAACAACATTACTGCAGCAAGTAATTTTTTCTTCACACCCTACATCCCTTTAGTTATGCTTAACAACTGCAGACTTCATAGCAGTACTTGGTAGACTGGGTACACAGCCTATTTGGGGAAAAGGTTCTGCAAGACAGCAGTGGCAAAGCTGGCATCTCTCCTGGACTGTATATCCAGACAGTACTGTTTTGTAAAGCGTGTACTATTTTCCAGGTAGCTGCTTTACAGAGTTCCTGTAGGGGCAGTTGCTGCCACTGAGACAGAGGTGCCCTTGTAGAATGAGTCTTAAGGTCTTCAAGTGGCAGCTTGCCAGCTTTGTCATAACAGAACTGCATGCATGAAACTATCCAGCAATAAATGGTTCTCTTAGTTGCTTGTTGCTCCTTCCACACTTCACTGTAGGTGACAAATAACTGAGTGTTAGTGGACCTTACATCCTCTGTGAGGTCCAAGTAATAGCTCAGAGCTCTTGTAACATCCAGACTGTGGAGCTTTGCTCTGCTAAGCTGGATTTTGCTGTAAAGAGTATACTAGTAGTGTAATTGACTGATTCCAATGGAATTCAGACACCATTTTGGGAGGAATTTTCTGTTAGTTCTAAGGACTACCTTGTCCCTATGAAATATGATGTAGTTGGGATATGTGCTGAATACTTGCATCTTGCTCACCCTTCTGGCAGATGTCACTGCCACAAGGAAAACTGCTTTGCAGGTGACATATTTCAAAGCAGCAGTTACCATAGGCTCGAAAGGAGTTCCATGAGCTGGGCTATGTAGCAGTTCAGGTCCCACAGAGGGACAGGATCCCTTACTGGAAGATACAGGTGATTAAGGCCTTTAAAGAACCTTTTAAAATGGGTGAGGCTGCCAACCTGTCCTTGCTAGGTGACACAGCTGCCAAATGAACCTTCACGGTTAAGGGCCTGAGGCTCAGGGTTTGGAGATGGACTAGGCAGTCCAGGATTGTAGCCAGGTTGCAGTGGGTTTAGCTGCCATGGGGCATGCCAACTGGAAAATATTTTCCACTTTGAGGCATAAGTTCCTTGTTGATGGTTTCCTGGAAACCTTAAGCACACTTCCATAACCTTCTCAGAGACATTTAGTCAATTGAACTCTAACTCTTCAAGAACGTGCTCTGAAAAATAGAGTTCTTGTATCCAGGTATGTTTCCTGCCCTGAGACAAAGTCAGCAGATTGTATCTCTAGGGGTAGGTTGATAGATTCCTGTGTGAGAGGGACAGAAGCAGGGAGTACCTCATCTGCCTGGTCCAGACTGGAGCTATGAGGATCATTGTTACTGACTCCTTCTCAGTTTGAGTAATACTCTCTGTCGCAACCTACTCCTGGGAGTCAGGCCCACTGAGCTGACAGTGCCCACCTTTAAGTGCAATCTGTGATGGGGGAATAGGGATACCCTTCTCATGCTTTTGGAATGCTCACTGAGGTCACGACTGCACCTCTGCTATGAGGATCCAGGGCATCCCTCTAACTCTGAATAAGGGCACAATACCAGTCTTGAGTATTGTGGCCAACCCTTCCTTGGTTATTACACAAGGAGGAAGACCAGGTGTCACACTGTCTTTTGGGTAGCAGTGTTAAAACCTGATTTGGCCTTCTCCCTACAGGGCATGCAACAGCCTGGTTCAATATCTTTGTAGACTCCGGTATTCTCCCTATCCTTCCAGATGTGCTGGCAGCTGTTTGCTTCTTGTCAGGAGGAAGAGTCCAAACAGAATGGCAAAATGGCTTTGAGTGTCTGTACTGAGAGTTTATGTCAAGACCACCATCCCAGTCTGTGAATAAAGATTGGCTCTTCTGTGAATAAAGGCTGGCCCTTCCACTTTAGGCCACTGGGTGTCACTCTTGTGCTTTCCCAAAGTCTTGCACTCAAAAATGTCAGTGTACTGTGAGAACCTTTTCCATCACATGACATTACAGTCTCACACAGGCCTGTTAGAAGAATGTTTCCTGGCACTTACAAAAAAAATGTCAATGTACTGTGGAAATCTTTTCTGTTACCTCTTGTCTAAGACCATTTCCTTTGATCTTAAGGGTTAACAACAGAGTGAAATAGCTTCTCTCACCCTGGGATTTTGAACTTTCTTAATTTAATTAGTTATAAGGAAGATCATGTAAGTTGTATGATTACATAAGCTGATTTTATTACTTCTATTTCCCATGGCCAGTTAACTTAGAAGAATACTCTTGATCATGTAACCACAAGCTTTTGACAAGAGCTTATCAGATTCCTGCAAGCAAGGCTGGTCTTGTAGGTCATAGGAAGTCGAACCCTTTAAAAAAAAATCCAGTCTTTTCTATGTGAACCCATAAAACCAAAAATAGCTGCTCAAACCTTTAAATTACTACACACTGGAATTCACATTTCTTATAAGGGTGCTGCTAGATGGTGACAAATAAACAAAGCAAAAGACTAGCACACCCTCCTCCCACATAGCATAACATTTAAACTTTCAAATGCCAAAATGACTATATTTACTTTCAAACTCCATGTGAGAGAGGGTCCTCTTAGTTTCAGACTGGAATTCCAATTTGAGTGAGGCTAAATCACCAACGTCAAGGTGGGGCCCTTCGATTTAGTCCCTAACCTTCACATGCCTCAATGGCTACTAGCTAACTGCTTTTATACTGTGCTCCCAGCAGGATTTTGCACAGGTGATTTAACTTCTCACTTTATACTCTGCTCCCAGAAGGATATAACAGACATTTTTAAGGGAGCATGCTATAGAGGAGCACCATAAACTGCGCTAGTCTTTTGCTTTGTTTGTTATTTGTCACCATCTAGCAGCACCCTTATAAAAATGTGAATTCCAGTGTAGTAATTTAAAGGTTTGAGCAGCTGTTTTTGGTTTTATGGTTTTACTTGAATTTGGGGAGTTTATGGTGCTCTCTATAGCATGCTCCTTTAAAATGTCTGTTATATCCTTCTGGGAGCAGAGTATAAAGTGAGAAGTTAAAACACCTAGTGCAAAACCTGCTGGGAGCACAGTATAAAGCAGTTAGCTAGTAACCATTGAGGCATGTGAAGGTTAGGGACTAAATCGAAGGGCCCCACCTTGACGTTGGTGATTTAGCTCACTCAAATTGGAATTCCAGTCTGAAACTAAGAGGTCTGTCTCCTCACATGGAGTTTGAAAGTAAATATAGCCATTTTGGCATTTGAAAGTTTAAATGTTATGCTCTGTGCGGGGGAGGGTGTGCGCTAGTCTTTTGCTTTGTTTGTCTTTTCTCTATGTGCCTTTGCTGACACTGGCATGTACATAAAATTATAAAAAAAAACATATATACAACGAATACTATCTCCAGATCAGAGCTAGCAGTGGGGGTAGCTCACCACAGTTCTCCTTCTAGACTGAATTTGTGAGAATCCTTCCCTACACAGGGTATGATTTTCACAAATTCTGTTCACTGCACTAAGTGACGAGATAGCCTGTCTATGCTGGCATTGGCCAATCCGCCCTGTGGGTAAAGGTAATATCTTAGCCCTGTAAGGCAATACTCCACTTAAGAGATGACTATTAATTTTCCCCATCTGTGTTAGCCACACCAGAGGGTTATGATCAGTTTGTACCTCAAAGTATCTCCCATAGCGGTATGACTTTAATTTTGGAGCCCATACCTGCACAAGGCATTCCTTTTGACTGTGGAATAGGCCTGCTCCTCGAGGAAGCAACATTTTGCTATGGTACATTATTGGTGATCTTTCCTTGGTTAGAGGTCTGACTGAGGACTGCTCCATTCCCCACATCTGAGGCATCTGTCTGAACTACAGATGGCTTACTGTAATCTGGACTGATCAACACAGTGGTACTGCACAGTGCCTCCTTTAAGCCATGTGGAGGCTCATTCACAGGCTGACTCCCATTTTACCTGTTTGGGCATTCTTTTCTTTAGCAGGCTAGAGGGAGCTGCCAGGATACTGTAATTAGGTACAAACTTGTGATAGTACCTGGCGATCCCTAGGAAACTCTGAACCTGCTTCTGGTTTCAGGCCTGGGCCACGTCTCTATCTCGGCTTGATTGGGATGGAGCTGACCCTGCCCTACTACATGTCCTAGTATGCCACCTGCCGCCATGGCCACCTGTCACTTTTCAGCCTTGACAATGAGCCTGGCCTCTGTATCCTGCCCAACACTTCCTTCGGATAGGACAAGTGTCCCTTCCAGCTGGTACTGAAGATGGCAATATCATCCAGATATGCCACTGCATACTCTTCAGTACCATGTAGCACCTGGTTGACCAACCTTTGAAGGTGGCAGGGTGTTCCTCATTCCGAAAGGCATTACCTTGAACTCAAATAATCCTATTGGAGTGATGAAGGCTGATCTCTCCTAGCTCTGGCAGTTAACTCCTGCTGCCAATACCCTTTTGTCAAGTTAATTGTGGTAAGGTATGTCACCCCTCCCAGCTTGTCCAGTAGTTCATCCATCCATGGCATTGGGAGGATGTCAGACTTTGTGACTGCATTGAGTCCATGATAGTCCACACAAAGTGAGTAGTGCCATCCGCGTGGAATGAGGATTACGGGTGAGGCCCAGGGCTGTGGGATTTTGGGATTACCACTAAATCCAGCATTCCTGCACCTCCCTCCTAATGTCCCTTAGGAAGGTCTCAGACACTTGGTAGGCTGTCCCATATGGGCACTTGTGTCCTTGTGTCTACATCATGTGCCGCTAAAGGGCTTAGTCCAGGCTTGGCTGTAAACAAAGGGACAAAGTCCACTAAAACCACCTCACTTCCTGGGACTGTTCCTGTCACAATTGGGGTGACAGTTTGATTGCCTCCACAGAGGCCTCCCACTTGCTTTCTTCTAGCAAGTCCAGTAGGGGCCTTCATCTCCCCTTCCCAGGACTACACTGCAAATACCATGTCTGTCGGGTTTGCATATGGCTTCATCATGTTGACATGGTACATTCTATGGATATGTCTCCTGTCAGGCAGTTCTACAATATAGTTCACATCATTTACTTGTCAGACTACCTTGTGTGGTCCCGCCCACTCAGCCTGCAGCTTGTCCTTCCAGACCTGAATTAGGACCATGATTCCCTGACCTACACTGTATGAGTGAGCTCTAGCTCCATGGTCGTACCAGATCTTTTGCTTCTGCTGGCAGCTGACTGGTTGCTCTGGGCTGCTTCCCATAAGCTCCTTCAGTTTTTCCCTAAACCTTAAGACATACTCCACTATGGGAGTTCCTGGGTGGCATGCTTACCTTTCCAGTCTTCCCAGATCAAGTCTAGGGCCTGTGCACCCTATGTCCATATAAGAGTTTAAAGGGGAAAAACCCTGTCGACTGTGGAGCACCTCCTGTATGTGAACAACAGGTGGGGAAGATATTTCTTCCAGTCCCTCCCATGCTGTTCAGCAAATGATTGGAGCATCAGTTTTAGGGTACTATTAAATCTTCCCACAAGTCCATTGGCTTGCTGGTGATAAGGTGTCGGGCATCTCTGCACCACCCCACACTTCTCCCAGAAACACTTAATCAGGTCTAATATAAAGGTACCCTCTCGGTCAGTGATAACCTCCTGCAGAAACCTGACACAGGAGAAAATCCCTAGCAAGGCATCTGCCACTTTGTCTGTCCTAAGTGAGGAAAGGGTGGCCGCTCTGGGTATCGGGTGGTATAATCTACCACCGCCAGGATAAATCTCTTCCCAGAGGAGCTTGGGGAACTGAAAGGTCCCACAATATCCATTCCTACCCTCTGGAATGACTATTCCACAATGGGCAAGGGAATTAGGGCAGCTTTGGTTTTACTACCTGCCTTCCTATTTGTTGACACGTGACAAGATCTGCAATATTCCTTCACCTGCTGGGTGAAGTTAGATAATAGCTGCATGGTGCACATGATTCCCATATGTCCAGACATGTGGATATCATGAGCAGTCTTGAGCAACCGCTCCTGTTACCCCTCAGGAATGACAAACTGCCTGTCCATCACCCCTCGCTCTTTCCTTATGCCTGTGTATACAACAGTCCATTGTCCCAGTATACTCTATGTCTCACGTCATCTCCCTGTGTCCCGTCAGATACTGTGCAAGCCATCAGCCCTCCAAACTAGGATCAGTCCTTTGAGCAGGTGTAAATTCTTCCATTTTCCCAAGGCATGGGACATGTCTCCTTCAACTCCTAAACTGGGGTCCATAGCTCTAGCATCAGGGCATTCAGTGTCACGGCCATCCCTAACCTTTTGACCATTGGTTATCCCTCCCTCCTTAAAGTAACCTTTTGTAGCTGTTTTGTGAACTGCTGCTTTGGGAAGTCCTACTTCCTTTCACTACTCTCCATTTCAGGAGACAGAGGCTGGGGTACTAGCCTCCCATTGTTTTCCACAGGGGCTTCTATGGGGTCCAGGGAGCTACAATCAGCATTTGACATCTAACTGTGGGTAACTGCACACACCATCTCCTTCTGGAGATTGTTCCCTATAATCACATCCAGGGCGGGTTGTCTGCCACTGCCACCTTTTTCACCCTCTCTACTGTCTCACCCAAGTCTGGGAGAACACTAGCTTGTGTCAGAGTTTTTCCTCCTCAGTGAATCCTCTTACTGTTATGAACTGATTAGGTATAAGCTGTTCAGGCTTAAACAAATCCGCTTTTACTAAGGTAAGAGATGCCCCGTGTCCCTTAACCCGTGGGTGTGCACCCCATTTACAGTAACCGGTGTATGTGTCCTCATGTTTATAGGCATGCTTTCAGGGATACACTGTGCTCCCAACTCTGTTCGAGCACCACTTTGTCCTCTCAGCCTGTTTAGGACTCTGTCTAGCAGGATGCCCTGGCTGTTTGCAAAACCAACAGTCGTCATTTTTTTGTAACCTGGGACTTCCCCTTTCTGTGGAGGCAGTGAGGTTTTAGCTGCCATTTCCCTTCTGCGCTGCCACACCCACTCTACTCCCTTTCAGAGCAGGCCTCTTCCTGGCATAGCGATACGGGAGCTCAGCAGCCTCCTGCACTGTTTCGGGTCTCAGTCCTCTAAACAGGTTTTTAGCTCTGCTGGGCAAGCCCAAAAGAATTGCTCAGAAGTACAACCTCCTCAATTTTCTCCATAGAGTTTGCTTCCACTCACTCCCACCAACGTCTCAGAAACTGATGTTGCTTTGTGCCGAGTTCCTCATAGCTCATGTCAGGGCTTCTCTGGAGCTTACAGAACTTAACCCAATACTTCAGGCATTAATTCATACTTTTTTTAACTTATATTTTCATTTAATTATCCGTTTTATAATATATCATCTCAGTACAGATAATACATGCTTATTTACCTTTTTTTCCCTTTCATCGTTCTCCAGAATGTGCACATGCAATTCAGACTACTTAAAAAGAATAAACATTCTGTCTTTATCAGATGTCCTCTTCTCTTCTGTCAGATCTATAACTTTCTTTCTTTTCTTTTATAGGTTCCATATTATGCAGAGGTCTTCACCTCCAAACTTCTTCTTTTCAGATGGAGTTCCAAAATTGTTTCTGTTATCCACTTCTATTTTTCATAAACAGTGCCAAATTATCTTGTTTTGCACTTCAAGTACAGAGCATTGCCCAACTGTACTTCTCATTCTCTATGTCTCTTTATCTGTACATCAATTGTTATAAAATTACAGCATGTTCCAAAACAACAAATAAAACATTACACAAACACCACCAACACATGTCTGCGAGTATACCTTTATTCTAGTATATTGTTATATGGTCAAAGGTCCCAGTATTTATGATATTTTCTAAATGTAATGTTTGTAATTCATTCCCCTCTTTTTTCATACTCCTGAGTCAATGTCAGCTATGTAGTATCCATCTATGTTCTCTTTCTTCCTTTTTAACCATATAATTAGATATTCAATTATTTCAAATATTGATCTAGAATAGGACAGGCTTTTATCTCTTCCATATAGGAGAAGAAGGAAGCCAGATTGCCTCTGTTTGTTTAATCTGATTAAGATTAGCTGCCATTGACCCAGAGTTAGTTTATTAGCTGTTAACCAATTTTGAGTTATTACTTTATTTGCAAACAGCTATATAAATAAAATACAAATATCTTTTATCTTTCCCTTGATGTCCACTGGGAGGCCCAACACCACATGCTCAAACTGTGGGTCAGATTTAAATTAAAATGTGTATCAGCAATTCCTGAATTTGGTTCCAGTATACCTGAGCTATTGGGCATTCCCAAAAATATGTGTATGGGTGTCCCTCGTCCCACATCCCTTCCAACAGGCCTCTGATGAACAGGTTCCCAAATGTTTCAATATAGTGGGTACTCTGAAGTACCTTATACTGTACTCCCAAATATAATATCGGTCATGGATATAACGTTTTCGTTTATATCAGGCGTTCACTGAAAACACAAACTGTTGCCATGTATACCTGCATTAAAACTTAGCGATATAGCGTGTTATTACAGCCATGTAAATTGGACGGTTTCTAGGGCATGACTTACCACTGAAAGTGCTAATTACTACTGCTTAGTTTCTAATTGGTGTTCATTCACAGCTACTTAAAAGGCAGCTGTAGCACAAATAACTGTGTGTCACTGGGGGTGTTACTGTGTGTTCTCGGTTGTTAGCTGCTGCTGCTGCTCGTCCACATCTCTGCTGCTGTGAGTTATTTCTTCCTAAAATGTCTAAATGAACAACTCTTAATCTGTCACAAAAATTTTGATTTTAAAACAGATTGATGACATGCTGAAGACTTCAGGACGTGAATTAGCTATCCGCTCGGCATGCCACGATCAACTTTGTCTGACCTGCTGAGGGACCGGAAAAGCTGTTGGAGGGATGGCATAACAATGTAAATCCAAATAGAAAATGAAAAGGAGAGGCAAAGATGAAGACGGAAGATGCCCTTCTACGTTGGTTTGCCAACGCCTGGGAGAGATGCGATGATCAGTGGCCCAATCTTAATGCAGAAGGCGGTGAAGATTGCCAAAGCAATGGGGAAGGAAGATTTTACCCTATCTGAGTGCTGGCTTCACCGCTGAAAGGTCGCCATAACATCACATACAAGAGGGCACATGGTGAAAAGCAAACGCCGACAGCACTGGAGCCGAGTCCTGGGTTCAGGAAGTCCTGCCTGGTCTCCTACAACAATTTTCACCTGCTGATGTGTTTAATTGTGATGAGACAGTTTTTTTTCTGCATTGGCAGTGGTACATTAAAATTTAAAGCTGACACACTTGAGGGTCACAAAAAGCTAGGAGCCCTCTGTGCTGTGCTGTTGCACATGCAGGGCACGAAGAAGCTTGGCCTTCTTGTCATCAGTGAGTCCACCAACCCCATTGCTCTTGTGGGATCTGCCACCTTCCCATACTATACAGAGTGAACCAGAGTGCGTGGATGACCGGGAGATATTCATGGACTGGGTAAGGTGCTGGGGCAAAACTGCGAGGCAGAAAAATAGCCCTACTGTTAGACAATTTTACTGGCCATCCTAAGGTTGCTGGACTATGAAACATCACCCTTCTTCCTTCCTCTAAATACGACTTGCATCATACAGCCGCTTGATATGGGAATAATCTATGCATTTAAAAGGCACTACATACAGCTGATGAGGCAGAGGGATAGATTCCATAGACAGCAATCAAGAAATCACAGCCTCAGTCTGCATTAAGCAGATCAACGTCCTAGATGCTAGGTCCTAGATCAGAATGATGAAACAACCTGGGATGAAATAAGTCTGCAGACAATACAAAGTTATTTTAAAAAGGCTGGTTTCTGCCAAGGAGAAGCAGTACAACCGCCGATTCCAGAAGAAGAAGAAGAAGACATCAGCGCTCCCCTGAAGGTCTTATGGAGGAGGAGTTTGACAATCTATGCCATCTGGGTGACCACAGTGAAGTTGCACCAAGAAGGCAAGGGTGAAATTAGGGTTGTGCTGCCGCCTTTGACCCAGAAGAGTCGGAAGAGGAGGAGGACAGCTCTCAACTGGAATCAGAAGATTTAGTGACCGCATCTCATGTGCAGAAGCTCTACTAACTCTTTGTAGGGCTATGAAACAAAGAGCCGATGTTGTCCCTGACTGGTCAGCTGTCAGAACAACTGAAAGATGTGGGCTAAATACACAAAACGAAACGAAAGGCAGACAACAATACTGGACTTTGTAAAGACTGCAGACGAGAGCTAAACACAGAGTTTTAAAGTAAAAGTGAAAAGTATGAAATAAAGTAAATAAAAGTTATGTTTTAAAGCACTAAATAACTGTACTAACACTAACACAGTAACACAGATATCAACCCCACCCCATGTCATTACTGAAACAGTGAAATACCGAACACTTCATCGCATACTGCAAGCAAGCTTAGTGGTCCCACAGCACAGTAAACTCAGTTTAATGTCACTTTAGGATAAAACGGACACTCAGGTGTATCGCCAGTTTTGACAGTGTACAGAGTAGTCTGATTTAAGTGGGTTGCACTGTATTTACCTTCCATCTGAATTCCTCCATGTTTGAGAATATGTAGTTACATGCACTCCTCCAGATGGCATCCCAGCAATTTTGTGGTAATGAGCATCCTATCTCTTGCTCCTATCTATTTGGTATCACATCCTTATTTATTTGTCCTCTTCTTTCTGTAGGAATGAGTATACATAAGACACTATCTTTGTCATGTCTTTAGATAATATTCTGTTTTGTAAGAAAATTATCTCTTCTGTTAAGGGACAAACTATCTCCGGATGGTAATATTTGTTTTAATCAGATGTCTACATTGAAAGTACTTATATAAATCTAAGTTTTCCAATTGAAATTCAAAGGATTTGATGACCCCATTACCATCCATCATCTCGGTTAGAAATTGAATACCTTTTGTACCCAGGAATTAAAGGTTAAGAATTATTTTTTTAGAGTAGCTGGTATGTACTGCAGAGGGATGCATCTCCAAATTATTGTAGGCAATTCCCATTTGTGGCAAATCTGAAGCCACACTTTTATTGTATGTTGTCCATCTATTAGAGATGTCCAAAGACTAGATGAGGTCATCACCACAGTAAATTCCTTAATGGGGTCTGGAGATGTGCTCCCACCTCTATATCTGTCCAGCCCCTAGTTCTGCACTTAACATTGTAAGAACTGCAACACTTGTGCTGCTTTATAATAAGTTTCAGAGTGTGGAGTCCCCACCCTTCAACTTTCAGTGCCACCAGTATCATTCTTTTAATTCTGGGACGTCATTCTGCCCAAATGAAATTTGTTATTTTTTATTCAAGTCCTTACATTCTCCATATGAAATTCAGATTGGTAAAGGGAGTAAAGAAAAAGAAAGTAGGCAGTACATCATTTTTATGACTTCTAACCACTGATATAATGATAAAGGCAATACTGCCATCTTTATCAGTCCTTATATACCTGACTTTTTAACTTAACATAATTTTCATTATATAGATCATTTAATTTCCTTGGAATCTGAATTCCCAAATATCTAATACTTCCTTTGTTCAGCTGAAATGGTATTTTATGTTTAAGTTCCTTGGATATCTGACCTGATACAATCAGCGTTTCTGTTTTCTCTGGATTACTTTTATAACCAGAGATGTTTCCAAATTTCTGAGTTAATGCCAAAACAGGGGCAGAGATCTCTCAGGGTCTGAATATATCAAAGCATCATCTGCATATAATGATATCGATTCAATATTCCATTAACCTTTATTCCACTAATCGCTGATGTCTTTCTCAGAGCCAGCGTTCAATACTAATCACAAATAATAAGGGTGATCAGGGCATCCTTGTCTCATCCTCTCTGAATCTCTAACCTGGCCAAAATAGTTCCATTTACTTTAGACTGTGCTTTGGGTTTCTCATACAACAGATGGATCCATTTTAAAAGCCATTCCCAACTCTCATCCTCTCAAAACTTCAATTAAATATGACCAATTAAGCGATCAAAAACTTTTTGGATCTAAAAATATAGCAAGTTGTAAATCATGAGATGAAGTCTGACATGACAACACATTCAATAATCTCCATATATTATCAGCCAGGTGTCTCCCAGGAATGAAACCTGTTTGATCTATGTGAATTAATTTAGTTATAACTTGCTGCAGCCTGTTTGCTAATACTTTAGTTAGTATCTTCAGGTCCTGATTAAGAAGAGAAATAGGTGGTATGAGGCACATTCATTTTGGGGTTTCCCTTCTTTGGGAAGCACAGTAATTACCGTGTCGGAGGTAACTTTTATGTTCTAGACAGGCATTAAACACTTCTTCTAAAATGGGTGCTAGTACCATTTTTAATTTGTCATAAATTCAGTACTATAGCCATGGGGCCCTGGAGATTTCCATGTTTAAATCCTTGAATCGCCTTGATAATTTCACCCTGAGTTATCCTCACCCCTAATATTTCCTTCTTCCTCCTGATTTAGCTTAGCCAAGTCCAAAGATGTTAAAAATCTCTAAGTGTCCTGTATGATTTTTCTGTATCTTCATCTTCCTTATAAAGTTCCTGGAAGCAATTAGCTATTTCTTCTGGGGTTTCCCATTTACCCCTGAGTTTCCCCATGTTAATGTGTTGTATCGTCCTCTGCTTCTTGCTGTTTCAGTCTTTGTGCTAACAGCCAGGTGGCTTTACTTCTCACTTACCCATATTTATAGTTAGTAAATCATATAATAAACCCTCTGCTTTTAATCTTCAAATTCCTTGAGGTCTTCGTGTCTTTCTAAATCTTTCTGTAGTATTTCATCCCTGAATTTTCTTATGTTCCTCTTTTCCTTCACCTGTTCCAATAATCTACAGTATGTTAACTGTGCTATTTTCTTTTGCCCATCGTTATGCTAATTAATTCACCTCGAGGACTGTTTTGATTGTATTTGATCTTATTAATGTGGAGCATTCTTGGTTTGCCTCTGAGTAATAAATATCCATAATCCTCTTCTTAAACATGTCCAGCAGCTGTTTATCATCCAGAAGGGAAACATTCAGTTTCCACAAGGTGTTTCTAGGGTTTTGTGTGACTATTAAGCTTGCTGATAAGACAGCATGATCTGAATGTGTTGTCGTGAATTTCAGATTGTCTCATATGGAGCGGAAAGACTTCTGCATTAAAATTAATTTGTGAATAAGATTTCTGTACCGGTGGGAAAAGTATAATTTCTTTCCTTTGGATGATGGGACCACCATATATCCACCATACCCATCTCCAACATTAAATTTCTTTATGTTTTGTAGCACTTCTGTTTGTGAGTGAACACTGGGAAGACCTGTCCCACTCTGGGTTGCACTACAGTTATAGTCCCTCCCATTAATATTTGGCCTGGAGGTAGATCTGCTAATTTCATAAATATCCTTCTAAAAACTTACCTGCTCATTCATTGGGTGAATATATATATATATATATATATATATATATATATATATTAGATGTAGTGATATCCCATGTAGAGTGCCTGACCCTCTTACATATCTCCTTCTGAGTCCGAATGTGTTTGAGAAACTACTAGGGACTCCCACACTGCAAAAGAATTGCTACCCCAGCCTTCTTCCCCCCTTTTTAGAGGACATATACCTACCCCACTCACATTTTCTGAACTTTAAGTGCTCCGTCATTGTTAAGTGTGTCTCTTGGATAAATGCCACATCACAAGCTAAATGTTTTAATTCTAATAATATCTTGATTCTTTTTACTGGGTAATGCAGACCCTTGATATTATATGAAACCACTTGAGTTTAGCCATTATTCCATATGAAGTTTACCCTTTTGTTTCTATATTCTTAAGTAAATCTCCTTCCTCGATTTTCCAGCTCTAGATATAATATTAGCAGACACTATCAATCTTTAACAACAAAAAGCTTCTGTAAACAGTTTAACATTAACTTGCAACATTAACCAAAAGAATAAACTGGCCCACTCATGTTTCGAGCTGGCCTTTCCTTTATCTTATCCTTTCTGTGAAAACGTCCTAGTTCTTTCCTCCTTACTGTACACTCTAAAATGACTGCAGTATTGTAGGCACATTAGCATGTGCTGCTTATGTTCAAATCCTTCAGGTTTCAGGTGGAAATGTGTTAAAGAGAGGAAAATACCATATTATGGTCACCACAATGATTTCCAACCAATCCATGGCTGGAAATCAGTAAGGTTCTGCCTCCATTCCCATGAATGTTACCCTCTGACCCCAATTAATTTCCCCTTGAGACTGATGCCCTTCCATGTACATGCTACATCTTGTGCCATTCACTATTACTAGCATACCCTGCATGCATCAAGAAATTATTTCACCATTTAATGTTTTCCCATTCATCTTGTGTGACACCAGTCTACTTGTCTATTCCAGTCTCCCATCCACATATTGGAATGGGAGATCTAGATTTGTTCCACCACCCCCCGACCCAATCAGACACCAAGACCCCATGGGGATCCCAAAACCTTTCCATATTATATACCTCATGATATTTATTACTGTTTAAATGATTACAGCAGAGGAAGAGGAACTCCTCCCCCATTCATTTTTATAATTCCTTATTGTATGGCTGCTTCATTTTGAGTCCCCCAATAGGCATTCCTAGGCTCTTTCCAGGCTCTAACACCAGAAAAACAAGTGACAGTTCCTATTAACTTTATTTTACCAGTCCCGCAGATTCATTTTACACCAGTTTCCCCAGTCTTCTCACAGGCCTTTTGAGCTGTTGCCTCATCTACAGTTCTAATCAGTTTAGAATGATCTTGTGCCAGATGCTTAGGGAAAGTCCATGCAGCTACTCTTTTCTGACTTCTATTCACCAAACTCCATGCTCCCTCAACCAGTTTTCTTTCTAGCACTTCCACATCCAGGTTTGGTACTGTTATTCAATGTTCTTTTAAGAATGAAACAGCATCCACCAACGTGAGGAAAGATTTTAGGTCCTGAGTTTAGGAATACTTTCAGTTTTGCCGGGCAATTTAGTTGTGCTTTGATCTGGCTTTTCTCCTTTAAATCTTGGATTACTGCTCAAACTTGATTGCATCTATTCTGCATCTCAGATGAGAAATCATGATCAAAAATTATTGGAGACCCAGCATATTTTACATCTGCCAGTCTCCAAGCCTCATTCAGGATGTATTCTTTCTGCTGGTAGTTCAGCATTCTTATAGTCCACGATTAGGTCTGGCAGATGGGTCTTTGGGCGCAGGCCCCAGCATGCGGTGTGCCCTTTCTATAGCGAGGAAGAAATCTGGCTGCAGAAACAGTGATGTTTTCAGTACTTGTTTGATAAAATCTGTTGTCACTGGAAATCCGTTCCTCTCCCTCCTCTTTATACCATAGATTTAAAAGTTATTCCGTCTGGCCCTGTTTTCTGAATCCTGTAGTCTTTCCGGGCCAGACACTCTGTTAAGCAGGTATACCAAGATGCTATCCGTAGAATCTTGCTGTTCTGCTACCTGTGCTATTTTCTTTCTGTGCCATCTATTCTCTGATTTATGTTGTGAACATCCATACACAAATCTGCTATAGAACATTCTATCTTTTGTACGGATTTTAGGATCTTATGGAGTGCTTTTTCCACAGTCGGATGTTCTGCAGATTCTGTTGTGGCCTGTGTTGTCAGATCCTCCCTGTCCCAGTCTAGCAAGGATTCGAAGGAGAGCGTAGTCTTGCCGAGGCCACAAACCCTTCCATCTCGGCCTCTATTGGCAATTGTTTTAATTTACTATTTTGCTGTCCCAATTTTGATCTTTTGTTCCTTGGCATTTTGCCAGCATCAGGCCAAGTGAAGAGCAGCACAGATTAGGATTTATTGCCTCGGCGGGTGAGAGGATGACTAACTTTTAGTTGGGGTTCTCGGAGCTACAGCTGCTACTCTGCTGCCATTACGATGATGTCACCGAAGTCCAATTCATACATTTTAAGTAATGCATCATTAAGTTTCTTATAATTACTACTGTCCTGATTGTCCATTTGGTCTAGTGCCTCATGCCCTTTCCCAGTAAGCAGCAAGGATCGCGAAAGCTCCACGACTGCCTGGGTATTTTAGCCTTGATACAGACCTTTTCAAACAAATTCAAAAATGCATCCACATCCTCCCCCTCTTTAAATTCAGCTATTAATTTAGAATTTAATTTGTACCCCAGTCCTGGAGTTCCAGGTTCACCCTGCCACTTACCTCATCTGGCTCTGGTAGTTGGAGTCTTAGCTTCACCAGTTTGAATTCCTCTGGTGCTCTTTTCTCTCTCTCTCTCAGCCTCTTTCTCTGAAGCTGCATTTCTTTTCCTCAGCCTCTGCAGTGCTGGTTTTTCTTCCTGCATCTCCAGCTGGAACTTCCTCTGCTCGAATTCTAGCTCCAGTCTCCTCAACTCTAGCTGCAGCCTGATCCCTTCCAGCTCCAGCATTGTGTTGACCTTCTCCTGGCGCTGTGGCTCTGGGTTCCCCTGGTCTTGCTGTCCTACTCCCCATACTGTAACTACATTATATATATATATATATTTTAATCTTGGCCTTAATTGTGTGTGAACTGTTTACAGTTTATCAATCTGATACACTGGGCTGGAATCCAACTGTTATGCCTGTGCTACCAATATCTCTCGAATCACGACACTGTGCAACCAGATCTCTTGATCCCAATGCTGCGCACCAGATCTGTCACAAACCCACTCCTGGGGTCAGACCCACTGAGCTTACAGTGCCCACCCTTAGTGCAGTCTGTGATGGGGAACAGGATACCCTCCTCATGCTTTTAGAATGCTCGCTGAGGTCACAACTACACTCTGCCACAAGGATCCAGGGTGTCCCTCTAACTCTGGATAAGGGCACAATACCAGTCTCGAGTCTTGTGGCCAAATATGAACCCTTCCTTGGCTATTACACACAGGAGGAAGACCCAGATGTCACACTGTCTTTGTGGTAGCAGTGTAAAACCTGATTTGGCCATCTCCCTACAGGACATGCAACAGCCTGGTTCAAAATCTTTGTAGACTCTGGTATTCTCTCTATCCTTCCAGATCCCTTACAGACCCTTTTCTCAGTTTGGTTGCTTATGGTGTGACCTCTGTGGCAATAACAGTTTTCAAAGATTATTAATACTGTTTTCACAGTTCACACACAAATAGAGAAAGTCTCACTCAGGCAGAATTTCTTTAGGAAAACAAAAGTTTTGCTAAAATAATTAAATAAAAGCAGTTACAACTAAAAGCGTATATATGTTAATTTAGGTTACAGCATAAGAAGCAAAGTGGAAAATATACAGGAAACGACTAAAACTAAAACATGTTGGCTACATCTATCTTAGGTATGAGATTTCAAAGTCCAGAAAATCTCTGGTTTGCAAAATATTTCAGTCTTTCTGCAGCAGCCTTTGGTTCTTAGGCAGTTTTGTGCTGGCAGATGTTCGCTTGTCAGGAGAAAGAGTTCAAACAGAATGGCAAAATAGGTCTGAGTGTCTGTGCTGGAGAGTTTATGTGAAGACCACCTCCCAGTGTGTGAATAAAGACTGGCCCTTCTGCAAATAAAGGCTAGCCTTCCACTTTAGGCCACTGGGTGTCACTCTTGCACGTCTCAAAGTCTTGGCACTTAGAAAAAATGTCAGTGTACTATGGGAACCTTTTCCGTCACCTGACATTATAGTCTCACACAGGCCTGTTAGAAGGATGTTTCTGGCACTTATAAAAAAAATGCAATTGTACTGTGGGAACCTTTTCCATCACCTCTTGTCTAAGTCCATTTCCTTTGATCTTAAGGGTTTACACAACAGTGGAAATAGCTTCTCTCATCCTGGGATTTAGAACTGGCTTAATTGAATTAGTTATAAGGAAGATCCTATAATTTGTATGATTATATATGCTGATTTTATTACGCCTGTTTCCTTGGCCAGTTAATTTAGAAGAATACTCTTGATCATGTATTCACAAGCTTTTGTCAAGAACTTGTCAGATTCTGCAAGCAAGGCTGGCCTTGCAGGTCATAGGAAGGTCAAACCCTTTTAAAAACAGATCCAGTCTTTTCTCTGTGTACCTTTGCTCACACTGGCATGTACATTGAATTACATAAAAAACATATATACAACAGAATAATATGTACAAATAGGCTAACAGTGTGGTAGCTCGCCACACTTTCATCAAAAGGTGTACCATCAGCACAATGACAAAAGTACAGCGAACACCACCAGAGTGACAGATCTTACCAGGATGCTGTGGTGGTCCTCTTACAGTGATACTGTGATTCCCGATGTTTCAGACTCACCACAAACCAACTCCAACTCAGAGTTGGTTATTTAAGATGGAAGGATTGCCCAACAAAAACACTTTGTCTCGATGGGAATAATGCTGACGGTCGGCATTGTTCCTGTCACTGTCAGGGATGTTGTCAACATCTTGACGTGGAATCCATCAAAATGGGAAATGGGGAAGGCATATAGAAACTTCCTGACTCGGTGAGGACTAGAGTATCCCTGGGACTGTATCCACCAGTGGAGTCCTGCAACAAAACAGTAGGAACTGGTTGCTCTCCTTGGATGCAAAAGGTCTCTTCTAGATAAAAAGATAAAAGTTTTATTTTTAAAGGTTAATAACTTTTAGGACCCAAGGCCCTGTTTATCAGAGTTGTCCTGTTTAAGATTACAATTTCAAAAAAACAATGACATTATGTAATTATATTACAGGAACAAACTTACATATAAGACAAACAGATTCACTACATAGAGTAAAAAACATGCATGTATACACAATATATCAGTAAAATTCAGCAATTCCATCACACTTTAAATATGCGTTATCCAGACAAGTCCACAGATTTGATAACTTACAACAGAAAAGAATTATCTACATTCTCAATATTGTCATTTTTAAATCAAGAACATCAGGGGAAAAAAAGGAGGAAGGAATGGAGACAAATGAAAGAAAGAAAAGGGGAAGAGTAGAAGAAAAATATAAGAAAAATATTTATATAATCTAAAAACACCATAACAAATACATCTATCTCTCCAAATAGTATTCAAAGAATACTTAAATTTATTAAAACTATTAATAGTTCTAATATGTGAATCTATTTCATTCCATATTTTAACAAATAGAAATTACGTTGCATTTACTATAAACATTTAATTCTAAAGGAACCTTTGACATCTATGTTTTAAATGTCTTAGGTTTTATCTGTCAGAAATAGGAACACCAAGAGAGGGCACGCCTTGATTAAACTTCTCTCCATATTCAAAGAAAGCTTTATACCCTACAAGTTTTTTCAACGAGTTGCAAGGATTTCCAACAAAGGTCCTGGAGTAGATTACAATGATGAGTATTATATGGACATTTCATTACATATCTCGCTATTCTATAATATGTTTTATCTAAACTATTTAGTAAATATTTAGGGGCAAACTGATAAATTAAACTACCATATTCTAACGTTGGTAAAAGTAATTGTATAGCCACTCTATTTCTAGTCTCTCTTGATAGTATAGATGTTTTCCTTCTTAACACACCCAATCTAGAGTTAACTTTTTAGTTGTATTTATGATATGAGAAGAAAAGTAAGGGAGCTATCCATATAAACTCCCAAATACTTATATACCGAAACTTGTTCTAACAGTAAACCCCTAAAGAAAAAATGTTTAACGTTTGATAAGACAGTTTATTTTAGAGTGAAAAGCATCACCTGAGTCTTCTTAATACTAAGGACCATTCTAGATTGAATTAACCAGTTTTGTAGAATATCAAAATCAAATTGCAATGATTTTGTAAGTCATCCAGACTTTGACTTTCCCTATGGGCATATTCGTCAGCATATAAATAAATCTTACTATTGAAGTACCCCATCATCTGAACACTGTTGCAAACACCTGCTGGTTCAGGGTCCATTTATGATTTCCTAGTTGATTCTGCTGAATGAATCTGACAGCACATTGTCTTTCTATGCAGGTGTACTGCTGAAAGCTGAACCTTCAGGGAGTATGCTAGGTTTCAGATCTTCATTGATTCTATGCACAGCTTTAAAGAGCTTGTTTATGTAGTATATTGTGGTGGTGCTGCATATTCTGACCTGGACAAACTGACTTCTAATCTGGGAAGAAAAGCCTGCATTGCCAGATACACTGCCCTGAGTGCCAGGAGATTTATGTGCTCCTGAGTCTCCTGTGTACTCCAACTATCACTTACAGTGTGAACCTCCAGGTGGGCGCTCCAGCCTAGGAGGGAGGAATCTTTTGTAAGTGTGGACATAGGTGATTGATGAAGGAAGGAAATGTCATCGCTGAGGTTGCATCCTTCCTTCCACCATTCCAGTGTCCTTAGAAAAGACTTTGTGACAGGCAGTAATTTAGATAGGGAGACCAGTGGTTTCCTAGAAGATGTTGGACATTTCTTATGTGGAATCTGGTGCCTGACACCATAGCAGTGGGTAATGCCATGTACCCCAGTAAACACAGGAAATCCTTGCATGTCTGGGGTGACTGTCTTGAAGGATTTGCAGTTGCAATCATATTTGATACTCTTACTTGATGAAGGAATGCCTTCCTTGCAGGGTATACAGCCTGCACTCAATAAAGTCCAGAACCTGAACTGGTTCTGTATATGACTTTTGAACATTTACTGTATGAGAAACCCAGGTCCTACAAGGTGCCTTGTCTTGGTAGGAGGGAGGATTTGGCATGTTTTTCTGTGACTAGTCAGTATTCCAGATAGGGAAACACCACCACCCTTTGCCTCCTCAAATGTGCTGCCACTACGGCTCGGCACTTTGTAAACACTCTTAGTGCTGAAGATGGGCTGACGGAAGGCTGTAAAATGGTACTAGCAAGTCCCTATCCTGAATCTGAGGTACTTTCTGTGACTGGGCTTGGAGTGGTATGTGAAGTATATCTCTTTCAGATCCAGTGAACTGAGCCAATCTCTTTCTTGCAGAGATGGATAACTGACCCCAGTGTTACTATCTTGAATTTATCTTTAAGTGTTTCTTCAGATATCTGATGTAAAATGGGTCACCACTCCCATTTTATGTTGTTTGCATGCATGTGCAAGAAACATAGTGCCATCATCCGAGTTTTCGAGGTGTGGTACCCGTCTTCCAATTCAGTCAGTGTGTTTGCAGTGCGGCCCCAGTTCCCCAATCACTGCTGCAGCTGCCTATGACAGCAGTTGAAAATGCAGTGGTCGTACAGTTGAAAGGGCGAGCTCTGCTTCAGTGAGCAGAGCCCCCCACACACACACACACACACACACACACACACACACACACACACACACACACACGCATGCATATCTGCGGCTTGTCCTCTCTCCCCATGCGTGGTCTGTACAGCCGATGGGGCTTCCCAATCCTCCGCTGGCTCCATGCCCCACTAAAGTTTCCAGGTGCCACACTGGGAGCCCACCCCAGTGTGGCAAAATTTGTTATGGCCGGCGAGGGTGCCCAATCCTCAGTCGGCTTCATGACCCCCAAGTGCGCCAGGTGCCACGGGCCAAGCCCACCAGCGTGGTAAAATGCGTTATGGCCGATGGGGTGCCCAGTCCCCATCGGCTCCAGACCCCCAAACAGCTTTCCAGCTGCCACACTGGGAGCCCACCCCAGCGTGGCAAATGTCCTCGTCGTCTTAGTAAAAAACACAAAAACTTGTAAATACAAAACTGTCCTCTGGCTTCTCCTGCCCCTCCACAACCCACACCCACCACTGCACACCTGCCTCCCCACACCCACCCACTGCCTCTGGACCTTGGTCAAGCCAGTCTTGGTGGACCGGGAACATCTGCACTTTTCAAAGCCGACCGCGAACTGAGGAAATGCCGTAAGCTGTATAATGGGATAGATAGGGTTTTTCTAACTTTGCTGCATATCTCAGGCATTTTTGGAATTTTGGCACCAAATTTTCAACATGGGGTTTTGGGACCCCTCCTCGTGAATTATATCACTGTCATGGCGTTAATCAGGCCCGAAGGGTGATTTCGTGGTCACTGCGCAAAATCACCTTTGGGGACTGATTAACGAAACGACAGTGCCAGTGTTCATGAGGTGGGCTCTGAAAAGCCTATGTTGCAAATTTGGTGAAAAATTCCTGAAAATGACTGTTTTACGAGGTGTGCTATGCAGTTCCTACGCATGCTCGTAAGTTCGCCAATTTTATATTTGCACTCCAGATTTTCAACATTGCCATTTTACCACACCTCCTTATGAGCAGTACAGCTGTCATTTTCACATCCTGCCCAAATGTGTTTCGATCATGTAGCTATTAAATGGCTTAGTCGGTAAAGCGAAATCAATGTATGGGACACATTAAGAAAATCACAGTGACGCTGTTAATGAGCAGAGGTCTTAAATAGCTATGTTGGAAATTTGGAGAAAACATTCCTAAAATGACTGTTTTACGAGCATGTGTTGCGCAGTTCCCACGCACGTCAGGTAAGTTCGCTAATTTTTAATATTTCACTCCAGATTTTCAGCATTTCACATTTTACTACACCTCCTTATGAGCAGTACAGCTGTCATTTCACATGTCACCCAAAATGTGTTTGCATGCATGTAGCGCACAATGGCGCAGTCGGTGCTGAAATCATTGTATGGGACACATTAAGAAAATCACAGTGACACTGTTCATGAGCAGAGGTCTTAAAATGGCTATGTTGAAAATTTGGTGAAAAATTTCTTCAGACATTCTGCAATGTTACTAATGAAGAAACTGAACAGGACTGGCCCCAGGACGATCCCTGCAGCACCCACTGGTGACCCCTCTCCTAAACTGCACACCATTTACCACCACTCTCTGCCTCCTGTCTGTTAACCAGTTTCTAACCCAGCTTACCACCCTTTCCTCCATGCCCAGCCTACCCAGCTAGTTTATCAGCCTCCTATATGGGATGGTGTCAAAGGCTTTGCTGAAATCAAGGTAAGCGTTGTTCATTGCCCCACCCTGATTCACTTCCTTTGTCACCCAGTCAAAGATATCAACCATATTTGTCTGACATGATGTCCCCACTGTGAATCCATGTTGTCTATGGTCCTGGGCTCTGATGGCTTCTAGATGCCCCACTATCCTTTCTTTAAGCAATGTCTCCATGATTTTCCCACTACTGAGGTGAGGCTGAACAGCCTATTGTTCCTGCCTCCTCCCTGCTGCTGGACTTGTGTATAGGGACCACATGTGCCCTCCTCCAATTCACTCGTGTTGAATGACTCAGTGAACATTGCTGCCAGAGGTACTGCTATCTCCCTTCGCAGTTCTTTTAATATCCTTGGCGTATGCCATTTGGTTCCATCGTTTTGTCCACCTTCAATTTAGTGAGCTCCTGCAGGACTCTTTTTGTCTTGAATGGACTATTGTCCACCTCTTCACCCCTTGGCAACTGCTGTACTGCTGTGGCCTTGCCCTCCACTCTTCTGTGAATACTGAATGGAAAGACAGTGGATGTCTTGGGAGGAAGGCATGGAACTATCACTTCCAAATACCTAAACAGCACATACAAGCAAGCAACATTCAGCATTGACAAATGCTTGTTTCTTGTGTGTTAGGTAGTACCTTGAGTAAAACCCTTTTCCCACTATGAGGAGGTACTTTTTCCACTGTGTTTGCATGCAGTGATTTTTGACCTCATTTCTCAACAGGATTCTTTCTTTTAGGGTGTGAGGATGGAATCCTTGTGGTTCTGCAGTCTTGGGAATTTTCTGAACTGTAGTGACAAACCTTGACTCACTATTTCAAGGACCTACTTTTCTTTTGTCTTTTTTAAATTGAATTTTTATAAGAAATAACATTCTTGAATAATTGCATTCATCCTTATTTTATACATTCGAGAGATAATTATATTAGTGAAGAGTACAATACATCCAGTATACATTCTCATACTCTAATGTATCCCCACCCTGGTTAAATTAATTCAAAAGCCGCAGTGGTATGAAATCATTTTTAGGGTTAATATTTCTATAACTCCCAATGCATCTTGCCATACGTTTTCATAAAGAATGGCCTCTTGAACTTGATACCACTATATATATTTTGGTAGAAACTCAACCACCTGTGCATTCCAGTTGCCCAGAATATGTCTCTTGGTACACATTGTTCCCAGACAAAAAATGCTCCTGGCTAATATCCAACCCCAGGTTTTCCGTGCTACTTAATACTGTTGTTTGGAAATCATTAGGATGTTTATTTCAAAATATCCATCAACCATTTGGCAGTAATATCCCAAATTATTTTAATCTTGCTACAATCCCAAAGACAGTGATATAAATCCACTTTTAATCCACACTGATGCCAACATTGATTGGCCCCATTTTCACTTATATGGCCAAGTACTTCAGGGTATAGTAGGCTCTGTCTACTATATTTTCTGTATTGCAATATTTTTGCAATAAACTTTATCTTTATATATCTGGGCTCATAAATGTTTCCATTGTTGATTGGAATAGTCCAGCTTCATTTCTTTTCCACTTAGCGTTTGTCTTATTCCATGGATCTTGATCAAATGTAGAGACTTAAAAATATAGTTTTTAAGTAGTTTTTTCTCCACACTACTTCTCTTGTTAGCTGTTCATGAAGTGTTCTATAAAGGTCTTTGTATGGGTCACTTTTAATCCTTTGTATCAAATTTTAAAATTTTTTTTTTAATTTTAAGTAGTGTAGAAAATTACATTTATAATTAGTAGAAAATAACTGTCTAAATATTTCATATGAAATAAATTGTCCTTCCTTATTTAATAGGTGGCCCCATCTACCAATTCCTGCTATTTTTAAAAATGGATTAATTTCAGATCTTATACTAATTGTAGGCCATTGTCTGTCCAAAAGATAATAGCCATGAATTAGCCCCTTGTTGCTTAATCTTTTGTTTTATTTTTAATTTTATTTCTATAGCACGAAAAGAAGGGAATCTTTATATTATTTACACTTTCCCATAGTAGGATATATTTTTCCTTATTCCTTCAGGTACCCAAAAGAAACTTCATCCAAATCTTTCTCTTGTTCTTCAAAGGCACTTTTCCACCATCATTTTATTTGATAGGTAATTTTGTAGTTTAGTGGTTCAGGGCAACTGTATCCCCAACCTTATTGGGGGAATTATCTGTTTCAATGTATTCAGGGGTTCCTCCACAAGACTTTTTAAAAAGTCTTCACACTGAATCGAATCAATTTATGGCTGGACATCCTATAATAGCTTGAATAACATGTAGCAGGTGTGGCATAGCCATCATCTTGATAATTTCAATCTATCCTGTTAATAGTAGATAACATTTTCCCAGTTATCTAATAGGCCTTTGATTTTATCTTTGGCCTGATCATAATTCACTTTCACCAGATCCTCCTGTTTGCCACATATTGTGATTCCCAAATATCTAAAACTATTACTTATTTGAAAAGTTCCCTAATATTTGTTAACAATGCATATTTAGTTATGTTCATTGCCATTATGATAGATTTAGATTGATTTAAACAATGCCCAGACACTTCCCCAAGAAGGCTGGCATTCTATAATTTATATCCTAATGATTAACAGAATATCATCTGCAAATACATTTATTTTTGTATTTATCCTGAAAATGTAATCCTCATACCTATATTTGCTTTAATATACTATAAAAAAAGGCTCAAGGGACAAAATAGATAGAATAGGGGACAGGAGGCACACCTGTCTCACTCCATTCTCCATATTCATATAATTATTAACAGTAAATGTAACTGTTGTTCTGCTATACAACTTCTGGATCATGAAAATTATAAAATCAGGAATGCCCCATGTCTCCAAACATGACAGCATAATTTTTTATTTAAAGTATCAAACGTTTTGGAAGCATTGATAGCCAGCAAGTGAAAGGGTAATTTGTTCTTTTTAATAGCTTGGACCATAGTCTGTACCATTCTAGTAGCTTGAAGTATTGTCGACCTAAATCCATATTGTTCCTGATTTAGGACTGTTGGCAGATTACTTTTGATTCTGTTCACTAACATTTTGTTATAATTTTATAGCCTGTGTTTAGAAGGGCTATCAGAGGATAGCTCGCCACTTTTTTGAGTTCTTTCCTTCTTTCAACAAAAGTATGGTTTTAGATTCTTGCATAGAATTAGGTATATTCGTGGGGCCTTCCTTAAGTTCATTTAATATATATAATATCCAGGGAGCCAATTGGACATTGAAAGTCTGAAAAAATCTATTGTTAGACCATCCAGACCTGGATTTTGTTCTTGGGAAGTGTTTTAATAGTGTCAATTATTTCCTGAACCGAATATTGATTCATTACAAGGCAAAGTTAGTAGTTTACTATTTATCAAGTAATTATCAGTCTCTTCAGCAGTGGCAGTAAAGGGTTGCTGATATATTTTCTCATATTCTTCAATTATTAATTGCCCCATTTCCTCATTCTTAACAACCAGTTTACCTGCACTGTCCTCCAACACTGTTATTATGTTCCTTCTTTTGTTTTTAAGCTGATTTGCTAATAACTTCCCTGTCTTTTCCTTGAATATACCTTAGTTTCTTTAATCTTTTATATTGCTTAGAACCTTCTGATTATTTAGTTCAGTTTTTAGCCTAGCTTCAGTTCATTCTATATAATATCTATCATAATATTGTATAACCCTTTTATCTAACTCTTTAATTTTGTCATCTAGAACCTTCTCCTGTACTTTTTTATTTTTGTTTTGGAAAGCCTGGTAAGATATTATTATACCACAAATTACCGCTTTAAGGGGTCCCAAAGAGATAAATGTTTTACCTTCTACAAGATTGTATTCCCAATATTCTTCTATGCCCTTATATTTTTTCCTCTAGTTCTTTTTCAACTAACAGATCATTAGTCAATCTCCATGTTTTAGTTCTGTTTCTATTTATATCCTTTATATTGATATCAGCTACTCTTAGGGCATGGTCTGATAAAATTATTGATATATGAGTTATTTGCTCTATATCTTGTATTATTTTAGAGGCTAAAATGTAATCTATTCTAGAAAAGCCTTTATGTTTTTGATCAAAATGAGAATATTCCTTTAAAGGGATATATGGTTGTCTGTGTATCCACCAGTTCATGCTGGTCCAAAACGTTATTTAATAACTTGTGTGTAATTTATTAAAACAAGGAGAATTAGAACTTTTGTCAAGTAAGGATTAAGCAAAATGTTATAATCTCCCATTAAAATCTCCCATTAAAACAAGGATATTCTTGTTTCTTGAGGTTCCGTGGTAACAGAGCACCTCTTCAGCTGCGCTCTCAAGGTCATCTGTTACCAAGAAACCTCTCAATACAAGAATGTCCTTGTTGTGAATGACTGCTCACACACAATCCTCTATATTCTACTCAGAATTAGGTAGCTTCTCTTTCAAATCTTTCCAGACTTGTTCTAGAGTATTGTAAATGTGCCTAATGCCTTCCAAAACCACTTTGACTCTTGTTGGATGAAAGAAAGTTGATTTTAAACCTAGCAACCAAAGCTTTTTTCAAGTTTCGTCAGACTTTTTTCTCCCAGAGTAAG